>OY804261.1:70539122-73104864 GCA_963680825.1 Meiosimyza decipiens | reverse complement strand
CGGAATTATTGCACCACACAACTAGGAGCAATTTAAGACGCCACGGCGCCAACTTTCATGTCAGCGAGACTATTGCTGCGTTGAGACCACACAGTTGCTGTTGCTGTTGCTGTGTGCGTTTGAGAGTGTTGTTTGTGAGTGTTGTTGGTGCGTAGGTGTTTATGTTATTTACACTGTTATATAAAGACTTTGTGGCATTTTTTTTTTCTAAATCATTTATTTTATTATTTAAAAGCTTTGGATTCGCCTGCCTGTTTTGAAAAATTTCTTTAATGTGCCCAAGAAATTATATTTATTTTTCTAAAGTTACAAAAAACTTTGTTGCAAAGCTTTTAAGATTTTTAATGGATTTCAAGAAAATAAACAAACAAATAGTTGCGTAAAGTTGTAATTTTGTGTTAGTTTATGAAGTAATCAAAAAGAACTTTGTAAAACAGCGTGTTAAAAACAGTACTTGGCGCTATTATAAAGCAGATATGTGGCATCAGGGCCGTGTTTAAGCATAGGGTACTTAGGCTGCAAGCCTAGGGCCCCGCATCACAAAACTTATGACCTTTTTTTGTTGGTCAGAAATTTAATAATTAATATAATCACAAAAAGTTTGGCTTTTGATTTGTTAAAGAAAATTTTTTTTTATCTTTTAGACAAGCACCTTTCCTGGTAGGGCTCGCACCAAATGTTCAGCCTAGGAGCCCGCACATAGGTGGACGTGGCCCTGTGTTGCATAAGGAGATTAAATACTTTAGCTTTTTAATACACTAGATAACAACACCTAATCTGAAAACATTATTTTTGTCTAATCATTTAACAATAAGTAAAAAAAGTTATTGAATGTTATTCAATTTTTAAATTGTTTGTTACGTATACGACATGTGATACGCAAGTTTATATACAAATAGGCGTAGGCAAAACGGTTCCATACCTTTATAACGGCCACAACATAACATTGACTTCATTTTGTTGGTAAGGTTGTGTAGAGAGCCAGTGCAGCATGTAATTTTTTTCCAATAGTAAGCAGTGCCACACCTCTTACAGAAAAATACGCTTTCACGGCTAAACTAATGAATCAATTTCGATAAATTTTGTTTTGTAGGTAGATTGAAAATTAAGAAAGGGTATTAAAAACTTTGTTATCTTCGCTTCGCACCATCCTTATTGGGAAAATGTCTCGAGATTGATTAATTCCTGAGCAAAGACATTTGTGTGCCACGCCCTTAATATAAAATACGCTTATACTGATAATTTAATAACTAGTTCAATTTTAACTATGCAATTCGGTACAGAGATAGGTTGAACCCTGGGGAAAAGTTAGAGATAGGGGTAGGGATAAGGATTGCTCAGTTAAAATGGTACTGAGCTGTTTTGTATTGTTACTATAATACGAGTAATTTAGTTGAAAAAGTAGTGTGCGACCTCTATCACATTACATTGGCCAAGCAACAGAACAGCAACGTCTACTTTTGCTCTCTTGGATAATCCTATTATATGAACATCAAGCTTTTTGTTTTAATAAAACATTTGAAATTGTTTATTTTCCTTTGAGACTTTGTTAAATTTTTGAGAAAAAAATATGAAATTCTTTAATTTATTTAAAATTTGTGTTCTTTGTTATGACATCAGGCAGAGCTTTTCCTACGAAAAGCAGCTACGACGCATATGCAAACAGAAATGAAATTTGTGTTAAAATCCTTTTGCTTAAGTTTATTTTATTTTTTTTCTTTAGTTTTTGCTGTATTTTATTATTTCCTTTTTGAGTTAACGTTTTTTCTGTTTTTACTTTTGCACTGGGAAAAGAAAATCCTTTGAAATTTAATTTAGTTTTCTTTTTACAGCGCCTTTGTTTGACAGCACGCATGCGAATATAAACGTATAAGCTAGAGAGCTTAGCTACCCAGCGAGAAATAGTGAAAATTTAAAATGTATTAAAACTGAAAGAAAGTTTATGTTGCAACGAAATTCAGAATGAAACGCTTAATTAGCGCATGTTTTTAAGTGCTTGCAAACCGTTAGAGAGATAAAGATTTATTCTATTAACTACGTTTTACAACTTTTGTCATCTTTTAACATTTTCCTAGCAGGGCGAACATGTGTGCGCTTGTACGTTTGCTAGAATTGACATTGCGTGTTAATGTCAATTTTCATGTTGTGTTATTTTTTAAGTTACCTTTTTTGTTTCCTCTTGGTTGCGTTTATTTTGGAACTTTTTTTTTATTTTTGGGATTTTTTTTTTTGGGAGGGGGGTCATTGTTAAGGTTCGGGACAAAACTAAAAACACATTTACTTTTATTGTTTCTTTGTTGTTGCTTTCTTTCCCTAATTTTAACAATTCTCGTCTTTAGCTTAGCCGTTAAAGGCCAATTTGAGTTTTTGAAGAACGTGACGAATTTTCCACTGTGCTTTGCTGCATTCAAGCGTAAATTCTTTTAGTTTTATGTTAACATTTTTTCTTCTTTTACTTTCAAAACATTTAAACGGAAATTAAAGTTTCAGTCTTTATAAAAAAGCGCCACCATATTCAAACGGAAATAACAACTGGCAGCATCACTGGTGGTGACTTGAATTTTTAATTAATGGAGCGCTTCCTATGCGATGACCTTTATTTTTCTTTTGGTTTCTTTGCATGCAACAACATCATCATCGTTAAAAAGATCCTTTTATTGTGTTTTATGCTATATAGGCTGTGTGTGTTTATGACAGCTTTCATCAGCGTGCTTTACTGCTTAATGTTGTTGAAAGCAAATTTTCACATAGCCAGACATAATTTTGAAATATTTATTTTAAGTTAAGTTAAAAATTGGCCCCAAATGCGTAAATATGCTTATATGTGCGTTTGATGACTTTTCCACTGCTTGCCTATGCATTTTTTCTACCCTCAGTAGACTTAACTTCTTAACCTAACTCTCCAAGTCTAATTGAATTTCTTTAGAAATATCAATCAAAAGTTTTCAAAAGCAACTTTATGAATGCATACGCACATAGATTCATGTGAGGGTGGGTCATATTAAGTTAAATGTTATTTTAAGCTTAACTAAAATTGCTTTGTAAGTTATGTACATAAATAATGCACTAGCTTGGCTCTTAATCTAATTAGTATCCGTAACCATTTCAGCTTACTACTTGCTATTTACATAAGTAAAGTCTAGAGCAAAAGCGTTTCATTTATCTTTAAAAGAAAAACGTTCGTTTAGCTAAAGGAATTGAGTTTTTTAAAATTAAAAGCCACCCTACAAGCCATTTCTGACATACGTACTTGTCTATAAACTCGTCAGCATAAAAGCTTTTAATAACTTACTATATTTGTTATCCTTAGCGCATCATATTACAATAACAACAACAAAAACAAGAAATTGCTAGAATAGCAGGATGCTAGGCAGCAGCAATAAGGTTTGCCTCTTGTCGTTGTCCTTGGCAACAGCATCTTCGTTGTCGGTAAATTAAGACATAAATTTTTGTGAGCTTTTTATACATACTATATGTATATGTCCTGCTAGAGGCTTTTTTTATATTGCTAAATGATATCCCTGTGAAAAATTGGAACATTATTTCGTGTGAAAGTTTTCTAAAGCAAACATTTTCCAAGTTAAATTTCCTTTAAATAAATTGCGTAGCAATTGGTAATGAAAGAAAATCTTTAGCAACAATCTGTAGTATTAATGTCCAGGAACAATGTTTATACAAATTTCAAGACTACAATATCTATAAATATTGCTTAGCAATAATGTTTAAATAGAATGTTTATAAGTTAAGTAAGTAAAGTTGAAAGATTATATGTACTTATAAGCAATGTTTGGCAACAAAAGTTAAAAATAATGTTTTGCAGCAACATTTGGAAATAATGTTTATAAACAATGATTAAAAAATGCTGAGCAGCAACATGCAAAGGTGTAAATTGAAAAGAGTGACATTCACTGCAATAAAGAATCTTGACTTAAGATGCTTGAGTTTAGACGAAATGTGATCCATTGTGATACCACAGGGTGTCTGAATATACCCTCTCGTTGAACCAACCAGATTTCGTAATGAAACGAATGTCTAAAATTATCCAGATCATCAAATTAAAACGACCCAAGTGCTTTGTGGCGTTTTCTAGCAAGTGCGGGACAGGAGCAGAGAAAATGTTTAATATTTTCCTCTTCCTCCACATCTCCACAACTTCTACAGAAGTCAAAGGACCTAACACGTAATCTCTCCGCATGTCAGTGACCAGTTATGACTGCAAGAACTGACGATGTCTAGTGCGCGAAATTAGTTCTGGCGAACGCTTAGCATCCCATTTCGGCCAGATTTGCCTAGTTATATTACAAGTTGACCCTTGAGTCCATTTTTTGTTAGCAGAAATAATCGTAACTAATTCATAAAAAATGCAGGCTCTTTTCAGATCTATAAAAGTAATAAAGCTTAAAATTTGCTAGCTTTCTACTACATAAAATAGTTTTCAGTGTTATGTAAGATCAAAACAAAACAAAACAAACTATAAAATGAAACAAAAATTCCATTGCATACTCTTAGCTATCATTTTGAACGCATGAAAGTAGTTCAAGTCAAGAATAGATAAAAAAAAGTTAATAAGAAAATGCAAATTCTGAGAACGAGCACTTTAAAGTTTCAATACGAAAACAACTTTTAAATACGGTCAATATGTTGCTCTGTGAAGATGCAGATGCAGAAAAGGAATAAAGATTGAGTGTAAGTTGGAGGAAAAGGGACCAGAGCCCACGAGCACAACAAAGTCTGTGGAGGGGGTTGGAGTCCCCTAGTTATTTTTACAAAAGGTTTCTTTGATAATTTTTCCCTGATCTACTGTTAAATTTGCTTTTAGATTTGAGTGACTTTTTGCCTTTATTTGAGCTGATTTTCGGTTGATTTTTCTTTTTATTATTTCGGTGATTTTGCCTAAATTTTTTACACAAAAAATTGTAAAATTTTTCAACTGGGGAATAATCAGTCTATGGCATTGGTTATGGCATTTACTCGTCTGGCGGTGTTTGTTTTTCTCATAAAATTCGCTTCAAATTCTTTACCCATTTATTTACATAATGTATTCGTATTTCAATGTGCCCGCAAAGTTTGTGCTGCCTCGAAAATCAAGTTGAAACCCTTAACAACTCTTTCATATTTAAATTTCAGTTTCCTACACTTTTTTTTTTGTTTATTTTCGATTTATGACGATATTTTCCATTTGTATTCAGCGTTTCAGAGTTAAATATTCGCTTTAATGCTGTTGTTCAAATGCTAATCGTCGCACGTAAATGCGTTTTCTTAAACATTTTATTTTTGATGAAAAAAAATTTTTTTTTCAAATGTCAAATTTTCTATATAGAAGTTAAAAAATGTTGTTGCACCCTTAACATTTCACACTTCCTTTTCGCAGATGTTAAATAATGGACTTGCATTGTTTATGGAGTTTCGCCTGAACAAACTATTGATCAAGCAAGTCAAAAAGTTTTCCTTTTTTTTGTATCTGCATTTTGCCCAGTGCTATAGCTGTCTGCACTTTTATTTTTCCCCACCCCATATTTTATTTCCTCCTTCTTGCTTTCCTTTCCTTTTGAACTTTTGTTTTATTTTTCTGCTGCTGCTATCCGTGTCTACTTGGCCCCTGTTAAAGTGTCTCATGCAAATGTGGTTTTTATGGTGATTTATAGTCAACATAAGGTGCAAATTGAGACGTTTTTTTTTTCTTTTGTGCGACATTACGTATGCATGGAACCTTGTACGTTAGCCATGTCGACAATGGTGCTGAGTGGTTGGCTTAGAAAAAGTCTTTTAGTCTCATGTCCAGATGTAAGTTAAGTTCACTAAATATTATATTTAAAGTTTTTTTATTGCTGTTGTTAAGTTTGACGTTAGTTTACGAACACTTAAAGTTCGCACAGTTTAGAAACTGGTGATGAATAAAATGAGTCTCATTTGCTTTGAAAACTTTTGCGTTTTTTTTCTAAAATTTAAAAAGTTTGTTAGACTAAACTGCATATGAAATATTGATAAGAAACAAAAGTGAACCACAAAAAACTCAAATTTTTAGTAATTTTAACAAAAGAGAACACTTAATTTCTTCAAAGTTTATAGCTTGTAATATTTTTTGATATTCATTTCCTCATTTCAGCATAAGTAATTGATATATTAGAGGTTATCGAAGGAAATAAATGAACTTTTGTACCTTTTTAGTAATTTTAATGATATTAAAATAAGCTTCATACTTTAAGGATTTCAACATTGTAAGGAAAATCATATAACGTATGGGAAAACAAAGTTTGCCTGCGCTGAGGAAAGATTCGGATTTTAAGAATTTTTTCTCTGTTTTTTTTTAAATTGCAAGTTTAATTTTACTAAAACTTAAGCAAAAAAAAAATTAAATTAAAAAAATGTGTACCAAAAATTCCTCAAAAATTAAGTCATAAATGTACAAGCGCTAACATGAAAATCCACCGCTAATCATTGGCATTAAAAGGGGATACTTATTGTGAACATTTTAAGCATTTTGTGTGTAATTTTTGGGATTTTTATAGTTAATAAAAGTCATTTAAATTTATTAAACCTAAATATCAGAACCGTGTTCTTGGGAAATGAAATAAGCGTGCAATGAGCAAAACAGAAAAAAAAGGATAACTGTGGAAATTATAGCATTTTATAAATTTTTATTAAGTAGACGCATTAAAGACAACATTATTTTTTGTTATCTGAAAAAAAATGAAAGCAGATGAAAAAAGAAAATGAGCACTTTAGAGTGCTATATATGATATAAAATGGATTTTTTTTTTCACAAAAGATGCAAGAAAAATGAAATAAATCTTACAAAAATAAAATAAATGACGGTTCAACGTATTTTAGTTATAAGTTACTGTACGTGACTTTAATTTAAATTGACTTAGCGCTCAACATTTTTTAGTGATTTTGAGGGGAGTAGCTAGAACTTTGAGAGCTCATTATATATTATGTTCTATTTTATATAATCATATAACACGCTATTATATAAAGTATTTTTTTCTTCTCTTTTCAGGTAAGTGATGTCGCCCTAACATTTTTTGTGAAGGTGAATAAACAAGAAATGAAAATAAGGGTAATCAGCAGTTAATTAAAAGAAAATACTTCACGCCAGTTCAAATGTCAATTAAATAAAAAGATCGAAGAAAACATAAATCATTACTACCGAATATTTTTGCTAATGTAGTATATCTCGAAAAATAAGCATTTTAAGTAAAAATTTTATAATAAAGTTGAACACCAAAATATCGAAAGTACAGTATAGGAGGTAGCATTGCATTTTGACGATGAATTTTAAGCCAAATATATCTTATTTTCTGTAGTTGATTTATATTCAATAATCAGCATAATGATATGAAAGTTGTTAAAGAAAAATTATGTCACGAATATTTTCATACCATGCCAAAAATTATTTAAAGGTTTCTTGAGATAGTTTTTAACCAAAATACCATCGGCTGTATTGAAGAGATGGGACTATACATCAGTCACGTACAATATGAATCATATTAAAAATGTGGCGCTGAGAGCAGACAAATGCCTGGATTTGCCTGGTTTTCTCACTCACTTGCTTTTATTCTCAGGACAACAATAAGAGTAAATATATTAAAAATGTTCTTAAATTTTGTTGTAAAAGCAGCTATTATAAAAGAGGAAATCAGGAAATGGCAATCACATTGTACATTCCAGCTAAAATTCATTAGAAATGAATTGCACAATCAGAATCTTCAATTAGAGCCCGAATCTAAATCTTAAAAAATATCCAAAGTATTCTAGATTGAGTTTTGATCTTTCCATGGCATCTTTTTTTTTTTAAATATCATAATACATATACTGAAGCAAAATTAGGCTCTTTAAAACACTTAAAAATGTGCTACTCCGACTAGCGAGGTGCGTGTGCTATGAGTCAATTCATAAAATAAACTCGATGATGTGTGACTTTAGCTCAAAGCGCTACAAATTTTCTAGAATTTTTCCCCAGTTTTGCCTTTCTAAGTCAGATTAACCAACTCAGGGAAGGTCATGTGCTGAAAATTTTCTGAATTTTGTGCCGTAACGTTGAGAATTCGTCGCCTGAGAATTTGTCGCCTGGAAAGAGATTTCAGGCGAAGTATCCTCAAAGTTACGGCACAAAATTCAGAAAATTTTCAGCCCATGACCTTCCCTGAGTTGGTTGAAATTTTACATGAGTACACCTTAGGATCTGACTTAGTAAGGCAAGACTGCAATACTGCAATACTGGTTTCTAAGTCTTATCCTCACGCAAAATTTGACCCAAATCGGAGAGAGTTTTTCTGTTGCTGCTGAAAAATATCTCAATGATCCAAATTATTATGATATTTAATCTTTTTGGAAGGGAGCTGTCAATTTGCCATAACTATCAGATATAGCTTTCAAGACATATACTCTGTAGGTCTGATGAGATTTTTTATGTTAATCTGGGGTATTAAGAGGAAGAGGTAGAAGACTTTCGGCTGAAGATCTGCATAAACTATTGTTTTTTAATAAAAACATAATTTAATGTATGGTTTATAATTACAAAACAATTAAGTTTTTAGTTAGTTCCTATACTGCAATCAAGAATCTTTTGTTTTGCTAAATGATGTACCCAATATTGAAAAAATAATAACGCATCAACAACAAGCTTTAAAATATAGAAAAAACTATAAATTCAATTCTTTTGGTATAAAAATCTAACTCTCGATTGACGACATGAAAAGTCATAATTGTACTCTTCCTTCCAAATACTCAATTTATGCAATCAAATATTGACGATTTGAATTATATTGCTATTTTTTTTAAAAATATATTTTGTATTCAAACGTCTGCAGCATATTCTTTTCGATTATAGTAAGAAAGGAATATGCTGCAGACGTTTGAATACAAATTTCTTAATTTGATAGTTGATTTTTAATGAAACCAACTGAGCTGTCATTAATGGTTTTGAAGCTGTTTTTAAACAATGCCAATTTTTGACTGTAAATTTGTGTATACATTCAATGAGCCATGCAATAAATATTTTTGTGCAATTTTGTGTTCCTAAAAGCAGTCTAAATGGAATATCTCGAAAGCGAAAAAGTGCTTTTTAGGACTGCAAAATTTTTGCTTAGTTCATTGAGTGTTATAAGAATCAAATTTTAAAAATTAGTGCACCTGAAACTGAAATATCTCCGAAATTTGCAAAATGCAACATTTTTATACTGAAAATTTTATTAGCAAATATCTTGCAAGCCAAGCGAGATATCAAAAAGTCTTATTTCACATTAATAAATAATTCATAGATTTCTATAGAAATAATTCATAAAACGTGCCGTTCCGAAACTAAATTCTTCACTGTTTTTTTTTTTTTTTTTTTTTAATAAGCAGAGATTTTTGTTTTGTATATTTTTAAGTTTTCGTAAATGTGCTAATTGAAAAACAAATACTTTGGGTAAACTAGTTTGATCTACTTATAACTCATAGCAAAAATTTAATCTAAAATAACTGAAGCGTAAGTTGGGAATGTTTAAATTTTCGTAACAAATTAAGTAGTTAATGAATATATAATTTATTAATAAAAAAATGGCATTTTGTTAATAGAAGCAAACGTACCAAATTATCATCTATGAGTTTTGACGCTAAGTTGGACAATATTTTGCTATACTGTAACTCAAAGCGGATTGAGTATTGAAGTGCTTTTCACTAAAATTGCTATTAAATTTGTTGCATTCGCTGTAAACAATTTACTAGCTAGAATTTCGGAACACCCACCACAAGAAGTTGAAAATATCATGGCGTATGTGTAACACTTAATTAATTGACCTCATAAACAGTTTAAATTAAATGTCACTCATACGCTAAGTTAACAAAATAAACTACATATACCTACATACACAGAAAACGAACTATGGATCGATTTCGCATTGGTATTCTAAAACGCTTCGCTATAGGCGAAAGAAAAATGCTTTAAAAATGATTTTAAATTTATAAAATAAAATCTTTTACAGCAAGCAACAAATCTCTGGCTTCGAAAAATCTGCTCACTATAAAAATTAAAATTGCATTTAAAAGTTTTCCTCTAGCAAACAATTGCATTATCATTTTGCAGTATGGTTGTCATCATGGCCTGCTATGTCAGCGCTGATGTAAATTTTTTTTAAATGGTTTTCCATTTAAGTTAGTATGTGTGCAGCTGTATACAAGCATATGTGTATGCATATGTTTGCGTGTGGGTGTCCGAATGCAGTTTTAAAGCGTTGCAAAGTTAAAAATAGCTTAAAGGGGCAACAACAGCAAAATACACAAACCAAAGTGGATAGAGTAGTGAGTTGCAAAAAAAGGTATAAAATGTGTAAAAGACTGAAACAGGATGTGACTAAAATGACATCAGAGCCAACAGACAAACGTATGCACACTAATGTTATGTATCCCAGCAAACATTTTCAGTATTTTTGAATCTTTCATCTTCCAGACGATGTGCTAATAACTCTTTTAGTAAAAATTTACATTGCTAATAACAAAAGTACAATCAATTGTTTTAAGTACAATGACAACTAAATAAACATTTTTTTCGTTACCTCCAGCAATAAACGCTTAAAACGCTCTTCCATATGATTCTTACGCAAATGACTTTGTCGACTTGAATAGCTTCATTCAAACAAATTTTTGCTGGATAACCGAATTTACAATTTAACGCGTTCGAAATCATTGCATTGGCGATTGAATTATGACCCTTACAATACTAAAACTGTTTGCTAGGATATACATGATAATTAACAACGTATAGAATATACTAACTGTTATTGTGCTGGTGATTTTGCTGCCATCGCGTGACTCTAGTAAACGATACGTAACGCACGTAACGTACCGTAACGCTTTTAAAGTGTAGCAATCACATACACACGCACAGTCGTTAACACACAAACAATAAAAGCGTTTAAGGGAAACATAAGAAATCTTGTTATGCTGTAACCAGGATGCAGAAAATGTGAACATTTTACATATGTATTTATCTACCTCTAACAACAACAAAAAGCGCATCAACCAACGATTACAAAAACAGCAAAAACAACAACTTACTTCCGTTTTATTTGTGAGTAGACACTTTAAGATGTAGCGTGTGCTGCTTGTGTAGCATGTTTTTCCTTTAACGTGCTTAAAAAACTCAGTAGGAAAATGCTTAAAAGTGACGGGAAAATTTTTAAAATTGAAATTTTTGTAGAAAAAAAATGTTTCAAGCTCAGAGGTCAGATTAATTTGATTTAACTAGCACTCTCAATTGTGCTTCGTACATCATATTGACAAACGCAGATTAAACCATAAAACACAACTGATTTCCTGTATTAATAGATGCTGATTTTCTCAAAAACCACAAATGCTTTCGTGCAATCCTGAAATTTACCGATTTTCATTGATAAGTAATACTCACTTGGCATGAAAATCAGTTAAAATACATGAAACCGAATATGTAAATAAATTGATAGGTGATAAGTGAGTGGATCAACTTGCAGTTTGTTGTAGAATTTCGGGAGTTCATTTTGGTTGGTATTCTGTTTCACAAATTTCATGATAGATTTGGCTCATTCATTTGTCAATCATTCAATCTGATTGTGTTTTGCTAAGTTATCTCACATAAACTTTCTCTGTCAACAAAGGAAAAGTGCATTCAGTCTGTAGCTTATCAAATTAAAAAAAACTATTTTTTTTCTAACAATCAAGGTTAATATAGATACATTTAAGTTTTCAATTGAAATCATTATATATTTTTTTAATGAGTGTAGTATTTAACAAAAATTGGATAAGTGAATTTTTTAATGATAAGTTCTGTTTAGTTAACTTTTATGCATGGTAAATATTAATTAATTTTTTTTTAGAAATTATTTCGATTACTAGGCGGATTTGGTATAGATAATGAGACCACTAATTAATTGAATATTTATTGCTTAGTGATAAGTGATAAGTAAGACTTTAGGATATGTAAGCACTTCATTTTAATTGCCACTGTGATGAATTTTTGATTTTGACTGAAAATGTATTAATTTTGTGAGTAAAACTAATGGCAGACTTATTTGTACCATCGATGTGCATTTTTCCTTTATGGAATTTTCAGTGATTTTGTGTTTGCTTATTTCTTGTCCTGGTCTCTTTTTTCCTTAAGAGATAAATGCGATAATATAATTTAACGCAACATAAAGTAATACAGAAATGTACATTAGAGTGAAGCGGAAATCACTTTTTTTAAAGTGAAAAATATTAAATATATATCAAAACAAATTTAGAAGAAAAAATCCCTTAAAGGTTCTTAAGCCTTTCGCTGCTAAATAGCATCTTAGCTAATGGCCAAGGAACTTTTTTTTTCAAAATTATATATTTTATGTTTGAAATACAGAAATATTCAAACTTGTAATCTTTTTTTATCGCTCCACTCTAGCATGCAGGTGTCTCTATAAACACGCACACATACATATATTCAATATACTGAATAATATTTTTACCTCGGCTTTTTAGATGTTGTTGGCGGTTGTGTCTGCATTTCCGTTTTTCGTCATGTCTCTTGAAATTTTTCATTTTTGGTTTGAAATAGTTAGACAAACAAGTGCATGCTTTATCCCTCTATCTCTTTTTGCATTCAGTATGTTAGGTCTCTCTATTTGCTGTCTATAAAGTAAACTTACATTTGCATTAGATTGAACACGCTCACACATTCACTTATAGACACATACACGCATACATGCGCATACAGGAAATAATTCAATCAACTGTGTTGTTTACATTCAGAGAGATACCAAAGTTGAAGGTCTCCTTTTGGGTTCAAGTGTGTGCGTTGTCTATTAAAGAGGAGCGGCTGGCTGTAGGGAAAGATGCCCTGTATGATATGCATGCTCTACATGGCTGTCATTAATTATAATTTAATTAGCTCGTAAAAAGGTGTGCGCACTAAAAATAGAGGAAAAAGTTTTTGCATAATTTTTCTGCATGATTTATTTTTCAAACACTGACTTCGCTTGAATTTGCATAGTAGAGGAAAATTTATTCATATTTACATACATTTTAGAGCATAAGCATTTGCTTGCTCGTTATTTAGTTTGAGATAGCAAGGAAGAATTTTCTTCGAGACACTTTTTGAAGCAGAAAAAAAAACCCGAAAATTATAAAACTTTAAAAAAACTATCGATTTTATATAGATGAAAACAAAAAAAAATTGGCTCAAAATTAATGCAGTAATGCAAAATAAAGGAAAATAATTCAAGCAAAAGTTTGTACAGAAGTGAACGATACTGTCATGAGATCTTGTGTGTTATTTCCAAAGAGGAATTGGCTAATATTTTCTTGGAATATTGACTTTGACATACCGTCGTTTTGGCGATTTTACTTTCATAATTGACAAATCGTTGGTCTTTCTTGTTCCCCCTATAAGCTCTTAATCAAGATGCCATAAGCATACATATATATTACAATAAAATTTCAGACGATTTGACCGAAAATTCCTCAACATACAAAATTTGTGGCCTACTTTGGTTTCTAAAATTTTGTGATTTTTGTGTGATTTCTTATGGAAAAATAGGATGTACCAAGTTTCATGTGAAAAATTGCCATTTTCCAAATTTTTGGTGACTGTTCATCCTTTAGTTTTTGTGCATTTTGGTTTATCAAGGAAAAATATAGAGCTATTTTTCTTATGATTTGAGAGGCATATAACTGAAAGTTTAATTCGGCGATTATATTTTGTGAAGCGTTTTTATTTTTTCGTAAGGTCTGATTATTATTTTTCATACTGTTCTGTTTCAGAAAAAGTTATTTAACGTTTAATTTGTTATATCTCACTTATTTTTGTAAAATTCGTTTAACAGTTACTCAAAAGTCATACACCATACGAAGTATTTTCAAAAGCATAGTCATCGTCCTAAGCTATGCAACTAATTTTTGAGCCTTATTTAGTAGCGGAATTCTTATTAAAGCTTTAACCGGAAGTTTTCTGAAAAAAGTGAATCCAAGTAAAGCAAATTGAAAACACATATTTGAGCAAATTTCATAAAACATTCATTGGATATTGTTAGAAAAAACTTCCTTTGAATTGATTGTTTATTAAGAATCAACTAGAACTATGTTTCTGGTCATGCTCATATAAAAATAAATGTAAACAATACACAAAGTGCTAAATATCCCTTCATACAATTGATAACAAATGCTGATTCACATATATCCTTTTCAACACAAAATCACTTACATACATTCAATAAAAATTAATAACTTGCAATCGATTACAAAACATCTAAGGAAGCAAAAAAAAAAGGTGTTCCAGCTACGATTACGCTTAGGGCGAGAGTGTTAAGAGCTCGATAGATAACGTAACATATCTAATGAATTGTGTACAGCAAATTTTAAATGGATTGTCTTGAAGTCCACATTGTTAAGTAGCAGATCAATGTTAGTGTTGGTAAAGTTAATGACAAGGAATAAGAGCAACAAATTAAGAGAGACATGGGGGGAACTATGTGAATAAAGCCAATAAGAAAAAGAAGGAAAGTAATTACAGTGACTTGCTACAAGCAATTAATAAATAATAAGAAGTTGGACTGTTTAAGTTTCAATAAAATTAAGTGAAAGCTTTTCTTCTTAATAATCAATTTTTCGCAGTTCTAAAATTTATAGTCAGGCATTTTCACGCTATATTTGTAATGAAAATTTCAAGTCAACCCCAATTTAACACCTGATTTCTTAAAATTGCACAAGTTCCACTCGTTGCAATTAATTTTGCTTGTAACATTCAAAGCAGCATATGAGCTCGCGCGCAATCATAACCCACGTCTCTACAATTGCTGCTTGCCAAATTGAAAAGAAGCGATTCCCGGCCTTCTAAATAAAAATTTTTTTCTCAAATGGTAGTCAAATTTTTTTGCGAAGAAGCTGATGGTAATAACTTAAACATTGACTTGACTACTTTTTTTTTGCTCGTGTAAGAACTAGTCACAAAAATCGTCCAATTCTGGTATGAAGCAAATGAAATTGTTTCAAGGGATTGTTGTAAAAGGAGAAGAACAAACACTTTATTACGCCGTCGGACTTTGCTTAATTTTTTCCGCGTCACTGGAGAGCCAGTATTTCATAGTTATTTTTTGTGTGCTGTATTGGAATAAAAAAAATGTAATTTGCTTTGCTGAGCTTACTGTTTAGCACAGTGTGCTATGACACCAGAAAAGCACAGAAAGCAAAACTGGAGCACTGCTCTAAAACTGGTAATACTAGTTCCATTCACTGCTAAATGGAATCATCAGTGACCTTTGGTATGTTGCGAAGTCTAACAAAAGTGAAACAATGCGAAGCCGAAATTAGTTATTCTGTGTGACTGTTACTAATTTGGTCTAATACTTTTGTTACGGCCGACAATCTGCATTTGGTGTCGTATTTGTACAATACAATTAACAAAAAGAGTTATATCGAATCATAAAACATATGAAATTTTAAAAATACTTAAGAATCCTGTTCACCTCGTCTTCACGAAATGCATGGCTTGGAGGAAGATAGAATCATAGAAAGTCACCAAATAATGACGTGGATGGATGGATGGAAGTCATTAATTTTTATTAATGCTATTTGACGTCCAGAAGAGTCTTAAGATGTTCTCACTGAAATTTGCTCGCGTAATTAGAAAAGTTATAAGTTGAATGTGGAAGTCTTAAAAATCGTTCAAATGTATGCTGGGACTAAATACTATATGTTTTGGTCTATATTTGTGTGCAGCGCACATACATGTGTGTGTGCATGTGCCAGCTATTGCAACAACTAAATTCTTATGACCAAGTCTTTGAAATCCAACATGAAATTGAGCGCAAAAATAGTAACATACCTCTTTTATATAACCAAAGTGCTTAAGTACACTGAGAAAACTTATCAATGTATGCACACATAGAAATTTTTATGTAGAGGTGTTGGCTAAAAAGCAACCCAACAAAATTAAGTTCACAAGTCTTGCAAAGTCGTTTTCCACGAATGTCAAACGCACAGTTTTTTAACATATTGACGTTTTCTATGATATTTGAAGTAGAAATACCGAAGTCAAGGCAAATCTATCTATCACTTCTAAGCAAAATTATGATGGAATTATGATTAATAGCCAAGAAACTTCGATATTTTGTTACCTTATTTGCTAAATTTAAAATACTTCAAAAATTTTCTTCACTGTTGTTTCCTTTTTATATTTATTATAGTACAAAAACTGACATAGTCCCTTACAAAAAATAAACTAAAAGTATTCATGGGTCATTTGCAAAACCAATGTGAGTACTATATTGTCAAACACATGCATTGACATAAACATATACCCTACATATGTATGTATGCATCTTTATTAGCTTTTATTTTTGTTATACCGTGAATGCCTGCTCTAGGCTCTAAGCTGCAATCGCACCATAACTCATGGCTTCATATGTAGACCATGAATCGAAGAACAAATCCTTGAGGCTTTTGCTGAATGCAATTCGAATATCAGAGAAAGAAAAAAAAAACTGAAAAAGTGAAGTTTTCACCATTACCACTGTGTTGGTGCTTGTGCTGCTTATGGTTTGATAGCAAAAGTCGTCGAGTGTTGTTCGTAGCAGGTGTGTGTGTGTGTGTAGGTCATTTTTTTGTTTGCATTTTTCTTTGCGTTGAGTATACACTGTAGCCATATCAAAGCATTGCACAGTCTATCCAGCCTATTTCATGCTACTTTCTCTATTGGTTTAGCCTTCATTGCAATTTTATGCAAATCCTCTGTTGTCGTATTCTGTGTTTTTGTTTTTATTTTGTTCATTCTCAGCGCTGTGTTTTATTTTTAACTGAGTCACTTATTAGCGCCAATTTATGCTTCCGAGTCGCTGTCATTTATAGCGGAATTTTAAAGTAAAATGTGTTTTAAATAATAAAAACTGTTAAAAGTTTTTCCCTTTGATAGTGGGGGGTATGAAAGAAAAACTACGCTAAAGTGAAATGGCGAAAAAGTAGCTCGGATATTCAGAGTGACGCTACTCTGATGCTGAAAGTCTTTATAGACTTTTCAATATCTTTCAAAATGTACGATTTTTTTAAACATTTTTCAATAATTTTCAGCCTTTTCATAATATTTTGGGTTCTTCAAGATTTTGATTTATTTTTGGTTATATTCTTAAAATTTTCTGACTTTTTAAATGTTTTTCAACACATTTGATAGCTTTAAAAAAATAATTTTAAGCAAAATTTTTGCACTAAATATTTATTTTAATATAAATAATGATATAAGAGTTAGACAAAATGCAGAAATTCAAATCAGTGACTCATTGAAAAAGCCGCAAATAAATAGTTTACTTCATGCTGTCAATTAAGTTGAAATTTTTATGATTTTTTTACACTTTTTCGTTTATTTTTATAGAGTCTTAAAAATACGTGTTAGCTCATAAATTAAAAAGTTATTAATATTGTGTTCTTTTCAATAAAAGGTTACCACCTTAACGTGTAATAAAAAATCACAAAAAAGTCATAGAAAATATTTAATGCTTCTAGTTGTTCTTATATAAGCTTCTGACAAGTAATGGCATTTTCAGTACAATTGCACGTTTTTCAGTACATTGGTACTTTGTATATCACGAATAGAACAGCGGGCTGATTTTCAATATACTTCAGAACAAAAGTGACTTTATTGTGTGCAATTTATTTTGCAAAATGCCTTTATATATTTATAAGTGAACATGTTTCTCATAAAGTGTCATATAAATATTTGCACTCAATTATTTAAATTGATGAAAGCAACATTTTCGTTGCTAATAATTATTAGAAAAGTATTCAAAATTTAGTTTGAAAATTACGAGTTTCATAGCGATCATCAGTGCTATTGGGGGTATTTTTTTTGAAAATTTCTTGTTGCTCAAATCGGCTTATAATAGTCAATAATACCTTCTGAGCATCAGCATGAATAATTCAAAAACTCTTTTATGATTGAGTTTTAATATACTCTGAAAAATTTTTCGAAACATTCTTGCATGGTTACAAGATTGAAGCGAATTTTATACATCACTATGAATGTTCGTAATCCACCCCTTGAAGAATATTTTCAAACTATGGGCAAATATCTAAAATATATTTCGGACATCAGCACTTTCAATCTTTTTAAAATTGTACGCTACGTCGAACATGAAACGGAAAGATGTCAAAAATTAAATTTGAACAGATCAAGAATGTCCTCATCTCCCAAGGTGGGCGCTTAGCACTATTTTACGAAAATGCGGGATCAAGTTAGAAAATAATTTTGCAAAGCTTTTGGGTCTTAATATTAAAAGTCACTTGAAAATCGAAGAACATTTTTTACAAATTAAATGATAAAACGCCTAATAAATTCTTTAAAAAAAATGTTAAGAAGAGCAGCGTTTATTAATGTAAAAAATTGCTCAAAAATCGTGAGAATGTGAATGAACGATGAATTGCTTGGAAAGAATATAAGATAATGATGATTTCAAATAAGGATGAAATGCACAAAACCGCTTTGGAAAATTTTCTATTTAAATTATAACTTTTAATTTTTCAGGTTCTCTGCTCTACACGAAAACTTTTAAGAAAAAAATTCAAGCTGTTTTTGTATAATAAAAAACCCCTTAAGTTCATTTTCTAACTACGCACGATTTTTGATGACTTTTTCAAAGTCTAATTTTATACTTGCTATAGATCGTTCTTCGCAATATTTTGTGATAGACTTTATTCGGCATTTTTTTCATTTTAACTTAAAAGAAATTTTCTTTAATTTTCATTCGCTTTTTCATTTCTTTTATAATAACTTTTCCATTAATATTTGCAGTTACAATTTTTCTTCAGTTTTGACTAAAATTTCTTTGAATTTTAAAGAGATTTTTAACTTTATTTGCAGCCCAATCCTTTGATTTTTTCTAATTTTCTTTTATATAAATTTTCTTTTCTGCTCAATTTTTTCTTTGAGTTTTCAGCGATTTTTTTCTGTTTTGTCTTTTGAGTTTTTTGGCTACTATTTTGCTTACTTAGTCCGAAATATTTATTACATTTATCCTAAATGTTAAGCGATATTTTCCTTATGAAACTAAAAATAAAGTTTTATAATAATACTTTTGTGCGACTTTTTTGAAGAGAAATCGCTCGTTCAACAAAATGAAAATGTAACACAAAAGAAATATGATGATTTTTCTAGCGTATTTGCTGCAAGAAGTTTGAGTTTTTAAAATGAGCCCAATTGTTGAAATATATAAATTTCTTCAACCATGTGCTATAATTAAGTTATGTCATATGCCAGTCTAATCTCTATATATGTGTCACATATTAAAACAGAAGTAGTTTCCGTTTCCGGTTAGGTTGTATTACTGTATTACTTAAATCTCCATAGATATTAAAGGGTGTTTTTTTTAGAGGTATAGAGCTTTGAATTGAAATAAAACACAAGAAAATCGTTTTAATGTCCATCAATTTGGCTTTATTGGAAGGATAATTTTATGCCATTAATGTTTAAATATGATTTCGGGTATGTGGCCGTCGCGGCTGGCTCGAATAAAGCCAATTCTACAGGTCCAATTTTGAACCACTTTTTCGAGCATATGGGGCCGTATGTCGGCAATAACGCCACGAATGTTGGCTTCCAAGTCCCCTAACGTTTCTGGTTTGTTGGCGTAGACGAGCGACTTCACATATCCCCAAAGAAAATAATCTAATGGTGTCAAATCACACGATCTTGGTGGCCAATTGACAGGTCCATTCCGCGAAATTATGCGCTCATCGAATGTTTCCTTCAATAAATCGATTGTGACGTGCGCTGTGTGGCATGTAGCGCCGTCTTGTTGGAACCACAACTCATCCACATTCATGCCATCCAATTCGGGAACAAAATAGTCGGTTATCATGGCTCTATACCGGTCTCCATTAACGGTAACTGACTCTCCAGCATTATTTCGGAAGAAGTATGGCCCAATGACTCCACCAGCCCATAGAGCACACCAAACAGTCAGTTTTTGTGGATGTAATGGCGTCTCAAGGGTCTCATGTGGATTCTCTTCACTCCAAATGCGGCAATTTTGCTTGTTGACGTAGCCATTCAACCAAAAATGAGCCTCATCACTGAACAAAATTTTGCGATGAAAATCAGCATCGAGATCAATTTCGGCCCATACACCAAAATCACGACGCATTGCATGGTCTCGCGGCTTTAATTATTGCACAAACTGGATCTTGTAAGGTCGCAAGCCAAGATCTTTGCGCAAAATCTTCCATAAAGTTGATGGACAAAGCTCCAATTGCTGTGCACGGTGGCGAATCGATTCATTCGGGTCCTCTTCAACATTTTGCTTTACAGCGGCAATTGTTTCTTCGGTGCGCACTGTTCGACGTCTCTGCGGATGCGTATTATCACATAGAGTAAACGTAGTGCGAAAACGATCCATGGTTAACCGAATTAATTGCTCTGATGGACGCTTATGTCGACCATAAAATGGACGGAGCTTGCGGTAAACTTCGCGAACTGAACCATTATTTTCGAAATAAATTTGCACGATTTGCAAGCGTTGTTCTTTTGTCAACCTGTTCATGATGAAATGGCAAACCAAACTGAACATAAATGACATTAGAGTTGCCAGATTTGACCATAAAATGCCAGTTTTATCTCTATTCGAAAAACAAACCTCTAAAAAAAACACCCTTTATATGCATTTCCAAAAAAAAACCCACACTTGAAGAAATTTCTGACGTAGTTCTAAAACCACAAGTTGATTTATGACATTTAAGCCTATACATAGCTTAAGTAGAGTAGGATGTCTATAAAATAACTTCTTTTTTTGTATTTCTAAACTTACACACTAACTCGACGTAGGTTGTACTTTGACCACATTTCAATTTATATTCATTGGAAAAGTATTTACTTACAAACACACGCAAGACTTACAGAAATACATTCACAAAAAAGTAATAGCTACATACGTACGTACGTAACACATATTTGTGTCTACAATTAATAGCATGTAAGTAGGTCGATTGCTTATGTCTTTAGAGGAGGTGGAGATGAAATCCAACTTTGCATGCATGCGAAATGAAGTGGTCGTTTGTATGACATAAGGTCGTTGGTACTCAAAATGACATGTGGTGACGTGACATTTCACAATGAAAATATACTTTATGCTATACATAGCTATAGTTTAAATAACTAGCGTAGCAAATGTCAAAATGTTTTTGGGTGAATTTCTTAGGTTGACATCAACAAACGATTTGGAACTGGAAGTTTTATAATTTTTGCGGTATCTCAAAAATAATATTGAAGCATTTCATGTCAAATGTCCTAAGCCAAAAATCTAACATAACCGATTGACTTCAAACTTGGTCGAAGTGTTGTCCCAGTAGGTCAACTGTAAAAATCTTCTTGCTTTCAATGGATTTTTTATGGTTTTTCGATTGGTCGTTATTATTTTTCAGAAATTTTAAAATTTGATTTTGATAATGATATAAATGTTTATTGTTTTGGTTCATGAAAATATTATACACGAATTCAGTTTTCCATCGAAAAAATTCCATTCTATACTTTAGAACATTTATATAATAATAGAATTTGTATTCCATATTTGGACAACTATTTCATATATGGACTTTTATTTCATCTAACACATTTGGATGTCTATGTTACTTCTACATTTTTTTCACACTTGGATATCTATTTCATATTTGGATAGCTATTCCATATTTAGTATCCATAGTATCCATAAACTTTGTGTTTTTTTATTATATGCGTAATTTAAAAAATTAAATGATATACCATGCCTGACAATTTTCCTCTACTTGAATTTACTCCAAGCTGAAGTGCAAAATATTTATTGCTCCTTGTTATTTTTGCGAAATCCTGATGTTTTCAAACACATTTAATCCACTCCACCTTTGCAAATTCGCTATATCTGATTTACTCTTTGCGTCCTACGCTTATCATGTGCTCCCTTTTTTTAAGCAAATATTGTATTATTCGATTTGCAATCGTGTGCTGGTAAATCCTGCAGCTTATGCGCTGTAATTGAACATTGCAGCAGCGACAGAGCTGAAGATTTCTCTAGCAACGCCTCACTCACGTCATAGGGATAATTCGTGTGCTTTTTTTTATGCCCTTGAGGTGAGTTTATTTTTGTTGTTGTTTCTGTATGCGGTAGCTCAATGAGAAAACTTGTTAGGGTTTTAAAAAACTTTAGCGTAATATTAAGTCTGTTTTTTTTTAATAGCTGGAGGTTTTTATTACGATATTATTAAGTAAGGTACTTTAAGTTAAGTCAATTTATAACTATAAGCTATGAATGTAAGTTTTAGAAAAAGATAAAGTTTGCTTTTTAAGGTAAAGTAACAGTCATGAAAAAAATGGTTAAAATATTCAAAGCATAAAGTTTTTTTTTTCAGTTCCAAGTTCCCAATAAATACTTAGATTTACGGACAAAAAGTCTAAAGTTTTCTCACACTTCGTAGATGAATATAAATAAAGTGTACGACAAGCAATCGTTTTAAATTTACATTTTTGTTTTCTTAGAGAAAATCTTGAGATGAGGGTATCTCCAACCCTAAAGTAGTGGAGAATTTTTTGATTTTAGTCCTGATTTGTGTTTTGTACTCGTTCCGTTTTCTTGTTTTTTTGCATTTATACAGACAAGAAAAAATATAAGATATCGAAAAGTTAAATTATGAATTCGTATATACCCAGTTGAAAATTGAATAAGCATTGTCTTAAAAAGACTAAGACAGTCAGTGATTTTGTAAAGTACAAAGAATGAGATGGTAAGCAGATAAAAATTCAAAATTATATTCCATTTTAATATGCTTACCTACAAGCGTACACCGTAACACAAGTCGTAAACATGTTGTGAACAAATCGTTTTATTTCACTTTTTATAAAACTCTGAAGTTTAAATTATGTAATTTTCAGCAACAAAGAGAAAGGGCCAGCTCAAAGTTTAAAAACGTTAAAGTTTAAATATGAAAGTATTAAGAAATTAAAACGTTTCTATACAAAAGTGCTCAGAACAAAATTTATTATTTTGCTTGTCAACAAATCAGCTAATTAAAAATTAAAAAAAATTTAATATCAAAGCTAAGCTGGGCGTGACCACAGATTCCCTGGATCACGCGCTTAACTATTTAACCAATGCCTGTACTTTGCATAAGTTTTTAAATACACAATAAACATTAACTATAACGAAATTTAAACTCTATTTCTTTCTACTTCATTGCTTTTGTGCCTTATCGCGTAGTGCAAAAAGTAATGCGGTTGTTTCATTTTTATGTAATTTCTAGGAAATTCCACTCCACTTGCTTCTGTGTCGTATTGCGTGTGGCTAAGCGATAACTATTACTCGCATTGCTGTAAAGAACATAAAGTTCAATAGCTACTTCTGCTTGTCGACGCAACCATGCTATCATACCGATTCCAACTGGGTATTTGCAATGCTACTTTTTTCAAGTTTTTCCCTACCTTATCATTTTTTATGAATCAATGGCTCAAAAATTATAAATAATATAGATATATAATACAAATATAAAGAAATGGTTTGCGTGCCACGCAAATATTTGTACCATTTTCCCTTATGGGAATATATAGCAAAGCAACAACATTTACAACAACAAAACAAATCCTCTTCTTCATTTGCGCTTGCACTCGCATTTCTGACTGATATTTGTTTGTTTGTATTTCATTTGTTTGCGTGTGTTAGTGTCTAAGTTGTTGTCGTTGCCTTTTTGTGCTATTCACCTTTTGTTGTCACGCTTCAATTTCATTCTTTTTTCAGTTTTTAGCAGCTTATTTTAATACCATCTAAGGATAATTTTAGTTACCTTTGAGTGTATTTGCTATTTCGTAACTTTTTTTTTTGAGGCAAATACATAGTAAGCAATTTGCCAGAAGAAATCTTTTTCCTTTGAAGAAATCATGACGTTATTATGACGTACGCTTTTCTAACTTGCATGCGTGAACTTAATAATTCATTTGTTCTTGTGTACTTTGTTGGGTGTAAGGGAAAGTTATTTTTATTTATAAAACACGCATACTTTCTTTATAACTTTTTGATTCGAATCTATTCAGAAACATTACTTTTCCTTGTTTTTTAAAAAAACTGAATATTTGCACCATTTTGACACCTTCACAATTATTCCAGTGAAAGGGTGCGAACAGTGAGACACTTTTATTGTATCACACCTTCGATCTACTGAATGTAGCGAAATTGAGTTTTTGAATCAATCCTGCCTCTACTTTTTATCATCCCTTGTTCAGTCGTGTAGAGTAAAGGAATGAAGTTTGCTTAGAAACTGTATACAATTGCACAAATACTTACAAACCTACGATTTTTTAAAATTTCTATGAAAAGCTATTTAGGGCAAAGTAAAATCAATTAAAAATAAGCAAAAAAAAACTTGCACCAATTAGCAACAAAATCGTTAAGTCTGCAATTAAAGAAGACTATAAACAGCAATAAATAATTGATGTAGCAAATATCGCTCATGTCGATAACTCTCGCGTATTCGCGTAAGCGCTAAGATGCAATAGAAATAAAATAAACAGCAGAATCGGTAATGCCTAAAACAGGCGATAATTGTCTAAATAATTAATGCCAGCAACAACAGTAGCAGCAACAACAATATAATGTAACTTAAGGAATTTGCTCAAAATTGTGCTACTATTACTTGCAAAAAAAAAAAAATTCAATTAATGTAGGAATTTACGCGTTAACCCCATTTAAAACTACACGCCAAAGCCATAACATAGCGTTAACAACGTAACCATCTCCAACCAACAAGCAGTTTATCGTAAAGGTGCGGATTAGATGTATACTAAGTGCGACATTTAAGGGAATTGTGTAAACTTTAGCACCATAGCAATAAGAAAGATTCTATTGCTTAAGGGGTTGTAACTCTTACCTTCCTCGCTGCTTTCATGTTTACTGCAAGAAAGCAAAAATAAAGAAAAATGAGTAGAAAAACAACCCCTCTTTTGCTAATGGCATAAAACATGTAATAATTAATTATCACAAATTCTTTGAATTGTTCTACGAATATCAAATAGAAGTGCATAGTACTACGTAGGGAATCTAAAGCTTCGGTGAGGAAATTACAACTTTTATTAATTGTAGAGTTATTCATTACAAAAAACGTTTTACTACTGACAATAGAAAGTACGAAATTCTATGATTGTTGATGATTAAACATAATTCATTTAATTAAAATTATGTTTCCTGTTAAATATTTAATTTATTGTTTACACAGCTATTGTACAGAGTGCGCCTTTGACCATCGTAAAGTGGTCAATGGAAATATTGCATAACTTTGACAATTTTCAAACGACCATAATTACGTTTAGGAAACATCAATTCAGCAAAAACTTTAACCATATAAAACGATAGATCGCAGCGAAATAGTTACACTGAAAGTAAACGCTTAGTTGTTCCCGCTTTTGAAAATACCAGTCCTCACATAAATCACGCAACACTATTGTACGTTGCGAAAGTGACAATTTGAGCCAGTGTTTGCTGCAAAACTTTCATTAGGTCATTCTTCTTCGGAGCCGGTGAGACAGTCAATGGCGATCGATATTGGTGATATGCTTGAAACAAAGCCAATATTAATTTTTCTGTTGTGTCTTTGTTTTGGTTTGGGTTCGCAACAAATTGATGCGAAACAGAAAACATATAAAGATAAGAATTTCTGACTCATCGGCTCAAGGGTCACTGATGATTCAATTTATTAATGTATGAATCTAGTATGATAAGCTTTAGGCCAGTTTTCGCTGTTTTGTTTTTATAATTCGTTGATGTTATAACACCCTGTACTGAAGAGTAAGCTCTGATAAGATACAGCACAAAAACGAATGTAATATAATTTTTAGACAATTCATTTTGAGCTTAGAAAATTTTTGGAGCCAAAGGTGAACAAACGATAAAAAGATGTTGACAAACATGGACATACGATGGACAATTTATAGAGACTGTCATGAAGTTGGCGACAACTTTGAAACTATGAAATAGGGTGGACAAGCATGGAAAGGCAATCTTTGTTATTCGGATATTTTTTCTTTGTCCACTTTGAAAGTCAATTTAACTTGCGTCAGATATCTATACCTATTTCCTTATGTTAAGTTTTTGAAATGGCTGGAGCATAGTTAATGAGAACGAACAGTCATGTTCAACCAAACTGATTAGCAAAAAGCAATGTTGCAATTTCATTATATCGCTTTATACTCTCTTGACGCTTGATTTTCATAATACTGAAAACAGAAAATGGATTAATCTAAAACAAAATTATTTTAACATCAAAAGCCCTGAAATTTTCTTAATAATTCTTTTTCAGTGTCTTTAATTGGTGGTAAATTATCAATTACCTTCATACTGATTTTTACATGGCATGCGAAAATATCGAATTTTTTTTTTATACGAACAGCAACATTTATTTTTTCACATTCGTTTTGTTATCATTTAAGCTTAAGCGTCAAACAAATCTCCCCCCTTCTTGGTTTACCAATCATTTTTCTATTCATTTAGTGCTAGTGTTAAAGTTGTACCTACAACCTTTTCTAACCTCAATCTTTGCATCACATACATAACCTCAAAATGCGAACTGTTTAACCCACTACACCCATACTCACTCTTTCTTTAACGGTCGTTCTATCACGTTCAGACAATTGCTCGTGGTTGTGATGTTGTCATAAAATCAAATAATACACTTCCGCATGCTGCTGCTATTGATATAAGTGTTAGTAGGAAACAACACACATTGATATGTGTGTGTGTATGTTTACTGTCATTGTATATTTACGTGTGGGTTATAAAATTTTTGTATTGCAATAAAAAATCGTCCTTTTTTTCTTTTGTTTTATCGGTTGCAATTCAAATTTTAATTTAAATTGAAATTGAAATCAACATGTTGGAATATCAACGGGCACTCGCCTTTATACAGGGTGACTTAATAAGAGCTTACAATTAAAATATAAAATGTAACGTATTGAATTTTCTTAAAACTGTCCATTACTTTGCGACATTAGTTCTGCGATAGTTCACGTTTAATTCAAAATTTTAATGGTCAATAATCCCAGATGTCAAACGCCAGCTGTGTATTTTTGGCATACAAAAAGTTATTATTAGATTTAAATTGAAGCTTGCAATTGAATCACCCTTTACGTTTTATCTGACTTTTATTTGATGCTGTCTGTCAGTCATTCAGTATTCTGTGTCAACGAAATGTATTGTTATATGGCATGCAAAAATACATCAAAATACATTTTACAAAAACGAAAAATGCATATATTTTTGAATACACTTAAAAAATTTAATAAAATCAAAAACGAGTAGATGAAAATAAAAACAAATTATGTGAGACAATAATCATTTGTTTTGTACTTACATATATGATATCAATATTTGATCACAAACGATTCGCTTTTTTTGAATTAAATTAAAAAAAATGCTTTTGCTTTTTTCTGAGTGTAAGTCTCAATTTACAAATGAAGTGCTGAAGGTATGCAGTGCATCGTCTCTGTTTTTTTAGGTTAAAAGCTTTGGTATAGTCATTGTTGATTAAAATGCAGTTATGTTTGCAACTTCTATTTTGTGGTTCATCACAGGGATATTGCGATGAAACTTTTTTTAACTTTGAATTTAATCTTTTTTGGTTCATATCGCTCAGACTTATGCTGGTTGCCTACACCCTACTTATTTTGATTATTCTGTTATTTCTCCTTAAGAGATTATGTGGAAAAATTAACCAAAAAAATGCACAATCTTCTTAACTTTTTAAAATGAAAGTAGACACTAAATATTATGAAAATTTTAAATCGTTTCGGTTGTTTTTAGTTTTGACATTGTGCGACTTTGCTCAACACTAGATTATTAAAGCTTCTCGATTTTTTCATTTTATTTTGTTTGTAATAAGACAAAAAATGCTCCAAATCTAATAGTCTTTTTCAGAAAATGTTTGGGTGATTTTTTAATCAATTTTTGGTAAATAATTTCTAACAAAATATACCTGTAAACTCACGTTAAAAAAGTATGCAGACTCCGATAGCTTGAATGAAAAGATAGCGCTTTATTTTCTTATGAAACAATGCTCAAGAGCGTATATTTATTTAATCTACCAAGGCACCTTTTTGAGCAATTTGCCCTTAAGTGTATGCTTCCTTTTATTTAATTTATCTTGAAAATATTTTCCCAATCCCAATGGAAGGTTCTAATATGTCATTGTTTCCTATATCATTTACAATTGACGTCACACACAAAGTTCATGATCCTATAAAACTTTTATCTCTCAAATAAAATGCGATCATAATAAATAAAAAAAAAAAAAGTAATGAAACAAAAACAGAACAAAAATAGCTTTACAAATTAAATTTAACCAAATAACTGTGCGCCATGCGAGGCAAATTATATTATGAAATATTTATTTATGGGTCGTAGATAAATTCAACACAATCACGATGACAATTGCACACAAATTAAACTATGCACGTCCCAATGGCATAGCGACTTTAACAGCAACAACAAAACTTACAACAACTGTAGATAATAACCCACCAACGTTGACAACTAACAGCAGTAATAATAATCACAAGAATACCATGGAACAAAGAGATGATGAACAAAAACAACAAGAGCAACTAGTGATCATATCACGCATCACAAGCAAGCGCGAAAATAAATGTCACCGACACACAACTAACTAACACGAGATACAGAGAGTAGCATTAGCAGCAGCAAGCAAGCAATCAAGCGCAGTCAAAGCGTTGCTAACAAAGACTTTAAACGAAAACCCACTTAATGGGACAACCACCCACATTGCACAAGTGCCCAACTATAGCCGAACGAAGTGCCTTATCATACATCAACCTGCAAGCTAACCCATTTCAAAATAAACACTTTTATACACTGGGAAAATTAATTTAAGAAAATTACTCAAATAAGAAAGAAGAGCCAAAAAGATAAAAAAAATGAGCTTAAAGCATAATAGAGCTTAGCTACTATAGCTATTAGTCGTATTAGCTACAAAGCTTGAAGCTTTAAATCAAGTTAAAATTCTATTTCGAAGTGATAGCCCTAGTTGGTTATTATTGTGTATGCCTCGTCTTTGCAATTATTTCACTTCTCGCCGGCTGCAGTTGATCTTATATGCGTTACAAAAGAACTATATGATTTCCTATATCAACGACTTCAATTTCTACAATTGAATTCACTGAATTTGTTTAGAACATTTTAATGCTCTTATACTATTGTACATATATATATTTATTGATGTATATATTTTAAATTTAATTACTCCTTTTAATTTTTCTTTGTGTACCTCCCATTTTCCAACAAGACACACTCATTCTATACCCAATTCTGGCATATTTTTGTTGAAGCTGAATGCAGATTTTAAGTGGTTTCGTTAACGACGACTCACTATGAAAGCCGATTACACTGTTTGCTATTCCCCCCTTAACTCAATACCCACTTGGTTCATCATCATCATCATCATAGTGCTCGTGCAATGGTGCAGCAGTGATGGAGTTTTCATTACAAGTATATGTATGTAAGCACTTCTTTTCGTAATCAGCAAAGGCTGATTTTTGGTAAAGAGCATATTCAGCACAGTTTCAAAACACTTTCAGTATAGTTTTGGTATTTTTTAATGTTTCTAATTAAGAAACAGTATCAAACTCTAATTACAAAAAAAAAAACCAAAAAAAAAAAAATAAAATAAACGTCCCACAGCATTTTTATCATGAAAATTTCTCAGCAATAAATTTAGCTTATAGCGTATGCTATAGCGGCAGCAAAGGCAAAACTTTCACAGAAAATTATATATAATAGCTATGTACGTACAACAAACAAGGCTTCATGTAACCAGATAGTGCATTCCAAAGGAAAACTAAATGAAATTTTTCTAAAATATAAGCTACCTACATTATAAACTCGAATCTTAAATCTCCGGTGAAGATTTTATGAGTTCATTTAAAGCTCGTATTTACTTCATTAAAATTTGTAAACGGAAACCTCAACTGCATGTGCTGAAATTATGAAAAAAATCATAATAAAACAATCAGCAACTCGGTATGTTTTTTTTGGTATTTTTATCAAAATTTGAACTAATTTCGGGGAAACAATTTCATGTCAAATTTCAAAAAAATTATTCAAAAACAAACATCACAGTTGCAAAATAAATTTGTTAACTGCACTCTGAGGGTATAAACAAATTTAATAATTTAAGTGATGTCACGTTTGGCTCGTGCAGTAATAAAAACTATGATGATTTCGGGTGCATAGCTCGAATAGTAATTTCAACTTCAACAAAAATCAACAATAACAATAAAGGGGGAAAAAAATGTGCAATTCTATACACCTGATTGCAGCGGAAAATTGGCACAGAGATGCAAAACAGTACAATAAAACTTAATTTTCTGAAACAAAGCAAAATTTGATATATATTTTACTGTGAACTTTAGTGCAAAAACAACAAGAAAAAATTACAAACGCAAAATAAAAATAAAACTTTAGATAAAGTTAGCGGACTTACATTTTTTTAAGAAAAAATTAAAGCTACCTTACGATTATTTAATAAGAAATAATTGAAAAAAGTACTGTGCCTCAAATAAATTCAAAAATTAAAGTTTAATTTCAGCGTTAAATAAAAGATCGAAAATTGGTGCTCATAAATTTTTAGAAATTTTATTTACTTTCAAATAAATCATTCGTTCAAATCTATTAAAAATTACAGACTACAAATTCATTTGTATAGAGAAACTTTTTTTGCTCTACTGTGCGTTGCTTCAACTCTAGATAATGCTAACTGTTTTCAAGGAAATGTAAAATATTCTTTTTTAAAAACTTTTTTTGAATTAAAAAAAATGGAAATTGTAAACTTCATATTGCTTAGGAGCTCAAATACATACATATATTCCAGATGCAAATAAGGTAATTAATATAAAAAAGTCCTATAGTTAAGAAGTTAACATTTTAACTCAATATTTTTTATAAAAACATAAAAATAGAAACAAACGCCACTTTTATGGGGCAACATAAATTTAACAAGAGGTTGCCATCAACAGACAGGCCAGACATATAAACACATTTTTCTTTACGATCGTACATAACCTTAAAATTAGAATGCTTTCAGTAAACACGCACTACGCGAACACACACACACATGTTATACAACAACAATAAACCACTCCTATCATATATTAGGTTGAGTCTGTCTGACTGCTTATTTACTTTGCTTATCAAAAAACTGGCGCTGGAAATGGTTCGCATCATAAAATAGACCAAAGTACCAAGAGCAACACAAACACCAAATACAAAGCACAATATGAAAATTGGGTTAATACCCCGAATATGACAATCATAAATTTAATAATGTCAACTTAGTCTCTTTGTTTTATTAGCTTTTGCAAAAGTACCTTATATTTATACCCAATGGGGAAATGTAACGCTCTTTGCATCTTCAAATGTCCGAAAAAGTCAAAAAATGAGATGCCGTGTTATATCGAATTTTCTTCCTTTCTTAAATTACCCCTAAGAAGCAAGAAAAAAATCAAACAATTAATGTGCTGCATTATAAATGCAATTTTGTTCGCTATTGAATGTTCCCGTTGAGTACAAACAGGTTGAAATTTTGTGCTTTAGTAAAATCAAGAAATTAAAATAATAAAAATTATTCCTAATTTTAAATTTCGTTATCATATGTTTATTAATATCTCCAATATTAAAGACCTTTCGGAAGTTTTCATTTAAAGCATTTGCCACAAGGTCAATCTGTTTTACTCTCAGCACCGTGCGTATGATTTAATCGAGGGTACTAGACTGTAATGTAGGAATAAAGAAATTCTTAACATTATGCTATGAGAATTTTCACTACAGAGTATAACTGCTAAGTAGTAGAAAATTATTAAATTTTTCAATGATGCGTACAATGATAATTATGACAGCAATAAAAACAACAATAACAATAACTTTGTCGACGATAATAACAATAACAAAAATGCCGAAAACAAAGAAAACAATTTAAAAAACCCATTGATTAAATCAACTTTAGGCATTTATTGATTTTGGTGAAAGTGGTCCAAAATCAACTAATGGTACATTTCCAACCATGCTACAAAATGTGTAGCTGATATTGTGAACTCTTTACGGCGTAGTGTTGATGTTTTGACAAATTTTGTGGTAAACATTGACACGTATTTAGTATTTTTTTTCTCTGAAAATATTTTCTTTATAAAAATCAGAGGAGGATTGAGGTTTGAAAAAAAAAAAAAAAATAGAAACAAATTTTTTGGAATGTTTACGCTACTTAAACAATTTTCTTTTGTTTATGAGCATCACTACTTCTGTACCAACTTTAATGGCATCCCCTTAGAAACCTTTCTCAATATGATTCTGTTAAATTAAAGGTTATGCCAATAAGTGCTTATCGCATCGTTAAAAGCCCGTCGCCCACTACCAGCTGAACAAAAGTCATATCCATTAGAGTGCTCTTGTACCAAATTTCATTAAATTTTTTGATATGGTTATTTGAAATCAGAGTTGTTCAATGTTGCATTGTTGTTAAATTTTGTACTTCTATGGGAGGGGGTTACAACTACATTTCCTTATCTCTCGTTTAAGTAAATTTCTTATGAATTCATCTTATCAAGAGAATTTAAGTTTTTAAGCTCGCTTGGAGGTGCTACGCCCACTTACTTTTGCTGATTCATTTTCTACCGAATTATCGTACAACACTTCGCTGATTTGTTTCAAGTTTCATTATGTTACTCTTTAGAAAAGTTTCTTCAGGCTGTTATACATTATAATTAGTTTGCCAAATTTCGTGCTTCTAAGAAGCTTAAAATATACATAAATATTTGTGCTTCGGAAGGAAACATGACCTTTTAAGAAATTCCGTATGATGATATAATAAAAAACATGTTATCAGAAAAGCTCCCAAAACGGGGAAATCAAAAAAAAAAAATTGAACACACTGTTTTTTTTCGATTGTTACTAAGAATTTTTATATTTTTTGATCAAAATTAATCGTGGTTTTTACATCCGAAATAAAGGAATCTAATTTCTTCAAACAATCAATGATTTTTTGATAAATTTGAACATTTATCGCTATATTTCAAAAACTTTTGGTTCTTTGATTTTATCAATAGTCTGCGCGCATTCAAATGTTTTCGATGATTTTCGATAAAGAAAAAAAAGATCGAAAATTCGATAAATGCCATAAGCATTTATTAAAGTTGAAAGTTATCGAATAACTTTAAAAAAATCGAAACTTATCAAAAAATATTGAGAGCAATTTAAAAAGTCGAAACCATCGAAAAAAACGGTAACACCATGCTAGCCTATGTCTTTCAGTCGATAAAATCTGAAACTTTTCGAAAAAATCAAGCTAATTCGAAACTTATCAAAAATCATCGCAAAAACTCGATTAATGTTGAAACTTATTAAAAAGCATTGATAGGTACAAAACGCCCCCCGCTAATAGAAATAGAAGTAAAAAATAACGCTTATTTTTGATCCAAAAAAAAAAAAAGAGAAAAAAATCATTGTAACGATTATTTTTGATTTTTAAATTAATAATCAGAAAATTAAAATCATGCTTTTCATCTTAACAGATCCAATTCTACGAGTTTACTTAAAATCACATTTAGTCATTTCCTTCGTTGTGTCTTTTTTGACCTTAATTATTGAAAATAGCGATTATTCACGGTCTCTGATAAAGACAAATTAAGTCGTCTGACTTAAAGCCGCAGACAAACTGAGTGCATAGTAATCCAATTGTCGGATGATTAATTTTTATTTATTTGTCTGTGAAAAAAATGTTCTCCTATAGTCGGCTGTTTAATTTTATATTTCTTTTTTTAATAAAAACAAGTTAGTCTGCTGACTATCAGACGCATAAAACTAAATGAAATCGTTCGTCTAACGGGTTAACAGTAACACTCTAAGTTCAAACATTAATTTTTATTGAAAATTTCATTAAATCTACATAATATGAATTTTCATATTTGCGTAAATCCCAATATACGATATATGAGCATTTTTTGTTTGTGCTGCTTATCAGCTGAATACGTGCTGCTCCTGCTGCTACTACCACTGCAACAATATAATGCAAATTTACTCAGCTGACCTCGTTAACACAATGACGTAAATTAGCCAAGAGAAAGAGACCAGCTGCTTGACTTACTGATTTTGTTGAGAATAATTTTTGGAGTAGGGAGTACGAGTAGCAGTGAGTATATGAAATATGGGCTTTGTCCCCATACATATGTTATTTAGCAAATTAATTGCTATGCACGGCCAGTCAACAAATTAATAAAACTATGAGCAGGGTCGTTCGGCCTGCTAGCTAGAGTCTGTTTGAGTGAGTGACAGCTGTCAGCAGTGTCACTAAATAACAAAATTTATATGTTAGCCACAAATTTTGTTTGTTAATGAGATATGGGACCGTAATTCCAAAAATTTCATTAAAAAAATCTCATATCATAAAAAAATGCAAGATGTTATTTCTACACTTAATAAAAGTTAAAAAATAAACTAAAATCGGCTTTGTTTTGCGCAGCAAATATCAATTGCCATAAGGGGTCTTATTTGTGCGCCTTAACGGTATTTGAACAAATTTCATTGTTGTGAAACTTTATACCCTTGGCTAATTTTTTTCTCGTTTGTCTCATTATGCTGCCTCGTAAAAATTCTTTTGAAATTTGCATAATATTAGCTTAGGTTTCGAAGGAGAAAACAAACCTTGTTGTGAAACCTTAAGCAGGAATGTTTTTTTATTTTGCGATAAATTTACTTTGTTGTTTTTTTGTTGTAAGCCTTTTTTACGGTAACGTTTTAATTTCAGTTGATTTTAATTTGATAGAATGTGCAGAGAGCAATTTTTCATGCCACATTTTAAGGAAACATAATTTGTATACGAAATCTAGCATGAATTATACTGAATTGATATAAATTTTTTTTTTTTAGTCCATGACATTAGAAGGGAATTGTGAAGATATAATTAGTGGTCGACTGCTGGTAGACCTTTACTGCATACTTACAGTGGGGAACTAAAACGATTTTTGCACATTATATAAATGAATAAGAGTCAAACAAATTTTCTACTGATTATCTGCACATTTTGATCTTAATTTTATGGTTTTCAAAACAAAAATAAATATTTACTTAATTTTCAGTCAGCTCGAAAGTGGGTTTTTGGTAATTTATTCGTAAAAATGAATTGAATTTAAAAATAAGTTATAATCAAAGTTTTAGAAGAGCAAAATGCAACTGGAATTTTTTGGAACAAAGAGCTCTGCAGATCGATGTTTTATTAAGAGAACCGAAAGAAATGTTCTTCAATCAGATATGCTCCAGGCCCTAATATGTCCAAAGTTTGAGTATCAAAAAGTGGTGTAGTTTTCAATGAATGAACTTATGACTTAGCCCGGTACAGCGTCTACAAACTCTGTACGAAAATCAGTGTTCTACAAGGAATATGTTCCGATTGAAAGTGTATACCGTTGAATAATTTGAAACCCAATTTTCATTATTGGAAAATACGCAACCAAATAGACCACGGTAGGTGTCAGTGTAGCAATGACCGTGAAGAATTGACTCGGCGGGGTTCTCAACAGCTTGGATTTTCGCTAGACTATTCATAACAATTTTGTGTATTTTACATAAGGATCTTGGCTTAAAAGCATTCTCAGCTCGCGCAAGAATTGCAGGCGGCCGAACTTCCAAAACGTCACCATTTTAGTCTTTTGGCTATTGAAATAGAAGATCCACTGTTTTGGATCAAAATTTTCTTCTGCGATGATGACCATTTCTGGCTTACTGGGTACATCAAGTAACAAAATTGCCATATTTGAACTGACGGGCAAGCCAAAGAGGTTCAATAGCTGCCATTACATCCAGACTAAACAACGGTTTGGTGTGATTTATGAGCTAGTGGAATCATAGGGCCATGTTTTTTTAAAAATTGAGCTGTTATCCAGCCAAGAAATCGGACTATTTGCTGCTTGAAATTGTTTTTTATTTTGTTCCATGAAAACGGCACTACTTGCAATACAGCCCCTGAAATAATGGCTTCATTGCGAAAACAATTTCGTTAACAGTTAATTTCAAGCTTCGAACTGCTGTATAACACGCCTAGATCATGTGATATCACACCTCTAGACTTTTTTCATTGAGGTCACGTAAAGTCCAAAATCTGCATGAATTAGCCGTCCACGGTTTAGGAATTTGAAGCGAATATTGTTTGCCAAACACCACTCGAAATGCTCGAACGCGTCATAGAAAATTGCAACTTTAGAATGAGTTATGTTAGCCGCATTTGCAACCATCATTTAAAATATGTTAACTCTAAGAAATAAATTTAAAGACTGGTTTTTTTGTATGATATTTTTATTTTAAAAAAAGTACCTCTAAATGATCCTGCCGTATGCAAGAAGTTAGCACAAGCGTTTTTTCTGTTATCACATTTTCAGCATAGAAGCTGAACCACACAGTAAGTGACGTTTCGTGAATCCTTAGTGCCTCAGAGGCACTTATCCTGCTAGTTGACATGTCCGTAGAGCCTTGTGAGCCTCATGATGAATTTTGAAAAAATAAAATCATTTTCTCGAGAAAAAGGATACGTATATGTCTTCGAAGACTGCTCCAAATTATCATACACACAGCATCAATGTGCTTGACTACACGGCCTTTCGCGTGATCTGCCAGCCATTTACCTACTTAATGCTAAGCCAGTCTCATGCAGAGACAAAGATCTGACAAAAGTTATTTTGCTGTATATAAAAATTAAAAAAAATACTTATTTTGCCTCCGTGGTACATATGAACTTGATTTTAAAGTTTTTTTGAAATCATCATACTTCGATTGACCCATGTCTCCCCTAAGCACGCACTCAATTAAAAACAACACACATAGCATATTGCCACAATGAACAATATTCTCAATATGTGCGGTTTGTACCCTTTATACTTTATGGTTTTTTGTTGTTGTTTTTCCACTATTTATTGTTGTTATTAGGCTCATCATTAACCCATTTTATTTTTAGTGTTGTTGTTATTAACACCAGAACAGCTGGTGCTAATGCCTGCTGCTGTTACTGGTATGGGCTAACTGTTGACTCAAATGATTTTCCTTTCCTTTCCTTACTTCCTTCTTATTTATGTTTCGTTTCGTTCCATTTTATTTTGTTTGTTTTTTTAGTGTGTGTTGTGTGCACACACTTTCGTTTTTTAGTCAAGTTATTCTTAGCCATAAGTTTGTCGCTGGAATAACGTTAAAAAAAAGGACGCTATATGAAAAGGGTAAAAGGAAACTCTATTGAGTTTGTTGACAATTTCTGGAGGACTTTATTTGCTTTAAGCTGTTGTTGTTTTTATTTTTGCTATAACCATAAGATATTATTTAGTTAACGGTTTTATGTTTTTGTTTCTTCGTTGCTATTTTTGGTTTTTCTTGTTAAGATACACTGATAAAAAGATATAATATGCTTAATTAAGGTTCAAAGGATTTTCTGTATTTAATTTTAGCAAAAAAAAAAAATGTCAACGTTCAAACAGAATTACCATGGTAATACTTAAAGTGACGCTGATAAAAAACAACATAGCAATAAAAGCAACAAAATATTAACACAAATCCGCAGCTTATCATCACTGCAGCATTTCGTGTTGTATGTACTTGAATTTCGCCCCACGGCTCAAGAGTGCGTCTCAACGACGTGAAGTCAACAAAACATCGCACCGTTGAATCGATTTCGCTGTGCGCAGCTATAAAAGCGCTACACAAAGAGCAGCAAGCCGTCAGTCGCGATATAGCGCGCTGATTGAATGCAGTGATGCGGAGGACTATGAATTATGTTAGACTATATGTGTAGTTATACTATTAGTTTTTATTGTTTTAATAAATTCCCCTTAATATCATATGCAAATTTTTAACTAATTTTCTTGGTTTCAAAGTATTTCAAGCGCCAAGTAATAACATAAAACTTTTTTCCACTGTGTTCTTTAATACAGCTTATTGTTACGGCTATGTTATTTTAGTAGTTACTCATATTTCTTTATTTTGACTGGTTGTTTGTTGGTTATTGTTTATATTTCAGTAGCCATCATCAACAACATTATGGTTTTTGCCTCTAATGTAACTTTAATGATCCCTTCGTTTTTTCTATAGGCCTTCCTGTGTTCAGCGCTTTCCCTTTTACCTTCTCATTTCAACTTTTTGAATTTCAGCATTTATAGATACGCAGACATCCGTTTTGTTCTTGTTTCTGTGAAACGCAGCAGAGTGTCTCAAGCGATTTTATTTCCATTAAGCCAAAAGCAGCTGTTGCCAGTACCCTGATAGCAATTTTAAGGTCAACGTTTTACTATCATTCAGGCATCCAGTCAGGCAGAGTTTTGTTTTGTTTCTGTTCAATATGGTCTTAGTCAGATTTTATTTTGTTATTTGATATGGTAACATCAGCACTTTTTGCATAGGCTTTCAGTGATTATTTTCTGCTGTGTCTTGAGCAAAATCTTTATAAATCTTTTAATGATGTAATTGTGATTTCTTGGTTACTAATTGTTTTTTTCTGTTCTGTTTACTTTAAGGTGAGTGCAACATCAGCTTAAGATAAAGTTCGGATTTTTATTAACACTATCTTGAAAAGGTATGAAATTTTGTCTTTGGTGGGAATTTATTATGTACACACCACATAAGCTTTATGAACACATTGCGTTATTTTAGTGATGTGTCTTAAGTTAAGATATAAAACGATTATACAAAAGTCCTTGAGTTTTGCAATGAACTTAAAAGTGTCTTTTATGAGTTTTCCCATTAAAAAACGCTCAAGAAGTTTTGTTAAAAATTTGAACGCCATTCGGCACATTATTTTGAGTGAAATTCAAAATAATGAATAAGTGTAAGTAATACTTCCGCTATATGGACACTTTTTTCAGATTATGAAGCCATACGAATACTTGACAGCCCTTGGTGTCATAACATTTTAACTCCATGTAAAATTTCGCTAAGAACATTTGGTAGGACGCAATCCTTAAAAAAGTCAATAATTCACACAGTTACTATGGAAAGGACGGGAAAGATTCTTTGGCGGTAGGCCACAATGATCAAGGGATTGAGATTCAGTGCCTAAAAATATGTAAACGAGTGATTCTTCAGTCATTGACCTTTTGACGAAACCGATTTTCTGAACAAGAACTTGAATAGTTTCAGCCAGATTCTGCATGGCACTTGTCAATATTCGTAAGTACTGTAGAGATCAGACTATTTAATTAACATCAATCTGAGAAGTCACTTTGTGATGAGAGACTGTAAAAAAATCACTTTCGGCTAAAAGATGTGGCACGTTTGCACTTTCTTCTTCTATAAAGTGCCTCTTACGTGTTGACACATTCTTTTTTTGGTCAAGAATTGGTCAGTTAATAATAATAGAGACTAGCTACTACAACTAATAGCTTTCTCAGCTATTTGGCTTAGAGCTTTAAATCAAGTAAAATCTTATCCTTATATGTATACATATATAGTCAATCGTGCGTCCGTTAGTGATCGTGTAACATCTGAACGACTTGACCGATTGAAATCATATTTGTTTTAAATGTTCTTATGGCCTGTGGAAAGTTCTAACCTAAGTTTGATATGGAAAAATCAAATTCATCATGTCTTATAAACAATTTGTTGCAGGTGAATAAGGAACAAATACAAAATGTATGACCGTAAGGGATTTTCAAAAACAAATGAGCGGTGTCAAACCTCTCATATAAGAAAAACTACAAACGGTTTGTCTGTCGCATTTATGTATACTCGGGAAGTAGTCAACGAATTTTCATCATTCATTTTAAATGCTGTGGAAGGATCTTAGCAAAGATTGGCTTATAAATATAGGCGATGACACGCCCCATTAAATCAAATTTTTCATATCTCATCAACTATTTGACGCTGATGATGGACTTATTGCCTCTCATATGAGAAAAAAAAAGATTTTATGTCTCAGAAACTATTCAACGCAGATGGACAAAAGTTTGTTAATATGTTTCTTATCGTTTGTGAAAGGTTCATTAGTAGGTTGTGGGAAATCCATTGCATTAACCCTGCACAGCACCAATATAAAGCTACCGTCATAAGCTTCGGAGTGTGTCATTTCACTAAAACACAACTTCTCTTTCGGGCCTTCATTTATCCTGGGACTGCATTAGCATTGCATTGAGCCAGCGCCCATGATTTGTCTTGAAATCATATACCTGCGTCCACGTCCCACTTGTTTTTTCTGTGAACGTCCTTAGTAACTCCTGCAACTGTATATCATCAACTATTTGACGAAAATTATTGAATCTTACGGATGTCTTTAGTGGATGAAAACGTTAAATTCTCATTTCAAGAATATTCTCGTACGTCGAGGAGTATGGAAAGGGCTTTAGGTTGAAACATGTTTTCATCGAAGCAATATTGGCACACATTTCAACGTGTAACTCATCATACTCTCCATTTCCGAAATAAATCTCCATACAATACAACAAAAATCTATAGAACACAACTAAATAACTACATTTATGTTGTATTATTCATTTCAAAAATTTTTAAGTATGTTAGCGTGACAGAAAAAAAAACCTAGTAAGGCAACAATATAAAGAAAATAGTGAAATGTTGTCAAATTGAAAACAGAAATGAAATAATCAAAATTTTTTGATTTAATCTAACGTCTCCGTAACGCCAAAAAAAAGTTTTGAAAGATAAAAAAAATTTCTATATTTTTTGTATGATAAAGGATATAATTTAATAAAAATATATAACTAAAAAAATGACGTGTCGTGGTGCGGACTTTCAAAAATATAATATGGACATCAAAGATGATCCAAAAAAAAATGACATAAATGTTGTAACAGAGCCAAAAGTCACCACGCCAAAAGATAAGAATAAACCAAAAAATGGTACAAAATCAGAGGTTCATAAACAAAATGAGGACAATGAAAAAATTGATGCGGAATTTGAAGATAAAAGCAAACAAGACAATGTTAAGAAAAAGAAAACCGATGAAGATACAAACCAACCTCCTCCGCTGGAAGATGGTCAGACTCAAAAACGCAAACTTAGCAAAATCCGCGGTTATGATACCGACAGCCGCAGTAGTGAAGAAAGCGAAGACAAAGCATTTTCAGAAGAATCGTAAGTGAAAGTTTGTATATCTTGGAGCTTGGGTCTATCCAAGAATGTTTTCTTTGTTGGCTTTTATATGATTTAAAATTTCAATGCATACAATTTATAAGAAAATTTCGCTACGAACTATAACCGAAAATCCAACTTCCAAGCAAAGTTAAAATTATGCAAAATAGCTGCCGCGCAAAACTTCTATTTAAATTATTATTCTTTAATTAATTTATTTGCTCTTTGGTTATCAAGGAAAAGCTAAAAATAATGGCCAGAAAACAAACCCCCCACGCGAAATGTACACAGTACCGCACATACAAAAAGTGTGCACAGCGTAAAAAGTTTTTCAATTAAATACATTTTTATTATTACAAGAAAGCATCTGTATGAGGGCGTTTTCATTGTAACGGGTGGGTCAGTTTTACAATTTTCTTTGATCATAACTTTTTTGCCATAAATTAAATATAAAGTTCAGCTAGGTAATTTATTAGTCTATATAGTTTCTGTGTTGCGTGGATTTTAAAAAAATTTAAATCATTTTACAATAAAACGCAAACCAACAGTGAAATCACGGTGTGCCAGAAAATTTAATATTTAGCTTTGTAAAATTTGCTCAAGGAAACACCTTTAAAGAAAAAAGAGATATCGAAAAGCTTTCAAGAAAGTAAAACAATCCATACATTAAACTCCACGGGCCAAAATAGGACATTTACTACCTAATGCTCATAACTATGGATAGATTCTAGCACTGCATCAAGTGTCGAAGTGATCTCTCATATGCTATTAATTGGCTCGATGCCTTGATGATAATAATGATTTACAAAAAAGTGTTTAGTATCACCGCGTTGTGTTTGAAGTTCCGAAAAGTCCTGAAATTAATATGAAAACTCCCTCCGTTTCTAATGGCAGATTCTTGATATAGGGTTCATTAGGATCAGATGCTCGGAACAAAAGCTCTTTTGTTATTGTCATGCATTCTTTTCAACATGGGAAACTCCCATTCGAAACATAAAAAACAAGATTTTATAGGTCTTTTGGACTAATGAGTACAGCGTTGTATAATCTTACAAAACCATCCAATAGCTTAAACTTTTTCTGACACACCGTGAAAAACAAACTCCTCAACAAACGCTCAACCTCCTACATACAGCATACTGTGTATGAAGTGGAAATTTCTCAACATTACCGTCACGGTTTTGCTATCAATATTCGTTGGTTAAACAAACATTAATTTTTTTTGCAAAATATGTTGACATCCTCTTCCTTGTTTATGTTGTACTTGCACTATGCTTTCTGATGTCGTTTTTTGTTGACTGCCTCTACACATATTTTTTATTCGATAACGTTTTTTGTACAACTCTGTATATTTGAGCAGTTTTTTTTTTCAAAACAACACTATTTCACTTTTTGTATATTGTCAGAAAACAAAAAGGTTTCTATAAATGGCTCTGTGTAAAAAACTTTTGTACTCAAAACATTTCATGTTTTCAAATTGTGTACTTCTTTACTGGCGTCGGTTATGCTGGGTGGCATAAAAGAAAATCCATTCTCAATTGACAGAAAACCTAACGTTTAACGCCCAACTTTCACAGTCACGTTGGTGCTACAGTCTAAAATTTTTATAGATTTTGTCGATACTTTTCGACATTTTTCGACTTGCCCAATAGTATCGATATTTTTTCAGATTTCAGCATACATATTGTATGTTAATCAATTTCTGAACTTTTTGAATTTTCCTACATGGTTTGGTTTTTTCCAGCTTTTTCACAATTTTGACTCTTCGGCTTTTTCAAAATTTGTTGATTTTGCAAACATTTTTCGACATTTTTAATATTTTTCCACTCTTCCAACATTTTTAGACTCATTTAAGATGCATCAATATTCAATATTTGTTGAATATATTAGACATTTTTTCAATTTTTCTACTCTCAACATTTCAAAATTTTAAGCATTTTTCAACGTCTGCACACTTTTTCACTCTGACTTTTCCCGACCTTTCCAACATTTTTCAACTATTTCAAAATCATCTCGACTTTGTTCTCATTATTCGTGATTTTCATAATTTTTCGTGTCCCTCAACTATTTATTTTCGACATTTTAAGAAGTTATGTTTACAACATTTTTGGAGTATTCCAACTTCTCTGGCTTCCAATACTTTTAGACTCTTTCAACTTTTCTAGCATTTTTGTTAAACATTTTTGACAATTTTTGCTTGATACTTTGCAGCATTAACACAACACAACATTAAATTTCAAAGTTCACATCGGGAGTGCATGCACTCACTCTTTATGTTTATTTTTGGGTACTAAAACAAACAAAAAAAGTGAAATATATTTTTGGTAGAATAATTTAAGTTAATTTACACATGCGCACTCTCTTTTTTTATGGAATTTTTTCTCATAACTTATGTTAATTTTTTGTTGACAAATTTTGCATTTTTTTCTAATCAATCCCAGAGTTTTCACCTTCTGCTGAATATTTTATTCATATGTTTTGTATGATGCGTGTTTTTGTATGCTGTTGCAAAGTTGAAAGTGTGATATGGCGAAGTGATGAAAATAATGAAAATGATGAAAAAATGTAAATTAAGGGCTTGCAGCGACTTTCATTATTGTTCTGCTAATGTAGACATTTCGATTTGCAAGTCATTTTTCTTAAAAAATAAAAAAAAATTAAAAATAGCAAATAAACTAAAAAAAAAACCAAATTTAACACAAATAATTTTCTTGTGAAATTGAAGAGAAATTTTTTTAATGAATTGCAGATATATTTTATATACTTATAGATATTCATTATATACTTATAATATATGCGACATTACACGTCAAGCGAAATAAAAAAAATTTTTGATTTGCCTGAAACTTTGTTTGTAATTAGCTCATGTTGAGACAAATTGATCCCAAAACTACTCCTATCGTATTGCTTATCTAACAAGGTGCACCCACAACTTGAGGAAAAAATTTATCTCAAACTTAATCTACAACGCTCATTTCACTTAAATGCCACCCACCAATATTTCAACAATTACATCTACCAAAATTTTATACTTTAACCTTTAAAAATTTAAAAGAACTAAAACTTAATTCCACAAAACTGCAACCCACTAATATGTGTTACTATAAATCTTTTGTTATCTAAATGAAAAATTCATCTGTCAGATACTAAACTGCAAATTGCGTTAGAATAATTTAAAAGTTCTTAATCTAGATCTTAATTTAACAAATGCCTGGCAAATCAATTCAATCAATGTTTAGAGTTCTAAATAACATTTGCAATTAAACTTGAGAAATTTCAGAATCTCATAAATTTCAATTTTATGCACACATGCGTGCATCTATAAAATTGTTTTTGTCTATCTATATATCTCACAGATATTTAGCTGCATTAACCGGCTATGATTTTGTTGTTTTTTTTTTTTTTTTGTAAACTTAACGCCGTCTACAAATATCGTACACTCGTTACAGTTTCTTTTTTTTTTGCTATTTGCTGTTAATAGTCAATTGCAAGTACATAGTTGCTGCAACATGTTTGCTGCTGCCGACACTGCTTTTACTTTGTAAATGTTGCAGTTATTGCTATTGTTGTTGTTGTTGCTGTTGTTGTCGCTATTGTAGCAAGTAAGCTGCCTTGACCCATAAATTGTTCGTACTCGTAATGTTGCGTTGAAAATGAATTTTTTATTTTTATTTTGTTCTACATGGTGTCGCTATTGTCGTCGTCATCGCATGAGCTGGCAATTACACTGTAAAAATTATTTATTACCATTAAACAAATAAATTTTGCAAACATAAAATTTTTTCTTAAATTTTTAAAATAAAGTTTTAATTTTTTTAGCACAAGTGTACACATGTATAGGGGCATTCCACGCCAAATGGGACACCATTTTACTTATGCATTTCTGATTTTGTTAAATTGTTATTTTTTTTTTCAATTTCTGTTTGAGACTATATATATCATATACCTTTCTTCTTGCGCTAATAAAGTTCTAAAAATATCATATTGTTCAGTAGATTCACTTTTAAGAGCATTCAATAACTCCTTTTCGCGAAATCAAAAGTCAAGGTTCACTTTACCATGAATGATCACATATTAAAACTTTCGACCATATATGAGCAAATTATGAGTATGACAAAAGTATCGGAGCAAAGCATCTGCTATTTTCAATGATATTAATTAAATCACAAGAAAAAATGCCAATGTAAATTTTAAAATTTTATTTTTAACTTAAAGCCGTAAATTTTGAAGTTGAAATAGTTAAAACAACTTTTTTCCCTATTAATTTTTAACACAAAAAACTTAAAGCTCAATTCAAATTTGTAAAGTATTGAAAATAACATTTTTTAACTTTAATTCAACCGTGTAAAACTTCAATTTATATTTAGAAATAATAAAAGACGTTAAATTATTCTATTTATTTTACATTAAACACTTTAAATCCTATATGAAATCACTTTAAATCAATGTGGATCCATTTTAAATCCAATCGAAAAATGTTGTTCGTCAATATGAACATTTTCGGCTTTGAAGCTTAATCATAAGCGCTTATGCTCAAATCAAACATTAAATCTTTAATTTTTTCCCCGAATCTAGACACAAGGACAAACGTGCAGTCCAAAAAATAAAAATTTTAATAAAATTTCAATAGAATTTTTATTTTTTTGTTATTTTTTTCAGTGTAGCAACTACTTATTGATTCAATGTTTGTGTCATTCATAGTAGTTAGCAATTGATTCAATATTTAGTTGTTGCAATTTTTTTTTTCTGTCATGACACTTGAAAGTTTTTGTTGTTGCTGTTGTTGTTGTTGTTTTACCTTAATTGTTTGTAACAATTGCTGTAATTTATAGAGTGACATCTGTTATTACAAACCCATAGTACATAGTTTGTTGCTGTCCAGTTGTTGTTGTTGTTGTTATAATTGATACAGTCAGCCATCCATACTAATTTCAGTTTTTGTCTATGTAAATTTAAATTTTTATTGTTGGATGTTTTTGTAATTTATTATTAGGTTAGTTAATGAAAAAAACAAAAAACGAAATTGCTATTAAAACATTTGCGGTGCCTTCCTTGCATACCAAACTGCAAACAAATTTGTTTTGGTATCAAACTATCTGCCTTGGCCATGTCACACCGGTGTCTAAGGGACTGATAATGTCGTCGTAACGCTTACAATTGCTAACTGTCAAGCTAAAATTGTGATATGGCAATGCGTTTAAGTGATTAATCACAAGCTACGGTGACGTAAGGTAGCGCATGATATTTTATTCTTAATAAATTTTTACGATTTTTAACTTTTTCTATGGGTAAAACTAAGGAAACGAAACCATTTTTGAAATGACAACTAAGTTAAATTTTTTAAAAATATGATTTCACAACAAACATCTTCTGCATTACGTTACGTGCAGTGTAATTGAAATGACATTGGTCACCATACGCTACTAGACGATACAAACGCATAGCGGGATCTTTTAGCGCCAAATTCGGCTATAGATAATAAAACGTCTGTATTCGTAGCGCTGAAATTGTCTGCCTCTCTATTGTTATGTTTTTTTATAAGTGAAATAACCAGTCACCTAAGTGGCAGACGCGATAAAACGATGTAAGACTCAATTTTTTATTTACACGTTAACATTAAAGCTTTGATTGCAGCACCTACTAGTGGCAGATGTTGTTTCTCTTATTTCTTATGACAAAATCCTTACATATAATATAATCTGCCTAATAATAAAATCGCATAAATTTGTAAAGAAAAAAAAATTTTTACTCTTAAACGCTGCAGAAAAAACGTCTGCCTATTACAAATAAATAAATTTGTGCTATGTACTTTTTTAAAATAAAAGGCAGACGTGATAAAATTGTTTATGTACTGTTATAGTTTAAAGAGCTCTTATGACTATCGCAAAGATAGCGTTCTATTTAAATTAATAATAAAATTACGATTTTAAGCCTCTACATGACGATGAAATCGTGTGAAAATTTCAGCCGCCAGCTCCCAAACTAGGAGGCGTCTGTAGCGCCTAATCAAACTTTTGGATTATTCACGGGTTTTTAACATACAAAATATTTTATATGGTTACTATTACGCCCATTTGGCGCAGAATTATTAGAAATTGATAATTAAAAAAGAGTCCTATTGCTGTCAAAATTTTCTGCTAGCTTATATTGTCAAATATACTATACCAATATGTGTAGGACTGCTTTGAATTGATTGAACGTTTCTTAATAAACATTATGTACATAGACTATCTTCAATTAAATTGCTATAAATCCATTAAGATATTCAATTTTGTTGACTATTTTAATTTAATTTGTTTGTAATATTTTTGTGCGCTGTGAAACAGAAAACGTGCTATTTTAACTGTAAAGCGAAATAATTTTCGCACGCGCCATAATTTCGAATTCATGCAGCGCTAAATACATTTGAGTTTGGCTGATGTATCTTTCCAAGCATTGCCGTCAATTTGTATGGGCGCTTTTCGTCTTTTGCTCAATCGACACCTCATTAAAATGAAATTAAAATTTAATGTTTATGACGTGTGCATGAGCTTTAAAAATTTTTCTATAATTTTTTTCTTTTACAAAATGTTTGTGATGTTGGGAATTTTTGTAATTTTGTTAAATTAAATATTGATTTTGTTGCTTTTAATTACAAAATGCACGCAAAATGCATGCAGTTTTGGCATTACGAAAATATAGTTTTCGATGAATTTGTAAACTTTAATGATATTGATTTGTAAGTTTTATAGAAAATTATATAATTGAAATTCCATTTAATGCTTAGGCGCTATTATAATAGAAACATTTATGGTTATTCTGCGAAAAAATTTCACCATTTTCATTTTTCTTAAATGTTTTTTCTATGCTTTTTTCTTTGAGTATAAACATTTCTTACATATGTTTCAAAAACGGTCATAAAACGACACATAAATATAAACTAAGCATTTTAACTTACCGCAAATGCTACCACATTAACTGTTTGTTAAAACTTAATTTTTATTTCGTTACCTTCTACAACTAAGTAGGTGTTGCCAGCAACCTGGTTTCATTTTGAATGTCTACTAAAATCTTTTTTTTTTGTGCTGCCATTTACTAATCCTTTCCGCCGCCCTACCTAGTTAGCACTTACGAGCAGCACTTGTTATACGCTTTTATGCCTTTGCAATATTTTTACAATCAGTTTGTCACCCCTAACGACTTTTCCCCCATTTTCAATTTATTTAGAATTTTACTCCTTGCTATTGCATTGTTAATAAAGCTAAGTCGTATTTGAACAATTGTGAAAATGTTAGTACAACTTTGCATGATAGGATTTTTTTTTTTCAAGGTTTATTCTCAGACTTTTTTGAAAACCGATGGCTACTTCTACCAAATTCCCACATGAACGCGTTTTCGCTTTGCAGAAATTAGGTGAAATGTTTTTTGTTATTCTACTCAAATTGGTATTTATCCATCCTCGAGTAATGGTAGGGTAAAAGCGACTCTGAAAAATTAAGTTCAAGTATTTATTGAAAAATTATATATCCTCTGTAAAAAATTTAACCTGGATTTAATTTTTTGAAAAAAATGTCGATTTTTTAAGCAACCTTTATATTAGTGGAATACGTTTTTTAAGAAAGTTTATTTCAATATGTTTTTTAAGTTAAGAACCAATTTTCAAGTGAATTTATGAAAACTGATAAACTTATATATTGTTCGCATTCTAGCGGGTATGTTGGATCGTTTCCTTTTTTTATAAAATTCGTATTCAACGATTAATAGACCTTTATTGAAAGAGAATCTCAACGCTTTGCGCCTTGTTAAAGAGATCGACCACAACTGCTCAAAAAAATTTAATTGTTTTTAACAATTTTTCCATTTCGTTTTTAATGCGATTTTTTCTGATGATAATTGGCCTAAAAAAATTCAGCAAACTTTACTAATCATTTTATGTTGAGTGTAGCACAGGCAACCAGTACTAAAAAAATAAACTCAACACGCACTCCACAACTAAGCGAAAGCTGCGTTTTCAGTGGCTGCAACTTTGAATGTTTACAACTTTTACAAATACCTGCTTAATGTGTGTGTGTGTGTGCGTGTGCGTGTGCACATAAAAGTATTTCTGTGTGCGCTCTACATTTTTTGTGTGAATGTATTATTGACGTTAGTCGCCATATTTGTCGCCATTTAAGTCATCATTTCCATTTTTTTTCTTTTTATTTGTGGCTTTCATTGCTGTTGCTAATTTTTGTTGTTGTTGTCATTTCGCTTTCTTACAGGTTTTGTAGTTGTAGTTGTTATTTGCTTAGCTTTTGCTGCTGCAATTGTTAACATTGACAACTTACTTGCGTAAAATTGCTAGAAAAATGTTTTGCTTCTTCATTTGCAACAACAATATGAGAAAAAAAAAACCAGCAACACATTGAAAAATTGGGAGTTTCTTGTTATTGTTGATTCAGTTGTTAAAATTTTTTCTCTCTCTCTCATTTTGTTTTTTTTTTCATATTGTTACTGTTATTGGTTGCAAAGCTATTGTTGTTGCTGTTGCTGTTGTATTATACCTTGGCACAACGTGAACTGCAACTTGGTTTAATGCATTCATCACAACTTTGTGCTGACTTTTATCACCATCATAATTTTGTGGTCAATTTTTGGTGTCGCTATCCATTGCTGTGTGGTGGCAATGTTTAGACTTTTACACACATTGGCACTCAATTCATTGGTTTGTTGCATCGATGTCGATGAATTTGGTTTGAATTTTTAACGATAGCTACATAGCTATGGGCTTGAATGAATTATTATATTTGCCAATTAACCTAACTGACCTAAAATAACTTGTAAGCTTATACATTGTGCTATTTAAAAAACAAATAGAATTATTTTTGTAGTGAAACTTTTAAATAGAAAATTGTGCGTTAGCTTTGAAAATAAATGCAACTAGGTCGCTTTTACACATGTTTATGGAGAAATTCAAGTTTTTGACCTTCTGAATGCTCAGCTCTTTTTTTCACCTCAGTCGAAGGTGCTCTAAAAAATGCTACTTCGATATTACTCCCATGTTAATATAATGAATGATTACCTGATGATCACATTTTCCGATTTTAGTGTTATCGATATGTGAGCAGTTTAATTCGCAATTTTTTCCCGTTTTAAGATATCAAAAGGCTTGCATTTAGTTTATTGTTTATTGAAGTACTTATAAGAAACATTACAGCTAGGAAATTATATTATTTGCATTTCAATTGATTAAGACGCTTACATATAGGTACAGTATGTTTAATTTAAGTTGGCGAAATCCTTAAAAAATATTCATTTTTTTATTATAAAAATTTCAATGAATTTCGTCATGTTTGAAACAAAAATTGCTTAATAAAATAATAAAAATAAAATATTGTTCTGGATTAAAGCACCCTAGCATTGTGATTTTTTTTATCCAAGCAAATGTGAAACGTCCTAATGTACATACGTATGTTTCACTTTCTTACTGTACAATAACATGCCAAACAAAACAAAAATATTTTTCTCAAAAAATCACGTATTTAATTTTTGATTTTGTAGCAATCTCATTCTTTACTGTCAAATTTTGACAAGACATTTTGCAAATATGCCGACACGCTTACTGCCACTTAAGTAGTGGCAATAAATATAATTTCAAAGTTTGTGCCAAATAATGTGATATTGCTGGAATGCGTCTGAACCAACATTTTTATGGCAACGACATGACATTTTGTTTATCGATTATTGAAAACTCTGCAAAAATTGGAATAAAAAATAATTCTCATAATATTATTATATGGCTTGTTTCAAATAATTTCGAGCAATATTACAGTTTATCTGATATGTTACAAATTTCACATATATTTTAAAACTGCACAATATCTTTCTTTAAAAAGCTTATTTTCAAAAAATCCGAGAAGATTATGTTGTGGTAGTTGCACGAAAATTACGAATTTTCATTTACTAAAACGCTGCCTTATCTTAGTGATTACTTAACTTAAAATGTAATTCCTTATGTCATTTAGATAACAACTTTAAAATTAAATATCAACTTCAATTCGTAAAACCGTCAGTGTATGTACGTATAGTACGTGCATAGCTACAATTTAAAATTTTTTTTTTTTATTACTAAAATAAAACTTGACATTCATTTGCAAACACCATTAATAACTAAATAAACATAGAATGTGTGTTACTATTTATAAATAAAATTTATATTATTTTTAGCGCAAAAAAATCATCAATCAAAAATGTTCACTTCGAACGACAACAACTTGAAAACAACACTAAAATATAACAACAACAAGAGTAACAAAACAGCAACAACAATTACAGCAACAATGATGAAAATCCTTTCATGGCAATTGCCGTCATTAAGACTTTAAGTATTTAACTTTGGCTATAAGGCAGCTACTAAAATTGGTTGTAGTGCTTATTTAAAGGATTTGTTTTTGTTGCTATTATTATTATTGCTTTTGCACTAATAATTGTTGTTGTTGTGGAATTGAAAAATAGGTTTTTGATTTCAAAAATAGAGTGGGTGGTCACAAAGTCTGTAAATGCTGGTTAAAATTACGTGTTTTGCTTATGAAACCAAAGTGAATGAGTACTTTTGTAGTTGACAAGTAAAAACATTTATATTAATTTTCGTAATTTCTAGAAAAATTACCTCAACAATAATGGAGCTAATAAATGTTAATTTCATTGTTAAAAGATTGAAATTAATTAAGGGTGTTGTCTAAAGGGTATTAATGTGTTGAATTCGAATCTGACCTTTGATCTACTATATTATAGCAAGTTTTTGAGATATACGATCGAAATTTGTGTAAAATCTTAAACTTTGAGTGCGTTAAGGAAAAATTTTTCGTGATAGCGCTATACATACATTGTTTGGATTAGTTAATCAGCTTAAAATTTACTTTCCTAAAATATATTTCTACCTCTGTCAGATTTTTTATTTTACTCTGCTATTAATTAAGAACTATAGTCCCTCAGTTACTGTTCATCAAATTTGAGCTGATAGATTTTTTTCTCAACACTTGATGAGGTGGTGAAGCTATTGAAAATATTTCTGAAACTAGAAAGAGTGCAAAGGATGGCTTGTACCGGTGTAACAAGGGCTATGCGATCATGTTCCAATGCAGCTCTTAAGTTCCTTTTACCCCATCTATCTGCAAATTATTTTATTAAAGCAGCTGCTGCGTGGAATGCGATTAGAATCAGAGAATCCAGCACTTGGTTTTCGAAGCAATATAAACATTGCTCTATACTCGATAATTTGCCAACCGAACTTTAAAATTCCCCAAACGACTACGTCTGTTCCACACTCAGCTTTAGAAGAAACTTTTAGCTGAAGTTTCCGGAGCGAGTTCAGTAAGAAGAGGTCACTGCTTTATTCAACGAAGGGAATGCGAAGCAGGCGCAGTCTATATGAAAGATCTAGCGATCTCTCAATACATCCGTTTACCTGGTTTAGCTACCGTTTTCTAGGTAAAAGTTTTACCATTCTTAAAGAAGAAATCTCAGAGAAGATATCTATTTTTTTCGATAACCAAGCCGCTATCAAAGCGTTGAACTCAGCAAAATAAATTCGTTGTACACATTAAGAAGAGAGAACCTTTTTGTATATTTTTTTCCACACATATGCAAAATCAAAAATCGCGCCTAACTCTTTCAATTCGAATTAATGAAAAACATTTTTTTTCTACATATTTACAGACTTGGTTTTAACATGTCGAACGCCGAACAAAAGCAACGTATTCAAGTTCCTGACGCCTTGCGTGAAGTCCTTTTAGAGTTTTCAATAGCATATCTGCTTGAGCAGCCTGGTGACGTTGTCGATTATGCTGTGTTATTTTTCACCAAATTGCAAGAGAGTCGCAAAGCAGCTGCAGCAGTATCTGCATATCCACGTGAACCGAGTTCACCGGATGAAAGTATCATGTCACAGGAAGATGGTGAGTGGTTATTTAAATCCATGAGAATTTTATTAGAAATTCGATTATGAAAAAAAAAAACAATTTCTTGTATGATTTGAAAACATACATACGTTTGTTTTTGTAACAAAGTTTATTTATTATAAGTATATTGATGTGTGAATAACTTTACTGTCGGGTATGATATAAAATTCACAGTAGAGTAAATTTTCTCTAAGCTTAGCCTATGACGCCTATAGGCGTACAGCCATAGTAGCACGGGTGTTACATTTGAGACTTCTACCAAGTTATACGATACTTTTCAACCTTTTCAATATTTTGGGACTTTCAACTTTTCCAAAGTTTCCAATGTTTTTTGACTTAAAGAAATTTTTCGAATTTGCCAATATTTTTCGACTTATTCAATATATTTTACGTTACCCGATTTTTCAGCAATTTTCAGAATTTTTTGACTTTTAAAAATTCTTCTACTTTTTAAACATTCGACAATAGCAAATATTTTTGACATTTTTAACTGTTTTTGAACTCTTCAAAAATTTTCAAACTTTTTTTGACATTTTCAACATTTTTTATTTATTGAAAAATTTTCAAATTTTAGTAAAGTTTTCCAACTACAGTGCGGCCTCGGATATTGCAACTAATAAAACCAAGCCCGTTGCAATAACCACGGAAATGGCAATGATTGAGTCAAAAATTCTTAGGCAACCGGGTATATTCATCAAAAAAAATTGTCATTTATTTGTATCAACATTTTTCCACCTTGGGGTATTCAAAAACTCTCAACAATATTTGATTTCTTTGGACAAATGCTAAGCAAATGGCATACGTTACAATAAAACAAAAGTTGCACTTACTGAGTCTGTAAAGAAAGAAATCTACTCGTTGTAAACATTGAGGAGTTGCATTTACCAAGGGTTGCGTTGACCGAGGTCGCATTGTATGTGAATTACATTCAGAATGCTTAGAAGATTGTTCGTGTTCCGAAAGATATCTCGATTTGTTCGACATTTTTCGATTTAATAAAATTTGTAAATTTTTCGACTGATTCGATAGCAATCGACACTGCCTGATAAAACAAAGCACTCACCACTTTTCTGTTGTTGTTTTTAAATAGCTGACTGCACTGATTGTAATAGACATTTTAAAAGAAACTAAATTTTGTGAGACCACGAGGGAAATCATTTTTGCCGAAAGCACTGACGCACATTTTCCTTAGCACGCCATGAACACTCTATTCTGAGATGAATTTATAGTTTCTTTTTCACAATCGTTGTTACTTTTTTTATTATTACATGCAATAAAAATGCAACAATAAAATTTCCATGAAAATTTCATGAAATTAATTGTTAAAAGTTTTCACAAAAATTTCCGCTTATTTTATATATCTCTATTTTTGGAATTAAAATATTGAAATATTTAAATTAATGACTCGCAACAATAGTCGAAAATTAAGTTTATTTTTATAAATTTTATAGTATTTTCAATGCAATCTTGTGTTAATACTGAAAATGAGCTCTACGAATATAGATATGTGAGTCCTTAGAACTTGATATTTCACAAAGTTGATTATTTATTATTTGACACGACTTTAACGGTAATGCACATTATCTTAATGAAATTTTACCATAATACAAGTTACCCTAATTTATTAAGTTAATTACTCACTATTCGATTTAGCACTTTCTATAATGCCAGAACGAGTTTTCACCACATAAGCTCACAATATAACAAAGTTTTATGTAAATAACTAGAAAATGATTTTCACGCAAATATTTACATTTTAATTGATTACTTGATTCAGTAGACATCGACTTTGTTATTTTTTGTTGTTTTATTAGTTGCTGTTAGGCACTCTTATATACACAAGTATACATACTCAAACAAAACTAAGCCAATAAATGTGGTTTTCCATAACCCTCAAGATAATACTTATGTCAGTTCGCCAATCCCTTGCCATGGTGTGGGTTGGTATGATATGTAGTAGATTCAAATCGCCCTAATTTACCTAAAAGTAGCGTTGAATATGAAAATATATTAAACTGCTAGAGATTTTATATAGAGTGGAGTGATTTACTCTTATTCAATAATATTTCATTCATTTGACGTGGCTTTGCCCGCTCACTACCCGTAGTACAATCTCGCTAACATTTTACGCAATCCTTACTGCAGACAATTCGGTGCATGTACTAAATTTCTCAACTTGGTATAAGTACGAAGAATGTCAATAATTGTGTTTTTCTTGTAGCTGTCATATATGCCAAGATATAGCGTCCAAAGTGTTTTTGTTGTGAGGAAGGTTCAACGCCCTGTTGTTTTTTCGCGTCCACATTACATGAGGTTCTTAAGATAGATAATATACACCCTTGTTTGAAATTCTTTAAACTCTTACTACCATAAGTTACCAGATATAGCGTTTTAATTGTTATTATCGCTAGGAAGGTGCCACGCTCCATTGTCTTATTCCATTGCGAGGTGCTTAGCATAGACTATATGCATCCTAACACGAATCTTTAAGACTCTTGATATCAAAGGAGCAAAGGTATAGCATTTTAAGTGTTTATATTGCATGAAAAATGTCACGCCCCTTTATCTAATCCTGTCCATATTTTGTGAGGTGCTTGCCATAGACTATGCGCATCCTAACACCAAATTCTATTAGCATCCTAACGCAAAATTTAAAAACTATTGCTGCATAGGAGACAAGATTTTACGTTTTAAGTGTTTTTGTTGCATGGAAGGTGCCACGCCCCCTTATATAATCCCGTCCATATTTTGCAAGGAGCTTGGCATTGACCATTTGCACCCTATCACAAAATTTTAAGATTTAAGCTATCATAGGTGCGAAGATATAAGGTTTGAAATATTTTTGTTGTATGGAAGGTGCCACGCCCCTTTTTTAAACAAAATAAGCTATAGCCTATGTTACAAACCTTACCTATTTATATAATAGTATGGGTAAATTACGTAATTATGCAATTATTGCATGAACAAATTGCGTATAGGTTATTCTTTAAAAAACCGCTCAGATTTTGGAAAAACAGTTCGCCTTTTCAAATGCGATAAAAACTTTTTGCATGCATCTTTTAACGAACTTGACACGTATACCAGAACTTTGCTGAAAAATTTGTTTTCTCGAAAATATTCACACATGAATTTTCGATAACTTGCTCGATTTTCTCCAATCTTCTCATACTTGAAGTCTATTTTCTCCAGTAGTACTGTCGAAACACTGTCGATTTTTTTACTTCATACTTTGTTACCTAAGCTTTCGAATTGTCTTAAAAAAATTGTTTTACGGTCAACAAATGAAAAATACAACCATTTTTACTATTTAAATAGTTATCACATGCTGTTTCCCAACTGAAATTAATTTCACACCCATTTTACAAGAAAGTGGAGTTATTGAATATTTTCGAGCGCAACTCAAACTGTTCAGTTCTTTCTGATGTTTTTGGAACGAATTAATTTAATATCGCTCATATAAATTTAAGAACTCGTTTCTTTTCAATTCATGTACTTTGAAAGTGTTCCGTAAAAACACACTTTTGTTTTTGACTACAGGCACTGGACAATACGTATACGTATACAGAATTTTATACCACTACATTCAATGACGTACGAGCTCATGAACACATAGCACAATATGTAAGAATTTCAAGTATGCGCTGTCATTTGAACGCGTTGTGGAATTTTAACATAAAATCAATATAGAAATTTCGTACCAAATAATGTTGGAAATTCCTTGTGGTCAGTGCATGCGATGAGCATAGTTGAAATCTTAAGTTCTTTTTCATATATTTTGGGTATTTAAATTTAATTCAAAGGCTTTGCGTGTCAATTATTACATGCGCAATGTAATTTTAATTAATGTGTGTGGTAGTAAATTGTTTTTTTTTTAGTAAATATTTCAATGTGCAAGAAACATTCAAACTTTATATTATTAGCAAACATTTCTTTACACGTGCAATAGTAATTGATACTAAAAACGCATTTAAATACTTGTGACCAGGTACATGAATTTTAAGTATGTGCTTATTTTCAAAAACAATTTTTACTGCAAATTTTTATAGACATTTCTTAGTTGTTTTTAAATAAATAGTTATAGCTTAACAAACAATCGGGGATCGTTAAATTTTCTTCAACTTTGCAGGAAGTGATTTATTTAAATTTTTTTTTGTCTTAAATTTACATGACAGATTTTTAGTATTTAGTATTAAGAACTTGATATTTTGTTTTCAAATAAAACTGCTTGGTAATAGTAGCATCAAAATAAAGTGTTTATGAAGACATACAGCTACGGATAGTGACATTTTTTAAATAATTTGCTATCTATTAAATGTCGATAGTTACTTTCCACAAACTTGCATAGATGTATTTAAGCGTCTGTGATAAAGTTGTCACTTGACGTCTTCATTTGCTAAGCCAAAAATATCACATTGTAACATGTCGTATGAGTAACGCGCAATGTTAAAAAATAAAAACTAATAGCGTTGTTACACTTAAAGTAAAAATAAATAAATAAAATAGTCAAAATTTTTAAACAAAACTACTTGATTTTTAATAAACTATAGTTTATGGACTTGCAATTTTTGGAAATAAAATAGAGTTTTTTCAAAGTGAAAAAGGTTATTGAAATAAAACCTCAAATAAATTAAGTTTGAGTCCAATTTTTGGAAATATTATGCAAATTATGTCCAAGGAATAAACGTAAGAAAACTATCTTTAAATAAAAAAAATTAATTAAAATTTAATTTTTTTATGGTTTTATTTCAATCCAAATTTCGATTAATTTAGTCTGAGATAGTTTTTTTATATATTCATGCAACAACTTTTTCCACTCAACGCGATGTTGAACATGCAGGCTGTAGTTTAAAAATACCTGCTCGAATATAGTTGTTATGGAACTTGCATGTTGAAAAAAGTCCTTTTTATTTATAGGCTACAATATTGCTATAAAAAACGTCATAACGTTCGTTGAGCACTCAGTTTGCTAAAAATAAAAATTGCACTGATATTTTCGGATTTTTAAGCCTTAATTGAAAGTAATGAAACTTGATGATTTTCTGAATATTATTAAATCTATTATTAGTCCAGGAAGGTTAAGAAACAAAAGGAAAATAATATGGGAATAGCTCAAGCTTTCATTACAATATCCACAAGCCATATTCTGTAGAATGAAATAAAGTTCGGTGTCGTAGCGTGTAAAGAATTTTTAAAATAAGTTCAGAAAGGATTTTGTCAGTGATAATTGAAAACATAAAATCGGTACAGCAAAAGTACTAAAGCCAAAGTTATCGCTGGGAAAACTCTCCACATATTTAACATTTTTTTTGAGCAATAAGACTTAGCGGATTTACGAGCAATCGAAATTTTAAAAAATTTGCAAAAAAGACTATTCTATCTTGTAAGAGAAAATTTTGGAAAAATCATCATGAGAACAAAAAAAGCACTTTGATTTAAAGTTTTCCTTTAAAACAAATATTTCAATTAATAATTCGGTATTTAAATTTCGCTTTAATTAAGAAAAGAAAAGTTTCGTTTAATCATTAAATTACTAATATCATTTCTCTACCCTCTTTATTTTATGTTCAAACAATTTTCACTCATTTTTCTTATGTTTCATCGCATGGCCAAACCTCATACATCCACTTCCACCTATAATTCCGTTTCTTGATTGAGTGACTTTCTCATTAAATAATTATTTTAATTATCCATCATTATTGAGTGTTTTATAAACACAACCTTGCTGTGACCTACACAAAACTCATTCCAATGCTGCTTTATCTTTACTTTGTCATGTGGTGGAAGTCTCCGTCTTTGATAGGTGACAACAGCAGCAGCAACACCAGGCTAAATGTGGTTTTACTCGTTTGTGTCACCTTTCATTTGTTTATCCTGTGCTTTAGAAGGTGATTTTCTTTTGTCCTTGCTGTAGTCGTATGTTTTTTTTTTCTTTCATTTCTTTGTTAGATTTTATCCTGCTGCTGAGTCTCTGATAAATCGAACGTGTTGGTATTGAATAGTTGGGTTATTGAATATTCTTGTTTATTATTCAGTTTAGCAGCATGACAGGCCAAAAAAGCATTAAATTTCGAAAGAATTTTTCAAAATGTTGATAAAATTTTAATTAACATTATACAATGGAATTCAAAATTGTCGTTTATCTAAAACTATTCTATGTCATTTATCCATAGCTCAATTTCTCTTGTACTTTAATATTTTTTTGGAAAGTCGAACTGCATCAAAATAATTTCTATAGCTCTCAAGCTTTGGACAATCAAATTCAGTCTTCGAAACTTTTCGAGCACTTAATATTATTTCCTAAAAGTCCTCCTAAAGCATCCCTAAATCTCTTCCGACATCATTGTGGAGCCCGTAGATTACTCGATTGTACTTTCTTCTCCAAGTTTGTCTTTCGGAAATGCGAGTAATATAGATATATCTATGAACAAAAACTGGCTTGATTTCTTCATTCAGTAAGTTTGCTTAATAAAGTAATTTGTTTTTACAGTAAAAATAAGAATACTTTGCATACTTCATTAACATTTTTTCCACGGCACTTCGTTTAATCCTGTAATTAAATAGCTTTTAACCACATTTTCAACAACAAATGGTCAAGCGTCATAGAGGATTAAAGAGATCTTAAATGGAAAAAAAGTCGCATGCAAAAAAAAAAAAGGAAAAATTTAATAGCATAACATGACGTTATACTCATCATATGGACACTGAAGAAGAAAATGGAATTTTATGCAAAATTCTATTAGTTGGTGTGGTTTACTAAAGAGGAACAAGAAAATTACGTAGGAGTACAAAATGCTCCAATATTCCGTGTAGAGTGAGTACTGGGGCGTAAAATTATGAGGAATGCGAATGAGAGCACGACATAAATTTCAAAACCAAAACTCATCTCTATTGTGAATAACGGTATTAGTATACCTAAGTAGTAGTAGCTGTACTTCTGCTTAGCTACTATAGAATAAATAAAATATTATCCTGTCAGTCGCTGCGTGTGTGCGTATATGTGTGCATTGCCTTATCATCCAACTGTAAATGTGTGGTGTGGTGTGGTGTGATATTCAACCAACACCCACTATCGCATCCGTGCAAAGGCTCAGCAGATGTGGTTTTATGTCTTTTTTCGCGCGCACTCACTGTCGCACAGGCTGTGAGTCAATTAATGATTTATGCTTAAATGTCGTAGTGGGATAAGGAGTTAAATGGCGGAGAATTGACATTTCAACTGGTTGCTGCCACTGCTTAGGTTGTGATTTGAAACTTGAAAAAAAAAATTTACAAAAATAACGAGATTTGCATTGATGATGAGTTTTTGTCTTGAAAAAATATTAAAAATAAAATCAGAGCGTAGGCAGTGGGGTAAAATTCCAGTTTAATAACATGGTTGTTGTCACCACTAGGTAGTGATTTTGGATTAAGGAGTAAAAATCTTCGAATAACGAGTGAACAAAAAAAGTGAAATCAGTATATAAAGCTCATGAGCTGAATTGCGTGGAGTTGATAGTTTAGTGCTAGTCCTCACTACTAAAGTAGTATTTTGGGATTTTATACTCCACATTTCGAGCTAAGCATGAATTGAGCTTTGTACTGAGCGAAAAAAATAAAAATCTGCAAAATGTGTCCATGAAAATTTCGAGTAAAATGAGAAATATTTGAAGAACAATGCCTATTTAAAAATTTTGAACATTCTTCTAAAAAACTTTGTACATGTAAGCAATGTTAGCTCAAAATATTATCTTGAATATTGTTTGTAAGCAATTTGATTTAAACCTATGACAGTAAACTTTCAAGAAAAAATACGATTAAATTTCAACATTCACCACTGTAGCTTCATAAGCAGTTGAAAAAATTGCTCAATTTGTAAAAACGTAAAGACGACATGTGGCATAACTAAGTACCTAACCCCATCCTTAAGGTATGCAATGTTGTTGTTTTTTTTTGTACTGTGAACTAACCAACATTCACTCAATTATTAAACGTTCATTGATTCCTTCCTTCAAATTAATGTTGATGTTCTTTTGGTTTAGATATTTTTTTTTCAACGCTTAACATCCTTTTTCCAATTGAATTGTTTTTGTTTTTACTCTTCATCAACTCCTGCAACATCATTATTATTATCATCATCATCTTATCATATTGCTCTTGTTGTTGTTTTGGCAATGTATTTTTTTTCTGTGGCTTTGTTGCCTGCAAACAGCCTGACATTCAACTAGTCTACGTTTGACACTCGCGACGGTCGCTTGAATAAAATCTGGCCTCTGGCATTAAAAACCAACGTAACGAGGAAAAAAATGTAATACAAAATTTGTCAACACGCCTTTAAAAGCCAAGGTTAAAACACATGGTTTAAAAAAAATGTGCCAAGAAAAAAAAAGAAGAAAAATTTGAAGAAAATGTGTTACAGTTTGTCAACTAAAATTCAAGTTCAACCGCAATAAATTCACTGCTTCGAAAAAAAAGCGCAAAGTATTCCATATATCAAAATTAAAACGAAAAAAGAGAACATCAAGTTAAATTAATTTGCACCCAAAAAAGGTGTTCACGTGTTTTTTACTCTTTACGTGCATAGAACTATGAATAATTCAAATCGGTTCGCTTAACGTGTGCCACCATAAGTTTTACTTTCATTTCGCGGCACTCGTCATCATATTTGCAAATTGCGCGCCGCATTTATTTTGCAACCTGTTGACCTCTAATTAATTTAGTTTTTTCAAAGCTAATTTACTTTTGCTCTTGTTGTTGTTTCACGTTTCACATCGTCCCCGTCACCATTAGATATCACTGAGCGAACCCTTAGAACAATTTTTTTTCCCCCCAACTATATTTTAAATAATTCATTAACAACTTTTACGCCGCTTTGCGTTTAGTTAATTAAATTCTGCGGAAAAAAAGCTGACTGTCACCGTCATATGCCGCTCCCTTAATCTTTTATTTAGTGCATAGCTATGGGGTTTTCCTTCGCTGAAACGCTTTTTTTTTAAGAATTAGTTTAATAACTTTATTATTTAAAGTTTGGAGGTGCGCTGGTCAAATGCTGGACGTAAGTCAAAGGAGCAATTTTATTATTTGAAAATGTTTGGTACAACGACCAAAATGAGTATCAGTTAAATATAAAGTCCTATCAAAAATTAATATGAATTATCAACTTCTTACGTAATTTTGACGCTGAATTCGGTAATGCTTTTTTCTATCATATATCCAATTTTTAAGCTTAGTGTGGTTCAAATGTGTCAAACATACCAATTTTGAGCTATATTGAATTTTTAGTTTTCCTTTGCAGTTGATGCTGTAGTGAGAATTATGATAAATTTTGCTGTAAAAAGTGGTCAAATCATGTTGTTTTTTTTTTAATAAATTTTAAAGAGAAATTTCGCTACTTCCAATCTCGTGTGCTCCGAAACGCTCCAGAGTAATAAGTTTCTTTGGTAAAAGTGCACGAAAATTCAAAAAAATAAAATTCGGATCAATTAACTAACTAACGAAGTTCAGATCCACAGATACAAACACACAGTGCGACAATTTTCCAGCTAGAATTTCGATTTCCCGCCTATACGCGTATCTGCCGACATGTTACTTTCTTTTTGTCAACGGTGTGATAGCCCAAGAAAACTGTGTCGGAAAATCAAAATGGAGCAACACATTATCATCAAATTCCAAGTAAATTCAAACTTAAGTGCGTGAAGTTGGCAATAACTTAAGCTGAGCAACAGTTTTCTACTAAAACCGAAAGCTCAAAAAACACGTCAAGTACCATCAAAAATGAAAGCAATGCCTTTCCTGAAGAAAGTCTGGTTGGAAAATTGTCGCACTGTGTATTGATCAAACTTATGATTTGAAATTTCTCCGATATAAATAATTTGAACCTAAGTCCCTAGTTCATATATTTTTTAGTTGCAGCTTGTTGAAGAGATATTGGATTATTTTAGGAAGTTATTTACGGAGAGCAAAATAACATGGAATATAAATATTACGGTGTTTTATGTCGCTGGAATAATTTCGCATAATTTTTTTTTCGAAATTTTAATCAGAATAGACATTGGAGAATTCCTTAAATTTCTCCTTTAAATTCAGCTCAAAGCGATTCTTCTTCATTTATTAAATATTTTCGATATTCTTATTAAATTTAAGCAAAACTACGCGTTTTTACAACTTGTGTGCCTTTCTCTGCCAGCAAACTGCTAATTTAGTAGCCAAAAGGGAACTTCCATATCCTGCTGCTACCGTCTGCTGCTGTTGCTGTTGCTGTTGCTGTCATTGTTATTGCCGCATATAGCACTTTGCATTCTACTTTTCCATTGTCATTTATTAAAATTGCATTTCCATGCACATGAAGTTGTTTTACTTCCCGTCTTGCTGTGTTCTTTCACTTTCTCTTTCCATTTTTGTTTTATTTTTTCATTTTATGCAGAATAAATAAAAAAGTGCATTTTTGCCGCCGCGTGCAATGACTGTGTTTGCAGTTGCAGTTTCTTTTCACTTTGTTTATCGTTGTGCATTTGTTGGAATTCACTTTTTTCTGTCTCTCTCTCTCTCTCTCTCGTTTTCGCTCATTCTATTATTATCTTAAATTCTTTGCATTGAAACAAACAAAATATCGCACAATTGTGTGACACTTTAAGTGTAGACAGTGACAACAATTAATTCATGTAAATGTTTTATTATACAACAGCAACACTAAGCTTTAATTAGTGCAACAGACAAAATTAAAATAAAAATTTGAAGAAAATAATTTAAATTAAAAAGAAAAATTTAGACAATTTAAGATAAAACAACAACAACTGCAACAAAGTGTTCATATAAATTGAGCAGCATTATTCACGTTATCTCTTCTTTGTGGTGATTCGGTTTATGTTTTGTTTAATATCACAACACGTGAGTGTCTGTGCGAACTTACGAAATTAGCGCGACTGTAGAGTGCACAGGGTTCAATTAACAGTGGTGGCGACTTTCACAACGCAACGGAAATGGCATCACAGGTCTCAACTGCATCCTCGGCTGCGGTTATTAGTTTATTTGGTAAGAATTGAGTTATTAAAAGTTTAAAGTATTAAAACGCAAAACTTTGCGCTAAAGGGATTGTATATTTTCACATTTTCGTTTAGTTTGTAGTAATTTGCGCAAATATGAACAATCTCATTAAAGGCTTAGTGCTTATAACTTTCTTCTTAATAATTTCCAATGGGTTCTTAGGAAAAAAATGTATATTTTAAGCCGATTATAAATGGTAACGAAAAAAACTTTTAGAGCTGAGTTAATTTTTTTTATATAAAAAGCTCTTAAAATGTGGTTAATCAATAACATTAAGTTTTTAAAACACACTCCTTAGATAGGGACAAAAAATTTTTACAATTTAATAAAAAAATAATAATTTAACTCACATGCCTTCAATATTAAATAGCAAGATTGCCTTGGGCATAGTAATACGTGTATCTATCTATCTGTTCACAACTTAACGCAACCCTAATTCACAAATTCCACCACTCCAGCTTTTACACTTTCCTGCGTTCAGTTTACTTTGATGCTCAGAAAACTTGAAAAAGTGGGCGGAGATGGCAGTATGGAGTAGTAAATCCAACCAGGTTAATAAATCTATACAAACAAACATTTTCATGTTCAACTCAATAAAATAATAAACGAATGTACCAACAACTCGATTTAACGATTCTGCCTCAATGATTTGCAGCAACCCTCGAAACTCGCATAATTCAATCAACATTAATAGTTCGCATTTATCTGTGCTCATAACTATGGATGCAGTAAAAACGAAAAATTACTCCCATTTGAAATCAAGAGATGAATTTAAAACAACAATGGTTACCATGAAACCAATATTTTTAACCGAGAAATAAAAAGTTCTAGCTAAGGATTGTTTTTCATAGTAAATTATCGCAATTTTGGCCATTTTGATTGCAAAAGTTATTACTAATATTTTGAATATAATAAATACATATTTATGATGACGATTGCTTTCTTATAACAAAAGTATTGAGTCTTGATGAGATTAATGTATACAGCTTTAGCCTTAACCAAAATAGATGTGCCGAGACGATAGCAAGTAAGCGAACGTTTGCACTCGTTACGTCTGTTTTGACACTTATTCCAAAATGTTACACTAGCCAACGAATCGAAGCAGCTGTTCTGACGAGTACTGACGGTTTCAAGTTCGGTTCTTACGGAACAACACGTCTCGTCAAAATGTTTCGTGTTCACGTTCGATCAGTTAAGTACGAGTACGTTAATTTTGGTTACGAGTAGTGGTTTTCATACTCGTATACTCGAATTTACTCGCTATGTCTCATCACGTCGATTTTGGTTTAGGCTTTTGATTGACTAGTTGCATCTTTTTCTTTCCATAATTACTTTGCTAATAACACATTCTAAATTCTCTCTTAAAAAAAAAAAAAAGAGAGTTTGGTCTTTGAGCTTCGAAGCCATACACAAAAAAATGAAAAAAAAATAAAACTACAATAACAACACAGAACCTAAGAAGCAACGAAAAACCACAACGAAAATTTTTGTGTGAAGTTTGGAAAAAACTTTATTCTAAAATACAGGATATCTAATTTAAAAAATAAAAAAGGTATACAATAACCTTCCTAAGTACAAATATGTTGTTTCAAAAAAGAAACTATTATAATCGGTTCTATACATTGTGCGCTAAAGTGTTACAAACGATTTCCATGCAAGGAATTTGTTATATATAGTATAGAATTCACGATTCTTTTTGTTAAAAAAATAAAGCATAAATAAATTCTAAAATATGCTATGTAGTATAGATTCTAAGTTTTCTCTAAGACAATGTGTTTCTTAAAGTTGGAACTTATGTTTGTGTACTTAAATTTGCTCAAAGCAATTTTCCACTTCACTACTTCATGTCTAAGAACTCCGCTTTTAATCACATTCACTGTTAACCTCCTTATGGCATGCAATTGAATAAGCATTTGCTAAAGTGCTACCCAATTTAATGGGCTCTGCATATGTTCCATATCATTTATTCATACGTTTCAATTTGAATTTCATTTTTGCAATTAGAAAACAGTCGTGATTTTCAAAAAAAAAAAAATAGAATTCATCTTCGCTCAAGTAGCAAAATCGAAAATCCCACTTAAGAAAACCACATCAGTTTTCTACATTAATTATGTTGGCATGCGTAGGTGGCACAAACAATGGAGGCGTGGCAGCTGTGCATTGTGGCGCGTGTGTAATGTTTATCATTTTGGTTTATAGAAAAATCTTTTTGTTTGTTTTCCATGTAGAAACATAAATATTCATTATATTATTCTACACTTTTGAAAACAAACCAAATAGAAATGCAAAAAAAATTAGCAGCATCATCGATTTTTTGTTTCTACTCATATTTAAGACATACGTATACACAAGTGCTATATGTACATACATATGCCTGCTTTTGATCTTTATTAGTTGTTTACTTATATATATATATTTGGCTCATAAAAATTATTTTGCGCAATTAAGCCTGTACTTATGTTGATTTTTACAACCGCCATCATTTTCAGGTCAATAAGCATTTTTGTTATTTTCGGAGAAAAGGCCTTAAAATGTTATATATTTTTGAATATTTTACGAATGTTTGTTGAAAAAATAAAAAAAAACAATGAGCTATTTAATTATTTAATTAATATTTCGCATTATAATAAATAAAATAATCGGCTTAATAAACTGCAGATGTTTGGATGGTGAAATCAGTGCTGGATATCAGTGCTGGAATACAGAGAAAGAGGCACGAGCATACAATAGCAAATATCAAGTTAATGCTATATTATCAATATGTTTTATTTTTGACTGTGCAAAGTATTTCATTACTTATTACAAATGTAAAGTATCATTTTTTGGCTCGTGAGGCGTGTACCTTCTCAAGGAGGAGGCAAATATATTGCAAATGATATCACATGTCGGTAAATGAGAACAAATAAGTAGTATATAAAAAAAAGTTTATCCATCCATGGCTTGTAACGCTTTGGCGCAGAATATACTGAACCAATTTTGTTAAATTCTTTTTTAAAACAACATATTTATGCTAAGGAAGGATATTGCATACTTTTTTTTAAAGTTAAATATCCAATTTTTTATGATTAGGTTTTTGCAAAAACTAACACAGAAATTGTCGTAAACACTTTCGTTGCTTATGCTGTTTCTTGAATTCTGAGTTATTGTTGTAAACTTATTATTAAGTTATTGTTTCAAACTTTTTACAACAATCAAACTATTAAAAAACCCTTCAGAACCAAAATAAATATAAAAATTTAATTCATTTCGATTAACATGTCGTATACGCAACTTTATAATTCGAACTTTCTTACATCATTTATTTAATTTAGAACCCGTTGTACAACGCTTTGCTGGACGTCGTAAATCTGTATTTGCCGAAGCCTACGATCCAGAAAATGACGCCGATGAGGATGAAGGCGCCACTGCTGTCTTCCCGAAAACAGATGAACAACGTTCTCGTCTTGTAGAGTCTGTGAAAAATGTTTTGCTCTTCCGTTCGCTGGAAAAGGAACAGGTGTGTGCGGAATTCATTTTCTCTGTTCATCATTATGGGAGAAATAATTTTTACAAATTTTTATTTATTTACTTTAAAATTTAACAGATGAATCAAGTTTTAGATGCCATGTTTGAAAAACGCGTACAGCCAGGCGATTTCATTATAATTCAGGGTGCTGATGGTGATAATTTCTACGTCATTGAATCGTAAGTAGAACGCATAAAACATTTCACAGTTTCAAAACAAACGCATAAAAGAATATTTAGATAATACTAGTATATACATATTAAAAAAGTATATGTGTATATTTGACTAATGTTTTGGTTTTTTCTTTGAAACAAAAAAAAAAAACAAAACAAAGAAAACAAGTTCCGAAACTTTCACACATTTGCTAATTTAAAATACTTAATTGTCAGTTGAGTAACACAAGAATTTTCATTTGCTGGCATTTAACCAACAATAAATTAAATGATATGGGCAGAATATAAAACGATACAAAAAGAAATATATTTTGCTTTATTAGCAAGCTGCTATTTTTAATTTTAATCGTAAAACAAAAGACATAAATTGGCTTAGTTTTGTTTTTTAGAGCAATATTTTTTTAATTCAAAACAGGGTGTGCAAATGAGCTGTAGAATATAACCAAACACTTCATGTCCAGTCAAAAGTGCTAAAATCTGAATCTGTGTAATTAGCTACATGGTATGAACATTTCTCCAGTAAGCTGAATAGAGCATTTTTTAGTATTACAAGACACATTCTTTAGTTATAGTGCTACCATAAACTTTGCTCACAGTGCTATTGGAGAGGCCAAAAGCGTCGATATATTCCATTTGAAAAATTTTTCCTAAGAGTTAGGTCGAGCGTAGTTTTTTCCATTTTTCCGGAAATTAGCAACAGAAATGTTACTCTTATCAATTTAAATGTAGAGTGTTTTTTATTTTGGTCATTATTTTAAATTGAAATAAAGTACAAGATATTGTCTAAGTGATCCGATTTTTGGCTCTAATAGCAAGATATTTTTATGCCATTTAGCATTAAAATATGATTTTGAACACATAAGCGTCACAACAAGCCAATGTCTGAAGGTCTAAATATCGATATATTTGTTTACTCATTTTGGGGCCATGTTTTGAAGCGACGCTCACGGAAAGATCGGGTCAAAAATAAACTATAAGAGTTTTACATAGTAACTGTCTCATGTTTTTTATATCCTCACAGAACATAGGGATTCACACAAATCTCTTCCAAGGAGCACGATCTGTAGTAGTGCCTTTAAGTCGTTCCAACATATCTCCGATAACCCCGATAGCGCCACAGTTTGGCATATATGTAAAAGTATATATGTATTTGTAGGAATATTTTTGAATTTTTAAAAATATGCTAGCAAATTTTATACGAATAAAACGTATTACTTTGACCATAGAAAACTTTTTCTAGAAATGAGAACACTAACAGCAGCGCAAACATTTCAAGCTAAGAAAAAAGACTGCAAAAATGTTTTTATAAAAATTTAATAATTATGTAGTTTAGCTACTTCAGCTGTTTCTTAGCTATTCAGCTTAAAGCTTTTTACCAAGTAAATAGCTTATTAAAAGAACTAAAAATATGTAGAATGTCTAATCACTTAGTGCATTTCATATATTTCTTGCTTTTTTTTTGTACTATACTTTAAAAAAATATTCATAAAAATATTCTTCTATACTTTGCAGTGGCGTTTACAAGGTAATCCAAAATGACAAACACGTCCACACCTACAACAATAACGGTATATTCGGTGAATTGGCACTGCTCTACAATATGCCGAGGTGAGTTCAATACACAACAGCAACAATATGATATAACAACAACAACAACAGTAAAATGACCAAAAAATTAAATTTCCATTTGACAGAAAATGGGGTGGGCTCATTCTTTGTAAGTGGAATGTCAGCGAATCTCCATAGTAAATGGGTTTTGTTTTCGAGTTCGATGTGCATTCACGTGAAAGATTCTTTGAAGTAACGCTGCCTAGCCGCCTAGCAGTGTTAAATAATGCGCTTGGCCTGTCAATGACGGTTGCTGCTGGCTGTTGTTACTTCCGTTTCCTTCCTTCCGTTGTTCGCTAGCTAGCCAATACAAAAACTTTTTATGAAAGCTAAAAATATTCCTTTATTGTAATGTATGCGTCTTTTGTGTTGCGCTAGTTGTTGTTGGGTTCGTCATCATTGTTGTTGTAGTTTTTAATCCCTTTTTTTTTTTGGTATTTTTATAAATATTAACTTTTTTCTTGTGTGTGTGTGTGTTTGCTTGCTATTTTCAGAGCTGCCACCATTCAAGCTGAAACGGCGGGTCAACTTTGGGCCATGGATCGTCAAACTTTCCGGCGCATACTGCTCAAGTCTGCATTTAAAAAGCGAAAAATGTACGAATCACTGCTGGACAGTGTGCCTATGTTAAAGGCTCTACAGGTGCGTTACATATTTTAAGCACAAAAGTTTTTGATTACTCACTTTTTTCACTAATACTTGAATGCTTTTTTCCGTAGAACTACGAGCGCATGAATTTGGCTGATGCTCTTGTCACAAAACGTTATAAGGATAACGAAAGAATTATAAAGCAGGGTAAGTTTATTGGCCATGTGTTGAGTCATTTAAAAATTTTTTAAATTAATTTTATAAAAAATGCGAAACCATATTTAAATTTTTGCGTCGTAATGTACACTAAAACTCAAAACTTCCCTTTGAGGCTTAAAATCGGCGCTAACATAACTTTTCCAAATTTTAATTTAAAATTTTGTTTCCAAAAAAACAGGTGAAGATGCCGATGGCATGTACTTTATCGAAGAGGGTCAAGTTTCCGTTAAAATGGATCAGGAAGGTGGTGAAATAGAAATTTCAAAGCTCGGCAAGGGTCAATACTTCGGTGAATTGGCATTGGTTACACACCGGCCAAGAGCAGCCTCCGTTTATGCTGTGGGCGATGTTAAAGTTGCATGTAAGTGTTGACAAAGGAGCAAATGAAGTACATACGTGTTGCCAATATTGTGCATAACAAATTGTGTTTCACTGTTTCTGAAAGTTTTGTAGTTTTTTGTAGCATCAACGAGGTTGCAATTTAATTCGAAAGAAATTAAAAAAAAAAACAGAATATCAAAAACAAATTCTGCTGAAGATGCAACCATCGATTTATTTAATTTTTTTTTTTTTTATTATACAAAAATTAGCTTTGCAACTTTTGAAGAAAATATAAATATTGTATTTCAGTAGTATTTTTTTGTTTTGAATTTCTTAAAACAATTTTTATTTTGTTCTATTTTTTATTTTATTTTAAATTTAATTTTTTCTTTATATTAACAAACAATTTTTCTTCTTCTTCCTTTTTTCCTTTTAAAAATAATGTAATAAAAAAAACTAAATTAAACTGTAAAACGCACTCAAACTTGTCTCCGTTCCGTTCCATTCCATTTCGTTCCATTACATACTAATTATCTTGCTGATCTTTTTGTTGTCCCAAAATGAAAATTTGCCTTGCTCTGTAAACATTCTCTAACAATCTCAAATGCCTGCACATTACACAAAAAAAAAAATAAAAAAAACATGCCACGCCCTCTTCAATTTCGTGCCCACCACTATCATCGTATGTAGCTTTAGATACAGAATGTTTTGAGCGCCTGCTGGGCAAATGTTCCCTCATTATACAACGCGGCATACGCGACTATCATTATTTAGAAGATGATGTGCGCGCGCATTTTAATAGCTTGGAATTGTAGATTCAGTTAAATATAATTTTGTTTTGTTGATTTCTTAAATAAATAGTGAAATTAAATTTCAAATTTCGCTTAAGTGTTACAGTTGTAATTATTATACAAAAAGTTTATTTTTTACATTTTGATTTTTATTTTGAATAATCCTTTTATTCTTTTCATAATTTTGTGTATTAAATAAAACAACAATCAAATCCTACATCAAACAATTTGTTAATGAAAATCAATAATTCAATCAATTAATATACTTGGTCGGAATTTAAAATTGGCCATGTTTTTATTTCACAAAATCATCAATCAATATCATCCTATTAATTTAATCTCAAAATAAATAAATAATCAAATATATAAATTGTAAATGAATAATGAATAATAAATAAATAATAAATAAATAAATAATAAATAAATAATAATTAAATAATAAATATATAATAAATAAATAATAAATAAATAATAAATATATAATAAATAAACGATATATAAATAATAAATAAATAATAAATAAATAATAAATAAATAATAAATAAATAATAAATAAATAATAAATAAATAATAAATAAATAATAAATAAATAATAAATAAATAATAAATAAATAATAAATAAATAATAAATAAATAATAAATAAATAATAAATAAATAATAAATAAATAATAAATAAATAATAAATAAATAATAAATAAATAATAAATAAATAATAAATAAATAATAAATAAATAATAAATAAATAATAAATAAATAATAAATAAATAATAAATAAATAATAAATAAATAATAAATAAATAATAAATAAATAATAAATAAATAATAAATAAATAATAAATAAATAATAAATAAATAATAAATAAATAATAAATAAATAATAAATAAATAATAAATAAATAATAAATAAATAATAAATAAATAATAAATAAATAATAAATAAATAATAAATAAATAATAAATAAATAATAAATAAATAATAAATAAATAATAAATAAATAATAAATAAATAATAAATAAATAATAAATAAATAATAAATAAATAATAAATAAATAATAAATAAATAATAAATAAATAATAAATAAATAATAAATAAATAATAAATAAATAATAAATATATAATAAATAAATAATAAATAATAAATACTGAATAAATAATAAATAAATAAATTAATAATAAATGAATAATAAATAAATAATATATAAATAATAAATCAATAATTAATAAATTAAATAAAATAAATAAATAATTTTAACAAAAAAAAATGTAATTAATAAAAATATAATAAATAAACCATAAATAAAAAAAATTAAAAACTGTCAATTCATGCAATGCGTAATAAATCTATTAAATTTATAAAATCTATAAAATCTATAAAAAAAATCATCAAATAACTCCATAAATCATTTAAAATTAATTTTTAACATTAAATGAACCAACAACAATAAATGAACCAATTTTACAAAACTTCGTCGTCAATTCATTTCCTGCTTTAATCATTAATCATTCACCTATCAACATCTAACCTAATCATTCATCAATCAATCAATTCATTTCAATCAAACAAAAAATCCAACAACGTCACCTTTATCATCCCCACCGATCAGTCCTACTCTCTGAGGCATTCGAACGAATACTTGGCTTTCTTTCGGATGTATTAAAACGTAATATCGCACATTATGAAAGGAATTTGCATAAACTGGCCTTGAAAAGTTCGCATACGTGAACGTGCGCATAGGCCGTCACTTACACCTACACTTAGTGAAAAAAAAAAAAAAAATGGCGAAGACAAAAAAAAATGGATAAAATTATTTGACAAAAAAATGATTTATAAAAAAAATTTAAAACAATAAATTTAGAAAAAAACCAAAAAGTATGCAAGTAAAAAGTTCAAAAGTATGCAATAAAAATTTGTTAAACTCTTTAAGGTATGCAAAATTAATTTTTCTAAAAGTTTTCTAAATTTAACTACATTTTAGGCGTAATTACAAGTTTTATTGAAAAAAAAGACAAAAAAATAGCGCATCTTTCGCAGTATCTTAGAAATGTTATCTTGTAGTTTGGTATTTTGACGAATCCCCCTCTCCTAAACGCTCTTTTAGTTTCACGCATGCAACTATTATATTTTAGAGTTTTTTTAGAGTTGCGAAAGCTTTGCAAATTCAATGAATCTTTAAACAGCATGTAGCTATGAAAGTTCGAGTTTTCAATGCTACCACTTGTAACAATATTTTGAGCTCTGGTAGAGAGTACCTAAGACTGTGCAAAAAAATATTGATTCAAAATAAACAACTACATAAACCACTGCATAGTCATAGGTAACTCTTGTTCACGCCGCAATTATAGTTACGAGTGTTACAATATGTGGCTGATAGACAAAATATTTAAACTTTAAAGTATGATATCCTTTATTTTTAAAAACTTTGCTGTTTTAACCGAAAATTAGGCACAAAATTAAATTGGTTACGTAGTTATACATATAAGTTTAGATCGATAACATTAAAACTATTAAAATAACTTTAAAAAAAAACTTTTAAATAAATAAAACAAACAATCCTTAAAGTATGCAAGCGGCATTTCCTTTTTAAATTGGTATTGATCAGCACATGTTTGAAACAACAATTTGCCAAAGTCACTCTAAACAAAAACTAAAAACAAAAAAATTATTTAGCTAATTGCGCTCCAAATGCTTCAAAATTTTTAAACTAACAGCCAAAGGATAAAACCTATATAACAAACAAACTGGATAATGGATCATCCAAAAAATATGCATTAAAAATATAAAGCTGATGGTTGACATGGCACATTAATAAAAAATCCCCTTGGTAAGCTGCTTATACTACTTGCAAACTCCTGCAATTAAAACGAAACTTAAATTTGAAACTATCAACTTGTAAATGTCCAACGAGAATCTCAAAATTAAAAAAATCAATTGCTATGGCGCATGCGTTACTGTGTGACATCTAAGGTGACAGCGCACGCTGCAACGTGTTAAACAACCATAAAGTGTATGAACAAAAACAACCATTATCTCTTACTTACAAAGGTTAATAATCGCATCGAATTTAAAGGTGTCTGAGTTATCTGCATATAGTGTATGTCACGCCTATAGCTAAACTTAAATCGGTGAAAAGAAATTTAAAAACAAATTATTCCAAATTTTGGCAATCCTGTTCTATTGTCTAATTATTTTTTTAAACTTTTTATAAAAACTTACTCATAGCACCAACAATATAGCACAAAACACAGTTTACAGGTTTAGGTTTTCATTAAGCACACAACTGCATGTTACCACCATGATCACCATACCAAAAAATAAAATCACACTTTGCACTCTACACTGAAAAAAAAAAAACATTTACGCGGCACACTTTTTACTCTTACTAACAAAATTTTTTATTTTCAAGAGCAGGGTTGTTTGAGGAACAAAGTAAACACCATGAATGTTGCATATATAATATTTATTAGAAAAACAATGTTGCATTTTGTTTCTTAAATACCCCTACTGTTTATTATTTTATATTAATTTTATCTTTTTTTATATGCATTTTTTTTATATCCTAATTTGGTATGATGACAAAATTGTTATTAACACAATTTATTAAATATTATTTATTTATTTTATTATTAATTTTTAATTCTCAATATTTAATTTCTAATTTTCAATATTTATTAAAAAAAATATGAAGAAAAATTAAAAATAATTTTTCTGAAAATTCCAAATTCATCCCCTTTAATATGGCAAAGTTTCATTCACATCGGTTCTTGTTACTTAGAACCGGATTTTCAATATTTCGATAAAAATGACGTTGGTCATTTTATTTATGCACTCTCACCCTACTCTGGGTTTACGTCCTCCAATATGTCGAACACATGCTTCGCGGTAGTCTTTGACCGTGGTTCACTGTAGAATATCCAACGCCGGCGTGTCAGCAAAGCCTATGTTGGATATAGTATAGTGAACCACGCCGGTAGACCGATACTGATACTGTCTAACGGAAGTTAATGGTTCTGAATCAAAAATCTTCGAAATTGCTTGTTTTATAACAACAAACATTTCTTTGCATAAGAATTTTTTTTAACCATAATTTATTATGAAAAAAATTTAAATGTTTTGTCTTTGATTTTTAATGAATAAAACTTTCATGGGATATATTAAAAATAAGTGAAATAAACAAAATTGTAAGTTAACAATACTTTTTCTTTATTACAATCGAAAATAACATAAAAATATTTAAGTACGGAAAAAAACTCCCGTGACATCCGATTGAACTATGTTCTGTTCAGTGTATGATATACTCCAAATATTTAATTTAAACAAAAATGCTCATGATATCCTATGATATTTTTTGCCTGGAAAGTGCCTTAATTTGAGATTTTTCAGAATTCATCGCCTTCTTCAATAATTTTCAAAGAGTTTTTTTGTTCTATTTACGTTACTTCTCGATGTGATACGATTCTTTTGATATAGTTCGATATTTTTATATTCGATACTTTTCGATACATTTGATGATCACATTATTCGTTGCGTCTGGGTTTTTCGATAATTTTCGATACCAATCAATACTTTTCAACGTTTTTTGTTTCAAGTTGATATTTTAAGGATTCAATCAAGTTTTTGGTTACTATTCGATACGCCTACCAACATTTTTTTCGACAACATTCATCGACCTTTTTAACATGTCTGAACTTTTATCAACTTTTTTCAAACTTTGCTGAACTTTCAAAAATTTTAGACTTTTCGATATTTTCAAAATTTTATAGACTCTTTCGACATTTATCGGTACTAATCGATACGCTAAAAGTTTTTGATACTTAATGGTATTACATGATATTTTTGAACTTTTTCAATACTATTCCAAATTTTTGGAGTTATGTTCACTTTAGTGATATAACTTTCACATCAAACCGCGAATACTTGCACTTTCCATATCTTCTTTTTTTTTGTGCAAAGAGGCTGTGTATATTGAAAAAATCAATATTTCCAAAAAATTTATGAGTAAATTATGATATTTTATTTAGATTTAAAAATTAAGTTTTAGTAAATTTCTGTAGCATGATTTCTTTATTGTGACCAGTTACAACCTGGTGTAAATATTATGTGGCAGTTGTAAATGTTTCATATATGTCGAAAATCGTTTCCCCTATTTTATGTATAGTATATATACTTTGTGTGTTTACATATGTGTGTTAGCAGTTAAACTAAATATATCTTAAGCATGCAAGACTGTTATTAAAAATAGTTTGTCCTATATACCAACGACTTCCAAAAAAATGACTTTATTAACTATGACAGCTTTCTCATTTTCTTTCTGTTTTTCTCATTTTATGCATAAATTTTTTTCTTACAATTTCAACAACAACAACAACAGGCCTAGATGTACAGGCATTCGAACGTCTGTTGGGCCCATGCATGGATATAATGAAACGCAACATTGATGACTATGAAACGCAACTCGTTAAAATATTCGGCAGCAAAAATAACATCACCGATACACGATAAAAAGTCTGAGCATTATATACATCTATATATATATATACATTAATATATATACATTTATATACAAATACAACTACGGTAACAGCAGCAACAACAACAACAACAGATATTTAGCAACAGTGAAAAAAAATTAATCTAAAAGTTTAGTTTAAATAATAATCATATTAGAAGAAGAAGAAATGAAACAAGCGCATACAGAAAGTTACAATTCAAAAAAATAATAGCATGCGAGTTATGTGAAGACATAGCATGCGAGCATAATTTGCTGCAGACGTTTGTTTGATAGCATTAGAAAAATAAACAGAAATTGTATTTAAATTTTTATTACAAAGCAAAAACAAAAGCAAAAAAAATTAAATTATTGTATTGTTAGAAAACGCAAAAATATTTCATGCGATAAAATTAGTAAGTTGCACTTACTTACATTTAATTTATTTGTTATGTCTCTTGAGTAGCTAAAACAAAAAACCTTTTATATAAATATTGATATAAATCTTTTTTTGATTTTCTATGGTAACAGAGCAGCGTAATTATTATTAAAGTGGGCGACCTATATAAAAGTGTTGATATTGAACATATGCAGGCTGAAGCAAAAAGGAAAACTATGCCCAAAATGGAAAATTCCAAAATCGCATACTACTTGTATGCGAAATTGCTTACACTCTGAGGCGAAATTTTTTTCTTCTTTGCACGATTTTAAAAATATTAAATATTTTTTGGAAATTTTTTTTTGAAAATAATTTTTAAAAAACGCTTAATTTTGTATCATTGGAATATAATAATTAAAAAATACACGGCATATTTTTATAAATTTTGACTTGACTTATGTCAATCTCAATAATTTTGTGTAGGTCCGCATCCACTTTAAGTTACCAAAAGAATTTACTGCTTTTGCCTATACAAAAACTACCAAAACTGCACAAACCTTATGGAACTTTAAGAGAAACAAAAAAAATTAACATAAAAAAAAGTACTATAAAGACCAAATTTTATTGCAGCATTGCATGCCACAAAATATACATATATTATGATTTGCCAAATATGAAAACAAAAATAATTTAAAATTATTTATTTTTAAGTTGATATTATTGAGTTTTTTTTTAAAATAGTAAATATACTTTTATTAAATTTGTTAACATTTTTTTTTTAATGTAAACCTAAGTTTAAAACAGAAGAAAAAATTAATAATAAAATAAAATGAAAAATATCATTAAAAGTAATTGAAAACACATCAGCTAAAGCGTTTATATAAATTGATATACACGTTAGTTATATTTAAGCAACATTGATAAATGAATATAACAATACCAAAACAAATACAACAAAAAAAAAATATATACATAAAAAATTATCAAAGTAACAATAAAAAAATTTAATATTAATAGTTTAAAAATTAACTATGCATTTGTATGTAACTTTAGAAACACAAAACAACAACAACACGCATATGATACAACACAAAAAGCTAACAGACGGACACGCACACTATTAAACAATATGTACTTGTATACTTTATGGAACATTATTAACAACTTAGACAGAAAAAAAAGTAAATAAAATTATTTACAACACTTTAATTTTAGTAGCCCATGACAGCGACATATATAATTTATATTAAAAATATGTTGCATTTTTTAAGCGGCCATTAATTAAACCTTTCAATTTTAATAGAGAATAAAAGAGTTGATAGATTCGCCGGTGACATATGCCTAATATGTTGCATCGCTCTGGAGTTATCATGTTTTATTTATTGTGAAAGAAAATTAAATGTTACTTATACGTCATGGTACGTTTCCAATGAAAATGTCACAAGTTTGCTTATTAAAAATTTGTTAAAAGAAAAGAAATATTTAATTACTCAAGGGCTAGCGCTCTTCTCAAAATAAATGTTTAATTGTTTTTGTGTGTTTCTTTCAAACATCAAACTCTGTTATTCCTTTCAACTTTGATTTAAAAACATAAAATGCCATTTAAAAAATGATACAAAACTTTCCTCTTTCGCTATCGCGGGTTACTAAAATTGCATATTTAATTAAAACAGCATATATTGCGCACATATTCTTGCCACCGTAATTTTTTTTTATATGTTTACTTTAAATATTTCTTTGCGCATTTTATTGAATAGGAAATGCTTTGAAGTTTACAGCTCGGATTTATGGAAGTGATTTTTTGCAAATTATACCACATTACATTTTTTACTGGAAGTCAGTGTATTAGGAAATTCAAATGATAAGAAAACATTAAAAGAAGAGTAAAGATTTATGTAAATCAATTTCTTCATTGCATATATCTTGGCATTCTATTGTATTACAGGTAACACCAGGCATGGTCAGTAGTGCTGATTAAGGGAGCTGGAAAACGCTAGTAAATTGATTAAAGAGGCATTGCGTTAATTTGAAAACCCATATTGGAAGAATTGAAAATCAAAATGCAATGGACATATGTATACTAACATGAAGTCATATGTGTTGAGACATTTTTTGTTGCGAGCGGCAAAACACGGCAGCTGTTCGTAGTTTTCCGTATTTATGTTATTTCTTTGTATTTTGCAAAATAGAGCATTACAAAAACAAAATCAATGGAGCTGATAATGAGCTACTAAATAGTGACAAAAAATGTTGAGAAAAAACACAAGTAACGGTAAATGCCACAATATTTTAATTGTTATTGTTGTTTGCTTGTGTTTAGTATTTTTTTAACTTTTGTGGAATCTAAAAATGACATATTTCATCAAATTTATATGAGAGCTTATAGTATTTGTAAAGGCGTCGAAATAATTTACTTTTGTTCGACTTGGTCATCTCTGGTTCACATTATCGAGCGCAGCAAAAGTTGGAGTACTTTTTTGGTATTACGAACTATTTTGTGGGTCATAACAATATGCTAGCATATGTTTTAGAATGCAAAAATAGTTCAAGGATTTAATATAACTATAAACAATAGCTCTACTTATTGGGTTCGGGACTGTTCTTGAAATCTTTTAGTATGAAATATGGCCAAGCAAGAAATGTTGCTTCAACGTGTTTGTATTTTTTGGAATTCAAAAAATCTCCTTAATGCTAAAAATGCCAAGCGCTGGTTCTTTGTACAAAATATGTTATGCAAAAAATCCTTCTTTCACAAATTTTAATATCAAAAATTTGTCAAAATTTGATATTCAATAAAAAATCACTTCAAATCACTGAAGCTTCAAGAAAATTCACACAATCCTTAAATAAATTAAGAAGAAAATATTGAATGGGATCAACTGTAGCGTGAAAAAATGATTAAGTCTCAAATCTTAAAATCTTAAATATTAAAGTGAACAAAATCTAAGAAAACTGCTTAAATAAATCTATACAATATTATATAATAATAATAAATGTGAAATATTATTTGAAATGCTATAATAACTTAAGATTAGGATAGGTGTAAAATTAAAACTACAATGAAAATAAAATAACATAAAAAAAATAATTATTAGATAGCTGTTTTTAGAGTAATAAAAAAATATTGGAAAGCAACAAATTAAGTATAAAAAAATAAAATAATTAAGACTTTCTCACACTACAACGTCTACTCCTTTAGCTGCATTAAACAATCACTATAATCAAAAATGAAATAAAATACCAAATAATCGGTGGTACTCAAATCATGTCATGGTTCTTTAGTGGTAATTTACCCAGAACACTAAAAATTACTGAATTCCTAATTTCTTATGCCAGTAAAAACGATTGTATAGTGTGAAGCGATTTTTTTCTGATACGTGCTGTATTTGTAGGCTATTTTAATAAATTTTTAAATTGTTAACATATTTAATTTTTTTTTAATAAAATTTTTAAAAATTTAAGTGCTATGTTTAAGCTGGTCTAAGTGTTTGATTTTCCGAAAATGTTCTTTTAACTTCTGAACTTTGTTTTATTACTAAACTCGAAAACTTCTTTTTTTTTCAATGCACTGTACTGAAATAGTTTACAAATTGATTATTAATTTGCTTAAGTATTGCTTCTGAGTAAGTTTGTTGTTTGAATACCCATAATAATTTAAAAATTATTAAATCTTAACCAAAAAAATTAATAAATCAATACATAGGATTCATTGAAATATATGCAAAGGAATTAATCATCTCAGTAACTTATGATCTTCCAAGTATTAAAGCAACAACTAAAGTAAAGCCACAAACCATAAAAACTGTCGTCTTTGTTGCGTCAAAGTATACAATAAAGAATGACGGAAGAAGAGTTAATTTTTCTGGACTTCTAATACTTTTGGACTAATTTTATCCCGAACCAGAAATATGCATCATCCGAAAACATGATTTTTTGATAAAATGGATCACTACACTATCTTACTAACTACCACTTACAGCATTAATATTGGATTTACTATGAACATTTCGTTGACGTACGGATGTTGTGGTGTTATTTAGAATCGTTGCACTCTTTGAATTAGAGCAATTAAATGCGAATTTTAATATGATAATAAAATAATTTGTAAACTTTGTTCATTTGTGTAGCAAACTTTGATGATTTGTATGGCTGCAATGAGAAAAAAAAGTATCTGAACATACATACATATGTCAGACATCCTTATCGAATGCAATCCCTATTGAAAAACGTATCACACCTTTTGAAAAACAATTTATTATTGAAGACATTTGAAAGGAAAACAAGTTTTCTATGCCTTAGGATCAAATGCTTGATATGAAATATAGTTGGCTAAAGAGAAATTAAGATGAAAAAGATTTATTGCGAACTTCATATCACTTTTGATTTTACTAGGGATATTTATTCGGCGCTGCCCATAAATGTTGCTCATGCATGTTTGTTCCCTCAAAAAAAAATAAAATCAATAGTTTTTAGAATTACTGCTTTCAAGCAACATTGAATTTGGTATTTATTATCAAATACATGTTTGATTCGACAACATTGTGCAAGTATGGGTTTGCTAAATTATATCAAAGTAATAAATCGTTTCTGTATAAACACTATGAAATTTTGAAACTGAGTACCGGTAATATTTCAATAAATTGTAATTTTTTATGTTTTTTTCATCAGTGAAGTGTGTGTTAACACCAAAAAAAATTGCAAAAGTAAAACAGAAAGAAATGGCTAAAGCTAGCCAAGAAACGCAACAGAAAAGACAATTTTTGCTGTGTTCTTTTGTTGCTTGGGTTCTCAGCAAATTTATTGAGTAACTGAGGATTTCATTTAGCAATGAGTGAAACTAGTATGACTAGCTATTATATTCCTTTTTCTGCTGTTTTGTTTTTGTAACTTTTTTGTTGACATTGCACACTGTACTAAAGAGTAAGCCCAGTAAAATAGTGATCAACATTTCTATTTTTACATGGATCTCAAAAAGATGTTCTTATGTTAAAGACTCATGTTCTGTTATAGATGAGCTGCTCCAGAGATCGAAAGGATTATCTTATTTTTGAATTTCCAAAGCTTTACACATGACCCAATACTGGGAACACGTTAGCAGAGCATGCATTTAGCATGATAACATTTGACCAAAATAAGGCGATGTCTTTTTATTTGTGTACATCAATTAAATTAAGATATGAGTAAATGACAGATTCTTTATGATGCACAATTTATTTTAAAAATTATCCAAAAAAAAAATTTTTTTTAATAAATGAATAAAGACTTTTTGAAGCAATATTTTTGACATGTCAACATTGGAAGATTTTAATGTCTAATATTAAAGTTATGTGGGGGCTGTATGCTCTAAGGGATAATGGACACATAAGCAATTAATGAACTTTTGATTTCATCTAATTTCCTTTGAAAATATTTTAAGCGACACATTGAGAATCAAGTTTTCTGAATTGAAACATAAAAACTCGGAGTATTGACACTAAATAAGCAATTGAAAAAGTCATATAAAATTTTTAAGTTTTTTTGTTGCTTTTATTAATGTTGCTAGTCACTACACCCATTTTTCTCACATATAAAAATAAATACATATGCTAGAGTTAAGCCAAAGAAAATATTTTTTCGATTTTGAGGAATTACTTCATAAAAAAATGTAGATTTTTGGACCCACTTTAAAGATGCATTATTTTTTTAATTAGAAAAATTTAGCATTTAAAGGTTTATGTTCTTTTTTTGAGATCCATTCAAAGTTAAATTCAAATTATGCACATTTGAGCATAGAAAGCTCCCATATATGTAAATCCATGATTCGGACAAGTAAATTTAATTAAAATCAAAATCGAAAAATAATTTTGTTCGCCCAACTCTCAGTAACATAACTACTCTTTCCTCTAAACTGAACAAACTATGAGCTTAACAAATCTTACCTTAAACTGAAAAATAAAAAGAAATAACTTAAAAATTATTTATAATAAAAAACAAAACAATAAATTAAATTAGTTTTATACACATGAAAAAATTTTAAACACAAAAACCACTTTAAAATAAAAATAAACTATAGAATAATATTTTGATGGAATTTAATATTTGTGTAACAAAACTAAAACCAAATTACAAAGAAATAAATAATATATATATATAAAATAAAAATGATTAACTAAAAACCAAATGAACTGAATGAAATACTACTCTTTATTACCGTTGTTTTAAAAATCATAAGAACTTTATGTTTATTACAATAAAAGCATAAAAATTGTTAGAAAACATTTTACATAGTATATACCAAAAGATTTTCAGCTGGTAGAAACTTACTTTCAATATGTAAGGCTTACCTTTACGGAAAATCACTTATGAGAAACTAATGAAACACTAAAGAATTAGTACGATTAGTGTTATTTGTGTTATTAAGTTTGTTTGCAATAATTGTTACTACGGTGTTTACAATTATGTGCGGCATTTTTAAAATGTTGATATGCTATGATAATTCACTAATTTACTAACATTGAAAGACTATTTTGTTACAATAAGTGAACAGGAGTGCACACAATTGCCACTAATGTGCACTAATCAAGAATACAATGAGATGCCATAAGTGACCGTATTTTTGAAAGTTGTCATTAATAGGAACCAATCACATCGTTAGCGGATATCCATGACAACTTAGAACTAATGAAAACTGATTTTCCCTAAGGTTACCAGCATTTTGGACAATACAATCTACAAACTTTATGTCATGAGCTATGCAAAATATGTAAAAGTTTTCAACACAAAAGTACTTTCAAAACGCGCAAAACCAATTACAGCAGTAATCAGAATAAATCATTTTTAAGTTGATGAACCACATCAATACCCTAAAACGTTTAGCTAAAATTTTGTTACCAACATTAAGAGAAGTCACACAAAATTTCATAATTAAAAGAAATTGAAATTCGAAAAAATATATTGTTAACGATATTTTGCCATGATGGTATTGATGTTTAAGCACATGTATCGATATTCTTTGAAACATTGAAGACCTAGAACTCACAAGTGCTACATTTGATTTTCGATACTAAAAATTTTGAACGGAAATCCATTCATATATACGATTTGCTTAACAAATTGGTTAAGTGAGTCTAAAAGAAGAGTATACAGCCATTTTAAGTAAATAGAGAACTGTTTCTTCTATTTTAAGGACCTGGGAACACCTTTGCCCACGACACAAAGTCTAGTAATGACATCTTTTGAAATACAAAGTAGTAATCCTCCAGTGCCAATATAAAATTCTTCGGTTTAAGTTTATCTGATGGCCAAATTCAAAAACATTGACCTATGTCAATAATGCTATAGGCAAGTCAGTGGGTATGGCAGGACAGTGGCATTTACGCTCAGGTTTGATTCCACTCTAGTCAATTCAAAAGCAATTTTGTTTATTTCATAGCTTGGACCTCAACACAGTTAAGAATATTTCTACAATTTAACATAAACTTGAACGTGTCGTTTGAGGAAATTTATTTAATGGCCATACGAAAACTCTTTTGAGTAATATATATAAATTCCAAGCCGTAGCAAGACTCAAAAGCTGCTTAAAGAATTTCGATACATATTGCATTTGCATGTAAGACTATATATAAAATTAAGTCAAAGATAAAATAATTAGAAGAAAATTAAAAAATTGGTGTCTAGTCTTTGTCGAGACTTTAAAATTGAAAAAATAAAAAAAATGAGTATAAATGTATTAGAAATTAATATAAAATAAAAATCCTTTAAAAACTATGTGAAGATGCTGGACATTTTCTTTGACGCAACATACGCTACAAACACACGCATACAAAACATTCACATAAACAATTTTGACAACCACACAAAAGCAAAGTGACGCATATGTACATTAAATTAACATTTAATAAATCAGTATAAAAATGAGCAAACATTAAATAAAAATCCAAACTCAATATTTGAATAAAAAATTTAAAAAAATGTAAAACCAATAAAGCAAAGTTAATTCTATTGTTGTGTTGTATTTATTGATAAAATCACTAAACTAAGTTTATGATACATACATATATATATATTTTAAGTGATAAACAGAAAGCAACAATTAAATGCAAATAATTAAATATAAAACTGAAGTGTAGACACTGCAAGCAAAATAAATTTAATTTTAAAGCGTTAAGTTAATGGAACACAAAAGAAAAATTAATAATTGTAAACGTAAGCAAAAAAATTGTACTAAAGTTAAATTTTACATAATAAAATCAAACAATATGAATTCTAGTTTAAAATGTTTTATGGAATTATAACCTTGTGCTTTTTTACTTTGTGTTATTAATTTTTTATTTATATTAATGAAATGTATTTAATTTTAATATTTGTAACTGGCTTTGTAATTTTTAATTAATAAAGAAAAACTATGTTTCTTATGGCTTAGTTTTTATATTTTTCGTAAATAGAAAATATAATTTGAGAAAAATAATATCTAAAAATAAAAAAAAAAACAGAAACAATAAAAAAATAATTAAAAGCAAGCAAACCAAGAGCAAGTGAAAATATTGCCGGAAACTTATTTAGTGTTTTAATCATCATTAAAAATAAATTGTAAGATTTATCAAAGTCAAAAGCAGACAATTCATAAAATATGCGCTAAATAAGAAATAAATATAAAAAATATAAGCAGTTTCACGTAGATAAAACTGTGAATGCGAAAAAATGGTTCACAAAATAAATAAATAAAAAACTTTTAAAAAAATTATGAGATGTTTCATTTGCTGTACCCTTTTGCATATGATATAATATGGCTAAGACCCCTTAGGTCTAGCTATAAAACGACTTGAATATGTACGGGAAAAAATAGTAGAGCAACACTTTACTCAAAGACAAGCATATTAAGAAAGCTTTTAAATGAAGTGTTAGGAAACTTGAAATGAAGGCTAAGTGACTATTGGAAAAATGTGCTTAAATAAATGAAAAATAGAAAAAGTTGATAAGACAACGGATTTAGTGACCTAAAATTCATAAGGAAAAACATATTAAGGTTCGAATAGAAAAACGTTGGATTTATTTTTAAAGGTTGTTTTTGAACTCAATATATGCAACAGATTTTGTTAATTGGTAGGGATGGGGTATTAAGCTCCTCCCATACAGGCCGTTGCACTCCCATGGTCAAGCTCAAGCCCAGCCCTCAAGGATAAATCACTAGTTTCGCCATTTCATGTTTAACGTTAAGTTTTTCAGTGTAAGTTCAACGCAGTTTCTGTTGTAAACTCTGCGTAGACTTTTTCAGTCAACGTTCTACTCCAAAACTTATTGTGTGGGTGAAAATGGATCAAAATGGAACGACATTCAAATGTGCATACTGAAATCTTTTGTTAATATTCGATGTAATATGGTTCTTAAGGTTTAATTCCTGCGAATCATGACAAGTTGTTGTGCTTGGGCCCTCCTCCACACGTTCATGTACGGTAGCAATGTTTTCGGTTGAACGGCCTGTAGGAACACGCAACATTTCACTCGCACGATTTCATTTCCAACCCAGTTCCTTTGAATTTGTGCACCGCATTCAATATGATACGCGCAGTTGGTCGATTATTATCAAAAACATCACATACTGCGCAAAATACAATTCTTTTTGAACGACTATATGATTTTAACATTTTTAAATTCAAAATCCAGTGTTATTTCGAAAATGAAAAATTAAACAACTCACATAAAATCAGATTACTAGGGGCTATAAATTTTGCGCGGCTTTTTGGTGCTCAAATTTTCTAATGTACTCCGTTATATTTCTGAAGAATGCTTTATGCGTAATGAGCGAAGATGTTATGCGGAGTGGAATGTTATCCATTCTTTCGCTGCACTATGGAAAATTTATCCAATTTGACATAAATTCAACATATGAAAGCGTCCAATTTGTATACAATATGGATCTTAGTCAATTGATATTCACAATTGCCAAGTCCACTTCTCATACAGACTATCCGTAAAATCACTGATAACTTATGAAAGTTTATAAAAATTGTTTTGTCCTTGTACTTGATTAAAAAATAAGGAACATGTTATTTTGTTTTATCTTTTAAAAACGTTTTATCTTTATTTTTCTTTTATTTTAATTTGTATATTATATTTAATTGTATATGTATGTGTGTGTAATGTGTGCATGCGGTGGAGTCTTATGCGGTTAGTAGTAATTTCGTCTTCATAATGGATTTGCTTTGAGTAAACAAATTCGTTCTTTTTGTCAAAACTTGCGTCGTGTGTTAATGCTAAGTATTTACTGACAAACTAGAAGAAGTAGGGAGTTGTATGCATCATCATTTGCATCGCTTATACTCTTCTTTCCTTAGCTCTGAATTTTATTTATGACAGTAGTTGTTATTTTAGTTGCATTGTTTTGAAGAAACCTCCACCATTGCAGTTTTACATATTTATTCAATTACAAATTTTGGATTTTTGTTTTTTGTGGGTTGTTTTTAGCATACTTCAATTTTCAATTTTTTAAATAATTATAATTTAAAACTACAAATCTAACTGTAAAGATCATCATCACCGTTATCGCCAGGCGGATTCGCTGGCAGATTTGGTCCAGAGCCTTGTGGATTGCTGGCACCACCAGGGAATCTAAAAGAAAAATTATTTTTAAGATTATATTTCGAAGGCTGTGAGCAAAATTATCTCACCTGAAGTTTTGTCCAAAGCCACGCGATTGTTGCAATGTTTGTGCAAACATTTCATACTTTCTGATATCGTTGTCCGATACCGAACGACGTGCAAATTTCATGGCCTCCTCAAAGTGGATGCGTGTAATTTCTGGTACTGGATCATCTTCATCCAACTTAAGAAAAAAATAAGATTATTAAAATTAAATCTCCAAATGCAACTCTAAATGCTTCCACTTACATCCATAGCTAAGTTTTGATTTTCGGCGCGCTCCTTTTCACGGCGTATTTCCGCCTCAATGGCCTGTCGAATAGCCAATTTACATGCGCGTTGGCAAATTTCCGTCAAATCTGCACCTGAGAATCCCTGTGTCACCTTGGCAATGTAGTGAAGATCAACTTCCTTAGCCAGTGGCGATTTTCGCAAGTTTGCCTTCAGAATCGCCTCACGTGACTTGTCATCAGGAAGTGGAATATAGATAAGCTGATCCAAACGTCCAGGACGTAAAATAGCTGGATCAATAATATCGGGACGATTGGTTGCACCAATGATGAACACATTCTTCTTTGCACCCATGCCGTCCATTTCAGTAAGTATCTGATTGATAACACGATCAGCGGCGCCACCAGCATCACCAACATTACCACCACGAGCCTTAGCAATAGAATCTAATTCATCAAAGAAGAGCACACATGGTGCGGCCGAACGTGCCTTATCGAAAATGTCACGCACATTTGCTTCAGATTCACCAAACCACATAGTCAAAAGTTCAGGGCCCTTAACAGAGATGAAATTGGCTTGACATTCGTTGGCAATAGCCTTAGCGAGCAGAGTTTTACCTGGCAAGATAAGAAGAACAAGATATAAACTTAGGAAATCTGAAGGCATTGATTTCTATTCACTTATCGTCACATATTTTAAGAAGGAAAAAACGAACAAAGCACGAACAAAGTAGTACTCACCACAACCAGGTGGTCCATAGAATAAAACGCCACGACTTGGTTGCATGCCAAATTTCAAGAACTTGTCGGGATGCTCCACTGGATACTGCACCAATTCTTGCAATTCCTTCTTCACACTCTCTAAACCACCAATATCTGACCACGAAGTATTTGGTACTTCGACCACAGTTTCGCGTAACGCTGACGGGCTCGACTTTGTCATTGCGTAACGGAAGTTCTCCATGGTAACAGCCAGAGAGGCTAAAACTTCAGCATCGATCTTATCATCTTCCAAATCGATCAAGTCCATCTTCTCACGGATTTGTTGCAAAGCAGCCTCAGAGCAGAGAGAAGCTAAATCAGCACCCACATGACCATGTGTCTCAGCGGCAATTTGTTCAAGATCAACATCATCATGCAATTTCATATTCTTTGTGTGAATACGCAATACCTCCAGACGACCAGTAGCATCAGGAATGCCAATATCAATTTCACGATCAAATCGACCGAAACGTCGCAGTGCAGGATCGATTGAATTAGGACGATTAGTCGCGGCCATTACAATTAAATGGGAACTCTTTTTCATGCCGTCCATGAGAGTTAGCAACTGTGAAACAATACGACGCTCCACCTCACCATGAGTCTTGTCACGTTTTGGTGCAATAGCATCAAGTTCATCAATGAAAATGATTGCTGGTGAGTTCTTCTCGGCCTCTTCGAAGGCTTTACGCAAATTCGATTCAGATTCACCGGCTAATTTTGACATAATTTCTGGGCCATTGATAAGAAAGAAGAAAGCACCCGTTTCATTGGCAACAGCGCGTGCAATAAGCGTCTTTCCTGTGCCAGGTGGGCCATACATGAGAATACCACGTGGTGGCTTCACACCGATAGCCTTGAAAAGCGATGGATGACGCAATGGCAACTCAACCATTTCCTTAATTTGAGCAAGTTGTTTGCGGCAACCGCCGATATCATCATAGCCGACGGCATTCAAGGATTCCTCCTCTTCCTGCAAACGCATATAATTTCCTTAAAATTTGTTTTAAAAACAAGCAAAATATTATCTTACTTCACGCTTGATTGGATCACCATCACAAAAGATGACCGTCTCGGGTGCCACAATGCAATAGGGTTCTGGTTCAGTCAGCACGACTTTAAATTCAATTGGACGCATAGCAGCGCGTACAATAAAGTTATCACCCATATGTATGGGTCGATAGGCCTCGAGGAAATACGGTTTTAAGTAGATTTCAAAGAGATTACCAGTAACACCTTCAGTGGTATCGTCGATAGGCAGTATGCGTACACGCTTGCCATACTTAACATCAGGACAAGATTGAATTGACACAACATCAGACAAGTGGACACATAAATTGTTACGAACAACGCGGTTCATGCGTATCTTCTCATCCGGACAGTTTTCATCCGAAAGCACAATACAAACGGTCTCCTTTCGGCGTTTACCTTTCAAAATGACTGTATCACCACGGAAAAGCTGGAGTTCATCCATTTTCGCCTAAGGTATTGCAAAATGAAGCGGGAAACAAAATTTTTTTATATTATTAAAAAGGGGTGAAGTTGGTAAATTTGGACGGTACACAAACTGACAATTCCAAGTTAGGTTCAATTGTATCCTAAATTTTTATTTGATGTTTTAAAGTGTTGGTTAAGTCTGTTGATCGAAAAATCAGTGATTTAAGGGAAAGAATTGGTTTTTCACGGTCTCAAGGTTTTTTTTTGAGTCTTAATCAATTTCTTATGTAAATCATTAAATAGAAGCAATTCCATCTGTTATGACTTTTCCTTTTTTCTCTAAGTTTTCCTAAACTAATTTAGAAAAATAATAACTAAATGTTATATACAAACCTGCGATAGAGACACCACCGAATTATCATCATTAATTGCTTCTTCGACAATCAAGCGATTTGGTCGATCCTTGCGCTTTAAAATGGCAGTAGCCAAATCATCACTGTAAATCAAAGAAAAAAATTTTATGAACTTACAACTCATAATAAAAAATGGGTAAATTTTAAAAGAAGCATGCCAAGTTGGTAGCAATTATATCTATTTTTAGTTTAGTGAACATCGCCTATATCCCTGCTGCGTTTTTATTCATTTAGTCGCTGCATATAACGTTGAAATATTATTTTACAAATGGTAAATTTTAACTATGTTGTTGCAGCACTACGATAGCGTCAAGTAACGAGGAACTGCTGTACAAGCAGCTGTATTGCTAACCTTAGCTAGACAAAAGTAGACAACACCATCTCCATCAACTACCTGAGCGAAAGCTAAGTATTCCTTCTTGAGCTGCTAAATCATATATATAAATTTAATAGATCATCCCCTGTGAGATTTAACAATGTAATTAGAGTAAGTTCAGTTGTTGTAGAGCATGTGGCTTATATGCAATATAGCATTACTTCTTAAACTACTGATTGTGCATTGAAATGAACATATCAAGAGAAATTGACTTTACACGATATCCTAAATTTATATTGGTCGTTGTATCTAAATGATGTCTGTTTATAATTTAATCGCTCTGATCAGGCAGAGCAATTAATGGCTCCGAAATGATATTTAACAGTAATTGTGATTTTGGTAATAGGTACTAAAGATCGGATTTGTTTTTATTTATTAACACAACGATGAGCCACAAACGAGCCTGTTATTGTGCAAGATGGTAAAACAAATTTATCACAAAAAAAATGTAGAAAAACGCCTGAAATCTGAAAGTATGTATGTAAATACAAACTTGTATTTTCGTATGTACATGGATTTGGAATAATTTGTGTTTAATTGACTATAATAATAGTCTCAAAGGTTGACTACAAAGTATAAAATTTTACGTTTAAGTAAAACACAAAAAAAATAAAGAGATTTTGATACGAAAAACACAATCTAATCAAAGGAATGACTCATTAATTGGAATCGTGGCACATCTGAACAAAGATATTAATGATGTTAATTTTCGAGGGTTTATTAAAATGTACTATTTTTATCGAAATGCAATTTAAACACTTGTTACAGTTTAAATGCATTGAAGAACATAAATAATTTTTCATTAAAAAGTGTTTGTTTCGAAGCCTAGAATGAAACATTTCAATTTTAATTTTTTTTTTCTGGAAACAAATATTTTCTGATAAACGGTTAACTTTCAGTGAGATTTTAACAAACAGTTTGAATATATATAATTTTATAAAAAAAATTAATTAATTTTGTTTTCATATATGTATTTTTATCGCTATATTGTAAAACTAGTGCAATTAATTGGTTTCAATATAAATATAATGCGAAGAAAAGAATCGAAAAATGTATTTGGGTTGAACAAGTTTTAACGTTTTACCTTTTTAGAAATGCTTTGTTTGCTTAATGAAATTTATATTAAAGTATATATGTGGATTTGAGGCATTCTGAAATATTTAATATTGAATCAAAATGCTGATAAGTATTTGGTTAGGTTCATTGCATAAATGTACTGTTTCATGACATGAATTTTCATTTACTAAATAAGTATCTGTTTGAAGGAACATTGGCGCGTAATATATGATAAAATTATCGAATAATATAAAAAACTTTAACCTTTCCAATTTACATTAAAAAATATTGTGTCTCAGTTTAAAAACTAGATATTTTAAATTACAAGTACTCGGTAAATACCAAAAATTTTACGGAATATTTTCTAACACTTCGATTGCGTCTTATAAAAATTTAGATATCATCTTAAGAAAATGATACTCTTATCAAGAATTATAGTCATTTGTAAGTAGTAGAGTATTTCTATACTTAATTAGCTATAGCTGTGGCCAAGAGTAACCACTGCTGCAAGACGAATTTTGCAATGAAAAGATTTAAATAAGTTTTCAAAAGAATTTATGCTTATTGAAAAGTTTATTTAAAAATTTCATTGCTCTCAATAAACGACTTAGTAATCAAGGAATTAATTTTGGTGGTTTGATCTGAGGAAACTGTTTCTATTTATTAGTTATTATATAAATAGCGCTCAACCACACGCAACAAACTATTAGGAATGCTTTCCAAATAAGTTGTTTTTACAAAAGAAATATTGTAAATATATATTAATATATCGGTGTTGTTGAATACAACAACGAGAATAAAGAGCTGTGAATTAAAAAAAAAACACGGACAGTATAAATAATAACTATGCGGAAGTCCTCAAATCATGAAATATATCATCATAGAAATTAAATTACCCGAATGACTTCAGAATCTGACTTGACAAAAGTAAAATATTTGAACTTCAAAGACAAAGACACATGAACACTATGTGCGAAGGTTCTTTAATCCTATATAATTATCTATGAGTCATAATAATATATAAGTTAAAACACCAGATCGATTTCATCGATCGAACACGACTTTAGTGAATATGTACCAAAAAGGTACGTTAAGCTATGTAGGCGGGTTCAAACGAGGTCACAATTGAGCCACGTAGTTTATGAACAGCCTCTTACTATAAATATTTTAAGTCACAATGTCCCACCCAGTGCAACGAAACATAATTTTATCTCTCAATCGTGTATTCTAGGGCAACAAACACTTAATTCCAATTTTTATTTTGGAGTTTTACTAGAAAACTTGGAATGCTCTGTGAAAATTTAATTTGGATGCAAAGGATAGTGGTAGCGAGAGAAGTAGGCCAACGCCCCATGTGAACTGTTACATTTATCAAATCAATTTCGTTAAGTTTTGAGCCGTTGCCATGATATATCAAGGCCATTTAAATCGAAAAGGGGATAATGATTTTTCTACAATACAGCTATGACTATGATAACTCTACTATGCTAAGTCCATTTCTATATCAAAGCACTTTTATAACAAAATCCGTTTGTATAGAGAACCCCTTTTTATAACAAATCCTTACTTTATTGAAAAATCCCCCTTTTACGAATTTATTTCAAGACGCAGTAGTTATCATTTCGCGGCAGAGCGTAATTATAAAACTTGTAATTATGAAATCACATACATATATGAATAAAATTTGGAGTGAAAAGCTTCACGCATACCGCTTATCGGAAGTAGACGGCACAGCGGGACCATGAGTATCATATTTAAAAATGCCTTTGGGTGGCTGTAAGGAAAGTTCAGCTGTCGTTTGTCCCAGTTTTGAGTTCTTTCGATGTTTGGGCACTGGATTAGTACGAGAACACGGATCATCTTGACCCATAAGATCATCATCATTAATTTCGTCATCATTAGGGTCGTGCCAATTAAAAGGTTCACAACGATGATCTGCACCACCTCTGTCACGACCGACTCTATTAGTATTGCGTCTGCCACCACTACCGCTTCCACTCGCCATTTTGGATCACAAATCAAAGAATTTTTTTTGGTGAAATCTTTCTTTTGTTGTTGTTGTTGCTATTGGTTGCAGCTGAAGCTTGTGTTATGAGGCAATTTAAGGTTTTATTGAAATTATTTGCTTGTAAATTGTACACTTTCTGGTATTTTGCAATAAATTTGAAGTTTAAAATAAATGTTGACAAAAATTCTCAATCAATTCAAATTTCAACTAAAGTTCAACCCTCCCATAAGACAAGTAGAAAAAAAATATCTAAATATTCTAAACTTTGCATATCCTAAGCTCACTTTTCTCTTTTTAAACATTTTTTGCAACGATTTCTAAATTTTGCTTGGCCAGCGAAGTCTCATCATGCCACCGCACATCGAATGACATGCGAAATTTGAAGGTAGCAGCGGCAGCGAAGAGCCCAAGTCGCAGCAGCATCGCAGCTGTCTGCAGCAATTGTCGGCATTTTTTCATTCTTTTCTGACCCATTTTACTTACCCTTTTGAATCGGTCATGTCTTAGATATTTATTATATATGTAACAATTATTTATTTTTGATTTGTTAAATACTTTTTTTTCTTTAATAAAAAATCACACAATTCTCCTTTTACAAATGAACGTGAACACAATTATTTTTCAACTTCTGTCGTTGGCCGCTGAGTCAATGGTGAATGTGTGCAGTGCTACCAACCGCGCAATGTGCGAAATTGACAGTCATTTTTGTAATGTCATTGTTGAATTTTAGTGGATTACAGTGTGGTGGATGGTGAGTATAAAGGCATTGCATACTTATTGGCTGTATTAAAAGTACTATGTGAAAAAAGGTCCATATGAGCGACAGTCCCGTATAAGCGAATCATTAATGCATACCTTTAGGCATACATACATATATACATATTTCGAAATATTTGTCACCAAAATGCGGAGAGATTTTTTTGAAGACTCCGTTTTTTTAACTACATAAAATTTTATGCACATTGGTGGTCAAATCCCAAGTATGTAATTGTATATGCATATGTTGGGGGTGAAGTGAGCACGGAATTTAACGGCGTAGGTAAAGTTTGCTCTAAAAAATTCTAAAAAAATTTTAGTAGCCAAGAAAAACTTCAACATTCCTTATGGATTTAGAATGGACACCAGTTCACCTGGAATTTGTCCAGTGAGCACCAGGCATGCGCTCAATGAATTTCAACAAATTTTAAACTTATGAATATTATTAAAAAGCTATAAAAATGTATTTGATTTTTTAAAGTAACTGCAATAGTTTTAGTTTCAATATTTCCAACAATTTAGATACAGATGATGACGTAATAAGTTTAAAAGGAAAAAAGATTTTTAACGTTTATCGGGAACTTCTTAATTTTTGTAAAAATTTTTACAATTTCAAGCCATAATTATAGAAATGAAGAAGGTGGCAACGCTATTCAAATGCCACGCGGTAGTTTTAATTTCATTTCCAAAGCGCAGCGCGAGTTTTTTCTGAAGTTAGTTTATTTTCTAAATTAAAATATAAAAATATCCGTAAAATAGCGTAGCTCATATCTTTGTGAATTTTAAAATGTAAATTCAATCGAATATTTTAATGAAATTGAACGAAAATGCAGAATCTTATGAAAAGCGGTGCCGTCGGCAGAGCCGCTAGTGCAAGTGCAGTGTTTTGTTGTTATCTATTATTGTTGCTATTTCATGGATAATACTTTCCATTTGTACAAAAAGCAACAAATCTTTAAAATTAAATTTAGTTTTTCGAAAAATTGCTGGTGTTTGTTTTATTTATTTGGTTTATAGCGCAATAAGTGTGCAGCAGCAATGAGTTGCTGCTAAAGTGCAACAACAATATGGCAGTGCTTTTAGTGTTTCAGTGCTCTCAAAACGTATGATTTTTAGAGCCTTTTCAGCTGCAATATATTTAGGCACAATTGGTAAGTTTTCATGAATTCGCATTGTTAGTATTTTTTAAGTATTCACTTAAACTTAATATGATTTCCATAAGCAAGCATACTTAACATTGATCGAAAAACATCGTTTATTTAACCATTAATTTTTGGCACCAATACAGGATTACAATTTTTGAATAAACTTTCAGAAATTGTTCATATTGACCTGCAGCAGTAGTGTAGAAAGGGACTGTAACCGTGGGTGCCAGCATGCAAGAGGTGGAAAAATGCGAAATAGTCTGCACCACAAGCTGTCAAAACTGAAGGTCCAAATTTAACCAATTTTTTTTAATGGTTCAAGTTCCAGCATTAAAAAAATACCGCTAAGCTTGCCAATTGGCTAAAAACAAATTTTTAAACTTTCGCATAAAACACTTCGAAGATAACATAAAAGTCGAATTTTCTCTCTGTCACCAAGTCTATCGACATATAACATATGGCGAGTCGAGCATAAAATGTTCATCATAAGAACAGTTTGCGATTTTCATCAGAGAAAAGTTTTCCGAATCACATTTCTCACCTCTATGATTCTGACCCATATACATATGTTGAAAATGACACATCCCATAGCTTAATTACTTAGTTTTTTGTTACTTAATTTACAAAAAACAAAAAAAAAATATATTAAGTATTTTAACTTAAAAAGTGTAATTTTTCGTGCTAATAAAATGCCAACTCATGCAACATTTTCGGTTACCCAAGTTATTATAAATTACAAAATGCAATTTTTATTTTATTTCTATTGTCAAAAATTGTTTGCGTTTTGTGGATATGTTAACATTTTCTGAATGCTGACAACTTTATTGTTTGCAGCTTACGACCACTAACGTTTTTTTTTTGTTGGTATACCATAGACGATAAGTTTTATGATTTTTGCAACTTTTCTTCTTCATGAAAAACGCTGGTCCATGATCCAGTTGAATGCATTTGAGTGGTTTGGGAAATATTTGATTTGATATTTTGTGGATACATTGCATTTGAATTGTTGGTAAACTTATGATCAAAGTCTAATTTTTTTGCTTCAGTCATTTCTTTTTTATGGCTAAAAACCAAAAAAATTTTTATTATTTGTTTTAATGTTTAGTTATTTTGGTATATGGGTCATTCCATCTATAATGGGCCTATCATTACCCTCATGTTTTCTAATTAGGCTGAAACTTTTTTCAGTGATTGGTCTATCATGTAGAAGATATAAAAAAATTAGATAAAATTTTTTTAACCAATATTATTGCTTAAAAAAAAGTTTCAAATTGTGTTAAAAAAACTCGTAAGTAAAACAAAAAAAAATCATTGATGAATATAAAAAAACCAACACAATCCAAATTAGCTTTTATATTATTTTTAGGTAGTTGTGTACTATTAAATGACAAAAAAAACTGCAAATCTGAATAAATGAAGGCCTGAACGGTTTCTATGTGGTAAAAGATAAAAAAATTTACTTTTTCAAAAAAAAAAAATTTCCAAATAATCCATCACCGATTTCAGCTTTCATAGGCTCAAAATTTTAAGACTATACAGGAGCATCATCGCTGAAAATTTTATCCATGTTTTTTCACCCTATTTGATTTTACAATCATTTAAAACTAAGATTTATGATTTGCAATGTAAACTGAAGCATTGAGAATGAGTCCGAGAGAATAAAATTTGAATTGATTTCAGCCTTTTTAGGCTCAAAATTTTCAGAACATTTAGGGGTATCATCTCTGAAAATTTCATTCATTTTTGTTCACCTTATTTCAAGTGTCCATCCATTCAGTACATGCAAATGACAACACTGAAGCCTTTTTATTTCTCTAAGAAATGGCAACCCAGTTACTAAAAGTGATTCGTTTTGCATTAGCATCAATCGTAATGAATATGGACTTCCGCCGGTAGTTTAAACAATTAAAGTTAAAGTGAATTTTGAAGCTATGTATTTATAAAAACAAGTGAAAAAGGTGAGCGTTTGTGAAGTGAGTTCAAAAACTTGTTAGCGAAAGCAATTTTAGAGCAAATCAGCATTGAAAAAATTTCTTGGAGATGGGTGAGCTATGGTTGCATTCAATTGCCTTCAATGGATAGTTTAATGCTTATAGATTCGTGCAGTGTTCTCAACAACATGCATTTGCTTTATAAAGTAGTTACTCTCTGATCAAAATCAATTATATTTTTTTTCTTATTTCATTATGCTATCGCCATTTTGTAAACGATCAACAAAAGCTTCAAAGAACTTTAAAGAACAATAGAAATAAAGCGCTTGTGTGGTTGATGACTTAGCTGAAATATCAAATTCTTAAAGCGCCATCTCTTGCACAATATAAATGTCAAAAGAAGTGTCATTTGATTGTCACTTTGGAACATAGTTGCCACTTATACATAATAACATTAAATTCGCAGAAGTGAAATTCCTCTAGAGTGGTAATATTGTCAAATCATTGCATCGTCTATATTCGCCTTGAAGGTTCACGTAATAGTGTGAAAAAAGTCGCTATTTCGCATTAACGTGTGAATACCCATATTGTTTATGTATGTACATACGGTATCATTACTAATAGCAAAACCTTTCCTTTCATACTATTTTAGAAAAGCATCTGGGTAAAATTTGGTTTGAGTCGGTTTATAGAGAAGTAAGCTAAACATACTGAAAGTTGGTCAGTTTTAACAGGTAGGATCATTTTTTGAACTCTTAACTCTGCGCCCCTAAGTCCGTTCGATCCAAACGAACAATCGCTGTGTAAGTACGTAATTAGCCATTTGCAAAATTAAAAGAAACTGACCTACTCAAAGTTCAAAATATTAAAAAGCGATTGAAACCCATTTAATAATGGAGACAAAATGTAATGTGCGTTTTAAATTTTTAACATGCAACCATACATAAAGTGACAAAACCAGTTGACCACATGTCTCATTACATTTCCTCTTCCTCCTAAATTAAACGATCGACAACGTGATTCATAAAAATATTCCAAAAATTGTGGCTACTAAAAAAAATGCTACAACAACTCCAACGTAATTGCTCATAAAAATTTTAATGATGACAAAATTAACGTTTTTCCACTACCATTTAAAAAGCTTTCTTTCAGCGTCCTACTTGCTTACATTTTGCATACCCGCTTTAATGAAAAATAAATAAGGGCCCCTTTCGAGCCACAATAAGGCACAAGAAAAGAAAAGAAGAAAAAACGAAAGAAAGCGTTAATTAACACGTGCGGAATGTCATAAAATATGAGTATCTTGGCTTGAAGCCGCTAACATAATTATGTAATAAAATGTAGATACAGCTTGTCTATAGTCTGTATCTTTCAAAATTTTAATTTGTTGCATTTTTGTTTTTCTTCTGTATAATAGAAACAAAGCTCTTCTTCAAAAATGATTGTTCATTGTGAAAAATGGCTTTTAAGACCTGTCAACACTTTGCTAAGATAAGTGATCTTTTTTCGCACGATTCCCCATTTGAAGAGCGATTTTGGATTTTTTTTTGCGCGCTAATCGATTTACAGCAATTTTGTGCAGCTTTGCTTCGTCACGTGATAATCATAAATCTTGCATAATTTCCAAAGAGATCATCGATAACACCGAAAATTATTTGTAACAACACTGATGTTGCTCGTCATGACCGTCATTGTTATTATCATCTGTTGCCGTTCTGCAATTTTTTGATTTTGCTGACTAATTTAGTGCCTGATTTTCCACAAAAATTCAGTTAACACCTCTTTTTTGTTTTGTTTAGTTTTGTGAAATATTTGTGAAATTTTTCAGTAAATTTATTAAGAAAAATGTTGCAAAATTGCTGATGAGTAAATGGATAATACGTACAACTCAAGGCTTAGTTTGAAATAGTTTTTGCTAATGTGCAAAGTTTGGATTTATGAGCTTAACTAAAGAAGTCTTCCAGTTTGCCTCATCGTGTGAGAGTTCTTCTCAGAAACGATTGATTATTGCGAGAAATCATCCAGGAAAATTCGTTGACGACAGATTTTCCTACTGGGAGACTTTATAGATTTTGCCAATGTTATCATAAAACATCGTTTTATTTCGGTTTTGCTAAAAGTAAAATTTCAGCTCTCACATGAACATAAATCTTTATTAGCATCTTTTCTTAGTGCGTTCAATATTCATACAAACAAAATTCCAGACGCAAATAACTTCCTCAATTAAACGGGTAAACGGATATTGTCATTTTAATAATACGTTGAATAACCAAGCAATCTAGCAATTGCTGTCACACACATCCCCCTCTCAATATTTATAACAACAACAAATAATAATAAAGTAACAAGAAGTCTCCCATTAAAATGGGCAACAGTGCGCAACGCAATGCAATGCAACATTGTCAAAATACTCGCACTCGTTGCGTCTGAAGAGGGAAGAAGAAATTGTGTTTCCCTAAACTGAATTTATTTCCTTCCGTAAAAGTGTTAACACGAAATTAGAAGAAGCGACAGCATGCAATTGACACAAATAAAGAAAAACTTTATACTTTTTGTGCATTTTGCAATTACATATTTGTTTTGTTTTAATTTTGTTTTTTACATTGTTTCATTTAATTTTTCGCTACACGTAATATATTAATTATGGTTCGCACTCTTCCTAACTGACAACTTTGTAGCAACTTGGCTTGATTGCAGATGGGTTGCCAGACTGCCGCTTGTGATGTGAAGCGACTCTCTAATTAGCGCCATTCATCACTTGGAAAACAAAAAAAAAAAACAAACACCAAATGTGAAAATCACCCTATAGTTTGTGCTGTTGTGGACAATGCTGCCTGCCACAAAGGCATGCATTTAGTTGGCAACACTTTGCGCGCCTCAACAACAACAATAATATAGTTTTTCTGCTACATGGAACTTGATTTAGTTGGCCCCAAAGATGTTGGTATTTTCATTTCTCAACTGTTAGCTGTAGGGCACGCTAATGCGGGATATTTCCGCTCTTTTACTAACGAAAAAACGCTTAAATTTAGCTACAACTTGTTATTGTTGCTGTCTAAATATTTGCTAATTTTCTGTCTTATTTTTTTTGATCTCATTTGTTTATTGGGTTCACAAGTATTCGAATGCTCTATTTTGATACCCTACAATGTAGCATAATCCGGTAACATTGATTTCGAAAGAATTGAAGACTGGCTGGAGTGTTGTTTTTTATTTGCTACATTTGTGTCCGAGCGTATGCAGTCGAGGAATTTTCAGTTTTTGGAATACATGAATATATATATATAGAAAATTTGATTGAAGTACACATCCAAAGTTTATGAGTAAAAAAAAATGAAGGTCATTTCGTTTTGATATCCAAATCGAAGATATTTACTGAGTGTTTTCGAGGACTCAAAGTCATTTGAAAAATGTTAGTTAAATTCTGGGTAGTCGGGAATACCAAGTCATATATAAGCGATTCCCGGCCTTCTTAAAAAAACAAAAATATTAGCACAATTCAAGATACTTATGATTTTCACCCATCTTCATTACAATATCTTGTACGTTTTGCGAGATACGACATAACAAAAATAAATCTTTAAGGCAGTGCCACGCCCCTCGAAGAGATTTCAAAATCTTGAAACCTAGAGCAATCCTACTTTTGTTCACATGTGCACCTAGTCCTTAAATTTGAGCTTCATAGAATTTATTTATACGGTGAAAAATCATTCCACTTATTCTGAACCCACCCCCAAAGATATAAACAAACAAATTCATAGTCTCTATTTAAATAATATGTGGGGGCTTAATGCCAATGGGTATAGGTAACATTTTTGTGTTTTTTTACATTAGCTACTCATTTCTGTTCTTAAATCGGTTTGATCCAAGTAAAACTTTCCTCTACACCCCTCGTAGAATACAAAGTCTATCAGATTTTGCAAAGGTCAACTAAAGTCTCGGAAGTGAATATCGAGTTTTTAGTTGTACTTTTTCATTTGAAATCGACGCTATCGTAGCCTGGTAGTGTGAGTTCTAAAAGAAAACCACGTAGATACAGTGTGGCAAGATACCCAGCGCGGTGATGCTATTTTTAGTAATATTGAACCTTTGCACATACGCGCTTGGAAATATTCGGACAGTACCATGAACTAAATATTAGTACACTCAGAAAAGTTCCAGCACATTTTCAATATACTTGACAAAAAATTAATGTAGCTGCTAGAGGACTCTGAAGGTGAAAATTCATAATTTTTACGTTACTTCTCGATAGCTGTATACGAATCATAGAAAAATATACTTTTAATGTGAATTTTCATCTTCAGCGTTCTCTAGTGGCTTCACAAATGTTTTAAGTTTTTTGACCATTTGTGACCCTGTGTGACATCAGTGTAATGGTTTTTTGGATCTAAAATTTTAGGGATCAATTTGTCGCAACAAATTATATAAATACAAAGTTTCAGACAAATCTATTTTTTTATCTTCGTTTGATATGTAATCAGTAGCATACCTAGGAAGGGGATAGAAGGCGCGGTCGCCGGGGACGTAAGGCTGCAAAAAAGGTCGTGAAATATATTCCATTTTACAATGGCTTCTGACGGTCAAAACTGAGTACCTAAAAATGTGTACTATGTCCTTTTAAAAGTTTCTTCGACCATTGCCTGCAGAGCAGTGAACAAATTCCTGGTGTAGAGTAGAACAGCTTTCTGTTATGACCAACAAAGCGGCAACAATGCCATTTCATTTTCTTTTAATTGAATTTTAAGTTGAAACAGAAAGTGAATTTGCACTCTGGCTAAAATGTGGGAACTTGTGCACCCTTCCGGTTGATGCTGCTGTGACACATCGTTGTATTATATAAGTAATTTGCTCAAATTTCATTCAAATTTTTTCAAGTATTTTGTTTGAGACTGAAATGATTGCTAATGATATTTCTGTTTTTATTTAAAAAATTTTTCTCCTCTCTTTATTATTTTTAACATCACTTTTGGAAATTCAGTAGCTCTGTCATTTGAATAGTTGATTAAGTAATTAAGTCATTCTGGGTAGAGAACAGGTTTTTAAGCGAGCTTGCATGTAGTTTTTAATCTTTTTTGTTGAATTCATGTTATCTCGACATCATAAGTATACAAATATCTTAATTTGTATATAAGTTTTGCATTTCACTTTTTTCAAAAATTTTATTTAAATTATAGTAATTTAAGTAAAAGCACAACTCTTTGGTGGTACCACATATTCTTGATTTACAAATAGCGTGTCAAAGAAAACCAATTTGACCACAATATGTAAATAACATGAAATAAACATCTCAATCAAAGTTAATAAATAATAAAAATGTAAGCAACCAACCAATTAATTAACTTGGCACCCGGATTTCCTAAAAATTTCTTCCCAGTTTATCAACTCCCACTTCCACACTTTCGGTGTATTCATTATATCACAGTGCTGTATCTATTTTTTTTTCGGTTGAACTTGGCCAGTAGCATCACACGCTTCACTTATGCTCGTATGTATGTATTTTGAATGCAATTTAACGCTTATTTTAAAGTTGCCGGTATTTTTGGTGTTAGTGTTGGTGGCATCTAGCGGCGGCAGTTGAAGTAGCGTGTCTTATTTTAATTTCATTTTTCGATTTTCATGCTGTTATTAATCACTTTATTTTTAAATTTGAATATGTGGCTAGCAACTTTATTGTTTAGCTATGGAACATTAAGTTTAAGGGGCATTTAATTCAGTTTCTGGATTGACTTAAGTCATTTAAACTTTATTAAATTAAATGCATTCAGTTAAATTACCTACATACAACAAGTGATATCTTTTTTTGTGGTCTCTCATTAATTTTGAAATTTTAATTTAATTAATAAGAATACGATGCTCACCCAAATATTGTCATACGAAGATTTTTCGGGCATGAAATCGATGTAATTTTATCTTCTTTACAACAATGGTCCCAATATATTTTTCATTTTGTGGCTTACTTTTCGAATTATTGAGCAAAATTATTTTTCAGCCTCTCACAGCCAGACCCACCACAATTCTGGTGACTGACGCTTATTTCGATTATTTATTATTACAAAAACAAAAAAAAAAAAAAAATGCGTGGTGAAAGAACCCTCCCGCACTAGTAATTTGTGGTCGCTGAGTTCGACTCTGCCATCAGATGTTTTGGCCTGCCCGTCAGTATTTTGAGATAAACTGATTTTGGTATGATTACAAACGCTTTCCTATTTTATTATTTAATTTTTTTTTTTAAAAATTGCTTTGCCTGGGTACAGATATAGTGCGCAAGCTCTGAATGAAAAATTTCTTTACTTAACTGATTTTTCCTTTAATTAAAAGCAAACAATATGACACATTAGATAAAGACTACAATGTGTTTTGATTTTTGAAAAACAATCATATCGTTTTCTCAAGATCTGTGTTTACTGGATAGTTACAACAGCAACGGTAAAAATGAGCGCCAGCCTTTAGTTATTACTATATAAATATTAGTAACAATATGAAACTACTTTGGTTAACAACTCTCATCACTGTAATAGTAAAAAGTAAAAGTAGTGAAACTACAACAAATTTGTATAAGGAGAGTAACTTAAACGGACTTTTAAATAATATATACAAGGAAAAACGCTATGAGACGCTTGTAGTCCATGCAAGTCAGAAGGAACTATATAATGCGGAGTTTTTAAGGGAACTGGAAGTACCAAAAATATTAATAAATAATGAGAGCAACTTTATACTAACGGGCAAATGGAATAACAACTTTTTGGTATTAAGTATAACGGAAAATGTAGAAAGTATAAAAGGCAACCTGGTCGAATTGGCAACACAGTTGAATAACATACGTGGCACAAGAATTCTCATCTATATAAAGCAGAAAAATGAAGAAATAATCGATTTTCCAAAAAAGTTGCAGACATTTTTCGAACTATGCTACAGCCAAAGCATGTTAAATATAATCGTAGCTTTTCAAAATGAATCTACATTTTATGGCAGCATGCCTTTTCCCAGCGTAAAAGTACTGGAAATAAACAAACGAATTGGACCATATTTTGGCAATTCAATACGTAACTTACATGGTCATCCCATACGCACTCATCCTGATCAGATGGTACCACGCGGTATGGTATATATCAGTAAAAAGACTGGAGACGTGGAATTAATAGGCTACGTCGGTCGATTACTGAGCGCATTCGCTAAATATCATAATGCTACATTGAAATTTCCACTACTCATTACATTGGGGCAACCAATATTTTTTGCTGAGCTCATGAAACTAACGGAAAATGACACACTTGATATACCTGCTACACTTGCAAGTTCTATACTGGGCAGCAATAGAATCGGCTTTAGCTACCCAGTAGAGATAAGTCATTTCTGTATTATGATACCCACACCCAATGTCACTGTTGATGATATATATAACATAATATTTGATTGGAAAAAATATGTAATATTAATTGCATTACTTAATTGTTTTGGGATTTTAGTCGCCCTAAGCAATCATATATACTGGCGTTACACCAAGTCATGCGGAAGTTCAAGTCGTCAACGTTTTTCCTATCAAATGTTTTTGAATGATAAAGTTTTTCGTGGAATATTTGCTCAGAGTTTTGCATATCCCAAAAGCATGTTAGCAACACATAAGTTAACATTTATGTTAATTTTTGTAACAGGATATTTCACACAATTGATTTTCGGTGTATACCTGCAAACTTATCTTACACAACACCCGATGATACAGAGCTCTCGAAGTTTTCAAGATTTGCTTGACTCCAATCTACGCATTGCTACTCACAAAGAGGTCATTAACGCAGTGCCACTTATTAAGGGTCCAGAATTTATGAAAACGTATGGGTGCATTTTTAAAGAATTTGCATCTTTTGCTGATATTATCAAGTTGCAGCGTGCTCTCGATACCACATATGCCTACACTGTGCCATCATCTACTTGGTCAGTTTATGCCAAGCAACAGAAATATTTTGGATATCGTTTATTTTATGTCACGCCTAATGTTTGCCTACAGGAATTTGATATTTCTTCATTTCCATTGCAACTGAATTCGATTTATGAGGCTCCATTGAATGCGTTCATATTGCGCGTAATAGAGTCGGGGCTATATCAACATTGGTATGATTTAAATTTTCAGGATACGTTGATGTTGGGTTTCTTACCAGTGCGCGATTCAAGCAGATTGCAAGAACTTCATGCCGCAAGAGTTGAAGACCTGCAACATATAATATCACAATTCTTTTGTGGACTGTTAATTTCCTTTGGAGTTTTTTTGGGAGAGTTGCTTATTGAATGGTTGAAAACCCATAAAATTGTTGATTTTACTGATAAGTACAATTATTGTTAAATGAATATTTTCTGTAAAATTCTTTATTATATAAATATTAAAATTTTATTTTAAATACAAAAAGTTCTTAAGTAACTCAATTGGTTTCAATCTAAAAAAAAATTGCGTTTGAAATCGTTACAAATGTTATATGCTCGCAATCAAATATCGTCATCAATAAAAATAACTTTATCTGTACATATAGAAACACCAAACCAATTCTGTATAAAGTGCCTTTTCATGAGCCAAGCTATGGTTTTAATTGCAGATTATAAATATTTGCAGAAGGCAAAAAATTAAATTTACAAAAGTTCAAACCAAATTATAAATCGCCAACATATAGTTGAATATTTAAAGTTTAAAGTTGAAGCGCCTCAAGTTTCAAAGTAGAAATTGAAATAAAATGAACGTTTGGCTAACAACAAAACGTCACCATCAATGACCATGGTGACTCCATTCACTTTGTTGTTGCTGCTACTGCTGATGCGACTGCGTACTCAAGCGTGCACTATTGATCTTTCTTCTACTTGCTTAGGGTGCGACCAGAGTGTGCTTAACGTATTACGACAGAATTTTAAGAGTAGTATTTAAAAATAGTTTCAAAGCTACTGAGGTAAAGCCTTCAGCAGCAGTAGATATATAAACTACAAGTCATATTACTGAATATTTCGTCACATTTACTCTGACCCCAGTCTAAAATCAAAACAACAAATAGCTAACGTTGTTGCATCTTCAACGCTTCTTCATCTTCTATAATACTGATTTTAAGCTCTGCAAAGTCATGAAATGGTTTAAAGCGATCATCAATGAATGAAGTTTTATGGCGATTACAACCAAGGCTAACACAATTGGCGCACCAGACAGTCAACAAAAATGCTGATTGAATGTTGTAAAGTGTGGAAATACAAAAACAAATTGTAACAATCGAAGCTAACAAAAAAAAAAAAAATAATAAAAATTGCACGATTTTCAAGCTCACAAAATAATAAAAAAGAAAAACTTTAAAAAATTAAATATCAATGTGAACGAAGAGTGAGAAAAAGATAACAAATTGCATTTTTTCAATAAAAAAAAAACCTAAACAAAATTGAAATCAATTTTCATGCTGTTTTTTTTTTTACATGCGCTGAAGATCAGCAATTAGTTGTTGCAACTCTAAGTCCAATTACTAAAAACATAACAACAAATGTAGCAAAGACTAAAATCACTGCAATTGAAAAATTGAAAGTTGCGCATGCGCAAGTTACAATCGAAAGGTGCACATTCTATGCAGTTCATTGCAAGCAGTAGCGTTTGCATAGAGAATGGGTTATAATTTGAAGAAGAGGCTCGATATCTTGATGATGTCGTCAGATTAATAGCGCATTACTCAACAAAGCTTTTGAAAAAGTTAAAAAAAAAACATTTCATTTATTGATTTCGATCAAGTAAGAGAGAAAATTCTTTGTATCCCAAATACCGAATTTTGAAACTGTTGAATTGTGTTATATAGCCAGTGACTGGCTGCATCAGCTCAAAAAAAAAAAGCAAACAACAAACATTTTTGTAATTGAACAAATTTTATGTTACTTCCTTCACTGCAACAACATCGTTATGAAACTCATCATCAGCAATATCATAATGATAATGATCAATTGCTGTAAAATTTAGCACCGCAAATTACATAGTGAGTGGCTAGATACAACTAAACGTTCAGTTATAGAAATCCGTTGTCTTCAGTAGTAGGTGAGTTTGGGGCTGTTGTGTCCCCGGCTTAGTGAAGTCTATTATATCGATTGCGTGTTGACTTTATTATGAAAATCCTGTGTTATTGTCAACATTACATACTGGCATTAAATATTTTGATTTAAAACTATGCTATTTATAAAAAATTGCTCTTATGAAAATGATTTGTAAGGCTTTGGCGCAAAATATACTGAACCGATTTTAGTAATTTTTTTTTAAAACATCAAATTTATTCTATAAAAAAATATTGCATACTTAGTTTTATTATTTTTTAAGTTAAATATTCTCTTTTTAGGAGTAAGAATTGGAAGCCCTCCTGATGCTTAGGCTGCTGTTTGAGTTCTGTGCTGTTATTTTTGTCTTTTTTTTCTTCTCATTTGTACTGTTTGTATTTGGCTTCGAAGTTCAAAGGACAAAGTCTCTTTCAATTGTTTTTTTTCTTCTTAACACTAGTTCTTTACTAAAAGTAAAATAACTGGTTCACACCATATTAAAGAAAATAGTCGTTTTATTAAATGTCCCCCTAGGATAAGCAAATTTTTAAAACGACCTCGGCCATCGTAAAAGACAAACTTCATTTCATTCCAAGATAAAGCTACCAAAGCTACTATACTTCCATGCTTAAGGTCTGAATTATCTAAATTCGTTACACTGCCAAGGTATCAATATAATTTAAGACTGAGATAAATTAATTTTTCTACTGCACTCATAACAAAAATCGTAAGGTCAAAGGTGCCCCATTATTAAAGTAACCCCAATCTCACCTACTGTAAAAATGAGCTCAACTTTAAATTCAACAATAACTATGGTAATAAAAAAATTACATGTTATAAATGGTTTTTTTTTTTGAACAAAAAATAAAGACAAAAAAAAGCAACAAAATAAACAGAAATTATTATTTGTGTGGTCACTGAATTATGTAATAGATACAACACTTGAAACGAAATAGCTAATCTGCAATGCATCATTTTAATTGCATGTTCACTTCAGAAAACAATAGAAAAAAATCATTAAAAAAAATATTTTTCTTCTTTAAAAACAATAAGTAAAAATCCAAAAATCAGCTATAGATTGAAATCATGCATCATTCAAAAATGTTAATCCCTATTGGGCGTTTGGTTAATTTTTTCTTTTTTTGTAGCACTTTCACAGCAGGGGTTGTTCATATTGTGGGTTGGTAGGTTATCAATTGAAAACAAAAAACGCACAAAAATTTATTACGTACTTTGCTATGATGTGGCAACATTTTTTTGGAATGTAATAACAAATTCGTTAAATGAATTGAGAAAAAACAAAAACAAATGAAATGCCTAATATCAAAAGCTTAATAATAATTAAAGCTGAAACTCTGACTTACTCTACTTTTTTAAATTTATGATTAAAAGTTGTGTGGGAAATTATTGACGTTTCGTAAAAATGTTTGCAAATATTCCATTTTTGTAAATTATTTAATTAATTTAAGCGAATGCTTGCCAACAAGTTAATAGATGCTTAATCAAAATCGTAATTGCTGCTATAGGATTTTCTTGGTTTCATGCAATAATTGCACAGTGGGATTAAGCCATAAAAATTTTTTTTATTTCCTTTTATTCTGTACCAAGAAAATTCAAATCTATTTATTTATGTATATAACGCAAAAATGTTTAATTCTATTTCCGATTTTTTAACAGCAAAGTCGTAAGTAGCAAATATGAAAATTATGCACATTATAGACTGAACCGCGACCGAAGGCCACTGCGATGCCGGTATTGGACATATTGGGGGTTGTAAGTCCTGAGCCGCGGCCGCAGTCCACCCATTTACATTCACTTACCAAGCATACAATGAAATCGATTAGTTTTGTTGTCAAACTTTCCTACTGTCTTATTCTACATTAGCCTCAGTGCTTTTGCATTAAGATTTTATTGCATATCTTTAAGCTTAACGGTAACTAGTTTGGCCTAAAACTACTTTGATCGGTAACATATATGTATGTATATTCCTTTATACAATAAAATAACTTTATTGTGGTTCTGTATTATTGATAAAATATTGATTGATTTTTTCTTAAGAATATTGAAAGAGTGACCCTAAAAGTAAACGAGATCACATTTTAATCGAGTTTTTTTTTTCAATAGGTAAATTTAAACATTTATTAAATTTAAAGTTTACGCTAGCGGGAAAGTCAGCACGACTTCAATTTGGATGAATAATTTTAAATAATAACGAATAAAAAAATTAAAAATGACGTAGACGTGAGCTATCAGCTGCGACCATGTCTTAAAAATCCGTTCGAAAAATAAAAAATACTTTAATATGTACTGTGCAGAGCTTTATTTTCAGTAGTTTAGTGCAAAAACAACAAAAAAATTACAAGCGCAAAATGCATTAATTGTTAGACAATAACTCTAACAATCGAAAAAGAACAAAAAATGGGCAACCAGCTGCTTATACTAGTTTGAATGACAGCTACGTCATATCTTCAGTAAGCTTTGTTAGCCGATGTTGAAGAGTCTGCAAACACACTATATTTAATTTTTCGCATTGACCAGTTAAGAATCGTAGCGAAAAACACAAACACTGTGCGAGTTATTGTCTAACAATTAATGCAGTTTGCGCTTGTAATTTTTTTGTTGTTTTTGCACTAAACTACTGAACATAAAGCTCTGCATAGTACATATTAAATTTTACATTGTTCCAAAATACAAAGTAAAAAATACTTTGTTTTTCTTATATAGAAGCGTTGTATGTAAGATGTATCATTTTTCAAAAACTTTTTTTTTGTAGTAATGACAGCTGTTTGAATAAAACCATATTTTTTAGTTGATCAAAATGCCATAAGCGCATCGGTGTAGTTACCAAATTTTCAAACTCAATTTTATACGAAATAATTCTCCTTAATTTCCCACTGTGCCAAGTAGCTCTATTAAGTAATATGCATTTTAGAGAATTATACATAGTTTTGCATTAGCAAATGGCAGTAGCATGTCGCTTTGATGGTGAAGCTAATGGTCTCTTTCACGTTGTTGTCGTTACCATCAAATTGGTTAATGTTTTTGTAATCCTTATCGAGTTACCAATTGTGCACTGAGCTCTAAGTGTTGTTTATTGTTGTCAGTATTGATTAAATTAATTAATACTTTTATTTTATTGTTGCTGTAGTCGTCATTGTGATTGTTGCTCATTGCAACCCACAGACGTTAGTTAGTTAACAACAATTTTGTTATTTTTAGTTTATTTGTTTCAACAGGAAATTGTTTATTTCTGTGTCATTTGGCAACATTGGACGCTATTATTTAAATCAATTAATTGCCTGTCTGTGTGTCGACATGACAAATTATAGGTAAATTGAATTTTAAGTATCACTTAAAAGGAAATGTGCAACAGAAGACGTTTTAGTTTAGATTTGTTAGCTACATTGAATAATATTGTGTGAGCGTAAATTATAAGAAAATTAATTACGTTTTTTTAAACATAATTTAAGTAGATGAATAAATTTTTTGAAATTGGTTTGGACTATTTCGTTGTAACTTCTCTATATTGTAGAAATTTTGTCGAAATCTTACATGACCATTTTGCATAAATGTGGCTTAATTTCTTTGATATAGCGTTCAATTTCCGCACTTAAAGCGTGGGTGGTCGTGGCTATGTTGGTATAAACCGTAAGGTTAAAAAATCGTTAAGAAAAATGTCCAACGGCGTTAAATCATAAGAATTTCCTGATGAAATTTTAGTGAATTTAGTAAAGTTCCATAATTTGCAGTCTTGTTCTGGCTAAGCGCTCCAGTTTTAATAACCCTAAGCTATATCTTAATTTTATAACAACAACATTAATTATACCGCGCAAATGGCGCCAAATTCAAATCTTGCGTAAATTTTGAGACACCCAATATATATTTTTAATAATTTGCTTACAATTAATTGTGCTTTTTAACATACATTTTCTGCGAGTATTTCATAATCAATTAATGATATATATTTTCTTAATAATATACCCCACTTTGTAATTAGCAAACATTTTGCCTAAAATTTAATGTAAATTGTAAATATTGAAAAAATGAGTCAAAGAAAAAAAAATTTGACATTGAAAGTTCACGCCACATAAATAAATCAAATGCAAAAAAAACATAGTAGAAAAATAAAAGTGGACAATTAAAATAAAAAAAAATAAAACTTGAAGATGCGCACATAGTTTTGTACATAAAAAATCATTTATTGTTATTTAGGTAAAAATATTAATTTAACTTTTGACAATAAAGCGTCAGCTGAAGACTGAAACCTTGTTACGAAAATAACATATTAATCAATTTATAACACTTAGTTGAGTGCTGGTTGTTACCTAAAATACTAAAAAAATCTGGAAATAAAAATGCTTCAAATTGCAGCAAAAATATTAGGTAAATTTTATTGGTTATACATCTGTAAAGACAGCTGAAAAAAGTAATAAATATGTATCCGAATGGCTTATATGGAGGTTGAAATAATTCACGCTTCATAAAAAAAGTTTAAATAAAATTCGAAATGGTTTAAATAAAAAGATTGCAAAATACTAAGCCATGCTGAAAAATACCCCATAAAATATGCGGGCAATTTATTGTATAATCAAATAAATTTTTCACAGCTTAGCTTTTGTTTTTATTTCATAATAAATGGCGTTATATTAATTCCTACCTTGAAATTAGATTCATTAATTTTGTACTTAACATTTTTCATAGGAAAAAAAGAAGTGTTACAAAAATAAAGGAAACCACTTAATATATAAATAAATTAATGAAAAATATAACAAAAACTATTTTACTGAGTTTATTTTTCAGTACAGTCTGTGTCTACATTATATTAAACAAACCAAGTTGAAAAACAACAAAAATGGACTGAAAGTAGTCAAAATATTTCATTCATTGGTACATGAAATCATCAGTGACCTTTGAGCTTGCAATGAAGCTTCTGCAAGAAAAACACACAACCGAAAAATTTAATTTTTGCTTTTTTGTTTAAGCTTTTGTTTAGATTAACATATTTACAAATTGATTACACATCAGACTTAGAAAGTCTCACCCGTCGGCTCAAAGGTCGCTGATAACTCCATTCCATTTAGCAACTGATATGACTAGTTTTAGATCTTTTTTGTTGCTTTGTACTTTGCTCAGTCAAATAACTTTAAATTAAACCCTATTTCGATACACTACAGAAAATTTTATTTTGAAGTTTGAAGACTTAATATTTTCATAAAATTAAAGAATAAATTCGTTTTTCATTAACTGTTTCTTTACTTATCCCAGTCACTTTTCTGCTAGCACGTCAGATTGATTTTGTTTTTGCATTAAGTCCACTAAAATTGTTGAATTATGGGTTCAAAAATTTGAAAGTTTTCCTTCAAATCTCAAAAGGTTTTGCAACGACAGGTTGTCATAAACGTTTTCAAGAATTAACTATAAGTGACTTGCACAATTTAAAACTATCAACAAAGTCATGTGCATCATTCTGCGGTTACATATTCGATGCAACATTTTGAAACGTTTTTCATTTAATTTAAGATTTTCGCATAAATTTGCTTTTATTACCAATACAAGCGTTACGGAAAAGATCGTGTCTTTTTTTTTTTGCTGCTGCACCTACCCGCTTGTTAGTAGTTAATTTAAAAAAAAAAATTTTTCTCAGTCAATTTGCGACTTTTGAATTGACGTCGTCATGTCTTCTTTTGCCTTCACTTTAGACAACAGCAGCGCATGCGCAACGTTGTTACAACATTTTTTGTAACAATTTCATTTAAGTTTATTCATTCTTTTGTTTCTTCATTATTAAGCGTTGTAATTTGTGTTACATGTGTACGTTTGTGTTGATGTACGACTACATGTTCTGTAGCATTTTTTAAAATTTTTCACTTAACTTTTTTTTTCGAAAACAACAAGCAGCCATACTATTGCGATAAATTCCCTAGTTCATTGTGAGTAAAATATTGTTTTGGAATAGGGGCTTTATGCTGAACACCGCCTGAGTTACAAAGTATTTAACAAAGTTCCTTTAGAGTAGTACTAACTACATATGGCAACAAATATTTTTTAATAAAATATTAGATTTTTATCCAAATTTGCTGTAAAGGCTGTATAGTTTAAAGTGCTTTTGGCTTGAACTGAGACAATTCCTTGCTAACTTGAATAAATCTCAAAAATATAAATGGTTCGCTAAAATTTGTTAAAACTTTACTCAAAAAGCTAGCAAGAAATATTGATAAATTAAGAAAATACAGCTGGCTACCTAGATATGAGTCTCAGCAGATTAGTTAATGTTTAAAGTCTTAAAAAAATGTTTCCGTTTTTATTTATGGTCATCAAATTAATTTAAATTCGTTGTTAAAATGTCAATTTATTGCTAATTTGCTGGTTATCAAATTTCATATCAACATTTTGGTCATAAATAGATTTTGTTTTGGTGAATTTATAGCTGATATATCATGTAATATTTAGCATTTTGTAGCATTAGTTTTGTAATTAATTAAATTTATTAACTGAAAAATTATATGAAATGATAATATGCAACAAATTTTTAAGCAAATTTGATTAGCTCTTAATAATTTATATAATAACATTTTACGTGTCGTATATTAAATTTGGAGTTTTTATAGTGCATTAAAGTGTCATAAAATTTAATGGCATACTAAGTTGCTTGCGTTTACCGCTCTCTTTTGTACAATATAATTAGAGTATTGAAAAATTTTAGCATTTTCACATTGGTTTCTCCCACTAAACTCAAATGTCTTTTATTTAAAATCCGTAAGCTTTCGTCCAATTGAGAAATGATCATCTCAAAACTTATGGAATAACTTTTTTCCAAATAGTTTGTTATACTTGTTTAAAACATAATGGCACATATCAAATTGAGAAAAATAGTTTCTTTATGTAACCGCTGTCACTTAAAAAAGCATTAACATTAGCATGTTTTGACAGCGCCTGTCAAACATTTGACATATTTGCATACAAACGAAAAAACAATGGTAGTAAGGCGTGATATTTTACATTTAACACTTTTCTTTTGCATAAAATTAACTTTAAAAGTTACAAAATATTTGTTGCTTTAATTTATCAGTCTTAAAAGATCCTCTTCAAAAATTTTAGTCATGGGAAATAGTTTTCCTCAACTATTTCAGATAAATATTTTTTTTTACAATTGAAATGGATTTTGTAATTTTCACGGTCATTTAGTGTAAATTTGCCATACTCTCAATTGGCCAACAGAAAATAGCCAAGACAGTAAGAAGAAGGTCAAAAAGATATGAAAAATATAGAGCGATTTCAAGTGACTTTTTTTTGGCTGTCATGATTGATTATTTAGCATAGCGTGTTTGACTATTTATCTGGCGCACTGTAGGTAACCGCTTTTGTGGCTTCTTTTAATTTATAATTTTTTATTTTTTTAGTAAACGCATTTAAATTGTTCGGTTTATTTTCTTGCTTTTATGCTATTAAATAATAGTGATCTTAGAAAAAAAAATGTTGATTCAGCATTTACTTTATTTACCACAAAATGTAGCAAGATGATACATTTTTCGGCAAAATTAGTTGCGGTCTTATTTTGTTCAATTTATTTGAATAATTGAGGATTTTGCCTGATGACATTAAGCAGAAGTGAATGTTGGTTGGTGCGCGTTTTGCAAGTTGCAAAATGATATTCAAAAAGTAAGCCGATTTCTTGTTAAAGGAAATTTAAAGAAACGCTCAAATTTCAAAATTTGGCCTGCCATCTTGCGTGCTATTTTGTAAAGCGTACGAAGGTTTCTGATTTATGCGGCTGCGAGGTCTTTTTAGATTTCTCAATTGATCTCATTTGTTGGAGGCTTTTACTTCCTTATTTAAGAATTTAAATGCTTGTGAGGCGTCTTAATTCTGGTCTCTACTTTGCTTTTCGTCGCTTGTGCGTTTTGCAGCTCATCTTTTTTCTATGGTATCCTAGGTAGGGTCATCATCAATAATGACAACTCCTGTCATTAAAAAACACACAGATCTTTTGTAATTAAAAATATGCGTCAATGCATTCGACAAATTTTTAGTGCATTTGGTGCAGTGGAAGATTTTTCAGTTCATATGGCGCATTTTCAGTACATTTGGACTATTTCCAATAATTTCCTTTTTTTTAGTAAATTGTGGTGAAACATGTGTCAAAAACGAATGGACTTCTCTTTATTTGTTTTACTTTTTTTAGTAAAGGGTGCTGAAATATGCATCAACATTTAAAAAAATGTTTGTTAATGTTGGTGTCCACAGCAAAAAAAAGGACATTCGGCTTCTAAAAAGCACGTTTTAAGTTTCGATTCAAGACATTTCCACAAACCTCATCTGTCATCATTGAATACCGAACACTTCCAACCTTTCTATTGGCATATTGTTTTAGTTGGGTGCTTGGATCAAATCAGCACTCATATGTGGAGAGACTGGAGCATCTGTGCATATGGGTGCATAGTCCTGAAAAATAGAGCTTTTCAACGAACTGTGTACACATCTGATTAAATGTTGCTCGTAAAAACTCAACAGCAGAGACGAAACAGACTGCATGAAGTTTTTTGCTATGATCCGATTTTGCTCAAATTTTGATTATTTGTAGTTCTAGTACAGACTGATTAAATTCCCGGACGATTTTGCACCAACGTCATATTGTCTATTCTAAAGTGTCCTCGGGGCACCTTTTTAAAGCTTTATTCTGAGCAATTTATGTATCAGTTTGAAACCAATAAAATGTCTTTTCTTCAAAAGACTTTGTTCTGAACTACTTCTTTTAGTAAATAAATTATATTCATAAGAGTTGATATTGATCTTGACATTTTCAGTCAATGAATAAACGAAGAGCACTTTTTGTGCAATGCTTGGAATAGTTTTTTTCCTTAAAATTTTTATTACTTCCACTCTATCCACGCCATCTTCTATCGAAGGTATACTTTAGGTGATTTTTTAAACTCTCATAAGGCATTTTTTCAGTATTATTTTTAACGTAATATTTTCCATATTTTGAGCATAAAAATAAAGCACTTCAGTTTTGTTGTGTGTGGCTTATAGAAATTCCAAAACTTATTATCATAACAAAATTAAAAAAAAAAATATCTGTTAAAAGAGCAAATCTATGTATTGAAATTATGCAAGATTTTGAAATAATTAAATCAAATGTTTTATTCAAGCAAACGACATGCTCAATCAAAACAAACCACCTCCTTCTACACATTATATAACGCCACACAAAAATTATTCCTTCACTAAAATTATACCTTGTTCATATTTAATTATGAAATAATCAAAATTTCAAATTTCAAAAATTAACAAAACAAAAAAAAAAAATTATTTTTTTAATCAACGCTTAACTAATATGGTGTTGCATTTAATAAAAATCAAAATTAAACATTTAAAATCCCTTTAAACTCTTATCCGCGGGTGACAATAATAGCGCCAACTTCTTCCAAAATTAATTAAATGTAAGCCCCGAAGATGTTGATTTAAATCGAGCATTTCTTGCATTATTATCATCATCATCACATCATCCTCGATAAGATTTTTAATTATGCAATCCATTTAGATTAATTCAATTTAGATATCTAACTAACTGTTTCAAATTGCGGATATAAGCCATTGTATTGTAGGCGTTTTCTATTAACCAACTAAGCATGCCATCAAATTTGGCAATGTCTTGTAGCTTTTTTTTATATCTTTTGTTTTAATCGTATACAGTTTGAGACGCTTTACAAATTATGGGCATTAATTTGCATAAAAATGTCTGTCACATTCGATTATGCAATTTTTCGATATTTTTTTTTGTATTTGTTATGCTCTCGTTTGGCTTTTGTGTTATGGAATTTTTGTGTGAATTCAATGTCGTGACCCGCTTCAGTAGCATCGAAGTGAAATTGGTAGCTTTTTTCAACGCGCTCATGTGTATGGAACATATATGAAATACATTTTCAGATTTATTCTTTATTTAGTTTTGAACTTTCAAAGTGCACAACAATGCGCTAAGTTTTTCCAGTGGCAAAAGCCGAATTTGAAAGATTTTAACAAAAAAACATTACAAAATTTTAAGGTCATTTGAAACAATTGACAATGACTCTCTGCAACGCGTTACCATTTTTGCAACTAAAGAGAGCTGACAGAGCAGTCCTTTAATTAAGTCCCAAAGCATGATGTTACAAAAGCAGCTGGAACAGCGGTTTAAATCGGTGATTTAGATGAAGACCCTTTACCGGGATCTAGCTCGTTTCGGCCGTTGTCCGTTGAGTCGGAGAGTGCAGCAGCAAGATTGTTAATGCATCGCAATTTTCAGCTCCCTTTGGGTGCTAGAACGGGACCTAGCCTATCTCAGTTACCGCCCCAAAACTGACTTCGGGGTACTAGTTCTCACCAACGTGATAGACTGGGACCTAATTCGTGTTGGCAGCCATGACAAAATCATTTTCAAGGTACTCATAATTCCCATGCTGATAGATCCTGACCATAATCAAGAATCTGGACCTTGCTCGTCTCGGCTGAAATATAGTCAAAAATTGCGACTACAGCGTCGCACCACTGCTCCATTGGGTTGTTCAATCGACCTCAAATACATAGGCTGACAAAATTAGGTTGACCCTCTAACACAGAAACCAGAATGCATTTTTTCGAAGAAAAGCGATTTTTGCCCATATTTGAGGTTATGTTGCATCGGAAAAACTATGAATAGCCTCTTAAAGTACATACCTTGCTCTTTTGAATGACGTTGAGCTTGCTTAAATGTCTTTTTTTTCTCGCTGATATATGTTTGTATGGTTCGTAAGGTTTGTATAGCTTTACAAACGATAATGGGGCAAAGCACTATTTCAAACATAAAAATTATAATATGCGATATCTCAACGAAAAAAAGAAGATATTTGAGCAAATTCAACGGCATTTATAGGGCAAAACATACACTTTAAGATGCTGTTGATAGTTTTTCGGTGCTACATACTCTCAATTATAGGTCAAACTCATTATTTTTGCACTTTAAGGTTAGTATATCTCGAAAATAAGAGCTAATTGAGAGATTAAGACTCGAATTCGGATCCAACGCATCTAAAACCTTTGCAAAAATATTTTCTGGTTTCTGACTTAACATCGTGTCGGCCTGTGTTATTATACTTGGGGCAAACGAAAGGTTTTGCATCGTCCGCGTGCTGATTGGCGGTGTGACCATCATCCATTTTTTATATCATTTCAGCCAAAAATGGCAGCTTTGACCTTTCGAAGTCCAGAGCCAATCTAAAGAAACCATAAAAGACTATTGAAGCAATTTTTTCACTGTCTTGTCCATTTTCATTGCGGATGTGCTTATTTGAATGAAAGAATACTAAGGCAAAAACATCAAATCAACGATTTTCTTTAAAAGATCAATATCAATAAAGTGCTTTGTACTGCATTTTGAATAGTGATTTAGATTTCCCATTAGTGTGCTAATTAAAATTGGCAGACATTGTTTATCTGATCAATATCCACACCTTTAGCGCACATAAATTTAAAGATAGTTAGTGGCCTAAATGAATGGTATATCACATTAATAAATAATAAATGTTAATTCATAAAACAAGTCAACCTTAAAATCGCCGCTGCATTAATTTAAAATTAGTGCAATATAGTATGTATGTTTTTGATATTTACATGATAAAACCATTTTAAATGCAAATAAATAATTTAAATTATTAATAATGCGAGTAAAACATACGATATATTGAATAGAAAAACTTGAAAAACACAATAAATATCCTATTGTCTTGCTTTTGACGCGCTCCAACAAAAGGCTTTTTATCAACATTTTAATGCTAATGAAATGCTTTCAAACTATATAATACATAATACACAACAATAACAATATAAATATATACATTTGCTGTTGATTTTGTTTTATTTACAATTCATTTATTTAATATTTCATACTTTCACTTTCAATTCATTAAATATAAGCGCACAGTCTTAATAGGGTTTTATATTGATTGAATTTGTTTTATGTTAATGGAATTTTTCAAGGGGAGCTCGAATTAATTTGGCTGACTTCATTTAAATTTAAATAATTATTCATCTTTTACAATGTTTTTGGTTGTGTGATCATTTTATGGTACGAAACAAAATATATAATGGTGTGAATTGGTTGAAACGGTGATGTTGTTGTTAAGTTTTTGATTTTGCGATCTTTTCGGATTTCATCGAATTTTTGATAATTTTTTGTATTATTCTTTGATTTTTCAACATATTTCGTCTTTATTGACAATTGTTAACATCATCCATCAGCATCCTTCAAGCTGAAGGATTTCTCGGAATACAGCTTCAGGCGAGTGGAGCAAAGGAAAATTCAAGCAACGATATGTATATGAATTTACTTTTACGAATTAAATTTAAATATGAAGAAGAAGCTTCATGTAGAAAACTTGGTATTTGTTTATTAATTATTTTACTTCACCTACATAACCTGAGCAACAAAATTAATCCAGACAGTGTGGCATCGATTTGTATCATTAATCATTAAAGTGAAGAAGTCTCGTCACCGCATTGATTAACTCATCTAATTTTGTGCTAACATTTTAATATTTTATGCGAGTTTTCTTATATTTTTAAATTATTATTTTCACAACCTGCAACATAGCATGTGACTTTAAATGAACTTTGTTATTAGTACCTCTAATTTACACGAAACCTGTTAGCGTGGCTTAAACAGCTCAGAGTTTTTTCTTTATATTGCTCGTTAAGTTTAAGGTGTTTCGCACACATCGTGATTAATTATCATATTGTGTTTTTATTTTAATTAGATTTTGTCAACTGCTGATTGGAAAAATGTTAAATCTATTAAAAAAAGGCAATTTTTTATTTTAAAGGTTTCAACATCAGCATGGCAGGTAGCGTCATTAAATAGAAATTGCTACCTCATTTTGTTGTCAAAATTAATGCTGTTTTTTATTTCAAGCCTAAAAATTATAATTTTAGTTTTGTATGACTTGACCCTATCCATCATGAGTCGTAATTTAAGTTGATAACTTTAAATTTGACCTTAACTTAATTGACTTGGACACTAAAACATATCACATGTAAGGCAGATTGCATGATATTACAGCTCAAGCATTTAATTTGATTGTTTTATTTAAATTAAGTTTGCATTATTATTATTATTTTAAATGTGTATCCGTTTGTTTTTTAATTATTTTATTTGGAATTTGTTCAATTTGTTAATTTTAGTTTAGTGCCTACACATCCAGTCCAATACAAAATGTCACTAATAATTTGAGTTCATTACTGGTTGCTTTCTTTGTAGATCTTCTTTAACGCATTACGTTAGTAAATTACCAAATTTGTTACATAATTTTTGGTAATTATATAGGAACTTGTGTATGTGCTATGGAAATTATTACCTTTGCTGTTGTATTAAATCAAATTATATGTTTTAGCCCAATTGCTGGTGAGCATCAGTAAATGAAATTGTGGCTCGAATATTGTAATATTGGTAAATACATACATATATACCAATTTGTTTGCTTATAAAAGCTCGAAATGAAAAAAAAACAATACACTGAACAAATTTTCTTACATTTTTGTTGAAAAGCCTTGGCAGAGAATTTTTCAGAGGTCATTAACCTTACAAAGACTTTAAAAATAATGCGTTCCCAGATAAGTGCCTTGTGTAGGTACAGCTCTTTTAAAGAACGTCAAAGATATATTTTAAAAATGTTTGAAAAAATAAAGAATATTAAATTTTATTTTACTATCGAATTTCTTGTTTACTTACGTTTTGTACGCCGGTCTTGAATCTCAAACGATTCAAAGTTCTGTATGCTATCCACAAGAATGTCTGTGATATTTTATACTATACGTTAAAGGCGAATCATATTGTTCTCACATTTGTCTTGGTAAAACGCCTTGCAAATACAAAAATTTGATGAAATAAAGACATAAAGTGGCATGTCTTTCAAGTGACTTGCATCTCTATAGTATAAAGACATTCCACAACATGTCTTTATATGCATTTTATTACACACAGCATAAAGATATACACCAGACATGCCATATAATGCCTTTATTTATTTTATTTAGATTTAGATAGAGACATGCCACCTCCCTATAAAATGCCTGCATATACACGTTAGGCAGCATGTCTCGTGCATGTCTTCATAGTATATATAACAAAGTGATTATAAAGTCATTAAGTAGTATTTCTGGTGGAATTTATTTATATTGTAGACACAAAATTCATTTGAAAGATATGTCACTTCATGTCTTTAAACCATAAGTATTTTTAAGGCGCTTTACAAAGACTTTGTCTTTGTCTGTCTTTGTACTGAAAATAACAAAATGACCTGAAAGACATGAAGTGTATACTAATAATCAACCGGTTATGAGCTTTAAAAATGCTCATTAAAATCATTTCTACGTCTTTCTTTACTATGGTTTTACATCTTGCCCTAGCAGGATATTATTACTAACAAAAAATATCGCTACAAAGTATCTTTTTAATTATGATACCAAGATATTTGATAAATCTCCATTTGGCCTAAGACACCCATTTATACTTTCAAAAACAAAAAAGGCAAAGCTTTACATCTAAGCAAAGATAAGCTATTGATTTTTATCTGGTCACTGTCCGTTAAGATGTAAACTTAGTAAAATAGGCGCTTATAATAATTTGGATCTGGAAGTTCTGCTAGCTATATATGTGCTTGGCGATATCTTTGATTTCAATGTTCCTATTCCAGCGGAATATTTTTTGTCTTAAAAAAAAAGCTTCAGAAAAGGTTAATCAATGGACACACCTTCTATTCTTCAATATTTATTATGTGGTTCGACCTTGTAATGTAATTAACTTTTTTAATTGCAATAACTATTTTCACTTGATTTTTGTTTGACATATAATCATAGAAATGCTGCTGTAATCAATTAATGCATTAATTACTTGGTTTTGTTTTAGGTTCAGTTGGTTTTCCTTAAAACAAAGAGCATATAAGAATCAGAAATCATTATTACAAAAGCCTTTGTAAAATGTTATCTTTTAGTGTTTGGATACTGGTGCTTCATTTCCTATTGTTAACTCAAAGTTTTGCAAAAACTAAAGGTCTAACTGCTGATATTGGTAGCATGAGAGGTGTGCAGCAATTGGACACGAAGCTGCTTCTCAGATTACTAAAATCACTTAAACGTGAAGAAAACTTTGAGACGTTATATGTGGAGGGTTGTAACAATGTGATGGCTTTAAAAATGGATATTTTGCTCATAAAATTGGCAGTACCCGTTGTTTTGCTTGAGAAACAGAATGAGCTCTACTGGAGAGAAAGATATGATAATAATATATTGGTAATCAAATGTCTCGAGTATTCAGCAACTGATTTGACAGCGTTAGCTATAAAATTACATCATATGCGGCAAACAAGAGTGATAATATACGCAAAATTTACTGAGCGCAATAGAGTATATCTTGACCAATTGCAGCTGATTTTCAAGCAATGCGAGCAACTGCAGCTTCTAAATGTTTTGCTTATACTGGAAGACTTTGAGCAAACAAAAAAATATTATGCTTATGAAAAGTTTCCACAGTTTCGCTTAACACAACGCAACATGTCCCTTGTTGGCAAAATATATTTTACTAATCCTTTGAGTAATGTTATGGGATATCCACTATATACATTACCCGATCAAAATCGTCCACGTACCATTGTCTATCAAAATGCTAAAGGACAGCAGCAATTAACCGGTTACATTGGCAAATTGTTGCAATGTTTTGCCAAAAAATTGAATGCTACACTTAAATATCCATTTCCAGTGCAAATCGGTACCAACGTGAGCTATATACAGAACTTAATGAATTTTACACGTATAGGACTGCTAGATATCGCCATGGGCTTGGGCGGACCAAAGACTCTAATCAATCCCCATGAGTATTCGTTTACTGTGGAAATAGCTAAATGGATGGTAATGTTGCCAGTGGAGGCACCACTTGAGATTAATGAAATGTTTTTGGTAATGTTTACATCACGGCTCTTTCAAATAATCTTTGGGCTGGCATGCATACTGTCTGTGGTGCTAACACTTTGCAACTATTGGTTGTTGCACACCAGTCAGCACGCAAATCTAAATTTTTGGACTTTACTGCTACATCAATTCGACAATTCATTGCGTGGCGTTTTGGGTCAAGCTTTTCCGTTGCCTTTAGCAATGGTCAATAGGAAAATGCTGCTTATTTGTATTTTAATTTTTATCACCGGCCTGCTGATGTGCACCTCATGTGGTGCTTACCTAAATACCTTTTTCACTCATCAACCCAACCGTGTGCGCATCAATACGTTCGATGAATTACTGCATTCGAATTTGAAAATTTTGATGGCCTCCCAAGAGTTAGATACGCTCAAGGTTTGTCGTGGCTTGGAATTTTGGAAAAAGTATGCTCCCACTTTTGAGCTCATCACTTCATGGCAGGAGTTTCTACAGCGTCGTAGTTCCTTGAATACAACATATGCTTACCCGGTAACTACATCGTTGTGGTACTTGATTCAAAAGCAACAGGCCAGTTTTCAGCGGAAATTATTTCGTCTCAGTTCAGAAATGTGGTTGGAGCAAGTAGTCCATTTTAGTTTGCCGCTACAAGAGAATTCTATATATCAGCAACCATTTAATTGGTTTATCATGCAGCTGCATGACGCAGGTCTTTTGCAGTATTGGAGGTATGGCACATTTTACGATATGGTGGCTAATGGCATGATGTCTTTTAAGGATCTAAGTACAGCTAGATCATTTCATTCTATAGTACTTCAGGACTTCTACGCGATTTGGTTAAGTTTTTTGTGTACTATGGTATTTAATCTTTGTGTGTTCATTGCTGAGATTTTGATTTATGACTTTAAGTTGCGGAAACAGGTTCGGAATACAATCAGATTTTAATAAATATTTGGGTAATTTCAATTTTTCAGAAACGATTTGTTTAATCTGAAACTTTAATCAAAGCACTTAAAAATCTGCTGCAAATAAACTGGTTTCTGAATGTAATTTTCTTCAAAAAATAAATATAGATTTTTCTTCTCATGAAATCGGCAAAAAAATTAATAAAATGTTTAGTTTTTTGAATTATTAACGAAGAACCAGTTATTATTTTTTTATTTTCGAAATGAATGAGTTTGGTATATAGTATATAGAATCTATATTATAGATGTGGTAGTAGGGAGTTTAATGCAACTATGTTTGTAGCTTAAACAACTGTAAAAAAATTTCTAAGAGCATCGAATTTTGTAAACATTGGCAGTTTGCGTGTAGCGTTGTTTCAATTCTTAAATGTTAAAACTTGCGTGAGCTTAGGAATATTTATATACAGTTTTAGTTACTGTATAATGGGTGATTTCTTAAGTGTTTCGTTTTTGAAAATTGAAAAATGAACAGAAAATTTGCAAAAGCGACTAATATATTGATTTAAAGCGATACATCAATTTCTTCCATTTACTTTTTAGATATTATTTTATATAAATGTTGCCCGCAGCTACACCTAAGGTGCTTCTACCGTAAGCTCCAAAATCGGCCAGCATCTCACCAATAGCAGCTGTTATGTTGTCTTCTAGGGCTGCAATTGTGGCTGGCTAGTTCCTGTATGCGAGAGACTTTTCAGAAAAAATAGTCTAGGTCAAATCGTATGATCTTGGCGGTCAATGGACTGTCTCAAAACGTGAGAATAATTGCTCACCAAACTCGACTCTCAATAAGTCCATGGTATCGCGTGCGGTCTTGTTATGTCAACCAACTTCAATTCTTCTATTTTGGGGCAATAATTCTTCCAGGTCGTCGAATAACACTAGCTCAATTGCTAACATCGGCGACGAATTGACATATCGCCATCTTCATTGACACTGGCCGATGCAGCAGCAAAAATATCCTCGATACGCACACTACGCATAGGGGTTGGTGGATTTATGTCCAATTAAGTGAAATTGTTGCGAAATTTGGTCACAATAGCTTGAATAGCTTGTTCGTTAAGTCGATTATGACGACCATAAAATGGACGTAACTTGCGAAACATATTTCTCACAGAGCACGAAGCAAAATGGCAAAACTTACTGAGCGTTTTTGGCGTTGACGCATGTTACGAATCACGCGGAGATGTTTTATTGTTTTCAGTTTCAATAACAAATACTTAAGTATGTTTCTGGGTAACAAGCTTTGACAAACAAACTACATTCTCTTATGTTTGCTGTGCCATCAACATCGAAAATGCCAAAAGCCACAAATGTTAAATGGCAACTACTAATTGTAGGCGGTTCCAACACTAATGTTACTGCCGACTGATTAAGTTGGCAGATTGCCTGTGTGGTAATAACCTGACTGCTGCATCGATTTGCCAAAAGATGGGATCTAACAGTGGGCGCAAATTACGCTTTCAAATTCTGCTGCCTGGGGCAATAACCCCCTCTGCCTTTTCCCAAGTTACGCCACCTTGGTCTAAAGCTTTGCAACTTGTAAGTGCAAAGTTGAATATTTTGTTTAAATTTTTAGTTTTCAATTTAACTAAAAAAACAAATGTTTTGCCATGCTAAATAAAGATAAAACAATTTAATAAAATATTCTGACTTCATGTTTAACAAAACGAAGTCAAATTAGAAGTGTAATTAGAAGAACTAGCACGAAATGAACAGAACATGAAATGATTTTGAAATGTTATTTTACATTTTGAAATAGTGTATTGTTCAGTCAGTATCGTATTATATGAACGTTCAGGAAAAACACAAATACTTTTATACTAAATCACATAGCAAAAACAATGCAATTCAACTTAGGCTTAAAAGTCCCATGGATTTTGCTGTTTGCACTGCTAGCAGTACCAGAATTGGAAGCGAAAAATGCACTTTTATTGTATCAAGTGCAAACACCGTATACAATGGGACATAGCTTCTTTAATTTTCTGGAGGCAATCAAAATAGAGAAACGTTTCGAAACATTGGTAATTTTTCTAAATGAAAAAGAGCACATTGATAACACTGAAATTATGAAAAACTTAATCGACAAAATGCCAATGCAACCAATAGTGCTAATAAATGAGCACACAAAATATGAACTTCGCACGAAATTCAACAGCGATATTTTGCTATTGCGTTTCTTAAAACACACGCCGCAACAAGACGTAGACTTCAAGGAACTTCAACCATTTCCAGTAAAGACCAACATAAGACTACTGTTGATCTCACAGAATGACAACTTCGGCACAACCGAACAATTAATGCAATATTGCAAGACAATGAAAAAATATCAAATAATTGACATACTGGCGATTGCAAATGATTTGGAACGCAGTCAGCGTTATCTGCGCTGCAGCAATATTACCAGTGGCATTGGCGTGGAACAGCGAAAGTTCGTCACCCAAACCGCGATTTTCGAAAATAGGCTAAAAAATTTAAATGGCTTAAAAATACGCATTATGGCCGATCTCTTGCATCCTCGCACTATGTGGGACCACACAAATCCCAAGCGTCCGAGGCTCGTGGGCTATGTCGGACATCTACTTGCTGCATTTGCGCGCAAACATAATGCAAAACTTTATAGCATAACCGGCACTAAAAGCAATAAAACTATTTATTATGAGACAGTGGCAAACATCACGCATAATACAAATCAGGTTGACATTGGCGCGGCTATAATACCAAGTGTTTTAATTCAAAATAATCTTGATGGGTTTTCGTATCCATATGAAATGACTAGCTATTGCTTCATGATACCTATACCAGATATTGAGGAAGTAAATCAATTGTATGTAATTATAGTGAAGCCCACCATTTGGCTGATGATTTTTTTGCTGATGATAATTTTTTCCTTACTACTCACGTACGCGGTAAGAGCTCCCATTAATTTGCGTGTAATATTACTTAATGATAAGATCATACGTGGCTTTTTGTCGCAATCTTTCCCTATGCCATGGCATCTTACGACACGCCTGAAATTTATCATTATGCTCATTTGTTATACCAGCATTATGTTGAATACCATGTATATGGCCTATTTGCAAACCTTCTTCACGCATCCACCAACGAAACAGAAAATACACTCTCTTGATGATATTGCTGCCGCTGGCTTAAAGGTCTTATTGCCAAGAGTAGAAATACATCTATTTACACGCATAGCTAGAGGTGGTGATACCAGAAAACTGCCAGACTTTATTGAAATCGAGGATGACTTTCATAGATTTGCTGCATTTCGGAATACATTCAACGCGAGCTACATTTATCCCGTGACATATACGCGTTGGCTGGCTTATCAGGAGCAACAGCAGAACTTCGCTAAGAAGGTCTTTTATTATACGAAGGAGTTCACAAGTATTAATTATATGTTTCTCTCGCTGCCATTGCCTAAGAACTCACGTTATATGGAAGCGTTGAATCGTGTCATCTTGCAAGTCCATCAGGGCGGCTTACGGCATTACTGGGTAGAGTGGAATTTTCATGATATGGTGCGTCTGAAACTTGCCAGTTTGAAAGATTTGAGTGTTGTGACACCGTATGCCGATGCCATTGATTTGTATGATTTACATTTTATTTGGTTTTGCTATTTAGGTGGCATAAGCTTATCATTGCTGTGTTTTATCTTGGAGCGTCTTGTATGGTACTATCAGAAGAAAAAAGCAGAGGAGGAGATGCGTTTAAGACAAAGCTTTAATTGGTTAGATTAAAGCTGATGACATGTTCTTTTAATTAAACAATGAAATAAAGTCAATTCTTATTCCAGCAAAAGGAAGAAAAAATCAAGGGTGTAAGGTTCGATAAAAACATACTCTCAAGGTAGGTTGTCTTTTAGGTGCTCCAATGTGTCAGGTTTGTTAGCGTCGACACAAAGTTTAGCGTAATTTTACAAAAAAAAATCCAATGGCGTATAATCGTATCATCTTCACGGCCGTGACACGCCTCTAATAGGAACTTACGTTTCTATGGCTAAACTAGTCGACTTATATTAAATGAAATTTTAGATCGAACCCTTTAAAGGTTATTGAAAACTTTAAGAGGGTGTGACCCCGCCCTTAATAGGGAATGACGCAGTCAAGGTGAACCGCTACATTGATGGTAATAAAATTTCGCATTGAGATGTATTGAATCCTGCATAATGATATTTGTTTTGAGTGGACGGTGTCAAAGGTATTTGTTTAAACGTGGACGATGTGACGCCCCTAATAGGGAAATAGTTTTTCACAGCTAAGCTAATTGAACGATTTTTATGAAATTTGGTGTGTGCATAGATTGAGAAAAGCTTTTTGTTTTTAAAAGGGGGGTGCCTGTTATGCATTTGCTTAGCTAAACTAATGAACGAAATTTAATGCATTTGAATTTCAAGCACTGGGCTAATCTCTTGTGTAAGTTAAGGCGCATCCTTTTCATATTACCAAAAAAGTTTAAGCTTAGGCATGACCAATGATTATTTGTCCTTTTTTGCAATTAAATCAAAACCCCAACTCTTTGTTGAAATATTTATTATCGGTCTCCAAATTAAAAGTTAAGTACAATGAAAAACCTAAACACTAACCACTCTCAACTGAAACCTAAAGTTGCTGACTACGGGCATCCCACGTTGTGTTGAAGCAGTGCAAGTGATAACGACGCAGCAGTTGTATCGCAAACTAAATGCAGCGCACTTGCTGGTAGCTTGCTGATGTGTTGACTTATATGTATTTTGGTGTAAACATATAAATAAAAGCCTTTACTTATAGTTTTTTTATGCTAGCTTTTGTAGCTTTTCTTTTTAGCTCAAGTTATGTTTTAAATATATTGCATATTTCAAGTTAAAGACACATATGACAAATCCTGTGCTATTATTAAATAATTCCTTAATAATAATTCAAGTAAATAGCTCAGAAAATCTTGTGAGCGAACGTTTCCTAACAGAAAATTCCACAATAAGTTAACGTATTGTATGCCTCCTGCGAACATTTTTCTTACATTTCCTTATCCATATAACTTTTTCAAAAAAAAATGTTAAAAGTGAAACTGCCATCAGCACCGCATATATGCACCAGACATAATAGAAATCTTGCACTTTCAACGGCTTGACTTTATTTTCATCTGCGGTAGGATCCTTGATAGATATGTGACCCAATTTTACCATATCGTAAAAATTTAAAGTCATCCAAAATTTAAAGAGACCATTTTCCTGTACCTGCTGCACTAGGCGCTGAAATGAAGTTCGATAAATCGAATTGCGTTGTAACGGAATGGACGTAAATAAAAACTTTAAGATACACAAATTGGTGGCGAAGTAAAAAACTTTCCGACTAAAATATTTCTGCTGTTCATTGCATACCAAATAACGATTATTTGTTATCGGATATGCATAACGTGTGTCCAAATTATTACGCTTATGCACAAATTCAGGGTGCAGCACTAATTTCAACAAATCACGGCTCTGAAATAAATCACTGAGATTATTACGCTCCAATACGGCCAATTCTTCTGCGACAAATAAAATACGTAGCTTACGAAGTTTAAATTCATGAATGGAACGTATGAACTGCTCACTTGGTGGTTGCGTCACAAGTGCCTGCAAATAAGCATTATACATCGTATTGACCAACAAGCCGGCGAAGCAAAGTTGAATTATCAGAAACTTTATCTTGCGCGTAAATTTCAGTTGCGCTTCGAGTGCAAAACCGAGTGCGGCAGACCAGGCGTTTTTATTAAAGAAAAAATGATACCATCTTACAGGTCCTTTCATGCTCAGCGTAAATACAAATGAATAGAACGTGAGCAATCCAAGCAAACAAAGCAACATGTTTGCATCAATTATAAGTAGAAAAAGACGATTTATTGGAATATTTTGTGGCATAGGCACCATAAAACAAAAACTTAAAATTTCAAATGGATAGCTGAGATAGTCAAGTGATTCTGCTGTCGGTAGTTTAAGTGTAATAGCAATATCAAGTTCATTTCGGGTTGTCCGTTCAAACAGTAGTTGCGGTGATATCAGTTTTTTAATCTCTACTGTTTCCTTATACTGCAGTGTTGCATTATGCTTGCTAGCATATGCCTCAAATAGTTTGCCAAAATAGCCGGTTACCTTGAGATTGCCTTTTGTATCTCTGTAATACATAGTTCGTGGTTCCACTTGGTCAGGCATTGTGACAATACCATGACCATGCATGTTTTCCAAAGTATCCTCGAAAATTGTGCTGCTCGCAGTAAAATTTTTCTCCTCGATGGTATAAACCGGAAAGGGCCTATAAATGTATATTTTCTGTGATGTTTCAAAATCTTTAAAAATCGTTATAACATTTAAAAGCTTAAGCTTATAACATTCGCAAGAAAGTTCTGAAAGTTTTACTTCTGCCTGTAGTTTTATTGTGATGCGCACAAAACGTTTTTGATTCAACACTTCTGCAACTGCTGTGAGCATATCGAGCTCTTTTCCCGCAGTTGGATAGAGCATAACCAACACTTCACTGTTGTAGTTCCACCGATATTGCCATGGTATGCTGCTGTTTTTATAGAAAAGTTTTGGTTCTTTTCTGATTTTCAGTAGCTCCTCCAACTCTTGAGTGGTTGTATCAGCGAGTATAAGTAGTGACTGAAATTTCCTTTCAAGTTGGATGATCTCCAGTAGCTTGAATAATTGTTGTGACTCCAATTGTTTTGTATTTTTCAAAATAAAAGTGTGTTGCATCATATTGCAGTGTTTTGCTGCAAATATGAGAAATAGAAAAATACAGCTTCTGTGCTGGTAAAGCAACATATTTGCACAACTGTTAAGCGTAAAATTGTTTCTAGTTTTAAAGCTTTTTTTCGCAAAGTAAAAATATAAAAAAATGAAATAGAATTTAAAAAACTGTTTGCGCCCATTTAAACAACATATTTGCTGTTGAACAAAATATTTGATGTTTGGTTAAAATTATAATATAAAGCATTAACAAATATAGCACACAACCACCTTTAAGCATTAGCTTAAAATTACACTTAAGAGAACTTTTAAGGTTAAATAAAGGTTATTTGCGTATACTGAAAGAAAGATATTAAAGAACAAAACAAGACATAAGAAAAGCAATAAATTTCATTGCATACTTTTAGTTGTTGCGAAATTAAATGCAACTGTGAAAGTGGTTCAAATCAAAAAAACACTAAGAAAACATGTTAAATGAAAAGACTGTTAGTGGAGGGCCAGAGCCCAAGGAAAGCAATATGTGCTGCGGCTTCACTATCCATTTAACCTCACCTAAATAATTGCGATATTCTTTATATATATTTTTCGGTACATTCCGGCTGTTAACAACTTCTTCGATGATATTCGATATTCTTCAACTTTTTCTATTATTTTCAATACTCCTTGCTTATTATTGAACTTTAATGAACTTCAAAATATGCCGATTTATTTAAAATTCTTCGGTACTCTACAATTTTAAGGATACTATTTGATACGTTTGAACTTTCATAGTCGTGTGGCTCTGAACCAGTGGCGTGCCGTGGCGTTTTCAGCAGGGTGTTCAACGTGTATATGTTGTATATGAATGCCTATCCTAAATTTTTTGCAAGACCACGACGGTTACGTGATAGACTGAGATCCCATTTTTATTTTTTAATATATTTTGTTTGTTCTTTTTCTGCTTATTTAAATATTTTTTTTGATTTGTTTAAAGTTTTTATTATTATTTCTTTTTTATTCCAAACAATTTTATTGGTATGGTAATTCAATACGACGTGGTTTTTTTTAAAAAAATGTCCTCATCATAAAAGTTTTTTTTGCTTTTTATTTCTTTAAGAAAAACTTTTTCTATGAAAATTAAAACCAGTTCCGACAATCTCTGTTCACACATAGTGTTTCTTGAAAAAGTCTTTATGCGCTTGAGTGCAGAGCATGATCTTTCAACTGAGCTACTTGAAGTTGGAATTGTCAAAACTAAAGAACTTAGCTTTAAAATTTCTGAAAATGTATCTTTCAATTACAAATTCAAAAGAATTTCGAGTATATCTTTGATGGAAATGCTATATAAAACACTCAACTCATTTCTTAGTTTGACAATTCGAAGAAGGGGCATATGAAATTTCAAGGCTTTCAATAGCCTCACCTGAAAAACTTTTTTCGAAATTGAGAAACTTTTTTGAATTCAACAGTTCCAAAAATATTAATCTTTTAAATCTTATATCCATTTGTGTTGACAAAGTATCAATTATTTCAAAAAATATACGTTTGTATCGCAACTCAAAACATTGCAAGTTCAATAAATTCAGATCACACATCGCAGTTTTCTATGTCAAACATTTTTAAACAGCACTGTGCTGCATTGTTGAAGTGCGAGTTTTTTGGCGAACGTACATTTGTTTTTTTTTTTTTTGTTGGAGGGCAGAGATTCTCTGCCAGAGAAGCGGCCGCTGTTCGTTGCGTGTGCGCTAATGTTCTCCGCACGCAGATTATTGTTTCTCATGAGCATTTCATTAGAATCAAAAGCGCACACTCAAGACGGTTGGATGGAATTCAACGTCGTCAAATAATGTTGCGTTTGATGTTTGATCTGCAACATTTTTAAACGACATTGCGCACGAGAAGCGGCGTTGGTAAAGTCGTGTTGTATCAACTTATGTGCGCTAATATCCTACGAACACAGTTTATTGTTTATCATGGTCATTTCGTTAGAATGTGTATGGAGTAATTTTTTTTTATTATAGGTTTTTGCTGTTACTTGGTGCGACATCAGCAGCGCACACTCAAGATGGTTGGATGGAATTCAACATCGTCAAATAATGTTGCGTTTCAGATATTTGATTTGCTACGATGAGCTAGAACAATTGTAGTCGTATGACGTACATATAGTGTACGCTTAGGGGGGAGAAGTATGATATGATGGATATGGTATGCTGCAGCGTGCCAGTAGCAACAGTGTCAAATTATTGACAAATATGAAAACGTCTAATAGGCATTAAAAAAAATGCATCGAATTTTGTTTGGGTGTGCGGAGAACATCTGCGCACCTTAGAGTAAACGCCACTGCTCTGAACTCAATAATGTTTCAAGTAAATTTGCATTTTTAGGATAACTGTTTTTTATTTAAAAAAGTGCTAATTGTGAGATTTGAAAATTTTCTGATCCTCTCTCTGGGCGCTAATTTCAGATTTTCCCAGAAAAAAATTTTGATTTTCTTCCATTTAAGCTAATAGACTTTTTTTCTTTTGCTTCTTAATATTTGCACTTGGTAACAAATATCGGCCATGAGTACATTCCACTAAAATCGCCATAACATTGCATTAACAATATTATATATAAAATTTATTCTTTCAGTGTAAATTAGCGAAGCATAGAGTAAACAAAATTTGTGCCACCTTTTGCAAGTCATGTAAATATTCGACCTTAATGGCAAATAATATGATAGGGTTGCGTGCAACATGCGCTTGTTTGTTTAACTATGTGCTAATTTACTATAACCCAAACCGATAATTAACTTCAAAAAGTCTTTCACTCCATCAATATTTTTTGTTTAAAAAATCAATGAGTTGAGTTTAAAATAGCAAAAGAAAATGAAAATTACATATTAACTAAAAGATTTAGATAAGTTTTTACTAAACGTGAGTCATAAATGAAGAATAAATCGTCGTGATTCACACTGACATAGAAATCAGCGTGACGTTAGTTTCACACGATTTTGTTTCCCAATTTGAAAACTTTTCTTTCTTTCACATTGGCATTATCGCGATTTTACGATTTATGTTTGAACTTAAGTACTTTACTTTATTTTATCTGGCCTTTTTGATTTTACTGACGTTAGCTTTCTGTTTGAAATTGGCTTAGTTCAAAAATACTCAATTCATCGACCATATAAATTAAAGAATTTGATGACATTTTTTTGCGCTCCCTTCCAAGCTAAATTGCCATGGCTAACATTTATTATCCCAAAATATATTTAGTTCATCAAAAGCCTTACATTACCTTTCACTGGTCATGATATTCAACCCCTTTCTTTGAGCAAAATACCAACAATTCATCACAATGAATTCATTTCTTGATAAAATTTTCGATATTAATTTTTACAAATTTTAATAAAACTTAAATGTTGTTTAAAACTTTACTACTATGTAGATAGTCTGGCCGCTTTAAAAGCCATAAAGCCATGAATTTTATACACTAAGTGAGGATAATTCAGTATTCCTTCAGTGGGTACCTGGGAATTTCGAAATTGTACCGAAAAAGAAAAATTTTAACATAAATTTCATAAGAAAAAAAAAAAAAAAAACGCAACCAAAACTCCGCAAAAGATACGTTTATTGTTAGCTAAAAGTTATCTTATTCCGACGTTGCTTTATGGATGTGAGCTATTTGCCAACTGTGATAGCATTTGTGCACAAAAACTAAATGTTCTTTTCAATAACATAGCCAGATATATCTATGGTATAAGCCGCTACGATCATATCTCTGCCTACTCGAAAAAAATTTTTGGTGTTTCTTTTACGAACTTCCTGAAAATGCATACACTTTTGCAACTACATAAAATTATCTACACCAAAGAACCAGAATATCTGTATGCACGGCTCAAATTTCTCCGTTCTACTCGAGCGAAACAAATCGCACAATTCAAACATAAAATATTAACGTCGGACCGTCAGTTCTATATCTATTCAATTCGCCTTTGGAATGCTTTACCAACACGTTTCTATAATTTAAGTAACGCAAAGCAATTTAAGTTTCAACTCCTGAATTATTTTTCTAATCGTAGTTCTTTTAATTAATTTTGTTTAAGCCTCAGCTTCCCCCAAATAAAACTCCCTTATCGTACTTTGTATTTGTAAGTTGACTTACTGACAACTCATATTATATTTTTTAACCTACCTTTAAGTTTTATATTATTAAAAAATTATTAAATTATTAATTCTTTTATACTCAATTAAATGACATCCAATCTGTGACTTTAAACTTTTTCTGACTTAAGCTTGTCAAATTTAAGATGCTTTGTATCTCGTAGCTTAAGGATTCCTCAATGTACTCAAAAATAAATAAATAAATAAATAAAAAAAAAGTTTTGAAATAAAAATCATTTGTCTTTAGTCTTTTTTTTTGAATTTTATTAAATAAAATTTTTTTTCTTGTGCGATAATGGTACTATGTTGAGAAGTTTGTTTGCATACATAAAATTTCTTATAAAAGTAAAATTCGATTTTGATGAAATTTTTGCAGCATATTTTTAAAGGTTATCTTTTAATATTTTGATTGACTTTTCACATGAACAAATTTCCCTTAGTTTTAAAATAGTCGAGCTAACTTCCAGGACATTGTTTTCATGTTAACTCGAAAAAATATTCTAAAGTTAGATATACTCTAATATTCTTAAACTTTTACTGAAAGGAATTATTTTTTCTAAACATATAGGAGGCAGTTTCACATTTATTTCTTAATATACATACATATAATAAAAATTTTACCTCTGAGATCACGTGCAAATCAATATACTTATGTTAATAACACCAATGCAAAATGTGACATTAATATACGAGAGAATCTTTTTCCATAACAGGATACATTGCAAGAGGAGTTACCGTATTTTATACCTTCTACGAGCAATAACATTTTTCTTACATTTTCTAAAACAAATTACTTTTTCAACAAAAAATGTTAAAAGTGAAACTGCCAGCAGCACCGCATATATGCACCAGACATAATAGAAATCTTGCACTTTTAACGGCTTGACTTTATTTTCATCTGCGGTAAGATCCTTGATAGATATGTGACCCAATTTTACCATATCGTAAAAATTTAAAGTCATCCAAAATTTAAAGAGACCATTTTCCTGTACCTGCTGCACTAGGCGCTGAAATGAAATTCGATAAATCGAATTGCGTTGTAAGGGAATGGACGTAAATAAAATCTTTAAGATACACAAATTGGTAGCGAAGTAAAAAACTTTCCGACTAAAATATTTCTGCTGCTCATCGCATACCAAATAACGATTACTTGTTATCGGATATGCATAACGTGTGTCCAAATTATTACGCAAACGCTCAAATTCATCGTGTAGCACAAACTCCTGAAAATCACGACTCGGAAAAATATTGGTGAGATTATGACGCTCAAGTAATTTAAATTCGTCTGCGACAAAGAGCAAACGTAAATAATGTTGCTTGAACTCAGAAGTGGAACGTATATATTGCTGACTTGGTGGGCGTGTCATAAGTGCCTGCAAATAAGCATTATACATCGTATTGACCAACAAGCCGGCGAAGCAAAGTTGAATTATCAGAAACTTTATCTTGCGCGTAAATTTCAGTTGACCGTTGAGGACCAGGCCGAGCGCGGCAGACCAGGCTTTTTTATTAAAGAAAAAATGATACCATCTTACAGGTCCTTTCATACTCAGCGTAAATATGAATGAATATAAAGTGAGCAGGGCAAGCAAATAAAGCAACATTTCTGGATTTACTATAAGTAGAAAAATGTGATTTATTGGTACATTTTGTGGCAGAGGCAGCATTAAACAATATCGACAAACTTCAACCGGATAGCTGAGATAATCAAATGATACGGCTGTCAACAGTGTAAACGTCATTGCAATATCCAGTTCATTTTGGGTTGTTCGTTCAAACAATTGTTCTGAACTAAATACTTTTTTAATTTCTATTGCTTCCTTATATTGCAGTGTTGCATTATGCTTGCTAACATATGCCTCAAATAGTTTGCCGAAATAACCGGTTACTTTGAGGTTACCTTTTGTATCTCTGTAGTACATGGTGCGTGGTACCTTTTGGTCAGGCATTGTGACAATACCATGACCATGCATGTTTTGCAAAGCATTCTCGAAAATTGCGCTGCTTGCAGTAAAATTTTTCTCCTCGATGGTATAAACTGGAAAGGGCCTATAAATGTACACTTTTTGTGATATTTCAAAGTCCTTGAAGATTGTAATAACATTTAAAAGCTTCAGACTGTAACAATCGCGCGAAAGTTCTTGAAGTTTTACTTCTGCCTGCAGGTTTATAATAATGCGCACAAAGCGTTTTTGATTCAACACGTCTGCAACTGCTGTGAGCATATCGAGTTCTTTTCCCGCAGTTGGATAGAGTATAACCAACACTTCACTGTTGTAGTTCCACCGATATTGCCATGATATGCTGCTGTTCTTATAGAAAAGTTTTGGTTCTTTTCTGAATTTCAGTAGCTCTTCCAACTCTTGAGAGGTTTTATCAGCGAGTATAAGTAGTGACTGAAATTTCCTTTCAAGTTGGATAATCTCCAGTAGCTTGAATAATTGTTGTGTTTCCATTTGTTTTGTATTTTTCAAAATAAAAGTGTGATGTATCATATTACAGAGCCTTGCTGTAAATATGAGAAACAGAAATATGCAATTTTTGTTCATATCCGCACTACTGTTGAGCGTACAAATATTTTAAGTTTATGTGGCACGTTTCACAAAAGAACATTTTATTTATAATAAAAAATGTTTGCTGTTTGCCTTGAAATGGGAATCACCCTCAAAAAGGTTTAAACATTTTAACAGAAATTTAAAGTGTAAATTCAAAATTACACTTAACGAAATTTGTGCGGTGGAATCAGATTGTCTGTTAAAAAGTGTTAAATAGTTCGAGAATTTTGTAATGAAAAGTCGCCATTACACGATACTAAAATTTTTTTTCTTAGTGTTACTTTGCAGACCACACACAGTGCAATCAAAGTTGTGCACAACTATTTGCTGGTCATGTACATATTCGACCTTAATGGTAACTGAGGTGATAAGGTTGCGTGCAGCAAACGCTTGTTTTTTTAACTATGCGCTAATTTGATGTATCCAAAGTCGATTATTAATTTCAAAATAGTTTTAACACCATTAAGGTTTATTTAAAAAACTCCTTGTTTTGACACTTAAATAAAAATTATGATAAGATATCACTACTATACATTGGTGATTCTTGCACGATAAGTGCTTTTACTGAAAGCCATAACAAAAGCAATGATTTCAAGCCTAAATTAGCCAACTTTTTTTGGATGTTTAATTTTTCCAAAGATGTGATTATCATGTGACTTTAGTTACGCCTTGAATCTCAGTGGTGTAAAGAAATATATGTCAAATTTCAAGAAGATTGGACAATATTTAGAGGTTGCACGCATTGATCAATTTTAATTCGAATTAGTGAAATTCCTAATATTGAATTGCTTTGTACTAATCAACAGAAGCGAATGTCGTAACTCTTGCTCTGGATGAATTGGTGAGTAGAGCGCTAAAGCAGTTATTCGGGAAGTGGAACAATTTCGACTACAATATAATCGGAATAGCTTTCGATACTACAGCATCTAATAACTACAGGACTGAACGAAGGTTATATACCAGAATTGAAACAGAATTCGGACGAACATTGTCGTAGTTGGCTTACCGTCATTACACCCATAAACTTATATTAAAGGGTGTGTTTAAAGAGTGTTGTGGCATGCCATCAAGTGTTTCTGATATCCAGATTTTTCTTACCATCAAAGGAACACCTATTTTTATCAAAATCAAAGTAAAAATTTCGTTGTTTTATGAAAGTAACATTCATTTTGAAACTTTAACAGACTTTCATCAACAGATCGGCTTGATTTTGGACGTATATTCTTGATTTTAGCTTCAAGAGGGACTACAAAAGGTCATTCCTGTACCTAGGAGATTGGTCTTAAACAGCTTCAGTTGCAGGATTCCAAAGGATCAAGCAAGGCGGACAAATATGCACTTAAAATTGTCCTCTGTACTACAGATCAATGTTCGTTAACGAGAATTGAAAGGAATAAAACGTGCTTCACATCTTGTCAGCATCATATATGTTCACTTTTGGCAAGAGGCAAGTGTAAGTCGATGAGCTCCAAAGAAGGAGTTAGATTCTTACAGCTTCTAAGAACTTACCCTGATGCAAAGGGATAACTTTGGTATCTATCAGGACAAACACAGGATTGTCTTGTTTGGAAGAAAAACTTTCTTGTGCATGTAAGGAAAACTTATAATTCAGAAACCAAACCTACATCGAAAAGGAAATGAAACCATTGGAGTGTGAAACTTAGTTTTTGAAGGGAAATACCTCAGCTATTTCGTTACAAATAAAACATAGACGTTCTTTGAATTGCCTGGAATTCACGAGACAGAATACAACAATGATTCTTTAAGAAACCATGTGATTGTTCTTCAAGTGGTCAAGGATATCGCAGAATGAGGACTAGCTCTGATTAAAAAGTTTAACGAATCGTTCAGGCAAGAACAACAAAAACAATTCTTGCTTATAGTGTTCGAGAATCACATAAATGTATTTACCAAGCGAACAAAAGATGGGAAAATTTGTCCCTTTTTTTTCCTTACAAAATAATACACCCTTATGTACATATATTAATCTGAATACTATAACATTACAAGACACTTAAATGCCAAATAAGATTAATGAAGTGACTTAACAAATAACTGTAACTTTAAATCAATTACTTCAAAAGAGATCGTATCACTTTTCGAATCCTTTTATCGTGTGCCACAAATTTAAATATAATGCAGAGTTTTCTCAGTTTAATGAGCAGTCAAAAATTACGCGTTGGATTACATTGTCCACTGTCTTCAGTTATTCAGAACGATGAGGCAAATAGTTAACATTGTTGTTGCTGTAATAGTGAAAGTTTTACTTTTGCTGTTGGCACCATCTTTAGCCAAAGAGAATCTTATGCTAATGCCAACTTTTGATCCGGATACAAATTTAACTCGATTGTTGCTCGAAATTGATAGTCAACATCCTTTCGATACGCTGTTTGTGCTAAGGGAAAATGACGATGATTGTCTGCAACAGGACTATCTAAGGTATTTGGAAATACCAAGAATTGAACTGGGATTCGAACAGAGGATATACTTAAAAGGAACTTTTAATAGTCGGATTTTAGCTTTGGTTTGTTTAAACTTTGCGGTAGATTGGGAACTCATAGCAAAGTTGGCGGAGAATTTGCAACACATGCGTTCAACGCAAATACTTTTTGTTTGGAAGCAAACTCGCCAAGAATTGGGACCTAAATATATGAATCATATCAAACAGCTGGTGCAGTATTGTCAGGAATATGATATGTACCATATAATCATAGTATTTCGTGATTTTGCCATAGATCATATATATTACAGCTATAACCTATTTCCCGAAATGAAAGTGGAGATCAGAAGCTTAGTCAACACAACGGAAACTATTTTTCCAACACGTTTGAAGAATATACATGGTAGTCCTATTAAAACAGTCAGCGATTGGATTGAGCCACGAAGCATGTATATCGTAGATAAAAAGGGTGATTTTCATATAATAGGTCAGCATTGGAAATTATTGCTAATAATGAATGCTTCACATTAAAATGAAGCGTATATAGTTACAATTAATTTGAAATGAGTTCGAAATCAGCCTAAAAATTGATTACACATTAGTTTGTAAAAATAGCACAAAAAAAAGAAATGAGTTTGAATAAAAATACTAAATCTGCCCGAAAGCTTAAAAGTAAATTCGCTTTAAATTAGAAGGAAATGGACGCTCAAAATAAACAAAAAAAAAACCATGTTTCTCTTACTAACGCCACTCATTTTCTTTAATTTTTTTCAGTAATGGCCATTCGTTTTAGATAAAAAAGTTCATTACATCAAAAATTCTTTCATAAGCAAAAAAATTCTTGGAATGATGACTCTTTCTTGCGATATTCATTTCTCTTGGATTAAACCAATTCGCCATTTCAAGAAATTCAATCTGATTGTGGAATGACTTTCTGTTACTTATAAGGTCTGATATCTCCTTTAAGAGATTTTTGGTCAAACCTCAGATCTTTTTTTGGCATAATATGTCAAGCGATTGTATACGTTCCCATCTCATTCATCGACATTTGTAGCAAATTTACCATTGGTGCCTTTTTTTTGGGTGAAGTTTTCGTCTTATTTTATTAACAGTGGTATCCGCGGCTTTGCCCGCGCGCGTGCAATTACTCTCTTAACATCTCATTCTATTGTCTCTTTTCAAAAGTAACCAGAAAAGCAATTGAAAAAGAGTTTTTTCTTGGAACTTCGAAGCCGAAAACGGTACAAATGAGAAGAAAAAGAAAACCAAAACACTCGCAGCAACCCAGCTTTCGTAAGCCACAAAAACTTAAACGTCGATTTTTGTGTGGGATTTTGCGCAAACCTAACACTACAAAAAATAATATTTAGCTTTAAAAATATGTATGCAATAACCTTCTTTATCACAAATATGTTGTTTTAAAAGAGAAATGATTGAAATTGGTTCAGTATATTTTGCGACAAAGCGTTACAAACCATTTCCACATGAGCAATTTTGTATGAATAGCACAAATAAAGCCGATGTTTACTTGTAATTATGACCATTTTTTCAAAAATTTTTGAATTTTTCGGTGGTTTTGCCAACATTGCCAATTCTTTTACCTCCTCTTACCAAAACTTTAGTAGAGCTTTCTTTGACGTTTTCTTCAAGAATAATTAGCGCGATTTGCTCTCGTCTCATTTCATGTATTCTCAATTTAAATATAATTTATAATTGTATTTCTACTTTACTCCCTACTACTCAGGTTACATGGGTCATTTGGTGCAGACGTTTGTGAAAAAAATAAATGCAACAATGATCATCCCAACCTATAATTTAGATTCACTCTACGCACGCGATTTGTTACGTTTGACGCGCAATAAAAGCATCGATTTTGCTACCAGCCTCTCGAGCCCTAAAATAGAGGGAAATACACATGAATTTACCTACCCCATTGAAATTATCGACTGGATGGTGATGTTGCCTAACGCAGCAAATGTGCCTGTTAGTGAGATATACTTTCGTATCATAGATGGTCCACCAATGGCGATATTGCTCTTACTGGTATTATTTATGGCCATCGTATTGATCATATCTTCGCGACACTGGAACTACCGTAAACCATTTGCTTTCAATTGGTTGGATTTGCTTTTAAATGACAAATCATTGCGTGCCATTTTGGGTCAAGGGTTTGTAATGCCACAACAGGATACGGTTAAGATACAAATATGCTTGTTCTTTTCAATTTATGCCGGCTTCATTGTCAGCAATATGTATTGTGCTTATCTGACCACCTTCTTGGTACACATACCCATCGAAGAGCTGATCGATAATTATGTGCAGCTCGCTCAAACAACAACTAAGATTTTGATTGCCAAACAAGAAGTAGCAGACTTGATTTTTGTCAAGGGGGAAGAGTTTTGGACCAAATATAGTTCCAGTTTTAAAATTATAGACTCCTACAAGGAAACAATACGTTTGCGCAGAGAGTTAAATACTTCATACGCCTATGGTGTCTCCTCATCACTGTGGCCAGTAATTGAGAGTCAACAAAATTATTTTGCACGTAGGGTCTTTCGTGCTCCGGAAGATTTATTTTTTGATGATTTCGATATTGTTGCGATACCCATACAGGAGAACTCAATTTTTAAGGAAGAATTGAATTTATTTATTTCACAAATGAAAGCATCCGGCCTGATGGAATATTGGTTTTCGTCGACTTTTATTGACATGTGGGCTAATGGTTTTCTCTCGATCAATGATATAAGTGAACCACATGTCTTTGATGCTATGGACTTAATGGATATGTATTGGATTTGGATGACTTATTTTATGCTACACACATTATCGCTGTTGTGTTTTGTTTTAGAGCATTTGAAATACAAATGGCAGTTGCGTAATTTGAGGAAGAAGAAATTAGGCCGAATTAACAGAAAATTGCGCGCAGTTCGTTTTATACGATTTGGACATGCAGAACGAGTGTAGACAAGTTTGGGAAAATGGTAAATTTTGTGTAAGAAAATAAGTTTTATATTTTCTGCAAGTTATTAAATTGGAGATTAAATATCATATCGTTATCGATGTATACGATTTTTAATAAAAAAGTAAAAAAAGAACAAAATCGAACTAAAGTTTCAATAAATTCATATTAGTCAGTGCTTTTCGATGTCCTGCAAATAAAATGTCATATGAAATCTTATCAATATATTTGAATAAAAAGGATTTTCGCTTCTTTTCCGATCGTTTTACTCCTATTCATATGCTTCATTTTAACAACATAATTGTTATTAACTTATATCTTGCACCGCTTTCATTTCCAAAACAGGATTGTATTCATGAAAAAAATCCAACCTTGATCATATCATAAAATGTAGATCGATGCCAATGTTGAAATGTTGTGCCAGAATCATGTAATTGCAAAATGTACGTATTTAGAGAATCTATATAAATTGAATTCACTGGCAAAGCTATATAATGTAAATAGAATTGAAAAATGTCAACTGTTCAGTGACACGGAAGCATTTGTGCACAAAATATTGCTGTCTACGATCAAAAACTGTCCACAGATGGCTTCTTGTAGAATAAACTGCAGATTTATTAGTCAGATCATGGTATTTGTTCAGAAAATCCACTCCAGCATATATTATAATGTATTTCTGGATTGAGAATTTTACAGTATATTTATTTTGAGTATTGTACATTAAGTCTTAAACTTTTTTTTTAATTTTGCGATGCCTTAGCTCTTCAAAGCTTTGAATTTCATTTTCAACTGGACGATATATTATGTAGGTCTGAAGAAAGGTATTAAACATTGTAGTCAGAAGGAGGTCTGCGAAAAATATTAACATAAAAATCAGTTTGTCGTTAGCGGCTATGTTAGCTCTAATACGATTTGTGCCACCAGGTAAACCAAAGAACTCAGTTTCATTTAATACCATTTTTTGCCAATTGGTACACAATGGCAAGCTTAAAGTGAGTAAACTATGTAGAATTTGGAGCACTGAGAATGTTATATAGAAAATAATATATATCGGAATTAAATCGGAGCTAAAGGTCAATGCGTAAATTAGCTTTGTTGTGAGCTGGTCTGATATGGGTAGCATTGGAAGCCATTTAGTAAGTTCAATAAAATGTGAAAAAACAAGCTCTCTTTGTTATAAAGTAAACATTTCCTAATAACTTAAGCATGCTGGAATATCAATTGAGCCATTACGTGTCAAGCATAGAATTTATGTGAATGAATTTTTACCGGAACTTCAACAGTAAGCGTACATTCAGTTTGTTTTCAAATGTTGCCATCAGACGTCCAACATAGCCGATCATTTTCAATTCACATCTTTCATTGTAATATATCAACGACCTTGGACGCACCTGATCCGGAAAGGTTTTTAAAGGGAAACCATATAAATTTTGCATGCGATGAGGAAAGAATTTCCTCAGTGTTGTTTGAAATGAGTGTTGCTCAACTTGAAGTTGTAGAAATGGTCTCTAGTTGTAGTAGTTACTGGTTATTTTGTAATTATTTAGTAAAACTATAAAAATGCGTAGACCGAAACGTTTTTATCGATTCCTTTTTTAGCATATGCAATTAATAAAGTGTTTTGATTGAAATTTTCCTTCAGCCACAGCTCCATTTCAGTTTTTATGAAAAGTTTTGGATTTTTAAAATTTTTGATTTGATCTTCGCTCACTGCCGAGCAGTCAGTTCCGATTTCTCGCCATATTAATAGCGTTTTGAAGTTGTTTTCTTTTTCTTTTCTTTTATTTACAACATATTTTACATTGAAATCAGTATTTTGAGTAGATAGCGATATTATGAAAGTTACATTTTGTATCAATAAGAGCAAAGTATATTGCAGTGTTAATTGCTCCATTGGCTGTATTTTACTACTATATAAAATATACTTTATATGAAGTAGAAATGTTTAGTACCATAGCACACGCTTAGTAGATTTATAATTGAATAAGTAAGGTCGTTTTATATTAGCGCCTTACATTATTAAAATAATTGGAAAATACTGTAATCATATGCTGTGGAACTGGTAAGAGAAAAATCATCAAAATTGAACTGTCATTTTAATACGCGTTGTTACATTTTGTGCTTATCAAATTGTTATTCGATTCATAGATTTTTCCCATTACTTAAAATCTTAGTAATGTCCCAAAATAACTTTCGAACATGAAATCGATTTGATATTTCCAGTGGCTTAGCCATCACCTTTGATTTTCTCTTCCCCTTTGTAATACAATTTATATTTTAAAATGAACAAGAGTCCGCCCGGTGGTTGAAATTTAACCATTATAGTGAATATACAAAACAGTTCAGTAATATATTGCCTGATTATGTGCCATCATGTCATAATGCAATATTTTCATTACTTCAAGGCTTGAAATTTTCGAAGCTTGCTTTCGATCTATCCAACCGAATTTCATCAAAATCGGTCTGTTCGTTTATCTTTGAATACAAATGTTCTGGTTAGAGGCGTGACACTTCCCATAAAATATATTTTCTCAAAGTTTAATCTGTCTCTGTACCAAATTTCATCAAAATCGGTTGATTAGCTTAGCAATGAAAACGTATTTTCCTGTTAAGGGAGTGGCACCGCCCACTTAAAAATATATTATTCGCAAGCAATCAATTTATTTTCATAACAAATTGTATTAAAAATCAGTGTAGCAGCTCATTAGGAGCGGTGTCACTACCATGTACTTACTATGACGTACATTAATCTTTATAGTTTTCAAAAGTCAAGCACATTCAATTTTCCAGAAATTAACTCCTGTATATAAGTTGCTCGATACCAGCCAACTGAGATGCTCTCACATATAAAATTCTACTTGAAAAAGTCAATCTTAAAATTCTATAAATCAGTTCCAGGGATTATTTCCCGTAAGATGCAAAAAATTGCATATTGATTTCCAGAAAAAAGGTCGTTAATAAAGTACAAATCTTTTGGTTCTGTAACTCACAAAAGTCGTTAAAATAGGGACCTACAGTAGACTTTCCAATGCTTTACTTTTCAAATGCTAAGAGACAGTACAAGAGTGTACTTCAAGCTACGCAGTACAAAGAAGAAATATTGTACTGCCAAAAGAAGTCACTTAAGTCTTGCAAGTCCTCTAAAAATTACTTATATCCGAGCCTACTTTGAATATTTCTTATGTGGAACTGTTGCCAGTTCTTACACAGTATGTTTATAGCATAAGTACAGAAGACATAAAAAATATTTCCCAAAAAATATTCATCATAAAATGGGTAACTCATAAAATGACTTTTCGTTTGTGAGACAACGTCCTGCGTTGTCGTATATTGATTGGACCAATATGTGATTAAGCCGTTTGTGTTTTATACAAAACCATTGTTCGAACATAAATAGCATTTTCAAACTGAATCAATAATTTAACTTATAGCAGTTATTGTAACATGTAATTAGTTGCAACTTTGTAAGAATCATTACAACATACGGCTGCAATGAAATTATTTCTCAAAATGTTGCTAATAGAAATAACTGATCAGCTCAAAGTTACAGACGTAACATAAAATGTTATTTGAAAAGTTACTTGCAATACATATACTCTCACTAATACTAGTGACGCCAACTTCTGGAAATAACATAGTTCTGCATGATATACTACATGATATAGAACGTGAAAGTGCTTATGAGACTTTGCTGATATGGCAAGAGAAGGAACAAAATTGTTTCACTTTCGATAATGACATACTCAAATACTCAGTGAGACCAATACTCTTGGTGAACAATGCAACAAATTTTCAGCTTAAAAAAACTTTTAATACAAAAATATTGGCATTAATTTGCTTAGCAGAGTTAAATAAAACTGTAGATCTGCAGGAATTGGCACAGATTTTGAAACATATGCGTAACACACGAATAATAATAAAATTTGAATTCATTGAAGGAAACTCGTCCATGTTGCCAGCATTAGATGAACTTTCTCAATACTGTTGGTCCAAGCACATGTTAAATGTTATGGTGCTATTTCAAGACTACCAGCGGACTGATAATTATTATAATTATAAGCCATTTCCAAAGCTAAAAGTGCAAAAACACAAGTTAAAACGTCCCAGAAACGTCACATTTTTTGAAACGCATCTGCGTAATTTATATGGTTACCCATTAAAAACCTACCCAGATCAGATAATGCCAAGAACTTTATTATATTACAACAAAGATGGAAAACTACGCATAATTGGCTATGCTGGGCGTCTGATTGAAACTTTTGCCTACAAACTAAATGCCACACTCACTTTTGTGCACACTATACAAATAGGACATTTAGAATCATATGATGTCATACAGGAAATGACACGCAACGGTTCCATCGATATACCAATATGTCTTGGTTATCCGAATACAAATGCTGTATCTTTTTCATATATGATCGAAGTAAGCAGTTGGTTTCCTATGCTGCCTATCGCCGAACCCATAACAGTGCAACAGATATATGTGCTGGTGTTCTCCTCTAAGCTGATTTTGCTATATGCTGCTTTATATTTTGCATTTACAGTATTCCTGTGGCTGCAAAATTGCATGCTATTGCAGAAGCAGCGCTGTTGCAGCATCTGGTTGGAAAGTTTACTAAATTATCACATCGTACTTGGTCTAACTGGCGGCATACGCATGCATTACATACGCGATACATTCCATGGAAGAGTGTTTTTTATTTTGCTCTTCTTGGCTGGTTTATTTTTGAGTACCACCTTGAGTACATACTTGCAAACGTTTATCACTTATAAGCCACTGGATTTGCAAATTAATAGCTTTAAAGATTTTGAGCGACATCATGTTAAAATTATTATGGCCGAACCCGAGTACAGCTTATTGCCAGTACTTGCTGGTGCAGAGTTCATGAAGGAAAATGGAAAATATGTAGAAAACCGCAGCAGAGATGAATGTCTCAAGCAACGTAATGCGTTCAACACATCACTAGCCTATAGCATAACAACCCCAGTCTGGTCTGTAATAGAGTACCAACAGCAATACTTTGCGCGAAAACTTTTTCGCATCTCTGAAAATTTAAGTTTTGCCAAAAACTTGCCTTATGCCGCAATGTTTGCAGAGGACTCAATATTTTTGGAGCCATTTAATGCGTACGTGTTTCAATTACAAGCTACTGGAATTTGGCAGCATTGGTATAGCTCTACTTTTTACGATATGATTGAAGCGGGTCACATGACTTTTCACGATTATAGCACTGGTTTGAAACATCACGCTATTACCAATGGCGGTTTGTATTGGATTTGGGCATGGTTTTTTGGTTGCCTATGTGCAAGTTGCTTTGTATTTTTTTTAGAAATATTATATTATATTGTTTTAAAGGGGCTTTAAATCAATTTTAATTAGAAATTACTTTGGTTTTTTTCAACTTTTTAATATTAAATATATAACTAATAAAATGTTTCGTTAGAGTTATTTTTCTTTAAAGTACTATAGAGAAGCAAGGCTTTTCTTTTTAGACAAGAAAAAAAAATCAAAATTGTCATTACAAAAAATTGCTCTTAGTTAAAACAAATAACATTTTTTCAGTTTCAGTTTCATAAAAAATCTTAAGATTAGAAAAAAACGAAGGCTTGATGCTTCTGATATAATAATTATTTCGCCAACTTTTTTTTTAAACGTATTGCGAACATGTTTTGTAGTATTGCCAACAAATATTATATTTATACCGTACACTCAGAGTACATTTCTCCGTTTAGAACGCTACACCTTTAAAAAAGATCCTTTGGATTTTAAAGACACACCTACATGCTCATACTAGTAAAACATTTCAAACGCTGCATGAGAAAACAGCTAACCTTTCTTTTAAAAATATTTGAAAAAAAGTAAACAACTTTGAAAAACAATTAAATTAATTTTTGAGTTTCAAAATTGGAACTTAATCTTTCTTGTTAATAGCTATAACTCACTGAAACTTTGTAGAAAACCCTTTTAAAAACGTTGGAAGTGAAGCTTTCTATGCGTCCCGAAAAAAGTTACAAGCGTTTAAAAATAAGGCTTTACAAGAAAAGTCCAGAAATTTTACCTCCTCTTCCTCAGTATACACATATATACACATATGTATGTCCAAATGAATTAGAATAACAATTAGATCAATTTTCAGCTCCATCAGACAACTTTCTATGTATCTATCGTTTTCGATCAAAAACAAAGGACATTTTGGATTTTTATTCTTTCTCTCAACGTTTTCGAAAGATTTTGGAATTTCCATAAGTTTCGAAAGGTTACGAACATTAATACTTTCTTGATGTTCTCTAATAAGTTGCAACTGTTTTTAATATTTCTATATATAGTTTCTATAATTTCGACTTTTTGAAGTTTTCCGATAACAAATATTTTTGTTCAAAAACTATTAAAGTCCAGAATAACAATTGTTTTTTGATTTTCATAATAAAAATCATATAGTTAAAAATCAAGTCTACGCTTCTCGTAAAAAAAAACTCATCTTGTATTTTATCTTTTTCTTCATTGTAATTTTTTTTGACTTCACTTATTGAAAATAACGATTTTTTACGGTACCAGGTTCTTTGTCTTTTAAAAACAAAGTTTAACTTGAATGAATAAAAGTCACTTCGAATAACGATATATGCTTTATTGCTCTTGTAAGAAATATTTTCACACTTTATTCATTTAACCTTAGTTCTAGCAAACTCTGCACTATCCAATAATCCGTTTCAATCTCTTTTTATAAATCTATAAAGCAGCAACTCAAGCAAAAATACTGCGATATTGACAAAAGTAAACAAACAGTACATAAACCAAATCCAATACAAATCATCCAAAGTCATTGGCTCAACAGTTACAGCTTTGCTCATATCCGTGAAGCCCGATAGATTCACGAAAATCATATCAAAGAAATTTGAGTTATACCAGTGTTGAAAAATACCCGACGCGTGCAATTGCCCAATATAAACATTTAAAGGATCAAGCACTATAGAATTCTCCTTCAGCGGTATAAAGTGCATCATAAAATCGCTAAAAGTTAATTGCGCCGAAATGCGAAAAAGTTTACGCGAAAAATACATTTGCTGCTGTGCCAAAATTGACCAAATATGATTACTTATCATATAGGCCGAACTTCGATTGAAAGATTCTAGACCATTGCTATACTCCTCATTACCAACGCGTTGCAAAATATGGGCATACTTTTGATAAGCAATTGGATCAGCTATAAATTTTATCATACGTTGAAAGTCTTCAATGGTCAAAATTTTTATTCCGCGTATTGAAATATCTGCAAAACTATTGATTTCCAACTCCAAAGGATGATGTATAATGAAAGTTTGCAGGAATGTATTGAAAGTGCAATTATTCAGTATACCGGCGGCAAGTAGCACCATAAGCAATAGCTTATGACGCATCGTAATATGACGTTGTAATGGATACGCACCGCCACATAGGCTAAAGAGTACACGTTCATTAATAAGAAAATCCCTGATGAAATGCCATAGCGGTAATTGCACCACAAGATAGCTATCTATTGTTAACAGCACCGAGAACATCAGATAACAAATCATAAAAATCAGCATGAGCTTAGAGGTAAATATCAATGCATAAATGCTGCGTATTGTAAGCGGTTCTGCGACAGGTAACACCGGATACCATTTGCTTGATTCAACAAAATTAGAAACAGAAATACTTGTCAGATTGTCACTATTGGTGAAAGTGGATGCAGGAATTATATTATTCACATCACTGGTTAACATGCTCTGATAATGTTCTTCGCCGAGATAAATGAGTGTTGCGTTAAGTTTGGCCGCAAATGTTACCACAAGACGTCCCATATAGCCAATCATATGTTTTTCGCCCCCACTACTACGGTACGGTAGTGCTTCTGGGGCTGATCTAATGAAAAGCGTACATAGTGGTGCACCATAGAAATTTTGTGTACGTGCTGGAAACAGTTGAGAAGTATTGTCAAAATAGTTTTTTTGGATTTCAAAATTTGGGAAGGGACGATAGCTATAGTAGTGTGTAGTCAATTGGTAATCGCTAAAGAGTAGCATTACATTTAGAATACGTCTTTGCCAACAGTGGCTGAAGATGAGTTGTAATTTGTTGTATACTTTTGCATTTTCAGAGGCTTGTAATTTTATTATAATTCTAATGTTCAAGTGATTTTTATATAAACTTTGAAAATTTTCTATAATTCTTATTTCACTTTCTTCTCTTAAATACAATATGGCCAATATCTTATTGCTGTAGTGTGGTTTCAAGTCATGGGAATAATTTTCATTCAAAATCAACTTCGGCGTTTTACTTTCTTTCATGACTTCTAATAGCTCTGTATCAACATCCATTTCACTGTAGTCTTTTTCTTGCCATATAAGTACAGTACTGTAAGTGCTTTCTTTGTATATTGATTCTAATAGTTGGCGTAAGTTTATAACCTCTTTTGGGGTTACACTTCCCGATATATTAAAGATGAGCGAAATGATAATGTATCTAAGCACAACTGACAACATGCTTTCAATGTTGACTGTTTGCTTTTTCTTACTAAAATCTAAATTGTTTTTAGCTTTCTTTCACCAAAATGTCTAACAGAGTGAGTGAGCTATTAAGCATGTCCTTGATGTATTTATATATGTATATACTATATATATTATTGCTATTCAGTTGTATGATTGAAAATTACAGTTTTTAAAGTATGAGATAAAATGCAAAATCTTAACATGATATTTAATTCATAGATTTCTCCTTTTGATTGTATTTACGCTACCTAAGGGGCTACCGATTGTTTTTGAACAAAAAAACTTAACAAGAAATGTTACCAAAAAGTTTCATGAAAGAATTAGCCCCAGTAAAAAGTTCTTCAACTTGGTCAAAATATTCAGAAAAATATTCTTTTTAAAAATTGTTGCCATAAAAAATATATTTTTTTGAATGTTCTGACAAATCTACAATAAAAAATATAGGTTTAAATGCAAAAAATTTCGATTGATCTTGATTTGACCTTGAAAATAAGTTTCAAGATCAAAGCCATTGTTATTGTTATTTGAGCCCCTAGAAACCTAGCTGCTTTTGTCCAAAACATGCATCACTATCTTAAGTACTCTGTTCTCGTGATATTGGCCTGGAGAATGGAGTACACTATACTTTTGATAACGACAACATAAGCTGCTTTCTATAAAAATATCAACCGGTTACTTTCTGTCGCTGAAGTTATAGCTTTGCTAAAACTCTGTTCACAAACTTTAGAATAATTAAAAAATAGTATCGAAGGTCTTTTAAAAATCAAACAAAGTCTATTTTTGGAAATGAAAAATTATAGATATTGCTAAAAATCGAAAAAAAATGCTTCAAGCTCAGTATCAAACTAAAATCCCATAGTACATTATATGAAATGTTACAAACTATACTTGAACTTGATATAATTAAGTTTTTTTTAAAAATAATAAAAATAAGTATTTAAAAAATGTCGGCCTCTGTTTGACATCAAAGAGTCATGGATCAGCTCTTATGTTATCTGGAAGGAATAAATTGGCTTAGAGCTTTTGATTTGTAAAGCAAAATACTTATAGTTTCTTAGAATTTGAGGACACTTAATAATAATATAAAAAGTAATAAAATGACATACTTACTATATATTAATTTGCAATATCAAACTTTTGGTGAATTCTAATTAAATGAAATCCCAAAAACTGATACTCATTCAAAAAAATTTCGAATCGGGTTGCAAGACTTATATCTGAAGTCCTACTTCAGGTCCAACCCTTGTGAAGTTTATCAATATTTTTTCTTGTGCCTTTCCGGTGTACACGATGTTGTTAACAGCTATAAAATTGTGAATTCAAAAATTTAACAAGGATTTTAGCCAACTGACAACCCTAGCTACTCACAAGTTTTAGAATAAGTTTTCAGATTCATAGTAAAACTTTCTTTCAAAGTTTGTTGACTTCATCAACCCCCTGTTTTTGAATGCACCGCTATATTTGTATTTACAATTTTGGATCAGGCTAACTGATAACAGAGTATTAATTTGGTTTTTCTACATCCGCAAACATTTACTTCCTACTACGATGACATGGAATGTAACTAACATATTCAATTGTTCTTATAACCAATAATTATTTATCTATCATATCGTCGTTATCTCTAAAGTGACATTTCTCATCTAAAGGGCTTGCGCATAAGCAACATTCTATCGTTATGGGCCGTATTGAATAATTTCTGCTGACCACAGCAATATTTCTCGAAGAGCATTTGCCAAGGACAAACATTAAAAAAATATATTTCGTACGAATATTTTACTTGTTCTATATTAGTTTTTGATTATGGTCTATATATTTTAGAAAACAGCAACAAAATGTTTCAATAAAAATTTATGAATATCAAATTTATGGACATTTCGCATCTGAAAGCTAAGCTTCAGGAACAGCTTTAGTTGAGACAACAACCTAGAACTGTTATTATACTCAAACTCTGGTTTTCGGAATAAACTATGCCGCTGAAATATCCTATGATAGTGCTATTCATTGTTAGTAATTTTTTGGCTGTGGAAATAATTTGGTGGAAATATAAACTGTGAATCAGATTGGTGGCTTCAGATTAAGCATACAAGATATTTTTTGATGATTTTGAAACTTTTCCAATATAAAAAATGTAAAAATTATAGAAACCTTCACCTTCATGTCTCCTCTCTCTCCTTTATATCTTTATAAACTGTGTTGTTATGGCATGGACAAAAAGAATAATATTAGTTCATTAAATGCTACATTAACATTTTGAATAGGACAATATTTTTTTCATATCAGTCAGTGTGAGTATATATTGATTTTCGGGGTTAAAAGAAAGCTTGGGCATTTTTTTTGTGGAAAATTGAGTTCTCTACAATGTGAGTGTACATTTTTTTTATCGTAAATCGATTTTATGAAAAAACACGTCAGACTTTTTTGTAGATTATTTTGTTGCGAACAATTTTCTCTATTCAATTTTGAAATATATTTTATTTGGAGGGGTGTTACACACCAAAAAATAAAATTTTGAGTTTTGAAAAATAAATTCGAGAAACAAAATAAATTCCTGCATAAGATTTTGTAAGCGTTTTACGTAATTAATTTACAGCCACATAGATATATCTATATATCATATAATATATAAAGTGTCAGTTGGCAAGAAACCTAGATATTGGAACTATAACGGGCCACCATCTTGAAAAATATAGTGTAAACAGTTTTTTTGCGATATCTTGAGAACCGTTAGCTTCACGAAATTTTTTCTCAAAGCTTTTTTGTAGAAAATCGAAATCACTGCAATTTTAGTCTGGAAATTGAAAATAAAAAAATTATAATATGAAAATGGCTGAATGCGTTAAAGTGGACATAGGTTTCTTTTAAGATCAGAAGAATTAAGACTAGATAAATAATACAATCGCAATTTAAGAACTTTTTAGCCAGATTTTATAGCTGCTGCGCCTTAAAAATAATCATGGAATTAAGCGTTTCCCAGTGAATCCCGAAATGCAGCAATTCTAACTACATCTTGTGAAGTTAGCTCGCTTTCAAGTTTGATGGGATTGTGAAGCTCCAAAGTCTCTTACTTTATATTCATTTATTCAGATTATTGCGCATCACACACAGGCTGATGATGGCAATGACATACACTTTATTAACAGTTCAGGCATTAGCAGATGTTTTCAATAATGATTCGAAGCGCTTATTTGCCGATTTTGTGGCAGCTATATATATTGTCTGCTTGTTTTACAAAATATGACTTAGTTACAGCAATAAAGTTGCATGGTAGGTACCGCGCCTTTATATTCAAGCTGGTAAAATTTTCATGCTATGGCAGTTAAAGTTTGAAAGCTTTACCTCTACATTGCTACTATATGCCAACCCTCCACCACAACGATCTTATATGTATATAGCATATATATAATTTTATTGGAAAGTGTTACGCCTTATTGTCTGAAGCTGTTCGTTTTTTTTTGCAGTAATTACGCCAGTCTTGTCAAAAGTATTTCTGAAGCAAATTTCTCAGTATTGCACTTGTTAATTACATTTTTTTTGGAGCTGTTAGTTTTAATATAAAAAAGAAATAATGAATACGAATTTTCTTATGCTACATTTGTTTTTACACATATCCGCATTACACATTCAATTACAATTGGATGCATAACAGAAGCCATTTCTTTGTATAGTGGAAATAATAGGAAACGCATGATTGATTCCGTTTATTGTCGCATTATTAACCGCTGGGAATGAATGCTATACTTTTGTTTTTTTTTTGTTATTCATTTATTATTTATGCTTCTTCAAGCCAAATAATTTGTCATTTAGGTCATTAAAGCTTTGATTAATGTGCAGCTTTATAACTTCTTAACTTAAGGGATGACATATATTGAGTACATTAAATTTTGTAAAACAATTTCGTGCAAAAGGAAAATAAAAACAAAAACGCGCGTTGGAAATTTGCAATTGCTCATCAACTGATTGTATGGTTATTGATCTCATAGATACACATTTATACTATTTAGAGTATTATTCACAAACGAAAATTCTATTTTATAAGGTATTTTAAGAAAAAAAAGAAAAAAAATCGTATAATTTGATATCTTTTCTCAGTTTTTCTTTAAAAATATCATTATAGTTTCTTAACAGAATTTCAAAAATGAGATAACTATAGTGCAAACTTTCAAAAAAAAAATATATATTTAAGAAGTCCAGAATCTTCCAACTTTGCATTTAATATGATTAGTATCGGAAAATTATTTGATTTCTTTTCAAAATCTTGAAAAAAACTTAACCAAAATTTCTGATTCTTTTCAAAATCTAATTTTGAAAAATTATTCAATATCGCAATAACAATAAAGTAAACAAACATATTTATATGCCTTTTAGTTTAACTATATAAGTGAAAATAAGGCTTTTCAAGACTTAAGATTTTATATATTTTTATAATTCTTTAATATAGCTTAAAGTTCAAACCGTATTCCTGAAAGTTTTTTTCTTTGAATATTTTGTTTTTAAGATTTGTATCTTCTATCATTACTTCAAATTATTTTAGCTAACGTATTTTTTAAGTATTTAATGTAATTTTTAAATATTTGTTATTGTGTTACAATATTGTAGTATAAAATAACTTAGTTCTTGCTTTATATTTTAACTAAATAAATTGAAAATTGAAATCAGAAATGAGATAGTAATAAATGTCATATCAAGCTGTAGGTGGGATTGCGCTATTAAAAACAAATGGATTTTATTACCCATTCTATGTGGAATCTCCTTAAGGATAAGTTCAACAACTCGTTCTACTTAATTGATTAATTTCTAAATCAATTACCAGTTCTCTTAAACACACATTGTTCACGGAATTTGTTCAACTAATCGAATATATTGAAAAAAGGTGCATAACTCTAAGTCATTTTGCAACGGGCAGCATGGTGTGCGCTTTATACAATAAACTGCTAATACTGACAATACTATTTATCAGAAGTAAGTCCAACGCAAATAAAATTGATATTAACAATAAATGGCAGAGTTACGATAGTTACAATGAAAAAGTATTTTTGAACTTATTAAAAGCACTCGAACAAGCACGAAATTTTAATACCATACTGATACAAAGTAACGCCGCGCATCAGATCAACTTGAACGAGCTGATGATACCATATATTAGAACCGATCTGAACAAGAGTTTTTATATCAAAGAAAAATTCAACAAAGAGTTACTAGCATTACTTTACATAGCAGATACTGAAAACATTTTAAATGAACTTGAAAATTTGGCGCAGAACTTGCAACATATACGACAGTCGCGTATAATAATCTGGACTGAGCATAATCACCGAAATTCATCTACGTTGGAAAATATTTTCAAAAAATGCGAAGAACTCAGAATGATTAATGTTCTTGTACTTTGTGATAATAATGCTTATAGCTATAAACTCTACCCTACATTCGAAGTGTTTGACATACAAAATTTGAGACAGGCAGCTATATTATATCCAAATCAGCCTATCAATCTCCAAGGCACAGCATTTCGCACAATAGCCGATCAAATAGAACCACGTTCTATGTATATACGTGATAAGAATGGACGCTGGGAGCTTAATGGCTATATAGGCAAACTTATAAAAGCGTTCGTTGAAAATATAAATGGTACCTTGGAAATACCTTTTCCAATTGATATAAATACAAAATCCTACTTGGGTGACTTTCGTAATTTAACGCGCAACAATGTCATCGATGTAGCAACAAGTCTGTCAAGTCAAATGTTAGGGTTGGATATAAGTGAAGAATTTCTATATCCCATTGAACTAGCAAAATGGCTGATAATGTTGCCGGTATCTGACAATTTAGAGTCAAAGGATATCTTCTATTATATACTCAATTGGAAGTTTATACTTTTGTTGGCATTCTTCTGTATAGCAACAGTTTTTTTCAATTTAATGGAACACTTGTCGGCAGTAGAGCCATTTTCATGGACTATATTAATACATATGCTACCTAATCTGCGTACATTGCGTTTGCTGTTGGGACAAGCTTTTAAGTTGCGGCACCAAAAATTTTTTGCCATAAAACTTGTCTTCATTCTTATAGTTTTCCTGGCCATCATTTGCATAACAATGTACATCTCATTTTTACATACCTATCTGATAAGTGCTCCACGTTTGGCAGAAATTAATAGTTTTTCTGAGTTGAAAGAATCTAAGTTAAAGATCCTAATTGGCTCAATCGAGGCAAAGTTTGTTCGCCTGGCTTTTGGTGATGCTTTTTGGCAATCGTATAAGGATGTTTTCGTAATCACTAATAATTTTACGGAATTCTTTCGTCATCGTATGAGTTTAAACAAAACTTATGGTTATCCGATTACCACCTCATTGTGGCCCATGTTGCATAAGCAACAAAGTTTCTATGATAATCCAATATTTCGTCTGACTAAGGATATGGTGCTGTCACCCATGACATTATTAACTGTAACAACTAATGAAAATTCAATTTTTAGTGAAGCTTTGAATAAATTTATTTTGGACTCTCAGGCATATGGTCTCATGAAGTATTGGAATACGATGACTTTTTATGATATGATTGCTGCTGGCATGTTGCACTTAAGGGATTCCAGCAAGTACACAAAAATTCGCTCGTTAAGTGTTGCGGATTTTTACTGGATTTGGTGGCTGTGGTTTATTTTAATTTGCTTAAGTCTTATTGTATTTTTACAAGAAAATTTGAGGATTGGTTAAATCATTTAAAATAAAGAGCTGGCTAATTGGTTTTCTTCGTAATTATTTATTTATTTATTGTTTTTGAAATTCGAAATTTTTATATATGATATTTATTTTGTTATTTTGGTGTTCTACTAAACTACAGATTGGATCCATGGCTTTGTAGTTTTTTCTTCTCTTGAGCTATCTCTATATTGGTAGAGCCAGCCCTTTTTCCTTACTATCAAGGACGTAATGGAACTTTCATTTGTATTTATTTTGATTAAAAATTATCGAAGCAAGTGTCTACAAAATAATCTCGTATATTAATATCGAATGAGAAATCTCGAGATAAAAATGTTGTGGAAATACCCCCTGCGGTCGAAACTGATTAGGAGATGTGTTGCAACAGGATCTTCTGTCGAATGTCATTCGGTCTGTTTGTGGCAATTCTGTGCAATCAAAATCTTTCTTCATTGCTCTTAAAAACAAAGAAAAATTTACAGTATGTGCTAAATAATTTTTTTTTATTTCACTTAAAAAGTTAAGTGCGCAAAATATTCCATCACAAATAGAAAACAACTGAAAAGACACATGAAAAACCACAACAACCAAATCCAATGTAAATCACTGACATTCAAAGCTTTCAATCCATGTTGCTTGCTGGTATCGTTCAGTACCAATTTTCGGGCAGCAATCATATCATAAAAAGTCATCGTTTTCCAGTATGAAAACAAACCAGTGGCATGCACCTCCAGGATGAAATTATTCAGAGATTCCTTAAAGATGGAATTCTCATTTGCTGTTAGAGTAAATAAAATGAGTGGATCTATCATCATTCCGGTGGGCAAACGAAATATCGCACGCTGATAGAAACTTTGCATTCTATTCAACATCGGCCACAATGATATGGTAACCATATAACCGACAGTGTTGTTTAAACTCTTACGACGTCTTGTGAAATCAGTGAAACTATCTGTTATCTCAAAAACATCACTATTTGACTTCCAAAATTTCTCGCCTCTGCGATAACGTAGCACTGCTGCTTCCTGCGTTGCAATCAGAATTTTTAATTTAGTTCGCTTAAGATCCGCAAACTCATTAACGTCATTTTGTTGCGGTGCACGTGTTAGATAGGTATTCAAAAATGTTGTATACAGTATAATGCATATAATTGAGGCAAAAACCAGGATAATAAAAATAAATCTCGTAGCGACCAAGTTGTGACGTTGTAATTTATATGATTGTCCCAAAATAATACGAAGTGCTCTATCATTGAACAACAACTGCAAGCAATTGTTCCAGCTTCTCTTGCTCCTTCTTAGTGTTTGCAAAGAAGATACATATCTTTCCATTAAACCGAAAACCACTGAGGCCACATAGAAAAAACACAACAACAGTAGAAACTCCCAGCTGAGTATATAGGCGTAAATATCGCGTGTTTCCATAAGCTCGGCCACCGGTAACATTACAAACCATTTTCCCAATTCGATGGGATAAAGAAATTCCTCACTTAAAGTTGAATTTGTTAGTGGAGCACTTAAGCTGGCCGCTATATCAATAATACCGCTGCGTGTTAAATTAAAAAAATCACCCAAGTAGGCCACCTGGTTCAATTTTACAGGCAGAGGCATTAGCACGGTGCCATTTAAACATTTCCTTGCATAGGTGTCCACGAGTTTGCCTATATAGCCGGCTAGCACTAATTTGCCAGACTTATCGGGCAACAGCATTGTGCGTGGTTCATTTTGATCGGGTAATGTGCGCAGCCCAGTGCCGTGTAGATTCAAGTGTCGATTTGGGTATATGCAACAAATATTGGTTATATTTTTCTTAATTATTTTATGTGTTGGAAATAGTTCATAGCTGTATATAATTCTAGTATGCTCAAAGTTCTCAAAAGCAACAACAACGTTTGACATTTTTAATTTTTGAGAGGTTTGAAATATACTGGAGACCATTGTCACATTTTCTTGATCTCCTTCGATTAATGCCAATATGCGCGTTTGTCGTATGTGCTGTAAAGTTGTTGCTAAAGCTTCAAGATTCTCAACAATGAACGTATCATCAGCTAGACAAGCTATGGCAAATACTTCTTTGTTAAAATATTTCTTGATATAAAAACTATGCCGAAAATCCAGTAATATTCTAGGTTCACTTAATTTCCCAAAATAATCATGCAAAATATCATTTCTGTGTTGGCCACATTGCATTACTATGGTATTGAAATTCCTTTCATGCTTTAAATATTCTTTTAATTTAAGAAGTAAACTTTTATTTTTAGTTGTGTATGTAATGTCTATGTTATTTCCTACAAAGTCTGCTTGACTACTTTTGTATGTCGCACTTCTTTTTATTTCAAAAACGAGTATTGTTAGCATGAGCGCTAATTTAAAAGCAAGACCAAACATGCTGCACGCTTCCACGAAAGTATCTAGTGTTATGAACAACTCTTTTGCTAATCCTTTAGTTTTATGTTCAAGCAATTGAAATTATATTATTAAATTTAACAATATGTACTTATAGTAATAAATTGATTACCTACATTTGCTTCTTCAATACAATTTTTCCATAATGAATCTTCTATTAATAAATTAAATATTCTTGAAATATTTGGCTCCACTGCAATAAATATACTGAATATTTGAAAAGTCTCTTACATGTCTTCGATGTATGCTGAAAGTACTAATAATTTAAAGACACCGTAAATGTCGAAAAAATGTTGAAAAAAGTCGAAAACGAAAGGACCTTCAAAAAGGAAAAAAAGTGCGTGTTGCTTGTTCATATACTATTCAAAAATTTTGATTTAAAGAAATATTTTGTTTAATTATTAGCTCAATTTTTATCTGCAATAATTTACATTAAGTAATATGTCAGTTACACAAAGATTTAAGAAATAAGCTCTTCAAAAAAATGGTTGCATTTCAAATAAAACTTTAATATTGATACACATATTTGGACTTTATTTAAAAAAAAAGCATTTAACAATAGTTATACTTATCAGTTAAATTTACAATTTTATGAGTTTTAAGCCATTCAATAAGCAATTCTCCCAAAAAAGCTCCAAAGGAAATCGATAGTCCACAAAGGAATTGTAATATTACATGTTGTAGGTCTTCAACTCTAGCCGCATGAAATTCAGGCGATCCTCTTGAATCACGCAATGGTAAGAGACCCAACATCAACGTATCCTGATAATTTAAGTCATACCAATGTTGATATAGCCCCGATTCCCTTACGCGCAACATGAACGCATGCAATGGAGCCGCAAAAATCGAATTAAATTGCAGTGGAAATGAAGATAAATCAAAATTTTGGATGCAAATATTCGGCGTAACATAAAATAAACGATATCCAAAATGCTTCTGTTTCTTGGCATAAACTGACCAAGTAGATGTCGATATAAAATAGGCGTATGAAGTATTGAAAGTACTGCGCAACTCAATAACATCAGCATAAGACACAAGATCTTCAAATATGCTCCCATACTTTTGCATAAATTCTTGACCCTTAAAAAGTGCTACACCGTCAATCATCCCTTTGTGAGCAGCAATGCGTAGATTTGACTTAAGCAAGTCATGGAAACTTTGAGGGCTCTGCATCGACGGGTGTTCCGTTAGATAAGTTTGTAGGTATACCCCGAACATCAATTGCGTGAAATATCCTGACAGAAAAAGCAACATAAATGTTAACTTGTGTGTTGCCAACATGTTTATGGGATACAAAAAACTCTGAGCAAATACTCCACGAAAAACTTTATCATTCAAACAAATTTGATAGAAGAAACGTTCATGACTGGAGCTCCCGCCTGACTTGGTATAACGCCAATAAATATAATTGCTAAGGCCGACTAAAATTCCAAAACTATATAGTATTGCAATTAATATCACGTATGTTTTCCAACCAAATATTATTTTATATATATCGTCAATAGTGACATTGGATATGGGTATCATGATACATAAATTACTTGCCTCTACTGGGTAACTAAAGCCGACCATATTTTTGCCTTGTACAGAAGAACTCGCTAATGTAGCAGGAATGTCAAGTGTGTCATCTTTCGTTAGTTTCAAGAGTTCAGCATAAAATATTGGCTGGTGCAATGTAATTGGTAGTGGAATTTTCAGAGTGGCATTATGATGCTTAGCAAATGCGCTCAGCAATCGGCCAACGTACCCCATTAAGTGAATTTCACCCGTTTTTTCATTGGTGTGTACCATAGCACGTGGTACTATCTGATCGGGATAAGTTCGTATGGGATGACCATGCAAGTTGAGCAATGAATGGTCAAAATATGGTCCCGTGTGCTTGTTTGATTCCAGTACTTGTACGCGGGGAAAAGGTATGTAGCCATAAAATGTAGTCCCATCTTGAAAAACCACGATGATATTCAACATACTTAGGCTATAGCATATTTTGAAAAGTGTGTGCAACTGTTTTGGAACATCGATTATTTCTTCACTTTTCTGCTTTATATAGATGAGAATTCTTGTGCCACGCATGTTATTCAACTCTGTTGCCAATTCCACCAGGTTGCCTTGTATACTTTCTACATTTTCCGTTATACTTAATACCAAAAAGTTGTTATTCCATTTGCCCGTTAGTATAAAGTTGCTCTCATTATTTATTAATATTTTTGGTATTTCCAGTTCCCTTAAAAACTCTGCATTATATAGTTCCATCCGACTTGCATAGACTAAAAGCGTCTCATAGCGTTTTTCTTTGTATATATCATATAAAAGTCCATATAAGTTGCTCTCTTTATACAAAACTGTTGTAGTTTCACTACTTTTACTTTTTACTATTACAGTGATGAGAGTTGTTAACCAAAGTAGTTTCATATTGTTACTAATAATTATAATAACTAAAGGTTACCATCAATAATAAGGCAGGTGCTCATTTTTTTCCGTTGCTTGCAGTTTTTTAATTATCCAATAAACACAGATCTGGAGAAAAAGATTTGATTGTTTTTCAAAAACCATAACGTATGGTGTGGGTGGTCTTCATCTAATGCTTCATATTTGAGTTTTTAATTAAAGGAAACACAATTATGCGTGGAAATTTTTCACTAAGAGCTTCTGGACTATATTTTTATCCAAAAAAAAAAAATATTAAAGTGTTGGTAAAATTGTCAAAGCAATTTTCACATGCGAGTATGTATATGGGAAGAAATTACTTTTAGATACATGTACGTTAAGTTCACTATGAATTTTTTGAAAAATATATAAAAAATATTTGATCAAAAAATAGTTTTGTTTCGTTGTATTTAACAACGGATACTTTCAGTGGCGTCGCTTCCTCGGAACATTGGGGAGATGCCAAGAATTATAATTCCTCCACTATAAGTTGGTTTTATTGAATTAATGTATTGAATATTAACTTGTGTCAGACCCTTGGGGGAAATGCTTTTTACTTGATTTTTTTCGCATTATTTGCAGTCAGGGAAAAAATCAATGATTTTATGAATGATACCTCGAAACCGAAAATGTTTAAGTTGAAAAGAAACATTCTTGCTTTGAATTCAAAAAAAACTCACATTGAATTAAATTGATTTCATATATGATTCAAAGTAGAAAAGAGTTTAATGCAAACAACAAAAAAAAAGAGTAAATTCAAATATTCGCAACTTTAAAATGCAATTTTAAGTTAAGATAATAAAATGTTAATTTTAATACTTTTGAAATACAAAATAAATTTACTGTTGTTTGTGGTAAAAATAAATTCAGTGTAAGCTTTTCTGATTTTCAATTTGCTTGAAATAAGTTTCAGTTGAAATAAACACCTTTTTATGCAATATAAAAATTTTGATTTGAGACTGGTGCTATGATGGTGTTTGGTCACAAAGTCGAATTTTGGTGCAGAATTGTGATCAATTAAGCCGAACTCATTATCTTATTCACCGTCAAGTTTTAGAACCCAAGTTTCTACAATAAACCGAAACATAGTGATAATTGTTGTTAAATGAATTGAAGGCGTAGCTTTGCATAGTCGACCACTTTTGAGTTATTTATAAAGATATGGTTGCACGCATGGAAAAAATATTTTGACAAGCTGTTGAAGCTAGAGAAGAACTTATAAGGTTTTTGAATAATGAAATTGTTGGCATACCATACATATACCTGTACCTTTTAAATTTACTGAGAAAGAGCTTTTCATAAAATCTAAATCTAATCTTGAAAACAAAAAAATAAGTAGGCAACAGTAATCAGTAACCATTTGATTGTTTGCTCTAGATCAGCAGTGGGCATGAAAACTTGCAAAAGAGTGCAACAACAAAGTCAAGCAACAAAAACCAAAATTTTAAGGTTTTTTTGCTTTCATGTTCAAATTCGCCAGCGTTACAAAAAAACCAAATTGCACTACAAATAAACACAATTGCTACATTCTTCCAGGCACAATGCGTCACCATCGGTAATGCCTTTGTGTGTTGGCTTTGTTTTTATTTGAACCCAAATCAATACTGTAGGTCGACAGCGTTGAAATTCTGCGAATTGTTTTTTGGTTGTTTGTACGTCGACAAACGGTTCAGGCCATGAGGACGATAAGAGCCACTACGTGCCCATTGCTTCTCTAGTTTATAAAAACATTCTTTTGACATATAGAAAGACTTGATGCAAAGCAAGAACATATATTTCAATATCTTAAGCTAAAGTGCGTTATAATCAATATATAAGCCGTTTTCTCTAAAAGTGGCGTAAATCCATTTTGACCAAAAACTAGTTAATGATAAAAATAAATATAATTTACTATGAACTTTTTATTTAAAAGTTTTTTCTTCGGATTTTGCTTATTCAAGATACTTGCAAATAAATGTGAAATTACGCCCTCGTGAGCAAAAAACGAGCTGAAAAACTTGTCTCAAGAATCAAAAAAAAATAAAAAAACTCGAACATTCAGCTCTTGGAAATTTCATTGAGTGAAATCCACAGAGTAAAGTCTGATGAGATAACTCAAGTAGCGGGTAGCAATTGTCATTGGTGATCATTTACAGTGACCGAAAGAAGGCATTTCATTGCTAAAACATTATTCGGAATATGTGACTGAATGTATTTAAAAAATAAGATATTTATTTTTGTCGTACTTTTATTGGCAAGCTGCTTTTTTATTTAAATAACACAAACACTAAAGCAATAAGTTCTTAAAAAAAAAATTTTCACATATCAAATAACATTTTCATATAATTTAGAATTAATAATGACAATTTAACAATTATTGTACTTGTCAGTAAAATCTACAATTTTATGAGTTTTTAGATATTCAATAAATAACTCACCAAAAAAAACTCCAAGAGAAATTAACAGTCCATAAAGGAATTGTGACATAACCCGTTCTAGATCTTCAACTTTAGCGGCATGAAATTCATTCAATCTATTTGAATCGCGCAATGGTAAGAAACCTAGCTTCAACGTATCCTGAAAATTTAAGCTATACCAATGTTGATATAGCCCCGATTCCATCACGCGCAGTATGAACGCATCCAATGGAGCCTCATAAATCGAATTCAGTTGCAATGGAAACGAAAAAACTTGAAACTCCTGTATGCAAATATTAGGCGTAACATAAAATAAACGATATCCAAAATGCTCCTGTTGCTTGTCAAGAACTGACCAAGTAGATGATGTCACACCATAAGCAAATGATGTATTAAGAGCATTGCGCAACTCAATTACGTCAGTATAAGATTCAAATGCTTTAAAAATGTTCCCATACTTTTGTATAAATTCTGAACCTTTTATAACTTGTACGCCGTCAACCACCTCTTTGTGAGTAGCAATGCGTAGATTGGAGCCAAGCAAATCTTGAAAACTTTGAGAGCTCTGTATCATTGGGTGTTCAGTAAGATAAGTTTGTAGATAAACACCGAACATCACTTGCGTGAAATACCCTGTTAAAAATATTAGCATAAAAGCCAGCTTGTGTGCTACCAACATGTTTTTGGGATAGGCAAAACTTTGTGCTAATATTCCACGAAAAACTTTATCATTCAAAAACATTTGATAGGAAAACCGTTGGCAACTTGAAACGCCTGAATTAGTACTCGTATAACGCCAATAAATATAATTGCATAGGCCGACTAAAATTCCAAAACTATGTAGTAATGCAATTAATAGCACATATATTTTCCAACCAATTAATATTTTATATATATCGTCAATAGTGACATAGGGTATGGGTATCATAACACAAAAATGACTTATCTCTACTGGGTAGCTATGGCCGAGCATACTATTGCCTATTAAAGGACTCGCTAACGTAGCGGGAATGTCAAGTGTGCCATTTTCCGTCAATTTCGTAAGTTTCATTATTTGCCCTAACGTAACTGGTAGTGGAAATTTCAGGGTGGCTTTATGATGCTTGGCAAATGCGCTCAGTAATCTACCAATGTAGCCTTTTAATTCTATATCTCCAGTTTTTTTATTGGTGTATACCATACCACGTGGTACCAGCTGATCGGGATGAGTGCGTATGGGATGACCATATAAGTTAAGCATTGAATTTCCAAAATATCGACCCATGTGCTTGTCCACTTCCAGTACTTGTACGCTGGGAAAAGGTATGTAGCCATAAAATGTAGATTCATCTTGAAAAACTACGATGATATTCAACATGCTCAGATTATAGCATATTTCGAAAAATGTGTGTAACTTTTTTGGAAAATCAATTGTTACTTTACTTTTCTGCTTTATATAGATGACAATTCTTGTCCCACGTATGCTGTTCAATTGCGTTGCCAATTCGTCTAAGTCGTCTTGTATATTTTCTGCATTCTTCTTTATACTTAATACCAAAAAATTATTATTCCATTTATCCGTTAATGTAAGTTGTCTCTCGTCATTTAATAATAACTTTGGAACTTCCAGCTGCTCTAAAAAATCCGCATCATACAGTTCCTTCTGACGTGCATGAACTATTAATGTTTCATAGCATCTTTCCTTGTGTATATCATTTAAAAGATCGTTTAAGCTACTCTCCTTATACAAATTTGTTTCATCACTTTTACTTTTTACTATTACTGTGATGAGAGTTGTTAACCAAAGAAGTTTCATTTTGAAACTAATAAGTGTAATAACTAGAGTTTGCCGTCGATAGTATGGCTGGTGCTCATTTTTTCTCGTTACTTTCAGTTTTTGTAATAAGGCAATAAACATAGATCTTGAGAAAAAGATTTGATTGTATTATAACATACAGTGGTCTTCATCTAATGCGTCGTACTTTAGCTTTTTATTTAAAGAATACTTAGTTTTGTGTGGATATTTCTTATTTAGAGCTTGCGCACTATACCTGTAGCCAGAAAAATATTAAGGTGTTGGTAAAGTTGTCAAAGGAATTTTCAAAAGAAAGTCATCGCTTATGAAGCTTAAAAAAATGATTTGCCCAAATATCAGAAATATAAGGGGACAATTCCAAAAGTGTTTAATTCAGATTGACGCTATATGTTCTGTTCCTTAAAAATACAGAAGATTGTATTTTAAGATGATCCCAATCTGCTTGAAGCTCGATTAATATGAGAGAAATTGTGCGAGAGTCAACTTTTTGGCAGATCAGGAAAAAAGAGCTCATAATATTATATTCTAATGGTGGCTCATAGGTATTTTATATGGGAAACAATGTTTTATTAGACAGTTTCGTGTATATTTCGATAAAAAAACTTCTTCACGAAGAGGACTAAGAACAATAGAAAGAGTTTAAAAATAAACAAAAAAAAAAACAATTAAAAATTTATGTTTTTTTTCATTATCCGAAATATTCCTAAGCTCTGAAAGCTTCTTGATTGAGGAAATATTATCTTCACGGAAAAAATACCGATATACTTCTCTCTGCCAAATTTTAGGCTTTTTCCAATGATCTCAATCCTGTTTGTGTAAGATTTTTCTTTGACGAGATAAAGACTGTCAAAGAAGCGTTCTTTTTCATATAAATCGTATGAAAAACTAAAAACTTAATGAGCCACCGCTTGCACTAAAATGTTCCAGTTCCTTTACAAATTTACCATTTCACATGCCCCTTTTACGGGATATAGACGTTATTAAAAGAATACCATAATTGACATACGAACCTATACGAATAAAGAAACTTACGCACCAACGGACGGTCTAATTTACACAAACTATAATAAAACAATAAATTTATTTCTAATATCTAATAACTTCAAAAAATTGAATTCCATTAATATATTAAAAAAAAAAATAATCCAATGAGATAACTAAAAATGATAACTGACGTAATGAGACCGAAAGACGGAATTTAGTCATTTTTAAGAAATTATTCGAAAAATATGATTTTAATTAAAAAAATTAGCTCTTTATAAGTAGTTTTCGTAGTTTTACTGGAAAGCTGCCTTTTTAATTTAAACTGCACAAAAAAAAAAATTCTTTAAAGAAATTTTCATAAATCAAATAAAATTTCAAGATGGCTAAAAATATTTTACACAAATAACTATTTAACAATAACTATACTTATCTAAAAAGTGAACAATTTTATGAGTTATTAGCCATTCAATAAGCAACTCTCCCAAAAACACTCCAAAAGAAATCAAAAGTCCACAAAGAAATTGTGATAATATATGTTGTAGGTCTTCAACTTTGGCGGGCTGAAATTCATACAATTTGCTTGAATTGCGCACTGGCAAGAATCCCAACATCAACGAATCCTGAAAACTTAAGTCATACCAATGCTGATATAGCCCCGATTCCATTACGCGCAGTATGAACGCATTCAATGGAGCCTCATAAATTGAATTCAGTTGCAATGGAAATGAAGATGTATCAAATTCCTGGAGACAAATCTTAGGCGTAACATAAAACATACGATACCCATAGTACTCGTGTTGTTTGGCATAAACTGACCAAGTAGATGTTGACACAGTGTAGGCGTATGAAGTATTGAGAGCACTGCGCAAGTTAATAACATCAGCATAAGTTCCAATTTCCTTAAAAACGCTGCTATATTTTAGCATAAACTCTGGGCTTTTAAGAACTGGTATAGCGTCAATCACCCCTTTGTGAGTAGCAATGTGTACATTGGAGTCAAGCAAGTCTTGAAAACTTTGACAGCTATGGATCATTGGGTGTTGTGTAAGATACGTTTGTAGGTATACACCGAACATCAATTGCGTGATATATCCTGATAGAAAAATTAACATAAATGTTAACTTGTGTGTTACCAACAAGCTTTTGGGATACGCAAAACTTTGTGCTAATATTCCACGAAAAACTTTATCATTCAAGCAAATTTGATAGGAAAAACGTTGGCGTTTTGAAACGCCTGAATTGATGTAACGCCAATAAATATAATTGCTTAGACCGACCAAAATTCCAAAACTATGTAGCAATGCAATTAATGGCACATATATTTTCCAACCAAATAATATTTTATATATATCGTCAATAGTCACATTGGGTATGGGTATCATAATGCACACATTACTTATCTCTACTGGGTAGCTAACGCCGATTCTATTGCTGCCTAGTAAATAAGTCGCAAGTGTAGCAGGAATGTCAAGTGTGCCATTTTTCGTTAGTTTCACAAGATCGGCATAAAATTTTGGTTGCCCCACTATAATGGGTAGTGGGAATTTCAGGGTGGCATTATGATACTTAGCAAATGCGCTCAGTAATCGGCCAAGGTAGCCTATTAAGTCCATTTTTCCAGTTTTTTTATTCGTATGTACCATGCCGCGTGGCACTATCTGATCGGGATAAGTGCGTATGGGATGACCATTCAAGTTTATCATGGAATTGCGAAAATATGATCCCACATGCTTATTTAATTCCAGTACTTGCAAGCTGGGAAATGGCATGTAGGCATAAAATGTTGAAACATCCTCAAAAATAACGATGATATTCAACATGCTTAGTCTATAGCACATTTCGAAAAATGTCCGCAACTTCTTTGAAAAATCAATAATTTCAGGACTCTTCTGCTTAATATAGAAGACAATTCTTGTGCCTCGTATGTTGTTCAATTGAGTTGCCAATCCGTCTAAGTCGTCTTGTATATTTTCTGCATTCTCCTTTATATTTAATACCAAAAAGTTATTATTCCATTTGTCAATTAATGTAAAGTTGCTCTCATTATTTATTAATGACTTTGGTACCTCCAGTTGCTGTAAAAACTCCGCATTATATAGTCCCTTCTGATTTGCCTGAACTACCAATGTTTCATAGCGTCTTTCTTTGTATATATCACTCAAAAGACCGTTAAGATTACTCTCCTTACACAGCTCTGTTATAATTTCATCACTTTTACTTATCACTATTGCAGTGATGAGAGTTGTTAACCAAAGTAGTTTCATATTGGAACTAATAAGTTTAATAATTAAAGGTCGCCATCAATAATAAGGCTGGAGCTAATTTTTTTATCGTTGCTTGAAGCTTTTTTTGTTATTTTATAAACAGAGATCTGGAAAAAAAGATTTGATTGTGTTTTAAAAAATACAAACTCATGGTGACCTTCAGCTAATGCGTCATCCTTTAGCTTTTAATTTAAAGAAGACTCGGTTATGTGTGGATAATTTTTATTTTAAGCTTGTGCGCTGCACACTGAAAAAATATTTAAGAGTTGGTAAAATCATCAGGGTTCGAATTTTCTGTGCAAGAAGTAGCAAGAGCACCGAAAATTGTGCTGTGGCTTCCTAGTAATATAAAGAGCGATATCCAGCTAGAACAGCAGTTTGCAGTTTGTTGAAAGATGCTTATGAAGTAAAAAAAATAAGAGGTTTTGTTGTCGGAAAAATCGTAACAATTTAAAAAATATTTAAAAGGTTTGAAAAACCAAAAAAAAAACATTTAAAAACCATAAACACTTTCCTTCCATTTTAGCTTGGTGAAAGATTTCTACAAATTCACTGGCACTGGCAGTTATTTTTCATTTTCATGAGAGTAAATTTCTATATTTCAACTAAGATTTTAATATAGTTTGGAATTTTCCATAGAAATAAGGATTTAACAATATCTATACTTATCAGTAAAATCTACAATTTCATGAGTTTTTAGCCATTCCAATATTAACTCTCCCAATAAAACTCCAAAAGAAAGTAACAGTCCAGTAAGAAATTGTGATATTATATGTTGTAGGTCTTCAACTTTTGCGGCATGAAACCCAAGTGATCTGCTTGAATCGCGCACTGGTAAGAAACCCAACATCAACGTATCCTGAAAATTTAAGCTATACCAATGCTGATATAGCCCCGATTCCATCACGCGCAGTATGAACGCATTCAATGGAGCCTCATAAATCGAATTTAGTTGCAGTGTAAACGAAGATATATCAAATTCCTGTATGCAAATCTGAGGCGTAACATAAAATGAACGATATCCAAAATATTCCTGTTGCTTGGCATAAACTGACCAAGCAGATGATGACACAGTATAGGCATATGATGTGTTGAGAGAACTGCGCAACTTAATAGCATCATCATAAGATCCAATTTCCTTAAAAATGCCCCCATACTTTTGCATAAATTCTGCACCCTTAAAAAGTGGTACGGCGTCTATGACCCCTTTGTGAGTAGCAATGCGTAGATTGGAGTCAAGCAAATCTTGAAAACTTCGAGAGCTCTGTATCAACGGGTGTTGTGTAAGATAAGTTTGCAGGTATACGCCGAAAATCATTTGCGTGAAGTATCCTGATAGAAAAATTAACACAAATGTTAGCTTTGATGTTGCCAACATGCTTTTGGGATACACAAAACTTTGCGCTAATATTCCACGAAAAACTTTATCGTTTAAACAAAATTTATAGGAAAAACGTCGGCGACTTGGATCCTTGCATGACTTGGTATATCGCCAGTATACATATTTACTTAGGCTGACTAAAACTCCAAAACTATATAGCAATACAAGTAATAGCATAGATACTTTCCAATCAAATATGATGCTATATATATCATCAACTGTCACAATAGGTATGGGTATCATTACACATAGCCGACTAATATCTACAGGGTAGCTAGAGCCGAGCATATTGCCACCTAGTAAATAACTCGCAAGTGTTGCAGGAATGTCAAGTGTGCCATTTTTCGTAAGTTTCATGAGTTCACCAAAAAATATTGCTTGTCCTAATGTAAGTGGTAGTGGAAATTTGAGGGTGGCTTTATGATGCTTGGCAAATGCGCTCAGTAATCTACCAACGTAGCCAATTATTTCGATGTTTCCAGTTTTTTTATTGGTAAATACCATACCGCGTGGTACCACCTGATCTGGATAAGTGCGTATGGGATGACCGTATAAGTTAAGCATTGAATTATTAAAATATCGCCTCATGTGCTTGCTTAGTTCCAGTACATGTACCCTGGGAAAAGGCATGTAGCCATAAAATGTAGATTCATCTTGAAAAACTACGATGATATTCAACATGCTCAGATTATAGCATATTTCGAAAAATGTGTGTAACTTTTTTGGAAAATCAATTGTTACTTTACTTTTCTGCTTTATATAGATGACAATTCTTGTCCCACGTATGCTGTTCAATTGTGTTGCCAATCCGTCTAAGTCGTCTTGTATATTTTCTGCATTCTCCTTTATATTTAATACCAAAAAGTTATTATTCCATTTGTCAATTAATGTAAAGTTGCTCTCATTATTTATTAATAACTTTGGTACCTCCAGTTGCTGTAAAAACTCTGCATTATATAGTCCCTTCTGACTTGCCTGGACTACCAATGTTTCGTAGCGTCTTTCCTTGTATATATCAATTAACAGACCGTTTAAGTTTCTGTCCTTAGACAATCTTATTGTAATTTCATCACTTTTACTTTTCACTATTACAGTGATGAGACTTGTTAACCAAAGTAGTTTCATATTGGAACTAACTAGTTAAATAGCTATTGGTTGCCATCATGAATAAAGCTGGTAAGACTGGCTGATATTTTTTTTTCGTTACTTGCAGTTTTTGTAACTGTCCAATTAACACAGATCTGGAGAAAAAGATTTCTTTGTTTAAAAAAAAAACACCTGGCGGTCTTCATCTACTGCCTTTTAATTAAAGGCAAAAATAATTAGCCGTGGATATTTTTCATTTACAGCTTTTCCACTATATCTACCTTTACCGTAAAAAATAAATAGGATCTGGTTAATAGTCAAAGAAATTTTTAAATGAAAATTATGGAAATCGAAGCGACATAAATAAATTTTGCCTAAATAAAAGATTGTACCAGAAGACCGACGACAGTGTGGTCCTTCGTTAGAGGTTGAAAAAGTAATTTTGAATACCGGCGAATATCTCAAAAATATATGGATAACATATAAAAAAGTTGAAAAGAGGTTACAAATTCGAAAAGTCGATAAAAGTTGAAAAATATGGAAAATGTTGAATAAGTTGAAAAAGGAGAATGGATAGTAATCAAAAACAAAAACTGTTGGAAACAGTTGAAAGGGGTTGGAAAATGTTTGCATTTATTTGTAGGAAACGTTCTCTTTTCAAAGTGTACTTTCCGTTTTTATTGGTTTTTTTATTTGCAAAATTAAATTTTATGTGACATTATAAACAAATGCTTGCTGTTGCTCTTCAGCAAATGAATTGATCTAAATGAAACTAAGTATGACATATCAAAGGGGATGAATTGAACTTTAATTAATCGTTTGAAAATTTAAAAAATTTAATAAGTTTGCAAAAAAAGGTCATTATACACCAGAGGCCTACATAATTTTTCAGTCTCAAATATATACGTACAAATGTAAAAGTTCTATTGTGCAGCATGGTGCACCGGCATAGAGATGTACAGCTGCGTTACATGGGTTATGTCAGTAGATAATTCATATCATATACCTAAACAAGAACCAATTAATTGGCAACTACAATGTTGTTGCATAAGTTCAAAAACTTAAATCGATCACCCAGTTAGTTGCACCATAATAACCTAATAATTATTTTCAGCTTATTCTATAAAAATATGTAAAAGCTTAACGTAAGCAAAATTATGTTAGTTTAAACAAAATAATAAATTGTTAATTTAAACAAAATAATTAACTGTCAGTAAGTTCATGAACCAAATACAAAATGTTAATGTAAGCAATTATACATAATGCCAATATCTATATAAAGTAAAATCAATAAAATGTAAAACAATATTTCAATATGAAACAATAAAGTTTATTTTAAAATTTAATTTTTTTTTAATAGTCCGCTCGACAGCCACGTAAGTCATGCACCTACATCATGATTTCTAAATATCTTAATCGTGTTGTTCTTTGATAAAATCATTCATGTAAAAGAATACTGATCTTTCCCTACTCTTAAATAAAATCATCTCTTCACATAAGATTTTTTCGTTAAACTCACTTTTTTTTTGGCATCGAAAACAGGACGATTTCATTTATCTTGATTTAAAAATAGCTTTCACACTGACACTATCACAATTTTTCTGACGATATCCCTTTGTTTGATATCAGCTGACTCCTTTTCATTTGACACTGCTGACTCATTCCATTTTGTTTGAAATTATTCTGGAAATAAAACTTCCCTTTAACACAAAAACTCTTGCATATACAATGTTTCCATAATGCATGTTATATATTATGTAAGCTTATTTTTCCGACTGTTTGTCTTTGTTCCTTTCATTTAACAGCTGTTTGACTATGAAGTTTTGACGTAAGTGGGGAAATTGAATAGCGCTGATCATAATAATACGTGATAACGAGTGAAAACGAGTAGGTTTAAGAGAAATCAAATTGCGAGTGAGTTAAATTTGTATTTAAATTTGTATGAAAACAGAGCAGATTTCATTTCGATTAATATAAACTGTGCTAATTTTGATGTCAGTGTGAACCTCCTAAGAAACTCAATGGCTTAGAATTTGAGATGTTTTTTATTTGAAAATTTAATTAGATGGTTTTATTGAATTGATGTATTGAACAATAATTAGAGTCAGATCCTTTAGGGGGCAATGCCCTCTGCACCTCTACCGAATTGACGCCACTGGTTAAATGAAACCCCTTTGAGTTTTTTTATCAATTTTCTCAACAAATCGGCAAAGAAAACTGCCTCATTATTCTAATTGTTGACTAGATAATTTTTCACGTAAAGTTCTGCGCTGATTCCAAAACAAATGCTTTCATGTTTTGAGTTTGAGATATTGTGAAATATCTTTTCTGTCAATTAAATAAAAATATTACTGCGCTAAGTTGCAAATATAACAAATATTTTTTTGTCTCTATAAATTTCACATCAAATGAAGTGTAATAAAACTTTCATTCTTTATTCTATTCGAAAAGTTTATATAATGATTGATGATCTCATTTATTATAATTTCTGACACTTCAAATTTACCTTAGAAGCGTCATGACTAGCTCATGTGAATATAAAGATGTCATATGTTCCCTAAACTTTAGAGACTTTTATTGAAAACATTTTGAAAAAAAATTGTTTTCTTTTTGAAATTCGTCATCATCAAGAATATTCCGCAAGACTTTTCCCTAAATTTGTAATAAAATCAGCTTTGTTGTTTCTGCGTTACACTTAATTTCTTTCGACTATTGTGGAGAATGGGTCATGAGTTAGAAATTTTGACAGCTTGCTTCTCCAAACATGAAGAAGTCATCCCCTTGTTGTGTACATTCCTAAGTAATTGACAAGAGCATATAATCGGAAATGTTTGGGAATTGCTTTCGCGCAAGGATAATTAAAATGTACAGTAAAGTATAGTTTTTTTTTTTTATTTTGGTGTATCAAAGATGTTTATCTCGAAAAACATAATTAGTCATTTTAATTATATTTCATTCATCATAAGTGCATATTGGCAATATATTTGTGTTTAAAATCATTTAGCCTCCGACTGGTATACGAGCAAGAAATAATATTTTTATAAGTTCTCGAAGCATGTCTTTGAAATTCATGTGGCTTATCACTATATCACTGGTACTGGGGAAATTGTCACTTGCAAAAGTTAAGCACGCTGAGCTTCCTGAAAATGTGAATTCAGCACTTTGCCATATTATAAAAATTACAGAATTGGAGACAAATTTCAACACTTTGATTATTTTGGATACAACCGGTAAGGAAATCAATTGGAAATGCACTACAAAGCCGCGAATTGTGCTCAGTAAAAAAGTAAATGTTGAGTTAAAAAAACTTTTCAATATTGAAATGTTATTTGTGGTGCAACTAACACAAATGACAGAATTGGATTATTTATCGGAGCTACTTAATAATATGCGTAGCACGCGTGTAATCATTAAGTTAGAAGCAGACGAGCAAAATAAGACGCAATTACAACTACAATTAAGGAGCATATTTCGCTATTGCTGGTCCAAGTACATGCTTAATGTTATAATCATATTGAACGAATTCGAATACACGCAGAATTACTACAGCTATAAACCATTCCCAGCGCTAAAAACAGAGCAGCACAATTTGAAACTGAGCAACGCCAGCATCTTTCCAAAGCATATGCAAAACTTACACGGTTACCCGTTGCGCACATACCCGGATCAATTGCACCCACGCACCCTGCTGTATCGCAACTCGAATGGGAAATTAAAAATGATTGGTTACATTGGACGTCTATTAGAGACATTTGCTCAAAAGCTAAATGCCAATCTCATCTATGGTTTTCCGGTACGCCTGGGAACTTCATATTTCTATACCGAAATATTAAAATTAACACGTAACGGCACACTGGATATACCAGCTAGCATTGTCTGTTTAAATGAACATGCCATGGACTTACAGGATTTTTCACATTTCATTGAAATTGGCGCATGGTTTCCAATGGTGCCAGTGGCGGCAGCACAAGCGCAGTCCGAAGTCTATGCTTTGCTATTTCGTACAAAATTGGCAGCTATTTTTCTGGGTCTATATCTATGTTTCGCCGCAACTCAGTTTTTAAGTTCATTACTCATGACATCACATCCCAAGCGGGACATTTACATGCAGCTACTGCTTAGTGAAAATTCAATACTTGGCATTATTGGCAGCACATTTCAGCGTCGACGTTGTCACTCCAGCAATAGTAAACTCATCTTTATTCTACTTTGTTTCACTGGACTATTTTTCAATACGATTTTTAACACATTTCTCAGTAGTTTCATTACATATCCACCAAGTGAACCGGAATTGAATAGTTTTGATGATATGTTGCAGCATAATGTAACAATTGCTGAGTCAGCCAATGCAGCGTTGCTGTTGCCATTATATGCTGGCTCTCATTTTGTGGCAAAATATCGTAGTCTGTTTAATGTAATGAAGAATCTGACAGCATTTGTTGAACATCGTCGCAGTTTACAGCCAGGCATGGCCTATGGCATTACCAGCTCACTTTGGGAAGTGCACCAGAAGCGCCAACGTTATTTTTCGCGTAAACTCTATCGTAAATCACCGCATTTGACTTTTAGCAATTTTATGCTTTACGCCTTACCGCTGCCAGCAAATTCCATTTTTCAAGAGCCTTTGAATGTCTATATTTTTCAGTTGCATGCTACGGGTATTTTTGAACATTGGTATCGTTCGTCTTTTCATGATATGATACAAGTTGGTCTCATGTCCTTTCAGGATTTGAGTACACCCCGCAGTTTTAATGCCGCAATTGTGGATTACTACTATTGGATTTGGTTATTTTACATTGCTGGTGTTTTGGCCAGCTTGCTAATTTTTGTTGGCGAGTGTATTTTAGCAAAATTTACTAAGTTAAGTGAAAGCACTTTTGAATTTGTTCTGTAAAGGAAATGCCAGTACATGTAATAAATATTTCAAAATATGAATATTTCCAGATCGAAATTGCGTTTAACTTCTCTTAAAAATTTATTTCTTTTAGGTTTTTGAAATTAAACTGCCGCAATGATTTTTTTTTATTTCGAAAATTATATCATTATTTTTTTTTCTTCTTTTTTTTATGTAATATCAGTGCATTTTGTCTTCGGATTTGTTTTTATTTGATTTGATTTTATTTTGCCAATAATTTCAAAAACAGCAAAGCTTTATTGTTAAAAAAAAACAAAATTACAACGAAAAAAGTCATATCTGGTTATACCAATGACATAGATGTAAAGTATTACGTAAATAATTTAGCCGTTTATTTTATTTCCAATAGGCTTCTTGGACTTAATGTAGACAAGTTTAGTCGCCATAATACTAAAGCCAATAATTAAAGCTCATTAAAGCCTTAGATGAAATGACAATTTTAAGTATTAGTTCATCTTTTACAGCTTACAATTAAATTGAATTGTTCCATTACAATACCACCATTGCTGTTGCTTAAATAGCACTAATAGTGCACGTGTGGCTAAATGCTGACAAAGCTCGTAGAACTTTAATGTACTGTATAATTTTAGATCAAACAGTAGAATGCTGCTATTCAAACGGCCAAGTTGCACATGTTGCGTAGTTTTTTTACTACTCAAAATAGTAAAAATACATACTTCAGTGCATCCAGATGTACCATTCCTAAATTTATTATTTAAAATAAAACAAGTCCGAAATTATGATACGCTTCTAATATTGCAAGATGAAGAGAATATATACAACTGTTCGGAATTTGCAGAAGAGCAGGATATACTAAAACAACTTAATTCTCCCAAAGTCATTCTAAATCAGTACACCAATTTCACAATGAAAAATTTATTCAATAGTGAAGTATTGGCTGTAATGTACCTGCAAGCAAAGTTTTCAATGGCAAATCTGGATATATTGGCAAAGATGCTAAGTGGTATAAGAAGTACGCGCGTTATAATTAAACTTAGAAATCATGCAACCAATTCTGCTGAAATACATTGGTTATTGACAGGCATATTTCAATATTGTTGGATCAAGCACATGCTAAATGTAATGGTGATTTTTTCGAATTATCAAGAAACAGGGCACTTTTACAACTACAGACCATTTCCAGTGCTGGAGATTGAAAGCCATACTTTTCAAAATAACAACAATTTATTTCCTAATCGCATGCAAAATCTTTACAAATTTCCACTAAGGACATATCCTGATCAAATTTCACCAAGAACTATAGTTTACCGCAATGATCAGGGTGAAATATCTATGCTCGGATATATAGGACGCCTCATTACAACATTTGCAGAAAAGTTAAATGCTACGAAAACTTATGCATTTCCTATAAATATAGGAATGCCGCAACATCATACAGTCCTACACAGTATGATACGTAATGGTTCAGTGGATTTGCCGTCCTGTACAGGATTTCTGTCGGAAAACTCTATACTGTCATACTCATACACAACTGAAATAAATAAATGGCTAGTAATGATACCCACCGAAGAAAAATTGTCCATAAAAATGATATATGGGCAACTTTTTACCACTAGCTTAGCACAGAAATTGCTTTATTTATATATTACTTTTGCAGTGCTATCCATCAATAAATTTGGATTTCATGCTCAATTTGCTTTTTAACGAGAATGTTTTGCGTGGTCTGCTCGGTGGCTCATTTCGTTGGCGCCAAAAAAGCACGCTTTATGGAAAATTACTTTTTGTGGTACTTTGCGGCACGGGTCTGTTGATGAACACTATGTTGTGCACTTATCTACAGACGAATTTGACATATCCACCGGTACAGACGGAAATCAAAAGTTTCGAAGATCTTCGTCGTAGTAAAACAAAAATCCTCATATCGGAGTCCGGTGTTAATATGTTGCGTAATTATGGCGGCCATGAGTTTTTAGCTAAAAATTTTGATTTACTTTCTATACGGAACTTAGAAGAAACTTCGAATTTTCGTAATAGTTTCAACCGAACTACGGCCTATGAAATGATGAGCTCTAACTGGAATCTAATTGACAGTCGGCAATCGTATTTTTCACGCAAAGCGTTTCACCTATCTAACCAGTTGGTGTTCAGCAATTTTATGTTACAAGCGGTGCTGTTGCCGAGTGATTCAATTTTTGAAGACTCTTTGAATTTTTATATCACACAAATGCAGCAGTCAGGAATCTTACAGCATTGGTATTCCAATACCTTATATGATATGGTTGAAGCAGGTATAATGACTTATGAGGATCTCTATAAAGAATCGGCACCACGTTCAGCTAATTTAGAGGATTTCTTTTGGATTTGGATAATATTTGTATTGGGAATTTGTTGTAGTATAACAGTTTTTATTATCGAATTGTATATTAAATATTTTAAATATTTTTACTAAGCATTTGGTCAGAAAAATAAACATTTGCACATACATTTTTGTTGAGTGTCTGACATTAAAGAAAAACAGCAATACTTGAAAAAATGTGTTTTTAAATTTTATTTTTAATTTTTTTGAAACAAATTGTTGACAACTCTTGAACGCTCTTGGTCCATCTTTATAAGCGGTCGAAGACAAAATATGGTTGTTATTGGGATGAAGAATTAAAGAAGAGATCAAAGCGATGACGACAAGTGGGTGTGAGTGGTGGTGGTGATGATGTCTTTGTTGTTGTTAACACGATCAGCTGATTTTAATTTATTTAAGTTGACAAAAAGCGAAGACAATAACGAAGTTGTGGGTGATGTGAAAGAGTAAGCAGCTGAGTTGAACCAACACTATTAACTTAGCGAAGTAAGTATTTATGTATGTATGTATTCTGTATCTGTGTTCGCATGTAATTTGGTACTAGTTGCCATACAAAAAGAGGTTCGAAGGTAGCGCTTCTTGAGCGAGGGCTTTTCGAACTGGGGCTCTTGATGTTGGCATTTTTGGATACACAAACCTTCAGCTAAAAGTCGATAGCCACTGTGATCTAATCATAGCGCACGTACCTTGGACTGATTGTAGCTTGGACCACTAGTGATATTTCATGTTTGCCAGCTGTAAATTATAGCAGCACCTTATCTCTATTTATGGAACAGTTTTCAGAAACGCTGCACAATAAGTATTTTAACTTACGGTCTTTCGTCAACTGAGGTAGACGAATCTTTCACGTAATTTGTAAAGCTTACACAAATTTTCAAGGTCGATATAATGCTGTTTTGAGGACCAACGACGAAATAATGGCAGCTATTGCTTCTCTTGAAGTCCATTATTTTAAAATCTTTTTATCTCGTAGCGTAAAATGGTTTTTTAATATTTTGGAAATTTTGTGCTTAACGCATACCTTGGACCAATGCATGAAAGGTACCTTGAACCGGTCCTGATTACATAGATTTCCTGTGTCGTGATATGTATTACGAATGTATATCAGAAATATTCCTCGGAGCAAAAGTAATGGCAAAGGCGATTAAGGCAAAGGAGGTAATTCAAAATCATTTTAGTGGTAGATCTGCTGCTTAAAAAAAGAATACTAAGCACTACTTTGATACATCAGTCCAAAATTTATCATAAGAAAGTATTTAGTACAAACGGATATATTGGTAATCTTAGTCTCATGGTTCAAGGTACAATACCCTGTGGCCCAAACTACAATGCCTGATTGTAGCTTGGACCACTTTGGCATTGTAAAGAAAAACGACTCTTACGTGGGTTTGGAAAAATGCAGCTTTTTGTCTTCATGTCACAATAGCTACAATATCAGTTTGAAATGTAATGATATCTGAGTCAGCAAATAATTTTCTCAAAAATAATCCAAACTACATGTACCTTCCTGCTTTTGTTGTTTTTTTTTTATTTCATATATTCTTGAAAGAAAGCTGAGGTTTTATCACGTCAAATACAAGATTGAAAACAAAGCAAACGCAGCCATTCGTATGGTAAAAATAGAAATAAAGAATTTCTTCGCAAATCTTTGTGTTGCTATTGATTTTTGAGCAGTATCAGCTTCCACACAGTACATAGTGTCAAAGCCTGACAATTTATTTTTCTATGTTTTCCACACTCACACACAATACCTAAGTAAATTCTTATTACTTTTTACATGATCTGTTAAACACCAGAAATTCAATTACAAATGCTATACATCCAACTCCCAAGCCAATTAACAACAGCATCCAGATCCAGAATAAATCTTCCACAGTAACTTTATTTAATGAGGTACCAACACTTAAGTCCTTAAATGATGAAAGTTTCAATGCGATCATATCGTAAAAGTTTGAGTCGTACCAGTGATTAAAAATTCCCGAATCTTGCAATTGTCCGATATATCTATTTAAAGGTCCTTCAAAGATGGAATCCTCTGACAATGCTAAAGTAAATGGCGTATGATTGCTAAACGTCAAATATTCTGGAGCACGAAACATATGACGTGCAAAATAACGCTGTTGATGAGAGATGACTGACCATAGGTTACTCAACACACCGTAAGCCTTAGAGGTATTGAATGTACCACGTTGCTGATCCAGTTCCGTCATATTATTCACAATTTGCACAAGATGTCCAAACTTATTAAAAAATTTATGATCAACCAGACTTTTAATCAAAACGGTTGATGAGTTTGATATCAGTATTTTCATATTTCGTTGACTTAGTTTATCGAAATCGTTTATTTCTACATCATTAGGATGATAAATTGTAAAAGTTTTAAGCAATGTATTTAACGATGTACTCATCACAATACCCGTAAGAAAGAGTAACAAAAATATGATTTTACCAAAAGCAGTTTTATTGTTGTTCCCATAGAGAAATGTACCACCCGTTAGTCCTAGTAAGGCATTTTCATTTAACAGTAAATTTTGCCAAATGCGATGCAACTTGACTCCTTTGGGATTCTGAAAATAACAATTGATTGTCAGTAGTAAGGTAAAAATAACGTAGAATAGAAGAAAAATTGTTGTCATCTGAGAACTTAAAAGCATTGCATAAATTTGGCGCAATGTTAGCGGCTCTGCTGTTGGTACCAAAACAAACCATCTGGCGATTTCTATTACTCGTGTGGATTTTATATGTGTTTCTTGCAAGTGTCAAGGTGTAAATAGAGTGGCAGGTATATCCAGTCTACGGTCAATGGTCATATGCAGCAGATCTGGATTGGTCATGGCGTGTCCAATTTTGATGGGCAACCCATAAGTTATTGTGGCATTCAACTTTTTAGCAAAATTGCAGATGATTCTACCTACATAACCAATCATTTCGATCTGCTGACTTTTTGTATTGCGATAAAAAAATGCTCTTGGACGCACTTGATCGGGGTAGGTGAGCAGTGGAAAGCCAAACAGGTTTTGCATTCGGCTCGGGAAATACACACTGCTATTTGCAAAATAAAGTTTTTCCACCTCTAGCACAGGGAATGGCTTATAATTGTAATATATGCCGGAATACTGGGCATCATTAAATATCACCATTATATTAATGATTCTCTTGGACCAAGAGAAGTTGAAAATTTGGTCAAGTAGTGTTCGTTTAGTGACATTATCAGCGATCTCCAATATGATAATAATGCGTGTTGTACGCAACTCTTTCAAAATATCAACCATTTTTTCCAGAGATTGGACTGCTTTTCTATGTGACAAAAACATAACCGCAAGCATTTTGTTGGTATAATGTCTTTTGAGCGTGTAATTTACAGCTTGGTTTACTATTAGTTTTTCCTTTGTCGTTTTTGTGAGCAAATCCTGCACCAAACTTTCGGTTTGCTCACTCCATATGACCAAAATGTCATATGGTTTTTCACCTTCTACATTTTGCAAAATATCTGTAAGATTGATGTTACTCGAATTTTGTAGAGCTTTGAGATTGACAATGGTATGTAAAAATACTAAAAGCCGCAGCAGTTTTACTTGTTTCAAAAGCAACATTTTGCTGTTATTGTAAAAACTATCTGAGTTGTTTTAAGTCTTCTGAAATTTATTTCTATTGCACATAGAGTGCTTCTACATAATTGGCCATGTCTTTAATAACATGGTATGCAAGCTAATTTTTATTATGCTGAGTAATTTTTTATTGTAAGTTTCGATTATAGGTTGCGACTATAAGGTAAATTTACGCAGTGAACTATCTAGTACTATGTGCATATATTTTTAAGCTCATCTCTTGGAATTTGTCAAGTACAACAATGCTTAAAAACTTAAAAAGAGATTTTAATAATAAAAACCTTCCGTTTTAGCTCTATAGAAATTATGCTTCTCAGTAGAGCAAGTGTGCTACTATACCGTCTGGCTTGTTAGATTGATTCAACTGTTGTCTCACGCATCATTTTTATTTAAAACAAAAAGGCATTGATCGATACATAAATTTACAAGAAAAATTAATTGTTGTCAATAATTATTTAATGCTCATAGTCAATCCATATGACTTTGTTAAATATTGTTGCATACACATTTACTCATCGTTGAACTAACATTGACTTAAAAATCATTTTATGTAATCTAACTATATAGTAAAATTTATTTTTTACGGAAATAGAATTCATATTTTCTTTTAAGAACTTTTTGATTGAAATATTTTTTTTTCGTTATGGCTTATTTAAATTATAAAATTTCCATGGTAACGTGGAAAGTTTAGAAGTTCCACATGTTATCTTTTAGTAAAATCGCTATAAATAATCACGGTGGCGTGAAGTTAAGATGTGAGAGTGTTTTAGCAACATTTAATAGAAAGGAAATACCAACAAAAGGTAATGTTAGGTCTACAAACTTTTCAGTGGAATGTTTTTTTTCTTCCTTAAGCAGCGACTTATGAAAGATTTTACAATAAGAGTGTTGAGTTTTGAATTTGAATAGTAAAAAGTGATAAGATTAAATATAAAACAAAACAACAAACAAATAGGTACATCAAACGGCGTTGCTGGCATACTCTTGTCCGAAAATTCTGTCAAAACTCCAATCATCCGCAGAATTTGGTGGGATATACGAAGCGGATACAAGCATTACACTGACGCATCCATGTAGCACAACACATAACTTGTCCAAACCAGTGTCACTATTAACAAGAACCATTTACTTAGATTTTTAATAGCTCTTTGAGCGCCTGCTCGTTCTCTGGGAGACACCGCTTATGATGTTGAATTCCACACAATCTATAAACAACCACCAATATGCACATACCACCCCCTCTATAATGCGTACCATGCTTGATCAATGTCTATGCTAAGCAAACATGAATGATATTGATGACACACGAATTTTTGTTTATTCGAGCATATAGAAAGCTATGTGGGATTTGCCACTCCCATATAAAGCCAGAAATATGAAAACTATAATACCTTACAATTACACATATTTTTCCCTGTAACCCCTATTAAGTCAAAACTATGTGTCTTTTAAGAAGTTTTAGTTTCATAAAAATAAAGCATAAAATTACAGTAGCTCGTACGTGACCTGTATAAAATTATTGTTTTTGTACATGCTAAAATAAATGGAAAAGTTTTGGTTTTGCGTGCTATAAATTTTTTTATTTTTTATTGCAGCGATATTTTTATTTAAATTAAAACATGAAACGTGAACTTTTTTAGTTTTTACATTATTTTGTATCTGATTTGAGACCACAAAAAACAAATTCTATTACAAATGCTACACACCCAATTATCAAGCCAATTAACAACAGCATCCATATCCAGAACAAATCATCCACAGTAACTTTATTTAATGTGATTCCAACACTTAAATCCTTAAATGATGAAAGTTTCAATGCGATCATATCGTAAAAGTTTGAGTCGTACCAATGATTAAAAATTCCCGAATCTTGCAACTGTCCGATGTATCTATTTAAAGGTTCTTCAAAAATGGAATCCTCTGACAGTGCTAAAGTAAATGACGTATAGTTGTTAAACGTCAAATGTTCTGGAGCACGAAACACATGACGTGCAAAATAACACTGTTGATAGGACATTACTGACCATAGGTTACTCAAAATAGTGTAAGCATTAGAGGTATTGAATGTACCACGTTGATGATCCAGTTCCGTCAAATTATCCACAATTTGCACAAGATGTCCAAACTTATCAAATAATTTGTGATCAGCTAGACTTTTAAGCAAAGTTGTAGAATATTTTGATATCACAATTTTCATATTCCGTCGACTTAGTTCATCGAAATCATTAATTTCGACGTCATTTGGATGATAAATTGTAAAAGTTTTAAGCAGCGTATTGAGCGATGTACTCATCACAAGACCCGTTAGAAAGAGTAACAAAAATATGATTTTACCAAAAGCTGTTTTATTGTTGTTCCCATAGAGAAATGGACCACCCGTTAGTCCTAGTAAGGCGTTATCATTTAACAGTAAATTTTGCCAAATGCGCTGCAACTTGACTCCTTTGGCATTCCGGAAATAGCAATTGATTGTCAGTAGTAAGGTAAAAATTACGTAGAGTAGAAGAAAAATTAATGTCATCTCAGAACTCAAAAGTTTTGCATAAATTTGGCGCAATGTTAGCGGCTCTGCTGTTGGTACCACAAATAGCCATCTGGCGCTTTCTATTACTCGTGTGGATTTTATATGTGTTTCTGGCGAGTATCTTGGTGTTACTAGAGTGCCAGGTATATCCAGTTTACGGTGAATGGTCATATTTAAGAGATATTGATAGGTCATAGACTGACCAATTTTGATGGGCAACCCATAAGTTATTGTGGCATTCAACTTTTTAGCAAAATTGCAGATGATTCTACCTACATAACCAATCATTTCGATCTGCTGACTTTTTGTATTGCGATAAAAAAATGCTCTTGGACGCACTTGATCGGGGTAGGTGAGCAGTGGAAAGCCAAACAGGTTTTGCATTCGGTTCGGGAAATATACACTGCTATTTGCAAAATAAAGTTTTTGCACTTCTAGCACAGGAAAGGGCTTGTAATTGTAATATATGCCGGAATACTGGGCATCATTAAATATCACCATTATATTAATGATTCTCTTGGACCAATTGAAGTTAAATATTTGGTTAAGTAGTGTTCGTCTAGTGACATCTTCAGCAATCTCCAATATGATAATAATGCGTGTTGTACGTAAATCTTGTAAAATTTCAGCCATTTTTTGCAGAGATTGGACTGCTTTTCTATATGACAGAAACATTATCACTAACATTTTGTTGGAATAAGGACCTTTGAGTTTGAAATTTACAGCTTCGTTCACGATTAATTTTTGATTTATTGTTCTTGTGAGTAAATCTTGTACTAAATTTTCTGATTGGACACTCCATATGACTAAAATGTCATATGATTTTTCGTCCTGTACGTTTCGCAATATATCTGTTAGGTTGACGCTACTCAAATTTTGTAGAGCTTTGAGTTTCACAAATATATGTAAAAATACTAAAAGCCGCAACAGTTTTACTTGTTTCAAAAGCAACATTTTGCTGTTATTGTTAAAACTATCTGAGGTATTTATAGAATAATTTCCTGTTCTTAATTTATTTTTCTATTAAACGTAGGCTGTTCTTATATGATTGACCTCAAACGCCTTTAATAACAGGGAGGGCAACTTAATTTATACTCACTGAATAATTTTTTACTGTAAGATTTGATTATAGGTTGTGGTTTATGTGCTCAATGCACGATTTAGTATTTTGTGTCTGGTAGTTTTTCTAAGTGCATCTCTTGGAATTTACCGCACCAATATTTTAAAATCTTTGGAAGAGATTTTTATAGTAAAAACTGTCTGTTTTTAGTCGATAGAAAGTATGGTATCTCTGACAACCCGGAGAAAAATAAAACTTGATAAGCGATAACTACTTTGTTTTAGAAAAATTAATACGTTCTTAGGTTTCCTTCTAGGAACACCCCATTTGTGTCTACTTTTTGGCGATTTCCTTGCCTTCTGCAAGAGATCCGATTCTTAAGAAGAATCTTTAGTGGTTGGTTTTTATTATTTTGACGATAAAAATTTCAAATAATTTATTCAACAATCATTTCTTGAGATTCTTTCATAGCATAACCTCTAACTACTTGCGCTGGTGTAAAAAGTGCACTAATATTCCTAGAAATGTTGCCACATTTTCATTCGCTCTCCTTTATCCATGACACGCCACGTTACCCATGCGTAATATGTTTACTAAAGCGTTGAACAAACTTGGGACAGACGTCGGGAAATCGCCAACTAAGGCACGATTTCGATAGAGCATGTCAAAAAAATTCAAAATGTTTGATTATAAAAATCGATGTCAAATTAGTTTTCGAGATATTAACATTTAAATTTTGACTGTACCATTAGAATTACGATTTCCATGGCACCGCTATCTGACAATGGTTTTCAATAGACCAAGTCAAAATATATCGAAAATGTTAAATAAAAATATGTAATCGATATATCGTTTTGCTTTTATGTAGAATTACTGCGGCTAGCGAAGCCGGTGTTTGATTTGCTGTGTTGTGTAGCACTATTACTTTTATCGCAGGGTAAGGAAGAAATTGTTTGATTTAAAATTTTATTTCGAAACTTTATGCTGTTCCCATAAATCATAAACTACAACGCAACTGCGCACCCAGTTGCGTTAATTCAGTAAATTCAGTAGGAGGGCATTGGCCCCCATCTGATACTAGCTATTTTTCAATACATTAATTCAATAAATCCATTCAATAGTGGTGGAATTATAGTTCTCGTCCCCCCAAGATTTTGTGAAGCGACCCCACTGTGCGCACCAAAAATTAAAATCTGCCACGGAATCTGCTTAGTCACACTGTAATAACTGTTGTAAGTGAAATTGACATTTCTACTCAATAAAACCATCTTGCTCTAACGCATAAGAAAAATAATGTCTCGTTTTGTTTTTTATCGCACTCGCATCCAATGCAAGATTAACAAAAAATAGATTGCCCTATCCGGACAACAAAATTTATTTGTTCTGTGCATGTACACCACTGACGTCATTTTAAACATGTTCCTATTGGCTGAAGATGGTGAGCAACAGAAATCATAAAATATTTGAAGAGCCTACATATGAGAATGTAAAATGAATCTGTTAGCTCACACTGCAGGAATTTTTGTAAGTCAACGTTTACACGAGGAAACTCTTGAGAAAAAGTTTTCCTGTTTGCCGGCAAAAAGGGAAAATCGAAAGGGTGGTGTACAGAATTTATCGTACGCGCAAATTCCCTTTCGTTCTATTCGTTAGCAATATTATGCTTTGAATTTACGTTTATTGTGGCGGGTTGACGCAGTAATTGCTTTGACATTTTCTTGCACAAAGAAATTCTAGCTTTCGTGTGTTGACGCTAAACAAATTCACAAAAGAGAATAGACAAGAATTTGTCTGACCGAATTTCCTCGCGTAAACGTTGAATAAGCGACATTGACCATTATCTTGCTTTAACGTATACGAAAAATCATGTGTCTCTCATCCAATGTGTTTGTATTGTAGACCTTAGAAATTAACAATAGCAATGCTTATTTATGTGTAATAAAGAGAATAGTGACAAAGCAGTTCTTGAGCGCAGCAGCGACGCTTGAATAGTTCAAAACGTGGTTGACAAATAAAAATCTGAAGATGAGAGAGAAGGTAATGTGTACTCACGATGTTGCTTGCTATATTGACTGCCCACACGAAGATGCAACGATACAAAGCCGAAGCCGATTTTACGATCACTATGTAATGAAGGTGCCCTGTTGGAAATTGACGATTTTTGCGACGATTGCGGTGACTAAGACGCAAGAAATTTTAAGGGATGAAATTGTCATTTTTATCTTACTTAATATTATCTCCTAACCACAGAAATATTCGCGGCCCTTTTTTTAAGGATGACGAGAAAATAAAAAGTTTGATGGTTTCGAAAAAAATTTTAATAATTAATTTCCGCCAGTGTCTTGACTCGCCAGTGTCTAATAAATCAGCTACAAAAACTATAATATATAGGTTGATTGTAAAATAATTATTAAATAAAAGTATTTGATCAATTCAATTAATTTTTTTATTTTAATTTAACAAAATGTTTTTTAAATAAGGTATCTAAAATTATTCATTTGTTTCTTTACATGTAGATACATTTGTATATTTAAAAATTTAATATGTCTTATGAACTTCCCGAAACGATAAACTCTCATTCAAACTAACGAGTTTTTTTTTGTGTTTGAAGTATGGGGGACCAAGCCCTCCTCTGAAGAAATTTTAAGTTATGTTGTAATATTGAGCACGTTGAAGGGAATTGCCAATATAAGGAAATATTCTAGACCGAACAAATATAAAAATGATAAAAAATTGTAGGATCTAAAATAAAAAATAGAATTTACTTGCTCTTGGTGGAAGTTATAGTAAAATTGTTGCTTTTTGAGAAGTCATCGGTTTTCCTAAGTGCATCGAAAGCCATTAACTTAATTTTTTGCTATCTTTTTTCAAATTAAAGCAAAATCCATAAATTCTTCTTAGTTTTTAAATGATTTGATACAAAATACAAAAAATTCTATTACAAATGCTGCACATCCAATTCCCAAGCCAATTAATAACAGCATCCATATCCAGAATAAATCATCCACTGTTACTTTATGTAATGTGATTCCAACACTTAAATCCTTAAATGATGAAAGCTCCAATGCAATCATGTCGTAAAAATCTGAGTCGTACCAATAATTGAAAATTCCTGAATCTTTTAACTGTCCAATATATCTATTTAAAGGCTCTTCAAAAATGGAATCCTCTGACAGTGCAAAAGCAAATGGCGTATAGTTTGTAAACGTCATGTGTTCTGGAGCACGAAACATTTGACGTGCAAAATATCGCTGTTGATAAGACATAACTGACCATAGGTTACTCAAGAGACCATAAGCATTAGATGTATTGAAAGTACCACGTTGATGATCCAAGTCCGTATAATTATCCACAATTTGCACAAGATATCTAACTTTATCAAATGGTTGATGCTCAGCAAAATTCTTAAGCAAATCACTAGATGATTTTGATATCAGTATTTTCATGTTACGTCGGCTTAGTTCATCGAAATCGTTAATTTCAGCGTCATTTGGATGATAAATTGTAAAAGTTTTAAGCAGCGTATTGAGCGATGTACTCATAACAAGACCCGTAAGAAAGAGTAACAAAAATATAATTTTACCAAACGCTGTTTTATTGTTGGTCCCATAGAGAAATGTACCACCCGTTAGTCCCAGTAAGGCGTTATCATTTAACAATAAACTTTGCCAAATGCGCTGCAACTTGACTCCTTTGGGATTCTGAAAATAGCAATTGATTGTCAGTAGTAAGGTAAAAATTACGTAGAGTAGCAGAAACATCAACGTCATCTCAGAACTTAAAAGTTTTGCATAAATTTGGCGCAATGTTAGCGGCTCTACTGTCGGCACCACAAATAGTCATCTGGCAAATTCTACCACTCGTGTATATTTTATATGCGTTTCTGGCAAGATATTTGTTACGATTAGAGTGCCAGCTATATCCAGTCTACCGTCAATGGTCATATTTAAGAGAACTTTATGGCTCATAGCTTGTCCAATTTGGATGGGTAACCCATAAGTTACTGTGGCATTTAGTTTTTTTGCAAAATTCCAGATGATTCTACCAACATAACCAATCATTTCGAGTTGCTGACTTTTTGTATTGCGATAAAAAAATGCCCTTGGACGTACTTGATCGGGGTAGGTGAGCAGTGGAAAACCACACAGGTTTTGCATTCGTTTTGGGAAATATACACTGCTATTTGCAAAATAAAGTTTTTGCACTTCTAGCACAGGGAATGGCTTATAATTGTAATAGTTACCGGAATGCTGGGAGTCATTAAATATCACCATTAAATTCATCATTCTTTTGGACCAAGAGAAGTTGAAAATTTCTTCAAGTAGTGTTTGTCCATTGACATTCTTAGCCAAATCCATGATGATCATAATGCGTGTTGTGCGCAAATCTTGTAATATTTCAGCCATTTTTCCCAAAGATTGAACTGCATTTTGATTTGACAAAAACATTATCACAAGCATTTTGTTGGTGTAATGACCTTTGAGTTTGTAATTTACAGCTTCGTATACTATAAGTTTCTGCTTCGTCGTTTTTGTGAGCAAATCCTGCACCAAATTTTCAGTTTGCTCACTCCATATGACTAAAATGTCATATGATTTTTCATCTTCTACATTTTGCAAAATATCTGTGAAATTGATGTTATTCAAATTTTGTAGAGCCTTGAGATTCGCAAATATATGTAAAAAAACTATAAACTGCAACAGTTTAACTCGTTCTAAAAGCAACATTTTGCTGTTGGTGCAAGTACCTTCTGAGTTGTTTCCGGAATGCATTCGTTTTCTTTAACTTTTTTCTATTATGAGTAGGGTGCTCTTACATAATTGGCCGTAAACGTCTTTAATAACATGGTATGCAAGTTAATATATATTACGCTGAGTAATTTTTTATTGTGAAATTTGATTATAGGTTACGATTATAAGGTAAATTTACTCAGTGTACCATTTCGTGCTATGTATGTGGTGCTTTTTTAATTGCATTTCTTTTGGGAAACTTGCCACACCAGGATTTAGAACACTCATGAAGAGATTTTCATAAGCAAACGGATAATTTGTTATTTTATAGAAAGTATGCTGAAAGTTTTTGGTTTTTTTTTTCATATTTCGCAATCTCCGATAAGCCGTAGGGAAACTTCTGAAGCGAGAAACTACAGGTCCCATTCGAAAAACACTCCATTTGTGCTTATTTGTTGGCAATTTGTTTGCTCTCAGTAAGAAAATCGATTCATCAGAACAAAATTGTGATAAAAGGCTATCTGAAGTATAGTCAGGTTCTTAATTTTTTTTTGACTATGGTAACTTCCAAGAATTTATTCAATAAACATTTTCGAAATTTTTTCATGCCTTTAACTTTTTTTGCGATTTTCAATATTCCACGAGAAGACCTTTATTCTACTTCAAACTGCGTGATTTTGACATTTATGTTTCACAATGCCTGTGCAGTCATCATTTCACTTCTGCTTCTATTTACTAGGTGTACAAATATGAAACCGGTAATTTTTTATTCAAAAAAACACGTTCATTTTGCGAAAATAATTCCAAATTTAATCTTCAAAGTAATTCCCCTCGCTAGCTACACATCTTTTCCATCTTCAGGCAATTTATGGATTCCTCGCCAAAAAATTCTTTGTTTTTTGAGGCTATCCATTCATCGAGCCATTTTTGCACATCCTCGTAAGAATTGAAGTGCGAATCGTTGAGTGCGTGTCCCATCGATGAAAGCAAATAGTAATCGGATGGCGCCAGGTCCGGTGAGTAAGGCGGGTGGGGCAGGGGCTTCCAGTTGTACGATTCTACCAAGTTTTTATTGACCGCTGCTCGATGTGGCGATGCGTTGTCATCTTGAAATACAATTTTGTCATGGCAAAGTTGAAATTCGGGCCTCTTCTGACGTATAGCACGGTTCAAAGCGATCAATTGTTGATGGTAACGTGCACCAGTAACTGTTTCACCTGGTTTTAGTAGCTCATACCAAATAACACCACGCTGATCCCAGAAAATACACAGCATTGTCTTTCGGCCGAAGTGATTTGGTCTTGGCGTTGATTTGGGTCGTTGGCCGGGGCTCAAATATGATTTTTTTCGTTTGGGATTGTTGAAATAAATCCACTTTTCATCGCCAGTGATGATTCGATGGAGAAAACCTTTTCTGTTTTGCCTGGCGAGCAGCAATTCACAAGTGGTTTTTCGGTTTTCTTGCTGCCTGTCGGTCAGTTCATGTGGCACCCATCTACCGACCTTTGAAATCTTTCCCATGGCCTTCAAACGCAAGGAAACGGTTTGTTGTGTCACATTTAGTTATTCAGCGAGCTGTTGTTGCGTTTGACCATCATCTTCGTCCAATAATGTTTGCAATTCGGTGTCTTCAAACTTTTTCGGTGGCCGGCCGCGCTCCTCATTTATCACATCAAAATCACCACTTTTAAATTTATTGAACCACTCATTGCACTGCGTTGTTGTATGAAACTTGAGAAATTGTGAACTGAATATTGTCGACAGATTACAGAATGAACAATAAAGACATTTGGTGCGGTTCGGAAGCTCATACATATACGGCTATCGACCGCTAGATGTCATTACCGGTTTCATATTTGTACACCTAGTATTTGCTGTTATTTTCGCATTTTGGCTTTCGTTGTTTCAATAGTTTTATTTGTTTTAACCGCTGAGCTAAAGGGCACTTTCCTACTGCACGCCGATGTAATTCGCTGCGTGTGCATTTCGCGAGGGTAACAGTGCTATATTGAATTGTTTTTGCTTCTAAGTGTTGAGCCATTTTTAGTGCATAAATTTGAAAGTTATGCACCTAAATATAATTTGAATTGTAAGCAATACCGGTCAAAAAATCCAAACTTTGTAAATTATTGCAAATCAGCATAAACATTAAATCGAACGAACGACTTTTTTTAACGAATTGTTAAATTACCCTACTTTAAATATTATTGTACTTAATTATTATTAAGGAATTCATTCAAATCAATATGAGTAAGAAATGCGCCACTAATAAATGTATTCTTCAAAATGGAAAACTTATGTTAAAATAGTACAATGGTGCATACAGGATCATACACATTGAAGAGCGTTTTATTCGTGTTATTTGTACGAATCATTCAAATTATTAATGTTGAAAGCAGCTTAACATTTCCGCAGTTGTTACGCAATATAGACCGTGAGAATATCTTCGAAACATTGCTTTTATGGCAGCGCTGTTTGATGGATGAGAATCAACAGACTTTAGACATTCGAAACCTTTCCCAAAAACCTATAATTCTGTTTGATAGAAATGCTAATTTCAAGTTGAAGAAATATTTCAATAGAAAATTGTTGACAATTTTCTGTCTTGAAGATGATACCAGGCATTTCAAAGACTTAGCCAATGTTATAAGGCATTTGCGGGCTACACGCATCATCATTCAACTCAAAAGTGCTGAAACGAAAAGTGCTATGGAAGTTAATTCGCTATTCAAGGAAATTTTTCTGAAATGTTGGTCTCAGCATATGCTAAATGTAATGTGCATTTTAGCAGACTATCAACAGACAGACAGCTTTTATACCTACCAACCATTTCCGAAACTGCAGTTAGAAAAGCGTTATTTTGGAAATACCAGCATGTACTTTCCACAAAAGGTGCGAAATTTATATGGCTTTCCGCTAAAAACATATCCGGATCAGATACGTCCAGGCGCCATGTGCTATCATAATAAAAATGGTGAACTCAAAATGAAGGGTCACATCGGACGTTTAATAACCACCTATGCGGAACGAATAAATGCTACAATCACCTATGCATTACCTGTACGTTTGGGTCACACAACGGACTATGCCACAATGCTGCAACTGGTACGCAATGGTACAGTCGATATACCAGCAAGTGTTGCGTTCCCTAATGTTTCCGCTACAGAAAATCGTTACTCCTATATCACAGGAATATTCAGTTGGTTTGTTGTGGTACCGGTAGCTGAGCAAGTCGAAACTCGTGATATTTATTGGCTGCTTTTCACTTCGAATGTATACAAAATGATTTTTGGTCTATATTTGATCTTTTCCGTACTATTGACTTGGAATAATTATCTCGAGAATAAAACGTACTCACACATTCTTTGGCTGGGATTTCTTTTCAATATGAATTCACTTCTTGTATTAACTGGCAGCCCGTTTCGATATCGTGACACCAAAAAATTGCATAGTAAGCTACTTGTTCTTGTTATGTTAATGGCTGGTTTACTCATAACTACCATGCTTACAACCCATTTGAAGACACTCCTTACCTATCATCCAGCTGAGGCAGAATTGAACACTTTTGATGATCTCAGACGACGTGGTATGAAATTTCTAATGGCAGAGTCAGGCATGCGCCTATTATACCTTTACGCCGGTAAAGAATTTATCAATACAAATGCTGATATAATCGAAGTTGAGAAAAACTTAACAGTATTTGATAATATGCGTAGCGAGTTTAATCGTTCTATGGCATATGGAACAATGACACCACTTTGGACAGTAATCGAACATCAACAAAAATATTTTGCGCGTAAGGTTTTTCGTAAGCCGAAGGAGACTATGCTTGCCAGCTTTATATTAAATGCTATTCCACTGCCAGATAATTCTATTTTCGAGGAGCATTTTAATGAGTACATTAATCAGTTGCATGCTGCGGGTATCTATGAGTATTGGCTTGGTTTGGCATTTTATGATATGATCGAGATTGGCGCTGCAAGTTTTGATGATTTAAGTAATGCTCGAGTTTTTGGTGCAGTTGGCTTTCACGACTTGTACTGGATTTGGATTATCCATTTTATAAATATGTGCATCTGTTTCGTCATATTTGTTTTTGAATTATGTTATCATAGATTTTATTTTGAAATTTGTTAAAAAAATAACTCTAAAAACATACAGATTTTTTTAATGTATTTATATTTAGATATACCTATATAATTAATAAAGGCGTACATTTTAAATCACAAAGTATCATGTATTTTCGAGAATGTAGTGTGTCAAACCTGTTATGGTAGTTCATACTATTATCCCTTCATATCCAAGTTTTAAACAGGTAATCCAGAAAAGAAATCTCTTTCTTTTTCTTGACAATAGTGAGATTTCCAAACAACCAGCCTCATTTACGAAAAAACCAATCCTATTATGAATGACTGCAGGAAAGGCTTGACGTGCTGATTATTTATGTCAGAGATTTCATTATCAAAAAACTAGTGAAACAAGTTCAATTCATTTGCATTTTCTTGCAAAATGCGCAGCTGACGCCATATAAAATCGAATGCGGTAATTATAGTGTGAAAGCTATTTTCAAAAACGCGTTACAGCAACGAGTTACAAAAATAATCGGGCAGCTATTTTTTATGTCATTGTGAAAGCTTTACTACTCACTATTCTTTTCCATTATAAATTTCCAATAAGATACTTTTTTAATTAATGGAAACAGAAAACATCCCCACTATAATTTTTAGTGTTTTTATTACAGATAATGGAACTTAAATTCCCGTAGGAATAATTATTTGATGGCAAAAGCGTTTTAGTTGAACTGAATGCAAAGTGATAGTGTGATATATTTTCTTTTAAAATTATCAAATTATCTCTTTAACATTTAGTGCAGATTTTTATTACACCAGCACTAAAAGCAAATGAATGTCAAACTAAGTGTACTAATCAACACTCTGGCTCCATAAAGTTTGTTGCTATTTTTAGCATTAGCCTTAATAGCCTACTAAATCTTAATGAGAATATTTTGTGTTAGTCATTTAAGTGTTCACTCATTTTATTTCTAGAGCATTTACAAAATTTATGAAGCGATTTAAAAACGGGTCAGTCTGAATATGTTCGGTTTTTCAAAGAATGTCTCAAATGCAATTGAGTTGGTAGAGTGTTTTTAATGCGGCACAGAGCATTTTATTTGAAAGCAATTTTTGCAGTTTCTCATAATCAAGGCAGTGAAAAATGGTTTATCATTCCTAAATCAGTCAAACAAATATTTGAGTTCTTACAAATCTCTATAGGAATAAGAGAACAGATCCCCATCAATACAATTTGTATGCTAATACTTATGGCTGTATCTGATTACTTAGTCTTCTCAGGGGCGCCGGAAGACCTCTTGCGTTTGTTTAGAACCCCACACGCATGAGACTTCCCCATGTGAATTCAACACGGGGAATTTTGATTCAAAGCGTGAATTATTCGCGCTTTTTTTAATCATACACTCATCCGCATCGATTCTGTTTGAAATTTGAGGTTATATTCGGTAAAATTTTTGTCATGTTGGCGTTGGCAGTTATCGTCGTGGCTGCCCTGTTTCAATTTGATGTTTCCATTGGTTCTGGCAATTAAGGCTGGAAAAAAAAATTTATCAAATAGAGACCCTTAATTCGGAACAGAATCGGTGAGGATGAGCGTCTTCGCGCGATAATATGGGTATCAACCTTTCAGCTCGCGAGCCGTCAATCAGATTATGCGCTGATTGTTAAATACAGAATGGAAGACGGACTGTAACTAACTGCTCAAGTTAGTTATAAGGGCCAAAGACAAATGTGTTTACCGTAGCAAAATATGTACTTCTGACGAAATAAACGTGTTTTTATGTACACAATAATTACTGAGAACTTTATTGCAGATATCCTATATTACTTTTTCATAATCATGATTCTGGCATTTCACTTTAAAAATATTATCATTTTCGAACCTTAGTTTTCTTATAGTTAGTCTTCAACAACATACTTCAGTGTCTTCAATCATCTGCGTTATAATCTACATTATCAGCAAAACACTTGTTGACCTGTGAGCCTTAGGACAAATCATAATAATATGATCAAAACGCTAAATGGAAGGAAGACAAAAGTATAGAATTCATAATTGATCGACTCAACTTAAAATGGAAATTTTAGATTTTTGTTGTTTTCCGGTGTATTTATGTGCAACAAAATGTTTATTTCATTTACTAAAATTAACGTCTTTGCCAATGACAATTATCACATAAACCTTCAAGAATATTTGCCTTACATAAAATATGTCATTTACTGTACGTCTACCTGTAATTAAATTATTTCGAACATTTCAAGTATTGAAGGCGTAAACTCTTATACGACTTACGATGAATACATAAAATAATAACTGCTTACATTGTTATAAACCTAAATATTTTCTATTTATGAATACAGCAGTATTGATAATAATTGACCACCAACATGGAAAACTGCTTTTAGAGGAAACAAAAGTGAGTACAATTTTCTTGTTGTTCATACTATTGAAATCGTATACAATTTCAAAATAAAATGAATTTAATAGTGGAATAGAGCATGAAAAACATATTGCATATTTAAAATCTAGCGCTGATATAACGATATAACAGATATGTATTTTCATTGAATACGAAAAACGGACCTAAAGCTCAAAAGAAAATCTAAGAGAAGATTTGTCACAAATCACATATCACTTATCCATACCTACACAAAAATTGGTTTGCACGATCAAGCCGTACGAGGTCTTAAAAAGATAAATTCAAAACAGCGGCCGGGAGCCGAGGAAAAACCGAGTTTACCGCAAAAAAAGCTTGTAAAAATAAAAATGTTGGTCGTCTCTTGGCTCAAATTGTAGCTGATGGACGCAACTAATAAGCAGGCGTGGTAGGTGGACGAAATCCAACATGGATCCAAATGGAGGATGAAATTTTCCTTTTGCCTTTTGAGTTACTTATTCTGAATCAGACAATTCATTCAAGCAATCTTGAATGTTTTCATTGTTTAAAGAACTCCAATTATGTATTTTCAAATAGTGCTGACTAAATGTCATATTAAACGTTTACTTAATTACTAACGCTTTGCTTCATAAAATCCATGTAGCTATACTTACGTCAAAATGTTAATCAGCAAATAGTAAAATGTTGTCACTCCAACTAGCAACAGGCATCAGTTGCATACTTCTACTAACTCTAAACAGCATTGATGCAAAAGTTATACAACCACTGAAACAATTTCCATTAATAAATCTGTTGAATAAAATCGAACAAGAAAAACATTATGAAACATTTCTGATAATACGGAACAAAGGACATTATTGCTTCGAAGAAGATAAGACTATTTTTTCATTTGATAAACCAAAAATTTTGCTGGATGACATTAATGCACAAATCGCATTAAAGCAAATGAGTAATCATAAATTTTTGACAATCATTTGTACCAATGAAATAAAGTATTTTATAGAATTCCAGAAATTTTTAAGTACTTTCAAGGGCTACAGAACTATAAGAGTTATCATGATCATTAGACGAATTGAAATAGATGTTACTGCTAAATCTGAATTGCTCGAGCAATATTTTAAATATTGGTGGTCTCAACGTATGCTAAACATAATGATTTTATTTGATGACTATCAACAAACAGGTGCCTATTACAACTATCGACCTTTTCCAAAATTGATCATAGAAGCACACAATTTCCAAATGAACAACACATATTTTCCACAGCGCATGAATAACCTGCATGGCTATCCACTTAAGACTTATCCGCTTGTATTGCGTCCCGTAACTATTGTATATCGAAAACGCAATGGAGAGGTACGTATGATAGGCTACACAGGTCGATTTGTTACCACATTTGCAACAAAACTGAATGCTACGCTTACTTTTCCAATACCAGTGAAAATTGGCAAACCACTTTCATCACATGATATAACCGAAATGACACACAACGGCACCATTGATATGAGCACAACATTGGCAATACATGAGTCCTTAAGCAATAATTCCAAATTGTCAAATATACTTACAATCGAAAAATGGTACATAGTGCTGCCAGTAGCAGAAGCATATAATATCAGGGAGATACTCGCACGGATCTACACAGCTGACATGTTTTTAACAATGTTGTGTACCTATTTTGCATTTGTTATTATTTCTGCGCTTAGCATCTATCTATGGGAAAATGAACCATCATTTATCAAAATTTGTTTTGAACTGACACTAAATGTACGTTTTCTGTTAGATCTAAGTGGACCAATATTTATAAAGCGTCTAAGGAACAATGTAACACTTCACGTCAAATTACTTTTTATTGTAGTTGTCATATACAATCTAGTTAAGGATATCAGCTATCAAACGAATCTACAGACTTTTCTCACACAGCCACCAACGAAACCGGAAATCAATAATTTTGCAGATTTGGCCAGTCAAAAAATGCATATAATGATCATCGGTATTTTTCATAAGCATTTGAGGTTTCTATACGGCAAAGAAGAAATGTTTTCGCATTATGGTCATCTATTTAAGCCAACTACTAATTTAACGTTATTTGAAAATCAGATTTTAGAATTTAACACTTCAATGGCCTATATGGCTTCGAATTCTATTTGGGCGTTATGTAAAATGCAACAACAATATTTTCAAAAGAACAAATTTCGGCTATCCGAACAGCTGACATTGAAAAATTTTTATTTCTATGGAATACCGCTGAATGAGGATTCAATTTTTATGGAACCTCTCAATGTTTACATTGGTCAATTGCACAGCTCAGGTATTTTAATGCATTGGACTAGATCAACTTTCTATGATATGATTGAAGCCGGTCAGATGACTATGTACGATAAAAGTTTTATTGATGAGAGAGCGCCCTTCACTGTCCAGGACCTAAGTTGGAATTGGAAGTGTCTTTTTCTAGGATATTCTATAAGTTTTTTAATATTTGTGCTTGAGTTCATTTCTTTTAAATTTTGGAATTGGAATTGGATTTAGTAATTTGATGAACATTAGTTCATGTGTATTATGAAAATGATTGGTATTGGCTCGTCTATTGCTTGCAGTTCATATTACATAAAGCTAAAGTAGTTTTGAATTTTTAGACATTGAAATAAAAGTTTTGTGTTTTATAACTCTGATACTAAGCAATTTAATAAACTATTTGTCAATAAATACAAAAAATTGTCAATTATATTTAAGGTTGGGTTGGGAAAATTAAAAAAAAAAATGTATATCTATACATCAATGATCGGTATTTCGAAACATTATCGAAATATATCGAAATAAATATAAAACATATCTTGTGTTACGTTAATTGTTGATGGTGTGACTTTTCAGCGTTGTATTTTTTGAGTGTGACAAGATAATTTTACCTTGTTAATTGTACCATACCGAAACACCAGTTCCATTGTTCTCTAGTGGCAACGCTAAGTCCCGGCGTTATTACACAAGCACAGAAGAAGATCCAATATATGCGACGCAATAAGCTGGATATAGAAATATCGAAATTTGATACTCGAAAAATATATCGATTTTTGATACATCGCAATAAAACAATCGGCTATCGTTTGAAAAAATCGTTATAGTTTGCCCAAGCGGTCGAAGCGTACAAGTCACATAAAAGAAGTTGCAAAGATTGTTAGAGAACATCAATAATTTCGTCATAAGTCTTTAGAACAAATGTTAAGGCGATAACTCCAGAGAGTTTTATTTTTCCTGTATGCTTCATATTTTTACTGTAACAGTGATGTATATCTTACTTCTAAATGAAGCACTCACTTATGTATTTGGAGCATTACAAGTCGTATTACTGACTGTTACAATATTTTAAAATTTATGAAAACTAAAAGAAATATCATGGAATGGTCGAGCTTGAAGTTTCACTCAGTACAGCTTATCCAAAAACTGGGATGATGTGCTTTGTGTGTATATACATATCAATTCAAATAACGATTGCCAAAAATATTGAAAATTTAGCATTCAACGGTGATTTCACAAATATTCATCTATCAAAGAATCAAAGAAACATCTTCGTTCCAGATTTTATTCGACCGCCAAGAATATATTTCTATTTAATATAAATTCAACATAAGCTACAATGATTCTACAAGCTAATGCATGTATTTAAAAATTAACACTTCAAAAATAAATATACTCAAACTTATGGTAATCCACAGGAAATAAAAATTCCATATCCAAAATAAATCTTGCATTGTAAGTGCCTTCATTGCATTTCCTTCGATTTCATCAACGAATCTCATTACAAAGAGACCACTCTCAATCATATCATAGAAGCTCGATCGATACCAATGCTGAAAAATACCCGAGCTATGCAATTGACCAATGTAGACATTCAGAGCTTCCATAAAAATTGAGTCTTCATGCAGTGGTATACTAAAAAATAAGTAGTTGCTCAATTTCAATTGATCAGATATCCGAAGTTTCTTTTTTCTGAAATACCGCTGTTGCTGTTTTAACACTTCCCACATTGCGGAGCTAACAATGTAAGCCATGGACGTGTTAAATTTTAAAAGATTGTTTTCGAGAAATGTTTCGTTAGCTATTGGTTTAAAAAGATTACCATATTTAACAAAAGTCTCATCATTTGCATAGAGCAAATTCAAAACGCGGTAATTTGGTTCAAAAATTGCAATTTCCATTTTTCGTTTTGTCAAATCTGCCAAACTATTGATTTCCGGTTCTCTTGGTGGTTGGGTAAAAAATGTTTGTAACTTCGTTTGGTAGTTGATATCTTTGAGAAGATTGAACACAAATAGTAGCAAAAATATCAACTTGCCATGAAAAGTGATGGTGCTGCCTAGACGATTTATAAACGAACGTCCGCTTAGATCCATAAGAAAACGTGGATTGAGAAAAATTTCCAAAAAAATAGAAAACAATGATTGATTTTGAAACAAATAAACGCTAAGCATTGTAATAACAACGAAAGCCAGATAGATCCAAGCCATTGTAAACTGCACATCATCTGTTAAAATGCGCGTAAATATTTCCTTTTTCTCCACGGAGTTAGAGACCGGTAGAAGCACATGAAATTGACTAATTGTTATTGTATTCGACAGCTTCATTTTATTTTGTACTACATTGGGTAGAAAGAGTGCTGTTGTTATATCCAAGGAACCATTAAGCATCATATTCTTAACATCTTCTCGAAAGAGTTGCTTACCAATTTTTATTGGAACAGCAGCGGTAAGTGTTGCGTTTAGTTTTTTTGAAAAGTTTTCAACAATGCGTCCAACGTAACCCAGCATTCGGACTTTGCCGTTGTGGTCGTAAAATAATATTGTGTTTGGTCGCACATTGTATGGGTAGAATTTAAGTGGGGAACCTTCTAAGTTACTCATACGTTGAGGAAAATATGAAAAATTTACATGAAAATTCCGTTGTTCTATTGCAAGTACCGGAAAAGGTCTGTAATTGTAATAATTTCCTGTGTTCTGATAATCACCAAATACAATCATAATATTTAGCATACGTTGGGACCAAAAATGCTTGAAATAGCTTTCAAGTTGTTGATATTTACGTGCGACATCAATTTCGTATTGTTCCAAGTAAATAATAACTCTTACATATCTGAGCTGATTAAAAATTCTTATTAGTTTCTGGTGACTCTGTAAGTATTCGATATCTTTTGAGCATACTACAGTTAAGATTTTGTTGCTATTCAACTGCTGCAATGCGATTTTTGCGTTTTCGCTGTTGAGCAAAAGTTTCGGCTTATTGTGCAGAAATTCGATAGCATCATCTTCCAAACAATGTTGGTCTTTTTCTTGAATCACTAGGAGTGTTTCATAATATTTCTCTTGTTCAATTTTAAATAGCAGATTTATTAATGAAAATTGTTTCACTGGCTGCACAACTTTTGTTTCCATGCTGTTCAGAGTTAGAAGTATGCAACTGATGCATGTTGCTTGTTGGAATGACAACATTTTACTAATAGCTCTTGCAATTTGGTAAATGTTGGAAAAGACAAGTCACGCTTTCACTAGAACCCATCATGCATTGCATTTAGTCAATTTTAGATGAAGGTATATAATTAATTAAGTTCATTTGTGTGCAGACTATTGCAAACAAAACAGATTTTCATGAGCAATTACTTAAAAGTCTTATGGCAGTACATAACAACATTGACTCTGTAACTAAATCAGTTATATTTTTATTGTCTGGTTCAGAATTTTATTTCTAACAATACGTCCATCTAACTGCACTGGCAAAGCGATTTGTTAGAATATATCAAACATATGTTTCATATAGAGCAGTCAAATATTTGCTTATATCAAACATATTGTATTTGGATTAAATAGTGCTATGTGTTGGTTGGAGCATTTTATGTTTGACTCAATCAAATATTTAATGGCTGTATATGAATTTACATTTACTATATTCAAATAAATTGGTTTCTCAGTGTGCCTTAGGAGACTTTCGACAGGGAATTTAAATTTTCGAAGTAAAGTTCTGCAATAGAGTTTCAGTTAGAAAACAAAATATAGCAAAAATTGGTATTATAGCTTATTTAAAGGAATTTTTAAGACATCAAAAAAAAAAAAAACGACATGTTATATTTATAAATTCTTTATAGGGGTTTATAAGAGCCATTTGGCGTATGAAGTGAAGATATGTTCACATCTGTGTTATCTTTGGAGAGACACGGTCAAGTTTCTTTCTGAGGACTCGAAGAGACATTTAACAAAGACACTTAAAAGAGTGTATTCCCCCAGACAAGTGCGCCGTGTTGAGTTCTTTGAAAGGAACTTAGGCACTGAAGTATGTGCTTTAAAAATAGCTGAAAGAATAAAAGAAAGAGAAAAATATTTTTTTTTTTATTATCGAGTTCCATTTTGTGCTCATGTTTTGTAGGCCGGTCTTGAAACCATATCACAACGATTCATAGTCCTGCACGCTATTTACTAGGCTATTTGTGATGTATTATATTATACTTCAAATGCAAATCATTACATTTTCACATTTGTCTTGGTAAAACGCATTAAAAAGACAAAAAATAAACCGCAAAAAACAGAGTGACTCAAGTGAATTGTATGTCTAGAGTAAGAGAACATAAATGGGCATGCCGTCCTATGTCATTTTAATCATTTTATTATGTACAGTATAAAGGTACACATGGGACACTGATGATTCCATTAAGCAATAGATGAGACTAGTTTAGCTACTTTTAAACCCGGGTTTTTTGATGTTTATTTAAATTTTTTTGAGTTATCACACATAATACAAAACTGATAGCTTTGAGGACAATTATTTAATAAATTTAAATAAATGTATATTCTTTATAATTCCACAATCAAACATATATTTACTTCTAACATAAATTCAACATACAGTTTAATGAATATGCAAATTAACGCCAGTATTTTTTGAGAAAAACTTCAAAAATAAATACACAAAAACTTATGGTAGTACACAGTAGATAAAAAACCAATATCCAAAATAAGTCCTGCATTGTAAGTGGCTTCTTTCCAATACCTGCGTTTTCATCAACGAACCTCATTACAAAGAGACCACCCTCGATCATATCATAGAAACTCGATCGATACCAATGTTGGAAAATACCCGAACTATGCAATTGACCAATGTAGACATTCAGAGCTTCCATAAAAATTGAGTCTTCATGCAGTGGTATACTAAAAAATAAGTAGTTGCTCAATTTCAATTGATCAGATGTCCGAAGTTTTTTCTTTCCAAAATACCGCTGTTGCTGTTTTAACACTTCCCACATTGCGGAGCTAACAATGTAAGCCATGGACGTGTTAAATTTTAAAAGATTATTTTCGAACAACGTTTCATTAGCTGTCGGCTTTAGAAGATTACCATATTTAACAAAAATGTCATCATTGGCATAGAACGACTTTAGGACGAAGATATTTGGTTTAAACACCATAATTTCCATCTTTCGTTTTGCTAAGCCTGCAAAGCTATTGATTTCCGGTTCTCTTGGTGGTTGGGTGAAAAAAGTTTGTAACTTCGTTTGGTAGTTGACATCTTTGACAAGATTGCAAAGGAATAGTAACAGAAATAATAATTTGCCATGAAACGTAATGATGCTGCCAAAAAAACGTGGATTGAAGGTCATTTCGAAGAAAATAGAGGACAACGGCTGCTTTTGCCACAGGTATACGCTGAGCACTATAACAACAGCGAATGCAAAATAAGTCAAAACTATTGCCAATTGAACATCATCTGTTAAAATTCGCGTAAAGATTTCCTTTTTCTCCAAGCGCTTAGAGACCGGTAGCAAAACATGGAATTGACTGATTGTTAGTGTATTCGATAGCTTAATTTTATCTGGTACTAAATTCGGTACGAAAAGCGCTGTTGTTATATCTAAGGAACCATTTTGAGTCATTTTGAGTATTTCATCTCGAGAGAGTAATTCATCTAATTTTATTGGAACAGCAGCTGTAAGCGTAGCATTTAGTTTCTTAGAAAAGTTTTCAACAATGCGTCCAACGTAACCCAGCATTCGCACTTTGCCATTCCAGTTGTAAAATAATATTGTGTTTGGTCGCAAAATGTATGGGTAATATTTTAATGGAAATCCTTGTAAGTTCCTGATGCGTTGAGGAAAATATGAGAAGTTTACTTGAAAATTCCGTTGTTCTATCGAAAGTACCGGAAATGGTCTGTAATTGTAATAATTTCCTGTGCTCTGATAATCACCAAATAAAATCATTACATTTAGCATACGCTGAGACCAAAAATATGTGAAGTAGCTCTCAAGTTGTTGATTTTTGAGTGAGACATCAATTTCATTTTGCTTTAAGTAAATTATAATTCTTAAATTTCTGAGCCGATTAAAAATATCTGAGAGTTTCTGAAGTTCCCGAAAGTAATCAATATCTTTTGTGCACAGTACCGTTAAGATTTTATTATTATTCAGTTGTTTTAATGCAATTTGCGCATTTTCGCCGTCGAGCAAAATTTTCGGTTTATTGTCCAAAAATTGGACAAAATTATCTTCCAAACAATAGTCTCCTCTCTTTTGAATCACAAGGAGTGTTTCATAATGTTTCTCTTGGTCTATTTTGGAGAGCAGATTTATTAATGAAAATTTTGATTGCACAACTTTTGTTTCTATGCTGTTCAGAGTAAGCAGAAACATGCAACTGATGCATGTTGCCTGATGATGTAACAACATTTTACTGTTTGATGATTCTTTTCTGAACTAAAATTTATTAACATGGAAGTTGTGTAAGCACTTTGTTGAATATTAGAAAAGACAATTTTTTCTTATCACTAGATCACATTTTATATTACATTCAATTAGCATTATATAAAAATATGTAATAAAAGAATTTTGCGGGATAATATGTATTTATAAACTTTTTAGTGTTTCGGAACATAAATATCTTGCTATTATTTTACTGTGCATACTGTTTAGAACAGTGTGTATCAACACCAACAAAAGTAACACAAGACAAAGAGCTTAAAAAACGATGAATCTAGTCATGCTCATCTATTGTTAAATGAAATCATCAGTGATCTTCAAGCCTATGACTGAGCATATTTGTGAGCCCGATATGCTTACCTTTTTGAATAGATTTGTTGAGAACCCTAGCAAAAAGCGAGACAAACCAAATCCAAAGCTCATTTTTCTGTAGTGTGCTTTTGTTTTTGTAACTCGTTTGATATTACACTTTTCATGTAGACGATTCGTTGCAAGCTTTTTTGGCGAGTCAAAAAGATATACTGGGTGTCTATTTATTTATTTTTTTTTTTATTTAATTTAATTCATCTACTGGGCTTAAAAATAGTTTAATAAATGATTCTTAATTTAAAGCTTGAGGGAACATAATGATTTCCTTGAGTTGTTTAATAAAAATACTCCTATTAACACTAAAATCCAATTGATTCGCAAACTTATTGCAGTTCGACAGACATCGAAAAAGCGGCTCATTGGAACCATAATTAGTTCTATGGTAAGGAGTGTGGAAAAAATTTGACTCCCTCAAATTACGTGCTGGGACATTGAATGGAATTAATGCTAGTAATTCAGAAGAATTCATTTTACCATCAACCACATCTTTAATGAACATGATATTATTAAAGAGTCGTCTATCAGATAAACTGCTGAGGCCTAAAAGACGGCAATGCACCCAATAAGAATGCATAGTTTCCCAAGTGTACAGTCTTCTCAAAGCAAATCTAGTAATTCGTTTCTGGATATTCTCAATACGGGTAATCGACACATCGTAAAAGAGGTCCCATATAACCGAAGCATACTCTAGTAGAGATCTTACAAGGCTATAATAGATAGTCATAGGTGTTAGGGGATCAAAAAATTTTCTGGAATTCCGTTTTAGAAACCCAAATTGGGAGTTCGCCTTTGCGATGATATATTCCAAATGAATATCAAAAGAAAGCTTCTGGTCAAAATAGACACCAAGGTCTTTAAATTGACTCACCCTGAAAAAACTATCAGAACCGTTATACTTATACTCATAAATAGTTGGAGTTACTTTCCGTGCAAAAGTGAGGATCTTACATTTTTCAAAATTAAGATTTAGCTGGTTAGTACTACACCATTGCAATAAAGATGAAATATCATCCTGTAGTTTCACACAATCCGTGAAATCTTTAACTTCTAGGAAGATCTTTAAATCATCGGCATATAAAAGACATTTGCTGAACTTAAAGGACTCAGTAACATCATTAATGAATAAATTAAACAGTAAAGGACCTAAGTGACTCCCCTGAGGAACACCAGATGTTATCTTAATGGGTCTGGAACAATTATCACCAATTTTGACAGATAATGTTCTATCAGATAGATACGAATGGATCCATTTTAAAAATTGCGAGTGTATACCTAATTTTTCAAGCTTCATTAACACAACAGGATGTTTCACGCTATCAAAAGCCTTTGAAAAATCGGTGTATTATACATCCACCCGCAAGCCCCTTTCAATAGCATTAATTGTAAAATTAGAAAAAATGGTTAAATTAGAGGTAGTGGATCTACCTTTAAAAAAAACCATGCCGTTGCAAAGCGATATAACTGCGCACTTCGTCTAACATAGTTCCATTAGCAAACAAAGATGATCTCATAAACTACCTTAATTTGGACTACCTTAGCGCTCTCAATAAAACTGTCGCACAATTTTTTTTGCTCATATTAAAACAATTTGATTGTAAATAGTACTGCTGGAAGTTGTTCCCATTGCATGAAGAAAGTTTTTTTTTACCAACAAAATGGTTCCTCGAACAACTATGGCCGAGTTTTGAAGACCTTTTTGAATGAAAACTTTTCAAAGAAATGCATTGGAAGGACAAATCTGATCTAACAGTTTTGAACTTCAAGATATGATAAACGATGAATGCATTGGTACCTACATCCCAAGATGAATTGAAGAAGCAGATAATTGGAGAGAGACCTAACCAACTATTAAAATGTAAAGAACAGTTCAAAAACGAGCTAATGCTTGTTTTCAGTTTGACGGAGGATATTTTGAGCACAATTAAATTATTTTATTATAAAAAAAAAACCATATGTACGAAAAACGGATTTAACAACTGGAGAATGCCGGTAAGCACCAGAGTAGAACTCTCTGGGTAGCAAAAAAGGCGGCCGTTCGAAATCACAGTGGAAATAATCGCTAGAACTAAAAATACTTGAAAAGGGGTAATGTTGGTGAAAATTGAAGGCAATTACTAATACTTTCTTTTTTTATCATAGTAGTTTGCTTTATTTAAAAGAATGTTTTGCTTTGAAACTACTTTTCAAGGTCATTATAACTTGTATATCATCTTATAAATGTTATAAATCTTTATTGCCTATAGGAACAAAGAGAAAATCAATATAAAATGTTTTTTCATGCACTTAGTGCTGATTACATATCATGTTGAACCATTGCGGCAATTAATGCAAATGGTTTTTTCCCATTACATCCAAATTGCAAACGCTTCCTCGAAAAGTACACAAAATTCATTCGTGACCATGAATACGCCAATAGTAAAATGTTGTCGCTGCAGCAAGTAACATGGATCAGTTTCCTACTGATATTTACATCGTATAATATGAAAGCAACAGCTGTGCAGGCAACAGCACAATTTTCATTGAAAAGATTTTTGGATAAAGTAGAACAGGAGAAGCATTATGAAACACTTTTAATAACGCAAGAAAAAGGACACTATTGTTTGGAGAATGATACAATAAAATTAATAGCAGATATACCAAAACTTATGCTCAATAGCAAGAACATACAGAATGCTTTGCAGCGGTTGAACAACTATGAAGTTTTGACTCTCATATGCACCAATATATGGAGCCTCCAAAAGCTCCTAAATATTTTTAAGGGTTACAGAACTCTGAGTGTTATAATACATCTCAAACAAAACGAAGCTGATGTTAAGCTAAAAAATCAACTCCTCAAACGTTATTTTGAGTATTCTTGGTCGCAACATATGCTAAACATAATGATTTTATTTGGTGACTATCAGTATACAGGCAACTATTACAGTTACCGACCTTTTCCGAGCATGGCTATTGAAGCACGAAATTTCGAAATGAACTTCACATATTTTCCACAACGCATGAAAAACTTAGATTGCTATCCACTTAAATCTTACCATCACCATACTCGTCCAAAAAGTTTATTATATCACAAACACAGTGGAGAATTGCGTATGATAGGCTATGCCGGTCGACTTGTCACAACATTTGCAAAAAAACTGAATGCAAAACTTACTATAGGATTGCCGGTGGATATTGGAATGTCACTATCTTTAATTAATGTACATGAGATTTTAGAAATGATCAGCAATGACACCATAGATATCAGTACAATGTTTGTTCCTAAAAATTTGTTGGCAAATAAGAATTTAAAAGTTTCCGATATACTTGAATTTGGCAAACTCTACGCTGTAGTGCCTGTCTCAGAAGCATATAGTAGAAGAGAAATATTTGCACAGATCTACAAAGTTGACTTGTTACTAACATTAATATTTACATATTTCGCATTTGTCGTTATTTCAGTGATAAGAATTTATCTATGGGAAAGGAAATCATCATTCGTTTACATAACTCTGGAATTATTATTGAATCACATTGGTTGCTCACATTAAGTTGCTGTTTTTCTCAGCTGTCATTTTCAATCTTGTTAAGGATGTCAGCTACCAAACGAATTTACAGACATATTTTACGCATCCACCTACCAAACCGGAAATCAACAGTTTTGCAGATATAGCAGAACACAAAATGGCCATCATGATAATTGAACCTGCGCACAAGGTATTGAGTAGTCTCAATGCTAATGAAGACCTTTTTTTGCAATATGATCATCTTTTTGAGTCAACAACAAATATAACGATGTATGAAGAGCACCTTTTCGAATATAACACATCCAAGGCTTATATTGTTCAAGGTGGCGTTTGGGCAGTTTTGGATAAGCAACAACGATATTTTCAACAGAAAAAATTTCGTATACCTAAACAGATAACTTTGGCCATTGATTTTTATAATGGATTACCTCTGCATGAGGATTCATTATTTATAGAACCTCTCAACATCTCTATTGGTCAATTGCATAGTTCGGGTATTTTTATGCATTGGTACCGTTCAAGTTTCAATGATATGATTGAGGCTGGTCAACTAACCATTTATGGCAAAAGTGTTAATGAAGAAGCAAAAGCTATTACCGTCGAGAACTTACACTGGAATTGGAAAATATATTTTTTAGGTCTAAGCATAAGTTGCCTAATTTTTGTAATTGAACTACTGGTTTTTAAATTTAAGCACCAAATTGCAGCTGGTCGTCAGTATTGTTTTAAAAAAATATTTAAAAAATTAATTCTTGTCAAATTTTATTTAACTTATTTACTATGAGCTTGAAATTTTAATTAAATGTCTTAAAATAAATCTTTGATAAATCAGTTATATCTGAGAAGTAGCGTTTTTTTTTGTGGCGGGGATTTGCAGAATGAGTAACATGTGGCCATTTTTGATTTTTGTGAGAAAATAAATTTTAGAAGTAGTTCAATAATCGCAAATATCGTTGATGGTTTCTTTTAAAAATACTATAGCATCTTTGAATTGCAGTACTTGAAGCAAATAAGCTCGAAATACCAAGTGTCAGTTAGCTTCAACTTTCTCTTTGAGTGCCCAAATTCATTTTGCCCAAGTATACTCAATTCGACTCCACGATGTGCACCTGTTTTCCGAACTGAACGGCAGATTCTAGACCGGCTGAATAACAAAATGTTCACTACAAATAATAACTGGGTATCCAGGAAAATGCTTGGATTTGTATTTTAAATTTCTTCTGCGATTTCCATTCTTTTCTTTATTTCATAATTCTCAATTTATTAATATCATATATAAAATTAACGAAAAGAATATTGGCTCTTCATTTTAATGCTTGTATCTATGAACCAATAATTCGAGAATAAATATACAAAGACACATCGCGTGCCACTGAACATAAAAGAACAATATCCAATATAAATCTTGCATTGTAAGTGGATTCTTCTCTTTACCTGCATTTTCGTCGACATATCTCATTACAAAAAGACCACTCTCAATCATATCGTAGAAACTCGATCGATACCAATGCTCCAAAATACCCGAACTATGCAGTTGACCAATGTAGACATTCAGAGCTTCCATAAAAATTGAGTCCTCATGCAGCGGTATGCCGTACAATAAGTAGTTGCTTAATATCAGTTGATCAGATGTGCGAAGCTTTTTCTTTCCGAAATACCGCTGTTGCTGCTTTAGAACTTCCCACATTGGGGAGTTAACAATGTAAGCATTAGAGGTATTAAATTTTAGAATATTATTTTTGAATAAAGTTTCATTCTCTATTGGTTTAAGAAGATATCCATATTTTACAAAAGTCTCATCATTGGCATAAAGCGAATTGAGGACGAAGAAATTTGGTCTAAACACCATAACTTCCATCTTTCGCTTTGCCAAATCTGCAAAGCTGTTGATTTCTGGTTCTCTTGGGGGTTGGGTGAAAAATGTCTGTAGCTTGGTATAAAAGTTGATATCTTTGATAAAATTGCAAATGAAAAGTATCAGAAATAATAATTTGCAATGAAACGTAATGGTGCTGCTTAGACGATTTATAAATGGACGTCCGCTTAAGTCCAGAAAAAATCGTGGATTGAGGAAAACTTCCAATAAAAATGAGATCAGTGACTGTTTCTGCCACAGATAATTGCTAAGTGTTGTTATGACAGCGAATACAAGATATGTCAAAGCTATGGTCAATTGTACATCATCCATTAAAATGTGACTAAAGATTTCCTTTTTTTCTAATGATTTTGACACCGGTAGCAGCACATAAAATTTACAAATTGCTAGTGTGTTCGATAGCTTCAATTTATTTTGTGGTATATTGGGCACGAAAAGTGATGTTGTTATATCTAAAGATTTATTTAGTGTCATATGATATAAATCGGCGTCAGAGAGTTGTTCATCAATTTTTATTGGAACAGCAGCTGTAAACTTAGCATTTAGTTTCTTAGAAAAATTTTCAACAACGCGTGCAACAAAACCCAGCATTCGTACTTTGCCGTCGCGGTTGTTAAATAGTATCGTATTTGGCCACAACTTATGTGGGTAGTATTTTAGTGGAAATCCTTGAAGATCATTCATACGTTGTGGAAAATATGAGAAATTTTCCTGAAAATTACGTTGCTGTGTTGCAAATTCTGGAAAAGGTCTGTAATTGTAATAATATCCGGTCTGCAGATAATCGCCAAATAAAATCATAACATTCAGCATACGTTGGGACCAAAAATGATGGAAATAGCTCTCAAGCTGTTGATGTTTAAGTGATGCATCAATTTCACTTTGTTTCAAGTAAATTATAACTCTCATATATCTGAACCGAGTAAAAATATCTGTGAGTTTCTGGAATCCCGGCAAATTTTGAATATCTCTTGTGCACACTATTGTTAAGATTTTATTGTTATACAATTGTTTCAATGCGATTTGTGCATTTTCGCTGTCGAGCAAAAGTTTCGGCTTGCTGTATAAAAATTCGATGGCATCATCCTCCAAGCAATGGTCTTCTTTTTCTCGAATCACTAGGAGTGTTTCATAATGTTTCTCTAGTTCAATTTTATATAGCAGATTTATAAATGAAAATTGCTTTAGTGATTGCACAACTTTTGTTTCTATGCTGTTCCGAGTTAGTAGCAGTATACAACTGATGCATGTTGCTTGCTGCAGTGACAACATTTTACTATATGCTGATTATTATTTTGGCTTAAATTTATTCACATGACATTTTTGTTAGCACTTTGGGAAGTATTGAAAAAAATCAATTATCTTTAACACCTGGACCCTCTCTACCTGACATTTTAATGGCTCTGTATGAAAGTGTGTAATTAAATAAGTCCGCTCGTACTTATGCTCTTTCAAACCAAAACAGCTCTTCATTAGCAATTACCTAAATCGCAGTAAACTGTGAAAACTGACCCTGCAACCAAATGAGTTGCAGCTTTGTGTCTCATATTACTTCCATCATAAGGTCTTAGAAGGTTTTCGACAATGATATGCTAATTTTCAAACCAGAGTTCTAGAAGATTCTTGAAGAATTTCATTAAGAAATGAGAAATTTTTCGTAAGTCAATTTTGTAACTGCCCATGTATAAAATACCTTTTATCATATTAAATATGCAGGTAACAAGGTGTGGACTTTGATCATTGTGGCTTCTCTTCCAAGTCTTACAGAAAAAATTCTCGGCCTTGTCCCAAATAGAACTTTCAATTCTGTTTTACATGATAAAATTTCAATATGTTCCTAGTTAGTAAGTCTTCAAATATTTTTAAAATTATTTTTGAAATTAAAATATTAAGTTGAGAATCCACCCGGCATTTTCCAATCAGCATATACTGTTTCAGTAATAGTAGGTGGCTTACCAAAAATATTTCGTTTGAAATATTGCAAATAGAACGTAACAGAAATGTAATATATCACATATATCATTCTGAAGTATTTCTGAACATCTCACATCTATCGCTCATTTTGTGTATTTGTTAGAGAACTAACCTTTCGATATTTGATTCATTGGATTATTCAGTAAGAGATGCGTTGGGCAACCTTTTACGATATATTTGGATTGGATAAGACGTTTGAGCTTAATAAGTTTTCGTATGTGACTAGTATTAGTCATTTCGCAAACATTTAATTTAGAAAAGTTAACATTTTTAGTACCAGAGGTCGTGGTTGAGTTCTGTTAACTTTTTCGTAGACCAAATTGGTCCGAATAATCTCTTAATGATATCTGAGTCTGATTCCTAAAAAAATTAAGTGGAGCTCTAACTAAGTTAATAAACGTACTTATTTGAAGAAAAATTTCCCAGAAATACTTGATATATATCTCTTTCAGCTCAGTTTTTTTAATAAACATAACTTATATGTTCTCAAAGAATTTTTTTCTGGTATTAAGAAAAATTATTTTGATAATTTTATAGAAAACTCTGTGAATTTGTTGAAACAAGAGGAGTTTTTTGTTGCATTTTTATTTAAAAGCTACTGTCATACTTTACAAGCCTTACAATATGGTTTTGCTTAGTTTCACTTCTCATTTGGATTCACAAAAAATCAATGCAAAAAGAAAAACATCAGTAACTTAGAAATTCTCACTCAGCGCCTCAAAGGCCATTAAGCAATGAATGGCACTATTAGCCCATTTTTTGTTCTGTTCTCGTACTTTTTTTTGGTGTTATCATACACTATACTGAATAATATGCTCAGTAAAGTAATTTAAATTATTTTCTGTTCTACAACAACACAAAAAATTTTCACACTATTCTTTGTTCCACATTGAAAAATATATTTAATCTCGATATAAATCCCAAATATAGTATAATGAATCTGCAAATTAACGCATGTATTTATTACGTAACACCTCAAAGATAAATAAACAAAGACTTATGGCGTTACACTGAAGGTAAAATATCCATATCCAATATAAATCTTGCATTGTAAGTGGCTTTTTCTCATAACCTGCGTTCTCGTCAACAAAATTTTTCATTACAATAAGACCACTCTCAATCATATCATAGAAACTCGATCGATACCAATGCTCCAAAATACCCGAACTATGCAGTTGACCAATGTAGACATTCAGAGCTTCCATAAAAATTGAATCCTCATGCAGCGGCATGCTAAGTAATAAGTAGTTTCCTAATGTTAATTGATCAGATGTGCGAAGTTTTTTCTTTCTGAAATATCGCTGTTGCTGCACTAAAACTTCCCACATAGCGGAGTCAACAATATAGGCCGTGGACGTATTAAATTTTAGAAGATTACTGTCGACTAAAGTTCCATTAGATATTGGCTTAAGGAGATAACCATATTTTAGAAAAATATCATCATTAGCATAGAGCAAATTTAGGACGAAGAAACTTGGTTGAGACAACATAATTTCCATCTTTCGTTTTGCCAAATCTGCGAAACTATTGATTTCTGGTTCTCTTGGTGGTTGGGTAAAAAATGTCTGTAATTTCGTTTGATAGTTGATATCTTTGATAAAATTGAAAACGAATAGCAGCAAAAATAGTAATTTACCATGAAACGTAATGGTGCTGCCTAGGCGATTTATAAATGAACGTCCGCTTAAGTCCAGAAAAAAACTTGGATCAAGAAAAACTTTCAATATAATTGGGAATAGTGGTTGCTTCTGCCACAGATAAATGCTAAGCACTATGACAACACCGAACGCAAAATAGGTCAAAACAATGGTCAATTGTACAACATCAGTTAAAATTTGCGTAAATATTTCCTTTTTCTCCATGGATTTAGATACCGGTAGCAGCACATATAATTGACTAATTGTTATTGTATTCGATAGCTTCATTTTAACTGGCACTGAGTTGGGTACAAAAAGCGATGTTCTCATATCTAAGGAACCATTTTCAATCATTTGATTCAATTCATCTCTACCGAGTTCTTCGTCAATTTTTGTTGGAACAGTCACTGTAAGCGTAGCATTTAGTTTTTTAGAAAAATTTTCGACAATGCGTCCAACATAACCCAGCATTCGCACTTTGCCGTTGCGATTCTTAAGTAATATTGTTAGTGGAATAATAATCTTTGGGTAAAATTTTAGTGGAAATCCTTGTAAATTAATCATACGCTGAGGAAAATATGAGAAATTCACTTGAAAATTGCGTTGTTCTATTGAAAGTATCGGAAAAGGCCTGTAATTGTAATAATGTCCTGTGTTCTGATAATCACCAAATAAAATCATTACATTTAGCATACGTTGAGACCAGAAGTGTTTGAAATAGCTCTCAAGCTGTTGATTTTTGAGTGATAATTCATTTTCATTTTGATTCAGGCAAACGATAACTCTCTCATTTCTAAGCCGATCAAAAATATTAAATGGTTTTTGGACACTCCGTAAGTAATGAATATCTTTCGAGCATACTATCGTTAAGATTTTGTTGCTGCTCAACTGCCTTAATGCAATTTGTGCGTTTTCGCTGTTGAGCAAAAGTTTTGGTTTATTGTGCTGAAATTCGATAGCATTATCTTCCAAACCATAGTGGCCTTTTTCTCTAATCACTAGGAGTGTTTCATAATGTTTCTCTAGCTCTATTTCGGTTAGAAGATTTATAAATGAAAATTGTTTCACTGAGTGTACAACTCTTGTTTCCATGCTGTTCAGATTTAGTAGAAGTATGCAACTGATACATGTTGCTTGTTGAACTGACAACATTTTACTATTTGCTGATTCCTATTTTGAGTTTAATATTCATTCGTTGAATTAGCGTTAGCCTTTTGGTGGACATATACAAATGTTTTATTTTCATTAGGACATATGTTAATATACATTCAATCAGCATTATATTAGAAAATGTAATTAAATATTAACGCTTTTACATTCCTAAAGAATTTAAGTTGAGGGACAAAGGTCATTCTGATGAAAATTTTATTTTATTAACTTAGAGCTTAAAAATTTAGAAATCCATATGATTTTATGTCCAGTATATTGTGTATTGCACAAAAAAAATGTATCATATAATAAGTTTTGAAGAAAATTTAGTTCTTAGGTATCACTGAATTTACTTTAGAGGTATATCTGTTGTTATCATCTTATGAACTACATATTTCTTAATATCTTGAGCGTTTCTGAATCCACCACAGTTAATGGGACGAGCAAAAATTTAGAATATCAGTTTCTGCGTGGAAAAAAATCCATTTGGACTGGTCAAGGTTACATACCCTACACTGTATTTTTGGTAAAATTCATAAATTTTTAATGGAAGATGTGTATGGGTTGCATCCACCACTCGCATAACTAAATGCAGTAATTTATTTAATAACTAACCGTACAAATTTTTATTGCTTTCCGGATACAAATCTGTGAATCTATATTTTTGTATGGTAATAGGCGAACTGATCACCCTTGTTTCATAGGTTGCACATTTTGAGTCAAAATTAAAAAAATGTAGTCGAGAATATTTAAAAATTTCTTCGAAGAGCTTATGATATTTCAATCGATCTTTTTAAATTTTTTTTTAATTTTTGTAAGTTTAATAATTTGAAAATATAAAATTCCTTAAATTTCGCCAATTGTTTTTCCTTAAAAATTTACTTCATGTTGTGTCTTTAATCTACACAGCTTTCAGCTCTGCATCAAAAAATTTCCAAAATATTTCGTGTTTTCGATATATATTTTTTTTAATTTGCTCTGTGTTCATATATTTGCCATCACTAAGTTTTGTATTATTTTTAGTGTAAATGAGCAAATAAACATTGCAGTAGTTAACCTTTCAGTTGCTTAGGTACTCCCACTAACATTTTATGGTTAAAATTACTTAGTTTTCAGTACAATAAAAGTACACAAAATTATAAGTTTCACTGTAAAGTGCTACTAATTTGTCGTTCTCATCGAATGTCATAAATGGAATAACTGAAACGTGTCCCTGAGTGAAACATTTCATCCTATTTTGAGTGGAGCGCTTAACGCCATAATCATGCAAATCAATAATAATTGGAATGCTCTAATAATATAGCTACAATAAAGCTTGGTTACGAGGTTAATTGAACGGTAAAAAATATAAGATGACGTCAGCTTTGGATTAATGTAGCGATAAGGGGGGATATAGCTCCTTGTCGCGTGCTGAACTGAGCCTCTAACCAATGTAGGCTCAATGTAATAATGTAGAGCTTAGGCAGATCTTGACTCAAAGGGCTCCCATTATGTAAAGATGTTGCTTGGATGTTTTATTGGGAACGAAAGAGGAAAATCTGTTTTCATTTTTGGTCATATTTGTCACATTCTAACTTCTCTCAGTTTGGCGTTTTTTAATCTTTTTCGTCTGTTCAATATATTTCAAAATTTACCGACATTTTCAACGCTCGATTGAACTTTTGAATATTTTTTATATTTTTAAATTTTTTCGACACATTCAACCTTTTTCAGGTTTTGGCAATTTTTGTCTTAATCATTGGATGCAAACGAACACTGAATAATTGTTGGTCTTGTGATACCTTGAAGTAATAAAACCAAATTTGGCACAAGTACAAAAAATTGTGTAGCCAATAGCAGACGAATTTCGAAAAGAGAGCGTGGTACCTCCCATACAAGCATAAGCTGCAAATCGTTATAAAGAGAGCTATGTCACTTTGCGCACTTTGAGCTACACTTGAGCTACAAACACACATAAATAATTTCCCCAAATTTGGTTGCAATTTAACCAAACCTATGTATTGACCACAATATAACAATATACAATAAGTTGAAGATATAAACATTATCTGAGTCGAAGTTATTTGTTATGTATGTAGGTATACCAAATGCCAGGGTTGCTCAACTCAAACTTTTATATACATAACCGTTGAATGATGAATCATAAGATCCCAGAGCTATTTTTAAAACTTTTATTAAAAATTTTTTTATAAAAGCATTCTCTAAGTATCCGAGCGTTAACGTTTCTCCAGTATGCTTAAAAAAAACCCAGAAAGAAAACATGTCCATTCTTTCTTTTTTCCACAATTCTTAATTTATTTATTTTATTTATTAATTAAATGAAAAGAATATTGGGTGTAGAATTTAATGCTTGTATTTATGAACAAATATTTCAAAAATAAATACACAAAAACTTATGCCATGAAACTGAAGATAAAAGAACCATATCCAATATAGATCTTGCATTTTAAGTGGCTTCTTCTCATTACCTGCAGCTTCGTCAACAAACTTTTTCATTACAATGAGACCACTCTCAATCATATCATAGAAACTCGATTGATACCAATGCTCATAAATACCCGAGCTATGCAGTTGACCAATGTAGATATTGAGAGCTTCCATAAAAATTGAATCCTCATGCAGCGCCATACTTAACAAAAAGTAGTTGCTCAATGCTAAGTGATCAGAAGTGCGAAGTTTTTTCTTACTGAAATATCGCTGTTGCTGTACTAAAACTTCCCACATTGCATTGCTAGCAATGTAAGCCATCGAAGTGTTAAATTTTAGAATTTTATTTTCGAATAATGTTTCACTAACTATTCGTTGAAAAAGGTTACCATATTTTACAAAAACTTCATCGTTCCCATAGAGCGAAGCCAGAGTACGGTAATTCGATTCAAACACCATAATTTCCATCTTTCGTTTAGCCAAGTCAGCAAAGCTATTGATTTCCGGTTCCCTTGGTGGATATGTAAAGAATGTTTGTAACTTGGTTTGATAGTTGATGTCTTTGATAAAATTGAAAATAAAAAGTAGCAGAAACAGTAATTTGCCATGGAACGTAATGGTGCTGCCTAGTCGATTTATGAATGAACGACCGCTCAGATCCAGAAAAAAACGTGGATTGAGCGAAATTTCCAAAAAAATTGCGAACAGTGACTGCTTCTGCCACAAATAAATGCTGAGTATTGTAATGAAAACGAATGCAAGATAGGTCAAACCCATGGTTAATTGTACATCATCAGTTAAAATTTGCGTAAAGATTTCCTTCTTCTCTAATGATTCTGACACCGGTAGTAGGACATAAAATTTTCGAAATGCTACTGTGTTCGAGAGCCTAATGTTACGTTGTCCTCTAGACGGTGTTAAAAGAGCTGTTGTCATATCCACGGAACCATTTAGCATCATGTTTTGCAATTCATTTCGAGAGAGTAATTCATCTAATTTTATTGGAAATGCAGCTGTAAGCGTAGCATTTAGTTTTTTAGAAAAATTTTCAACAATGCGTCCAACGTAACCCAGCATTCGCACTTTGCCGTCGCGGTTATTATACAACATCGTGTATGGCCACAATTTGTATGGGTAAAACCTAAGTGGAAATCCTTGTAAGTTATTCATACGTTGAGGAAAATATGAGAAATTTAGTTGAAAATTGCGTTGTTCTATTGCAAATTCCGGAAAAGGTCTGTAATTGTAATAATTTCCAGTGTTCTGAAAATCGCCAAATAAAATTATAATATTTAGCATATGTTGAGACCAAAAATATTTGAAATAGATTTCAAGTTGTTGATATTTAAGTGAGGCCTCAAATTCATTTTGTTTCAATTGAATGATAACTCTTTTATTTCTGCGCCGATTAAAAATAATTTTGAGTTTCTGGAGCCCTTTTAAATATTGAATATCTTTTATGCATATTATCGTTAAGATTTTATTGTTATGCAACTGCCTTAATGCGATTTTTGCATTTTCGCCGTCCAGCAAAAGTTTCGGTTTATTGATCAAAAATTTGATTGCATCATCTTCCAAGCAATAGTCACCTCTTTCTCGAATCACTACGAGTTTTTCATAATGCTTCTCTTGCTCTATTTTATGGAGCAGCTTTATAAAAGAAAATCGTTTCTGTGACTGTACATCTTTTGTATCCAAGCAGCTTAGAGTTAGTAGGAGTAAGCAACTGATGCATGTTGCTTGCTGTAGTGACAACATTTTACTATTTGTTGATTTCAATTTTTACTTCAATAAGCCTAAGTGATTTTTTTGTTTATGAGCAGCATTAGTAATCCGGTAAATATTGAAGAAGACAATTCTTTTTATGAAGAGGACATGCTTAGCATGTCATTTAGTCAACTTTGTATCAAAGTATGTTATAAAATAAGTTTGCTCTTCATATCAGAATAGCTATTCAAGAGCAATTACTGAAAACGTTTATTGTCACTGTGGCCAAATAAGTTGAATTATTGTTGTCTGACTCAGAACTATTACTCTAACAATAGATCAATAAATCAAAATGCTAATTTGTTGGTCTGAGAAACCAACGTATAAGAATCAATGATGGCATGAGTACATTTGTACTTTTTCGGTATATTTGCGTCCTGAAAAATCGTCGTTAGTACATTTGACAAGTTTTCGATACCTTCGGTACATTTGCCGCATTTTTAGTACACTTGGCGAATTTTCAGCACATTTTCAGTACATTTTCGGTACATTTGGACAATATGTGAAACTTATCTCATTTTGATAGGGTTCTTGAGATGGCAAAAGTGAGGACTTTGTTTTCTTTAGAAATTTTGAGAAATATTTAGTATATATATTAGTTAAATTGAGTATTGAAGAAAAAAAGTACTCTAAAAAGTATATTTCAAGTCTCGATTCAGTACATTTGCACAAAACCCATATTTCATATCCAAAACATAGTAATGTGGACATACGTGAAGGTATTTTTAGGACTTTGATGAACATATAAATTTTTTTCTTTATCACTAGGACATGTTTTACTTATCAGAGCTTTATGTTCAGTACGTTTAGTGCTGGGGGAAAAATGTAGAGAATTGTCGCACTGTGTGTGAAGATATGACGTAGCGATCATTGAAACTAGTATAAGCAGCTGGTTGCCCATTTTTTGTTCCTTAACAATCGTTGGAGTTATTCTCCAACAATTAATGCATTTTGCGCTTGTAATTTTTTTGTTGTTTTTAGACTAAACGTACTGAACATAAAGCTCTGAAAAGTATATATTAAATTTTGCTTTGTTCCAAAAACACAAATAAAGATTTTACTTATTATTCAATCAGCATTACATGTTATTAAATATTGTTGATCATACGCATACCTTTTTGAAACAGCATTTACCTATATGAGTCTTTTTCAAACTTTTCTCAACTTTTTTTCATTTTCAACACTCGAGAAACAGGAAAAAGCAAAGCCACTAGAGTTTCGTGAACTAGGCCTTTCCCTGTGGATATTTTTTAAGACTGAGTTAGGGTCGCTGTCTAGATCAACTTGTAAAAAAATATTCCATAAAATCGTCGTAGGTTCGGTTAAAATCAAAAATATTGTTTGGAAATCGAGCGGTTTCGGCTGAAAATATTTCAAGAATCTCATACTACCAATGGTTTCACATAATACAGTTTGGGCTATTTTTGAACATGCTGTTCAGAAAGATATTCATTGAATAACGTTCGATTTCCTCTGTGGTTACATTTTTGCCATCGCAGGGATTTCTTTTATTTGTGTTGTAAACGAGACAAAAATATTGTCGAATTAGCCTTGCAGTTGTTAGACTACTCCTTGTTGGATTACGTACTTACATTTCTTGGTTGACATAATTTGGACGCTTTAATGATAAGTAGTGTTCAGTTCAATGAAAGAACACAAAAGTATAGGTTTCACTGTAAGTGTTTGTAAATTGGAAGTAAAATTTCATCTTATTTTTAGTGGAGCATTTAACGCCATATCATGGAAATCAATTAGCAACAGTAATTGGTTTACTTTTACAACAAAACCACGTTAAAATTAATTCCGCAGTAAATTTAGACAGCTATGTAGTTGGTATCCCCGCCCTATTATGGCGCGGTTAGGAAGGGGAACTGTAGCACTATATAGACAATCAATATGTGAACTATAAATGCCCAGCCATGTGTGGATAAGAAATTAATTATAAGCCTTTAGTATAAGTATTCTGAGGCTTTCCTTTAAAGCAGTGATCGGCAGGGCGCAATTATTTAATATTTTTTTACGCCCGATAAAAAGGGAAATGACAAAGCGATAAAATACTTGGTTTACTGTTTACGGCCCATGGAATTTCTTATCGCTAAAACTCAATTGCCTTGCGCATTGCCAAAAAAATGTTAGGAAAAAAATATCTATTTTTACATATGAATTCAAATATTATTACAGTACATTGACGAAATGACTCAGTTTGTAGTTTGCTTACTCTCGCTTAATCTTTTCGTTTGCTCGCAAAAATAGGGATGCCAGACACTTCTCCAATGTTCTAAATTGCTTTACAACAATACTAAAAGATCACTCCGCAAACAGCATTCAACTTCCGAAAAAAATTAACAAAAAAAAAAAAAACAAAAAAATGGAATACAATTGAAGCTGGAACGGTACAAATGAGAAGAAATAGAAATAGCAATAAGAACATAAAATCCAAGAAGCAGCATAAGCGTAAGCATCAGCAACGAAAAATCAAACAACAACTTTTTTGAGAAAGCTTTTGAGAACTTTTTTGAAAAAACTTAATCCTAGATAAAGAATATTTAACTTAACAAATAAAAAAAAGTAAGTATGTAGTATCTTTTTTGAGCACAAATTTGTTGATTTAAAAAAGGAATTAATCAAATCAGTTTAGTATATTTTGCGCCAAAGCGTTACAAACCATAATCATGTAAGCAATTTTATATAGATGTACGAATGGCAGACAAGTTTCAATCATTCAATCCTCACATACGTTAAATATTCTCACTCATTGTAAACATAAACCGATATCTTCGACGAAGTGGTGAACACAATGTGCCTGTGCGCTCGGAACTGATTGCTTCAATTTTTTTGCTGAAAGTTGCTGGTGATGAAAATAAATGCGAATTGACGACGGTTATTTTACTAACGCTGTTACTGCGCACTATCAAAAATATATTGAAAAGCCGAAAGAGTTCCGATTAATTGAGAAAAAATTCGAAAAAAAAATAATATCTTTAAGTAGAAGGCTGAAAAAGTTAAAAAAGACCAAATAGTCGAAAGAACTGAATTAGGCGAAAAGTCGCAAAAGACAATCATACCAAATATTATTTAAAAAAACTATATTCCAGCGGTAGAGACATGAACATAATTTGAGTCGAACTCACTTAGCTAGTAGTAATTAGTAGTTCAGAAAATGAATAGCCAAACCTAAGGATGTCCTAGAGCAGCTGAGAAACTTAATCTGATTTTGTAACATATTTTGCAATTTTGAAATAAAAACAGTATCAACTATGTATCCAAGTATTAACGTAGTTCTCATAATTAAAATGTATCATGTGCGCGTAAAAGTTAAACAAAAAAAAATATTTCCATTCTATCTTTATTTCACAATTTTGATTTTATTTATTTTAAACATAAATTAAATCATCAGTATTATAATTCTGCAATTTAATGCTTGTATTTATGAATAAAGAATTCGAAAATAAATAAACAGAGACTTACGGCGTTACACTGAAGGTAAAATAACAATATCCAATATAAATCTTGCAATGTAAGTGGCTTCCTTTCATTACCTGCCATTTCATCAACAAAATTTTGCATTACAATGAGACCACCCTCGATCATATCATAGAAACTCGATTGATACCAATGCACAAAAATTCCGGAACTATGCAATTGACCAATGTAGGCATTCAGAGCTTCCATAAAAATAGAGTCCTCATGCAGCGGTATGCTAAATAGCATGTTGGTCCTAAATTTTAATTGTTCAGATGTGCGAAGTTTTTTTCTTCCGAAATACCGCTGTTGCTCCCTTAAAACTTCCCACATTGGGGAGCTAACAACGTAAGCATTGGACGTATTTAATTTTCGAACATTATTCTCGAATGTCGTTTCATTAGCCATTGGCTTGAGAAGATTACTAAATTTTACATAAGTGTGATCATTACCATAGAGCATATTCAGAAGATGGTAATTTGGTTCAAATACCATAACTTCAATCTTTTGTTTCGCTAGGCCAACCAAGCTATTGATTTCCGGTTCTTTTGGTGGATATGTAAAAAATGTTTGTAACTTGGTTTGATAGTTGATGTCTTTGATAAAATTGAAAATGAAAAGCAGCAGAAATAGTAATTTGCCATGAAATGTAATGGTGCTGCCTAGTCGATTTATAAATGGACGTCCGCTCAGGTCCAAAAAAACACGTGGATTGAATGAAACTTTCAAGAAAACGAAGAACAATGACTGCTTCTGCCAAAGATAAATACTGAGTGTTGTAACGATAACGAATGCAATATACGCCAAAACTATTGCCACTTGTACATCATCTGTTAAAATGCGAGTAAAGATTTCTTTTTTCTCTAATGATGCCGACACCGGTAGCAGCAAATAAAGACTACCGAACACTACTGTTTTCGAGAGCCTTGTTTTACTTGGCGCTCTATTGGGTATGGCAAAAAATGTTGATATATCTAAGGAACCATTTAATAACATATTATGTATTTCATCTCGAGAGAGTTGTCCATTAATTTTTATTGGAAATGCAGCTGTAAGTGTAGCATTTAGTTTCCTAGAAAAATTTTCAACAATGCGTCCAACGTAACCCAGAATTTTCATTTTGCCGTTTCGGTCCTTAAATAACATCGTATGTGGCCATAGTTTGTATGGGTAAAACTTAAGTGGAAATCCTTGTAAGTTATTCATACGTTGAGGGAAATATGAAAAATTCACTTGAATATTCCGTTGTTCTATTGCAAGTTCCGGAAAAGGTTTGTAATTGTAATAAAATCCTGTCTTCGGAAAATCACCAAATAAAATCATTACATTCAGCATACGTTGAGACCAGAAGTGTTTGAAATAGTTCTCAAGCTGTTGATTTTTCAATGGTACATCAATTTCATTTTGTTCCAAGCAAATGATAACTCTTACATATTTGAGCCGATTAAAAATATTTATGATTCTCTGAAGACCACGTTGGTATTGAATATCCTTTGTGCATATTATGGTTAGTATTTTATTGTTATGCAACTGCTTTAATGCAGTTTGTGCACTTCCGCTGTCGAGCAAGAGTTTCGGTTTATTGTACAAAAGTTCGGTAGCATCATCTTCCAAGCAATTGTCTCCTTTTTCTTGAATCACTAGGAGTGCTTCATACTGTTGCTCTTGGTCAATTTTAGAGAGTAGATCTATTAATAAGAATTGTTTCACTGACTGCCCAACTTTTGTTTCTATGCTGTTCAGAGTTAATAGAAGCATGCAACTGATGCATGTTGCTTGTTGGAGTGACAACATTTTACTATTTACTTATTTCTGTTTTGATCTAACTGATTTATATTTTAAGAGTAGCGTTAGCAATTTGGTAACTTTGGATGTGTTAATTTTCTTTATCGCTACGCCCAATTTTACGTGTCACTCAATCTGCTTAACATAAACATTTCTTAATCGCTAGGACCAAGATGACACGTCATTTTTCTCAGCCCTATAAGAAGCATGTAATTAAATACGTTCGCTCGCATGAATGCCCTTTCAAACATACCAAAAGAAGTTAATTAGATCCCTGATGGCAATATATGTCATCATTATATATTGTCCTTTAAAGAATCGTTGTTAAGAAATATATAAAAAATTTAATTTTATTGTTTGAAATGCCTATCGGAGCATTAAAGTCATCTCAAATGATTTCCGAGTTCTATTTTTTTTTGCATCGGATTGAATGCTGGATTAATTTTTTTTTTGAAAATATTCTGTCTGAAATCTATTCTCAACTTTTTCACAGCGATTGGTAAAAAAAAATGTCCATCTGCTAATTTTTCAAAGTGTGGCTAAGACAACTGTGGGTGTGAACACTTGTAAATTGTATTGCAGTTATTGTTGTAGCCGCACAAAAGCACTGTAGCCGCACAAAAACCCTAGCTCAAGATTGCGAGTTTCGTTGTCGTTGACCAAAACGAAAGCTACCACACATTACAAAGCAAAGAGAAAGTAATGTTCACGATATTGATTGTAGCATAGCTCAACAAAGAATTCATATATACTAATAAACTTAAAGAAAAAACTAGCAGACCTTGAGTATATCCTATGGCGGCTTAGAAGTATAACAGATCTTACGATTATTGGTTCCCAATTTCATCATAAGTCCATTATTAACTAAGTATCCAAGTATTTACATCATTGATATATTCAAAATGTCTCTATGTAATCGTAAAAGAAAAACGAAAAGAAAATATTTCCATACTCAATTTTATTCCATAATTCTCAATTTTCAAATTTTTAAAAGCAAACTTAATGAAAAGTACACTAATTCTGTACTTTACTGCATGTATTTATGAACAAACAATTCGAGAATAAATATACAAAGTGCTACACTGAGAAACTGAAGATAATATAACCACATCCAATATAAATCTGACATTGTAATTGGCTTCTTCTCATAACCTGCGTTCTCGTCAACATATCTCATTACAAAGATTCCACTCTCAATCATATCATAGAAACTTGATTGGTACCAATGCTCAAAAATACCCGAACTATGCAACTGACCAATGTAGACATTGAGAGCTTCCATAAAAATTGAATCCTCATGCAGCGGTATACATAGCAAGAAGCTGTTGCTCAATGTTAATTGATCAGATACGCGGAGTTTTTTCATTCTGAAATACTTCTGTTGCTGCAATAAAACTTCCCACATAGCGGAGCTAGCAATATAGGCCATGGTTGTGTTAAATTTAAGAATATGATTCTCGAATACCATTTCACTAGCTATTGGCTTGAGAAGACTGCTATATTTCACAAAATTATCATCATTACCATAGATCAGATTCAGAGTTTCGTAATTTGGTTCAAATACCATAACTTCTAGCTTTCGTTTCGCTAGGTCATCCAAGCTATTGATTTCCGGTTCCTTTGGTGGATAGGTAAAAAATGTCTGTAACTTCGTTTGATAGTTGATATCTTTAATAAAATTGAAAATGAAAAGTAGCAAAAATAGTAGCTTGCCATGAATCGTAATGGTGCTGCCCAAACGATTTATAAGTGGACGTCCGCTTAGATCTAAAAGAAAACGCGAATTAAGTAAAACTTCCAAGAAAATTGAGAACAATGACTGCTTCTGCCATAGATAAATGCTAAGCATTGTAATGACAGCGAATGAAATGTAGGACAAAACCATGGGCAATTGTACATCATCTGTTAAAATACGCCTAAAGATTTCCTTTTTCTCTAATGATTCTGACACCGGTAGTAGCACATGAAGTTTACCGAATGTTAGTGTTTTTGAGAGCCTTATTTTCCCTAGTACTGTATTGGGTTGATAAAGTACTGTGATTATATCTGCGGAACCATTTAGTGTCATATTATGTATTTCACCTCGAGGAAGTTCTTCATCAATTTTTATTGGAAACGCAGCTGTAAGCGTAGCATTTAGTTTCCTAGAAAAATTTTCAACAACGCGTCCTAGGTAACCCAGCATTCTCACTTTGCCGGTTTGGTCGTTAAGTAACATCGTATGTGGCCACAGTTTGTATGGGTAAAACTTAAGTGGAAATCCTTGTAAGTTTTTCACACGTTGAGGAAAAAAAGAATCATTCACTTCGAAACTCCGTTGTTCTATTGCAAATTCGGGAAATGGTCTATAATTGTAATAATTTCCTGTCTGCCGATAATCGCCAAATAAAATCATAACATTTAGCCTACGTTGAGACCAAAAATGTTTGAAATAGCTCTCAAGTTGTTGATATTTAAGTGATACATCGATTTCATTTTGTTCCAAATAAATGATAGCTCTTGAATTCTTGAGCCGCTTAAAAATATTTATGAGCTTCTGGAGACTCCTTAGACATTGGATATCTTTTGTGCATACTATCGTTAAGATTTTATTGTTAGTCAACTGCTTTAGTGCGATTTGTACATTTTCGCTGTTTAGCAAAAGTATCGGTTTGTTGAGTAAAAGTTCAATAGCATCATCTTTCAAACAATCGTCTTCTTTTTCTTTAATCACTAGGACTGTTTCATAATGTTTCTCTTGCTCTATTTTGCAGAGCAGATTTATTAAGGAAAATTCTTTCACTGACTGCACAACTTTTGTTTCTATGCTGTTCAGAGTGAGCAATAGTGTAAAACTGATGCATGTTACCTGTTGGAGTGACAACATTTTACTATTTTCTTATTTTTATTTTAATTTGAATATCTGACTTATTTTTTTAGGCATAGCGTTAGCAATTTGGAAACATTGGAAATGTTGATTTCTTTATAAATGCAACCAATTTTATGTGACATTCCAGCTCCTTTATATAAAAACATATAATTAAATCAATTTGCTCGTGGGTATGCTCTGTCAAACATCGTAAGCATTTTGAGAGCAGTTACAAGAAACCCTTGCGACAATATATGGCAACATTGAAATAAGACCAATTTTTTCAATGAAATCGTCTCTAAATGACAATTTCCTAAGTTAATTTTTTGAAGTTAAGATTTTAATTATGGAATAAACCCTCTTTTTTATTGTTGGAAAATCTGTAAAGAGGAGCATTATGGAAAATCATGTCTTTTCCAACAGTAGGCAGCGCTACGCCTTTAATAAGAAAATACATTTTTACAGCTAAATTAATGGATCGATTTTAATGAAATTTGATATTGTTATAGATTGAAACCTAAGAACGGTATAAAACTTTATGTTTTTTAGTAGGCGGAACACCTCCCTTTATTAAAAAAAAACGCTATCACGACTGAGCGGCTGCACCGAGTTGGATGAAATTTGTCTTGATTGATTCCTGCTCCTGCGAAATTATTATATATTTTTATGAGTGGGCCTTGCTGCACCCCCAACAACCAAATATGTTTCACTGCTAAACTTACAGACCCATTTTATAGTAATTTGCTACAAAGATAGATATAGTCCTAAGAAAACATATTAGTTCTTCTCCGGTGTCACGCCTCAAACCAGGATACATGGTGTCACAGAATTGAACCGATTTTAATGAAATTTGCTATGGAGACGGTCTTCTGCGCTCACCCTAGCTATAAAAAAGACATTTTGTACAGGTTTGTAATGCTGATTGAAGCATGAATCTATTACTAGACATCGTAGACCAAAGAATGTTAGAAGCATTGCTTTGTCTTGGAGAATCGAAGACAAAGAAGGTCAATAAGGGTCTGTTGGTCGAAAGGTGATGGTGACTGTGATTTTATTGAAAGAGCAAAGTAATCACCAGCAATTATTATTATTATTATTATTATTATTATTATTATTATTATTATTATTAATTTAATATTACAAAGTAATTAATTACTTCACAATGGTTCGTTAAGAGCACTAGCAGCCAGGCCATCGACTCCAATTATTATTTTTCATAGCTGTTGGACCGATTCAGCGCTTATTTGTAAAAAAAGAAATGCGTGAATTGAAGAAATGATAGGGAGACTTGAAAGCAATTGCTTTTAGGCGATAAAAAAAAATTAAATGAAAAGTATAGAAAAATAAATATATGAAAAGAAAAGATGACAAAATGAAAGAAAACAACAAAAGAATAAAAAAATTATAAAAAAAAATAAAGTAAAAACCGATTAGGGATAATTATGCTTTTTGCAATAGTTGTATTATACAGAGGATATTTCAATTGAGAGACATATAATTCTTACTGTGAGCATATTTAGTACTTTCCAAAGGATGGAAATGTGGCCATGCTTTCGGTCGTGTTTGCTAGCGATGTTGTGGCAGTTCCTGTTCAATTTTCTTTGTTGACAGGACTCAGGATGCTAAGAATAGGTCACCTTGAAATATTGTGAGAAGTAAAAATACTCAACGTTTCAATATAATCATTTGCAGTGATATGCAATTTATATAGCGCTGCTGTTGTGCCATGTGCTACTCCAAATATTTATGTCGTCCAAAATATTAATTATGGTGACAACTTAGTGTTAAACTTCCACCAACATATATTTTGTCTGCATTGTATTATGTTTATTATAAAATACAACAGTTTCCTAATAATATATATTGAATGAAACAGTAATGTGTTTAGTTGTTCCACTTAAGTGGAATCAAGTATGAAAGTTATGCAACATTAGTGTAAAATGCTGTTGGCTGTAGTATTGACCAGGATATTTCTGCTCCTGTGCTTAGTGAAAGTTACGATAGCGAATTTCACTAAACTATCGCAAATATTGCATAAGATTGAAATAGAAACATATTTTGAAACACTATTGATTTGGCAGGAGAGGGGCAGTGAATGCACCGAAACAGCAGTGGCACATGATATACTGCGGTACGATGGCAAACCAAAACTTTTATTCAACAGTTCAAGTAATTTTTCACTTAAAAAAATGTACAACAAAAAAGTACTGACATTGGTTTGTCTGAAAGACGTTGATTTTCTGATTCTAAAAAATATCGTTCGATCACTTAAAGGTTATCGCCATACGCCAATTATTATGCAACTACAAACTAATGTGGCGAATGTGCCCTTGCTGGATAATCTACTACGCTACTTTTGGAACAAACGTATATTAAATGTTATGATTTTATTTCGGAACTATGAGCATACGAAGAGCTACTATAGCTTTCGGCCATTTCCGGTGTTTCAAGTAGTGCAGCAGGACTTGCGTCTAAAATCACAATATTTTCCACAACAAATGGGTAATTTGTACGGTTATCCTTTGCGCACGCTGCCGTGTGTGCTGCCACCAAGAGCTCTACTTTATTACAAACAGGGAAAATTACGTATGATTGGTTTTATAGGACGACTTGTATGGAATTTCGCTAAAAGGTGAGGGATTTTAAACTTTTTTTAATTTTGTGTCAAATATTATTTATGAAATGCGTAATTTTGTATGAGTACTTGTCATTTGGTGCGCATACTTTATGGTGTTACACTTCTTGGATGCGTATTCTTTGGTATTTAACTCATCAAGTGCGCACTCTGAAGGTACGTTGTAGACTTTCATTTAGCACCTTTTGTCAGACTTTCAATGTGCACATTTTGGTTGCAGGCAACTTTTTTATTTGCTCTGTTTCTATTAAGATTTTTAGATTATTTTCTTTAAAATAATATTTTGTTACACGCTTTTCGTCAAATGAAACTTATCTGTAAATTAAACTCACATAACTTCTATTCCTCCAATGTAATTTTTTTTAGCTCATTTATTGAAAATAACGATAATTTACGGTTGATGGCTTACTATTTATCCTTAACTTAAGGCTCTAAGCTAACCGATATAAGTGCCAATGTTTTAAAATAGTTTGTTAAACCGTTGCTTTATTGCTCAAATTTTCTACACCTTACAACATAGAACTGAAATATCGCATATCTTTGTCTACCCAATAGATTAAATGCGACATTTAAGATTGCATCCACGGATATTATAGCTGCTAACGCCATGCTCTACAATGATATACTGACAATGACTCGTAATGGCACTTTGGATGTCCCCGCTTGTATAGTCTTCACAAATGAACTTTCTACAGAAAATGAATTTACGAAAGTTGTAGAAATTGGCAAATGGTTTCCCATGTTACCCTCTGCATTGCCACTGACAACCCAAGCAATTTATATTCAGCTTTTTAGCTCTGATTTGGCTAAAATTATGCTTGGGTTATATGTTACTTTTACGCTGATACTAACATTTTGTGATTATCTTTGGTTGCGAACTCCATGGTGGAATATTTGTCAAGAGCTGCTTGTTAACGAACGCGCCCTACTTGGTCTCACTGGTGTTGTATTTCGTTCACAGCTCAGCAAAACGTTGCACGGAAAACTTTTAGTTATACAACTTTTTATTGCGGGACTCGTCTTTGCCACCATGTTTAGTGCGAATTTGAAAGCCCTACTCACTTTTCCGCCTTTGGAAGCTGATATCAACAGTTTCGAAGATATGCAGACACGTAAGATGAAAATTCTAACTGCTCCGGATGGAATGATTACGTTGAAATGGATGGGTTTTCCAATGCAATATGAAGATGTAATACAGGTCGAACAGGATGCTAGGGTTTTTGAATTAACACGCAATAGCTTAAATAATACCATGGCTTATTCAGTGACCAGCGCTATGTGGTCGGTATTTAATCAACAGCAGCAGTATTTTGCACGCAAACTTTTCCGTTACTCCGATCAGGTGATGTTCACGAATTTCACTTTGCATGCATTGCCAATGCAACAGGACTCGATATTCACCGAACCTTTGAATTATTTCATATCACGTTTAAATGCAGTGGGCATTTTTCAACACTGGAAAAGTATCGCTTTCTATGATATGATAGAGGCTGGCCTATTGTCTTTTGACGATTATAGCGGAGCACAGAGGAAAGCCGTAGCATCGGTTAAGGATTGGTTTTGGATATGGATTGGCCTAATGTTGTGTTTGGCACTTAGCTTTGTTGTTTTTATGTTGGAACTGGTTGTAAATTATATAAAGAAGAAGTTCATAAATGTATAACTTTAATTAAGCACATAAACGCAATTTTTTATTAATAAAATTACTAACTTAGCATCACATTTTACATTCTCTCTTCAAAAGTCACAATAAAAAACAATTCAAAGAGATGTTCTTCTTTGACACTCCTAGCCAAATACAAACGGCACAAATTAGAAAAAAAAAATAAAAATAAAAGCACACAGTTCAAGAAGCAGCATAAACATAAGCATAAGCAACGAAAAATCAAACGAATTTGTTTGTATGAGGTTTTGCCAACACTTAATGCAAGAAAAAAGATAGTTAACTTCAAAAAATAATCAAAATAAGTAAGCAATAACCTTTTTTAGCACAAGTTCAATGATTTCAAAGAAAAATTTTAAGAATCGGTTCAGTATATTTTGCGCCAAAGCGTTACAAACCATTTCCATAGAAGCAATTTTACATATATCAAGGATCATCGGATGCAAAGTGGTAAATTTTTTGAATATCTCTAAAAATTAACATGTTTAAATATTTCGAAATGTTCTAGAAATATTTTCATGGCAATTACTCAACATAAATTTTTCTTTTCAGCCAGACAAATATTTGTGCCAGACAATAGGTCAGGTATTAAAGTACCAAATATAACAAAGAGATATGTTTGCAATAAAAAAAAAATAATGATGAGTAAATCAAAGGCAATGATGTGTCTTAGAAAAATACGAAAACCGGCAGTAGCCGGAAAAAGTTCAGTTTCTAACGTGAGACATAAATAAAATAAAATAAAAACTGCACGTGTGTGAGTATATAAAGCAATGAAAACAACATTAGGCATATTCAAATAGCAAATGGAAAAAAACAACAGTAATGTAGACGCTGATATATGTCGGTATTGGAGAAAGGTATGCGAAAAAGTAAAAAGCAAAAAAAAAAAATAAGAAAAAACTTGTAACCAACGCTTCGGAGACTAGGGTGAACAGAGTCAATTTGATATATCTAAGTCGTGCTAAGTCATGTTAAGCCAAGTTGGAGGTTTTTTCTCGTTACCGTAAGCAGGTGAAAAAAAGTGTGCACAAAGCATGCACCATAAAACTTTCTGACATATTTAATTGTTATTGTTGCTATATTTATTTTAATATTTTATGTATTTATTGTAATTGTAATAAAAATAAAATTGGTTTAAAACGTTTTCATAGTTGTTGTTTTTTTTTATTTTTATAAAATACTCATTTATATTCATTGCGTTGTTTGTCGGATTATTATTTTTTTAGGTCGATTTACCAAAACTTTAAATACTTTCATGTATAGCCTTAATTTTGGATAACTCACTTATTGAATGGTTTTTTTTTCGACTCAGGCTAGTGACCTAGTATTTGATTTTAGCCAACATTTTTTGTAGTACAAGGTAAATAAATACTTAATATTACACAAGTCCTAGTCATTTCATGTGAAAATTAATTCGAAAATATATTAAAGAGTGTTTTGCTAACACAACCAATTTTTTATCCGACCACTTTCGATTTTGTTACTTTTCTTTCGTATTTTCGCAACCAAATTGAATGAAATATTCAAATTCTACATAAATAAATCGAAATGGCCTAGCAAAGAACCTGGAAGATGTGATTCACAACTCTCCACATCGAACTTATTTAAAATGGTCGCATCGCCATCGGCACACTGAATGCATAAAAAAATTATTCCGAGAAGAGAACCTACCTTTGGTGTGGGCTGCAAGACAGTACTCCCCAGCAGGCAATTGAACAAGGCCTTCCCCGAAGAAGGCCTGCTAGTACTGCTTTGATTGTAAGATTATAAGTAGTGATTATTTAATTAGCAGTATAGTTACACTCCATTGAGTGTATACTCATGAAATGCTATTATGCCTTACAACAGCAGGCGTGCTTTATGCCTTCCCGCAGCAGCAGTTCTATAAGGCCTTCTCACAGCAGCAGTGCTGTAAGGCCTTCCCACAGCAGCAGTGCTATAGACCTTCTATTAGAAGGCAAAGAAGAAGGACTTCATGTATTTTTTTATTTCATGTATTGCAATGTTTTATGATTCGACTTTACTTTTTTGTCATTGCATTGTACTTATACGACATCAAAAGTAGATAAATGGTTAGAAATAAGGAACGGTGTGCATGTTGCTAGGCTGGTCTTCTATTCCATGTTATGTTAAAGTGGTAGAGTGTTGTGTATCCAATGTCAAATTATAAATTAAGAAAACGTCACTAAAAATAAACATTAAAAATAACAACGCAAGGGAGGTTGACGCAGATAAAAAAAAACGTTTAACTAAGAGTCTCACGACGTATGAAGATTTAATTTTTTCAAAGTACTTCTGTGACCCCTTCAACGGTAAGTGCTCTTAGAAGGGCTAGTCACGCAAGCGATGTAGGAAGACCTGCTTGAAGAGTATTTCTATGAGGCCTGCTAAAGAAGGCCTGTTTTATCGGGACGTTTCATATAAAAAAAAAGTAAGTTTCAAAGGAGGTGGCAAGGCCTTAATTTTACCAAGGAAGGCCTGCTAGAAGGCCTGCAAGCTCCTGCCCTTGCCTACTGGCTCAAAATACCACAAACACAAATGAATAAGAAACTTTCGGTGCATTTTTTTTTTAAAACAAATCGCAGAAACTTTGAGAACACGTGTTGATGCGACTAATTAAGAATCACCTATTTGCAACATGGCGGAAATCAACATGGTGTCCAACCCCGTCCTTCTCAAAACAGGTAAAAATGTCGTAAGAAAAATTTATTTTGCAATGAAGAAATGATATGTTGATGAAAAATAATAGTAGAAATAATAAAACAGATACGCTACTACAGCTCTAAACCTTCTTAGCTATTTAGCTTAAAGCTTTAAGTCAAATAAAGTAATATTATATGTTTATATAATTAAAATAAATTTTAGAAAATTCCAATCGAAACAAAATTTTTCACTCTTTTCAAAGCTTTTGATCCTTTCAACTTTTCCAATGTTCTCCAAACTTTTGACTTCTTTCGTAACACTATATATAAAAAAGACTACATGCACTCATATGGTGTTTTAACGCAATGTCACGCAAGCGGATGCTGCTAAAAGAATTTGAAATATTTTAAGAAAATTTCAAAGAGTCATAACTTCAACTCATTAAAAAATTTTATGTACGAGTACCATATATTTAGCTATATGATGAACAGTCATCTTATTTCAATGTAAACCAGACTCACCATTGGCAACAATAACATACAAGCAAAACCAACATCATTAACATTTTTATTTCTTAGGTGCTAAGACAAAAAAATGCTGTAATAAATACTCAAATGCACAACGCCGCCGATGAGAGCAAAAGCAAAAGTTAAAACCACAGCAACAACAACGAAGAGGTACCGAATTTGTGCCATCCAACTACAACAGCAAATACCATAGCACACATATTCAACCTTGGCGAGGTAGCTCAAAATAAATTCAATTTTGCAAAAAACCAAGCAAAATACGAAGACGCCACCAAAAGCAGAAGACAATGCGTGGTGAATTTCTTTTGCAGTACAGCGAGGTGAATCTTCTGCATGATGATGTTGATAATAATGTTGACAATGATGATGATGATGATGATGATGTAGCTCTTTGTTAACACTTTTACTTTTTCAACTACTGCGCAGTGCAGCAGCAAACACAACAGCGACTGCGCGCGCAGTTGTCGCCTTTCGTTGTGGTCTCTTCGCTTAAGTGCCTGTCGCGCACTGTGCAGACTTTGTACATTGCTTGGAACAAAACTGCGCGCATGCGCATTTTTGCAGCTTCTTTTTGTCGTTGGCGCTGACCTCAGTTAGCGCAGTTGTTGCTGCTGCTTTTGGCAGAGCGTCATTTGAATTTGTTTAACTTGGTTAAAAATTTGACTTTCATGGATTCAGTTTATGTTTTACTCTAACGCGGTTCGGTCGCATTTTTTACAACGTCTCGCGTTTGTCATCCGAGTAGGAAACTTACGTGATTTGCATAACGCGTCGTAAAGGTGTCGTTGGCTATTTCGTTAGCGTATAGCATAAAATAAAAAAAAGGATATTAAATTGTTTTACTGCAGTTGTTTGGTGATTTCTTCTCGTACACTGCATACAAATTTACACCATATCTGAGAGCAATTATTGTGAGTTTTTTGCAGTTGCGCATTGATTTTTATTTTTTTTTTGTGAATATTTTTCTGTTAATTTCGTGCATGTGAAAACTTTCTTTATGGATACAAAAATTTTTTTGCAATCTGGATGATGCCTAATTTAAACTAAATATATAAAAAAATTTAAACAGTGTAATTTTAAATAGTTTATAAATGAAAAGTCTTTAATATAAATGAAAAGTCTTTAATACATTTATATTTAATAATAAAACTTCTTACAACAAATTTCGCAGAACACTTTGTGGATTTAACTAACATTTTTGGATAACATCTCTTCAAAATGAGGATCATACTTTTACTGGTAAGTTGAATTAGAAGCAAAAATTTCTTTTCAAAAATTGCGCTAAGCGAACACTAACTCGTTTCTACAAGAAAGTCTGTATGAATGATAGTTTCAAATAATTTTCATAAGTATTTCACACAACAAAATCTGGATGACTTATATTTTTACAAAAAAAAAATTTGCTAAAGATCATTATTATTCCATAATTTATAGAAATATGCGCGTTGTCCAAATTCGCTAGAAATGTTTTAAATATTTTCAATCTTCTTTTAATGTATCAACTAAGAAACATTTCTAAAAATTTTATCAAAAAAGTCATAGCTTAACGAAATAGCTGGTAAAAAAATCTAAGTGGAACGAATTCTTATTGTCTATAGCTTCTTAAGCGCCGTAAAATTCATATAGTCTTCTATTTATATTTTTTTCAAAATTGGTAATATTTTTCGAGCTTCCATTTTTACCTGAAAGAATTTCTTATCTTGATATGCTGCATGACTTATGCACAAAACTGCGTCCCTTTTAGCAACTGATCATAATGAACTCATTTTGACCGACCCGGTTTTTTTTCGAGGGATGCATTAAGGGATGTTGTGACATGAACAAAGGTTTTGAGTGTCTCACGTTTTCGAACAGACCATGATTGATCCTCAGATCTGTGGAATAATTAAACTTAAATAAGTTTTGGATTTAACGGTGACACATATTGCAAACCTAGAGGTAAGTCACTGCTCACAGTTCTGATCTATCATGGAACTAAAAATAAAGGGGGAGAAAGTGTGATAGTGATGAGGAAATCTTAACATGCGCTCTGTAGTTCAAATGATTGCAGAAAAAGAACCATCTGATTTGGTTCGGAATATTACAGAAGCAAGATGTGTCAGTGTCTTTACTCGGTTTGCAAGCAAAAACGTTTCCGTTGGATTTTACTCTTGAAATCATCACATGTCAACTTCTATGAAACTAAAACCGAAACATTTTATGTAGGTATATTATTTTTTTCTATTTTAAATATTTTTTTCGAAACTAGAAAACTTTGGCTTAATTCAAAATCTCACAAGCCAAAGAGAAGGTTTTACCTAAGATAAGTGACAAAATGAAAAGCCGAAAATTTTTTATTAAAAATATTGTACAAAATGGTCAAAAAATCAAAATTTGGAGAACTTTTTTCTAACGCTAGATATCTAGCCTTTGTCATTTTGACGAACATCAGTCAGACATTCACTGCTATAGCTCTTACTATAGCGCCTAGCTACGTGTACTCTCCCACCAACTCAGTCAACGCCAAAGGTGGCTTGTGGTGGTAGTGCACAGTCGGATTCAAAACGTAGGCTACTTGTTCTTAGCATTTGCGTAATTTATTAGTCATTAGGCTTAAAGGTTCTTCCTATTTTATTTTTGATGATATCGACCTAAACCTATACATAAAAACAACTTTTAATTTAACAAAATTGTTTAGAAAATTAAACGTAGTACTTCTATTGAAATGCGGTGTTACAAACAATTTTGGCTAAAAAGGACTTTAAAAATGATGGAAATAAAAACGATTACATTAATGAGCTTTTATTTTTCAGTCTATAATTGCAGCTAATAACTCTTTAGCTTTTCTCTTCATTACTGCATTTCACATAAAGCACTAATTTATTTGACCACACAGCAAATAAAAAAAAGGTGTTATGATAATGCTACAACGGCATGTGACAATAACATGCAATTTTAATGCACAATTGCTATTGCTTACAATAAATCAATATTGCTAGTGATATAGTCAAAAATGCACTTAAAACCACAAAAAAAAAACAATACTTCAACAAAACAAATGGAAACCATATGCAAAAGTGCTTAAAGCAATTGCTGCTGTACACTTTTGTTAAATTTTCGTGTGGTTGCAGACAGTGGAAGCATAAAAAAAACTTAGCTATGGAGTAAATTTAATGCATCGCTGGTGGTGGCGCTATTTAACTACACGTAATCGCTTACATAGCGGTCTGGTTTATGTATCATTATTGCTTTTTTTTTTTTAATAAAAATTTAGTAGTGTAACCGGAAGATAACGCTTTAACTATGTGTGTATGTGCATACTTTGGCTTAATTTCTATAAAGTTTTATACTTCCTATCTCAAAGATGCTATTACATAGTTATAAATTTTTGTCATACGTCAATCTTAATTCTCGTAAAAAATTATGATTTTCTTGGCCCCGATATAGTTATTGACCAACAATTTTAGTATTCTTTTATTTAGTGTATTCCTTAGAAATATTTCTGAGTAATTGAGAACTGCTAACTCTAATGCCAGCTCAATATTAGCTTGAAGTAATATCAAAAATTTCTTGTATGAGTAACAAATGCTCTGAAGAATGGTTCTCTTTGGACTACTGCAAGTTGGTCATGCTATATGAGCGATTGTGTCTGTTGATAGAAACTGAGCTTTGAAAGAGTATAATTTCTATTTCATTTCTGCCATATACCTTAGAAATATTACCTTAGAAATATTCCCTATGGAGTACAATAAGCGCACATATAACGCTGCCTTGAATTTTTCCTATGGAACAGTATTATTCATCAGAAATGCTAAAGGAAAACAACCCAAAAACTTAGTATTACCGAAGACATATTTCATATACTTGACTTCGTTCAACAAGCCGCATCTGTTTGCATTTTGAAAGCTAGCTTTTTGAAATAAAAAAGGCGCAAGTATAAGGAGGCGATTCTTTACCAATTTTTGATAAATTAAATAAAAAACAATTCATATAAGAATTCTAGCTACGTAGAGTATCATAATTGAGATATGAGAATACTTTACTCTTTGAAAAAAGAGTTTTTGCAACTTTAATGCAAAATAGTAATGTTATTACGTCAAGGCCACTAATTTTTGCCATTAACTTTTGTTGAATAGCTAAAAACGAACAAAACCCAGTAAGAATATTAGCAATTTATTGTATCGGGAATATGATATAAAGTTAATAAACTTTATTAAACATGACGTATGAATAACATTTAATTTTGTGGAATTTTTTATAAGCCATGTAATGCAATTCACGTTTCTTACTTATACACAAATACTTCCTAAAATTTCCTCTTACATGTAACTAAAGGCAATTAAACAGTGGCACACCTGCCTAACCAAACAGCAACTAAGGTCACAATCAATATAAGAAGCACTCATCAAACCAGAAACACAAAAAAAAAACAACACCAATAAATAACTACGAAAAACTTAAAATTCCAATAACACGCTAAGACAATCAAAGCTAAAAGATGGCACAAATTACGAGAAAGGAAAACAATAACTTCAACAACTTTCTACGCATGCGTGACTGGTATGAATTTGGTTTGCTTTGCGCAGCGAACATGTTAAGCATTTTATAACAATTGACAAAGACTTTTAACTTGTTTTGCATATTAACAAAGTAAAGGTGTAGTTGAGGGAAACATGGGGGGAGGAAAAACAACAAAACAGAGCCTAAAATAAAATAAATGCGGCAATAGATCGAACCAGAAGTTAAATAAAGCAAAAATGAAATTGACCACACCTGACATGCAACAAAAATTTGAAAAAAAGCCGGGGGCAAACTTTTCAAGTGGTTTCTTTTTTTCGGCAATATCTTAAAAGAAGCGTTTTTTCAGAAGTCGCTGTATTTCAATTTTGGAAATTTTAAGGTGCTTTGTAAGCAAAGTGTTATTTTTTGCGAAATGTGAAACTACTTATAAAACTTTTTTTTTTACCGCAATTGCAGCACGCAGCTAATTAAGAAATTTTGCACAAACATCAAAAATAACATAAAGAAGCTACTAAAAATAAATAAGGTACTCAATGCTGTAGAGAAAAATAATAGAAAATAGAAATTTTTTCGAAAAGAATGCGCTCTGCTTAAAGATGCTTGAAAGCAAATACTTTGTTTTTGTGACACGGATTTTATTTGTAGATGGCTTAGCTGCTACTTTTGTTACAACACTTCTATCTTTTTTCTTGAGCGTTAAAATTTGTCATTCAAAGCCAAAACGGCTTCATTGTTCATTGAGTGATGTACAACACATTATATTAATTCTTCATTGCTATTAATTTTTCAAAAGTCAAGCTTATTTTTAGTAACAAAAATGGTTTATTATTTTACAAAAAGAAATAAACAAAATATTTAGGTATTTAAAAGATATCAAAAACTTAAGTTTTACTGACAAAAGACAGCTTGTTTTTTCTTAAATTCATAATTTTTCGCTTCACTTAGATGCATTGTTTAATTTAGCAAGGACCTTCCTATCAAATAGTGTAAAGTATTTTTTTTTTGCGCAAAAATCAATAAATATTTCAATAATAAAAATTATTCACCGAGAAATATCTTCAACAAAAAACGTGCATTAAGTTTTCCCACACAGTATTGTTCAAGTTCGTTACTTAAGTCTTTTTTTTTGCTTTGAATGCCGAATGCTATGTAATAACATTATTAAGTTCATTGCAGAAGCTGTTTTTTTTTTGGGTATTGCTTAGTTTTGTTTGATTTAAATTAACGAAATGTAGGTGTAAGCTTTCGTACTTTTTGTTCTTATTCAAACACTAACCGCCAAATATCTGCAACAATTGCCTACGCCCTAATCGATTTAAATTATTGGCTTAAGTCTTTTGCTTTGCAAATCAAATGCTTTGCATACAATTTTTTAATGCCAAATACTTTGCACAATATCTATCAAGTTCGTTGCATCAGTCCTTTGTTTAATTTATAATCTTTTTTGTTTTATTTGTTGGAATACAATTTCAAGAACAATGCGTAAGCGTAAATTTTGTATGTCAAGGTTTGGATATTTTTGACGTTAGTATGATTTTTTTTTTTAATATTAGAAAATTCAAAGATTTGTTTGAAATGAGATTTCATGCACAAAAGTGTTTCAGCTTAGAAAATCTGCTCCAACACACAAAATCAATCAAATTCAGTGGATGTGCTTAAGTTGAGAGATCGATTACAATTCTTTTGTTGCTTTTTTTTTGAATCAGATTGTAAAATCTGAAAATGAAAGAATCAGACAACAAATTCAAAATAGTTTTTGATACACAAAGCTTTTTAAGTTAGCTACGCGAATTTTATTTGTTGAGTTTATTCCTCACTTGACAATAAATTTACAAGATTCTTTGATTTTTCACGTAGAATACCATATCTTAGATTCAGAAAACTCATAAGTGGAATACCTCATGCTCATTTTTTTTTTAAGTAAATCAACCGTAAACTATTAAGACTAACGCAGTTACATAAAAACAGCACTAAAATTTGTCATACAGAAATTTAGTGGCACTAATTGGAAAATATGGTAAATAAAAACAAAAGACTTAAGCTACATACTTGTAAAACACAACATCTTAGACTTAAAGTTAAGCGTCTTAATCTTTTACTGCATGCAGAAAAACATTTGTAATGCTGCTTATAGCTTAAGCTAGACAAGAATGTATACAACAAACACAACAGCAAAAAAATAACTAAAAAAAACCCCAACTTGACCGAGTTGAATTTTAAATTAGTAATTAAAAATTCAAAACAAAAGCCGACGCTAAATTCGTCGTTGCAAGGTCGTTGCATAAGCCAACAAGTGTCTCTGCTGCTATGACCAAATATATACATTTCATTTATGCAACATTAATTATGAGCGGGTGTTTTGATATGATTATAGCTACAAAAAATCAAACGCATGACATAATAACTAAGTATACAAATTTAAATTCATTTCATAAACAAAACCAAAAATTATGCATGATATAAAAATCAATGCATGATATAAAGTTTTTCAAATTAGTATTTTGCTTAATTGGCTGAGCAGTGAGCAACTTAAATTAATGTTATAGGCCATAAAAACAACACAAAATTGTTTTCTATTTGAAAACCAAGCTTATTTAGTGAAAAATTTTATTTGACATTTACAATTCTGCCATAAGGAAAAGTGAATGTCAAATTGAAACTAAACTGGCTCATACGTTTTTTCTAAATTTTTAATTATAACACGATGCTTTTACGCAATCAAGCAGCTACCAACAATCAAATGTTGTTAATATGCGTAATTACTTAGTCTGGACCAAAAAGAGCCCATAAAAAAAACAGTTTTTTTTTTGTAGTGATGATGACATCGATTGCGTTGCTTTAACTAAAACCAAAATTATTTCTTGTTTTTTTTAGTTAAAGTCTGTAACAAGCAATGCAAATTGCAGCCAGTTAGTTAAGTCAACGTACATTCAGCGTACATTCACTTTTAGCCAGCAATCTGCAGCAATGAGGATGCGCGACGGTTTTTTTATTTTTAGTTGGTGGCGTAGTTATTACAGCAGCTGCTCTTTGTTGCTGTTGTTTGGCAGATAAATCTTAAGTTTCATTTTATTTTTGTGACATGCGTTCATTGCAACGGAGAGCCAAATATTTTCTGTTGTCTTTTATTTATTGCTACACAATTGAAGATGCTACTGCATTTCAAGTTTTGAAAATTTTTTTATCTTACTACTTAACAAAACTTATCACAGAAGTGAAAGGCATTCCTTGGATTTTCTTAAATTATTTTTGATTTATATTGTGGGAAAAAATATTTGCCCAAATAAATGAAGTTTTTAAAAGAGTAAAATGTATTATTTTAAGCTGAATGTGCTGGTAAAAAATCAATAAAAAAGTAATTTAGCCAATGAAATGACTTTTTTAATAAAATGCATTTACTTTGAGCAGCCATCAATATTTCAAGTATTTTATTGTAAATACCAATAATGAAGTGATATGTAGCAAAAATTTGTTGGCCAAAGTATTATCGAAGCTGAGCCATGGAAGTTCAAAATTTGGGACTTTTATATTGATAACTTTGTACGCATGAGTAACTAAATTGTATTTATAAAAAAATTTTTTAAATAATTTTAAATTTAAACTGGAATCATTTTTGCAACTTATAAAAATCTCTGATTGTTTATTTATTTATTACTCATACGACATGTTAAGAATAATATGCAAATTACACCAATAAAAATTTGATTACATTTACTTAGTCAACTCCTTATCCGGTAAGTAATAAGTTAGGAAATAATGTATACTTCCAATTTATATGACTGTCAACTAGAAGCACATACAATTGAGCAATATGTGACAAACAGCAATTGCAGTTTGAGCTGTTTTATGTCAGACAACTTTGTGTAGTCAATGCACGAATTATATTGTTGTCTTACAAGTTATTAATGTTTCTACTGAATTTTAAGGTTGCCAATGATTTGTTTATGGCTGCAAGTCGACAAATTGAACTACAAAATTTGCATAGCGAATTTTCCACTTTATGTGTATGTGTATTGACTGGTTAGTAATTTTTTTTTTTTTTGAGATAACACTTGCACAACAACTTGCAGTAAAAGTTTTCATGATAAGAAATTTTAATCATCTTTTCCAGTTATACGCACTTTTTTATTGCCATCAGTTTTAAAAAACAAATGTTTCTCTTTGATTTCTTGTTTTAAAGTAATATTGGATCTTAAGCAACACGGTTTTTAAAGTATTTTTAAAATCAAATAAAATAACTGAAAACTTAAGATCATAGTTATATCGGAGCGTAAAAATCTTTTATTAAAATACATAACATTCAATAATGATACGTAAGAGAAATTTTTTCAGCTTTCAACGAAAAACTAATAAAATAATCACAAATAAATGAAAAACCGCAAAACTCGAGAAAACAATGTAGCATGAATGCTCAGTCAGCCACAAACTAGAATTTTATAGATATCAGTTAATTGAAACTGCTGCAGCAGTAACAAATTAAATAGGTGCTATGTAATATCGGAGTCGTATAATGGCAGCCAAAAATGAAAATCGATATTTTGTTCACCATCACGTATGAGCAACACTTATTTTCTACAACTTTTTGTCTTCTAAAGTGAAAATTTCAGTTTTTTAGAATTTGGAACCATCAGATATATTGATTTGTACTTTAAGAGCGCTTAAGCCAAACATATGATTGACTATAGGCATTGACATAAAAAATGCTTTCAGAAAAATCCCATTAAATTTTTTACTTAAAAAATGGCGTTCCGGCAAAACCACAAAGAATTTTTATTTTATTTTTTCTTTTATTGCTAAAAAGCTCACAAGATTTACTATCGCAGTAAAATAAAAAAAAAATGAACACAGTTCAAATATCACTTCACTTTTACTTTCCTACAGGTTTTAAGTTGCTGTTGGTGTTCGCTTGCTTTTTTCCTGTGCTATGCTTTCTTATACGCGTCATTATCTCATCAGCACGACGTAAAACTGCCTTAGCAAATAAATGAAAAAAAAACCTAAGCAGACGAGAAATGTAAAAAAGTACATCCAGTAATCCAAAAATGTCGGTTCAATAACAACAGCAAAAACAAAAAAAAAACAACAATTTTCAAGTGTTTATCAAAATAAACAACAACAAATTGCTTACTAAGTGTACAAAATTAAGGAGGGTATTGGAAAACAAAAAAAAAATTAACCAAAGACCTGAAGCTGCCAAACAACATCAACAAGCGAAATGACAAAAATCGTGGTAAAATTAACAAAGATAACAACAACAACATCAAAATGTTGAAATTCACCCAACTGACCAACCATTGAGTGCAGTTTGTTGTGCATCTTTTTTGTATTTTTAGGTAGTTTTCTACAGCGCTTACTTCGTCTGCTGTTGCTTACAGCATAATTCACTTCAAGCTGCTTCTTTCATCATTTAGTGACTCCTACTTGAAATCTTCATCTTTTCTCTTTTCATTTTATTGCCTTTGGCTACATTAAGTATAAATTTAAACGAAAGCATGTTGAGGCAGCTCATGCAACAGTGGAGTTGTTTTTTTGATTTGCTGCTTCACTTTCGTTTTTCTTATAAATTGATCTTCTTTATGTATGCACTTGTTTTGATTGTTCTGCTTTTTGACACAATGACTTTAAGTTTTAACATTTCTTAATATTAAATTTAAGCTTAATTTTTCACTTTGCTCCAAATGTGTCAAGTTATCAATCTAATTTTTTGACGTGATTTTTTTAATGATATAAACATTCATTCTTTTGAATAAATTCAGTGGTACTAAGATCTTTTTATTATTGTTATAAGAATTGAATTTTGATGTTTCAATTATTGTATGAATTTATTATTGCACATAGAGTCTGTTATACAGTAGGAATATCTAAAGTTAGGACTCAGATGCCTGAGTTCCGATGTTGACTTAAATTGTAATACAGACTATTGTCACTATTGTATTCCTATTTGGAAAAAGCTATAAGAGACCTAAATTCAATGATTTGTTTTATATGCTGAGAACAAACTTTTTAAATAAATCGTACAAGTTCACAGAAGTTAGCAAAAAAATATGGAGTTCTTTTAGTGTATTAGTACCATAAGACCGATCGTCGTTCAGTCTTTTGTTCTGAAGTTGAAAAGTCCAAAGAGTAAAAACAACGCTAAAAGAAGTTGAATGCGGTTCAATAAGTCGACAAAATATGGGAAAAAGTTAAGCAAAGTTGATAATGTTGTAGAGCGTGAAAAGACTGAAAAAGTAAAAAATGAATATGAAATATGTTGAAAAAAGTCGAGAGAGAATAAGACAGTCGAAAAAGTATGAAAAACGCTGGAAAAAGTTGAAACTAGTTGTAAGGGTTTATAATTTTGAAAAAGATTGAAAAAAGTCCTAGAAAGGTTGAATGTGTCGAAAAAAATCTTGAACGAGGTTGACAAATTTTGGAACACTTGAAACATGCTGGAAAAGTCGAAAAAATATAAAGAAATACAAAAAACTTGAAAATTTTAATTTCACTTATGTAGTATTGAGCTTTGAGTTACGACAAGTTTGCTCCACCTTCTGTTTAATGAAACACTCTACCTAATGAACTTAAGTTAAAATAAAAAATTAAATTAAGACGACATGCATGACTGAATTTAACACAATGATATCTCAACTCCGATAAGACTTGCAAACATGTTACTTAAATCAATTTTGTTCATTTTTATCTGTACTTTAATAGTGAGCCATTTGATTAATGGCTGCTTAAAATAAACTAAAAAAAACGTTAACGTTTGCTAATCCTTTCAGTCTTCCTTTCTACCTTTTCAATTATATTGGTTTGAGCTTAATGCTAAACTTGCAACTTTGCTGCATGGCAACTTCACACCTGTTCATTTTTTTTACACAAATTTTGCAATATCTTTTTCAAACTTATGCAACTACAATGCAAATATAACACTGCGTTGACGCACATTTCACTTTTCACCTCGATATGCAGCAGCTTGAGCTCACTTACACTGAGTAACTATAATGGCTGGCAGCCAATTCCACCACCACCAACTAAGTGATGCGCTTGATTATGTTACCAAGTAAAGATATTTTGCTGACAGCGGCTTACCGGTGGCTGCTACGTGATAATCACAGTATAGTGGCTTGTTTACAAAAAAAAAATTAAAAAGCAAATTATTTTTTAATGTTTTTTTTGCCATCGTTCAGTTTGCTGTAGCATTTTTTTATTGTTGCTGTTAAGCGAATTTTGTTACTTTATTTATTTCTTGCATTTAGTTTTCGTTATTTGATTTCTTGTTATTTGCCAAAAAATGTGAAACACTCCGCCACATGCATCTTCATCCTTGCCAAATTTTATGTCCATACATTTGTTGATGTTACAGCAGTAACAATAAAGTTTTTTCATCACAGCGAACTATTACGTAAGATCTTCTGCTGTATACAGCAATAAAATGTGATATTTCTTTGCTGCAAGTGAAGCTTTAGTAGTGTTTGTGGACAGTGTAATACAAGGAAGTCTTTTTCATTTCATTAGCTATTGGCCAAGACGAGTTTCTGCCAATGTTAAGAAGACTTACTGATGATTTGCATAACATATTCAAAGCTGAAAGCTGACACAATTACCAATTATTTGTTCGTTAGTTAATTTATTTTTAGCAACGAAGGTAAGTGGCAGCAGCAGCATCAACAAATCATTTGTTAAATCGAAAGGCTTAAGAGTTAAAAAAAGGTTTTACTTCACAAACAAAAGACTAAAAAGACAAGCTAGCAATAGAAATTGCTAATTTCATTTCTATAAAAATTTTTGCTTTATGTCTTTTGTTTTAATTTTTTGATAGTTGAAACAATTGTGTACTTTTGAATGGAATGCTTTCAAGCTTTTATTCAGAGCCAATATACGGCATTTGCTACTGTAGAAATATATTTATTTGATTGGCGAATGCCCTTCTTTTCAATCAATGTTTTTTGTTGGTTAAGTGTCTGTACTTCTGTTTACTCCAAACTAAATGGTCACCGTACTCATACATCATATTGAAATATCAATAGTGTGATGGTTCAAATTCGATTTAACTTTGAAGCTTTATGTTTGAGCCAATTTAAACTTTTTGAACTATCTTATGGTAATTTAAAAAATATCCAAGCGCTGTCTGCAGCTTATGCGACTTTTTGGACTTAATTTTATGAAAAAATAAAGCGACAAGTTTTATTTGTATTTTAATGAATACTTTTTTACTGAAAAAAATTACAGATGTAATCAAGTAAAAAGTAGATTGTATTGGTTTAGATATTGTGTACTCAAAAAAGTTTAGCTATCTGCGAACGTCTTAAGCAACTTGAGATCATATTTGGGCGATACTTAACATTTATATGTAGCATTAACTTTATTTTGCCGTCACATTTAATTTGGAACACAAAATTTTCATGACTTTCAGGACTTCAGTACAATTTACTGCACTTCCTGTAAAATTGTTAGTGTTCACGCACGGCTTTTGATTTTCTCATGAAAAAAAACACAACATTCAAAGTGTGCGCAAGCTTACTTCCGTTTTCCTTCAATGCAGTTGATTTCTGATTATATTTTTTAACATTATGTGAAAGTTGTTTTTCTGGTCAATTTTTGGGTTAACATTGCTGGGTGTGCTACTGACTGACTCAGTTTCTGTTATGAGTGCTATACATGTATATAGTGCATTCAAGCAGAAAGAGGTGTGCCTTATAAGAAAGGATACACAGTTTTGATAACGGCAGTAAAAAAAATAAATGAAATTATGCAATTACTTTATAAAAAAATTTGTTGTATATTTATGTATCCTCAATTTCTATGAAATTTTTCGTGTCATTTTTTTTAAGCAATTTCTCTGATCTGATAATTTTAAGCACACAGATGCTTTACTCATACTATTAATACATAAATGCTCCGTAAAACTATAGAATTTTAGCGTTGGCTGCTACAAATTGGTGTCACAGCGACTCAGACTTATTTTGCTTTAAGTTAATTTAATTGAGTTGTTCAATCTTTTTTCATAATGAGTTCTTTTTGATATCTCAACAAAATCTGTGCTATTTTTAACCCTTTTCAAAGATTCTAACTCTTCATTATCAACATTGCATATATTATATATTTTTAAAAGATTACTCATACGACATATACACATTTATTTCAAAAGAAAATATCTTTGCTCTGATGTAATTTTGTACCACTTTATCGTTGGCATATTAATAAGTGTGAAATAATTTGAAGTTATATGAAATTTGAATAGAGGCTGCTATCATTTAACGTCACAGCAACAAAAATATTTGCATTTTTTTTTTCTTGCTGGCAATTTTTTTATATTTTTTTTTTTAAATTTATTTAAAATAATTATTATTTCGCATTCAAGCTATTAAATCAAATAACAAACATATGCATAGGCTTTTTACCGCAGCTAATTTTAACTGTTAATTACTGTCTTAACTTAGAGCTGAGTATGGTAAATAATCATTTCTTTAAGCATTTCTTTTATTGCTAATTAATACTATTAATTTTAAAATCTGACAATATTTATTTCAATTCGTCTTATCGCTGAACAAAAATATATAAATTATAATATCATAACATCAATAGGCCATCACATTGAGAAAAAAAATGCAAATTCTTTTACCAGTTCTCACAATTCATTCACATTTCGATTATGACATCAAAAAATGCGGCGAACACAAAAAAATCCATCTAAGTTTCTGATGTATCGCCTATTTGCGTAATCATTAAAACTAAAATTTATTATTAAATAAACAAAAATCGACAGTATACATAAACAAAAACTGACCTATGTGCTGCCCGCGCTAAGCTCACCATAAAATCCCAACAAAATGCCAATGGTCAATAGAGGCCAAAATAAGCAAAAGAGATTTAAAAAAGGCCAAAGAAATTAAGCTGAGCTAAGGTTTAATGAAGTCACCAGCAGCAAACAATAAGAGCAAAAGCAGCAACAACAAAAATATGCTCGTAAATATCAAAACCACGAATTTGCAAAGATTAGGGAACCACATTCAACTCTTAATATTCAACGAAATATATTGAGGAAACCAAACGCTGTTGCATGCAGTAGCTGAAGAAAGCCAAACTTGAAAAAATGAGAATAACAATGGGTGAAAGTTAAGTTAAATGCGAAAAAAACACACCGCCTTTAAATAAAAAAAAAAACAATCAAAAATGTAATACATAGTAAAAAAAAAGAAAAAAAAGATAAAGAAGTAGAAGATGAAAATAAAAGCGCAGCAAACCATATAAACAACTCGAAATGACAAAGGCCAAATAATTTTTGAAGCTCAAATATTAAAATGAACTAAATCGACTATGAAATGAGTGCAAAAGGCTTTGAAGCGCTACTTTAATGGCTTAAATCGCAGCATGCGGCATCATAAATTATCAACGTTTCTTTTAAGAGCGTTAGTGCTTTTATTTATGTAAAAAAAAACTTGGAGTTAGATAACATTGAATGCGTCATCATTGACGCAAATGTCTCAGTATTTTAGAGATTGAAGTCAGAAGTGCTTTGGCAAAAGGGCTTCCGAAATTTGCATTGGAGAAAAACATTGTCCAGAACACAAAAAAAAATCAATTGCTTATAAACAAATTAAGTATTAAGAAACTATGCAGACATTTTTTCTTTGATTCCCAAACGATAAATTAAAGTTGAATTCATTTTCTTTAATATGCCAAAGAATCATTTAATCCGGTTCATATAGCTTTAATAATTACATACAAACATACATACGGATTTGAGAAAACCAATGACGCAGTCGTAGCATAAAGATTTGACATTTGTGTGACATTTTATAGTGCCATCAATTAGTGCCAAACGTCGTATATTGAGAAAGTGTTTGCATAGTAGTTTTGTTTTGTGTTAAATATGTTGAAATGTGTGCCAAATAAAACTCATTCGTGAGCAATACAGTTTTTTGAATTTCATTTGAGAAAAACTGCAGCTGAATAATACTGAAGTCTTCAAAAGCTCATAATGAACTTGCTCCATTGCAAAGTACGTGTGAACGATGGTTTAGGGATGGAAATTTCGATATTGCAGACACTGAATACGGTAAACCAAAGATGCAGAATTGTTTTACAAAGACCAACTCTCAAAGCAATTAAGCGTTGGTCAAGAAGCTATTTCTAAATCAAACAAAGACCAGAGTATCGAAAAATTACAGCACAGGTTAATGTTTTGCTATGAAATTGTGCAAACCGGATTCGTGGCACGTTAGAAGAACTCAGCTGGAAAGCCCTACTACATGCATCTTGCTCACCAGACATGAATCCTTCCGCTTACCACTTGTTTGCATCAATGGGTTTCGCACTTGCTGAACAGCGCTTAGGTTCGTACGGAGACTTGAGAAAGAAGAAAATCTTGTAACTAGCAATAGATCATACTTTGGATGCACCACTTTCCGACGTTATTTTTTTCGGAAAAAAAAAATATCCGCACTCCATAATTGTTCACATACATAAGCTGGTGATATTTTGAAAGAAATATTTTTGTATTTTGATCCCATCTGAAATGAATCTATATAATCTAATACTCGTTTTTCATAATGTTCAAGCCACAAAAAAATCCCCATATCGAGAGCCCTAGTTTCGAAGCCCTATTTGTTATACAAATACTTCTAGTTACATGCGTACGCACAAACTTAATTACATATTTTGCCAAGATTATCGTCGTCAAGTCGTCGCTATGATTCACGCACACCCACAACTTCGTCATCGTCTTCGTATATACCTACTTTCCACGAACGCTATTATCGTATAATTTTGCCTTCGATCGTTCGAAGATGCAACAAAAAGTGCATGCATAAAAAATGCAATTTTGAGCATGACTTTTTCGGCAAAAGTTCTTGCAGTTGCTTTCATCTATGAACAAAGTGACGAGAAGCTGAGGTCAAGTACAATGGAGTCAGTAGTTCAACATCATCGGTCGCGTGTGCATCACTTTTACTTTTAAAACTATGAGTTTTAATATATGGGTCATTCCATCTATAATGGGCCTATCATTACCCTCATGTTTTTTAAATAGGCTGAAACTTTTCTCAATGATTGTTCTATCATGTAGTAGATATAAAAAAATTCGATAAAATTTTTTTGACCAGTATTATTGCTTAAAAAAAAAGTTTCAAATTGTGTTAAAAAAAAACTCTCAAGTAAAACACAAAAATTCATTGATGAATATAAACAAACCAACACAACCCAAATTAGCTTTTATTTTATTTTTAGGTAGATGTGTACTAGTAGATGGCAAAAAAACTGCAAATTTGAATAAATTAAGGACTGAACGGTTTCTATGTAGTGAAAGATAAAAAAATTTACTTTTTCAAAAAACATCAATTTCCCAAATACTCCATCACCGATTTCAGTCTTTATAAGCTCAAAATTTTTAGAATATACAGGAGTATCATCCCTAAAAATTTAATCTATGTTTTTTGACCCTATTTGATTTTACAAGCATTTAAAGTTAAGATTTATGATTTGCAATGTAAATTAAAACATTGAGAATGAAAGTGAGAGAATAAAATTTGAATTGATTTCAGCTTTTTTAAAGACAAAATTTTCAGAACATTCAGGAGTATCTTCTCTGAAAATTTCATTCATTTTTGTTCACTTGATTTCATTTTACAGGCATTTAAAGTACGTGTAGACAGTGGAATATTTATGAAAGAAATATAACGGAATAATTCAATACTTCTCAATGTTTCAATTTACATTGCAAATCCTAAATCTTAACTTTAGATGCCTGTAAAATGAAATAAGGTGAAAAAACATGAATAAATTTTTCAGGGATGGTACTCCTATATGCTCTGAAAATTTTGAGCCTAAAAAAGCTGAAATCAATGATGGAGTATTTCGGAAAGTGATGTTTTCTTGGAAGGTCAATTTTTTTATCTCTTTTTTTTTATTCAGATTTGCAGTTTTTTTGTCATCTACTAGTACACAACTACCTAAAAATAAAATAAAAACTAATTTGGATTGTGTTGGTTTGTTTATATTCATCAATGAATTTTTTTGTTTTACTTACGAGTTTTTTTTAACACAATTTGAAATTTTTTTTTAGCAATAATACTGGTCAAAAAAATTTTATCGATTTTTTTTATATCTTCTACATGATAGACCAATCACTGAAAAAAGTTTCAGAATATTTAAAAAAAAAACGAGGGTAATGATAGGCCCATTATAGATGGATTGACCCATATGTAAATGTAAGTTATGGTTATGTTTACAATATCAGTGAAAGATTTTTGAATTCAAATCTAAGTATTTGGTTTAAAAGACTTACAATTATATATGTGATAAAAGTCTTAAATGTAAAGTTGTGCAGCAGTTCTTTGTGCTGAATGACGTTCAGAAATTTTATCTTTTTTTTCTTAATGTTCTTAAGTACATTTAGAGGATCTTATAAATATTATACTTTATATGAAGGTGTATGCAAATTTTCAATTTTGATGTAAATGCAGTACGGCCACTTTAAAAAGGTAGGGTTGGAAAAAGCGATAAGTTGTTAGCGTTTAGCATTTTTCATTCTCGTTTTTGGCAAATTATAGACCATCGATTATAGACAAAAAAATACCAGCGTACCTGGTTCAACAAAGAGTACAGGGATCAACTTTTTAAGCTCGGAAGAAATTCTTTCAGTTTTGAAAATTCCAAATCTTTCACCAAATCAATCAATTCTGCTTGAGTTGGAAAATGAGGCTCTACAATCGCATGGAAATCGGTTTCCAATATCATCTCATAAAGCATAATTTTACTTGAGATCAAAATAATCGAGACAATTGAGAATGCTAAAAGTGAGAGATTTTTAATTTGCATAGATCCACCACATACTTTTACCAATAGAAATCTGACATGTGATAAAATATTTATTTCAAAATAATTTGTATGGCAAAATTCAAATTGTTATGATTCCTGAAATATTCACTTAAAATCATCATCAAATAATTGCTGCGTCGTGCCAGAAGTTTAATCAATGAAATTTATGTATATGACAAGCACAACATATTAATATTTTAAAATAATGAAATCACTTTCTTGGAGCGAGTCATTAAACTTACGTTTATTTTTCTTGACAACATGCTTACCGCACACATAAGCTTAGCTAACTTTGCGCAAAAATGTTCTTTTTAGCAATCCTTACATATATAGCTCTGTTGACTTATTGTAAATTACTATAGCAATGGAAAAAATACTTCAATTGAACAGTGTTTGAACATTAAACCAATCATTAAACATATACATAAGTCCATGGTTTCTTGCAAGACTATCGCATCAGTTAAAATATGATTACAAAACTGTCTTTTAGTGTTTTCTCTAACTATTTATTTAATTTTCAAGTTAAAGCATTCGCAAGACTAATCCAATTACAATACATCGCTTCAGAACAAACTTAGCAAATCATACAATGTTGCTTCAATTAAACATTTACATTTAAATACAATCAGTTCAAAAATAAAAACACAAAGACATATACCAAGGCATACAAAATAAAATGACCAAACCGAAATTAAGTCCGACATTGCGAGTGGTTTCTTTTCATCAGCAACGCACGTATCATCAACATTCATTTTTACATAACCAGCTTCAATCATATCATAGAATATTAAGTTAAACCACTGTGCATAAATGCCAGAAGTGTGCAATTGACCAATATAGACATTAAGAGATTCCATAAAAATTGAATCCTTATGCAATGGCATACCATAAAACAAAAGATTGTTCAAGGTTAATTGAGCAGATACACGAATTTTTTTCTTTCTAAAATACTGCTGTTGCTGCCCTAACACCCTCCACGTTGCCCTGTTAGTAACATAGGCCATGGAAGTGTTAAATTGAAAAACATGTTTTTCAAAATCCACCAAATTTTTTACTGGTTTCAAGAGATACCGATATTTTGCAATAATGTCATCAGTAGCATATAGCTCATTTAAGTACTGGTAAGTAGATTCAAGTAACATAATTTGAGTGTTTCGCTTTGCCAAGTCTGCTAGACTATTGATTTTTGTTTCTGTTGGTGGGTGTGTAAAAAATGTTTGCAGATTTGTTTCATAACTGACATTCATGAGGAGATTGTAAATTACAAGTAATATAAATAGCAATTTACCGTGAAGTGTAATGGTACCACCAAGACGGTTTATAAATGGACGTCCACTTAGGTCCATGAAGAAAAGTGGATTCAATATTTTTTCCAAGAAAATTGATATAAATGACTTTTCTTCCCACATGCAAATGCTTAGCACAACAACAAAAGCAAACCCGAAATATATCAAAACGAGTGTCCAAAATAAGTTATCTGTGAATAAACGTTCAAATATTTGATTTTTATTTAAAGCTTCTGGCACAGGTAGCAAAATATCGTAGTGAGTAAGCACAAGTATATTAGATGATTTCAATTGATTTTTGTCTATATTGGGTACTGCCAGAGATGTGCTCATATCTATGGTACCATTTAATGTCATTTTAAGTATTTCAGTAGCTGAAAAAAGTTTATCTCTTTGAATTGTTGTTGCAATATACGTTATCGTAGCATTTAGTTTCTTAGCAAAGTTATCAACAACACGGCCGACAGGACCTATCATACGCAGTTCGCCATTACGCTTATTATATAATATAGTCTGTGGACGCAACTTATTCGGGGAGAATTTTAGTGGGAAACCATGCAAATTCTTCATACGTTCTGGAAAAAAAGTAGAGTTTACGTTGAAGTTTTCTGCTTCTATTACCAATGCCGGAAAAGGTCTGTAATTGTAATAATTTCCAGTGTGCTGATAGTCACCAAACAAAATCATAACGTTAAGCATACGTTGAGTCCAACAATATGTGAAATAGTTCTTAAGAAGAAAGTTTTTCAGTGAAGTATGAGTTTCGTTTTCTCTCAGCTGCATAATAATTCTGGTGCCTCTGATACCCTCAAAATTATCTAGGAATTTCTTGTAATTCCAAAGAGAATTGATGCAAACCACAACTAAAATTTTGTTATGCATTCCATGAATTATATTAAAGTTTTCCTTTGATTCCAGTAGAAGCTTTGGTTTTTGATCTAAAGTTTCAATTACATCTGTTACGGAACAGTAGTGAGATTTTTCTCGTACTATTAGAAGTGTCTCGTAAGGCTTTTCTTGGTCTATTTTACGTAATAGACTTTTGAGCGAAAATCCTGTTGGAAATCTGGTAACCTTAGCTTCCACGCCATTGAAAATTAGCAAAAGTATGCAACTAATACGTATTACTTGCTTAAGTGACAACATTTTACTGTCCTGTGATGCACTTTCGTTGGAGCTGGAGCACTGATTTTTTCATTGCAAAAAGCAATTCAGTGATAATGGGTAGAGATAACCGACAATAAGCAATTATTTCTATTTCACTAATAAATATAGGGCATCAAGTTAACATTTGTTATTGTTTCTTTCTAATAAAGAGTGAACGTTATAACTTGAAATCTCGGGTATAAATTTCTTATTATAAGCTCTGTGTTACGTCCCAAACTCGCATGCATCAGCTCAAAGGTCGCTGATGATTTCTTTATGCAATAGTGTGACTAGCTCAAGCGGTTTTTGTTTTGTGTTTGTAATATTTTTGGTGTTATCACACAGTGTACTGAACATTGAGCTCAGCAAAAAAATTATGTAGTTGCTTGACGTTTTTTTTGTTTTTTTATTATATCAATTAATTTCTGAAAATGTAAGCTCTGAAAGTGCAGTATATGCTCAGTGGCGTACAGCACCAGAAACTCTTTGCTTAAAAACTATAACTGCAAGTAGCAACAAAACGAAATCTGTAACTTTGCACAAAAACAAGCATAAATTCATGTCATACCAGTGCATATTTCGTTTTATATGCTTATCATAAAAATTGTGTCATAAATTTAAGCACCCTAAGCACAAAACTTCAGTGCGCTCATAAGAAAATCATTCATACCGAATACACAGAACAAATTTTCAATGCAAAGATGTACTTTACCTTTGGGCAATAGCTTTTCTTTCTTTTATTGCGCTGTAGCACAGAATTTAAAATAATGAGTTATAGATAGTTTCTCTAATATTATTCCAGCCGCATTCAAAGTGCTAATAGGATCTTAGGATAGTTTTTGGGTGATAATTTTAAAAGTGTATGGTAAATAAAAAAATTGTAACTGCATTCTCTCTTTTTAGTAGATCAAAATCTTTGCATTTGTTTTTCATATAAGTGCAGTATAAAGTTTCTTTAATATGAGAATTGCTCATAGCAGCAACAACGATAACAATGAGCAACATTTTACAAAGATAGCAATTAAAATTATTAGCAACAATTGCAGTTGCTATTGCTAATAAAGTTATTGTTAACATTAGATTGCAGATGGTATCTTGCAAAGTCTGGGTTGTGTGAAAATTAAGAAATTTTTTTATTGTAACATCTACTGCATATTTCCTTGGTATATGTAACCATATAACTATGTAAAATTATCCCTTTGTGTATCTAAAGCACTATAGGCAATTAGTAAATTCGTTGATAGCTCTACTTTGAAAAAAAACTTGATCTTTTCTATTACAATGATTGTGTTATATGTGACGAACTCATATAGACACACATCAAGGCAGACAAAGAGCCTATGCCTTGATAAAAAATTCCTTTAACCATGTTTGGTTTTCCTACATTGGCAAAGGGATTGTTAAGTCCTTGACAGTCAAGTTTTAGGTATACTCTTTCTAAAGAGTTGATCCAATAATGTTAAGCTCAGGTTATGGAAAATTATTGGTTATGTATTTGTCCAGTTTTTAATAATTAATATTTTCAATTTTTGCTTCTTAATTTTAACATCTCATTTATTGGGAAAACCAATAGCGCATTGTTCAACTGAAGATTGAATATGAAATATTGAGTTTTATAAGCGAAAGTCACCAATTGAAGTCTGTCGACTTGTACCAAAGCAAAACACTCAGGGTAGCAGAAAACTCGGCCGTACTTGATCATGAACTAGAAATTTGTAAATTGCAGATGTAATAGAGCGACTTGAAGGCACTTGCTACTGTTCATGCACGTTGGAAGAGTTCTTAGCAGACTCGAAGCTTCGTGAGGAGATATGGACAAAGGAGAAGAATTAAATCAGATCAGTTTTGTATTTTTCCGCGATTTTCTTCTTTTTTTTTGTCTAATGCATTAATAAAAATAATATTTTGCATTTAGAAACATGTTATGAATTTTTATTGACTAAACGCACGCACGTAGAAAAAATCAATTTAAATGTTTTTTGATGCACTTAGTAATGATAACATATCTTGTGGAACCAGAAATAGCGGTTAATGCAAATGCATTTTTTCCATTATATCCAAATTGTTAACATTTTCTTTGAAAAACACACAAAATTCAATCGTTTGCATAAATCGGCATGTAGTAAAATGTTGTCATTGCAGCAAGTAACATGGATCAGTTTCATACTGCTATTTACATCATACAACACGAGAGCACAATTTTCATTGAAAAGATTGTTGGATAAAATAGAACAGGAGAAGCATTATGAAACACTTTTAATAACGCAAGAAAAAGGACACTACTGTTTGGAGGATGAAACAATGAAATTAACTCAAGACATACCAAAACTTATGCTCAATAGCAAGAGCATACAGAATGCATTGCAGCGGTTGAACAACTATGAAGTTTTGACACTCATATGCACCAATGAAATCGAATATTTATGGAACCTCCTAAATATTTTTAAGGGTTACAGAACTCTAAGAGTTATAATACATTTCAAACAAAATGATGCTGATGTTAAGCTAAAAAATCAACTCCTCCAACTTTGCTTTGAGTATTCTTGGTCGCAATATATGTTAAACATAATGATTTTATTTGGTGACTATCAGTATACAGGCAACTATTACAGTTACCGACCTTTTCCGAGCATGGCTATTGAAGCACGAAATTTCGAAATGAACTTCACATATTTTCCACAACGCATGAAAAACTTAGATTGCTATCCACTTAAATCTTACCATCACCATACTCGTCCAAAAAGTTTATTATATCACAAACACAGTGGAGAATTGCGTATGATAGGCTATGCCGGTCGACTTGTCACAACATTTGCAAAAAAACTGAATGCAAAACTTACTATAGGATTGCCGGTAGATATTGGAATGTCACTATCTTTAATTAATGTACATGAGATTTTAGAAATGATCAGCAATGACACCATAGATATCAGTACAATGTTTGTTCCTAAAAATTTGTTGGCAAATAAGAATTTAAAAGTTTCCGATATACTTGAATTTGGCAAACTCTACGCTGTAGTGCCTGTCTCAGAAGCATATAGTAGAAGAGAAATTTTTGCACAGATCTACAAAGTTGACTTGTTACTAACATTAATATTTACGTATTTCGCATTTGTCGCTATATCGGTGATAAGCATTTATCTATGGGAAAAGAAATCATCATTCGTTTATATTTCTCTGGAATTATTATTGAATCTTCCCTTTCTTTTGAATCTAAAAAGGAGAAGAACGGCTCACATTAAGTTGCTGTTTTTCTCAGCTGTCATTTTCAATCTTGTTAAGGATGTCAGCTACCAAACGAATTTACAGACATATTTTACGCATCCACCTACCAAACCGGAAATCAACAGTTTTGCAGATATAGCAGAACACAAAATGGCCATCATGATAATTGAACCTGCGCACAAGGTATTGAGTAGTCTCAATGCTAATGAAGACCTTTTTTTGCAATATGATCATCTTTTTGAGTCAACAACAAATATAACGATGTATGAAGAGCACCTTTTCGAATATAACACATCCAAGGCTTATATTGTTCAAGGTGGCGTTTGGGCAGTTTTGGATAAGCAACAACGATATTTTCAACAGAAAAAGTTTCGTATCGCCAAAGAGATAGCTTTGGCAATTGATTTTTATCATGGACTACCTCTACATAAGGATTCAATTTTTATGGAACCTCTCAACATCTTTATTGGTCAATTGCATAGTTCGGGTATTTTTATGCATTGGTACCGTTCAAGTTTCAATGATATGATTGAGGCTGGTCAACTTACCATTTATGACAAAAGTGTTAGTGAAGATCCCAAAGCAATTACCGTCAAAGACTTATGCTGGAATTGGAAAATTTATTTTCTAGGCCTTAGTATAAGTTGCTTAATTTTTGTTATTGAAATATTGATTTTTAAGGGTAAAGACCTGATTGCAGTTGGACTTGGGCTTTGTTTTAAAAAAAATATATAAAAAAATTTACTTTTTGTGAACGCTTAGTTACTCTACAATGAGCTATAAATATGTATTAGGTGTCAGAAAAAACACCCTCTGAATTCAACAGTGTTTTGCTTTTATAAATTTTAATTTTTTTACGTTTTTTAGTGAGGAAAATTTTGATCAGAATATTTAATCTTCATTGAAGTATTGCCAGACAGTTGAAAAAAATGAGCTGGCAATGCTCGAGGTCCTTGTCGAATGTAATCAGCTTGTTCAAAATTATCTCACACTTTTCAAGTGAATTTTTTTCACCAAATCATAAAGAGCATTTTAAAGAAAATAGTTTAATAAGGATTCGCCGAATCATATTCGAGTTTCCTAGTGATGGACTCAACTAATGTTTCCAATAAAAAAAATTAAGTCAACAAAATCTTCAAACTTTTTTTTGAACTAATGATACGTGATCTTCATACGTATGTTATACGTAAGAAAAACTTAATGGAAAATTTTCATGCACACAAACTTGCAAATTATTGCACTTGATTACTTATAAAGTAGCGCAAACAAATTTTGCAATTTTAGCAATAAATTGACTGTAAATTTACCCACCGCAGCGTTGATGCTGACCCACATAAGGCACAATAGCAACAGCAACTACTTAAGTTTTTTAGCAGCACAAAAATCAAAATAAAGCAAAACAATGTTGCAGACAGTATCACACAACAACAATATAAATATCATCATCAGCATTACCATCATAATCATTAGAAACATCAAAATAGTGAGAAAGAAAAACTAACAACGTTGACAGCAACTTTAATGATGAACGTGATGAACTAGCGACAATTTGGCAGCGAAAACAGCAGCAATAAAGGTGGCAACAACGTTAACAGAGCTAATCATGCTACTAAATCACGTTAGCTGTAGTAGTTGCTGCTGCTGAATGTCATAGCAAATCAAGATGAACTCAATGAATAACGGTGAATTAAATGATGGCAATATGATAAAGAGCATGACATGCTTATAACGACGAAGGTAATAAAAAGGCTTTTAGTCACAAGAAATGAGGAGTGGAAGCAACAAACAGTTAAAAATTATGTCATAATTTGTAACACTTTATTTTCAAATGAAAACATAATATTAAATTAATCATAGTGAAGATTATACCGGAGAAGTTGAGCAAAAAGAGGCGGGTACATGGTGTTTTTCTTCTTCTTTTTTTGTTATACGAGTTAACTGATTGTTTATTGCTACTTATGAGAAAATTAACAAAGTTCAAAAAGTTCGTCGCTGAAGTCTTATGATTTAAAAACATGTTGGAGTTATTTGTTATGATGAAACATAAATACGAAAAAAAGATCACCGCTTTAAATAAAATTATGTCTTATAGCCTTAAATCTATATTAGGAGCTTTAAGGAAAATAAAATGCTGTTATAAATGTATGTATAGTAAAAAAATTGTTTTTTATGAAAGCTTTAAAGTGTAGGTTGTGATTATGTAAGACAATCGAAGAGTTTGGAAAACAAAGATTTTGAAAAATTATAAAAATGTTGAATACGTTGAAAAGTTTTAAAAAATTTTAAAATTTTGAAAGGTATTATTGCATCAAAAAATTTTATTTTCCTGAACCATAAAATTTAAATCTTTATTATGGGTAGCCATAAAGCATAATAAATATTTTGTATTTCAATTTTGAGCAATATTATGATTGGTTCATATGCGATACGAAATCAAATATTTTCTATCTAAGCTTTCATATACTTTTATATGTATAGTCTTAAAGAAAGAATATCGCTCAGTAATAATGAAACAAAATCTCTTTTAAACTCTATTTTAAAGATACTTTTCTAAGAAAACGTTGCTAAGATATTTACCGTTTACAGACGATTTCTTTAAATCAATACCAAAAAATTTCAAAAAAATTTCTTGCTTCCTTTGTTTGAAAAATATTCTGATACTTTTAGTAGTCGCAAAGGCATATTTTTGGTCCTTTGATAGATTTTTGCGTTTTTTGTCTTGACAAAAAATTATTATAATAAAAAAAAGAATACAAAAACTTTTAGTCAAAAATATGTCCGTTTTAAATATCGCGAATTTTCATTAGATTTGTCGCCATCATGTGGGCATATGATTCCCATCATTTTCTTTACATATTCTCTTTGGGTATCGAACTAATAGCGTCTGTGATCACTTTTTGAAACTTTGAATTACATTTTTACAATTTTTGAAAATCTATTTAAAATCTCATTTTATTTTTTCTCTTTCATATATTGAAAACTATTTTTTTTGATATTTTTTTTACAAAATAAAAAAAATATTGTGATACTTTCAAAAAAATTGTGTATACAGATATATTTTTGCTTAGACACTGAAAAACGAAAACTACACAAAAATTAAATTGAGAAAAAGTGTTGTCTTTGTAAAGTTGCATTAACTATAAAAATTATTTTTTCTGAACCGATATTATCCTTTTCAGTGGATACACATTTTTTTGGGTTTAGTGACTTCATTTTTAGGCTTAAAGCATTAGACAAAGTGCTGAGCGACGCGTCGTTGTGATTTTAATATGCTAGACAAAAATTGTAGAAGAATATAGAAACCTTTTTTTTTTAAAGAGTGGCTTAAGATTTATGTTCTTCATTGTCTCTTATTTGTATCCTTATTTTGAAAATTTTGTTCACACGTTCACAACGACTCATTTTTTGAATTTTAAAATACAGCGTCAAAAAATTGTTATTTTCTTAGCCTTAGCTGCAATTCAAATACTCAATTAAAAATTTGTCACGGCTATATAAAAATTCACATACGCTCAGTGTATAACATTAACATCATAATTACTGTAATTTAAAAAAAAATCAATCGAACCGGTGAAATAATTTAAATAACGCAACTTCCTGTTAAAATTTCACTTTCGTCCAAAACTGGCATGTTAGCAATAAACAACAAAAGTGATATGGGTAAATTGCTTATAATGCAAAAAAGCGTACTCGCATCTATATACACCCCGCATATTTAAGTGTAAAATTTACATTTTGATTATGCCAGTCGATGAAATCTATGTTTAAACCTTTAATAAAGAAAAAATTACGGTCGCCGCCAATAAATGTCAAGTAGAAATGAAAAACTATCGCATATCAAATTTTACACACAAAAGACAATATTTGCATAAGTGTTCGATACACAAACAGGATGAACGGTAAAACACCCACTGCACATACATAGCACAATCAACACAATAAACACTCACACTTTTTCATATGTAAACAAATTTTAGTGTTGACATTTTCAATGACATTTTAATGATATTACGTCAAAATACGCTACTACATAGAAAAAGTCATATGGAAATATGCACGAGCACATGAAAAAAATATTGAAAAGGAAACTAAATTGAATTTAAGTGTAGCTGTCAACTTTGGTGCTTCAACTTTCAACGTTAATGTGGTATTTTTAATTAGTTTTTGTTTTAATTTTTTTGAGATTTTATTTTTATTTGTTTTCTTTTAAATTTAATGTCACAATTGTCAATGTTATGAGTGTGTTGCTCTTGTTATTGTTGTTGTTTAGTTTTTTTTATATATATATAGATTGTTTCAAGTTGAAACTTTCAACGTCATAAATGCAATTTGTGTCAATGCGCAGTGTTGCCACCTTCGATTTTCACTTTTTATTCATATGTTAAATTTGTATTGAGTTTTTCATTTTTGCTCTGCGTTTATTTTTAATAATTTTTATGCAAATTCCATTGCTTTCTATCCGCCCACTGCTGCATCGTACTGTGTGGTGCACTTCAGTCATGCGATGTCACCCATAGAAAGGGGAACAAATTTGCATTTTAATTTGAGTAATATAAATTTTCTATTGGTATTTTAACTTTATGTAAGTTTTTGTTCACTGAACTTAATGCACACAAAATAAGAAAAACAAGACGTTTCGTTACAGTCGTTATATATTACAAATAAAATGTCTTACAATCATGCAATCATTGCCAAGTGTTTCTGAAAGTTTCCTTATTCAACGTTTCCTGAACTTTTCAGATATCTTGCACTCGTAATCTTTCTGAAGTTTTTCTGAAAGGTTCCAGATATAATGTTTACTGAATTTTTAATGAAGTCCAAAAAACTTTGGATACATTTTTTTATTATCTTCACTACATATAAGCGTCAGGAAACGTAGCTACATATTTGGTAAAGAACTGTGTGAATATTAACAGGGTTCCCTGTTTAATGCAATTTTAAAAATAGTTTTGTGCTATCATTGTCAATTATAAATAAAGAAACGTATCTACATATTATGATGAAAAATGTATGAGTTTTATACGCTTAATCTAAATAAGTATCTATAACGATTCAGAAATGATTCAAATGAAATTAAAAGGTGGATATTGACACATTGCGAAAATCTTTCTGAAGTGAAAATGAAAGATTTCTGTAATGTAACTGAAATGTAAGACTTCATGTGTGAGATTTGTCAAAGGTTTAAGAAACGTTATAGGCCGTGTGGGGTAATTGTGAAATAAATCGAAACAAAAATATTTTTTCGTAAAAATTTATTATGTCATCTTTAAGTAGGCCTCACTAATTGCAATACATGATCCAGTCCTCTACACATTTTTCTTAAGCTGATTGTGAAATAGCCTTCAGCTCCTTGAGCGAATTTTCTGGTCTCAAATTTGTTCATCTCTCGCGGAGATTTTTACTAAAATTGAAGCCATTATGAATGAATTTTTTTTTTTTTTCAACCCAAAATTTGAATCTAGACTACCGCTGCTTTCAAATATTAAACCTCTCATCTCCAAATAAATTTTCCTCAGTGTAGATAAAAAGAGTTTCAGCTTGTCCCAATAACTGTGTTGAAAATAACCTTTAATGATATTATTTAATTATTTTTTTAATGTCGAACGAAAATGGTGTGTGAAAGGAAAGAAAGCAGCATGCTACGCTTTTGAATGGCATTAAAATTAATTAAGTTGAACATCAATTTTATACATTGTTATTATATTGCTCACTATTTTCTATAGGTCTATGGAAACAAAAAACAAAATTAAGTATAACAACATGATTGTGCAAATATTACAAAAATATTGACATAATTCAATTAAATGAAGATGAATTGGAAGCACGCTTTTTCAATAAAAACCGAAATATAAACCCCCACTGACATTGACCTAAAGAGAAAAAACCAGCCATAGTTAAAATAAAAAATGAAATAATTAACAATAAAATAAAATCGGAATGGCAACAACTTTGAATCTTTTCCTAGACTAAATAAATGAAAAAGATTAAAGACAATATTTGCTGAAATTGATTTATTTTTATATTAATATTGATGAATTGCTATTAAAAGCAAAGATAAAATATCAAGAAAAAGAAAACCTTGAACATTTTTCGTGAAAATAATGATGCCATTTATTTGAAGATGAGCTCAAATTACAAATTTTCAATGAAGTTTCTCTTTTTTGTACCAACCAAGTCGATAGACTTTATTGTCTTTTTAACACTTCAATTAGCAACCTTGTGCGTTGATATGAAATATAAAAAAGCGTCCAATTTGTTGTCTGGTGTGATTTTGATCATCAGTCAGCAGTTTTATTTTCTTTTAACTTCTTATTAAATTTACAATAAAAATGAATGAGATTTATGAGTTCGAAAAGTAGGCATCATTTGCGGTTGACATTTTTGTTTTGCTTACGCATGCGCTGCGTTTTCTTTCTTTGTCATTGCATGATTAATACGCACGCGCATTGCGTCTGCACGCATGCGCTACATTGGCTGAGTTAAAATTCAAATGTTTTGTTCAACAGCAACAAAAGAAAAGGCAAAATAAAAAGAGGCATGAAGCAGTTTGTCTGTGTGTTGGTCCAGAGTTTAGTAATGAATTTGTTTAGAAATTTAATTAATGCAAATTAATGTAATTTTTTAATTGTTAGACTGTTAGCATGTGGTGCTTCTATTCAGATATTTCACTTTCTTTTGAATGCTTTTGGTGGTTGCGTAATCAAAAATTGGTTGTTTGGTCAATTAGGTGAATTTCATGTTTGTTTTATTCTGACATAACTTGCACTAATGAAACAGATAGTATGCGCATAAATGTTATCATATTTTTTGGTAGAATTCATATTGCTCGTATTTGCTTATTGTCATCCTGAATCGATTTGGCACTATCCGTCTAAATTTCTATTTGTGGAAATCACGATTAGGGGAAAATCAAGCAAGACAATAGAATGAAATTCGGCAGATTGGCTTCAACTTTTAACAAGTTTCTTGGAATTGAAAAATTGTTTAACAGACACGCCTACCGTCCATATAAGTAATAGATTGATGTAGAATAACACAATTTCTATGAAAAACTTATAAAAGCTGCAAACAAAAGCTTGGTGAATTTTAACAAAAGGGCGTTAATAAATTGGTCTAGTATCAGAAAAAGTTAGGGAATTTTCCCAACAGGGTGTGACACCTCCTTTACAAAAAAAAAAAACATCAAGACGCTTTACTGACGGAATTAATTTGAGGTTACTTAGCCAAATTTCACACAAATGATTGCACAAGAACTGTGCGAATTTCTACAAATAGACGTTTCACCCTGCATTGAAAAGAAAACTTTAAAATGCTTTACTGAAAGAATTGTATAAAGTAATGAAGCTGAATTTTACAAGCTGTGAGCGTTTTTACGTACACTCGATTATCAAGATCTTTTGGTGATATTTATTTTCCTTTATTACTTTATACCATGTATTGTAAAAGAGTTTGATGGCTTTACCCACATTATTTATTATTTATTGTTCTTAATTTTTCATTGTATAATTATGTGCTTTGATAAAAATTTTTATTTGTACTTTTGAACATCTTTTACGGATAATTTTTATAAATAAAAGCTATTTTTTTTTTATCTCGCATTCTTCTTTTAATTTTAGACTATTTTCCTTCTGAATTTGTCTGGCATTCTCATTGATTTTAAGTGTTAAGCATTAAGTTATTAAGATCACTTTTTGTATGGTCGATTTCTTCCAAGTTCTTTTAGTTTTTGTTTGGTGTGTGTGTTTTGAATGATTTTGTGTTTTGTTGACCATTGTTTGGCAACTTAGCGAATAACTGCTTTTGTGACAGAGTGTTTTAAGCGAGCATTGATTGAAAGCGCTATTAGCTGTTTAAAGCAATTCAGATACATAGCATAGCACTTATCCAGAAATTTAATAATTTCAAAAATCATCCTTTTATTTTCTCATATCAGTTATTTGGGATATCGATATCCCTTGCGACGAATTTATCCAAAACAGAGACAACAGCCGAACAGAAGTTAACAGATGTGAAGAAAATAGCAACAGCTAAGGAAACACCAACAGTTACACCAATTAAGCCCGCAACTACGACGCATAGCAAAACGACGCGACAATCCAAAGTACTAAAAACAGCTGCAGCGGCTGCGCCAGGCGAAAATCGTGGCAAACGCACATTATATGACTTTGAAAACGCTGGCTACCTTTATCCGGAAATCGCAAACAGACGTGCCGGTTACACCACAGATACGCATGCAGGATATTATCCGCAGGCAGGTTTCTACAATGGGCAGAATGCTATTGGTGGGTTTCAAAATATTTAAATTTTATTGGCACAAACTTGAACTTTTTCTTTACAGCACAATATCCCAGTGATTTTGGTGGACATTATGCACACTACCCACAATATTTAGAAGCACCGGAACCAATTATTGAAATCATCATTAAAGACTCCAACGAAACACTTCCTTCATACGAATCACCACAACCCATTGTTACCAAAAAGAAAAAAGAGAAAGTGCACGTTTTCTATGTTAACTACAAAAAGGACGAAAACAATAAGCTGCATTTGGAAAGTCCAATTGCCTCGCTAAATAATGATGATGAACCACAAACAGATCATGAGACCGAAGATGAAATATTGCACTACCCACAAGTAGTGACACCGCTACCGCAACTTAAGGCCACAACGTTGCGCACAATTATACATCCCGATTCGGAGAAATACCATAGCAACAGCGGTATACATGTCTCTTTTGGTTCCGAAGATAAATCACAGACGGGTCATATACTCGAGGAACATAATGCTGAGAGCATACAACGTCAGGTTGTTGCATTACCTATTGACAACAGTGCAGATGCGCCAAAGTCATTGGTTGAGTCCTATTTTGCCAATACACGTTCCGATTATGCACATGGACGTTCACCAGCTGCGGGAAATTCACTGTACACTGGGCCTTTCCATCAACCACAACAAAATAACTACTATCAAGCGCAACAACAACAATTGCCCGCACAGCATACGTCCAATTATTTCCGTCCACCAACGTCACCAACGTCACCAACACCAGCAGCAGTAACACAACATCAACACAACTTTTATCAGGAAAAGCAGCTGCAGCAACGACCAGCTTTTGCAGCAAATCCAGCGCAGCAGCAACAACAACCACAAGCACAGCCTTTATACCGTAAGCCACCACCACAAACAACACAGCAACAAATACAACAACAGCTGCAACAACAATCGCACTATTATGTTAGTCACAATCAACAATACCAACCGCCTCAACAACAGCAACAAAGTTACTCTCCAAATCAGTTCTATCACCAACAAACGAACTCTTACAAGCACTCCAAGCCATCGTTCTTTCCCACGATATCGCCAAAGCAGCAGGAGTTGCCCTCAAGACATGCACCGCCACCATATCAACCTATAAAGTTCCGTCCAACACCAATGCCAGCACCACAAATCAAACCAGTGCCAATTCCAATACCAGCCAAATTGGAAAACTCCCATTATCAAACAGTTCATCGCCAAGAGCAACGATATCCACAGGAACAACATCAACATAAGCAGCAGCAACAACAACAGCATTATTACCAACAACAACAGCAGCACAAACAGCAACAATTCTCCTTCAATCGGCAGCAGCAACAGTTTGTGCAGAGCTCTCCCGATCTTATGCTTCCTTCGACAGGCAGCCAACAGTCAAACGTCTATAAGACACAAACACAATCGCAACAACAACAACAGCAGTTGCCAATTTCGGCTCAGAACACAGTAATCCAAACTAAATATCCATCGTCACCAAACTCTCAATCACCATCTGTTTTAAGCTCCCTGCACAACTATTTCAATGTGCAACCCTCAAAAGAGACTGAACTACTTAAATCGATACCTAAATTTGAGCAACACATCACAGAAACAATACATCATCAACCAGTGCAACAACAAGATACCAATTACAATCAGTACAGCTATACGCAGCGAAATGAGGTTATACACGACATACCAGCACCAAATCTGGGTCCAACATTGCGTCCAAACATACAGCAGGTACAACAGCCTGCCACCAATGGCCACTATATCACACAACAACAGTCTAATTCCCAGCCGCAATATACAAATTTTGTCACCACTTCGCAAAGTATATCTGATAGTTCAAAACAGCAATATGCCTCCTCGACAGCTGAACCTCAATATGCACAGTCCACCGATGGCCAAAAGATAATGATTGTTACACCAATGCCACCAACAAACAATAACAACTTCCAGCAATATCACTCGAGTCACTATCAGAGTCAACAATCCACTGGCTTACAACCGCAAATCATCTACAACTCGCAACCACTGCAAACTCAAGCAACGAAAAACTATGCACAGCAACCCAGAAATCCAACGTCAAGTGTAGCGCACTCCACAATACAAACAGCACCAAGCAGCGGCACCAATTCCCACTTCAGCGTCTCCACATATCATTCAGATGTTTTCAAAGAATTGGAGCAACGCAAGCAAGCTTTCCAGGCGCAGCAGCAATACGAACCTTCTCAAGGCGTGTACATTCCACCAACGTCCAGTGCAACAACGCCTGCTCCGGCACAAACAACAGCAACACCTACAACTACCTTTGCACCAAAGAGCGCAAAGGCTTCACAGACGCTGCTGCAATTGCCCGATGAAGTGCCTGAGGATTTGCGTCAACAGCTACTAACTTCGGGTATCCTCAACAACGCTGACATCTCCGTGCTCGATTACGATAAAGTTGGTGATGTAGCATTGGAGAATCTACCCGCTGAACATTTGCAGCATTTCTATGGCGCTGGTGGTGGTGCACAAATCTCTGAATCCAATAAAGTAGTCACAGTTGTCAAGCCAAATGGTGATAGCGTGGCGCTCAGCGAAAAAGATATCGAACGCGTTAAACAGTCAAATTCTTTGCCACAACGACAAAAGTTAGACGTGAAGGTGGTGCGATTTGATGCACATAATGAAAAAAGTGTTACTGATAAGTACTTGAAGTCAGATGCAACCGTGGTGCCACCAGTTGATTTGACTGATCGTCAATATAACCGCTATTTGCCACTTAAGATTAATGGTGCACAGTTTCCGCTACCCGATGCTGAGGAATTACGTGGCAAGAAAGTGGTTAGTGTTGTTGTGCTAGCGCCCGTGGAAGCACAGCCACCAGCGCAGAGTGGCAGCAACGATAAACGCAGTCAGCGAGATGCTAGTGATGCAAAGGAAGTTAAGTTCTTAGGTGGTGATCTCATCAAAACATTGGTAAAAAAGCCGACCAAAGAGAACTTCAAACGTTGGTTGGAGAAAGAGGCGCGCTCTGATGTTGAAATGCAATCGGTAGTGCTGCTAGTAGCCAAGTAAGTATCAGGTTGCTTTTAGTTATCTTATACTTATAAGAAATATAGTTTAGAATCAACTTCAAACTCTCTGTTTTTTCAGAGCTTCCGAAGATGCTGAGCAAGAGATATTTATGTATGACATCACAACCGGTGCGGTCAACAAACTAAATGGTGAACTGTCTAGTGCTTTCGTCAATGTTGCTGAAGAGAATGCTAGCTCTGAAGATTTGGAACATGCTTCAACGCTAGACCCTAATATACTGGAGACCATGATGCATAAAAATGCAAGATGAACACATTACAACATTTAAAATTAACTGAATTTCGTGCCACATTCACACATCAATTGACACAAAACTAAAAAAAAAAATCTAAAGTCCACAAAACGCCATTTTTCTTTAGCGAAAAGTAAATTGAATTAAATAAGAAATACAATGGGGATAAGGTTGCAAAGAGTTTCACGATTAAATTAAAATTTATATTCATTATGTTGTTCTCTAGTGGACTTATGAGGCAGCTTTATTTTTGTTGCATGTGAGATCAAACGTTAGACGACATCATGCAATGACACATTTTTCATTCATTTACATCTTTTACAACACTGATCTTTTGTGCGAAGAATTTTAACTTTCGCAAACGAAATTTTATTTCTGATTCTTGAGAATGAGCTTGTTCGCTGCTAAAAATTTTTTATAAAGTTAGTCAACGCTTACACGAGGAAATTCGGTCAGACAAATTCTTGTCTATTCTCTTTTGTGAATTTGGTTTGCGTTTACACACGAAAACTAGAATTTCTTTGTGCAAGAAAATGTCAAAGCAATTACTGCGTCAAGTCGCCACTGCAAACGTAAATTCAAAGCATAATATCAGCTAACGAATAAAACGAAACGGATTTCGCTGGTACGACAAATTTTGTACACCATCCTTTCGTTTTTCCCTTCTTGCCTACAAGCAGGAGAACTTTCACTCAAGAGTTTCCTCGTGTAAACGTTGACTTAATTTGTATACCTAAACATCGCATGAACTATTCTCTCTCAACTAAAGTGATTCTCGTGCGGATATTACACTTAACTTATTTTTTTAACATTTGTGCTCATCTTTAAATTTTGTTCGTAGACATTGCTCTCTCTCGTGTGATATTCGTTAACATCTTTTTGTTTTGTTTTTTGTTTTATTTCTTATTTGAGCAAGTGTAGAGAGAACTGTTATTCCTTTGTTTTCAAAGAGAGGGGGAGTGAGAGTCGTAAATGTTTAAACAGTGGCTTTGTCTTCTACCACTTGTTGCTCTCATTAATTTTTAGACTATTCCTGAGTAAAGTATAATTTTCTCCCTTAACACCGATTTGTCTCTCGTGCGATATTTACATAAATGACAAAGCCTTATGTTTATACAAGTAACTCTTTGATATTTTTCAACTTAGTATTGCAATCATCTATGTTTTGCATTTCTCGTAATGGATTTTTCTCTCGCGCGAGAGAATTAAAGGTTTTTGGCCGCCGTTGTGCATCTCTTTTAACTAAATTAGTCTCAAATTAATCTTTAACTACTCTCTCGGTACATTCGCTCAAATTTTTGTACTCCAATAATTTCTCATAATTTTTTACAAAGGTTTTAGTTCAATTAAATACTACTTATAAACTTTTTTTTCGTCCGAGAGAGCAAAAATAATAAATATTCTTTGCAAAATTCTTCAAAGCAACTGAAGTCCATTAAAACCTTCTTAAAATTATTTTCTTATTTACTACAATTTATACACGCTAAATGTTCTTTACACTCTTTGCAAAAATCTTTCTTAGAAGGTATTTCTTACTACGATATATTCTCGTTTCGTGTCTCTTACCAAGTTATTCCTGAATTTGTAAATACTTTGAAAATTTTTCTGCAAAACTGAAGCGATGAGAAATACTTTTTGAAGTTTATAGATTTTTTTTTTTTCTAAACAGCACTTGGTAGCGCAAGAGAAGTAGTTAAAAATCTCGTTTCGTTTTTACTGGCTAATACTTACTATGTATTTTAAATTTATATCTTTAAAAACTTGCTCGAGTTATTTCTTAATTCACAATAATTCTCTCGCGATTCGGTCACAAATCCTGCAAAAATCATTGTTTCTTTTATTTTTTTTATTATTTTTCAAGTATCGTTATTATTTCGGTTAAAAATTTATACATTTCATTTTGTTTTTACTAAATCATAGCATATATGTCTTTCTCTATCTTGTTATCATTTTCTATAAAAAACAACAAATTTCGTTTTAAACTTTTTTATACTTCAACTACTTTGTACACATTTTTTTATAACTTTTTTATGTAATTTAATTATTTTTTAGGTTATTTTATTAAATTAAATATTTTTTGTACATATTTTAAAAAGAAAATTATAACGATAAAATTTCAAACGCCGTTATGCATACTATTTTAGTTTATAAAACAATAAAGAAAAGAAACAAAATCCAATAAAAAATAAAAAATTAAAAATAAATTAATGAAAAAAAAAATTGTTTGATTTTCTCGCCCACTCTTTCGCATTTATAATTAAAATTAAAATGAAAGCGCAGTCACGTTATATTTTGACATTAATTGCATATTAATTTGAAATAAAATACTTTTGCGCTACCTGTTGTTCCGCTGCAGTGTTGGTTTTGCGCTTCAGCTGAGTGTTTACGTTGTGATAGTTAACAAAAAAAATAATGTTACTACAACTTGAAAGAAAGTAAATTGCACTAAAAACTACAGTCAGTATGCGTTCGTTATATAACTTGCCAGTTGTGAATCTAGGACTCAATCTTAATGGGGTTGAAGTTAAATAAAAAGAATATTCTGTTCCATTGCAGAGCCAGGGCTATGACGCCTGGTATGAAGCATCACATTTTGCCGGCATTCCGTGGAAAAATTTTTAAAATTTTTATGCAAAAAAAAAATTTTTTTGAGAATTAGTTTTCAAGAGCAAGCTAAAACTTGTGAAGTATATTAAAGACAAAAGAATCCACAAAAATTCAATAACAACGCCTCTCTCTATGTAGCGCTGTGTAATATGTTCTATTTTGATAAATGGCGACAGCTAACATTTTACTACCCCAACGCTTATAGTACCTACAAACTTTTAGATATCCTAGATTGCCCATATTATTGTTTGTACTTCCTTCTGCAACTGACAGCACTTATAATATTTGCATTTAATGCATCATTATTTTTATTTTTATTGAATTCTGTGAATGACTGTAATGCAATATGGACTCATGTTGTACGTTAATTGAGCATAAATTGCCTACTATGTGTACTCTGGGGTTCAATCCGAATCCAATTTTTAAGTTATTTTTACTTCAAATGGAGATTCAACCTCCAACCACGTTCATTGAGACATAAATTCAAGTAGTTCAAGTTGAAAAAATTCAGACTTTCAGCTTCACTTACAAATTTTTAAAATTTTTCACATACAAATTTATCTGAAGGAGGTGTTCCAAAATATTAGGAGCTATGCAGCGCTTTCTATGATCATTGCAATTAACAACAAACTTGTCGAGCAAGCAAAATAAGCTTTATTATAACTTTAGAATATTTTTCAAATCAAACAAAATTAATAAAATTAGAACACTATAGGAAGTGTTCTGAAACTAAGGTAGTAGCTACTAAAGTTCTTCCTTAAGTATGTATTTGTACTTTAGTACTTGTGCGTACATAAGTCTATAAAGTCGCTGAAATGAGTGCCACTGAGTCTTTTCTTTAGAATGCGCAAAAAGCTCTCAGGTTCCACACAATCACATTACTTTTAAGTTACAGTTTTTTCTTTGAAGTCTATACACTTTGGTAACTGTTAATAATTCTTAACAGCAATGTAGTGCTTCTTAAATGCAATAACTCACATGTTCGTCCAGCATGCGGAACCAGTTCTACAATTCTTCTTACAATTTTTCAGCAGCCTAACGGAAATGCGTTCATAATTGGATGTGTCCTGAATTCTTGACAGAACAATATTTCGTTGTACTATAAGTCGTAACCAAATTAAAATAAAATTTAAATAAGTGTGACAATGCTGTGCTTTTTAGAGAATAAGTTCTTTCAAAAATTTGTTCTTTCCTTTAGAAATTGCTTATAGGAGTATTCTATGTCAACAATACAGTGCTCTTGGAAGTACAGTGAAATGATGATAAATAATATAACCAAGGTAGCCATTTGGTCAAAGCCGATAGCCTTGTAGGGAAAAACAGGTCATCAAGAATTTCCCACACAAAAATATAAAATTTTTTAACATTGGCGGCTTAGAGGGAGGTCATCAAGAATATATTAATAATTTTTTAATAATACTGAACATTTATTTTTTTTTTTTTGGAATGCCAGGAGTTCTTTCTTTTCACCTTGTCAACCCTGAAGATAACAAAAATTTTGCTAATTCGACTAGAAATGATAATGTCTTAAACTCAAATAAAAGTCTGGATATTATAATTAGGTATACGATTAAAAGTAAAAAAAATTTAAGCAGTTAAATAGACCGATTTTCAATTAAAAAGCTGATGGAAATTAAAGTTTTTTTGAATATTTTTAACTTACGTATGGGCGAAAAATTCCACACCGGCATGCATGCCCGGCAGCAAATTTGCCGCGCAAAAAGGAATTCACAAAAATTAAATAGTTTTCGTGTATAAAGGGCTCCCGCTAAATTTAATGCTAAAAGATTGTTACATACTGGCGCAGTATCTCCGCTCCTATCAGCTATTTATAACCGTGAAGGGAAGAAACGTAAAGTCATCAAAACCATTAGCACTGCACACATAATCCACAGATTCAAGAAATGGACAGATAGCAAAATGCAGAGAGAGGGTAAGTAAATACGAAAGGGTATACATATGTTTAATTAGTTTGGTTATAATCTGCTTAACTGTTTGAATATTACTTGGTAGAGATAACGTGACAATTTAATTTATTAATACAGGGTGAATTGAATAATTTTATTATTTGTCTAAAGCAAATTGCAATGTTCCTTTTAATGTTAGCTAAATACTCTAGAAGCTTTACAACTATTATTTATTCGAATTTAATTGAATCAATTTAGTGTAAAATATATTAAAGATAAGAGGCAGAACTATAATTTAAAAAGAAAAACTGTGTTTTCAATAAAAAATGCCAACATCCTCACTATCTGCGTGCTAATCGTTATCAGAGCCACCCATTAAACAACTACAACAACCTGTTGCAACATAGAGCGCATGTCCTTTAACACAAACACTGTGCAAAAAACATGCTGTGATATTCCTGACCGTAACGAAAATATAAACAATTTTGTCTGATTATAAAATGAGTAAAGTCAGTTTAGTAAAAGCATTTGCAAAGTGTGCACCCTACATGATGAGCAATTTTTTTCTTCGTTGTATCAAAAACAAATGGGAGAAATTTCAACTAAAACTGTTGGGTTCATATCAAAGCAACGACTTTAATTATGTGTTACAGCCATGTTTTTTCATATTTAAATTATTTGGGTTATTACCGCTGAAATTGGATCCCAACAGTAATGGCATCGTCTTACACGCACAGTGGGATGTATCGGCAAGTTTGTTTACTGTGCTGGGCGTAATCGGTTGTATTGGTAAGTCTTATTGCAACATTTAAGATTTTTTGTAAAACACTTAATATAACGCATTTCCCCTTTCCCTCTAGTTGGCTTCAGCTGTGGCGTTGAGGATCTACAACAGCTCGAAACAACGTTGCGTATACGCGAAAGCTCCATCATATCGTATTTCACAACGTGGGCACAAATTTTTGCGCTCTTCACACTGGGCTTTGTAGCATTGGCCACATGTTGGTTGAATTTGAAGCGCATGCGTAAACTATGCAGTATCATATTTTGCATTGATGACGCGCTACATCAAGTGAGCAACATTTCAGTCTGTTACCGCGCAATGCGTCGTCGTTTGTTTGTCGAATTCGCGGTCTCCATGCTAATACCAGTAGTATTATCTATGGTTAACTGTATTGTTATACGCCCACTACCATTGCTACCGGTAGGCAGTTCACCCTGTTATTGGTTTATCTGCTTTGCACCAATACTTATGTTGACACTCAAAGAATTTAAGTTTTTCAACCTGATGTGCATCTTGAAATCAAAATTTCGTCTTGTCAATGAGAAGTTGGGCCAATTTGCCACGCATAGTGTGAAACAACGCAAGTTTACTAAGCTGCAATCTTGGTCTGAAATACCGCTGACCGCTGTGGTAGATGATGTCACTTCTTCTGAAGATATTACACAACGTGTCGCGGGCTTAGCAACAGTTGATGATTTAAAAAAGTTGCTTGAAATTTACTCTAACATTTCGGAAGGTGTTGAACTACTGTTGCAGATTTATTCATGGCATCTGCTCTTAATCACCACAATATCATTTGCTGTCATCACCATACAGAGCTATAATCTTTTTGCGTCGGTGGTGCATTCGCTGGAGATGGTAACACATCAGGTTGTTATCACTGTTGCTTGGATTTTAATACAAATGATGGTGATTGGTATTAATGTGCATGCCTGCAGCAGCACTGCAAAAACGGTAATCAGGGTGTATCTATAAGAAATTTGATTTAAATTTTATAATTTTCAGATGTCGTTAACTGGTCCAATTTTACATAAAATTCAAGCCACTCATCCCAGTATGGATAGTCCGAGCTTTTATGGAACTTTGCAACTGTTTTCATTGGAGGTTCTGCATCGTAAGAACACATTCACAGCAGCAGGATTTTTTAATATGGATAATAAGCTAATTACTTCGGTAAGAAGAATTTACTACCTAAGTGTGGGGCAGAAATTTATATCAAATAACTTGTGCGGTTAGCTGTCGACATATTGACTTAAAAAGCTTGAGTATTTAGTTATTAGAAATTCATAAAAAATACAAGTTAAAAAGCAATTAGCAACTTATATAAATTTAAAGTTTCTTTTATATCAAACTTTCCCAAGAAAAAAATTTTATTTTGTATTACATTATTAAATTTATATGTCTATTCCACGATATATTTTCTTGTGTTAATAACGCCATCAAATGTTTCTTGTATTTTGCAGATAATTGCAGCTGTCACTACATATCTCGTCATAATAATTCAATTTCATCTTGCTAACGTACCGAATAAATTGATTTTAAATGCCACTGATGCTGTGTTGCCGTACGATTGAAAATATTTGAGTAGCACTGCAGCAATGCCTAATATGCAGTGCTGCCAAACATTTTATGTTATGGCTTGTGCAAAGCATAAGAAACTTTTAGCAAGGTCAATGTTTAAACTATAGTACCTAAGTAAATGTGCTTTACCAAAGCTTTTTAAGCTTTTTTTCAGCAGTTTAATAAAACAGTGCTTGTTAAGGCGTAGCAAATAAAATGGTTTTGGAAATGTATTGAGTTTTAGTGCAATGGCATTTGAAGTTTTCTTAAACTATTACAGTAATGAAAGAGGAGTAACGATCAAAAAAGTCGCTATTGTATGTGGTCGAAAGGCATGGAAAAAATTAAAGAGTGTCAAAGAGCATAATAAAATAAAACACAACATTGATTTAAATACACAAGCCTTTGAGAAACATTTTGAAACCACTGGAAAATACCTTTCACAAAGCGACAGTGGATGTTGCAGCTCCGTAGCAGTTGCAATACATTTGCACTAACACTGCCTCTTTAACTGTTCAACAACTTACCGAATTTTAACACTTGTTTTTTAAGCAATTGAAAAGCATCCCAATATTCACCGGGATATTTGGCACCTCCAATTCAAAATAAAAACTTTTTCTAACCATAATTAAGAATTCATTTGGATTTTTGCAAACCTGCCTGCACAAGAGTAACATCGCGTATTTGCAACCAGTTGTCGCAATAAGGTGCCACATGTGAGTGGCCTTTAACGAACCGAAGCCGATCCAAATTGACAACACTGGCCACTTATCAGCTTTGTAGAGCTACAGCGTTAAACCGCAAAATCTGTCGTTCGTCATTTAAACAAAAGTTGTTAATTGTTATTTATAAATACCTTCCTATAATTTGAATAAAAATAATCGTGAGTGATAAATCAACGTAATTAAAGAATAAATTTTAGACAATTTGAAAAGCCAACCTTTAAAACAAATTCTGAATTTTCAGTAACCTTCAAACTGTTAAAACTAATGTCAAGCCCTACAATTAAATGCTTTTTTTATTTTAAGTGGGTGTTTTTTTTTTTGCTATTTGTTTTTTTTTAGTGTAAATGTTTTGACATCTCACACGTGATTCGAAATTGAGCAAAAAATTTGCCATAGTGAGTGAAATATTTGTTTGAAGCGATACACCAATATCTTACATTTAGTTTTTAAAGATTATTTTATGTAAATCTTGCCCGAGGCTAAAAATTGCATAGTTTTAATTATTGGAAACTGTAGTGAATCATACATTTGAGTTATGCAAGAAATATTTTTTCTTATATATTAAATACACATAAACTTTATTAGAAGTACCAATACATATGTACTTCAACATGGGGATTTTTTAACTGTTTTCTACTATCATGAAATCTTCAAATTTAGCGCTTATTTGAGATGAATAATGAAGCAGTCCATTATTCGTTACCAAAAACTCAATGCAGTAAGCAACCAAAAGCAAAATCAGAAGACGCCAACTCAAATTTGGTATAGGCGCCAACAACAAAATACTTCAAAAACAGAAAAAAATTGTTAAAAAAAATCAAAACAAAACTTACAGCAACCACGTTTTTGTTTGTTTTTAAGTGAACAAAAACCAGAATTATGTTTTATAAAAAAAAACCCCTAATTTAGATCTACCAAGCTGAGCAGCTTATTGACACAAGCAAGTTTCAAATCCACTTCAGTCGCAGTTCAAAGTTAAGTGGTTTGCTACAGAAAAGCAAACTTTTAATTTGACAACTAACGACTAACAACTTAAAGCTCAGTAAGTGATGTAGCTAAAAATAGAAAAACAAAACTGATAACAAAATTAAGAAAATCAACTAATTGAATTTGACTTCGAGCAAACGTTGTTTTAGGCACCTTAAAGCATAATAATAAAGGAATAATATGTTGGAACGTGACTTAAAACGCGTAATTTGTTTAGAAAAAGAGAGCTTGTGAGACAGCCAGTGTTTAACATGTTGTAACGTATAAAGAGAACATAAGAGGCTAATCAATTAGTTTGTTGAGGGTGGCTCAACACATTAATTTCAACTTATCTTATAAATTACATAAACAAAAGTTCGTGGAGAAACTCAAATGAATAAAGCTTTCTTGTATGTAATTGTCTTTAGCTTTCACTATATTTTTATTTAAATTTCTCTTAAGATTCATTTAAAATTTGTTGCAATTCTGTTGTTCAATACTTTCAACTTTTTCGTATTATAATAATCTCTACTCTTTGTGATTTAATTCTCTTTTGAATTTGTTATTATTTCATGCAACAGGTAACAAAAAGAAACAGTGACTTCTTTCAAATCTGTTTTGTTGTTGTCTTTTATTTCCCAACTTACACGTTGTGAAATGGTTTGTGTGTCCCAATTTACATACGAAAAAATTTCCTTGAAATTTTTTTGTTTTCTTTTGCATTTATCAGACGCGTTTATAAACAGCCAGATTACATTGCGATGTTCTTTATATTTCGCAGCGTCTAAGCTTTAAGTAAATAAAAGAGTTTCTTTTTTTAAAAAGTATGGTTAAAAATTAATAAAAATGCAAAAATTCATGCGACAAATCGCACCTTAATCTTGATTCTTTAATATAAAAAAAAATTAAAGAACTATCAAAATATTTGTGAGAGCAAATATCAGAAGACATATTTTTCCAGTATAACAACTCCTATATGGGTCACTTCTAACTCTCTTGAGAACAAAACCATTCTTACTGAATGCAACTTTCCGTGTGTAAACTGAAACTAAGTGCTGTTGCTACAACATGTCAATGTGACAAACTTAGAAATGTCATTCAGACTGGTTACCCCGTTGTCGTTGATGCATTACACTTTTGGCAGCAGCAATGAACAAACGGGAAGCAAATTTTTCGTATGACGTTTGACAATTAACAATACAACTTATGTAAAAATGTTGGCGAAAAAATCACACAATAAAAAAAAAGTAAAAACTATTTCATATTATGACACTATTTGTGAATCACCAATAATATTTCAAAATATGTCCCTAAATTTTCGTCTGTTAATTAGCAAGTCAGACAATGGTTTCAATTCTGATTACAGAACTTCACTTCTTAATGCTGTGCAATTTTCAAAGTTTCCATGAACTTATTAAGAACCATAACGAATATCAAAGCAATGCAAGTTTATCTCTTGCATATTTTTGTTTCTGTAACTTATTAATATGATGCTTTTTTGCAGGTGCTTTGCTAGGACAGAATGGGAGGATGTTGCCAAATGTTAAAGAAACATTTCACAATCGATTGGCTTTTCAAGACTAAACTTAAATGCTTAATATCAAGAAGATTGAGGTAAGAAATATTCAAAATTGCCCGAAAATTAAACTTAAAATGCACAAACCAATTAAAAAAAACACTTTAAGTAAGGAAATCTCATTTAAAAATGTATGCTTTGTAAATCGCTTTCAAAATTGAGTAAATTTGCCATTTCAGTTCTTATGCCATTTTCGTTGGAGACATATCATAAGATTTTGTTTTCTAAATTTATTCCCTAATTTAAATTTAACTTTCATCGGTCTAACTTAATTAATTAAGAATATGTTAGTCGTAGCACAACCCCTTTTAGCGATATCAGATAAATCAATTAAATTGAATTATGAGCATTTGAGTTCAAAAACGAAAAGTGCAAGAAGCAAAACGTCAAAAGATTTAAAAAAAAATCACAAAATATAAATTGATGTTTTTATTATTATTTTTTTGTTTTTTAATTTATCAACAAAAACAAAATTAAAAAAAAAACTTTTTACACTACCACATTAAATAATGCGGCAGCTCATGCATAAGCAACTTGGCTTAAAAGATTTTTTTTTTTTACAAAAAAGTTGCTGAACCAAAACAAGCCATAAAAATCGGCGGCAACAACATACATGTGCACAAATATAACATCATCAACGGCAATAACAATTTTTCTAAAAATAAATTTCAGCAGAAAATAAAATTAAAGCAGAGAAACAAGAACAACAACAAAAACAACAGCAAAACAAAAACTGCATGCAATGCAATATCAGCAGCATAAAGATAAAAACAACAAACTGCAGCAGCAGTAAACAGCAAAAGCTGAGCGCTTAGCAACAGTTAATTAAAAAATGAAACAGAAAAATATGTTTCTGTTGCTGTTGTTGTTGGTGAATATTTGTTTTTTTTTTTTACTATGCTTTCATAATTTGCCATAATGACGATAACAGCAATTACAACAACAACGCCATCTTTACCACATGCCGCAAACAGGCAATAAAACTTAAGCCGGTTTTGTTGCATCGTTTTTTTTTTGCTTGTTGCGTTGCTTCTTCTTCTTCAAGCCAAAGTTGCTTATCTAGGTTTGGTTTTATGTTGCAGCAGCAGCAGCTGCTGTTATTTTTGTTGTTGTGTTTCTAAAAATAAATCTCGCTAAGCCAATAATTTTTGCGAGCATTTTCTGTTGTTTTTGCAGTTATATTTACGCACTTGAAAGTTGAAAACATAAATAAACTATAAATTTATATTGGCCATCTTGTCTCAGACTGTGATATATGGGGTCTCCATTAAACTATGAAGATTAGCACACTTTTTAGCATATAAAGCCTTACGTTAACACGGTTGGCCAGTTTGGCGTCCATTCTGGACCAAAGTTGCAATGTAAATTTTTTTGGAAATGCTGTGAACTAAGAGTTGGAATATAATTATTGGAGATCGAGCGCATATTTATACACAGGGTGCACCAGCTTAATGTGGTTAATGAAAATATTGAATAGCTTTAATAATTTTCAATAGTTTTCAGAAACTTGTATTTTTTAATAAGCTACCCCTTTTTCAATTTATCGAAGCTACTTTTGGAAGACAATTTCGATTAAGTGGCCGCTATTATTGGTGAGACAAAAGCCAATTCATTTTCTGAAAATTTCCATCATATTGGCCAGCTCTTCGAGCGATAACGCTACTCAAGTGTTGTCTTTGAGCTCTTCTATGGTCTTTGACTTATTGGTATACTATTTTTTTTATCAATAATTTTTACAACAAAGAAGTCCTGTGAAGTCTGAAGATCTTGGTGGGTATTCAATGTCGTCGTTTTTCGGCTCCACACGTCCCGAGAACTTCCAAAGCAAAAAGTTAATTGTTGATCGTGCACGGCTTTTTGTTGGGACTAGAGATCTTCCAGATCTTATCACGCTTTTACGGTAGCATAAAGTGTATCAACATTCACCAACATTGAATGCCATTGTTTGGGTCACCAGCACCGAAGAAAAATTATGAATTCGAAGCAAAACGGCTCGAAACTTTTTTTTCTGCTCGTTAATATTAAATAAGAGTTTTTTATTTTATTTTAACGTGACATCAAGTGTTCGACAATGAAGCCATCTGGGCTCCTGTTTGTTTTGGCAATCAATGATATAACACATATTATTGAGAAAACTCAGCTGCTAATATATGTATAAGACATGAAAATATAGAGCACCATGAAGAGGAAAGATGCTAATTTTCCATTTTAGTCCGACTTGAATTAGTTTGAAGTTTGGTGTTCTAAAAATATTTAGAACTTTGCATCGCAATCTCGATTAATGTCAAATTTCATCATGTTGATCTAGACTATAATTGAGCTATATATTTTTATGCTAAAATGTCGTTTAATTAGCACATTCATCAAAATTTTTAAAAAATCTGTATTCATCTTTGGTTTCACTAAGCTATGGGCAAACTTTTTAGAAAAGTCTAATTTTTTTTATCATAGAATTGTGCGTCAACTACTGCACTCAACGCAAATCCTTAGATTGGATTGACTTTTCAAATTTTTTTTCTCTTGAGAATCATTTGAAGTTATTGAACATGCCGTCTCTAAGCTTCTGCAGAAATTTTGCGGTTTTATTTGCCAGTGCTTCTTATTCACATTCAGCCTAAGACTCAAAATTACACAGAAGAACACAAAATCAGAACTTAGAAATTCTTTTCACATATTTCCAAATGGCATGTTAACGTTAGCAGCCATAATTTGATACATGTTGTTCTTGCTATGGTACACTGTAGCGTTGTAGCATCATATGTGAGAGCAAGCCTTAAAATCGCTTATACAGTCATCTGACTTGAACATATATATATAGACTTAGTTCTAAATTTAAAATATTTTCAATACATAAATACATATGATAAAATGAAACTCAAATATGAATTTTAATGGCACAATTGAAAGTTCATGCTCATTTAACACATGAATTTATTTAGTAAATTATAATATTTGAAATTGTCATTAGCACAGTTCGATGTTGACAGGCATCGTAAATGAAGTTAATTAAGACATAAACTCCAATTGCGTGCACCTATATATAGACATGTTCCCAAATTCAGTATATAAAATTAATAAAAATATTACGAAACATTTTATTTCACAATATTAAACAAATTAAAGTCATGAGTGAGCGACAGCATGAACGGTTTAGTGTCTTTATACTAATGTTATGATTTGATATATCTTTATCAACTGTCTTCATTAACTAAGCATTATAGATTCAACAATGTTTCTAAATATACGGTTCATTTGATCCAAAGATTTTTGAGAAATGTAGCATAATTGATTTTATTTATGATTTCAGTTACAGCAAGCTGGGATAATAATTTTAGACAAAAATAGTAATTTTTTCTTGGAGCGCAATTATAAACGGAATAAAATTGGCATATGTTAATAATTTTTCTAAATCATAATATGTAACTAATGAAGAACATATTTTAAGTAGTAAATCTTTGCTGATATATGTTTTCGATAAAGAATATTGCAAATATTTTAAAATGCTAAATAAAGATTGAAAAAATTGATATGTGTGAAAAAATTTGAAAAAAAAAATTTCATGCTAAAAATGTTTATAAAAAGTGAATCGAAGAAGAGCATCAAAAGCTTCTAAGAAATCGGAAAGCATCGATATGTTGACAAAGCCGGAAGATCTTGAGAAGTCGAAAATGTTGAATAAGTAACCATTTCCGTAAGTACAATATCCCATTTTTGCCGTTTGATTTGAATGGAAATTGGATCTTGACGGCAACTTACTGGTGAGCTATTTAAGTTTTTGATTACAGCAGTTTAAAATTAGCATTTATGAGTGAAAAAATAAAAAAAAAAATTAAAATAATAACAAAAAAAAATTATTTAAAATGCAGGCTTACAATAAAATAAATCAATAAAAAAATACGGTCATATCAACGCAAATCAAAATTCACGTTTCCGAAAAAAAAACCTTTTTTCAAAAACATTTCTTTCTCATAAAAAGTTTAAAAAATTGTAATGAAATATGCAGCACTGCATAATCTCAATAACAAAAGTTGTTGCAACTCTCACTCTCTGAGTGAGTAAACAAATTGTTAGTGCGCTCCAAAGAGAAATACATACTCAAAGAGCAGCTCAATGGTCTATTTGCTCTTCGTCTGCTACATATCTTAAATCTTTGTTTTTGCCATTACCTGCGCTCAGTTCGTTATTTTCTTTTCTTCTACTTCGACTTTTATTTGATTTTTATATCTGTTGTTATATTGGCAATGAAGCCAGTCAACCATCCAGCCAGGCAGGTAGCCAGACACCAATACATATAACTGACTACAGCAACAACAAACAAAAGCAGCACAACAAGATCAGCTTACGCGGCGCAGCCACAATACGTGGTGAGATCAGTTCAAATTTGGTACTCGTCGCGAGCGTTCATCGAACGGCAGAGCCGATCCAAAAGCAAAGAAAAAAACGTGTTAAACTTTAAGAAAAAAATTCCCAACTTCAAAACGGAGCAAATCCGGCTCCAAAGTGTTGGAGTAACGTAGCAAAAAATAAAAATGCTTAAAGCAAAAATTTAAATTTTGTTTTTTCTTTTTTTTTAAAAAAAATTTATGTGTTAAATTGTATTTGTTGAACTTTTAAGAAAGAAGTATGCATTGTTGAGAGCTTTAAGATAAAATAAATATAATAAAAGTTTTCGTGTGTTTGCAAAAGGTTTAAGTAAATTTATTTTCCTATGAAATACTTCAAAAATATTAATAGAAAAAATAAATAAAATAAAATAAATTTGAAATATTAAATAAAACATAACCAAAGTGTGCAGAAAAAATTACAAATTGAAAAAAAATGGCAACTGTTAGCAGAAGCAGCGAAAGCAATAATAATGACAACAACAAAACGCAGAACAACAACAACAAGAAAAGGAACAAGATATTTTTTAACATCAGCATTGTATGCGCCATTTGGTCAGTGCTGACCCTGACCACGGGCATTACAACAGCGGTACAGGGTGCTGCTGTTTATTCAAGTATGTGCAAATGTTTTGTTATTTCTTTTGTTGTTTATTTTTGTATTTTGAACAAAAGCCAATTGCAATCCCTTTGATTTTCTTGGAATATTAATACCCTACACTAAGAGTATATTAATTTTATGATTCCATTTGTGACGCATGAAAAAGGGCTCGGCAGATACAGAGCAGTAGTTCATATTCTTTATCAGCATCACTGCTGAAATTGATGGAGGTGTGTCCGTATGTCTGTCGGCTTACGTTTTTGTCTATTGAAATCTCGATTACGTAAACATTATGTGAGCTAATGAAATGAAGCTATACACACAGGTTATACTTCAATTTCCAAAGTAGAAAGAAATTGAAGATGAGAATCGGTTGCAAGAAACGCCTACACTCTGTACAAATAAATATTTAAATCGCTTTACTGACAAAGGTTATTTATCGTAATGCAATTAAACTCTATGAATGCTACAAAAATTTGTTTAAGGAGCTCTGAACAATACGACAATAGAGCGTAGCACCTCACATAATATCAAAAATTCGATTTATCTATACTGATACAAATATTTCAGGTATGGATCCGAAATTCCCATACATATATATACTGAGCAAAGTTTTAGAAATGCTGCAGTTTGACATTTATTTAAGTAATTGCAACCGCAGTTTACTCTCACTAGCAGTGGTTTGGGAAAGCTCTGAATAAAATGCAGGTCTATCTTAATATGAAGACGTAACATCTCCTATGCCAGAAAAATTTTTAATACGCTAAACTAAAAGAGTTTCTTAAGGACAATGCACATGAATATCAGATAAATACCAAAAATTGTTCGGAAAAGCAGAAGACGAAAAGTTGCCGACTTTGACGTTTACTGCCAAGGCAATGTAAGGTATTTTATTTTTTGCAAAGCCAAATATAACACCCTTAATAGTTGTTTGCTGAGTTTGTTTCAATGAAAATCTAACCCGAACAAACTGGCTGGCTATTGCCTCTATAATGTATCAATAAGCTGAAATCTCCTTCGATTTTCGATAAAAAATGTTGTAGCTGATGTGCACTTTCTGCAACATTACCGCTTCCACAATACAAATATAACAGGAGGTGAACATTACTTGCAGCCGGTCGATCGGAGATCCGACTCTTATGAGAATTGCTTAAAATCATTGTTTTATTCGAATTGAAAAAAAATATCACATATTCATATTTTCGGCGACTCTGGTTACAACTTAATAATTCTTAGTTTTATTTTGGCTTTTTTTTAACTCGTGCTCATGAAGCTACAAAAGACTGACGGGTTAAGATCTTATGAGCTGTAGTACTTGCGAAAATTTCTCGTAAAATCATGTGAGAATATCATCAGAAGATGTTTTAAGTTATACTAAAATGTATTTTAGCCTTTCCTGAGAGATCAACCCCAACACCCCCGGAGGTAATGATCATGTAAAAAATGTTCTTCAAAACGTTTACCACTGATTGATGCGATAAAATTTTTCAAAAAATGCACCTCAAGATGACCTTACCGTCACGCACTATAAATCACGATATTAATGTTTTCCTTATCGACTGATTATTTTTTTCGAAAAATTGGCAACTTTAGAAATATTCAGTACCATTCAAGGGCAGAGATTAATTTTAAATTTTTCCTATCGATTGATGCTAAATTTCTTCTAGAGACTACTAAAATGAAAATAAAAAAACTTTTCGGATGTATTGTCTCGAACGCATCTAAGGGGTAAACTTGAATTTGACACAAGAAAACATCGATATTTTTGTGCATTAAAAATGTCATAGATACAAACAAAATCATTTAATATATATATTATATATATGATATTAAATAAAATCAAATAAAACAAAAATCATCCATAAAAATGTGGATGTGTCTACTACAATCATTTAAATAAAAGCTGCAAATTTAAATATCAAGTTATTTTTTCAGAGTTCAGTGTTTTTAAGTTTTTCTTCTGAGTTAAAATATTAAGCATTTTCTGAATCGAGATAAGGAAAACTCTAGCTGGTTGTGAATGATAAAGCTACTTACTATGATAAGCTAATGAAATATTTTTTTTTTTTACTCATAAAGAGTTTACTTACAATTTTTTTTGAATATTTCATCTTCGCGTACGTATAGCACAAGAGCTGGGATTTATTTTGGGATGGCTATTTATAAGAGCTAAGAGTTTTCATATTAATATTTCTCATGAGCGTGATAAAGATATGAATGATTTGCCACCCAAATTTAAAATACATATTTATTATTATTGAAGGCATTCTCTCCGAATTAATGATAGCAAAATTTTTGCGCTTCTATGCAGCCATGCGTTCTAAGCTGACCGTTCACATTACAATTAGATATTGCAAACTTAGTTAGCTATATTTGCAGTATTTATTAAACATACAAGCTTGTCACACATATCTCCTGAAATTAATTTAGCTATAGTTTTATTAAACCTTCTAATTAATAAATATATGGATGCACTTGCGGATAGCACCTAATCAAGCGCTATGAACGCAATAATTTCAATTAAACATGAAATGAAACAAATTGAAAGCAGAAAATATTTTAGCCAAACAAGTCATACCAGTCGATATTATTTTTAAAAGAACCTAGAAAGACCCTTTGCTTAAATTGAGAACAACAAATTTTAGTAATTATAATTTGTACTATGGTTTGCATTATCGTACTACTGGACATATTATGAGATCACTTTAAATGACTGAATGAATAATATGTCAATCACCGGTTAATTAACCGTTATCTAAAATCACTGAAATCGGTTAAAACCTGAGCTCAGCGACGCCAAATTACTCTATGTTGATATCAGACTATGCACTTTCAGCACAAAGTTCTCATATTTGCACTCAGTGTTATTTTAATGAAGTTATTTAAATATCATACACATACATTATTTACAATAGATATATACATATGGAAAATACACATTGCGGATTGATTTACATCACTTTTAGTATCTAAAACTATAAGAACACGAGCTCCACGAATATTTTGAAATCAAAACGAAATCTCAATACCCCTTACTTTTCAGAATTATTGCAAAATGTTATTTCTTGCTAAAATCTTCTCAAAAATTCAGAAAAAATGGAACATATTGATTTTGATAATTCTTTCTTTAAAAATTATTTCCTTGATTATTTACAAAAACCGAACTTAAATCTTCATCAGATTAATTACAGTTCTCAAGATCCAATTCAATTTATTCAGCTTGGACAAAGAATGCCACATATGAAACACCAACAGCACATGCCCCTCCCACACTACCGGAAAACACATAGTTTTAATAAAATGTTGATGAATATAAAAAGGATTTCAATTTTTTTATCATTACAGCATTGTTGATTTATTTTGGTCTAAAGTTTCCTTTCTAATCCAGTCCGGCTCATACTTTTTGCTGCCCAACTTCTCTGGATGAACTTTCGTACAGATTTTTTTTGGAATATTTTTTATAAATTTTTGTTTTAAGATATTTAGTCAAACTTCATATTAGCATCTTTATGTAAACGTAAGCATTTTGATTGTTTTTTAAATACTTAATGTCTTAAATCTTAAACTTTTTACAGTTAATCACTAGTCTTATTTATTTTGCGTATACATAGTTTACTGAATTGTTTATTTCTAACCAAATAGAGAAAGAATCACTTAGTTCCAAAAAATGTTTCAGCACATCAATTGAAACTTTCCCTTGTTATAGATAAACAAACAAATTATTTCATTATGATTTTTAACACTGTGTAGAAGATTTTTATGACCATTCATTATGAATTTAAGCTACAGCAAATTTGCTTCTTCTTTTTTTCTTATCACTAGGTAAATTTTTAATACTTATTTTAATATAACTTTTATGTTTTTATTACCATCATTATAATTATGCTTAATTTTTGCGCTACTATTAATGTCGCTATTCGGACTTTCTATTTGCAATTATTTTGTTAATTTTTCTTCAAAATTTTCTTTCAATTCTACTAATGACTTAATTTTTGTCCAACACATAAATTTGATAAAAACTAAAATTTTTATTTTGTGTCTGTAACTGTCAGCTTCTCTAACTAACAAACGTTTTTTTTTCTCAGTGCGTACAAAAACTTATGAGCTGGCGACAAAAACCACAAAGTTTTGGCATTCATAGTAATAAGTTAATGCAAATTTTTTGCGGTTTTGTTTCTTTCTAACTGTACCAGAAAACAAGACTACAATTAAGTTAAAAAAAAAATCAAAAACAAAAAAAACAAACTGCTATATGATGGCATTAGTAACACAACTTATGAAAAAGAGACACCTCAGTGCCATTTTGGCTTCTCAAACTCGTGACAATTCTAAATGTCAATTAAAAATACAGCTGTATTTATTGACTGCTCGGCTTGTGCTTTTTTTCTTGTTTTTTCAGTTTTATCTTTGGCTGTGACGGAATTAAAAATACTTTATGTTGACTTAATTCATTTGATTGTGTATCCTAATGCTAACAATTTTATATTTAAAGATTCACACGTTTTTAGTGTGAACCTTCTACAAGCTATGCATGCCCGTTAGAGTGGAATTTTTTTTTGAATTTAGAGAAAAAATTATATAAAAATTTTTATATACATAAAATAAAAAATTTAAATAAAAATGATGTAAAACATTTTTTTTCCAACAACGGTTGAGAGTACTCAGAAGCGTTTTTGCGAAATGTTTTCATATTGAAAAAAAAAACGTCCTGCAGTTTTAATTTTTATATTTTATTTATAAAAGTCGGAGTCAGCTTACACATTTTTATATTATAGTTAGATTCCGCATATTGTCTTGATATGAATTATTAACAAAAAATAATAGGAAGTTGGAGCTGAGCCGACTTCTATTTCTAGATATGCCCTAAGAATTTGTGCCTTTTTGACGGTTTCCTATTGGGTATTTTTATTTTTTACTAGTGTTACCAGTGGCTTCGCACGTGCACGTCCTGTTGTTTTTTCATAGTAAAATTACTCTCTTGACATACCATCCCATCTATCTTCTCTCCTCAAAAGCTATAAAAAAAATCTGTTGAAAGAAAATTTGTTCTTTGAACTTCGAAGCCAAATACTAACGGCACAAATAAGAAGAAAAAAAAAAGAACATTAACAACACTGATTTCTAAAAGCAGCATAAATAAGCAACGAAAAATCAACTGACAATTTTTGTGTGGAGTTTTGCTAAAACTTAATACTTTAAAAAAAGATATTTAGTTTCAAAAATTAACAAAAATAAGTATGCAGTAACCTTCATTTGCATACATTTGATATTTTCAAAATAAAATTATTCAAGTCGGTTGAGTATATTCTGTGTGAAAGCGTTACAACCCATTTCCATATTTGCAATTTTATATAAACAGTGTAGATATAGATGTGTTTGTGTTGACTTTTTATGGACAAATGCATAGAGTTTGCAAATAAAGAATATATTTGCCCATATGTATGTGCTATGATCTACTTTTGAAAATATAGTTGCTTTTGTTAGTTATAATATGCGAAAGGTATTTTTATAGCTTTCTTTTATGCATTTTTAACAAAAACTTTTCCTTTAAATTAAAAAAAAAAAAACTAAACTCTACTCCGCAAATAATTTTTTTATAATATTTAAGACTATTTTACTGCCCTGGTAAATATATACAATATACATATGACTTTCATTCAATATTTGCCCTCGTACATGAAATCTTTTTAACCACATGCGTCATGGTATTGCAGTTCTTTCACGTGTTTTCCTCTTTTACTGACACTTTCTTCTACTGAGTCAACACAATTTATTGGAAAAGGGTTATAACTTTCAGTTGCCAAATTGCTGTTACTATGCATATTTTCTTTTTAATTGTTTTAAAATGTTTTTTGTCTTTGGAAAAATTAAATTTTTTTTTTGAAAAGAAAAATATTTTCTATTGAACTGTTTCATTATTGCATGCTGTCTATTCGTATTGCTTTTTTGACTAACCATTTTGACATAATTACAAAATTATTTTAATAACATAAGTTCTAGGTAACCCAGTTTGCAGGGCTTAATATAATTGGCTAAAGAAATCATTATAAATTCTGAATAATAAAAAACATAAGCTTAGTGAAAGCTTACAAGTATTAAAATTTTAATTCTTAAATAGTAATAATAATAAGTATTTGAATAAAAAGGTATTTATTTAAACAAAAATCAAAAAAAATTAAGTCTCGTTTACATTCTTCTTTGTTTTTATTCTTCTTCAATTAATGATATTTACTCTTTAACCGCGTATTCACCTAAACCTATTTAATAAAATGAGAAAAAGTTCAATCCATAATTTAAATTACTCATCGCCGTATGTGTGCGCAATCAATGTATTCAATAAATGTGCAAAAACAAACAAATTTAATGTATGTATGTATTCATAAATGATATATAAAGATATAATAAATATTTGAAATAAATATGAAATAGAATGAAACAGGTTTTTTAAGAAAAAAAAAAAATAAAACGACATTTTTGACAAATGATCAGAAACCTGGTTCTTCGAACTTGTAATTTGTAGATTTTTTTATACCTAATGTTGACATTTCCAATTTGTACTTTTATTTTAATATGAATTATTTTTCAACGAATTTATGAATGAATTTCTTGACAAGATCCGAAAAAATTGAGCTAAGCTTGTAGTTATTGAAACACTGTTTACAAAGGCAATTTATAATACCATTTATGGAGATCAAATATTGAGAGTACAAATTCCCAAATTTTTTCAACTGTTTTTTCTGGGGTAACACTTAATCCGTACTTTCAGCGATAAACGTGTAGTACAAGTATAACCAATTAACTTAATTAATCGGTGAATATATTTGTCGTAATAATGATAAAAAAATAATTCATACTAACAAAAGCAATAGCACTTGACTGTTTTATTTAATATAAGCTGCGATTAAAACGCAAACTCGATAAATTTTTATTGTTCATTAATAATTTTTTTTTGTTTTTCCAAAAGCTGTACAAAAGATAAGAACAATGACATCACAAACAGCAACAAAAACAATAAAAAAATAATCGAGTTCTTAAAAATTAAACTAAGAATTTAACAAATTTTATTTTTTTTAAATGAGTAAATAAAACAAAACGAAATTATGTATTCATAAAAATTTGCTTTGTTGCCTTCAAAGTAGGCTTCACCGCTGGCAATACAACTGCGTCAGCGTTTAATGCAGTCAGCTATCTCTTTTCGCAGACTGATGGAGGCCTTTAGCTCCTTTTACAAATTTGCTTTTATGGCTTAAACTGACTCAAAACATTTTCCTCGAAGTAGTACTTAACGGTGCTTGGTCGATGACATTCGTTGAATTTTTGGATAGTCTTATGCGATAAATTGTTAACGTGACGCAAAATACCTGGTCCTTTATCGGTGGACATTGCAAATTTTGATGACTAAATAATTTGTTTCGATTTATTTAGCTATTCCGTTTACTTACACACTTAATTGAATTTAAATTTTCATTATTTTTATTTAATTTTTTTCCATTTTATTTTTGAAATTTTATACTGTAACTCATTTTAATGTTATTTTACCTCATCTCTATTAAAAAACAATTTTTCAGTGTTTTACATTCAAAACAAAATCAACAACAAAGAACGCTACAGTCAGTAGTTAAACAAGTTGGAGATGTTGTTGTTGATATTGCAACTAGAATTTTTATTTGTCAGCAGCACACAGCTGCAGCAGCAGCAACGGTAACATGCAACATAGATTATCAACGTTACAGCAACTTCTTCTCTTGAAACTTTTGAACTGCAGCAGCAACCATATTTATTTTATCTCTTGACCCATAAAAAAAATTGGTTAAAATGTCTGCTGCTATCTAACAGCAAGTCAGCCTTAGTCTAACCCAATCTGAACTAACTGTTTGTTAGTGTTGTTGTTATCATTGCTGCTGTTGGCTCTGACGTTGTCCTCATTGCCTCTAGAAAGTCTTTAATGTTGGCATTCATTTGCTGATTCCTTTAACATTTTTCTTTTTGCTGTTGTTGTTTTTATTATTGTTGCATTTGTCGTTTGAGCTGCCACTCTGACAGTTCACCCACTTTTTTTCTACTACTACACACACACACACAACTTCTAACGACATGCGCCTGAACTTGTGCCGTGTGGAGCAGAGTATAACGCAACACAAAGCAAGCGATAGAGACAGTCAAACAAAAAAAGCTGTTGATGAATAAATTATTAGACTGTAGCCAAAGTAGGCTATGCAACTGTGCATAAGTTTGCGAGCTATAAAAGAATTTATCTCATAGATTTAACTGTTATTCACTTTTTATTGCATTCATATTTTTTTGTTTTGACTTACTGAACTTTAAGTCTTTTTGGGTATGGAAAATGGGGCCAACAGCCAACTTATTAATTTTGTATGTTAAAATAGAAGTAAAATTAATTTTCTTTTGTCTTAAATTAATTTTTCTTTGTTCTACCTACGTTGCTTTATTTTGAAGTTTTATCTATCACTCATGGGCTTGAGTTTGACTTGGACTTGACTTGGACATGACTTATACTTGACTTGGACTTGATTTCGACATGACTTGAACTTAGCTTGGACCTGACTTAGACTTGACTTAGACTTGACTTGGACTTGACTTGACTTTAACTTGATTTGAACTTGATTTGATCTTGACTGCGACATGACTTGAACTTGACTTAGACCTGACTTAACCTTGACATGAAATAGAATTGACTTGACTTGACTTAGACTTGACTTAGACTTGACTTAGACTTGACTTAGATTTGACTTAGACTTGACTTAGACTTGACTTAGACTTGACTTAGACTTGACTTAGACTTGACTTAGACTTGACTTAGACTTGACTTAGACTTGACTTAGACTTGACTTAGACTTGACTTAGACTTGACTTAGACTTAACTTAGAATTGACTTAGACTTGACTTAGACTAGGCTTAGACTTGACTTAGACTTGACTTAGACTTGACATAGACGTGACTTAGACTTGAATTAGACATGACTTAGACTTGACTTAGATTTGGCTTGGACTTGACTTAAACTTGACTTAGACTCTACTTAGACTTGACTTAGACTTGATTTAGACTTGTCTCAGACTTGAATTAGAATTGACTTAGACTAGGCTTAGACTTGATTTATACTTGAGTTAGACCTGACTCAGACTTGAGTTAGACCTGACTCAGACTTGACGTAGATTTGACTTAGACTTGACTTAGATTTGACTTAGACTTGACTTGGATTTGACTTGGGCATGATGTGGACTTGAATTTGTTGGACTTGTTTTGGACTTCGAAATGACTTTTGCATGACTTGGACTTGACATGAACTTGAGTTAGATTTGACTTGGACTTAACATTTACTAAATTAGGAACTGAATAAAAATTGATTTGAACTTAACTTTTCTTGACTTGACCTGCACTTTACTTGAACTTGACTTAGACTCGAATCGGAATTGACTTGACTTTAAGTTGACATGGAATTGATTTTACCTTGGACTTGACTTGGACATGCTTTAGACATGACTTGCACGTGACCTGGAGTTATTTGTTCTTTATTTAGACTTGCCGTGAACTTTACAAATATTTTCATGGATCATATGTTTACATGTTCAGTATTTGAGTAATTTAAATTAAAGATCGTTTTTGCAGGTATTTTCCTTGTTGATTTTCGATTCTTAATATCAGATAGCTTATCCATTTTAGGTTTTAGAAATCTAGTAAAAGTTATCAAAATTTTGTATGGCTTATTTCATTACCGCTAGTTTGAGTTCTTACCACGATATTTTAATTTTATCCTGTTTGTTACATATAGTCAATTCGCCATCATACAAAATGCTCAAACAAATAGTTACAAATTTTCAACAGCAGTTGATAAAAACTTTGTGATCATATGTAAACATTCTTAATGAGAAATAAAGAGTTTCTTAATACATACAAAACAAAAAGATGATGATTGAAAAAAGTCCCAATAGCTTACGGTTATCGTACTCCAACCTTGGAAGTTCGTTGTAAATTTATATGAAAATAAATACAAAAAAAAGTATTTTATTTAAACAAGAATCAGAATAAACAAAGGATTTGTTTCTTAATTCATATACCTACGCAAAATACATATAGACATACGTTCTGATGTCATTAATACCAGTAAGACTGGTCTAAAACAAGCGAAAAACACGCAAATTTCACAATGTTGCCATATAATGAATTTTGCATGTGAGCGAATAATAAAATCTAGACATATTTAATTCAGCAAAAACAATGTTAAATTGCAGTACGCAAAAATTGCTTGTGCTTTGCAGCACTAAGGCAAATGTAGATTCTAATAAATCTCATTATTTATGTGCATGCAACGCGTAGATGCTTTACAGCATTTTTCCAGTTGTTTGACGGTTTATCGATGCAGTCGCTTGTATCTTCTTACCGTTATTTTTCAACGCTGCGCTAGCATTGAAACATTGTGGCAAAATGCAAAGTGAGTTAGAACTGGGTCACTTTGGAGAAACTTTTAGGTTTTTCAAAAAACTAAATTTAAGCTTTTTCAGCATTACAAGCTTTTTTAAAAGTTATTATTTCTGAGTTGTTTAACAAAGTCTGCTTCACCTTCAACTTTACAAAAATCAACTTACACACCTTCAACCAATTGTGCAGCAGCTCAAGAAAGAAAAAATTAAATTAAACTCGCTGTTCTGTTTCGTTAAGCTTTGAGCCATTACTACGCATGCGCAAATGTAGCGCTTATTTACGTCGTGTTATTTAAATTTCATTGGATTTTTTGTTTATACATTGCACTACGCATTAATGGTTGATGGTTTTAATATTTAGTTTTCTTTCTTATGTGTCTGCCTATGCGGTCAGTTTTGTTTAAGACCGCACCAGTTTCCAGTACAAAGCGAAGTAACAAAACTTGGCATTTCATCTTGATTTCTTCACTATCGGACATGCCTGACATGATTTAAATCGCATCATGCAAAGTGGCAGAGAAGTAGTGTAAGATTTCCCAAAGAGTCATATATTGCATAAAAATTTGGGAGCATTTTTTTTGATACTTGGCTTTGCGAAGGCTCAATGCAGCATAGATTTTCAAATAAAACTATTAATAAATAAATAAAAATTTCTAAATAGAAGCTCTCTTTCGGCCTGAACTTTGAAAATATTTGAATAAAAATTTAAAAATCCTCAAGCGGACGAAGTAAACTTTCCTAAAATTTGGAAAATCAATGTAATTTTTGCTAATTCTTAAAAAAAAAAATAGTTTTAGTGCTTTTTTAGTGCATGCAGTGCCGTCTTCATGTCTACAGGGCGCCGCAGGGCTAGAAATTATGTTTTTTAGTTTCTGAAAAACTTTTTTTGTTTTGTTCAATACATAATTTCAACATTTGTATGCATTTTGAACATAACAAATTTTTTATTTTGGCATCTAACATCCAGTTTTTGGCCCAGAGCCACATAAAACCTGAAGACGACTTTGCCTGCATGCAATGCATTTACTATTCTGCATTTTTTTTAATTTTTTGTCATTCAGTATGATGCAAATGACCTCCTTTAAAATATTACAAGTACTCCAGCACATATCTCATAATTGAAATTAATGAAGCCTATACTTCAACGGGTTTTTGCATAAATTACTCAAATTTTTGTTTACAAAAAATTGTGTAATTGACTAGCATTGTCAGTGTAAGTGCTTTACACTCTACTTCAGCAACTAAAGTTTTCAAGCATTACAACCAACAACAGCAGCAATAACCTAATGTCAACCATCATTCAATACATCGACACATATCTGCTTGGGAATACCCAGTAAACATTTTAAATCGTTTCATATCAATCGCCGAGACGACAATGCTTTCGTTCGCGTGCAAATACAGGCGATAGTATATTCGGGAGCAACTATGCAAGGGCAGCGATTTGCCACAGCGATTCATGTATTAATTATGCAAAAAAGTTTCAAGCGATTGTAGTTGAAACTGCTTCAAAATTGGTATTCATTTAAATATCATTTTCGTCTGACTCGGTATCATTGCTTGTAATGCTGTATAGTTTAGAGCTGAAAATGATTAAACAACAACTATACCATGATAAGATGGAAATATGGGACCATCCTAACAATACTATCGCCGTTATGTGCTTCTAACCATACATTTGATAAAGTTTCGTCGCGTGAAAACCTCTTTTAAATGAGTTAAATATAAGATAATCGCCCTTAATGTGAAAGTTTTAAAAATGTTTACTTGGCATTCGTAAAAGCGTGCTAATATATACATGTGTATGGGTGTGTTTGTGTCTGTCTGTGATGATAATTGACTGTAATGAGAATCATTATGAATTTGAGCACAAGGTACCGCTTAACCGTGAAAACTTCTAAAAGTGGGGAATCGCTGTGATGTTCCGATGATGATTTGACCCAGTTAGTCGGTAATAGATACAATAAACAACAGCAAAAACAACACAAATCAAATAAACAATGATTTATTTGTAAAATGTTGTTAAAAGTCATTGATTACATGCATGCAAGCATAAATTTGTTTTTTTGTAATAAAAAAATCGTTAAATAAAATTGATTTTTTCATGCTGTTGACAAAGTTTTTAGTGGTTGTGTACTTTTTTGGCTAAGACACATATAAAATTGTTAACAATTTCAACATATCACATGGATAGATAAAAAAATTTAACTAATAATCTGAAAAGTGGGGGTGTGTTTTATAGATTTATAGGCTCTGGCAAGTTTTTTTGTTAAAAAAATAAAATAAAAAAAAAAAAGAATTATGGTATAAAAAGATTGGCATTTCCGTTTAGTTTTGTACTGTTAATAACACAGGTCGACAAAAATTATACCCAGAAACCAGATTATATGTTTCCGTAGGTTTTCGATGCGTTGATTCCGAATCTGGTCGCAAAATTGCTCCATCACGTCAGGTTTTTGAGATATCCTAACCTAAAAGTGCCAAAAATGACGATTTTTCTCAATTTTGAGGTTAAATAGCTCTAAGTATTTGATTTTTGTGGGAAAACTATGAACGGCATCTTAAAATACTAGTCTTCCTCTTTCAAATGCCGTTGAGTTTGTTTGAATATCTTTTTTTTTCTCTGAGGTATGGCATTTTTAATCTGCGTCAGTGTCTGTCTGTGTATGTCTGTCACTGTTTCTGTGTCTGTGTCTTTGTCAATCTTTGTCAAAATGCCATATCTCAGAGAAAACAAAAAAGATATTCAAACAAACTCAACGGCATTTGAAAGAGGAAGACTAGTACTTTAAAATATTGTTCATAGTTTTCCAAGAAAAATAATATCCTTAGAGCTATTTAACCTCAAAATTGAGAAAAATCGTAGTTTTTGGCACTTTTAGGTTAGGATATCTCAAAAACCTGACGTGATGGAGCAATTCTGCGACCAGATTCGGAATCAGCGCATCGAAAACCTACGGAAATATATAGTCCGGTTTCTGGGTATGTATTTTGATCAAATTTTGTCGGCCTGTGTAATTGGTCAACTATAATTTGATAAACAAATATATTGAGAAAGAAAGAAGAAGTAAAAGAGAAAGAATTAATAATCAAGTTATAAAAAAACCTTATCTGCTTGTAAATGGTCAGCTAAGGTAAGGCTTTCATGAGTAAAAATTAAAAACCTTATAACAAAATTAAAAACCAAACCAGTAAAACTATTAAAAAGTTATTTAAAATATCACTATTTCCGATTGGAACATTTAAAATTTCTAGTTAATTTAGAACATGTAAAATTTGGTATATTTTCAGAAGCTTAAATCTAAGATGATATGCAAATTTGTTTTTTAATTTAATTAGATATTGGTTTTTTAGAATTTTTTTATAACAAAATCTGCTCAATTTCCTTTTATAGCAGACTAATTGTCAGCTGCTAAATTGAACGTGAACACTAAAATTTCAATTTATTTTTTTAACAGAATTGATATCTGCAAATCTGTTATATTTGGAATACAAGAGAACTATTGCCAAAATCTATAAAATGTTTTCAAGAATCTTTCTGTTTGTCCAAGATCGCATGTATAAACTTAACGAGATAATTTTTTCAGTTCTATTTTTAGATAAGTTTGTTTACGATGTAAGCATTGAAATAACAACTGGTTAATGTCTTTACAACAATTGAAAGTAACGAGGTGTGCTTATTTGTTTCAATCCATACCAATAAATGCATTTATTGAAAAGGCGACCTATAAATGATTTTAAACAGACATGATGACAATGTTACAAAAGTTAGAAAAATGTTGAACAAGTCGAAAAGTTTGAATATAATTGATATGTGCTGAAAAACGTTGAAAATATTGATAAAGTCGAAATGCATTGAATATGTTTTTAAAAACGCAAAAATGTCAAAAATAGTTAAAAGTCTCCGATAGCAAAAAAATCGTTTTGAACCATTTTTAGGTATTTTAAAGACAAGCGGAGAGGCTTTGATATCTTTGAAGAAGCCTTACAAAGACGTAAAAAAGAGTTGCGTGAAACTTATCTTGCTTAGAGACTTTAAAGATGTATTATAGACTTTTTATGTAAACTATATACCTTTATTATAAACAATTTTATTTTAATTTCAAATTTCATTTTTACTTACGTTTTGTACGCTGGTTTCGAACCCACGCCGCAACGGCTGATAGTACTGCACGCTATCTACTAAGCTATCTGTGATTCTTACATACATTAAAGGCGAACTAAATTTTTCTCACATTTGTCTTCATAAAGTATCTTAAAAAGTAAAAAATAGGCAATAATGTATCCTCATATAACGCTACATGCGAGGCATGAGGTTGCATGTCTTGTTGGTCTCTTTATAGTGTACATTTTAAAATTTTTATAATTACATGAAAAATAATGGGTCGTATGTTACTTAATGCTGTACACTATAGTGACACATACGCGGCAGTCCAGCTAATGTCTTTATACTCGTAATAAGCCTATGTTATTTGTAAATGCATATTAAAGACATTTTACATCACTCTTTACTATGGTTTTATTACTTGCTCTAGAAATACAAAATAGCGCTACAAAAGCAGAGTCTCTTTATAATTACCATACCAAGCTATTTTAAAGACATCACTGCTTTTTAAGCTGGATTTTGGTCGTAATAATTTCACCGTATGCTACAAGGGAAATTAATGAAACATTAAATATTAAAAATCATTGAACAATTCATTATTATAAATCTTTCAATAATTCAAAAAATGTTGAGAAAATCGGTTTAAGTTGCAAATTATTTAATTAAAATGTTGATTGAATGCGTCGAAATATTTTAGAAAATTTTCGAATAAGCTGAACGTAAGCATCTCGTGGCCGTTAGCATAAAATTTTTCATATTTTTGTTTGATGACTGTAAAGATCATCACATCAATAATGTCTAGGCCGAGTGTCAAGTCATTATGACTTCCAAATTGTTGCATCATGCATGAAACTGCTGCAATTGCAATGGAAATAATGAAACAGTCGGAATAAAACGCCGAACAGCAATAGCATCAGATCTCAAAGTCAGATTTTATGTCAAATCAGTTGCTAAAATGAAGAGAGTACATAATTATACAGATTGTCATTCGTTGTCAATAAAATTTATTTGTTAATGTGAAAATTTAATGTGTGAGAAACTATAATTTTTGCTATGCGACCTTTTTGTGAATGAGAAAAAAATCAGAATTTATGGTCAGTTTCTCACGAAACCTTATTTTTTGCTGTATTACAAACATGAGGTTAATAACAGTGCTACATATCTATTTAATATTACACTTTCAATTTTTCTCTTCATTAAGTTAATATCTTATTGTTATAGGTTTAAGAAAGCTTTTTTTTTCTTGGGGCGTAACGTAGAAAAAAAAACTAAAAAAATTGTTGTTTAAGACCAAAGTGAAAACCAAAAGTTTTTGCTCTGATGCAGCATTTTTGTGAGATATTTTTATTTTCCACATGAAGTATATCATTTGCTTACAACTGTGTTTTACTGAGTTTATTTATTTTTTTTTTGATTTTTTCTTTTGTGTTTAAAAATTTTTTTTTTTTTCATTATACTTTTGATAGCCGGCTGAGAATGAAAGCTTTATAGTATAACCATTTAAATTTACTTGTTTCAAATATGTCGAGAAAATTTCTTTATTCCAGGATATACGTTTTTTTTATATCACTGTTTCATTTTAAAATTATACATCATATTGTAAAAAGTGTGTGTCAACATGTACCAAACTTTTTTCATCACCCACATAAATTGGCTTTTTTTTTGGCACTACATACCCCAAAATAGTTTTCGCAATTTAAAATAATTTTATTTTTAAAAAAAGTGTGTAATTTAATGAAAATTGCATAAGTACGAGTATGTTGTGCCAATTTTTTTTTATCATCAATTTAGTTTGCAATCAAATTATTGTTGCTACTTTCTATCGCAATTAACCGTTATACGAACTACTTGTTTCCGATTTAGTAAAGAGGTTAACAACCATTTAATTGATGATTATAAACTTGGTATACAGAAGTGTATTTTGTTTATTGCACTTTCGCTTATCTCAAACGTACGAGTACACTCATATGTACGTACGTTTTTGATGTTCTGTCTCTTTCCTGCACGCAATTTAATATCGTTTTCATTGTTTGTTTGTTGTTATTTAAAATGGAGTTAAATAAATGTTGTGGCAAACAAACAGAAGCGATCACGTTTTCCTTTGTGATGAAAGACAAGAAAAAAAATCTAAAAATAACTTAAAAATAGTAAAATACAACAAAAAATGTAAATTAAAATTTCGCAATTAATTCAAAGTGTGCTCGAAGAACCCTCAGTGCTCTACTTAATACGTTTCAAAAAACTAATCCCAGAAATTTCTGAAAAACCCATAAAATTATAATCTTTTTAATAAAATCTCAACTCAAACGAAAAAGAGATTTAAAAATCAATCTAACAATTTGTTATCAAAGTAGAAAATAGGTGTTTTCTGATGTTTATTTTTTCAATTATATCGGTAGTATGCAATAATAAAATTATATAAAGCCATGTCAAAACTGCCCCAAAATTATCATTGGAACTATACACCTTGTAATTCAAATTTTGCTTTTAAAACAAGAATTTTTTAGGCAGTGAACATGTCATAATTTGACCACTAAGCCTAACAGAAAGAATCATAATTTGGCACAATATGAACAAATCTCAAAAGATTGTTTTTTTTTGTTCCTTATCCGCTTCACATGAAATGCGCGCTATATGAAAACATAGGATCAAAATCTTGTAATGTTTCATATACTGGCAAACAGACATGAACATATCATTATCTTTAATCTATACGGTAGGCATTTGAATATTAGATCTTTTAGTTATAAAAACTATGAGTGTCAATGCACGCCAACCTCTAACGTCATGATTTCGTATCTGTATTTTCCTCTGTTGACTTATTAGCTTAGACAAAATCAATGACAGCCAAAATAATTAAATTGAAAAAATTTATTTTCTAGTCACGAGTGATTTCTTAAGCGTTTGTATTTTAAAAATTAAAAAAAGGACAGAAAATTTGCAAAAGTGAATCAAATTTTTATTTGTCGCGATGCAACTATTTCTTCCATTTGGTTCTAAAGATTATTTTGTGTAAAATTTGCCCGCGGCACCTCAGGCTGGTTCATCCGTAAGCTCTATTTTTGGCATACTTTTCCAACATTTCGGCCGGTATCACATCAATGACAGCTGTAATGGTGTTTTCCGTGGTTGGCTTCTTCTTCTACACGAGAAACTTTGCGTAGGCTCACAAAAAATAGTCTAGTGGGGTCAAATCACATGATCTTGGCGGCCAATCGACTGCTATAAAACGTGATATTAATTGCTCACCAAACTGGCCCTTCAGTAGGTCCATGGTATCGCGTGCGCAAGTCTAATTCTTCCATTTTGGGCAAAAAAAAAGTTGGTAATCATCGCACGATATCTTGCTCTATTGACTGTAACGTTGCGATTTTCATTATTTTTGAAAAAGTATGGTCCCAAATGTAATGAAAATTTCAAAGGGAGAGATTATTTTTCACTGATATCAAGACTTCTAACTATTATAAAATGCACAAATCCAATTATTTTAAGTATTATCGATGCTTCAAAAGTGGTCTAGAGGTATGTCAATTTAGCACAAAAAATATTTTTATCTCTGCATTTATATTAAAATTCTTCGTATAATATTAAACAGCAGATGTGATTTTTTTAAATAATAAGTATTAATTGTTAAAAAGTTTTTTATTATAAAAAATACAGAATGTCACGTTAATTTCCAGTGAATCAAAATGATAGGCAAATTTTGGATTCACAAATGTAATGATATGTTTAATTTAGAAATTTAATTAAAAATTAATCTGTTAATTTTAGAGCACGTTTTGCAAAGCATTTTTGGCTGAAAAAAATTTTCTTTAGCTTTTTCCATTGCCAGTTGCGTTAAAAAATGTGGCCTAAAAACGTGCAACTCACATGTCTTTGTGCCAACACACAAAAATTTGCAATCAATTAATTAACGTTTTCGCTTAATAAAACAATTAATTTAAATCGCATTTTTAACTGCAATTCATGCGCGCCTTTTTATTGTTGTTTTTCATGTGGCTTTGATGTGGGTTTTTCACCAACTTCTGTCGTCAGTTGCTGATGCTGCTCATTTTATTTAATTAAAAACTCACACATTTTTGTGTTGGCTCTACTTTTTTTAATTCAATCAGCAATTGTCGTATTGACCTCTGGGTTCATGCTATAAAGAATTAAGTGTTAGTTTTTACACGCGAACATCGACAGAAGTTCAGGTTTGAAGAAATTTATATTTTTTTTAAATGAATGTCTAGTTTAAAATGAAACAAAAAAGTATGAATAAAGGAACAAATAATACTAATAAAAATTCGAAAGAGCCTTGGTATGTGGTATTTTTTCAATGTCGAAAATAGTTCTCTGGTCAAAACTTTTGCATAATTTTAAGAAAAGCTACATGCATAGAATTTTAAGCCTTTTTGCAGAATTCAAGCACAATTAGTAACAATATATGTACCTCGATAAATGCATAAATGCAGTCTTGATCATCTCCATTCAATTATGCAAATCTAAGATATAAATATTTTATTACAAACTGACTGCCCCCAAATAATAAATATAAAAACTCAAAGCCTCCATTAAATTGTGTTAAATAAACTTTGGAAAACTTTTTCATAAATTAAATTTTGAAATAATTGCAATCAAAACTTACACACTACGTATAGCAATGACTGGCATATTTCTGTTTAACATTACTTACTTTTCAATGTTGAAAGGGAAAGTGTTACCTCACCTCACCGTCTGGCTGACATACATTACCTTATGTCATAAGGAGTGAAAAGTTTTAAAAATTCGTTTTGCATTTATTTGACTAAATTGCCGTTTTATTTGCAAAAGAAATTGCACTTCAATCATTTTCATATTATTTCCTTATTTTGCATACAAATAGCACAGTTGACAATATATGTCACTTAATAATAAATTATAGGCACAAGCCGGTACAGGTGATAATTTAATGTGTGTACAAATTTGATGAGCAAAATAATACAAAAAAATTGAAAATGTCACTTTTATATGCGAATATAAAGGCAACACCTAAAATGAGTATTGATGTGACAACACACTTGCGCTGACATCGTTATGCCTGATGGTTCTTAATTTATTTTTTTTTATTTCGTAACATTTTTTATCACTTTTGCCAAAATATCACTAATTGCAATGATAGACAGCGAAAATTTAAAAATAGAAAAGTGTGTGCTTTTGAAATACAGTTATTTTTCACCCAATTGTAGATACATTTCATTGTGCAATATTTTCATATATTCATTCAATTCATAAATATTCTGTATATATGTTGATTCTGAAACTTTTCTTAAATTTTCTTTATGAGAATTTTTCCGTGGCGCGACCCTTAATTTTTTAGTTTAACAATAGTACGCCCAGTGGTTGAAATTCAACCATTATGGTAACAAAAACATAAAAAAAATATTTTTGGTATTGATAAACTAATAATAAAAGAGATATTTAATGTCATCGCTTCCAAATATCAAAATCGTAATAGCAAGTTAGCCTATCCCTTCCTTAGCGCTACATATCTTCATACCAAATTTCATCAAAATGAGTCGATTAGTTTGTCTATGAAAACATATTTTGTCTGTTAGAGGCATGGTATCGACCACTTAGTATCAAATAGCTTGTTCAAAGTTTAATCTAACCCTTTACCAAATTTCATCGAAATCAATCCATTACTTTAGCAGTGATAAATCCTTTTTCCTGTAAGGAGCCTGGCACAACCCTATTAAATATAAAAAAAATTTTAATCAGGAATCAGTTTATCTTTGTACAAAATTTATTTCATTAAAATCGTTGCACCGACTCAGCTGTGGAAGTGTTTTTTCCCATTAGGGGCGGGACACGCTCACCTAAAGAACTCTGAGTTTCTAATAAACTTTCTTGCTTCATCTCCGATATGACTTGATGTCTAATCTCTGAATCAAAAGCTTGTAAGCCTGTGTAAGTAACAAACGAAACTTTTCGATAACCCAATACTTTTTCCCATTTGCATGACCTTCCGCTTATTTGTTCTTGCTGTCATACATTTTCGCACAATTTCTCGCGTATCCCACGTTTTTACAAATCACCGCGTTTTTGTGCATTGTTGGGAAATTCTCGCTCACAAATGATGCACTTTCTAAACACATAAAGCTCAAAGCGCAAAGTTGGCTATAGGTAGAGCTAAAGGGTAATATAGCCGCGGGCCCGCTGTATTAAGGTAGGGCTATAGAGGGTGCCCAATGAGCCAAGAATATTTGGTGGATCTCTACTTACATGTCTTGTGGGAAACGAAACTGTAAGATCTTTTATTTTGGTCACACCGCCAATATATTTGACAAAATCCTTACTTAGGGTTCACTTTCATACCTTTGTGAGTTGAAGTTCTTGAAATGAGCTTTTTAATTTTGATTACAAAACTTTTTACAAAGTCTTTATTCGGCGATAATTTTTACGCATTCCGCAAAAAAAAAGCGCATTGTCATTATTCGGACACTAAAAAAGATAATGTACAGTGCACCCAAATCTTTGCCTTTTTATTTGTAGTTTGAGAGATGTTACAAGAAGACTGAAATATTGTTAAATTTGGTATTTATCTGATGAAATTTTAATTCAATGTATTTTGAAACATTATGATATCCAAAAATGTTCAAAGCGGGCAAGACTTGCATGAAATAATCTTTAAAAAGTAAATGTAAGAAATTGATGTATCGCTCAAATTAATATTTGATTCACTATTGCAAATTTTCTGTTCTTTTTTCAATTTTCAAAAAGCAAACGCTTAAAAAATCACCCGTTAGATGCCACCCTAATACTCCACACATATTGATGTTTGTTTTTGTATGCCGTCAATTTTTGCTTTAAATCGATTTCAAGTTGTTTGACCTAAATTTTAACGTTTATGAAGGAAACAGGATATCTGATGGTAATTTGATATATATGGGAATGCATGAATGTACTATATGTGAATGTGTGTGTGTAAAAAAAATGGATGTCAAAATAATATATTTCATTGGCAGTCCTGAGATGAAAAGGAAATTATTTGTTTGTTTGCTGACTCGATGAAGAGTTTGACGTGCTGAGGAAATTAATTAATGGCATTCTGATGTGAATGAGTTGTGAAAGCTCAGTTGTTGTCAAAAGCTATTATAATTTTTGTTTTTGTTTTGATTTTGTGAGACGCAAAAAAAAATTTAGTTAAGAAAATTTTGGCTTTTCAAACTAATTCTAAGCATAAAGTCAAACAAAATAGAAATTTAAATCCTTGAACATTGTCCTTTGACTGAAATTTTAACTTTTTTATTATAATAAAAAAAAACTCTTATTTGTCTACTGTTCATGTTTTATAATTATTATTTTCTATTTATTACAGATGACGACTTTCTTTCAAACCCGAATTTTGAGCCCATATGCACAGAGCAGCAGGAACGTTTTATTGAAAGCGAAGGCAAAGAGTCAAGTTTGATACTTGACTTTAATTCAGTCAATTCTGCAGCGGAATCATGTAAACGTATACTGAGTGCACCATCCGCATATGGCTTTATAGTGCGTCTAATTTTACCTAAGATACGACAGCAACAACGTCATCTGCCGGCAACGGTGGGAGCTGTACATCAGCGTATTAAAGCTGCTGGACCAAATGACAATCACAGTGATGTTCGCATGAAAGCAAATAGCAAACGGCAAATTACTGCCACCTCAGCGTTAAATGAAATGACATCACTCATTGAAAAGCTGAATTCGACTGCTGCACTAAAGGCAGCATTAGGTGGCCGCACTTGTCCATTGAGTATTGTAAGTATTTTTATTGATATAAGCTTATAACTTTTTGAATTCTTTGTTTTGCTCTGATCTGGAGCTGAGACCAGATGAAACCGTTTTCCACTTTCAGAATTACATTGTATTTACTTGGGTACAAAAACAAACGTGGTGTAACAAACTCCCGAATATAGCAAAAGTCCTGTGTTCCTCATTTTATGTTATACCTCAAAAGCCTGACGTGATTGAGCGATTCTGAGGCCAGACCTTCAGATCAGAGGACAAAGAGGCTATAACAATACACTTCACATTATAGATCTAATAATATAACGTATTTTCAAGATTTAAACTTAACTCAAATCTAATATAAAGTAGACAGTTTTATTTTGAACGTGTGAAAAAGAAAATCACATTGCCATATTAATAAAATTCAGTCGGTTAACATGCACATGTTAAAATTTTCAAGTTAAAAATATGGAAAAAAAAGAGTACATCTTAGATTCAAGTAGTTTTTGCACCATTACATTCGAAAAAGATAGCACTGTAGCTGTGGCGCAGTCATTGGTAATATCAGACTGATGTTGGTGTTGCTGCTACTTTAAGCCTAATTAGGCCGCATTTAACGCTTTGATTTCGTTACGCATGCGCAACGATGCCAAGCGACGTTTGCTGACGATGACGATCTGTTTTGTTATTGTTGTTGCCAACCGCTTGTTGTTGTCTTCTATCATTGCTATTTTATATTTATTGTTGTTGTTTGGTTGATGTTCGTGCTATTGTGTTGTTGCTGCATGTCTGGTTCAACGGTCTGTTGTGCGCGCTAATCAGGAAGTGAATATTATTTCCTTTTTTTAATATGTATTTCTTTGTTTTTTTGCTGTTGTTTGTTTTGTAATACAAGAGTTTTGACGTTGTTTTTTTGGGTTATGCTTATGTGCAAGGGGCGTGTTCATATAAATGTTTTTGGGTATAAAAAAGGCAAAACAAGAGTTTTACTACTAAACGAAAGTCCGGGCAAAAACAATATACCAGCTGATAATAAAGATGTTGGCTTTTTTTGGGAAAAACACTGCCAATTTTGAAATACGCTGACAAAGACTGTCAATAAAACGAGTTTTTTTTCACATATGACAACTTCTTCTTAAATGATTGCACAAATACATTTTAACCTAAACAAATTTGGAAAAAAAGAACTGAATAATTTTTGAAATTTGTTTGATTTATTTTTTAAGTTTTTATTAAACTTAAAATATTCAAGGCCATATCAAAAATGTCAATGCAAATGATATACATTTAATTTTTTTTTTAAATTATGTTGAATGAGAAGATATAATTTTTTTTGTAAATTTTCATGAAAATCACAAAAAACATTTGAATGTTTACTGTTGACTTCTACGTTTAGTAAGAACTTCCCTTTAGCTATTTGCGATATTTATCAAATGTGGTATCAATACACAGAACCAAATATTCAATATTGTCTTATTTTTGGACTGATGTAAAAGTTTTTTCCACGAAAACGGGATAACGTTATATGTCGTGCCAAAAAGAAAGCAACTTTGTAGCGAGGTGTGTAATAATAGTATCGCTATAAACAGAATCAACAATTCATTAGGTCACAGCTGTGTTGTAAGACTCCGCTTTATATCGATAAACATATTCTTAAATTTGGCTGAAAATAGATCAACTGACAATCTGGTGAAAACAACAACAAGCTGTCAAAATTATTTGACATTTCCACGACTGAATCTAAGAAAAATCCGAGCCTCAAGACTCATATTTCAAAAGTATTGAATATCGTCGACTATTATCTGTATAAAAAACTTCTAGCTATTCTCATCAATGCCTGCGCATCACGCAAAAACTACTGGATCGATTTTGATCAAATTTGATTAGTTTATTATTCCTTAGACGCTTGGTCTCAATCTTTGAAAAACATTATCACAATATGCCTAGTTAATATCAAGTTGCAAAAGTTTTAAAATAGCTTAACAAAAATTAATTGCGCAAATATAAACAAGCATGCAAGCACAAAAAACCATTTTATGGTAAGCAAGTTAATGTGTTTGTGTGTAAGCGATTTGTTTTTTTTGTTTTCATGGTTTAACTATGCGTGCTGAAATTGAAGCCATTTTGAGAGCGGGAGAGTAAATTGATTATCAAAACAAAAACAGAGTTGCTGATGAGAGAGCAGAAGGAAACAGGCTACGCTTGCAAAGTCACGGAAACAGATACTAAAGAATAGAAATCATATTGAAAATGCTGATTTAAGATGGAAACTATCGAATAGTATTGAAAAATATCGAAAAGATCAAAAAATGTTGAAAAGTATACAAAACATCGATAGTATAGGAAAATACTTACATGTCTGTATACTTATCTGAATGTGTGTGGGTTTGGTATCTATGCACCACGAAAATATTGAGGTATAGTTTGCATATGCTTTGATGTCTGAAAGGTTTAGAGCATGGTTTGAACTTTTTCGGACAACGGGGCGTGGTACCTTCCATGCAACAAAAAAAAAAGCACTTTAAACGAAATATATTCACATCTATGGCAGCTACAGTTGTGAAACCTGATTCGTCGGTGTGCATTGTTTGTGCCAAGTTATTCGCAAAATTTGAAGGGGATGAACATAGGGACATGGCATCCCATACTGTAAAAACGATTTTGCTATTTTTGGTACTAATACCAAATTGTGAAACTTTGCAGATTCAATTGTCTGGAGTAAGAGCTGCGTAAGATGTAGGCGAATTTGAACAACGGGGAGTACTTGGACAATTCCGCGGATGCCGTCATTTCACTAGTTGCAGGTTAGGGGGAGAATATAAAAGCGAAAACATTTTTTAAAATCCTAAGCGTGTCAAAGAGTATCGAAAAACTCGATAAGAGCTATGAAATATCGAATAATAACATAGCAGTAGAAGTTAGAACAATCATTTCATATTTTCAGTTATCTAACTTTTGTTTATGTGAGCACGAATACTTTAAGAAGTATATAGTATATAGAAGCAATTCTTTTGGATAAGAAATATATAAGATTCCAGTGTTTTCGAAAAACGAAACACGCTTAAAAATTTTCCATTATTAAAAAGACAAATATATCTGGGTAACTAATTAAAATGCTAAAGTTGTTTTGATTTCTTGCAACTTTTTGCTGTGGCCATTAAGCTGGCGACTTTATAATTCAAAAACACTTTTCTCAATGAATAAATTTAATCTGGTAGAACGATTAGCAAAAACAAAACAAGTAATGCAACAATTTGTATAAAGAGTGTTCCAATAAGAGTGTTAGGTTTTGAGTATATGTATGTTTGATAGCAATAAATAGTTGAAAATGAGTAACTTTCGGATGGAAATTTGCCAACAGAACTGTGAGCCACACTTGTCTGACATTTTCTTCCATACTTAATCGTTATATAGCTCTTAACCTTTAATAAATTAAAATAATTAAGTTTCAACTCAAACGAGTATTTAGGAGGCATAAATCGTCGCTTCTTTTGTATTTTATGCAAATCTTATGAACAAAAACTGCATAATCAGTGTGTTAAAAAAAAGAATACAACTATTAAGTTAATGCATGTTTCCCGGTTTATAATTTTAATGCAAAAACAAATTACTAAACATAACATTTCGCGGCCACATTTGTGGCTAACATAATTTAATTTGACACAATTAAAGCTTATTTTTATTTTTCTGACCAAAATTACGGCGTAACAAAACTGAGTTAAAAATTATGCTCTAACTTCAAGGTTGAGAATGAGATCATATTCAAAATTTTAAACGACATGGTCTGAGCAGCAATCTTAAAAATTCTTTATAGCTTGACGTGGTTAGAATATAACAGCGGCTAAAAGTAAAAACACTTTTTAGCTAAGTTTGATAAAAAAAAAATAAAGAAAATACTAAGCAGTTAAAAAAAAAAAATAAATATTAAAATGGCAAGATCATAAAAATTTCAGTAAAATTAGTAGAGCTTAACTTCTGTTTCATACTGACGGTTTTAACGGTATTGTTGTTTAAAGCCCTACGGTGGGCATTTCATTCTTTTTTCAACACAACATTGCTCACATTTTTAAATGTAAAAATTGTTTTACGAATCTGCTACACTGAGACAATGATTTGATTGTATATTAAATATATATACTTGACATAGAGCAACTAAATATTTGTTTGATCCAAAAATATTTTATTTGGTAAAAATAGTGACTAGTTTTGGACTAAGTACGGTTGTAGGAGTACTGACGGAGCACTGTGTTATTGGCCCTATGGCCACCAAATATGTTGCTCCTTTCAGAGATTTTTGCAGGAGTTGCGGAGATGACGAAGAGAATGAGACAGTTAAACACCTGCTCAGCGAATGCCCGAGGTTCATGAGGAGGCTAACCAAATATTTCGGTTCTGTATTCTTTGTTGGTCCTGAGGAACTAGCTGAATTGGACCAGCATCCTCAACTTCACCAAGCCTTCTGAGTGGTTCACCCCCATTCAGTAAGACACTTAAAGGAGAAGGAATGACAATGGGCAAACTGCTTCCGAGTGCATCTTGCTATATGCAAGCAACCCTTTTAACCTAACCTAACCTAACCTTAGGTTGAAGCACTACATGTTTGACTAAAATAATTACTTAATTGCTCTACATGAAAGATAATTTGCTTTATAAAATCAAATTGTTTACTAAATGTACCTATTCTATTGAAAATTTTTCTTTTGGGCAATATTTCTTTTAATTTTTGGCAATTTTCACTATCACGTCAGTTCAATCTTATAGATTTTTTCGCTTCAGGTTATATTAAAAACTCCAATAAAATAATTTAGTTTTGAAACTTACAAATATCACTGTGATTTAAATATATGTATGATTTGAGAGCCATTGAAGTATGCCACATTAAAATTCCATTAAAATGAAAAACAATAAACAGGTATGTACATAAAATCGATTGCGGATTGAAATACAAAATAAAAAAATACGCAACTTTTGATAATTTTGAAGACAAATGCGAATTTATGGAAAAAAAAGTATAAATTAAAATTGTGTTTTTTTGCCATGTTTACTTCAGCTTCGATCTGAGCTTAAGCAAAGTTTACAAATATTGAGTAGGTGCGACTTAAAACCAACATTATGTTGTTTATTTATATATTTTGCATTAAAGAAATCTTTTTGTTTACAAAAAAAATTTGGCGCCAAAAGTAAACAAAAACGTAAAAAGTGGCGAGTTTTATTTTAAGCCTTTTATTTTTGTTAGCAATCCAAGCGAATGAATGGAAGCTGCTCTACCAATAAAGACGCATTTCGGGTGCCAATTATTTATTATTTTTAATTTATAAATTGTTGTTGTTGTTGTTTACATTTACATACTTTGCACGCGTAAAGCCATTGTTTTGTTAAGACGTGACTAAAATTCAAAATATGCTCACATTATAAAATGAAATAAAATATATGCGCAAATTAAAGTTTGATTTCTATTTAGATTTTTTAATTTGTGTTGACATTTTATTATATTTTGTTATATATATAAAGGTGTGACATTTTCGTATGCATTTTTTTGCAAGTTGCATATTACGTCTTTGTACTCGCACCTATATATTCATCTCTTTCTTATTTCCATTGCTGCTATATCTTTTCAACTCAATTACCCAGTGGCGTTCCAACATATTTTGTCGCCCGGGGTGGCTATATTCTTTGCCTGTGATCATGCATATCACTCATCATTGAGAATTCTCACTCATCTGCTCAAAGACACTGATGATTCTATTTTGCAATAGATGAAACTCTGGTATGACAACCCTCAACCAATTTTGTGTGTTATTTTTTTGTTTCATATAATTTGCTTGTACTGAATAGTAAGCTCAGTTGAATAATTATACATTAAAATCTAAATAATAATTCCGATATTCATTTTAGGTCGAAGCTCACAGTTAACCGCCATCTGTCAATTTTGCTACGCCACTTCCATTATCTATATAATTTCTCACATTGTTTCACATGTCGATTTGATCAAAACTGTCAGCTGTCACTGCGAGTATTGTTCTTACTCTTGTTGTTTTGCTATCATTTCATCACATATTTATTTATGTATATAGATTTTTTATCTGTTTTATATATACATACTCGTATATATGTAGCTACGCAATTAATTTCGTGCTCAAGGTTAAGCATCTTGCGATTTATTTGTTTGTATGTTTTAATTAAAGCCGTTGTGATTCTTCTAATATGTTTACAGTTTTAAGTCCATTACTCCTTTAATTTCTTAAAAATGGTTTTAAGGTACGATAACTTCATTGTCTTTCAAGAATCTCAGTCATAATATTTTTGAGGGAAAATACGAATATTTTCGGCGGCGGTTTACTATACTGCATTTAGAAGCGGAGAGAGCGTATCTAAAAAAAAGCGTTTCGAGATAGTTGATGTTTTGTTTATGTCAATTTGTTGACAGGTTTTATGGAAAATTTTGAAAACTACATCTGCATGAAAAAATATGCTGGTCATTCTTCGATAGCAGTGTAACCAGATCAATGGTATTACTGAGCGTCCATGTGAAGTTTTCTGAAGTATAGTTTATTTTTAGAACGATAAAGTTCAACAAAAAAAATTCAGAAAAAAATAAACAAAAATAGTACTATACAAGCTTAATGCTGCTAGCTCAATGTGCCCAGTATTGATTAGTTTTTGTAATTCCTTTGTTTTCTTACTGACGTTTTATTGTCAAATAAACTGTCATATTTGCGAGCATGTTTATGTTTTAATTAAATTCAGCTATTGTTGTCAAAACACCTACAATATTTGAGTTTTTATAAATGGCATGATCACAGTGCATTGGTCGTAAATAGCTGGTAGCTTTTGTGTTACTAATCTTAGTTACAATACGTATAACCAACATTTATGGTTCGACACGCTAAATGAACAACATGTGTATATACTGGAGGTCCTCAGACGGACCTTAAATAGGATATTTGATAACTTCCCTGCTGCCTATGAATCGTCTGGCGTTTGGTACAAAATATAAAAACAAAATGGAAAGAGATTTTCAGAAATAAAAGCTGTTTTTCTATTTTTTTCTGAATATCTGAGAAGTTTTTATTCAGCGGAATTTTTCTGAGAACTGATATTTTATGAGAAAAAAGTGATGCGAGGTGAAGTTTTGACCAAAATGTTTTTTTTTCGTTAACGCAATCGCAGAAAACTTTTAGAATATAGAAATATTCTATGTCTTCCAAGCTGCAAGAAATATTTTTTTTTTAAATTTTTTTCTTGGCAATGTCTTACAAAAATTTAACATGATCTTCTTCGTTGCGTAGGCCATCCTGAGTCGCTTTTTTGAAATTTGCTAAATCTTCACACGGAATAATACAATTAAAACCTAATCTTTGGGACCCAGCAGAGTCATCTATCTAAAAAAGAAAAATGAATCGATTCTTAAATAACCGCACACTTTTTTTAATTCGAATTTTTTCAATCGAAATATCTCAGAAACTATGAGTAGTTGAAAAAAAAACTTACATCTTTTTGAATAAAAATTCATTAATATTTATTATAAAAAAAATGCTTTTCATACATATACTTGAAGCTTTTTTATCCTTCAATCAATCATAAGGAAGTACATCTATACTTTTTAATCAAAATTATGTATTTTTTCTATTCCCCAAAGTTTTTGAGATACACGATATATTGATAACAAAGCATTTAATCAGTTTAAATTATGACTTTTCACAGTCATGTTGCAAATATTTGTTATAACAAAAAATAAGTTCTAAAAGTCTAGGTATTGTGGAACAAAGGAAATTTTGATTAAAAAATTGAATGTTAGTTGATAAAGTTAGTGCTATGTATTAACAAGACCATAATAACTAAATAAATTTCTTAAGACGTTTACGCTAATTTTTTTTTTATTCCTGTACACGTGTTTTTAGGTATGAAGTTGCAAAAGTCAACAAAATATTGATAGATAAATACACGTGCAAGTTTACCTTTTAAATAATTAAAAACATTTGCGTATTTTTTGTTTTTTTTTTGTTGTAATCAAAGGTAATTGAAATTTGATTCATTCTATAAATAATATGCAAATATAAACATTCCATTGCGTACTTACAAACTGAATAATTGTATTTTTGTTTTAATTTATAAAACTCAGGCCTCATTTGGATGCTAAAATGGTTTTTATTTTCAATCGTTGATATTTGTTGTGGTTTTAGAACAAGCGCCATATGGTGTAAGCGTGGCATCAATTTATATTCATACAGAATATTTTATGCAAAAGTTACACCATAAAAACAATTTAAGTGCACTTTACTACAAAGTTTTTTAGATTCATAATTTTATCTATTAAAATCACTTAAAACCTTTAAGATTGTATTGAAATTTCTAATGCATAAAAAAACTAGTGCTTTGATAGTAGATTTTGTTGCTTACATTCATATTGCGCCATATGTATTGAGGAATGAAACTTAACTAACTGAAGATATCATATCTGGAAAAAATGTTCGGTAATGAAACTGGATATCTAAAGCTTCCAATTCTTATGTTAGTAATGTCAAAAAATCCTGAGACCGTAAATAAAGGTTATTTTCAATAATTGAGGTCAAAAACGTCATAATGAAGTTCCTTTTTATGAGAACAGTAGACAGTATTTTTATTTTGAGAATAAAATTTAATCGTAATTTTAGATTTTTACTTTTTCGATCAAAAAAATAATTTATTGCATAAATAATCCTTATATCGGATTTTTATTTTTTTTTTTCAATCAAAACTTATAGTTACATTGGGTTTTTTTCGGTTCAAAATAGTCATAGTTTTGAATTGTAATTTTTTTCGATCGAAAATAATCGTAGTTTTGGATTTTTGTATATTTTGATTAAAAATAATCGTAGTCATTGACTTTTTGATATCAATAATAATTGATATCGTGGATTTCTGGTTTTCATATCCAAAATTATCGTAGCTATTGATTTTCTTAAAATAATAGTTACTATGGATTTTTAGTCAGATATATTTTCCCATTTCATTTTGTCATTTTCTATATCTTTCAGCTGCGGACCTCTTGGGCCTACAAATATTTTTTCTACACCGACCTAAGAGGTTCGCATATGAGTTTTTTTTTGTCACTCACTTTGCACTGCTCTTCGACTTATGCGAAATTTTAAGATACTCTGCGATACCCTTCCAATGTACCAATATTTTATCACATTTTTCGATATTCTTCGACACAATTCGATATTTTTGGACTTATTAATATAGTTATTTGATTTTCTATTAATTATGTCTATCAAATATTTTTACTTTCAGTTCAGCTCCCTCGACCCACATACACCGCAATGGCGTGTCGACCCTTGCCAACTGGAAGATACTGCACCTGAAATGGAAGATCCAGTGCGTTTGTTCCATGGACGTGTGCGCATTGTATGGGAACATGGGCGTAATACACTTGACTCTAAGCTGATGGTCACTGTGCTGGGCAAGGGTGATCAATGCCGTAGTGAGACTAAACATCAATGCCTGAAAATAGGGTGTGTTTCATAAATAAACTAAAAATATGATTGTTTTCTTACTCTCCTAATCTTTTTGCAGTGATGAACCCATACTCTGCATTTCAAAAGATCTCATCTGTGATGGCATACGTCACTGTCCATACAGCAACGAATATGATAGTGATGAAGATTATGGCATGTGCTGGAAACGTCATCGTTTTGGTGAACCTCTACCAACTATGGAAAGTGATATTTTTGAAAATTTTGCATTGGAAGTTTTTCGTAATCTCTTTGCGTTTGATGTGCCTGCAATGTCAGTTGCTGGTGGTGGCGCTGCTGGCGGCAAAACAACAACAACGACTGCAACTGCAACAACATCTGGGGTAAATGGAACCAACACTGCCACAGTTCTTAGAGCAGATGGTGGCTTAACTAATGCACATAGTGGGCATGCAGCAACAAATGAAACATTAACACTAACCAATGGCACAGAGAGCGCTGGCGGCTCTCACAGGCGCAATTCAACGCGTATGGGTCTCAATTCAGATCTTTCAAAATATGGACCATGGGGTTATCTCATGCTGGGCATGTTCTTGTGCGGCGGTGCTTTGTTAATATGCGGTTTGTGGGGTGAGTGTTGCTCTATTTTAAGACTTTAACTTTTGACATATGTTCACAAGGGTGTTGTGAAAGAAATTGCAGCTTTAAACAGAAAATGTAAAGAGAAAAATATTTTTAATTTTTGGAAATCCATTTCGGTGCAGAAAAAATCACCAAAAGAATTAACATTTTATAAAAAAATATTAAAAATTTATTTCATTACCTGTTTAAAAAATTAAAAACTTAAAATTAAAACTTGCGTTTTTTCACAACACCTTAATATCTCCCTTGAAATTCTACACCAAACCGATCTTGCATTCATTTTGTTTTTATTTTTATTTATTTTACGCATCTTTCATACTTTACCTGCTCTCTATCTAATTCGCTAATCATCTAATCCTTTTTCCTGCTATTATTATTTCTGATCTATCTGCCCACTATTTATCCCTTTATTCCTCATTTTTGCCTTTATCACGCTTAATGAAAAAAGTTGCCTGCTTTCGCTTAAGCTATCACATTGAAACCATACGTTCACTTTCAGCTTCTGCCTCACAACATGCGACCAACAATGAACGCGAATCGGCGCTACAACATGCCAATGGTGGCCTGAGCAGCAGCCATGATCATCCATCGGCTGGTGCACCACCAAATTATGAGGAATTAGATCCACCGCCATCCTATTCAGTGTTGTTTCCAAATCAAAAGAGCGCATCGACAGCGACGCTAAATATGATGGCAGCCAACGCGATGTTACCACCTGCTGCCACAGCAATCGCTGAAACTGCAAGCACACAACAGCCGGTGGCATCAACAACAACTACCCGTGTACAGCTGGAACCACCAGTGAGTGTGGCACCGAGTGGTAGTGGCACTGGCACCAGTGAGACAAATTAAAAGAGGACACTGCATGAGTGCATCGAATCAATGATTTCTTTCCACGTGGTCTGACATTTTTTTATTTTCAAATTCATGTTAGAGCAGGACAAATATATGTGTGTACTATGTAGCCTATATGCAATAGTTTAGCTCGACTGACTTAATTTTAAAAATGTAAATGTTTTTTGATTTAAGCGACGAAATTTTTGATTGTCTTAAGCTTAGTATACTTTTAAGTTAAAAACTAAATAATTAATGTCTTATTTTTATATGTGTGTCTCTTTCTCTTTCGTATGTTCTTGCATGCGTGCGTGCTGAGCATTAAATTTTTTCGTAATTTTTCTCTATTGATTCTTGAAAGTTCTTTTAGTTTTTATATGATAATTTTAAAATTTTTAACGCTGTCCATTAGTTTTCAATTAGACTTAAGTATGAAATTGAAAAACAAATTGTAAGCAATATATTCTTAAGAACTTTGACAATTGTGTAAAATAGCATTAAAAAGCTTAATTATTTCCATAATAATATAATAATAATAATATTAATGTGATATAATTTATAATAGTATACGTAATAAAAAATTAAGCGAATTAAAGTTTAAAAGAAAAGCAATATACTGTAAAGAATTCTATGATATATTTTGCAAATTAATCTAATTTCAACGAATGCCTAAGGCTATGCTGCAAGAAATATATTGTTTTGACTTTCATCTTCCCTGTAAAATATTCGCATGTCATATGGTATAGTTTTCAATGCACAACAAAATTATATTAGCCGATATTCACTCGAGTTTTTGTTTTCAAATTGCATAAGTCTTAGCATTTAATTCAAATAAATAAGTTGGAAACATAAACTGTTAAAAATTGGAATTAGTAGTTCACTGGCTTAATAAAATTAATTTAAAAAATAAAAATAATATCATACCTATATTGTTAGTAACTTGCATTTAAAGCTTAACTTAATAATAAAGAAAAATTCAAAAATATATAAAAACTAGCATTTTTACTATTACTGCTATAAGCCTATAGCTCCGATAGGTGCGTAAACTTTAAAAAAAATTTGTATAGCTCTTACGAACCTTGCTTCATTGTTTTGTGCTGTGCCAGTTCGTACTAATTTTGGTCATATCACTTTCTATCATTCGGTATTCTTTTCCTCAGCAACTATCTTTAAGCGGGTTGCTCCAAAGCACTGATTGACAAATTTCCCTAATGTCTTTTCTGATCGTGTAGCCCAAGCTCGTTTAGCTCTTACAGCTGGTATAACAATAATAAAAAATATCGAGCCCTTCTCAAACTCTTCCCACTATTCGAGCAAAATCATTTTTGTTCGAAATCATGGCATGCTGTTTGTTCTTGTACCGCAGCTAATTAAAGGAATTTCGTTTTAATCCAAATTGGTTGTGCATTCTGGTGTAGCCTATTCATTGCCAGCGTCTTTTCATAATGTTAGTTGAGATAGGGTCATGATTGAAAGCAAAATTACGTTCGAAATTTGAGATCGTGCGGAGCAATCAAATCTGCAACATCCGTCTCATGCAGGAATTCACAAAGGTTTGTATTCGTCTGACTCGTCAGTGAGCTTGTGAGAGCAGAAAATAACACTGACATAAGTCAAGTTAAGCGACACTCGACAATTAGTTGCATTGTTTTCAAGATATGATGATTTATTTATAATTTGGACCGATTTTTTTCATATAACCTTATTTTCTCGAAAAAATCTTTTGATAACCTAAGAGTTTATTATTATATTTTAAAAGCGCAATTCATGCCCTTTACAATGATGTACCACTTTTATCGTATTTTTGTACAAAAACACTTTTTTTTGTAAAAACAAATGAAAATATTTGAAATTCTTTATTAATTGTTCGAAAAATGCTATACATCAACGATGACCTTGAAATATGTTATTTTTGTGGTTATTCTGAGCAAGTGTATATGAATATATGAGCCACGCTCCGACTTTCCTTTGATTGCATCGAATTCCATCACTGATTTTGATACTTATAATATTGACAATACAAATCGGAACACTAATGGCATTTGGCTCTTGTGGACTACGTACTGAATGGTGACATGAAATGATGAACTTATCGAATGCTGAATCTACTGAAAAAGTACAAACTTACCGAAAATTCCAACACTGATATGCATTGGCAAAAAAATTGGTGGTTTTGCTCACAGCGCACCGTGTGGTCAATTTTTTGAAACCTTAATAAAACAATGTTAAGACAAAAAGAATGACACCTCATTTGTTAAAATCGGTTCAGTAGTGTCGGAGTTATGGCTTCTTGATAACCAACATCTTTTGCGTGCGTTTGTTTGTGTGAGCGAGAAGATTTTGCGTGCACCACGATGAAATTCAATATGTAAAATTTTTCAAAACACCAGGCGACCATGAACCAGCAGCAAGCAACGTTGTTTTTTTAATTTACTTTAAAACACTATTGCTCGGTTATTACTGAACCGATTTTAACAAATGAGGTGTCATTCTTTTCGTTAGATAATCTAGTTTTTTATAAAAGAAAAAATAGTAACAACATCTGCACATAAAGGGCGCTGTATTGAAAAGAGTTTTTTAAATGCCTGTAACTTGATAACGGCTGCACCAATTTTAATGAAATTCGACGTATAGTATGCGTGGGACGTGTTCTATCATACGAAAGTGTGCAAAACACCAAGCGATCATTAAGTAGTGAGAAATAACACGAATTGGTTGCTCTACTTTAAAGTGATATTGTTCAGCAAGTACTGAACCGATTTTTATAAATGGGGTGTAATTTTGTGCGTTAGATAATCTAGTTTCTTATAGAAGAAAAATAATAACGAAAATTGCACATAGAGGGCGCTGTATCCAAAAGAGATTTTTAAATGCTTGTAACTTGATAACGGCTAGACCAATTTTAATGAAATTCAACGTATACTATAGTATAAGTGGGATGTGTTCTATCATTTCAAAATGTGCAAAAGGCGATCGTAAATCAGTAGGAAGTAACACGATTTATTTGCTCTTCTTTAAAATGATATTGCTCAACTACTACTAAACCAATTTTAACAATTAAGATTTCATTTTATGCATTAAGACTTCTTTGTTTTTGGTAATGGAACAGTAATAAAATTGTTTGCACATAGAGGGCGCTATACTCAATACAAATTTTCAAATGCTAATTACTACATTGCGTGACGCCAGTGTTGCCAAGTGACTGATACGGTTTTTATAGCCACAGCCAAATGTGTTTTAATTTCAATACTTACCACTGCATATTTCTGTGCAAAGCCACTAAAATTTTTGACTTTCTTTAAATAAAACAACAAAACTGTAATTTTTGGTAAAGACTGAAGATGTGTGATTTTTTATTGATGACGCTAAGTTATTTTTATGATATTTTGTTTTTTTCTTCTTACTTGAATTTCATGTTTTAATTTGCATTATTTCTATATTTAATGCACATAAACACATCATATTGTTAAGCTTAAAGTTACATTCACATATTTAAGACAGCTAGGTGTGTTTATGTGAGTGTTACATGTATGTAGTATGCATGTGTACATTGTACAATTGTGTGCGGGGCAATAAAACGATGGCGTTTACACTATATCTCAAATAAATTACTTTAGTTTTCTTTAATTTTTTTCTTGCATATTCACTTAAAACTTTACAAAACATTTGTACACACAGAAAAACATACAATATAATACTCTTGCAATTTTATTTTTACAATTTATTTTTAATTTTACATAAATAAAGTAAATTTCAATTGATGTTAATAGAATTTATAATAAAACACAACAATTGCAATTCTTACGCATTTAAACATTTTGGTTTTTTTTTCAAATTCTATACGCATAAAATAAATTTAGCTAAGTTTTTTAATTACATCTTTACTTATGTACTAATTTAAATCTAAATTTTTTGTTAAAATTTTATAATATTGTTGCTATTCAAATATATTTGCATATAGTACCAATTATAGCAAATTTGTCTTGCCATCTATTTTTCTTTCTATTAATGCGCTGTTTATTTTTTTTCTTTTGTTTCAGCAATTCTGCAGCATTTTGAAAAAAATTTCATTTTAAAAATTTTATATATTCATAAGATTTGGGCGTTCATTTTCTCTATGTGTTTATTTGCACATGTTTGTATTTTAATTCTACTAAAATACTGCCTTAACTACTTCTGTTTTATTTGCTGTACATGTATTTAATACTCTTTTGTGTAAGATTTATAGTTTGTTTATTTTCAAAAAAATAAAAAATGTGTTAAAAAGAATGTTTCGCTATTTTTAAAAATCTAGCAAAAGTCTTTACTTAACTAATTTTAATCTCCTTATGTAACTTTTGTGAATGCTTCTCGTTTTTAATTGTAAACTATATGCTATTAATACTGTGGGTTTTATATAAAATTTCATGTATCATAAAGTAAACTCACAAGCTCGTTAAAGAAACAAGATAATTTAAGCGCAAAGGAAGTCAAAAAATTAATAGCTAACGCTCAAGTTTTTTACCACCTGCAAATTATATTGTTCAAACACTAAAAGATTTAATGGCATATGCTTAGGCGTAAAATTCAGTTTAAATGTAAGTGCCTGTTAGTATGCAACTTTATACAGAATATGTAGATCAGTTGTTTGAAAGAAAAACTTTAGGAATTACTGTTGCCGTATCTAGGCTAACAAATATTTAAGAAGAACACGAATCACGAATCTTTTGTTAAAAAAAAGCATTTGGATGCGAGCGCACTCAGCTTGAAGTTCGTGCTTTGAGTAACATAGCAAGTTCAAAAATGGTTCTGTTGTCGAAAAGTTAATAAAAGTATTCAAGTACTCAAGACTTAGTCAAAGTCTAAGTCTTTTAAAAAGTATCAAAAAATTAAAAACTTGACAGAATTCTATAAGTATAAAAAAGTATCCATAACTGTATACCGTAATTCAGTGTAGAGCCTATGTATGTAGATGCATGTCAATGTGTGGGCCGAACGTAATCGAGCCATTCCGAATATTTCGCTGTGAGTACACATAAATGCATCCTCTGCGTGAGTTTTGCAGCAATTGCCAGCAACCTTACACTGCTCTAAATCAATGCGGACTGCATACGCAGTTAAAGCATTCTCAAAAACATATACTTTGCTCTTTTCTGATTGGTTATGACGCCACTAGCTAGTTTTTTTTCTTCAGTACAAGGAGCAGATATTGCTAGTTGTTCTGTACACTTGTCAAATTTGGAAAATTGAATACCAATGCGGCATGTGCAGCATATGAGGTGTCTTAATGTATTTCATATGCAAATTCGGAAAACGCAGTCCGCATTGATTTAAGGTACACAGCAAGATCGATTACAAACGAAGCATTTTCATGCATAAGTTTCCTTAGAGTATCGATTTGATTCCTAGATGTTCCCAACAACTTTAAAAATTAACAAAAAAGTCTTTATTATATATTAAAGAAGTCTTATAGTGTCATGCTAATGAAAAAATCGTCATATATCGAAGAAAGGGAGATGTTTTTAAAGTATTATATAGTATCAAAAATTTAATTGAAAAAAAAAGTTTCGAATAGTATTACAAATGAATGATAAAAGTCGCCAGAAAGTTTCAAATAGTATCGAAAAACATTAAAAAACTTGAAGTGTCTGTCGAAAAATCAAAATCTAAAGCTATCGAATATTATCGAAAAGCAAATAAAAGTTGGAAGGTTCGGTGTTTTATCGGAGAGTCTCAATGTATTGAATTGTATAGAAAAATTTTAAAAAAATCGAATAGTTTTGAAGAGTATTGTGAGTTGAAAACAGGGATTTAAGTTTTGTGAAAGTGTAAGGAATTGAGACTAGAAATGTAGTTTTAAGAGGCCGAATATACTTTTTTTTGTCATGAACACGCAAATTTACTAAAATGTACATTTGCTAAAAACTACTAGCAAAAAATAAAAGATCTTCACTTTTCAAAACCCCAAGCAAAATTAAATAAATTTCACAAAAACAACATAGTGTAATTAATATAAATTTACACATTGCAATTATTTTCATTTACTCAAACAAAAAAAGTAATTATTATGAATTGTCCAAATGTATCGAAAATGTACTGAAAATGTGCTGAAAATTCGCCAACTGTAATAAAAATGGGCAAATGTTCTGAAAACTTGTCGAATAAACTGACAATGATTTTTCAGGCCGCTCATGTACCGAAAAAATACAAATATACCGAAAATACCATTGCTGGCCGACAATAGTGTTGAAAACAACGTATTGTTAAAAAATGTTAAAATGTCAATATTGGCCACAGAGGGAGAAGCAGTCTAATATCTATTTTAACGAATAAAGCTGAGTAGATACTACTAAAGGATATAGGTTTTTGCTATTTTCTGTGTGTAGGCTGCAAAAATCTTAAGAAGCTAAATTAGGGGACTCCTAAAAAATATTTAAGTACACAACTACAAACATTTTTCTTTGAGTATGTTAAAGATCAATATTTTGTCAAATTTCAACTTCTAGTATCACTTGCATATGACTTATGAGTTAAACTTATATCCACAAAAACTGCATCGGGCGTTTCAGGCTTTTTAAATTATTTGCGCTACTAAAATGTACACGAAAACCAAATAAGAAAAATGTCCTAAGGAAATTGCTTAAAAATGTTTGTTGTGTTCATGACATTATGATGTAACTGGTTGGTTCAAAATGCAACTCTATTCTTAAATATCGCTACATATGTTAAATTCCAATAGATTTTGATAATTTTCTTTTAAAATGTTTTTCAACTTTGAAACTCCAGCATCAAATTTAACCATTCATATGAGAAAATGGGTTCTTCATAAGTCCTATGAACTTCCCATGATAAAGAATGATTTTAAACACTAAATATTTTCAACATATTTTCTGCCAATGCAATTTTATCATAAAAATAAGAAAATAATTTCAAATTATATAAAGTGAATTAGAAGAAAAACTTTAAAATAATCCTAAAAACATGCACTTTAAATTACAGTAGTTCTTCGCTATTTTCACTTTTACAATTTTAGTAATTATCCGAAACTTCCATTGCACATTTTTAAGATCTAAATAATTGCAGACATTTGTTGCTAACCAAGTTTCTTAAATAGAAAAAAAAATCGATGATATGATTCATAACATTTATATGTTACATATAAGAAAATTCACTTATCAGTTATGTATTTTATTTTGCTAAAAATTTAAAATATTCTATAATTAAGCGCTAAGTATTGGACAAAAGAGAGTTGCTTACTGTTTCTCATCATGCTATGTGTATGGAATATGTCTTTCTTTTTGTTAAAGTTTTCGCTTGTTTTTTTGCACAGTGTAAAGACGTTAGACTTTCCATTTCAGTAAAACACTTAATAAAAATTTTCATATAATTTTTCGTAAATAAATTCTTAGAATTTTCGCATTTCTTTTGTTTTTTTTTTTTTGTTTAGATTAGGTATCATAAAATGTTTTACTTTTCGTATTTGGTTTTATATTTCTTTTTTCGTTTTTGTTCAAAAAAAGTAGTACATACATTTTGAAAATAAGGCCTGTGGATACATTATAAAAAAGCGACACTAGTTCTTCATATCATTAAGCATCAATTCATATACATACACATTTAACAATGTATAGTAGTAATTAAGCATTTTGTTATTTTTTTTTTATTTTTTCAGCAAATTCTCATTTAGTTTTTCAACGAATTTTTAATTTTATTTTAAATTTAACACTAAAAACGTGCAGAGCTGCGCTGTGTTTGTAGAGTGCGTGCTGTAATCTTAATTTATGTTTTCGTTTATTTTTTCTCTTAAATTCATATAACACAATATATCGTTTTTTTTTTTGTTTTTCTACTGTAGATATGCTCATGAAATGTATGAGTTCTTATTTTAGTTTTTTCTTTAAAAAAATTACAAAATTTCAATTGGAATAGGAAAAGGACGTAGAAAAAAAATGTCAGCCTATACTTAAGATTTGCTTGGAAATTGTAGAGTAGAAATTTCTACCATATTATTTGGTATGGTTTGTTTTCTTGTTTTTATAAAAAAATAGAAAAATATTTTTGTAGTTGTTTATTGTTAATTCGTTTTTTAAAAAAATATTATTATGAAAAGTTCAAGTTTGTTAAAAATTCTTAATAACTGTTTCGAGAAATTGATTTGTAAAAGGTTTTTAATGTGTAAGGTTTTTATATTTAATTTTTAATCTTTGGTTTTTTTGTTTTTTGTATGAAAACTTTTAGCTGAAAAATAAAGGTGTATTTTTTTTTTTGTTACATTTAATATTTTTTATTTATTTTAATGATTGTGATTATTTTATGTAGATTATTTCAATATGTAGTTATTCTATTTCAAATTTTTTATTTTTTTTTTCTGGTACTTTCTTTTGTGTTTATTTATAATGTTGTTTTTATTGATTAGGAAAACTTTGCGCATCTGTTGTGTTTTTTTATGAAATGTTAAAGTCAGGGCTATGTGGCTCTTGAAAAATTTTCTTTTCAAAGCTGTATTCTATGTGGACATGTTACCATCTAAGCTAGTTTTTAAGAAAAGAATAGTTTTCGTTGGACAAACTAGTTAACATGTATGCTTGAAGGTATGCAATGAAAATTTTAAGCAAATGCACTATGACTGGGGATGCCGGTGTTAGGCATACCTAAGAACGTAAGTCCTGAGCCACGGCTGAAGTCCACTTACTCAGTCCAACTTTTATGCAGAAGTACTATACCAGGCAAAGTGAGGCAATAAAGACATATCGTTTTCATTATAAGCTTGTCAACGAGGAGGCACTCAATCGTGGCTCAGTACTTATATCCTCTTGTATACCCAGCTTCGGCATCGCTAGCCACAGTAATTCTGTATTCAAGTTAAGGTAAGTAGGCAGCCTTAGGCCGCGGATCAGAACTTACGTGCTATAGTTTGTTCAACAACGGCTTCGTCAGCCACAGCGCTTTTACAACAAAATTTTACTGATTGCTTTCATGCACTTGACTAGAAGGCAACTAGTTTGGCCTTGGAAAAACTTGTTTTCTCTAAAAAAAAAAAAATAGTGTGGCCGATAAATTATCTAAAAAATATATTAAACTCAAACAATTTGGCATTGAGAACATTCTATCGAATCAAAGTAAAAAAAAATAAAGCTAAAAAGGGAACGTAGATTTAACCATTTTTATGAAGGATCACCCACTTTAAAACAGCATATAACTGATATTCAATTATTCTATTCAATTATTATTGCTATCTCAGATAGCTTTTTTTGAAATTTTTCCTATAAAAATACGTTACATGCTATTCACTTGCATCATCAAACCCATACTAGGAAACAACGACAATACAGATTCCTGTGAATTTTCCTATTCATGATCCTTCGTTTGAAGAACAAAACATAGTGACTGAAAACTAGCATTTATTTCATACAACGAATTATAATGTCTGCTGCAAAGTGCAGTCAAACTGCCCGCTTCCCACTTCAAAGCAAAACTTAAAAAACCCCCAACCACACCCATAACATAACATTTCAAAACCATGCACCGATATAAACAAGAAAAAATATAGCGTCTTTTGGAAAACGCTTTGAGAGTCAACGTTAATGTCCAAAAGTAAGAAATGATTTTCAGCTCCAAGTCAAAATTTTTCTCTGTTGGATATTGAAAGCTTAAATTCCGTACAATTTGATTTCCAATGGTATAGAGTTGCTGTATCGCATCGTATCATAACATCATGTGCAAAACAATGGCTTGCTGTTTTCTGGAGCTGCTACCCGATGATGAAAGGGATTCATAATACTGGTGAGGTAAGATTTTGGTAGACTAAACCAAAACCAAATTCTAAGTGTTGAAAAGTGTCGGGAGTATGAGTCGAAGAAGACAGTGGTCAACCAAGTTAACGAACATTAAGAGTAGGTATTGGAACTTTACTGCCTCACTTTTCCGCCGCTGCTGCTGCTTACCAACACTTTGTGAGATGCTGATGTTGATGCTGAAACGATATTGCGTGCACCCGCTAATTTGACCTCCGACAGATGACCAACTTTAGTGATCAGCTAACTAACAACCACCATACCATGGAAATGTCCAGCACCATCAGTGCGGTAACATCAACGGACGTGCAGTGCTAGTCAGTTTATGACGCGCCTGCGGTTTCTCACCGTAATCGTCAAAGCGATACAACGGCGATATCTTTAAGCCCGTCTTCTCAGGTATTATCTTGAAATGGGGTTGTTCGGTGCTAACAATCAGTGGGCGTTTCATCGAGTGCATGTATTCGGAGTGCAGAGCGCCAAGCGGACGCCGCGTGCTGGGCACATTCATTTTCTTGCAAGGCTCGGGTTTGGTCTCGGCGTTTATTTGGCAGTTGTGGGGCGAGTATTTGTTCGGTTTATATATCGAGAAAATGTTATTGATTAGGCTCAGCGCAGAGTTACCCGCACCGGCAGCATGATGCACGCTGGCTGTGGGCTGTTGCGTCTGCACCGGGTGTGTTTCAGGATAGAAATTGTTGTATTTGTACGAGGGCAGTGATTCCGGATAGACCTTGTGGCCATAGTTATGATAGGCATTAACGGCTGCGTTTGTGGCGGCAGTGGAAGAGCGGTGAAGGGATGAGCCCGCATGCTCAAAAAAATGAAATTGGCTTGCGTTGTTGTGCTGTGACATTTGTGGCGGCGATGGCATACCCTCTAGCAGAGATTTCTTGATTAACATGCGTTCCTGCTCGCGGTCATGCATAGCGATGGGTTGACCGTTGTTATAACAACCTACATTGACATTTTTAACTTTCAAATTGCTATGCATGTTGCGTCGCTGCATGTCCAAGTCAATGGGACTTGGTGGTTTCTCCAGCTCCTCCCAATACTTCTCCAGATCGATGTTAAAATCCTCAAGATCCATTTCAGTTGAGTCCGAACAGGAGTCTTCATCATAACGCGATGGTGGTTGCACTTCCAGCATGGATTTGCTACGTGCCGGTCTCCGGTAGCTACTGGAAAAATGGCCCGATGGTCCAACACTGGGTGCTGCAGCCAAGTAGCTTTCGTCCTCATCTAGGAACTTGTCTTGTTGTAGTAAACGTTCACGTTCGTCACGTATGAAATGATCTAGATCAATATCATATGGATCCACAGCACGACAATGGAAGTGCTCCTCCTCTTCGGCCGCAGGATGATGGCCCGGACAACGCAGACGAGAGCGCGGTCTCGGTGGTGGTGGTGGCATTGTCATATGAAGCTGTTGCTGGCGGTGGCAGCAATAGTCATCGGCTGTGCAGCAACAAATCATTGTTGGGGGCGGCGGCGGCGGCAACAGTAGCGGCTGCTCGCGCTGATAATGCAGCGGGTAGCCGACGGCGGCCGCACGACGATTGCCTCGGTCCTCCCATTCGGTGAGAAGGTTTCTGTTGCTGCCACTGCTGGCGCCAGCTCCATATATGCCACCAATACCGCCTACGCGGCGGGAACGTCGTTGTTGATTGCAGCTGTAAATTTCGTCTAACAGACACTTCGAACTGGTGCAGCGTTCACGTGCACAGCAGGTGTGCGCATGCGCGGCATGACTGCTGAGCGCATTGTCCAAACTGCCACTGCCACAGTAGTAACCCGAGCTTATGGAACGTCGAAATGCCTCTTTCTTGTCACGGCGTGAATTTGTCGGTGGTGGTAAATCATAGTCCATGACATCGAATGGTGTGGTCTTGGATGTGGCACTAAAGGAGTACGATTTCGGCACATGTTGGCGGTTTTTAAGTATAGAAGTGGTATGCACATGATGACCGGTGTCATAAGCACTGCCGGTGACGTCATCGGCGAAACAACAACTTTGCGATTTTGGGTATTGGAAGTCTTTGCAGCTAGTGGAGCGATGCAAGCCATAGCCCGGTGAGGTTTCAACGCCATCTACGCGACCATCCCTAGCACGTTCGAATTGATCAAATCCTACTCTCCCACTATCGCCAGCTCCACCCATATCATAGAACTCATCCTGCTCACGTATATTGCGCAATTTTCGATATGTACCATACTTAATGCAGTCGGGCACATAATCTTCCTCTAGGTCCTCCGAACGATTTGAATATATATTGTCGGTATACCAAGTTGGATCCAGTTGTTTTGGTTTCGGTTTAGCCTGTAACATTCTTTCTCTCTTCGATTGACGGTAACTCTCAAAGCAAATGTTTTTCATCTTTTCCAGTTTTTGCTCACGTATGCGTTCCCAGTTTTCCCAATTTTTATCATTTTTACTTCTACCATTATTGTACTGGAGACCATTGTTCAGATTGTACTCGCCTTCTCCAGTAAAATTATAACCATATTGTTGTTCTTGTTGTAAATTAGTATTCTTAGTTTCACTAGTAGTTGTATTTATGTTTTTATTACCTACACCTAAACCACCTAAATTATTATGACTAGTTGTACTGCCACCGCTATCGGTAACTACAATTCTTATTCTACGTTTGGTCTTATCGAGCAATTTCGATGACAAAGATGATTTTTGTGGCTTATCACGTTCGGCTGGCGGCTCTTCTGGCTGTCACACCTCCTGCAGATACTTAATGGGGCAATAACCCTGACGATTGTCGGCGGAACGTACCATAACCATGCCATTGACTTCGTCACCAGTCTAGAAAGAGATAAAGCAAAAAAAAATAGAAGATTTAAGTAGAGAGTTTAAGCGCCTTCTTATGTTTCGTTTCATCCTGAGTACACTTTAGCAACCTTGCGTACTGTTTTGAACAATTCCAGCAATTTTTTTTACTTACCTGAATAACAATTTGATCCCTTAGTAAAGTCATATTCTCTCCACGTTCTCCATCCGATACCTGTAAGTTGTGCGTTACCTGCAATGGTTTTTCATTTGCATTCAAACGCACGCAGTATTTCGATGGAAAAAAGCCAACACGCCCTAATGCTTTGCCCTTCCACCAGTCAGGGTCCGAAGTATCAATGACGGTTACCTATTAGAATATAGAAATCAGATTAGCAAAAGTTCAAATTATCAAATTATTCTCAACATAAAGTTCAAAATGAAAAGTTTATTTTTAACGCTGCAAAAAAGTATGCAATAGAAAAATATGCAATACGTGTCTCCAAAGTGCTACGAAAATTTTAACTTATTCTTAAAGCATAGATTTAGGAGCTTTGTAAATGTGCTAGTATGCTATGAAACACCAAAAGTGTTGCAAATATAATTCCTATGAATTTGATTTAATACAATCGTAATCCTATTTTTCTCTTTTCTATTGATGTTTATTCCGATGTGCGTATCTATTATGTGTCTTTTGTTTTGTTCTTAGCAAATTCGTTTGAATTGATTCCAGACTTGACTTGTGTAAACATTATTTCCATTTGATTCCGAACTTTACTTGTGTAAACATTATTTTTATTTATAAAAAATAACGCTCCATTGTTTCATTTGCTTTAGAGACATTTCAGCTGCAGGATATGTTGCAAAATGACGAATATTTTTTTTATATTTTTATAGTAAATCATAGCTGCAGGCAGCAAATAAATCGTTAGTATTCGCAATTAAATTTTATTGATTCCTTTTAGCAAGATATTGTTACAAAATCTTTTTGAGGCAGCATTTAGAACGCACAGCTTTTGGGTGTATATAACATTAAATGTATTTTTTATTTTTACAGCCTGAGGCAAATGTAAGATTTGGCACGAGTAGGCTAGTCTCACCACGATGGAGAAGATATGACTGGTACGGAAATGATTTACTTATTCCTTATCAAATTTGCTCAAGCTCAAAATTCAGCAACTATAACTATCACATGATAAAAATCCATTCTTTTATAAAATTGCACGCAGCAAAAATATCATAGCATAAAATTGGCGTGGAATAAAAATCTCATGGTATTTTTAGTTTTACATCATAAGAGTTTCATCTTATGTGATTTTTAGCTAAATATGTGATAAAAGTACATAGAAAGTACTACTAAACATTAATAAAACTTAAAACTTATGGCTGAGTAAGACTTAATTTTTATCTCTTAAAATCAAATTGAGTTAAAGTTCTATGAGACAATGAACTAACTTTTGAATGAATAATTTGAAACCACGAATGCGATTTTTTTCATATCAAAGGCTATGGACATACATACTTTGCAATAGCGCTCTTGGTTAGTTAACCTACATACAAAATAAATATCAAGACTTAGCCAATTCGTAAGTTGTACGATTAGGTCGTTTGAAAATCAAAATAGTTTGATTTTTATCAAGAGGCGATCTTATTTATAGCGATACATTTTTTATAAAACTATTTTTTTTCTTTAAATTTTTAAAATTTGTACAATGGTTCAACTTAAGTCTAGAATTATTTAAAGCAAATTATAAACTGGTTAAATACTACAAACAATATAAATCCTTTCTTTTAGGCAAAAAGTATCCCATATACTTTTACCTAACTGATACGCTCCTTTTTGCGCGTTACAAACGAATGAAAAAAGTTAATATACCCTGCGTGTAGGGTATATAAATACAACAAGGAGACTATGAAAAGGATGAACACTGTAGCACAGCTGCTATTGTCACGCAACTTCAAGAAAATAAGAGGAAATTTATAGGAAAATACACAAAAATGCACTACAAACGTAGAACCACAAAAAATGTGATAAAAAATGCAGTGCTTGTTGATGCGTGCTGCTGTTTGACTATGTCAACAGTGACGCGTTAGTTTGTATGCACTGGCAGAAGTGTGACATCGTACACAAAAAATATAATACGTCAGAAAGAAAAACTTGCAACAGCTGCGTCATCCGAAGTTTCCATCATGAATGCGCGAATACGAATCATTAAATTTTTTTCAGTGCTGTGTTGGCAGTGTAAAGAAATAAAAAAAAGTTTATGTCTGCAAAAAGCGAATTAAATTAAAATGACAAAACTCTGTTACTTCAGTCTTTCATCTTCACAGATTATGTGGTTGTTGAATGCATAAAATTCTCGTTCTGCATGCAGCTTAGTAATCAAAGATAATTCAACTATTTGTTTAATGGTTTTTTTTGTATTGAAAATGATCGCATGAGCTTGCAATTTTTGTTTATTGGATTTATTTATAAGACGCATAATGAAAACAACTGAAAATGCAAGTTGCTCTACAGTGTATGGAGCAAAAATAGCTTAAGCATTCATTATAGCAAAATAACTAGTCTATGTCAAATGAAAAAGCAGAAAAATTAGTGGCTGAGCTATTTGACGAGATCAGCATTGTCAAATAGTCATTTCGGTATATTTCAGGATTGCACGAGAGTATTCGAAAATTTTGTAGAAACCAGCATCGATAGACATAACAGCAAGGATGATGAATGAAGTTCAATATTTAGTGTGTACGCTTTTGCATACTGTTAATATTTCAAAAATGTACAAGCTTTCAATGAATATTAGTTGCACATTAGATTGCATATTTTTAGGCGTTTTCACTTTTATACAGTAAAAATCATACACTTCAGTCTTTGCTTACCTTATAGCCGGCTTTTAAGTCCAACTCATCAGCATGGCGCGCCTTAAAGTTGTACAAAATTACATACAAATTTGTGGGCAGCAAACGATGTGATTTCTGTTGAAAAAAATATTAAATTTTTTAACGAAAAGTTCAAAAAATGAGACTTCTGTAGAAATAAAAACAAAATTCAGCAAATTAGAGCAATAAAATTTAATAAAGATAGACAAAAAAGAACAAAACTTATACACACGCAGAGCACACCAACAGAGGAAACTCAAAAATTGAAGCAAATAACAGAATACCTGAACGTTTCTTACTGGGGATGGACATGGTGAGGTGCTGGCCGATGATTGTGATTTCTCCATATCATCTGGTAAATCTACGCTGCCGCCACGCATACCGCGACTGGCATAAAGTAACTTACGTCCCTGATGTGAGGGACTGGAGGGCGCTGTAAATGCACGAGTGAGTATGGCTGGTTAGTAGTTGGTTATCGATTTGTTGGTGATGTTGGTGTTGTTTTTATTTTGGTTTTTTGATAGTTGGAGTGGTAGTTGAATTTGTGGTAGTTGTGTGGCATGTAGGCGTGACAATACAAAAAAATCAGTTGAAATTAAAAGAAGCATAGAGTTGTGTGCAAGTGTATGTGTGCGTAGAAGAAGAGATGGCGTACATACAGTTGTAGTAGGTGCATTTTTTTTAAATTGTTGATTTTATTTCGTAACGAGATCATGAATTTTCAGTTAAGTTTCAATAGTTCGAATGAAAATATAACAGATAAAAAACACAAAACAAAAGAAAAATATTATTAGTTTTCAGATTTCATTGGTTTTTTTGCGTATAAGTTGAAAATATACTTCTTAAGGCGGGATAGTTTGGGATAATGAATTTCATTGAGATGGTAAACTACTTCAACTTTTAATGAAAAATAATTAAATAAGCAATTTTTACATCATTGGTTTTACATTACAATTTTACAAAGATAATGAAATAATTCAATTTGCTAGTGTAAAACTGATTTCAATAATTTGGAAAACTACTACATGTTTCTTAAGGAAACTAGTTAATTTTATATTTGTAATGAATGAAAATTCAAAAATTTAACAAAAAATATTTTTGGTAAAATTAGTATGCTAATTATACTTGAGCAACAATGCGTTATTTACAAATGAAGCATTGGAATGCGTTTTGTGATTGTTTTGCATTAGCGATGGCATAATGAACGATCTAGTATAAGAAAAAAACATTTTAAAAGCTCTTTAAGCTAAAGCTGTAAAGATTTAAAATCATGGCGATTTTTTGTTAAATTGTAATTTGTTATTTTGTTGGTTTTGTATTTGGAGCATATAATTTATTTTAGTTTTTGTAGTATTAGCTTGAGATTTATATTATGAAATCATTATGACAATGTTTTGGAATCTTTTTTTAAAGAAAAAAAATTTTAAAAATACTCTTATTTTAAAAAAAGAAAAATATATTTTATTATTTGAAAAAAAATTTCAAAGTTACTGTCAAATTAAAAACGGCAATTTGGTACTTATTACGCTTAAGCTATATATTGTATGCATGAGGTGATGCATTATAATAAGAGTTTTCTTTGCTTTCGCTCGATCAATGTATGGCGCAACAATTTTTAAACCGAAAATTCTGGGCTGGAATCCCAACTACTCGAAAAATCTGAGCAAAAATGTTGGATACAATTTACATTCATATATTGGTTTGGTACAAGTTAATGTGATAAAAATCTCAGGTACCATATTTGCAAATAAGTTTTAAAAATTAAAATATCATGCTAGTAAAATTTCAAGATAAAAAATAACATGATATAAAAATCTCATGTGATATAAATAGCATATAATAAAAATCGCATGGAAACCTTTGGCTAAAAATTGAAGCTATAAAAAGTTTATAGGATAAAAACTCAAGTACCATATAAGTACATGTAACATAAGCCACATAAAATGCGTACCTTTAAGAAGTTTTTCTAAATTTTTTTTAAGTTTTTTAGCACGAATTTATTTTCAATTTCTAAATGACTTTGCTCCATTCACATGAACATAAAATTTAAAATACACATTTCGTGAATATTTTTATTTTTTGTAAGAATCTCTTAAGATTAATGGAGTTACACGTAGAAATCTAAATGAAATAAAAAGCAGCATTATTAAGTTATGAGAAATTTTTAAAATACTCTGAAAATTTGCTGCGTTTCCATTTCAATTCGTTTTATAATAATTGAGGAGGGATTGGTAGTACAAGGATGTTGCACACAAAAATCTTAAAATTTGCAGATGACTATGGAAAATCATGTGTTATTACATAGTCATAAAGTATTATATGCAATGGAACTACAATATTATTAGATAAAATTTTCATGAGATTATTATAGCAAGCGACGAAATTATAGATTCTTTGGCAATTTCATTTTTGTATTGTATTTTAATATTTTTTTCCTTTCATGCCAAAGTTTTTCAACATATTCTATTTTTGTTTATATGTATTTAGTTCTATTTATTTACATTTTAAGAACCAAAGAAAATAAATAATCTGGTGAAACTTGGAAATAACAAACGTCAGTAATTTGCTCTTAGGCTGCAAGCCTTACAGTGGTCGCTCAATCAGAGATAAAAGTACCAAATTGATCTTAAATACAAAGAAAAGAAACAAATAGCCAGAAAAATTTAAAAATAAAAACTTCAATCACAAACTGAAACATAATATTGAAAAAACCTCTAATATAAGTTCGTATAATTAATAGAAACACAATATATGTTTATTTCAAAATTTCGGATTCAAAAAAGGGTCTTGTACTGACTGAGTTTTTAAAAAATTTCAAAATAATAATATTCATTACAAGGAGCGCATTGTATCAGCGGTTGAATGAAATTTAAGTGGAAAGAAAATTTTTAGCACGCAATTTACTGATCAACTGTGCTAACTTAGCGATATATATTATATAAAAAGAGAGAGAGAGACAGAGGAGGAATTTTGGAAAAACTTAATTTTTTTTTGTCTTTATGCTGTTCTTTCTTTACTTACAATGTAAACGACTGTTGTTCGAAGGCGGTGTACTATGCTCCAGATGACCTCCTGAACCGCCATGATAATAACCCGTCGTCGATGGACCAGCTACTGGCTGCTGACGCCGTCGCATTTGTCCATGCAATTCTGATGATTCAGGTGAATCCAAACTGAGCGATTTCATGCGCAAATTAAGTTTTTGGCGACGTGGCGAATGTGGAGCTGTACAGCGCATAACCAAGAATATACATGAATTTTTCGGGTCATTCAATGTAAAGTTTACATCAAATTGGCGCACAGTTGAAAACAAACATTTGAGTTGAGTTTTATTTTGTGTGTTCGAGTGATTTTGGTTACAAATGTTATTAACATGAGATGAGCGAGAGTGGAGTAAAGAATAAATTCAATATGAGTCAGTTTTAATTTCAATTAATCTTAAGTGTAATGATTATACGTATTTTTAGAATTATTTAAAAACAAATAAATAAACATTTAATTAGAAAGAAATAGAGAGATAAAGTAACATTGAGTTTGTATAAAACTATAGTGTTAAGTTGAATTCCAGTGGAGATTGAGGAGAAACCTAGCGTGGAGTTTTCTGTGTAGGCAAACAGTTGCTGGTGTGTTTTTTGCAGTGTTATTTTTCTATTTGGCGTTTGTTGTATTTTGCTGTTTTACGTTTTTGTTTGGTATTATTGCTTGATATTATTTTTGAGTTTTTAGCAGTTGTATCAGTTTGGTGTGTCATTTTTGCGGTTTTCGTGTGTGACGTGTATTTTGTTTTTTCTAAGTTCTAAGTTTGCGCAGCCATTTTTTTTTTAGCATTCCGTAAAATAATTTTAAAAACATTTATAAGAATTCTTTATATCTTTAAAAACACATAGGTGAACAGATTTGTGCATTTGAATATCTATCTTAAAAGTGATAAGGAAAAATTTTACAAAAGTGCTCTACAAAACATGCTAAAAGAAACAATTGACCAAAATGAAGTAAAAGAACTCTACAAATGATTGAAACAAAAAAGTGTATAATAGTAGCGGATATAGATACAGAAAGCTAAAAAACTAAGTTCAATATTTTTATATTAATAAAAATGAAGTTTCTATCGGGAGTCCATATATCTAGATGCAGGTGATGATTACGTGTTGCTGAACGTTTTCTTATCGCATTATTTTCTGAACCTTGTTCTACAATTTTCTTTCGCATGATAAATAAGCAATTATGTTCAAGGTTTTTTATAGTGTTAAGCTCGACTTTTTGTTGGATATATTGTAAGTAAATTATTTGCAATAGGAAGTATTTAGACAAACAGATCTAAAATAGATCGTTATACTCTGCATTAGAGATATTACGCTAACAGAATGAATTATGTTTATTAAACCAAATAACATTTACAATATCTTCTAAAGAAAGATAAGCAGAAAAAAAAGTTCAGGTATGAGATAACCATTTCACGAAACTTTATTTCATGCTATATTTTTTAACTAGTTCATTTGAAAGACTTTCTGAGATTGCAGTCTTAATTTATTTTTTCGACATGGTTTTTATTTACGCAACTTTTTCGAAAAAACTCCTGATTGCCGAGATATGTTGCATTTTTTCATAAAATACTTGCAGTTAACTCAAATCAATCAGTTTTGTGTCATGAAAATTCAATGCGATAGAAAAACTCTTTTACAATCAATCAGTTCAATTCAATTTGTTTTATAAAAAATTTTTCGCTTTTATTTTTAAATCGATTAATAAACTGATAAATTTAACATTTATTTGAGCACATAGCATATTGAATTCATATGCTGTTTACTTTAACAATTCATGAGCGACAAGGTATCGTATTCCACTGTTTCATTTATCATTTATTTTGATTCAAGTTAAAAATTCAACTTTAGGCGAATTGAATTTTTATATTTTTATTATTTAATAAAATCATGACAGCATGCAATTGAATTTTTCATAAATGCTGGCCAAAAAAGAAATATTATGTCATTTGTCCATAGAGAGCTTAACGAAAAAAATAAAAAAAAACAATGATTTATTTAAGCATTTATGTAAATTGTAGTTACATTCAATTTATTTTATAAATTATTTTTTTAACATTAACACTATCATTAAAATTAAATAATATTCACATAAAAAAAATGTATATATATAAGATACATAAATAATAAAAAATAAAAAACAAAAATTACTATTTCGTTTACTTAGAGTAACAAAGTTGCTAAATTGAATAGTAAATAACATTAATGAAATCTACTGAAATAAACATAATTAAAATATTTTTTTAAAATACAGCAAATATGGCTATATTAGTAGCATTCACGATTATATAGTAATAAATTATAATTATATGTATAACTAATTACATATTTATATACAACATTTACACACTGCAAAATGTAACAACGTAATAAAAGAAACATTTTAAAAATATTTAGTTGAATAAAATTTAATTGTTAAACAAGACCATAAATGAGTAATGAAATAAAAAAATTAATAAACATTTATTGCATTATAGTATAAATTGATAAAAAAAATTGTTTATGTAAAATAAATTATGATGGGCTGCTTAATTTTTTTTATTTCTTTAAATTTTGAGCTTTTTGGGTTTGATGTAAAATAAAACAAAATCAAAGTTTTAACAACATTTTCTAAATGTTTTTCCTATTAGATTTAGGCCATCTATCATGAGATTTAGTTGAACAAAAAAACTAGCAATAAAAAATCATTGAAAATTGAAATGGTTGGAAGTATAATTTCAGTTTTCAATGGTTTTTCATTGTAATTATTTTCGTTCTAATAAATCCCCTGAAGAAACTGAATTCAATACGCTACGTCAGGAGAATGATATTAAAACTTTGTTTTTATTTTAGATCAAACAAAATTGACATCAATTTAAAAAAAATTTAATACTACGCGAAATAATAAAAAATATTGGGCTCAGAATTTAGTGGAAAATACTATAATGTTTTAACTATTTATATAATTTAAGATTACTTGTTATTTTCATATTATCTTTTTATTTTTTTCATTTTAAAACTGCAAAATTTAAATATAATTATATTTTATGTAGAAAATGAATAACGCTATTTGAGGCTTTACTTAAATTAAATTATACTCATATTTTTGACAGCTAAGAGAAGCTTTGCATTTTTATATAGGAAAACATACATAAAGGATAGATAATAATAATTTTATAAAATGGGTTAAACGAACAGAGTTGCTAAAACGTTGCATAGTTTTGGTCAGAGTTGTGCAGAATTTGAAGAAATATTTCAATAGTGTAGCATTATATGAGAACAATGTACATAATTGTAAAGATTTTGAAACATGTCAGCTGAAACATCTTAAAATTTATTTCAACCAAATTATAAGTTTATGTAGAAAAACGCTGAAAGCAGAAACTCAGACAAAATAGCTACACAAACAAGAATATAAAGGGAGCTAAAAGTACTAAGAGTGTTGAGCACAAGCTTTAAAAGCACATAATTGGGCTAAAAATGAGAATAAATGGTGTTAACAAGAGTATAATTAACCCTCCATTGGGCGAAAGAGTACGACCAGAGCTTTTTCAATATTATTTGTAATTAAAATATATTTTTAATAGCTTATTGCACTTGAAGTTTTGTGTACCTACCTAAAACGTTATTAGCTATCTATGAAAAAATAATTCAGGACGAAAAAGTCCATAAAAAATAATTACGGGGATTTTATGATGTACACATAACATTCGAGTCTAATGCGTTCAGCCATTTCTTTTTTTCGTTCTACCATTTATTTTTCGACAATATTTTAACCTGTGCAGGTAATAACATATATGCCAGAAATAATATGAAAATAGAGAAACTGAAAATATTTAACTGGCTGGGAAATATGTACGTTTAAGCGCATGACCAAAAAACGTAGTTTTTATATTTAATTAATTCAAAATACGTAGAGGTCTGACCAGACCCATTCGGTACGAATGTCACTAGCTAGATGTTTGCTTAACGGAGGCTTAAATAAAATATACGAACATATAAAAGCCATACAAAATATATTCAAGTAAGGAAGAAGTAGGATAAATAAATAGGATGCATGGTAGAAACACTAGAGAGAATCATAACATAAAAATGAAACAAAATGTTTGCTAAAAAAATGAGCGATTCATTGATATCTTCAGTTCAGCTCTTTGAGTTTATTTTAAATATTTAAAAACTGAGTTCAATTTATAAACGAAAAAACTCTCATGAACTGCTTTTGTACAAAAAATTATAAGAAAATAACTAATTGATATTATGCATAGTAATTTTTTAGAACAAGTTCTGTAATTGAAAAGAGATTCAGAAGAAAAATATAGAATAAAATTTCGTGGAACGAAATAGTTTTGTTGCATAAGACTAAGAGCGTAATAAAAAAAAAATTATGTCTTGATGTTTTCCAGTTGCATTTATTGCAAGAATTGAAATTTAATCACATGAATTCAAATTTTTTTTATTCTTTGTATTAAATATTTTCCTCGTAGAAAAGATCTAATGAAAATAAGAAATTCGACATGTTATTTAGTAATTCCCAAAAAGATTATTATCTCATGAGACTTTTTCCAACAGTTCTCACAATACTGCCGCCTTCAGGTTTCGTAACATAACTTGTGAAACAGTGAACAGTTATGACAGCATAAAGAGAGTAAATGGGGAGTATAAGAGCAATTGTCCAAATATATTTTAAGTATGCTACATAGAAATATTTATTCACTTTAACTACACTTGATGTAGAAACTGAACTTGAGAGAAAATTTAGCACAACTCTAACTTCTGCGAAAATACTTGGGGGAAAATTTTTTGCTGCCATGGCAACTTTACATTTTAACAAGGGTACGCAAAATTTTTTTCATTTTCTTCTTTCTTTCGTTCATACTTTGTTACGCTTCGTTACAGCTAAATTTAATTATGCTGTTCTTTCTATTGCCGCTGCTGGTTTTGTTGCAATCAAAATCAACACCTTTTCTTTATCATTATCATCAACAACGAGGTTATTCATGCTGCTTATTGCTTAATTCTTTGTTTGTTAGTTTAGTTCATTATCTAAATATTTATATTACGATATTCTTAACTTTTCTTATTTTTTATCGCTAATGCGTAATTTGCGTGCTGTTTTTGTCGGTGTTGCTGTTGGTGATCCTGCTGCTGCTGCTGCCGCTGCTGTTGTTGATGCTATTGCTGCTGGTTTCTCTTTTTCATTTTTCAATATACTTTTGTTACCACCCAGCGTAAGCGGTTCGCCAAAGGGTCGTGTTATTTTTGTATCTCTTGTTTCTGAAACTATTAATTTGTAAAAGTATTTGATGAATTTCGCATTCAATAGAGAAATTAATATTTATATACTTTGAGGCGATTTAAGCGATTTAGCTTTTCTTTTATCAAGTAATCCCATGCTTGGCTTTGTTAGTATCATTTCATTCCAAAATCAATCAAATTCATTGCATTATTAGTAAGTATTATTTGTTTTAATTTTTATCTATTATAAGCTTAACATTAGCGAGTTATTAAGTACCATGTTTTATAAACACAAGTGAGTTTTACAACACAGAGCCCATTAACTTGAGTTGACTTATGTATAAGACTTTCAGATACCGTTAGAAAATTTCAAGAGATAGATAGAAATGAAAAATATCTCATGAGATAGTAATAACACAAAATAAAAAATTCATGAAATTAAAATCACATGACATTTCAGTAGAAGCAATTTCCTAGCTATGAAATGAGTTGCATAAGATTTCATGGTATGCAATCTTAAAAAAAAAAAATCTCATTGAATAAAAACTTTATATGAAATGAATCACATGATATAAAAAGCCGAGAAAAAAAGAAAAACTAGTTTGTTTTATATTAACAATGTAATGATATAGAAAATGATGTAATAAAAATATCATTAAAAAAACTTCTTGTGACACAAAAATCTCATTTGAAGTTTCTTGAGACAAACTATATAAACTTTACCGATGAGATTAATATAGTGAGGTTTGTTTGTTTTTATGAAAAATATATGTATATTAATATTAAATTTCACATCTGTTTCAAAATTATTGCATTTGATTAGTCGTAGGACTCAAACCGACACTGAAGTCTAAATTTTCTTTAATAGATTGTTTTTTCTTTTACTTAATAACAACTCAAAATTAAATCTTCGTGTAACTTTTCCTTTATCAAATTATGTTTAAAGTTTTAAAATTCAGCTTTAGAAATCTACAAATTAAGCAGCATAGAAGTTTTTTAGATCTCTATTTCATGTAATACTTTGAGCATATATTTTTCTTAGCAATAAATATCAAAACTTTTTTTGAATTAATTAGACACTTAGCAAGTAATAGAATTGGGATTTTTTTTCACACAAAAAACACCACAAAGTTTTTGCATTTACAACATTTTGTGGTATCATATCTCGTTATAGTGTTTTTTGTAATCATGGCGAGAAACTTTTTGCAAGTACACCCAGAAATTTATGACACACAAAATTAAGTTGATGACAAAAATTAGGAATGACGAGCAGCTTTTAAGCTAACGAAGTTAGAATGAGCATGGAAATAAAGAGACGCAAAATTTTTATGACAAAGTAAATTGTTTATAATTTGGCAAGAAAATATCATAAAAAAAGATACATAAAAACAAAATCTTTGTAAAAACAGACAGCAGCAATATCAGCAAAATCAAGCAAAAAGCCAAAATTATAGCAGCGAAAAAAAAAAATCAGCAATAATGCTAACGATAAAAATTTTGTGCGAAAAATAAGAAGCAGCACTAAAACCATAACATGTTAACGACAAAAAAAATACGAAAAAAAATAAAAAACCAAAAAAAATGAAAAAAAATACAAAAAAAAAACCAAAAAAATCGAAAAACCTCGACAAACTGCTTAAGATTTTTTCTGTTGATGCTTAAGCATAACTTAACGAAGTGTCTTAAGTGCGGAAGAAATGCGAAAAATCCGAAATAAAGTTAAAGTATTACGTATAATTTACATGCCAAAAATGCATGGGAAAACTAAACTAAAAAAAAGTCACTTCACCATAGGAAACTAGCATAAGAAAGCCAACAAACAACGCGCGTTGAAAACAAAATGGTGCATATAAAAGAGAACGGAAGTACTTTGGAAACGAGTAACGGAAGTGGAAATTGTAGCAAAGTATAACATTTTGTAAATATAAGCAAAATGTACCATAAAAGAAAGCGTGTGAAATAAAAATGTAGGAAAGAGAAAGAAGCGGTCGTAAAGTCGCGCGAAAGCGACTACGAAATGTATGAAGACATTTCTAAGAAAAGGGCATATGTAGTCAAGAGAGTTATTTACAAAAGTAGCTGAAAAGTAAATTTACAAATTGAAATTGAAATTTGAAACTTCTGCCTCAAAATAGTTACTAACAACGTAACTCATATATTCCCTTAATTTTATATATTTATATCATAACTTCATAAGTTAATCAGCCCGGACGCGTTAGTATCAAAAATTATCATTTGAGCTTAACAACTCGAGATGAATATGTGTACGATATAATTGAAAAATTTATTCACTTAAATGTATTTTTGGTCCAAGTTTCCTAATTGTATTAATGGTTTGACGAGACGATTATTTTTTCTTTCGAGAAAAGGCTTTTGAAACAAGTATTTCAACTTATTGTGCTGAAATCTTATGAAGATGAAACGCATACGCTTTTTTGACTTAAGTAGCAAAATTCGCAAAACTTTATATAAATGATAAATGATTTAAAAAAATAAAAACTTCCTTCAAAGAAAATTTGGAATTCAGATTTTACTATGAAAATTCAAATGGGATAAAATTATTATGACTTATCCTAAGAAAAATGTATTTTATATTAAAGGAATAAGAGTGGTTAGTATTTTTCATCAGGAAACTCCAATCAGATTAAAATTGCATGGAATAAAGTAGCAGAAGCAAAAGGTTTCCATGAAATAAACATATGCACAAGGTCGGAACTCTAAAGAGCTCTAGATATTATTTGTGGAAACATTGTATTAAGAAATAATGAGGCAATGATTTCATGAGATAAAAATCTTTTCAGTAAAAATTAATCTTTTCAATGAAGGAATTATGGCATTTTTCCAAACGAAGAAATAAACTTAAGGTTTGTTAGAAAAAAAAATCTCATGTGATAAAAAAAATATTTTAAAATGAGAACACAACAATCAACATTTTATCTCAAAAAGCTATATGAATAAGAATGTTATATAGTGAGATTATTATTTCATGGGATTTTTCATATTATATAAAGTTCTTAACAATCTTATCGAGCATTCATAACGTATTTATTGTCCAAGATCATAAAAGTGAATTTGTTCAGTGGAGGTGCTAACATTTTTCTACTACACCTCGCAGCAACAGTTTCTACAGAATTTATTGCAGAGAAGATATAAACGCATTATGTGGCTAGTAAGGACACTTACCATGCATTTTACCTTCAACATCGGCCAGATGTGGTATGGATATGTCAAAAATAGATTTATCTCATGACATTTTTACACTAAACAAATTATTCAAATCATAAAATATTGAATGTCGAGCGAAATTTTCAAGTTATGGATCTCATTTTCAATTAGCAGAGCTTACAAATGCAAGATTATTTATTTGCTTGATTCAAAAGTTTTGCTATATCAAAGGAATTCACAGTAGTTAAAATTTGATCATAATTTATTTATAATTATAGTAAAATTCAGTTGCTATAGATTTAACAATGCTGAATAATATTTTGATTTGACTTAACTACATAACTTAAGGAGCAACGAAGCCAGAGAAGTATTATCAGCAAAAAAAAAACTTCGAAAATTCTTCAAATCCAAGCTGAAATATCTGGTAGAAATATATTTTTAAATCGCTTAAGTTAGCTCCAACTGAATATTTTTTTTTAAAACCAAGAGTACTAAATACATTTTAAAGTGGTCTTTGTACTTTTTTTTCGAATCAAAACTTTAGAGTTTTTTAAATTTTTATTTCCTACACTTTTCTACACTTACTATACTCAAATAAATTCAATTTAATTAGCTACCTAAATGAGTTCGCTATAAATTTCATTCTTTATTGCCATAACAGCGATTTTAATATTCTGCCACTTCATTACAGTGCTGCTTTAACATTTGCTTTCCATGATTTTTTTTATATTAGGATTTTTTACCGATGTAAAAGGTATATGGGGTTTAAGTGCTATTAATCTTTTTTTGCAAGTTGCTCTTCTGAAAGCTTGCAAAAGGCTTACAGCAATATATTTAATAAAAACTCTCAGCGTTAGACTTAAGCTAATATTAATTTTTTTTTATTTCAAGCTCAAACTATGACTTTGATGTACACAATATTATTTTATATTCACTGAACTCACATATTTAATAAAATTATAATGCTTTTGTTGAAGTTAATTTCTGCATAAAATTTAAATGAGCTTACTATAACATAAAGAATTTTCAAAAGAAATGAGTGACAAAAAAAAATTGTGGAAAACTTCATATGCTACTAAATTAGTGATGAATGAAAACATTACAGTGATGAAAAAAACTTTCAGCATAAAAGCATTAAAAACTCATAAAAATAAACTGAAGTGCCCTATGAAAACAACATTTTTAATGTATACGTGTGTGTGTGTTGCCTTGTTTTTGTATGGGTGTTTTTAGTGCATATATTTTGTTGTATGCGCAAAGTTTGAGTAGGTTTTGTGAATGATTATTTTTTATGAGAGCAGCGCCCTTGACATAGTGACGGCAATACAAGAACACATAAATGCCAAAAAACATACAACATACTACACTCATAAACAGCCATACATACATATGTACGTTGAAACGAGCGTATATTTCATACAAATTTCCGGCAAATTAAATATGATTTGATATAATAACAATTTCCAAGAAAACGTAATACAAAAAATTAAACTGTAAAATCATAAAAATTTTATATTTTATGTTTACAGTGAGTTAATAGTTAATTAATAGCTTTTTGTGTGTGTGAAGAACTTGCATGCACGAACACATAAACACTCTTTAGACACAAGAATTCAAAAGTAGTAGAGAATAACTTCTGAAGTATGTACACACACAATTTATTAAAAGACATTCAGTTACATATATTCAAAAGTAGCTTAATTATAATTGTTTTTAAGTTTTTTATATAATTCAGTATGTGTTTAATTTTATGTTATGTTTTTCTTAAAAAGTTATCTCATTAATGATTATTCATATTAATTCTTGATCTCATTCAATCATTAAATTTTATAACCGAAATTCGTGCTCTGTGAGAATTGTGTTTTTTATCGAAAAATTTTCTTTAACGACGAAGCTCATTTTTGGCTCAAAGGGTACGTCAACAAACAGAATTGCCGAATTTGATCTTAAGAAGAGCCAGAGGCAGTTCAAGAGCTGCCAATGCACCCTGGAAATGCAATGTTTGGTGCGGTTTGGGTGCAGGCCGCATCATTGGACCGCACTTTTTAAAAAACAAACTGAAAATCACATCGTTACAGTCAATGGAGCAAGATACCGTGCAATGACTAGCGACTTTTTTTTGCCCAAAATGGATGAAATGGACTTGGTTAACATGTGGTTTCAACAAGACGGTGCCACATGCTATACGGCACGCGATACCATGGACTTATTGAGATGAGAGTTTGGAGAGCAATTAATTAGCAGCCAAGATCATGTGATTTGACCCCACTAGACTATTTTTTGTGGGGCTACGTGAAGTCTCTCGTGTACAGGGACATTCCAGCCACAATTGCGAATACCTCATAGAAGCTGTTTCGATAAAAATCATTCGAAGATAAAAGACTTTGAGCAAAAAATTATTTTTGTATAATGATATCAACAAAAACTTTCATTAAAATAATTTATACTTAAAATTCTTCCAAATATATGCTTTTTTCAATAAAACTAACTATAAGTTTTGCACACAATGCTTCACAATATGATTCAGTACAACACCAATAACTTTATGCCTCTTAAAAGTAAATAATATAAACTAATCAATACGATTACTTGCAATATGCAAAATAAAAAAATAGAACTTAATCAATCCAATTTATACAAAAAACATTGACACCATCAATTAATTCAGTGAGAACAAAATATTTAACTATTGGCATTAGCGGTGGAGAAATTGGAGAAGTAGTAGTGGTTGTTATGGTAGTAGTAGTAGGGCACGTAATTACTTTCAGGCAATGAAATTGATCGATGCTGGGATGAACGTATGCGCATGCGTCCAAGTCCCGACAGTGGACGAAAACCGGCAAAAAGACGTCGTCGTAAGCCAGAATCGGCAATAAATTGCTGTTGTTGTAATTGAAGTTGCTGCTGTTGCAATAATTGATATTGTGTTGCTACTGCAGCCATTGTAGCTTGATTACTTGTTGTTGCTGCTGCTGCTGAGCCTACGCCAACACTATTCGCTGCCGCTGTTGCAGTATTAGTGCCATAGTAAGTTATACCAATTCCACTGCTGATATATGCCGCTGTTGAAGATGTTGCAGCAGCTGTTGCTATTGTTGTTGTTGCTGCTGCTGTAGTCGTTGTAGTATTTGCCAGCAGGCGATAATCTTGAAGAAAATTTAGTAGTTTTTTGTTGATTCTTTTTATTTGACTCATAATTTTTTGGTTCTTATGACTGCAATTGATGGGAGTTGTTTCTTGCACGGTTGCGTTGAGATTTTTTTATCAGAAAAATTAAATGTGCAAAGGTCATACTATGGTTTCGAAAGATTTCTAGAATAAGCAAATTAAGAAGCAGCTTTTTCTTTATCCACAGAGCTGATAAAGTGGGAGTAGTACTTTTTTTTACACATTTAAAATTCGCGTAAATTTCATAGAGATTTTTCCTCAATTTTCTGCTGTTTTGAATTTATTTTGAAAACTTTATAAAAAAATATATTGACATTGGGAGAAGCAGCAAAACATGGAATAATTGGTATAAAAAGAAATAAAAATTTAAGATGCTCTATAAAAAAGCTGAGCTATTGTTATACATTGAATTTTCTATCAAATAAAACTAAATTAATGCCGTATATAATATATAAAATAAATATAAATTTTTTTATGAACTTTAAAATGAAATTAAAAAAAAAAATATTGTTACGGGGTGAATATTTTGATGGCTTATTCTTACAGAACATTTTTACAGAAGTTATCATTGTGAAAACTCATTATAAAAATGGGGAAAGTTACGCTGAGACCGCTCGCAAAATACGCGCAAGAAAATGCACCTAATGTGCCAGCAATTAAAATAGTGGTTAAAAAATTTGAAAAAACTGGGTCGATTATGGACAGTAAGTCTCTTTTGCGTCCACGTGCCGGTCGATCTCTTGAAAACATTGCTGCTATAAAGGAGAGTACCGCCGAAAGCATCGTTCTCAACAACTTAAAAATTCACTAGTTTTTGGCCTATCATCAGAGCCGCGTTGGCAATTTGACGGATATTTTATACCATACATAATCGGAACATCTCTACTTTACAATTCAGATAAAATACAATATTACAGCTCGCTTAAAAATTCGTGTTTTTATTTTTAAATAAAAAAGTACGCTCTTTTTTGACACCCTCAGTTTTGCTATTTATCAGGTCACGACATTACTACTTTTAATTAGAGAAGCTAATCTTGAAACTAAATATCACAACAGTATCAAAAGTATTTATCAAAAACACTTTTAGCAATACACTAAAGACATACAACTTTTATAACTTAGAAAAATAGCAACAAAGTGTTGGTAATATTTATTCTATTGCTGTTTCGATGTAATGGCATCACATAAATTTGATTACATACATTGAAAAGGTGTAAAAATTGCAATGCAACAATACGCCTACATAGAAAATTTTCACCTTCTACTTGAAAAGCCTTTTGCAACATTGAAACTTTTTTCTCTCCTTTGCTACAAAAGTTATTTAAATTTATTGCTACCTTTAGTTGAAATAGTTGCAATAGCAGCAGAATGTTAGCAATAACACAAGATCAAAACATTTTGCAGCTGCTAAAGATATTTACTACATCGGCAACGTTGCCAACTTTTTTCTATATATTTTAAGTTTCTTTTTCATTTCCAACTCATATGTCACGTTCAGGAACTTAGTAATGCTGTACCTACATATACTGCGAATAAACTTTATTTAGTTTTACTTTAGTTCAATCTTCTCAACATAAAAACAACATCGCCACGCTCTCATCAATAGGCTGCTATTTTTTTGTGTCTTGTATTGGGTGGGCGTTTTCATTGCAATTTGCAGCATATATTGCTTTCGTTTTCAAAGACATTCGTTAAAGTATTATTTCGTTTAAATAATTTCAAGTTAGTCACTAAAATTTTGAACAAAAATTCATTATGCTGCATTAATCTCATGGATGAACTGCGATAATCATTTGAACTCTATTACAAAGTAACATGTTATTTTTTTTGGCACTTTGACAGTTTAATACCGATAAAAAAATTATTTTTGCTAACCTTTTTTTTGTAGAGATTCATTGAATCCTTTTGCCGCCCATTTTTTTTCGCATGCTAGAAAATTAATTAATTTTATCGCACACAAATCATGATCAAAAATAACAAAAAAAAAGAAAAAATCTTAAGCATTTCATTGAGCTAAGACTTTGCCAACTCATTGTCCTTTATGTATTTGTGTGATGACTTTTCTTTCTCCAGTTCACAACAACTTCCTGGCACTCGCAACAATTTCGCTTGTAGTCGTTCTGGTTTTTGTGTAGGAGTTTATGACTGGAAAATTTGTCATTTGCGAGTGTAGCAGAAAAATATTTAACACACACTCACTTACTCGTGCAAACACACAAATAATCGAAAGGACACAACATTTGTACTAAGTAACAAATAAGTATACCCAGCGGGAATTAAATGTGTGATGCAAGATATCAAAACATAAAATCTCTTTGTTATAAAAAGTGATGCAAATCGGAATTGTATACATAGTTTTCTTGAACTTGCGAAATATCATAGCAGATAAAAACCGCCTTTATTAATCTTAAAAATTTCCTTTTTTTCTTGTTTTGTCAGTCATTTTTCCTCACTGAAGTTGATTTTATTTTACTAGACCAAGTGTCTTATTCTGCTAAATTGATCCCTGCAACAAAACGTATAATTACATTCGTAATTGTTTAGGCGTTCATGCCAAGTGACAACATCATCATGGTTTTTCCTACTTGTCAATCATAAACACACATTCACAGTCACAAAAATTAAGAGTTCTCTTTCGTGGGTATTTTGCTTATTCATTCATTGTACTGTCATGTTTTGTTAGCATTTGACTTCTTTTTTTTCTAGTACATTTTTTCGGGTATCCTTGTTCTCTTCTGATTTCCCTATTTGCTCAATTTTCTTGCCATATATCACTTTGTCGTATTCCGCCTTTAAATTTTTGTCTGTCTTCTGGAAATTGTGATTTTTTTTTTCAGACCCATTGCTGTAGCTGCTACTACATGTAGTAGCTACTAATTTTTGCCTTGGGTTTTCCTGCAACTATTCATTTTGCATTCATGGCACGTGCACTTGACTTGACTTTCAATACGTGGGGGACTCCATTATACGTACATGGGTATGACTCGTGACAGCAGAGACTTTTTGGCATTAAGTGCCATTACAGTGATACCTGCAAAATCTTCAAGGCTAAATTGGGTTTTAAAATTCATATTCAAATCTAACGGCTTAGAAAAATGCTTGAAGCTATTTAAATTCATAAATTAGATAGAAAAGATTCTTTTTTATAGCAAGCAACTGAAGTGCTTTTAATCCTGAATTTTGAAGTACCTTAAAAATGTAAAACTTTACGTATTCTGGATTTAAAAAAGTTTTCTTTATGTTGCGAAACTTAAATTGAATAAAAGTTTTTCGTAATCGCATCCTTAAAGTGATCACAACAAATTCTTTTGTTATCTCACGCATAGCTAATTGTATGTGCGCGCGCTTTAACTTTGATTCAGGATATAAGTGAAACCACAAAAAGCACAGCAAATCAGAGGACTTGTTAGTATGCTCCACCTAATAGACTCGTTCATAAATAACAACCGCAGCTGCGACAGCTATAGCGCCTAAAAGATGGCAGTGAGAAGCACACGTTGTGTATGAGAATAAAAGCGAGGAAACTACGAATGTATCGTAGTAGGAGAGGAAGTGTGTAAATATTTGTTAGAAAAAGCACGAACAAAAAAACGAATGAAAACGTTGAAAAGAAGGACAAAGCAAAAATGTAGCAAGACAAGAAAAATTGCGCAAAGGATGCGGACTACAGCCAAACAGGCTCAGACTTAATGCCATGAATAATGATGCACACATAAATATGTCTGCAAAGTTTTTAACACAGACCCAGCCACATACTCGTGGGCGTACATACCCAAACTAACACACACTAACATAGATCATTGTGTCAGCTAAAGCTTTACAAAGATTTACCTATCATTTTTTTCATGGTTATACTCATACACGTTGAGTAGGTTTTGCAGCTACTACTAGCAAAAGTTGTAAAAAACTTTCCGAAAATATTTCAAAGGCTGTGGAAGGATGAGGAGAAAAATAAAATGCTCTGATGAGAAACGGAAGTGGCTATTAATCGTTGCATTTGTCACTCTGTGTGTGCAGCGTTTGCAAGTAACCAAGTACTATGGCTGGCATTACAGTGAAAGAATCTTTTGCATACTTATAGGCGATCACCATATTTGTACTATATCAACTATTTGTTATAATTCTTTAATGTATATAGGTGATAGGGCTTCTAAAACAGCATTCCAAAATCCTATTTTTTTGGTATCATGTCAGTATTAGTAATTCAGGTATGCCAGGATAGTTAGTTAAATTTCCCAAAAGTTAAGTTAATGTTTTATCTTGTTTTCTTTAAAAAAAAAAGTTGTTTTTATAGCTTTATGTTACGAACACTACCCTTGTTCTTCGTTTTAATATGGAGAGTTTAGAGGGGTAGGAGGAGAAGCCTTATTTAGGCTAGAAAAATCCTACAAGGTATCTATGTAAGCCACTTTGATTATTAATAAGGAAATGAAGATTTCTTTGAAATTCTTTTGATCTCAGATTTTCGTTAGTATTTTCTGCGGTCTTTATATGAATTCTTTTGCTAATTGAATGGATTAAATGTGTATTCATTTCTTTTTGTTCTCTTTTTTTTAAGCTGTAGCTGTTGCAACACTATTTTGCTACTTTAATCTTATTTCGATATTTTTTCTACATTTAATAGTTGCTTTTTTTATAATCCACTTTATTTTTATTTGAAGATTTTTCTTTTCACCGCCACCGCCTGGCATTACATTTGAAATTCAGTTAATTAATTGCTTGGTTTTCTTTGAGCTTCCATCAGTTTCGTACATTTTCTATTACATTTCATGTTACATATTTGCTATTTTCAGTAAAAATACTTCTTATTATTTTATTTTCAAGATTTTATTTTTTTGCTCAAATACTTTTAAAATTCTTTCGGTCATAGAGTTGCGGCTATTAGTATACATTATATTTTCTTTGATATAATCTATTAAAGCGGTATCGCTACGAAAATGCTAGCTGACCAGTAAGAAGCAAATGTATATACATTCAAAATGGTTTCCAAACGTGTTCTCGAGAAAAAGGAAAAAAAAATAATATATAAAAAAAATATTAGTTAATTTCTGCTTTGGAGAAAACTATTCAACATTATTGAAAAATTCAAAAAGTACTTTTGACTCAAATATTCAGGTATTCAGGATTTCGTTTATGCAGCACATAGCGCTTTCATTACTTTATTTCATTTTAGTTGATTCTTTTTTTTACTTCTTTTTAATGTCTTCCTTGGTTGCGTTTGTTTTTTCTTTAACCACTTTTTTAATGCTGTGAAAAAAGGAATTTAAGCACAAAATGAGCTCAGTAATGTGCTCTGCAAAGTGAGTCGGAAATAAGTAAAGGATTTGAAAATGTTTAAAAATTCCTTGTGCAATGCCAATTGCTTGAATCTTAATGTTGTGGAAACTTTATTTTTTTTTTTAATTTTGTTGCAATAAAATTTAAATTGATTTCGTTTTATTTCTATGTACGGCTGGGCATTTTTTGGTCAAAGGTAAGCTGGTTTTGATTCTGGCATTTTAGTAGAATAGAATCATTTTAAAATAGTCTGTATCGATGATGATTTATTTTTCTGATTTCTTAATTGAAATTTTTATGCAGGCCTCTGTTTTCATTGCAACATAGCATGCAATGCATATATCCCACATGAATTAATAAAAATTAACACAAAATATGTTCAACAGATGTAATTGAACTTATAAGTGTTGCTCATACGACATGTTTATAAAATATTTATTGATTTGTTGTTGAAAAAATTGATTACTCCAATTCGATATACATTGGAAACCAAAATATTAGCGCAACTTTTAATTTGTTTGTTGTGCTTTTAGAAAGTTTATATTTTGGAAATGGCCACTAACAAAAGCAACAAAAAACTTTAGGAGCGAGAGTTTAAATAGCCAGTATGCATGCAGGAAAAATTTATCACGTTTTTTATGTAATTTCTTACTTTATAACATAGGTTGGACTAAAATGAGTTCACGTAAGACTTTATCTTTAAAATGATTGTTACATCAATGATATTGTTTTAATGCAAAAGTTGGCCACACTAAAAAAAAGATTTCCTTTTAATGTGTGAACCTCATTAATGGTCAGTAAGAAGAAAATATATTGCAGTTATTGCAGGCATTTGATTTAATAAAAAAAATTCGGTACAGAATTAAATGTCTTCTTATTAAGCTTTACTTTATGTACATATTTTTCCAAATAAAGACACGAAACTTTCTTAAAATATTGAACATACGGTTATAAAACAAAAACTTGAATTCATCAGCTAAAAATAATGAGACACAAAAAATATTTATGAGTAAAATTTTCATGAGTTTGTAAGGAAATGAAACATTGTTTATAAATTATTTATTGATTTTTTTTTCTATAAAGGAAAATAACATTTTTTAGCAAGGAGACTAAAAGTTTGTACATATAAGACTACTAAAAATTTTAAAACTAATTAACATCTCAAAGCAGTACTTTTTTATGGTTTAAATTTTATATGGGATTTTATAAATTTTCTACTATTTAGTTTTGTTTTTAATCAAGTATAAGCTATACTTATTAACTGCAAATAGTAACACGTTCGCCGTTGTCATACTAAGCGGCCTAAAATGCAGTCATATGCAAAAAAGCGTAGCACTAAGCTAAATAAATATGTAATAGTGATAAAATTATTCAGCTACTGATTTAAATACTAAGTAAACAAAAATAAACTCTGTAGTTAGTTTGCTAAAAGAGTGATATTGCACTTAAAACGAGTATTAAAAGATGCAAAGGTATGAGTGTGTTTCTCATTTCAGCATTTGTAAGTGTAATAATAAAGGTGTATTGTGAAAGTGATTGTGATGAAACTGAGCGAAAGCATTGTAAGGAGCTTTACAATTGGTGAATGAAGTTAGGGAGAACATTTTCAACTTCTTCTTTGTAATTTTTTTTTTTTTTTTTGGAGCAGTATTAAACGAATAAGAATTTTAATCAATTAAAAGATTTATAAAAAGTATAAAAATGAAATAATTTATTTTTTAATTTATTGTAAAAGAATATATTTTGTAATTGAAGTACGTATACTAACTACTACTATTTGAAGTTATATAAAAGAAAGAATATATTGACATTTTGTTTAAGTACTTAAGTACTTAATGAAAAAGTAGTGAACACAAAGAGGGATTGCATTGTTTTCTTTTTGCTTAGCGGCCATTATTGAAATTTTATATTATTATAGTGGACTTAGCAACAATAATCTGATTTGTAAGCGAGCTTGTCGAGCTTGACAAGCACAAGATTTAATCGATATCGGTTAAGCATACGACACGTGGCGAAAACTTGCTTGATAAAAACACATTAAATGCTTAGAAAATTATGTTTATCACATATGTTAACTAAAATAAGCTGAAAAAGGGCTTGTCTGATTATAAGATATAAGACTTCTGATCATAAAAATTATAATATCTTAAGCCAATATTACTTTGATTTGAAATTATAGTTGATTAAGAAAACAATGCATGTATATACCCTCAAAAAAAATATAAATAACAAAAGAAAAAGAGAGAAAGACAGAGAGAAATAGCAAACGTTGATAGACAAAGTGAAAAAATATATATACTCTTTACTACGAACAAAAAAAAAAAACAAATAAATAAATTCAACAAATGATCGAAGTAGTAGTATTGTAACTAAAGAAAAGAAATGAAAAAATAATGGCGGACCTGAACTACTAGAGATATCTTGCGTTGGCACCGGTAATGCACCACGTTGCTGTTGCAATTCCTGCTGTTGTAGCTGTACTCCCAAAATTGGCATCGATACATTTGGTGGACGTATGCCGCTACGTCTTGGCGCCGCCAATTGGCTACTAAAAGCAGCAGCTGCTCCAGCTACCGTCGTTGAGAGTGTCATTGGTCCACGTTCGGGGCATTCAGGCACATTCACAATAGATATATCTGGTGGTGGTGGTGCTGAAGGTGTTGTACTAATAGCAGCAGCCGTTGCTCCTGTTGCAGTATCTGCTTGTGTACGAAGGACGGATTTATCAGCTGTAATATTGGCAGATGATTTAAGTTCGCCAGCTTGTTTGAGCACACGATATATTTGATCAAGATCGGCGAATTCTAACGGTGGTGTTGGTAGTGGAGTAGTTGGTGGTAACGTGGTAGTTTGATGACAATTATGGTGTTTTTTTTTTAATTTTTATTGGTAGTGGTGGAAGTTGGACGTGGTTGATTTTGAGGATTTTTCAAATATTCAATTTTTTTGGAATTCAAAAAATTTTTTTATCGGGTTTTGTAAGTGGATATAAGAGAAGGAAATTAATTTTTGTTTTTTTCATGTTCAAATGTTTTTTAATGAAGTGCATAATATTGTTTTTAAATGACTAGGGAAACCTAGATGTTCTAAAATTGGAAAAGCTTTTAAACTCTACATTTACTTGTTAGATAAATTTGAGAAAAGTTAAGTTTTTATTTACTTTTTTATTATTAAAGGCAAAATAAAATTTTATAGAAAATTTTATTCATTTCCTAGTTAGCGCTAGTGTAGATTTTGTAAGCCCAGTAGGAAATTCGACTAACGTACACATAAAGTTTTCAGAAAAAGTGCAATTATGTATAGCTGGCTACATTATTGAGTCGTTTAAGTCAACATCTATACGTCACTTTAAGTTACTTAGCTCAGTTTTTTTTAATTTTTTTTTATTTATGAGTCGACATATTACCTGCTCATTAAAAATTGTAGTGTAATAATAAATTATCAATTTCATGACTATTTTTGAAACGGATTGTTTTATAATTTATTTAAGACTCAACAACTGTAGGTAGTAAACTCAATAATTTATATAGAAGTAAATAAATGTTACTCATACGACATATTAACCAAAATGAGCACAGAGCTAAATATGTAAATATCTCAGTTTCGATAACACTCAGAACCCAGTGCTTGTAAGCAATTGTGCTGTATGATATCTTGGCTTCAGAAATGATAAATATCTATCCAAAACGCTTTGTTACAACCCTCACTTTTTGGTATTGAATATTAGCACTTTTTACTTTTTTAATTTTTTTCTGGTGTAGGCTAATACCCTTAAGCCGATATAAGTTATAACTAATTTTCTAAAGCAATTTTGTTAACCCTCGCATGCAACGCAATAATTTAAGTTTTGACTTATGGCCGCTTGAGAATATTATTTGACCAAGCTATTTAAATCAAAGTGATGCTAATTTTTTTAGCGGTAGCTTCTGAATTTAAAAGCTTACTTATAATAAACATAAATGTTCTCAACACTGCAATCATTTTACACTGAATTCTATCAAATGTCACCCCAGTAGAGATTATGCATATGAAATAATGCCATGTTGTGTGGTTTACAAAAGCAAAATAAGTTTATAATTGTTGGAAGAGAAAACTAAAAGCAAAACGGTTTTTAATTTAAAATTTTACTTTTAATGAATAAAAACAATAGAAATAAAAAAATATTTTGAGTTCTAAGGTGATTTAATAAATTATATCATGTGTTTTTTGTGAGTGTCTTGCAATTGCTAACAAAAAAAACTTTATTTTTATTTATTGTTTTGCTAAAAACTACCCAGCAGTTTAATTTAGCTTCATTAAAAAAAATTCAAAGAATGTTTGCTATTTATATGAAACCAAACAGCAAATTAATCAAACACCATGGCACATGCTCCACTAAATCGTTGAAAATTTTTCGTATAAAAATTCTCTTTCAAATTTAAGTAAAAACTTTACGCTTTGTGATTTCAAATCATACGTATAAAAAGCAGCTAGCACGCAATTTTTAAAATATTTTTTATTTAGTTTCTTTAAATATCTATTGAAAGCATTAACATTGAATACATTGCATAGTTATTTTTTATGTTTTTTCTACACAATTCTTAAATACTTCTTGGAAGACTTAAAGAAATTCCGATTAAAATTCTGTACCTAATTGCGCAATGCGTTCGATGAATGGCGTTTTTTGGCGAAATTTCCTACTGGGTACATTTTGTGCATTCACAATGGTTTCCATGGAATCACCGTTGACATCATCGTGGAGCACGGATTTGTTCCCTTGCAAAATGTTTATGAAATTTATTATATGGAAAAATTTGCTAATTAAGTTAATAATGAAGATGAGCTGACCAATATTGTCTATGATTTGAAACGATGCATGTAAAACTTTAAGAATTTACGCCTTTGAAAATCAAAATTATGAATTAGTAAAGCTTTGATTTACTTATATTGTAATATATTAGATCAAAGTTTGGCCATAGGCCAACTGTAAATAATTCAGTACAAAATCTTCTTACTTGCGCATATATATGTAAGCAGTGATATTTGGTAAAACTTAAATGATCTGTTAAGAGAATTTTCTACAGTGGGCTAAGTGATTGAGTTTGAAGTTTTTTTTTTTTTGGCAACAGTGACACCAAGTGAATTGCATTTTATTGTCAATACATTCCATTACAGACACTACGTTCATTGATGTTTTAAATTAAATTTGTTTGCATTTTTGTCGCAAACAGCAATCAGTGTTGCCAACAAAGATAATTTTCCGAAACAATTTCAATAAAATGATATAAAACGTCAATAAAAAAAAAACTTTGGAAAAGGAAAATTTTTTCCTTTACGCAATGGAACAATAAATCAAGCGCCATAATGCATTTTTTTCTGTCCCTTTTTGCTTACTTTCCCTTCTTACAGCAACGATGCTGCCTTTTGTAACTTGACGCTGTTAGTCTGTGAAGCATAAAACTGAATTTTATATATATACGATATAAATATATATAAAATACTATCTGCAGAAAGTCCAAAATTCAATTGTAGCATAGAAATTCTCAAAGTTTTACTATAGTTGCTTTTGGTGAATTGCTTCATTTCTTTTGCGTTTATCAAAGTTTTGTCTACCCTATATTCTTCTTTTTTTTTGCCCTCTTGTTTTGTGTGCATGATAAATGTTAGAATATTGGTGTAAAAGTAAAAAAAAATCAAAAAACTTAAATAAGATTGGAAAAAAAATTGCAATCATGATTTATTATTATTTTGGCACTTGAAGTACGCAGCGCTCTGGCAGCACTTGTGCAGCTAAGCTGCGCAAGGAAAACAACCACTTAAATATGGGAGTGCAGCGCAATGATTGAACTTGAAGTTAAGTTTAAAAATAAAATTTTTTTTGTCTAAAATTTGTATAACTTGAAAGATAAAAAATTTGTCACATTTTATTAAAAAAAATTGGTCTTTTCATACTTTCTCTGCAAATCTGATGTCTGATATAAAGCGTCCGACTTTTTTACAAAAATAAAGTCTTTAAATGTGAAACTTATCCATATAACGAAATGTTATTCACTTTACTAAAAACTTTAAGAAAAGAATCTATCTCTATAGCAAACAAAATTGTCATCTTACTAAAACATTTGTCAATTTAGCAAATAAAATTGTCATTTTAACCAAAACTTTGACACTTAATTTGTCAATATTGAAATTTGATTTACTGTTTCAGCAAAAACTTTGATTTCTTATCGGAAATGTGCCATTTGATTGAACCAAGCAGTTCAACAAAAAAAATTTACATTTCTAGAGAATAATCTTAAAAAAAACCTGAATTTTAAAAAAAATCATTAAATCAAAATACATAATAACAAATTTAAATAAAATGACATGCAAATCAAAGTTAATTTCACTGATATAAAAAAAAATTTCGAAAATAATTGCTACGCTAATAATTTTAAAAATTTTGCTACACTGTAAAAATAGCAAAAAGCATTAGTTACTCAAAATATTAAAAACTCGTTAAATTAAAAATGGTTATTGTTACACAAAATAAATTTGATGCTTGGTTTTATAATAAACTGTTGAATAATATATTTATTCTAAATGAGGAATATTGCGCCGCTTAAGTTTTGATAGCCTTAAGTTTTTATTTTTTAGCCCTAATGCATATTTGTTGCGCAGCGCTGTTTCAGCAGTAAAAAAAAAACAAAAAAATCTTGAGCTACAGTATTTGCACTGGCAGCGGCATCTATTGTTTTTTGCACTAAATTCACATTAACATGGGATTTGGCAATACTTACTTTCTTCTTCGACATCAACACGATTTTCCAATTCTGAGGTGCTCTTTTGACGACGCAACAATTTTTGTTTTGCTTGACAACGCGGCAACTGTGAAGCACAATCACCATGCGAATTTAACTTACAAATGCGACAGCGCAGTCCTTGACGTGTGTGTCCTGCAATTGTTCAAAAAAGAAAATAGTGAATATCTGAAGTGCAAAGATATTGTTAGATTTTGTTGGAATAGTGCTAGCAAAATTCACTAATTCTTTAATTTTTTTTGTTTTGCAGTCAGAAATTAATTTTTTTTTTAAGTGTAAAGTGATTTTTCTTTTATTGCTTTTTAGCAACTTACCTCTTAAAATTTGTGAACAAACATCGCAGGCTGTTATCTTTTTGTACGTGTATTCCTGCAAATGATGGCTACCATCTTCATTCGGTCGCAGTGGCTGTGATGATACTCCTGCGGCACCATTTCGTCTATAGTTCATTTTGGGTAGATTTTGTAGTAAGGGGATGGAAAATAAAAAAGAATGTGTCAATTATTTATAGCAAAAAAGATTTATGCATTTTTTTTATGAATGAAACAAGTACTTTATTCAAAATTTATGTAACTTTTATAATGAAAAGCTACAGTTGATGACTTTTAATGTGTGATGCATTGTAATAAACATAAAAATATTTACACATTAAATGAAAAAAAAAAAACCTTAATTAATATTAATAAAAAATACAAATAAGACGGTAGTGATATACGCTATATGTATAGACATTTTATAGACAGACAAAACAAAAACTTAATAAAATATAATTGTAAGATCCAGAATCATATATCCTGGCCTGAAAATCGTAGTGACAGACATCATGCTTCACTTCTTCAAATACCTCAACTTCTAGTTTAAGGAACACAGATTATCTAATAATTTCAAAAATTAACATGAAATAAAGTATAATTTTTCAGAGTCGAAGTGGTCTGATTGTCTGCTGTGAGATATTCAACTTAAATATAAGGATTTTTTTTAAAAAACAGTTTTATTAGCATTTTAGTGAGATGTTGGCAGGCCTTTGACGACTCCGCATAAAAAAACTTTAACTTTAATTCAAACATTTTTATTTTTGAACTACAAACAAAATATTATTAATAAATGTTTCAATTCAACTAAGTTCTTTTGATATTTTCGAAAAAAAAAATATTTGTTGTAATTTAAAGCCTCAAATTTACGTTCTGTTAATTTTATGACCAATATCCGTAGTCATAAGTACCTAGTTTTTGTATTTATTGCAAAATCTGTTTATAACATGAGTACGACATCATTTGCACTTCCGTTTTTTAACATTTTAATGGCAGCTCATTGTAACACAGCACGTTCTCCTAATGTTATTCATATGGCTGCTGTTTACCATTTTGATTGTAGCTTATTAATTGCAATTTTTAAAACTGCTGCTCTTTTTACTGGCAAACCAACACATACAAATCAAAGAGAAATGCTTTAAATACTTAAAAGGTATGCAATTGACATTCCAGCACAAAAGTATGCCATGCTTTTGTAAATAAAGTTTTATTTGCGTTTACGATTATATATTTCAATGGAATGATTATGTGTGGATAAGTAATATAATGTGCACTTCTTTCAACGCAACGACCGCAAGGGCTGGAATGACTCTATTTTAGATAAATTTTCAGGAAATATTGCATTTAGATGAATTAATTTATATGAAGGTGTATTTGCCGACAGCGATGCAACAGCATTACATTTATTTATTATTTTTGTTGTAGTAATTTTGCATAAATGGCATGTCATACTTTCTGACTACTTTTTATTGCAAATTTTAGCACCTCATTTGATTTCCATGAATAAATTATATCATTTGAGAATTATTTTTAAGCGAAGTTTCATAATACAGCAACACTAATAATTAAGCTGATAGCATTGAACAATGAAATAAAATCCAATTGGCTCTTGAATTTCACAACAACCAACAATTTCTGTTTCAATACATCAGCAAAATTGTTGACGTTCCAATTAAAGCAACAACATCAAAACAAATACAGAAAGAACGCCATGAATCGTGGTCAATATCCAATTGCCTTTTCTGTTTTATTATACTTTTTTGAGCAATTCTTTATACTTAGTTTGTGTTTGTCACACCTAGTAGTCTCGCTACTTCGCTTCACCAATAACTTACATGCACTGTGTGCATATGACGGTGTGAGTGTAAGCCGTCAGTAACCTTAATATGTTTTTCTCTTTTATTGGCAGTCATTTTGTACCCAAGTGGAATTGTTTCAAAAAACTTAGTGAGTGGCATTTGAAATTTTTAACTGATTTTCACGGCGTTAAACCAAATTGGTTTTTATCATTTCATATACTCAACACAACGGGTGATTTTTTAAGCGTTTGGTTTTTGAAAATTGAAAAAGAACAGAAGGTTTGCAATAGTGAATGAAATATTTATTTGGAGCAATACATCAATTCCTTTCATTTACTTTTAAAAAACTATTTTATGTAAATGTTGCCCGCGGCAACGCCTGAGGTGTTTCATCCGTAAGCTCCAATTTTGCCATACTTTTTCCTCCATTTAGACCGGTATCTCACTTATGGCAGCTGTAATTTTGTCTGTCAGGGCTGCAATTGTGGCTGACTTGTCCCTGTACACTAGAGATTTTACGTAGCCCAGCAAGTACTAATCTACTGTGGTCAAATCACATGATCTTGGCGGCCAATGGACTGCTCTAAAACGTGAAATTAATTGCTCACCAAACTCGCCTCTCAATAGCTCCATGGTATCGCGTGCCGTGTGGCATGTCTTGCATGTCTGTTCTTCCGTTTAAAGTGCTTTTCAGATTTCTGATTTGCTCATTTTTATGACTGGCATATCACATTTATATCATATCAATAACATTTTAAAATTTCCTACTGGGTTTCACCAGCTACGTGTGCATCTGTTTTTGTCTGCTGCTCATGTTCATGTGTCAGCAAACTCGTCCTTTACGGTTTCATTTAATAATCAAAATGTCCGGCTTTTATTGTGAGTTACCGAAAATAACAACAATTGCAACAACTACAGCAATGAAAGCCAATACAATTTGTGTCACATTTTTTATGGAGTTACGTTTTATTTAATTTTATTTTTCCGTTGTATAAATTTTATTTTTTTACATGCTGTGTGTGTGCGGGTGTGTTGACTTGTTTTCGTATAAAATTTCCTCTCTTATTTTCACAATAAATTTCGTTTAATTCTATTTTAACAACAATTTTATTTCCTTCGCACCGCTCAAATGTCGCATGAATCCTTTTTATGCTCATCTGTATGTATTGTAAGTAACTACTTTTGTTGTTATTTTTTCACTTTTACTTTATCTGTGCTGTAATCACATACTGTGAGTGTACTTGTAACACTTCTTTTCACATCTTTCTATGCTTGCGTTTTTCCGTTTATATGTTATCTTTTCTTTTGTGATTTGTTGACTTTTCTCAATTTCATCTCGCAGTTATAACAAAAGCTCAGTAGGAAAAATTTCTATTCACAAGTTGAATAGCATAGTTTTGATGCTGTTGATTTACAAATCTGTCACCTAAATGTTTTTTCCTATGTACCTTTTATGCTGAAATCAATGTTGCATGTCAGTTCTGGCAACGACCATGAATTTGTCATTTAATCTTTTGCGCAAATTTTTGATTTTTTATTTATTTTTATTCGCTTTCAATTGTATTGAATGATGGAGTATTTTCAACCTTATATTAAAAGCTGTCATATTGACAGTTAACTAGCAGTGTTGCTTCCTTACCAGCGGGTGCGCACAAAAAGACATAAGAGGTTATGTTGAAATGGAATGTTGGTATAAAAAGTTAAGGGGAGAAAAGTAAAATATCTCTGTATCGAATAACAACTTTTGAATAAATCAAGTACGCTTTCTACTTTTTTGAGCACACTATTGGGACTAATTCTTTAAATAATCTAAAAATAAAAGCAAAGCTACAAAACATTTTTGAGCATTGTGAAATTGTTTTAATTCAATTTGAAAAACTTTAAAAAATGCGTAATAACATTTTACAAAATAAAAAACAGATTCTGTTAAAATGATTTAAGACTCAACAGTAAAAATTGTCGCTTATCAAGAGCAATAAATAAAAAAATATGATTTTAAAAAGCTTCTTCAAATATTTTCATTAAATATTTCTTTCATTCATGTTCTTCAATATATTTTAAAATCAAATCAAACGAAATGAAATGAAATGAAGCTGTATAAAGTAAAAACCTTTCGATTGAACATTAAATACCAAAACCAAACTAAATTTCTAATGAATTTTGATTTGAATGACATTATGTTATTAAATTATTAATTAAAAAGAGCCGCTTAAATCATCTACGAGTACTATCACTATAATGACGTTTATTTATCGTATTTATTATAAGAAATTAAGTTATTAGGTACCTAAAATTGTTTCAAATTATGCTAATTAGTAATTGGTTGATATGTTAGTGTATTAGTTATAAAGACAAGTTGTATGTCAACAATGTTCTGCTGCTTTTTGTATACCATAAATATGTACAAAATTTATGCAGAGATTTGTAGGTAATAAATAGTTGTCATTGCATAAACTAATTTAATTATACATAATCAAGTTACACACAAGTGGAGTGAAAACTGGGGAGACGGGGTTGACTAATTAAGAACATAAAAAGGGTATTTGTTATGGCAACATGGAGTATGTTTATTATTATTAAAATGGTTAAAGATATAAGTGAATGTAAGTGATATGTAACAATTTACCACATTTTATATTTAAAATTTGTATATGATCTTGAAAATTAAAGAAAGATGCGATAAGGGTATGGTTCCATAATAGTATGCTGAAAGGATTATAAAAATTTTTAAGGTGATTTCATTAAAATTTTTAAATTTAATTCATATCACCTACATTTACTTATGTCTTCAAATCTTTGTATTTACGACTCTAGCAACTAATAAATACAAGATGATAAAAGGGGCTATGCAAGGTTTTATTAATTTTTTTAATATTCAACATAGCAATGATGTGGTGATTGCTAAGTGAAAAAATATATATACTAAAAAAAATTATAATATAAGTAAATATAATGCTTCAAATTATACCTATAAAATGAACTATCAACATCAGGTCTTGTTTTCAATTGATATGATAGCTTTCTACGACAAATAATCTTCATAAGCAAACTCCATTGTATTAGTTTTTTTACTGCATCTTAAATGCACTAAATTTCTAACCTTTTTATTATGAATTTTGAATTTAAATTAATAACAGTCTAGAAACTCATAACAATACACAAAGTCTAACAATAAAGCAAAAACACTTCTTCATTTTTTCTATGGAGACTAACGACGCTGGGATAAACAAAAAAAAAACTTTAAAAAGCAAGAAGTACGCAAATTAACACAAAATAGCTGCAGAAAAGAATGGAGAGGTAGTAGGTATTATTTATGCCAGAAAGTAGTTCTATTTAGTACACTTTGAAGCGTCTTTTATTTACGCATTTCACTGTAACATAAATAAAACAGACCTAGCGTATTGTGCTGGTTGTGAGCGTGGATATTTTTGGAAATTTTTGCATGTCAAATATGTAGAAAGCTATGTAGACAATCGTCATCTATAGCAGTGAAACATATATGTTGATAATATTTGAATAAGACTTAAATTCAACTATTAATTTTAAATGCTGTTAAGTTTTTAATAATTTCTGAAAATTTTTATAGTATTGTGCAATGCTGATATTAAGGACTTCTTGTGTGATGTTTGGGTTCTAAGTCAACGTCTGATGCTAAATTCAGCATATGTACGCTGGCATCCAAATTGTTAACCAAATCATTTGCCATATTTTATATTTTTTTGATGCGACTAATGGATGTTTCGTTAGATTTTCTTACTAACAGCAAACGAGCTCTGCGATAATTCAAAATATTATTGATGACCTCCTTTTGTATGTAAGTAAAAGCAACATTTAGGATAATTTAACTCCAAGTTTTCACTTAATTTGTTAATAATTCAAAGTGCTATTTCGATGCAATTTTTAATTTTCATATGTATCATAATATCTTTTATTTATAAATATTAATAGACTCTCGAAAAGTCAAGAGCTCGTCTATAATTTCGATAAGCTTTAGCATAAATTAATTAAATTAATTTTGGCTGGTATTTCTATTGTACTTAATTTAAAATTTAATAAGTGGTCTCCAAAAAATTTAAGATGATTTGCAAATGTGATTCTAAGGCACGAAGTACGATTAGCATTAGGTAGTATGAGACATTGCTCAATTAAGTGCTTTTCAATAGTTGCAAGTAATGTGAGCCGCCAACAAATTGTGCACATAGATAAACAAGAATTTTTTTTTCTAAATTTAAGTTTTATCACATTCAATTGATTTTTCTAGAGCTTAATATATAAATATCTTTTTGCTTCAATGCACTTTGAGCAAATTGTATTGCACTTTCGCTGTCTAAGAATGATTACTCTACGACAAAGCAAAGTTTGATAAGTGGTCATTAAGTAATATCACTTAACTTTGAGGACATAATCAATATCTAATATTATTTTATTTTTTTTTTAATTTATTTTACTGAAACTTCGATGGCACTATTCCGCTGGTTAACTATATTGCCTTATGTTTTTAGATAATGTGTGATGCACGAAGTTAAGTTAGAAACTTAGATATATAATTTTTTTATTTCAAACGAATTTTTCTTTTTTCAAACCATATTCTACGCGTAGAGAATGAAACCTAAATGCTGCACATACTCATTAATGCAAACAATATGTACCAACATTTGCAACCAACAATCTGCAACACAAAAGTAGTCAAAGTAGTAGTTGTGGTGGTAGAAAAAGTGGAACTTTTTCAATGAGAAAACTTTTGTGATTTTCTCTACTTTGCCGTTATTTTGTTCATAGTTTTGAGTTAATTTTACTTGTTTTTATTTGAGCAAAAATAAAAAATAAAAACAAAATAAACCCATAGCAACGACAGTTGATGCTTCATCAAAAGCTGTGCAACACTTCTTACGTTGTCGTAAATTTTAGGCACTTTAGTGCGTTTATTGTTTATTATCTCATTTTTCTACATGCTGTTTATAATACGCATTTCATTGCATTTTCTTGTTGTTGCATTGCTTTTTACTTGTTATATTTGCTTTGTACAGCATGTGTAAAATGCTGTTGAATTAAGAGCTGAGTGTCCGCTTTGTTGCTCCTTTCTATTTGATTGCAGCACTTAAAAAAAAGAAGTGGAGTTAATGAGCTCATTTTAAAAATAAACTTTTTATTAAATCGGTTTCTTTTAAAGCGTCTTCTTAACTAATTTTAGTAGCATAAATTCCTTTGAAAAGAAACGTAGTTTTATATTTACTGTCTAGTTATTTCTTATTTCTTCAAACAGCACTATTTAAAATTGTTCTTGATTTTTATTTCTTCTCTCGGAAACTCCTAAAAACATTTTCTTATTAAATAATAAAATATAGAAATTTTCAAAAATTGCCATAATTTCTACAAGGAATGCTGTAACCAAAAGTAAAAATTATAAGCAGGGAAGTACTTTTACACTACGAATACATTAAGGACAATTTTTGCACAAAAAAATATAAGAAAATAAAACGCACAGTGTGAGCTTTGGGGAATTGAGGATCTAAGTTTTAATGGACAAAATTGCTACAAATGAAAATGCATCATTAATGTTTCGAATTTTGTGAAATAAAAGCTTTTTATAAGCAAATTAAGGATTTTTTTACAAAATGCATTTAAAGCAAGCGTTAAGATTACAATATTTTATGCCAATATTGGGTTTATAATTTTGAAAGTGATTTTGTTTTAGTTTTTCTTTTTTTTACCTTAAGGTCAAAACGGTTGAGACGGCGTGATACATTTGGTTTGAACGTGGTAGTGGTTGACTTTGTTAATTTATTTTTTATTTGATAAAGATAACAAATGGTTGATTTATTGTTTGTTATTTGCGTAAATAAAAGTGAAAGCAAGAATTAAAAAAAAATAAACAAATTTGATTTGATTTTTGGTTATAAAATAGCAGTTGATTTTATTTCGATTTGAAGTGATATGATGAATTTGTTACGTTTTTTTTAATGCATAGAAATGAGAAAATAAAATAAATAATTGATTTTGAAGTTATAAGAAATTTTAAAAAGAGTATTTTTAAGTACTTAATGTTATATTTATAACTAACTTATTTTTTATTTTTCATTATTTATAATATATATTTAGAAATTCCTACCGAACTAAAATTTCCTCACAAGAATTTTGTATAATTATGAACTTGTATACGTGGCGTTTGAGTAACACTTAACTCTTAATAATAAAATTAAGAAAGAGATTACCGTGTATTTTCTTCAGGCTATGAGGAACTTAAGGCAAACCAACTTAGTTTTTTTGTAGAAAAAAGTGCTTTTCTAGCTAAGTACATACGAATTGAATTTTAAAGCTAAATACAATACAAGTTTAATAAAATTGTTGCAATGATTTGATGGTAACATAATATATATCCAAATAATAACTGATTGAAAATATTGTTGTATATATACAATACTTACATAGCATTACTTAATCAATATATAACAAAGTCCTTCACAACATGTGCTAATCCTTTATTTTTTTTCTCCACCTTTTACCATTCTTTTCAGTAAATAATATCAATTCACAACTCTATTTAACCTTTGAAAGCTTTTTAATTATGCAAACAAATTTTTAATATCAAAAAGCTTGGCCTCTGATCCTAAATAAACTCATTAACTAATGGCCTTATATAACTGCTGCTGCAAAAAAAATACCAAAGCAACGGCGTCCAAGGTTTACGAGTTACCGCATAATTTATGCAAATATCTAAGGTAAAGCAACCTACTTCCATGTGAGATGTAACAATATTTTGGGCATGAGTTGCATACAAAAATGATACTTTAAAAATAATGAATAACATGATAGCACTCAGAAGCACAATTATTGCATATGATGGCATGTTATGAATAAGATTTTAAAATAGGTAATAGCTGGAATGTAAAGATAACAGCGGAGCGGTGAATATTTAAACCAATTTAGTTGTGCAAGAGTTAGCAAATCAACTCTAAGTTTTTGAGCTCACATCTATTCAATAATGCAGCTGAGACAACTGCAAGACAGGCAAGCTAAAGTATTAAATGTTGTACAAAATAAAGTGTGGCTTATTTTTGTATCAAAAGGTAAAGGCTTTTGATTGGGGAAAAAAAATGATTTTCAAAGTCTAATAAGTACAACTTTTTATATATGTGGCCTAAACTGAATCCAGAAAAGACACGAACTCTCTTAAGATTCAACAGAGGAAAGCTAAGAACCGTTGTAGGAGATCTGACGTGGCCATTCAGAGATTTCTGCAGGAGCTGTGGAGATGAAGAAAAATAATGAGACGGTTAAAAACCTGCTATGCGAATGTCCTGGGCTAATGAGAAAACGAACCGAATATTTTAGTTTTGTATTCTTTCTTGATCTTGACGAACTAGCCGAGTTCCAGCAAGGCTTCAGGGTGGTTCGCTTTCATTCAATAAGATCATTTTAAGGAAATGAAGTGAACCACGATATGCAAACTGCGTCCGAGTGAACTCTATGAAAGCGACCCTTTTAACCAACGAAGTGCACTAAACTTTTAAAATAATTTCCAATTAACGGACACATATGGAATTAACGTAGTTTAGCTATTACAGCTATTAGTCCGCTTAGCTCTTAAGCTTTAATGAAAGTTGTTTAACGCATCCTTCACAGCAAATGAGTTTCTAAATCATTTTATTGCAAAATATATTCCCAATTCTGCTATTTCGATTGCTCTAACATGAGTCTCTCACAACATAAAGCAAAAAAAAATTAATGGAAGAAATATTCAACAGCAACATAAAAATTACTGTACTCAATGGTTTCATGAATAAAAATGCAAAAATTAATGTTTCCGCGCCACCATGTGGGATGCCAACAGTGATTTGATTTTGATCATGCTCGGCATACTTTTAGGCAGCACATAAGTGTATGCATTGAAATGTGTGTGTGTTTATTTTTTTGTATTCCGAAAAAATTTTATTTTCATACAAATGCGTTTTTGCGCTATCAAAAAATCATTTGGTTGTAAGTATCTCAGCGTGTATGTGTGTATGCGGGTGTGCGTGTTAAACTATATTCAATGATTATAAAAGCGTTTCCTGTGAAAGTTGTATAGATGAAAAAAAAAGTGAAAAAAATTATGATGATGCGGCAGTTACTCGTTACATAAGTGCAGAGGGATGAGTGCGGCAGCGCTTATATACATCAATAGAAACGTTGCCATTGTTAGGGCAAAAAGCCAAAAGTAAAAAATTTCCCAAGTTGCTTTTTCATTGCGCAATCAATAAAAATGTCGGCTTAAGTTTTTCAATGCAAAAAAAAGTCAAGACACAGCAACAAAAAAAACTTGCCTCTTTATGCTGGTTTTTCTCGCTTACATTTTTTGGTTGCTTTTCTATTCATGACGTTGCATGCTTTTAGCCAAATTGATATCTGTCTTAAAAAAAAGGGGAAAGATACAGCTTGAATTCAAGTTGTAAGCACTTCAAAGGATACGTTTAAGGAATGATGTAAATTAAAGCTGTTTTGTGTGTTTGCTGTGAAAATGCCTAAGAATAGTTGTTCTATTTAAAAAAAAAAAACAAAATCTCTGGTGTCATATGTCGATTACGACAGCTTAGAATTTTCGTTAAACATTAGATAGGAGGTCAAAACTCCCATACAGTTAGTTGCATGATGATTTTGATAGTAGCAAAAATTTGTTAAAACTGTAACTGTATAAAATACTTTATGGTAACAGTTGCAAAAAATCTGTAGAAAAAATTTTGATTTTGATTTTTTTTCACGCCTACAAATATTCATTTCAGGGCGGCCATGAACCAAAACCTACATTTTTATAGAGCATCAAAAATGTAGTCAATTAAGAAATACAAATCGAATCAAAGTCGTATCGAACTTAAAATATCAAGGCTTAATATTAAGAATGAAATTTTCTGTACTTTAGAAAAAGTCAAAAGATTCTCATACGTCATGATATACAGTAAAAAATTTGTATACAAGCTTAATTTTCTACCAGGTGCCTATATGCATTTCTTTCTCTTAAACGCATAATAAAGATAGTACGTATGATAAATGATACTTCGAAGTTCTCAACTAAGTTCTTATTATATAATATAAATACTTAAGATTAAATGTAAACGAAATATATAAAACTATGATAACTTAACTACCTTAAAAACTTTTTTTGCTCTCTTATGAGTTATAGCTCAATTGGCGTTCTATTTTATCATAAAGTTATCTTCTTAAACTTCTTTTTGTGAAATATTTTATTAGAAAAAAACAATAGAATTCTTGCTCACCTCTCTGGTTGTGCTGCTGAACCTGAAGCCGGTTTTAGGCTTCTAAATGCTTTCAGCCACTTTGTTTTCATCGAAGGCGCACTCGCTGCCGAAAGTTTTCGTTCGCCGCGTGGTGATCCTGGATCAACTTTGCTAACAAACAAATCCTTCTGCAAATAGACAAAATAAAAATGCATTACATTAGTAAAACGAGAAAAAGATAAAATAATAAAGGATTGATAAAAGCAACTTTGTAAATTGGTGTTACATCACGCGCTTTAATGGTGGCGCTAATGACTGCATTAATGAATTACCCAAAAATTGTACTTAATCTAAGTGTATTTTAAACGGCACAATTATCACGTAAAAGTTTTGTAGCAACTGCTTCCCCATCCTGCTTAAAGTTCAACTTTAACTTGCTGTTTACTTTCCTTTTTTTTATTTCATTTACCATACCAAATTCTTTCAGCTTAAGTTAACACTTAAAAGTAGGCAAAGTTTTTACAAAATTTACATATTACAGTCCCACATTAATTTATTTAATTCCATGTGTACGATTCTGTACATGTGTGTGCTTAATTATGCATACGTGTGTTTATTTGCACAAGCCAAAGTTTTTCAGCGTTGTGAAAAAATAAAAGTATTAGACTATTCTTTGCTTCGCCGCCTGCTTTTTTCTTTTGAAGGAGCCCTTAAGGAAGTTTTCAAATAAAAAGTTTTTGCTATTACGTTGGCTTGGTTATACTTAATTGTTGTAATTAACGTTAAAACACAAATTCTGGGAAGTGTTGAACTACACACTCAAGAAATTAACTGTTTACAAATATTTGAGAAAAGGTAGCACTTAAGTTTTTAATCGTTTGCTTAAGTGCTTTGAATTTGTAAATGTGTAATTGTGTGTTTGTATTTAGTTTTTTTTTTATGAAAAACATTTACTTAATTAGTTTAATATAAAATTACATATCCAGTTTACGGGTCGTATGAGCAATCTTGAATTGCAAGTCTTCGTATATAGCCCACATTTGTCTGGTTTTCTTTGAGCGGCCACAAATCAAACTTAATTTCTCAGTACAGCAATGATAATCTAGGCAAAATCAGCGTGACCTATAATTTTAGTATTGCATCAAACACGCTTGAGAGTATATAATGTATAGAACGAGCAGATTCAGCGTATACAGACTTATTTCTAGAAACAAGTTTATTCAAAGATTATGTCAATATATTTGAGCAGCCTTTCACAAAATTATTCATTATTTTAATTAAGCATAGAAAGAAGATAGAAAATATAGCAAATATGAAATCCATCTGATCAAACTCGTAACATAAAATTTAAGTTTTTGTTAAAAAATTAAAAATTTAAATTTCAACCAGCTAAATAAAAAATAACCTACACAAACGTACGTTAATAGAGGATATGCTCATTTTAAATACACACATATCCAAACATCATTTAAATTTTTAATATCCTGTCACGGTTGTCACAGCAGCTCCTCATTTTATATTGAAATGCATTTCAAATGCAAGTGAGAGAAAAAAATATTATCACTATATTTTTTTTTTCTACACTAAAATGTTAAATTAAATTTTGATGATGTTGGGCCTACAAACAGGAGTTGCTGTTGACAATGAGAGTGCAACGATTGCGTGTATATATGTGTGTGTGCATGCTGACAATTGTGATGGCACATACTACGAGTATGTACACTTGTCCAACACATTTCCTGTTGAGGTTTTTTATCTTTTTATTTTACAAATTTAGGTTGAAATGATGCGCAACATAAATTTAGAAAATTTAAATGTGTCATGGAGTGTGTTAGTGGTCTTTTTTATAATTCATCTGTTTTCGCTGGTGTTGGTGGCATAAAAATGTATTTTTAATCATGTGGTTGTTACACGCATACGCTTATACATAATTATGAATGTATATTAAATGTATTGTAATTTATGTTACAAACGTCGTGGTTTAATTTGTGCTGGTTTGTTGGTTAATTGTAGCGGAAATTTAATGTATGTCGCGTACATTTTATTTAAAATTGAACAATATAAGATTTTTAAAATGTTAAAATAAATATTTTGAAAAACAAGAAGTTTGAGTTGTTATTATTTTGTGTAACAATCTGAAAACAGAATTGTAATTAAACGCCTTCATTTAAAGGATTTTTCATCCAATTATTACACATATATTTTCATTAAATTTTTTGTTATTTATAAAACAAATGCAAATCTCTTTACTTTTACGAAAAAGCACAAGTACGCACCATTCACTCAGCCTTAATTAAATGTCACATGATCGTGTCAGTTTAATGCTGCAAAACTTTCATTATCATTGGCACAACAGACACACACAGGAGTATCTATGTACAAACCACTTGGGAGCAACTCAACAAATTTATTGCAGCACCTGACACACACGTGGGTAAAACACAAGTGAGCACTGATTTAAGCCATGAAACGACGTGAGTTGCAAAGTGTCAGATGGGAGTAGCAATAGCATTTATTGGTAACAGCAACGATGGTGCGATAAGCCTTGAGTTGCGTTATCATGTAGAGTATTTCAAACACAGCAATTACAGCGTTTTGCTGCGATTTTGATTTTAAAATTGGATTTCCAGCGCAATTCGCAGACAGACACATCGATTTACAAACTTTAAATGATTTTCACTTGCATTAAATAAACAAAATGAAGATTAACTCAAACTGTTTGGATTTTGAAATGTTTTGTATGGTGTTATTGGCTGAACTGTTTTGAAGCTTTGCGGTAACTATTTTCACAAAGATGTACAGGATTAAAAAGCTGTTCAGTTAGTCACATGAATAGTGAGTTATTATAAATATAACAATGTATAACCATGAATAAAGTATTCTTCTGAAGGACAATTTCCAAAAACAAAAAAAAAATGTTGAGAGATAAAATACGATGGCGGGCTGAAAAGTAATTACGTAGGCAAGAAAACACAAATTCTTTGGCCAAAATTCACTTCATTTTTCAACACAAATTCTTCTATTAGCAAAATTTGCTTCAAAATTAAAATAAACGATTGTTAAGGTTCCAAAAGTAGACCATTATTTTAGCAAAGACTTTCTCATTGGCACATACACCTTTTTCTACCGAGCCATTTTTACAAATTTAGAAACAGGTAATAGCCGTAGAGAGCCAAATATGAAGAATATGGTTTATGTGTAACCAAGTTATAACACAACAGTGGCAATGCGCTGCCTTTAAAATGTCTCTCTTACTTTAATTTTTCAAAAGAAATCGACTGCTTCTAGACCTTCGATATGTTGTGATGAATATATATTTCTTACGCGCTTATGAAACGGCATAAAAGGTCCCTATCGATACAGGTTTGTTGAGTTCACACATCTGGCAGCGAATTTTCTCTATCCAAAATATTCAAGCAATAATTTTTCACACACTCACATGAGATGCTCAGCAATATCGCGTACTTTTAGTAGCCGATTGTTAATTATCATTTATTTGGTGGACCATTTCTAATATGCTACTACCTGTTTGTCCAATATTTTTCTTGTTAATATTGAAAATTTTCATACTTAGTCCATGGAAACACTTTTAACATGCTCACTGAAACCTAAATACATTGAAATTCAACTGAATTAATTAAAACGCACTAATCGTGTTATGTTTGCTAGCGTGTAATTTGTGTCATTTATCTGCGTTAGTGTTGTGCTTATAATTACGTACAAATTTGCATTTATGGTTATTTCAACACTACCAACTGACCACAGTTATTGACTTAACATGACACTTGTTTTTGTCAGTGCGAATTTTATTTTGTAACACCTCGGAAGTGAATAAATGTCAATTTTGCTTTAATTTTGTTTTTAATTAAAAATTTAATTTTTTTTTATATTTGGCTATATTAACCCTCAAGTTAATGTTTATTAATGATGACATTGGATAAATTACTTTTTTTATAATTGCTTGAGTTTCGACTACTGTTTCAATTGTTTTCGCTATTAAAATATTTGAAGTTAATTGGTCTATTTATATTTAGCAACGAAAAGAAAGTAGAATCATGCTATTATTTTGATTGAGGCTCTATGTCATATTTTTGTAAGCGGCCATTGACCAAACTACACATTTTTGTTAAACAATTCAATATTAACTCAAAGCAAAACACAGTTTAATAATGAATCACATCGGCTTTATGAATTTATTTATTCTCTAAAATAAGACTTACTCCTTCGACGTGGTACTAACATTGAACATTAAAAGTATACTGTGTGCAATATTTGCTTATCCGGGTTAGCAAATTTTGAAAAAAAGGGATATGGCAGACTTTATTTTTTGTTTGCTGCTTAACAGAGCACTTTTTGGATTTGCAACAATACCTATACATATTGCATTCAATTAAATTTTTAATTACATGTTGCACATAAGCTATTTGTGCATGCGAAACCACGCTGAACTTTAATTAATTAAATAAATTCACATACGTGTGCAGCTCCACAGATTTGTGTATAGCACAGTATATATGCTAACGTTTATTTAGTGCTGTTTATATATGGCAAGAGATTTACAAATTAAATTTTGTTATTGTCATTAGCAGCCATTCATAGCAGTTGCATTAGTTTTAAATAATTAATACAAAATCAGTACAATTACACTGATTATTTTGAATAAGTGCTACTGACTTTTTAAGCTTAAACAAAATCCGATTTCATATAGTTACATCTAATTCAAATTGTAATATATATAGGATAGTTATGGTATGTTAAGTGACATCGCGTTGTGACATCGCGTCGTAAAGTTTTCAGTAAATACTGTAATTTTGAAGATATATAATTATTTAAATTTGAAAACTGTATTTTTTCAAAAATCAAGATGGTCATTTATAATTTTAAGACTATGAAATGTGGGTCAAATCGTGTCATATGGAGATGTTTCGGGCATGAAATCGATGTGTTTTCATCTCCTCTTTAACATTGATTTTAATATATTAATCTACTTGTGATTTAGTTTCCGAGTTATTGACTGAATTCTTTTTCGTCAGCGTCTCACAAGCAAGCACACCACGGTTCTGACTACTGAGGCTTCTAACGATTATCAACCATACTTGAGCTATCAATTGCAAAAACAAAAATCTAGGCGGGTGAAAATGACTTTGAAAAACCTCCCGCGCAATTATAATATGTGTTGCTCTTTGATACCCAAATTGCTCATACGACATGTTGATCTATAAAGTTATTGCTACAGTATACTTGGAATAGTAAATTCAGAAAACAAAATAAGTAAAATTCAAAAAATTTAACTTTAAAATGTTAAGAGTTTCATATTTTTAACATTATATTTTATAATATTCTTTTGTAAAAAGTACTTGAAACATGCAATAATGCATTCTATGCCATTGTATATCTCAAATGAAGCACTCAAACGTAATGGCAACTTTTCTTTGCCACAAAAACATCCTGATACTTAATGTTGGATATGATGCAGTGCATCCAAGTATTAATTTTCCAGTTTTTAATTTTTTTTTTCTTTCTTGTGGTTCAAAGTTAGCTGTTGCTTTTGTTTGAAATACCAATATAAACTTGGCAATGCGTTATTGTTCGCTTTTAACCCAGTTTTGAAAGTGTTCAATGCTGATTCGATGCACTTTTAAAAATACTTTCTATTTTCAATTTTCATTTCTTACGCTTTTAATGTTTTTCCTTTTATTTCCATTGGCCTTTATTAATTTTGAAGAACACATATACACATACAAAGGAGGAGAGAGGTAGCGAAAATGAGCAAAATCCATTAACTTTGCCAATATCATGTTTATGGCTTACTATAGGAGCCACTTAGGCATCCATCATATGTATTGATTAAATCTTGATTACCACTTATACAGTTGAAGTACAGTAGAAGCCCTAGCTTATTTTTACTATGCGAATAAATGCAGTATACAAAATACAAGCCGATTTATTAGTAACTGCATTTTTATTTGATTTCCCTATTATATTGAGCATTTTATTATAAACATTTGTGAGTTTCGAAACGTTGAAAAATAAAGGCTAAAAAAATTAGATAGTTCCCATTAAAACGTCAACAAAAAAAATTATTATTAAGAGCAGCAGATGTCATGCCTTTTTAATTGATCCATTAAAAACTTTTTTATTCGTACGGCTTAAATTGCAAGCGGCCAGTAATTAAACTAGACAATTTTATAAAGCATTACTGGCTTAACTCAAAAATTAAGCTTAATCATTGTCAGAGAGCATCGGCTTTCTAAACTCTTCACTATTTGATTTGTTTTCCATTCTAATAAGAGCAACTCATACATGTTCAACATAATAAATTTCACTAACGAACCACCATGCGAGTTTATTGCACTAAGTAGCCTTAAAGTATGCAACGCCCACTACTTTATCGCATATTTTTTCTACTCTTCATACGAGTATCAAAATTGAAAAATGCCACTAGTAACAATATCTTTACTCATCATATGCTTTACACTAGCGCCCCCCGCACTTACGTTAACGATAAAACGTCAGTAAGAGCAAAATCATCAGATAAAATGGCACATATTGACTGTGAAGCATAGCAGCAGTAAAAAAAGTCTGTGCTGTTTACACAGCACTTGCCGCAGGTAGCAAATTTGTTCTACTTTACACAACAAAGCACACAGCTCAGTTAAACTCAACGACGCATGGTGCTTATGTTAAGGCTGCACAGCAACTTATTGGTTGGCTTTTGTATTGTAGTGACAACAAAACCAGCTCACAACCCAATATCACCCATCCATACATTTTAAGTGCGCTTCACTGAGCTCGAGGTGCACTCAAGTGCACTTGTACTCTCGATTAATGTTGTGCAACATAAAATGATTAGTGTAAAATTTTATAGAAAAAAAAAAATAAAAATTGTTTATTTTAAGTTTTGTAGGGAAGTTCATGGAGTTTGCCAAATGTTGATAAGAAAAGAGTATAAAATTATTATTCTTAAATGGTATGCTTACATGTAAGTTTGTTTTTGAAAATAAGTAAATCAGACATAAAGATTTTAGCAAAAGCTTCCAAGATGTGAGTTAATGAACTGTATGTCCTTTGTTGCTGCATATTTTTACTTAATCAGCTTAGAATATATGCATTTACATCATAATTAAAAAGCTTGGAAACCCACTGGAGAACAATATATTGATTTGCCGATTATAACTTTTTCAAAGTTTTTTGAATATGAAGAAATAAACTTTCAAGAGGCATTTCTAAGGGAAATATATGCTTCAAAGGCGTTGTTTTTCCTTTAGCGGTCACTAATCAACTAAAACGTGATAGCCGCGAAGACGCTTCATAAAATGCGTATTAAATTTGGTCGTCATCAAGCGTCTTCTTGCAGAGCTAAAGTGAAAATAATCGATAAATGGGACAAGTTACCTCTATGAAGACAGACCAGCTGAAAATATTGTCGCCATAGCTGAGAGCGTGGCTAAGAACCCAGGTGTGCCTATTTTAAGAAGATCACAGACTTATATACTCATAAAATCCAGTTGATGCACGTGCTGGAAATTAATGCAAAGGATCGTAAATTTATCAACATATTCTAACTGATGATTCACATTTTCATCCTTCTAGGTTCGTAAATAAGCAAAACTGCCGCTTTTGGGGCTACGAAAACCCAAGAGTAATAGTAAAACAACCTCTCCATCCACAATGAGTGACAGTTCGGTGTGGTTTTTGGGCTGAAGATTAGCAAAAATGCTGCTGGTGTGACCATTTCAGAGAATGGCTTCCGTCACCAAAATATTTTGACTGGCTTTTTATGGCCTGAAATTGATGCCATGAAAGTCGGCGATATTTATTTACAGCATGAAGTTGCCACATGTTACACAGCTGGTGAGACAATGGCTGTTTTGCGTGACAAATTTCATAGATTTCTGACTTCTCCAAATGAAGACTACAATTGGCCGTTGATATTATACTGTGATTGAGGATCATTACACTTCTTTATTTGAGGCTTTATCAAAGATAATGTCTATATCAACATACCACCAACGAATCAAGCACTTAAACGTGATGAAAAATTTTATCAATAAAGTGATCACATGTAGGACTTTTGGAAAATATTGAATTCCATTACTTACTGAATATCTTGTGCTTAAGATTTTAAACAAAAATATCATCACTTTTTACACAAGTATAGCATTTTTTTATTGACTTAAATTGAAAGATCTTGTTGGATGACTATATATATTCGTATGTATCAATTCCAAATTGGACAAGTATAGAGGTTTTTTCAAAGCACCATTGAAAACACCATTTAATATAAACTAAAAGAGCTTGCGGCTTTTGAAACAAGTTTTACAAAATGTAAAATTTCAGATGATGATGGCTTGTGGTATTAAAACATAGCTCATTTTAACACATTTTTTACGATACATAAAATATCATACCATAGCTATGTTGACCAATATAAAATGATTTCTAATACAAAATTGGACATGACTTGGGCCAAATTTGATAATGAATCCAAGAGGGTTGGCTAACATAGCTAACAGTCTTGAATGGGCTCCTTGAAGTCCAAGGCCGGCTTATAGAATTTAAGAAAACTCAATATGCCAAAGGACAGTTCAAAGTGCAACGTTCGTGTGGTACCTTATTTTTTGTTCCTTTACAATTGTTGGAGTTATTCTCTAACAACTAATGCATTTACGCTTGTAATTTTTCTTTTTTGTTTTTGCATTAAAAGTACTGAACATAAAGCTCTAAAAAAAAACATTTTAATCTTTAATTTTCTTCATTCAATTTTGGAGATAGAGCACATCAACTTAAAAATTTCAATCACAGAAAAAATTTAATCATACAAAAATTTATAAAAGGCAAAGTAAAAACAATGAACGCAGATCACGAAAACAACAAAAATAAAAACATTAGTAAAATTCTAACAAGGAGAAATCAAATGACGAAGTCTAAAACTACTCAACTGAAAACAATGGAGTTGGTAGGCACAAGATAACAGTAGGATAAGAAAGAACAATTTTTAGTAGGTTGTTTTAAAGAAAATTAATTGAATACGAAAGTAGTGAAAAATTAAAAAAAAAAAAAAATATTTTAAAAAAACTTATTCACTCGACTTTTATTTTTTTTTTTTTCACAACTACCTTTGTTTTTCTTCAGCAACACTTTATTTGCGCTTTGCAATGCAAACGGAAACGGAAACAAAAAACTTTCTTCCACAAAGTCTTTGCATATTTAACAGGTGCAAGCAAGAAGCGTTAAACTTTTTGGGCATTCTTAGTATGTGTGCTTTGTGTGTTTGTGCATACTGCCTTAAGTGTAAATGAGTAAAGTAGGTAGAATAAATGTTTAATGTTTATTGTCCAAGAATACTTTGCAAAGCGATTAGATAGCAATAGCAGTAGGAAAAGCAAAAAATTGATTTGAGCACGAAAAATCTCCAAGACTTTAGTTATAAAGTTTGCTAAGAATATAATTCTGAGAAGTCTGCTGCAAAAATTATATCAAGGTAATGCAAGAAATCCAAATAAGCAAGTTTAGTATGCGCAATCAAAATGTACAAAAAACTAGTAAAGGTGTTATCTTCGGCCAGGCCGAAACTCACATACCCTACACTACATTAAAAGTACATTTTAAATAAATGTTAAAAAAATGTTGAGGAGGTTGAATAAGTTTAAAATAATGTAAAAAGGTTCAAAAATGTTGGAAAGTGTTGGAAAAAACTGAAAATGTCAAAAGAATATGGGAAATGTTGAAAAAAATAGAATAGAAATGAAAAACACGAAATATGTCACGCCCACTCCTACAATTCCGCCCACTTTTGTTTCAATAAATGATATTCGTAATTAACATGATCAAACCAAATTTTAGCACAATAGCTTGTATAGTTTGCGATATGTGCCGTAATTATTCCTAAAATTTAGAGCGGTGACAGACCCACTGGTGCAATCCACTCCGATTTTGATCCAGAAATAGCTTTTTATAAAAAAACTTCTTACACTAAATTTCACTAAGATTGCTCATATATTTCGATAGTTATGCCACTTAAGGTATTTTAATTGTATGGGAGGTGCCACGCCCATTGTTGCTATTTCGCCAGCTTGTGATTCATATATACATACCTATTACCCAGTAAACCACTTACATCAAATTCCAGATCGATTGCTCCAATAGTTCGCTTAAAATAGCACTTACTACTTTATGTGAATGAGGGAGGTGCCACGCCCACTGATACAATCTTGTCAAGTTTCATTTAATTCTGAATCTTATAGTAACCGACACCTCTACACAAAATTTTATGAAGATTACTCTCATAGCACACTATCTATAGCATTAAACGTATTTCGCTTATATGGGAGGTGCCACACTCACCGGTGCAATTGTGCCGAAATTTTGCAAGAAGACTTTTTTTAGCAAGTGTATCCGCCATATTAAATTTCATAACGATTGCGTTGTTAGTTCTCTTTTTATAACATTTATAAATATTGTAGGCTATGCCACGCCCTTAAAATAAATTTTTCAGTGTATTGACGTGGCATGTATTGTTGACTACTTTCAGTGGTATCATCCAAAAATTTTAATGAAAATCGTACGTGCCAATTTGGAGTTATACAAAATCCAATTTTTCAATTGTTAAGAAATACCATGCCCACTTTTACAATTCCGCCCACTTTATGCGCAATTCAAAATTCACAAGATCTGTATCCGTGTACCAAATTTCATCACAATATCTTGCACAGTTTACGAGCAATGGCGTCATAAAACTTAAAATTTAGGGCTGTGCCACGCCCCTTTAAGAGCCTTTACAAACTTAAGACCTAGCCTAATCTTAATGTTGTTCTCATATTCACCAAATCACCGATTTTGATCAAAATCGCAGCAACTTTTTTTCAAGTTGGGTATATTTACATAGAGTATGGGCGGAAGGCGTGGCTGTTAACCGATTTCGCCCATTTTTATATGCTAGCAACTTGCAAGAAGATGTGAGCTGTGTGCCAAATTTCATTGAATTAGATTGCTTAGTTTTTGCGTAAACCGGATTTCAACAGACAGACAGACAGACAGACAGACGGACATAGCTATATCGACTCAGGTGGTGACGCTGATCAAGAATATATATACTTTTCCATACCTGCCACGCCCCTTTCTATGCGTTACAAACGGAATGACAAAGTGAATATACCATCTGTGTAGGGTATAATTAAGGTTCAAGTAAAGCAAAACTTCAGAGTTTAGAAGAAGATATGGTTATACTTTAAGTTGCTGACTAACAATTTGATACTAAGCCGCCATCAAAAAAATTTTATGTAGTTGCATTACATCACAAATACGCAAAAATTGTTTTAAAATTTCGCTTTTCAATTGCATCAAATCTTAATTAAATGTATTGCAAATTGATATATTTTTTGCAAACATAACGTGTGAGTAACTTTTAATGAAAAAATTTGTTAGGCGTAACGTGAAATTAAATTAATCTTTTTTATAATTTTTGTAACATTTTCAATTATATATAGTGCTTTGCAGGTTTATAAAAAACTAAATTTTCTGGTATTTTTCCCCTAAATTTGATTAAGGTTCTTGTACAACTAACAGCACATGTCCCTGCAACTTGTGCTCAAAACTTTAGTGAATTTTGTTTTATTGAAAACTTTCGACAGTCGATATTTTTTTTTTTTGGTTGCAAATTACAATATGAAATAGTTCATAAGCACGAACACACATGCAGAAAATGAATGTGTGCCGTGAAATTTAATTTCCATGCACATTTTATCAGCATGAGCGAGATTTAAAGTTTGTCTGCTAAGCGTTATGTTTAACACACCCACATAAAGCAAAGTTTAATATTTTACTCTTTATAAAAAATCCATAGAAATGCAGATACAAATGTATACTCAAAACTAAGCGAAAAAACTGAAAACTAATCATCTTTTTGCTGCTGCCACAGCTACATAAAAGATTCTGTCGAAGGATACAACGAAAAACGGGGCGTTTTGAAGTGGATTTATTGAAGTTTTTGAGAAAAAAAGGATGAAATGAAATATTATTTAAATAAAAACGATAATGATTGGGTTGATTACACGAAAAATGTAGTAGAATTCTAGATCCAAAAATATTTAGAGATAATATCTATGTAAATCACGCTCTTATAGAGGCGAAAGGGATTTGTAAAAGAATAGTTTTCCCACACAAAACCAACCGAGCATGTTGAATATTTTTGACAGGACTATTTGCTCTTATTTAGCTCTGCTATCAAGAAAATTCTTAGCTTTGCCTGCGTATTTCCTGAACAAAATATTCCAATAGCCAATACCGACGATTTTGCCTTTCCGTTTTGAATTTTGTGAAAAACTTATTATGAGACTTGAAATATTGTCTTGGTGTTTCTTCCAAGGCAGCATATCCTATAATAAATAGAAGGAAATTCTTCTTCTAATACTTTCCCGATTCATATATGTTCTGCTCAAGTAAACGTTGGCACGGTTGTAGTAAATCCATATTAATGAAAAGGGAAGTCAATTGTATATTGAACAGTGAAAAACAGAACTTCTTCGAAGACTTCAAATATCTTTTCATAAAGCCTAGAATTATCAGTATTCAGTCGTATAAGAACTAAATAAATAAAGGTATACTGCGCACCGTAACGGCCATAAGAGCTAAATCCAAGCAGTATTCTGTTTATATAAAAAAATTTTTTCAATCTCTCAAAGCTCTATTTATTTTAATAACATAAGTAAAAACTATGTAATAACAAGGATATGAAAATTTCTGCGAAATATCACACACACACCAGCATTGGCTAGCCAACAACAGCGAATATTGAAACGTGTAAAAAATTCGTTCAATATATTCGACTTACAGCAGAGACCGACCTCTTAAGATTCACAAAGAAAAAATAATCATAGCAAGACATGAAAACATTGATAAAGTTTTTTAATAAATGATGCTTCAGTCAAGAACACACACACACAAACGCTCACAAACAAAGCCAAAACTTCCAATAAAATAAATTGTGCACTAATACTCACGTATTGAAATATTGAACAAAGAAGAACTGCAATTTTGGTTGCAATTCTGAAGTTCTACGAGCGCACAGAGGGATTAGAAGAGAAAATTTAAGTGAGCGCTGTAAAAGGACAAAGTGAAGATGAAATGTACCACCACATGCACACGCTTTAATAAGTGAATATGTGTGGGTATGCTTTTATACATTTTTGAGGCTTTATTGGTTTCCTTTAACACCAAAGATGCTTTTGCTCATTGCTTGTGGTGCCTGTTATTGCTCCTGTTATATTTGTTGAAGGATTTTTATTATAAGCTCTGTGTAAATAAATAAAAAAAAATTGCTTTTAAAATTCACAAACCGGCAATTTGTTGACATTTTAGTTAGCTGTAATTTAAAAAAAAAATATTGATTGTCTGTTTATTAATCGCACAGTTGTTTGCATTGATTTTCGTGCACTTGGATACACTTAGATAAGCCAATTTCGAACCACAGGCGTTTAGTTTAATTGGCGTCATACATACATAAATATAAACACCTACGTGTGCGCGTATACGAACACAACTAGATACAAAATGACAGACTACCACATAATAACTAGCAATTTCGCAGACAAACAACTGCACACAGATTTGATAGACACACAATTTGCACGTTGAAAACCACGTAAACTCTTAGCCTCAAGCAGCAGTAACAGCAGTAAGAGTAATGATAACAAAACTAGCAACACTGACATGCCAATCACCCGCAGCAATAGCAACAACTGTGCCACTACATTTACCAACAGTGAGAAGAACAGCAACGATAGAGGCAATAGCATCAACATTCGCTTCAGCGACAGAAAACAGCAGTAGTGGCATGATATTTTCACATCCGGCTTTAGCTGTTGTCAGTGCTGTCTTCATAACTTTTACTATTGTGTTAGCAGTCGACTGTATGATATGTAGGAGATTACTAAGTGACAACCGACAACTGCTACCGGAAAATGTTGCAACTTGGCGCCTAAATTCTTGGACCAAATTTAAAACTTAATGGCAAGCCGAGAACTTTGCAGAGAAAAACTGCAAGCGATAGTGGAGTAGAATAAACAAAATCTGTCAAACACTAAGGTTCTAGTGAAATTCAATTTTTTATATAGTTCTTAGTTCTTTTCTAAGGCCTTTTGTGTAGCTTATTTTTTTGAAAGTATTTAAATGATTTCCACAGCCTTTATGAAAAAAAGTTTTATGTTAATAAATCACTATTTCTTTAAATAAGTAAATATCAAAAAACAGATACCATTTTTAATAATATGATAAAATTCGGTTCCTACTTTAATCCCTCCAACTGTCAGTTTCTAAATTTTTCAAACTTTGCGCTTATCGACTTAGGTGTCAATATGTATTTGAATTTAAGAAAATTTAATGATGCCTATTGAGTATAACGTACCTATTACATCTGTGTACAAACAGTGAAAGCCGAAACATGACTACTTAGCTATCCATATAATTTGGGGCGGTTTAACCACCTTGTTATGCTCCAAAAACTTCATTAATCACTGTCACAAGTGTTACGCTCGCACCGAGTGCTGATAAATACCATAGTTTTTTATCTGGTGATACACAAGAAACAGAAGAAGAAAAAACGAGACGGGCTGCCAATGGAAAAAAAGGTGAGCTTTGAGGTTAAACTGCGATGCATCAATGTTGTAACGGATGAAGAGCTGATTGTGCGGGAAAAAGTGATGAAAATGAATGAAACATGTTGGCAGACTTCCAGCATTTTCACCTAGGTGCTCATAGCTATGCATTTGGCATAGAATTTAAAAACAAAATTTAGACGCAGCTTAATTTAAATTTAAATATTTATTTTGTATTTCAAATATCGCCACAGAAAAATTTCACTCGCATACGGGTCTTCGGAATTGCATAACGTTTGAGGCGGTTTTTCTATTCATTCTTCATTTCAAAATAATTTTAAATTTAAAGAATATTCAATTAAAAATATTAAATTTTAAATTCTGAGGATCAACTCTCAAACAACATGTCGTATGATGAACATTAGCTTGGAATAATGATGAAATTGAAAATTTTGTATTTCTTACAAAACATTTTGTCTCATCCTCTCACTTGAATTATTATTATGTCTCTGAAAATTTTAAATCTTCTGAGAGCCATCCTTAAAATTTAAATCTTCAGCTGTATGACTGACAGAAAACAAGTAGGCTGGCAGTCGACAGCCAGTCTTCTTAACAAAGGTAAGCTTTTTCAGAACTCACCGCCGCTTGTTACCAAACAGCTGCACAAATGACTTTGTTAAATGTCACAACAGCATGCGCACAAAAGAAACCTTCACTTCTGTAGCAGGAAACCTAAAAAAAAGCAGAGTATTAAGAGACCTCCAAAACACTTAAGCAAAGAATTCGTTGCTTCCTTAAGACAACAATGCTACTGCAAGCAGGGTGGTTTTTCTGCTTCTAATGCATCCACCTACATTTTGCAGTCCATTCACTTTAATAGCACCCGTCGTCCTGTACACTTTGTCATTTTTACTCCTCTTCTCATCTTCAAAGTCATTGCGTTCACTTCTCCTATGTCACATGAAATTTTTCACTTTTTCTTTGGTGAAAGTGCAATGCTGTGCATAAATGCATGTCATTGTTGTGCTCGGTGTTTGTTATTTCTGTTTTCTTCTCTTTATCTCCTATTAGATTTTTCATATTTTTAGATTATTTTTTTTTTTTTTTAGATGCCATCTTCATTTATCTACTACTATATTTGCATAAAGTTAATGGCTCTTCATTGTTTTGATAAGAAGGCATAAAGTACATCATTGTAAAATGTTATATGAAAGAAAATTGTCTTTAGGAACATCTGCGTTTATGAGTGAAAAAAGCCGTTTTTTGTCAGACCTTTCATGATTTTTTTGAAAATTCATTTTTCAATATTGTTTTATGCTTCATTTAAATGAAAATGTTGCGTTAAATATTACGTATACGGCACGTTGCATCTTAAAAAATTAATATGGAGCAAGAGTCACTTTTTCAGCAGCCACCTTCAAAATTTATAAGTTTTTCCAACAAATTTAAACACATCAATATTATTTTATCAAATAGATTAGGTATAGCAACGAAATGCTTTTAAATTAAATTGTCTTGTGGACTATTTTAATTTGAACTGTGACAGTACCTTATTTTTATATGTACCACTTTTGTGGTAAATTTATAGCAAAGAAATTGCGGCTCTTTCTAATATATCTTTGAATAGAAATTTTGAAAAATTTTATATAAAAAGTCATTTTTTGAAAAAATGTTTGCTCAGTTCACTGTTAGTGTGTTCGTATTGAGCCATTGGCCTTTTTTTTCAAATGATCTTATATGTACATATACAGAAAAACAAGTAATTATATTCATTTGCTAAAAAAAGCTCTGATTCTTTTTTTTGCTACGATATTCCACATCAAAAACAATTGCATGCACCAAAATATACATTTCGAATACCCAAAAAAAACAACTTGTATTATCCTGTTTAGCATTTGCAATCACCCTGCATCTTCCAATTTTAATCACAACAAGAGATATGCAAATTAAGCGTTACGTTCTCCACTTCTGTTACTATCCATAGTCTTTTTTTTAAGCTTAACAACAGCAATAGTACCAAGTTTTGGCAACAAACTACAACAACAACACTGCGTGCTTACAACAATCGACTGGAATTGTGGTCGGTCTGTTGTGGTCGAATGCCAATTTTTATTGTGGTTAACGTGCTGTTTTTTCTGCTTCGCAATATTTTTTCCTCGCGCTATAACGCTTTTTATTGTGCTGCTTTGATGAACGTTCGGAGTAACCTACAGTTCTTAGTATTTTTATATTTTTTTTTTTTATTTTTTTCTTTTTTTGCACAAGTAATTTTTGTTGTCCTTTCCAACATCCCACGAGAATTGCCGCTAGCATTGCATTTAGCTGATAAGCTGAAATAACACATTTTGCTGTTTTGTGGTGTTAAATTCCCGCGAGTGCATAAACATAATACACGAATAACAGAAAGAGTTTATATATTATTTTTTTTGTGGGTTTCATTTTATATTTTTTTGGTTGTGGATGGCTTAGCAATTTTTGCTTTATTCTGCGCAATATTAAATGCTGTAAGTGCCTGCGAGTATATTTGGGGAAAACATAAAAGTATGCAAGGACTTTTGTGTTAAAAGGCAACATGAAAATTATAAAACAAAATATGTAAATGAAAATAGCAAATTTACAGCAAGTGGTGTAAAAATGAAATAAAAAATTTAGTTCCCCGCTATGACACATTTACAGCACGTGAAGTATGCGCAGATTTCGAGAGCAGAAATCTTTGGCGCTAAATGCATAGCAAAGGGGCAAATGAATCTTATGATGTTATGGAACAGCTTTGTAAGTATGCAAAAATTTCGTTACATATTTGAACCAAGTGTTAAGTATTGAAAAAATTAAAACATTTTTTAGCCAATTTACTTAGTTCAAATAAACTTCATTGCAATACAACTATTTCAAACATATTTAAAGCTCAACCAAACTGATTTTGGTTAAGAGATTATTTAAAGCATTGAAAGTTGTCGGAAAAATTATGGCAAAAATTTATAAAGATCTGACTAATAAAACTTGAATATTAAATGCTTATGATATAAATCAAAACAATTAACATGTGCTGTTAAATGTCCTATTTAACACAATTATCTTTTCATAATTCATTTTCCAAAGTTTGCTATTTGATTTGTTATTTTCCTACTATTTAGCCTTCAGTTCCACGCTACCGTAGGGTGCGAAAAATTGTGTGGAATAAATTTGCTCATTTATTTAGTTGTAAAATAAAACAAATGAAAATATTTCCATTGAAATGCATATCCTTGAAAAGTAAATGTAGACTTTTTTTTCTACTATGGCTTTATTTACATTGCTTATGATTAATAGCTGCAAACAATTTATTTTTTGCCATTTAGGGAGTAGGCGTAACAGCACAAAATTGTGCGTTCACAAGTATGGGAAAATAATAAACAAAACATATATGTATATAAGTATTTTTACAAAACAACAAAAGCACGTGTGTTTGTTTTGTCTTGTTTAATACACACACATACATATGTGTAAATAATCGTTCAGTTAATTTGTTGGCATAAGATTTCATTTATGTTTATTGTGCTATTAGAATTTTTAACCCACATATTAATTAAATGTATTCTTGAAATTGGAACAATTTTTTAACAGTTTGTTATTAAATTTAAAAAATTAATTTATTTTAAAAGTATTAGTTTTGAAGCAGACAACATTATTTTTGATTTTTCATTGCTGGGAATGATAGTGGCCATTTAAAGGCACTTGAGCTCAGCTGTCATCAACATGTGACCGGCAGTCATGCAGTGCTGGTTGTTACTCTACCTCCTGTTTTGAGTTTTGTTTTTTGTTATTTTTTTTAATGATAAAGCCGCTTTGTTTGTTTACATGTTATTGAAGGACTTCAATTTTTAACTAAAATTAATTGAAATAAAATCGGCAATCTTCACGTTTTTCCATTTTACAGGATTCGAGGTGAACCTTAATTTTATAAGCGAAACAACTAAATTGATTTTTAATAGAAGTTGGTAGATTTGAATGATATCAAGAGGAATGCAAAACTTAAACGAAATTGCCCGCCAACCCTCAAATATATCAAGACTCGAAATTTGTGCGTAGGAGCTTTTGTTTCAATTATATAAATACCATGATGTTAACAAAAACCTGAGTAATTTTTTTTATATGTACGTTGCACATAAATCGGATCTTTGATTTGGTTGAAGTAGAATTTTCATGGTTATCACTGAATCATTTGATTTCTTGGTTACAAACACTCTCGATCAAAATCACTACATGAGTTGATCTAGTGCAGTGTAAGACAAACCTGCACAGAAACATGTCAATGTATGCGCCGAACGTAATCGAGCCATGCCAAATAGTATTTCGCTGCGTAAACATTGTAATTATATACACGAATTCTACCGCAATTGCAAGCGGGAGACAGAATGGCATACACTGGTCTAGAGTAACTTTCTTCAAATGATATCATTTGCATACAGTTTCGTTTCAACTGCTAAACTTTTTTATTTCATTATTATGAGGAGTAAGGAGGAACATTGAAATAATTCCTTAAAAACATTTTGGCCTCCAGCAAAAATTATCTGATGGTAATCGTTCTTTTATCAATTAAAATTTGATAGAGAAGTGGTATTAAAAATAAAAATTATTTTCAAATATCACTTCAAACTTAAACAGTACATGACGTATGAATAACAATTATCAGTTCTTAAATTCAAACATTTTTTTATTTACTAAACTGAGAATGAATTTTCTTTGCCGATTCAATCTACTGACAAAAAATAGCAAACGAATTTTTTTAATAAAAAATATTCTGCTCGGAAACGTTATTTGTCTACGTGGCTGAACACAAAAAGATAGATAAATATCTAATAAGGCAGCACTCCATTTTAATTAATGTTTTCCTTTTCATTTCTATTTGATAGTTTATGAAGACTGTAAGTTTTACAACATGTAATTTCATAAACACCAAAACTACTAATATTTCATTAGTATTCACTTAAAACATTAAGACATTAAAATCTTTTAGAAATTATGACTGCTTTTAAGCTATTAACCCAAAAAGGCACTACTTTAATAGCAATAACGACACAGTTTTGTAACATTGCTACATGCCTTACATAACACATAAACATCTTACCAATTTCAGCAAATAATTAATGTGTGCTTTTAGCGAAAAGTAACAAATGCTAAAGCGTATGAATGGCAACAGCTCGGAAGTAGCGCTATATAGTTGCAAAGTAAACGATAATTTAGTGGGTAACCACAAAGATTAAAGACAAAACTTACAACAATATTACACTCTTAATACATTAAATTTTTAAATATTTTCAATAACAAAATATGAGTATTAAATCAAAGTAATAAAAATAAAATACTTTTTACTACAAATAATATGACATAAATATCTTTACAAACAGCTGCTCAATTTTACTGCCTCTAGGCCAATAAATCTCTTAATAATATGCGCTTGATCAAATATAATACAATAAAATTTACAGATTTTTCATTGATAACCAAAACATATAATTTATGACTTAATTTGCACATATAAAGTCAATACAAAACATTTATGTACCGGCTGTGATGATATGCACAAAAGTATGCAAAGCAATTTTTGAACATAAGAAAGTCGAATACAGCTCGTAAGGCTATTCTTACTTAAGGTCATGTATAGAACTTTTTATAATTGCATTGCGACTTGGGGCAATAATATGCTATAAGATACAATTTAAAGGCTCTCAAAGACACACCTATTGTTCTGTTTGCTCTTCTGAGCATGAATATATAAAGCATTCGAGCGAATTGTATGTGCTTTTGTTTTAAATCCTTTTGAATTTACTCACAATTCTTACTACATATCTTTGTGGCTTTTACAAAATATTACGGCATTATCAGTATTGCTATTTCCCTTTAGTTGTGTAGAAATCAAAAGCACTGCACTGCAGTTCTTTTGAATTTGTGCAATGAACAGGTCATATCTGTTATTTTTACTTTCTTAAAGTTTGCAAGAATATTAAATTTTTTTAAGTTATGAAACGGTATTAAAACATTTGGACAGCGATCGAAAAGTCTTAAATCGTAAGCCATATGGCTAGGAATCAGGTGCCGAATTTTTTATATGATTTAATCGCGCGACTGAGGTTGAAAATCATGAAGCTGTAAGTAATATAAATAAAACTAACAATCTCTAACCTTGCATTACCTTTCCGTTGTTAATTGAAAGCACTTAAAAGCCGCAAAAAAATTGTAGCACTTGCAAAATCATTGCGTCTGCCTTCTATTTAAAAAAAAAATGTGTCCATGCACAAAAATAGATAAGAGCAAAAGGCAAACGTTTTTGTTGCTGCGTTTAATAAAAATTTAATATTTTTTAATACTTTTTTATATTAACATACATATGTAGCTGATTTTATTGTCAGGCAGATTACGGTAATTATAAAGACTATATCATAAAAAACGAGAGACGCAACATCTGTCATTTAGTAATTGCTGCACTTAAGACTTGACTGCCATACATATTATAGACATGTAAGTAAAAAATTGAACAATAAATCATTTTAACGCGAATGCCTCTTGGATGATAAGTTATTTTACTTGTGAAAAACACCAATAGAGAAGGCAGACGATTTCAGCGCTGATTTTTGGAGGCAGACGTCTTTGAGCACTTAAGGTGCACACTATTAAGGATATATTTATAGATAAAAAATCAATACCACGACTTTTGCTATGCAAAATTGCACCAGAGTTGCATTCAGCGCCAGTAAACAATTTATGCATTATTCCAAAACGGAAGTAACTCAAGAAAACTATTAAGACGTTTTGGTCATAGTAACACGAAAGTCAAAAATTTTGTACGGGAAGCTTATCACTTGCACCTTAGTATCTCTAATGTTAAGTGTTGATTAGCAAATTAGTTACCTCTTGTAACATTTTCTTAATCAAAAACATGCAATCTCTTTGCATTCATAAATTTATAACAAAAGTGAATGCTCTATTTCCAACTTAAGTGCCTGAGAAAATTGATTGTTATTTTTATTTAGATGAAATGTTGCGTTTTATTTTCCGTCCATGTATTTTGTTGATGATGATTTCAAATTTATCAAATAAAATAATTCAATTGATCAATTAATTTTCGTTTATTATAGTAGCTGCTGTTGTTGTTGTTTTTTCACTATCGATCGCATATACATATATCGTATGAATATTGAAGTTGTGTTGTTTTTCTAAAAACCAATAAAATTAAATTTGAACATTAGCATTGATGATAGAGGAAACGCACAGTCATTGTCATTTGTAGCAATTGCAGCTGCACCAACTTTTATTACAATTGCTGTTGTTGTCATTGCACAACAAGGACAATAGCTAACGTTGTGTGTTTGTACAACTTAGTATTCTGAAACATTTGCCTGCATACAAATCCATGACGATTTCAATTGTCTTTTGTATATTGTGTTGTTTTGACGCTGCCTTTGTTGCCGTCAAAAACAAAACACAAATGTTTGCCAAATCGTATGCAGTTAAATTGTGTCAAAATTTTATGGGTCTATTATCTTGAATTCATTGAGGAGATTAAATTAAATGGTTTTTTTTATCTATTTAGGAGAAGAATCAATGATAAAGATTAGAGATTTTCCAATTACAACGTAGATTTATGTGCAGTCACTTATCGTATCTTAAATAATATTATTGTCTAATTGCTTTAAATTAAAATTTGTCTGCAAAACAACATCGGCACTGCGGCATATTGTTAAATTATTTTTGACCTACATGACGTATGAGTAATATTTAATTTTGTCAAGAACATATATTCGCTTGAAAATATGTAATATTTATGATAAAATGAGTTCAGTGATTAAGTTTAATTGAATTTCAAAAAATTCAGATATGTGACAATTTTTAAAACCACTGCAAATCCTGACAAATTAATTTCACAGCAAAACTTTAAGCCATTTTAATGCGCAACTGAATGCACTTTTTGACTTTAAAAATAAAAAATTTAAACAAAGTATATCAGAGGATTAACATATCAACAGCAATTCAGTGATGTCGAAAATAGTTACATGTATGTATGGTATATAAGCGTGACATATATATATAATAAACACTTAATTCATTTATAGCGTTTCTGATATTTATTATTTTTTATCGTGTTTCTTTTTATATATAACGCTTACTACGTCGAAAAAAAAATATTTTTATTTTAAAAATAAAAAGGCACACTTATCTTATGAAAAGTCGACATTAAAATTTTATTTAATATTAACGACAGCCGCCTTTAATAAAATGAATGTAAATTTAACCTGCAAACAATAAAGTGTTAATTTAAATGCATATCCGTGGGAGTCCTTGCATGAGCTGCTTGGTTTGGGAGTTATACTGTTTGCATGTCCACTGATTAAAGGCCAATGCCAATGTAAATTGTAGCTTATACACAATTACATTTTACATTATACTTATATGCACACTCCTGTAAATATAGCACTTGCAAAAACAAACAATTTTAGCGATGTACTTTTCCTCTTGAGAGTGAAAAAATTGTGAAAAAAAAAACTTTAAAAAATCTCCATTTTCCACTTTTGTGGAATGAAGCTACTGAATTTCTTAAGGTTTTATTGCTTGCCCTGTGGTACATTTACGCCAACCCAGTCGAAAGAAATTTCAATTTGGAAGGACAAAAATTTATTAAGTCATCGGAAATGGCTGTTTCTGAATGTGACATAAAGTTTGCTTTGTGAGCAGCCACTTATAAAGTTTTATTTGTTATGATTTACTTCATAAAACCCATCAGCCATTATGTTTCTAAGTAATATCGGAGATGAGACATTGACAGCAAATGGTACATTAGGATTTATTCTATCTATATATATCAAAGAATATATAAAAAAGAGTATACTTATTATTCTAAATTATTATGTATTCCATTTTGAAACAGCCTCAGTTCTCCAAGTGAGATTCCGATTATTTCTTACATAAATTAGGTTTTACAAAGTATGCCTTATATAATTTCCAATTGGATTAAAAACCACGTCATGATTGCAAATAAAATCAAAGTGTTGGCCATACGTTGCCAACACCAATGTCGCCACAAGCAAACAATACGAACTCGTTAACGTGCGTTTGCCAGAGTGACTGTATGCATGTGTGAGTTTAAGTGTAATTGTGTACTATACATATATGCGTTCGTAAGTGTTTGCATAACATTAATTATATGCAATAAATTTTGGAAAAAAAATTGTGCTTCGTTGCTTGTTTGCCAGTTTGGATTGCGCTTGAAATTGTTGAGCATGTTTTAACAACATTTTTATTAAGTGGGCTGCTCGTGCACACAAGCTGAATGCGCCAAAAGTTTCATGTGTGTATATGTAGCGAAAAACTTTTTTTGGCAACACAACGTTGGGCAGGACATTAATCATTTAATTGTATAAATGTAGCACAATGGCGCATTCTTTGCGGTCTTGCTTGTATATAAACTCGTATGCTGCACAAATCGCGCCACACTATCGCAATTTCTCAGTGCGTCGTTTATTAAAGTGAGTGTGTTTGAATGCGTGAGTGTGTATGGGAATATTTATGACAATGTATTGGTAATAATGCTTTTTCAACATAACAAAAGCAACTTTAATGAAAATAGTTTTTATTTTCATTTGAGCGCGCTTTTATAGAATTTAAGCATTTCAGAACTTATTTATCTCATCGTAGGCATTAAAAGTTTGTTGGATTAAATTATGCCTTCAGTTATCATTGATATGAAACCTAACTATTTCAAATAACTGCAATTTTGTAAATTTGATGATAAAAAGCGACAGTTTAAAGAAAACTAATGCTTTTAAATACAGAAAAAAAAAATATGTTGTGTATAGAAACTAAAACCAATTTAAAATATTTTACTACCGTCACTGCTCAGTACAGTGTGTGATAACACCAAAAATATTTTGAATAAGAAACATCAAAATACAGCCATTGTTTAAAGCTAGTCATACTACTTTCATTCATTGCTAAATGGAATCATCAGTAACCAGGACTCATAGATCATTAGAGTCCATTTTGCAATGGATAAAAAGCTTATCATTACTAAAAGTTTCAACAAAACCTAAATGGAAGCATTATTGATCTTCGAACCCTGTTCACTGATGATTCCAATATTCAAAGGTCACTGATGATTCAATGCATCTATTACTTAGTAGAATAGATGATTTAGTTCAAACGCACTTTAAGCCCTAGTCACTGATGATAACACTTAGCAATGGGTGAATTTAGTAGTTATGACAAGCTTTTCATTTATTGCTACATAGAAACATCAGTGGCCTTTGAGCGCTGATTACTGATGACTCGATTAACCAATGGATGAGAATAGTATTCCTAGCATCAGCCAAGTTTTTTATTTTGATGTTTTAAATTGTAATTTTTTTTGTTATATCACACTGCACTGAACAGTAATAATCGTAAAATAATTTTAAAAAAATAATTTATCGTCGCTAAAAATTTCATCAGAAAGCTCACTGCACACGAAATTATTCACTCATTCTCATGTGATATTTATATTTATTCATTGCATAAAATTAAATATCATTCATATGCCTCATTAGCAGCATAAAAGCATATATGCCACATAATTGCACAAAATGCAATTAAAATGACAGTGCTATCTTTTTTTCATAAAAAAGTTCAACCATTTCATATTGCACTCCATTAACGAAATTAAAATGCAACTTTGCGGTGGTGGCAGTGAGAGATTTCAGAGTTTTCACATCCCTGCGGATAGCAGACTTTTTCATATTCAAACACTTTTTCAACACTTTCTTCAACTTTTCCCCATATGTAATTTACATAATTCAACTTTGCTCACACTAACCTCAATAGCTTTTATATGCATGTAGTTTTGCGCCTGACCAAAACCATTTCATTGCCTTTCTCGCTGCTGCAATATGTAACATAGAGTATGTGCTTATCTGGACAGTAAAAACGCCTCCTTTTTATGTTTTTTTTTTTTTTTCATTTAACTTTTTTTCCAAAATATGATAGCATTTTTCTTGTGTAATTATGTAGAAAATTTTAATGTGCAGCATGCATCCATATTTGCTTCCTGCAAGTTGAGTACATACGTTTTTTTTTGTGCTGTATCAAGCCAAATTTAAAAATATATTTTTACTCAAAAAAGTTTTAAGAGTACGCATTATCATTGGAAAAAAAGATAAAATTTCGAAAGTCACAGCTTAAGTAAAGTTAATATGACAAAATATATATTAAATTAGCTCAACTAACCTAATGTCGCTGAGCAATTTTCTGTCAAACAATTCCATTTGGCTACAAACTGAAATTATTTTTTGCAAAGATTCACTCTTGGAGAAAAAAAATACAAAATTTTTAATATCTGCACTTTAAACCCCATGCTAAATATTCGCAATTACACAGCAACATCAACAACTCCAAATTATTTTTCCAACAAAGAGCCAAATTTTTTAAAATTTCTCTTCTTACACTTTTGAGCATGCATATTTTTTTAGTACCCAATTCTTCAAGCTGCAACGCAATGATAAATTATATTTTTATTACAAACATAAAATAAAAGTGAAAATTGCACTCTTTTAAATTTATGGCAATGATCTTTTTATAACCAACAAAAATTTAAGAGCAACATTTTGCACGCAACACCAGCATACTACAAGAGCTAGACAAATTGTTAGCGCAAATAAAAGGATTCACTTAAAATGTTGCTCAAGTGTCCTGTAAATTAATCAATCATTTGTGGTTGCACATTTATTCTGTAAGTTTTATAAAGATACCATTATTTATTTTTTCCTTTTGGTATTCAAGGATTTTAGTTTTCGCTCAAGGATTTTAGTTTTTTAAGAGGAAATTTGTGTTTAAATTTGGTCGCAACACTTCAGTTCAAGCCAAGAAAAGCAAATGGGGGAAAAAAGAAATGGTGCAAATTTTTAACAATTTGTTTATGGCATCAATAAATTTTGATGTCTTAGTAAGGCTATTTGTGAAAGGGACAGCTTTTGGGAAAAAAGGGTTTGTTAAACTTTAGCATTGGTTCGATTCAAAATGGATATGAATTGATGTTATTGATGTGCTGTATTGTAAATTTTTTTCTGACAAACTTTTAGTTAATTTTATGTTGCTAATAAATATGGGTTGTTTGCTGTCAACATTATTTGGCAAAAATGGCATATTGATCGCCGGAAGTGGTAAAGTTTTTATAAGAAACAGTTGTGCAAAATGAAAAAGGAGTAGAAAGCTTTGTATTGAATAGTAGTAGAATAAATAGTGAAATATTAGTAAAGAGAAGAGAAATGATTTTTTTTGTGTGCATAATAAAGGCATTTGTCGCAAAATATTTCAAAGCAAACTTTTTGTATACCTAAATATATTACAAATACATGCTTGCCAAAAGCATAACACATACAAACACGTTTATATCGACATATTAAAACTTACAGACAAAACGTAAGCTGATTGCGCTTTTTCACATTTTGATTTTTTTTTTTTGTGTAAAGCTGCATATCAGCACGTAAAGTATGTCAGTAGCAAGCATTTTAAATGCTATGTGAAACACACATACTATATACACAAACATATGTTCACACATACATCCATGCGAATGTGAAAAACAAACAAAATCTTCAACTTCTTGGATCCTCCTTTAAAATTGTGTAAATCGTGTAAAAATCCTTCAAGTATACGTAGTTAAAAAAAAAAGTATAAAAAGAGGTAGCGTAGAAACGTAAGGTGTTGGTGGTGGTTGCAGCAAATAGCAACATATCTTAGGTTGGCTGAACATTTAACAGTTCGTTTAACTTTAAGTCGAGCAGTGGTGTAGCAGCGTGTGTTTTGTTTTTGTGTCCAGCATTACATATGCATTTTGTGTATGACTATGACATCTATGTGTTGGTTGGTCCTAGTGTCTGTAGTACGTGTGTATCTATGGTAATGACACTTTAAGCTGTCATGGTTTATGGTTGGTTGAGCTGAAGCAGCAACAGCAACAGCAGTAGCAGCATTAACACCATGACGGTCATAAATGTCACTTATGGCACATGTCCTTTTTTTCAACTTTTTATTTTTTACCTTTACTTATGGTTTTTATTCTATTTCTATCTTTTTTTACTCTTCTTTTCTTGATGCTGCCATAAAACTAGGGTTGTCGTGTTGACTACCAATATACTTTTTTTAATTTTCTACAACCATCAGTTACTTTTTGAACGACACTTTTCCTTTTAAATTTTTCATGATTAATTTTTTAAGACATATTTTTTGAAAATAGCACATGGCCCATGAAGATCCAAAAATTTTAATTTCCCAAATATAAAAGAAAAAGTTGACAACGCAAAAATTTAACATTTCTTAATAACTCTGAGTTTTAGATCGAATAAGTAGGTATATATTCACAAAAACAATAAAGTTGCAGGAACCTGAAATTATTACTTTTATAATACTATTCAAGTTTTTTGATTTATACACATATTTCTACTACTTTCTCAATAATTCTTACTTGAAAAAGTTAATTCAGTTTCGAAATTACTGCAAATTCAAGTGCAAAAATGTAAAGGCAAATTTTGAAAATTCGATTTTTAATACAATTTTTTATTTTACACATTACATTTTTTTTATTCCCCCCAAATAAAAAAGTAAAATTTTCGCTTTTTTAGCACTTTTTTACTACATTTTCATTGAAACCTCTCTTCTATCATCAACTTTTTTCATCGTCTACCAGCTTTACCCATATGCATTTTATTGCTATAAGATATGCAACTCGATTTCAGTTCAAATCCAATTCAATTCGATTTCAATTGAAACCATGTTGACATGCACGTGACATGATGTAAAAAATTGGTACGTTTTTGCCAATTTTTTAAAGTGGCACATCAGTCTCACACATACACGCTCTCATACACAGCTGGTTGTTTTTTTATTGTATTTTATTTGCAATATATTTGCATGCACATTTGGAAATAATTCTTACGAATCTTTTTATTGTTTTCATTGCATTGCATTCGTTTGATTTTCGTAGGTATTCCTCCCGTTTATTTCTGCTACTTTTTACATGTGGTGTCTCTATCAATACATTTTTCAACTGTCAGTTGTGTTTTTTTTCCCCCATTTTGTGTCACGTCACAAAAAATGGCGCTGTTTTAAATTGATTATCATCAGGTATTGCGGAATTCTTTCTTTCGATTTGTTTTTTTTTTTTTTTCTTTTTGGTACTTTATGGTATTAGCATGTTAGTGAGTTATTGGAGCAGCATTTTAAGGAATTAATCTTTTTTGAAGTTTGTAAGCTCTTGGCAATTACTCAAGTAAAACATTTTTATGTTGTAAATTTTACTCAGCTCAAAAAAAATATAAATTAATATTAAATATTTTTGTCGCAAAGATTTTATGCATGTTACTTTATCTATCAGTGCACATTAGTCGCGCAGAACCCGTGTAATTTTTAGAAAAACAGTCATCAAGCAAGTCAGCAACCAGTTGTGCAGATGCATTTTGCATAGAAACATGACATCATGCCGCGAGTGCTTGCACTTCGCTTGCCTTTATTTCAATTGCAGCTGCTATAAGCGGATGTAATCCTTTATTTCTGTATGAAGCTAATATGTAAAGTCATCCAGTTTTTACAAAAAAATTCTAATTTTTAAATTTAATCTATTGAAAAAATTTTTTTTCTATCATTTAAAATCTGTTGCTATCAATTTAAAATATTTTACTTTAGCACTAATGCAAATTCTGATTTAAGTACAAGCGCATTACCGCAATATCAGTAAAATTTGAATATAATGCTGAAACACGCATACTTGGCTTTTATCATATAGCAAGCAAAATAAAACTTAAAACACAATAACTAAAAGCCATTAAGCTGCACGTAGCTGTGGCATTTATATATGCCAACCGCCATTAACTTTGTGCCTCATACCATAATCATAAAAATAACATCGAATATGATTTTCATTTAATGTGCAGCAGCAACCACCAACCATCGAAGAAATAACATGTAAATGCATATTTTTTTTATAAAAAATATACAATAAAACTATCAAAGTTTTTGCTGAATTTTATAAAATATAAATGAAAAGGAATATCTTGCAGTTTGTTCATTTGTTCCATAATAGTATTCATTTATTTTAATAGTATCTTAGTAGTTTTCTGAGAAATCTTCAATGTGTACAATTGCAACACCCTAGCTCATATAGAACAAATGTATACAATTGCGCATAAAAAGAAGTTGCTGCACATAAACACATTTTAAAAGCATCAAATATCTTCACAACAAATTGAAGAAGACTATACCACTATTGACAAGCAACAGCAAAGAGATAAAAAGAAAGAAATAAAAAAAATTAAATAAAAATAAGTGATACTAAAACATAGAAGGAAATTTGATGCAAAATGTTGCTAGCAGCTGGAGCAAAAATACGAGAATTTTATTAAACTAACTAGGGAGCACTTCAACTTTCAAACAAAGTGTAGTACTGCATTTATGAAGATATCGCTTTTGATGCAATTTTCTTATTTTCTTTAATAGTTTAGTTAAAAGAAAAGTTTAAAATATGTTAGTTATATTCTACCAACTAAATTTTTTTTAAATAATTCTTGAAGAAATGAATAAAAATCATTAAATGAAATCTCATAAAAAATGTTAATAACACAAGCAATGTAGAAAAGCACATGAAATAAACTATTTCAAAAATATTAAACCTTTGAAATACCACCCAAAAAAAACAAAGAATTCTATAAAATAACAGAAAACTTTGCCAGAATTAGTTCAAAATATTTCTCAAGCTGGAAAATATATCTACTGTAAGATAGATGGCAGTTCTAAAACTCTATGATTTGAACATCAGATGCTTTGTGTCATGTTTCACTAAAACTAAAAAAGAAAGAAAAAATAATGTAGCTTAAGTAATCACCTACCCATGCATTTACAAAAAAAAAATTATAAAACTAAAAGTTTTTATAATGATTGTGAAATTTCATTAACAATAGTTGTTACCATATGAGAAAATCTCATGAGAGAAGTAAATATATGTGAAGAGTTATTGGTATCATAAAGGAGCTTTTACATTGAAGATCATTCAATATTTGTTCAGCAAAAGTAATCTCATAAGTTATTTATTTCTTAGCTGAAGTGGACAAATTGGGAAAAGACATAAAATTTTATTCATCCAAGTAAAAAATATGCCACAAACTTTCTGGTTTCAGATAATAAATTTTGTTCTTTTCATTGTGGTGATCGCCCAATGTGAAGGTTACTGTTGTTACAGCGAATATTTTGATTTCATTTCGTTGGACTTGTTAGTTCCTTCAAGGATAAGAAGTTTTTCACCCGATGTATTTTAATATATTTCTTCCGAAGCCAGGAGAAGAGCAAAGAAGACATCTTATGGTTTCCTCTTCGTCACGTTCACGACAATTTCTACACAAGTTTTTGGATACTATACAGTGACAACACTGTTCAATATGCTCCATTTATTCTGTGTAAAGAATACCATGTATTGTTTATCCATTTTATTGAAAAAGGACTTTGGATTTATAAAATTTTATGGAATATTGATATCGAAAATATACTCTGACAAAAATGTAGACGAAGAATGGAATGAATAAAATTTTCATTCATTATGCGAATAATACCACAAAAATTTATCTGAATAACCTAGAATATTCACAGCACTTCAAATAATCAGATTTCGCTCAAATAAGTAGCGCACTTATTCACAACAGATGGCAGATAATCAAAAATCAATTTTCTTTTCATGGCATTAAATAATTTTTTTCTTGCATTGCCTCAGCTTCCGTAATGAAGTGACAATATTCACTTAGTTTTATATAAGCAAAGAAAAGCATCATTATGGCTTAATTTTAAAAAGAAGCTAAATAATTTTGTTTTTGCTACTCCAACCCAATCAGTAAATATGTGAGTTATTTAAACAAGTAAAAATTGCGCACAAATGTGTAATTTCATATGGTTGCAAATGCATGTGTGTATTGGTTTCTTACTATTAAAAGGATAGTGTTGTGCCAAGGGAAATTGTATCTGGTTACAGTGGCTGAAATTACAGAAGAACTGAAAAATAAAACCAAAATGTAATGGCCAACCAACTAACCAATTTTATCATAGCAATCCCTTAGCGTTGACACTTAGGTCATGTACTGGACGAGCCTTCTGTGCCACTGGAATGCAAAACTTCACTTTGGTGCTGCTGCTGTCGGTTCTAATGATCATACGTGCTTGCTGATGACATTTTTGCCAGAGTTTTCTTCAAATCACGCGCGGCGACGTTGCTCATACCGCACAGTGTTCAGTCGTCCCAACAGCCATAACTTTACAGTTTTGTTATTTTACTCTTTCGTTACACAGTCTCACTCTCTCTCTCTCTCACACACTCTCGTAAGTGTTTGCTTAACCCAAAGACGGCGTTAATGGTTTGCTGTCCATCAAAACTACCATTTCATAAGCGAGTTTTGTCACTAGATGTCGTTGTTGTCGTTGTCATAATTTTTGATTGTTGTGCCAGCGTGCGTCCTCCAAACATGTCCTTAGAAACGTTATGTTGTTGTTTCTGTTGCCATTGTCATCAGCATAGCATCACAAGCTCATATTCTGACTTATGACCGACTATAGTAAACAGCAGCAACTATTCTTGTGCAGTAATAGCAACAGCAGCACGTGCGTCCTTTGGTTTTTTTTTATTTCAGTTTCATTTTTACTGCCACCTCCATCTTTTTGGCATACCCATTCTTAAGGACTTTTGTCTTTCAGTTTTTGAGGCAGCAAGCAGCATTCGTGCAAATTGTTCCATAAATAATTTATTTAAAAATATTCTCCCAGTGTAAATGGTACAATTTTTATATTCTTTAAATTATTTTCTTTTCCTTGTCTACATCATTTTGTTTCTTCGTTTTTATTTTTCAATTTACTTTTACGAAATTTTATTTTCGCTCTGTTGCTGTGAGCAGCCTTAGATGTCATTAGTGTTGAAAATAAACGTACTTTTGTCATTTGTTGTTTTTGTTTTGTATGACACTTGAAGTTTTCATCATGAACTTTTTGTTTGTTGGAGAGTTTTAAATTTTCTGACAATTTTATGCTGAATCATTTTTTTCGGACAGATCTTGAAAATTAAGCGTTAATTTATGTATGGGGGCATAGCAAATTGCATGAAAAATTCATATTGGCGTAATGTGTTCTATAAACAATGGAATGCACGTACCCACCCTCTTCATTTAATTTAAGTTTGTAAATAGTACATGGTGCATTTTTGCAAGTTATTTTTTTGGAATTTTTTTGCTATTTTTTCTTTAATTTTCTAATGGAACAGTTTTTCATTTACAAACAAAACAGAATCAATTGAAGTTGTTTTAAGAAAATAAAATGATTCTACAGATCCTTACGGTCAAGCCGACAGGGTCCAAAAGATTTTGTTCATACTTTCAACTTCCCCATTTAATTAAAATACTGAACAGTTTTCATTTAAACGCCAACCCAAAGTTGTGCAAGCTTTTATTAAAAAGCATTTAGTTTGCCAAAAAAATCTCTGTCACACTATCAAATCATAAGCAACAAATGCGCTTCAATAAATTTGCACAAATCTTATTTTATCTTATAGCAATTGAAAAGGTCAACTTAGACAAAATCTCAAAGTGTTTATTTTGTGCACTTTGCTCTAAAGTTGCAATTCAAAAGAAAATCAAATAAAACACACACCACATAAAAACAAAAGCTGACAGCAAAAAAATTGTACGCTTAAAGGAAACAGATCAAAAGATCTACACAGCACTTTTAAATTGCATACTTTAAAGCGCAAAACTAACACACAACCAATAAAGTAAATAAAGACTAACTCTAGCAAACAGCAAGAGTTCAGCTGCCATTTCAAGTTAAAATTTTATTTTTATTTGCATCAACAAACACACATAGCCGCGCATATATATAAACATACACACACATATGCATGTGTAGGTAATGCGGTTAGAATGCATCAAACCACAGCAATCGAAACCCACATTGGTGTTGGCAAACAGTGGGATGTATGAATGCATCGCTCGGCAGGCGTATGTAACTCTTAAACTCTTTATGCCAACGCCAACGGGCGTGCCGCAAATATAAAATAAAATATGTAAAAATATTTCCAACTGCAAATGTTGGCTAAGAAAATTAAAACGAAAAAAAAAAAATACATTTTGCAAAAAATTGCAGCGAAAGTACAGTGAAAAAAATATTGCATACTTTTTGGCGTGCTTAGCCATATCATACAAACAACAACGAACACATGAATTCTTATATGGAATTTTTACGCTACAAATGCTAAAAGGATTTTACTTACTCTCCACACATTGCAACAGCAGCAGCATCCTGTAGATTCTGCAAAAATTGAGAATTTTTAAGGATGCCATGCAAAGTTGCAAAAACTCCCAAGCACTATATGAAAAATATGTTATACTCTTTACAGTCTGATGACTTAGATTTCCACTTTTTCAAGAGTTTTATATGAGTTGAGTGCGGGCGCAAAACACATCACAGCTAGACAGACAGCCAAGGCAGCTGTTTGCATTAAAGTTGTTTATTGCAAAAATATGCAGTAAACTAGAAATGAAGATATTGCTTTCAAAAGTGTCGAATTTTGAGTTTTTATTCTGTTTTCATCTTTGCGGTCGGTATATTTGACTTCAATAAATGTGAAAAATAAAATATCATGGAATACCACAACAACAACAACTTATTCTAAGTATTGTCTAAAAATAGCACAAAACGCATAAATTGTGCAATGTGCAGTTGAGTGCAATTGCATTCATGCAATTTGTTGTGAACCAATTTTTAATATTTGAAATATTTGCACAAAATATTATAAGTGGACTCTATACCTAAAAAATATTTATGAGTTTGATACTTTGGCATGTCAATTGAAATATTTTTAATACCAAATATTTCATGGAAAATTCATAAACAGAAATATCTACGTTGAAAGGTAGATAAACGTAAGTATTTCAAATGAATAAATGTTGAAAATTTTAAAGTGCTCTCTCTTTTTTTTATTATTTTGGTAATCAAACTAATCAGTTTTTTTTTTAAAAAAAAAAAAAATAAATTAATTTCACCAAAAATGTTCTTAAAGTTCAAAGGAAAATAAAGAGGATTTTATCAATTATACAGGACCACAAATTTAAAAAAAAATGACATTAACAAGGCCATGATTCATATTTATAATTTTGACCGTAAAATCAAAATCCATCGCGCTTTTTTACATATCACGTTAGCACTTAATCATTTCTTAAACCACAGAATCTGATCACTTTGATATATTTTGTGTTATTCTATTTATGGATTAAAACTCGATTAAAGCAAATTGTGGAGCACTTTGAACATGTCGCACAAATTAACATACATTAAGACGTCTACATCAAAAGTCAGCGTTATATTTATTTTGTAATTAAATTTCATTCGACGTTGCTGCACTGCGCCAACAAAATTGGCTCTTATGATGTCACCACAATTGTTGTTGCTGTCGGTCAAGTTGGTGGTGGTTGTATTGCCGGTCATGTTGGTCGTCTTATTGTTTTATATCACTTACGACTGCAATTTAAATCCGAGTCAGTTTGTCACACACACCCTCTCATTGTATCATATTGTTGTGTGCGCGCCTCTTTTTGTAACAAACCACGTCCATGGTGTTGCGTTGGTTGACTTTATTGCGAACTTTCACTTCACTGTGGTATTCTCTTTTTATTTTAAGTGAAAATTATCTTCAATTGATGTCGGTCGTTGTTGTCTTTGCTAGGATTATTGTTGCTTTTGGTTTGGCTTTGATGCTACTTGTTTGGTTGTTAAGTTGACATATTTGATTGGTTTATCGAAAAGTGATTAACAACACAAATAATGTGACATAATATGTTGTGCACATTGTGTGTATAGATTTGTTATATATACATGAGTGTGGTTGATTATGCAGGAAAATGTGTCAATGCCCATTGAAAATAACAAAACTTGCTTGAGGAACACTAAAATTTAATTTCGTTTCAATGTAATTTAATTTAAGGTCAAATCTGTGAGGAGTGATTGCTATATTTTGACAAGCTCAAAGCAATTACTGATGTGTTAATATTTAAACTGGCAAGTAGAACACAATTTCTATAATTCAAGTAACAACTAGTGTAAAATTAGTAAGTTATGGTATATAGGATAGTTGAGGCTTAGTTCTAATCTTTGGCATGAAACATTAGAAAAACTTTGAGTACTTAAAGCACTAGCTTGAGAGGTGTTAATAAAACAGAAATTCAGTGTTTCAGTTAGAGAGTCAACCCATGATTCGTTTGGTCAGCATGGTGAGAATGATTTTGTAGTGAGAGATTTTCTAAGTCCAACAACTGATTGAGACATCATTTGTAATTGCAAATGTGGTTGGGAACATCACTTGAGTTGGATTCAGACCAAGAAGAGCTCATTTTGAAGCTATTTTCGTAGAAAATTTTACGGTATCAGTTGACGAAAAGAGGAGGAAAATTAGTTTTGGGAACACCGTTTTAATTTAGAAACCACTTTTTGAAAAAAAAAAAGTTTTAATAAAGTTAAAATTAAATCCACGAACTTTTTACTTCATTGATGTGACAGAGTAAGTTATGGTATTTCGATTAAATGTTTTACTTAATAAATATACATATTTTTTCAAAATAGTTCCATTATTTCTAAAAACGTTTAGTTCAGTTCACCCTTAAGCAAAATATAATTTATGTACATGTGTGCTTGTTAGATAATAAAAAGGTAATGCGTGGAAAATACCATTAAATCAAGCACCTAATACGTTATACTGTTCTTGCTGCTACGGCTGATTTTATTGCTACCCTGTTGTTGTTGTTGCTTTTTTTATTGTAACATGACAACTACAATAACAATAACAGCAACAACAAAAATTAACTTGAACATAAAGCGATAGAAAATTGTTGATTTGTCAATTTCACTTTTCATGTTATTCCATTCAACAAGAATATTCACACTTATTATTGAAAGCTTTTCGCTTTCAATGCGACGCAGCTTTTTTTTTTTCCTTTCCACTTAACTATGAAGCTTCAATTTCTTATTTGTTCAATATTTACTGGTATACTTTTTGGCGTCAGCGTCAGTACGAATGTTGTTCGTAAGACGCACACTGGATTAAGTAGGGGCGTGCTAATGGTAGCACTTAGCAGAGGTTGCTTTGCTCTACTCCCACCCTATACAATACTTCGAATGCTTGTCTTCAGTTGTACAAATTAATGTTTACATTTCCACTTACCTGTAATGAATGTATGAGGAGAGCAAAAAAAGAAACGAAAGAAGAAAAAGTAGGCATAAGTAAATTGTTATTGCAAAAAGTGTATGGTAAATAAATAGTGGGAATTCTCCCATGTTTATATAATGTAATTGTAAGTAAATAGAATTAAGCATTTGCTACTTATGTCTATAAATACTTGTACATATTTACGCTATGTAATAAATAAATATAAATACTCGTTAGTATAAGTTAAGCTGGCAATATAAAGAGAAGTTGCTAGAAACCAAATGTAAAAACACGTGTCCAATGCCAAGGTCAGACAGCAATCAGTCAGTCAGTCAAAGCTGTGCTGTCGGAGGGTACACGTAATCATTTTGTATAACTTTCAAGGTTAGCGGCAATACGTCATTGGAAACAATTGGTTTCCATGGAAATATTAACAATGGAAATGGCAATTGGATATTTTTTTGTATAGTTTAAGGCGTTTCGCGTTCTGACATTTGAATATGTTAGAGTGGATATTAATTACAATTATTTTTTAGAACAGTGTCTATAATTATGCACAAGAATATACCAAAAATTATGTGAAAGTGAATACATAATTTTGAGAAATCATATTGCTGCATATTTTTAGGCAGTTTTTTGTAATTAATGCAACACTTTGACGAAAAAACAAACCTGTAATTTTTTGTAATTTAAGAATCTTTGGAAAAAACTTACGTTCATAACATACATTCCATATATACAGACGATTTTTTAAAGTTCGACTATTTTTGAAGATAAGTTTATTGTATAAGATTTTATAAAAAAATTTATTTTTTAATTATGTACAAAAAAATCATATAATCGCTGCACGAGATAAACGATGTACGCAACGCAATGCCACTATTTTTTACTTCAATAAAATAAAATATGTGGAGATGATACTGAAGGATTCATTTTACTGGAAAGAGGACAGAAAAGAAATAAATATCTCACATAGAAACCTCAACTCACTTATTGGTAAAAAATCACAGCCGAAGCTCAACTTTGGGCCTGCGTCAAACTGATTTCCATACAAATCATCGAGAGAATCCGAAAAGATATAGGTAACAATTTAATCCTGGTCGTAACAAATGTCTTACCCTAGCAACTGAAAATCTACAAACTTTTAAGCCTTAAGCTAAGTCACATGATTAAGCATATCGGTACTCAATAAGCTTCATTTTATCATAACAACTCTTAATGAAAATAGCTTTTTAATTTTGAAGCAACATATGATACACAGAAATTCACATTCATTAAAAATAATTATTGTATGAAACTGTAAGCTGTTGTTTCATTAAGTTAAGCTACAGAGTTCAACAACGGTAGCAAACAGTAGGTAAACGAGGTTACATCCCAACGGATACAAGCGACAATGACAGTTTTGGTAAAAGCAAAACAGCTACAAGAATAACAATGGAAATGAAATTTAAAAATAGTAGAGATTTCTAAATTATTATTAAAATTACACGGAGAGAAATACAATCAATTTTTTTATTAAAAATTTTGCAAGAAATTGCACATAAAAATGTGGGTAACAACATGTTCTCTGTTGATTTTCTTGAGAACCGTCGTTACGTAAGTTGTTTAACTTTATTTTCCATATATTCCAATGGGATATGTTCAATGGAAATTTATAAGCTGAGTTCCGGTATTCTCTCGTAGCTGTCAGGCGTCTCATCAGACGCCTATCTCTTTTGCGTCACGGCAACGTTAAATAGAACGTCGCATTATCGCGATAATTCTTTTTTTGTGCCGTACAAACTCCCTGCGAGTGTTTTTTTAGCGCTCTGATATTAATGGATTCAAAAAAATATTCACCGATACTACTCTTCTAATGCCCCTTCTCACTAGCCTGTCTTCTTTTCTTCCAAATCAACATGGTGCATAGCATTTATAGGCATTCTTCCCTGAGAGTTGGTCTAAGTTTAAGAAATAGCAAAATAATAATAACGGGTGATTTCTTAACCGTTTGGTTTTTGAAAATTGAAAAAATAACAGAAAATTTGCAAAATTGAAGGAAATATTTATTTAAGGCGACACACCAAATACTTCCATTTACTTTATAAAGATTATTTCATGTAAATATTGCCCGCAGCTACCCCTGATGTGATTCTTCCGTAAGCTCCAATTTCGACATACTTTTTCCAGCATGTCGGCCGGTGTCTCATCAATGGCAGCTGAAATGTTGTCTTCAAGGTGGTTGGATCACAAAAAAAATTTCTAGAGCGGTCACATCTCATGATATGGGCGGCCAATGGACTACTCCAAAACTTGAGATTAATTGCTCACCAAACTTGCCTCTCAATTGGTCCATGTTATCGCGTGCCGAGTGGCACCATTTTGTTGAAGCCACATGTCAACCAAGTCCAGTGATTCCATTTTTTACACAAAAAAATCGGTAATCATCGCAAGGTTCCTTGCTCCATTGACTGTAACGTTTCCATTTCTAGTATTTTTAAAAAATTGCGGTCCAATGCCACCGGCTCACAAACTGCACCGAACAATGCACTTTTCAGGGTGCATTGGCAGCTCTTGTACTGCTTCAGGCTGTTCTTCAGACCAAATTTGGCGATTCTGTTTGTTAACGTGTAGTTCGAGTCAAAAATGGGTTTCGTTGCTGAAGAAAATGTTTCTTTACAGAGCACGAATTTTGATAACCTATTCCTGGTGAAACGGCAAACCCTACATTACGAATTTTCAGCGTTTTTCACATCATGTACAATTTTTTTAAAACTTTAAATTTTCGACGTTTTCTATATTACTACATCATTTTCCAAACTATTCAAAGCTTATTGCATTTTCGTAAGTTTTTCGAATTTTTGAAAGCTTTTGGCATTTTTCAACATCTTGTTTATTCATAGTTTCGCTTTTGGATGTTGTGTGAAAAAAAAATCAATGTGTTTTAATATTTAAATTTACTATTTATTTTCTCATCATTATACCAAGCATTATTAAACAATAAAGAAGTTAGATAGATAGTGAAGCCTTTTTTGGATATAACAAAGTTTAAGAACATATTATATTTTATGTTGTAATTCCAAGTAGACTAACTCTCAGTGCATGCGTGTTAATTTTAAGCGAGTTGAAAAACAAAACACATACACTTGAACAAGATTAATATTTCATATGTAGACTAGCGCAAATTATTACATTGGGGAGCAGCAGCAACAGCAACAGCAACTCTGCGCAATAAGCCAGCAACAAAAATAATTGCACTTACATGTACGCATACACACACACTTATACGCTTAACAATAACATGCACACAACTGAAGTGAAACAATGGCGAGAAAGTAATTTATGACATATTTTTAATTTATGCAAACTTGAGCAACCAACTATACGAAATTTTTTCTCATTGCTTCACAAACTTTTAAATTTTATATAAAACTGCACAAATTTAAAAGAAATGACAAACTTAGTTTCAGTAAAGTTAATATGATAAAATTTTAGCGAACAATTAAAAGTCTATTATTTAACAAACATGTAAAGAGAGAAACAGAATGAGAGCCAGCATGTTGCATGCAGCATGCAAAATACTGCGCAGCTGGCGACGCTTTCTAGTTGAAAGCTCAAAAAGTTAAACAACTTTTTCGTAACTTAATTTTGATTATTTGCATATTTACATGTTAATGCAAATAAAAATTAACTCTGTGTTCTACGAAAATTTGGAATTTGGCAGCATCAAGTAAATGGCTTGAGTTGTCACTTCGTTGGTGTTGCAACCTAAATATTTTAATTTTATTGCCTGCACAAAACTATTGAGTTTGCTTGTCATACAAAATATTTGTAGTCGTACTTGTTGGCCAAAAAAAGTTTTTTAATTTAAAACACATTTACTGTGCATTCAATGGTAAGTGTTTTTGATAATGGTGTTGTTCGTAACTTTATGTTTTTTTTTGTAGTTAAATAGTTTAAGCAAAATTTTTCTACTTTTTTTTTAACTAAATTCACTTGGGCAATATAAATTTTAAGTTAATTTTGGGATATAATTTTGTTTCAAAAAGTATAACCAAAAACAATTTAAATACAACCTATGTAACGGGTGATTTTTTTGCTATATGTTTTTCAATATAAATTCATTAATACCTCATGCGCTCACTCACCTCACTGTTATTTTTTCAATTTTCAAAAACCAATCGCTTAAGAAATCATTCGTTATAAGCTACTTAACCAACAATTTTTATTCACACTATATGCAAAAGATTTTCTAGAAAACCACAGCTTGGACAAATTTTTCAAATGCACATAGCATAAAAATGAGTAAAGTGGAAGAAGATTTTAAAATGACACATAGGAAAAAGTTTCTAAATTCATAGGATTTTCCACCACTTAAGTAATTAATGCCACAAATATACGTTGTGCATTTTAATTCTCATGTGTACGGTTGCATTTGTGTTAGAAATTTTGCATATTCATTTGTAGCAGCAGCAGCAGCTTACACTGCATACATGCATACATTAGTTTACGTACAACAACAACACCAACAGTAAAATTAAATATATTTCGTTGGTACCAAATTTACAAACCGCAACTTAAACCACAATTTAAGAACTAAAATTGGATTATTTACTCAGCAAATTGTCTTTGCTTGAACGTGCACAAACGCATGCAATCATACGCACCATCCCCACAGTCACAGTTACATTTGCACTGGCATTAGCATGCATGCACACTTTAGTTTCAGTGTTAATATGCCACTATGGTACATACAAACATATGTGTGCTTTTATGTCTGTATATTTGCGCACTTATAAGCTTGTGCAACATGAGCACAAATTCATATCAGCAACAGTTACTGCAATTAATGAAAATCAGCTTAAGATGCATTTCGCACTCCAACACTAATACTAAATATACGTACACGTGCGTACACATATGCAAGCTATAGCTGCTTCATACCTTTGCATTAAATATCCTGCACAAGTATATGTTAAACATCACGGCACGTTTGTTATAAATGGAATAACTGATATGCCATATAATGAATATTGCATTATTTAGCTATCGGCTGGCAATTTTTCATTTTCCTCAATTTTCAGAACTTTGAAATTATGAATTTTGTATGCAATTAAAAATTTGTTTCATGGGAGCTTTTTGCCGAAAGACTTTTATTTAATAACTAAAATACAGCACAGTAGTGAATAAAAAAAGACACAAATTTTTTATCTGATTCTTGCCAACTACCAACTTTATAAAGAACTGATGGAGTAAAAATTTCATGGAAAAAAAGAGGTTCATAAAGTTGCATGAAATGGCTGGAATAAGATTTTTTCAACGATCTGCACACACATTTTTTTTTTCAATTATTACACTGGCTGACAAAACTGAATTCTTTCCAAATGATTCTGCTAGCAATTTTTTTTTTTTTTTGTTAATAACGAGTCTAAAATCGAAAATTTTGTATCATGTCAGAACGTGCTTTTGACACTAATTGAAGTTCGCTGAATATGAATTTAGAGCAGAACTTTTGAACTCATGTCACTTGAATGCAGTAACAATAATTACGAGTATTTGCCTTATGTTATGATAGAGTTTATGAACTGTAGTGAGGACAGCACGCAGCAAGAACTATGTGCATCAAATTTAGAGTTCAGGAAATTAATTTGAGTAAACAAACTCAGGCAATGGGCAATGCAACTTTTGCACAAAGGCGTTACCTCGATGAATGGCTATCCTTAGTTAGTACAAGTAGATTTTTAATATTTTATGGGAATAAGGAAATAAAGATCAAACAAACCACAATATTTGTTAGTGCTCACTCGACAAAAATAGAACACTCTAATCGATCTATGGACTACAAAAATTCATAATAGATACAGAGTAATTTGATGATGATTTGATGCACTTAATGCATATGGAGAGTGGAAAAACTGTTCTGCAACTGAGCCGATTTCGTTATATATTATTCCATAAAAGAAGCTAATAGAATCAGTTGAACATAATATCTGGCTCTAACATATCAGTTCTACTAATATAGAGAATATTTTCACAAATACTCATTGAAAGTAAATTTTCGTCAAAATTTCATAGTTCGCCCAGTTTTAGTTAAATTGCTGGTCATGAAATGTGGTGTGGTAAGCTTTTTTTTGAAGAGTATACGTGTTTTTTCCATTAGCAAATTGTTTTGAACAAAAAACTCTAAGATTATTGCTATCCAATTTGGCTAAATTCAGCTTTTGTTACTTTGTTACACTTCATGCTCAAATCATCAATATGCTAAAAATATTTTGTGTCCTATAAAGTGATAAAACCAAATTTAATAAATTTGAAAAAAATCATTCTTTAGCAACCTTTCCGTATTTTCTGAACCTAAAGCTGGAAGATACTCAATCCCAACGGCTTCGAAATGAATTTCAATAATTTTGTGCATATAAATCTTATTTCTATTATAGTTGCAATTTATTAATTGAACTTTAGGGAAAATGCAAGCACAAAATGAATTTGAAAGCATTTATTTGAAACTTTGAATAATTAAAAAGTTAAGAAAATAGTGAAGGTAAAAAGTTACATTAAAAATAAATGAATTAAAAGCTACATTAAATATAATTTGCATCAAGTGTAGAAGTGTAGTTAGCTCACAACTTTCTTAAAAAGTTTAAAAATTCAATTTGAATTTTTTAATAGAAAAATATAATTCTCAAGCATTTTCATAACCTTATAATAACTCTCTACCTATAAACATAACATCTAACACAAGTGGTAGCACTCATACAGCTGTATTAAGATGTCAACAAAAAAAAAAAAATGGAACAACCGCTTAAGGACTTGCGTAAATTTTGTTCAGCACCTTGGTAGTTCGGCACAAACCGCGTGTACAATATAACTCTATTTGCAACAACATGTTGCACAATTAGCACATAAACTTTTTACCAACAACAACAACATTTACAAACATAATAACAACAACAACAACAAAAATAAACATAAGAACAACAAGCAAGAAAACAGTAACAATAACTATAGCAAGGTGTCCCAAAGTGCTGCTGCTGCTTCTCTTCATTATGTAAATATGATATCTACTTGTGTGTATATGTATATGCTCCATTTAAAGGTTGAGAATGTTGTGCGTTGGTAAATTGATAGGATTTACCATACTCACACACACACATAAATTTATACAGCTTAAAAGTGCATTTGGTAACTGTGTTACGTTGTTAAACGAGGCATACCAGCAGCCGATATTAAACAACATTTGCCATAATAACAAAAATGTTCATACATAGACAGAGAGAGAGAGATAGGTAGAGAGAGATAGAGAGAGCAGCAACAGCTACAACAGCAAATTTGACAATATCAAGGCTTTACTTAATGGCTGATGTGGTAGTTTATGTATAGAATTAACCCATTCTTGAAAAATATGCAAATTATGCTAATTGAAAAAAAAATTCTTTTAAAAATAAAGTATTTTAAAAAAAATCTACACAAATTTTTAAGAAAATTGAATACTTTGAAGCAGGAATGGCCAAAAGAGTTGAGTACGGGAGTACGAAATCGTTAATCAACTGATTAAAAGAGTAATGAACAGGAATAATTAAAATTTGTTCGACCTGGCCATACCTGCTTTAAAGTTATGCAAAATTAAGGATGTTAATGCATAGCTAAAAAAATGTTAAAAAGCCAAAGGACCCGTACAATCTTTACAGAAAATCGACGATGATCAAATTGACTGCAATTGGAGCAAGATGCTCTTTATGACTTTCTGATTAAAAGTTCCTATAGGCACTAGGTTAAAAAATAAAAAGTTTCTAAGCAACGGATCAAAGTAGCTCATGGTTTTCAAACTATCGAATATGTATCGGGTAAGATATTCAACCGATTATCTTTTCAGATATTCCGGATATGTACAATTTTTTTTTATTTTTTGACCTCACGCCCATGAGAACTTTTGATCAGAAAGTCATTAGCAAGTTCATACGTACTACAATTACAGCCAATTTGACAGGTGCCGATATTTCATACGAATTGTGCGGTTTCCTTTGTTTGTTTTTTTTTTTAATGTTTATTGCTATGCACTAATTTCTCTAAGTTTGTAAAACTTTCGAGTATTCAAATTTGAGTAGATTTTTTTAAAAATATTTTCAAATTTTTTTATTTTTTTCTTTTTTAATAAACATGATTTGCATGTGCATTTTCCATAAGAATTATGCGGGATCTTTTGCTTAAATGAATGAAGTTAGTGCTCTCTGTAGTGCGATTCAAAACAAAGTCATTATGCAATTGAACAAATTCTACCATAAAATTCCGCACTTTCTCCTCATTTATTGACATTTGTAGAACTTTCAATGAATTTTTAATGCTGTAACTCACATGAGTACATTGCTGAACGATATTTGGATTTTGAATCGCATTGCCTCTTGAAATGCATAGATTCTTAAATCGCATTTATCATAAAGTAAATACGCCAAAGCAAACAAATGTAAGTTTTCAAATATTCTGCTTAAATCAAATTTAAGCGTGCCTATTTCAAAAGATTATCATAATTTAAAAACAAAAATTTGGTGGAAAATATGATGCTAAGTACATCGTTTATCAATGAAGAGTATAATAATTTTTAAGAATAAAAATTGGAGGAAAATAGTGATGGTAAATACATCATTTCTTAATGAAAACATTGAATTGATTTTATAGTTGTGGTAAATAAATTCATATTTTGAAGCGACCTTTTAGTGAAATGGGGCAGTTTTTCTTTAGCATTTAAAATAGATTTTTAAAGAAATTTATCATATGCTTGGCATATAACAATTAAAACTATTTTACGGTATTAAATCATATGATATGAGGAGTGGGCGAACAGAACAGCACATGTCCATTTGTTAAAAATGTTCCGAAGTCACAAAAAAAAAATGTTTATGTTTCTGAACTGATTAGAGGAAAACCTTCAATTTGCTATCGAAAAAGTATGACATCCAATGCGTCTTTGAAGTGTCTGAGATTGAAATTACTATACGGTTAGTGTAATGCTATAGATGCCAAGATATAGCGTTTTAAGTGATATTAGCATATAAAGGTGCCACACCCATTACATAAAAAGCATCATTAATATTATATATTGTGTTTTTATACAAATTATGCAAAGTAAATCGTAATAAAAGTCCATTGTTTGAATAAAAACACTTAAAGTTTTAAATTTAATATCAAGTCAAAATCTATATTCATATCAGCCTACTGGTAAGTGCAATTACCATCTCATAACTCGAAATCCGAAAATATCATCTTAATAAAACTTAACATTTATATTAATTGGACCAATTAAAGATATGGTATGAAGTTTCATCAGAATCCGTTCACGATTTCTTGGTGCGAGCAAAGGTGGGTTAATATTGGCCAGCATATTGTAAAAAAAAAAGCTTTTTGTGGAAGGTTTCGGTATCGTTGAATTATGGTTTTATTAATTTAGTATTGATGGTTCGTCAATATGCATGAGTAAATGCATTAAAACCAAAAGCAACAAATTAAATTCAATTAAAGTTTGTAAAGAATGGGTTAAAATGTTTAAAAATAATCTCAGCTGCTACCATATGGCAGTAGCTGTAGCATCCCTGCATAAAGCATAAATTATGCAAAACGAAAGCAACAAAAATTTTAGCTGATTTATTTAAAGAAAGAACACACAGCAAGGACATTCAAGCTGACTCTTTCGCATATTTACTTTGCTTGTACAGTATTTACTAAAAGCTTACAGTAGCTGTACGAGTTTATTTTATTTTCGTGCTTGAAACAAGTGAAAATAAAATATAGGTTAATCATCTGTTATAGTTATGCACTGCACTGACTGACTGGGATGTTTTTTTTTTTTTTAGCTACCGTCTTGTCTGTTTTTTTTTTTTGTCTGCCAGCATAATTTTTTTCTATCTGTCTGTTTGTGTCAATGCCAGGCATTTTATTCATACATTTTCGTAATTCAAATTAAAGTGCATTTATATTTAAATACTTTAATATTCTTTAAGCACAGTGATTGAAATTGTTAATAAAAATATTAGAGCTTTGCTCAAATGGCTAGAATAAAAACCAAGCTTTTGTTGTAATTTTTCTGCTGGCAGCAATAAAACTTTAAAAAATATTATGGTTAATTCATTTCTTAACATTTACTTTGAAAAAAATTTGATAATTTTATTCCCTTTTATTCTCACCAATACAGTAGCCTTTTCCGTAACCTTACGTAAGTAAGTTAATAAGATTTTTCAGATTTTTATACGATTTTTTTATCAAAATGAGGTTTAGAAAAATAAACACTTCAAGCAGAAGTAAAATTTCTTGGAAAATTATAAATTTCAATGTTTTCATTGCACTGTGACAATTTTCTCTGGAACTCAATTTCATAATAAATATCGCTATCGCTATCAGACACTATTATCTCTCTATCTTTAAGGCAACCGTGCTTGTTCAATGTGACAGACAACAAATTTGATGTCAAAGTCAGCTGTCTGCATGCAAGAAAGTTTCAACAAAGTTTTTATGCATTTAAAATAGAATCACAGCATTATGTGGGCGTTATAGAACTGATGACTGCCTTACACAGACAATGGAATGTTTTAGCCTCATTTTTAAATCTTTCTTTTAGAATGTAATTTTCGCCCGCTTCACTCACGTTGCAGTAATAAAACTTGCTGAATATAAGTTGGTCTATATTATTTACGTTATGAACTACCATCAAGCAGGTAACATTTAACTGCACATCATTCTGTTTAAACCTATCTCACATATAAGCCAACTTTAAATCAACTTCAGTTATCCTGCATAATAATCCTTGCGCAATTTTCTCAATAATTAATTTTTATGTGCAACATTTTGTGGAGCAGATTAATAGCGTCACGCTTTTGTTTCGGCTTCAATTTGCAGCAGTTGTGGGTGAAAAGCACGGCAAGAATGAAGGATATAGGGGAGGCATTGACGGCTCTGAAGACGAATAATACGACGACTTACAAGGTTACACTGCAGTTAAGTTTATTTTAACACGTGTCATGGTGAGCGTCGAATAACGTTATTAAAAGTCATATTTTCAGACAGGATCTCAATGTGCCAGCGCAAAAACTGTTATGACAGCGTGAGTAGTGTTGCGCAAAATAACAGAATATTTACTTTAATGGACGCTAAATTAAATTGGTAAAAAAGTTTTGAAGAAAAATTTAATGGAATGCAATATATTTTTTAATTTCTTTCAAATATTCTAATGTTTAAAAAAGAATTTAGAACACTGCACAAAGTCAAAAGAAAATCCTGCTCAAATTCAAGAAGAAGATAATTTTCAAAGAAAAACATTAAAAAAAAATGTTGTCTAAAATGAAAACAGGCGCTAGGTTTTATTTCTTTATGAGAATTTAAAAAAAAAATGGAAAAGTTGAATATGTTCCAATGCATTAAAAAATTAAAAAAAAGTTAAACGAAGTTGATCAGTAGTCAAGAAAATTTGAAAAAAAAGATAAATTTGCACTGCATTAGCTGAAAAAAAATTCATTGCAGAGGCTTTCAAAACAACCTGCTAGCGAAAACATAAGCTTTTAACTACATATGTAGTTGTTTTAAGTTTTACTCAAAGAATATATGTGATTTAACGGGGTTAATCCTCTCATTATGTGTCTTGACAGTATAATGAGAAATTGAAAGTTTTATCATATGCCAGATGATACGTAAAGTATTAGATGATATCAGAAGGTCATGGGTCAAATAAAACCGAAAGATGTCATATGGAAATGGCATCGCATGACTTGCTGATATAGCAAAAATTTGATTTTGGCATTTCTATGCTAAGTCTGATTACATTCAGTTGCTTTACTGCTCGCTTTTTCGTTATATCCGTTCATACCATTACCATTTCAATGTATACACACCCAACTCTTTTAAAGAATCTCCAATTCAAAATACATTTAATTTTTTTAAATTACAAAAATTGAAGTGTTTTATTGATTCTACTTTGTCTCAAATAATCTAAAATTTCTCAATTGTCTTCAGCACAGTGCTTTAAAGTCGCAACATCTTAATGAACCTCACTCAGTCGATTGTCCTTTTGTTTTCTCCACTAAATGCTTCAAGCATTTTCTTACGTATCAACTGCATTGCTTTTGAAGTGACTTTGAAGTTTCCAATAAAAACAATAAAATACCCCATACATTTATGCAATTGCAAGCGATTGAAACACTAAACGTCTCACTCGGTTCGCTTGTCCGTTATTCAGTTCATTGCTGTTGTTGTTGTTGTTGTTGTTGCCTGCGTGTCAGTGTGTATGTGCTACAAATGGAAAACATGAAATCGCACTTCGTTTTAATTGAAATTTTTAGCTTTAGTCCTGCAAATTGTATCGACAACCCCAGAGAAGACAATGGCATAACCTCAGCTGCCTGCCTGTCTGTCTGTCACAAACACTTAAGTGCAGTACAAATTGCATGCAGCACAACAGCCTTCAATTGCTTTTGTTGATGATGATGATGTTGTTGATGTAAGTAGTTGGTGGTATTCAAGCTGAACTCATAACAAATTTGTTTTGTATGCTTTGTGGTTCATTTTGGCCTCATGCATTGAGATTTTAAAGCATTGTTGCTTTTTAACTTTTTTCTAGATAACACGCAAAGTTAAATGGAAATTAAGGCAGGCATACAATCATGAGCAGGTTGGTATGCTTTTTATGCTACTCGGTAAACAAAGTTAGGATCGGTTAGGTAAGTTTACTTAAATATTTGAAACTTATTTTCTTTGTTAACCAGTGTTATCTTGAACTTGGTGAAAATAAAGTTTCCCGACAACCCTGTTATGACAATTGTGCAATCAAAAAGGAATTACTTCTCAATTAAGCAAATGAAGTTTATTTCCAAAAGCTTAAAATATTTCAACACATTAAGTAATGCAATTTATCAGTTTCTAAACTCCCATACACGCACACACACACACATATGCACGTAGGATCTCACAAGCATTATCGCATTTACCATAATAAACTGAATAACAATAAATCTTATTCTGCAGCAGCATAAATGTCAACAATGCATAAAATGTCACAATAAAAACAACAACACAACAAAAACAAAAATGTCAATGGGAAAAATGCAAATACAAAAATGAAGAACAAAAACGTTATTAATACCAAATGACAACAACAATAACAATAACATGTTATGTATGTTTGTTGTCATTTTATTTGCTTCTAAGTTTATAACATTCTTTTTTTTTGCCTTTTCACTTTTTTTGTGTCTTTATTTTTTACCAATTTCAGTGTTTCATTTTTTCATTTACTTTTACTGTCAATGTGAACAAAAATGCTGATATATTTGTATGGTAAATTGTAAGCATTTATATAGGGTGTTACAGAAGAGTGTGACGGAAATTAAGAAACTGATGAAAGACTTTTTAAATTAGAGTTTGTGGCATTTTTTGCCGTTTGTTGCGACTAAAGCATACGAGCAATCATTGGTTACTCATACGCACTGTTGACCCAAATTCACTTGTATCGTACGAATATTTGCATGTAGCTCGGAAACCACTCAAACGATTTGATTGCAGTTTTTTTATTTGGAACGCATAAAAAATTTAATTGAGATTTCATTGTACAAATTAGTTCTTAAAAAAGTCTAAAGCCATTATTTTTATGTAAAGTAAAAATAAAAAAGAAACTTGAAAAAGAAATTTCTGAAATATGTTAACATCGAGATTCGAAAAATCACCCTCTATACACAAAAACAATCCACACAAAGGTTTTTAAATTGACATTGATTTTGTCATATGCTGCCAGTATAATCATCCTGCAGCTACTCTCTTTCGCTTTCTCTTCTCTTCAGCCCTTCAGAGCTTGAGGTGAACGTTTTCAGTATGCACTCTTATGATTGTGAGTGCACTTGGCAGTTAGCTGCGGGAGATTTTGCTTTGTATAACTAAAAAAATTGTCAGAGTATGAGCACAATAAAGTAAATTTATGCACTACAATAAAAACAGTAAGAACAACAAAAGCAATAACAACAATTGCTATAGCCACTCATAATGTTGTATACACAACAACAAAAATAACAATAAAAAGGATGTGGAAATTTATTTTTGTATACTTTTGTATAAACGATGACACTTCAACATGTCACTGATGAAAATTATGTGGACTACGATGATCGTAGTCCACACAATGATAATAATGCTGATGATATGTATGTTATACGAATAAAAAAAAACCTTTCTCTTGACTATAACTTTGTGACAAAGAATAATATCTTTAATTGACATTAATATCAATTTGCCGAGATTGGTAAGATTGAGAAGTACAAATAGAGCTTCAGAAAATAAGACAATAATATTGGACTATTATGGAAATCCTCAATAAATAAAGGAATATCGAAACAAACGCTCTCTATCCTAGGATTTTTTAATTTTAATTTTTAAATTCTTTTCTAGTGAAGAAGTATTTGTTCGATTTTATTTCAAAAGTTTTCTAAAAAAAATATAAAATTCCCAAAACTATAGGTGGAAAAAAATTGCATGAGACAAAAAAGTCATGTGCAACTAAAATGTCCTATGAGACTTATTTTTCGTAACACAACAGCAAGTCGAATAAGAGTAAGAAAATTCAAGCGATAACTTTGTGTAATTTGACTTAAAAGTGACAGTTTTATTTTAAAAACATTTGAGATGAAAAGTTTGAATGTAAATAGGTTTAAAATCGTATGAGAGCAAAAAGTCGTATGAGAATAAAAATTTTACGTATCGAAAAAGTAGAATGAATGATTAAAAAGTTACATGACACTAAAAGGTTGCTTTGAACTTAAATTTCATTTACAAAAGCGTCTTAGTTTAGATTAAGTTTGACGGGCTGGGCTACTAGATTAACTTATTCATGGACCAGAGTTGGTACTTCATGAAACATTTCACTAGGAAGTTTATTGAAAAGAACTATTAAGGTTTTCTCCCGCAGAAAACAGGACAGTTATAGAGAAAGAGCAGGCTTCAGATTAAACCTACAAGAGACAAAATGTGGTGTCAACAAACATGTCATTTTTAACATCAGACTCCATGCATTTAAAAATTCATATAAAAAAACAGCATTTATATTAAAAGTTATTTGCGACGTCAAAATCCTTTGTGAACTAAAAGTTGCATGGAGCTTAAAAGTTGCCAGCAACAAAAAATTTCTTGACTACATGTTAGTTAAGGTTCATACACTACAAAAAGAATCATGTTACATCAAAGTGACTAAAAATTGTAAAGTAAGAAGTACTCAAAATTGTGAAAATACCAGAAAAAAATTTTATTTTTAAAGTGATATTTTATGACCCCTAAGAAAGCTTAAAACTTTTACCTACAACATTTATCGTTATCTTACATACTTCTCAAGATATTGAACTGGGAAAATTGCAATGGAACATATTTTATATTCAAAGAATAGTTTGTTAAAGAAAAAGAATGTGTGATAAATAATTCAAGACATTTGTAGGTCAAAACAAAATATTAGTAATTGTCTAAATTGATATGGACCGATTCTTTTTACCTTCAAACCTTGACTTTTCCATATTTCTTATATGCTATATTCTTAAAAATGCTCATTTGTGCTTTCTTACTGTTTCAATATTTTGTTTAATATTATTACAATAAGAAGAATATCACACGTACCTTAGCTCACAAATATGTTAGCACACAAAATTTGAACTTTTTTTGTTAAAATAAAACTTAATACACTTATCAAATTACCTTTAAACTCTACAAAATGTTTTTAATTGCTTTAATTTTTTACAACTTCTTTAATATCCAATGTAAATGACTTTTTTATTATTTCACTCTTTGTTTTCAGCAAACTGCTTCATTAGAAAAAAATCATTTTTATATATATCTCACAAAAACTTATATGAAATATTTTTAATTAAAACATCATATTTTTTTAACTTTAGCATCATATTTCAATTTGTAAACAACACAAAGGCTTTGGCTCTACATACAACATTTTCATATTGCATATAAATTAATATTAAAACTCACGTCAAAGCCGCACAACATGGTGACCGACTAACAAACCAAACCATTCAACAAAATATTTGGACCCTGTGCTATTCAAATGTCTGAAATTATTTCACTAACTCACACACATATGCAACACTTTTCAAATACAGGCAATTGACAGCAACAGGTAGCGGCGGTTAGGGAGTTGGCAGCCATTCATAAATATGGCGATTTCCGGTTCGTTGAATTTTTACACAATAATGCCAAATACGCACAAAATTGAATTTTATTGCCTTTGATGGAAGCCGCCACTTTCTCCCCTTCCCTATACAACATATCGATATATTGCGGCATGTGTTGTTATTGTTGTCGTTTCATGCATGGCTGTGTTATAAATAGAAATCAAAGGATAGCGAAAATCACAGGATTGTATAAAAAATGTAATAAAAATGGAAACAAACTTGAAACTCTTGCAATTTTGAAACCTTGTAATAAATGTAAAAGATAAAAGTAAAAGCATTCTATAAAGTTGATGTTTATTGTTAATTATATTGCATAGCGTTAGGCAAAATATATGAGCAGATAAGCTCTAAGGTGCTAAAAGCTTATCAGTGCGAAAATTGACAATGCATATATTTCTACTTGATTTATATGCCAATTGTTGTATGTATATGTCAACTCAGAGCATTCAAGCCAATAAACGAAACTAAGAAAAAAATCAATAGCTGAAAAATCTAAAGATATTTAACAATCAACTACCTAAAAGTTAAAGGTTTTAGTTCACATGAACACACATACAAAAAACATGTAGACGTTGCAAGCAGCAGTGCAAACATACAAATGCACAAGCAGCTGTGAAGAAACTTTTTTTTATGACTACAATGCAACTGAAGGTGGCACGATATAAAGAAGGCAAAGCAATTGCCGTTGGGTTTAAGCACGCAAAAACACACACTTTAATTTCCTGCACTAAGATACACACTCTCAACTGGAACGCATACATGCACAAGCTAAGTATATCAGCTCCAACACTAAAGCTACCACTGCAAATACAATTCTCAAATACGAAATCCGATTTTTCATCTTCTGGAGCGTTCGATTTCTAATAGTAAGCTATTTTTATACTATGGCGCCATTGCTTCGTCTTCAGTTAACAATGCACAGTGGGATAATTAAAGGTGTTATTTTCATTAAATTTAAAAAGTTTATATATTCTATATTATAAAATGTTGACAAATGACTTCACCGACCGAACGTGCTCCGAAGAAGTCGAAGACGGTGCTATCGGCCGGAAAAGTTATAGTGACAGTGATCATGATACAATCTACATCGATTGCCGTCCACTGAAAAGAACGATCAATAGCGAATACTATGCAGCCGAATTAAACCGTTTCAACGACACTTTGAAAGAGAAAAGTTCCCATTTGGCGAGAAAAAAATTGCTCTTCCACCAAGACAATCCGCGCGTTTACACATGCCCAGCTCTCATGGCAAAATTCCATGAATTGAAGTACGAATTGCTGCGCCATCCATCATATTCTCCAGATTTGGCCCCCAGCGACTACTTCCTGCTTTCAAACCTAAAGAAATGGCTCGGCAGAGAGTAGCTCATCACCGAAACAGAGTGGACCTTTGTGGACCTTCCGAAAACATATTTTTCGGATGGGATCAAAAAATTGCAAGAAGTGTATAGAGCTAAAAGGAGACCATGTTAAGAAATAAAGCGTTTTTTTGCCGTAAAAATTATTCTGTTTATTTTTTCACGGAATTATCAAATTGCTCTCGTATAATCTCTCAATAACGGAGCTTATATTGTTATGAATGCCATAAAAGATACAAATTTATTTGTGATGGCCTACTTTGAACCGTCACATTGAGTTCCATATGATTTAGATTTGAAGCTGCAGGGCATCAAAGTTAACTCAACGCCCCAGCAGAACATTTTAGCTCACGATCTTTAATAGGTTATGTAAAAACTGAATTTAGCAAGCATATATCATCTATATCATATTTTAGCACCTTTTCACACGGTAAAACGCTCGAGCCATAGGCAATGCAAAGGAAAAATCATCATCTGCTGCTCCAACCTCATTGCGATTTTAACGTTTAAGCTTAACGTCAATTGAGCGTGTGTGTGTGTTATACAAAAAGTGCACAAATAGAAAATTTCTTTTATGTTTCCAATTTCAATTTTTGCTGGCTTTGCCCTTTGTCCTTTTATTTTTATTGCTGAAATAAATGCACCTTGCAATTTTTTTTCAAATTTTGCAGGAATATGTGTAGTTACCTAATGCTGAATGCAGTGCAGCGTTTATATTTCACTTTTTTCACATCCTCTACGCTTGTAGCCTAAGACTTAAGTTGCTGTTTGTATGCCTTTGTTGTAGATTTTGTCTTATTATTGAACTTGTTACGTGCACTATTTTATTTTAGTTGATAAAATCGTAATTGTAGATAAAAATTAATTGATTTTTAATTAAATTTGTGGAAACAGCTAAAGAAAACGTATGAAAAAAATTAATTGGATTTTCACATTTGGATTTTTATTACTTTCTTGCAGAAGTAAAGTTCAAAATTTAATATGAATTGAACATTGGAATTCATTAAAGAAGTAAATAAAGTTTTTATGAAAAGGCACAATGAAGAAAATATGTTGTGGTTATTTCTTTGATTATTTTCTTAAGGTTGTATTAATGTTTCAGTTTAATTTTTTTTGTAAAACAAATTTAAGTAAAACTCTATAAATTTTGAGCGTCATCGGATTTCAGTTTCAAAAAGTAATAGGGCGGCCAACAACAAAGCTACTTTTTTATATTTAAGCAGACATCAACTTTGATCATCAATTTTACGCAAAAGTATTTTGAAATTTTAAGATTTCAAAGAAAGAATTTGAATTAAATGATAATCATACGAAATGTTATCTCATTTCAGCGTTATTAAAAATATCAAAAAAAAAAAAAACATTGAACATTAGAACAAAATCAGCAAGTTCTGTACTTTCCAAAACAAAGTTTCATACATTTGAAAGTGCAATTTCTGACCAGTAGCTGCTTAATTATTCTACATTGACAAAATGTCAGCTCAATTCAAAAGAACTTCGCAAATTTTAGGACTTTATTTACTAGCTTAGCTGGAGCGTTTTTTTTTTTTTTTTTTTTTCATTTTCAATGACGCTAATAAACATTTAGCAAAGAAAATTGTGAAAAAAAGCAAAAAATAAAAGCAAACACATCAGAGTGTCAGTTGCAGTGACACTCGTATACAATGTCACCAGAGTTGAAACGAAAAGCAAACAAAAAACTGACATCAAGTACCGCTGTGGTGCAGTGTCAAAAAAAAGAGATCTCTCAAAAAAAAAATGTTTTTTTCAAAGATAAAACTAGGCAGGCTGACGTACAGCTTCATACGTTGCAAAGGACATTCCAGCACGTTTGCAGTCTCAGTGCTGCCAATAGTAATAGAGAAAGTAAATGTGGCGTCTGACAGCGTGACTTGTTTACGCTGAGGTTAGATACCAACTGAAAATGTTGAAAATATATGAAAACCGTTAAAGAAAGTTGAAATAAATTGAATAAGTCGAAACATATGAAAAATGCTGAAAAATTGATGAAAAAGTCGAAAGAATAAAGAATATTTCGAATGAAATTGATGGGGAAATGTAAAAGATTGAAAATGTAAAAAGAATATGGGAAATGTTGCCACGCCCACTTCTCCAATTCCGCCCACTTTTGGTTCAATAAACAAACCAAAATTTAGCACAATAGCTTGTATCGTTTGCGATATGTGCCGTAATTATTCCAAAAACTTATTGCGGTGACACACCCACTGATGCAATCCAGTCCGATTTTGATCCAGAAATAGCTTTTTATAAACAAACCTCTTACACCAAATTTCTGTATCATTGCTCATATATTTCGATAGTTATGCCACCACATAAGGTATTTTAATTGTATGGGAGCTGCCACGCCCACTGTTGCTATTTCGCCAGCTTGTGATTCATATGTACCTAATACCCAGTAAGCCACTTACATCATATTTCAGATCAATTGCTCCAATAGTTCACTTAAAATAGCACTTATAGCTTTATTTCAATGAGGGAGGTGCCCCGCCCACTGATGCAATCTTGTCAAGTTTCATTTAATTCCGAGGCATATAATAACCGACACCTCTACACAAAATTTTATGAAGATTACTCTCATAGCACACCATCTATAGCATTAAACGTATTTTGCTTATATGGGAGGTGCCACACCCACCGGCACCATTGAACCAAAATATTGGAAGAAGACACCTATTAGCAAGTATATCCGCCTTATTAAATTTCACAACGATTGCGTTGTTAGTTCTCTTTTTGTAACGTTTATAAATATTGTAGGCTATGCCACGCCCTTAAAAGAATTTTTTCAGTGTATTGACGTAGCTTGTATTGTTGACTAATTTCAGTGGTATCATCCCTAAAATTTTAATGAAAATCGTATATGCCAATTTGGAGTTATATGATATCCAATTTTTTAATTGCTAAGAAGTGCCACACCCTTTTTTACAATTCCGCCCACTTTATGAGCAATTCAAGATTCATAAGATCTGTATTCGTGTACCGAATTTCATCACAATATCTCACACGGTTTACGAGCTATGGCGCTATAAAAGTTAAAATTTAGGGCTGTGCCACACCTCTTTAAGAGCCCTTGCAAACTTAAAACCTAACCTAATTTTAATTTCGTTCTCAGCTTCACCAAATCACCAAGTTTCATCAAAATCGCAGCAACTTTTTTTCAAAATGGAGTTGGGTATATTTACATAGAGTATGGGCGGAAGGCGTGGCCGTCAACCGATTTCGCCCATTTTTATATGCTAGCAGCTTGCAAGAGGGTGTAACCTGTGTGCCAAATTTCATTGAATTAGATTGCTTAGTTTTCCCGTAAACTTGATTTCAACAGACAGACAGACAGACGGACACAGCTATATCGACTCAGGTGGTGACGCTGATATATATACTTTTCCATACCTGCCACGCCCCCTTCTATGTGTTACAAACGGAATGACAAAGTGAATATACCCTCTGTGTAGGGTATAAAAATAAATTTCGCATTTTAATACCTACATTTTTTGTATTGAAGATTACGAACATTCCAGAACTTCTCAAAATAAATATTCACCTCCACACTTTAACCCACTTAATTTAAACAAAAAACGTTTTCTAATTAAAAATACAAACACGCAAGCTTAATGCATTGATTTAGCACAATTTATTTTATCCATTTAATTTATTAATAGCATTAGGCTATCTTCATTGGAAAATCAAACGTCACTCATACGCCTCAGTTAAGCATCGTTCATAGTTCAACACAAAATCAAATCAGCAACGACCCACACACATCATGCAAACAAATCCCATTTACTACCTGAAGAACCTTGAGTTAAATTTCTGTATAATGCATTCATGCATTGCAACACGCAACAATTTTTTTTCTTTCTTTCTTTGCGGCAACTGCACCTCCTATTGCTGCACAACCCATACAAGTGAAAGCTTTAAAGCTTTGCTGTGATTTCCTTTCAACATGCATACACGATACGTATTTGTATGCTGTAGGTGTAGCTATTGAAGTTGTTGTTGTTTTTTGATATTTTCGTTGTAACCCTTACTGCTAAGGCATACTAAAGACCAAGTCACGCACTTTTATACTGCGATTATATGGCAAGTGGTTGTACCGCCTATGCAATTCCAAGCTCCTAAAGCAGCTGCTGCGAGCATACATTTAAAGAAAAGTTTTAAAAATAACTAACTTACTATCAAATTATTATCAATTTTAAAAAATTAAAAGTTACTCAATTATAGTGAACTACAATGTACTTTCTTTGTAGTAACAAAAAAAAAATTATTTGCATTTTTATGTGAATGCAGACATTATATTTCAAAGCGGTCATTAATCAAAGTTATAATAAATTAATAGCACAACACTTTAAACAAAATAAGATATACGTAAAGCTATCAACTTGCATCGAACGAAAACTGCATCTGCTTGATATTCTTAAAAAAAAATTAAAGCATAGTAATTTAATGTAACGCATACGTCATGTTGGAAAAAATGCGTGCAGGTATATAACCACATAGCATTGATTATCACATTATTCGTTCTATGACAGAACAAGAAGCTTGAGCAGATCAGATTGATTTTATTACAGGTCATTAGTAAAAACTAAAGTTGCTCTAAAACACGAATATTTCAATTAAACGACAAGTTCAAATGGCTTCTTTATCGCACCGAACTTGGAGAATTGCATTATGAAATTTGATGTAAAAAGTAAATTTTGCTCAAATCAAATAATGCGTAAAACAAATTGTCCTTCCGTTCTGCTAAATAAATCTGAAGACTTTGTTATTTTGTGATATGAAGTGACCATAAACTTTATTTGTAGTAATGATCATCTTCATATATTGAGTTTTAAGTGACGAACACTTTAAAACTGATAATTTAGTTTGCGACTATCCATGGAAAAAGTACCACACCTTTGTATAGAAAAAGTTTTCGACTATTTTCGATTAGCTTTTTCTACGTAATGTCATTTCAAATTTAGTGTTCTCTTTTTCGATACATGGTTTTAACGAAAAATAATCGCAATCTCGTTAAAATTCAAAACGCCATATTTTTGTAAATAATTGGGTCAGCAGCTTTAATGCTACAAATCTGATAAGAAGACACATTATTTGGCACAGAATTCTCTCTAAATTTCTTAATAAATGTTAATCATACGTCACGATTAGCAAAAATTAAAATAGAGATCTGTTCAGCGAAACGTAATATAAATATCTACTGCTACTTTTTGCAGTGTAGTTGACAAAAATCATGATATGCATTGAAAATGTACAGCGGAAGAAGCGCAACAACAGTACTACGATTCATACTAAAACAACTTGTATGAAATCAATTGTTTCCTGTACGTAAAGCTCATACGAAATGCAAAACGACAGCTCTGCTAATTTTCATAATACATTTACAAAATGCAATATTGTTCTTATGTGTGAGTGCACCTAAGCACGTATATACGTGTATAATGATTTTCATTGCTCTGCTACCAGCTGTAAATGCAGTACAGCATTTATGCAAAATCGTGTTTAAATTGGTTAATTTGAAACTCTGACAGCAATGTGTGCATTTCAGACAAGAGATTGCACAATCCAAAATATTTAAGTGCTATAAGTGAAGCAAATTTCAATATTTTTATTAAAAAGTTGGAATTTAAACTTGAAATAATTCAATTGCAAGAAAAAATGTTTACCAAAAAAGTAATACTTTCCGCAAGGCTTACCAAAGCTATGATAAGCAGCCAGGCACCAAAAACTATATTAATTCACTGAAGATTGTAGCCATACACTTAATCGCAACAAAAGATTTCTACGCTGCATCCAACATTTTTTCTGACAATTTTTTTAATTGACTTCTGGCATAAATATTTTTTTTTTTTAAACTAAATCAAACCTATTTGGCCTTATTTATTACAGAAGCGATACAATTTACTGATGCTAACTACTTTTTGTAAATATTTCTATAAATTACTAAGAAGAAAATAATGCTGCCCTTAAACATGGAATGTTAACCAAAAATTAATGAAAATTGCGAACAATACAAACATATACATAAGTGTTAAATAGAAAAAAAAATTCATTAACTTAACATTATAAAATGATCAATTAATTAAGTAGCATGTTTTCTATTATCTTACACTGAAAATACTGACAAAGTCAAACCGCCTCCAAGAAGAGCAGCATAGAAAATAGAAGGGCCAAATGAATTTTACTGCATATAATCAAAGCTCATCATTAATCAGAAGAATTTGGCGCGGTTAAGCCTCATTAAATCATTTAATTACCAAGCATTAATCAAGAAAAAGACAAATATCTACAGCAAAAAAGGAAAAATTAAAAAAGACAAAAATCAAAAAGACGGGAAAGAAATACAACACAGCAGCAATACACTTAATAAAATCAAGTGAAGCCACAAACATGCAACAACAACACCAACAGCAGTGGCAATAAAAAACAACAACAACCACAAAAAACACCAGCGGTAGCAGTAAAAAAAAAATTGATGAATTGATTGTGCCAGCAGGCAGCGAATTGATGTCAACAGCTTTTGCTGACGCTGCCGTTACTGCCACTGGCATGCGCCAGTGGCTCGCGTGCAACACTTAATCAAAGGATGCAAATAAAATTAGGAAAATTTATTTCTCTACAGCTTGGTTGCTCCACATAGTATACAATAGTTTCATCCGTAAGCTGTTTTGCTTAAGACAAAATCTATTTCAAGGAATAAGAAGAGAAAAATAAAGCGTAAGCAAAAATGTCTACAAAAATCATAATAAAAGAAATTTCAGCCAGCTGTCGTTTTCAGCATTAATTAAGTTATCCTTTTTGAAAGGATGCACAGTGGTATATAATCCGTATTAAAGCAAAAGAAGACAAAAATTATATGGAATTTATTACTTAAGCATTTCCTTAAATAAAATATTTAATAAAAATGAAAATATTTGAATGTACATATGTACTTCGAAGCACGCAATACAATGATTCAAAAGAAGTACAGTTGGCTATATTACTCATACGCCCTGTAATACACTAACGAAAACTTATTGCAAGTGAACTGAGTGACTTCTTCAAAGCTGCCATTAATAATATTGCTATATTGATGGAGTTTCAAAATAAACGCATCAATAACAATATCCTTAGGCTACAAGATAATGTAGCTATACTGAATTTGACACACTTAAGTCAAAGCTACATAATATTTAATAAAGTAAATTTGATAAATAATTATTGAATTATTCATGTCAAAAATATTAGAGGAGAAAGTTTTAAGTAATTAATAACATAATTTTTATTTTTTCCAATGCTTAAAGTGCAAGAATGTTCGCAATGCGACACTGAGAATGATGCAAGAGGCATTCAACATCAACAAAGTAAAAAATCGGCAGATTATGAAGGAGGATATAAACAATACAGAGGGTTGTATGAAATTAATCCACACACACTAACAGAAGAGCTAAAATTAGTAAGAGAACAATATTCCAGAGTAATCGCACCAGCAATAAATTAAAGTTTGACCTTCTAGAAATCAATTCTTACTGGTGACGAGATATTATGTTTTCAGTATGACCCGGAAACTAGACGCCGAAGTGCTGAGTTGAAGTCAAAACCATCACCACAAACCCAAAAACCCGAAAAGTTCTATCGAAAATTAAGACCATGTTCATTGTGTTCTTGAATAGCAATGGTGTCATCCATCTCAAACTCGTACCAACTGGACAAACAGTTCCTGGTAGTTTTTGATTGAAAGATTTACACAATTTGATGGTTTTCTACTAAATTAGCTCAAGATTACATTTGAATCACTTTTGAGTCACTTCTGAATAAAAAAAAAAGAGATGCGACATTTGAAAAAAAAAATGTTTCATTTAATTTTTATTTTGTCTACAATAGCATGAATAAACAACACACGTAGTTTCATAGAAAGGAGCCATGTCTTTTATATAGATTTGAAAGCCGTTTTTTGAGCGGCCAATTGCCAAATTTTATATTTTTTACCACAAAACGTGAGTGAAAAAATATTACAAACATACAACATCCACTTAGCATCGATCACATACTTTTAATTCCAAATAGAAAGAAAATTGTAAGCAATATAACCCTCTCTGACATAGCAATTTCGAAGCAGCTGTAGAAGATATGTATATATTACAAAATACGTATTTCTATATTGATGTCTATGATATGTCTATGATGTCAATATATACAAAGGAACTAAGCAAAGAAAAATAATATTTCTCTTGTAAACACTTTGTTGCAGATTAGTTTAAACAAATTTCGTAAACTTATTTCAACAATACAAACTAAAGTTTATCGCACAGCAAATGTCATGTTCTCGAATGCTTTTTGTACATAGCATCTCTGTAACAACAACAAAATTTCTAGAATAAATTTCATTAATAAATTAAACTTTCTTGAGTTTAAAACTGAAATTAATTTATTTCTAGAAAAAAGCTGTAAGAAACTTTCAGCTAAAGAAATTCTTAAATGCCTCCTTGCAAAAGGCGATTAATCAAATTTGGTTTATTTTTGGACAAAATGTAATAAGTAAAAAATGTCTTCAGCACATGCTGACCAATCTACATCGATCATTTTTCTTTATATTTTCAATTTTCAACATAGACAGCATTTTTGCTTAATAATTTGAAACTGTTACACCGTTTACAAATGCAATTTAAGCTAAATCAAAATTTAATGAGATTTATTGTCAAATGCTGATGGTATGTTTTTGCTGTCTATTCAATTTTCACTTAAGTTGCTATAAAATCGTTTGCTGTAGCATAACGATTTCGTAAGATTTCAGCTCAACTACGTTGACTTTGTTCTTTTCTGCTACATTAAGTACGTTTGCCAAGCTGTAATTCTTAGTGGCATATAGAAAAAATTCAACCGTAATTTGCGTAAAAAACATAAACATTATTCAAAAAATGTGCGATGATTAATTTTTTACAAGTAGTTGTAAAAAAATTCTGAAAAATTTAATTATAAATTCAAATCCTAACAACGCACTCTGTGGTGCTGTCTGCGGACTACACCAACTGACGCTTTAGAGGTCCTCTTTCATCTCGTTGCTCTTGACCTGCTAGGTAAACGGATGGTTGCTTGTGCTGCCATTAGACTCAGGGAAACTATTTGCTGGTCCGAAGGTAGAATAGGGCACTCAACTATCCTTCATAGCTTGAGTTCTGTAGCCCTCAATTTGGACTACATTGTTCCAGTAATCTCATTCAACGGAGATTACATAACTCACATTCCATCTAGGGATGACTGGAAAGAAGGTCTCACGGGGAGAAGGGGCCATTATAATTTCCACACAGATGGCGCCAAGCTAAATAGCCAGGTGGTTTATGGTATTTACTCTAATGAACTGAATACAAGAATAGCTGCGAAGTTACCAGATCATTGTAGCGTTTTTCAGGCGGATCTTATGGCGATAGACGGGGTAGCATCCTTGCTAAGGATGAATGTTGTATTCAAAGAGGATATAAACATATATTCGGATAGTCATGCTGCTATTAAATTTCTAGAATCAGTCTTCCTAAACTCACTAGCGGTCCATCAATGTCGCCCGTCTCTAAATGAGATGGCTCAACATTTAAACATTCACCTCATCTGGGTGCCTGGGCATAGGACGGTAATTGTAAGGCTGATAAACTTGCTTAGCAGGGGACTTCTGCACAAATTCATCAGGACAAGGAAGTTGTTGGCATGCCACTTGCTACCTGCGAGTTACTGCTTAAAGAGAAATGGTAAATAATGCTTACAAAAGATGGCCTCAAGGGTCAACTTGCAATATATCTAGGCAAATCTGGCCGAAATATGATGCTAAGCGTTCGTCAGAACTAATTTCTCGCACAAGACGTAGTGTCTCGTCAGTTGTTGCAGTCATAACTGGCCACATGCGAAGAGATTAGGTGTTAGGTCCTTTGACTTCTGTAGAAGTTGTGGAGATGAAGAGGAAGAGGAAAATATTAAACATTTTTTCTGGTCCTGTCCCGCACTTGCTAAGAAACGCCTCAAAACACTAGCGTATAATTTTATTTGATGACCTGGATAACCTTAGAAATGTAAGTATAGGTCTGCTATTTAGTTTCATTACGAAATCTGGTTGGCTCAACGAGAGGATATAGTCAGACACCCTGTGGTATCACAATGGATCACATTTTGTCTAAGTGAGTCGGTTTTCGTAACGGGCTGCCTACCTACCTAACAACGCACTCGCACTTTTAAAAGAAAATTCCAAAATAGAAAAGGATTTAGTGGAATCAAAGTAAAATATTTTGATTAGATATTATAGGATTTTTGGTGATTTTTTTTAATTTTAATTAAATACCCATATTTTTATTTTTCTCAAAATCAACATTTATTATAAAAATTCATAATTTCTGCTTAGAAATAACCTTTCCGTTGTTTACATGTTATTTTCAGTAGCATTTAATTAAAACCACCACTAACAATGCAAAAAAAAAGTTATACTTTTTAACTGATAATTAAGCCTTTTGAATATGAAAAGCGAAATATTTTCTTCTCTGCTGCTGGTTGCCTTTAGCTAGTAAACCAGCAATGATTATGCTGACAACAATGATAATGGCGTTGTAAAACTGAATTGCTAACAAAGTTGTAACTGTATCCTGTTATGAGGATAACGAAGGAAACGAATACTCTGCCAATGGTCGCGCTAGCTACAAAGGGCTAGTAGTTGAACAAAAAAAAAGTAAAAACGAGACACGAGACCACAACAAATGTAAATAAATGCAATAACAAAAAGCAAAAAATTTGCTTTGACATCCTCTTTTTTATGTAAAAGTTTTAATTTAATTTTTTTGCTTTCTGCTCCTTTTTTCTATCTTAAGTTGCAGTAACTTTCTATAACCAGATAAAAGACAATTGCAAAAATATGAAAACAAAAAAAAAACAAAAAATTGGGAACAAGTAGAAACAAAATTTCACTGCCAGCCAGCATAGCAAGAAATATGGTAATTAAAAGTGGCTTTGCCAACAAAGTAAGAAGTAGCAAAAACAAAAACAAAAAAAAACAATGAAAAAATATTGCAAACTAACAAGATAAAAATGCTGCAACATTGTTGTTTAAAGTGGTTTTGATTATGCCAGATTTATTCACATTGCATTGTGCTGGGATTCTTTTCTATGTAATGCCTGTGAAAAGTTTATGCTTTATGAGATTATAAGGAATGATGAATTGTTCTGCGAAAAATTTAATTAAATCAACTTAAAATAACAAAAATCTACTGAAAAGTTGTGGAAATATGGTAAGGGAGTAGGGAATTTTTAAATTACAAGAGCACCTTTGAAAAATAAATTTAAAATTCGATTTGCATATCAATAATTTATTATTTGATAAAAGCAAATTATCTGTAAAGTTCAACATCTGCTTATATTCTTGCATTTGATCGTAATCTATTCAATATTTTATTTAAAGTTTGTACAAATATGCGCAAAACAATTTACAAAGTTACAATAATTTAGCTGTAGACTCATCCTTTGCAGTTTGTGCTCCAAAAAATAAATAAGCAAAAAACAAAATAAAACAAAAAGTGTCTATATCATAAAACTCTTTCTTATTTATGAAAAGCTGAGGGAAAAAACAAACGTCAATCCTAAAACATACAAGTCCTTTAGCTGCTGAAATAGTTGGTATATATTTTTAAAACAAAACAAGAAAAAATGTTGGATCAAGGTTTGATGAATTTTGTTGTTACTTCTTTTTTTTCGATTTCTACATGTCCGAACTGTAAAAAATATCAGAAAAGCAAATAATGTATAACAAGCAGATAATGTCTCATTTTTACATAAATTTCAAGCTATCTGAATAGTTAAGTAAGTCTCATTTCATAAACCATGGAAAAACTTTCGTACAAACCTTGAAGACGATCCACGTGAAGGACGTTCAAAAACAGCGTCAATATCATAAATCGTAAAAAAAATACAGGATATAGTTTTGGAAGATAGTCATTGACCGAGAAAAATTTAATAGAAACACTAGGCATTTTAATAGACTCAGCGAGCAGTACTTTAAGTAAAGTTTATGGTTTCAGAAAGCTGTGTACACAAAGTGTGCCGAATTAGCTTACAATGTAACAAGAAAAAAAAATAGAAAGCGATTTGTCCCAACAAAAAGTACGAATTGTTATAACATCCTTCATGTTCGTCAGATTTATCGTACTCTAGTTCTTATCAAGCCTCAAAAACATATTTCATAAAATACAGTTTTTATCAAAAAAAATAGAGGTTATAGTTGCTATAGAGTAGAATTTTACAGAGCTTCTTAGCAGTTAAAATAGTGGCATTTCTTGGGCTACATTCCCTTAAATTATGACCTCTAAGTCGTCTGTGAACTGTTTCAATACATGTTCAAATATTCAGTTCCCTTTTGAGCTCTATTGAACGGCTACTTCGTACTTTGCCTGACTAAGCGTTGGACGAGTAACAGCGGCATAACGTGTTTTTTTTTCACGATTTTTGCCTTTTGGTGTAACTATTACGGTTCATTTTGTTAGAACAGCCAACTACAAGTCCTACTATCGCATAAACTTAAGCTTTTGCAAACATTCTTGGAATAATTTCCCATTTTTCAGCACTGCAATGCATTCGGGGACCCATAGTTTCGTAAATAATTGTATAATTTAGTATTTATTTGCAAACACCACACCAAACTTTCTTCAGAAAAGTTCACCAAAAGTTACAAGATTTCGTAGTACGATATTTTGAAACTCAATAAAGCGAATCAGAATCTTTGTAAAAGCAAGAATGCTCAACTAAAACCTATTCTTGTCTTGTTATGAGAAAGTTATGCAGACATTGCATTTAAAGTAAAATACTGAAATAAATACACAACACTTTCAACATTCATGTCCTTCAAACAATCTACTCCAACAAGTTATTATTTCAAAGTTTGAAGACTGAGCGACAGCTGTTACCAGCGTCAATGGGTTAACTTGAGCAAAAAATAAATCACAAAATACATTGTGCATAGAAATCATATTAGAGAACAGTGTTGAAAACAAAACAATAAAAAAAAACAACTAGTAATCCTTGTGAGGATAACTTACTTTAGCTGAAATTATATTTTTCGTACACAGCAGCTATCGTAAATTTTAAAGATGTGCAAATATCACTAATCCATTTCAAATTATACATATAGCTTCGAGTGATTGAAAAAGATTGAACAATTTAATAACTGGATTGGCTCAAATGTTTTCAATTGTTTTTAGTAGTTCTTCTTAATGTTCATACTAACTATGTTTTCTCTACCTCTTTATCGCTCTATATAACTACCGTACATTGCGATTATATTTGATGAACACAATATCGTATCAAAGTTTTAGGAAAAACGAAACTTTGTTATGGAATTTCTGGCAAATTTTATTGGAAATGCTAATTTAAATTTCATGAGATAATCCACGTCTGCAAATTATTAGTGGTATTCGAAATATTCAATTAAATATGTTACATGTAAGTACTTTAAAATCTCAAATAATTTGCACATTCCTAGAAAATTAGTATTTTTTAATTTTCATATTTTTGTGTGTCCCTTATGTTTTGCCTCAGCGAAAACAAAAATATTTGTTGTTTCAAAATAATAAAACTATGGAGCAAGTTGAAAAAAAAAACTAGAAATTCTAATCAATCAACTGCAGTGGAAGCAATTGGAATTTATTGCACTGCAGCAACAGCAGTAGATTCAATCAAAATTCATATGCAATTGATTTTTGCTACAGAAATTCGGTTAAAGGATGCGAACAATTTTGCAATATTGGAAATTCGAGTTAGTGTTTGTTTGCAATGGTAAAAGTGTTATTGATGCAAATATGCAATACCTACATATTTCTGTCTATACCTGCATAAAAATATTTGAACTGAGAAGAAAAAATAAGTTCTTCTCATGTTTGGGATTCAATTTGTTTGTTAAAAATCAACTAAGAAATAGTTCTTTAGTATAGCTGACAATAATTACAGAAAATTTTTTTTTTTACAAAATAGAATAATTGCTAAGAATAAAATAAGAATTTGGATTTTAAATGCTTTGAATTTAATAAAAATTTCCTCTTTTCCTTTGAAACTTAATTTTTAAGAAAAAGACTTGTGGATAGAGCCTAAGCTGACCTTTTCATTTCAAGGCAGCTTTCTTTGTCTTCTTATCGTAAAATGTAAAAAATAAATCCTTATTTTATTAAATCAGGCATTTTATTTTCATTAAAAAAAATAAATCAACAGATTTACGGCAACCTTTTATTTTGCTTTTTTCACTCACGCAAACGAACGCCGCAAGGTGGCGTCGGTCGTTATTTCTTATTTAATTATGAGAAAATGTGTGCATTAAAGAAAAAGGGACTATTGCAAAAAAAAAATAGATTCTACCGCCTTTAATTAAAAACTGCGCACACCAAGCAAAAATCAAGAGATAAAAAATTTACAACATTTTCATAATTATTTTGAAATTAATGACGACAGCAGTTTCTGTTAGCGCAACAACAAAAAAATGCACAAATTATGCAAACAACTACTAAGCATTAGAAAAGCAAAAACACGAAATTGAACAACAATTTTTTATTGTTGCCAAAATTTATTGCTTACAGTGTTGTTTTTGTGTTGTGTAACATACAGCCATTTACAAACAACACTTTTTTTTTGTTATATTTTCTCTTATTTTGACAGCATATTTCCGTAAAATGTTGACGGCATGTTAAATTTGTGTTTTTTGTGTTGTTTGTTTGATATTTGTTGCTGTTTCACTTGTGGTGCGCCACATGCTTTGCATAAATATTAATTTAAATTGCAGAGTTTGCTGCTGTCAGTCTGTCTGCGCTCAAACTCATCATTTTTTTTTTTTTTTCATTCTTTGTCCTGTTGGTGTTAAGTTTTTTGCACATAGTGTGCTTTTAGTTTGTTGCTGTTTTTTTTTTTTGTCATCATAAATAAATATTGACTGACTTTGTCGAAATGTATGCAGAGGTGTTACCAATGCTGTTGGTGCTGCTGCTACGCCGCCTGCTGATGATGATGCTGTCGGCAACGTTGCGCGCCTTGCTGTTATTGCTCAGTTAAGTTTCATGTTTTTGGTTTTGTTGACTATGCTATCAGCAGGAAGTGCGGTTGGTAACAGAAAATTAAAACATAAATTTTGCAGGAGATATGCAAAATTTAGGTCTTAGTTTATTCGCAAGAAGTACATTTTTTTCTCTTCATTTTGCTTCTCATCAGTTGTAGGCGTACAAGTGACACTGTGTAAAGGCTATTAAATTGTTGTTTCTATTTAACCACAGCATTTGCGCGGCTTTTTATAATGCTGCTTGAATGAATTTGGTCAAAAGTTTGTCAATATAATTTAATTTTTGAAAGAAATTTAATAAAATTTTAGTTTATCTTATAAGTTATTTTGATTTAGTCTCAGTAATGTATTCATTAAATGTTACTCATACGTCGTGTTTACTCAACAATAAGCTGCACAATTTACGTTCTTTGTCGAGTGTATGGTATGGTTGTATACAAACTGTCTTTTGTATTTGTCATCCAAATGCTCGCCATCATCTTCCAATACCATATTATATATCGTAAGGTCCGCATTGTTGTCGAATTATTTTTTTTCGATTTTAGTAGTGTTTAGTGCTCACCGTAGCCGATTCACATACTTGATCGAGCAATTTTTGTTGGATATCACTCCATATATGCAGAAGCTCACATTTATCGTATGCTTGTTCCAAAGATTCGGGTATTTTTTGAGCTTTATGTGATTTTTAGGCTATTCACACATTTCGGCGTATATTTCTCGTCGCCGCATCCATTCCAAACGTTCTCGTCTAACGTCAGAAATTGTGTTAAGAGATGCGGATAGCCTACCACACCATAAATTCGAGAACTGATACTAGACGCAGCTGCTTCCGGTTATGGACGTAATTTTATTAAAAAATTAATTTAAAATACTCTCTATTAAGGTTAGGTCAAGAGGGTTGCTTGCATATAGCAAGATCCAATCGGAGGTAGTTTGTCCATTGTGATACCCTAAATATAAACAAAAAATCTTCTCCTTCTCCTTCAATTGTCTTCTTGAATGGAGACGAACCATCCAGAAGACTTGGTGTAGTTGTCCTCAACTACATGCAGCACATACGATGTTCAGCATCCTTGCTGGTGAGTTCTAACTAAGCTAGTTCAACAAAATGTGGAACCAAAATATTTGGTTCGTCTCCTCTTAGCACCGGGCATACGCAGAGCAGGTGTTTAACTGTATCATCTTCTTCTTCATCTCCTTAACTCCTGCAAAAATTTCTGAAAGGAGAACCATATTTGGCGGCCATAGTCAGTAGTCCTACAACCGTCCTTAGCTCTCCTCTTCTGACTCTTATGAGAGTTTGCGTTCTCCTAGATTTAGTTTAGGCCACATTATTCGCGACGTTCTGCATCCGACGGTAAGGTTTCATCTTTTGTTCGTTTGTTTCTTGATTATACTCTCTATCCGATAGTGTAGTTGCGCCAATGGTACCTTAAGGTCAATTTTATTCTTCTTAAATAAATCTAACCAAATAAATAGCAAAATATGCCACTTGAGCTAAACCCACAATAAACAACCACCAAAGCAACACCTACATGTTGACAAATCCATACAATAAAATTCAACATTTATTTGTTAAATGCAACTTGGCTTGTCTGTTGATGTTGCGGAAAAAATTGCCAATACAAAGGAGAAAGAAAATCGAGTAAAGTAAAGGGTTACCAAAGAATTTATTGCCAAGCAACACGCACAAAACAGAAATTTAACAAAAATGAGAGGAACAACTTGAACAACAACAGCATAAAATGTACGATAGATTCTGTAAATTTAGTATGACACTTAAGTGCCAAAGCGATTTAACGAAGCAAGCCAAGCTGTGCCAATCGAGCTCTTGCCAAGAATAACAACATAAAAAATTTTTAAATGTTGTTGTTGTTGTTGTTGTTGTAACTGATACTACAGCTGTTATTGTTATTTTAGTACCCTTTTTGCCTTAACCCTTACATTGTTCTCGCTCTCAAATTGTTGTAGTTGTTAAAGGTTACATATACTCATGTATCATTATGAGTGCGTTGTGTGGGCGTACATGTTTAAGTGCATGCGTGTGTGTGCCGGCTGTGGGCAGCTATTATTTGTTGGCAACGCGTTGCGCTAAAATCTGTCTTCTGGGATGCAATTAAATATTTAACACTTGTTGCTTCATTTGCTGCTTTACTTTCAATTGAGTTGAGTTTCGGCTTTGGTTAAGTTTTCTTGTAATGCATTATTTATGGTTAACTTGAGAAAGATAACTAGAATTTATGGTATGTTTTATGTTGGCATTGCTGCTGCAAGTGTTAAAAATATTAGTGTTGTATAGATTAAAGAAAAGAAGAAACCGAATATGCTGTGAAACATTTTTTTATTAATGTTAATATATAAAAAGAAAATTGTTAGAAAAATTATATTGTTAAATTGACGCCATTTCTTAAATATTTGATGCAACTTGGTAAGAATGTATTGATAATAATTAGTTATCTATAGTTTTCTTGTGCAATTATTTTGATTTTGATTAATGGCTGCTTAGAAGAACAGTTTTAAATTCGACGTTAAGATCATCAATATGATTTTTAAGCAGAATTATGTTGCTCATACGCACTGTTGAATGATGATTTATTATAAACTTATGAACGTAAAGTTTCTGGGAAGAATATTTTTGAGAGAATTTTAGCACATACGACTAAGTAGGAAGCTTTGTCATATGTCCAGGTTTGAATTTCAAAACAGCTACTTGTGTTTTATTAAAATTACACAACACATTTGCTGTGCCAGAAATAAAAGTTTGATTAATGGCTGCTTAATAGAAATGGTATGGTTTATATTATATACATTTGACTGATCAGTTTTTGATAAAACTAGAAACAAATTTTTATAGCTCAAATCGACTTCTTTGTGAAAAGAATACTTTTACATATAATATATACAAAATTCGCAAAAATCAACAAAGAACAAAACCGAATAACTTAGATTAGCAGGGAAAAAGTAAATACTTTAGGTACCGCCTGGTATGTGTTTAATATAGTATTTGCAACGCTAGGCATTTATGGTGAGCATTAATCAAATACAAAAAGGAACAGCAGTATCAACGCAATGTTTGCGTAGAATGCTTAAGTATGTAGTTCAAAAAGAGAAATATGTGAAAATAATAATAGCATTATGAGTAAAAAATTAAGGCAATTTACACAAAGAAAAGCCTTTTTTCTACATTTTTCATTAGGTCAAAGCAATTAGATACTTAGAAAAAAGGTATGAGGTAAAAGTTATCTTTAAATCAACACAAAATAAATAATAACGGAACATACAACTGGATAGATGCTCCATGTCTCACTTCGAAGAAATATGCTAGCTGAACATTTCTACCTCATTTTTCCTTCGTTTAATACAAACCAAAATATTGCTACAAGTATTTTCGGGATTATAAGAAAGTTTGTACATAAATAAACTTTCTTACAATTTCTGTACATGACGTATGTGCAACACTTAACTATCAAGAAATATGGTAATATAATAATATATATAGATATATTCAGACTATAGTTACTCAATATCGATGCAATTTTGAGCCCACTTTATTAAATATTTATTAACACAAATGGATTTACAACAAAAAGATTAAATTTAACTACTGGCCGCTAAAAAAAAAGTGGCTCAAGGACAAACTGAATTTTTTTTTTATTATTTTATTAAAAATATTATTTCATAAAAAAAATTATAGAATTTTCATAAAAGAAAATTAAATAAAAATCAACAATAATGCAATTTATTTCAAAATAAAATAGAAACAAATTCACTTAATACGTAGCACATAACAGCCGCTGCTGAAATTCTTAGTTCACTCCGAAAATATTTTTTTAAATCAATTTAATTTCGTATTTAATTTTTCTTAAGAGCTTTTCCATTCACTTAACGCTTAAGTCACTCAACTCATGCTTTATTTCGCACTCTTCCCCTCTTTGCGTTATTTCTCTCTCAGCTGTATATCTCTGTCACAACTTAAGCAATTTTAATTTATTTAGCTTTCAAAATCTGTTTTTTTTTTTTTTTTTTTTGCGCTACTTCTCTAGGTCCCGTCAAAGTTAATTCCAAGCAAACAAAATAGCGCAGCCACTCGACCTCGAGTCAAATTTTCATTTACTGCTATTGCTCCTTCACCCACAATACAAGAGCGTGCAGAGCAATATAATGGCAGCAGTAAGTTCCAACGAGTCATCGCGTCAGTCACTCTTTAGTGCGCTCATGTCAAGCGTTAACTTGGTCAAACTCTTGAGCAGCGATTTGTAATGGCGTGTGTTGTATTGTGTTGGAAAATATAGCGATGGACAGCATAGTGAGAATATCGAAACTTTTTAGTTTCAATGATATATCATGCTAATACTGCAGTAATATATAAACTATATTTCTTTAAATTGGGAATGTTATAGCGAGCGAGTTCAGATTTTTAGCCATGACGTATGCGTAAACTTTAATTGACGTACTAGAAGGTTAAACTAGCACAGTTTCAAGAAACCAAACTCAGATAGTTTTTGTTCAATGCAACGATCGATTCAGATCTTTAATGCAATTTCACGTCAGTGATATGAAATTTATATTTAATCCATGACCTCTTAAAGAAACGGAAATGATTTATATGCAAACATTTTTTTACTTCAAAAATAATGATATTTCGATGTGATTTTTTAATTCAACACAACTTGCTACTTATTTTGCATTTTCATAGTTTCTGTCAACTGCATTTTTAAACAATTATAAAAATTTATTTTGTGGCCTTAGGAAAGCTATTTGGAAAAAATTTATTAATTTATAGCTGATGGTTTGGCTTCGACATAGCTTAAGAAAAATTTGTCTATTTCCAAAGCTCGATATAATTTAGCAACTAAATTTCTATTCATTTCTTTCAGCTACTGAATATTCAACAAAACTTTTAAATTTATTTCATGGCTGCTCGTTAATGCTACAGAAACACTTATAAGACTAGGGCGTTCTTATTTACTGCAGAGCCTTAGATTTTTGAAACTAAAAAAAAGTCAGTGATAAAATATCGATATATATTGAGCTGTGTTACATCACTTGCATTTTAAATTGTCATTGTTGTTTTTATATTATTGCTGCTTTCTATTTTATTAAAGCTATTGGCTGTGCCAAAAAAAAAAAACATCACCTTATCTAGTGTGAGTTATTTTTCTTAAATTATTTTTCAATATTTCAATAGGCGACAAAATGTCTTGTTCACTAACTTTGCACATATGACTTATGGTTCCTAAACAATTACGTGATTTTGGCTTACTTTTTTGTTTTGATTATTAATTCAAAAGTTTTTCTCTATTGTGACATTTTACCTTAGCCTTCAATTCAATTAAGAGCTTCGGTTAGCAAAAAAAATAAAATAAATTGGAGCAATTAAATAAAGCATATTAAATATTTCTAGTAAAATGTTAAATTGTAGCAGTTTCTATTTGAACTAATCAAACTCTTACGATTTTTATAATAATTAGATATAAATTGATTAACATGTCGTATGAGTAACCGCTAATTACATGACAAGTTCTTTTCTCAACTTTACACAACAAATATTGCAGAAAACTATTGAAACCTCTATGGCAACATGTAACTAAAAAAAATAAAGTTTTTTTCATAGAAATCGCAGACAAATTTAAATTCATTACTTTTGCCTTTTATTGACGTTTTATCAACTGCATATGCACAGACTGGGGTCTGCTTGCACCCACTTTCAGCATCATCAATCAATAGCACAATTGGTTCTAATGGTTATTTGAAAACTGTTGAAAAAAACGAATTGCCTTTTTTCAGTAGAGCTGAAGTTTTATGGTAAAACTTTTTCGTTGTGCGTTAAGCAATTAAGTGATTATTAATAGGTTTTTGGTTAATTAAAATAATGCATTCTGAAAGAATGTGTGGCACTCTTTAAAAATTGCAAAGAAGTTTGACGTAAATGATGGTTCTCAACTTTAAGTATATTTAAATTACAATGACATGGCTATCGCTCATATGATTTAGTCAATTTGTAACTTCTTTTTGAACATCTATTGATAAAAGTAAAAAAAAAGAGGAGAAGCCCTTGAAAATATGTTTTACAACGGAGACATCAGCGAGTAATCTTGAAGACAGAAGACCTTGAATATGATAATTGTCATATATGAACATAGATAATCATGAAATGTTCAAAGTATTAAAAAAACCTCTCAAAACTTAGACTAAGATGCAAGTTAAATGTTTACAAAAAATAATGCGACTAAAAGATTGAAAAGACTTCATTGAGAAAAGCTTAAGTTTTTCAAGCATATATCCTTTCGAATTTTTAATAACTTATGAGCACAACCTGTTTGTGGCAATTTGTTAATTATCTTCATCAGAGCAATGATTTCAACGACTTAGTTTTGAATTCATCATGACGTATGAGTAACAATTTGTACCTACTAATTTAATAAAAAATCAGCTGGAAGAGATTTTTATAGTTTTTTAAATTTGGATCGATATAACTTCGTGCTATTTACTAAATATATTATGTTTTTTAACTAACATAAATTAAAAGTTTTAATTAAAGTTTTGAGTCTGGCGTTTAAAAATTTAAATAAAAATTTATTTTTCATTTCAAAAGCAACGTTTATTTAACTCTGAAATTCCAAAAAGTCTACGATTTATTAAGTTCCACCTCATAGAGAAACAGTTTTTGCATAAATTTTGCTCTTAAGAAAAAGAGTGGATCTGTGAGGAAAAAATGCCTTTTATATTTAAGTTCGCTTTAACAGCCGTTAATTAAGTATACCACTTCAAAATATATTACATTATGAACTGTTTTAGAAGTCAAAATTGAATTTATCAAGACCGATGAATTTAAGTCGAAGTTTCTCTATACATTTACCTGTTACTTTCATAAGTCAACAAAAATATTAAATATGAGCTATGGCTGCTTAACGAAATTATGGCAATAATAAAATATTCCAAAAAATAAAATGTTCCAAGAATCAAGGTAATTTTTTTTTAACTATAAACTTTCGATTTATTTCAATTAATATTTCGATTAAGAAAAATTTCCTGATATCCAGTTATTATTTTCATTTATTTTTTAAGAAACAATTTATCTTATACAGTCATATTTCTACTGAGCATCTTTATTTTAAAACTTTCATAACATGAGCAAGACAATATTAAAAAAATAATTCAATTAAAAAATATGCATACGAAAATGACATAAAAGCTCAACTGCTTTGAGACAACAAAAGTTTGTACGATTAAAGGTTAAAAGTTATAAATAAAACATTAAAGTTTATGCTGCCTTTGGCATATGACTGTCATTTAATTCATATCTGAATGTTTGCATTTAAGTTACGTATGCAGCGCTTAAATATTTTTGCATAATTTTAAAATAAAAATAAAATATTTGCTACGTGTATCGTACACGTACTCGTACATATGAAAATTTGCTACATGCGAATTAAAAATGCGCATGCAACAGAAATGTGCGTATGAAACATGTAGCAAAAAAAAATAAGGAAATTAATTTAAATCAACTTTTCAGTTGGCAAATATTTATTTTATCTTGCTGTTGCTATTACACGCTGCTGTTGTTTACTCAAAGTATTTCTCATGCGCTGTTGTAAATTCATACAAATTAAGTTATAAATTTACGTCACAGGCAAAACTTCGTCCAATGTTTTTAAAATAAAAAAGAAATTAAATAATTTGTTATCAAATAAAAAAGTGCCACAAATATGTTGTAATTTCAATTTGATTGTTACTATATTTATTTCAGTTCAAAAGTTTTATTAGCAAGCAATTTTTTTTGCAATTTCGCTGCAATGACTTCCGTTTCGAAACATTTTGTTTATCCGTTTCCGTTAAATATTATTAGTTATTGTTTCCTTTTTTATTGACAAATTTATATGCATTTTATCATAACTATAATATGAAAACTCAGCATCGCTTTTTTTACATTTCTGCAATTATGCTTTACATGACGTATGGGTACTGTTTATATATGTATATATTTTTAATGGAGTTCTTCGCATTTTTGTAATTTCTTTAGCGCGGACAATATTCTAATATGTAAATTATTAATATAAATAAAAAATAATAAAGACTATTAGGATCTGAGAGTTTTAATTTAAGTATACCTTAAGAAACTGCTATTAAGGCTTTGTTACATGTGATTTTTTAAGCGTTTGGGTTTTGAAAATTGAAAAAAAGAACTGAAAATTTGCAATAGTGAGTAAAATATTTATTTGGAACGATACATCAATTCCTTTCATTTACTTTGTAAAGGTCATCCGTAAGCTCAATTTTGGCATACTTTTTTCAGCATTTCGCCGGTATCTCACTAATGGCAGCTGTGATGTTATTTTCCAGAGCTGCAATTGTGGCTGGCTTGTCCCTGTACACAAGCGACTTCATGTAGCTTCACAAAAAATAGTTTAGTGGGGTCAAATCGCATGATTTTCGCGGCCAATGGAGTGCTCCAAAACGTGAATTAGATCCAAGGTATGGCGGGCCGTGTGGCATGTGGCTCCGTCTTTTTGAAACCACATGTCAACCAAATTCAATTCTACCATCGCACGATACCTTGCACCGTTGAATGTAACGGTACGATTTCCATTATTTCTAAAAAAGTACGGTTCAATGCCTCCGGCCCACAAAACGCACCAAACAGTGCGTTCTTGAGGTGCAATGACAGCTCTGGAACTACCGCTGGGTGCTGACCACATTCGGCAATTCTGTTTGTTGACGTACCCACTGAACCAAAAATGAGCTTTGTAGCTGAAGAAAATTTTTCGATAAAAAAACAGAGGACGAAATTCGCTTGTAAAATTCAACGATTTGCAAGCGTTTTCAATTATTAGTTTATTTATAGTAAAATGGCAAACTTTATTGAGCATTTTAGGCGTTGACAATTGTTACCAATAACGCGTGAGGTGTCAAAAATTTACACTGAAAAAACAAATAGCAAAAAAATCACACTTTATGTACACCAAATTTCAAAGTACAAGTTTCTGCATTTATGCCTCACACATCGTATGGTCAGCGTTTAGTTTTATCAGCCCAAATATATTCTTTAACAACGTTCTTTATTCAATCAGAAGATATGTGAGAGTTATATTATTAAAAAATAGGTCAAAGTTTTCGCTGTTACTTAAGGAAATATAAAACTTTTCCTGAGAATTTTTACACCTACCTTTGAGCTGAAAGTTTATTTAATTCCGAACATACAAATATAATATTAAAACCTAAATAATAACAAATCTATATGTATAGTAAATAAATATTAATGTATATATAATAAATATACATAGCATATGCTGGTATAGATAAATAAAAATCTATGTTCTATTGAAATATATTTCGTTCCCACTACAACCAATTTTTGAGCTATTCGCTTTTATTTATAATGCAATATTAAAAATTTTAAGAAATTCAAAATGCTGCTAGTTAGAGAATACATAAATTATTTACATATTTTTTTATGAGAAAATCATCTATTGATTTCAAGAAAATTTGTAAGGCATGCAATTTATTCATATGAAAATTTCTATCGGTTCGAAATTAATAGTGGTAAAATTAGTTAAGTTACAAAGGCTTTTCCATCCTTTAGTTTGCTAAGCATGCTTCTGGTAATATGTCTTTTTGAAATTTATTCTATTTCGCAAATATGTGTCTCAAGAAATTATGTTTCAAAAATATTTATAAACGTTTTATATCTAATATTGTACACTTGCGTGGCTACGTAAATTCATCAATTCAATATATCTTTAAGAAAACTTAAAATAATGAGGAAACTCATTCGCATATCAAGTGCTTATTCAAAGCTGCCGCTAATACAAATAAAAAATTTAAAGTGAGTTATTTGATGTAGCGTAACCAAATTGCTCAAAAATACTAAAAAGAAATCGAGTAAGCTCTGATCAAAAAGTTGAGAGAGTGGATTCTGCCATACAAACGAGCACTTTTAAACGCCAAATTGAAATTAAGGGAGTGGAAATTAAATTTCACCCAAACAGCAATGATTTCGAAAAGCTTCGCAAGTTGTTGCACGTTTTGGCGTTGAGTGTGTGGCACTTTATACTGACGGAGTTCCCTGTTCGTCAACTTTAGATGTACTCGTAATGTTAGTTATGTAGTCCCTCGTGAAAAAGATTACTGGACCAGTATAGTTCAAGTTGCAGGGTAGTAGAGTGTACAGTTCTTCTCTCGAAGCAGCGAAAAGTATTCCTAAATTTAATGGTAGATAGGTGAAGGAGAATGAGATGAAAGTGAACAAGGCGTCAGTGGGTGTAGGTGTGAGGGCACCACTGCTGCAAACAGAAGTGGCATTTTTTTACCTTGTGCAATTGTTTGCAGTAAGTGACCTTGTCTAACGCTAGCCACCACACCACAGTGCCATTTAGCAGAATCTGCTGAATAACCGCTGTGCCAGACGAAGATACATTGCTCTGGCTTTAGAGATAAAACTAATTGCTCAAGAATTGGAGCCTTCTGGCTCCTAATAAACTACTTCCGTTTTGTTCAAACGTACATCTAAACCAGCTTGCTCTTTCAATGAAATGAGTTTGTTTAAGGCATCCTGAAAAATTTCGAAAAGTCTGGTGTAGAATGGACAACATACATTTAATATAACTTAGACCAAAATTTATGGGTTTCCAAAAATTCATATGCATTATGCATAATGCAATACATGCATAGAAGTAAAGAAGTAGAATCAAATTTTAAGACAAGGAACGAATTTATATATTCTTCAGTTTTAGAAAGATTTTATCTTGAGACACGTAGTTATGAAATGCAAAGTTCACCATGAGTTTAAATTTGTTTCCTAAGATGCATGGAACGAATGTTTCACTGTTTATGAAGAAGATAGTATCTTAAAGGCTATGCGTAAAATTCTTGTAGACATATGTCTTTTTTTCTAAGCATTTAACTTTTTCGAAAGCAGCCTGTGTTGTTTTTAAAATAAAGTAAAATATAAAAATGCTGTATGAGTATTACAGTCCGAAGTGTTGCTTATTGTGTATATGTATGTTATAGTTCTTGATTATTTTGTGTACGGAAATATGTTTTTATGAACTGTGTATGTTTACAGAGAAATGAATTTTTAGTTATTTGCTCAAATGAAAAAAAGACTGTGTACAAATATTCATAATGCAAATTGTTGAAAATAATATTAAATAATAAGTAAAACTTTTGTTTATAATTTTTAAGGGTTTTTTTTTGACAAAAATATTTAACTCCGATATGCATCAGGATAATTTGTTATAAGCACGAATCACTTTTATGGACCATGCTATACAATTGCAAGTTTTGGTTAATGGCCGTCGAAAAATGACCAATTTTACGCATAGCCTTTTCTTAACATATGCACGAGAAAATTCAATTTTTCTTTAGCATGCTATTTTATATTAATGAACTTTTTAAAAGTCTCTTAAATCTTATATGAGTTTCCATTATAATGATTTTCCTTTTACTTAAAGCATTTACTATGTATCCTAACTTCTATATGAAAAACTAAACTTTTTGTAATGTCAAAATTACTTAAGCTCGGCTAATTTTTCTCAAAAATTGTTTGCATTAGGAATCTTTTCTTTTATTTTTTTAAATAATTTTGATTATCTTCTTATTTTCTATGTGAAATACAGAAAGAAGCATAGTTAGATAAATCAGTGAAGAAAAGAAAAAAAAAAGATTCCTTACTTTGACAAGTGACTTTTTTGGTATGTCACGTGATGCTGATGCGGTCGGTGTGCTACGCTTGTTTGCGCGATTCTTTTTAAGGATGATAACACGCATGGTTTACAATGAATTTTTTCTTTTTTACAAAAAAAAAAAAAAATTTTGAATACGACAACAACGAAAGCAAAATTTCGCACAAAAAGCACTTAATCGTATCTATATGTACTATTTATACGCGTGTATCTGTATGTACAGTAGCAAAGAATGTCTTGCAAGTGATATGATGATGATTTGAAATTTTCGATTGCACTAAAAATCTTTTTTTTTTTGCTTACAGTCATTAGAAGTATTAGTAGTAGTAGTAATGATAACAAGTTGTTAGCAGTTATAATTGCAATAGTATTAAAAAAAGTAGCATAAGTAGTATTTATAGCTGTTTTTTTTCTGTTGTTACTACGTAAGAAATAAATGAAGCAGACGATAGTATTGCAAAGTGAACGATATTTTACTATTGTTTTTTATACGATATTCTTTAAGTGATATTTTTAGCAGAGATTTTTTTTTTGTGACTAAATATTTTTACTTCATACTACTACTATTTTATTATAGTTTTCGAGCTAAAATTTTTTTGTAAAGTTGCTAAGTTATATAAATGTTTAGCGCGTGCTTTATAGTTGTGATTAATAAAAAAAGGTGTTGATTCGATTGTTTGATTGATTTGAGTTGAAGTAGAAGGTGTGGAAAAAATGTTTTGCTTTACTTACATAAAATGGAAATTTTTTTATATATTTTTTGCGAATTTTGTTTTTATTTAAAGAAAACAATTATACGTATTTTGCTTACTATAATTAGTTGATTACGCGTACTCTCTAAGATCGATTTAAGCACACGTTGACTTTACAAAAATTCAGCTTGTTACGTACTATGTTACAATTACGACGTTAACAATACATTCAAAATCACGACGGCACACGGCGGCGACTTTTTAAAATTTTTTTAAACTTTTAACTATTTCAGTTTAGTATTAAATTTTTTTTTTTACAAAAGCTAAGCTTTTCTTTTAAATCTTTAAATTTTTATTTTTTAAAGTTTTTTGTCAACACTTAATTTTGTAACATATCATATTTTAAAGAAGGCAATTTAATTTTCTAAATTATTCTAGTTACTTGCTATAATTAATGTTATATTTTTTAGCTTTAATTCTAAAATATTTTTGTTTGGTTTTTATTTCACTATTAAGGTTATCGATTTGTGCGTATTATGGTTAGGTTTTTTAGTTGTTACTTCTATTTAGGATATTTTTGTTTTTATTTAAAATTATTTTTCATTGCATCGTTGTATTTCTGTTTTGAAGTTACGAAATTTTGTTAAAATTAATTCATTTCATGTATTAAAATTTAATTCATTTCATTTATTAAATTTTAAAGTTCGAAATTTTTTTTTGAGTTTATTTCAAATTTTAATGCGAGTTTCATAAAAAAAATTGTTAAAGAAGATTCACTTTATTGTTAAAAAATTAATAAATAAAAAATATATTTTTCGTGCGTGTAAAGCGCTATTTCGTAAAATTTGTCAAAGCTCGTATTATGTCTTCGAATGGGATGTTTTTAGAAACATGTGAATCTGAAATCAAGAGGAATAAACAAAACTCTACAAAGAGCACATATAACCCACATGACATTAGAGCTGAGATATCACTATACCCCATACTCATTTTGTGGCTACTTTGAAAACATTGCTGGCTCAGGCTTATTCCATTAACAATGTCGTACTCGTAACATTAGATAAGAAATCGAAAAGTTCAATAGATCAGTCAATAGCGAAAATATCGGACACTTTAGTGACGAAAAAATGCATATCAAATATAAATGTTTTTCGTGAAAATTTGTGGAAAAATTGTTCTTTAAGCTATTTTTGGTCATTTGTGGTAGGTGAAATAAAAAACAAAAATTATTTTAAATCAATTTCCCGACGTTTCGCCCGTTTGATCCAGGCTTCTTCAGGGGCTTATTATTTATTTAAAAAAATTATTGTATTAATACATTTATAGAGATTTAATTTTAATTTAATAAGTTAATCTAAAACATTAAACATATAAAACTTGCAAAACACAGATTCTTTACAAGACGACACTGTAACAGGCACTGGCACTGTTTAGTGCAATTTGTGGGCCGGAGGCATCATTGGACCGTACTTATTCAAAAATAATGAAAATAGCAACGATATAATCAATGGACAAAGGCACGGTGAGATGATTACCGACCTTTTTTTGCTCAATATGGAAGAATTGGACTTGGTTGACATGTGGTTTAACGAAGCGAAGCATGTAATGCCACATGCCACACGGCACGCGATATCATGGCGCTAGTGAGATGCGAGTTTGGTGAGCAATTAATTTCATGTCTCGAAGCAGTCCATTGGTCGCCAAGATCATGCGTTTTGTCCCCCATAGACTATTTTCTGTGGAGCTACATGAAGTCTTTCGTGTACAGTGACAATCCAGCCACAATTGCAATCCTGGAAGACAACATTTCAGCTGCCATTAGAGAGTTACTGGCCGAAATTCTGGAAAAAGTATGCCAAAATTGAAGCCTACGGATGAAACACCTCTCTACAGAGATTTAAGAGTCATCAAATTTTTTTAATCAGACTGCAACAACAGACAACAGTTTTTGGTACCCATTATGAAAAAGCGATAACACAAATTTGCATTGTGAAAAAAAGTATGGTTATATTTCAAATATCAGCTTGTGGAAATAGATCTTGGATCAACACAAGCCAATAGAAATGGACCCCTTTTGGGATCTTGCGGAGCTTCAGTTAAAATAGAATTTACATAGGGTCTAATTTTAAACTTCATCATACTTTAGTAAGCCAAAAGGTCCAAAACTTTTGTTCATCACAGCATTTCCTTTACCATTTAAATAATAGAATTTACTTATGTCAGTTAAAACTGAGAAGGCATTTTGAAGACAAACTTATTTTTAGTAAAGTTTTTATACAAATTTTTAAAGTTTTATTTAAAATGGTTTTAATGAGTACAAAAATAATTTCTATAAAATAAGGGGTGTAGCGCTTCTTGAAACTAAGCTGAGACTAAAAATATTGAATTTTTTTTTTGTGTACTATCACATCGACACAGTCTCTTGAAGTCAGCTCTTATGGCAAAATTAATAAAAAAAAGTTCTAATAAATCATAAGAACAAAACTATGAAGCGAATCTTCATTAAAGCAAAATTCCGAAAATTATCTTAGCTAAAAATTCAATTTAAGAAAAAGTAAATCTTTAATTTCAATTCATTTAAAATTTATGCTTGTCACACACACTCACAATTCTCTATTGACCACTTCACTCGTACTTGTGTTTGTTCATCCTTTTTCTATTTATTTTTGTTATATCCTTCTCAACTTTTTTTTTCCTTTTTTATTAATGTTACCGCCCAAAAAATTTCAAATCAGATTTTCATTCACAAGTTTTGTCCGCCCGTAGAAATCACCACTTGAAAATTTTGCACGTGACTGATTCTAAAATGGACTCTTTTTCGCGCCTTTGCTTAGCACACGCTCACACGAATTTCCGCTCACAGCGAGTTGAGTTTTGTTGCTCTCACACAACTGCTGCTTGCTCCCATAGGAAAAAGTCACAAAAGGGAAGATGATGAAAATTTTGACACTTTCAGCGGAGCAAAAGTAGAAAAAGGCAAAGCAAAAAAAAAAATACGCAACTTTTCGCTGCTGCTTTTATTACAATTTTTTGCAAGTAAATTGTGCGTTTTACGTATAGCGAATTAAAAAATGTTAAAATTTTTATAAAAAATTCTATCAAAACTTTACAATTTCTATAAAATATTGCGCAAAACTTGTAGTAAATTGTCCAAAAATAACATTTATCACGAGGCGCGGAGTAGCACTAACTACTGAAAAAATTAAGTTTTCTATTTATTCTACTACGTTAGTTCTTATCACCACAATAAATTTGCCATCCGTTACGAGTCGCGACACTAAATTTACTAAAGTCCATTTTCTTATTGCACGCGCTTTTAAAGGCAGCCTCGCAGTCAATGAGAACTTTGTGCAATTCGAAGTTTTTCAATTGCTATGCCCACACTTTAGAATTCCAGTAAGCCGCAGCCGTAAGGTGCAACGTTGCAGCGACCGAGCAACTAAACGACGACGATGACAACCGACGGCTAACTCAAAGCAAAGTTGCAAGTCTTTGGAGAATAATTTTAGTTTTTCGTTTTAGCCAGCATCGCATGGTCAACTCGTTCCCGATCGACGACATTCAACACTGACAGCTGCTAACGTTGGGCTGCTGCAGCGAGCTGCCTCAATTTGACATTTGTTGTAGTCCTGTAAGTGGTCACATGCGCGAAGTTGTCACAACAAAGCGAACTGTCAAAAAGACAGCTGTTTCATGATGAAGTTGCATGAGTTGCGGAGTGGTTGTGGTGTGTTTTCTGAGGTAGACCTACATTTCGTTTGGTAAAATTAGGTGAGGGCTGCAGTTAGTAGCAGCAATAGCCCGATTGGGGGTGCGCCTGCTGGAATTGACACAATTTCCTGCGCGTTGTCATGTGACATTCGAACGAAAACAATAAGTCGGTCATTGGAAAGTTGAGAAGACATTTAAAGTTTTTCAGAGATAAAAATTAAAGCTCTGAAAGTTATATTGCACTTTTTTGGTAAACGCAAAACAAAAGGCTCGTTCATAAGAGCTTTTAAGGCAAAGCTTTCGCTGCTCTATTATTTCCAGCAAGTTTCCGGAATTCATTACGCAACCTGTTGCGGTCCTTATTTAAAGATTAAGCTTTGTATGGCAAGTACAAAAAGCTTTTTGGCTAGATGTTGCTTAAAAAGCTTTAGCAGGTAACATGCGTTGGGAAAAAAGTCTAACCAAAAGTTCATGAAAAGCTATAAAGCTATTTCTATTGCCATTTGGAAAGCTCTTAAAAGGCTTTAAGCGCGGGTTTGTGCAATGGATGAAAAGTTATTTTATATGTTAGTGCTGGAAAACATCAAAAAATATTAAGAGCTTTTACTTAAGCAAAAACTCATACCAACTTCAAAAAAAAATTTATATCAAAAAATCCAAAATGAAGTCAATTTAAATTTTAGCCTGTTGTTGCCGTATACGAAAATGGCTCACGTTTACGAAAAAAACTATAACCCAACACTCATATTTAAAATTATGATTATAGACAGAATACACAGTTTTAAAAATGAAAGCTCCAACTAAGTTCAAAATGAAGCAGAATGGTAAATAGCCCAGTAATATAAAAAGAGTTCCGTTCCAAGAAAAAAATAAACAATTTCAGATATCCTCTTAAGAGAAAGTTATTTTTCTGACACATCCAATTTTAGCTTTTGCGCCTTTTTTATCAATAATACTATTTCAAAACTGAAATAGAAAAATGTCGAAATCACAAAAAAGTTTATGGTTGTCAAGTTCCTCAAAAGAAAGTAAAATTTCGATTGCCATGTGTCAAGGAGTCAATGTTTTTAGGTCACCTTGAGTACCTTCACTTTCATAAAACCAATTTGAAGCGCCTTCTTTGGCTTAAAATTTAGACTATACTTAAACTCACACATATTTATACAAATTGTAATACCTACATACATTTTCAAATTGTACGATTTTTTTCCCAATTATATTTTTCTATCAAAAGGACTCACCTGCGCTCTAATTGCTGCTAAATGGATTTGTTTGGCTCGCAAATCAAATTTTTTCATTGAAAGATCCTCTTGCATTTCATTGACTTTATTATACAATTGACCTTCGATGCCACGCGCTTGTGTGCGATTCAATGAATCAATAGAGTCCTGCAGAAAGATATTATCATATCAAAAAATTTTACAAAACACATTGCAAAACACAAATAAAAAAATCCAAGTGCCATCTACTATTTAACTCACCTGTAACTGCCTTATTTGAATTTCCAAATCAGTTGCTTCACGTTTCAGCGATTCCAGCGCTGGACGTAACGACAGTGTCGAATGACGATCAAAAATTAACTCATTGCGCAAAATTGGCGTGATATCCTATAACAATGATTAGTATAAAAAATTACGTGATTAAACAACTAAAAGTATGCAACGCGGAATGCAAATCTGTCACAACTTACATTGTAATCATTTGTTTCGTCCGCGTCTGTGCCTTGTGGCTGTGGCGGCGCATATGGGCGTCTAGGAACTTTTTGCGAATTCGATGTTAGAGGTAAAATACGGACAAAATTCGTCAAATCTTGCATTGGTGAAACCGTACTGCACTGGGCGGTTAAACTGCTATAACGTTTGGCTTGATCGGAGGCCTTGAGTGAGAGAAGAATGTTAATTATTATTTTTTTTATGCTTGCAAAGCGTCAATAGTGAGAAAATTTCCAAAAAAAAAAAAATAATAAATCTGACATAGCTACGTTTCGCATTTTAAAGAAAGATTAAGGCTTGAAAATCTAAGGAAAATTAAACTTTTATGGAAGTAAATATTAAGGCCAACAAATTATCATGTCAGTGATATTAGCGAAGTATGCCAAAGACCCAAATTTTTACGAATCACGATTCTCTTAGATACCGATATAAATGTGGTGTTTATCCTTTATTAAAACACGATCTTTAGTTTTAATTTAAATATTTATTAAAATCAAATGTTTAAAAGTAGTTTATTCCATTGAGATTTACATTTTATTTTAGTTCAATTTCACTCTTATAATATTGCGTCCTTTCGTCCGGCTCAACTATTCAAAACTGTTCTTAGTTCGTGGTTCTTTTGTTCTAGACAGCCACGCTTCGTTCGGTTTGATATAGTTATCCTATTCATTGTCCGTATTATTGTCCCTGTCTTCGTCAAAGTCAGTGTTACCAATACGTTAGTAATTTCACCCGCTCCTAGTTAAACGTTGTCTGTCCGCGTTACTGTCTATCTGTCTGACAGGCTCACTTCCTACATAAATAATATATGTGACCTGGTCCATGAAAAGGAGACTTAGCTGTCAAAAATTATTTTCCACTTTTTTTGCTGATTTGAATAGACGAAACGAGTTATTTACTTTTAACAGGTGTTTTATCGAAAACATTTTTTAGCACGTAAGCCCTCTTTTCATAGCCCACGTCATTGCTTATTTACAATAAAAGCTAAATTCCACAAATTTTTAAAGCATTCTTAGGTTTGTTCAAGGTCACAAGTGGAAATAAGCCCTTTTGAAAAATCATTCCTCAAATGTATTTTCAATATATTTTACTACTTATTGTGATAAGTTAAGTGCTGCAATCGAATTTAGTTTTTTTATTTTATTGATTAAAATCAAATAATGTCTTAATTTACGTTAATTGTGTTTTAATTGCAAAAAAAAACAGTTACATCAATCCAAATGCAGCATAACGATTAAATAAATTATGCCACGTAGACAGCAACTCCAAAGCAAAGCACAAAACCATTAAGTGCAACCGTATAACATCCAGGAACACTCACACGCACACAAAATTACAAATGCATCCATCGGCCAATTAAAGTCATTAACATGGAGGTAGTTGGAGAGGCGGAAAAGTGCGATTAAAATCAAACGAACTGGAAGCAAAAACCGAAAGGAACAAAAAACAGCACTTAAATGAAGGTACACAAATTGCTCCTGTTATACGCAGAAGAATAGAAGATGGCAACAGCTATGACACTGCTAACAATGGTGACAATAATGTTATTGCAACACTTAAGTATTTTACGCCTAAATTACCCTATTTAATTACGTACAGAGTGCAGTTGTGGAAGTAAAATACATTTTTTAAAGAGTCAATTCATATCTTATATAAATTTCAGTACATTTCGTTAAACTTTTTATAAAATATTTTGTTTACACCAAAGAGTTTAGTTTTTCCAAAGAGTAGTAGCAGATTTATGTAGCACAAAAAATAAAATGTTAATGGCTAAAGCTCTCAGCTCCACGAACCAGTTATGTATAGATTTAAGCCCTGCCTTAGGGTACGATTGATTCAATATTGATGTTATAAGCTGCCACTGCACATCCGCCTTAAAACGGAAGTTGGAAATTATTTGCAAGCGGTGCAAAGCTGCCATTCAACATTGACCACATGCAATATAGCCGTATTTATCGCTGCTTTTCCTGCATAGTTATGCTGTGAGTTTTAAGCGGATTTAATTGCCATGCAGCAGCAACTAGTGCGCATTGAGGTTAGGCATTGTATGAACCCACGTTTGTGCACCAGTAGACACCTACACCACTATTATCTGTCGCATGTTGTGAAACCATTTGTTGCTTCTCGGGCTCTTATGTGATTGTATGGTACTTGTGTTAGTGTTTTTAACTACGCATAACTTTGAAGCTGCTGCTTATCGAAGCTGTTGCAATTATTATGACGCCAGCACATTACCATAAAACGCACAAATTGCATAAAATATGCACATTGGCAACACTAGAGGTAGTTCAGTTAATTGAGTTTTATTCTATTTAGTTTTTTTCTACAATTAAAGGTAGGCTGTAGTCTAGAAAAATGAAATCTCAGCAAAAATGGTCGATTATAAAGGGTGTTCCAATAAGAGTGCACTTTTTTAATAATAAACTTATTTTTTGAGCAATTAGTGATATTTTTATTGCATTTAAAGTAGACACGTTCCGAGAATATGAAATAAAATATTTGGCAAATGGCCAATGCAGCTCTGATGACAGGCCATTGCTCTTTGCATGATAATTTTCGATGACTTTTTCACAAAGATGTGGCTGCATCTCACCGATGACGCATTGGATCTCGGCCTTGAGCTGAGGATTTGTTTCTGGTTTATTTACATAAGCCCGAGATTTTACAAAGCCCCTAAGAAAAAAACCGCATGGTGTAAAATCCCATGAATTTGCTAAAATTTGAAATATTTTTTGTTACTCATAAATAAAAATTTGTATTTTTATTTAAGTTTCATGCATGGTTTTATAGAGGCCATTTATAAATCCATACACTTTTCTAAAGCATTTAAATAAGCACAAGATTTGTAAAAAACACATGTTATAAGGTACATCGAAGAGATGATACTTGTGCAAAAACTATCTATATAAAATAAATATTTAATGTTATTACTGTGGGTATTTTTTAATTGCATATGCTTTGACGTTTGATGACAAAAATTTGTATAGTGAAATGTTTCTATGGTTTTCAAGATTAAAGGTGACCTTTCATAGACGTTATTGTGTCTAAATGATGTCGTATTATAGCGCGAACATGAACTGGATTATTCATTTTCAAAAAAAAAAAAACTTATGTGTGGATCAAAAGTACTAAAACTTTTAACATTTTGTTAAATCATATTTGAGAGATTTTTTTCATAGTTTTTCTACGAAATTGCTTAACATGACCAATGCGACATTGCTGTATTAAAAATCAATATAAAACTTTTTCCATGACTCTCATTCGAATTCATAAGTGCAATTTAAGCTTTTAATATTAAACCTAACAAGCTCTTAATATTTTTCTTCACTTTTGCTAACGAATAGTAAAATAAAACTATAAATAGCAACCCATTAAATTATATGACACTACATGTTCCATACTAGAAAAACAAAACACGAAAAGCCATAAAAATAAACTAAAGATGGTATTTCGAAAATAAAAACAGGCACATTGCAGCAAAGAACATGTTACAATGTCCATAAATGACACGATTAACTGCAATGCAGCAAACAACGGAAATAAAGCTTTTTAAAAGGCAAAATTGCAAGTACTCACTGCAAAAAAAATTAAAACTATGCAGTCTTGTAAAATTGAAATACTCACCTTTGTTGCAAGAACATCAGCACCCTGTAATATGGACTCGGCAATAATACTGCAAAGGTCATTGTGAATTTCTTCGAGCTCTTGCATCAAATGTGGCACCGTCTCGCAATGATAAATTTCTAGCATAGCATTTGTGGCATGTAATTGCTGCACGTAAGCATTATGCGCATCAATATATTCGGTCAGCGATAATTGTGTAGGTTGCTGTCGATGCGACATATAACATTGTTTGTAATCCAAGCGACACTGAAACGAAAATGAGAATATTAAGAATTTGCAATGGAATTGTAATGAAAACACCGAAAGTCCTTAAAACTTAATAAACTCTTATCATTTCACTTGATGTAATTTCTCTGCAAATGAAAAAGAACAATTGCTTCTCTGAGCAACAGCCTAAAATTGCTGTTCCATTTAATTGTCTTTCATATGCTTGTGTGTGTGTGCGTCTATAGAGACTACAAGGGTGGTGCTATGAGACATTAATTGTGACTAATTGCTGGGAATTTATGTTTTGGCCATATGTTGCAATTGTTAGAGCGGCAATTAATTGCATTAAGTTGAATCATTTAATGTTGCGTATACGTCCTGTTGTATGGCAAAGGAAACTGAGCTGTTATGTGTGAGTGTGTTAAGCTTTGACAGAATTTATTTGTTCATATATTAGATGAAAATTTATTGCCAACAATTTTGAGTAATTTATAGCAAAAACAAAAATGTTATAGCAAATAAAACTATCATATATTAATCGAAGTATAAAGTTTAATAATGCTCACACATTTGCATTTAATTTATTTATTTAAACTACCAAATGCTGCAATTAAGTTGCTTTAGGTTAAGAACTAAAACTTTAGTGCACAACGAATGTATGAAAGTAAAATAAATTTTGAACTCTGTAGCTTTGAGTTTTCGAAATCGATGGCTCCAAAAAGCTTCAAAAAATATGAATTTTACAATTTGTGTAACTATGAAATGATTAAAAGATGCTGCATTTTCAACCATATACTTCGTTTAAATTTCTCTCTACATTTTATGTCTTACCTTTAAAAATAAGATGCTTTCTTCAAGGACATTGAATTTTGTTTAAAAAAAATAAAAAGAAAACCTCTTAAGAAAAACTTCTATTCGAAGTCACGCATACGACGTGATGTTTTAAATATTAAATTTCCATTAGGAAATTGAAACTGGTTTTTTGTTTACTCTATTGGAGAGCAATGTTTTTTGTTGTTGTTTTTTTTTAACTGCCAAAGGGTTTCATATATAAGTACCTAAATTGTAGAAAGCGGCAAAAAAACAATATCAAGTGCATGTTGCCCAACAGCAACATTTCATTACTTTATTTCATTTCCTCTTTATTCATAAACGTTGCTTCATTTTGCACTCCATTACTTGCTGTAAATATAATATAAAAAGAAATGGAAACAAAAACAAACCAACACCCTGTAGAAGACAGCTGTAAAATGTGGCACGTTTTAACGGAAAAAGCTACAATAACAACAGTTGGAACTGACAGTTTTTATAGAAAATAAATGTTTTGCTGTATACAACATTTTTTGCGCCACATTTTTTTAGAGATTCAACTGTTTCCTTTTGAACTTTACTTATTTTATGAAGCGTTTTCTCTTAAAATTTCTCAATGTCAGAGCATAATAATTTTAAATTTTTAAAAATTTTAAATTTTTTTGATATTTTTATATAGTAAGTGATTTAATTTAAGCTTTTGGGGTTGCCTTATCTTGAGCAGCCTTTTATCAAATTTTATATTTTTGCAATTCACTTAACGCTGCATAGTAAAAAATTTTACTTCTACGTTATATCGAAGCTGAGATACTGCAGTTTGAAGTAAAATGCGTAACATGTTTATAAACTTTCATATTTTCAAATTCATTCAATTTCTTAATGAACAACAAGTGTCAGCCTTCCATCAGCGCATATGAACATAGCCGGGAAATTGTTATTTTTATTAAATGATATCATTTCTGAATTTATCTAAAGGTTTTGAGGTTTTACTTTACAGTTTTAAATTTTGCAGCCATTAAAAAATTTTTCGAATTTTTATCAAACACTACTACGTGAATAAAATCGTATAAGTCCTACGGTGTTAAGATGTATCGAAACTTAGAAACTTCAGGCTTTATTTAAGAGCAGTTCTAAAAATTTCAAAGGTCTTTTTTTGAGTGGCTTTTTTCTAAAATGTCCAACCTTAGTATTTTGTTATGCTTGTTTATTTTCTTAAACCTTTCGCTGGAAAGATCGAATGTGTATGGTAATAAAATAATACCATGCAGTTATTGACAAAAATGTGAAAACATTTTGAACAATTTTTTTTTTGTTTTCAACAAAGCACAATTTTTGTGGTTTGCATTTTTATTATTACAAACACTGCAACAAAAAAATCGTTCTCTTACCTTCGACAGCTTTTCTTCAGTCTTTGCGATAATAGTCTCAAAAGACTCCCTGTGTGTGAAAATTTTGCGACTTTGAACTTTACGATGAAAGGATTTATCAAGCATTGGTCGTGACACCTGTGGGCAGATGAGAAAAAAAGAATTAATTAAATTTTAACACATATAACATCAAAGAAAAAAGTTAAGTAAAAATTATTCCTTTCAAAATATTTTGTATTTAAAATGCAATGCAATTTTAATTAAAATTTTGACTATCCTAACAAATTGTTACACTCAACTTCCTCTTTAAACTACGTATATAACATGTAAATCTGTTTAATTAAATTTAGAGCTTAAGAGCAATTTCAAAAGTTATTAGTAGAGTCTTTATCTAAGTTTTCTTGAACATAACTAAAACATTTTCTACCCAAAAATATTTGTGTTTGCTTTTAGGTTTTCGCCTTACAGCAATGTTTTGATTGTTGACTTCAATGAAATGAACACAAACATGACTGCGTTAACCTTTTCCAACTATTCGTTATCATAGCAGCAAATGGCAAAAAGTGTTCGTATGTTAAATTGTAATAAATTTTAGGGTAATTTTTGAAACGAACTTTAAATTTGCTATATGAGAAAATTTTGTGTGGGAATATGAAAATGAATATCGGAAAATTTAATGAAAAAATTTTTATTTTTATTACAATTTTTGCACAGTTGCCATTTCTTTCACTGACCAAGCAATAATGCCACAAATAATTTACTGAACTTTTGCCACTTTAAGTGCACAACTACTGCTACTTCTACTGCTGCATTATTGTTGGCCTCAAATTATTTTAAGCTTTCAATGTGCAACAAAATGCTGCATGTTTTAAATATTTGATTTGAAATTACGGGTCGTATGAGTGACATGTAATCAATGTTCATAAAAAATTACACATTGGCAGTGTGCGCTGTGTTTGGTTGCATGGTGAGTATAAGCATATTACTTGCTCTTTTTTTAAATTATATTGAGCAATTATAAAAGATTTTGCAAAGCATTACATAATGCCAATTGAAGATTCATTCGTTGTTATATCGTAATTTAAATATCATTTCTGTACTTTCTTAATGACATTTCTACATTTTGCTTTTGGAATTCATTAAAAGTCTACGTAACTCAATCAATTAGTCATAAAAAAAAAACATTTTATATATAGCACTGTAGGTAAATTTCCGACTTTTGAAAAGAAACACAAAAACGCGTCAACTTATTTTCCCATTGCAGAGTGTAATGGCATACTCAGCATTTTCCCAATCAAATAAAAATCTCGAGATATTCGCTATTAAAATTTAGTCAATTTTTGACCCTTTTTTGCACTATTTTTCTTATTTTTGAAGAAAAAGACATTGAAATATGATTTAAAATTATATTATTTATACGCATCTTTCAAAAGCTTCAAAATATCCGAATCATTGGGTACGCCTGTTTTAAATGAGTTTAGGGATATTTAAATAAATTGAAGTGATATTTTTATAGCACAAGTTACAAAAGAAAGTTTTAGAAAGCATTGTCCTTCAAATAGTGCAATGCATCTGTTTCGTTGATGCGTACCAATTGATTAATAAAATTCTTCACAACGCCCAGTTTGAAAGAAAAGTATGGCTAAAACAAGTGCTTAAAAGTGAAATAAATGTCAATCGCAAATATCTCGAGAATTTGATCTACTGAGTATGCCAACAAATTCTACGACCAAAAATTAATTTAGGATGTCTCGGCGTTTTTGTGTGTCTTTATTAGGTCCCTACAGTGTATTTTGCATGGGTATGATTTATGAAAAATTATACATTGGGCATCATTTTCAAAACCCAAAGAAGTTAGAGCTGGAGGGCGTCAACTTTGATGAAATCTTTTTTTTTTGACACTTGGTTCTAGTTCGGGGTTTCTTTTTAATATTTTGTAATTTTAGAATTATTTAAAAAATTCTTCAGAAATGCTTTCTCACAAAGCTGAAAGTGCTCCAATTTTACTATCACAATTAAAACTGGTTTCGTTTGAGTGATTACCATGGTCGAATGGTGTGCTTTTGTTAACCCTTACTTAGCACATACCCTTTTCATTTCTCCAACACTTTAAATGTAAGCATGTCAGTAAGTAGAAGATAACCATCTGTTTACTTGTCTACTTTTGGCGCATTACTGTTGGTCTTTGCAATTGTATACGTACGTTAGAAACAACATCGATTTATGTCTGTATTTATACATGCGTATGTCTTTGTTGGTATATTATCCAATACAAGTATGCGCATATTGCTGTAAGCGCATTTCAAGAGCAGATAATCCTAATTGTATTCAACTTTAACTTTACTGCTGATATAGTTGGGTTATTGGTATTGATAGCGATCAATTTTAAGTTGGATGCATTTGCTTTGTGTGTCGCTCTATATGAGATGGAAAGACAATTTTTTATGTGAACTTGACACATAAATGTTGATTTAAAAATTAAAAGTTGTGATATTTTGATAGATCTAATATGAAAGAAAGTATTTCATTTTTTTTTTTGGGAATTTTGCCGCGTTGTAACTTTTAGTAAAACTCTTCCATGCTTTTCTGTAATCAAAAAATTTCGTTAATTTTGTTTTATTATCTTTGCACTCTTGATAATTAAACATAAATAAACTGTGAGGACGAAAGTCGACTCTCGTTTTCTTCCTCAAAATTAAAGGCACCAGGAAGGGTGAGCACACGCGCCGACGCACGCGCCGCCGCGTGAACATACTTTTTTTTTTCATTATTTCATTTTTTTTTTAATCTTTTTCACACATTATTTTTCATGGAAAAAACCGTATATGTTAAGTACAAAAAGAAATGAATTAAATATACATAGGGATTTAAGTTTTTATACAATGAAAAAAAAACAAACGCACATGTGAACAACCGATTATTGAAGTTGGCATAAGGGCATAGTTTAGTAGTTAAGTCGCTAGGTTAAGGTAATTAGTCATCTGGCACCACCGTTCGAAACAGCTGACGTGGCTTAAAATAAGAACCAGCTGATGCAATCGACACTAGCAGGAGGTTAGATCGAAAATTACAATTCAAGTTTTAGTCATTCAGTCGGGGTCCGCCGCAGCAAGCAGTACGCAGCCAAACAACAGTGGTAAATAATACTAATCAACTTTCCTTTTCTTTTCTTCTAGCAGTGATTCGGCATTCAAGTACATTTTCGGTTTTAACCGAGGTACTTGAGTGTAATAACTTAGGATCGTCGTAGCTTAGGAGAGGAAATTGGACTTTGGTTTGGTGGTCGATGCAACGTTCGACCATACAAGTGCGTTTTCGGTTTTAACCGAGGTACTTGGCTGCGAGAGCTTAGCATAGTCACTCTGCCGAGGTTTATTTCTTAGCATAGGAGTTGCGTGTGGAGGTTTCGGCTAATTTCAAACGCATGAGGGTGTTTTCGGTTTTAACCGAGGTACTCATGCGCTAGAACGCAGCCAGTTTTAAAACCGACACACGTACACTGTAACTCAGCGGTCATACGGGCAGAGATAAATTTCGATTTGGCGGTTGTTGCAACGCTCGATCATACAAGTGCGTCTTCGGTTTTAACCGAGGTACTTGGCTGCGAGAGCTTAGCATAGTCGCTCTGCCGAGGTTTATTTCCTAGCATAGGAGTTGCGTGTGGAGGTTTCGGCTAATTTCAAACGCATGAGGGTGTTTTCGGTTTTAACCGAGGTACTCATGCGCTAGAACGCAGCCAGTTTTAAAACCGACACACGTACACTGTAACTCAGCGGTCATACGGGCAGAGATAAATTTCGATTTGGCGGTTGTTGCAACGCTCGATCATACAAGTGCGTCTTCGGTTTTAACCGAGGTACTTGACTGCGAGAGCTTAGCATAGTCGCTCTGCCGAGGTTTATTTCCTAGCATAGGAGTTGCGTGTGGAGGTTTCGGCTAATTTCAAACGCATGAGGGTGTTTTCGGTTTTAACCGAGGTACTCATGCGCTAGAACGCAGCCAGTTTAAAACCAACGCAGACAGAGTATCAAAAAGGAAACAGCGAGCGACAGAAAAGCTTAGGTAGCGTCAGGAAAAAACGGAGAAAAAGCATTCCCCGACGGGTACGAGCAGCGTCCCGAAAAACGGTGCCACAAGTCAGCAGAGCCCAGAGTATCAACGCCAGAGTGAATATAAAATAAGTATCGAAATAACATAATTTATTAATAAATATAAATCTAGTCCACTCACTTAGCAAGTTAATCGTTTCGAGCAATGTATAATGAAATTTACCATAAAATTAAAAACTTTATTTAAAAAAAATTAAACCGCCCGCGTTTTTACTTCAAACATAAAAGGAAATAGCCATCCTGCAAAATATAAATATTCTGGAGCCGAACCTTGGACGCCGGCGAGCCAAGACCTCGGCGGAAAGGTTCGTCACAGTGGCGCCCGAGCAGGGACCTTGGCTATAAAATAAAACAACTGATACTAACGCGGCGGAGCTGGTTTTTTTTTATTAAAACGAGTAAACTTATATATAAACATCGGAAGTGAATCGGAACTAAATATACGGGAAAAAAAAACGCGAGTGATTACGAGCAAACGAAACTTTGTGCACCAGTCGGGAAAAAAAAAAACCTGCCAGATTTTAATTACATACGGAAAAATATAATAAACTACATAAAATAAAACGAGTATTCGGACTGTGAATCTGTTTTCTTAAAAAAAAAAATAATAAATAATTGGCTTACAAAAGGAAAATTTTTAGTACAAACAGACAGCGAAGCCTTATTGTGAAAAAAAAATAATTACAATTTTCATACAGCGGGAAAATTTACTACTCCGCAAGCAAATTAATTAAATATAATTTATCTAATCCTCAGTGAGTTTAGACAGACGGTGAACCGGTTTTTTTATAAAAAAAAAAAAATATAATAATCGATTTCCATCATTTAAAAAAAAATATATATAAACATTTCTAGAACCAACGGACAAGCGAAGCTTTATTCTGAGAAAAAAAATACAATAATAACAATTTTTCATACAGCTGGAAAATTTACTACCCCGTGAACTCACTTAATTAAATATAATTTACCTAATCACCAGAGCTTAGACAAGCGAACAGCGAAGCGTTATTCTAAAAAAATAATAATTACAATTCTTTTTACAGAGTCGGGAAATTTCCTACTCCGTGAACCCGAATCAATTAGGCATATTTTATTTAACCATCAGTGGGAGTTGCAAAACAAAAACAGCGTACGAAAATGTTAAGCGTCTCGTGGATACATGGACTTAAAAAAGAGGAATTGGTGGCGTACTGTGAGGAATTTGGTCTTGAGGCACATGGTACCCTGGATGAAATACGGAAAAATTTTCGGGCATATCTGCAGGAAGAAGAACATTCCGAGGAAAGGAAGCAGCGGCTGTTAGAACTCCAGACGCGACACAAGCGAGCGCCTTCACCAAGCCCAGGGCCGTCAAAAACCAAAGTTACACCCAGCGAAGTGGCAGAGGGCAAGTTAGAAACTCATGCTGACTTAATGCAAGTCCAACAACGAACCATCATCCCAGAACATACCTTTGTACAGCAACGGGACTCTTACCCTATACCCCAGGTGCACTTGAGCTACAACCCAATGATCATGGAGCAGGTACGAAAGTGGGCCGTAAAATACGATGGGGGCAGAGAACCCCTTATGTTTGTCGAGCGAGTAGAAGAACTAACCCAGGCTTATGGCTTAGATATTAATCACCTTCCGCGGACGATGCCGGAATTATTACGGGACAAAGCCCTAACATGGTTCCGCAATAACAATCAACAATGGGCCACGTGGACATCATTTAAATCAAGTTTTTTGGATTTCTTCTTGCCTCCCCGATACTTCGAGACATTGGACGACGAAATCAGGAAAAGATCCCAGCAGCCGCGGGAAAAATTTAAAGACTACGTCCTGGGTCTTCAGACAATGATGCGTCACGCGCGTTATACGGAAACACAACGACTGGAGCGTATTTTCCGAAATTGCTTACCAGAATATCAATGGTACATTAAGCGCAGAGAGTTTTCTACCTTAGCAGAGCTAATCACATTGGCAGAAGAGCTTGAGTGCATTCAAGAAAGAGAGCCTGCACGATCAACATTATCCAGAAGTCGACCTGAGCAATACCGCATGATGCAGCAGCCAATTAGGGGTGAACGTATCAACGTACGAACGGCTTGCCGGCGCTGTGGTCTGGACGGTCATGTCGCTAGAGATTGTCGGGGCCTGCAAAAATTATTTTGCTGGATTTGTGGCAAAGTAGGAGTGCGCACCATAGGTTGCTGCCGTCCTTCGGGAAACGAAGAAGGAGGCCGCCCAGAGCTAGGGGGGGCGAGCGCTCCAGAGAATCTCCCCCAGCAAATGTAGATCACCTTCAATTTTACTGCAAGAGGGTTTTCGCCAACATTATAGTTGGCGGAGAGGAGGTGTCAGCCACAATCGACACAGGAGCAACGGCGAGCTTCATCCGAGAAACATTTGTAAACTTAATCGGTAATAGAGCTACGCCAGTGGCATATGAGGGTGAAGTCATATTAGCAGATGGATCGTCCCGCCAACTAAGCGATGCCATACAGACAAGGGTTCAATACGGTAACTGCAACAAAAATTTCCAGTTTATCGTCATGCCTGACGCCACGGATGACGTAGTTTTGGGACTCGACTTTCTCATGCAAAGTGGTTTCACAATTACAATGGGGGGAGACTCACTCACCTTGAATGAAGCCACACTAGATCAAACCAGGAGATGTATGGTCAGCGATGTGCACTCTCATCAAAAGCACCCCCAAAAGCTACATGAAAACAGTCAGCACGAACCACAAAACTCAGCACCAGACCAACAATCCGGCCAACAACAGCCACGGCAGAATCGTAAGCGGAAGATAGATCAAAAATATCAACACAAGTTACAAAGTCCGGCACTAAGAGTAAAAATACTTCCAAATTCAGAACCCTCGGTCTTACCAAAAGCCGAGGCCCCCATGCCACCAACAGCAGAGTCCACCAAGACAAATCCTGAACCCACATCAACGGCAGAGTCCACCGCGGCAGAGCCTAAACCTATATCAGCAACAGAGTCATCAACAGAAAAACCCGAAGGGACGCAGAGCAAGAACATTCAGCAGGTAATTAACGATTTTTTAGCCGAAGAACTTCCAAAATTTGATGGGTTACAGGGGGCGACCCATATAGCAGCACACAGGATAGTCATGATGGACGATCGCCCCGTTAAGCAGAGGTACATTCCGCGAAATCCCGCCATGCAAGCAGTCATCGACGAAGAAATAAATAAATTAATATCCAAAGGATGCATCGAGCCGTCCCATAGCCCGTACAGCGCACCCATCGTATTGGTACGCAAGAAAACTGGTGCCTGGCGTCTTTGCATTGACTACCGGCAACTAAACAGCAGATCCGTCCCAGATGCCTATCCGTTACCCCGGATCACACACATCCTAGATAGATTAAGACATGCAAAGTACGTCAGCAGCCTGGATTTGAAGGATGGCTACTGGCAGATACCAATGGAGGCCGCCAGCAAAAAATTCACGGCATTTACGGTACCCGGGAGAGGCCTCTTTCAATGGCGAGTCATGCCATTTGGCCTTCACTCAGCTCCCGCTACTTTTCAACGGGCTTTGGACCGAGTCATAGGGGCAGAAATGGAACCATTCGCATTCGCCTATTTGGACGATATCGTGGTAATCGGATCAACATTTGAAGAACATAAGGAAAATTTGCGGGAAGTGTTGAGGCGATTAAGGGCAGCGAACCTAAGGATCAACCCTGAGAAATGCGAGTTTTTTAAAACTAGCATCAAATACTTAGGCCACGTCGTCAGTGGGGAAGGCATCCACACCGACCCGGAAAAGGTCGCTGCCATTCGTGACTTAGCACCTCCACAAAACATACGAGGGATACGGCGATTTTTAGGAATAGCATCGTGGTATCGTCGCTTCGTGCCTGAGTTCGCTGCGATAGTCCAACCACTGACATCACTACTACGCAAGGGTAAGCACTGGAAATGGGGAGAGGAACAACAACAGGCATTCGAGATACTAAAGGAAAAACTGACCAAGGCCCCAATATTGACGTGTCCGGATTTCAGTCAAACTTTCACCTTGCAGACAGATGCCAGTGACGCGGGCCTCGGAGCCGTGCTCACTCAAGTCACCAACGATGGAGAGCGGGTGATCGCTTATGCTAGTCGAAGCCTGAATAAAGCAGAGAAAAATTATTCCCCAACGGAAAAGGAATGTCTGGCCATTGTGTGGGGAATTCGTAAAATGAGGCCGTATTTAGAAGGCTATCATTTTATCGTGATCACAGATCATCTCTCCTTAAAGTGGCTGAACTCTATAGAGAGCCCCGCTGGGCGAATAGCACGTTGGGCATTGGAGCTTCAACAATACCAATTCACTATTCAATACCGCAAGGGGAAGAGTAACGTAGTGGCCGATGCTTTGTCACGACAACCTCAAGAGACGTGCCAAATGGCAACCATAAGCAACAACGCCAACATAGAATGCGCCTGGCTACAGAAGAAAAGGGCAGAAATTCAGAAACAACCAGAAAAATTTCCAGACTTTGCAGAGATCGGTGGCCAGTTATATCGCCACTTACCGGGTAATCCAGGGGATGAAGACTGCGCCCAGTGGAAGCTATGTGTGCCAACCCCCCTTCGAAAGCGAGTCATGACAGAAAATCATGACAGCCCTAGCGCAGGTCATCTCGGCATTCGAAAAACCATAGCCCGGATAGCCAACCGTTATTACTGGCCTGGCATGTTTCGCGACGTAAGCCGATACGTGAGATGTTGCGAATCATGCCAACGTTACAAAGTCAGCCAGCAGGCACCTGCAGGCGAAATGTTAATAACCATCCCCGACGAACCTTGGTCAACAGTGTGTGCCGACTTCATTGGGCCACTCCCACGATCCAAACATGGACATACGATGCTGCTAGTATTTTTCGACCGATTCTCAAAATGGACGGAATTAATGCCTCTGAGGAAAGCCACCGCAGAGAGCGTGGTAAAAGGTTTCCGTGAAAGAATTCTCGCCAGGTACGGAGTTCCAAAAAGCCTTGTGACGGATAATGGTACGCAATTCACTAGCCGAATCGTCAAAGGATACCTCCAGAAGATCGGAGTACAGCAGCGTTTTACCGCCCCCTATACGCCACAGGAAAACCCTACAGAAAGGATGAATAGGACCGTAAAGACAATGATAGCCCAGTTGGCCAACAAGGAGCAGAAAACCTGGGATGAGCACTTACCAGAAATAACTTTAGCCATAAACACCAGCACTTCGGAAACCACAGGCTATAGCGCAGCGTTCCTAACACAAGGACGGGAGCCACGATTACCACAGGCTCTTTATGATGAAGTCACAGCAGGCACAGGGAAAACACAACAAACACCAGAGTCTCGAGCAGTACAACTACAAGAAGTATTTGAAATCGTAAGACATAACTTATCGAAGGCAGCCCAAAATCAAGCAAGGCACTATAACCTCAGAAGACGGCAATGGAAACCAAGGGTCGGAGAGTCAGTATTGGTCAGACAACATCCGCTCTCTAAGGCTATCGACAGCTTTGCGGCTAAACTCGCCCCTAAATACGCAGGGCCCTACACAGTGTTGAGTTTTGTCTCACCAGTAATTCTGAAATTAAAGAAAAACGGTGAAAAAATTATCCGAACGGCTCACTTAAGCGAAATAAAACCTTTCTATTCATAACTAGTTTTTTGAGTTCTTCCATTATTATCATTACACTTCAATTAATAGTTAGAGCTAGACTAATATGTTACCTTTCTTCGACAGTCTCAGGAAGATCCACCAAGTGAAACAATTACAGCAAGAAAGAAATGGCAAACGAGGGACTCCCAAGCTTTGACGAGCTCCTAAACCAATTGGGCAAACCGCGGCCTCGCTGGCAGAGGCCCAGCTTCCCCAAACAATTGGACCAGTTCCGCCGTCGCTTTAAAGAGGAAGAAGCAAAGGTTCCCCGGACCAAACTATTGGGTTCAGAGTTTCAACCGGTGCCTTACGCAAGTGGAAAAAGGGTACGGCTACGACAAGTTCCAGTAGACGACAGTACAGTCCCACCAAAACCGCACAGAGCCATACCATCGCCAAAAGATCTGCTAAGCCTCACTCAAGGCCAACGGTGTCAACTACGTCCACACGCACAAACCGCTCGCGTAACACAAAAGCCAACGCTTCATCGACAACAGCGAGGCCCTCCAAGGCCCATTCTGAGAACCCAGCCAGATCCGACAATACGCCAGTATCCACGGAGGTCCACCACAGCATCCAAACCAAGCCAACCACCACCTCAGCACTCCCACGTCCAGCAAACAACACCAAACAGCGGCACCACTGTTGACGCTTACGGGGGCTCACACCCTCACAGCCCACATGGGCATGGCGTCCGTGATCGTCATCAGAACGAGCCTCACGTCATGCCCATGGAAGAAGAAGAAGAAGAGTGGCTGGGAGTGCTCAAAGATCTCGACGCGAATTGGAGCATTGAAGGCACCGATGTTGGACAAAATGCAACTCAACATGTCGCGCCGACGACCAGTGCCATTTTGCCCGCAGAGTCCGAGTTGATGGCTAATGCCCCGGGCAAGTCCCCGGAATCCAAAAGTAGCTCGGCCAGCAGTTCCGACAGCAGCTCAGATAGCAGCTCGGACAGCAGCTCGGACAGCAGCTCCAGTAGCTCAGACGAAGGCGAAGACGAAGACTCTCCGAGGCGTTTAAACTTACGCCTGGAAATGCGCGAAAGGTCAAGGTCATCATCACCGCGGCGCGATCTCAAGAAGAAAGGGGAGGGAGTAAAATCGCCCAAACCTCAAAGCCCGCCAGCCGCAACCACAGCATTTCAACAAAAGAAAGAAGGATCTGGGGTTCCGGAACTCACGCCCACGAAAGAAGACGCCCCGGATAGACTTGCTGGAAACGACCTCAGCCAACTTGACAACGTCACCATCAAGAAGCTAAGAGAGTTGATAAACACATTGCCAACTGGGAAGCAGTTAAAACTGGCACGGACCATCGAGGGTCGCAGGATCAATGTGAGGGTGTTTCACAACGGGTCTACAAAAATCACGCTACCGCCCGGGAAGTAAGAGGGGAGTGTGAGGACGAAAGTCGACTCTCGTTTTCTTCCTCAAAATTAAAGGCACCAGGAAGGGTGAGCACACGCGCCGACGCACGCGCCGCCGCGTGAACATACTTTTTTTTTTCATTATTTCATTTTTTTTTTAATCTTTTTCACACATTATTTTTCATGGAAAAAACCGTATATGTTAAGTACAAAAAGAAATGAATTAAATATACATAGGGATTTAAGTTTTTATACAATGAAAAAAAAACAAACGCACATGTGAACAACCGATTATTGAAGTTGGCATAAGGGCATAGTTTAGTAGTTAAGTCGCTAGGTTAAGGTAATTAGTCATCTGGCACCACCGTTCGAAACAGCTGACGTGGCTTAAAATAAGAACCAGCTGATGCAATCGACACTAGCAGGAGGTTAGATCGAAAATTACAATTCAAGTTTTAGTCATTCAGTCGGGGTCCGCCGCAGCAAGCAGTACGCAGCCAAACAACAGTGGTAAATAATACTAATCAACTTTCCTTTTCTTTTCTTCTAGCAGTGATTCGGCATTCAAGTACATTTTCGGTTTTAACCGAGGTACTTGAGTGTAATAACTTAGGATCGTCGTAGCTTAGGAGAGGAAATTGGACTTTGGTTTGGTGGTCGATGCAACGTTCGACCATACAAGTGCGTTTTCGGTTTTAACCGAGGTACTTGGCTGCGAGAGCTTAGCATAGTCACTCTGCCGAGGTTTATTTCTTAGCATAGGAGTTGCGTGTGGAGGTTTCGGCTAATTTCAAACGCATGAGGGTGTTTTCGGTTTTAACCGAGGTACTCATGCGCTAGAACGCAGCCAGTTTTAAAACCGACACACGTACACTGTAACTCAGCGGTCATACGGGCAGAGATAAATTTCGATTTGGCGGTTGTTGCAACGCTCGATCATACAAGTGCGTCTTCGGTTTTAACCGAGGTACTTGGCTGCGAGAGCTTAGCATAGTCGCTCTGCCGAGGTTTATTTCCTAGCATAGGAGTTGCGTGTGGAGGTTTCGGCTAATTTCAAACGCATGAGGGTGTTTTCGGTTTTAACCGAGGTACTCATGCGCTAGAACGCAGCCAGTTTTAAAACCGACACACGTACACTGTAACTCAGCGGTCATACGGGCAGAGATAAATTTCGATTTGGCGGTTGTTGCAACGCTCGATCATACAAGTGCGTCTTCGGTTTTAACCGAGGTACTTGACTGCGAGAGCTTAGCATAGTCGCTCTGCCGAGGTTTATTTCCTAGCATAGGAGTTGCGTGTGGAGGTTTCGGCTAATTTCAAACGCATGAGGGTGTTTTCGGTTTTAACCGAGGTACTCATGCGCTAGAACGCAGCCAGTTTAAAACCAACGCAGACAGAGTATCAAAAAGGAAACAGCGAGCGACAGAAAAGCTTAGGTAGCGTCAGGAAAAAACGGAGAAAAAGCATTCCCCGACGGGTACGAGCAGCGTCCCGAAAAACGGTGCCACAAGTCAGCAGAGCCCAGAGTATCAACGCCAGAGTGAATATAAAATAAGTATCGAAATAACATAATTTATTAATAAATATAAATCTAGTCCACTCACTTAGCAAGTTAATCGTTTCGAGCAATGTATAATGAAATTTACCATAAAATTAAAAACTTTATTTAAAAAAAATTAAACCGCCCGCGTTTTTACTTCAAACATAAAAGGAAATAGCCATCCTGCAAAATATAAATATTCTGGAGCCGAACCTTGGACGCCGGCGAGCCAAGACCTCGGCGGAAAGGTTCGTCACAAAACTTTTCTCAAAACAATCCCACTATGTTATTTGATATTTTATTTAATCCTAATATATTTACTTAGCACTAAATTGCGGCTTTCCTTTCAAGATTGTATTAAATATTTTTTTACAGAAACAGGACATATCATAAACACCGCTCAGTATCCACCCAAAAAAAAAAATGTCTATTAACATTTTAATGAAAGATATTTTTGTCTTTTCTGAATGTAGAAAGAAAAAACTAATCTATCTGTTTATCATAACAAATAGCAACGTCATCACAGTCAGCCAAATTCCATCTCACACACCAAGCCAACTCCTGCTCATGTTATTTCAATTATAATCTCATAAAATACCTATCATACACTCGTATATCATATGACAAAACTATGACAACAGAAGTGAAGAGGGTAAATGCTAAGAAAAATAGGTAACCACAAATTCTAATTATGTCAGCCGCACCATAACTAGCAGCTTTAGGATTTCATCAACATCGTAGTGCCTTAACAACTCTCCAAGAATTCAGTTCCCTTCTATATATGTTTATGCAGCACAACTTATAGCTGCGAACCACCCTCATGATACTCACCTGCCTTGATAGTACGCTGGCCACATCGTTGGATGCCTGAGAATCGGTTTCGACCTCTTGTAGGAATGTTTCCCATGCTTGAAATATGGACATATGACATGCAGGTCTGTTGGCCAGCCGGAATGAAATGAGTTTTTGTTTATTATTTTTTGGTGCATGTGTTTTTTGCGTGCGTGTGAAAGAGACAAAGAAAGAGATAAGGGCAGAGCAAAATATTATGGGATATGTAGGTTTGTATGTACAATAAATATAAGTTAGTCAAAAAGACATTAATAATTAAAAACACAACTTTATTTTTATTTTTTTTTTGCACAAATGTTGGTTGTATAAAACTTCGAGTTAATGAATTTTCCATTTCATTTCATGTTGGATTTTTAATTGCGCTTGTCATTTTGTGGTTGATGTTATGATATGTGATATTTATGTCATGATATTATTTTTTTAGTGCATTGGTGTTTATGTTTTTTTTTTTTGTTTCAAGCAATAACTTACCTTTCTTTACGAAGCTCTCCATTCTTTTTGCGATAAGTGGACACTAAGGTTTGTAAGGCAGTTGCATGTTCTTCATATAAATGGGAAAGGGTTTCGGTGAAATCAGATACTGGAAAGAAATGAAATAAAATGTTTTAATTTATTTCTGAAGAATAGTTTAACTTATTTTTTAGTTTCAAAAAATAAAAAAACAGGTCATATACGTAACTTATATTTTTAAGAATTCTAAAGAGGTGCCCTAATCCTTAGAATTGGAACATTTTGCTTTTTTGTAATGTAAAATGATTTATTTTTCAGACTAAAAAAAACAACTGTTTCAATGTCAATATCCACAAAAAATATTTTTGATATTCAAAACTTTATGGGTATAGCACACCCACTAAATTTTAAGAATTCATTTTTCACATACAAAGGAGACTTTTTTCCACACAGATGGACTAGACCAATGGAACCATTTGCCCCAGAAACATTTAATTCATTTTTCTGCATTCAATATCCAACTTCAATATATTTTCAAGGTCATTCACCTAGAACCATCAACAGATTTAGGTTAAAAATTTCAAGCAATCGCACACAAAAGTGAACATGTAAAATAATTTCCCTATTGCTGTTCAATTAAATATGCAGATCTATTTGCTTATTTCATTGAAAGCAGTGCGCTGATTTTTCTTTTTTTTTTTTGTTCAACAAATATGCAAATGTAAAACTCTACAACAACAAAACTCCAAGTGGTTGCCATCATTTGCTGCTGTTGCCAATCAATAAAAAAAAATGTTGGTATGGCGCGGCAAATTTGAATATTGCATAAAATATCATAGGTACAATATGGGGGTTGATACCATGTCTGTCAAGTTGACTTTTTTTTCGGAGCGGTTCTATGGTCGTTATTTTCTGATTTATTATTCATAATGGTTGAACAAAAAAAAAAACAACAATAATTTCATTGATGGCAATAAAGCGTGTGCTGAAAAATAATATTTGAAAAAGTTTATGCAATTTGCATATACATAAAGATAACTCATGTTACTTTGGATCAATTGCTTAAGCTCTTTGTATGATAATTTAATGACAATAATAAATGTTGATTACAACAACAACAACAAAAAACAACAGGAAAAATGTTTTCTAATTCGCAAGAAGCTCAAGTTTGGAAGCCGATGGATTTCGTATGTTGGTTTCCTTTTCCTGAAGAAATTAAAGCCATGACACATAGGAAATAAAACTTAAGTTCCGATAAAATGTGAATTGACGTCGCTTAGAAATATTGTATATAAGTGCAGTCAAATTCTAGTGAAGATGCAGTGATTTTGAAAAGAAACTTGAGAAAGGTTGAAGTAAATTTATAGTCAAGTTATGCTGAATTGCTTAGAGTGAAACTGAAATGAAAAGATAGAGATCTAATTATTCGTAAGGCTACTGGTAAACAGTTAAACAGTTTACATGAAACTACTGCGTAGAAGTTCCTAAACTGAGTCTTACGAAAAAATGGCAGTGGAACATTCGAGTGAGAGTTGCTATGCAGTATGTGCGTGTCGCATTTATCTAATAGGCAGGATTTTCATATTCCTAAACAGTTCACTAGTTGGGAATAACAGATCTTTCTAATCAATTAGTTGTTGTATTGTATTGAAACAAGAACCTCACCGACAGCTTGTACCATACTCTAGCTTGGATTGAAAGATTCCATAATAAATTGTTTTCATTGTATTATTTTAAATGTATTTTCTAAGCCGATAAAAACTGCGAAGCAACAGTATCAAATATTTTTTAGCTAGAGATATGATCATTCCAATTTAAACAACGATCACTCGTTACACCTAAATATCCGAAGTGATCCACTGTATGAATTTTGAAACAGTTAGATTAACAGGGAATATATGAATTAAAAAAACAGCACAAAACATTAATAAGCATAGTAATTGCTGTAAAGAATGTGTCGCTTGCAATTTGCTGCATGGAAAGTAATGTCAAGGTATGTAGACTAGTGAAGTTTCGAATAATAATGCATTAATTTTGTCTCAGTGCTAACAGCTAATTTATGTTCCGAAAACCAGGTGGGAAGTGCATGGACATCATCGTTAATATCAGCAAACAAAGATAGAGAATTTGACCAACTATATAAAATTCCTAAGCTATCGGCAACAGCTTTGACTTTTCCTCTAAGTTTCAGTAAGCTATAGGGAATTCGAAACAAAATGTAGTTGAATTGAAATCAAAGCGAAGTTTTAAAGAAGTTGAAGTGTAGTTGATTTACCAAAAAATATATTTTATACCACTACTTTCAAACATTTTGGAATATCAACGATGTGCTATTGAACTATTTCCCATAAAAAAAAACTGCTGTAATTTTTATGACTCGTTGAATGGGAAAATTTTTGAATGGATATCTCTCACTTCCTTTGTATATCCTTTGTTTCTAGTACTAGAGTAAAAGAAAAACGATGCACTTTGCCTCTAAAAAAAGACATTCAGTACATTAGGGAAATGTTCAAGCGCTCAAGCAGTTCATTGCTGCTTTGAATCCAGATATCAATCCTACCATAAGTAATTACCTTAATTTAATAACTAAATTTCGTAGCAATAGCTAATACAACTTTTCAAGAAAAATTTGTCCAAAATAATAAAGAACTTCCAAACCGCATATCTTATGAGAATAAGTACAAAAAAATATCGTTTTCAGATATCGTTTTTTATATAGAATACTCATACCAAAGCTTAAACTGATATTGAACATACCTCTAAGAATTCTATTTATAAAAGCAAGTGAAGACAAATTAAGAAATTATGACATATTTTGTTTCTTTTTTCTTATGTAAGTAGTTTTTAAAGGTAGAAATTTTTTTTATATTTTTACATATTTGTGAAAACTTATTGGGCTAAGAATAACCTGGTGATGCATCATCGTAATAGAAAAATAATTCAAATATAACATAAATATATTCCACATTTCTTCACTTTTTCATGCAGCTGAGTGCAACATTTTTCATGCATTAAAAATGCATTAACTGCTATTTCGCTTTTGTACTAAAATGTTATTGCTGCAATTAAAGTTGCAAACGACAGCAGGCAAAATTTACCCTTGTGCTGTTTTGCATTTTCCATTATTAAGAAGACTGCAATGCAATCAAAAATATAACGATTACTATGCACAATTCTAAGTATACCTTAGATTGCAATGTGTTCAAGAAAAAGCTCTAAAGAACAGCGAAGCGATTCACATACATGTTAGGGTGTACTACGTTATTTGCAAGAAATTTATTTTCTCAAACTCCATTATTTGGTATTGTATGGAGCATTACAAGTTAAAGTCAAATGATAGTGGTTTTTAGGTCACTGATTGTGTGGATTTGATTTTTGTGTACGTATTTGCATAGTTGGTGATGTACTATTCCGATAAAATTTTTCAATATTGTTGAAAAATATAAGAATTTTTTTTTATTAAAAAACAACATAAAAAAGTGTGCGATAACGTCAAGTGATCAATAAAGAAAAACGACTTGATAAGTTTTCGTTTGGACATGTATATAGACGGAAATTCAACTTCAAAGCAATTTCTGTACCAGAAATCGTAAAGATCATTCAAAGGATAGCTTACGTTTTGATACTTGGCCAATGTGGAGGTACCTGTCGTTAAAGCGAGTCGTTTGATTTCACTTTAAAGAACTTTTGTTAGTTTCTTCAACTAAGCAACTGTCTGAAGTATTATAATTTGTTCTTGAATTTTATTTAAAAATGTATGGGAACATCATACCGTTTGTTTAAAAAGAGGAATACAGAACAGAAGTTCATGAAAAAAAAAAACGAAAAAAAGAGCACCCTAATACACATAAATATGCACGTCTACACAATTTTTTGATTCCCTATTGATACGTAGTGTAAACGCCGTACTGAAGGTATTATTAGCTGTGCTATCAAAGGACCTTTTAAAAGTAATTTTCAAAAGGTGATCACAGGCAACGCAGCATTTGTATCACATATTGAAGGTTTGTTTTTTAAAGTTGATCAAATTATTTATCAGTGCGCCTGCAGGGTAGTAATATTGTTGAGTGTATTAGATATTTCTGTCACTTTACTTAATTGATAGCTTTTGATTTGATTGATTGATTTGCAAAATAATTTAAATTTTGAGCAATCTTTAATTTTTCATTATATGCTATTTTTTTTCTTGGGCTGAGCAATTTTGTCTGATTTCATAAGAAAACACATTTCAAATCGCTAACTTTTCACATGCTATGACAATTTTCCCACTTATGTTAACCAATTGTTTATTTTACATTTCAAAACTTTTTTTTAATGTGGGTTTTCTATTTTATGTTATATCTTTTAACTTCCTACGCCCCATGTCTCATTTTTCTCCCAAATGTAAAGAACATTTATTTCCTACAAACTCTGCTGCACATTTAACCGCTACGGCAAACCAACCCAGAAAAATTTTATATATTAAGTAACATAATTGAGGTTAAAATGAACACAATATATTGTCATATACTCGGCTATGAACCTTTGCATGTGTAAATGCTTGTCTACATACATTGCTGGTGGCTTTGTGACCACAACTTGTGTGTATGCATGGCAGTGTACGCCGCTTGAATTGCGTCTAAAGTTGTGTAGAGCACACTGCCATCATTACCAGCACTAGCACTACTGCTAAAAGATTTAACAGCATGTGTCAAAACATGATGCCATAAGTAAAAGGATTACAGACTGTAATGTGTTGAAAAGTGTTTGTGTGTGTGTGTTTTTCAAGTATCAATGTAGCGAGAAAATATTTGGCCATTTGAGAAAAGTTCGCCAAGAACAATTTTCAACTTAAATTGTAACACTTTTATTACATAAATTATTTTTGAAGATTTTCTAATGTAAACTTAAAATTGGTTGTGAATTTGAAACAACTTGAGTTCAGAGCAAAGAGTTTCTTGACAAAAGTTTATATTAGCACTCAAAAAGAAATGATAAACTTTTCAAACACCTTGAGCTTGCGAGTAGCGATTGATGACAAGTTTAAATTGAGTTGAAAATAAATTTATTGAAATGCTGCTCTATCTTAAGAAAATATAACTACATGAATTGATATTACTTGAGCTGTAAACTTAAAATCTGGGTCATAACAAAGAACTTCGGTACATTTTTTAAAAAAACTACCAAGACATATTTTCTCAAGTTACAGTCAAATTTATTCACAAAAACTTAAATCTTTTTTTAATTAAATTTTTGTTAGGTGGCACCATTTATGTTTCGTTAATTTTTCTTGCTTTGTAATTATTTTCTTACATTTTTTTAAAAAGGTTTATATATCCTTTTTTTTTTTGCTAAATAAATCACAGACAACTGATAAATGGCCTTTACTGATTTTGAGAAATTTGCTTTCAAGGCACATTTTGCTGTCAATGTTTTTGTTCTGAAAAATCTCTATATTCTGCCTACAAGTCAGTAGCTTATACCGCACAATTTGTGAAATTAATTATTCAGCTCATGGCAACATTGACAGCATCAAAAATTAGTATGGACCGCAGCTGGATGAGTTGCTGTAGCTTAAATCAAAGAAAAAAAAATGGAAAAAGGACAATCGTAATTTGAGTGTCAAATGAAGCATTGAGTAAAAAAGTCAAACTTAATTAGCACAAATTACTACACAACATATTTTTAATTAGGGTTGCAATAAGTTAGCGGTCACAGAATGTGGCTAAAGTGTTCAATATTAGTTCCAATGTTGATAGAGAAAATTCTTATCATAAGCGGTAATATAAAAACCATAATAATTTCCGCTAGCAACTTTCGGAAATTGTAACAACATTTTTATAAAGAAAAAAAACCTGTTTTGATTTGGCTTTATTATTTTCAAATATATGCTTTCATAAAAAAAAACATACAACAATTTCAAGAATCCAAAACCTCAACAGTTTATTTGCTATTTAAAATCTCATCAAACGCACGCGCTATGTCCGACAAATCCCACAGTCAACTTCCCTGCCCAAACAGTTTTTTTGACACAATAATCCGAGCAATGTGAAAGATTTTATCGTCATTGCGCTGCACTGAGAATTAATAGAAAAAATCGTTGGGAAAAATATTTTGTCAGAGAAAACATCAGACAGAAAATACAAAAAAAAAAACGAAGAAACAATTTGTGGAAAAACAAACGAAAAAATTCAATTTCCGTCATTGCGTTGGGTATCGCTTTAAAATAAGCAGCGATTTCAGAGATAAGCTTGGAATAAACGATGAGCCCCATGACATGCGAAAGAAATGCTATACAAACAGTTGAGCGGCAATTGCAAAAAATAGAAAAATGAAGATTTTAAAGAACACATAGCTGTTGGAGATTTGTGCAGAGTGCTGTTAAGTTAAGCAAATTTAAAATAGCTGAAGAAATAAGCCACAAAAAATTAGTATCTGTGCAAATAATGTTAATTTATGCAGGAAAAAGTTGAGATTTTAAATTTTTCAATTTAAGACATATCGGGTTTAATTTGCTTAAAGAACTTATAGCAATAAATGCTCATTTACAAAGGTGTTTCATTGAAAGTTTGATTCAAGATTTAACGTTGAAGAACTTTATTGAATTCAGTAAAAAGAAGCTTTAATCCGAAATCCACATTATTTTTACGGAGCTTTAAAGATATTTCAATTACAAACCAACTTAAATACACAACCCATTGTGATTGTACTTTGCATAACAATTTAAGATTTTTCCTTTTTTTATTTCTTAATCAAACTCAACACTCTGACCGACTTTCTGTGTTGTTAAACTTGAAAATTTTTTATATATCCTTGACCTTCAGCAGAAGAGATAAAAGAGCACACCAAAAAAATAAGGGCAAAATTTATGTGCCAAAAAAGACAAAACCTCAACAACAATAACAACAGCAACAACATACACTTGATAGCGAACAGCACCACATAACGCATATTGGAAAGACGAGCTTGAGTATACGAGAAAAACAAAAGCAACAACAACAACAATATGCTGAAGTATTTTTTGTTTAAAAGACGTAAAAGTACAGTGGAGCATTTGTGTATTTCACGGCGTAAAAAATCAAAAATTCAAGATTATCAAATGATAAAAGTATCTAGCAGAATATTTTGTTTAAAAACCTTAAGGTTTTATAAACGCAGTCATATGAAAATACGACATAAGTTGGAGATTGTTTGAAACTACGGTGTAATTACTCTGATAACTTCTTCATATACCCTGAACATCCAAAATTTCAACTATACTTTTGGTATAAAACGCATCGTTCCACTGTTCCACAAATATGTTGAAATACTTATGCGATGGAGGGCATACACACAAAAAGACAAGCATACAAACACACTCAGCATGATACAACATAAGCACATTCTTTGACACTTTAATGTTAACGCAAAGTATTACGCCGATGCTGCTGTTGTGAAAGCATAAATTATGTAAAATATATTAATGACTTAAGATCTTCACAGCAGCATTTAAATTATTAAAGCAATTTCTTTGAAAATGAAATTTGAAAAAATCATAATTTTAGTCTTTAAGGTTTTGCACATTTTAAGTCAAATTTTGAATAAAAACATGAAAAATAGTTATGGCCAGATAGTCCGGGAGACAGCGTTGCATTTTTGAAGGTGATTTTGTTCCGCTTATTTTTTTGCAATTGATAGTTGAAGGCTGATAATAGAAATATACGTCAGTCACCAGAATCGTGGTGGGTCTGGTTGTGAGAGGCCGACGAAAAAAGTTTCGCTCAATAACTCGGGAAGTAAGCGTCAAGTAAAAAATTATGTTAAGACCAATGTTGTAGAGAAGATGAAAACATATCGATTGAATGCCCGAAAAATGTCGATTTGACCAGATTTAGTCCATTTTTCATAGCTTTAAAATATTTAACATTACTCGTTGAAATCTGAAAATCATATTTTTCTCCCGTAAATGGTGGGTCAAATCTTATCATATGCAGATTTTTCGGACATGAAATCGATGTAATTTCATCTGCTCTACAACATTAGTCTTAACATAATATTTAAGTTATTGATTACTTTCCGAGTTATTTAGAGAAAATCTTTTCGTCGGCCACTCACAACCACAGCCACAACGATTCAGACGATTGAAGCTTATTTCCATTGTCAGCTTTGCTTAAACTAACAATTGCAATAATAAATTAAGCGGGAGGAAATGAACCTCAAAAATGCAACGCTGCACTCTCGTACTAACTGCATTCTTTTCTATTTTTGATTCGAGCGCATTTTAACTTGTTTTTTGTTTCAGCGAAATTTTTCCGACTTCAATAATTTATACTTCTACGCATTTTAAAACATTTTAGTGCTGCTGCAATAAAAATTTAACATATGGGCATTTGTTTTTTAAAAATGCAGTGCTCTCATTGAAATCATACAAAAGAAAAATTTTTATCTTTGCTGCAACGCCAAAATCAGTGTACCAAAGTCGTTGTTTGGAGACTTAACGAGCCATAGAGCTACGAGAAAATATATAATCACACAAACACACAGAAATTTGTGGCCACAACGGTAGCATCTGCAGTAGCAACTTTTCAGGTGAATCTGAAAGTTTTATAGCTTTGCGGGTCATAAAAATAGTTGAATGTTGGTTAAATGTTTTTGCAAATAATTTAAGTTAGCTCTTCTTCTTCTTCTTCATTTTGTAAATAAATTTTTTAAGTAAATTTTACATAAAAAAATAAAATGTTTGTGTTTAATTGAATTTAAAAAAGGGATTCAGCTTGAAACCATAACATGAAACTACGTAAGTCTTATATCTTTTAAAACATTTAAATTAAAATCTTCTTATTCTTTGAAGATGCACAGAGCGTATTGAGATTTAAACAGCTTACCATATGAATTATAATTTATGGTATTTATTTTGCTTAGAGAAAACTCCGCCATTGTTTGAGAATTAATGTCGGCTTTAAAGATTTGCTAAATTTATGACAAAGATTTTGCATCAGCTACACAGCTGTTTTTTTTAATATGAAAGAAAACTGAAAGATTTAATGGTCTTACAGCTCTTTTTATTATGTACCTTTATCTACGTTGTTAGTGATTTATCATTATGTTTTAAGTGTTTTTTTTAATTTTCTTTCATATGCTCGGAAGTAAAAGCATTTCTTCAGAAAATTTGCATCAATTTATTAGTATAGGGTCGTCTGCCAATAGGTATTATATAAAATTTTGCGCCATTTTTGAACTATTAACATTCAACTATGTCATTTACATGACTTTTGATAAGTAAAATGTAGGACGAAATAGTCGAACACTATGTTAGCTATTCAGAATTCAATATAAATTTCCTGGACGTCTGTTTTATCGAAATGGGGACTACCATTGGCCCCAGTGATCGTGCGATTTGCACTACTACTCTCTCTATTTTAGCGCTATGTTAAGGATTAAGTCTATGACAATTTTTCACCAACGATTAAGCCTTACAAGACCTTAGATTAGTTGCGAACCCAACAACAAAGAAAATCCAACAACAACAACAACACAAAAAGTGTATGCCAAAATGAAAACAGATCAGTCTAGAAGTTCACGCTCATCGCTTCAAAGGTCACTGATGATTCTGTTTAGCAATGGCTGTAACCAATAAGGCCATTTTTGTGTTTTTTTTTTTTCTTGGTTATTACGCACTGTACTGAGCAGTACGCTCAGAAAAATAGTTTAGTTGCCAAATTTTATTTATATTTTTTTCACTTTCATGCATTTTCTAAACTTTTGAAATTGAACTTTTTTTGAATTTTAGAAATTTATTTATTTTACTATTTACATAATTGCCCATATTAAAATGGTTTGTAACGCTTTGGTGCAAAATATACTGAACAGATTTTAATGATTTTTTTTTAAAACAACATATTTGTGCTATAGAAGATTATGGCATACTTATTTTGTTTATTTTTTAAATTTAAGTATAATTTTTTAGGACTTAGTTTTAGCAAAGCCTCACAAAAAAATCGTCTTTTGATTATTGCTGCTTCTTCAATTCTGTTTTCAATTTTTGTTGTTTTTCCTTTTCATCTAAACCGTTGTTGTGGCTTCGAAGATCAAAGAACGAACTCTTTTTCAGTTGTTGTTGCAGTTTTTTTAAAGGAAAATATAGAACGAGAAGTTAAAAAAGTAATTTTATTATATTACGTGCGCGAGTGAAACCACGGTTACCACTAGTTTCATATAAAAACAATTTTTTTTTTAACTTTCACCGTTTGTAATACTAGAGATTGATATTTTGTCAATTTTTATACATCATCTGAATGCAGACAACTTCTTCATATCAATTGGTTCATTCGTATAATAAATCTTAAATAATTCTTTGGAGTGTTGGAATATTTCTCACTTAAAGTTTTTAGAAAGCTAATTACAATTATTTTCCATCGAATGGTGCAAATTAAATTTTTTTATTTGACATTATGTATAACTTTCTTGTAGAACTCTTAAGAAGCTTGCAAAAATTTTCCTTCAAATATCTTTAAAGTTAATTCAATCGACTTTTTTAATTATGAGCAATCAAAAATATGCTTTTGCAAATCCAAGCAGTCTCAAACAGAAAATCGATCAACAATACCTGATAACTGCCGAGAGCGCAACGTTCTTGTCTTTGACAGTTTTATTTACGGACGAATAGAGATATTTTTCTCCAACGACTTATACAGAATAACCAATAAAATTTGATTTTATTTTTTATGTTTATTTTCTGAACAGCTGATGCTCTTTCCTTCCTGCATAAATCAGTAATTAATTAAATTTTTGTAATTTTGTGTTTTAGTTAATTGAACACCAAAAAAAAAGTTGATGCAATAGAAACAAAAACACAAAGAAAAACTAACAGAGAACAAACTTTTTTTATTATATTCGCATGTTTGTTAAACAAAAAACGACAACGCCTTGCAGCAAAAGCTGCGTGAAGCATTTTCACGTAACACATGTGTCGTGCATACTCGTAAAACATTAGACTTAATGGCGCGCCAACTGGCAGTATGTGTGCTGCTTTTACCGCAAAACTTCTTGGTGTAAATTTGTTTGTTTTGTTGTTTTGTTTGCTTGTAAATTTGTTATGCTTGTTCATTTCAGTCGTTTCATTTGTTTTTTTGCCTGTCCTTGCGCTTGTCAAGGTTAATTTATACTTTCGCAAATACTCATGGTTTTATTAATAGATACATGAAACATGCTATAAATTTTTTTTGACACAATATAAACACCGAGCGCAAAATGACAATTGGAACACAAACAACAGCATTGGAATAACAACAACAACAACAATATCACATATAGTAAAACAACATCATTAGAGAATATTCATAATTTACGATTTTATTGTATTTTAAATGGTTTCGTTGACATTGTAATGAGCGCTATAAAAAGAAACGTTAATTGTGTGTATCGTTTGTGTTTGTATTTGTATATGTGACTGTATTAACCATTCACACAACTGTGTGGTCACGTTAAATTGCTTGGAAATTTTCTACTTATATGTACAAGTAGATATGAAACAAATAAAAGTTTCACATAATTTGTAGGATCGTGTTTGAAGAGTATTAATTGCAAGATGAAGTTTTTAAACTTCCATTTCAATGTACGGAAATGATAGCCCCCAGGTTAAGCCATTGACTTTTTCTAACTAAATATCTAACCTCTCATGTTATCTTTATAACTATAAAGATAATAACTATATAAGTTGTCTCTAGATAAAGATTAAGGTTGAAATACTTTGGTCTATATCTTTAGACCACAAAGAGAGGCAACAACATACCGCTATAACTAAGCACGACCTCCATCTTAATGTCACTAACGATAACCCCCAATTTAGGGAAAAAGACAAGATTTGTCAGGAAACAACTCTTTACGTCTTGCATCATGTCATGATCAATGATTAACGATATTCCTAACAAAGAACAAAACATATACCATTGAACACCCTCCAAATTTGAGAGATTTAGCTCCCTATGACTTCTTCCTGCTCGATGTACTCAAAAAACAACTCCGGTAAGGCGTTTTAAGAGTCAATAGGAAAGTGATAATGGAAAAAGCGCAGACGGCTATCAAGGCCATACCGAAAGCTGGGTATCAAAAATGTTTCAATACTTTAGAGCGAACAATATCAATTTTGATGAATAAACCTTTATTTTTGTTTCTCTTAAGGACATTGGAAGAATATATTTCCGAAGGAGGAAGCCTATATTTTGGAACCTCTTCTTGAAAAGTCTTCATTGAGCGTTGTATAAATCATTAATATCATATACAAACTTTTTCCTCCATCTTCAGAGTATTGATGCAAAATTTTTTTCGATTAAAAGCAATGCATTTCAATTACATTACAAAAAAAAACTGACAAACAACTTTTTAAGAAATTTCTGTCACATGAACATATATAATTAAATATTATAGGCATTATCCACCATACATTTAAGCAAAGTTACACAAAATAATTGATTGTTTAATATCAACAACGGCCTTTAATTTTTGGCAATTATTCAGATGTAGCAAAGTTTTTAATAATCATTCTAAGAAAATTAACAAAACCAGCAGTGAAACGTAGCCCAAAAACTTAATCCTTGCAAAAATTAAAGTAAAAATCGCTTAAAAATAAATTGAAAAGTTTATCAATGAAAAATAATAATATCAGATTTTCTACGTTCTTTTACTAAAAGAAATCGCTTACAAAATATACATATATCTTTTGAAGCAGACTCTTAGCACGAATTTCGATTTTAAAATGTAAATGAATTTTTCAGAAGCCAAGTGTCTTTTATCCCCTTTTGGTTATAGCAGCATGTGCATATGTATACAACGACCACAAACTTCAATATCTAATTTTCTTTCAAAAACATGACATTTTTCGACAAAAAATTTTATGATTTTTATGACAGAAAACAAATGCTCTCTGCCGAATGAAAAATTCAATTTGGTCATAATCCTGAGCTATAAAAATTAGTGTGTAGACGATGCAATAGAAATCACAATAATTTTAGTAAAATTGAACAATTTGCCATCAATGTCAAAAGTAAAAACTTTTTAATATGCAACATCAAAACAGCAAAGAAGGATATAAAAATGGCAAAGTATTAATATTGTGATACACATATGTTTTCAAGCATAATGGGCATGTGCTGCATATATTTAAAATATCGATAGAAAATGCAGAAATTTTTAATAAAATTTTGTAATTGAGTAATCGGTTCGGTTATAAACTTCATGTACTGATGAGAAATTAGAAATTAAAAATAAAAGACTTATAACAAAAAGGAAAGATAAGAAATTAAAAATCAAAGGTGAGAACTTTAAAAGAAAAGAAGGGATACAGCACATATGACTTAAGATATAATACATAATATATAATATATTTTGTACTAGCCTTACCCTCCCTGTGCGTTTTGCTTCACCTTAAATAGAAAATTCGTTCGAATTTCTTAAGTAGGCTTTGTGAAAATAGTATTTTAAAAATATTTTTGTGTGAGGCCACCCTAAATAAAAGTATTGTAACCCACGCTGTACTTCATAATATAACAGCTACGTAGTGTAGATTCAATGTGAATCGATAAGCCGTCGAAACGATATTTTAAAATTATTTTTGAATGAGGAATGTATAATAAATAAAAGTTTTATAGCCTAAGCTGGTGTGAATTTCAAGTGCATCGATTCAGTGGTTTATGTGAAAATGCTATTTTAAAAATTTTTTCTATGAAATCAACCCTAATTCTTTGTATGAGAGCCACCCTAAACAAAAGTTTAGCCTTAGCAAATCTTTTTAGTATAAAAGCTGCGTGGTGTTAATTCTGTGTGACTCGATGAACTGGTCTCCGTGACAATGATTTTTTAAAATATTTTTGAATTAGGGTCACCCTAAATATGCACCATGAATAAAAGTTTTATAGCATATGAAACCTGTCCAAACAATACTAATCCACTGTAAAAATTTCATCTAAACCGGCCGGATAGTTTTCACGTCCATGAAAGACAAACAGACATAAACTGAATTTTATATAGTACTCGTAGATAAAATATAAAATATTAGATAAAGTATTTAATGTAAAAGAAATGTAAAAGTGGTAAGATTTAAGTTATATGATACAACACATAAGAAGCAACATATAAGATACAAGACATGAGATATAAGGCATAAGATAAGAGATAAAAGATGATTGAATAAAACTAGAGAAAAGGGATGATGTATAAGATTTAAGATATTAAGGTCAGAAGGTGAAGTTCGAAATGCCAATCGTAAATAAAAATAAAATATTTACTTTAGAAAACTATAAATAAACATTCGTTTTAGAAACCGGTTTCATATTTATATTATTTAAAAATATGCAGACTACTTATTTTCTACGAAAGTAACTTTTGCAAGACTTGCACAATACTTTCAAGTCTTTTGCAATTCAAAGCTAACAAGACAATCTACAGCAAACTACAAGTATGCGAATGGTCGGTTCCCAGTTGCATTGAGAAACTTTAAATTGAACATAATTCAGTTTGTTGCATTGGATGAGAGTTGTTGCTGCAATAAAGCTCTTCACACGTATTCCCACTTTTACTCATATACTTTTCATATTCTTAGCCCATACGTTTCCCTCTCTCGCATATATTTGCATAAGGATGCAAAAGTTTTTTCCAATGCAAAAAGGATTTTGCCAGTTGGTTGTGTACAGCGTAAGCACATAAACTCAAAGTGGGTGGCATAACAAAGTTTTCTTATTAGAAATTCTACAGTACGCCTCATTTGTTTAGTAGGCGTAACGGGCGCAAAAACACTCTGAAGGCGGCTTATAAAAGCATGACATTGATTTGAAAAGTTCAGCTAAACTAAAAATAACATTTTTTTTATTAAAAAAAAGTAAAAGTTCAACTACAAACTAGCAAACAAAACAAATCGAAAAAAAGGCTTAATAAAAACCCTAAAAGCATTTTGACGCATATAAAAACATTCTACCTAAAAAGCGCAAGGATATCAATATTTAATGATTTGTAAAGTAGTGGTAAGGGAAATGGTGGCCACAACAGCTGAATAATGAATGAGCACATGAACGAAGCTAATGAAGTATGAGATTATATTTGCAATTAGCGCGCACCGAGTAACTTCAAAGAAGCGAAGTCGCTGATTTATTGGAAATTTATTGATATTAAGTTGAACAAAACGAATGTAAACAAAATTGCTCGCGTTTAATACAACGAAACTGTTTGAAAGCCAAAATTAAATAAAAAACAGATATATAAATTCCATAATTTACAAATAAATCAATCTTTATCAATCAGTTTTTTAATGTGTTTTTCAACAAAAAAAATGTTTACAACAGGATGTATAATTTGAAGCAGTATAATTTTTTCTAAAAAAAAATAAAATAAAGGCTCATTTAAATATTTGCTTTCTTCGACCGTAACATTTTGAGGATGGTCCTAACTTCAAAATTAAGTAGCATTGAAAAGATTTAGTTAAGGTAATCGTTATATGTTATTTATAAAAAATTGATTACATGAAAAAGGTTTGTAACGCTTTGACGCTAAGTACACTGAACCGATTTTAATAATTTCTTTTTTAAAACAACAAATTTGTGCTATTGATTTTTCGTTGATTTTTCATCTTTTTAGAACAATTTTTCATAACGCAATCTTCAAAAACCAGCGAATTAGAAACAAAATCGGTTAATTTTTTAAACACAATTTTTCTGGCTGAAAATGCGGCGAAAAAATTTAACTGTTTAAATCATTTGAAATAAGATTCACATTTAAATGAAACTTTTTCTTAATATTCACACAATTCTGTCTTATTTGTTCACACCCCCAACCTGCTTATTTGCTTTGCAACACTTTTCATTAAATCAACGCACAGATCACGATGAGTAAATAATGTGCAAAAAGCGCAGTTTGTAATGTCAATAATGAAACTGAGCGATGATGCTTTCTTTCTGCTTGCTATTTTCATTTTATTTTATTTTTTTTTTTTTCATTTTAACTCTCAATTAATTTGTTCAGAGTAAATAAGAAGCAGGATAAAATAAAGAAGGAAATTGGCTTGGTTTGCTTTTTGATAATTATTTAATGAAAATTCCATTAGATTTCCGGTGTTCGCAAAGTTTTTATTCCATTAACTTTACATTGTGCCTAACACCTATAGTAAGTGCCAACTTTTTGATAAATAAGAGTACGATATATGTAATAAAAATGCTAGTATATTCGCAGCTCTTGGGTATAAGATACATTTTTAGTTCAATACTCTATAAAGCAATCCTACCATATCTTTCCGCAAAAATTATCCTAAGTTATTTTATTCATTACAAAAATTATAATCAAATATTTATAGACACAACTGCAGCTTCAATTTTCAATCATACATTACGTCTGTGTGTGTGTCGTAATATAAAAATAAAATTACTTTTTACCAATCAATATCAATCAGAAAAAAATAAAGAATCGATCAATAAATTGTCGGAGGCAAAAAACAAATTCTCTTTTGAAGTATCTTACTTGTGTAAATACAGTTTCACACAGATGCTATGCTTTGACTTTCGAACTTCATGGCAATACAGATAATATAAAGATAAATATAAAAAGAAGGCCAAATTTAATAAAAAACAGCAACGAAAACAATAAATTTTATAACAACATTAAAGAAAACTAGCGCATCTTTCTTTGCCTTTTTCTCGCCATTTCACCCAAATAATTTATGGTCTTAACTTTTAGTTTTTGTTCAATTTCGCACTGCATGATTTACGATATGCTGTTACAATTTATACAAGGTGGTCCAAATCGCCCTATCGGAAGTTGCTTTAATTTGAGCAAATTGTGTTTAATATTAACAGTAATTTTATTTGTTTATATCGACCGATTATTATTTGCTATTACAACTAAACATTAATTGCGCAGGGTGTAAACATTTTAAGTCAGAAACTACTCTTAAAATTTTCAAAGGTTGAGAGTTGCTCCATAATACCAGATTTTCGAGTATCCCTACCTTACTATTTGAGAGTAGAGTGCACGGCAAATTATTTTCTCTCATTAAAACTCGTTACGGCATGTGAAAATAATACTCTTCGTCTTCAAAATCAATTTTAGTGTACTTTTTTATCAACTTATTTTTCATGATAACATGATAAACGATTTTGTGTACGCTACAAATATGGTAAATTTTTTTTTTTTTTAAGATTATCTTAGTTATAAGTTCTTCATATACGCACGTTCATATTTTCGTTATATAACTGAGAAATTTTACGCCTTATTGAGTGTCCAAAGCAGCTGTCACAAAGCATGAAAAAAAATTTGATAGCGCCATTCAACTTCAGCAAAAAAAAAAATGTTTTTATACAAAATATATTTTATAAGCTTTTTACTTTCTTTCAATAACGACAATATAAGCCAAATTGTGCACATTTGATGCGGGTTGTCATTCAAGTTAAGAGAACCAAATAAACTCAAAATACAAAATACAACATAACAATATGGAAAGTAAAAAGGGAAACTCTCAAGCTGTTCAAATTATGCACAATTTAATACATTATATCTTGAAATATGGCAGGCCAAAGCCTTCAATTTGTCATAAAATTGATAAATTTTTAAAATTACATTTTGTTTTTTTATAACATATTTCATAAATCATTTTCACTGTTTTAGATTTTTCTTAGCTTTTTAAATTAAAATATAAATTTTAAATTTTATTTTATTGTTTGTGAACTCACCTGTTTTGATTAACTTAAAGTTGACATTATTTTGGGATTTGAAAGCCTCATTTAAACTGCTATGACCGTAATCCTTTAGCACCCCATTATAAGACGCCATACTGGCCTGGGGGCTAAGGGAACCACGACGTGGTCCCCTCCACCCAAAGAAGTTACGTCTTTTTCGACCACTTGAAAATTTTCCCGAAAAATCTGTATTTTTTTTTGGAAAAAATAAAATACAAAAATTGTTAGTGTTTACAAGATAAAAAAAATTATTATAATTTTTTAAAGTTTTATGAAAAACTGAAAATAGAAACTTTTTCAAAAACAAGCCAATAATTAACTCAAAGCAATCCATAAACAAAATTTTTAATTAACAAAACTTAAAAATAGGAAACAACTTATTTATACAAGACTTATGTTTCTAAATTCTTTTTATTCTTTAGCTACATATACAATTTAATTTGTCTCATTTTAATGCAGTTGTGTAAATTAAAGCCTGCTATCATGTGGGTTTATCATAACCGCATAATTTTTCTCTAAACCATCTGTTCTTTCAACTCGTAACTTATCTGCTGCTTGACCTTCATCAAAGTTTATTTATTGTTTTCTTGCTCCGCCAGAAGGGTCTTAACCCTTACCCTAATTTCACTACAAATTTCATATGAATGAATGACAAAACATTTTTTTATATAATGACGATCCTAAATGACCTTAGTAGCTGATAGTAAAGATATAAAAAAGGAAATGTTTCAAACGAATTTCACATTATAGCAATTGTATGATGGTTAGTTACAATTTGTAAGTGTATTCAAGTTTTTTTTTTATTTGTATGTGTGTGTCTATTATGCATGTATGTACTATAGATGTGACAAAACCTTTGTTGCATTCACTGCTATGCTGGCAAATGATTAATGATGTTTTGATAGGTTTCAATACTCAGTCCAAGAAAATGCCTTAAGTTATTTGAGCAACATGTAATTTTCTGACACTGAGTGCCTTGTCTTACTTGAAGATTATACCATTTGCTTTTATAATAAATTGCTTTTTTCTTATTAACCTCTTTGCAAGACAAAAAAGTAATATAAATTTATTTCGGTCACAAAGCATGGGATTGATATTTGGCTAAGATTCTTATAATTGGTGTATTTTGACTTACTTTTGATTTTCGTGTACATAAGCGATTTTACAATATTGCTTCAAGATTGCAAAAAAAAATATAATTTTTTTTTTTTTTTTCAGAATGCAAATATTTTGTGCTTTATTTGAGTATTTTTAATATAGTGTGCTTTTTCCATTAATCAAATACTTTTTGCTGTAATAAGGTAAATATTGTGTATAAAAGACTTCAATTATTATTGAAAGGATACTTCTCTGTGATCTATATATAAATAGGCAGTTGGAAAACAGTTTGACTACTCTTTAATTGCCGTAGCACAACATAGTCGCTTACTTTTTTTTTTTGTTGGAAAGATTGTGAAGAAGAGCAGGAAAATATGTTTCCACGGCGCAACTTATATACTGATTTTGATGAAATTAAATTTATAGATAGATTAAACACTATGAAAGATAATGAAAGACTTTCTGTTCTGTAAAAGGGCGTGGCACCACCTTTAATTGCAAACATCACGGCGGAGCCAATCAATCGACTTTGATGAAACTTGGTATAGGATAGACTGAATCCGAAGTAAAGAAATTGGTTTTAAGTGGGCGGTGCCACGCTCCTGGCGAGAAAAAACCGTATCCACGGCTAAACTAATAGACCAATTTTGATAAAATTTTGTACAGAGATGGATTAGACTCTGAAAATATATATGTGTAGGAAATCTTGTGTTCACAAAATAAGCATCTTAAAAATGATTGTAGAGCTGACGTATGCAATCAATTGCGGAAAGCCCTTGCACCAACAGGATTCAACAGAATTCAACAATACTTGAAAATGATATTTTTTTGCATAAGAGGAAAGTTGAACAATGAGCTAAGTAGCAGAACAGGTACTAAGATATTTTGAAGAATGCGTTAGGTCCTTTCTGAGAGATATTCATTTGGTTTAGGATATAAAAGTTGCGCCAACACATCTACAGAATAGCAACTAACACTGCTGCTAAAAAGTCTTCAATTCAAAAATTCAATGAAGCTGATTAAACTTATTATATGCCTTAAAGGATGACTTCAGCAGTTAACTGTTTAGTAAGAATGCATTTATTTCAGTTATTATGAAGAGTTTATGCTGAGAGCTAAAAGCATTTCTTTTTAAAAATTCCTACTCAAAATGCTGCACTTAGAAGCTACTCATTTATATTGACTGACTTTCACACTTACACCCGCGTAATCTAACCCACACATATTGAACATACACAAAACCTGAAGTGCATTTTCATGTTAATAACAGCGAAAATGGAGCGCGTGCATTGCTACACATTCGCGCACATACAACATTTTGTAGTCAACTGTCATTTAGTGTCAATAAACGTCAGTTGAAAAATTTATGTGAAACATAGTTCTACTGCATAATAAAAGCAAATTTATTACATATTTAAAGGGCGGTCGTTAACGACTTAAAAGCTTTCAAAAAAAAAAAGCCCGCACCACCCCAGTAAATTGCAGTTGATATATAAAGCTAAATTTTTTTTTAAGCCAACACCTTTTCCTTTCCCACACACACAGACAGACAGACATAAAAGTTTGTTTGAATAACCAATGGAAGCAAAAAAAAAAAACAAGCAAAGTTTTTTAAAAAAAAAACTGTAGTCTACTTTTTGACGTAAAAGCAAAAGGAAGTTTATATTACATCAGCAATAGCGGCATCAGCAAAATGAAGGCATAATAAATTATTAAAAGCGTCTGGTAACACTATGTAGGCTGCGTTGGGTTGCGTTATATGTTCATTTGTTAAGCCTCCCCTACAATGTAATTTGGTTTTCTCGCTCGTTAAAGACTGAAAATTTATAAAAAAAAAACACAAATATTTTCACTCTCTTATTGTTTTAGGTATTTTAACATTATTAGAGGAATTATGCGTGGCAAAGTGTTCGCGAGACTGTCTGTCTTCCCACTATAACAGCTGCTGCGTTGCTAAGCGTCTGGACTGAACTTTAAGGTGGGTAGAATTAAGCGCTTGGTGGTTTTAGTCTGTCTCGCGATTATAAAAAAATAACTTATAATATGAAGAGATAAAAAATGTGTTTTTTTTTTCTTTTCTTTTTATGCCGCTTTTTGTTTTTATGTTAAAACCCTCATCAATATTTTTACGCATAACTTCAGCCAATTCAGTAGAAAAAGGAATTTATGTATATTTCATTTGATTTTTTTTTGTTGTTTTTTGTTTCAAATATTATTTGGTACTTAATGTTACTTCTATTTTTTTTTTTTTTGTGAGATTAAAAGTTTTAAAAGTTTTTTTTTGCTAAGATTTAATGTTTTTGCTTTTTGATATTTAGGCATAAAGACTGTTTTTTTTTTTGTTGTTTTTTGCATAAGTTCCATTTAATTTAAAGATTTTCATTCCCATTCTGTTCAAAAAAATAAAGAAAACACTCAAATGTCATAAAATTCATATTAAATCATTTTTCTGCAATTACAAAGCAGCCGTTGCCTTGCTATAATTGGCCTGTTTACTTGCTGACAGCTGTCATTGCTGCGTTCGATAATTAGCCGCGTATGCAGCAGCAAATTTGTTGGTTGTGCCACACCAGTATTGCCATATTCATCAAAATGTCATTATAGTAATTTAATTAAAAATTAATATAACACCAGCAGAGATTTTGCCAGCACATGCGACATTTTGAGCAAAAATGAATTGAAAATAAAATTTGCAAGCTTTTTTCGTTTTTCATTTATAATTAATTTTCATCCAATGGGAAAAGGATCCATAACAAAAGGTTGAAATATAGCACCAAACACTTAAATTAAATTGCGTGAACAACACTTGTAAAAAATGAAAAATTTTATTATGCTCAATGTTTTCTCTTTGGCTTAAATGGTGTAACATGAGTTGTTAAAATAAAAAAGATATTTGTGGCTTAAGTGTGGTTTGTCGGGCATCAGTTGCTGTTTGTTATTAAATAGGGGGTTATTTAAGTTACCTTGTAAGCCTACTAAATGATGTGCTTTTGATATGGTAGTCGTTGAATTTTATAACTTGTTGTTTTATTGCATTTTAATAAGTAAATTCACTAATTGTGTACAAATATACTTTCCGAAAAACCCTGTTATTTCTAAAGAAAACGAATAATTTCTCTCAAATAAATTCTAACCCAGCTTGACTGCTTACGGTTTTCTTAAGTGATAGTTCCAGAAAACAAAGCATTTTGTTTTTATGCTTGAGAAATGCCAACTTTCGTTCACCGCTTTATACGCAACTTTGAAAAATCTTTTTTATGAAATTCTTCTCGTAAACGATATTTGATTATATTTCGAAAACTGCCAAATTTAAATGGTACGCTTGTAGGAAACCTTGGCGCCCAAATGTGCACACTAATGATATCCACATAGCTTAAAAAATCTTTTTAATCGTGAAATCGTAAGAATGAAATCGAAAGAAAAGCGATCGAAAAGTTTTCGTCCAAAATTCTTTGAATTGGACTTTATAACTTTGTGCTCATGTTCTTGATTACTTGAGGTATTGATTTAAGCAATAAAATAAATCGATTTTTTCGGAACTTAAGCAGTATCCCCCTAAAGCAGCGAATAGATTTAATTTCAAGCCATTTCGCTGATGTTGTTGAAGAAAGGTTAACCTAGATATCGGAGCCTGATTTTGTCAAGGATCGGACAGTTGCAGTTGCTCGTTTACATTTAGACAACATCGGTAGAAACAGTGCAATGGAATACCAAATTTTTCAGCATAGTTTCCGACTGTTCATTGTCCAGTTCAATGTTCTATGTCCTCTAGAACATTGAACATAAATGTTTAAGGCTTATGCCTTAAACATTTATCACTATCGTGCTTAGTTCTCGAGATATTTTCCTGTGGAAATTAAAACGTAGCACCTGGTATATCTGTTGAAGACTTTAGCATGCCATAAAACAAGTTTTGAGATTAAGTCATTGAAAGAGTCAAAAGTGCCACCCACGTTCTTGGAGCTCTACAGCAAAAACTTTGCTGTTTTGAAAGCATTTTCGGAAAATGATTTAATTAAATTTTACACAAACATTCACAGTAGTTACACAAACTTATAATCAAAATATCGATTTTTGCACTTCACAGACGCGTTCAACTGAAGTAACATAAAATCTAACCAAAGCGCACTTCATTTTACTTAGGGGCATTTTTGTTTGTTTTTTAAGTTTTACAACCTGCAAGAAACCATGTCAGCATACGCTTCGGACAAATTTTAATGTCGATTGTTTGCTATGGCTTTAAAAATACAAAAGGCCAATGTTTTAACAGCCACTAACTAAAACATTTTCATGTAGCTGTTGTTATTGCCAACATGAAAATTGCTTGTCATGTTGACAACAACATTGTTGTCAATGTGTTTCAGTCCTTTTTTTACCCAAGCACACACCGTATGCCTATAACAATCAGCTAAAATTTTCCTTCATAAACAACGCAACAAAAAGGAGTCATCGTCCTTTTATGCGCCACACTAACTTTACGTTCTACCGCTTTATATATCGCGTGCATTTAGCGCACAGTGTGTAGTTTTTCTGTGAACATTTTTTGTGATACTTTTTTTTCTTTGTACTTTTGTAATCCACAACTAGAGGGCGTTCCAGTTACTTTAACATTTTATCGCTTTTGCCTTTTTCTCAGTGACATACACTACTTTGTTATATCTCAACGTAATAAATTCTGCTACGTGACTTGTTGCTTTAATTTGCTGTTGTCACAAATAAAAGAACGAAATGAAAGTAACTAAATGTTTTAGTCTAAAGTAAGACATTAAATGCTCCCAACATAACAACATTTTCTAACTCACTCGAGCAGCAAAAAGGTTGCCAATGGGTGTTGTCGTGAACAACTTTGGAAATTTAAAATTTTCAACAATTTGATTTTAAGAATACACAAGTTCGTATGTTTGTGTACTTAAGCTACTCTAAAGATTTGCACTTAAAGTTTTTTTTGCTAAACAAAAAGTTTTGTCTGTAACCTCAAAAGTATTTTGAGTTAATTAAATTCCCTATCCTGTCATAATTAACTGCCACATTCAATAGGAAGTTTTTCGGGCGTCAGCCTGATGTCAAAAGTTTCATTTCGATTGGCACTTGTATTTAATAAACTTAAGTAGCTTATTATATCCATTGAACAATGGCAACGAAATGGGGAATAATGACAACGAGAAAGTGAGAGACACTTTGGCATATTAAAAGGCGGTGTTTGTAGAGTGTAATTAATTTCACTCATAGTGCTATTTGAACGAACTTTGATCACCGACGCTCATAGATAGCTAGGTAATCAGGGTTGCCAAATTGATGAATTTGTTTGGAATTTTGTTTAGCTTTTTTATATTTTGGAAAATAAAAATTATTTGAAAATCATATTTAAATGAGAAATTTTGGAAAAAACTTAGAGATAGCGCTGATTTTTTTAAAAAAATTATTATGTAATTGTGAAAAAATTATTTTATTGCGTCTGCCTCTGATATTTTGAGTTAAGGGTGTGGAAAATATAAAATAAATATACCAAGCAGGCGGCATTTTTAATAACAGGAATTATAAGTATGTAAAATAAAAAAACTATTAAATAATTTTATCATATGTTTTTTTTCAGAACTTTGTTATTTTCAGTATTGCCCCTAGAAGCTAAAAAAACAGAGGGCAGACGTGTAGGTATCATCTCTAGATAAATAATATAAATGTAGGAAATGACTCAGACAGACTAAAGCAGCTAAGGAGTGGACGGGAACATTAGAAATAAGACAAAAGACAACACTTTATTGGACGAAAAACAACGAAGCGTGGGTAAGATTTCAAACGAAATCAACGTAGCGTGGGTTGTATTTTAAAAACGAACGACGGACAAATTCAGTTGAAGACGAACAGGCAAAAAACGAGGACGCTAAGTGAAATAAAAATATATAAATTAAAACCAAAATTATAAACTAATATTTGAATGTAAACTAAATTTGTAAAACCGGCAAAACAAAACATAAACTAAAATAATAAACATAAAATAAACAAAACTTACGGAGTTTCATTAAAAACCCGACATAAATTCCCAAGAAATAGAATGCTGGAGTCGTCTGCATCTCCATTGCTAAGTTTTTGACAAGTAAAGCCAATCAGCTAATTGGCAGACGTCATAAAATGATGCATTTTTAAATTTTTTTTTTACTATTTCTAAATACAGCAATAACTAAGTGGCAGACGTTGATTCTCTCGTTCTGTATTAATTAGTCTTAAAAATTACTGCAGTCTGCCTGACCATTAAGTTCTTCAAATTTAAATATGTATTTCAAAAAACTTGAAAAGAAAATGTAGTTAAACTTGCACACAGCAACAAAAGCGTCTGCCTTTTTCATTTATCTGTCTTTGTGCTTAGATAAACATGACTTAAAATAAAAGGCAGACGCGATGAAACTGTTTATGGTACCTTTTCTAGCCGTTTTAAAGGGCTCTCAATCAATAATGCTGAGACAACGCAATGAGACAGACAGTTCGTATTTTTAATATTACTCAGAACTTCTTGATTTTCAACCTCTGCCGCACGACACAATCAGATAAATATTTCGGGCACCAGCTTCCTAAACAAGTTCTTGATCGTAAAGTTTGGTCCGAATATTTTATTTGTGCTACTACAAACCATTTCAATCGTACAACTTTTGAAAAATTTGTCATTTAGAAAAAGAGAAGAGAAAACTGGCAGTTAGAGACGATCCAAAGTTAACAGTCAAATCAAGCTTATTCGAAGCTATAAATTATTTTACTTTTCAGTTTATTGTCAATCATCAGAAAATATTTAATAAGCAACAAAATTAACAGTAAACTTATTGTACAAAATTCAGCATAAAAAACGTAAATTGCAAAGTGTACATTCAAATTCAAACGTGAACATTAAACGCAGTTCGTATTTAAGACTTTCTACAAGGATATATTGAGACATGACTAGAACAAGCAGCTTTCGACTGCTAATTGGAGTTATCACTGGATATATGATAGTAAGCGTTATGATTTGTAAAAGCCTGAAACCAACGGATTCGACCATATGTAGCTCCAAGTCTTCATAGCGCTCAAGGAACTATATTCAAACATTGAAGAAAGTTAATAGTGACTCATTGGTCATTGAGAATCGGATTGTTAGTTCTAAGTGAGCATTTGTAATTGTAGAGGAAGCACTAAAAATTTTTCGAGTCTAAAGCTAAATTGTAAAAAGATGATTGCATTAATGACCATAATAACATAAATTTGCATATTTATATAAAAAAATTTAACAAGTTTTTTAAAATTATAGAAACTATCTAAACGCAAGCCTTAAAATAGTTAGAAAAAAGGAAACAACTTAAATCGTAAGTTATTTAAGAAACCAAAAACTAACTAAAGAAAACAATGTTATAAATTTAATAAAACGTAAAAATAAAAACTGTCAAAGTCCAAATGGAAAAATTAGTCACAAATATTTCGTACTTTTTGCTCATGTAAAATTCTAAATTTTTTTACCAACTAAAGGATGCCATAGTCAAAAATAACACATAACAAACTAAGTAATCCAAAAACAATAAGAGAAAGCAACATGGCATCCTCAGTATCAAAACACTGGTGAAACTACTAGCACTTTTACCAAAAATATAGGCACACACATATTTTTGAGGTTAGGTTGCCGCTTGCTATGCTTTTTTACAACTGTATCTACCCAGTCGAGATTATGATTCAAGTGTATGTATGTATGTCATCAATAATGCCCCAAATAAGCAAAAAGTCACAGCTGTGTTGATTCCACTTCGGACTTGCTACGGAAACGGCACTGAAATTCGAAGTTTATTTCAGAAAAATTATGATAAAGTTTAGCTACTACAGCTATTAGTTCTCTTAGCTATTTAGCTTGAAGCTTGAAATCATACAAAACTAAGAAATTCGTCAAATTAAGGGAACTAAAAAAGCACAAGTTCGAAGTTCAAAATTATCCATAGCACATTCCGACCATAAGATTAAGAAGAGCCATTGACATTCAATGGAATTAAATTCCATTTCCGAACTTAATTGGAACGTCGTTTTCATTGATTAAAAGAATCAAATTTCCACACGCATTGAATTGGAATATCCATTCTAGCCTCCTTATTCCTATATCAACAAGATGCATAGGTCATTCTCAAAGCAATGAAATTGAAATCATTACCTCATTTATTTTTGATTACAAACGGATGTAGGCATGCTTTTCACATAACAAAGCAATTGGAAATGACTATCCCCATAAAATTTTTTTGACAAAGGAAGTTAGGAAGTTTCCATGTTGAAAACTAAAAATCTCCCTTTATATATTCCTTTGGAAAACCCCACTTCAATTTCTCTTTAATGTGAACTTCTATTTCTCTTAAATCTTAAATTCGACTGGGTAGCTTAGTCTCAAATTTTTGGTTTAATTTTTTTTTTTTAAAGCTGTCATTAACTGTAAACAATTTTATTAGATTTTATAGAAAATCATTGTGAGGGCACCTGTCACCTTTCTGGGACACACGACTAACGGACGCCTCACGTTCTTCACGCGGTGGCTCATAATGATCAGCGCTCTTAGAACGCGCACTCAGCGCTTTGTCCTCACGCGGTGAACGCGCAAAGAGTCCACCACCACCACTGGATGCAGCCGAACGTTGTGAACGCGGTGAAGAATCATAGAGACCGGAACAATTTTCCGCTGGTGCGGAAGTAGAACTTTTTGAATGCAACTTGTAGACGGGTTCTCCAGACTCAAAGAAGGCATCGAAATTGTTCTGACTTAGGTTTTCACAATTAAAAATGGGATTCTCAACATGTAGCTGTTGATCCTCACGCAGCCGATGCGATTCACGCTGATCACTCTGCTGTCGCCCCAAACGTCCCAATGGTATATGTAATTTTGGACGCAGTCTTGAAGTTTTGCTAGTGGTGGGCTTTTGCACTGGTTCGGGTGGCATTTCCATTGGTGACATTGGTCGACCCCAGCCGGGGCCATAATTTACCAATGTTGGATCTGGTGAGGGCGGTTCTAGATAAATACTGGGACTGGGGTCACGACTGCCACGCAGTGCGCTACGCCCAGCAGCGCTGCCCAAACTAACACCATCTGCATCACCATAGTAGGAGGATTCATAGCTGCTACTCGGATGTAGTTGGCTGGATGTTGGACCTGCAATACTGCTGCGTAGTGGTGTGCTACTACGATGTGGCGTACCGCCACGTAGTGGTGTGCCACTGCGTACGGCAGCACCGCGTTCTAGCGTAGGACGGGGCGATGCTTGCGGTGACGACTGCATCGGAGCTGCAATTGTTTTTGCTGAGCCCGTACCACGTACCACTACTTGTGGAAGTGTGGTTGGTGGGGGCGTTGCCTGTTTGGAACGTGTACTACGTACGCTGGAGCGTTTAGCACTTGCAGCAACGGCAGCGGCGCGTGTAAGTGAAGTACAACGCGTTGGTGTTGGCGGTAATGATTGTGTAAAAGTTGGTGACTCAGTAATGGAAGGCACAGTGTCGTAGTTGAAAACTGATGTTGGTTCGGGTAAAACAGCAATATCCTGATCAACTGATAGTTTAGCGCTTGATTTTGTGCTTGTTGGTGCGTTGGTGGTGGTGGCGGTTGCTCTGGTATTGGCTTTAACGGCTTGAGCGGTGCGAATCGCGTTGGTTGAACTGATGGTGGTGGTGGGTCGATCAAATGGTACTTGTGGGTCGCGCAGACAGTCGAGTGTGGGTCTTGGATTGATACGCGGTAAAGTAGCTCCGTATGTCATCAAGATGAGTTCATCAGCTGGAAATATTACATACATTCCTCTCCGCCCCCATGTGACATGGCGACTATGTGAGTTGTATGCAGGGCGTTGTGCAGGTGGTGAGCGTTGGCATGTGAGTTCTTATAACAAAGTCTTGGGAGTCCTTTGAATTGAAAAGACGGCTGAACACAATTTTATGTCTTTTTTGTCGTTGTCGTTGTCGTTGGTTTTTTGTTTAGTTTTACTTTTTAATGGAAAAATTGTCTTTTATGGTTTCGTTTCAGTTCTAAGTTTTTTTTTTTACTAAATTAATCGAACTAAAAAGGTGCTCGTAAATTAAAGTCTAATATGTTAAATAATGCAAGTTTAAATTAAAGATTTTTCTAAAACATCGATTCAGTATAATAGGTAATATCAGTGAAAAATAAGGATTTTATAAACAAACTTAACGTACTTTTGTTTCTTTAATTAAAAAATATATCACAATTTCGGTTTGAACCTCTCGCGCTCTATCCGTCGTATTTTTCGTGTTGTCATTTAGAACGTTGCATGCTGAAGATTTCTGAAAAAAATGAGAAAAAGAAAGTCGCATTATTAATTATATTGATATTTAAAGGAGTTCAAAATCTTTTCTTGTTATAATATCTATACTATTTATATAATATTGCTTATACGGAAATGGTTTGTAACGCTTTGGCGCAAAATAAACTGAAACGATTTTAACCATTTTTTTTTTATAAAAATATCGTATTTGTGCTAAATAAGAATGTTTTGTACTTATTTTTATATTTTTAGAAATATAATATCCTTTTATTTAGGATTAAGTTTCGCAAAACCTTACACAAAAATTGTCTATTGATTTTTCGTTGCTTATTATGCTGCTTCAAAGATTCTGTGCAGCACTTGCAAATCGTACTTATTAGTAAAGCTGTTCAGAACTGAACCAACGTGTATAGACCACCTCTTTCAAAAGAGATTAAAATTATTCGAGTGTATCAATCAGTAACTTGTGTTCGAATAAATAGCTGTGAATAATTTGTTTAATAAAAACGATTAATCACTTACCATAAAAAATTAAATGAAAGGGGCATACACACCTGTTAATATATGCTTTTATTTTTTATTCGCTCAAAATAACTGATTACACATACAAAAGCATGACTTGGCTGTTTTTTTAAGCACAATCATACATTTAATGTTTGTAACGAAAAACAAGTTAAGTGCTATCTGCAATTTAACTTGTCAGCAACTCAATTACCTTAAAGTTTTTCCTGCACATCTCATAGTCTTGAAAACCGTAACTAATTATGGTATAACTGCCCATACCATTTTCACCGCATACTAAATATTACAACAAATTGGAAGATTTAGAAAAGTTCCTTCAACCATTATGCAAAAGTTTTTGTTAAGTAGACGCGAAATTCGAGCATTTCTGAATAAATATTTGACCATACTTTTTGCTTAAGCTTCAAAGTTAAAAAAAGTCCATTAAGGCGTTTCCATTAGAAAAGTTTTGACTTGTTGATTTCTTTTTGCGCTTTATCTCTGTTGTTAGCTACGTATACAAGTCAAATATAGATACTATAAAGAACCTACATTTTGTTTAAATACTAAAAACTTTTCTTTGGTCAAACATTAGACTGGAAAAAAAAAAATGGGAACTGTTTTTATTTTTATTAACGCTTTTTATTAAACATGTGATATTGTAAATATTAACAAAACACAAACTTTTTATGGGTGGCTCAAAATGCGCAAAAATTAAAGTTTTAATTTTTTCTTGACAATTCAAACCGCTGTTTCTTCATCACTATGCTGAAAATACATGAGGCAGACGTATAAGTATTTGCTTTTTCATAATTTATGGGATGGTATATGTCAAAATCGTCGATTATGGTCATTTTGCTTCCATAAATTAGCACGGTATTGGCTTTATATACATAAATATATCCTTAACAGTATGCTTCTTAAGTGCTCAAAAACGTCTGCCTTCAAAAAATCAGCATAGAAATTGTCTGCCTTTTCTAGCTTTTAATTTTTTATAAGAAGAAGAGCCAGTCGGCTAAGAGGCAGACGCGATAAAATGATTAATTATTCAATTTTTTATTTACGAGTTTGTAATATTAAAATTTTTTTTTTCAATAAGTAAGAGGCAGAGGATTTTTTATCGATTTTTATGACATAATCCTTATAAGTATTGCAATCTGCTTAACCTTAAATGTGTCTTTATCAAAAAAATTTTTAAAAAAAAACAATAGAAACGTCTGCCTTTTGTGTTTATCTGTTTTATGTTTTAGAGACATTTTTAAAATAAAAGACAGACAAAGATTGACGCGTTTATGGTACCATGTTTTTATTGTTTTAAAGGGTTCTCAGTTAATTATGCGTAAAAAATGCAATGACAGAGATTGTTCGTATCACATATATTGCTTAGAGCTCCATGATTTTCAACGTCTGCCGCACAATAACATTCTATAAAATTTTGGCCAACGGTTCGCTAGCTACTACTTTTGATTGTATACCGAAAGTTAATGTTCCTTATAATTGCTAAAACGTTTCCTGTTTAAATGTTTCTGCATAAAGTTGTAGAGCGCAATCTGCAAAAGTTATAGCTTGTCAAATTTTATAATAGCAAAAGAAATTTCATTTTTTTTTTTGCTTATATTAACGATATTTTATTCGTTATACTTAATTAGGGATTAGCATTGACAAAAGTCAAATAAAAATAATGTTTTTGGCTCAGCCTATTAGACATGTTTGTGAAAGCATATTATTTTGGTATGATGAAAAACTTTTTTTTATGTTAATAATTAGACTAATGGTTAAAACATGTTACTTTTGGTGAAAAAAAAATTACAATTGGAAAAGTTGAACAAGTCGGTGAGTGTCATTCTTGCTGCTGCTTAACTCAATGATGCCATAAATGCTGCTTAACGTTGCTGCTTAGTCCGATAATAAGAGCTTTTAATTGTATGAGCGCACTTTCACTAATCAGTATATTGACAATTAGAATAATCGCATACTTAAAGGATTCAATTGCATAAAAGTAAATTAAAGTTTTTTCGCGTATTTACGACAGAGATTGACATTGAAGTTTATTGAAGGTGATATTTAAAATATTACTGTTTTAATTAGAGTCACATTTTAGAATAAAAACTGTGCACTTTAAAGAAATTATGAAGCATTATAGGTATACGTTACATTAAGTTTCATACACTTTAATGCCATTAAGGTTGGCAAAAATGATGAGACAAATTTTTACTCTATCACTTCGACGCACATTTTGTTGTGTTGTGCAACTTTCAAGAATACCCAGTCAGCAAAACAACAAAGTATCTCACATGGATGACTTGTAACCACTTCGCTTTATGTGATATGTGATGCCAACTAAATCACCGTGTGCCTTAATTTCCAGCTAGGACTTTTAAGTACTCCCAAACAACCTGGGCGCAACAACTTGCGTGTTTCATTGTTTATTTAGGGAGAAATAAAAAATTGCGCTTCACAATATAATACATGACATTTATTTAATTTGCAACAAACAACACAAACCATGTTGCTACTACATGAATGTGCACTGAACACGCATTTATGAATATGATGGAAATTAATAATAAAAAGGATAAAATTTGAAAGTAATTTGAACATTTGGTTAGAGTGCTCTGGAGGTACGTAAATGCAAAGTGTGAATTTTTCTTAAGTTGAAAAGAAGAAGACAAAATAATCACAAAAATTGTCTACATATTTGTTGAACGGCAAATGCAGTTTTATGATTTGAAAACTCCTGAATTGTTGTTAGTGTTTATGTTTTAGCCGTGTTAATTTTTTATTAAATTGCTAAGTATTTTAGAGTTCTTAGTTTAAAAGCGAAAATCAAAAAATCAATGTATAAAGTAAGACATCATACAAATGTCTGCAACCTGCTGCAAGACATGATACTTCAAACCTTATGATTCGCAATATTCGTACCCGATGGGAATGGCCAGATTCCTCTATATTTTCATGTTATTGTATATAAAAAGTCATGTTTTTGAAAGTAAATATTGACCTGTCAGGAAATTACATTCGGTTCCTCATATTTTGCATTAATTCTGGCATATTAGTATCTTCCACTTGGTAAAAGTGAGGAAAAATTTATGGATGGTTTTTTTTATTTTTTTTTATATATATATCAAGGTTATACATAAACATGATTTTCTTGAAATCTCTTATTGATTATCAGTCATGCAACTAAAACAATAATTGTTGACTTTGGACTGCAGTTGGCATATTAAGTTGGAGCATTTCCAAAAAAAATCGAGACTTTCTGCGCGTATTTTCATTTCCCTGTTAACAAAGTTCACATGTTAATTTTTTCTGGAATGTGTCAGCTCGACCAAGGCCAGTCAATACTTTTTAATATACTGATCTTGCAAAACTTTTATTCAAGAAATAACTAACGAATTCGATTTATGAACCAATGCTTTTCCATCCAAACTCTTCATGTGGTGTTAGGCACATAATCCAAATGGGTATCGTCAAGAATGGATCCAATTCTTTGACCTCTTGTCCCTTCACAGTAGCACTTTTGCGTTTAATATCATTGACCAAAGCTGCTGCCGGTTTTGGATAACATTAGTCATAACTGCCGCGAAGGCGCGCATTATACTTAAAAAAGCTCCACTTCATTGCTCATTATGGTCAAATGACAAAAATTTGGCACGTAAATGAGTTTTATTAGCACAAAGTAGTGTGTGAGTGAATACTGATATGAACATATTCACTCATGCATGTGTGCGTACACTACTATGAGCATATGAGCAGCAGTTTGGTGAAAATCGCATAGTTTTTACACAAAATACATAAGGGGCTGGACCCATTAAGCACGTAACTAGTCTTTTTTGGACTTTTGCGTCTTGGTTTTTTTTTTTAGATTGATAGCTTATAAAATTTTATGAAGGTGCACGAAATTTCAATCAGATTGCGACAACAAATGAAAGCGAAAAAGTTTTGGCCAGATCCTTTTACCAAACGGAGGATTAAGATAATTTTTGATTACTTTTTGGCACAATTCGGGCTGTAACTCGGCTATAGCTTCACGAATATTGATTTTTCATAGCGCTAGAGTTAAGGGTTGTGCTTAGCGATTGGAAAAAGTTCAACATTGCAACAGTGCAAGCCAATTTACATCATCAAATCTAGTTGTCCTGTGAACGTCTGATTTCAATTGAATGAAAAATGTCGTGAAAAGATCAGACTGCACAGATTCACTTAAGTTGCAACTGAAAATATGAACAAATTTAACACTTTTTAAGAGGTCATAAGGTCATATTGTCATACTGTTAAGCAAAAAACAATGCATTAATTTCCTACAAAAACACTGTCGATTCAACTTTTGCAGAACAATAGTGTCATAGCACCGTATTGCCTATCGCGATTGTGTCGTTGTGGCCAATGGTATGCTATTTTAAGTGAGGATATCATGGACATCATTATGTAAAGTGCATGCATTTCTGTGTGCGGTGCAATGCAAATGTCTGTGGGTGTTAGAGTATGCGTGCGTTAGAGTATACGATTATGTTAATTTCAAAGCAGGTGTGCGTGGCCGCTTTCTATTAAAATGTTCCCGAAAGTTCTAGTGAATAACAAATTTACCCAGCATATGCTCTGAGTGTAAGAGTTAATTATCTATAACAAGGGTTAAGCCTCTCTGGGGACATTTAGTTTTTTTTTGTAAAAAGAATTGCTTTGGAATTTTGAGGAAAAATTTTTATTTGAAATAACAAAATTTCCAAAAATTTAGCTGTACCGATGCCAATGTCAAAGTGTTGTACTTAAGCAATTTTGATAAATCTACCATAATATTGCTCCATACAATAACCAATTCTAAGAAAATATAATAACTTGCTTGCTGCTGCTGCTTTGATGTCCATCTGAAATCATTTTTCCGACAATTAATTAAATTACAATCAATAGCAGCCAACGGTCTTATAAATTCAAGCATTCTACCTTTTTGACGAAACACCCCGACAGAGCATTTGCTGTTGGCACTTTGTACTTTAGTGTTGTGCAGTGCTTTCTCTTTCGCCGCGCTGTTGACCACATTTCTTCAAGCCATTGTACTGTTAAACAGCTTTTGGTTGTTGGTAACTTTGGCAACAAAGTTGGCAAGTTTTTTTTTTGCTTTTTTGGGGATTTTTTTTTTCTTTTTTGCAAAGGTTCGATGTAAAAGATTTGGCTTGGGATAATTAAAATTATTTTCCCATTAAAAGTGTTAAATGTACGTCAATGATGCTGCTATGTTTTTATGTTTTTGTTGGGCACGTTTTTGTGAATGACGCTGAAAATTACCCAGTAGGAAATCGAATGCATCGAGTTTGTTTTTCTGTGCACTTATTTTGAAATGAAAAGTTGAGTTTTGATTTAACTTAATAGTTAATTAAATGCTCTAGGAAATGGGAAATGCTGACTTTATATGAAAATTGTTAAAATTGACATTATAAAAGTGTTAAAATATATATTGGAAAAGCATTCGCAATGGATTCAGATTTCACGCCAGAAAAATTAAGCTTGATTTAAAAAGTTATAGGTATCTAAATTATTCTTAGGTCATATAACAAAATTCCAATGCGTTTTAATTTCAAGAGCTAAAGACTTATAGTACTTCATTTATTTGAATGCCTTAGCCATGCCAATATTAAAGATTAAGCTAAGCAAAATCAACACTTTCAGTAAATCTTCTTTTAAGGAATACCACTTTTCGGGTTGGGTACTTTCTGCACAATATAAACGGTCAGCATAATTTGTTTGTTTGGTAATTAAGGTTTTCATTACGGAAGCAATTTAATGGATTTTTAATGTGGGAAGGTTAAAAATAATTTCATTTAAATAAAAATTAGTTTTATGTTCAAGTGAAATACATTAATTCTTATTAATGGATTCCTATTGGAAAAAATAATTTGTTTAATTAATAAACATATTGTACCAAATACAAACTATGTCCCTCTTAGCAGAGATTTTATATTAATTCGTCACTTCCTGCTCCTTTTTTTATGCATAACAGTTCCCTAGTTATGGTAATTCTTAATTTACTATTCAATTGTAAGCCTTCGTTTGCAGTGCACTAGGCAAGTACGGTAATCTTTATAGGTTAAACGATGGATTTGTGTACATAGGGATTTGGTAATAATTACCAAATTATATATTCCATATGGGCGATATAAATATTTGATATAGGTTAACATGTGACACTTTCCGCCGAATTGAATAATGCTGTTAGAATTATCATATTTTCGGTAATGCTTTCTAAATTATGTTTGGATAATTATACTAAATCAATCATATAATTGGTTATTATACCAAATGATATTTTAATTGAAACAAATAATTCTGTGCTGCAAATATTTACTTTTTAATAATCACCAAAGCATGTAAAGGGTGTTTTTTTTAGAGGTATAGAGCTTCGAATTGAAATAAAACACAAGAAAATCGTTTTAATGTCCATTATTGGAAGGATAATTTTATGCCATTAATGTTTAAATATGATTTCGGGCATGTGTCCGCCGCGGCTGGCTCGAATAAAGCCAATTCTACAGGTCCAATTTTGAACAACTTTTTCGAGCATATGGGGCCGTATGTCGGCAATAACGCCACGAATGTTGGCTTCCAAGTCCCCTAACGTTTCTGGTTTGTTGGCGTAGACGAGCGACTTCACATATCCCCAAAGAAAATAATCCAATGGTGTCAAATCACACGATCTTGGTGGCCAATTGACAGGTCCATTCCGCGAAATTATGCGCTCATCGAATGTTTCCTTCAATAAATCGATTGTGACGTGCGCTGTGTGGCATGTAGCGCCGTCTTGTTGGAACCACAACTCATCCACATTCATGCCATCCAATTCGGGAACAAAATAGTCGGTTATCATGGCTCTATACCGGTCTCCATTAACGGTAACTGACTCTCCAGCATTATTTCGGAAGAAGTATGGCCCAATGACTCCACCAGCCCATACAGCACACCAAACAGTCAGTTTTTGTGGATGTAATGGCGTCTCAAGGGTCTCATGTGGATTCTCTTCACTCCAAATGCGGCAATTTTGCTTGTTGACGTAGCCATTCAACCAAAAATGATCCTCATCACTGAACAAAATTTTGCGATGAAAATCAGCATCGAGATCAATCTCATTTTCGGCCCATACACCAAAATCACGACGCATTGCATGGTCTCGCGGCTTTAATTCTTGCACAAGCTGGATCTTGTAAGGTCGCAAGCCAAGATCTTTGCGCAAAATCTTCCATAAAGTTGATGGACAAAGCTCCAATTGCTGTGCACGGTGACGAATCGATTCATTCGGGTCCTCTTCAACATTTTGCTCTACAGCGGCAATTGTTTCTTCGGTGCGCACTGTTCGACGTCTCTGCGGATGCGTATTATCACATAGAGTAAACGTAGTGCGAAAACGATCCATGGTTAACCGAATTAATTGCTCTGATGGACGATTATGTCGACCATAAAATGGACGGAGCTTGCGGTAAACTTCGCGAACTGAACCATTATTTTCGAAATAAATTTGCACGATTTGCAAGCGTTGTTCTTTTGTCAACCTGTTTATGATGAAATGGCAAACCAAACTGAACATAAATGACATTAGAGTTGCCAGATTTCACCATAAAATGCCAGTTTTATCTCTATTCGAAAAACAAACCTCTAAAAAAAACACCCTTTATGTGTATTTTATAAAATTATTAATATCGATTTAGATTAAAGCTGATGATCATCAAATATGTCTCAAAACAGCATAGTAATAATATCTCAAATCTTGATTTTTAGAAATTAAACGGAAAGTTCTATTATATTTAGCTCTTTCATAGTAATCTTCTCCGATTTCAGCGTAAAACATTTATAAGCTTACGTTGTCGACTGTAAACATTTTGAAACTTCATTCAATATGCTCACTTAAATTTCCATAAAAGCTTATTATAAATTTTCAAGAAGTAAGTTTTCACCAGCAATAAGTATTTCCCCATAATTTTTCTTATTATTAAATCATAAAAGTTGGCCTTTAGCTCGTGGCATAAACTTAAGCAATTTAATTTTCAAATTTAAGTTTTTATGCCTTTCCCTTGTGTTTCATTCTTTCCTAATACACGCATCTTCTAATCAGCCGTCAGATTTTTCCATCAAGTTATGATCCCCCCCTTTTCATGGCAGTTTTTGTTTTATGCCGATTCTTTTCTTTACTAAACTTCTTACGCCTTTAGTTGTCATCTAAATGACACTTCAAATATTCTTCATCTTCTGAGTTGCTATCTGTGTGGCACTGCCTGTAGCACATAATGCCGCCTTCATGATTTGGAAGGAATAGCTTTTAAGCGAATTAAGTAGCCGCATTCAACTCGAACCGACAAAGCTAAAACTCTTGAGTTTATTCAAAAGATTCTGTCGTCTTATTTTGTTTTGATTTAACATTACTTTGTTTGAGTATTCTAGCAAACAAAGTTATTTTGAGCTGCCCTGTTATGTTGTCCAAATGTTTTCATTCATAAAAGGGTTCAAGTAAATTGTTTGAAAGTTTTGTAACTTTTCTTTTTTGTATTTGGGTCACTTTTGTGTGTGAATCTTGCGTTATTGAAAGCTTATTTAGGCGTTAAGAAAACTTTAAATAAATTTTTGTTAAAAAAAAAGAGAAAAAAATAAACCAAAGTTTATAACAACAAACGGGCAAAGGCGAATTTGGGCAGCTTTAACAATAAAGTCTCTTCAAATCAACCATATAAGAAATATTAGGTTAAGGAGCAAAATAAGGTGCATTTTTTATTATTATCAAGTATTTTCATGAGCATGCAAAGGCAAAGTTGAAAACCCTTAAAATATACAAATATTCTAAGCGGATTTATTAGGAAAATCTTCACAACGAATGTATATTTAATTTAGTTAAGTTCATAAAATATTTCGCCGCCAATGAAACAACTCACATAACTCTTTTTGATTATCTGAAAATCATTATAAATATTTTCATTATTAATATTGTTATTGCTACAATGAATTGAGTTCAATTCAGTTGAATTGAGTGCAAAAAATCGTTTACGTTTCGAAAATGTTTTCACATACATAAATATTGAAAGAATGTGTGCCAAAAAAGTATGCGAAAAAAAAACAAAATGTTTTTCCCATGGAAATCGAAATAAAAGTTTAACCTCATCAGCAACATTTGGAAACGGGCCAAATTTACGATTATATGAGAAACTATGCAAGTGCGAAAAGCGCTAGGGTACGTATGAATTATGCTAAGGATGATGGAGATTATAGTGAAGCGGCTAATGGTGGCATTCATGAATAATTCAGAATCATGAATTTTGAATGCACTCATAAGTACTGCAGATGATGTTGATGATTTTTTATTTAAATAGGTTGGCTTAGATATTCAATCATTAAGTCATTGTTAAGATATAAATATAAAATCCATGGATTAATGTGCAGTAAATTAGTTTCAAACAGCACCAAAATAACATACTTAATAAAAAAATTTTGATAGTATATTAAACTTTCAATTAGTTATTTCACACCAAGTAGAAAAAAATGTGATACATTCGGACTTGGTTTTTGTGCTTTTGCTTAGTTACTTTTAAAAAAGTCATCGCTACTCCTTTTCAATAAAAATTCATCATAACAACATTTTGACTAGCGGTATTCTAATATTTTTTTTTACTAATTTTGTATATTGCAATTAAGGTTTTACTTTTAATAAAATGTTCAAGTAATTGAGGAATTATATGTTAAAAAATTAATGATTTTTTTGCTACTTGTTTTTTCAGTGAAAGTTTTTTGACACCTCACGGGTGATTCGTGACATGTGTTAACGCCAAAAATGCTCAATAAAGATTGCCATTTTACTATGAATAGATTAACAAACGAACAAAATTCGTGCTCTGTGAGAAATTTGTTTCACATATTAAGTCCATTTGATGGTTGTCATAATCGACTCACCGAACAGGCTATTCGAGCTATTGTGACCAAATTTCGCACCACTCTCACTGTATTGGACATTAGTCCAACAACCAGTATGCAGACAGTGCATCCCGAAAAGAATATTGCAGCTGTATCGGCCAGTAGCAATGGAGATCACAATATGTCAATTCGTCGCCGTTTTCAACAATTGGGCTTGTGTTATTCAACCACCTGGAAGATTTTACGTAAGGACCTCAATATGAAACCATAGAAAATACTGCTGTTGCAAGAACGGAAGCCGGGTAACTTACCACAATGTCGTTTGTTTAGTGAATAGGCCGTAGAAAAGTTGGATGAAGATCGAATTTTTTATCGAAAAATTTTTATTCAGCGACGAAGCTCATTTTTGGCTCAATGGTTACGTCAATAAACAGAATTGCCGAAATAGGTCTGCACAGCAGCCAACGGCAGTTTAAGAGCTGCCAATGCACCCTGAAAAATGCACTTTTTGGTGCGGTTTGTGGGGTGACGGAGTTATTGATGCTAATTTTTTCAAAAATAATGAAAATCGAAACGTAACAGTCAATGGGGCAAGGAACCGTGCAATGATTGCCGACTTTTGGTAGAATTGGTCTTGATTGAGATGTGGTTTCAACAAGACGGTGCTACATGACACACGGCACGCGATATCATGGACGTTAGGAGAGGCGAGTTTAATGAGCAATTAATCTCACGTTTTGGAGCAGACCATTGGCCGCCAATATCATGATATCTGACTACACTTGACTATTTTTTGTGGGGCTACGTGAAATCTCTCGAGCACAAAGACAAGCCAGCCACGATTGCAGCACTGGAAGACAACCTTACAGCTGCTTAAAGTTAGATATCGGCTGAAATGCTGGGAAAACTATGCCAAAATCGAGCTTGCGGATGAAAGACGTGAGGCGTAATCGCGGGCAACATTTAGATAAAATAATCTTTAAAAAGAAAATAGAAGAATTTGATGATGTATTGCTCCAAATAAATATTTCACTCACTTTTGCAAATTCTCTGTTCTGTTTTTAACTTTCAAAAACCAAACGCTTAATAAATCACCGGTTATTTTAAGGAATTATTCAAAATATGTAGAAACATAATTCAAATATTTTTTTTAAATTTTAGTGATTTATTTTTGTGAAAGTACTGAAACGATTTCGCATTTATTATAACGTTGTCTTAATCAGGGCATACAGCCTTAAATACATAAGTCCTCAATTTCAATCTCAAAATGCCTTTCTGGCAGCAAAAATGTTCCAGTGACGTCATATTAACAGAAGACGCATGCAAATTCCAATCTCAACTAATGTAAATTGACAGTTCGTAGCTGTCAAAAACAAATAAAATAATAAACAAAAATCTTTGAGACAGGTTTTAACGTCTTTCTGCACACATTACTGAAAACAATAAGGTAAAAAGGATATACGTAAGAGTGTTATGTGCGTATGTAGATGTTATGCCATCAACAGTTTATATGAAATGTCAACTGCAACGCTTAAGCTACACTCAGGGAAAGTTGAGCTCAAAATTTTAATTAACACGAATTATTTCAAAACTGAAATTTTTGTGAGAAATACAAAACATTTTCAAAGTTTATATTACAAATCAACAAGATAAATGTTGGACTCAGAATAAGTGCAATCAGCAAAGATAAAGTGTTAAAAAAATGGTTCTTATTGAGCAAAAAACTTTCTAAAAACTTGTTTTAATAATTTTTCTTAACAAAGTTAGTAAAAAATAAATTTTCGACCACTTTGCAATAAAAATCAGTATGGTCACTTAATTAACCACTAAAAATGTAAATTGATCTACAAGTAAAATTAAATTTTTATCAAACTCATTAGCTCAATGAACTTAGCAGTGGATATCAAAAATTAAATATTTTCTTTCTGTGTACCCAAGTTACAATCCGGCCTCAGCCAATAATTTTTTATATAAAACAATAAAATTTATATAAAATTGATATGATAAATTGAATTGAAAAATTATGGAACGTAAGAATGTAGATTTTTTGTAAGTTTAGCATCAGTTTTTTTTTTTGAGTGTGAGGGTAAATTTTATATAACAAATTTCTGCACATGAGCTTTAATAAGCCATACAGGAAGGATATATAAATTTAAGCACAGCAGAATGAGCACAGTGGTACACTGAATAACTGGCATCATGCTCACTGACATATGTTGACATTTTCCAAACAAAATGTCATGAAATTGTTTCGAAAATTAAATGAGTGTTATTCCATTTTTGCAAAAATTTATCAGGACATTTTTAATGGAGTGGACCATATTTTGCGCATCAAATGGCAATTTTTGTTAGACTACTCGGGTTTTTTTTTTCTTATTCAAATAATTTTTTTTTTCCAATCTTTGATCACATTCGCGCTTAGGGTCAAATCTTTTACTTAATTCTAAGCTTAGAAGATATAATATTCATATTAAAAATATTAAATTTCGCACTGCGGACGCTCGTCAAGAAATGTGTAGTATCAAAAGAATTACAAAAACAAATGCATACAGCGAAAAACTGTAGAATTTTGTCCAACTGCGTTTATATTTTGCTATGATTCTTAACTGGTCAATGCAAAAAGTAAGAGATAGTGCGCTTGGAACTTCTTAACCGTCGGCTAACAAAGTTAACTGATGATACCATGCAGCAGCGGTTGAAACTCGTATAATCGCTAATATTTTTTGTCGATTTTTTCTACTAAGAGTACTGAACAGTAAACTCATTAAAAAATATATTAATTATGATCTGTTCCAAAAAATTCAAACAATGAAGTATTTTGATTTTCGTAAAAATACTGAAATAAATTAGTTTGCTTCAACTATTCTGGCAGAAGATATTTTTAAAATTCCCGAATAGCATTTTTGAAGTCCGCTCTAAAGCGAATCCTACTAAATTGAATTTAAATCACATGAAATCAATACAGAATGTGATGTTTTTGTATAACTACAAGGATATCTCTGATTCAGAAGTGAAGTACTATCAACTTTCTCATGTAGTGTCGTTGTTCTTTTTTTTCTTACTAAAAAATGCAAGTAATCTTATGTGGCTGGCAGTATGAAAACACTTGATGAAATCTCTATTATTTCCTTTTTTCTGCTGCTATATTGTAACGTAGCCGTTATTTATGTTTTGTTTGACATGTTATATTGGCCATAACAACAAATATTTGTACAAATGTTTACTTTGAATGCTTACTCACTTTTAAAGCCTGTAAGCTTAGTGCCACTTGTAAAGCTAAGGTAAGCTGCTTGACAAAGTGTGTGTGAAGGATGTAAAACATTTTAAAAATAATGATGAAACTCACATTTTGTAATGGCATGTGTACAAGAGTGGTCATTGGTGTTATGGGGAAAAACCTTTTGCTAGATTTTTACATGTCGATTTTAAAAATGTATGAAATGATTTTTTAAAAATTTTCCTACAATATAAAAATCCACATTTTTCAAAGAAATTTATGATTATGCTTGTTTTCAGTAGGCATAATTAAGCTGATACTTATGCAGCTACAAATATCAATACTTTGCACGATTATTAACACTTTATAAAAGATGTTGGGTCAAAAGATATCTTAAAAACTCCAAATAATGGTATTCAAAATTCATTCAAGATTACTTATTGGAATGAAACTTTATTTTTAACTCAATTCTGAATTTAACATTTAGAGAACACCCTAACGTGCACATACGTGCACAGTCACTTGAGTGCTGCAGTGATTGTTATTCCAGCTAAGAAAATTTAGCTGCCGAAATTGTGATATTAAAAAAAAATTCACTTTATGTTTGTTTTGGTAGTACATATTACATTCTTTTCTAATAATAATCGAAGCAAAGTCTCAGGAATTCTAATAAGCCAAATTTATGAAAAATAACTAACTGCTTGCAAAGTTTTATCGAAGAGCATTTTATTTTTATGAATTTAAATATGCAAGTGCAAAGCAAATGCATGAGCAAAACTGTAAGTGATGTCACATGGCTAGCTTTGAAAATGTAGTGATATATTTTTTCTTAATCATCAAGTCTTATGATGAAAACTGAAAGTTGTTCAAAGGTACCGAAACTCAATTTATAAATTTTTCAGAACAATTCTTTTTTGAAGTTGATAGCTGATATTCTGTCTGAATCTAGCCGAGACTATGTATTACGAACTGAACTTGAAGTTGAAAGACTTGATGTATAACACTTCACATAAGCTAACATCGAGCTGGTCTAAAACTTTTTCATATAGGAATACACTAGTGTTACGGGTGGTTTCGCATGTCCCGTTGTTTAGTTTTCACAAATGAATTTAGTCCACTAACATCTCATTCTCCATTCTCTTTTCAAAATTTACAAAAAAAAGCAACGAAAAATCATTCAACAATTTTAGTGTGAGGTTTAGCAAAACCTTTATCCTTAAAAAAAGGATATTTCATTTCAAAAATTTTAAAAATCGTATGCAACAATCTTCTTTAGCACAAAAATGTTGTTTTAAAAATGAAATTATTTTCATAAAAGCATTACCATTACTGCGAAGTCTAGCCATTACTCAAAATAAAATGTGTTTCAAAAATTCTTTAATATTTTAGTATAAATAATACAACCTATTTCGCTTGAGCCAGCTAAAACAAAAATACCACAGTCATGTAAAATAGTTCATCCATTAACTCTGTGCACTACTGTTTGTTGAATTAATCAAAAAATTTGCCTTAGTCATATATTTAATGAAATAATTTATGAGTAATCGTACGTAGATATATAAATCATTATATATCCTCATTATTCATTTGCACAAACTTTTTTTTTCCGTAGCAACATCATTACACCACCAAATTATTCTGCATGGTACACGGTACGTAGTTGTACATCTTTAAATCCACTATAATTTGCATTTTAAAATAGATGAATATTTAAGCTCATGTTTTGCACACCTAATTAATTACCAACAACAACTGCTGCGGCATTACAACAATTGCAACAAGGAAACTACACTGATAGTGGTAGCAAAAAACAACAACGGAAATTGCCATCAAAGCAAGACATGTACGAGTACCGTTGGCGTCACCCATAGCGCACAGGGGAAGTTTTTTTTATGCAATTTAAGAAATTCTTGAAAAAATACTTAAGTTTCAATTGATTATATTAAACATCATAATTTATTCCTTAATAAGTTCTTTATTTAATTCAAAGCTTCAAGCTAAGAATTCTAATGGCTGCATTAGCTTAACTCTCTTTTTATTGTTTAAAAAAAAAATCCTATGTTTAGTGCACAAATTATAATATTTATTTAAGAGTATTGTAAAGCTTTAGTTCAGTTTTTCATTTATACTTATTATAAGAACACAATTATTTACTTCTCTATTACGTTATTTTTTAAGCGATTGACCCACTGTGCAGCAAGCAATGTCACTAAACCAAACAACTTTCAACACATTCACTCATTTACATATGTTGGCCTTATATGAAGGGGAAGGTCGTCTTCATAGTCGTTGTCGCTGTTACCATGTTGCCGGCGAATGACTCGTCACTCACGATAGCAGCAGCATATGTGTACGTTGCCAAATTCTTTTGCCAAAAAATGCAACCAAGCAACATCCTTACATTTTGCATATACAAATTTGCAGCTCGGCAATAGGAAGAAAATTTGCTCAAGTACTCGCTGTCTTTTTCGCTTCTTGCAGCGCCATTGTCAAGGCAGCGAGGTGACACAATTTGGTTGTTTACTTGTGCGCCGTCTTTCATTTCTTTTGCAAAATATGTATATCTCAATGTTTCCTTATGTGTAAGTGCTTATTTTGTTAAACACTTGAGGGTTAAGTGTGACAGAGGGCGGCAGCTTTGGCGCTGACATTGCAACGATTGCATTCATTGTTTTGCAGCAAATTGTTTTGTTAAACAAGAAATGAAATTTTCATGTCAAATAAAATATTTTTTAAGAAAAAACATTTTATATCTTTTTTATTTGCTTGCAACAGCAAATAGCTAAAAGAAAGCAATTTATAAAACTTTATTTTTTCTACATTTTCATTTAAAATTTGTTACAAGAACTTTTAATAAGAAGCAGGCGTGGATGTAGGGTTGCATTTTGGGTGCTTAAATAAATGCACAATTTTTTTTTTTTTTTTAAGGCGGGCACCACCATGTTATTCTATGAATTTATGATTATTCTCAAAGCTATGTCGAGAATTTCGATTTTAAAGCAAATCCATTCTTAACATTGCTTGAAGAATGTAATTTTTATGTACAAAAAATTTTTTATGTTTAAACAAATTTGTGTAAAGACTCTTACAAACTAAGGCATTTTTAAACAACAACGACCTTAAGGCTTTGATTCTATTTTCATTAGTTTCAGATATATTGCATTTCAAAAAATGTCTAAATATCTCAGTTATGCGGTTATTTAAGCAATGAATTAATTAATAAATTGAGTTTTAAGAAACGATACTCAACCCATTAAGGCCCAATGGGTGGAAAATTACCCATGAAAATAATTTTCTTAAAAAATCACCAAAAAATGTTTGCAAAAGAAATCGTGAAACTTTTGACATGGTTGGTAAGCTAAAAGGTGTAGCTACCTTAGCCAAGTAGAGACCTCCTGAACATTTCGTAATTTTCTTGCGTTACATAACGCTAAAAAATTTGAATTTTTGATGAGTCGAAGATGTGGATGTAGAAAATATTGCATCAATTAAATTGGCATTTCCCCCACATTATTCATCTTTGTTGCTTCATCTGTCCATCACCACAATCGGCACTTATTACCACAGAATGAATTCTCATGATTTAAATACAAAAAACAAAACAACAGCACAATGGGTAAAAAAATACCCAGTAAATATCTCAATAATCTATAGAGATGTATAAGGTTTTTTTGTGATTATTTTAGATTAATTACAGATCGTATATGGAATTTCATTAAAATCGCATGGGCGGCACTAGTACCGGGCCCTGTTGGGTTACAACTTAAAATTTTTAATGCAATCGATCCAAGTTATTGCTGATTTTATGGGCAGACTATAAGGTGTACAAGGCCAAGTTAATTAAAACTGTCGCCTTTCAGTTTTAGTTTTTATTTAGATAAAGTTTTTTTTTGTATTATGACTCCTAATCACTTTATAAAAACAAGAAAAATATTAATAATCAACTCACGCAGCTACTTGAGCACATCATTTCGTGTTAATTCACTGGCACATGTAGTATGTAGTCCTCATTTCCTTACTTTACGTGCAACTTGCTAAATTGAGCTGCATGTAATAATTTTTATGAACTCAAAAAGTTTCTTAGTGAACTTTCATTATGACATAAATACAAACACAGATGTCATATTTCACAGAGCTGCAAATACATGAAACCACTCATACATGCACGTACTGACTAAGTAGAAAATGCGCTGATGTTGATTGGAATTTTGAAATTTCTTATTCTTTATTGTGTTACACATTCGTGAGTATGAGTACTTGAGCACACCAACGACAGACATTTCAACTGTGTGATTAATTTTCCAGCAAACACATCCAATAATAAATACGTATGTATGTATGTATGTAATACAACAAGCTAAAAACAAACTCGTTGATATGTACGATTGTGGGTGTACAATAACGTTCACATTATGCCAGGTTCACACACATTAAAAATGCGATTTTATGAATTTTGATAAGGAAGTTTAACTCAAAATACTCCGCAGCTTGTGTGTGCATGTAATGAATACAAAGCAAAACGAGCGGAAAGGGAAAAAACAAGTCAAAAATATGAGTAAATAACACTGACAGCATACAAAATAATGTTGCCGTTGACGTTCCGCTGCAGCAGTGAAACACAAGTTTGGGGAAAGAAACAAAAAAAAAAGATAAATTGAGTAAATAAATTTGTCTTAAGCCAATGGCAACGGAGGGAGTAGAGCTGCAAGTGCAAGAAGTGCTTTAGTTGCATAATTTATACTGGGACAAGATAAAGGATAACATATGAGCTCAAGGTAAATAAATTGAATTTTTATTTCGACTGAATTTGTGATGAGCTTTAAATAAGAAAAAACCGAAAAAATACGAATACGAATAAAATGGTTTAAAAAACTAAAATACCCAAATTATCCATATATAAGAGAAAACATTTTGTTTCAAATCAATTCCAATTTTGTACTACAAATCAAGAGATAATTTTACTTTGGTCGCTATTACTCCATTATGTATCGTTAAATTGATATTGAAAAATACAGCATATATACAAGAAATAAAACGTGAATATATTCACTTTGTTTTTGACTTGTACAAAAAATGTATCATTTTTTCAAAACCGCCTAAAATTATCTTTAAAACAAGTCCCTATGTTTGGCAATCGGTTAACCATGTGACGTGATATGAGCAAAGTATTATTTCTGTTGAAAGTTTTTCAAAATTTCCGAGTGGAAGTCGCAGAATGAGCGGCGAGTTGAAAGACCAAGAGCAACGTCGAGATTAGCATTTTTAGTAGAAGCAGCGGCCCAACAGAAAACGTGACTACAACTAAAATATTAGGCTGCAGACAGGGTGCAATGGAAGAGATTTGCTACCGCTCTACACCCCGCTCGGCGTTGAAGAAAACAATGATGATGATGATGTTAAAATGAAAGGAGTTAAGTCCCTTAGAAGAGGGATTTTCATTTTTCAAGTTTTTGGAAAAAATTTAAAAAAACAAAGTGAAAGAGTGTAGCAATTACTACGATATTTTAAATTGTCAAACATTTCACCAGGACTTAATGCATAAATACCACAAAGCGCGCTAGGCTATAGACTCTTTAACGCAAAAAACAATTATTTGGCAATGTTGATTGATTACCAAGATTGTGTTATCTACCGTAGCTAGATTTTTCTATAGAGTTACGTAAAATGACTTGTCAGTACTGATAAGTCACAAACACTGTAGCACTTAAGAACCAATATTCCTAAAGTTACAACAGTGATACATGCATACAAAAATGGGCAGAAGTCATGCACATAAAAGTAAACCACTGCTACAAAGACTTTCAGCATGAGCCGACATTTGACTGATATTGTAACCATAAAATGTCTAATAGTATACCCTTAATGCACTGTGTGCAGTGAAATTGGAGGAAATTGGTTTAGAGACTTGGAAATTGGCATAGACGTCAACGTCCTGATTTTAAACGCTGAGCGGTTTCTTTAGTGACGTTGTGCCTCATAAAATGACAAACAGATATAATCCACACCACCTATCCAGCTCCACCTTTTAACACTACTATGGATTATTTCAGTCCAATTTTCTGCCAATTTTTTTATCTATTTGTGGTGTAGGTAAATTTTTCAAAAAATTTCAATAAAATGCTCCATTAAGGTTTTTCAGACAAGGGCCGAAGTTTCTGTAAGGGCTTTTTTAAATAAAAAATAAAAAAACTTTGTTTAAAATTTTAAATCAGCGGATTTTCGTCAACGGAAGTCTACCCATATATTTTGCATTTTGAAATGTTTCAAGTAGAACGTTTAAATGACATATCTTTTTAAGATTTATTCAAAAACATTTCTAGCTATTAATAAGTAAATATTTATAAAAATTCAAAACACATGTTTAACTCAAAAAAAAATATTTAATGCAATCATTATAAAAGTCCATAAAATCGTAATAAAGATGTGTCATGTGCTTTGCGCTATATTTTCCCGAATAATAAAAGCGTGGGAATACGGAAAAAAAACTAAAAATTGCTCTGCTACAACTAACTCAATCTACGTAAGAAATAGTTTAAAAATATTTTGAATTTTTCAAAATTCGTCAAAAGCAAAAGTAATAAAAAACATTTTATTACTTTTAATTATCTTGTGTTCTAGATGGAAACACGTATATTTGAGAAATGCAAATAAACAGCAAAACTGTCAAATCATCAAAAATCATTTGTCAAAGTTAAATGAACTCTGCTGCAGTTTTTGCTTTGATATTAAAAATAGAAATATGGAAATAAAATTTTGGGTCTCATATCAAAATTGGCAACAAAGCTCTGGAATCCACTTACCTTTTGATTTTAGCGTGCAAAAGTTTCTAGTTGTTGAAAATGATTTTCAAAGTCGTTGCTGACTTGTTGTTGTATGTTGCGACCGACGTTGTTGCTGCTACTCTTGTCATGGAAACAAACATATTAAACATTTCATAAAGATGAGAAACACACAAATGAAATTTTCATTTTTTTTTGTGTATTATGAGATTTCTTTTTCTTTTTTATTTTGACAAAATTTTAATTTATGCAACTTTTTAAGAAAATAATTCCTTCAAGTTTTTTTTTTGTGTTGCTTTAAAGCTTTTGCGCTAATTTGTTAAATAATTTATGATTTATTTTTATTGACGTTTTATTATTTTTTTTTTTAGTAACTCACTTCTTATTTCAGCAGTCGCGGTAGACTTTTTTAAAAACTTTGGGATGAGAACTTTTAAACAATTTCTTCTTCTTTTTGTGAAAAATAAAATTATTTTTTTATAATATTTTGCTGCAACTTTTCATTAAAATTTTCTTTTGTTTCTGACCTTTTTTTAAAAGAATAATTTTTAATTTTATGCTTTTTGTGGTATTTTTCTTAAATTTTCCTCGTAATATTGCTTTGCACTGATTTAACAGAAAAACTTTTCTTTCATTTATTTTTAAGCTTTTCACTTGACACTCAAAATCGCGGGGACAAAATATATATTCGTTACACTTGAAAGATTTATTTAAAAAAAATATAATAAATTTTCTAATATTTTTTTGGTGAAAAGAAATATTTTTTTCTTTCTTGCGCTCGTTAAATTCATACACAATTTCGTTTTATAAAAAAATTTTAGCTAACGTCCACGCCGCGTTCTAAACGAATTCAACAGTGAAATGGGACTGAGACTGATAGCTGAGAAATATTTTTTTACAAAAAAATTAACTTTCCTGCTATTGAAAATTTGTGTCAATTTAGTTTTTTGTCTACTGCGGCGTATGCGTAACTTAATTATGCTCAAATTTTCTTTTCGCTCGCTCTCTCTCTTGTTGCTACTCTCTCAAATTTTTGCTTTTCATTATCATTTGCCTTTTGCCTTTAACATCATTTTTGCTTTGACAATTTTCTCGTCGCTTTTCTTTTAATATGCATTATATTGTTGTTTTTGGTAGATTTTTTTGCTTAATTTTTTGTTATTCCTCTTTATTGAAATTTCACTCAGTGACAGCTGTGACGTCATAACAGCTGTCACTGTCATCACTGTTAATTTTTCTTTTTTTTTAATTTATTTGAAATTGTTTTTTCTTCTCCACTTTATTTTTAGATTTTTACTGTGTTGCGCCTCAGGGTTGGAGACACTTAGATATTTTTGGCATTTTTCCTATTTAATTACTCTCCTTCGGTAGTTCATGAATGATCTGAAAATGAAAAAAAAAAAAAGAAATGTTTAATGTATAATTGTTGGATTTAGCAACGATTTTATTTTATTTTATGAGTTTTACATATAAAATGTTTTGAGTGTAAAGAGATAAGAGACCTTACCAAAAATTATTTTTGAATAACTTATAGGAGCTGAAACCTAACTACTCAGGTTTGAAATTGGCATATTTTTCAATTAATATCAAAAAAGCTACATGCTAGCAGCTGATAAGTACTGAATCGAACTGTAGAATATGTTGACTTCTGAACCTTTCCATGTACAACTTATGGCCATAATATCTCCACAAAATTTGTTTTACTGTGAGAGACCTTTTACATCATGTTAATGTTCTATGTAAAATTTCAACTATTGCTCAGTTTTTTACACTGAGCAGTAGCTCAACTTAACGATAAACAACAATGTCAACGCATCTATCGCTCTATTGGCTACTCATTAAAATGTCATTACTTCTAACCTGTGAATATAACCTACGGCAGTTTTTGCAGCATCCTTTCCCCATGCTACTTTCTAAAATTTGCTTTTAGCTCGTAGCAATAGCTGATATTTAATATATCGTCTATTTAGAAGTGTAATTAATTTTGTAATTAATTTAAATAACAAAAATATTGAAACAATTTTCAGTAGTTGTACCGATATGAGAGCACAAAAAGAAACACCTAACAATTAATTATGCTGAGGTTGAGTTTAATTCACACAATTTCAATTTAAATTGGAAAATAATATTTTCATTCACCCTAGGCGAGTCAACATGAGAGCATTGTTAAGAAAATGTGTATAATTAATTAAAAACTTATAAGGATGCTTTTGAAAGTTTTGTCTTTTTTACGACTCAATTTAATGTTGAGTAGCATATTTTCAATGTTGCATTGACAAAATTGATGTTACTCATACGTCATGTTATTTAATGACTATGCAAATTGTTTCACCATTTTATTTATTGTTTGTCTAAATATTTTACTAATTGCGGTTTTGCATAGTTTCCGTTTTGAAATAATAAAATTTACAATTTGAAATAAAATATTTATTTATTATTTGCATTATTTATTGTGTTTCCATTGCAAATATTGTGCAAAAATCGATTTTGTAATAACTACTAAAATTTAAAATGATTTTATAACATGAGAGATGTTACTTTTTGATTTTAAAGTAATTAAACATCATGCTTTACGCAATTATTAAGTAATTTTTTGATAACAGACAAGCTTGCATATGAATTTTAAGTGAAAATTTTGATGAGAATTAACTTTATGATAACATAAGTTGACTTTAATTATAATACACATGACTTTAATACAGATCGGTGATGTTCTCAAAAACAACAGTCTGTTTGATAACTTTGTATATCCAATAGTGTCCACCTAAGGCAATGCAATTTGTAGCAAAGTATTGAAGCACATGATGTCTTGTGAAGTTACAGCTGCTGGCTGCCGTAGTGAACAGTCAATGACAAGTGCAGTAAGGAGTTTCAATTTCGAAAAATTAATTAAAGTGTGCAAGAAAAGCTAGAAAATTTGGTCATATTATGAAGCTAATAGAGCGTGAAAAGCAAACCCTGAGGATTTTTGTTGGTGCCAATACAGGACACTATTTTATAAGAAAGCATATTCCAAGACTAGTCCAGGAGGTAGCGTTGCATTTTTCAAGCTCATTTCCTACCGCTTAACTTTTTTTTTGCAATTGATGGTTTAAGCTAGGCTGACTATGGAAATAATCGTCATTCGCCAAAATCGTGGTGGGCCTGGTTGTAAGAGGCCGGCGAAAAAAATGTTGCTCAATAACTCGATAAGTAAGCCACGAGTAGAAAATTATCTTAATACCAATGTTGTAGAGCAGATGAAAACACACATCAATTTCATGTCCAAAATGTCTCCACACCATAAGATTTGGCCAACCTTTCACCGCTTTAAAGTTTTAAAAAATTTTTTTAATTTTGAGAAAAATAGTTATTTTAAGCGCAAAATATGGTTTTTCAGAACTGAACGGGTAAATTCAAATTAAAACTTTCATTAGAAACTTTATTTTTACAGAATAGAAGATGGTTATTACAAATTTTAAAACTATGAAAAGTGGGTCAAGTCTTGTCATATCGAAATTTTTCAGGCATGAAATTGATGTGATTCCATCTGCTCTACAACATTGGTTTTAACATAATTTTCTATTTGTGGCTTACTTTCCGAGTATATGACGCTTATTTATATTATTAGTCCATAAGTTGCACAAAAAAAAACAAACTGGAGAAAATTTCCTTCAAAAATGCAACGCTAGCTCCCGGACTATTACTGAAGTAAGGCATTTTTGCGGAGATTGTAAGGATCAAGATGTTTAGAAGGCTATTGTTCATTATTTTTGTGAGTGTATTCGAATTACACTTTTTCGACTCTAAAAAAAATCTAAATGAAAATCGATGTGATTTCGATATGCTGGCAATTGTCAACCCCCCGCGCTAATCTAACCTAACTCAGTTAACCATTCTATGTAGTCAGTTAGAATAGTTAGTAACTTTGGATGTATATACCTCTGTTTATTATGCCGATTGGTGTGCATTGCTGCATATGAAATTGATCATTATAATGGGCATTATTGCTTACGTCAGAAAATTTAACAAATTGTATCAAATCAGTTTAGATGTTGTTTTAATTATAGCCTGAGTACGGGCTCTTTCATTAAGCATGATATAACAGAAAGTAAGTACTATTATTATTTAAGAGACGTTTCTTTTACATTAAGTTTCAGGCAATATTTCATTGTATCATCATTTGTCCACCAGGGCTACGTTTGACCAAACCAATTCGCTCACCACAATTTTTCATACCTTTTACATAAAACTGGACAAATATCACGGAGTACATCAAGTTTTCGTGGTTTATCTGCCTATGCTAATGACTGAGCATACCCTCATAAAGCAATAGTCTAAAGGTGTTAAGTCGCGCGATATTCAATGCAGATCTTAAATTGCACTGGTCTCTCAACTCGGAAGTTCTACTATGCCTAAAACCTTTCCAAAGAGTTTGCTTCATACTTTCCTATCAAAATCTTTTCAATTCTTACGCACATGCTATGCAAATTTTTTAATTGGTATTTCATTTATATCATTTACATTGAAATGCAAAATATTTTATGTATTTTTTTTATATCACACCAAAAAAACCATTTTATTAAAGTAAACAAAAATTCTTAACACAAACAAAATTTTGACTGCCTGACTACGTCTTCCGGCATGGGTGGTCAGCGCTGATTGTGGTTAAAATTCTTAATTTATAAATTAATTTTTGGTAAAATTTTTCATATTACAACTGAATGGCTTTGTCATAACAAAATAAAAAAAAAATTATTTTCTTTTTTTCTTTATTTAAGAAAAATAAGTTTTTCCAGGAAATGTGAACTTCAAATAAAAACAGATATTTGTTCTTTATATTTACAAAATAAGACTGGAATGTTTATTTATGAATTCATTACTAAAACGCTCTAAGTCTGCAATATAGCACTAACAAAACAGAAACAATTCTTATATTTTTTTCAGCTTTTTGCTGATTTTAGGGATTTTTAATGAAACAATCAATTTGAGTGAAGACATTTGTCTACACGGTACATATCAGCCTGTGCAAAATGTAAGTGATACATTTTGTACCAACTTTGCACAGAGTCAAATGCTCAGTGATGTCGCCACCACTACCTATTGCAACTTCTGTAGAGCGCTGAAAACATTTGTTAGCCTTGTTGTTAACATTGATATGATAATTTTTTGCTATTGCTGCTGCCGCTGACAACCTGTCTGTCATTTTTGACTTATGTGCACATTCGAGTTGGACTTTTAAAAAGCAATTTCTATACTTTCACCCAAATTGCTTAAAGCAATACATTATCTGAAACGTTTACGAAAATATTTTTGTTTTTATTTTCATAGTAAAATTATGTTATAATAAAATAAAAAATTTTAAAATATTTTCATGACATTTTGTCATAAATCTGACAGTAATATTTCAATGTGCTGAAAAGAGCCTTATGGACTTTTTACATTTTTGGTAATATAAGTTGATGACAAAGTTTTCATACTAAAGAAAATATAAAATGTCAGCCTTGTTGACTACAAGTAGTAAAAGAAATATTGTGACATAAAAGTCTGTCCATCTTTGTTTACGTAGTTTAATGAGTTTTATGTTCTCAGTTTAAAAAAAAAAAACGTAAAGCAAACATTGAAATGCTTTCCTCTTAGTATACCCACAACTTAATTTATTTTTAAGCTAACTTACAATATGGTTTTTTTTATTTCAACATGGATTAGTTTGGTGCACATATTTGAGTGAAGGGAACTATCAAAAAAAAACAACATCCCTTCATAAGTCAATACCATATAGTCTACAAATTAAATCTTCCCCTTTGTGTCTAATTATTTTTATTTACCACAACAATAAACTGAGCATGAAATAAGCATGGCAACAACAACCACAGTAGCTATTACATTTTAAGCCATAAAGCAGAGCATAATATTTTTGGGTATCCTAATTTCATATACCTCATACCTTGATAAAGGATTCGTGCTGTCTACCTTATTAGGGCACAAACAACTAAAATGAGATGGATTTTTAATGTCATTCACCATCATATGTGCATTAGAGTGGTTCTATCTATAATCTAATGAAAAGTTTTTGTCAGTTTCCTTAGATCCTTACTTTAAAGTTGAAACAAATTGTTTTATGAACTACCCTAATGTAAGCAAGTTCTCCCAAACTAAACTTTAAAACAAGAAATAACTCTAATAATACACTTAAAATTGTCATCCATAGGCCAAGCAAACATGTTAATGTTACTCTAAAACTGCCAGTCCTTTCCAGTTCACCCAACTTCCATTTAAAATGTAGAAAATATTTCGGTGATGTACCATCAGCATACACGATTTTTCACTTAAATAACTGCACACACACACACACACCGAACCAACGAGAACGGTATGAGAGGACACTGTTGTTTTTGTTGTGCAGGATTTTCTTGCTGTTTTTCACCATTTAGTGTCAGCTACGTCATGTCATGTGAGTAGATGCTGGAGTGCTACATGTCCCATAACAAATTAAATTGGCTAAGACAGGATGCTGCTTTTCGTGATGTCACCGCCATTGAAACTGTTGGTGAAGGTTTGAATTTTGAGCAGAGAAGAGTATCTCATTAACTGTTTGTCTGCTTGTGTTCCTGGATATTCTATCTGTCTACGACACATTGTTATGCGCATAGTGAGGTAAATAAGTGATGCTTAAATTTGTCTTAAAGTGTCAGTTAACAATGTTAACCCAAAAGCTGAATGGAAAATTGTCATTGTGATTATGTGGAAATTAATGCTACTCCTTTCAACAGGAAGTTCAAAATTGAACCTGAAGTTTACAAATTAAAGCTATTAGCAGCTATTGATTAAATTTTTAAAATGTATATTTTTAGAAGCTCGCTCTAAGGGAAATTTCAGTCCTTGAGTGACATAGGTTTTATTATTACCATTTAATTATGGCATATAAATAAATATTTTAACAAAAAAAAAACATTCTTAACGTAAATATATAGCTGTCATTAATTTTATTACTATAATATTTTTTTTGTTTTTCAACTACTTTGGGTTATATTTTAACTAATGTGTGTGGGAATTTTTATGATACTTTGGGGAATCCACTTACAACTATGGTACCACCACATTAATTTGTTAATTCCCAAGTTTTATTACGAAATTCCAAAGAACAGCGCAAAAACATTTCCATTCCTGCAAAATAGGGAAATTTACAACACAAAAATTTCGTAGGGGCAGGTTTGTCTTAAATATCATATTTTAATGAACACCATTTAACACGATAGTCAAAAAAGTTTTGTAAATTAATATTCGTAGTGCGGTTATTTGCAATTTCATTGAACAGCGGCATCAAAAAATTCACATTTATTGAGTTTCATGCAATCAAAATTTTTAGTCAAATAATTTTTTACCTACTTACACAAACGTTTTGATTTTTGAAAGTCGTAATATCGTGGTAAATATATGGGACAAATGTCATATAATGAGCCAAGGTATTAATATCGATGTATTTTGTTCAGAATTTCTTATTGTATACTTTGATTACTAAAAGTCTGCTTCCACGACCTCAAAAAACAAACATTAACTCGGAGTTTTATACATCGAAGTAGCTTTTCTTGAAATGCGACTACTTGGTCTGAATCGTTCTGCTTTTGTGGGAGGTACAACGCGTACTTGTTCAAACGATATGTATCGTACGATCAACTTGTTCGCCTGAACCAAGTTTCATTACATTTACTCACGCAAAGTGCATCGGAACAGAAAATAATTTTTATAATTTTACTCAGTACGGTGTATGTTTCTAGTTTCATCCATTAGTAATTGGAATCATCAGTGATCTTTTATAGTTTTTTTGTGTTGTCACACACTTTAAACAGTAAGCTCTGTGAAGAAATTTTAATTATTGTCTGTTCCAATACACCACAATAAATATATAACCTTTTGATGAGCTCACCGATTCATTATACGATCAAACGATTGCTATTTCGTTTGACTTTCCAGAAAAGTTTTCTACGAAGCGTCTGCAAGAAAAATGTAATTCGAATGAGTTAAAAAAACAAAGACACAATTGAACAAGTTCACTTGTTTCTTGGGTTCTCAACAAATCTATGCTAAAATGAATGCATGGCAGGCCTAAAAATTCACACTCATCGCTGCAAAGGTCACTGATGATTTCATTTAGCAATGTATGATACTAGTATGACTAGCTTTAGCCTTCTTTTGGATTTGATTTCAATTTTGTAGTTTTTTTTTTTTTGTGTTATAATGCACTGTACGGAACAGCAAGATAAGCTATATAAAATTAAATATTTGGGTTTTGAAGATGCGGCTACTTCTATTTCTATAACCTTTTCACCTTATCGTTGAAATTGTACTTGTGACAGTTTGTGTACTAGTATGATAACATTCCCATAAAAGACATCACTCGAATGGAGATGTGTAATAAAAATTTTTCCTTCTATGAAAGGTGCCACATTCACTTGTAAAAACTCGTTCACTTTCTTCGTTGACCGTGTCAGTAATTGTTTCTGTACTACTCGTCATTATATATTACCTCAGAAATGGCTTGAGTATCTTACAATTCATTCTTCCTTGAAAGAAAAATTCATTTTTATAATTTTATGTGTCTGAGACACAATTTTTGTATATTTTCAATATTACAGCGGAAGTTATTCAAATGTTGCTTTAAATCCCACACTGGCTTCATACATTAATTCTTTTCCCCTTAACTTTCCACCTTTTTTCTCTTTTAACAAATCACTTTGTTCAATTGTTTGTAAGCGCCTTGTATGGTACAGCCAAAATACTTTGCTTCTTACGCTTCTTTTATTTACATTGACTCCGAAAGGTGAACCTTTGTGGCTTGTAATCGAAAAAGTTTCAAAAGAGGTTGATCGGATTGGGTTAGATTTTATTTAGGTCTTTTCTTTTTACATTTTTATGCTATTGAATAAAATGAAACTCATAGTTTTCTATACGAAATTCACTTTTCACATTGTATGGTTATACATGGCAACCATATAAATGCTCAGATTACAAAGAACCCCAAAAAGGCAGAAATGGCAACATTGTAGGCTTTGCACTCATTTTTTCAAACAAAATTAGTTTATGCATCTTACATATTACTGCTAATGGGGTATTGTTCGTTGAAAAACTTTAATTGCAAGATATTTGCTTCAGAAAAGGATTATTACAAAATTTTATTTTTTAAAGAAAGTAAATGTCTTAAGCACAATAAATTTGATGATTTTTTGAAATAAACTTTTTAACTGAGTATCAAAAGCTAGTTCTTATCGGGAAATATTTTTCGAGTTTCTAACCAAAATCGTAAAATTCTAAAATGTATAATTACAAGCGGCAGACCATAAGATTCATTTACATATGAAGCATTTTTGAATTATACAAAAAAAAATTTAGCACCTCCCGCACATAATGCATACAAAAAATTCCTTTATATGCTATCAACATGAAGCAAGGACCTTAATGATTGTTTGCGGCGCATAAGAAAGTCAACAACTCAGCGCAAGAAAATCAATATTTTTATGTCAACTATGGTAAAGAGCGAAATGATAACTTCACTTTTATGAATTCAGTGTGAAAAAAGTGCAATGACATAATTTTTTTGTATGAGAACGCCACTCAGACTAATGCAAAAAAAATATTACCTGAGGTGGTGGATTGAAAAATATGAACATTATAGGATAAATACTTAGGGAATCTATAAAATCCGAAAGAAATAAATAATTGGAAGTAATATTCGGCAATATTAAGATATAAAAAATTTAACATTAAATTGCAAAAAATCGAAAATTTTTCTTAAATTCTTTCAGGTCAATGAGTACACCACCTATACAGCCATAATTTGCGACAGTAGCAGGCAATGCAAGTGAGCGTTCGCAGGTGTGCGTCATTAGTCAGTTCATTGAATTAGAACTCAAATAGACGAACTGTAAAATGACATGCCTTTGCGTGCATTGGCCTTTTACTATTAATAAGAAATGTGTCAATTCCTTTTTTAAACTAATAAACAATTAAGGAAATATTTAGAAATTATTCGAGTAACTATTTGGACAGACTCAATTATGATTTTTTAAATCTACGCTGGTGGGATAAATGGGGAAAAGAGTAGAAAAAAATGAAATTTTTCTCATATTATTTTTTTTTTAGTTTTCAAAATTTCATTATATTTAGAATATGGAGTGAAATAGATATCACAAATTAAAAAAAAAAATCTCTTTTTCAATATTCACTAAAGGTGTTTAATTGGATTTAAGTCCAGTGGCTGCGAAGGCCGTTCAAATAAAGAAACGTTTTTATTCCTAAACGACTTTTTTCACAATTGAGACGAGTGTTTGGGAACGATATCTTGCATAATTTCCTCCTCGGCACATGCGCACATGCTTTTTTTTATCTTATAGATTAGACCAACATCCGATGAGCACTACATCCCCTTGGTATAATGTCACCACTATCATGTTTGAAAGTATTTATTGTGTGTTTTGGATCAAATGTAGTATTTTTTTTTTGGGAGTCTTACATGCGGCCTTCTATTCGTTCCAAACGAATTGGCATTTCTTCCATCCGACCATAGCACGGTTTATCAATATTTATGAATCAGTTGCGTCATTGGAAATGTTATTTTTCAGCGAAGGTTTTTTTTGCCAAGGTTTTGGCACTTTTCTTACGGAATGTGCCTTCAAAACCTCTTCTATGAGCTTACAGGTACATTCAACTCAAGAAAGAAACTAGTATTTCGCTCTTATTATAAAATCTCACGATTCAGAGATGTTGCTTTGCAAGAGCAGAAATTTTGATATCTTTAAGAAAATGTTTAATTAAGTATAAAAAAAAATTGTATGTATAAAAATGTTTTTGAAAACAATAATAGTTGAAAAGATTTACTATTTTAGTTGTGCTTGAATGTTCTATCTTTGAGCAGGCTAGTTTTCCTTTATTTAACACTTTTTGCTTTGAGCTAAATATATCTAAATTTTTCTCAATATACTCCATCCGATTTTTAATTAAGTTTACAAAAAAATTTTCCAACTGTCAAAAAGACTGTTTTTGCATGGTATTATTTCCACAACAGAGACTTTTAGGAGAAAATTTTTAGACCTTATTTCTGCTTTGACACCTGATATATAGCCATGCAAAGTTTAAAACGAATTGAGGGAGGAAGTTCTGTTTTAATTCAAATTATCACTCGAAGAACTCTGGAATAACCTTTGAATAAATAAGTTAGTCTAATTTTTTGGCAGACAATTTGAGATAACATGCTAGTCAATAATTAAAAAGCCATTGAACGATGTCTTTATATTTGGGCAATAAGCTCTTGTAACGAGGCCAAACTTTCTTTATTTATTTGCATTAATTCTTCATAAAAGGAAGAAGCTAAATGCCATTAATTTATTAACGATGTCAGCAATATGCTTTAGCAAATTTCATTGCTGTTTATGATTAATGATAGCCAATTTTTTTTTTGTTGTTATAATTTGTTGTGTATTTAACAGCTCACAACTGCGGCTACCATCTGATGAATGAAAGTCCTTTTGTTTAAGCAAACAAAAGCGCTCAACATTCATTGTCTTTAGCGCCTCTTCTAATGGTTCCACATTATAAGATGCTGTTTAGAAAAAGTTTTAGCCAAAATCGTTAACCAGAAGGCAACAGCAGCGGCACATAGCAACCATTGAAATGTCAATCAAAATTAACTTAAGACAATACGGCTGCAATTTATATTTTAGAACGCAAATAATAAGATTTAATTTTTTAAATTTATGAATTATGTAAATTTAAGTAGCTCAAAAAAATAATTCAAAATTATCCCAATAATAATGAAAAATTGTTCCAACATTGGCTGTGATATATATTCTAGAAAATATAAACAATTTTGGAGTTACTTAAAGGACAGTCACAAAACAAAAATATTCTCTTACAGAAAGCTCTTTGGTTTTTCTTGGGAAAAATCAACCGAAATTCAAAATATAAAACGGAAGGGAAGTAAGACCGAAATATATTTAATGATTTGTGCTTTTTACAACTTTATTTTCTGCAATGACTCTTTTGGTAATTTTGCTAATAGCCATAATCCCATATGCTTTTATATATAAAGCTTATAGACAAATACATTGTTGTGGTTGTGTATTGGTTTAACGCAATGCTGTCAATGTATTAACCGCTAGACACACGTTATGTGGCTCTGCACATTAATTTTGGCAGCATTAATAATTATTCTGTGCATTTTAAATTGCATTTAAATTGTTAATATCTAGATAAAATCTAATTTTAATTGAACGAAGGTTAAGCAGATTTTTTTGCGTTTCTTTTTACCCCACCTATTTTCATTGAATGGTTCATACTCTGCATCTACTTTGGTATTTTCACTGCTATAGGTAAGCAGACCCTACACACTCACCTTGAGTGCTGTTTATGTTTGCGTATGTAGTACTGAATGCGAATGTGTGTAAACGTGTGTGCATTCAAAGTCAGCATATTTAGCCCTGACCAAGCACTTGGTTTTTGCTTTTTCTACATTTTTTTCTTCTTCTGCATTTTCTTCTTTATTGCTGCATGCAATGATTTTTACATTGGAAAAATATGTAAGAAATGAGTGACGGAAGTGAGCGCTACAGTTTTCAGATTTCATAGTTACCAAACTGTTGAAAGTATTTATATTCATGCATTTACACAACTTTAAAATGCAATATTGTGATAGTCTGATATTCTAGCTTTAACATCGGATAAAAAAATACTCTAAAGGACAAAAATTCCTTCAGAATTAGAAATTGATAAAGTCAATATACAACCCGAAACCAAAAGAAAGTATGACCCAAAAACGTAAAAAAACAAAAAATCTCTATATGGAAATATCAGATAGGGGGCATCCTATCTTTTAGAAAAAATTTCTTAAACATTGATATTTCGTTCACAGAAGAGCTTTTTGTGTGAGTTTTCATATTTAATTTCAATAATTTTTTTTAATCAAGTTGCCTAGGGATCAAAATTAAAAAATTTGCCAAAAATATATAGAGCTTTTTATTTTTTCAACCTACACTACAGGTATATTTACTTTATCATGCCGTTTGTAACGCATAGAAGAGGGCGAGCCAGGCATAAGATAAAATATATATTCTTGATCACCCTCACGACCTGAGTCGATTTAGCTGTCTGCCTGTTGGTGTGTTTATTAGCCTCTGGAAATCACGAATACAGGAAAAACTAAGCGAAGAAATTAAATTAAATTCTCTACATTGACTACACTATCAAACAAACTTCCTGAGATTGAAATGAACGTAATCGGTACACGGATACGCTTACCGGACATACAAGCAAAACATTTAAAACGCCATATTGATATAAATATTTAATGTAGTATTACATATCATATTTACAAGATGGACTTGAGTGAACTCTGGAGAAAAAAATGGTGCAAATTTCGACATGAGGGTGTGACAATTCCTATACAAGCAAAAATTCTAAAATGATATACTGAGAGAATTATATAAGATAATGGCACCAAATTTTACACAAAGAGTAGGAATAATTTAGAAAGTTTCTGGATAAGAACAAGGCGTAGTTCTAAAAGTGGGGGTGACATCCTTCATGGAAACAAATACTTTAAAACTTTATACTGATAGAGTTCTTTAAAGTAATGAAACCAAATGTCAAACAAAAAGTTCATGTATTTCGAAAAGAGGGCGTGACACGTCCCATACAAGTATAATCTTTAAAACGCTGTACAGAGAGCTATTTAAGTAACAATTTAACTTTTAACGCGGTGTAGAGTGTATAATTTTCGGCGAGGCCAGAAATTTAAGATTTTTAATAATTGTTAAATGAGTCATAAGCTTTTGCATGCTACCATACAAAGCAAACATTTCTTTCTAATTGTGGCATATGTAGATTAACATTCTTCAAGCTTTTGCTTAATGTCTGTCCTAATTTCATACAATAACCACTATGAAAAGAGTAATTGCAAAATCTTTGCAGCTGCTACAGTTTTTCCAAGTTTTAAGCTGCTTTTAAGTTGGCCATAAATAAGCCTTGCCATGCACTAAACCAATATCTTTCATTTGCTGTTATCTGGGATTTTTTTGTATTCATTGTATTTGTGTGTATATGTGTATGTACGAAAATCAAACGTATTGTTATCCTTTTGTAGAATTTATGTGCATTGTGTTCTTACAACTTGTAGCTCTTTATTTCCCTTACCACCTTGGCCAAGACCATATCTATTGTTTACATTGCCATGTTGGTTCTCTATCTATCCGCTGCTGCTGCTGTACAGTTTGTTTTATCTTCTTTTTTATGGCAATTCATCTGTTTGTCTGTCTGGTCTTGCACTTTTTTTTTAATGCATAAATAAAACATGGCAATCTTTGTGCTGCTTTTTCTATGCATTGCACTATGTTACAAAAGGCAATGGAAGGGATAACATTGAATTCATTTCTATTCATTGCGGTGTATTTAATGCATAGTTGCAATAATTTTTCTAAAATTTAATTCTCAGTTGAGAGTTTCTAATTCAATAAAAACTTTAAAACATTTTTTCATCGCACGCAATAACTTAGATATCCTTTTCAAGTTTAAACTCAAAATTCAGCTTAAATTTTTACAAGAATCTAAAAAAAAAATAATTGAATGCCTGCTGTTTTCAATATTTGCACTCAACAGCTCCTCTCTACTATTACTCACTTCATAAATCTTTTGACATTAGTATTTTTCCTGCTACTTCTACCGCCGCTGATGATGTCAACACTCACATAGAAATCACAGCAGTGCTGCTACATAGCCTACATAAATTGATGCCAATTTTTATAAAACAAAATTATTTTAAAAATAGATTTGCTTTAGCACAGCATCTACTACGACCGAGCTGAACGAGCCGTGTTAAATTTTTAATGTGATGTCATACATGACGTTTCCTTCATCTCATGCTGCATAACATTGACGTTGGAAAATGTTTTTTTTTTCCTTTTTTTGTTACGCATATTTTCGTAGCACATAAATTTTATATTTATTTTCAATCAGTTATTTTAAGTACTGAATACAAACACAAATGTGCTATGAGCGGAATTATAGCAAAAACTTGAAATTTATAAGAAAAAAAGTTCGGTCCGGGTTATATGCGACTAATTCTTAGCTTCAGGGTTAATTTTGTAAATTTATAGAAATGCGATTAACTGATTTAATAACTGGAAATAGAATATTAATGAAATATTAAGTTGTCATTCATAAATCAGTTTAATCTTGGCGCTTACTTTTTTGGCATTGGTAATTATAATTTCGACAAAACTTTGAAATTTTGGATATAATAGCAACAGAAAAAAAATGCCAGCTATTAAGTAAAAAACTTTGAAAAAGTAGAGTAAAAAAGAGAACTTTTTCCATAAGAACCAGCTGAATAAATTATAATATTAGCTACGAGAGTATGAATAATGAAAATAATTTGCTACCCGTAAGATATAACATCTTCAGTATATATTTTTTGTAATTAAAAAAACCAACAAAAACTTTCGTTGTGGTGTATTGGAACAGAAAATAATTTATAATTATTTTACTGAACATAAAAAAAAACTAGGTAAAACAAAATACAACACAAAAAAAAACTAGCTAGTCGCGCTGTTTCATATATTGCTAAAGAGAATCATCAGTAGCCTTCAAGCTGAAGAGTGAGATTTTTTAAGAGAGATTTAAGATTTTTCTTCTGGCATAGATTTGCTAAGAACCGCAGCAAAAGGTGATACAAAGCTAAGCAAAAATTCTTTTTTCTGTTGTGTTTTTGTTTTTGTAACTCATTGTAATATCAAAAAAAAAGAACTATTTTGCCTTTGCTTTGTTTGACTTTTTGCATTGGTCCTCAACAACTCTATTCAAAAAAAAAAAAATATTTGGCTTACAAATTTTCACTCATCGGCTCAAAGGTCACTGATGATTCCACTTAGCAATGAATGAAACAAGTATGAAAATGTTTAACGGTTTTATATAAAGTGTTGTTGTAACGAAATTTTTATGTGGCTATGACACATTGTACTGAGCAGTAAGCTCAGTAAAATAATTAATTAAAGACAGAAAATTTTATTCAGAGAAAATATTTTTTTTCTATTGAATATTTTGGAAGGATTTATACAAAACAAAAAGTTTTGAGAGTCCATTTTATTATTATTTTTTTTTTTTTTTGGTCTTATTTATGTACATTGCTGCAACAGAGCGACGAACCGCATGAAAACTAAAAACAAAAAATTAATAAAACATATTGAAGGCATATATGATTGAATACTTTTCTGTTGCACTCAAATAGCCAATTTCACTAGAAATCAACACATCAAAATCACTAAAATTGTTGCAAAATTAATTTACATGATAAATTAAGCACTCTATCTCATAAGCAAGCAATCATAAGAAATGACACTCCCTTAGCAAGAAAAACATATGCAACCTGTTCTGGCTTTTTTTTTTCCTTACACCTTTTAACGATATCATAAATCTCAGCTGATATCTGGGAGGTCGCGTGTGAACACCAACGGCTGAGTTTTATGAGCTCTGATGTGTTGACTTTTTTATTTATTTATTTTACACATAAATTTGTTACTCAGTCAAGTAGCAACGTCAGATAGTCAACATACTTTGGGTCTGCACACATTTTCAATTTTTTGGACAGATTTTCCACTTTTTTTTTCTGTTGTTAAAATAATATATGCAATTACTTACTTGGTTTTTTATTTTTTTTTTTTTTTTGAATTTTTCAGCTTTATTTTATTTTCGTGTGCATATGAAAGTGTTTTCGAGTCGAGTTGATTCAAGTGATAAATGACAAAAATGATTCGCCTTCAAGTGGAGCAAATGTTTGTGAATTCGAGTAGACATTTTTCAAGTAGATTTGCAGTAAAAAATATTGATTTTATTCAGTGAAAACACAAAATTTTAAAGTGTTACAGCATAAATTAATGAATTTTTTTGGCGAGCACATTTTTTCATATTTATCATATGCAAAATTTGCTTAAGAATAAAATGTAAGAAGAAAAGGTTTTTTGTTTTTATAAACTGCAAAAGTTGAAGGTTTCTTTAATGTAATGTCTAAGCTTGAACAAATTTTATGTAAAGCTTTAAATTTTACAAGTCCATGAATCATTATATTTGAAAATTATATAATTCCTTAGAATACTGCATTCTAGAGCCATTGGATGATATGAACAATTAGCTATCAGTTTTTCAAATAAATCCTAATAAATCACTTCACTTCTAACGTATTACTTTTCTTATACCACCATATTAGCTTTTGCAAGAAATTAAATTATCTGTTAATTAGCTATTTCATAGACTCTATAATTAGTGTTTTATTATCCTCATAAATATCATCCCATAAACATCAATTATTAACTGTACTGCCATTAACAGGATGTGGCCACAGTCGTACGTACTTGTAGCTAACAACGGAAACGTAAGAAAACACAAACCTAATGGTTTCCGTTTTATTAGCAACTTAATCAGTACGATTTCAGCAACAATACGAAATACACATGAGCATTCGGGTGAAACGAAAAATACTTGGTTTTTAAAATGTTTTTTTTTTTTGTAAAATAAGAAAGTTTTTAATTAAAAAAATAGCCATGGAAATATAACTGAGTTGTCAGGATCTGCTCATGTGAACGTGGTGATCAAAAAATCGTTGTGTCAAATTGACACAAAAAGGGGCATTTTTGTGTATGGAACTGAGGGATGGATGAGGGTTAATTTAAAATGAAAATGAATTATTTCAAATATGCTGCAACCTCATAATGCCATTTGAAGTTTTTTACGATTGAATTCAAAATTTAAAAAAGATATTTTCAGTACTTTTCAAATTCAAAATTAATTTAAAGATTTTTTTTTTTAAATGAACGGAAATAATGTTATTTTTACAAATTTTCATTAATAAAATTTGCGGCTTCAAAACAAAAATAAAGTTTTAAATTTACAATGTCATTATTCGCTGAGTGTAGGAAATATTTGAAATTTAAAAGTGTGCACCTTAAGAATATTCCTGGATAAGAAAATTGGAGGTGCCAACGAGAAAAATCAAATATTTTTTTGGTTTATTTTATGTGTTATCCAGAAACTTTTTTTTAAATACCTCTTCGTTTTATAATGAAAAATTTGAATTTAAAAACGCTGGCAGCAAGACATACCTTTTTGCATGGAAGAATCTATAAACTTGCGAATTAGATGCATTCCCGTAGGATTCAACATATGATTTTAAAACGAACCTATGTTATTGCTTTGTAAACAAAAAAAAAGGTTTCTTATATTCTTATATTATATTCTTTGTTTTTCAAAGGTTTTTTTTAAATTTTGATAATTTTCAAATTAAAGCCTCCCTATGCTGTTACAAAATCAGTATGTTATGTTTCAGCTGAAATATGGAAATGGCAAAAAACTGACCATAAAATTCTCATAAACGAGTTGTTAAGCATACTCGTAAACTAAAACCAATAAATAAAAAATGTTACTTGTTGCCTTTTGTTTTCGCTTCTTGACTATTTCAATAGCATGTTGAGAGCAAATCTGTTTTATTTTCGAAACAATGTGCTCGTATGAGATTAAGAAAAGTGTAGACATGAAGTCGATTTGTTATAATTATAAAAAAGTTAATGGCTGGCTAAGGTGGCAGTCTTATTTTACTGAGAAAGGAACACAAAATATCGAGGAGGTGCTGTTCATATAATCGATATTTGAGCTGTATATACTGCTTAAAAATCGATGTAATATTTTCATTTAAATGACTTATGTATCAACTGATTGATATATGAACTTGCTTTGTTATTGCTTAAGAAATTTAATTTTAATTCTTGCAATCATCAAGCATTTACAAAGGACAATCTGCATTTGCCAAGAAGTTTCTCCAGTCTGAATGCTTCGATTCCATACCTGTGGACAGCACCGGATTAAGGTACAGCTAGACAGAGTCATAACCCTGACCTCAAGAGGCCCCAAGCAGCGGAATGTTAAACTATTTGGTAGGAGTAAGTTAGGACAAAGTTTTGTAGCGTTAATAGGGGAAACAAAACAGGCGGACGTTTTTAATTTTAGTCAAACCGTCCATGCACAAAAAAAGAGCTTATTAGAGGTCTTATTCCATATTTTATACGTTACAGCGGAAAGCTTTCCAATTCGGCACTTTTGATGCGGCCAGGCCGTTAATTGTATGCCATAGCCGTAGGCCGCGTAGGAGAATGTTAAGCCGTTATCTGAGGTAAAAGCCGTTAATGGCCGCTAATTGGAAGAAATTTTTTTTTAATCAGTTATCAATTTTTTTCAACTGGTTTTAAATGATTTTTATTTTTATATTTTTCTCTTTTTTTTGGTCATCTTTGTCCATTCATTTTCAAAAAATATAAGTTGTTCCCATTCTTGTTTTAGTGGGGGCCCATTTCCACTCTTTAGCTTCGGGCTCCACAAAGATTTAGAACAAGTTGTTAGAATCAGAGGTTTGTCCGTTTTTGATGAGTTAAAGCCTAGGCTCTTAACAACTTATTCAAAAGACGAATTCTACCATCAGATCTATAATGGAAGGAAACATTTATGACACAATTATTACATTTTTTTGTTTTATTTAACCACAGCATTAGCTTTAAACGGAAAGAAAAACCCAACGATTTGTCGGCTCATTAAAATTACGCGGCAAATTTAACTTTTGCAAAGTGTTTTGTTCCGTTCCTGCTATTAAGTAGATAAGCCATGACATAAAGTTGGAAAGTCACTAAGGAGAACAATAAAAAGTACTACCAATAAAACTTCAAGAAGAAAACTGTCCTTGCAGTGACAGCTTTATTTTACAGCTATCATAGTGTGTGTGGCACTGTGATGATATAATAAACCAACGACGACATTTAAAGTTTTCTGTTCTGACAGTTTCTTTACTTTGCCGCCACTTTAATTCACTTAAAACGCAAAGTGAATAAAAGCGCCTGCAGCTCTAGTTTAGATCATTGTTTTACATATTGTCAGCATTTTAATTATTTTATCATCTTATCATTAATGCAAAGTTCAGAAAAATGTCATGCTACTACATGGCAACTTTGCTTCTCTAGATATTTAAAGCAATTTCATTCGCGTTTACTTTTTATTTTGCATTTTAATTATGGCTGCGTGTGAAGTTGGAAGTCCCGCCAGTAGATAAAGCAGATTTGCTGTAAGCGTTGTGGTTTTAAAATAGCGAAACTTTTTTGCACGGAATATTTTTTATTTTTTTGTTAAAGTACTTGAAAATATGCCACAATTTTAATGCTGTAGTTTTTATGTTTTTATATTTTGTTGCTAATGCGCACATGGTCTACCATTAATTTTATTTTTTATTTTTTATCCACCATTTTACTACCTGTAGTTTTTAGTAAATTTCAACAGCTTAATATTTTCACAAACTTTAAAGCTAACGCTAAATTTTGACTTTTAACAGCTTAACTGAAATCTTGAAAATATGTAAAAAGTGTTAAGTAACCCTTGGGGGGACTTTCAACATACGCACGCACACACACATACAGCTAAAGTAAAAGCAGGGCTTTAGTTGCAAACAAAACAAAAACCAAAAAATTTGAACGCTCATCTTTTCAAAGCTCTAGCAAAATACCTGCTAGGGCCAACCTAAATGCGTTCGTATCTAAACACTTGACAAAAACAAAAGCAAAATTTAGAAAAACAACAACAATAAAAACTACTTAAACTCATGGAAGCAGCTGCAGAAGAACAAACCAGCGCACGTGCATAAGAGCGATAAAAACCCGAGATATAAATAAAAAATAAAGAACAATGTTAGGGTATAACAGCAGCAGTAGCAGGAACAATAACAACAACAATACTAATAAAGACAACAACACATCATGCTGATGGTAGAAAGCGGTTGGCGCGCAATTTGCAATACTCGCAAGCAAAAAAAAGGTTGACTTACGACGAAAAATGATTAGGGACGCAGTAAAACAGTTTTCAACGGAGTAGGGGCCATTCCACAGAGAACACATTATCACACAAAAAAAAGTTAACTGTAAAAACGTAAGACAAAGATGAAAAAACAATGCATATAGGGTGTAAAAAATATCACCTGGTTGACGTGAAACGCTCCACAAGTGACTTTAATGGATATATATTATCTGTTTAAAGTTTTCTGCACCGTGGAATAAATGAGATGGAATGGGTGCACAAATTAATAGCTGACGTTAGTTCTTTCAGGTACAACAGATTAACATGATGTATCTAATATGGTGACTCAAAGAATTAATTCTGAGCAAGTGGTACCAGCGACTTCGCACGCGCACGTTCCATTGTTTATTTCAAAATGAAATTACTCTTTAAACGTCTCACTCTATCTTCTCTTTTTAAAAGTAGCAAAAAAAAAAGGAAAGAGAGTTTGAACTATGAGGAGAACAAATGATGACAAAAAAAAAGAAGAATAACAACACAGTATAAAAGAATTAGCTACGAAAAATCAAACATTAAAAAAAATCATATATTCAACTTTCAAAAATAAAAAAATAGGTATGCAATATTTCTCTATAGCACAATGTTTTAAAAAATAGATTTTTAAAATCGGTTTAGTATATTTTGCGCCAAAACGTTACAAGCCATTTCTAGATAAGCAATTTTTATATTAATTGTATATATAACTACCAGATCATGTTCAAATTATTTCTAGTATTTGTTTAAAATTTGATTGTATTGTCTGAAAAAGCATTCTCGGTAAAACGTTTTAATGCTTTTGCTATTGGAAATAACGGAAACAGAAGAAATAGTGAGGCCTGATTTTTTTTTCTAATTTTTTTAGAGTTTTTAATTTTTCTTTTAACAAATTTTTAAGCATATTTTTAAAAAAATTTTACAGTGAATTTTATAAAGACAAAATGGATTTTATTTTGTAGCTTTTCCCCATTTTTTTTTTTTTTTTTTATTTTTTGTAAGCAGTCTAACTTAAATTATATTTTCAGTTTTTAAAAATTTTGTAGTGAAACAAAATTGTTTGATGACAATTATTATCTGCTAATTTTTTTAATTTTACCGAAGATTTTTCTATTTGTTGATTTGAAATTTATTTTTGGAAATTGTTTTTGGATATTTATTATTTTAGATATTTGCAACGGTTTATCATTTAAAATAAACGAAAATATTTAAATTTTTTTGTACACATTTGTTCAAAAATTAATGAGCCTTAAGTGTGCAGACTCGTTTTCATAAGAAATTATCTCAAACAAATATATTGTGAAAGTGTTACGAGTTGTTCAGGCAATCATATGGTGTGAAGACTTCAACCCTTAAAACAAAATAATAACACTTATCAACAAACTATTTCTTATCCAGCTTTATTTTATGAAATTCTTCATAGGATGTTGCCATCAAAATAAAAATTGAAAGGGGAACAAATCAAAAGAAAGAAACTAGAAACGCGTAAAACCACAGTTTTTATAAAATCAAAAGAAAAAAAATAACTAGCGGAAAAACGTACACTCAATTGGGTCAAAAAATAGTAATGGCACACTTGAACATGGTACTTGTGGCACTGTGTGTTTTTATCTCGTGTATGGGTTGATGTGTGTGTTTGTTTGCGTATGTTGTGGTTTTACATGTGGTTAAGCGCTTAAAAGACACTGAGCTAACCAACTACTGCAACAGTGTAAAATGTGTTTTTGGAGCTGTTTTTGTTTTTTCTCTCATTCTCTCTTTTTCATTCTTGTCACACACACTCTCAACATTGCACTTGAAAGTTGCAACAGATTCGTATGTCAAAGTTCAATGGTATATTGTTTATTTTGGCAATTGCCCGTGATAGAGCTGATGATACTCGATTGTGTAAAAAATCGCAGTTATGCAAAGGGATATTATAGGTCTAAGATATTTAAATTGCCAAATAAGTGACCTGAAGCAGTTACGCTTAAGATATGAACAATTTTTATTTTGAACTTAAATAAACATTAAAAAACCAAAAAGTATTTTTAAGGGAATGACAAAAATCACGCAACCTAATCTCATTTATTATAAGAAAATGAACACGTGTTGAAAGGAAAAATGTGATTTTGGAAAAAAGAAAATGCGATTCTCAAAATGCGTAAGCATTAAAATTTATGACAATTTGCTTAAGAATGACAAGAAAAATTATGAGAAAATTATCTTCAAATAATCTTGACATTGAAAAATCGAACTAACAAACTACTTGCTAATTAGCAAACACAATACGAAAATGAAATAGACGCAGTTGGGGATGGATGACCCATAAAAATACACTCTCAAAAGTTTATTTGGTTGGTATATCACAACTGTGAAACGTTAAAATTAAAACCTCAAGCATCTTGGTTTACTGAGAAAACAGTGTGGAGTTAAAAAATTTCACTATTTCTGGAATTTGTAACTTTTCCAGCAATGACTTAAAATGTTGGCGACACATATGAGAATATTGGGGATAGTTTGTTATTAATTTTATGTTCTTTTTAAATAGCGCACAAACTAGCGAATAGAGATTTTAGTTTATTTTTGTTAGCGCGCAAAATTATTTTAATTATTCTTATTGAATTCTTTTTTGTCAGTTCGAAAGTGTTTGAGGTACTCTGAAACTTTTCAGATGATGTATTTTTCTTGTCACTTTTTGGAACGTAAGATATCAGTGAAGCGCGAAATTCATGATCAAATACAATTCCAGCGTGATATTGTGAATGTTTTCTCATGTTGATCAATAAAAATGGAAGATCCGTTCGACTTTTACGAATTGTGTCAACAATTGTGATGTGGCGTTGCTATAAGGAAATTACCAGCATTCCGGGTATTGAGTCCTTCAGTAAGTTGCAGCACACCACACGATTGCCTTGGTTTATTTCACTGCCGCGGTTTCCATCACGTCTTACATATGAACAAACGTTGTACACATAGTTTCGACCGTTAGAAATTTGTCTGGGACATGCATTGCTCTGAAGCGTTCAACTACTTGTCGAATGTAAGCCGAACAGGAGCCAATTCATCTTGAGAAGTCGATGTATCTCTTGTGAATCGTCAAAGCACAAACATTGGTTTATTTCTCTGAAACGCTTCAGAGGAATAGTGGTACGAAATTTATCTCCGACCAGCAATAATTAATCATAGTATGCATAGCAACAATATCAACACACTTTCAACAGTCTCCGTACTTTCATGCACCATAAATGTTAGTCATTTCCACGACCCTCCCAGTATGTGTCAATTTGACACATGAGGGACTCTTTTGTAACTTTCCATGTTGGAAGCACTGTGTGTATATTTTTACCTCGAGCATAGCATAATATGAAATTTCACCGAAAAAGATCTATAGATCCATTTTTGTTTTCGATTCGCTTCAAAACTGACAGCGCTGTTTCAAAACGAATTTGAAAATGGTGTTAAATTGACACAAGGGAATCGTGTTAAAAACGCATTTCACTTAAGAATTTTTCTATGGATATCTAAACAGAAAATGACAATTCATTATCAGGAGAAAAATATTCGCCAAGTGTAACGAAAAAAGTTATGATATTCAAATGCAGAAAAAAACATATGGCGAGAGCCAAAAAAAATATTACAAAAGCCATTACCAAACATAATGAGAGCAATATCTTACCTTCAAATAAAGCAATCAAAATGCAATTTTTTCATAAAAATGTTAAACAGATGGGCGTTGTAAAAAGATTAAGCAGCAACAGATTGAACATCCATTTAATAACAATTCAAATTCAACAGAAGAAACTTTTTGTAGTCAGAGTAGAGTTATTTTTTATTAAAAGTCGAAATTAGTTCACTGTCTCAAAATCTTTACATAAAATATACTTTTTTACTGAATTTTAAAATGTTTTTTATACATTTTTTCATATATATATACGCATACACATGTGCACGAAAACGAATTATTTATGGTACTTCATATTTTTGTTTCAAGTTTTTGGTTTGTTAACATTGAAAAACAGCTGAAACACTTTTTGTCACTTAAATTACAAAATTTATTATTTTTCTTTCAATTTTCGTTTTATTTTTAATTTTTTTGTTATTTATATTTTCGATGTTTTTTCACAAATTTCTTTACAGTATTGTTGGGATGTTGTTTTGTTGTATTTATGATAAGCCATGTCGAATTTCATGCCATTTAACTAAAGAGCCTTTCAACGTTGCGTGCACGATTTTAATTTATGTTGATTTAATGTAAATTTTTTTTATATATATTTTTGTTTTAATGCGAAATAATTACTTTATGGTTTATGTTGTGATTATGGTTTTGTTGAAAATAAAGATGAGTATGATAATTTGTTATTTGTAAATAGATTGCGATAGTTTTGTTTTACATTGAAAATTACTTTTTAATATATCTTTTTTTTGGTTTTAAATAAAAATTTGCTCTTTAATCTTAAGGCGCATAAAACAAAATTTAATTTATAAAGTCTATTATTCCCACATTACAAAACGTCCGCACAATTTATTGTTGATTGCATCCCAAAGGAGTCTAATTTATGACTTTTTCATGCAGTAACCTTTATTGCCATATATTTCATTAAAGTTCAACAAAATTTCGTATATAGGATTTTTATAGTATGTTAAAACAATGTTAAAAGTTTAAGTTGTCTGGCTTAAAATTGTTAGCACCTATAAAATATTTATGATGTCAACGCGATACAGGTACTTATAAATATTTAAGGTAAGGCACACAAAATACCTTGTGGATTGTGTTATTTATATGGGTCATATAAAGATTTTAACTAGATAGAAAAGAAAAAGAGTTTAATTTGTAATATAACTTTGAAATAAAGAAGGTAATTTTCACAGTGCGCACAAAAAAATCACAGAAATCAAGTAGAGTACCAGAAACAACATAATAATAATATATTCATGGATAATTTATCGTTTTGAATATAATATCATAAGCATTTTTTAAATAAAATTAGTTTAATTTACGACAGAAGTAAGAATATATATATATTTAAGCTTTCCAAAAGCACTTAAAATTACAGCACGTCATTGTTAACGAAATCGTAGAATCATGAATTCTTAAGACTTTCTCTTTAGGTAAAAAATCCGAGTACCTACTAATGAATTTCTTTTAAGTAAGATGCATTTGGAAAGGAGCATTTCATATTTTCTAAGCTTTGCTCATAAAAACTATCAATTCGTTTTTAAAATCTGTTTCCTTATATCAATTTTGATTGCTGTAGCAACTTTGTTTCCTAAAATATAAGGTTTTCAAAGCAAAACTATCCTCACTTTTGGCAATTTTCATATTGGACGTTTGAAAAAGTTTAAAACTCATTACGAGTGCTCCATTCTGAAACGTTTCAATTTTGTATAGGTAGGTAAAAAATAAAGAGTACTTGAATAGTAAATTGTTTATCAAAATTTCTTTTATGATAAAATTGCAATATATTCCCTGTGTTGGCTGGCATTCTGGAAACGTTATTTTTCAAATGATATTTAAATTATGTACTTGAATAGAGTGGAATTGTTTCAATTTCATGAAATAATGTTAAAAATGTACCGATTTAATAAACCTTTATAGGAATGATGTGTAAATGTTCACTTTTGATGTCAACTTAAATAAAAATATTTGCGGTTCATCTTCAATGTAGGTGAAAGAATATCCGAAAACAACACTCGAGCCAATGCAAAAAGGTCGTAAACATAGACTGGAGCCTCTAGAATACTTAAAGACTTGTATTTCTAAAAAAAAAATGATTTTCGCAAATGTTTTTCTTTTTGAAGGAAAAAGTTTACGCTATCGATAGACAAAATTTAAAAATTTGTTTTTGGGTATCACCAGGAATGTCCCAATTATTTATGGGTGGGATGGAGTGCTGGGCGAAATATAGATGTTGGACATCGATTGAGGTTCCTGTTGCAAAACAAATATTATTATTGAAAATTTAAATTTATTAATTGCATTTCGAAAAAGAACTGAGTAACATCACAAACACTTGTATCTGTCTGCATTGTGTGTGGAAAAATGTTATTTTGCTAGAACAAAGTATTAATGTCACTCTTATACTGTAGGAAATGTTCAACTTTGAAAGGCTTTCCAGATACCCTTGAGCTTTTTTGATGACAATTGCCAATTTACAGGAACTCAACTATTTGAAGGCCAAAAGGTATCGTTTTGTTTGACCGTCTGGGTTTCGAAATAAAGGACCTCAAAGATTCAAAAAAGCAACGACTATTTTTATCTTACGGCACTAGGTAAGATGTTAGTGCTCAAAGGCTTACTACAGAACTAAGTATGACACTTATGACTTTTGTGAAACGATTTCAGTATAAATTTCATCAATTTCGGCAGTTATTGAGTTATATCGAACAAAATGTAAACTCTGCATCGTGAAAATTGTGGATGACTATCCATTAAAATAGATGACGACTTAACAAACTAAACTCCAACTTTTGTTTTCCCATATTTTCCATTCTTAAGACCAACAAATATTTGTGAATAAATAAAATATTCTCAAATACTGTAACTTCATTGATATTAAGTTTGTTGAGCAAATTAGCTCATTTTCAAAGAACCCAACCTTTCTTAGCAAAATACATATTTCTGTCCCGTTTTTTAATTTTTTTTTTTTTTCGTTTTATTATTCGATATATAAGAAATTATTGAAAAATATTGTAAAAAGACTATATTCACTGCTTAGTTGTCTTAAAAAAAGTTTTTCTTACGAATGTTCTTCTGTTAAGATTTCAAAACTAAAAAATTCACAAGCACCGATTTCAAGAGAAGCGAAAGATATCACAGCCACTTAGTTAAATCCTTTATGATGATGTATGTTGAAACCTAGATTAGCGTAAGCGCTACATGTAAGAATGCCTAAAGTATTACAAATCTTCACCACTCAATAATTTCATTAAATTGGTTCATTGAGTAATTTTTGATTTAATGAACCTTAGCGATACCCTTAATTTATGCACAATTTTCCTTGTCTTCATCGTATTAACAAAAAAGGTATGATCTTAAAACTTTGGAAAATGAGCACTCTGCACATTTATTGAATTCATGTAGGAGTTAGCAGCGTTTTTTTCAAAATTTCCAAAAAACAGATCACGTTACGTTGTTAAAATGAAACATGTCGTCGCCTTGGGTAGGTAGAGAAAGGCCATGTACCATGGACTGGATTTTAGTTTTCATCTGACTTGTAACTTATCAAAACTAAAAAGCTTTCAGCGACGCTTCCTTCATTCATTTCACTACATTGTCAAATATACAAAATATCTATTTTTCTCATTAATAAACCTTAAGTCGATTAAAGGTTCAAAAAATTTTATTCTCTCTTACTTTAAACTCCTGCAAATGGATCTTAAGCACAAAAATCAAGCTTTATTTTTAGAAAAAAAAACTTTCCGCAAAATAGTCAACCTGCACTAAAATCATTTTATTGCTTTTTAAACTATAAGCTAAATTCAAAATTTAAGCTGACAGTTAAAAGGCTCATAAAAAATTCCAGTTATCTGTTCAGGGAAGTGTCAAATAACTGACAAAACTTTTATATAATTTTTTTTGTTTGCTTTTGCTACAGTTTAAAGTTACACAGCGTTATATTCTGAAACCCTAAGAAGAAAAAAAAAGTCCACAATGCAAAACAAACTGACACGCAAAATATATAGCAGGTATAACTAAAACAAAAACAACGCCCCAACAAACATATCAGTTATTATGAATTTTTTTTTACTTTATTTCGTTTTCAAATTTTAACCTGAGCAACCCGAAACAACTTTTGTTGTTGTTTTTGTTGTTGTCGTTTGATTACATTAATTATTCAACATGCACTCGCGCGGCGCAAACAACAGTCTAGCGCAAAATATATGAAAATAATAAAAACATTGCTGTAGTATACTTTCAGGCGCAACGCAATTTTTTTATGTTTTTTCCATATATTAAATTGAAAAGAAAAAAAGACTTTTTTCTATTCCGCCTTCAACGTTTGCACGGCAACGCGACCAAATTTCAACTGTATGCTTCACAACAAACACTTGTTTGTTATTCCGTTATTCTATAGAGCGAAGTGAAAGTTTCCGAAAAAGTAATACAGTAAATCGGAAAAATTCTAGCAGTTTGCCACACACACACACCTTGGCACATTTAAACTCATATTCATACGGCGGTTGTTATCAGCTGTGCCGATGCTGCTCGGTGTCAGTGAGCAGGAATCAAGCAAGTGGTTGTTGTCTTTTCTCTGTTGTGTGCTTGCCAGCCTGCCTGTCATTGCTGTGTGTATGTATCTTCGTTTGTCTGATTTTTGTTTTATTTTGGTGCTCTATTCCTCGTTGTTGTTGTTCTTGCTTAAAGAAATTTCACAAAATTTAGTTCAGCAGCTGCTGTGCTGCTGTTGGAACTTTTCGTCTTGTGTTGTGTGTGTTACTGGGACAAACGTCGCTATTATCGTTGCCTGTGCTGTTAAAGATGCGCGCGCAATCAGATGTTTGTCGTCTCTATGGCGCGGCAACGGGCAGGCTCTGTTTTTGTTTGTCTACGCTTTTATTTGAGTTTGTTTGTATATGCACTTGTGTTTGTCTATCTAAATTTCAAGGTGTGTAAATACGCATTTGCTTTTGTTTCTAAATTAATGCGTAGAGTTGCCATAAGCAAAAGAAAAATGTTTTCGAGATAATGTATGTAAAGACCATAGATAGGCAAAGTTTTGAGAGAAATGCAGCCCAACATAAGTACGATCTTGACAACAAAAGAAAAATAATGCAATAAACCAAAAACCAATTCCAAGAATCAAGTCAGAACAACACGAGTGTAGAAATAAAAGTACACTCATCAAAACAAAAGAGAGAAGCTGTCCTCAATGTGCGCATTGTTGTTTTCTTGTGCGCTCGCTTCAGTTTGACTGTTTTTTTTCTGAATAATGCAACAGTAACAATAAAACAAATCTCGTGCATAGCGCGTATGTAGTGAGTGCTTGAGTTTGTTGTTTTGGTTATTTTTCTTAAGAAAGACGAGGTGTTTTTGTAAAGAGCTAAAATTGGCTCATATTTGTTATTTCGCCCATCGCTGTGTTGGACCCAAATTTTTGCATTTGTTACAAATTTTACAAAAAAATCGGTTGAAGAATAATGATACCCGTTGGGTTTCTTCATTTCCTCTGCCATTGAGGAAAGTTTTCAAGGGAAGCAAAGTCTGACGCCTTTAAATTAAATTATGACGGATTGAGAAAGAGAAGTACATATAGCGCTTTAATTACAATAGTTAAAATAAATTTAGTGAAATAAATGGATGACTTGACCATAGGACTTTTCGGAGTGCATTATATTCACAAAAGAGATAAATCACAATCTTGATCCTAAAAATGGGTGAACTACGAGTAACTCTTATAATACTTCAGCAGAAAGCCTTAAAAGTCAAAGGAATAAAAATTATAACATTCACTCGACTGAAGTGAATTCGTATTCAGCGAATATTAAACTTGAATAAGACCAAATTTCAACTCGATTCATCTCAAATTGAGCTGATAACAAGATGAGATCTTTCCATCATAAGGAAACTTTACCCCCATCACTATCCGTCGGTATGATAGAACTTAGAATTTGTTTATCAATAATGTGAACATTTTTATATGATCTGTTAATGAACTTAATGAATTGAAGTTTTTGTGTTACGACGCTAAACGGACAAGCAAAACGGTTTACCCGAAAAACTTCAATCTTTATGAGTTACCGTACTGCATTAAAGTCGAAATTGTACTAAACATTTCGATAAGATTGCGGTTAATGCGGTCAAATTGTAATCGACCATTGGAGTTTAATGTAAAAAATGCAGTGAATTTTCATTTTCAAAACATTTCAATTTATCAAAATTTTCACATTAAAATAAAGGTACCTATATTAATTTTTGCGGATTTTTTTCCGTACAGGTGACGTAGTTACGTTTACGTAAGAGAAATTAAGTGACGCCGAGTTATGTCTTTGGTTTAATATGCAAAATTACACATCTGGCCCGCAATCTGATTCGCTTCTTTGAAATTGAAAACTGATTGAAGAAATATTTAAAATTTTTAATACTTAATACCTTTAAAACTCCAACGCACACCATTCACATCATTTGGCGCTGTTGCACGCGTACATAAATTTGAAATCAAACCATTAAATTCAAATTAAATTTGATTGCGCTCACGTATGCTGCTGTAGCATTTTATACTTGACCAAGTTTTCTCTTTATTAAATTTCCTTTGCAGACATTGTAAATTGCTCGCCTAAGTTAGCATCACATATTAACACACATGCATAATACATATACATACAAATGAAAATGCTTTCAAGCACATAACGGCAGAAGGTAGTTAGTACATACAATACAAATACAAAAGTATTTGAAAATTTATTGATATGTTGCTGCACTTTGCATAATTTTAAGGAAAATTCAATTTGCTTTTTTAGTTCGGTACTTCCTAAAGTAAGTTTGGTAGCACATATACATGCACAAAGGCACACGTATGACTCTCTTAACACATTTGGTGCTTTCTATCCTTTGTAGCTGCTGCTTCCGTTCGTCAGCGCTTGTTGTAGCAAATTTTATTTGAGCTTTTTTTAAATTCTGGTTTTCTGTCTTCACTTTTATTTGTTATCTCTTTTTTGTTGCATTTTTACAACTTGTAGACTTTAAATTTCCAATTTCATGCTTCAATTGATGTCACGTACATACCAGAAAGAAAAGCTCTAAGGTGTGTGGCGTTTTTAATTCTTTTGGTCTTTTCAATTGCATTTTTGTGTTGTGCTTAGTACTTAGTAGTAGTTACAAAATAAAACACTATGAACCTCAGAAAATTTACCATTTAATGTTATAACAAAAAATCAAAGCAAAACTTCTTCTTCAATCTAAACTTGCAAATATTTATGATTTTTGGATTAAATATTTATAAGAAAATTGACGGAACGTACTTTTTCATGTTAGGTATTCGTTTGTTTCGGTATAGTGTTTTTTTTTTCATGCTTGTTGTGTGACTTAAGAGAATGACTTAAATCGTACTGAAGATTTTTTGAAAACCAGCTCCAAATTGAAGTAAAAAAAAAAATCATTAAAAGTATAAAATTTGACTTCATTATTATTGTGTAAAAAGTATCCCGAGTTGTTAAATAAATAAACAAAAATAGAGCTCAAAGCTGTTCCTCAATCAACGTACGCAAAATATATGAAAGACTGGATCTAGCAGTGGAGCCTACTTTAAAGATGACAAAATGCATAATTTCGTTCCGTTTTACTAAACATCTGCAAATACTTTTGATAAAGAATGTCTAACAAATTTTTAGAGAAATGTATGGAGAAACGTGCCAGAGGTGACGATTATTCTAATTATTTTTTCCTTGAGGCACAAAGTGTGTTTGAGAGTGCCTTAGCTTTTGCAACTGTTTCTACTTCTTAAACATTTTTGTCTTTGCTTATAAAAAGGGGACTTAGTTGTAAAAAAATCATTTTCCACTTTTTTCCGATTCGGATAGACGAAACGAGTTGTTTACCATTAACAGCTGCTTTCTCGAAAACTTAATTTCGCACGAAAGCCCCCTTTTCATAGACCAGATGACATAATCCAATATAACGAAGCATCGTTTGGGTCACAAATCATGTCGCGAGTATTTGCACTCACCTGTCTTTTTTTTGTCATAAGAATATCAGCTACTTGTCCTGCCTTTTTCTAGATGGAAGTGTAAAAGATATTTACTAGTGATTGCTCCACAGGGCGAAATTTGTTGTACTACCGAAAACACTTGAGCCTACAATGGCAGATTTTGGAGGGCGGCAAATAAAAATTTAGCTAAATATTATGCCTGCTGCTGTCTTGCCGGTGCTCAATGTACTTGCGCTAAAATTGATATCTGAAAGAATATAAGAAGTCAATATATTATTTATTGATTTTGAGAATCTTTTAACTTACCAATTTTATAGTTATTCTTTGTTTTTGTCTTTTATTTTTACGTTTTTTGTTTTTATTAACTTTTGCCTTATTGTTCTTTCGACTTTCTATTTGCGTGGTTTTGAATTTGACATTAATCTTTTTACTATGCACGGTAGTGCTGGCGAATTTATAGTAATTTATTGTGAATGGGTAGTTTTTTTTCGTAAAGCGCGTTTACAGAGTTTATTATTTTGTGGGTGTTTGTGGGAATTTACTTCAAAGCTGTGGAGTTGTTAGTCGCAAAATTGGGTAGGTATGCTTCAGCTGACGTACGCGAACGCGAAGAGGAAATGAGTAAGTTATTTATGTTTTCTTTAACTTTCTGCTTGCGATTGAGTTGTAGCAGGCGCTATGCTATCGCGAGTGTAAATGATTTTCGTAATGGGGTCTTAGAAAGCTTTTCTGTGGTTTTAGGTAGTTTTTTGTGAGTTTCATTTTTGACGATTTCAAGTTTATGTTCTTTTTGCTTGCAATTGTGTTAAATGTAAAACCGTGATAAATTATTTTATATATATATAAATATTTCATAGTAATGCAAGTCAATACACGCAACCCTAACTTAAAAAACAAAACAAAAATATGAAATCAAATTATCGTGTACTTAATTGCAGTCTTACCGTCTAGTAGCATTTTTTATTGCTCATCTCATTAACAGTTAACTTACGTTCTAAACATTTTGTAAAAACTCTCAGAAACGTTTGCTCCTGTAGCTGCTATGAAAAAGCAATCAACCAGAAATACTGGCAACGAACCTTAAGTAAGACTATAAACAACAACAACAACAACAACAACAACAAGGACAGCAAAAGCAACAACATAAAAAACATGACAGTAACAACAACAACGAAAATACAACGCCAACAATAATAATAGAGCAAGAAAAGCAGCGTGGATCCACAAGTTGTAAGTCACTTAAATGCATAATTATTACAAATACAGCTACAGAAGAAGCAGGAAAAATGGGAAATGACTCAGCTATGTACGTGATACTGTCAACTTTTATTTGTTGCTGTCATTGCCTTGGTAACTTACGTTGTTGCACCACTGTAATATTATAAGCTGGTCGGTCCTATGTAAGAAGTTTGTTTGTTCTCCTTTGCTCTGATTACACACATCCATGCATATGTACATGTGTAAGTGTATATGTATACATATGTTAATATTTTTAACGTTATGGCTGGTTGCTGTTACGCTAAAAATCTTTCGTATTCATCCATTAAGCTAGGGGAATTAATGAATTCAGTCATTCGCTTGATTTGCTCGCTACAATATCGTTACGACAAAAATGCAAAAATTAGAAATTAAGCGCAGGATTGATTGCAACAAAGGGGGAAAATAACTATGTATGTATGTATATATGTGTGTATGTGAAGCCCAATTTCTTTTGGTTTCAGAAATAAAGTTTAAGAATAGTGTCCCTTTTCCTCAAAATAGTACTGCTGGTTTTAAAATAAAAACGCTTTAGAATTTTTTATTTTTTTTATTACATACACATCTTTGGAAGCATTTGAAATGCGCTGCCTTGAATGCTAAGTAGAAGCACATCTTTGGAAGCATATAAATTAAGTTTTCTTGGATCTTGAGTAGAAGCACATTTTTGGAGTGTGCTTCCGAAGAAGCACATTTGACGTGCTTTCCTTAGAACCCGCTTCCATGTTTTCCGTTGGGACGATACTAACAGTATACAAATATTTACTACAAATGCTGCAAGCACACCAATAAGTTTAAGATTTTGTATTGTTTAGTACCATGTGCGCTATTGTTCTTTTCATGAGTAAATTAAAATCACTAAAAACGCCATTTTCGAGAAGAGCATTTCGAAAATTGGCTATAGTGTTTTATTTTATCAAAATCTTCCCGCCTATCTGACTCCAACACTTTTGCTTAACATTGTTCAGTTCCAGAAGCCAACATTTTGAAAAATCCTTACAGCTTAAAAGTAAGAAATCAAAACTTTCAATGACACAGCGTCAAGTAGCGTTGTAAATTGTGCGTTAAATTGAAAAATCCTCCAAAACACCTCAAACTTAATTTGAGCGAGGAGAGAATGGCAACTAAATGAATGCAAACTCAACTGCTGAATGCATGACCTGTCAAATTGCTGGTGAACTAAAGCGTTGATGCAAGAAAAACTGAAGTTTTCGAAGCACGATGAAAACGTCGTCTCTAATGAAGTGCGGAACTAAAGTTTCAAAGTTGAGCTCTCTAATAGCGAGGACACAAAAAAAACAGATATTGATTACATTGCAAAAATTCCTTCAACAAACCCATACTCGCACACCACACTCACTTACCTGAACACACGCATACATACATCAGAGTTAATTACCGGAAAATTTGAGATGAAGTGCAGAAGAAATACGATAAGTTTTTTTTTATTTTGGCAGCATAAAAACTAACAGCAAAAATAAAAACTCTTTTTTTTTTTCCTTCTTTTCCTTCTCGTGTTTACACTTTGTGTGCACTTGCACGCGTGAAAATCAAAACGTTTGGATATTATTGAAGTTTTATAACATGCTGGATAGCAAAAAAATCAATTCCAAAGTGTATAAAAGTACACAGTGGGATAAGTGATTGAAATGACAGGACAAATACAGCGCGGAAGTCAGCGGCAGGTGGACAAAAAGATTTATCCCTTGGATAAGGAGTTGGTTCCAGAGAGACTTTGGCGAGGTATATTATTACGTCACTCAGTTTTTATGGGGCCATGGATACTTCCAGATGTATCTACACCGTATGGATAAAACAGAGCACCTTTTCTGTACATATGGAGACTCTGATGAAGATGACGTAGAGCACATCATCTTCAACTGCACTCGATGGAACAACAAACGCGCATGCTTAGAAGAATTTGTCGGCCAGTGTTCCGCTAACAACGTGAGAAAGGATGCTGCAGAGCGAAGAAAACTAAAATGTAGTTGCAGGATTTACTGAGGACATTCTCAAATAGAATAAGTCGGACGTGGATGCAGGTATATGATCATGGGCTCTACCCCTTAGTAATGCTGAAGCAATCCCAGGATAAATGGAGGCCTAAAAAGAGGGTGTGTGTTTCAGTAAATTGACACACTCTGAAGCTTGTGACGATAGCTTCAGGTCAGTGCAGTGCAGGGTTAATGCAATGCATTTCCTACAACCTCTAAAACACCTCTTTATTTCTTCAAGTCGAAATAACTAATAGTTTTCGAGACAATGTCAAAATTGTCAAAGCATTGAACTAACATACTTTGAATAGGTAAAAGCTTCTAGTACCTACACAGCTTAATACCAGAATTTAGTTTTTTGTTTTCATTATTTTCATCGCATCAATCACTTTAAGGATTTGTCCCATTGTGCAATGAATTTTATTTTTATACACTGCCAGCAGAGGCATAAAGTTTGAGCGGCATTTTTGGGGTTAGCCATTGTTTGGATTTCAATGTGGCTTAGTTTGAGTTTTATTTTGGGTTTGAGTTTGAATTCTTGATTTGGACTTAAGTTTGAGGGGCGTTGCAATAAAATCGAAATCACATCGCATCAAATTGAATTGAATTACTTTCATCTTTTAGGATTTTTTTTCCGTGGCATTTTTGTAATGCCTTCTAGTTTTTTTTATTGGTTTCATAAAACTTCTTTTTTTTTGTTTATTGCTAAATATTTTTCTGCCGCTGTTGTAGCTGTTTTTGTAATATATATTATCGATTTCGCAGCTGCACTTTCCCGCATTTCATATGCTCTATGTTTATACATCTCAGTTATGGACACGTCAATGTCTCTGATGAATTTTTATTCACTCAGAGGTATAAAAGTAACTAAGGATATTTTTTTTTCTCAGGAATACTTGGGCAATCTTATTTTAGTTTCTTACGCTACTTTTTTTTATCCACTTTGCTTGTAATTCCTTGTGGAACTCGTAGTGAAGTATTAAAGCATAGAAATATAAATAAAATAAAAATTATGGATAAAGTGATTTATTTGTACGTCCTTATTTTGTAGTCTTCTGGAATTTTCCCTTATGTATACACATATGTACACATACACACATATGAAATAGCTTAAATTGGTTGAACATTTCCTAGTTGGCAGCAAAGGCCACACCGGGTGGGTGAATTTTTTTAATTATATAGGCTTATGTTAGTTACTTCATGGTAATGAATTTAAGATTCCAAAAATAAGTTATATATGCAAACGTTATGAGCCGCCCAAAAATATCTCAGATGAGTATGATAGCTTGCTTTTAATTTGACTTGAGATTTAACAAAATATTGAGCAGGTCTCAGTGAAGGACATCCACAAAAAGAGACATCAATTGTGAACAGGTTGAAAAAATTATTGTACATGAGCTAGGGTTATTCGATCTCTTAAGGAAGTATCTTATTGGCATTTACGTAAAAATTTCGGTTGACTCAATCGATGGCGAATGATCAAAAATGCTTTGGTCAAAGTACCTCTAAAGATGGTGTTTTGTCAAAAAATTTTTATTGTACTTATTGATAGAAAAGGCCACAAAAAATGGTGAGAAGATTCAGTGCTGCTCAACTTTGACCATTGAGTATGCATCTATTCTCAAAAGAAAAAAATATTTTACTAAAAGATTGTATTCTTTTGATTTCTAAATCATCTCGTAATTTAAAGCGTTCTCTTAAAGAACGAAAAAGGAAATGGGTTTTGTGAGATTGTCATTTGATCCCTAAAAGCTTACGTCTCAATCAGTATACAAAGAATATATCTAAGTTCACTTTAACTTTTTAACTCAGCCTTAAATTAATACCACAAAATTATAAAATTGTTCTATCCTATATTTCAGTCAATATATCAGAATGCCAAGCATTTTATCAAACACTCTATCTAAATTGTTAGCATATTTTGTAATTTGTTAATGCTTTAGGTGAACTTTTAATTTACTCCTTTCGCTTTGCGTTACCAATATGGCAGTGTTACAAGTTTTTTTTTATTATTTGAAACTTTTCTCATTATAAGTTGAACATATTAAGTCATAAGCGTTTGCAACAATTGTAACGCAGCAACACAACATCAAAACCAGCTATTACATGAGCAACAAAAATTATTGCTGAAAGTGCTAAAATCAGATTAGACAAATAAAAAAAACGTTCGAAATTAAAAACTTTTTCGTTTCAGAAAAAAAAAACAAAAAAACTTGCGTGAGCAGCATTATTAATTTAAAAGGTCGTCGCACACACGTGTGACTCACTTTACCTATGCAAAAGTGTTAGATAAGGTGGAAAACTTTTGTACAATACATTGCGTGTTAATAATGGGTGATTTTTCAAGCATTTGGTTTTTGATAATTGAAAAAAGAACAGAAATTTTGTAAAAATGAAGGAAATATTTATTTAAAGCGATACATCAACTCCTTTCATTTACTTTTTAAAGATTATTTCATGTAAATGTTGCCCGCGGCTATGCCTGAGGTAGTTCATTCGTGAGCTCAAATTTTGGCATACTTTTTCCAGCATTTCGGCTGGTATCTCACCAATGGCAGCTGTAATGATGTCTTCCAGCGCTGGAATTGTGGCTGGCTTGTCTTTGTACATGAGAAACTTCACGTTACCTCACAAAAAATAATATAGTGGGGTTAAATCATACGATCTTGGCGACTGCTCCAAAACGTGAGATTAATTGCTGACCAAACTCGCCTCTTAATAGATCCATGGTATCGCTTGCCGTGTGTCATGTGGCACTGTTTTATTGAAACCATACATATGTCAACCAAATTCAATTCTTGCAAATTAAAAAATATCTTCCACCTTAATGTATATCTGTGCTTGTGCTTAAATATGTGAGTGCTCTGTTACATTATTTTATTATTCTCTCACTGCTAACGTCTATTTCTTAGACGTTTTGAGTTTTCATTTAAATTTTTTTTCCATTTTTATTATGATCTCGTCTGACATTTTCACGCACCCGCAATTTTTAACGTTTAATGTCATTTGTTTTTTATGCAGTTCACTACAAGTTGCTGCGGCTTTCACCATACTTTTTCTTAGCACTCCAAACTTTTCTATCTTTGCTTTATCATTTCCGTTTCCGCTTTTATTTTTTTTTCTCAGTACGAAGTTGTTTGTGTGGTTGTTACCATCATAGCCATCATCATTTAATGTGTTGTTGTAATTAAAATTCATGTCATCGTTGGTTTTTGACAGCCAACCAACGAGAGCAACGCAAATTTTCAGCATTATGAAAAAGAGGTGAGAGAGAGAAAGATGAAGATTTTATGAGTAGTAAAAAAATGCTTTACTAAAAATACTGACATTTTAGCTGTAAGGACTGATTGCAGTTTATGATAGATTGCCGCACATTAATGTCATTATTATAGCACCGCGTATGCGTGTATAGTAAGTGCTTTGTATGTGTGTGTAAGTTTTTGATTTTGTTAAAGTCTCTACGGAAAAATGAATCACCCTATTATGCAGCTTGGATCTTTTAGTTTGAATCAACGGATTACTTAATTTGTGATCCACATCAATAAAAAACTTTACCATGCATTGGAAAGGATCACAGGCTTTGAATTTTTACTTCATTCATTCTATCAGTGGGTAAGTTGTGGCTATCAAGCTGACAGGGTTTGGGTTTGAGCGCAATTAGAAGCATTAGTGTTTCCATATTGTTCTCATGGACTCTAGGAACTCCACAAAACTCCTTGAACGTGTACGTTGAGTGACAAGTGATTTCAATGCTCTCCAACATTTCCCATTGACTGTCATTCTATCAAAAACGGTGTGTTCCATTGTAGCTGCAATTTGAAGAGCTCATTTATTTTTCTGTTGGGTTGCTGTTAGTTCATTGTTTAAGTGTCATATGCGTTTGTATGTGTTTTGATAAACTTTTGCCTTGTAAAAAGTGCAAATTATTTTAATAATAATGACGCCTTGCCTTAACTTGCAATTTTTCATACTCAATATAAATTTTAAAAAAATTACACTTAACTTGACCTCCATTCATAATTTGCATTTTTAATGGAGCAAAATAAAGGGTGATTCAATTGAAGTTTGCAATTAGCGTGTGAAAGAAATTGCAATCATTAAAAATTAAAGTAGATCAGATTTTTGTATACATAGCTTTGGTATTTTTTAATGTTTATCAATCTCTTTCAACTCACAAAGATTTTTCACATATCCTCCACCAATTTAACATTTATTGGAATTTTCAACCTCTTTGAAATTGTTTCCAGATATTTCATATTTTATCTACATATTCAGTTTTTTTTAACTGTATTTTCTAACCATTTTAAAATTTTTACAAATTTTTCGACTTTTTCAACATTTTTTGGTCCCATCAACTTTTTGTGTAATTTTTCAAAATTTTTCGACTTATTCAACAATTTTTAATTTTCCATATCTATTCGACTTATTCAACCTCTTTAAATTTTTTTTTACACTTTTTTGATTTATTCAACTACTTTTGAGATTATTCAAGAGTTTGTAAAAATCGCGACTCTTGGCGCCACTGCTATGGGAACATAAAGAACAGAAATATCTTGACGGAAGATCTTCTGCATCCGCTACTATATTTTCTTAAAAAGAAAAAGAAAACAATGTCAGTGCCTGGACTTTATATAGCAAAGGTTGCCTGAGGTTGCCTGAGTAATCGTAATCAATGTTAAGGTAGCTTATACGCTTTTTTGAACATTCACAAAGTTGAAGCTTTCAAAAATGAATCGGTCATTTAAAAAATATATTTTTATTGTTAATCGGTCATTCAAAAAACATATTTTTATTCTTAGTCATTTACGTAACAAACGTTTTAATCAGCTACATACGCACCTTATCATTGCGTTTGATCGTAAATCATTTGGTTTTAGTCTTTTTATGCAAATTTTCGTATTTTATTTCATATAAAACTGTCAAATCAATGTGTTGTCAACCATTATCTTACTACATATTTGCTTTTACTTAATTGACATTACGTTGTCATTGGGTTGTTTGTTCATTTTTTATGGCATATACACACACTTACATGCGACTAATGATGTAGATAGCTGGCAATTTGATAACCCTTTCACTATGCGACTTTAGTCTATTGATAGAATCGGAGCTGTGAATGAACACTTTTAGTAATTTTCCTTAATGCATGGAAAGAGAAATTTTTTGAACATTATCAGGGAACATGTGTTACTTTCAATTCCAATAATTGGCCTGAAATTAAGTTGAATTTTTGTATTAAATATTTGTTTGTGCATTTACCTGCTTTGCTATTAGCGCTATTTGATTTGATTGATAAAAAATTGCATAATCACTATTAAGGGTATTGTTGTTGTAGATAATATGTAGATAAAATACATTTGTTAATATGATTATAAGTTTTGTTATAACCATTAGGATTAGCCTGCGTATAAATTTGTGTCTTACAATCGAAGGTATGAGCCTTATTTGCTTAACAAAATTTAGCATAAATATTTCATCATTATTCAATAATGATATGAGCAAAGATTTCTTAAAAGCACATAAATAAATTATTACTTAAAGACGATTTCTTTAGCACACATACTTATATTAGGTACTTACGATTTGGTAATTATCAATATGTGAGTCTTTACAACAAACAAATATTTATACCAATTTAACTATAATTTGGGTATTATTATCAAATATACAATTATATATCACTATGAGTTATCTTTTTAGCCTGCATCAAATATACTATTTGTTAACTTTTGCCAAACCTTGATAAATGCAATCAAATAACTTTCCCTGTGTAGATAAATAATTATTCTAATTTCATATCTGAAATTTGATTTAAAAATTTTACTTTCTTATGTATTTTCTTAATATCCTTTAATTAAAATTTTAAATTTCATAGCAAAAAGAAAAAAAAAATGACTAATAGCAAAATCCTTAAGGAGATGTTTTTTCCATTATAATAACAAGATAAAGGTTATGTGTTTTATTTAATGTTTTCATAATACCCATATCTGCGCTTATCAACGTCCAATTAAATTTTTAAGATTATTTATTAACAAGCTATTGCTAGACAATTGAAAAAAAATACTAAGATAACAACAGTACCTTAGCGTTGCACAGTGGTATATTCTAACGTACTGATGTGCACAAATCTGTTACGTGACCAATTCACTATGACAGTAAGAGGATTTTGGCATGAATGTGATTCATCAGTCTTAAAATTGAAAATGCTGAGAAGAAAAACTTTATTTTGCAAATAACTTTATGTAAATCAATACAGATTTTAACATTTTTTTTGAAAGGCTATGGCTCTGATAGTAGCGACATGGGATTAACAATATTGAATCGAAAGTCGAAAGCATAAAAAGATTATAAATTTTTTAATTCTTATATTTAATTATAGTCAACCCAGTTATACGGCTCTTGGCTGATCCGGCGCCCCTTGCAATCTGACATGCCATTTGCATACCTTAAGTACCGATTTCATATCAACATTTTCATGATTTGTCGAATTACAATGTACTCTTTTTTAAAAATTTCCGGACTACAAGGGGGCAGCAGTCTATAGTCCGACAAATTTGATTATCTGAGACCACCTTGCAACACGTTTGTTGGACTACCGCGGGTTGGCTTTATTAATATTTTTGAAGCATACACTTCAAGCTCACGAAGTATTCTTATGATTCGTCATTATTTTCTAATGTCTTCAAGCTGCATCATCATAGTCAAGCTCTTATTATTACTTTTTCATAAATTTCGCAGCCTCTTAAATGTGTTTACACAATTTTGCTCATAAATTTGTCAGAATATAACACTGTGCAACTGTCAGTATTATAGAAATAACGATGATCCTATGGATGTTAATCAAAACGATGGAATTAGTGATAATAATGGCTTTGCTGGTGTTTATGACGAACGATGTACTTTATACAAAACATTTACTCTCAAATGATGGAGGTAACTAGTTCTTCAAATTGAATCACACCTGAGAGAAGAAATTAATGTTATTAATTGTCTCAACAGGTCGTATGAGTAACATTTAATAAAACAATTTTGTGCGAAAAATATCTGGAATTGAGTTTTCCCTTTCTTTCAAGAGAACAAACGATATGTAAAGAATATAATTAAGGCATCATGAAGTCATGAACTCATAGATTTTCACCACGAAAATGCACTATCACACGAAGCCATCGTTATGCAAAAGTTTTAGGGACGAATTGAACGATTGTCATGAGCCAAGAACTGTTCTCACCTGATACATAAGATTTTTTCTTATACCCGAAGTCAAAAATATCACTTTGAGGAGAATAATTTGAGTGTGTTGAAACCTAAAAGCAAATTAGCTAAAGAAGCTGATGACTATTCTTTCAAAAGGCTTAGAAAGATGTATGAAAACTGCGTCTGTTTAGAAGGCGTCAATATAAATTTTGATAAGCAAAACAATATTTTTCCGTTTATTTAACAATAACAATTTAACAATTTTACACAGAATTAAAGTTAAAAAATATTATTCTATATGAAAATTGAAATGTTTCAACTTTTTTAAAGTTGTTATTCCAAATTGTTCAAATAATTTTCTATAAAGACCTTCTTTGTATCAAATTCTATATTCGAATTCTTTTGAAATCAATTCTATAACGCAATTTCCTTAAGCAGTCAAATTCCATTGTTTGCTAACGAAATTTATTTTTAGAAAATTTAACTTTTAACCTAAAAGAACAACATTTACCAACTAGAAGCAGAACACAAGCATCAATCTTTCAATGCCACATACACTTTGCCAACCACACCATCAACTTCAAAATTCTAACAGCCACTTAATACGGTTAAGAGCTTTTGCCTGTGTATTCTCCACTATGTTGTTTTGTAATCTGTCGATATCGATTTGACTGATGCTGTTGTATTCCCATGGCATGGCTTTTTAATGTCAAACCTTCCTTTGCAACATAACAATTTGAATTTAGTTTTGAATAAAATTGGATTTTAGTTTTGTAAAATTGTTATCAGCATGGGATCTCATAGTTAGATTTTGGATTGATTTTGATGGAATGTGTCGGATATGCTTACACAATTTTTTTTCTTTTTCAATAAAATGTGGAAGGTTTTGCGCCATGTATTAAACTTGAAATTACATTTTTAGCTTTGCTGGAATGATGTTTTGTTTTATTTTATTCTTGAACATGACGTATGTGTAACTTTAAATTCAAAATTTTCGGGCGCACATAAATATCAACTCAATTGAGTGATAGAGTTTTAATTATAATTTAGGTTTCTTATACAGGGTGCCTAAGTTGACATAAGATTAGCGCGTGCCTAGATTAAATTATGCAATGCTACATATAGCATAATTGTATAACTGGACGTTTAAGACTTAGTGCTTTGATTAACTTTAAACAACATTTAGTTTCACATAAATATTTTGAGCAGTAATTCATAAAACAGCTTTCATAATGGGTGGCACAAATGCTATTCGAAATATTTATTATAGAAAAACCAAATTCTCCTATTACATCAAGCACGGACTTACTGCTGCAGAAAAAAAAAACTATTAAGGGTTTTATGTATGGCCTGGCTACAAATTAAATACCCTACACTGCCGTAATGCTCGAATCGTAATTCTACATAGTATAGTAGTCAGATTTCTGTATAAACATTATAACACACAATTCTGGTCTAATGCTAACTTCTACCATGAGACATTTCACGCCAAGTTTCTTGAAAAGCTCTTAAAAGTTATTACTTCTATGGAATCTATTATTTCTGCTTGTTAAACTCTGCTCGCATTCCGTTCCTCATTTTGTTTTATTCAAATTATCGCTTGCAAGTCTTTTTAAACCTTAAAAGTTTAATTTTCTATGCGAATTTTTTTCTGTGCAAGTGCTGCGCTTCTTACGTGCTAAACGGTTCAACGATCAAGTAGTTGCCGTTGGGAGGATTGCTCTTATAAGCATCAATACAAAGCTCCTCAACATTAGCAGTGTTTTTTCACATAAGTCGACGAAAATCAACAGACAAAAACACGCCTACTTCCAAGCACACAATAAGAAAGTGAATGTATCCTGCTTGCAGTGCTTTGCCCAACATTGACTTCACTTACAAAGTTAATTGATGAAAAAGCAAAACGATTTCCCATGAACAAAAAAACAAATAAACTGAAAGAATATTCAAGGTATTAATTGCTTTCAAAACAATAAGAAAAAGAAAAAATTCCAATAAAAGAAATGCACACGCATTCCATAGGCATTTTTACAACTTCCTCGAAAAACACAATTGTTTACAACAGACAACGTATAGATTGATATTTGTTTGTAAAGATGGACAGACCGACAATAAAAATCAGTGTTTAAAAATTCATAGCAAATGAGTAAACAATTTTGGAAATTGGCCAAAATCAATAAATAAAAACAAAAAGCTGAAATAAAAAGAATCAACCAAGACACAGCGTCAAAATGCTTTGCAATCCAATGAGGAAGCAGTAAAGCTCTACCTGCAAATATGTTCCTGCTAAGTATTCATTACTTTTTTTTCTGTTTTAGCTTTAGTACGCCGCTGCCTATGGAAAAATTTATTTTGTGGTTACGACTTTATGAACACTTTGTAGATACAAAAAAAAAATACTTTTTCACGCGAATAGCTTCTGGGTTGTAATTTAATTTTTATTATGGCATTTTCAAAGCAAAACAGTTTAAGGCAGGCAGCTTGATTTATTTTATGTGCGTTGGAAAGCGATTATCTGAATGCTAAGGAAAATAAACAAAACCACGTTTGGTTATTTCAAATGAGCGTGAAAATTTTTATTCGATTTTTATAATGAATTTTTAATTTTTTCTTTTGGAAATTTTGTAATAAAATGCTGGGAATTTTTTTTCTATTTTCGTTTAATAGCAATATTTTTTAGCCTTTGATAGATTAAATCGTTTTTAAAATGTTTAAGTTTGTATTAAGCTTTACCTTTTTGAACATGAAAATGCAAATCTCATGTGAAAACGAGTAAAGGTGATATATGAATGCTACTTTGTGGAAACGCATTACTATCGCATATTATGATTTGCTAAGTACATCGTTTTAGAGTGTCGTAAGCTTGCTTAATAGATCTGCACTTAAGCGTTTTACAAATTGTTTTATTAATCTAAGAAATTTTATATTACATACATTACTTTCCTTACTTGATATCAATTTAATAAAAAAATCGATTTTTTCCAGAGCTAAAACTTTTTTATAATGTGATATCAAAACTCTTTGTATGAGCTCATGCGATGGAACGTAAATAATGAAACAGCCCATTTTTCCAGTTGAACATTTTTAACTTTAATATAGCTGACCTGGCCTACCAATAAAGATTTAACAGCGTCTGTCTGTCTTTATTGGTAGGTGCATATATAAAAGTTACGGCCACAAATGAGTTTCAAAGAAAAAAATGGGCAATACCATGCCTTCAATATGTGAATAATAACACATTTTGTATATATCAGCAACTATTTGATGTAGATGAATGGGATTTGGAACGTATGGAAGACAAAGGCATACAACGTCTGTCTTTATTGGTAAGTGGGGCGATGAGTTTAACATAGTCTTTGCCTTTTATACGTTCCAAGTCCCATGCAGCTACATTAAATAGTTGCTGATATCTACAAAATGTTGTTTTATTCTCATACTGTACTGCATGGGTACTGCCTATCTGCTTTGAAACTTATTTTTGGCTGTAACTTTTATATATGCACCAAGTCCCATTCATCTGCGTCGAGTAGTTGATGTGATATGATGAATTTAATTTTGAAGGGCGTGTCATCGCTCATTTTTTGAAACGAAACTTTGCTAAAAACTTACCATAGATAATCAGAGCATTTAAAAATCAATTGTGAAATCTTTGTTGAATTCTATTTAAACAAATACTTTTTTATGAGGCCCACTCTAAATAAAAGTTTTTTGTAGCTTAAGCTATAGCTCTTATAAACGCAACATGACTTCGATTCGATGTGAATCGATTAACCAGTCTTCGTGAAAATGATATTTTAAAAATACTTTTGTATCAGGCCCACCCTAAATAAATGTTTTGTAGCCTAAGCTATAACTCTTATTATAAAAGCTACGTCGTGTAGATTCGATTCGCCGGTCTTCGTGAAAATTATATTTTCAAAGTATTTTTGCATGAGGGTCAGCCTAAATATAAGTTTTATAGCCAATGACACTCGCCTGATTGATGCTAACATACTGTGGAAATTTCATCAAATTCGGCCTGATAGTTTTCGCGTCCATAAAAGGCAAATAGACAGACAAAAACTGAATTTTATATATCAGATAAACTTCTTACCTGATTTAAGGTCTTAAGCATAATAGCTAAGTAGTCTAATAGCTTTAGTAACTCAACTTTATTATTATTATATTTTGAAAAAAAAATCGACTTTCATGGGAGTTGTTTTTTTTTGTACGTGGGCTTACGGTGTAATGTTCATATAGGAGGTACCGCACCCATTACTGCAATCTTATTCATTTTTGTTATAGTAGGAGTTAATGGTTACCAAAAGCTGAGTAACTTAATGGCTCGTGTAACTTTTTTTAAGATGACTGTGAATTTTTTTTGAAGTGAAAATACGCCTTTTTATAATATTTTGCCATTAAAGAGCTTTTTACTTCAATATTTTTTTGGTCTCAAATTAACTTCTATTCTTGAATTGTTTCTTATGTTTCAAAATAATTTTACACAATAAATTTATGGAGAAAGTTTTTGTTTGTGTCAAAATCATCACACCTACTTTTAAATTTTGTCTGATTTTTTTTTTGTTTTATAGCCAGTGTCAATGGCGTTACTACCTGCTAACAATAACTTTTATACACAAAACTTTTACAGCTTCTTGTGCAAAACTTTTTCGCTGAATAAAATGCATTTACCGGCATAATTGAATCTACCTTTGATGTACAAAATTTACGTTAAAAAATTTGTCAACCATTTTACACTCAATTTTATATTTTTATTTTGTGCTTTATTTTGTTATCATATTTTATCGATCCATTTGGTCAGTTCCAAAAAACCAAAGCACACTAAAACTGAGTGTATTTTGCTTTTGTTTTTTCATTATTTTTAGGTTACCACAAATTTGTCGTCACTTAGCTGCATTGTTCATAATCTTCTAGCCCCAAACATATCTGTCAGTTTCATTCAACTCCCACCCACATCGTCAACCATTTAAAGAATCCTCACTTATTTTTTTTGTTTGGTTTTTTTTGTGAGGCAACGCATGTCAAAACGGCCGTGCCTTATCGCCCTTCAGTTAATTCTTTATCTTTGAGCTCGTAATCGCATTATCAACGCGGTAAAGGAACACAAACTAAAGTAGGGCGTCAGTAAGAGCTAAAAGTGGAGTATAACATTGGAATACAATAAAATTGTCATCAACAAACAATGGGCTATTTTTACAACAATAAAGTGCAAGCGCAGTGTGAATGGTGGTGGTGGTGGTGCGTCTAAACAAAAATCTAATTTAGTTATTTTTATTGAAAAAAAAAAACCCATATGAAAAAACACGCACATTGAATTGATTTTCTATTCAATTTTCGTTGGCGTTGTGTTTTAGTTGTGTGCGTTATTTCAAAATTTTCTGTATTGGTGGAGCTTGCTATAAGGGAAGGCGGGGCAAAGCGATAGACTTAACGGGCTAACCAAGTTTTCACGAAAAATTAATATTTCGCAGAATTAAATATGTAGTTCAATTTATATGGTATATATTAGGGTTATTAGGCTCATTATTTTCTCAAGAGAAGATATTTATTATTGCGATGCAGAAGAAAAATACGTTTCTAGCGCTTTTCCCCTCAGGTGAGGTAAAGCGGTATATACGTTGTATATATAAAAAAAGATAATTATACATTTGTTATAATAAGTTTGTAAAATTAAAAATCATAATTTTTGTGTGTGATGAATGGCCGTTCAAAAGTAGCAGGACTGGATAAAATTACAGAACCTAGTGATGTACAATACCGCTTTTCCCTACCACTCTGCCCCCATTACCTATGCAAACATACAGTCGCGTGAAACAAAAACTTATCAACATAAACAAATTATTGCCAACAGAAATGAATGTCACACTTCTTTTTTTTTAATCATTCGTATAGAATGAATTTTTTTAAGTAGAAAATTCTCGAATTTTACATCGACCACACTTATTTTGATGAACTTCGTAGCTCTCGACAGCAGAAGGTCGAAATGACACTATAACTTGGCAGTGACATAAGCACTACTCAAACACAAATTCCTTATTATATCATTAGATGGCGTTGCAATGCATGGACAAATATACCCTTTGTACTGCTTTTCCCCGTTTTCCTCTATTTATATATCTGCTTAAAAAGTAGATTTAAAAAAGAATTTGGTATGAAAAAATTTTATTTTAGCCCACATCCCAAAAATTCGTTCGTAAATTCGTAATATCTTTTAAGAAAACCTTAAGTGTTCCAATTATTAAAAATGTAGCGCTCTACAAAAGAACAACGGGCTTTCATTGCAAAAACCCACTGCAAGGATGAGCAAAGTTACTCTGAGACCGCTCGCAAAATACGCGGATTCACCAATGAAGCGCATTTTCATCTGAATGGCTTCGTGAATTTCGGAGCTCAGAAAATCCTCACGCGATCCACAACTAGCAACTGTGTGGTGCGGATTTTGGTCAAGTGGCGTGTTTGGGCCGTACTTTTTTCAAAATTACTGTGAACTGCATTCGTTAAAGGAACGAAAGTTCTTGGGGTCCAAACTGAACGACATGTGGTTTCAGCAGAACGGCGCCACCTGCTACACTGCACATGAAACAATCAATTTATTGCAGCAACGATCACCAGGCCAAATCATCTCAAGAGATTCTGATGTCAACTGGCCACCAAGATCACACGATTTCTTTCTTTGAGGCTCTGTGAAATCTCGAGTTAATTTGAATACACCAGAAACGATTTCTGAGCTCAAGGCCGAGATCCAACGCGTCTTTGGTGAGATACAGCCACATCTTTGTGAAAAAGCCTGGAAAATTTCATGAAGAGAGCAATCGCAATCGAGCAATTTTGTTTCGTACTTAATCGGAACAAGTTTACTTGGCAATGCAATAAAAATATCACAACTCGTTAAAAAAAATGTGTTTTTATTTTTAGATGAAAAAGTGCACTCATATTGGGACACGCTTTACATGGCTTCTACCGCATCTATGAAACTCAAAGTCAGCTATGAATATTTTATATTATTACAAGAAAATGCCATCATTTTTTGTCCTTTCATTTGTATAAAAATGTTTTTAAGTATCAGCAAATGCTATACATCATATGAGCATAAAAATGACATTGCTATGGACACTTGAGTGCAGACAGAGAGATGCAAACAGATAAACAAAGTCACAGCATTGAACGAGAATATGCAACCAAATGCTCAATCAAAAACTACTGATGTCAATATAAAGAATGAAAACATTTTGATGCAGAAAAAGCCCCAGGAGAAATTCATAAATAAATGCATGTTAGAGTTCGGAAAAAGGAACGAAAAAGAATATGCTTTGAATGCGCAAAAAATGATATTACCTTAAAATAAAAAATATCAAAATGCAGATTTGCTAGCAGTGCACCATTTTTGTCCGCTGTGTATTCTAAAATACGAAAAACTAGTAAGAATATTAATTTGCCCTGCCAAAAATTTGATATATCCTGCACTCTATTAAGAGTTAAGGTGTGCGTAGCTGCTTTAGATTACATACGTACGAATACTTTCAAATAGCAACCACGCACGTTGCGTTGTGCTACCAGCAAAAGGACGAAAAGTTCCTGTGCGGAAAATATAAAAATTAGATGTCAACAATTTTTGAATAAATGTGTTAGTGTATCGTGTTATAATATTTGCTTGTATAAGCGGTTCCACGCTTTTCTATTGAAGACTAATGGTATTTCAAATAATTTTTAGTAGTGGAGTCTAGTCAGTGGTTCAAGTTTAATTTTTATACCTTTTCTCAGTATTAAATCCATCCATATTTCATCAAATTGGTTTATGTACCAATTTTTCGAAATGGTTTAGTTGTGAAAATATATTTTCCTCAGGGCTTAATCTCTCTCTGTACCAAATATTATCAAAATAGATCTATTAGTTTAGCCGTGAAAGGAATTTTCCTGTATAGGCTTGGCACTGCCTACTATTTGAAAAGAAATTGCATTCGGTACTGTCCCTTTTTACAACCAAATAATAATCAAGCAGTGAGGTTGTGTTATGGCAGCTAAAAAGGGATGGAACCTTCACTTATTGATACAATGATTTTCTAAAATTTGGTTGCGATATCTCAAGTAACTCTCATAGAGTGAAGTTTCATGTGGACGGTATGCCTAGTCCACCGATTTCACATATTTGCAATGCCATAAGATAAGATTCAAAATGTATCAAATTTCATTAAATTACCTTGCTTGGCTTTTCCGTAATTGATATTACCAGACAGTCGGACAGACAAATGGACATGGTTAAATCGATTCAGAAGGTGGCACTGATCAAGAGTACACATGCTATTCTATACCTACCACACCCATTGTATTCATTACAAATAGAGTAAAAAACTGCATATGTATTGTACATATGTATGTACGATATGTACCTTGTGTGTAGGGTTTAAAAAAGAAAAATTAATACGGTTACTTGTTATCAAATTCATAATTTCCAATTGGGAGGAAGCTCCCATGAAGTAAGAATTATTAAAGTGCTAATAGCGTTTTTAGGAAGGATATGTAATTTTCATGCTGTGTTGTACAAACAAATGGGATTGCGGTAAGTTCAAGAAAATTGCAATTAGTTTATGTAGGAGTCTTAACACAAATGTCAAACCCGTAACAATTTCTTGATAGAATTTTAATTTTTGTATTCATTAATTCATTTACTTTTACAGTAGAAAAACATATTTTTAACTTTCTAACGAAAACTTATTTCTTTTCTGTTACAATTGGGACATGAATAACCAACTAGCCTATATATTTGAGGAGTTTACTCTATGTTGGCCTTTCATGACTTCCACTGAAACAGTAATATTTACTTGTGAATTAAAGAACCAACTATCCGTTCAACTGTGCGTGCTGAACTTCAGAAATACCAAGATGCTCACATAGCATATCTAGAAGCGCACTTAATACTTTGTCCTTACGCAGAAATCACCTGAACTTCATTGTAATGTACTTCAATTGAATTTTCCATTTCAATAGGAAACATCGTAGCAACAAAACATCCATTTGGTGTTTCAATCAATTATATTTTTAAGCTACTCTACTGCACAGTGGGGCACGAGTGTTTGAAAATCAAAAGTTATTCATCTCATATCAATTTTTTTTTTATTATTAACGTTTTTTATGGTTTTTTTATGAAAATTATATACCGTGCAATGCATCCGCAGATCAAGCTTGTGTACATTGAGTGGTCAGCACGTTTCATTTATCCGTTTGCTTTCGTGAGTGTGTCACTGTGTTACGCTGTGTGCACAGTCGTGACGAGTGCCATTTTTTCTTTTCTTTATTTACAGCGTGCAAATAGCCGCAAAAATTGTTATATGTCAGGTGGTGAAAAAAAAACTCCAAATTTTTACTTAATATGAAAAAAAAGCGAGAAACTCAAAAACAAATATGGCTGCCATGACCATGTCATTTCCTGTCACGTCCTTGTCAAATGATATAAATCAGTTGTGAGTGATACCAAGGATATGTCCATTGTGTCCACATGTGTAGGTGTATTTTTTTATTTCTTAGTTTGTGTACTCACAATTGACTTGTGTCTCCTTTTGTTTATCTTCATAACTGAACGTCAATGTGTGTACCAAGTGTGAGTGTGTGCTGTTTTTTTGTGTGCATTAGCAATTATGTGACCATAGCAAATTGAAGAATTGAGTGAAAAGTCAGCAATGTAAGTAGCATCTTCAATCACACAAATCAAAGAGGATGCAATAGACTGATTCGATTTGGAAAAAAAAAATTATTTCGTTTCTTTTTGGGTTATGTTGAATAAGACTACAAAATTTCCTAGAAACTTTTAGTTTGTATTTCAAATTGCGGCGATTTTCTCTATCTATGCATATTGTGATTCCTTAGTATGAGCTCGATCGGCTAAATCTTTTTTAAAGTTGTTTACTTTTAAATATAGTTGCAGCCAATCTTCACCAAAACATAACTAAATCGGCCAACAAATTCAATATCACGCTATAATTAGCAAGTAAAGTGGGCTCAGTCTTAAAGATAAACGATATCTGATGTTCCTGGATAGAGGCTATAGAGACAAAGAAGTTAAAATATCACTAAAAGCCCTTTTTTAGATTTATAACTCAAAAACTATTCAAAATAGTTTATTAACAAAATAAATAATATACAAAAAATGTCTTATTTTATGCCAATGTTTTTAAAATTTTGGTAGGACTGGAGCAATTTCAAGCTATATTAAAACTTGTCATGCATATCATCAGTGACCTCTTAGAATCAAAAGCCTATTCAGCCTTTTCGATTCAATCTAATCTGGCACAAGTGTGTAGGTAATTGTAAAGGCATATGAAAATTGTCATTTCTGTGTGTCTGTGGCAATAAGTTGATTGTGTTATTGCCACTTTTTGATGTGACAAATTCACCAAAATCACATTGATAGAGCATTGGAGAAGAAAATTCGGAGATCTCATTAATTTTTGCACAGTGAGGCAAAGATTTTTAAAACCCTCAAAAAATGTTCGTGGAAAAGATAAAATGGAACCATTTTTTCCGATCTAGTCACTTATCACTATTACTGCTTGGAACTTCTACACTGTTTTGTAACTAATTGAGTAAAGATCGAAATTAACCCATTTTGCCACAAATATTATCATAAAAACTTAATGTCTCAAAAATCGATTGAGTTACAGTTGTGGAAATGTCTGTTTGAATTCAAATTCAAATCCCTCCACTTTTTAATATGCGTTGTTACAAACATTTTATGGCCCAAGAACTAAAGGAATGTCAGATCTAAAATTAGTATTATGAGACTGCTTTAAAATTGACTTGAAACGCGTTTCAGTATTTCATATCATATTCAAAAAACTCAGCATGGGAAGTGGTTAAAGAGAAGAGATACAGGCAAAGGCAAAAAGACAAAGGTTTTTGAAATATTTGTTTGGAAACTGACATCAACATAGCAGATGATTTTTTGGCAGTGTGACTTTTTCTTCAAGTTTGCGTCTGCAGCTGTCACAAATAAGTAACATAACAATTAATTTCTGATGAGCTGGAATTATCTAAGATTAAGAGATTATCTAAAACCAGAGAGAAGTACATGAAACAAATTATATTTGAAACATTCCGTTTCCTAACTGCTATCAATAATTTTTACATTTTGATAAAACACATTTCGTATTCAACAAAAATTTTATTTTTCCTTAAAAGAAAATATGCACTAAAATGGACAAATGTTAAATTTAATTCGTTTAGCTACAAACTTGACAATTCGAGAACATTTAGATTGCTCTAGTTGTGAGACTTTTAATAGATTTCATGACTGACAGCGCAAACAATTTAAAACAACAGCAACAAAAAAAACACAACCAAATTACAACTAAAATTCAAGTTGACTTCAATTAAATGTTGCAGTAGAGTCACAACAACGCCAACGACTAGCTGAACCAAGTACCTACCGAGACCATGCTCATACCAATTTATTTAAATATTTTAAATAACAAATCGCTCAACATTTCATGAGGAAAAACCATCCTTAGAAGTACTTGAAAGCTGCCACTGCTGCATCTGGTGGTGCTGCAATGGCATGCAGCAGATGCTTAAGTACCATTTCTTGATGGCATAATGCAACAAATTTTGAAATTTGAATAAGAAATTCTTCAAGTTTCTAATGGGCTGTATTGCTTCAATGAAATATGTTAATGAGACATGCAAAAACTTATTTAAAAACTTAAAAACATACTAAGTTTTTTTAAAAAAAGAAGCATAAAACCGTTTACTTTCAAATAATAATGCTTTCCGAAAACCTGTGGCTTATAATTTTTTTAAAATATAACCTCGAAACGTTCACTCAAACTTCATATTTCTGGAAACAGTATTTCCTCTATGATCAACGCTGCAAAAATTACAAAAATCATTTTCCACTGTTGCACAGTGTAATATTAAATAATGACAACACTTTGTCACCAAGATGGTAATGGTCGGTTACTCTACTGCATTCAGCTCTACATCCTTGGCATTACATAGTTACTGTTGTTGTATTCTATCTACTTCATCTTATTCTTGTTATTGTCAACATTTCTGTTGATAATTCCACTTGGCACGACTTGTGTCTGGTTACGTTGCATATAAAGCAACAAAAACAAATTATTCTCTAACCATATTTACTTTGCGACATTGAATGCGTCAGAGTTCCTATTTCCTACTTCAGTGCTTCCTTTAGCATCGTTACCAAATTGGGGTTCCTTCTTTTTGAATTCTTGGTTCGCTAGCTTGTACGTCCTTCAGATCATTCGTACGTTGGTTTGTTCGTCTTTGTTGCCATCGTTATCGTCGTCGTCGTCTTGATTTGAAGCGAGGTCAAGAACTCTGCACTTTGTTAAGTTACTGACACGCGTACACGCTCTCATATTGCAATGCGAGTCTCTTGATGAATTTTAAACTTCAACAAAGTTTTCGTTTCGAAATTTTCATGATGCGCACAGCAACAGCAATTTGGAAATGCATGCATCCAGAGTGCACTAGCACTATGACGTTGGTGCAAAGTTTATTTATTTTGTGTTTAAATTGTTGGACCAAATGCGGAAGTGTCTTGGAATTGATGAATATTTGATAAAATACGCATAAGGCAAAGTTGTAATTGCGTTGAAGTGTATTTGTAAAACAGCGGCATTATAGCTCAAAACATCAGTTGAAGATGTTGTTAGATTTTTATTGGCTGAGTGCAGCTGCATTGTGGCATCATTGAGTATTTCATTAGCTCTCATGCTTCAGGGTGTTTTGCAAATTTAGTTTATGAGAAATAAATGACTCAGTTTGGTGTAATTTCTTTAGGAAAAACTAATTTGAATTAAGTTATTGCTTTAATCTTTACCAAAAAGAGCCTACTAATAAACACAATACAGCTAAAATTGTTCCAGCAAACGAATGAAAAATTCATCAGTAACAAATTTTGTTGAAATTCTGTGAAAATATCAAGAAATGATGTAATAAAAGTTGTTATTGCAGCATTTGTTTCTAAACTTTTAGCCTTTTCATACTTCATAATGCTTTTGTGTGTCTGTATTTGTTAACTTTTTACCCACAGCATCCTTCGAAGTATGTTTGTTTGTATGGGGAACAACAAAGCTCAATGCTATTACATACATATCAAATTTCGAAGGTAAATGCTTTGCTTTCTTACATAGAAACATTTGCTTATAGATAAGTGCTAAGAATTGCAAAATGTGAATGTGAAGTGAGAATAAAATTTAAATCTAATATATAGAAGTAGTTTCACATAAGCTATAAATACGTTTCATTCATTTTAAATGAAACTGGAAACTTGTTATTCAAAACATCTTATTTTATTCAGGCTTACCTTATGATGAACTATAATTTTAGCAAGTTTTTGCATAGCAGTCCACTGGTTTAGTTTATTTTGACGCAAAGATGCAAAGTTTTGCCTGACTATTATATTTATACAATTAACGTAATAAAATTATCTTGTTAAACTCATATTCATACAACTTTCACGACTTCATCGTCGTCAAGGATAAACAAAACCAAAGCTACGGAAATTCTGTGAAAGCGCGTTTTTAATTATGAGTAGACAATTTCGAAAGACTTAAGAAATACGTGAAACGTTTTTCTTAGCTGATTTTTACAGCTCAGGTTGGACTAAACATAAAGAGGAAGAATCATGATTTAGAAGTGCTTGCTATGTAAATTTGTATGTTGATATTTCGGAGAAAAAAAAATAAATAAAAATTTTTAAAAATTATGGAGGTTGGTCTCAACCACTACTAAATGAAAACTAGTAGAGGTGTTATATTCGGCCAGGTTGAAACTCACATACCCTACACTGCATTGAAAGTACTTTCTAAATAAATGTTAAAAATGCAGTGTAAATTAATTACCTAGAATTTTCATAAAAATCGTATGTGCCAATTGTGAGTTATACGAAAATAAAATTTTCAATTGTTGAAAAATGTCACACCCACTTTCCAATTTCGCCCACTTTAAACACAATTCAATACATTTATGATCTGTATCCGTGTACTTAAATTCATCACAATATCTTACACGGTTAACGAGTTATGGTGTTGTTAAAGTTAAAGTTTAGGGCTGTGCCACGCTATTTTATGAGCCTGTGCTCATAATGTTCACCAAATCACCAAGTTTTATCAAAATCGCAGCAACTTTTTTTAAAATGTGCAGGGGTATATTTACTTAGAGAATGGGCGGTGGACGTGGCCATGAACCGCCCCTTTTTACATGCTAGCAGCTTGTATGCCGGTGTGACCTATGTGTCAAATTGCATTGAATTATAGTAGCATGATTAGTTTTCCCGTAAACGTGATTTCAATAGACAGACAGACAGACAGACGGACATAGCTATATCGATTCAGATGGTGACGCTGATCACCATAAAAAATGGAGATGTAAAAAAATTTTCAAAAAAAAAACCGAGATGCAAAGTAAAATAGTGTCTCATATATACAGCAAGAAAAATAAAGAAAAATAATATAATTGACTGAAAAATAGAAAAATAAATTTTGCATAAGAAAATTTCCACGGTCGTATATTTATATCGATATATTCTGTATAGTATACACCATAAAATATCTGATTTCGAAAAATCAGCGTCGGAATCGTCTTGATACCTTTTTTACAGAGTGTGTGGATTTTTTCATACAAGCAAAAACTTAAAAGAATTATACTGATAGAATTATAAAAGGTACTGCAACAAAATTTCACACAAATATTAGAAATAAGTATTTCAGACAAGCTCTGGAAAAATTTTGATTCCTGAAATGTCTTCCACAAAGAAACTATTATTTTTGCCATGTAATTGAAAAAGTGCATGGGCCCTGAAAAAATTTTAACAAAAACAATTTCCACAAAAATTAAAATTTTTGAATTTCCGTACGACTTTTTCTAAAGTCATTTAAAAACGCCAATTTTTTTTTTTAATTAAAATTTCAGAGCGAGCATTGGAGTCAAAATATTTATATTCACGAGCATACAGTAGAAAAATTGTGTTCAAGCAACAAACAATACTTTGAAAGGTACTAACATTTTAGTGAAAATAGGTCATAGCTGTTGTAGTTATCAGCTTAAATTGCCAATGAGACATAGAGCTCTAAAGAGATACTTTAAAGAAAACTTATACACAAAAAATGTATGAGAACTGCTTCTACTGAAAACCATTTGTCACTTTCCAACACTTAACAAGCAGCAACATTAACATGCACTATCTATCCATTTGCTGCTAATTAAAATGTCATGACTTTCAATCTGTGAAAATGACCTTAAGCAATTGCCAAGTTTTTACATTTTTGCAGAGCAAATTTCCATTAACTCTTGCTGCTTTCTTAAATTTGTTTCTACTCGAAGCAATGGTTGACATTTAATATGACATTTAATTAGAAGTGTAATTAATTATGCAATTAATTTAAATACCAAAAAAATATGTAAGCAATTTTGAGTAATTGAACCGGCAAAAAAAAAGGAGCAGCTAATAATTAATTATGCTGAGGGCGCGTATAATTTACACAATTTCAATTTAAATAGAAAAATTATATTTTTATACACCCGAGGCGTGTCAGTGCTATACCAAACAGTAAAGAAATTGCGTATAGTTAATTAAAAGGTTATAAGAATGCACGCTATTGAAATGTTGTCTTTTTTTAACACTTTATTTCATGTTTAGTAGCAAATATTCAATGCTACACTCACTGAACAAATTGTATTGTTTGTCGTAATTAAAGTTGCTCATACGTCATGTTGACTGTGAAAACTATTTGATTATCTTATTTAATGTTTGATTAAATATTTCCACAAATATATTGATTTTATACTAAAGCAATTTCAAATTCATACAGTGAATAAATAAAATTGGAAACATAAAATAGAATATTTTACTTATTATTTACATACATAAGCTGTTGTTCCATTGAAAATTTGATGGTAGTAGAAAACAATTTTCAATTTATTGGTTTTAACAATCCATATTTAAATAAGAATCTTAATAACTTTTGCTTTTAAAGTAATTATATGAAATACTTTTATACAATTCTTATTAAATTTTTGTTCAGAAGTAGCAATGACTTATCACTCTTGAACAAATTGTGCATGCATTTTAAATCAAAATTTTGTTGAAAATTAATTATTTGATAACATGAGTTGACTTTAATTATACCACAGATAACTTTTATGCTAATGAGTTACATTTTGCTAGGTAGCAGACTGTTAACAACTTTGCATATTACATAGTTTTCACCTCAGGTAATGTAATTTGAAGCAAAATATTGCACATATAATGTCTTATAAAGTTACTGCTGTTGCCGTTAAATTTCTTTGAGAAACCAATTAAATAGAGTGCTGTGCAGAGTTTTGATTTTAATAACTCTTTTGTAAATCAAACCATATTTTTAACAACAGCAATAAAATTATGACTTTTAAAGTGGTTTCTTTGACAAAATTTTATACATAAATCAAAGGGTTTTGTTATAATTTCCTACAATGGATTTGGATTTTTAAATAAAATTGACATTAACAATCTCTAAAGTATTTGACTTAAAGTTTTTACTGAGTACCAATAAGATTTTCTATCTTATTGACAACAGTAATCGTCAGTATAGTGAACAATGGGGCATTATTTGCCAAAATGAAAAGAGTAATGCTTTGAGGCCATTGATTTTCCTGATTTTTTGGGGGTAACATTTGTTTAGTTAATGACTTACCAAAAATCATTTTGTCATGTGTCGAAACATGCTTTCGTCTAAAATTTTTTTTAAATTTTCCAAATTTTAAAATGGATGAAAAAAGTGAAACTATTTTGATATTCAAGCTTAACTCAAAATAACATTTACCCTTTATAGTTAAAAAAAAATTATAAATATTTTTTCTTAAAATTTATAATCCAACAAGTTTCTTCGTTGAGTTGATATTTGCAAAGTTAAAAAATTAATTTCCTAAGATTTTTAATATTTTGAGATAATTTTTATCGCTATGGAAAAACTGTCGTAGCATTAAATATTAAGAATAAGATGGTCTTCTGAAGAAAATAATCAAATGTGTGAACAGCTTTTTATGCTCGATTTAAACACAGAGTATGAGTTGCGAGATTTTTTTTCATTTTTATTTTGGTCAAAACTTTTTAATTTTGATTTCATTTCTAATTTATAATTTGGTTTAGACTTTTATAATTTTTTTAAAACTTTTAAGATTATTTTGCTCAGTCAATATTAAATAAGAAATTTTAGTTATTAAAATTTTCTCTCTTATATCAATAAAGGTATACAAAACAAGTAAATGACATTCAAACGCTTCAAAAAAGTCTTTAAACTCAAACCGAATACCTTATATTTTCATACTTCACAACATATTCAATTTACAATGTCAATATTTACAAAGTAAATTAAAAAATTAAATCTTTCAGCAATAGCTACAAAAGTAATTTACACTTTGTACCCGAGCAATGACACAAAAACATTACAATAGAGCAACATGTGGCATTTAAATGTGTAAATAAACCAAAACAAAAAACGAAAACAAGAGGAAGAAAAAGAATATCCTTAACATTTTCATTATTCAAAAAATTGAAGAGAATTTTTCCTTATCAATTTGTCACTGCTTGCTTTTCTTGTATTAACGTCTTTATTGGGATTTCATGTGATTTTTTCTTAAATTTTTTTTTTTTTTCCAGAAAGACATTACTCATGGCATCAGCAATGTGATTGTGGCCAGTACTGGTGCTACACTTGGTATTACTGCTATTGATTTTACTATTTTAGTTTTTTACTGTAACACTGATAAATTACATCATGCTGCATTTGCACAATTAATTATTTATTTAATATGCGCCTTGCACGAGTACGCTGCGAATGAAAAATGGAAATGAATTGTTAAAGAATGAGTTGCATTTCTTGAGTTTTACATACATTAAATCTTACAATGGCATTTTATTTTTGAAATGAAGAACTTGTACTGTTCATTTATTTTAAACACAAATTCATGCATAAAAGCTGCCAAGAAGTATTGTGTTTACTGATTACGTACAACATGACGTATGAGTAATATTTAATTATTTTGCAATCGCAGAATCAGCAACGGTGTTGATGATGCATCTGTTTTAAATTTTACTTAATTGCAAAATAAATATTTACCAAATGAAGATTACTCTGATTGTTTTAATTTCGAAAAAATCATAATTTTTTTTATAACGCTCTAGTCATACAGCTTGGTTATGATAATTCATAGTTACTTTATTAAAAATAAAAAAAATACTTTGAATTGAAATACATAAAATGCATTTTTACATATCGGATGGTCATAGAATGAAGTTTGGTCTTTCAAATTGTTATCTTCTATATGGTTGGCGAGACAGACCGCACCATATTGAGCATTTTCGAAAGGTTAACTTATGGATTGATGTCACTCCAAATATGAAATTAGCATCATCGCTGAATAAAAATGTATGCTAAGAAGCCAATGCACTAAAATTTTAACAAAAACGTTGTTTGCTATGATAAGGACTCCCATCGGTCGAGTATCTTCTGACTTGTTCTAGTACTTTGTGCTTTCAGAAAAGTACGGACTGATTTTTCTGCCCAGTTTGAGTCTGATAGCTTTTAAAATCGAGACACACATCGCTCCAGAAGTCATTGGCAGTATCTATAAATGTACAATAGCGCTTACTTTAAGTCAAATTATTTTGCTAAAGCAAACTTTTACTTGAGCAAAGCAGCATATTAACCTGAAAAAAAATATTAATTTTAAAAATATCTTTGCTAAGTAGCAGTAAAAACTGTTTTATTTTCTCTTTAGATATTAAATATGTATGATATTTATTTAGGTTCAAATTATTCCACTCTATTAGCTTATTCTTTATTCCAAGGAATTTTAAAAGGGACACATTTTGTCAACAACAATCCAAAGCAATTATGTATGTACACATAAAAATTTCATTTTTATGGTTGATTAAGAGAAGAACCCAAGGACAAATTATGTCCCTTAAGAAAAAACGAAAAACTTTCGTGGTCAAATAAATAATGATAATCGTTTTGTGGCAGTTTAATAAAAACTTTTCTTTAATCTTTCTGTTTTGTGTGGAATTCAGTAAATTCGCTAAAAGTTTTTGTGTTTCTTTGACCTTGAGGACATTTCTAAGCAATCAAACATGTCACTTCATATTTCTTAGATTCATAGCCACAATGCATTCATAAAGTTTGGAGCTCACTTGAAAGCCATGGGAAAAACATTACCAGCTTAAAAAGAGACCATGTGTAACTCAAAATGTCACAATATTGTAATCGAAATTCAATAAAAATACTTTGGTTATAGCCAAATGAAAATATAACCTACATAACATGCGTTCAATCATGCTGAAGTCAATCATTTTATAATACCATTAGGTTGATTATGACAGCATCCAATAAATACATTACAATTTGTTTCAATTAAGTGTGCATCAAATGTCACACTATCATAAACTCAAAAAGGAAAAGTTCTGTTTGTTCTTGTGTGTATGTGTCAGTGTATTTGTTTTCATATGTAACATACACAAAGACGAAATGTTTTGCAAAATTAACTTTGACATTTCAGAGTTTTTCGTGTCATTGATACAAATTTTTAACCCAGTTTAGTGGCATTAATGCAGCGCACAGTGGTTTAAAATTTTTTTCCATCGACCAAAGCTCTGTATCTTTTGCATAAATCGAGATATTTTATTTCTCATCTTTTTACTTATAATTACGATTAAAAAAATAATTAAGTACATTCTTGGGTATATGAAAAAAAAAATCTATTTTAACCGATAAATTTTACTTTCGAACCAGTGTGCAGCAGCTGTTTTGCTATACAACTTGTTGCACGCACACATAAGCTCATAACTATTGTGCTTTTTTTTAATTTTTATGACAAAAGTTTCAATGTGACATTTTGTGTTTTATCACATTCTATTAAAAATCACTAAAAAATTTTTACATTTACATCATCCTTTTTATGTTTAAACTTTGCATTCTACGTGTGTCTTTAAATGCACTAACACACTTCCTCACCTACGCACACAGAAACGTCTTCAACTTATTGTTGATTTCTTTCCGACATTCATGTTATCACGTAACATTTAGCACTTATCCTTGGATAAGCGACTTTTCACTTTATATGTAAGCATGATACATAATACTTTATATTTTCTTATGTTTCAGAAACCTCGCAGTATTATTCTCATGTCACCTTGTCTGCCATACAATTTCATGACGTCATAGCAATTTATATGCAAGTTGATCGCATATTGATTTTCTGCTTCTGTCTTCTGCATAAATAATTAAATTTGTCAAAGTGAATTTTTTTGTTTAACCTACTATTGAAATTACACACACTCACAATTGCATGTGCAAACAGAGCCAAATACAAAGATGTATTGGTATTAACATACATACGTAAGCACTCACGTATTCTGTGCATAAACGTTAAAGATACTTGTACGTTTTGCACTTGTCGTTCGTGCAGAAAAATTCAGATTGCCATCGCTTTTTTTTTGTAAATAAGCAGTGGCGTCAGCTTAAAACTTTCAATATATTAAATATTAAGAAAATTAAACAACACACAGTCAATTCAAAAATTGTGGTCCACGGTAGTTACATGGGAAAACTTTTTAAAGACTTTAATTCGAATGATGGTTGGGTTAGCACGTTATCTACTGATTGCGCCATTTTGATATCTTATATGTAAATTTCTATATATAATATTATAAATAGCAGTTGCAGCCGATTTTAGCTGACTGATTGGAAGAACTTTTCAAATGTTTGTATTGAAACTCAAGAAAAACAGCAAAGAAACCACATGAAATCAATGAAAAATACATAAAATCATTGAAGTTTTCTTCCAGCCAACATAGATATTGAAGTCTTACAATTTTTAAAAATGGGACCAAATATAATAGATATATCTCTAGCGAAAACTTTTCTACACAATGCTATTAAAGCTACTTCAAATTATTTCAATTAATGGCTATAATACTCTCATTTATCGCTGTAGAACTGTCGATCATATGCCAAAACTCTCAAAAAAAAGTTAAACATCACATTTCGCCTGCAAGGTTTCGCCTGCAATGTTTCGCCTGCTAAAGTACTGTCATATTTTTCATCATCAACATTTTTGATAAGGCTTACATACAACTGATGGCTTAGTTATTTCCACAAAATTTCAGTACAATTCCCTTGAATATCAAGCGCACGACGCCTCTTACCAAAAGAATTTTTGAGAAACCGCAAAAAATTAAGCAGCAGCACGTGATTTGCATAAATGTGTGCGACTTGTGAATAAGTCGTGCACAAAATGAACAGAAATGATATTGGTAAGCAATTGCACAATTTGAGAGATACTATAGGGAAAAAATAATTTAAGTACATGTTTAGTTACATTTACAAATGTGCGTATGAATTTACCATAGGCAACATATTAAATAAAATACAGAATTAAATAAATTCTTGAAATTAAGAGCAAATATGTGGCAATAAAAATTCATGAAAACTTAATAGAAATAATAGCAATCCACTTAAATTTAACAAAGTTTGAGCTCTACGAGGTATGCATGACAAAGTAGTAAACCCAAATATGTACGAGATGACAGCATAAAGCTGCTACTGATTTATTTGCATAGTTGTAAGCTCACGTTGAAATGTGTCGCCACATTTGGGTACGCAAATATCTTGCTCTATGATATAATGCTTTTTAAATGTCAAGACAACTTAGATGCTCATAACAATAATATTGCAACAAATGAGCCATTAACAAGGACACAACGGATCATCACCAAGGCGAGATGATACGAACACATGCAAAGGACAGCGTGTAAATGAGACTAGCACGTGGAGCTACTCTCTCATTACAGTGTTGTCACAAAAAAATATGCAGACTCACCCAAGATGCTGAGCAGTTAAATGAGCTCTTTAATGAGGTTGTTAAAATTCCCAGAAGTAACATAAAAATAGCTTAATATGGTATTTTCCTAAGGTATGCACATAAAGACAATGTCAGCTATGGCCAAGGTGATAATTATTAAAACTGACTGTTGTATAGTAAGATGGAGAAACTTTACTGTGGTGGTAAAAAGAAAACAAAAACGAATTTTACTACAAAAACCTTGTTAAGCTGACTATGTTTAGTATGAGAAAAAGTGGTAAAAAAACCTTGCAATATATCAATCTAAGGCAAAAATTGTTGTAAGGTTTTTTTATTGGGACATTTAAATTGGATATTTGTGAAAAAGTTGAAGTACTCAGAAAAAAATATCAATTCAGGATTATGCTAAAAATGAGGAATGGTGTAATTTCCGTGATAACTTTGAGAGCTAAGTTTATAATAGCTGAGGGAAATCATCATTGTGGTTGGGCTTTATTTCATTTTCTTTGTTGCAATGTTGCCAAATCCTTACACAATACTCATACGACACGTCATTTTACTCTCAAGCGTATCCTGAAAATTTAAAAGCCTTCCAGCACAGCAGCTTTGTCGCCAGTTATATATCACTATAAGTCAAAACTTTGTACTCCCAGATAAGGGAAGTGATATCGTGGGATAACAACTAAACATCCACGCACTCAAAAATATCTTCACTTACAACTTTGAAGTTTCTTTAACGGAAAGGCGCAAATGGGAACATTAGGATGTTTATTATAAAAATGTTGTAGATTTTTTTTTTATTCCCCCTGTTTACACATAACTCTCGCGAAAATTCAGCTTGCTAGCACAAACTTGTAAACGATGCGAACAAAGTTTGTGTCCGATTGCATTGGAATTTGACGAAAAGCCTTAGGTGCCAAGATGTTTAGGTATTTAGTTTAGTTATTGCGGTTAATATATATCCAAAAATTGTTGCTTATCACCTTTCCATAATTTTAGCACCAACGACCTTAAGAAAATCCTTCCAAAAATTCAGTTTCTTAGATAAAACCTTTGAACGGCTAAGAAGCTGAAATCTTGTGAGAATTATTTTTAGACCCAATGCTAAAACATAGCCGCAAATAAAATAAAAAAAATTTAAAACATTTTTCAATTAAACACCCTGGGAAACATATTTACTCGCTCCATGTTTGAAAAAGGCGGTTCCATTTAGTATACTGATGGTTTCTAGATAGACAAAATAGTGTAGGTTTCAGGTTTTATTCTTAAAACCAACTTTATACATGTGTATGTATGTATGCATTACCGGTAAAACAAGTTCTTCCGAAGCAAATCCAGTATACCCAATAGTATGCAATTAAATTTTGATATTTATGTAGATTTTCTGTAGCCAGTGAAACCAGAGTTGAGAACATCATAGGATGTAAGTCCTAACTCTGTATTATTTTGTTTTGCTTGCCACAGTACTTTTGCATAAAAGTTGGGGCACGTTGGCTGCTTTCACCAAGAGCTAGAACTTACATCCTATAATATATTCAACAAACCCCTCCAAATAGCTATTTTTATGAAATGTAAAACTTTCTGTGACAATTTCGCTTATTGAGCGATCCAGAGATCGGAAATGTGCCTCAACAGCGAAAATGATTTTCTTGTCAAACTCAGCATAATTTTCAAACTTTTACAGGACAAAATCTGCAAATTTACGATGTTTCGGATAATTTTAATGCTGCAACTCTTTCGAAAGTGTAGTAAGCCGCTTTGCAATAATTTATACTGTGATGAGGTTAAATTAAATAAATCTAGTAAACTTTTCTTAGGAGTCATTTGGGATCATATTCAGATTTTCAAAAGTTATATTACCAAATAAGCAATACCACTTGGTTTGGAATACATAGTATTCGCAGCAAAGGTACTACACAAGCGCTACTTATTACTCATATGCGTTGATCCTATAAAAGTTTCACTAGGGTAAACTGAGCTTTTCAGCTAATTTGAACGATGATCAAATTAACCTAAAGTACCTAAAAGATTACGTGGAAAGATATTTAACCATTTTAACCACATAGAATGGTAAGGAAAGACCCTTTAATATTTGCTTAACACCATCCTATCTCAGTTAAAGCTAAATAACTGACGTGGCTGCTGTACGTTTCTCTTACAAGTTACTTCCCACCACATTTAACAAATTGAAGAATTTTATATATGCGCACAAAAATGTGCTATGTATTTATGTTATTTTCATTTCATTTCTTTAAATGCACATTAAAATTGTATGAAATTTAAAACCAATATAATTTTCATAGCATACTCGTACACATACATACACACATATATTGTGTGAGTATGTGGATTTATTGCAGCATTAGTAACAAACTTCAATAGCGCACTTTATTGATTGCGGCATACTCAGGAAACATTTTTAATCGCAGAAAAGTCATATTTCAATCGTCGAAACGATGACTTTGATCACCTATCCACGTAGCTATAATGATGATGTTTAGCAAAAATTTGTTAAGCTCAAATTGTCTGGGATAGCAACTCGCTAAAACGATTGGTTTTTGAATCATTTGCATAGTTCGTTGCTTCTCTACAGATTTTAACATTTGATGTCGTATGTACTCAATGCAAATAACAGAAAAAGTTATATCAAATCCTAATGCATGGAAAATATATAAAATTTAATAAAAGTCTAAAGATATTGATAGCAGTATAACTCTTCTAGAAGAGTTTAAGTTCATTCACTGCCTTGAAGAGAAAGATTCAAGTATCTTCTAAATGTTGGCTGGGTAGACACACATTGAAGCACATACCTATATATGAAGACATACAAGAAAATCGCTTAAATGAATTGTAAACTTTGCTTTTTCTATTTTCTTAGCTGACTCCTTAAAGTCTGCTTTACTTTTCTCATGGGTTCTACTCTTTTTTCTTTGTATTATACTTTGCGCTAGAAGCAGTGGTAGTGATATTCCATTGCCAGTATCGAGCAGTTCAGCAAACACTTGAGCATTGCTGTTGGTATATATTTTTATTGTGAGCTTGTTATTGCATCTTTATTGTTGATGTTGCTGCTGTTGTGATTGCTCTTGTAGTTGTTGTTGTTTTTTTTTTTTTTGCTATTGCTTCAACGCATATTAAGTAAATCGATAGCAACGATAAAGTGCATTGACTTTGACTTTTATTTTATTTATTTTATTATGAATTGTGGTATCTTCGTTTTGAAGAATTTTAAGTGTCTTTTGTAATGCATAGTATTTGCGAAAAATGTGGCATGCTTAAGAATTTTTATATGTGCATGCATGATAAATTCACTAACGTTTAAGAGTTACTGCTTAAGAGTTCAATTTGCATTCACTAATCGTTTGTTTGCTTCGAGAAATAATGCCTGAAATAATTATTATCACTAGACATAATTAAGCACTTCCTGAGACAAGTTTGAAGAAAGCTTGGACTTGGTGTAAGAATAGAAAAACTCATATTTTTCATAATATGTGGCTTCCAAGAAAATACTTAAAACGTAAATTTAAAAAGAGGTAATTCCTAAAATTTTTTTTTTCTTTTAAACAACGATTCTTAAATTATTTTTAAATTTGGGGTTGTTTCAGCTTATGCCATCCTTTATAAGAATATACCTTCAATTTTCAACTTCCGTTAGATAAAGTCTCTTTTCTCATTATTATATGCAAACAGCGTAGCAAATGCAATATTAATAAATATAAAACATAAAAACAAGATATTTTACTAAATAAAAATAAATGTTGTTGCATAATAAAGAAAATACTTTGAATTGCTAAAAAGTGTTCATTAGCAAAATATTTACCAACATCTTTGTCAGCTGCAGCGATGTTACTCCTTGACTGTGTGTGTGTGTGTGTGTGTGTGTGTGTGGTGTGAGAAGTAAAACCACCTTGTCACCTACTGACAGCGACTGTCAGCAAAACTTTGCTCAAAGACAAATTTGGCACTTACATCCCATATTTGCATTTTATCGTCGAATATCTTCTATGGCTGCCTTATTTCTATGTAGATCCCTCTTGCTACGGTATAAATTGTTGGAAATTTTTTTCTTTTTTGCTTTGTTTTTATTAAAAGAAAAATAGAATGAAACTTTTAATTTTTCGTTTTCTTTTTGTCACTTCTTCTGCGGTGCTGCCAGCTATTAAGATATAAGTACATACAATGTGTGTCTGCATGCTTTGGGAGAATAAAATATTTTTTATAGCCTACTTTTAGATGCTAAAGCTTATGTTTAAGCTATCTGCTATTAAACGTTGTTGTTGTTTTTTAATGGGTATAGGCAAATGAGAAAAAATTAAAATTTCAAAGATGAAATTTCAGTTAATTTTTGTATTATTTTTTTATTTTATAATTTGTTGCTGTGTTGCTTTACAGTTTCTCTAGCTTTTGGGTAGAATCGAAAAATTAAATATTTTGGCAAAACTTTGATATTGCAAATCTAATAAGAATGACGAATCAATCAGTGCTTTGCATATTTTCAGGAGCACAAGCGTGACAAGTTCAAAGAAACCACAAGTTATACCGGCTGTGAACAATTTAAGATGCACAGTGATTTGAGCTTGAGCCAATTCATGCGCTGTAATATTCAATTATAGCTATAAAAAAGTCTGTCGATACCAATACTCGTACAAGCAAAAACCCTAAAACAGAGAACTTGACATAATCACAATTTTAGATTACGTTACAAATTGAAAATAAATCATAGATTGTCTTAAACTCAATGGTCAGACAACTGTGACAATAAACGAAAAAGGACTGATTGCTAATAGATGGGGTAATCTGCGATACAAAAATTATGCTTATAATACCGATTAGTTCAATTGTAAGAGCAGCTTTCCTAATATTTCGTACACGTAAACCAAAAATGGTCTAATGGGAGTATATATTTATACACATAGTAAATGCATATCGTTACCTTAATGTAGAAAGGTTCTTACTAACATTTTTTTCAACATCGAGTTTTTTTGTAGATTTCGGTAGGTCACGCACTAACACACCATTGATACGAAAATGTGAGTGCTACGATTGAAAATAAAGTATTTACAAGCAAATAGTCATAGCTCACTTCAATACTACAAAACTCTAATTTTTCTTAAGTTTTTTCGTTCTCCTGTAAAGTTAAAAAAATGGCAAATAGGGACTTTCTATATTAAGATATCGATATGCAGACATCTGTTTGCTTAAGAAAAACCATTCACAAAATTGTAAATTTACAAGAAAATCGGTCTATGCGAATAACTGGTAATTCAATTGAAAAGTAATATTTAATTGTAATAAATAATCAATCATTTAAAAAAACTGATGTTTATTCAAACTCAAATTTATGTTCTTAAGGAAATATAAACAATTGAAAGAATACACTTGCTCATTTAATATCTGCCTCATTTTCTTATATCTCTTGTTCAAGAAACTTCTAATATAAATCAAGTGAATAGTTTTGGGAAATATATCTTTAAATGCTTTCAACCTTCTTATGTTTGTCCCGAATATAAGAAACTGTGCAACATTTCAATTCAGGCGAAAAATTGGAAATTTACGTGCTCAAACCGTAACATAGTTTAATGAAGTACTTGAGCACAGCATAAAATTATGCAATGTAAAATATAAAATTCGATTCGTGTGTTAATTCTTACTTAGCGTGATATGAAAAATCACAGCTATTTTTTATTTCTACAAAAACAAAAAGACGACACAACACAACGACAACCATTCCTTCAATCGTTGGTCACGTAAACTAGAGCGCACCACAAAGTAGGCAACAAATTATGGCAGGTTTAATGTGCTGTGGCTATGGCAAACTTCAATGGATTTATAAGAAATAAAAGCGCATTAAACAAAAGTGCTAAAAAAAAATTAAAAAAAACAAAGTCAGCACGCTATGAATTGAAATCGACAAGGGAAGCTTTCGTTGTTGCGTTTCGCAAAGATAAAATGTAAGGCGAAATGACTGCTCTATATTGCGAGTGGTTACGCGTGCATACAAGTTTTGTGCTAAAATCGTCAACTTCCTTGCGGTCAATGTACACAAAGCTTTGTGGTGCTTCCTTAAAAGATGTTCATTGAGACTTAGACGATAAATTTTGTGCTGTGGAAGTGCGCGGGTTGCAACATCATAAAGATGTCAACTATTGCGCCGTTTACGCACTCTTTTGTATTGTAACATTTTTCCATTTTTCAGCTTATTGGCGTTTTTAAGATAAAAAAATTTCAATTTTAAGAAAATATTATATTGTATATATTGTAAAATTAACTATCAAGGCACAAAAAACAGTCGAAACTGAAATTCTATATGAACAAATGAGCAAAAAAATCAAACAACTAAAAATTTTTCAGAAATATTAGATCGATATAATTTGTTACCATTTTGGTCAATTAATTGGAAACGATATGGTAGCGAAAAATTATTTTTTGGTAGCCTCTGACCTCTAATATTATGCTAAAGAAAATCATGTTGGTTAATTTTGATGTTTATAATGCTACCTCTCGAAAAATTTGTATCACAAAATCAAATACAAGCTACTTTTCTACAGCCGCCCCTTAGACTATTGGTAACCGCAACGTAACTTAAGTGAATACATAATTTCAATGAAATTTGGTCACAGAACTAGAATTCAGTGATCTTTATCATTTGCAAGAGCCTCTGCAGGTTGAAATATATTGATACAAGATATTTTATTAATAGCTCAAACAGACAGACTTTTTTTCAACGACATATGTTCATGCAAATATGTTAAGTAAAGTGAAACATGATTTAATTTTTTTCACTCTTTAGGACCTCTCAGACAGGTGCAAGTACATGTCGCTTCTTCTCGGGAGGTTGCGGCCATACTTTTTGTCTTCTTATTGATACATAAAAAAACTTTCATACGTAACTTTAATTCTCGGAGTGGGTAATAATCCTCCGCAATTCACCCTCTGAATACTAGGAACCTATTCATTTATTTTTCTCTAAAAGAAACAAATTCTAAGAGATAATAAAGCTTCTTAAATTTTTTTATACATATATATTTAATATGAATAAGTTTATCATTTTTTATGTGCATGCAGCCGATTAAAAGTAAGATTAAGTAAAAGTATTTAATACGCTGACATTTAAAAACACTGGAGCGTTACAAAAAAGAAATAATATCTACTTTAACGATTTCATACAAAATGTCATTCATATGATGAAGGTGCAAGGAAAAAATTTTTGATTTCTGGGGAGATCGTTTAAGCGCAAACATGCTTCACTTCCGTCGATAGCACGGAATGTTTCCGCTTCTCACGTGCTTAAGTTGCTAGGTAAAATATTTAAAAAATTTGAAGGAAGGTGTATAATTCCGCTTTTTTTTATTTCATATGAATATTTCACATTAAAAGTAAATGCTGTAATGAAAATGTTTTTATTTTTAGAAGAAATGCTAAGCTTAACATTTTAATATGCCACACATACCTTTTTACAGAGTTTTTTACAATTCATTTACTCCTAACAATTAGCTTTGGGCAGTTTTATTGCCTCTTTGCTACAAGTGAACAGCAAGAAAACGCAAATTAATGTCACATTTCGAAATTAATGACATTTTGACTTTTCTGCAAAAATTTCGCAAAGATACGCGTAAGAAAACCTCGAAAAATTCGCTATAAAATGAAGTCGTAGCAACACCAACAAGAAACAGCAAACAAACGGTAACAACAGCACCACTAACGCCAGCAAACAACATAGAACATGTGCCAAATACGGCAAGAGCTGTATAAAGTAAAAGAAATAAAAAATTGCATACATTTCAGCGAACACCTGCCAAATAACAGTTGGTAGGTACGAGAGCATAAAAAAAAAATCACAATGGACTTGAAAGGGATTTTTATTTTTATCCATCGTTGATTGCAATTCAGCTGCTGCTGCTTCTGGTGTTACTGCTGGACAACAACTGGATAAGTGTTAAGTTGTTAGGCAGCATGTTGTTCAACGCGTCAATGTGTTGTCATTAGTAACTGCCGCCCCAAGTGTGGGCCTCATGATGAGGGTCTATATACATGCATATACATATTAAAGCCTTTAGCTTCCTACCAACTAATGTTGAAGATGGATAGGAAGTTTTAAGTCAAACAAATCCGTAACATTTGACAAGAATTATTTCTTTTCTATTTTATACATTAGTTCCGAATATATGCCTGCGTAAGGCATTTATGTACAGGAGTGCGGGTTGGCTCAGAAACTTAAATAGATATAATAAATAATGGCTTAATATAATGACCATAAGTATTTTAAAGTTATTTAAGTAATTTTCATCACAGAGATAAATAATGCTAAGTATCTTCTGTTTTCTTAACCTTTAGAATTGTTACACCTTAGAGTTCAGTAATATCCTTATATTATTTAACCAGTTTTTCTTAAGAATAATAGCATATGAAAGTCTTTTACTCGTAAAAATTAAAAAAAAACGTAATTAAAATTTTATAACAAGCAGCAATTATGTATGCAACAATTTCTGCTTGCATTGCGCCAATTTATTTTGTGCAAAAACTGCGTCAAAACATTACAGACATGCAATATTATGCTACAATTTTTCTTATTTTATTTCAATTGTTCTAGAATTTTCTTATTCTTACTCTTTAGTCTTAATGCGGCCCATTAGTTGCATTTTGTGTGGCTGTAACTTTGGAGGCTCCGAGAAAAAAGTCCCCTCCACCACTACCTAAGTCCTGCGCTGATAGTAGTTGCGTGAAGTTAAGTTTCGTTTGCTATACTGCCATGTTAGCTTCCAAGCGGTATTTATTTTTAGAAATTTAGGTCAGCAGTTCTTGAGATAAAGAGTATTAGGTTAGCGGTTTCGCGTTGTACCAAATTTTATGAAATTATCCTGTGAACTGTGAACTACATAGGTAAACGGACAAATAGACGGCAGACAGATAGACATACTTACATGGCTAAGTCAACTCAGAATATTACACTGGTCCAATATATATGTATACACTTTTCTATACCTGACACGCCTCTTTCTATGCTCTTCAAATTGAAGAGCAAAGTGAATATATCCTGTATATAAAGTGTAGAAAGGAACCCATTACGGAACATAAACTCTATCAGAAAAACTTGTCGACAAATAACCATGTTTCATATATTTTTTACTTTATGCTCGGTGGCCCTGGTGGCAGTTACAGCCCTGGCATTTTGCATTTTTTCAAACATCAAAAAGTGTGCAAAGTGTACAAGAATGTAATGTGTTTTTACGCACGCATGCATTCTTAGCGTTTTCAAACTTTTTTGTTTTTTTTTTGTTTTTTTAGTTTAAAGGTAAAGTATTTCATATGCAATAAATTTATCGCATTTTTATATTTATGTGTAAATTGATTTTATCACAATTTTTCCTTATTGCGATAAGCCAGAGCGCATAAAACAACAACTGCAAAGTGTAACCAACATTTGCACGAAAAGTGGTAACACGCAATTTTTAAATTTTAAATTTTATCGTTTTCCTTTCTTCTTCATTTCAGAAAATTTGACCTGAATGAAAACATTTTATGTGTACTGTAAACTGCTAGAAAATGTGAGCGGTAAATGCACTCTGTGCCTTGTGTAATGCAATGCGCATGCTTTCCGAAAAGCCAGCAATGGATTCTCTGAGAGCCCATACACTAGTTACAGGTAAATTTTATTTGTAGTACAGTAAATACACAGTAAAAGTGACTATGTGAAAAATTTTAAATATCTGAAAATATACTGATTTAAGTATTTTGAAATATTTATTTTGAAAAAGCTGAAAGGTTAATTTCGCTGTGCACAGTGGGTATACGTGGCCATAAATACAAAGAAAATGAAAGCTCTAGGAGTTTCAAAACTTTTTAAGCCAAAAAAAAAACTATAAATGACCTATTTTTTTTTTGGGCTTAGTGGTACAGTGGGCTCAAAGTTGAACTTTGAACACTAAAAATGTTTTGTGGAACTTTACATAAAATTAACTGTGGGAAAGTCCGCTCTAGTGAACTTGTTTGAAACAAAATGCAATAATATGGCATATTGACGGAAAGTACATTGTTTCTTTTTCATAAAAACCAGGCGTTTCCGTTGCTGATTTTTTTCATATTCACAAATTTCTGTTGTTTTATGCTAAAAATCATTTGTACCGATTTTCAGGAGTCCAACGCTGTTACTATTATTTATGGCCACCGTTTTTGGCTTGAATAACTTGAAAACTATAAATGGTATCGCAACATTTTTAGCATTTTTGAAATGAACATTGCCAAGTAAATGGAAATTGATAGCCATTTTAAAGAAAATGTTTCAACCACATCTCACCTTTGTCTGGAAGCTAGGCGCATCCAGGAGCCATTGTCTTTCATTTTTAAAATTTTTGTTGTTTTAACTTAAAAAGCATATGTACCGGATCTCTAGAGTCTACCGCTATTATTACTATTTATAGCCGCCGTTCCATACAACCCATTCACTGTGCGGCGGGCTGAAAGCAAGTTAAAGAGAATGTGCAACAAAACATTTGTGCGATTAAGTGCTTGTGAACACTAGAGTGATATGGTATGTTTCTAAATCGCTTAGTATTTTATTTATGTTGTAGACATGTTTTAACAGTTAAGTCACTAAAAAATCTATAACATATTGACTTTTTTCCACACAAGCACAGGGCCGTGTGTGTGGGCTCTACCAGGAGAGGTTCTTGCCTAAAAGATGCAAAGAAATTTTTTTGAAGACATGAGAACTAAATTTTTACGATTGTATTAATTATCTCATTGCAGCCAAAAAGAAATAGAAATTTTTTTGTGCGGGCCCACTTTTGTGGCGCAGCGGGCTCGTAGGCTGCAGCTAATACAACCTATGCTTAAGCACGGCCATGTGCATGCATGCAATTACTACATAATACTAACCAAAAAAGAGGCTGCATTTGAGGCCTATTCTTCAATGTACACTTGTGCATTGAATTATTGAGGCAAAACCCTTACGAATTACATCGTCTTAGTTTAGTCTTTTTCAGAATTGACTTCATGAGATTTTTCTTTATTCCAAACTTAATTCACCACTTCGTCAAGGAACTCTTAGCTCCATTGAAGCCATAAATCAAACTTTGCAGAGAAATCTGAAGGTCATATTGGAAAAGGCCTGTAATAAGAAATTTTGCAAATGAATTATGCGAATATTAGAAGATAAGTCAAATTTAAGCTATTTATATTGAATAATTTCATTGAATCCCAACCATTGCCTTTGTAGAAATAAAAACTTTCGCTTTCATTTTTCTAATTCACCTTGATTTTTTATTAATTTATTCGCTTCCATTCAAACTTACCATTAAATAAAACAATGCTTCTTCTGCTGATGCCACTTAAACTCTCTAGATATAAAGAATATTACCAAATATACAACAGACACGTGACATTAAAGTACATAATTCTGGAAGTCTTTGAGATAGATGGTTTCATTATTCACAAGTACATAAAGTACTTAGTTTAAATATAGATAGAACGGGGACAATCATAATTGCTTCAGTGCCATCAGTTCATGGAGCACTTCAAAGCTCTTGTTATGACAATTGCGACAATTGATTTATTGTTAAGCGCAACAATGCAAATTTTTATACAATTGTAATGTTGCTATTGTAAAAAACCAACCAAACAAACAAATGTGAATATATCCCAATACGAAAAGCAGTAGTGTAGTAGATACAACAAATGATTTGCTGAGGAAATGAAATACAAATATCATTCAGTTCGATATATTTTGTATATTTTATATTAATTTTCCAATTGTTACAACGATATCGTATAGACAATTCCATTATTTTATTTATATTGTTGAGAGTAACCTCAGTTTTTGCTGATTTTCAGAAAAATTGAGGCAAAAGTAAGATCGACCGCCAACACGACAATTCACACAGTTCAATATACATAAATTCATTGGACACTCATTTGGTCGTATACCAAATTAATATATGTTTTGTTAATTTTTTGATAGGATTTAATTTTTTAATGAAATTAAAGCTACAACTAAAACTATGGGAAAAAATTAGGAAAACAAAACAATGATGCTGGATTTGAACCCAGAGTCCCAATGCGAAAGTTTCGTTCTGACTTGTAAGCACGAACCCTTCACTTCAATGGCGATAGTAAATGCAGCAATACATTGAGCCGAAAGTAATGTTCGAGCATGAATCTTTGAGCGATCCATTTTCCAGTTGGGTGCCTACATACCCAGATATTGCAGAAATGTACTCATAGTTGCATTTCTATTGCAATGTACACGATAAAATTTTCATTTATAGTTTTTGAATAATATACTCAAAGATTTTTCTATCATTGAACAATATTCTATGTATATATCTTGAAAATCAGTAAAAAGACAAGGAACATGATGTACAAATATTTGAAAAAAATATTCATAGTCAAATGATAAATTGATGAATGAACGAAACATTTGTACCACTGGCTTCAGTTATGCGTTACACATTGTTGGCCAGAAGTTAACTATTCATGTATGAAATGAAAATGCATATCGATTTCCGTTTCCGTTTAGTCTGATGCATTACTATGTAATGCATTAGCATTCTAAGCAGTAAACTATTACAGTTTACTATTATTTATATTAAATTTTTTTTTATATTAAAGAGTAATTTTATTTCTGTTTAATAGGTTCATAAATCAATGTAATTAGAATAATAATTGCCATTCGATGTACATGCATTCATTCCCACTCAAAGTGTAAGAGTAATTTACTTAATTATCAATAAATATAATTAAAGCTGGAACGCATGTTAGTAGCGCACGGTATCCAGTATTTACAAATTATGTTATTCGTTTAACACATGAATTAAACAAGTTTCATTAACTTCCCATTCGGCACGAATTGTAATCATGTTTGTGGATATATTAATATTAAAAATTTTCAAAATAAAGCCAACATGCAGTACATATGTTATAACGCAAACATTTTCGTATATGGACTTTTGATTGGGAATATTCAAAATATATGTAATTTTTTATAAGAAGAGACAGCTAGGTTCTCTTAGTATGCGTTATCCTTCTCCTAATTTATATGTGTTTTTTGATGAGTTTCATTGATAAGGTAAATGATGAATGGCGAAGATATCAAATATCATACTTATGAAAACATATTGCACAAATATACCCTGCCAACCGTTAGCAGATCAAAGCCTTGCCTTCCATCTAAGCTAGCTGAAGTTTTGAATAACGAGGAAAGTTTTCCAAAACCACTACAAATATCAGCTTTTAATGACATCCAAAAAAATAATTTTTCATCTGATTCGATATAAGTGTTTTCCCAATTTCGTAAGAGTTATTCACTTTTATTTCAATTCTTCAAAATCATGTTACAACAGCTTGTTTTTGGAAAACTTTCAATTTATTAGAGTTTGCTAATCTTCACAGTGATCACCCTATGATATATTTGTAGGATATGAAGTCATTGCTAGAACAAACTGTCACAATTGATATCTTGTTCAAGGAGTAAATTATCTCTGCAGTTTTATATTTTTATCTGATCCATTTATTGGTGTGCACCTATCTGCCTACCTTTTTTTGTGCCAAAGCCATGACATCATAGTTACAAGTGTTGATGCCTTTCTGGATTGACCTAACCGTATCTCTAGCTAGAATTCTTCTACGAGTAATCCCTTAATGCTGATAATTCAAAAAATATTTCCGTCAATTTGATAAGAAATGTTTAATTAAATTCCCCACCCCATAGGACAAGAACTCCTTAAGGTATTCTTTAAATATTTATATTAATTTTACGACAACAAAACAATAAAGTACAAATTCTTATGAACTTCATTTAATGTTAGCTGGGGACAGGTTGCTTATTCGCAAGTATGTGGCTTGAGTTCTAAAGGCAAACATTTTGACATCGAAAATAAATATTAAAACAACCCAGCAACTATTGACAACAGCAAACGCGTATCCAAAGGGGGATTCTGGGGTCACGTACCCTACTCGAAAAATAAAAGTTTTAAGTATAAGACTGACTTACCCTAAGTGTTTGTAATATGTATTGAATTTCAAAAGCTTATTGAAAATTTATAACCCTGTGGCATATTTTGTGACTGCCTTGACTGCCAAAGTAGTAAAATTAAACTCGCTTTGAATGCATTAAATAATAAAAAACAATACTTTAAGAATTTGTGAAATCAAGAAAATCATGCTGTGAAAGCAAGCTATATACTATAGATGGACTTGATTGCGACATGATCTTAAAGCATAAGTCCCAAAATGTAAAGCATACTTTTTGGATCATATCGTGGATTAACTTCAAAACTTAACTTTAAAAAGAAACGAACTGAGGTAGCAAAAACAGTGAATGCCAAAATACTCCATATCCATCCTATTTCCAGGCCCATTTGGAATTTTCATGTGTAGCATGTTCATTTGATGACAACGTACTTTTTCTAAAGCTATAAAAAGATAAAAGTTTCAATTTTAAAAGCATTTACAACGCAATGTATTCAAAAATTTTAGTGTAGTCAAATAAAGTTACAAAGCTGACGTGTGAATTTTCTTCTTAATACCCTCCCAAAAAGTCTGGCTGTACACGCACCTGGATAAGAACTAGGAAAACAACATACACACAAATACTTCCATCGAAACATGTACCCATATCCAACACCAAACCACAATTTTTGTCTTGAGCACGAATACACAACATAGTTTTCTTATTGTTGGTATGGAACTTTTTTTGCAAAACTAATATTTAATTTATTCGCAGTGGACAGATGCATTTTGTACCTTGTGTTTTGTGATTGTTTTGTTTGGTCTTACTGTTTTGTTGCTGTTGTACTTTTGAACACAATTACTATTTTTATTGTTACCTTTCTATTAAGGGTCTTTCCAGCAAACATTTTAAGTTATGGAAGAGTTATGTATCAGTCAGTGAGACGATGGCTTAGATCACACGCTAGCTCATATTCTAATGTCAATAGAATAGTTTGTACAGGAAACTGTTCGTGGAACTATATGGACTTGTCAAAGCTATTAGCGTATGAGTCATTTGATAGAGATTAAAACGATTCTTTTTGAAGCCGAAATGAAAATATTCATAAATTGTCAGCCCGACAACATTAAAATTATACTTCTCACTAAGTGCTAACATTTGACGCATAAGTTCAATGAAATTCACACACAACTAATATCAAATCATACTACAATGAAGATTCTCTAACCTTACAAATGTTGTCTGGGTAACCCGTTACTTTCACTTTCCAAACAGTACAATTGAATTTTATTTATTTTTTTTTTGTCAGTGGGATCCCATATTATTTGATATTCTACTCGGCTTTCATATGCTTTACCATATGCTGTGGTGTAGGCATTGGTAAGAATACCACTTTGTTAGAATAAAAACGGAAATTTAATGAAATGCTCGTTTCTCTGCACAGTCAATTCTATTTAACACCTACCTAAGACTTCTGCAATTTATTTTTCCTGGTGATCTCTTGGGTTGCTAAAGCTGTGCTGAATATGAGTATTGTAAACCCTTTTTTCAATCTGTGTCGGACTCTTTACAAACAAGTTTAAAAAATGTTCATTAGGTCTGGATCAACAAAAAAAAATTTTTGTTCAAATTTCAATTTCTTATAGTGATGTTCATATCAAACAAGAGCCCACGCATTCAGCTTGTAATTTCATAATTTACTCCAAGTTTACTTTAGGTACGAAGGAATTTCGTTTTCACATAACTTGTAATAGCATCCAATAGTATGATTCTTCTTTCTTAAAATATATTTTGAATAGTCCAGATATCTGTTTTTTTTTCACCGAAATACGACTATTTATTTATTGGATTTATTATAAAAATACCAAAGTCCTAAGTATTACTACTAGGTCAAACAGAAGAATCAACATTGTCAGTTCCATTCTTGTGGCGACGATTTACAGCTGCAGCCTGCGATAGCAGTATTGGATTCTCTCTGTAAGCAGCGGCCATATTTTAGGCAAGCGCCACAAGACTTGAAGAATACAAATCGAGAGAGTATACGCATATGATGGTCCCCTTGCATAATTGATACGCTATGTTCCGCTTGGAACAAGAAGTAAAAGAATTTTAAATATTTACATGAAAATTAGTCCCTAGTAAGGCATTCTACACAATGAGTTAAAAGAACAATGCAGAATTTTTATTTTAATAATTTTATTCATATTAATAATAATTTTCATTTTATTTATAAATATTTATAGGTTTGCGTGTGTGTATTTTTGTGTCTGTGTATAAATGTATACGAGTGTTTTTTATTTTTATTTTTAATAACAATAGTGATGACACTTCGCTGATACGTCAGGCATGATTTATCGTCTATTTTATGATGCGTACGATAAATTTCGAAATTCACTTGATTTCTTGAAATGTTGTTAAATTTAGGGTCGTTCTTATTGATATCTTCAACTTTTATTGCATAACATTTTTTGTTTTTTTTATGTATTCACCAGCTTATTTAACACATTTTTCCAAATCATCTTATTAATTTTTTTTTTTTGATATATTGGTTTCAATTTTTATTTTTAACATTTGCTGCATTTTTTTAATCGTTTTATGATTTTTTTAACATTTATATTATTTATTTTCTTGATTTTAAGTCATGAATGCGTGGACCTTTTTTTAATTTTACAATATTTTCTGCGCTGCGTTTAGACCTTGTAATCAAATCAAAGTTCGATAAGAACAGTTTGTCTTAAAGTATGTTATGAAGAGTTGCAAAATTTTGGCTGATAAAACGGTACCACAAAATTAAACCTTTACTCGATCATATGAAAAATTCCAAGTAGAATTGAAAATACAATGAATTCGAAGCATTCTGGTATTTGCTATTGCTCAAGACCTATTCGTCTTCATTTTTAATGAATTAAGCTTCTTAATTTTTAAGGATATCTGCCAATTAGTGTACAGAAAAGTTTATTTTGGATTGATAAAAAATTAAGAAAATATTAAAGTAATTTAAAAAAAGTAAATGACTTTTTAGCAACTTTTCGCAATATTCAGTAATAATTGTTTTAACATTCACATTTTCCACATTAATAGTACCTAAATGTATGCAACATTTTTCCACATAAATTAAATTAATTATGTAGCTTAAAAATTAACATCATTGCCCTTGTTTCAAAGAGTAGAGGATATAAATGTTGCATACTTTTAGGAGCTATTTTGAAACTAACTTTTAAATTTATAAAAAAAACCAATTGATCAAAAAATGTTTAACCGTGCAATGAGTGATGGAAACTAGAGCTTTTGATAGTTCGCATAGTTTTAGGCACTCATTGATTTCTGTAAGGTCGTGAATTCGAGCGAAAGGCTACACATTTTTATATTGCGCAATTTTAGACATGCATTTAAAGTTAATTAGTATAGCTTCCATAAAGTCACACATTTTAAATATAAATTGACAACTAAAACTTAGCATTGGTTTGGGTACTACCGGATCCGGTAATGCCTTTATTTCAAAATATTAAACATTGTTTTAAAACAATTCGGATTTATAGTCTCTTAAGGGAGAAAAACATTTCGATTTTATTTTTATAAGCAAACCTTTGGAATACATTTGCTTTTTTTATTTTTGAAAAAATTCCAAGTAGAAACTTGAATTTGAATTTAAATAAAATTTTTTTTCTTATTATATCATCATAACCATGATCACCGGTATCACCAAGCCTTTAGTTACAGCTCTGCTGGACCTGAAGAAAAAAATTTTTATCTAGACCAAATTTTGTGTTTCTTATGGGCTTTAGATGGTGCACCCGTAACCGGTATCCCTTTTGCATTATGTTGCAAACATGCAAAGCATAAAGGAAATATACAATGCAAAGTATTTTAAATAGATTTTTGGATGCTGAATCTGAATGAAGTACACATTTTTCCATATCACGTCAAGTTTTTTTATATTTTCAAACATTTTTTTTTTTTTTATTTTTTTCTCATTGCCCTCATTAGATTGCATTGCTGCTATTATTTTGAATTTTTTTTTCGTCGATATGTCACTAAAAAGGAAAATGTGTCTCTTTAGAGCGAAAACGAAAATACACCAAGCCATAAAACAAAAAAGAGTTATTTTTCTTATAAGTTTGTTTTGTTTCACAGATTTCTTTTACTGTTTTATTGTTTTAATTTTAGCTTCTAATAAATTAACAACTACATTTTATTTATAATGTAACATTATTACTAAAAATACTGCTACATTAGCATATCCTTTGTGTTTGTATATATGTCAATATTTTTATGTTTTAATTACTGCAGTTTTAAAATTTGTATTTCCAATTTTAGTTTTTTTGTCTAGAGTTTATACATGATATCCATGAACAGTAGAATTTAGTCACAAGAAGCTTCTAGGAATATGCAATGCTAAGTATGCTTCTTTAGGCTTCGCATCTATTGTTTGCATCCGGCAGCTTCCTTTACTTTTTATTGCATATTTATAGGACCTTCTTAATCGAAATTTTTTCTTTCATCTAAATAAATGGACTGAAAATAATGGAATTTTTATAGCTATGTAGAAAATAGCATTGAGTTTACGATTTGTTAATAATTTTTTTTTTTCTTTTGACAATCATTTTTATGGATTTTATATTTTAATTTTCAAGGGGTACAAAATTGTTTGGTATACAAAAAAAAATACTATTTTCAATATATGTATGTTATGTGTTTTCGCAAAACAATTATTTTATTTTTTATATACTATTTATTATATAATTCACTTATTTTGTTGTTATCATTATATCATTAGTATTGCAATGATTTATTTTAACTGCTTACAAATTGGTGTATTTTTATTTCTCGCTTTTTTCTTTAAAATTTTTAATTCATGTGCGTTAAATACATTTTTAAGATGTCTTTCGATGTATTAACGATGTTATCAAGCAAAATTTGAAATTTTATTGAATAATAATTATTTTGAGATTTGTTGAAAGTAATCAAAAAAGAAATGTTTTGTTTTAAAATAAATTATTTTATTACTATCCAGGAACTAATAATCCAAAGTTGTATTCCGTAAAAACCATCGAGTAAAAATCTTTATAACTAAAAATATGATTCAAATAAGTTGAGTTGTATATCCCCATTTAATTTGTAAGATAATCACAATTATCCATAAAAATAAATATACTTCAAAGATATTTAGTATCATGAATGTAAATATCAAATCCAAATCTGTTGTGTTTAGAGCATGAAATGACGATGATGATGGGCATAATTTCTTTACTTATTATTTTTTTAACTTTATTTTACTATATCCTCTTTATGGATATTATTTTGATCTTTTACGTCAGGTTCGATATATTTATGTCTTAAAAAAAGTTTTAAATACTAACCTAGAATGACAAAACGGCCATCGAATTTGGAGTTAGCGACCCGAATTCTATTAGAAAAATATTGGAACTAAAAAAAAAATTTTGATTACTGGAGCCGGTTTACGCCACTTTTATAGATTTCAAGTGCCTGTTGAAATTTATCATTTCCGGTCTTTTGTAGATTATATATTTTCAATAGTAAAAATAGTTTCCTTAAAAAAAACTATTTCATGATATAGTAAAACTAATAAAAACAATATGCACAAAACAACTCGAAAATTGAGTCATTGAGTATTATAAAATAAAGTAAAATTTTTTTTTGCCAGAAAGGTTATGTTTTGCCAGAGCCATTTAATGTCACCGTTACGGATTTTCAAATTTACTGTTAGTTTTGTTCCATTGTAGTTCTTTTTCTTTTTAATAAAAAGCATTTAAGAAACCTGAAGCAAAGCCGGCAGATTTTGAGAAGAACATACATCACATATGTATCTGCAGTAGGCCCAAAACATTCCAGTTTAACATACACAACGCAGCGCATGCAATTATTGGAAGAGTAAAATATTTTTGGCAATTTACAATTTTAGGGTTTTTTGTGAAAAACACGCATAAAATTTCGGACGGAATATATCAAGTGACCAATAAGACATATTTCTTAAGGAACCTGATATTTTTAAGAAAAGTATGCAAGACATGCAGCTTTTAAAAAACTTCTTCCTAAAATTACCAGTTTCAAGAAACATCATGCCAAAAAAAATTACAACAAGCGTAGTGGTAGTACTCCGCAACACAACTTTTTGGATCATATCTTCCCATGACATACTTTAATTCACAAGCTGTCATAGAGCTGATTACAGCCAAAATGTCTATACAAAATCAGTGATTTGTTAAAAACGATAATAAAATTATTTTAAATAAAAATTAAAAAAAAAATCTAAATCTCAGATGAAAAAAACAACATCGTTTTACAACTTGAAAAGATATTCAACACTTTTTAATTCAAACAAAATCTTTTGCTACACATTTTTTTTTTTTTTTTTTTTTCAGTTTCATAACCATTTTTTTTTTTTTGTTTCTCATTTTGTTAAAGCTTATTTTTAAACAAACACACTCCCTAACAAAATTTGTTTGCACCTGCTTGCTCTTGCTGCTGCGGTGTCTCTCTTCGAGCGGACGTGTTAACAATAAAAGCAACAAATTAATCAACGCTTCAATTATAGATAAGATTTAAAGTGTAATTTTTAATTTAATTAAAATTTGTTTTTTTATACAAAAATGATAATTATTCATTACAATTATTGCACAATTAGTTGCGTAGGCTCTTGGACCTGAATTTTTACAAAATTTATATTATTATAGAGCTCATAGAAAATTTTCAACACTTTTTATAGTTAGTTGCATTGCTTCTCTTTTTTCGACTCTCTTTTGTCATAGGCACAAGCAAACGCAACCAATTTGGCAACAGTAGTAAAATTATAAATTAAAAAAAAAAAATAAGGAAATTATCTAAAAAATAATAATATTAAGCTGAATAATCAACAATGTAATGTTATACGTGTTTTAATATAGCAGAGTGCACAAATGTTATAATTTAATATGTTTTCTGTGTATTTTTTTAGTTTTGTTTTTGTTTATTAAGTGGGTGTTGATGGTGTTTTGTTGTTGTTGAATGGAAATGGTGGTGGTTGTTGTGGTGATGATGGTGTTTCTTTTTAAGTTGCATTACTGTTTGCCACCTTCCAATTAGGCTCATCTTTTCTCTTCTATGGCGTCAATGTCGTTTACGTTGCTTGTCGTTGTTGTCATTCATCTATTCATCGTGTTACTTTTTATAAAACATACGCCTAAATGTATTTCGCAAACACAACGTCGTTAGTGTTGATATTGGTGTTGTTGCAGGTGTTGTTGCTGTCATCGTCTGCTCCGTCCTTGCAGCCGCCGCTGCCGCCGTCACTACTGCTGTCATCATTGGGAGTAGAAACATTTTATTTTATCTTAACCACGAATGCTTTAATGAATCAGATGCAGTGGCACGTTTCACCGGATCAAATTCAAGCATTGGCCTTAAGAAATCAGCAAATGCTTCAGCCTCATCACGTGCCCATTCATATTTTTCAGACAATACATCGACCAAACCCCAAGGTTTAAGCCCAGTAATATTTCGCAGTTCACCTTTACGATTAAACGTATGAGTTGCATATGCACCACGGAAGATTATATGATTGGGTATTGGACCCAACAATTCAATAATATGCGCAATATGATCCTCGTCACGTGAGTAATTTTCTCCTGAATGTGGTTCAAAGAGATAATCACCCGTGGCGAGTTCAAATGCCATACAAGCTGTGCTCCATATATCGGCCGATGTATCATAACCAGCACCTAGTATCACTTCAAGCGAACGATATTGTCTGGTTTGTATATCCTCTGTGAAATGTTTATCAACCCAACAGGCATTGCCAAGATCAGCAATTTTCACTTCAAAATCACATGGCTGAAGAGCTGGATCTTTTTTGGGGATTTGTTTAATGGGAGGTGAAAGCGGCTCATTGGTCGTCGGATTTGTGTTATAATTTTGGTGCTCTGTTGTATTTGTTGAGATTTGTGGTTGTAGTTGTGGCTGCTGAGGTGGTTGATTATTGTTCGAGTTCAAATTCAAATTAGTCTGTGATGAAGCGCGTTTTTTAGCGTTTTTCTTTTTCTCTTTTTTGATGTTAATAGAAACTGATGTGCCAGTAACAGCTGATGTTGATTGTCCCTTTAGCGTAGGCGATGAGTTACTGGAATCATTTAATTCACTTTTGACCGTGTTGCTGCCACTACTAGAAGTAGATTTATTATCATGCTGTTGCAGTTGTTCCTGCTGTTGTTTATTTTGGGCATTTTGGATGGAATTTTCTGAAATGTAAATTAACACAATATTAGCAAAGAATGTAGGCATGTACTAATAACAGATATATTGGATCAGAATACGTGTAATTTGCAAAAATAAAATAATCATTTTGGTTTTTATCAAAATGTTCAACGAATGGTTCCCATAAGACCTAAACGAAATTCCGACGCACCTTTTTTTATCAAAGTTATTGCAAAATTAAACTTTAGGTAACTTTATAAACAAAAGCTTCTTAATCTTGAGCAAATGTAAAGATTTGAATCAAACTTTGGCATCTTAAAATGGATGAATTCGAATTTTATCATTTTTTAATAATGTTTTATTATTTTTATAAACAATTTTATCAAAGATTTTGGATTCCTCAGGATTTTGATATATAGTGACATTATTTTGAGACTTTTAAAAGGCGCTGAAGGACACGAAAAATATTTATTGTTTATAAAAATTATAATTTATTACTATTTTCAGTATAACTTACTTTTATTTTTCTTCTTCCATTTCTTTTTATCGCCACTACCAGAGTTAGTGGATATATTCTGCGTTATGCCGCCATCAGCTTCATCTACAATTTCTACTTTTTGTTTTCTTGGAGAATTTGTATTTGACTCAGCACCTTCATCATCATCGTCGGCATCACCATCGGCTGCATTTTCTTCTGCAGCAGCATCATGTTCTTGTTCTTCTTCATCATCCGATGCATCGCCATTTACTAAAACCGTTTCAATACCACGACGCACCAAAGTAGTGTTGCCATTTCCACCCTCAAGTTGATGCTGCTGTTCATCATCATCATCGTCATCATCATCATTAGATTTTACATCAACTGCTGCAGAATCTTTACCACCTGTTAGACGTTCTAATGCTGGTTGACCACCTTCCTCATTTGCTGCTGCTGCAGCAGCATCGCCTTGACCACCACTCTGCTCCAAATAATCCCATTGTTTCTTAAATAACTCTAAACGTTTCTTAGCTTTTTTCTTCAATTTTTTCTTTTTATTTTTACTCATCTTGCCGGTTATTTGTGGCTCTCGATACTCTTTTGGAGCGCGGCTGACAAACGATGGAAACATTTTGGAATTCATGACATACAACTCGGTTGCCTCATTCGCCAGCGAACGTATGTATGGTTCGTCCACGCACAGCAGGACGTTCTCCGGCTTTATGTCGGTATGTATTATCTTGCAGCAAGTGTGCAAATAATCGAGTCCTTCAAGTACCTGTCGGGTTATCGACTTAACATTATCAATCGGAATGCCGCGATAATTGGATTTACGTATTAATTTAAGCAGATTGTCACCAAGCACTTCGAATACCATACAAATATGTGTACCATTAACACCAGTGATTTTAAAATCGTCAAGCAATTGTACAGTTTTCTGCCGTCGTGGATTCTCTGGTTCCGAGTCGCGTACAGATTTGAGTATTTTTATTTCATCCTTAGCCGTTTCGGCAAAATGCGGTGCTGATTTTACAATTTTAATAGCCACATAACGTTTCTCCTGTAGATCCCAGCACAGCCAGACTGTGGAGAAATGTCCCCAACCAAGCTTGCGTACAACATGATAGCGACCTAAAAAAACAAATTTTTAATTTTGGTAAACTAGAAGAAATATTTGTTGAATTAATAGAAACAGTTAATATATAAATCTTTGTATAAAAAGTATAAGTAATTTGGTTATTGACACCATCTAAGAATATAAAATCTAGATAGTCCGTGCAGTTTTCCAAAAGATCCATCCGTTTGCCATAAAATACTGCACCGACGAGTTAGTTGTCGCTGGTATGTTGCACTCTTTTTCAATGTCACAATTAAACTGAATTAAAATTTGAATTCAATGGATAGAATGTATGAAATAGAAACGAAAAGTAAGCGTGAGTTGCACTACAAATAACAACAAATTTAATTAAGTGTACATTTAATGCACAAAGGAGAGCATTACAACAAACAGTAAAAAAAGTAACCAGACTACTTCGATGTTTGTAGAATTGTGTAGAGCAGATAGTCAAGTAGAGAAATGTTGTGCTGCATATAAAAAAGAACAACCGCAATTGATGCAATACGAATTGGAGCTGAATTAATATATTATTAGTGTTGACTTGCTGTCTGGTGATATACTTATTTTGCGAAATACTCTGATTAACGCTTAGAATTACCGTGAATATTTTGCTTTCTTTGTATTTAGCTTCATGCAGGTAATTCTGTACTGATCGCTTGACTCCATAAAGCTATAAAAAAATTTTTTTAAAATCGAAAGTCCAATTATGACGGGTGGGTGTATTTGACACACTTAAAAGCTACATTTCTATTTCGTAATTTAAGAGCTAACTTTTTTTGTAATATATCTAGTGTTATAATGTGTTGATGCAATATTCTACTTCGCTTAAAGCTTTTATTCTAGCATATTTGTATTTATTGGAAAAAAATAAAAAAACATTTGAAAATGTAATTTTTCGGTGTAAAATTTTATTACTATAACACAAATTACACTCTTAAGTCACCACAGGCAAGTTCGTAACAATCGTAAACATCGCTAGGCGACTCCTCTTCTTTCCTTCCTATGTTTTGATCATCAATTAAACTCTTGTACCATGAAAGCTTTATTAAATTCCTCCAGCCATCACCAAACTGTTTTTTTAATAAGATTTTTAAAGCTTCCTGTTTGTTCAAAGTCAGTGAAACAGGATTTGGGGAATATAAATTACGAGTTTCCATTGGAGATATGTCTTTTTTGTAATAGATTTTCAACTAGAGGATACATTCATAAGTGGAAAAAAGCCGTTTTGAAAAATCACTCAATTGTTTTCGTTGTTATTTTTGTCGTATGTATAACGATAGTTACGTTATAAGTCATATAAAAATTATAAATTAACACGACACAGGAATGAATACAGGCAAAGGAAAAATAAGTTGTGATCAGACTCATGGATCAGACTATATATGTATAACTTAGGATTTCAGGTAGCAAATACAAATATGTGAAGAGTTTTTCATATGAAAACTACAAAATATTATGTTTTATTTTCAACTTAATATTTCAAAGACTCTAGAACCACTTTTTTTTAAGTTTTCATAGGATATGTTTAGTAATACTAGTTACATATAAAACGAATATAGAATTCTATAGTTGCCAACCAAATTTCTTAGAAAAAAATCTATGATTTTCTTACACTGATGCAATGATGATGTGAATCTGGAACATTCCCGTTCTTAAAATTGTGCAGGCAAAAAATTTTGACATACAAATTTTTCACATTGAAATCAACAAAGGCGGGTTCCACACCAGGTGAAGAATTTTTATTTTTATCCTCGGTTTTAGGAACCATTTTTTTTAAATTTATGCAAAAGTTTAGGGTAACACTTTTGATGAAAAATAAAGTTTTTTGCTGATATTTTTAATATATAGAGGAAAGCTAATAGACCAAGATCTAGCAACGTATTGTCATTTTAAATGTTATGAAAAGTCACACACTTTTGAACAATAAAAGTCTCTACTGAAGGCACTCTGCGGCAGAAGTGTATTGCTCTAAGTTTGCAAAGAGAGTAAAAACTTAAGTTCAGTTTAGTTATTATGTCATGAGATTTCATTATTCACTATTTGTGAAAATTATTTCCAGAAGATTTCCATCCCTCCTAATTGTTGCTGGAACGTGATAAGGAATTTTGGTGAAAATTTTCCCTTTAATCAATTTTTTCTCTCAAGCTCAATTTTCAGGGTAAAAAGTTCATAAAATTGATCAAAATATTCAGACAAATATAAATTTTTATTGTTACAATTTTTTTCTATGACGTCATACATTTACTTTTTGTCTGAGTTATTCTCATAAAATTTGCTAGGAATAATATGTATTTTATATTTGGTTGTGACATTTTTAAAACAAAAAAACGTCATAAAAGAAAAACATTGTTACAATACAAAAAAAGAAGTATTTTTCTGAATATTTTGACCAATTTTACAATAACGTATAAAGAAAACCAAATAAAAATCAAACAGACATGCATCAAAAATATCATATATCAGATTCATGCTCTTATTTTTCACTATTTGTTGTTTATAAAAGTAAATATTTTGTTTTAATAAATAAACTTGGTTCTGGCTGGCGTACAACGCTTCCCACGGCCTACTTAAAAGCAAAAACTCGGAAAAATTAATGCAGTATTATACAAAAATGATAAAACTTACAATTTGCAAACCAATTTTTTAAATAAATGTAAATAACTGAACTTGAGAGGCAAACGAGTTGAATACTGCTATTATTTTGACCGCTCAAAATGGCACACTTACAAAAAACAGTTATTTTCTGGAACAAAATGTCATGTGCTTATTTTGTGTAATTACCAAGTAACTGTATTTTAAAAGAGTTGAAAAAAAAATTTATTTGTTCGAAATATTTTCTTTGAATTCCAAAATAACCAAATGTGTGATTTTTAACTTTATTGAAAATAAAGTAAGAACCAGAGAGCTAAAAGACGGGTTTTGTTACATACTGGTGGAATTCAACTTATTTATTTCATTTTTTATAAATTAAATAAAACTATCTTGCATGCTAAAGAAAAAAAACTTAATGGCCAGCATTTAGAAGCATGTTTGCACGAGTAAAAATATATTATGGCATATTCTATTTTTCGGTGACCAGAATGGCTTCATGATTTGTTACGCGGACAAGAACATCCACAGTTCTGGAGTTATAAATTGCTTGCAGGTTGGATACGGTTGGGCCTTGTCTAACGATTGCCATACGATTGTGTGCTCTAGCGCGACCAGTTAAAACCGGTGGAGTGGTAAGCCAAGCTTAGCCATATTTGGAACGATAACATTTTTTGACTGTTGTGGTCTGATAGACCACAACGCGAAACAACGTTAAAATTTTTCTCGGACCGTATTTTTGTTCCACGGAACATGGCACGATTTGAAGAAATGCTTTTACAAAAAAACAAAAATGACACAAAAGGTTTAAAATGGTCTGACAGATCACAACGCTAATCGCAGGATTAAGATTTGTGCATTTTTTCGCTTCCGAAGCCTTTTACCTTTTTTTCAGGCGTTTCAAAAATAATTTACGATTGATTATTTTTAAATGTCTAACTAAAAAAGTCTTCAAAATGGAAACAAATGTTAAAAGTTAAGATAGAAAAAATATTCACAAAACAAAATTTTTCTTTTTCATAAAATGCAATTTTTTACAGTAGCTTTCGTCAATACGAGGACGAGAAACCACATTTATTAAATAACATGACAAATAAAGAAACAGGCTTTTCTAAACTACAATATGTTTAATCATTAACCATTAGGAGAGCTATAAGGTAATCGTAAGAACGCAGGGTTTTCAAATGAGTGGTTAATTGAAGTAGTTGTTGGTTAAACATTGGCGGCGGCGACAGCACAAATGCGTTTCATTGCTTTTCTTTTTTTTTGCTAAAGAAAAAACCAACACACATGCATCAACCACACATATGGTACGGTCGCAATAAAAATGGGAACATCAATAACAAAAACAACAATGATGACAACGTAGTGCACGATTATGCTAAAGATTATTGATTGATTTTGTGGTTCCCTGGCGATTATTGATTTTAGGGTAAGAGTTTTCAAGCGAACTGTTTGTGTGTGACTAAATTTTTGGAAAAACATATGTACGCGTTATTTTTATCCGAGTGAACTTAACCTCTTACTGAATTTTGACTAGTTAATGAAATCAAAGATTTCTTTTCATTCTGTTATATGAAATAGAAAATTGGCGCATAATGAAAGAAAGTCAAATGAACAAAACAAATCAAATATAAAATTCCAATGCATAATTTTAGTTGTTAAGGTAAAATTCCATTCAATATGTACTTTTAGTTGCTAAAGAAAGGTAGATCTAAGTTGTCATACTAAAGTACTGGTTAGAAATATGATTTGAGCTAACTTTAGCGGACTTCCAGCCACTGTCTATATTGAGCTTCCTTTCCTAAGTAGCCCGCAAATATCGAATATGTGCATTTAGTAACTCAATTTTTCTTTTTGATTTTCTTAGATAATTAAAATAATTGATTTAAACTGGAGTTGAAAATAGTTTTTTTTGGAATTGAGCTGTTCAACTCAACAAAAATACAATTAAAAGTTCTAAATCAAGAATTTAATACTAAGGTTTTGTTGCCGAATGCACATTCTTTTGGCATGCATTTAAATTTATTCAATTCTACTAGATCACAGTAGCGCCGTTGTGGTTTATATCGTCGTTCGCAAATGCGAACACCAGCTTCATTGCAATATTTTTCTATTTTAACATTGATATTGCTGTGAAAGTCAATGCAAAAAAGATTGTTCTGAATAAATTTGTCCAATATTCATCTAAAAATAATGTTAAGATTTAATATATTTGTTGAAAAAAAAATTTAAATTCGTTAAGAAAAATTAACAATATTCATGACATTTTGCAAGAGGAAGTCATGGACGAAGATTAGATTCAAATGAATAATAATGTAAGTTGCTCTCCCTTTATTCGAATATATTGAACATCCAAATACAAACAGACTTTTTCACGTCGTATTATTTGATGTGCCTTATAATTGAGATACGATGATATCTGATTGCAATTTTTTTCAAGGATTTATTAAGATGATATTTTACATAAATGGCGTAGCGATTGGCAAAGGTCTGATACTGAAATATTGATAAGTCTACCAATTTAAAACTTTCTTGGACCTTTTGCAAACAAAGTCCGATCAATCGTAAATGAAGTTATAGTTACTTGCAAAATAAATCATTTCTTTAGGTGATCCTCTCTCCTCTTTAAGACACAAATTTTTATTAGGTTCGCCATTTATTAGTTAATGTCTAATTTTTTAAATAAAAATTCGAAGGTGCAAGTACTATTAGTCTGCTTATCTGAAGCCAATTGGCGATATAACTATCAGAAGATAAGACTATATCTTTCCAAATATGGAATGTTTATATGAAAGATAAATTAATAAGCTATCAGTAGTTTTTGATTTAGATCCAACCATTTAGTAGGTTTCTAAATTAATCTTAAGTTCTAAATTTACCTCAATTCAAAATCAGATAAGTACTAAGATTTTGTTTCTCGATGTTAAAGTGATTATATTTCAAATATGCGTGATTGTGGAAAAATTTAATAAGTTCTAGCAAATAACAAATGTGAGACAGTTTAATAAAAAAGATTTCTTATTAAGCTTACCTTGAAATAAATCTCCAATATTTACAGGATGGTAGCCACCTTTGCAGTAGTCTTCCTTAAGTTCCTGTTCATCATTTTCACTATTTAGCTCAGATTCGTCAGATTCATTGGAAGAGCTACGCGGAGGAAATTGATATTGTTGTTGTTGTTGTTGTTGTTGCTGTTGGTGTTGCTGATTTTGCAATTGTTGATGGAACTGTTGGTGAAATTGTTGCTGCACCAATAGTTGGTGCTGCGAATTGTTGGCATAAATCTTTTTGCCGTTATTTGCTTTAAGATAGGAAGCATCTTCCAAAGCATTTGTAAAACCACCGCTACCTAAAATTACTTGACTTACGCCACCAACACTGCCAGGTCCTAGCGAACCAGTACTGGATGATGTTGGAGCACCGCAGAAGGATTTTGACATTTTACTGTTATTGTTGTTGCCAGCACCACCGCTGCCAATCTCATTAAGGACATTTTCCGAAACATGTGGTGTCGAAGCAGTTACACCAGATGCTGCGCTTGGAAAGCTATTATTAGAATTTCCCGGTGCTGTTTGTGCCGCCGGAGCTGTTCCGTGCTGCTGTTGTTGCGGTTGCTGTGATTGTTGTTGACCAGCTGCAACACCATTGGGCTTACCACGTTTCTTATTTGGCTTATGCCGTTTCTTTTTAGCCTGAATGGCCAAAACTCGTCTGTTGACGTCAGCCTTTGTGTTCATCACTGGTGTTGTTGTTGTTGCAATTTTACACGCAACGGTTTGGATAGCTTCTTTTGTTGTATATTAAAGCACTAGCGCCTTACAGGAAAAATCGGTCCAAGTTTTTATTTCTTCAGCTGCTGCTTTTTTTGTTTTTGCTCTCTACACGCTACACGAAAAGGAAAAGATTTGAAGAAAAAATATAAAATTTTGAACAAAATTTTTTCGTCGGAAACGTTTAAAATTTATTTGTTTTAAATTTATATAAACAAAAAGCTATGCTTGACAGATTTTTCACAAATTTCTATGCGTAAAATAATTAATTTTACAATATTTTCCAAATTTTTCTACATTGAAAAAAAGTTCTTTTTGCTCGTACGAAAAAATAAAACAGTCAAGTTTTTCCACTGTTCGACAAGTTCTAATTGTAATAATATTAGTTATGTCTCTTTTACGCAAGTGCGCTCGCTACGGCTATAACACGAATTCACAATGATTACAAGACCAATGCGTCTCATTCAACTCTGTTCGTATGTAAATTCTGACGAACGAGTAACATTTGCAAAACGTTTGAAAGCAACGAGTGAAAACCAAATACAAAACCCTTCCCAACGTTGCCAATCGTCCACGACAACTAACGACTTCTTTCTTCGTCTTAATTTTACTTCTTTATTTCCTTTTTTTCCACTTCACTTTTTGGCTTACACAATGTTGCACTATAATCTGCCACAATAATTTTCAACAACTCCTCTACATAAATTCAACACAAAACTTATTAAACTAATATTTTACCGTAATACATCGTTTTATTTAATAAAATCCGTTGTTAATTATTTGTCTGCACGCACACGCAGCAAAGAAAATGACAGCAGAACTTGATGACACAAGAAAATTCAAGAAACTCTGTCTAATTTTTGATATCCACTTTTTAGCGAGTAGAAATCGTGTTCTCAGTCGATAGTGCAAATATTTTTTGTAAAGTAATTGGTCTTCGCAATTTCATTCAGATTCACAATGATTCGATTTTGTGAATATATTTTCATGTGTTCTTTATGTTCCTTAGAGCTTTTTTTCATTAAACATGTTCCAAATTCATTTTAACTCTCGGTTTCTAACTCCGTAGTGGCCAAAAGTATCTGAAATTAAATATTCATATATATTTTGGGCTGTAGACACGCTATGGGTCAAATGAACAACATACACATATACTCGTCTAAGGCTCGGTTCACACGAGCGTATTTTCAACGTGCGTTAGCTAACCTTAAATACATGATTTAACTATATCAGGTTACTGCAAAAAAAAAATGCAGCTTCTTCCAAAAGTAAGTGTAGTGTTAAATCGTATTAAATTTTTTTTTCGATTTTTGCATTGGATATCAATTTTGACATTCCAGTCTTCTGACGTTCAACACTTTCAGATGTAAGTTTGACATCTTGCAAGAACCTTAATAGTTAAATCATGCTTAAATAGAGCCTTACGACATACTCATCTACTGTCAACACGAATGCGCAAAATTTTGCGCACCAGCTATGCAATATATTTGCCATCCACTAGCACGCATGAATGTCTGAAATCATTTTGCTTTCAGTTAAGTGGTGCAAGGTGAAAACCATGTCGGAAATAGCTGCAGCAATAGTGATTTCAATTAAAATCGTAGAAGATAAACAAAAATAAAATTTCTACAAGAAAAAGCATCAAAAGTGAGCCAAGAATTTATTAATAAAGGTTGAAGATGACACTGAAAATACCATATCTCCTTCAGGTTGGACATTTACTGTTTTCGATATGAACTAAATTCATACAAAAAATAGTTCCCAGACCATCTTATTTGCAATGAAAATTGGAGTACTTTCAGCGGTATATCCTGTTACAGTCCAACGTTAAGTTTTGAAATTTACACAAAAAAAAATTATGCAATAGCCACTCACAATCGCATGAACTTGGATGAGAGCAGGTCATAATAGTTCAAAATTTGTATAGCAACTCTGCTTACAAAATATCTCTGCATATTCACAATAGAAATAAAAATGCGTTTCCAGGCGAAAGATGGCTGTTTCATTACAAAATAAGAGCCTCTGTGTTTAGAAGAAAATCATTTTCCGTTAACTAAATGCGAGAAATGAAAGTTTAGTTAGTGCGTGAGAATTTAAAAAATAACATTGTAGAGCTCTTAACAAAAAAATACAATATAATTGCTGCATTAAAGACCATAAAACTGCAATCACTAATAACGCAATTTATATCTACGTGACGCGTTGGTTCGCTGTCTTATTCTAACACGCTGCTAATAAGAGTGCGAATAATACATTTTATTCCTAAGTGAGAGTGAGAACATACCGACACATGAACAGCTGATTACCATTTGTGAATATCATCTCTTCACGTCGCTTATAAATACTTTCCAATGACGTCTTCCTCATTAACATTTTATGCTTAAGCAAGAGCGTGTTAGAAACACTGTGCGAAGCAAATAGCAATATTAAAAAATTTCCCAAAACAAAAGCGCGCGAAATCCCAGCACATTTAGGCGCGATTAGGGTTGAATATATACATCTTCGACTTGACGTCGATAACTTTTGGTGGGAAAACTTCATTTGTAATTTGAGCGGACGACGAGTTGACGTGTTTAGTAAAGTGAATGATAGGGAAGTTAAGATTAAACAAAATATAAGACGTGCTTTTTAGTGAAACTTAATTAAAAATATATTAGTGCAAAATAATCATATTTGTTCTAAGAATATAAAAATGTCTCAGCCATCGGTAGCATCTTTTTTCAATACGCGTAAGCGTGCAGGTTGTGAGGATGTAACCAGCGTTAAAAATAAGGTAAGTTTCCAAACAATTTCAATGACGCCGCGCCATTTTCCGTTGCATCGGAATTTGTTAAAATCTCCCTTCTGTAGTTCTTACATCCTTTTTACTTCTCTCATACGTAACAGTCCCTTTTTCTTATGGGTAGCAGTCCCTTTTTTCTTCTCTCACAGTCTTCCCATCGTGACCTAATTTCTGTCACATGTAAATTTTTTAAATACAATGCAATCATTTAGCAAAGACCAAAATTTACATTTGCTTAATGACTACAAGTTCAACGAAATAATTTTCATTTTGATAATAATTTCCGATAAAAAATAAACTTACTTCTAATTTACTTTTTTGTTCATTCTAAATTACATAAACATTTTCCAATTAATTTATAAAACAATTTCCAAAAGTTTCATTGACGAATGCGAAAATGTTTTTGAAGATTTTTAGCAATTTTTTTCCTGAATATATGTGCATGCAAACTTACATTCAAAGACTTTTTTATATAAAATTTCGTATATACATACTTCAAATGTTTCGTTTACAAAATTAAACTTTGGAAGTGTTTTTCCAAACATATTTACTTATTGGGATAATATCGATTTGATTTTTTTTTTTGTTGAACACCTTAAGCCACATTATTTCTGTATTTTGCATCATTACCTAAATTTTTTTCACGTAAAAAAAACAAGCCTTAAAGGTACAGTAAAATAAAATACGTAGGGAAATCCAATTTTTCGTTTGTATATGATCATGTCACGATGGGAATGTCACCAGGTAAACCACCCCTATTTGTATACGTCCCTTAATTCAATTTTGTTCTCTTGTATAATATGATCTTTGCCAAGAAAACATGACACTAAATACCGTTTTTCTCCATTTTTAAAGATTGTTGATTTTCTATTTTAATTGAAATCCTTTGACAGTTTGTTTTGGATTTTCCTATACCTATGTTTGGGTTTTATTTTTATACTTTTATTCCTCCATAAATAACTGTGTTCAATTTTTCTTAATAGCGTTTAGTTGAGCCTCCTACACAACAAACTAACCATACAAGGGACAAGTGCGAAGATAATGACGCTTCCGCAGGATCTTTACCATCGGATCCTCAAGATGACATTGCCAAGCTTAAAGCTGGCGAAATACGCACTCGTTCAGGGAGAACTCTCAAACGTATTGGCACACAGCAAGAATCTTTACTTACAGAGGCAGTACCAAAAAAAGTTTCCAAAACAGAAAAATCAATTATTCAACCAAAACTTGTGCAGTTTATTAAGAAAGGACCATTGTCACATCGTAAACAAGCAATCGCTGCGACAACCAAACAAACATGCAGTCACACAGCTGACGATGAACATCACAATGTAGTAGTGCTGCAGACTCCAACTTTACCAACAACGTTTGCATTGAAACAAAATGCTACAAATGTTGAACGTGGCATGCGTACGCCAACTAAGCAAATTATAAAAGGTTCTGGTGCTACACCCATTAAACCTGGCAGTAATTGCGCAGCATTAAAATCGCTCGTTAAAAAAGAACTCAACTTTGATGAGGTTAAGACAAAATTATCCCGTAGCGCCAAACTACAAGAACTCAAGGCCTCTCTAAATCGTATACAAGAGTTAGAGAAAACGCGTAAAGCGCAGGAAGAACGTAATCGTCGTTTGCGCGAAGGTATTGCATCGCCAGCCAAGAAGACACCAGTTTTACAGCTTAAAGAATTCGATACCATCGAAGTTGAAGTGTTAACAAGGTAAAATTTTATCAGTATTCTCTGTTTCAAAAAACTTTAAAAGCCTTTTACTATTTCCTAGTTATGTACATACATAACTAAACGTTATAACTTGAATTCGTTTACTTGTAAATTTAATAATAATACTGACTTGTGATAACTATATATTTATGAAATAGAAAATACTTACATATATTAGAAAAACCTACATTCACAGAAGCTTAAGTAAGATTTTTCTTATTGGTCTCTACAGACTTATGGTACTACATAGATAATGCATACGGGTTCCACATTGCTACAGTTGGTTCTTTTACTAGTAAGCTTCTGATTGGTGTTTGGAAAGGATATTTTCCGGTAACATTAAAGAAAATTTATTCAATGTTCATTTATGGGTTATTTTTTTAAAAAATTACTTCATTAATTGCTCTATATAAAAAAACGTTACTTATACGTCGAAATTGGAAAACTAATTGTGTCTTTGAAGTACATAGAAATCGAACGTATGTAACGTTTTGTATTGGGAATTCACTTTTTTGTAAACTGTATTTATTTTACCAGAGCCTGCCTCAATTTTTCCTACTTAAATAGCATAGTTAAAATTATACAATACAATAATTTTTGCTTTCCTTCATTTAATTCTTAAAGCTGGCCTACAAAGAACCCGGTAACATTCAACATTTTGCTTTTTTTTAGTATTGAGGTCATTTCTGTAACATTGTTTATGTTTTTATAATTTTAATTTTTTTTTTAACTGTCGTCGCACATATAATGCAAGCTAGGCGCTTCTTAACTTCTGCTCAAATTATTATACTTAAAATGCACTCGCCGCTGTGGCTACTCTATCATAATTCATATGGTCAGTGCAAATGTTATAAGACATTTTTAATAAGTTTGTAATGTTTGTCTTAAACGTATTTATGCCTTGGTGAATTTATTTTTGTTTGCTTAAGTTTGCAGTATACCATAACGTCACTGTCTCATGTAGTTTTCCATCAGACATCAAATTCTGTGAATGCTTTACTTTTGATTTAATTTTTGTTTTATATGCCATGCTCACAGTTATTGAGTCAGTTGTCCCTGCATTTCTGAAATATCGTATGATAATTTTCGGATTCAACACATCTTTTTTACATCCTCTTTTCATCTATCAATTTATATTTTTTATAATTTATATTATAAATAAATAAAGGTTTACTAAATGTTTATATTGTTAATATTGGAAAGATTTTCACGTATTTACAAAATGATGTTTTATGTGAAAAATTGTCTGATTAAAAAAACGTTGCTCATGGAAAATATGCAAATATACCACCTCTTTCGAATTTACTAGAAATTTTCCTTTCCGATATTTTTCAATGCCATAAAAGAAGAAATTACCTACAGGCAACACAGAAATCTCTTAAATTTTCCAAATCAAAAAATTTTGTTTATGTTAGAATACCCAAACAATTAACATTTAATCGTTTATTTTTTCCAGTCCGGCGAAAATCTTTAAAACTCCAACTAAACTTCCTCCACCTACACCGGATAAAAATGAACTTATGTCACCACGTCACACCAACGTTTCCAAGCGTATTATTTTTAGTCCAGCTAAAAATGGCTCTCCATCTAAAATGGTTGTACCTCCAGCTTACGAACGGTTTAAGAGTCTCGCAGAGACAAGCAAAGCTGGACAATTGCCATTGCCGTTTAAATATCGTCATCTTATTGAAATATTTAAGGGACTAGACTCAGTTTGTGCCATGTTTCATAATCGCAAAGAATGCATCACATTTAAAAAACTTAAACCTGCTGTACAACGTATGGTGCGTAAAAATTTCACGGAAACGCATTTGGCACAAATCAAACATATATATCCAGATGCTTTCATTTATACACAAATGAAAATGCGCAATTATGGTTCCACATCCAAAGCTGATTACTTTCAGCTTGTAATTGCACCAAACGTAGAAAATATGCCGGAAAAGCTAAAAATGCCGCAAATCGATGAAGAAAACATTTTGGCATCGGCCCAAAAAAACTCAATGAATCCGCATGTGATGACTGAACGTTTCCAAAAATTTCAGCGTCTATTGTTGGAACGCGTTAAAAATGAACATGATAAATTCCTAAAATCACTGGATCCACCATTATTGATACCTAAAGATAGGGTGACACGTTGGCATCCAGAATTTGATTTGGAAAATTGTACTGACATTGAACGCGCTCATTTGCCACAGCCACCAAATGTGGAGAAATACTCATCGGCTCATGATATTCTATCAACAGCACGAAATTTATTCAACTGTGCTACACCGATGGAAAGAGCAATGGAACGTTACGAAGCTAAAATGGAAGCAGAACGCATCGCAACAGAAAATTTAAAGAACTCGTCTAAGTTGGAAGAGAGCAATAGTAGTGAGGTCGATAGCAAAATTAGTACTAAAGCAATTATGCCAAGTAGTACTGCCAACTCAACGACCAATAGAAATTCTGTAGCTGGTGTACTTTCAGCTCCTATCACCAGTGATGAATCGCCTGCGGCCGTCTCAACACTATTAAAGGGTGTTCCTAAAGCCTTGTTGGAGAAAATACGCGCTAGACAAGCGGCAAAGGCACTTGATGCGATGACTCGTCGTCCCTCACAAGATCAAGAAGCTACAAAGTATTCACGTTTACCTGAGTTGGCGCGTCATTTGCGTAACTTATTTATCAGCGAGAAGAAAGGCGTCTTAACGTTGGAAGTTGTCATTAAAAAGATACAAAACAGTTTTCGAACCTCGTTGACGCCACAAGAAATAGAGTGCCATTTGCAATTGATTGCCAAAGAGGTACCTGAATGGGTGAGCTTCCATGAGGTTCGCAACACAATGTATTTGAAGATAAATAAAGAAATGGCTTTGAGTAAGGTTATAGAGAGATTGGAGGCGGCAGCTAATGAGAAAAGTAAATAATGCTTGTTCGTTATGCAATTCATTTTTAGTTTAATTAAATTTTTGTTTTTTTATAAGAAACACTTCAGTGAGTTTAAACCAAAATGATAATACTCTGAACTAATACAGTATATAATTATTCGGAATAGAAAGTTGTTACATTAGTTAAAAGTTTTTAGAAGCATCACAACAATCATACTTTTTTCAGTAAATTAGCAAATTTAAACTTAAGCTGTTAGAATACAAAAAAACAAAAACGTTTTGATTAACCGTCAAGATTTTCAGTTAAATTTAATACTGATTTTTCATCTGTAAACAATAATACAAACACAGGCCTATGCTTTGTATTTAATTCATATTGTTATTAGTAATATTATGTCTATTTTGTAAGTTTGACTTCTTAATAATTTGGTTCATACTTTATTTTCTGAATAACATTTTTTGAACATATAGAATTTACTTCGTTCGTGTTGTTTTCATCATTATAATAATTATGTTTTAAGTGTTATTGTAAATTATACATTTCAACTTCAATAAACACGAGAAACTTCCATAATTTAAATGATTTTAGCTTTTAAGCCCAGGATGAGGACAAGTTATTTGTAGGAGATGATGTGTCATATTTGTATATCCAACATATCCGCCACCGGAAAATCAGTTCAAGTATCGATGTAAGATGTTTATTTATTGTCTGTACTTAGAAAATAAACTTTTGTTCTTGGGTTAAAAAAATGATTTTTGTTTGTTCCCGTACTTTTTACAATTTTCCTCTCACAGACCGCAATTTTCTTATTTTCTCATGTTTGACAGTTTAACAGGACTACTGAAAAAGTTGTGGAACGAACCTATTGTGTTGATTTTTTCCCACTTCACAAACAAATAAACTCCACATGACCTTTGACGCTACGCTCTTACTAAAAGTTGACCTTCATCACAATTGCGTTCTCAAAATCCACAATTTTAAACAAACGATTTACATACGATTACCATCATGGTCATGGTAATGGAAGCGCTAGCAAACATGCTCCGCAGTAAGTCGACCGTCGGCGGTAGCGGTTTTTCCGTTATGTTTATTGTATTAAGCAGTGGTCGCCAAAGTTTTTCAACGAAGGGCCAAATAGAGTTTTAAAAAATATGAACTGGGCCAAAAATAAATAGCACTAATAGAAGAAAAAAAGTTTTCGTATGGTCAAGATTTTGTAAATAAATTTATAACACTAATAATTTATATTTTTTTTATTTTTATTGAAAAAGTAATAAAAAAAAGGCATTAATGAGAATTATGAAACTGGGATTTAGTTGCATTTACAATATTATTAATGTTTATATTTTCTTGAGAAACTGATATCCTCAGAATTTCCGCCAAATGAGAATCAGTCAATCTCTCACGAAATTGATTTTTAATATATTTCATACGAGAAAATGTTTGTTCGCAAATATAAGTGCTTCCAAATATTGATATGGAAGGAAGTATAAAAATTTTTAATACTAGAAAATTTAATATTAATATTAGAAAAAATTAAATTTGGATTTAGTAATGCATTAACATTTTTTTTAAATATTTGTATTACTTTTGCATTTTAACTCGGGGCCGGATGGATTCCTATAACGTGCCGGATTTGGCCCGCGGGCCGTACTTTGGCGACCTCTGGTATTAAGTGTTGCTAATGATACAATTATCAAGGCAGAGTCATCGTCTCAAACTTTTGTTATTTGCAACTGTGAAAATGGTTTCATCACTGTCAAAAACAAACAAAACAACCTGATTTTGACAGATCAGATAACTTTAAAAATGAAAGAAGAAGCAAACTTTAGCATTGCTACTACCATCTATATTATCATGGTGTCACTGGTGCAATTCAAAGAAAAAATAATCTGGAAGGCGCGAAAAAAGTAAACAAGAGTTATATGGAGTAGTTTTAATACATAAGTGTTTTATAAGAATTTGCATGCGAAATTTTAAATTTTAATATAAAAGTAAAATGATCGATGTTGCCGACGATACTATTGAAATTGAACCTACACCTACTTCAGATCAGTCCCGTTCCATTAAGGCTATTGCCAAGGACACTGTACATAAAATATGCTCCGGACAGGTAAACATAAAATTAAATTAAGAAAGAAAGAGCACATACATGACACTCAAGTAAACAGGTAGTACTTAGCTTGGCTGTTGCTGTCAAGGAGCTTGTTGAGAACTCCATTGATGCCGGAGCTACGCTTGTTGAAATAAAATTAAAAGATCAAGGCTTAGAATCCATAGAAGTTAGTGATAATGGTTGCGGTGTAGAGGAAAAAAACTTGAATGGCATGAGTAAGAATTGAATTAATTTCTTTTTAATAATTCTTTGTCAGTTTGTCTTACCTTATATACCATAATTGTAATCTTTGTCACAGCTGCCAAATATCACACTTCAAAAATACGCGATTTTGTCGACCTTCAAAGTGTGGAAACATTTGGCTTTCGGGGTGAAGCCTTGAGCTCGCTATGTGCGCTTGCGGACATGATCATAGTGACACGACATCGTAGCACCGATGTGGCAACTAAAGTCGAACTTGATCATGAGGGAATAATCAAAAAACGTTCACCATGTGCACGCAGCGTAGGTACAACAGTAATAATATCGAATCTCTTCGCAACGCTGCCAGTACGGAAGCGTGATTTTACACGGAATATAAAAAAGGAATTCTCTAAAATGTGTCAAATATTACAAGCTTATGGTCTGGTGTCAAAAGGTGTACGCATTATTTGTAGCAATTCCAATTCCAAAGGAGGCAAATCTTTACTAATGCAAACTCATGGCTCACATGATGTGATTGATAATATAACAGCAATATTTGGTCTACGACAAACTGAAGATATAATTAATCTTAAATCGGCATTTACTGCAGGGCAGCCTTTGACAGAAGCAAGTTTGCTTGCAGAATTTAAAGATGAAAATCCGGATTCTTTGCAAATCAGTAGTGAAGATATGGAGCATCTTAATGCTGAACAGTTTCAACTTGAAGGCTTTGTATCCAGTTGTAGTCATCGTTCTGGAAGATCATCGCGTGATCGACAATATTATTTCATTAATTCAAGGCCATGTGAACCGAAAAATGTAAGGAAGGGTTACTTTAATATATTGTAAAGAACTCTTAATTGATTCATAATGTTTACAGATCGCAAAGTTAGTAAACGATGTTTACCATCGTTACAATGCTCAACAATTTCCCTTCGTGTATTTAAATGTTTTTACGGCGCGGTCCCAGGTCGATGTTAATTTGACACCAGATAAAAGGCAACTGATAATAAATAACGAAAAAATTCTTCTGTTGATTATAAAAAAAGCTTTGCTGAATACATATGGCAATATACCTTCAACATATAAAATCCAAAATAGCACAATTAATAATATGTTAAAAAAAGAAACAACTTTTTCGTCATGTAATGATGATAGAAACTCTCAAGAACTTGACAGTGGCGTACCACATACTTCAACAAAACGATTTCTTGATGTGTTATCGCAGTGGAAGTATACAGGGGATACGACGGGTATAGCACCATCGACAACAACTGCGAAGCGTAAATGCAACGATGAAATTGCCGTGCGGAGCTTGAAGATGAAAAAGATACAAGAATACTTAACGCAGGAAGCGTCCACTATGAAGGATACAAATTTTAGTTATAACTCTTCTGATTCTGATGCAGACAATGAAGGTAGAAATAGAAGCCTGCTGGATATTAAGGAAATCAAATCGCAATCAACAGGTTTGTTAAAATAAAACTGTTCTCCGTGCACTAATAAGTAAGGAAATTAAAACAGAATTAATTTTGATTGTAAGGGCTATGTTTATGAAGACATCGTTTGATGTTAATAAATGTTATTTCAATGTAAATTTTTTACCATTTTATCCCTTGATGGGGAAAAGCTACCACTAAAAAGTGCCGATATGAAAGTTTTTATAATTTCTTAAATACCATTTTAATTGAACAATAGCTATGATGGTTGATATGGAGTGAATAGAACTTCGGACATGTAAATTTTTGACCCGAAGCTGAAATTATTCGTCATTAAATTTCATGCAATTTTGACAAAGTGGCAGTAAATTAATATAGTTATATTAATAATATTTAAACTGCAAAAGTACTTTGCATTGCTCGTAATCAAAAGTCCTTAAGTTAAATTTAAAGTAAATGAGAACTATTATTGAATAATAAGCATATATTTTATATATAAAATATCCCAAATAAAAACTAAATAATCGAAAATTTTCCACTCGTACAGATTATGATATTTTAACTTCAAAAGAAAGTAATGAGCCGGAAGTAGTAGAACGCATCGTTTGTAAAGTTGCTCCTCAAAACAAGTCCCAAACATTTTTTTTAAACATTTTACCATCTTCATCACAACTTTCACAAGAATCAGGTGTGTCAACATCAACCTCACAACTGACACAAGAAACAACAGTGTCAACATCAGATGATGACGCCGATGATGCATATTTAGCTTCCCAAACTTTATTTGGTAAAAATATACAACTCGATGACAGTGTATCTGAGGAAGATACCGCTTACAGTTGTTCAAAAATAAGTATTTCATTGGCGGAAATTGAATTAAATCTACATGCAGAGCAAAATTTCGAACAAGAACTATCCGCCAAAACGAAATTAGAACGCCTTCGATTTAAAAGTGAAATAAATCCTACACAAAATTTAAAAGCTGAACAGGAGTTGCAAAAAGAAATTTCCAAACAAATGTTTGCTAAAATGGAAGTAATAGGACAATTTAATCTTGGTTTCATAATTGTAAAACTTGATACAGATTTATTTATAGTGGATCAACACGCGACGGATGAAAAGTATAATTTTGAAATGCTACAGCGTAGTGTAGTCTTGCAACACCAGCCTTTGGCTGTGCCGCAAGCATTAGATATGACTGCAGTCAATGAAATGATTTTAATGGATAATCTAGATGTATTCGAGAAAAATGGCTTTAAATTTCAAATTGATGAAAATGGTTGGTTTTGTATTCCTACTACATAATTTAATTGGATTGAATAAGATGTACTATATTTTGTGTTGTATTTTCTAGCGCCTGCCACTAAAAAAGTACGCCTTTTAGCCAAACCATTTAGTAAAAATTGGGAATTTGGCAAAAGCGATATCGATGAACTAATTTTTATGCTACAGGATGCACCAGAAGGTACATTGTGTCGCCCGTCACGTGTACGTGCTATGTTTGCTTCCCGTGCTTGTCGTAAATCAGTGATGATTGGAAAGGCACTTAATCGACAAACTATGAAATCGCTAATGACACACATGGGTGAAATTGAACAGCCTTGGGTAGGTTAAACATTTTTTCTTATTTATGGTTAGTACTTCATAATACTTAATGTAACTCATGCATAGTATCGTAATCGATAATTACATTCCTTTGGAAACATTGGAAACATTAATAATACAGGTTTACATAAAATAGTGAATGTGAAGTCAAAACTGTTTATATCACTCCTTAGACTCCTTAAGTGACGAAAATCCATTTTTATGCTTATGAACAATAAAACTGTAACCTTTCGAAAATTGGAATGAAATATATCATTTATAGATATTTTAATGCTGAATCCAAATCTGACCGTGAAATTTATCTTACACTTCAGGACTTTGGGGTCATTCTAAAAATGCCAGTGGAAAAAGAATATCCAAAATTACCTGTTTTTGTTCATGTGGGTTAAATATTTCAAAGTCCTGTCGTTATAGTTATATTCTGAAGCACATTCAAAAACATATCATCCGCTGATATCCCTAGGCGCCGGGTTTATTTTCATAAGTTCTCGTGCATCCTGAAAAAAAAGCAACGAAATATTTGAAATCTTTTTTTTTTTAGAGCTGGCAGAGGTAGTGCTGACTTTCCTCATCAGTGTAGCAGTCCTCACACTATCTACAAAAATCATCCGTCTCAAGTTTCATATGTTTGAAATGCTTGAATAATATATTATGTAAAAAACACTGCAATCAATATGGTCAGTGTGCATCAACGAGTTCTTCCTAGCTATTTAATTTGCCTTTTCATTGCAAGAAATATTTTTATAACCGGCGCGTACCCAGCACAGTTTTAAATTCCGCTGTTTGTTTTAGAACCTGAAGCTCCCATGAAAAACTGCAGACAACCTCAGATCTTATTTTCCTACTTTGTAAAGCCTTGACTGTCATGTATCCATATGTTCGTGCACGATACATCGAAAATCGCTTTTCTGAAAAAAAAAAAGTAATTGTAAGGCCAGACTAAGATTCAGCATCAAAAAATCTGTAAGAAAAGATAAGTTTCATTTCAATTGTCAAAAGGTGCCGTAAACAGAAAAATAAACTTCCAATGCTTAATATTTTTATATTTGATGATCGACCTGTTTGATGCATGCTATTAAATATTTTGTTTTTACATAAAGTGAACTTGATTAATTGCAAAATACGTAACAGAAGAAAGCTTAGAAAAAAATAAATTACTCCTATTGCACTTTTGACTTAAAACCTTTTGAAATAAGTGGTGCAACTTCAGCTGGATCCCGTCCGCGTGTCTCTGGCAAGTAAAATTTCGTCAGCAAGTATAGTAGTGCACAGTTAATAGAAAATGGTAAAAATACAAAAGCACCAAAAGCATTGTGTAAACTGGGAAATGTCATGCCAACAATTAAATTTCCTCCCCAGTTGAATAAACTGCCCATGGACATAGCAACCGGACGAGGTGATACTTCAAAAAGCTCTACAAAAAATTAATTGTAAAGTTATGGTGAATTGATTAAAATCCTCAAAATAATTGCTCTTACTTACCGGCACCAATGAAAAATGGTATTGGACCAATGCCAAATTGAAAAAAAAAGATGTAAAGAAAAATACAACCAATACAAATTATTGGTACCCAGTTTGCGTAGTTCTGAAAATACAAAAAAAAATATATTTCTAGTTTATCAAATACAAAATCATTTCCATCCTATATTTTGAACTGCTTAAATGGCCAGAGCAGTTTTTTTTTTCTTGACTGCTGATACTCCAATGTTTTCAGCAATTAAGCATTTTATATAATTTAAAGCTAATGCTAAATAGCTAAGACAGCCAGTCTTACAGCTGTAGTGTCTAAACTCTATTATTTTAATTTGAAAAACCTACACAAAGTGATATCCAATGCAAACAATTATAGTTTTCAGTGTCATTTCTCAATTTTTTGTGTTACAAGTCGCGACACTCTCGGTATCATTTGTTTTTTATATTTTCGGTTTTTACATCAAAATTCGCAATACTTACGATAAAATGCAGCGCCATAGTAAATGCAAATAATGCTATTGTACAACAAAGCGTTGAAAATATCATCAATGGACGACGATTTATTTTTTCCATTAAAAATGGACTTAGTAGGCATGTTGCTAAATTAACACAGCCAGCACCCAAGTTTGCCCACTCGGCAGCGTTTTGTGATAATCCCGCCTTGAGAAATATAGCTACGGAGTAGTAAAATATCTGAAAATAAAAAAGCATGACAATTTTTTTTATCTTGAAAGGCTTCATTTATATGGCTTATAACACAAACCGCATTAATGCCAGACAGTTGTTGGCCAGCATTATATGCACAAACCATAATTATGGGCAAGAATAAAGTTCGATCCTTTAATACTGCTGTAAAGCTGCTTGATTGTTGTTCAGCATTGGATTCTGTAGCCATAACTTCCAGTTCTTCAATAATTGCTGTATTGTCGCTACCGCGCAAGAGTTGCAATTCTTTATGTGCCAAATGCGGGTTGTCTTTAATGATATACAACCATTTAGGGCTTTCAGAGTAGTAAAAAAATGGTACATTACTAAGTATCACTAGAAGGACATAAAAACTCATTGCAAGATGCCATTGCGATTCAGAACCAAGAACATTATTTAAACTGCAAATTTGACCAACAACTACGCCGGCTGTCAGGCCCAAACAAACAAATACACCTAGTGTGCCTCGTAATGCCAACGGTGCTAGCTCTGTAAGATATAATGGTAATGCTGAGGTAGTTAATCCCGATGCAAGTCCAACTGTTAGACGACCAATTAGCAGCAATTCGACAGAGTTAAGCAAACGACAGGCATAAAATAAAACAGCGCCTATCAGAAACAGTAGAACACAAACGAAATATGCGCCTCTTCTGTAAAAAACAGAATATGAGCGTTAGTAAAAGGTGTGTTGTATTAAAAGTCAAGAACAAATTTCTACAGTGTTTTCAAAGCCAGTGTTTATTATTTATTTAATAAGCGAAATAATATTTGTGTTTTCTCTTTACCTGCCAAACTTATTTGCTGTCCATGCGCCAGTTAACGCTCCTATCGCACCGCCAATTAAAAAAATTGATACTATTGCAGCCCAAAGTATGTCAAGCGTAGCCGAACTCAAATGGACATCGTAGCGCAGAATAAGTGTGTCATTACACCAAGCACGCATGTGCTATGAGATTCCAATAAAAATTTTGTTTCAAGCATTATCATAATCAAACGCAACTTACAATAGCTGGATTATTGACTGCACCGATGCAATATCCCGCTGGTACTGCTGTTCCTAACGTTGAAGCAAAACCTGCAAAGGCAAGTCTTTTGCTCCATTTTGGTGTCTAAAAAAAAACAAATAATTGGCAAGCTTAAATCATTGAAATAAAACGGATTTGATGAAAAATTATGATATTGAGCAGTTTTTGGAAAATTATCGGAGTGCCAAAAATTTTAATGTTTTTTTTTCAAAATAAATCAACACGGTTTTCAAATAGATGACTTAAATGAAAGAAACAGCAACATATTCTTTTGGAAAATGCAATGCAATGCAATAACGTACAGATTGAGCATCAGTAAAATTTTAAATGCTGTCATTGGCATTTTGTAAAAAATATTTTCTTCCAAACACGAACTTGTTTTTAACATAAATTTTTAAAATTTCATTTTACATACATATATATTTTTCTATAATTTTTTTGTCATCTTACTCTGAAATCTTTGACGCTGAAACCAAACCTGGTAATATTTTTATTTGACGTCTGCTTTTGGAGATAAATGGGGTTAAATGTATCAAAAAATGTATGAAAAAAAGTATATATATATACATTTATAAATATTGGTGTTTCAAGTAAATTCGAATTTAATTAACGCCAACGCGTTACACTATAAAATAAATAAAATAAAGACTAATTAATAGCTTCTAGGCTACTGAACCGATATGGACGAATCAAGTATCATTCCTTTTGTATTATTGTATTAAAGGTAATTTTAATGCAAAACTATAGTCTTGAATGTTTCTTAACAGTGGGAACTGACTAGGCTCCTATGCCAATTTCAGCGAACTGTTAATAAAGATAAAGTTTTTACCATGTCTAACTGAAGTTTCAATCAGAAAAAATACTGTCTCTTATTAATGGAACAGAAATCTTTATGTACACATACTTTCTTTTATTCCTCATTGGCAAATATTGGCTCTAAATAATGTAATAGAAATCTTTATGTACACAGTGTTTCTTTTATTCCTCATTATTATTATGACACTTAATCATATTTCCTTTTAAAATGCAATATTGATTATATCATAGAAACTTGTATGAATTGAATAACAAACCTGTGAGGTCATAATATAAAGCCTGTAGTTGAGTCTTGGCCACTTCGAAACATATGTATGTTTACTTAATACATTTAACTATTTTTATTCTTAAATTATGTAACGATAAAGCTGTTGTGTCTATCGAAATATATTAAGGTTTGAATTTATATACACTGCGCAATTTGATATAAACATCACTCCCATTTTTGAAAACTTTCGAATCGCTGTATCTCTGCGAAAAATATCAAATTAAAATGGATCAGTACCAATTTGATCTATTCAAATAAAAAAAAATGGTGAAAAATTGCTTTAAATATTTTGTAAGAACATATTTTGTACACATTTCGTTGTGAAAAAGTTTGTGAATTGGTATATCATTGTTTAGCTCTGGTTTGGTAGTTGGCTTTGTAGTGATTAAGGTCAGAAAGTTTTTTAAGTTGGGGCTCAATTTTTATGTGTAAAAAAGAAGTACAACTTCGAAATGCTATAGAATACAAAATTGATACCTTAACTCAAACGAATAAAGATGCTGACGGATGCGATGCCTTGTTGTCTTCTATTCATCACTAGATTATCGTCCTAATGTTTACACATAAAAATTAAACCATTAGCACTCCAAATTCAAAAACTATTACTTTTACTTATTAGTAGATGCAAAACATAAATCACAAGCTAGTCCTCGCAAAAAAACCTTTTAAATATGCTCTCTCAATTTTTAAATCCAATTATAAGCTATAAAATCGGTACAGCACACGCCTGTACACTTACATTTTTTTCATCTAAAAGGCTATAGATCAACAAATTTGTAACCAAAGTTTGAGTCATTCGCCGATTTTTTCTTTTTGAGGACAAGTTTTGACTGTTTCTACATCAGCCAAATTCTACCACTACAAAGTACTAACAAAAAATTTCCATCAGTAGAGCGGCCATAAATCCAAACGTACTGTTTTTTTAAATATTGAACTTAACTAAAATTCGAATATTTTTCATGGAGCTGTGAGTAGTTTAAGTTATCTTATTCGATTTTTTAATTAATTAAAAAAAATGGTTCTTATCTTTTAAAATTCTAATTTCTTTCACGAAGTTGCAGTAAAGATTCAAATTTCTCGTTTTTGACCCATTAAAATTCGAATATTTTTCATTGAGCTGTAGTGATGGTAAAGTCTCTTAAATTTATTGTTTTCTTCAGCGCTGTTTTAATTTAGCTACCCAGTGTATTTTTAACGACTTTTTAACATCCTTATCCAACAATGAACACAAGTTAACTGGTAACATATTCTGAAAACAAAACAAAAACCCTATTTGATAAATTTACCTTTTGTAGTATAATGAACGTAACTTTCTTCGGATGAAATTTACAACACAACAGTTGACAGTTTCCGACAACTACAACCACTATGCTTACAATGTTGTTTGTTAACTGTTTGCAAAATAAATAATTCATATTTTGGCATAAGTTTATAACGCGCGGTTTTATTTATGAAACCCTTAAATTATAACTACATTTATATGTAGCGAACTTTTACAGCAAATAAATACAGGCACCAACTATTATTGTAGTATAGAAGAATAACGCCAGCTTTAGTGGCGTAACTTTGCTTTCGGACCAAAATTATTTTTGATGTCATTCGTTAGAAAGTTATAAACGCAGTTTAGCATGTGAAGAAATTTGTTTTTCTTATTTTCTTATTTGGTTTTTTTTTGTCGATAAGGCTTTCTGTAATTGGAGCTGATATTTTATAAGTGTGGAAATCTACAGGTAGCTTTCAACATTTCTAATTAATATTCGTAAAGTAAACTTTTTCTAATCTATTCTTAATCCATGCTCATGGAAATTTACGATCTAAGTGTCTTGTAGAAGTTATGTATTTGACAAATTTTCCCCCATTGTCTTAGATGATTTGTCAGATGGAAACCTTACGGACAGCTAAACGAATATAACCGTGTACTGTTAATTGTATGAATAAATTCGCTACTAATTATTGTTGATAGCCCAGGATAATTACTAATAGACAAACTGTGTAGTTATTTTAAGGGGTACACCTCGTTGGGAGGTCCAAAAAAAGTTCATATGGAGAATTGTTTTTTTGTCCACACATTAAAATAATGAATAACAAAGTTTTTTCCAAATGAAATTAATTTATATCAAAAATTAAGTATTATTATATGTATTAAGAATATTGATAAATACGTAAGATACTGGAACAAAGAGTTTTGCCGTGATCATTGCAGCTTATCACTGAATCATTTGAAATCAAAGAAACAAATAATGATCATAATGCTCTGGATGGACGAAGGGAATTGAAAAAAATTGATTTTTTCGTCCATCTTGAAGATAATTATATATAGAATAATGAGAAAAATTTCAAACTGATTAGTAAAGCCGTTCTCTAGATACAGTGATCATCGTTTTCGAAAACATGGTTTCGAGAAAAACGAAACTTTTTTTGTCAGAAAATTTCCAGATGCGCCATTTTGAATAACAAAAAAAAATATAGAAAAATTATGCCTAATGCTTCTGCTTGGCTAAGGCTTGCCATGGGAAGAGAATAGCCCAATGCTCATACACATAAAACTGGGTTAATGCTACTCGAAACTAAACTTTTGAATAATTTTATCATAAACTTAACAATTTCAAGAAAATAGTTACTTGTTCATGTACATGCTGCTTAAGTTCTTGCTGGCTCACAATTTGCACATTGCTAATATCATTAGTAAATAAAACTTGTAATTCATCTTGCTCAGTCATTGTTTAAGCAAATGATAGCTGCGTTTTCGTACAAAAATGGATAAATCCAATTTACAGGACTTACTCCAAAAAGCGTTTCCGTATTCTATAAAAAAAATGTATGGAGCTAAATCTAGTAAATTTAAACTTATCCATCATTGTATGGAAACAGGCATACTATCGCGAATAAGTACACAGTCTTTGACGGGAAAATTCACACGGAACCGGAAGGTCAAACGATACCATAAATTCTGACACAAATTTAAATTAATAAATTAAACTCTCACCAGACGTTGGTTGCACTGCTGCAATGAAATGCGCCTTTAAGAATGTTAGAAGATAACCATTTTATAAGCCTCTACGCATGGGTTAGCTTAGGATTTGTTTTACTACTTGCAAAAACTGATAGTGAATGCAAACAAAGCATTTAACTATAATGCACAAATTTAGATAGATAGATGCAGTTGCAACGTCAGCACTATCGCATATAAATCAAATGTTTATTAGCAATTCATACTCAGTGTCAAGGTCAAACTTAGAAAATATATAGTTAATAAATAAAAAACAGTAGAAGCATCAAATTGACAGAGATAAAATGTGAATTTTTGGAAAATTATTTTTGTGCTGATTAACTATCCTAAACAGTTTACATCTGTATCACATAAATTTTTTCAGCGCTTCAAAATCTTTTTGAAACGTTACTGATTTTTGAAAATTTCTTTCATTTTCAACTTTTTCCAATTAAGTTTGCATCAGCTAGTCTGCAACTAATCGGACTGGCGTAAGAGTGGTCTTGAAGTAGTTCCAAAAAACTGTACTAGTTCCATCGTAAACCCCTTTGACATTTAATGAACTGTGGATTATTCTGTCAATTAAACTTTTATGAAAATCGTTCTTTATTACAAACATCAAATTTTAACTCTTATTTGTAGATTTAATGATATTTTTGTTTTGTTTACTTTTTCATTTTAGAATTGCCCACATGGACGACCTACTATGCGACATCTGATCAACATTGCAATGTTAGAGGATGAAAATGAAATGCAATCGAATCAATAAAAACTTAGCAGATTGCAGAAAATAACCTTTTTTTCTTCTTCTTTTCATCTTGATATTTGAAAGGGGCGTGACAGCTTACCTATAAGTAATCACTGTAAAACGTTACTCCTAGCGCGTTATTTTGAGCAAATGCTTCTAAACTCAAGTGTGTACATACATACGTAATAGAAATAATGTATAGGCAAATTTGGAAAAGAGGCCATCGGACTTTCCATACAAACAAAAAGTTTAAAAAGCTATATTAGTAGTTACTTAAGTTAATGCAACCAAACGCCATACAAGACTAAAAATGGATTAGGTAAGTACCGAAGGAAAGTGGGCATATTAGGATTAGATAGCGTTGCACCTTCAATGCAAACAAAAAGTTTAAGAAAATGGTAATGCATTCAAATTTCAGTCAAATACTAAGAATTGTTCAAAAAATCAATAGAAAAAGTATGTAGAATTTATAAGAGCGCTTAGACCTCCCATACAAGCAAAAACTTTAATACGATATACCTAGAAACTTATTTAAAGTAATGCAAACAAATACATCTTATATAAAATTGGTGCATTTTGACAAGATGACGTGGTATACAAGCCAAAACAGTCAAATGCTCTACAGAGAACTATTCGGTGTTACCAATTTTTAGTGGACGCCCGACTATGATGATAAGGGTGATTAACCTTGTGAGCTTTGAAAAAATATTAATTTTGGAAAAAGCACATCTCTACAATACCAAATCCATAAACCATATCAATACATTAAAAAATTAATTCTAATTACATATAAGTTTTTGATGCCTGCTAGATAATATGTTTAACTCGAGATGAAGTTATATCGACGGAATCCCTAGTTATTAAGTTACAATTGATTCTTGTAGAATTTTATTTTCAGAGTTATGTCCTTTTCGAAATTGTCTATTTAATTGAAAGGAGCAATAGTTTTATTAATATAATGAAATTTACAAAACAATGTGTACATATATAAAATTTATTTTCAGAACATAAATTTATTACAATTATAGCAACTAATATACTTTTGATTTAAAACCTTTCGACACGAGTGGCGCTATTACAGCGGTATCCTTTCCGCGTGTCTCCGGTAAATAAAATAGAGTTAACAAGCTTAGCAGTAAACAACTTATGGAAAATGGTAAAAATACAAGAGCACCCCAAGCCCTATGCAGGCTTGGAAATGTTATTCCAACAAGAAAGTTGAAACCCCAATTAGATAAGCTACCCATCGTCATAGCAACAGGGCGACCAGGTGCTTCAAAGAGTTCTGCAGTTGAAAAAAATGGTATGTTTATTGCTAGACGGTAAATTATATGAAAACTTTGTAATCTCATTCATTCATATTTTATTTCAATGTCATTAAAATATGGGGACATGAATTTGAAAGTCAACTGAGATTGGAAGCTCCCTGCATTGTTTCATATATACATTAGACCGTACCAGAAAAAAAAAAGTTCACAGTACATCCGAAGCATTTTTGCAACTTTTTGATCTAAGATCATTGCCATCCAGTACTCTAGACAAAAACATTGATATATCATAATTTAAAATCGGACGGTAAATGCCGAATATATGAAAAAAAAAACTGAAATGCGTGACTTCTATTTTCGGCAAAAAAATTTTCGAAATTACCTTCGAAAATGCTTCGGATTCGTTGGACTTTTTTTTTGCCTGTAAGGTGGTACGGTCTAATTTACATCTATCTGGTCTGTTATAAGAGATAATGTTTCTATAGCTAATAAAACTCACCAGTTGCAATAAAATACGGCATCGGTCCAACGGCCATATAAAAAAAGACAAGATAAGCAAAAATTAATAAAATGCAAGTTATGGCAATCCCTTGTCCATAGTCCTTAAAAAAAGAGAAAATTTATAAATGTAAGATCTGGGAATGAATATTTTGACTTTAAAGAGTTCTTAACATGAAAATTATAGTTGTTATAATAATATTTAGGCACAACAGTCGTTAAAGAGCTTCGGTCTTACCTCTCACCGTATGCTAATTAAAAAAATACTTACGATATAATACAGCGTTAAGGTACAACCCAAGAGAGTAATCGTGCAGCCGAATGCTGATACAAGCATTAAAGGACGTCGATCTATCGTTTTCATTAAATAAGGTGCCACTAAAACTAATACCATGCTACTAACACCGACACCCAAGTTAATCCACTCCGCATCGCTGTATGCTATTCCTGCCTTAACAAATATAGAAATAGAGTAGTAAAATATCTGAAAGAGGAAAAAAAAATGTGTTAGTTTATAAAAACACAATTCATCAGTACTAATACAAACCGCATTGATGCCCGATAATTGTAGAACAGCATTAAATACACAAACTATGATCAAGGGCAACCGCAATGCGGAACTAGTAAGCACTTCTGTAAAGCTGCTTATTTCCTGCTCCATAGATGCTTCTGTAGCCATGGTTTTCAGTTCTTCTTCAATGCTTTGTTCATTGTTCTTTCCGCGCAACAATTCCAATTCTTTTCGGGCTAAATCTGGCCTACCCTTGACCATATACAACCATTTGGGACTTTCAGAATAGTAACCGAATGGTGCGAAAAAAGGAATTACAAAAACAATATAAAATGACATAGCAATATGCCAAAGTGTCTCTGTTCCCAATAGAAAATTTAAACTACAGATTTGACCAATTACCAAGCCAGCTACTAGTCCGATACAAAGGAAGGAACCCACTGTACCACGTAACTCGCTCGGTGCTAATTCAGTCTGATATAATGGTAGCGATGAAGTAGTTAGTCCCGCAGCTAAACCCGCTACAAAACGTGCTAGTAACAGAAGTTCGACATGATTGAAGACATAGCTAGCAAAAAACAAATTAGCAGCGGTCAGATTAAGTAGACAACAAATGAAGAATGTATGTTTTCTGAAAATAAAAAGAATTTCAAAAAGTTTTAAAATGACATAAAACGGTAGACACAGAGACCGATTTACATTTTCCATTATCAGTCAATAAATACGTTATCTTAACATCTGCTGAATATAGAAAACCAAGTGGCCAAAATTTCAAGGTCAAAGGCCATAACAATAACTTTTTTGTTAGCATATCGCTTTACATAGGTCGGACAGATCAAAAGCTTGGACAACTATCATAAAATACACAATATCCGTTGGGATTGTTCTGGCTGTACTGAACAATAAACTTTTTAATTTTGGCCTCTAATATCTTGGAATTCCGGCCAACATTAAGGGCTGCCAGACTCAGTAGTGTAAGCACTATATGAATCAATTTCAACCGTTTAAAAATGACAAAGGTCAATTGTTCGCTAGAACTAAGTTCGGCATTTTCAAGATGACTAGCAAAGAAAAAATAACGCCCTTGACTATCTAATGAATGTACTAATCTTCTTGATTTTTTTATTGTAATTATTATTTTTCGGGTCAGTAAAGGTCAACTACGTTAAGCAAATCGATAGGCCACTCAAAATTATTTTCACTATTCAAAAAAGTTAAAATCTAGGGACATCGTTGATCAGCAACATCGCTCTGGGTAAGGAGGCCGGTGGAGAGTGGTACCAGTTGGATCGTGTCTGTAGTATGTGTGTGAAATTTGGTTGCAAAATCCTAAATAACTCTCAGTATAGCGTTTTAAAGTTTTCGTTAACATAAGAAATGGAACGCCTGATTTTTGTCCAGAGCAAAACACTCCTTGTGTGAAATTTTAATGAATTATTTTATGTCACTCACTCAGTATAGTGTGCTTTAGTTTTTAGTGGTACCCATACCTCTCAAGGTGTCACGTTCTCTTGTCAAAACTCAGCTCACTTTTATTTAGTTTCCGTACAACTGTATATGTTTAAAAATTACAAGTGACACGCCCTCTTCCTGAAATTTGCCCAATTTTTAGCTTGTCCAAGACGTTCCTTGCATGCGTTTGAAATTCAAGGGTTTTAACTCTTTTTTGTTATATGGGTTGCAGGCGTGGTCGTGAACTGATTTTCTCAATTTCAGCCCAAGGACATGTAATTGAAAATGTAATGTGTACCCCATTTCATCGAATTATTTCGCTTCGTTTTCCCATAAACGTTATATCTGCAGACAGACATGGTCATATCGACTCACGTGTTGCTGATAAAGAATATATACACTTTTCTATGCTTATAACGTCCTTTTATATGCTTTACAAACGTAATGAAAATCTTAATATACCCTGTATGTAGCTGTTGTGTTCAAAATTTTCTATGTAGCTCATACCTTTATTAGTCAGTTTAATTTTTGTTTTTACATTTACCTGCCAAAATATGTCGATATCCATGCACCAGTGATAGCTCCAATCATACCACCTATTAAATACATTGATACAATCGAAGCCCATAAAATATCAAGCGACTCTGCACTGATGTGATGGTTGTAGCGTTCTATTAGTGTTTCATTACACCAAGCTTGCATGTGCTATAAGGAGGGATTCAGTCTAAATATTATTTTGAGGTTTTAAAATTTAGCTCTATCATCCTACCACAGCAGGGCTGTTTATTACAGACATGCAATATCCCAATGGTAATGCTGTGGCTAACGTCGAGCCAACAGTCGAGAAAATAAGCCGTATACTCCATAATGATTTCTGAAAGTAACATGAAATTTAAAAAAAAAATAATTAAACTACCAAAAATTAGAAGAAGTTACCTTTTTTGCATCTGCCATATTTCTATTTCCAATCAATTCATAACTGTACAAAAGCGAAAGAACTAATAATTAAAAAATATGTTTTAATGAGGAAATCCGTACAATTTTTAAGAAAGAAGTATGATACATTAAAAATAGCGAGCACACCGTTGCAAAGGGAAAAATTATGCTGGAAGTACTTTAAAACATCACTTTCAGTTTGCTTTGATGCCTCAAAGGCATACGGTCAAATAACGAAGAAAAATTGATTTTTTCGGAAAAACACAATATTTTTATAAATTTTCCGAGATTGATTGGACCTGCTGAATTTGCATGTAAGTTTTATTTTCTTAATAACATCTTACACATGCGTCGTAGGGAAAAGCACCGATATAAAAAGCTTTTGTAATTAAGAAAAACACTATTACTATAAGCTTTAACATACATATGAGTACAGGATTGCCAAAAAAAGAAGGAATTCCAGGCATTTCCAAAATAAAATAATTTTATCTTGAAATGGTAAAAAGTAAAATTTATTTTGGATAAAAGATTGGTGACTTTTTTGTCTTTTTTGTCAGTCAGCAATTTTAAACATAATTAATGTAACGGTCTAATATTTAATTTTATAGTGGAAAAAACTAAATATTTTTGTATAGAAAAATCTTGACCTGTGTTTTATTTATGTTTGTTCATTAAAAATAAAAAGCATCCATTTACCGGAGCTACGACTTCCCGTTTTCCATCTCACACATATTTTCAAGAGGATTACTACCAAAAATGTATGTTAGGATCATTCAATTTTGGTGGATCATCGAGCTTTTTAGTTCTCCATACGATTTATATGGAAAATAATGCTTTATTCGTCTATATATCGTGAAAGAAAAATCGTATCCAAACGGAAAGAATTGGAAAGAACATAAAATAATTTATTTTTTTTCAATATCCGAATTATTCTTAAACTTTGAGATAGTATCTTCAAGAAAAAGATTAATAGGTATATACTGCCAGTTTTTGCCTTTTTTCAATCAAAAACCGATAAGTTCAATACTGTTTGAAATTTGAAATACTATACAAAATATTCATTCCATAAATAATACATACACATATGTACAAGTGAAGGTGTGAAATGAAAACCAGAGTAGTCGTTTTCGAATGTATTTTGGACGCAGATCCCGAATCTGTCTCTAGTAGGTCAAGTTTTTGAAATATTTAGGCGTAAACGTGCGAATAAGTTATTTTGTGGCATACATAATGAAAATATCGAAGACAAAAAGTTGTTTTGTTTAATTTTCTTATGCTCATCAGTGACATTTCTCTCCTAATTTTCCTTATCAAAAAGGTGCTTACTTTCCAAAATTATCACATTCAATTTTAGAAGTTTTTAGTTTCAGAACAGTACGTATTTAGTTGAGAGCTCTTTATATCAATGAGCGTTATCTCAGAAAGTTATCATCCTATTGAGAAGGCTTAATTTGCGGAGCTCAGTGCTGTAAGCGGCGTGCTTCGCACTTTTCCATCAGGATGTCTCAAAACCGATCGAATTAGAGAAATTTTGAATCTAGAAAACACGTTAGGCATCTTACATCTTTAAAACCAGTACTAATTTGCAAAGTGTCCATTCATGATGAAGATACACCTTATACAATTATACATGTATGGGAGGTTGGCGTTGGAACTCTTAAACGATCGTTGCTATTTTTTGTATACTTTATTTTGACAAACTCGATGCACATGTGTTCAAGAAGTAATAAAATTAGTCACGATGTCACTTGTTTTGGCAGTAGGTGTGGCAACCTTTCGATCATTGCTTTTTTTGTAAATCTTAAGTTGACTGCAATTCCATGACTAAGTGCACTTGTTTCGCGATCTCATTTATACGGGAGGTAGGCGTGGTTATGATCCAAATGCGTCAATAATACAAATGAGTCAAGTTTCAAATTCTTTGTCAGCTAATCGTTGAAGTGGACTCACAGAGCATTGTGATTAAGAAATATAAATAATTTAATTCTACCAATTATTTACTTACATATGGCATTTATTTTGATGGATCCTTATTGTAAGCTAGTGTTTTTAAAGCAGATTTTTCATAAGAAATTATTAAATTGATGTCTATTATTGTTGCTCTGATGACATCTTGGATTAGTTTTATTTTTTTTTGTCAAAACAGTTGACTTTCTGCGTTAGATTTCAATTAATTTTTAAATTTTTTATTGAATTTCAAGATATACTTTCTGTTTTTATTAGGTCATGACATAAAAACAAAATCAGCTAGGCTAGTATAAAGTTGTAAAAAAAGGTAAGAACAGTGGCGTCACTAGGGTTGGTCGGTCATATATCATGATAGCCGAAAGTTACATACGTGATTTTGATAAGTTGTCTTATTTTAATAAACATGACTCAGATGGGTGATAACCATGATGATTAAGTGATGACACTCAGATAGTGAAGATGTTCGACTTTTGTGATCAATTTCTCTGAAGCATTTATTTTATTTGCCTTAAGTTGCATTGATTTTTCAACGATAGCATATCCTTACAGTACACATACATAGTGGGCAGACTTGCCAAGTGGCCGCTTTTGACGTGGCCAGGCCAAAGCCGTGGCTCTTATAGGATTTGAAATTGTTCGGAAAAGTTATAAATTGGATTAGAATCAAAGTTTAAAGCTGAAACTGACTTGAGTTATTCAAGTTAATTCAGAAATTGGACAGACCTGTGATAGTACAAATCAAAAAATTTGTTCGTTATTTTATCAATTGCACCTAAGGTGCTAGCCCGATTTAACAGTGTGACAAATAATTAAATGACATCGAGAACTGCTTAATTTACAGTTAAGTAAAACCACCTTCTTTTAAAAACCGAAAAATACGTTTTTTTTAGTTCTCCAAAAAATTAACGTGAGGAATTTTTTAACCTCTTTTTTTTTGTAATATATATATTTCTTACTGACCCTAAACCAAAAAGTTCTAAACTAGCGTTATTGACATATAAAAACTTTAATTACCGTATTTTTCAATTTCATGTAAGATTTGAATTTCGCAGCGCACCACTTTTAATAACTCTGAATTTTCTCGCTGAATTATTTTTAAATGTTGCGTGAATTTTGTGATACCCTTTACAGGGCTTGAAAAGATCAGAAAAGTACATTTTTTAACAATATAAAATGGTAATGAAGTGATAATCCGAGGAGAATTCATTTTATCTTTAACCACTGTTCCCATACAATCAGGACCTGCGAGCAAACAAAAGTCCGTTTATATAAACTAGGTTCAGCTCTAAACGCATTTTATTTATTGGAATTTAAATAAATTTTATAATATAAAATTCTTATTGTTAGTTTTGTGGTATAAGTTCGTTATATTCATAAATTTAAATAGCAGCATTGCTATTGTTCCAAAGTAAAATTTGGGTGATAGTAAGAATAAGATTTATATTCTTATTTTTGTCGACTGATTTTTACAGTGTGGTAGTTTTCAATGTAATGTAATGAACAAAGGCATGCGGTGACACGAGCACCAACAGAACATGTAGGTTTGTAAAAAACAATATCTATCTCCATCTATAATTAAAAAGTAAGACAAATGACTGTGAAACTATGAAAAATAAGCAATGTATTTGTTACTACGATGCTATTTCTTAAGTCCTTAATTTGTGGCTTAGTGTGACAAGGAGAGTCTAAAAAGTTTGGACATCGTGTTTTGTAATATACCCACGATTCCTGAGTACAATAGGTAAATTTTGACTTAAAACCTTTTGCAATAGTTGAAAAATTTCGTAAGAATATATTTTTATTCATCAGAACTGCTTAAAAGTTATGCAATCCCCTAAATTGTAGAGAAAATTATAATTTTGAAAAATATAAGGTTTTAAGAAAAACATAATTTTCTCGTTTTAAGTTATCTTTACCAAGTTTTATACAACACATAACATTCTAATTTTCACTTTATAGCGATTTAAAGCAGTTCTTCTGTTGCAAAAGATTACAAGTAAAAATTGCAAATAAGACAAGAAGTGAAAGATTGTATAACAAAATTCATTATATTACTTGCATGGTAATTTTCTCAATTTGAATTAAACACTTATTGTGCGGAATATATTAAAACCGCTATGCGCTGTCGATAGCATCACTCCCGGCAATTGTGGATGCCAGTGCAATTCTTTGATTTCCTTTTGACCTTGATGAATGAAAAGTAATTGTGGTGGCAACTTATTAAGTTCGTCATCGTTCTGTGATTGCGTTTGTACTCCCTCTTGGTCTTGGTCTTTTTCAACAGCTAAGTCCCATAAAGCAATTTGATCATCATCGCCGCCAGATGCAACAACTGTAGCATCACGTGGATTCCATTCAACTGTAGTAATATGATTCGTATGATGTTTAAATGTTGCAATTGGTTTTTTACTTTGAAATTGCCGCAGATCCCATATGTGTAAGAAGCCATCATCTCCACCGCTTGCAATAAAGGGTTCTGTACGATTCCAAGATATCACATTGATATCACTCTGATGTGCATCGTCACATATTAACATGCAAGCTTTTTGTGGAGCGGCACGACAGTCCCAAATTCGTATAGATTTGTCGACGGAGCAGGATGCAAGTACACTGCGTTCGTTTGGACTCCATTGAAGATCTTCTACCGATGCCGTATGACCAACGAATGGTCGTTGATCAATTTTCCAGGTGCCGTCTTCTAGTGGCGACCAAATGTGTATATCTCGCCTACAAGAAAGTTAGACTCAGGTTTAATTTATCATAATAAACGTATCTTACTTGCAATCGCCCGTTGCCAGAACACCTTCCGCACACGGACTCCAATCAAGAGCGAAACCTTCTTGCTGATGACCACTAAATGTAAAAGCTGGACGTATTGGATCGTTGACGATATCTTTCTCATATTGCTTTAACAATTGTGTATCTTCAATTGCCTGCAATTGTTTCGTTAGATTCCAAATATTAACACGGCCTAATTCACTCCACGATGCTGCAAAAACCGAGTTACCTAAACGCCTTGTCCGCACACGATTTACACATCCCAGATGTTTAATAAGCGCACATGACATTTGTGGTTTCTTTAGCTCTTCTTTGTCAGCTACATCGTCTTGTTCATCATCCAGCTCTTCTTCATCAACGTCATCATCATCGACACCTTCCTGTGTTTTACACAAATTACTCATCTTCATCACAATTAAATTGTTGACATGTGTTCGCGCTGCTTGGGTTCCAGCGATCATATATGCTGTTAATGGATACTCTTCTCTTGTCTCTCCAAGTTCATCGGGTATTATATCAAAACTCAAACACGGTGCACCTGTGGATGCCTGGTGCAACATTACGTATGCACTTTCATCGCAAACTAGCTCTTCACCCTCGTCCAGTGGTTTGCCAGGCAAATAAACTTCTTTTGGTTTTCTTTCTCCAGTACATTCATTTATAGTCTCATCGTCGCTACTGGCACCATCATCATCGCCATCCATTTGATCTTCGTCATCCTCGGCTTCAACAATTTCCATTTCAAGATTATCTTTATCCATTTTGTAATATTAAATTGTCTTAAAAGGTTTTGTGTTGCGTTTCGAACGTGGTTAATTTGACAGTTTGTTTTGCTCATGACTAGTGATGGAACACGTGCCACCGTTGGTAGTGCTGCCAGTCTGATGACTTAATTCTATAACATGATTTGTCGAAAAAAATGCTGTTCTTCCAAAAGTAGGTCTAGTGCATTCGATTTTTATTTCGTTATTTGTTTTGAATATAAAGTTTGACTCTAAAGCTTTCTGACGTTCAACACTCTCAGAAATGAATTCGACAGTTTGCTCAACCTTAACAGTCAAATCATAGCCAGTCGCATCAATTCATTTGTTTTTATATTATATCACACATGACCGTATGAAATAGAACGGAATTGCGGTGCACAACTTAGATTTAATTCTATTTCCACATTCGGCAGGCGACGACAGTGTTACATTTCAAATCAGCTTGTGTCAATTTTTTTGCTTACGTTTGGGAAATCAAAATAAATAGCATCTGAACTTTCCGTTACTCGTCATCTGCCACAGATGCGTTTACTCCAACGATTTTCCGACGGGTTTATTTTTTTGACAGTGTGTAGTCGTAGCCGATTTCCCGACTCCGTCTCATTTCTGTTCAACGCGTTTGTTATTGAGCTTATTATTTTCTGTAGAAATTATAATATGACAATTTGTTCTTGAACTGCAATAGCCGCAATAGTGCTTCACCACCGCATACCGGTTTCTTTAATTTGCCACCGCGGTTCACGTTAATGTCCAATAGTATGATACTAGTGCAAGAGTTTTTAGCCTATGTTAAACGAATATCATCGCATTTGCCTAATAAGGATGAGTTTTCTAAGAAAAAAAGTGACTAAAATTATATCGAGCAAGACCCAAGATAACCGATTCTTTTTTTCTATTCCTTAGCAGTTTAGCTGTCTCTAACCAACCATCTGACATATAAAGGTCGTCCAATGGGATTTCAGTTGACAGTTTGCAATGTAAATAAACGTTTAAATTGTTCGTTTTTGCTTTTATTTTGTATTTTTTTATAGTACCTCGTCGGTTTCACCCAATACTACTAAAATAATATACTAAATTAACTCAAAATTAATTAAATCAAAATTTCACGTGAGAAATTTTAGATAGACAACAGCAACATAGATTAATTCATGATAACATTTATAAGCATCAAAAATGGCTGCTGCAAAAGTGGAATTTCGTATAAAATTGCTTTCGGGAAACAATGTTGTGATGGTAGAAGCGGGCGGATATGAATCTGAAATATTTGTACCATTGATTATAAATGGACGTATTGGCTTTCAAAATATCATACCAAATAGACGATGTTGCACGTCGCAAGGGATTCAATACAACAAAAATAACAGCAATGTGCGCTGCTTGCAACATTTGATGCCTTTGCGTGACTTGAAGCAGCGTCAATGTGCACTACCAACGAATATACAATCATCTTCCAGGCCAATTCGCATGAGTGCCGGCCAAGATGCACGTCTGGTGCCGCTAGCGTACAGTACTCCGACTACTGGCGCTTCTGGTGTTGCTGCCGCCGCTTCTGGAACACAATCAACAAAAAACTCAACACGCCGCATGCACCGACGGCGCTCTCATATGTCAATTTCACAATCTTTTTCCAATACTCCGGAGCAGCCACGGCGTGATTTGCAATCATTATATGATGTGGCCAAGGATACGCTAGTGCAAATTCCATCTGGCATCAAAGTTATACGTCTCTATCGTAATCCCACACCTGCAAATCCGCATAAGAATGTGCTACGCGTTGTGGGCACGAATACCGAATCCTCTGCGCCCTGCTGTCATAGCGTTGATTTCATGAAACCACCACCTTCGCCAATTCCTACACAGACTGAAAATACATTTATGCCGCTCCATGATCTAGAAGTCTCGGAGTTTCAATTACCTGATACGCCCGATTTGAAACTCCGCTCCAAACAAAATAAAGGTACGTCAAATTTTAACACAACTTCAGCCACGAAGTGGCGTAAATGCATTACTCCAATACGCACGTATTCTAAACGTCAGCTTGCTCAACGGCTCGCTTCTACAGTAAATGTAAATAAAAAAGCACTCAATAATTCACAAGCGCGCGTCCGCAATCGCATTGTTCCCACAGTGCGCTTAGGTGAAAAAGTGTTGCCCAATTATATGATCAATCCAACACAAACTGCTAAAAGCGCCGTACGGGTAGAGGTAAAAAAACGGAGAGTTATTATCGATCCCAAGTTGAACATAACACCGCGCACCTTCAAAAGACAGCAACGCGATACATCAGATCTAAAAAATAGTTCTAAATATCGTTTACCTGCAACTCGTAAAGAATATGATGCATCAAAATTAAGCGCATTCGACATGCTAACCAACTCCAATCGTATGCGCAATATGTCGCTTAAACTTAATGGCCAATTTCGAAAATGCTGCGTAAATAAGGGATCTTCGACTAATCCAAGATACAAGCAGCTTTGCAATGTTCCACCATTGCAACTGGAGCCAAAATCAAGATATATATGTAGTCAAAGTTGTCAAAATACTGTCCCAACAAGGCCCAATCAAAGCCAGGTGCATCGTAACCATAATATGGTTGCAATTACGAGATTAAAAATACCCGAACCAATAACGGCTATAAAGTGAGCAATCGCTTTTGTCTAATCTTAAGTATATTTGTTTTTTATGTCATTAAGTAAATTATGTAAATTCAGAAGAAAATTACCTTTACATTTCGTTGCTTTTAAGCAAAAATCATTGAAGTTTTTATTTAAAAGCAACGTCATAAAGGAAATTTTTCATTCTAATGTAGTTTTATTATAGATTCAATCAGAATTTATAATGTAATTTTTTTGTGTGCAAAAAGTGCATTTCTTTTCTGTAATAAATTTCTTTAGTAATTTATTAAAACAAAAAAATTCCAATTTGAGATTTTCAATACAACAAAGTCTGCTAGGGATCCACACATAAGCATAAGGGCAATGCATGCTTTTTTACAATCGAGCGAGTTCGAAAGTTCCCTTTCTAAGCCGACGATATGTTGCTCCTTGTTAAACAGTGAAATAATACGACAAACTATCCTCGGGTGACTTACTTGGAGTGCAAGGGCATGAGTTGTTGGCAGGGCCGTATCGTCCTCGTCTAGGGACATCTTCACGACGGTATGAAGTTTGCTGCTAACGCAGAAAGTATCTTTTAATGCGTTTCTGCGGAGGTAAAAAAGAGGACTATAATTTAAAGTGCATCAAATATACTTGATATGCAAGCTGTGTAAGCGGAAAAACTGTATACAAACAAGCATCGATAGAAAAAATGTAGATGTCCTGAACAGATTCTTCATGAAGCCTTGGTATTGCTTTAAATCAACAAAAACAAAAAATTAGCTAAATATCGAAAAACTAAGAGGTTGCTCAATGTTTTTATTTCTATCAAAAAATTCTTTACTCCATAAGAATGAGCATACATATTAATCAAATAAGCACTGCTCCACCCACTTAGCTTTTGCTTGGCATTGTTCTTTCTCACCGCCGGCTAGACGTTCTGGACAGTGACTGAGTGTGTGATACCAGACACATTGATCCATGTAGGAGGGAAACATATCACAATATACCGAATCCTCTTGCACCTCTATAGGAGAAATAAGTTTCAGCTTTTCTGGATCTGAGTGAAAAGAAAGATATAATTTGCATTTATTAAAATCTTAATCAGAGGCTTACCTCATATTTTCCTATTTCAATGAAAATTTATAGAATCGATGTGCACTATGTGACCAATCTTCTTACGTTATTTTCTATGTTGGTTTCATATGTTTTATCGTATGATACTTTACTTACCCACTATATTGCATGCCTCGTAGGCATTAATAAATAGATCCCTTACGTCTTGTTGATTTACTTTTTCTTCAAAAAATGACTTCACAGCAGTCAATTCGATGTGTGAACCATTATAAAATTTAAAATCTTTATACATGCAGTCGACGAAGCACTAAATTAGAGATTGTGAAATTGTACTCAATTTAAAAAAAAGTAAACGAAGGAAGATTTAATACTCACCTCTGATGATAATGTATAGTTACTTTTTATAAGTTCATCTGCGCAGTTTTCAGATGGAAATGTTGGCTTACCTCTACAACATATTGCGAATTCCTTGGAGATTAAATTTAATTTAAGTAGTACTTATATTGTGTATACTAGACCATTTCATACAATGAAATGGTTTAAGGGCATAAGCATAACTCCTTTACTCTTACCAAATCTAATTTAACCGGATTTTCCGTACATTCTGGTGGATCCTGTGGTACTGCGTTTAATGTACGAAATAATGCCACACAAATAATGATGTGTTTCAACATGTTGACTTCACAGTTTGCTATTAACTGTTGTTGATTAAAAATCGTTACAAATTTATACGATCAGCAATAAAAGAAATTTTGTTACAATAAAGTAATTTATATTAATACACTTTGTGATTTCTTCTCCTGTCAGTGTTATTTTAAATTATTGTGGGTCATGCTATTTTTACAATAAAAGTTTCAAACGCAATCGGCATTATAGATAAAACTTAAATTAGTAACATTTTGAAAACCTTACACGTACATCCGATTTAATGCTTCAATAACTTTAAATAGAATATCAGAAAAATATTAGTCACAGGTGATGTTTCGACACGATACTTGATTTAATTTTTTAAAATTATGATCAAATCATTATTTCTACCTGAAGCTTCTGCCTGAAGCATTTCTCTAGTTTCTAGAGATTTTAAGACAGCTATATAGAGAACATTATTTATAACTTCAGCAAAAAAAAGTAATGAGAAAGCGCTTTTGGCCTTTTTTGAAAACACTACAAACTTTATTAAATTTTATTAAATTTTATTTTAATACTTTTTACAAACTTAACACTTATTTTGCTTAGATCGTACAGCTAGATGTGTACAAATTTATTTACAAAATTACTATGCGTAAAATACAATACAAGCAAATATAGGTATGTAAATCGTAAGCGATGTTTCAGTTGTTCGCTAACCAAATTGGTTAGGTCCGTAGTGACTCCTCGCTAATATTAAAGTCATTGTAAGAGCGTTGAATTTTCAACTCGCTTTTTGTACATTTAACTCGACGGTCGAAGGGAGGACTTACATTAAAAAGAAAATACTTTTTTTTTGTAGAGAATGCTTGGAATAACGTCATATTAAAATATAATTGATTGGCATATTTTTCATGTGGTGAATAAGTAATGACACATTCAGTTAAAAAAGTTATCTGACAAGCTTAAGATTGGGCCTATTTTTGGTAACTTTGGAAAATCACTTAATTAACTGCAGAAAAAATTATAATCAGTAAACTTATTTATGTGTCTAGATATTAAAGAAGGAGGATTGCATTTTATGAGCAAGAGCAGTTTTCGCAGAACGACGAAAATATCAGATCTAATGTATTATCCATCAGTGGGACGATATTCAAAGTTGTACGAATTCATACAATGAATTTTTTTTAAATAGTCCACTACAACGAAAAATTCGTAAAAATTCAATACAATAAATGGCAATTTTCAATATATATAGCTAATATTTTAAATTTATTTTTAGAAAAAGAACACATTTGGATTATAACTTTACTAAATGGCACAGTATTTATATGCAATTAACATATATTTTTTTAAGAATTTCCAAATTGGCTTAGACAAGAAATTGTTTATTTTTAAATAAATAACCTATGCTTATCTTCTAGTATTTAAACCTACGATATAATTTACAATTTACATCTAACTTGTATTAAATTATATGAGAGTGTGCTAGGTCCAAATTTTCTATACATGCGTCTTTATATACCCAAGATATATCAAAAGAGTATACAAACTAATATTTTCAGGTTCAGATTCAGACAAACTCACTATATTGTTTTCAATGACTTTCGAAATATTCGCTTATTTAATTAACTTATCTCACTTTCATTCTCAAAACCTTTTATATATACTCTATATACAGATCTTATTTAAATTGCGTTATTTCTAAACGTTGAGTCTTGTTATGGCTATGGACGTGAGGCATTTTTATCAATATTATGGGCTCTTTGTGCAGCGAAAACAAGCTTTGAATGCTCTTTTAAATGTACGCATTTTATGTATCACTTGTTCCTTTAAATAAAAAAAATATGTATGTTTAAATAAGATAACAATTTGGATTTAATTTTTAAATTACCTGCATTAAATTGAAACACATGGCAATAAGTGCCATTCCTAACAGAAGGTATACCGCACAAAATATAAAACTCAATTTCACTTTGTCCATGTCAGCCGTAATCTAATTTTTTAAAAGAAAAAAATTATAAAAGATACCATTAGATATGTTAGATAAATTATCGCTGTATGATGTGACTAACCAAATCGGTCAGCTTTTCCCATGACTGTGTAAGACTGATGGGAAAAGCTGACTGAAACTACGTTGGTACTAGTCAGCTGATAAATATGTATAGTTATTAAATATATTTAGTGCTCTTATTAGGTTGAGTAGTGGAGTAGATCGCTTAAAGCCGAGTACAGCAGGTTCTTTTAGAAAAAAAAAAATCCATAGAGAATTTGATAACTCGACTTGATGCGAATTTTTTTTGGTAATCGATTTTTTTTATTTAAATCACATGTGGATTGGGGTGAGAGTGTAACGAAATGTTGAAGCGAATATAATAAATTATATGGATGGAATGAATTCTCAAAATGTTGGTTTAATGCTTTACCACAATCTTTATGACAATAACTTACCACTTTTTCTCCTGGCACTAAATCACCAAAGCCAATACTACTTAATGATATGAAGCAAAAGTAACTACCATCAAGGTAGTTCCAATCCTCCCAACTACTGAATAGTATAGCACCGGATAAAATATATCTGGTAAAATAAAACATATTTTTCTATAAGAAGTAATAATTTTACATATGATAGCCCAAGAAAATAGTTAGCAAAATGTCTCCGGAATAATTTTGTGAGTAATAAAATTTTCTATCAAAAAAAGCATTTCAAGCCGCTCTCATCTTATACGGCTGAAAAGACTTTAATGGCGAAAAATATCGCGTTTTGAAGCTTTTAGCTGCTACATAATTATTTAACATTTGCTCAGGCTCTACGCTCCTACGAATATATTTTTGATCTTGAGCAAATTTTCTGAGCATAAGCTATATGAATATATCGAAAAATCTTCTTAATCATAATAAGAACATACTGAAGATCCAGTCAGCTTATACAAAACTATTCCGCAATTTGCGTTTAATTGAGATAAATTTCTTTCCTGGGCTACGATTTATTCAGACTTACGTTATCATTATCATTATACAAACAGTTAAAGGCACTATGATTTCATCCGTACTTCCAAGTATTTCCCGTTCAATATCCGATGAATTTTCTGTATATGCATTTGATGCATTTTCCAATGCGGATGTTGTCTGCGATGATGATTCGGTTTCCTCGCTACTTTTAGACGAACTGCCACTGCCACTGCCACTACCACTACTGCTTGAGCTGTTTGAGTTGCTGCTGGTGCTATGTGCCTCTTCCATATCGTGTAACTATAAGCAGGAGAAGATTTCATTTTAATTGGGCTAAAAAGACAATACAACTTCTTACCGCTCTGTTTAAAGCAATTTCTTTAAGTTTTCTACGCTCGCGTATTATTCGCCTTTTGGCTACACCTGGACAAATGCGACACAGGCACACTTTCGAATAGATCCATTTGAATGATTTTGCCAGTACATCACCAATATTTGAGAGATAAAGTAAAAAAAGCGGCATACCAATTATGGCGTACAGTATTGTAATCAATTTGCCCCAATTAGATGAAGTTGATATATTGCCGTAACCTACATAAGTACATGTAATACTCGTATAGTTATCAAAATAAAGCCGATAAAGGTTATTGCCTTAGAAACTAAACACTACATTTAGCGTTGAGGATATCGGGACTAATTTTCAATAGCTTACACTTGCACAGAGTGACGCAAAATAACATTTATTTCATTTAGTTTTATTTTATGCAGAGGGCATTTTTTGTCAAATCAACCATAAAACGATAACTAAACTAAAATTTTTTTAAAACACTTAGAAAAAAAGAAATGTAAATGAAATCAAAACGAAGTCACAATTCCTTTATTTTGAAATGCTATCATAAAATAAAATGTTTTCTGTCCGATTTCAAGAACTTTTTACTCAGTGTGCGATTTTAACTGAAAATTAATAGTTTAGGAGGAAAAAGTGATAAAATGTAAGATCCTCCAACTGAAAGTCAATTTTTGCAATGAAATCTGTGCCATAACATCCTATATATCAACGATATGTTTAATAATCTCACCGATTGTTGTGATAACAGTCAAACAATAAAGAAATGCTCCCGAAAAACTCCATTGTTTCTCTTTGGTCTCTTGGTCTTTTTTTGCTCTCAACACAAACTCTCTTTGGTATTCTAGCAGTATTTGATCCACTCTATATTTAATTTAATAGCATTTACTTAGTGTTATGTCACATATGTGGGAGCAAAACAATGTCACAACTTACGTTTTGTTAAAAGTGTCATATCTAAAAAAACTAAAGTTCCTTGAAGTTGCCGCCCAGATGCTCTCCGTATAATAGGCAGTAAGATTTCTTTCCACCATTACTTCTGGCTTTTTACCCAACTTTAATTCAATGGCTTGAAATATGAAGGCGCCTGCGAATGATAAAATGAATAATAATAATTATAAGGCAAAATGTTATACGCTCAAAAGCTAACCACCAGTTGTGTAGAATACAACGAGTAATATGATGCCAACATTGCTGAACATGAATGCAGTAAAGTGCCGAAAATGATCCTTGAAACGTTCCCATGGCGGTTTCTCTCGCCGCTTGCTGGCACTTCGACGTATGGACATATTTTTGTGTGCTCGTATTTATGTGAATCAGCACCGTCTTCTGCTAGTCAGATTTTATTTCTTCTACGATATTTTGTAAAATGTCTTAGTTGTATGTCTATAATGGAGCCAATTTTAGCTCCAGTCTCGATTTTTTTGCCGTTGCGTTGATGCGTTTTCTTGTACATGCTTTTGCTTCAATTTGGAGCTTAACATTAGAGCCAATAAAGTGGTATTTTGCTGGATTATAGAGAAACTCTGAAAAGACAAAGAAAATTAATTTCAAAAATTGCCTAGTAACACCAAGGTACTTGAGTATGCGGTTTATCGTAGTTTACTTTTGATTTCCCTAAAAGTATGCTAGCGTAGTTTTGCATCTTTCTTCCTATATATAAAAATGAATTCGCGTGCATTAGACCGATTTGAATAACTTTTTTTGTTGTTAGGGTTGTAATTATTCAGGCACTGCTTATAGCAAAAAAAAGTTTGTAAAAATTTTAAAGAAAATTGGAAAAACAACATATTTGTGTTTTCCAGCAAGTAAATTAATTTCAGGGATAAGGATAGGGATAGGGAGGTATGCAAATGTTATTCATTATATCAAAGACTTTCAATGGTAAAGGCGCCTTAAACCATTTTTTGAAAGTGGCCTAGGTCCAGTTCTCAAAAATTGATAGGAAATACCAAGAAAATTTGTTTTATGAAAAATGCTCATTTACGGTTTAGCAAAATGCTAAATGAGTACTAACTGAGTACAAATGAGTTTTTTTTTGTTTTGAAAAATTCAAAAATGCCCGAACATGACAGTTTATGGGATGCTAAAAATAAAATAAATTCAAAGAAACTTTTGTCACAATTTTGCGATCGTAACGAAAAACCTTTCAAAAGTCGGTCTCCTGATACTGAATATCTCTATTTCACATGTGCTTAACGTTTGAAATTTTCCAATGCTGTGAAATTAAAACGAAACGATATTAAAACGCTCACAGTACACTACATAATGCAGCCTCCAATAAATTAAATCATTAAATGACGCCAAGTGTGGCTTTGATTAATCAGAGCAAAAAATCTTGACAGCATGTAGATGGCAGCAATTATAAAAATAGACCCAATACAAAAAAATACTAATAATATTGCTAACAAGAGCAAATAAAAACAGCAACGAGTTCACTACGATCGCTTCACTGAGCATTAATTAATTTCGCGCAATCCGCCTCTGAGCATCATTCAAGATGAATTTGATGATGTGATCGCCCACTCAATGCGGCAACTTAGCCACGTTGAAAAACGCAACGAGGTGGTTGTGTGCAAAGTGGAATCGCTTAAGTCAGTCAACCAGTCACACGCGCAGACAATTTGACAGACAAAAGTGGAGAAGATTGAGCAAAGGATTAATCGTACAAAAACAGACAAAATAGTTATATGATTAAAGCTATTTCATGGTACTAGTTATTATTCAATACATTAATTCAATAAACCTATCTAATAGTGGTGGAATTATAACTCTCGCTCGCCCCCCTCTCCCCCAAGCGAAGTGGCTCCACTGGCCGTGGATGAGCTATTAAAAGCATGTATGTCTATGTTTAATATGTTCCTATGTCATAAATATTCAGGATAGAACAAAATGATATACTTATATAAAAAAAATCTTCACGCACATAATTCTTAACTTAAAAAGGTTTTTCCACGTACATACATCGATTCAGGTGTAACTTGTGGGCTTAAAATTTCATTACATTTCTAAATTAAAGAAATATTTAATCGCATATATGTATGTACCGTCCATAAAGGTTGAGAAATTTTATACAAACAAACAAATATTTTGTTTTGAAAAATTTCATTGTTAAATAAGGACACGAAAACAATCATGTACTACATATATGCCGAAAAACACAATTTCATTCAATTCATTTTGTGTCTATCTTTCAATTCAAACAACATTTATTTATGTCCCATCTAAAAAGACTTTATTTTTACAGAAACCACAATTCAGACAAATTACTAGGTCGATTGCCCGTGTACGCCCATTAAAAATTATATGGAAGAGAAAAAAAAATCAACTAAAATAAACAGGCGAGTGTATTTTATTATAATGAATTTTTATAGTAAAATAACAAAAAAAAAAAAAACCTAAATGCATGCATCGCCGACGCAATGACTGGTACGTAATCGGAACATTGTGCCGCCGCCAGCGACGTGCGAGACTGTCGCCCCATTCAGTGAGGTACATCAATTTTGGCCAACTGTCACTCCAAATTGTGTTGTGAATCAATTCACAGTCAAATAAAAAACTCGAGCGCAGACAAGGCACGAAGGATGCCAAAACTGCGCCAATAATTCATATTTTCCCCCACTATTTTTCTATTCATTTATTTAAAAAATAAAATATAATAAAATAGAAAAAGATATGAAAGAACTAATAAAATAAAAATAAATTGACACAAATAAAAATACGATATCTACACATAATTTCGAAAACATTGAACGAAATAGTATATATTTATTTATTTATGACATTAACAAAAAGTCATTAAAAATGAATATAAATTATAACGAAAATACAAATGATACGAAATAGAGCCATATCAATAATATTGTCATAATATTGAAAATTGTTTTGCAAGAATTGGGATTTGTGTTTTCAAAATAAATGCTTACATTATTTAGCACTTAGTAAGTGAAAAGAACATTTTGAACCGTAATTAAAAGTTGTGCCAAGCACTTTTTTTTCTCAATTGAATATTTTCTGTTCTGGTATTCTTGTTTTAATTTTTAGTTTTCTTTTGATGCAATATAGGTTAATTGTTAGTCTTATGGACAGCAAGAAGCATACATATAGTTGTCTGGCGAAAATGCTTTTAGGCGCATCACAAGTTTCCACTTAAGAACGATGACGAATCATAAAAATTTTAATTTTCTTTCAAAATTTCAAAAATGTTATTTATAATGAATGGTGTAAGGTGTATACGTACTAGAGGTCTACGTGAGTGCACTCGCTCTGTCAACCGATCAGTGTACTTGCTGTCGAGTACAATAATGCCCTCAGAAGCGGAAAGGGCGTATCTTAAAAAAATTTCATATATATCATATTTTAATAAATTGACATAAACAAAACATCAATTGCCTCGAAACGCATTGTCCGAGACACGCCTTTCCCGCTTCTGAGAGCAGAATAGTTCTATCGACATTGTGCAGGTCATCAGTTGACTAGATAAGATCAGAACTATTGAACGACATGACTTGTGTTTTGTTTGCATTCTGTCAACGTTTTTCAAGCCGAACAAAATATATATCACAAGAATAAGAGCTGCATTCTGTGAAAGATACGCAATTGTTCTATTACGTATCTTGCTCTAACGTAAAGAAAAAACCATATTGCTCTTGCGCCGTAAAGAGTCGATTGCAATAAACTACGAGCGCTTCAACTCGCCTTAACTTGCAGAACATGTTATTTGTGAGTGCAGCACTCACCTCGCTTGCTTGGCATTTTGTTTTGTTTTGATTTAATTCGTGATGTGCGTTCGTAAGGGCTCACAATTGTGCTGAGTGGCTTGATGGTCGTTTGAAGCGCACTCACGCAGACTACTTATACGTACACAGAGTGAAGACACTTCAAGGATATTAATGTAAAAAGTTCTTATTCATAATTTTTCGACTTTTCAACATTTTTTTGATTTGTTTAACAATTTTTGAACCTTCCTTTCTCACTTATTTAACATATTTTGAACATTTTCTTCAACATAATTCAACTTGCTCTACATTTTTCAATTCATACAATTTTTCAAATATTGAAGAAGTAGAGAAATGCTGAGAAAGTCGAAAAATAATGCAACCGTCGAAAAATGAAATCAACATTTTCCGACGGTTGCATTATTTTTCGACTTTCTCAGCATTTCTCTACTTTTTCAATATTTTCCGACATTTTAAAAAACTTTTGAGTTTTTAATGATTTTCATTATTTTTCAACTTTGTCATAAAAGTTTCAATTATTTAAAATTGTTTAAGTTCTCTAACTTTTTTCAAAATTTTCAACATTTTTTTACTTTAACAGCAGATAATTTTATCTGAAAAAATAATGCAACAATGAAGAAAAAGCATTGCAGCAGATATCCCTCTTGAACCTTACCCTTCCTCCTCAATAAATTTGCGTTACGCATCTTTATTTTTGCTCATCATTATCTTGCTGCAATAAATATCTTAATTTGGAAAAGAAAATATATCTAATGATTTTTCATTAGGATAAAATTTAAAAAAAGTTGTGTAATTTATGTTCCATTGGCACTTCAAGCAGTTATTCTACATATGCGCCAATGCAAATTTATTAAAAAAAAAATATAGAAACAGTTTTCACATGAACCATTGAAATACTACTTAAAAATAACGCGTTTCTGTTTTTATAATGTATTTATTAAATAAATAACATAAACTTAAATCAACATCATTTAGTCTTTCCTTGCTTTATAAACAACTTTCGGTTTCAGTGTTTATTTAAAGTAAATTTACAATTATTTTTCTTGGTAATACCGACAAAAAAAAAAATAATACCACCAAATAATCATAAAAAATGGTTTTCGTGAGCTGCAAGAGATATTTTATGTTGTACACTACAGACAATCTGCATTATTTTTAGATATTTTATGCTTCCTCTCTTTTGTATGAAAATTAAAAAAACTGATTTATAATAGGAAAGTATATCCTTTAATTATGTTGAAAATTATTTTAAAAATATATACATATGTATATGGGAATTTTTTGGCATAACCAATTTGTGGTAGGTTTTTTGCATTTTTCCGTATCCACGTTTATACCGCAGATTTGTACTAGAGTGGGTCGAATACGCGATTTTCAAAAAAAAAAAAAATAATAATAATGAACGTAATATCGACTTTTTATCATCACAAGCTCCTCAAGTTATGAATAAGAAGTTATATGTTAAAACAAAACGACATGGCAAATGGTAATACTCGTATTGAATCTGTTGGATTTGAGGAACTTGATCGAGCCGAACAGTATTAATTTTTAAGAAAATTTAGCTTAACTTCACTAAACTTCAACCTCGTTGGGGACACGAGTTAGCCAGCTCAAAATTTGGTAGAAATTTTTTAGCTTTCTTGCAAGGATCTAGGGCGCTTGCTTTTAAAACGAAAAAAGACTTTTTAAGAAACACTCTAATGCACACACATTCACAACAGAGGCGTATGCAGAAATAAATATCAGCGTGATCTGGGTTTTATAAAATAATTTCTTCTATGACATCGAAACTTCAACAACGATTACAATGAATTTGCTTCAATTCGGGAGCAGGTAGATGTTTAAACAAAAAAAAAAAAATATAACCAGAATAAATATATGGTATACACAGGGTGATTTATTTGGATTTTTTAATTTGGCGTTATGTGAAGTCAAAAGTCCTCGTCGATAAGCCAGCAACGATTCAACACTTGGAACCCAACATTACTCGTGTAATTCGCGATATAACTCGAAAATTGCACGTTCCGAATGGAACACCCACGGCGTAGTTGCGGCCAACATTTGAATGAAATTATCTTTAAAAAGTAAATGTCAGAGATTTTTCTTTCGGGTCATAAGAAAGATTCCAACATCCAACTCTATTTTAAGGGTTTTATTAGGGATACTGATTTAAAATCTTAATATCATATTTCACATTCGCGGCAACAACTAAAATTAAAGAATAAAAAACTTAGCGTAGTGTATTGAAAAGTTCAGCAAAACCGCTTGTTCCCAAACAATACTAACTCTGCGTGTACAATCTGATTTATGAAAATCATGCACTAAAAATATTTAATTATCTCAATAAAAGAGTAAATAAATAACAGAAAATAAAAGAACCATTAAAAATACTTTGGAAACAAAAATTACTATAAATAAAAAGTGGTGTTTTGTTTTTAAATGCATGTGAAAATTTTTTTGGTTTTTTTTTATGTATATGTACTAAAACTTTTCTAATATTCCATGATCACCAAGGGTGCCCATATGGAGAGGGAGAGAGGAACATTCTTCACTTGGCAGCCGTGAGGTTCGAAACTCAAAATACATTAAGTTTGGTATTATTATTTGCACCGTCTTACTGTAATGGTTATTTTTCGTTATCAATTGCCATACTCTTAAACTTTAAAGAGATTTCAACACATATACTTTAAATATTTTTAACCATATCACCACCATACCGTCCCAAAATACTGATGCACACATAAAAATTTATTAAAATTTATTTACATGTTTCAAAAAGATTTATTCCACAAGTGATGATAATATCAAAATCACGTTTAATTCAGGCAAATAAACACGTGCTGTGCTTCGGAGGAAAAAAACCTAAAAGTTCAGCAGCGTAGCTATAAGATGATCATTATGGCTCAGTTATGATGTTATTGAAAATTAATAAATCAATATCAATTAACAATAAAATGAAATGAAAAAAAAAGTACACTGACTACGCTGGAAACACAAATGTTTATTTTTCTTATATTTCAACAAGTACTCAAAACAACAACATCTTCTATTTATATTTACATATACAGTAAGTTGTTATTGTACAACAAATCAAAATAAAGATCTTAAAAATTGCGAATCTTTGAACAGATTTTCGGCGGTTATCTTTAAGTTTTTCATTAGCATAAAAATTAAGCTAGAAGTTTAATAACGAATCCTAAGATCCATCACTTTATTGTTCTTCTATACGTAATCCCTTTATTCTGAAAAAATCATGATTGCTGGAAAGGAATTTCCCGGCAAAAATGAAACCATCACACAAAGCAGCGATGATACTAAATAGTGGCTAAAAAAGTGTTAATTTCTCTTGACATTCGTAGGATGTAATATATTGATGAACGTCCTTTTGTGCACTCCGATCAAAATTTGGTTTAGGGCCGCTAAAATCTGTCGTTTGTTTGTGTAGACCCGTAACTTCAAAAAATCGCTTACAATGAAGCCTAGCACAGTCAAAAGGTTTGCTTCAGAATGCCCACTATCTCTCGTACTGTGTATGCGGTTGTATATTCTGATCAGATAACATGTACTCCAAGCTCAATTCGTTAATTTATGGTATCAAGAAGACATTGATCATGGTTATGTAGCGCTCACCAATCACAGTAACAGTGTTGACGCCGTTCTCGATATGGGCCGATTACACGTCATTCGTAAACATTCCATCAGACAGTGTCTTTTTGAGTATGGACTGGGATTTTTATGCATTACGCGCGAATTTTAATAATCCTTTTACTCCTTCACGTAGCCACTTAGGTGCGAACACTCTTCGAATTTCACAATGAACCAAAGCTATCGACCGATAATTTGTCCAAAACATCGATACAATTATTCCTTTAGCTTTTGCTAGTGTTGAGAGTGTACTGATATTTCAGTTCCCAAACGAGCTTCTTTCTTCTCAATTTTTGATCGAATCCACTATATGTATATACATGGAGTAGTTCGCAGAAAGGTTCAAGTACAATTAGGGCACGCTGTGCTCTTCTTTTGACTAATCAGTTAGTTCTTTCAGGTATCTCTCATCTTCCTTCAAATTCATTATTTGGTACAAGCTTCAATGGCATAATTTTTTGCCTGTGTGATAGCCATGGGTCTTTAAAACATAAGTCCAAATAATCCGTTTCGTCATTTTCTACATTTGACTATATGAAGCAACTGAGCCCACCGTTAAGCAGATTTTAATCTCTCTCCCCATACGCTGCTGCTATGTCAAATGTTGTAAAGAGCGCCAAAATGTTTTTGTTGTGAAACTTTGTGAATACTGATATCCCATATGCAACAATTTTGAACTGGAGTATACTGCCCTCCGTAGCGCAAAAGGCGATTCTCAAAACCTGCTTATTACTTAGTTTCAAACTGTTTGTAAAAAATACCGCAAAGTAGTTTCAACACAGTGTAATAGTAAGATATTTCTTCATATTATCTATGTAGTGGGGTATCACTCTTTGCTGAATTAGCAAGTTATGTTTCAATTCCTAAAAACACTATTAAAATGAAATATTATCCCACGGGTACTTCCCGTAAATGATGTCACTCGTGATAAGCCACCCTCACCTAACATTTATTAGTATTTCCTTGGTATATAAATATATTTGAAACTCTTGATATAAAATACTTAAATATATAAATAAACCGCTCCTACTTGGAGCATAAGGTGGCAACAAGTCCTCTCCACTGTCTTCTATTCTGTGTTATTCGTCGAATTTCTCGCCATGAGCCTATCGCTGCACATTCTGCGTATACGGTCCTTGTCCAAGTATTTCGCGGTTTTCCCCTGCGTCGAGTACCCTGAGGGTTCTACTCAAACGCTATTTTAGCTATATCGCTGTCGTCTTTGCGCAAGGTGTGGCCAATCCAATTCCATTTTCTTTTCCATGTCTCTATTTGTGTTGGCAGACTGTTGGTTAGAGTCAGGAGGTCATCATTGCTGATTGTGTGGGGCCAGAAAAGTTACCACACTATGCAGAGATATTTGTTGACAAAAACCTGTATTTTGCTTCAGATGGTGTCAGACACTTTCCATGTTTCAGTGTTTCACCTAACATGATGAAGTCTTATTCTGCACTATCTTATAAATAGCTAACCAAACTCAAATTTGAAGGAAGCTTGAGTTAAAAAGGAAATCGATTACATGTACGGAAGCCAATTAAGGATCAACTTAAGCTTAGTAAGCGCCGCGGCGTGCCGATGGTTGGCTATAAAGTTAAACCAAGAAATCACTACAAGAAGTATTTTTTAAATCATATGTTTCGTATTGTTATTGAATTCATTTTTTTTTAATAAATAGGAACATACGAGTACATGAAGTATTTTAGATTTTATTTTTAGTTCTTATACAACACCTTTGAAAATTGTGAGCCAAGACGAAATGTAAAAAGCTACGTGGAAAAATTTTTTTTAATTTTTTTCAACCGCATCGTAGCTCAATTAATTTGCAAAATATGTATTGAATATTTTTAACGAAATAATTTTCTGGCTCATCGATCTAAGCAACAAGCGTAAAACAGACATGCCTTCCTTCCCAACCGCTCGCTCTTGCTATGTATTTAACCCACAGCACATGTACGTGGTATGTGTGCGTGTGTGGTCTGAAATGTAAAATAAAAGCCAGCAGGTGGTGACATAATTGGACGCGTGTGGTCCACCGCCAAAAGCGTGTAGTTCGTACCCAAAAGTGATAAATGATCAACAAAATTTTTTCAAGAATATTTTACACTGAGTGACATGACTATATTTTCAAGGTCAGAGGTAGAGTTCGTTTTTTTTTATTTTAAAACTTTTCATCAATTTCATGCATGAACATTGAAATGTAATTTGTTTACTTTTCAGTTTTAGCATTTATTCCACAAATAATTAATTTAACAGTCTTTTTTTATTATATAGTACATAAGTGTTTCCTATAAAAAGAAACTATCCACTTGTATATGCAATACTTAAATTTTATTTTCCATAAATCCTTAAGAAATCTTTTGTTTAGTCACGGTTGAATTTATTGTATTTCTGCGCTCGATGAAAATATCTAATGTTCATTTAATTTATTACTTTTGTGTGTTTTTTATTGGTTTCTAAAGATTTCATTCACATTTTTGTTTTGAAGCTATGTTGCTATAAATTATCATACATATACTTCTTCGAAATTTCAAAAAGCAATTTTAGTTTATCTTATTCCAGACAATCTTACATTTTTATTCAACTTTAAATTTCCTTGAAACTTTTTGTTTTCGCTGAGTCTATGTGCAGTGAATTTTTGCTGCCCACTTTATGTTCTGAGTAAAATTTTAAGTAATAGCAAATAGCTTCCAAGTGAGGTAGATTTCTTATATACTGTGGTTAGGCAAAACTATTCGTATTAAAGGAGGCGTGTACCAACACGGTTCATCGGAAGTGACTTCAACCCAAAAGTCGGAACACTGCAAATGTTTTTCTTGATTTTGTACCTGGAATGCCTTTCGATGAAAACCAAAATCCTAACCTATGCCGTTCTTAAAAAAATCCGGTTTTAATATAAGTTTCAAGTTTTTCTCGAAAACGATGAGAGATATGAGAAAAAATCTTGAGTACAAAATTATTCCTCTAGAAAGTTGTAATATATTGACTCACTTACTAATTTTCATTCCAATGGTTTTATTGTTGAAAAACTTATTTTATTAATTTCTAGTGGAAAAGTTTTGGCAATGGTTTAGTTTGAGGTACACCTATTTGCTTTTCTTGAAATTTTAGTATGTTGTAGAGTTTAGCATGCTGATCAAGTATATATTCATATGATAGGCGGGGGAACGCCTCATTCATATTTTTTTTTGAGCTGTAAAATCGCAACGCTTCACCAGTGTAGAACTGCTGTGCTGCCCTCAGCAGCGTAAGAGCGATATCACAAAGCCATGCATATTTTTGGTTCTTATGGCATTGGATAACTTAAGATATTACGCGTCTAATTAACTACGCCGGTATCTTGGTTCAAACATATAAGAAATGCGAGAAAATTTATGTTTTGTTAATGTTTTTTTTTTGAGATACCTCCAAAATTGAGATAGAGGAAATTCTCTTAGGAGATTTTTTATACACTTTAACTGAGATACCATCCCTTTCCAGTTTTTGATGCCGAGTGTCCCAAAGTCTGAAGACTTTTTCAATTTGAAAAATGCATTTTTACTGAAGTCTTATAAACACATACTAAGCGAATACTATACAATTACAGTAGAAGAACTATTGAAAAAATGTAATAAATCATTGATGAAACAATCAATGATACTCTTGCCAACTAAAGTTAAGTACAAAAAATCCCAAAGTATTATTTGGGGATAAAACTTATCATAAGAAAAAATATGATCATACTTTTCTGATATTTTTTACATCTAATTTTTAGAAAACAGCAATGTTGCTTTCATTTCGGACAGATGTTTCCATTCTTTTTTCTCTTAGCTTTTTTTAAATTAATTTTTTTTCTTTTTTTCAACTAATACCGGGCTAAAGAACGGCAGCCAATAAGATCAAAAAGATATTTTAAATAAGCCTTAAATACTATCATATCTTTGAACTTAGCGAACTGCAGTGAATTAAATGATTTTTGTACCAAAGTAAAATAATTTACGTTATTTAAAATTTGTTTTGATTGATATTTATTAAGTATCTTTTTTACTTAAGAATTTAAAATAAATATTTGAATAATTTTAATGGGTATATTTTCTGAATTCGCAATCATCTGTACCTTTAAGAAAATCACTGTCGTGTGTTGAATTGAAGTGAGTTGAAAACTCAACTATATTTATCGACTATTGGCACAGAACCCATGTATGTATGGTGTAGCATATCAATTCTAGAGAGCGCTTAGCAACTCGTTTCAACTACTTTTACCTTGATATATACCACATTGACCATTTGATCCATCATGTAGCCTTTCTCAACATATAATCTTTCTACAGTAACTAACAAGTACTAAGTGGCATGCCATGTCCGAGGCATTTGTGAAGTAGTCTCCGGCAAAGGCACCAGATGGTATGCTTTTTAAAATGTTGAGCTATCTCATTAGAAGACGAGCGGCATTTAGTGAATTTAGAAGGACTGATTCTGATTCGATAAAAGATTACCATCGTTTGGCTTTTCTTGATGTTCAAGAAAACATTTTTTTTTCAATGTCTAGAACTTATGTAAATTAGCAAAAAATGATCCATATCTCGAAATTTCAGATTCGGCTCGCAATACATTCGGAACTAAAACTCTAAAACTATTTTTCAAACTTTTACAATCCAATAATAAAATATTTTTAAAATGTTAGAGAAATTTCACTTATATTAATTGTAAAAAATAATATTTATAATAATAATATTTTCGTACGTTGACACGAACATGACGCGCCTTAAGTTATGCTACATAATGCGCAACATACATCTGTCAAAATTGATTTAACGCTATTGACATGTTGTTGATGATGATGATGATGATCAACGTTGACAACTTGCATTTGTTGCTATCTCTTATGTTGTTATTGTTGTTGTAATGGTAAAAATAAATATCAAATATCAACAGACACGTGAGAAAACTTTTATATATTTTGTTGACGACATAAGTTAAGGAACTAATTTAATTTCTTAATTTTTTTTATTTTTACTTTCAAACATTAAAAAAAAAATATTGCGTTGCATGTTATATTAAAAAATCTGAAAAAAAACTGATGTCAAATTAAAGTTGAACATTTTTTGATTTCTTTGTTTATCGTAGAAATTCGGCCCTAAGATGTATCAGAAATTTAGTGTAAGAATTTTCGGGCATGTGCTTAGAAGAAAATGGGCGCCAAAAACTCAATTTTCCAGTTCAAGCTGCATGCAGTTGAACTTTGCATCAGTAATTGGATTGACAGTAACTGCGGCGGTACAAATATCTAGATTCTTTTCAGTGACTCTCTTTCTCTCTCTGCTAATGTTTCCATGCTGTTGTTGTTGATGTCCAAGAAAATATCCTTACACGTCTCGAAAGCCTACGAAAAAAATTATATATATTTTTCGTCAGAAAATCACATCCCCGTTTCGTAGGTAGGTAGATTAAGATTCAAGCGAAATAAGGTGGAACTTGAAACGTTCCTTATTCAAAGTCGAAAGTGAAATGTTTTGATAAGTTTTAAAAATGCTTCGGTTCTATTCCGGCATAGTATATCAGATATGATTGTAGAAATCCACAAAATAGTAAGTCTTGGAGTGCTAAGAAGTTTTGAATATCGAATTGTAGCTATGGACGAAACATGGATCTATTAGAGCATACCAAAATACAAAAATCAGCGAATAAAGATTGAATTTCGCGTGATAAATTCGCTCCAAGAAAGCCAAAGGGAGCATTATCAGTCATCTAAGTCACAGTTTACGCTCCGTAATCCATATAGATTAATTTGTTAAGGAAATAATGATTACTGGAAAATATATTTCCAAATTTTGAGCCGCTGCAATAACATTTTAGGGTACTATACATGGATTACAGCTGTGTCGTCTCCATAGCAAAATTATATGAATCGGTCGTACTCTCCATAATTAGCTTCCGTACCAAACTTTAAACTCACTAATATATACGAATGTTTTAAAGAATATGTATGATATATTTTTCAAAGTGATCAAAAAATTAAAGAAGCATTCGACTTGATGTATCGAGCTATAAGGAAAATATATTAAAAAGTATAATAAAATTTCCCCGAAAAAATCGCTCTTTCTTTAGAAAGACTTACTGAACTGCACGTCACACAGTGGAACATTGTGGCTTTAAATAGGAAGAAATTGAAACTGCTAGGGATTGAAAAAATGCTTCAGAAAATCTTCAGATAATACTTAGGAAATGCAAAAAAAAATTATAAAAGTTTGAAATTATTTTTGGGTTTAGTGACACCGTGGGCTCAAAGTTGAACTTTGTAGTCCAAAAATTATCCATGCAATTTTTAAGGGGCAAGTGGTATTTTTCGCCTTTTCATCCCCCTTGGGTTAAAAGATAAGAAGTTCGAATTTTTTTCAATAACAGAAGAGATAAGCTTTCGAAACTGATTTTCTGCAAAAAGAAAAGATCTCAACCACATCGCACTTTTATTTGACAGGTAGGCGTGTCCATGGACCGATTTTTTTTCAGATTCACAAATTTTTGTTGCTACACCTAAAAAAGTCTGTACCAAATTTCAATTGTCTAACGCAATTATTACTATTTATGGCCGCCGTAACATACAGACCCATCGATCAAGTGAATAACGCACTTTTCAAAATCCGAACGGACTCATACACGGGATGCTAGTAAAAATATCATCAGTGTTTTATTGCTAAAATATAGAAATTCATTGCACTGTGCTATATTTATATATTTTCACCAAAAATTTCATTACAGATAATCTTAATTGTAAATGCACGTACAGGTAATGCGAATAAAAACAGCCAACCGCTTGACCAATCATCTGACTTGATCGATCTTCATAGGACAACATCTCATATATAAATAAACAAGAACATTTTTATTGTTGTTTTTACGGTCAATTTTACTTTACACACAATTTTATGATTTTTATTTATTTACACTTTTTATTTGGCATTTTACCGCGATGGAATATCCATTTATTTTCATTATTTACATCACACTGGTCGAACAGTTAATTACTTAATTTATTGCTGTATAGGTAACTTGGATATTTTTGTTTGCCAAAAGATTTAAAGGCGCACATGTGCTTTAATCTGGCAAATCTCATTATCATAATGACGTCACAAGAGAAATTTCTTTATTTTGCACCAAACGCGCACGATCGTTTCGAAATTGCATTTTCAGTTGAACTCACTAAGTATAATTAATACTTGATTTCTAGAAATTAAAATATTTATCTGTGTTTCTAAATTTCAAATAAGTAGATATCTTAAAATCGCTTTCTTTTATCGCATCACACTTTGGTTATTCTTTTAAATTTTCGAAATTTTCGCACGCGTTTCACCGATTTTCACCATTTGAAAGAGCAACAGCAACTGTTGATAGATCACTACAAATCTCATCTGTGCAGCGGCAAACGTTTTCTTTTCTTGTCTCGATTCATTTTTTGTGTTTTTTTTTGTTGTTTTTCACCCATTACTTAACAATCAAGAGCAGAAAATGTTCTCTATTTTCAATTATCTCCCCAAAGTTAAATTTGAATCGAATTTTTATTTATAAACACTGCAGACGTTTCTGACGACTTTCTTATGACGCTCTGTGTGCTATTTCCTTATTTTAGATGAGTACGTGTGTTTAGTTACTAGATACACTGTATTAAAGAACTTTTTTTTTCTTATTTCCGCACGAGAAAATATTCTTTTGGCATCCTTAGTTTACGAGAAGCGTTCAAAAAAATACCTATACGGAAGTATTGACAAAATTTGTGCCATGTGTCCGTGCAGTTTACCACCTCTGTCTTATTGAATACTAGTTACCCGTCCCAGCATCGATCACGGATATAATGAATTCGCGGATATAACGTTTCAAAAAAAATCCATATAAAATGGGATTGTGAAAAGTTTAGAAAAATCGTCACACCTCGAAGACTATGGGACGGATATCCAATTTAAACATTATAAGTCTACTATAATAGCTTATGTAACTTTCTTTCAGGGGTTTGTTTCTTATAATGGATTAAGACTTTACAGGACCCGATACAACCATCTAATAAAAAGTTTTATATATAATTTTTATTCCCTAAAAATATAGTTAATATATAGAAAAAAATTATAAAACTGCAAAATCGTAAACGTAATATTCACCGATGGGTCTAAGATGGACCCTGGAGTAGGCGCAGGAGTCTACTCAAAATACCCAGAAGTCTCTCAATTCCATTTACCTGATTCAGCTATCGTCTTCCAGGCTGAAGTTTTTGCCATTCTTGAAGCCTGCAGATTAGTGGGCAATATTAATACAGAGAAGAAGATAGCGATTCTGTCTGATAGTCAAGCCGCTATTAAAGCGTTGAGTGCGGCACATATAAAATCGAAGCTAGTAGAGCAATGCAGGAAAGAACTTGTCAGGCTAGCACGACAATTTGACATTACTCGCATGTGGGTTCCAGACCACAGGAACATTGAGGTAAATGAAAAAGCTGATGAACTAGCAAGTCGTGTTTCCTTTCTTAATGAAACCGCTCCGGAACGAGTTTACACTCCCATCGGCTTAGTTAAGAAAATAATTTTTTCGCATTTTCTGTCCGTAGCCGCAAAACACTGGAATTCTTTAAAAACCTGTAAAATAGCCAGATCAATATGCCCGTGTTATAATAACCTGAGAACCACCTACGTACTGTCTAGGAGCCGGTAAGCATGCTGAAAAATTAGGTATCCCATTCAATTATTCCTGCCACAGCTGCTTGAATGCAAGCGAGATTGAATCATTCGAGCACTTCCTTTCCAGCTGTCCAGCCTTAGCCAGAATCAGGCTAAGATGCCTTGGAAAACCATTCTTCAATAACCTCAGCAAATTTGCTGAAGGTGAAAACGGATCTTTGTTACACTATCTTAATAAGGCTAAGTCAAGTCACGTACTGTGGTATTAAAATGGCACTTTTAGTGCCATTCAAGCCTGCTGTGCTAAGCCACCACGCTAACCTAACCTAACCTAGTAATCGTAAACGGTGTGACTAAGAGAAAAAAGTTGCTCCTCTTTACTTCACTTCAGAACATTCACAAAACCTTTTGTCATGTTGGAAGCTCCTTAACCTCGCTCGTTGTCCGGGCTCTAGCTCTACCTACACCACCAGCAAATACCTTAATCCAGCACTGGTTGTAGGCCACCTTGAACTCGGGGATATAGCCCCCACTAGCCCCATCTAAATCATTTGAGATGGCTATATCACTGAAACTAATTATACTTTTGATACTTTCTGTATATATATATGTATGTATATTTTTTTTTTAATTTTTGTTTCTAAATTAATGTAATTTAATATCGACAAAATGCGCTTTACAGACTACGGAAGGTTAAAGACCACTGCATTAGGTGAAAGAAAATTTGTATCTTTTGAATGGCTTGGGATTAAGGTAAGCCATAAAGAGGTCGTGAATATTAATACTGGTGCAACCTAGAGTGGTTCAAAATACAACTTAAATGAGCTCCTTAATAGAAATTAAAGAATATAATACAATAAATTCGAAACCTTTCATATACCTGACTGTAGAAACTTTTCAAATTTTCATTGTCAAATTTCTTCCAATACGTACGTTTGCACAAGTATTAGCGCACTAACTTAGTTTATCGTAATAAACGTTTTAAAATTAAAATTTACAATAGACAACGTCATAAACAATGCATAAAAAAAACCATACTATTTAAACAAATCCTGAAAATAATGGCATCGTAAAATAGAGCACCAAAAATTAATACGAAAAAAAAAAACAAAACAAATAACTTATGATGTCGAATCGTGAAAAGCAAAGTAAAATATATATTATATTTTTAGAACGTTTATTGTTGATAGTACGAGTAAATTCAAGTTGAAAAAGTTTATAGTGAATTTCAAAGAAATATCTCACAAACTCAAATTGTCCTAGAAATATTATAAGGTAGAAGAGCACAATTCTCTTTTATGCCTTTCTCTTAATGCTCTTGAGAAAATTTTCTTTTGGAAGATCTTTAAAAATTGTTCAAGAATTCTCAACAGTCCAAATGTACATATTTCGTTCGCTCACTAAGCCTCTTACTTTTTTCCTGTTGACCTTCAAAATGAGCGAACTTTCAGGTGCTATATTATGATTTCCGTAACCTTTCTCTGTAGCTCTTCTATTCCAGAATCAATATACAAAAGTTTGTTTGAGATTTTTTTGCAAGTCATTTACGGCAAGTAATAAACAAAAGGAGAATCAGTACAGCACGATGAAAAGTTTTAAGTGAAAACTTATAATTGGTGATTTCTTATAGAATAAATATCAAGTGATTACAAAATATTAAATTAAATAGAGTTTTGTGAAATAAAAGCTATGTATTTATGAATACTGTTGGAAGATATCGTGCATTGATCAAACAAATACACTTGGCTTTATCGCTATTGATAGCAGTAACCGCTACAACATCAGGAATGCATTAAACAGCCGAGGTGTAGCACCCAAGATCATTAACCTCAACAAAGCTTAATAACAATACTCGAAATATATTGCTGTCCATACCTGGAAACTTTCTGATCCTTTTAATTCTACGACGGGTATACACCAATGTTGATTGCTGTTACCAATCTTGTTTTTGATAGTTAGCTGGTCATATCCTTAGCTGATCGCTTAATTTTACTAATCGTGGCATATAAGTGGGGCTACCCAGAGAACGAACAGGCGCTCAAAGAGCGTAAAAATGCGAACGAGAAGGTGTTTAAAAGGAGCGTAGAAAAGAGTTAAAAAGTGTAGAAAAGCGAGCACATATACAGAATCATCAATACATGCTTATCGTTGCTTGTCGTAGTAGGCACCACTGCATATAAGAGACTATCAGAGAGCTTCTGGAAGACTTCACTTATGTAAATGGTATATGCCTTCTTGACAACAAGGAGTACGACATGCAAACTCTCCAACTTCAGTTCTATTTCAGAAGAAGTTGGTCTGCAAATCAGCATTATTAGTGGACCAGGATCATCTGCAATTTATGTCCCAATCAAACGGAAAAGCAGGAAAGCTGCAATCCGAATTCATTGTAGGAGCGATCGCTTCAATCGGGAAAATACTTAAGAGAATTTAAGGCATTCGCATGTGACTATGCATCATGGAACGCTTTGCTCCGTGGGGGTAAAAAGCACACAGTAGAAGAAGTTCGTAACTGTCAGTACTCAAAATTTTATTATAGGATATATCTCAAGACAAAAGCTCGTGCTTCAGAACCTGGTGTCAGTTTGATTTTTACTGATGATAGAACTGATTGAGATTAGCCACCATTGATGGATTTTTTTAAAAAGATTTAAGAAAACAAATGATTTTTAATACTTAATAGATTTCTATGCTGTATTCTAAATATATTAATTATCTACATATTAGCAATTATTTCTAATATACTCATACTACTTATAATAACAAAAAATGATGGCAATTAAATAGGAAATGTTTCATGAGATTGTAAAAATGATGATTATGCAACAACAAGTTTCCTTAATTACTAATTGATTATTTTATTTTAGATTTAAAACCATCTTTCATTATCACAGCTAAGTCCGCAGGATCACGTCCTCTTGATTCTGGCAAATAGAACCACGTTAAGCAGAAGCAATAGGCACATACCAAACAGCAAGGCAAAAAGGCAAAACTACCAATAACACCTTGAAGCAGTGGGAAGCACATGCCAATCAGGAAATTGCCAGTCCATGAGAAAAGGCTGCCCATAGACATACCAACTGGACGTGGCGCTGCATCGAAAAGTTCTGAAATAAAAAAAAGAGTTTTGGCAAATGCATACACTGAGAAAAAGTATCTGGTATTATGATGGGGAGTAGATATATTTTGGCAACAAGTTCAAGTTGGACTATTTTTACCAAATATGCAGTGAAATCATATAAACTACAGTTGAAATTAAAATATCAATGTAAAACTGTGAGGTAACTAAATTTTTTTACCAAAAAGATCAACAAAAAAAATAATTCACGGTGGAACGAAATTTAAAATTAGTGAAAACTGTTAAAACTCAAAGTGCACTTTGTGTATTTTATAGTCCACATAACGTGAGCGCTATGCAACAACATCATGACAGCAACGCAACAACACGATGAAAAAATGTGCCAACCGAGGAAAACATCGCAGCTGTTGAGAACTGTTTCTCAGAAGATTTGAGTTTGTCTATTCATCGCCGCTCGCTCTTACTCGCGTATCCACTGTTAATGGCGCACATTGCTGAAACTTGATGACAAATTTGTTTTGTTTTGTTCTTGAATTGTGTGGCATGAATTAAATAGAGATATGGTTTCAACAGGACGGCGCTACGTGCCATACTGCGATAAAAACATTTGATTTATTGAAGGGAACTTTTGGTGAGCAAATTATCCCCAGAAACGAATCTGGCCTTCAAGATCTTGCGACTTAATGTCTTTGTATTAATTTTTGTTCGAATATGTAAAGTCTATGAGGATAAACTAGCAATGGTGTATGTTTCGGAAGAGAAAATTAACTGCGTTACTTAAGAGAAACAATCGAAAAAAAAAAGGAAATATCGGCCTTCTCGGATTCATTTCTTGAAACACAGTCGCGAGACTCATTTTGCATGTAAAAATATTTTTAAATTATCGGCTTAAAAGCAGTTCTAGCTGTGGTTAACATCCTAAGTTATATTTAAAGCCATTTTTGACGTTTACCTTAAAGTTTCCTTTAAAGATTCGGGGATAACCGAATTTTTTAATATCGCAAATATTCATCTTTTTGCCTCTGGTCGTGAAAAAAAAATTAATTTTGCCGACTTTTTCAGCTTCAAAATTTTATTATTAACAAATGTTTTTAAATCGAGGTCATATCAGTTAAATAGTTTCGAAGTTTCTTAATCGATTGTCGCTTTGAGTTCTGAAATTTTGTGTCAAAAATTTCTCTGAAGAAGCTCCAGGTTATGCATGAACTTTCTTTTGTTTGTTTGTTTTCTATCAATTCACGAATAATAACTTCATAAATTTTGTCCGTAGATATCCTTGGCCATATTCCAGATACATTTAGAAGTTTTCTTTTCGGTTGACAAAAACATATTTTTGGGGAGAAAATTTGGCAAAAATTGTCATAGTTTTCATATATTTTTTAGACAGTCAATTCCCCGACATTAATTGAAATTCTGAGCGTCATGTTCAGCCCAGACTGATTTTTAAATTTTTACATACTTCAACCAACATGACTACGATTGGGACGATGAAAGAAATATGCCTGTCAAAGGTACTAAAACTTCACTTACCTGAGCCAATAAAATATGGTATTGGACCCAAACCAAATTGGAAAATGATAATATAAGCGGCCATACAGCAAATGCAAAAAGTTGGAAGCCAATCGGCTGAATTCTGCACAAAAGAAACATAATTTCAAAATTTTCAATTAATATATACCAAATGTAGATAAGTTATCACTTACAATATATTCCAAGGCGAATGCCAGTCCTATTAGTGCAAAGAAACAGCCCGTACAAGATATCATGAGCATTGGACGACGATTAAATTTAGCCATCAGCAAGGGTCCCAATGATGATACGAAAAGATTAAGAAAACCAGCAGCAAGATTAAGCCAACCGGCAACATCATGGCTAAAACCAGCTTGTGTGAAAATTGGCACAGAATAGAACCATATCTATGATGAAACATATGTAAATGCTATAACCAACCTATTAATAATATCTAATATCACAAGCTTACCGCATTAATGCCACTTAATTGCTGCGATACTTGAAGCGAACAGACCAACACAAGTGGTAACAACATTTCACGACTACTTACAACAGCCCAAAAACTAGTCTTCACCTCCTTTGACTTTGCCGCTGCTGCAAGCTCCATTTCAAGCATTTCCTGACTAATGCGTTCTTCATTGCTAGCACCACGTAGACTCTCCAATGCAGCACGCGCTCCTTTCTCTTGCTGTTTAACATTATATAACCATACGGGACTCTCTGGAAACCAGTAGTACGGTAAAAACGAAACAATCACCAAAAGTGTGTAAAAACTAAGTGCATACTGCCAGAGTGCTTCGGTGCCAAATATTTGATTCAAACTGAAAATTTGAGCAACAACAATGCCAAAAGTTACACCCACAGCCGTGAAGACACCAACAGCATCCCGTAATTCCATTGGAGCAATTTCCACTAAATACATTGGATGAGCTGTGTAAATAAAAGCTGATGCAACACCACCTAAAAATCGTCCAATCAGCAGCATTTCTACCGAGCCAGCATCACGACAAAAGTTAAAAAGAAAGCCGCTAAGTGTGAAAAGCACGCCACTTATCAGCAGACAGCCTTTTCTATGAAGAGTAGAGGATACGAGGATTAATAAATTTTATAACGCAGAGAGTTATCATCATACAAACCTGCCAAATTTATCACAAAGCCAAGCACCGGCGAATGAACCAAAAATACCACCGACTAGAAAAATTGAAACTATAGCAGCCCAGAGAACTTCCATATTACCTTCGCTCAAATGCCAGTCATAGTCGTGTAGGAGCGTTTCACTGCACCACTCTTTAATAAACTGCAATATAAAACATAAACTATATGGTTTGCTTACATTGAGTTTAGCAATAATAATGCAATATTTTCGACTTGGATAATTTTGTCTCTTTTTGAATTATGGCTTTGGAGATTTTTTTTTTTTGAAAAGTATACTTCTTTAAAGCACCTAAAAATGTCTGAAAAACAAATCCTTCAAATTTCGTAAGCTTTTGTTAGTATGGGAAGCGACCCGCCTGTACTTGTCGAAGTCATTCTTAGTATTTGAATGAAACTTCATTGACCAACCTAAAATTACTCTTCCAGTATAGCGTCTTAAACTGCTTGCTTGTATAGGAGTTGCCACACTCTCTTTAAACTCTCTTTTCCGAAACATTCCAAGTATTCATTTGCATAACTCTTTCTAAACACAGTATTTTCTTTTGTAGGCGCGTCACAGTGTACAATTTCTTCAAATTTGTAGTTTTAGTTTTTTCTCGCGATGGTGATTTCCACAGACAGACAACCGAAATGACAAACAGCAAGCTATTTATTTTTATTCGTCTCTTTCAATTTGTATGATTTAAAGCAGCGATGGGCAAAATACGCAAAATGAGCCAATTGTGGCTCTTTATTGTAGAATTTTCTTTATTGCTAACGGGATCGAATTTATGATCACTTTCACCCGAAGTTTTGGATCACTTTCAGCGTGTCATTGTGCTTAGTATGAGCCAACTTGATTCTTATTTTTAAAAATATTTTATTAGGTTACTTTGTAGATTACAAATCAACAAATATTTTTCTGTCGTTCTGCTCACTACAATTCTCAAACTGTTAAAAAAGTCTAATAACGCTTGAATCAACACGTTTATGAACCGCCTTAATTGCATGTAATACATTTTATTTCAAGTTAACAAATTACCACAGCTGGTGTATTGAGTACACCGAGAAAATATCCAACGGGTATAGCTGTACCCAGTGTGGTTGCTCCGCTAACTAATACCAACAGTGGCGTCCATCCCGCACGATTTGGCTAAAAAAATAAATAAAAATTTTATAATTAACATGTGTAGAAATCTTTTGTTATAACTACTTAATTAAGGGTGTAATGGTAGTTTTAATATTGATAACACATAAATAGTTATGCCTACCCCTGACACAGTATATTTCTTTGTAAAACCCATACTCCGTGAAAAAGGAAACAACTGATATCGAAAGAATCTGATGACACTTTATGGCAATTTTTAATAAACTGTATCATATACATAGGTTGCTGCAAGAAGTTACTACACATTCTTACGCTACACTTGTGAAGCTATGACATTAGTTTTTGAAAAGTTTATCAGGAATTATTTTAAAAACCCATAGGTACACATTAAAGTGAATTTCATTATTTATATATTTTTCGCTAACACAAACCAAGCGCAATAGTTATATGTACATGAGAGTGTTTCCAAGCACATTGGAGAAAAAATTTGCGAAACTTTTTTGTGCTATCTCAATATGGGAAAAAATTGGACAAACTGCAACAATGTGATTTGCTTCCATAACTCACCCGTTTTAGGCTTATTTTGTGGTTCTTATACCACATAGTCGTATTGAGCTAAACTTTGAAGAATAAATTTTCAAACTCTCTCTCTCTCTTGTGTCTTTTATTTGCTCACGTAGGCTATATTGTAGCTAAGAGAAAGGGGTCCATCGCCCGTCGCTCCGGGCTGAAAATAAATTCTATAATGTGTATATGTTGCCATGATAGGAAAAATGTCTGCGACAAAGTATAACATAAAACCAAATACCCATAGCTGTGGCCAATAAACCTAAATTTTGCGGATACTTAATATACTGTATAATGTTTCAAATGTAATCTTGCAATCTGAAAAAATCCAGATCGAAATTAGACAATGAAAAATCAAGGATCAAAACATGCCGTCATACATTGAGCGAAAAACTTAACGATTATTCTAACCAGCACCTTACTAACAAGAAGTTCAATTTAATAGTTATTTTTTAGATGTCATGTTTCACACGGATCATGCAAACAAGTAACTCGTACATTTGTATATCTCCAAAAAAACAGGAAAAATGCTTCTAGTCACAAATCAAAGAAGTATCTTTAAATACCATGCGTAGATGCTTTTATGCCAATATGGAAAATAATTAATTATGTGATAAAAATTTTATCATAAACTACAATAATTGTGGTTAATGGACTTAATAGCTTTGCAAAAGAAGATACTCTACATATAGTACATATTTGACAACATTGACTCATACTCATCAATCAAATTTGTTGTTTTGTCATATCTCTGTTGTATGTTGCTGCATTTAAGCAGGTAAAACTCTATGCGTAGAAACATTGGAATTTAGTTCATTAAGAAATGTTTTTTAGACAACAAAAAAAATATTTATAAAAACTTAAATTTTTCAAAACAATTTTGCAATGAAAAGAAACCACATTTTTTTTTTGCATTCAAAAATAACAATCTGACATATTTTTAAATTGCAAAAGTGTTTATGATAATAATTGGAGTACTCAAAATTAAATGAAGGCACAAAAAAAAACGAATATCAAATATTTCATCGCTTAAGAAAAATTGGTCCAAAAAATGGGTTTGGGAAAGAATTCAACAAGGCAACCATATATATTCTATTTAGGATCTTGCAGCTATATAATTTGGCACACATTTTATGTTATAATCTTATAGACTTTTGATTAAAAATATTATGGCCGAAATTTTGTCATCGGGGCGGGCTTTAGCAAGGCAACCCTGGTTGATTAGTTTGACCAAAATACATAACCATCTTCCTATATATCTTAAGCTGTAATCTTACACACTCGACTTTTCTACAGCGGTCTCTCCGCCGAACAGCAATTGACAGAGTTTTAAATTTCAAGAAGGGTATAAATAAAAGTTTAATTCAATATCATTTGAAGTGCATGAACCTTTTTATTGTTTTTGATTTCATTTTCAGGTTGTTGACAGGAATAAAAAATTACAGAAAAATGCATTGTACTGGAACAATAACCCAAGGAATAATGTTTAGTCATTCATGTTTTTTTTTTTTTTTGATTGTAATGCAGATATGCACATGACTTAAAAAGATTAATTATAGCCAGTGATGCCCACTACCACAAGCAGTGACGTATCCAGGATTTTATTTCGGGGGGGTTTTGGATATGAGATTTTTTCTACGTAGTGTATATTCTTTGCAAAATCGTTTATATACAGTGTCCGTCAAAATATTTCGGGGGGAGGGGTTCTATCCCCTACCATCCCCCCTCGATACGGCCCTGACCACAAGCAATGATAAGCATGTGTTGATGATTCTGTATACGTGCAAGCTTTTTTGATTTTTTACGCACTTTAAGCGTCTTCTCGTTCTCATTTTTACGCTCTTTGAGCACCTGCTCGTTCTCTGTGCAGCAAAGATCAGAACCAATAATATTTTCTGTATAAAAAACTGCTCGCGTTTCAATTAACGTCAATTTTCTAAAAATTTTATTTAACAGCGATAAGCTGTGCTTGATTTCTGAAGATTATTTTGACTTGTCAAAGCACCTTTAAAGTTAACATCACAGCTGAAATTAGAGCCCTCTTGGGTGTGCGGGGTGCTGAGTGTGAGCCATATTTTGGTCGCAAACAAATTTATATGACAACTTTTCCCGTCAATATATAATTATATAATAGCTAAGGGGATTTTTTTTCTTCTAATGCATATCGACTCTAAATTACATTCCAAACAACCCACAATTAATTTTTTTTTTTCTAACTCAACCTTGTACTTAAACTTAGTTAAAACCCACCGCATGGAAGCCCCTTCCCAAGCGGCCGTCAAATATTTTTGGCTTATACCACAAAAAATTGAAAATTCGATTCTGAATGTTATGCAATTGCTAAGGCCAATTATGATTTTAAAAACAAATAATTTATAGGTTGTTTTGATTTCATGTAAACAAATAATTATGATTTACTTTTCAATGAATATTTAGACTACTGATAAGACGTATTCGATAAATTGAGTATTTAATCTTTATAATCTTTATTGAAGATCGTCCACCTATATATAATATTGTGTTCTTTAGAAGAAGGTTTCTTTTAATCTTAATTACTTAAATATAATGGTAGATAAATACACACAAAATCAATAAGTGAATTAGTCAACAAATCGAAGTATTGACGTATCTTTTTATAATATTCCAAATAGTAGAATATATGACAAAAGCGTTTAGCGCAATAAGCAATTTTTCGAAGCACCATTTGCGTCTACATAATAAAATTTACCATACGGTATGTACGGATATATAAAAATGCTTAGCTTATCAGCTAGAATTTTGTATTGTGCCATAAATTGCAAGCTTTGGTTTGATTTGGCCTAATTAAATTTGATTAAATTTTATTATTATTTTTACAAACATAATCCTTTTGCATTTTATTGCATTAAGAGTCTATATATCGGATGTCAGTTATCCTAACAACCTTCGCGCATATCAATTAGACAATGAGCCATCTCTCTTCAGAATTGGATTTTTTTTTTTGTTAGCACTTCGTTAGCTAATAAGGTCAAGCGTGTTTTCTTTTAATTTATTATTTAAATAAATAATAGCCATTTATGTTCATCACGCAAGGTTTATAGGATAGAAAAAGATGTTAAAATGTTTAGTAGTTTTTAAACGAAAGTCAAGCAAAAAAATTCATTAAAATTCACCGCAGATTTCCCATCATCACAATAAAAACAATTGTTTCTTATTAACAACATTGTTTTGTGCTAATTATTTCACAATAAACCAACAGTCAATATCGTAATTGACGTTCACGATATTTTAATTTGCTTTTAATGTTATAGTACCATTGAACAAAGATTTGTAGTTGTTATATCGAAAGTGGGTTTTTTAAGTGGGAGATTATTACCCATACAGTTAATTTTATATGATTAGTAGTATTTACTAGTACCATAACTATTCGTTGTAAATATATTCTTTAAAAAGAGTGAGCGATGATATAGTAAATCAAATTGAAAAATGTTGGAAACGTCGAATAAAAGTGAAATATGCCGGAATAAAACTTAGCGCACTGCTGCAATCCAGTCCATTCTCGATCCAGTAGGAGCTTTTCACAACCACTTGTATCACTTTTGGTATCTCATTTCACCCAAATTTGGTTTGGAGAAATTAGTGTACTGTAAAATTGAGCAATTATACACACTCAGAGTTATGCATAAGTTCCTTCATAATATTCAGTGCGGTAAACAATTAACTTTGCGCCACCGTAAAACTACCGCTTTGTACGAATATCCTAATTATATTTTCGCCTTGCTACTAATTATTTTCAAATTTAATGCATAAAAAAAGTAAATTTCAAGCATAGACTGAAGCTAAAATTCTATAATTGACAGATTAAAAAAGGCTCTATCGATTTTGATATGTACATATGGCGCATAATTTGCGAAACGTGTCAAGTTAAAAAAAAGGTCTCCGATAGAGCTGAAAATCGGGCTGATTGTAGTCCTATTACTTAGATGAAACTTCTCACATCTGAAATTTATATATTCGGACATATAAGAGCTGAAGTGAAGGAGGCACAATTTTTAAATATTCCCTGCAAAGCCATATTTTCAAACGTTTTTAATAGAGCTTTGTACTAAGTATCAGTGAGTTATAACCGGTGCTACTCAGAGAGCGAGCAGCTGCTTGAAGAGCGTAAGAAAGCATGTTCGTATACAGAATTGATAAACATGCTTATCGTGAGAGTGTTTGCTTGTGGTAGTGGGCAACACTGCTTATAACTCTATTATTTAAAAAAAAAATTGAGTTGCAATTCTGAAAATCAAAAAACAACAATAAATAAATAAAGATACACAAAACAAAATTAATTTCTTAGACAAAAAATTCTGCAAGGAATTTTCTCTTCAGTGTATTTAAATTGTTTCTTCGGTTCGCGTGCAATGTTTCCAACATCGCATTATTTCACGTTTTGGTTGCTTCAACCGCGATATTTATAACGCTCTTCGAGGTTGTTTTTTTGTGGAGTTACTCTAAGAGGCATAACTAGGCAGACAAAGCCGAAGCTTTAGAGCACCTAAAAACTAACATCCGTCAAAGTCGAGACCAAAGTGTGCAAAGAGTTTATAAAGATTATGAAGGTTCGGCAGAGGCGGCCATTTGAATGATATTTTTTTCATAATTAATAAAATATTTCAAATATTTCAAATATTTGAATTTGTGTATTTTTGTTTTTTTTTTTTAAATTGCGAAAACTGATGTTGGATTACCCTTTACTTGAAAATACAACAATCATAATGACGTCTTTTTAGCTGACCCTTAATGTAAAATAGATGATGCGAGTAAACAACGCATTTTTGAAATTTTTTAGCCATCAGCTGTGCCAAAAAAGCGGAAAACCAAAACAAAACGGAAAAAGTTACTGATATTATATGGCTTATAAATCGCTTCCGACGTTTGCTTGAATAAATTAACTTCGTGTTAATGATTTTTTATTTTATTTTTTTGATTTTTTGTCTTTTATGTGCCCATTTTTTTTTTTTTTGTAAAATTTTTATGTTTGTTTACAAATTATAATCCCAAAATTACAATACTTTTTACGGTGTTCACAAATAAGCTTTTTGATTATTTTATTATTAACTATATATTATGTTTACTAACAATGAGTAATATTTTTTTAATATTTTTGTGTTTTCGTTGTATATTGTCACTTTCTTTCCAATTAAAAATAATTTACTTTTTTGTACTTGAAAAGTACCACGAGGTTTAATTATTATTTTGGATTTTTCATTTGCTTTTACAATTGAACTTTAATTTATAAGGCCTAGTATTTAAAAAAAAAGACATTGACAATCTAAAAATAAAACGCAGTTTACGGCCTAAAGCAACAACAAACTGATTTGTCTTAAAAAAAATTCAACATTTAAAAAACCTTTAAAAAATAAAATAAAAGGTCAGTAAAAATTTAACTATGCCGAAAATTTTCACACAAAAACAAAACAATTATAGTGTGTGTGAATAATTATATATATTTTAGTAAAATTTAAAATAATAATTTCAGCTCTAGTGATGTAAGACGAAATTGCATACCAATTCAATTAAATGGCGTGGACAAATTCGCCAAAAAATAATTCATGGTTTTTGTAGCATTATTTCATTGATATTGATCAGTTTCCACACACATTCATGAAGACATTTAAGCGAAGGTCTCCACATGCAGTTGCAAATTAGTGGAGCAGCGATCGCAAATGTTTCCCTATGCACTCGCAAGATAATGAGGAGAAATGTTCCCACATGAATTCTAATAACTGTGGTCATTTTGTGGGAAAAATTAATACAAATGCCAATATTTTGTAGAATGTTTTTAGAATGCATAGAGAAACTTAACTGTTTCATAAAGGAAAAGAATAGAAAATTACTCTTAGTATGTGTTACTAAAAATGTTGTAAAACTTTGAGTTTTGACTTAGCATTGATTCCAAGGAGTTTTAAGCTTACTTTTTAAAAAAATAAAAGACTGTTTTGTTATATCTTTTGCCGTGTATGCCACTTTGCCGAGAAATCAAGAAATGTATCGGACATAAAGTTGTATAAGTGAACAAAGTAAATCGATTTCGACTAGCTATACCATTTTGAAGCTTGTTACAAAAACCGAAATTTTTTCGCAAAAGTAGCCTTTTTAGTTTTGGTTGATTTTCTTCGAAAATACCCATTAAAACAAAAATAACTTATAGTCCAGTATAACTTTTGAAAATATCTTAACGTTGTTGTTTACTCAGTATAATAAAAGTGGAAAAATCAGTAGACTGTCTCAGAAAATCGTAAATTAAAATTAAAGTTATCGTTTACTATCATTGAATTTTGCATTAGATAGTTGCCTTTGATTGAGAAAGTGTAAAGTAGAGCTGTAATTGGCACTGCCTAGCACTTTCGTATGTTAAAATTTAAAACGAAATTGACTTAACTGGATAGACCAGATAGCCATAATATAAAAAAATTAAATAAAAAATAGTTAATAACAGCTGTTCTTATCAACTTGGTTGTTACTTTGCACAAAACGCAAAAAAAAAAATTGGAACTGCACCAACTTTGCATTAATTAACATGCTCATCAGTTAGCAACTTTTCCACTACAATGAATTTAGCCGGATTTTATGAAATTGTTTCGAATCTTAAAAATCTGAACTAATAAAATGAAAGAGCATAAAATATTACGCCAAATGCAAAAAAAATATTTTGAGTGATTAGTTCGGACAGCCACTGAATTGCAGAAAAGACGAAAACGCCACAGCCCAGAAATAAATATGAAAAAATTGCATAAAAAATTATGAGTTCAAATTTGTACAAAAGTCTTTTCGGTGACTATATTTTCTAAAATCGGGTAGAAGGCAGAACCGTTCATCATATGTTCATCTAAAGCCGTAATGAAATCGCCCATGGAAATTTTTAACTAATTTTGGATCTAATTTCATATGAATTATGGCTCAAAACCTTTTTGGGTCACTTATATACATACATTGGTTTTGGGGCGTTTGCTCCTCAGGAAAATCGGACTAAAAGTTTTATGAAAAGTTGTATACAAAAAAATATTCTGAATATATAAATATTGTGCAAGATTTTGTTATTGAGAGTAAAATCTGTTTTCGTTTTTGAGGAATTTTTCGACCTATGTTTGCCCAAGACTATTCAGGTCACAATACACAAATCCATCTTATTGATTTTGAGACTTAACTATAAACACCGGTTACATAAAAATATCCCGAATTCAGATTAGATAGGTCAAAAAAAAATTTCATTTTATATTAATATATATCAGAAATTTGAGATATCCTTGCACTATGTTGCGACAACGCAACTAAAATCTGAAAATTGTGTTTTGTTCTGGAAACAAACATTTTTTGGTCTGATCTCTGGGCAAACTGTATTTTTGAAAGCTTAACTTCAAAGCATGAAATGGGCACTAGATTAAGATTTTGCGATTGAAATTTTTAAGCAGTGACGTAGCTTAGTCAAATTAGTTTATATGAACAATATTAAAAAAGATTTGCGCGAAACCAACAACAAATTCTGATTTAGAAAATTAAATTCCAAAAAAAAAAATAACACATAATAAGGTTCGTTTAAACAAAAAATGTTTGGTACAGTGATAAATAAAAGCCGAAAAAATTTGTGGTTTTGAAAAAAAAAAATCAATCAAAACTATATTTGAAAATGTTAGCCTAAAGCAAAAAGTTTTTGAAAATATTTGACGCGATGAGGACTAAATTTTTACATATTTTTTTTTTAATTTTTGGCGGTATTGCATTTTCTTGTGAAAGTTTTGTATATGATTTCGGTCAACTTTTTATTATTTTGTGTTTCAATTGTGCTCGATTTTGATTTTTGGAAGATTTTTCTAAAAACGTTTCACATAAAATACAGCAAAGAAATAACTGCTAAAGCGTTCTTTACGAAAAGGATACAGCAAATTTTATAAAAAAAATTTATATTTAAATAATTCCTAAAATTTTTTTCAACTTAGTTTTAAAAACTGTTTATATTTTATTTCGGTTTCCAATTTTAAGGTATTTTATTTTTTTTTTTGCTTAAATTCTGAGTCAAATACAGATTTATGCTGCTAAAACGCTCTGAGTTTCAAACTTTTTATATTGATCTAGATTTTTTCAAAATCTGAAGTCATAAATAAAACCTCATTAGGGCAATTTAAGCACAGTGGCAAATTACATAAATAATTTTTTTAATAAAATTTTTTACAGTCTATAAGTCTATTATCACTTTTCTATATATATATATTTTTTTTTCGTTTAATAATTATATCAACTTTTATGTAAGCTATGAATTTTAAATATTATTTGTCACACTCTCAAATCAGCTTACAAGATTAAAAAAATTACTATTTGATTCAATAATTTTTGTCATGAATAATTCATTAAGAGTTTATAAGCTTTTACGTTTAGTTCCGTTTTGTTGTTTATTTATTGCTTCAACATTTTGTTTACAATTTTCACTTTATTTTTTAAACTATTTATGTAAAATTTCTTATGAAAATATCAATCCACATACTTTTTTAATGTTATCCTCGATTGAGAAACCCATTGCTTCACTTGCAGTTACTTATTATTTTTTCCTTTTATATATAAATTTTTTTATTTTTTTTTGTTTCCTTAACACCCGCTTATTGAAAGTAGAACCGTTCTCTTATTTTATCTGATACAAAATGATACACAAAAATTATTTTAGTTATCTGTTAAGTATAATTCAGCTTCAGTCACAGCGCCAGTTAATAGTCGCGTAGTATGTAGTTAGTTTAGCGATCTCTGTATGCTTACTTTGATACGAGTATTTCCTTAATGAAGGAACACAGAGTTATTCACCAACACCAATCAAAAATAAAACGTCAAAATACAATACAACAACACACCTCTTGATTATTTACGAGTATGTCGCGCGCATCGTAAAGTATGGGTATCTTTAGAAATAAAAAAAAAATTATTTATCACCATCAATTCAATTATTGAATCTTGCAGCTTAAATTCGCAGCACTAATACTAAAGAAAAATTAAATAACAATTCACTTCCACCTGGCGGCATAAAGCACGAGAGCACGTTACCAAAAATTCGATGTAAATATGCTACGACGTATACCTATATGTATGTGATTAGGCTTATTCGATTAAAATAACATTGATTTTTTGAACACACTTAACTTGTGTTTTATATTAAATAATACTGGGTAATTTTAGATCTTAGCTTTAGCTACAAAACCCGCTCGAAGACGATAATTCACTCAGGTCAAATTATCCCCATGTTAAGTGTATGCGAACTTAGAGCCATAGTTTATTCGTATCCGAAAATCGCTCCTAACTGCGAGTTGTTTGAGTTACAAATATACATTCATATGGGGCATTACATGCCAAAACAAAAGGAGCTGAACCTTAAAGTCTACGATTTTTTTTAGTATCATTTGACTAGTTAATGATTCATCATAAATCATTAAGTCATAAGTCGAACGATTGATACGCTACAATTAGCTACATTTACTGGCGGATATGAAAGAAAATCATGTTACGTTAACATTTAATGCTTTTAGATGTCAAGACCCTTTTGCTTGCTTTGAGCACATCCACCCTCACTAAGATAGTGTTTTGACGCTACTTAGGATGAAAATATAAATTGAACATGCCTAGTGTTACTAACTACTGCCCCAAGTTGGTCTGTAGACTCAATTTATGTAAACTTTCTGCAACAATCGATTGGGTAAGATCGAAAAAAATTTTTTCACATGACCAGATCTCATAATCTGCGTATTTTTAACACTAACAAATTTTTAGTCATGATCTTGGGCGACCTAACCACTTCATACTAGGGTGGGTCCAAATTTTTGTTTTCCATTCGCTGGTTCTTAAAATCTTAGATATGTCATTCTGTAGATCACTGTGAAGTTAAAATTTTTTGTAAGCGATTATGAAGGGAGCACGAGTGCCCAACATTGCTAATTTTCAGTACTTTTTTCATATAATCGATACTGGCAGATATCTGTAAGGATGGATCTGGCTCAAATTTTTATTTTGAATGACCACATACATACACTTTTGATAGACTGTATAAAGGTCAATTTGGCACTCTTTATCTGAGTGTTAGACTTAAATTGAGATTTAGAACCACCAATTAAAAAAAAAAACATTTTTCTGACTATTTTGTCCAATTTTAAGAACTTTTTACTAGGTGCGTTTTTCCCAAAAAAACTATAGTTGAGAAGAAAAAAATGATTAAATGTGAAACTTTGATTAAAACCTTACATCACTAACGCAAAAACTAAAAATTTTTCGTAAGCTTTTAACCTCAAAAATTATTCTAAATTGTTTAAAATATGTATTTTAAATTAAATATTTTTTATAAAAAAATTTTTTTATCAAAAATTGTTTAGCGAAAAGTTCACGTAATCTTTAATGTTGTCGACACCATCTTGAGCTACCATTTTGAAATTTGCAAAAAGTGAAGTAATTATTTCAAGGAAAATTTTAAGCCCAGTTAAGCATATTTATCTGAAAATCTGTGATGTTCAACTTGACAAAGAATGACTCATATCCTAAATTAACCACATGAGTGCACTTCCACATAGCAGCACATTGTTCATGTTCAGAGCTCTTTATCTTGAGAACCATTTGTTTCGCACGTTTAACTCTAACGAAATCTTTTAGAGAATTTAATTTCATTTAAAATGGTTTTAAAATTTTTATATCAGATTCAAAAACATCGAACTTTGATACCAACTGAGTAAGTGCATGATATTTTTAAAGAAGAATAAATCAATATCTTCACATACATAAAGTTGCCAAATAAATACACCCTAATCCGCACACATATGCAGGTGTTTTAGGGTTTCCTAATATCTCTTAACGATACTTAATGGCTTATCTTTCGATATTTTTATATATTCCGAAGTAAACAATTTTTATTGCTGGCTTACTCAATAAATCTATAAGTACCTGAACTATATATCACTTGTAAGTATTATCATGTAAGTGACCAAAATAATTACTAAACTGCTATTTCTGCAACCGTCAATTACGAATAGATACAATATATTGTGAATAAATTTGTGTACAGTTGCAATACTCGTACAATAAAAAGAAAAAACATATAACTTGACTTCCGCAAGTGTTTGTTATAATTTTTTTGTTTTGGTTTGCAAGGGACGCTACTGTAAAAATATATGGTTTTTTTTTAAATTGTAATTACAACACGTTTATTTTTTTTCAATAAATATTTACATAAACGTATTTAATAGTTATTTTATAAAAAGCACGGGTATGCCGATAAGTAAGTAGAAATTCCATACATAGTTTCGTTGTATCACATGGGAAACCCGTTTGTAAAGATTATGCTTCGGCGATATGGATTAAAATTCAGATTAAGAACAAAATGTGCCGAATTATTGTTCACTAATCCATCTGTTTAAAGTGCATGGATTCTTTTGCTTTAAGTAAATAAAGAAGTAATAAAAAATTAAAAACGCAAATTTTATAAACGCAAACACAAATATTTTAAATTAGAAAGTCAATTTGCACAAAATATTCAGATGAAATTTTCATTTTTTGGTATATTGCAACAATATTTTTACCTCTGACGTCATAAATTTTCAAAAGTTACAATTTTTTTTTTCTAAGAACTTTTTGCTCACAATCAATATGATTTTTGCTGAAAATTTATAGTTTAGGAGAAAAATGATAAAAGGTGAAAACGGAAAAACTAAAAATTTCTAAAGAAAAAAATTTTTCATAGAAAATATTTTTATTTTTTCCCATTAAATACAAATCTGCAATTAAATATAGGTTTGTGTATGGAGAAATCAGGGTTGACCTTGACAATTGGTTTAAGGTCAAAGTCAAGGTCACTGCTATTTGATCCCCTAACAAACATTTATCATTTTGGCAAATTAAAGTGGATTATGAGACTCTAAATTGATTTTAACCGATATTAAAAACTTGAACAAAGCAGCAAAAGTTTGCACCAAACTGTGGCGCATTGTAGATGAGTTTGTTTCTCAACAATCACTCGCAGACGAAGCCATCAAGATGAAAACTAATCTCATCGGTGAAGATGATTTTGTTTGAAAAATTGTCGGTGGTAAATTAGTTGCAGGGGGCTAGGAACTATAATTATAATAATAAATACTTATTTTTAAGTGCAAACTTTTTTTTTCTAGAAAAAGTAATAAATCTTAACTTCCTTAATTTTTAAAGTCACACTGACTGTGCGTAGCGTTAGTTCTCGTACATCAAAATTTAAATAGCTGCGAAAAAACATTAAAAAATACACATTATAGTGCTTGTTGAAATTTCTTAATTGAACTATCCACGCGAAGTGCTTCACAATTAAGTATGGCTTATTTTTAGTATGAAAAATGCTGACACATTCCACTTAAAATCAGTTTACATTCCGGCAATTTATTTTTTTTTGCTGTCCTTCAATTACGCGTTGATTTTCTTTTGTTACACCCGTTATATAAAAAAATATATTATTGCACGCATAATTTTGTTTTGATTTTCTATGACGTTGTATGGCAGTTTAGCACATTATATAATTAAAAAAATAAATAATGTCATACCTAATTTAGTATTAATACGTCATGTCTATTAAGATACATACTTGTTAGCAATTAAAAAATCAAATGCTTATGCTATAACTTTTTTTCTAATTTGCAAAAAAAAAACAAAACTTGTCTTTAGTTGCCGTGTATATTCACTTTTGAAAGTAAGTTTTTGGTAAAGTTAAACTAGTTAAATTAGTTCAGAGAGTAAAAGTAGAATTCCTCTCAGCGAGAGATTTAACTGTTCAAATTAAACGAACCAAAGTAAAGACCAAGCTATAAATATATAAATTACATTAACTCTTGCTTTGTTTTAATCAGCTGTTTATGTTTTGAAAGCTTAACATTTTTTCGCCAAAGAATTCTGTCGATAATCTTTTTCGGAGAGAGAATGATCAGCTGTTTGTTTCTCTCATTTTTGTGTTCTTTTCAACTAAGTTTTGGCGTTAGTAAGCTGAAAATATTTAACTAACACAGCTACCCCATGCGGCAGAAAGTTAGTAAAAACCGATTTTTGTGAAAATGTTCAAATTAAAATTTTACAAATATACACAGAAAAGGTCCACCGAGACCGAAAAATTAAAAGTTATTCAGAAAACGTTATTATCTGATATTATTAAAGAAATGCATTAAAATTTTATTAATATAAACAATATACACCTGAATTCATTTACCAGGGTGAGCAAACAGACTGCAAATTTGAATGGAATTTTGTTTTAAATGTTTAATTCCTCAAGGAAGCTTATACATGATGACCGCTGCTGCCCAGAGAACGCTCAAAGAGCGTAAAAATAAGAATGAGTTTCACTGACTTCTGCTTTTCTATAGATGGTCATGAAAAATACTTCGATTTTTGGTTATTGCCTCTACCTTGGAATCAGTATTACGTCTGCCATCAACTTTACCACTAAATATAGTGCTACCAAATGGCTTTTCCTTACGACCGGTACATTCAACACCATGGAAATGCCCATATGTATATTAGATATGTTCAAAATAACCTCATGTTCTAGAATTCTGCGTGTAAGCTTAAGATCCTCAATCAAAAAAAAAAAAACTTCTCTCGTTGCTACCAGAAAAGCAAAATTTTCAATTTTCGAGATTTGATTACCACTATTTGTGAGCCTATATATAAGGAAAAAAACCATGATCTCTGCGTAAATAGAGCTTTGGTTTCTAGTGCTGAGTAGCTCAAATCCTTTGCTAATTTCCCCATACAGTATACTCTCGATTACATACATTTACACTTGGCTATGCGGACCCTCCGGTTAAAAGCACATATGCATATCAGTAGTGAATTAGCTACAATAAGAAAAAAAATCTAATTTATTTTATATACGATATGATTATTTTCGAGTTTTATTGTGTACTTTTGTTACAATATAAATATATAAAAATTCAAAATCCCTAGCTAAGATTTTAAATATCAATCTCGTTACTTTACAATTAGTGTTTTAATCAATTATTGCAAGAATTGTGCCAATTTTTGTATATTTTTAAAAAGAAGCTACCTAAAGATATAATTATTATCTTCATATTTATTTTCAGTTTTTGTCTTAAGATTAATTAATGCAATTTTAAACTTATTTACTTATAACAATAATTCTTCATTTAAAACTTAACTATTTACTTTTTGCTTGGTCTAATTTTTTCAATGGTGTACATTAACACTGTTTAAAAAACAAGTGAATTGCACAACTTAAATGTCTGCCTTCAATGTTGGCAATTATTTAATCTTTGAACGGAATCCTTTTGACACAAGCGGTGCAACTTCAGATGGATCACGTCCACGTGTTTCTGGCAAGTAATATTTTGTCAGTATAAATAGTAAGGCGCACGTTCCAGAAAATGGCAAAAAGACAAAGGCACCTATGGCATTTTGAACACTTGGAAAGGCCATACCAATTATAAAATTGCATGACCATGATGCAAGGCTACCCATTGACATGGCAACGGGACGTGGTGAGACTTCAAAAAGTTCTATAGAGAGAAAGAAAAATTAATTTAATTATGTATAAATAACTATATAATATATACATCTCATTTGCAATGCATCGAGTAAATGTTATTATTTCAATCGAATTATAATTAAATCAAATCGCTTGAAATCACGATTCAATTAAAAATGTCATAAATTGAATTAGATTTCGCAGCTCCAAGTTTTAAGTTCAAAAAGTTAATTGATTTTGTCAATCTTAATTGGACTGCTTACATATATCACTTACTAAGAAATTGTTTGTAAAAAAAAAAAAACAAATTAAAAAAAAATAAATTGAATGACCACATAACAATAAAAATAAACACAAACAGTTTATAAATCAGTAAAAGTTCCCTTGCTTCCGATTTATATACATACATACTCGTACATATGTAAGTATTTAAGGAAGCTTGTCGCTAAATATAGCGCAGCTCAACGTCGATCGACACGTATTGCCCCATTCCATTAAGCGTTTTTCTTTTTTAGCTCAGAGCATTTGCAGTGAAACGTAACATACTTACAAAGTATTTGCCGCTCTAGGCGATGAGAAAAATGCCTTCCTTTTTTTAAAGAAAGATATATTTTTAGACAGGTCCTTAGATTTAAATTTTTTTTAAGATTTTAAGAGGTTATATCATACAATTTCTTAGAGTTATCCCCCTTAAGTTCAAAATTTATCACTCTAGGCCACTGCCTATAGCTAAACGTCCCTGATCGGAGCATTCGACACTAAAAACTTTTGTTTGTTTTTGTGATCAAAGCGTGATCAGATCGTACTCTGCTCTGAATATATTAATAGAGCAAAATACATTTGAAAAAAAAAGAAAACAATTTGAATTCAAGAATATCTGAAATGTGGGACACTAATCAGAGCGTGCTCTATGTACTCCAGCTCTACTCTGATCAGAAACATAAGCTAAAAAAGAAAAATGCCGTCGAACAAATGCTTAATTAATATTAATTAATTCATAAACAAAACAGTTGCAATAAAGTAAACGTGCCGCTGACAGACAGTTAGTGCAGTCAGTATTTATACGAGTCACGTGATCATAGTTTTAACAAACAAATGATTGTAATGTCAACAAATAATTAAGCCGACTATAAAAATCCGACCCGTGTATAAGTTATTTAAGTTTATAAACGCAGTATTATTTGTCACACTATTTACACATTATTTAGGTGGTGTAAAAGTTTAGTTGAATCTAGATTATTATGTATATAAAGAGAAAGTGCTATGGGATATATTTTATTTGGATTAATTAAAGGGTTGTGGCCATTACCTGTATGCGAAAAATTAAAAATGGTCTATGGATTGAAGTATAAAAATTAATGTATACAAACTGGGTACCTGAAGTGACACAAACAAGTAGTACTGAACAAAAAGTTGGTCAGTTTAAGAATGGATGATGAAAAAGTAGGTGTGGCAGTTCCCAAATGAGTGAAATTTTTAGCATTTTAAAACTTTTGCTTGTATTTGAAATGCCACGCCGTCTTTTTAAAATTCGCCAGGTATTTATGTGAGATTTGGTTGTATTACCTTCAATATCTTCCTCAGTAAAGTATTTAAAGCTTTTGCTTGTATGTATTATTATTGTTTTTTTCGCCCATTTTTGTTCTACAAAGTATAATTGAAAAAGGAACTTGTGTACCCAATTTTACTAATTTATCTGCCATTGTTTCCTCGTAATCGCGATTTTCACTGGCGACATGGCTATAATTTTCTTTATTTGGTATACCTCATTCTATGCGTCAAATAGAAGGAAAAAGTAAATATTCCCTGTTTGTAGGATATAAAAATTATTATTTTTTAAGTTAAGTTTAAGTAATTATTATTAATTAAATAATACTAGTTTTTTAGTAACAAGTTTGTTCGATAGTCTTAGTGTTATTTGGCCATTATTCAATACTTAATTAAGTCTTAGACAAAACCTTATAAAAAAAGTTTTTGTCATGAAGGCACTCAAAGTATATAAATATCAGAGACAACATGTACATTGCCCCTGCTCCGTAAAACCACATAAACTTTTTTATCAAAAGTTTGAGTGGGAGGCTGATGTTGCCTCTGATAAGAACACCAAGTTTTAGAAATCTATTCACAATTACCTGATCCAATAAAGTATGGTATGGGACCGAGACCAAATTGATAGAAGAAGATGTAGCCCATAATACAAACGATACAGACAATTGCGAACCAGCTGGCGGTGTCCTAAAATGAAAGTAATTTTGCAATTCAAGTTACAAAAACATACAAAATGTGCCCTTTTCTTACAATGTAGCGCAAAATGAAGGCAATTGCAAACAGAAAGCACGCACACACAAAAGTCGAAAACATCATTAACGGGCGACGATTAACTTTGGCCATAAGTACGGGTCCCAAAAATGATGTGGCTAAATTTAAGCAGCCAGCACCTAAATTTGCCCATTCTGCATTGACAGTAGAGAGACCTGCTCTTTCAAATATTGAAACGGAGTAATAAAAAATCTATAACGAATAATTATTATTTTATTAAATTAATTGAAAAATGGAAAATGAGTATTACTCACCGCATTTATGCCAGATAATTGCTGTCCACCATGAAAACTACATACTATTATTAATGGTAACAGCATTGCTGGGTCACGCAGCACTGATATAAAGCTGCTTGTTTGAACTTTAGAATTCGCTTCTATTTCCATTTCTGCCAACTCATGTTCAACCAAATCTAAATTGTCAGCACCACGCAAGCGTACAAGTTCACGTCTAGCGGCGTCAGTATCGTGACGCATAATATATAACCACTTAGGGCTTTCCGGATAGAAATACGCAGGTAAATAACATACAACAACTAAGACTACGTAAAAACATAATGCATAGTGCCAACTATCGGCAGTACCAAAAATATCACGTAAACTGAAAACCTGTCCGACGACAACACCACCAGTAACGCCAACTGCACAGAAGACACCCAAAGTACCGCGCAATGCAAGTGGTGCAATTTCAGATAAATACATAGGCAAGGATGCAGTTGTAAGCCCAGATGCCAAACCGACAAGTAAACGTCCAAGTAAAAGCATCTCGACGGAAACTGCCATACGACAAAAGAAAAAAAGTAGAGCACCAAGTACAAAGAGCAGACCACTGATGAGAAAGCATCCTTTTCTGTTGCAATGAAAAGATAATGTAATTTACAATGAACGTTACTAATAGCTATAACAGAGAAATAACTTTGATGTTATAATTTGATTTTTTTAATTCAATTTGTTTGCTCATATCTGAAATCGCAACGTTAAGATGTGTTTTTATTTATTTTTTGCATACATAGGTGTGCCAATTGCCTAAGAATGCAAACAGTATATTACGAATTAAAATATATATTTTATTGTTGTTACATATGTACAGTATAGGCGATGACAATTCATAATTTTAATATTAAAGCACAAAAGATTAATTTTACAGAAGTTGTAGACACGTTTATTCATATAATGAATGCTTCACGCACTTTACATAGATAGCACTAAACGAGTACAAAACGTTGGTTATGTAGACAATATAATAACGAATCAAATAAAATGATCAGTCATATGACCACGAGTAAATGGGTTAGTTGGTGAATGTCCCATTGTATGCCTTCTTCAATTACCCTGGGCGTTTTTAATTAAAAGAATGCTTTTATGTTATCGTTAATTTTTTATATAAATATCCAGATCACATTATTAGAACCTCAATTTTTTCACATCAATCGAGTACGGCATCGCCTTGCTATGTCCTCACTATTTTTTATAAACTATGCGTTCAACTTCAGAACAAAAATTTCTTTGAGCTGGAATTTTTAAATATCTTCTCATACCTGAGTAAATTTTCCAATATAAACCTTTGAAAATCATGAACCATATCAATAATTTCCTATTAACGAAAGTGAATTTGTGGTAACACTATGGAGCTGGTAGCTTTATGTGAGATTTTAGTTTTATGCACTTGCCGCCCCTAAGCTATTTCAAAAACATGCTACAAATATGTTATTTTACATGGTCCAAAGTACATAAGTAATTTGGGTCATTAAACTCGTATGGGGTATTCGGTTTTTTGATACTTTTCTAAAAAAATATTCTTCTAAATGTGTAAGTTTTCAAATTTTAAGTGTGATTGAAGAATTTTAAGACGAAGTGCATTTTACGAACTCTATATTATACTTCTGTTCGGTAGACTTCTGTAAAATGTGACAAAAATCAAAAGTTGAAATTTTTTTATAGTACCATAATTTATAAAATATCAAACATTTTCGAAACTGTGGATCAGAATATATGTAATCAGTAATAATTAAATGAACAAATTCAAGCTTCAGTAACAAAAATCAAACTAATTTTTAGATTTCAGATTTGTCTATTCGTTTCTATTTTACAATACATAATTTAAAGAAATTTCCAGCCGCGCAGTTAGCTTCAAGAAATATACACATGTATTATTATTTTAGTTTTTTTTTACCTTTATAAAAAGTTATCACCAAAGTCAAAAATGAGTTTGACAATTTTAATTTATGTAAAAACATTACAAAAATTACAAGCCCCAAAAACAGTTTTTCCGTTTTCATATAAATATTTCAAATTTAAGCCACACTGATTTCGTATCATTGGAAAAATTTTAAAACGCAATTTCAATTATGAACATGAACAGCCAATTTGTTATTTGTACAACAAATACATGATAAGGGCAAAAGTATTGTAGCTTAACAAATTACAATGTGCAATGAATTAACTTTAAAATAATTTGAAATCAACAATTGATAACAATGACCACGTTTGAAATTATAAGCTATATGAAATTTTACAGCTTATCTACCATTTTTGTTTAATATTGGAAGTATTTAGTCACCTACCTGCCAAATTTATTTGCTGCCCAAGCACCACCCAATGACCCGATCGCACCCCCAATTAAGAAAATTGAAACTATCGAAGACCACAAAATGTCAAGCCCTGTTGGACTTAGATAAGAGTCGTATGTTTCAATTATGGTCTCATTGCACCAGGTTTTAATGAGCTTTAAGAAAATTAAATTCGTTAATAATATGAGAATCACATTAACATGACAACTTACAGTCGCAGGAGCATTAATGACGCCAATACAGTAGCCCACGGGTACAGCAGATCCAAGGGTTGTAGCGTAACCAACTAGTGTTAGTAATTTTCCCCACTTTTGATTCTGAAAAGATGGAAGGTTGAATTTTTAGAAATACAGAATGTTTAAATGTCAAAATATCATAAAAACAACTTAATTTAGAAACTATCAATTTTTGCAGCAATACGCTGGACATTTTATTTGAGGTCAACAAAATGCTGACATATTGTCAAAGCAATAAATCATTTAGATTTATGTTTAATTAATTAATCCTGTAATAAATCTCATTATAAATCGTACGTGTACAATTAAATGTTATCAGTAATGTATTTCGAATTTAAGTTAAATTTTTAATATAATCTTTTTAATGTGTACGTACGTACGTACATACATACAGTACAATTATTTAATTTTTAAATTAAAAATAGATTTGAATCCTCATTTCAAAGACAACATGAGCCACTCAAATAAATGGAATTGATAAAAAAATTTGCATAAAATGGAAATTATATCAAATTTGTCAGATTTTTTATGCATTATATGTTTAGTTTAGTTTTTTTTTGAGTGTGAGAACAAGTTTTAACCATTCTTTTATCGTGTTGTAATAAGAAACATTGATGGAAAATGTTTGGACTTGGAAAATGTGTTATATGGAATATACATATTAAGTGGACAGTGTAGTTTGATGATTCTATGAAAAAAACTGGTGAATTTTAGCTATTTTTTTAAATTGACGTATTCGCCCGTTCTTTCCATTTAATTTTTCTTCATTTTATATAGCTTTCGAGATGCTCTTTCAAAGATTTCAGTTATGTGTTTCTCTCTGTCGATGATATAATAAGTCATATTTGATGACCACGGCTTAAGACTATTCGTTATGGAAGTCCACAAAATAAGTGAAACGCTGGAGATTGGACAAGAAGCGACGCAGAAAAATGGATCGTTTTCTTTCATCTAAAAGAACTAAGTAATATGGAATAGATTATTACGTGAACATCGAAACTTATCGTACACTTTTTTTGTATTTATTATGAAGAGAGGGAAATGAAACTTAAATCATTTAAAAGGTACTGTTTCGTAGATGTGCACAAAAATTTGTAATAAGGCAGGTAAAATAAAGAAAACCTACGCGCATTCCCCCATGTAAAACTCTTTAACCAATTAAATGAAAGCATTTTGATCGCGTTCATGGCTGTGTGGTGAGGTGAGGTTAGGTGAAGTGAGGTGAGGTGGGATAAAGTGCGGTAATAAGTGAAACTAAATAAGATCATAGTCAATGGACAAAATCGTTTTGTTAACATTGCCCTCAGTAGCGCAACAGGCATATCTAAATAAAGCTTATTTTGGGTTGTTATGCCATCGGATAGCTTAAAAAAATACGCATCTAATGAGATTTCCTCTACCACAATTTTAGAGGTATTTCAATAAATTGACAGAAAAAAACATCAATTATCTCGAAATGCTTTTCTATGAGATACGCCATATGCGCAATAGAGTAGAATAGGTCGAGTTTCGACCTCAGACGATACTAGTATTAATATTTTTGCTTAACTTATACCATAGCTCTAAATTAATGCCTTCGAAACTAAAATATCCCGTGACTCCTACGAAATATAGTTTTTATAAATAATGGAAAAATGGATACATTTGTTGGAACCTTTAAGGTTCTCTCAAGAATAAAGCATAAACTTTAATTAATCCTTGCAAAAAGAATGTAAGACATTTCGCGCTTTACTCAAGTCCCAAAGCACATTCCAGTATTTCTAGATCGAACAAAATGAAGCATACATATTTATAGTTTTCACCGCATAAGATTGCTGTATAAATTCTGGGTTAAGTTGATACACGCCGTATTAAAAACAAAATATCTACGTAATAAAAAACAGCGCATTAGTATTGAGCAAAAGAAATTACTATGAAAGATATAAGTTGTTAGCAAAGAATATTGGAATGAAAATTGAATTGAAGCGATTTCTTCACAAACGAAGTGGACAAACTTATTAGTTGCTAAATTTTTTGCATTAGATGCTCACCTTATCCAGCCATTCCGTTTGTGGCGCCAATTGTGGTTTCCCAGCGCTGCCATTGACATTGATCGCAGTGTTATTTATTACTGGATTTAGAATTTGCGGATAAAGTTTTTCCGTTTCACTAAGGCTATGTGTTTCCATTGTGTTTTTATTTTCGTTGAGTTTTATTTATTTGCTTAAGTTGCTATTCTACTAGTTCTTTACTTATTTTTATTTATTGTTGTGCAAGAAAACGAGTGCTTTGTTCTATTTTTATTATAATATACTTATGTAAATTAATTTTGTATCTGCGATTTAATTATTTAGTTGTAATTTTCTGTTTTAATTTATTCGTTGTAGAAATAATACTAGCAATGTATTAAATTCGTTTAAGCCCCCCATTTACTTGGGGCAAAAAAAACCGACTGACTATTTATTCGGAAGCATTTTCACGGTGCCTTAAATTGCCTTTCTATTCTTTTACATTTGACATTTCTTCTTTTTTTTTTGTTTACATCGAGAAATGCTTACATGCAAAGAAAGGCACGTGGATATTCTATCAATACTTCAAAAATACACTCAGAGAAAAACCAATGGATATATTTGGTTGGACAGGAATGAAGATTGACAGACATTAAAAGCTGAGGTGAGTTTTGGTGTTCACATCAGAGATGATCGTTTTAGGTTAATTTGGAAAATGGTTATTCCATTGAAACATACGCCGAATGATATTTGATACTGCCAGGTCTCGTAAGTTTATCGTGCTAATTCATTTAAGCAAGGCAGCGCAAAAAACATTCAAAGCAGCCAATAAATGGCCAAGGCTGTAGCTTTCAAAGCGGAGAAGCCTAGGTTCAAATCTGGTTGAACCAGATTTAATTTAGTTTTAAAATAATTATTAGGCTTATTTGCCTCAACACAACACTTGCTGAAAAATGGATGTTTATAAGACACTTAGTACATATTAGACAAGGCAATAATTTCCAGCAATTTTCTCGACGTCGTGAAAGGATTAGTGTAAGCCCACCGACGTTCACTAAATGACTTCTTATACAAGAAGTTTTTTTTATGATGAATTTCATGTTTGAATTTGTTTTGTCCATTCAGTCTTTCATTTCTACTTTTTGTGATAACAAAATAAAAAAGGCAATAATGAATTTTGGCTCAAAATAAAAAAAATAAAAATGGATAATCCAGAGATTAAAAAAAATGCTGGCAGCTTTTGCAGTTGTGTATCGCGAACGTCAAGTTGAAATCTAAAAGCTTGTTAACAATAGTCACTAGGGCTCGGTTCGCACGAGCGTTGTTTCAACGCGCGTTTCAGCGTAACACAAAACTATGTGTAATGAGTCACTCATGATGGTGTGTCATCTTGCATATAGCTTTGTGCTATGCTGAAATGCGCGTTGAAACAAGGCTCGTGTGAAACGAGTCTTCATCTTAATTGGGACATGATTAAATCTTTCTTTATTACTGGTCGTTTTAACATACCTCCGGCGTTAGTAAAGCGCGTTACAACGCGCGTTAAGGCTAGAGCCACACCAGCGATTTTTCAATGTGTATTAGCTAACGCACGTTTCAGCATTATACAAAATTATAAACAAGTAGCTACATCTTTAACGCGCGTTGTTCAGCACTCGCTAAGACGCACGTTGGTTATATTAGTGCTGGAGTAATGCAAAATCACATAAACATATAACTTTGTACCAAAAAAAATTTACATAATCATCAAAATATATATATATAATATATATATTGCTCTAACCACTAGGCTACGGTGGAAGGACGGCGTGCACGCGCTAACTGCTTACTTAAGTCAACAACTGAATTTGTATTTGAGTGAGCAGTTCACCTATAATTTTTTAATAGGTAAAACTTATGTGCCAGACAGAGATGCTGGATCACACAGATAGGAATTTAACCACAGAATTTTCCCAACGCTAGAACAAACCTAACGTAATTTATATGGAGAATTTTATATGAACCTAACGTATAAGGCGTTAGGTCTATGCCATATATATGGCAGTTAGGTGTTAGGTGTCTGGCTGGGATAATCATTAGAGGAAAAACTTTTTTTTTGAAAGACTTGGTTACTCTATTATATGTCACTTACACTGATAAGTTTATATATATATATAATAACGTCAATCAAAATAATAATAAGACATGCACTGTCTCATTCCTCACTTGGTTCCAAATATAGAAATATTTCGTTTATTTTACTTTTGTTTCAATTTGACGATTCACATACTGTAGGTTAATTCATGGATTTAAACAAAAAAATTATCGGAATAAACAGCGAACCATTTAAACTACACAAAAGTTTTGGTGGTAAACCAAAATGTAAATCACAAAAATCACATAGACGGACAAATTCCATAAATTGGAACAAATTGGAACTGAATTGTAATTACGTTACCGTTATAATAGAATTTTTAATTAGATTTTCTGGGACAAAATTGCAAAAAAAAATGCTACTAATTTAAGTCCAGGTGGGAGAATCAAAAATATCTGCAATGGTGGATTTTCGTATAAAATGCTTTCGGGCATGGTTAGATTACTTCGGGAAATCAAAAATAAAACCCACCCCACCACAATATTTCGTTTTTGCTTTTTCTTATGTATTTTTATCAGAACTGTCAAAAAACTTTTGTTGACGTTGATTGGTTTTTTTTTAGTAGCACTAAACTGCTAACACTGATAAAAATAATACATCCGGAGGAACATTAAGCAAAGTAATGCAGTCCACAGAAAGTGGAATTTAAATAAATATTGAGTTGAACCGAGTAGTATTAAAAAGTATTTATTAATATAAAAAAATGCAATTCCAAATACCTGCGTATGATTCGCTGCTATCGACATTGGCTGTCTTCACTACGGTGTTGCAATATTTATCAGGAGCGTAAGTGTATCTGATGTTAATTAAAAAAAATGATCAAAAACCGTCTTCCCAATCGCTAGCATCGTTTGCCGTAAATATATACAAAAAAAGAGCACCGGGGACTCGTCTGGGTTCCCTTTTACCTGCGGATTTCTATCGTACGTCAACTAAATTATTGATGGTCACGGTAATTTGTGTATTATTGAAATTTTTATTTACAGCTGCAGCTTCTGGTTACGTTATGGCTTTTACTCGAACGAACAATTACTGGTGTTAGTAAATACAATTGGAGCATCTTTATTCTTACTATACGTTCTTATTTACTATGTGTTTACTGTAAATAAGAAAGCGTATATAAAACATTTTGGTATAATTTTGATGGTGCTTTTTGGTGTCCTTACCTACACAGCCAACATGGAAGACCGCGGGGAGGCCAAGAATCTCATGGGTAAAAATGTTACCATTATAAAAAAGACAATCAAAATGCATTAAATCACTTGAACTTTTAGGATTTATTTGCTGCATCGTAACAGTTTGTTTTTTTGCGGCACCTCTCACAATGTTGGTGCATGTGGTGCGGGTGAAAAATTCTGAAAGTTTGCCATTTCCCCTGATTGCTATGTCATTTTTAGTTTCGGTGCTATGGCTTATTTACGGCATACTGATATCGGATACATTTATACAAGTAAATTTAAAAAATTTATTGGAATAAGCAACTTCAATTAATTTTGGTTTTTTTTAGATTCCCAATTTTGTGGGTTGTGTCCTATCGATGCTGCAACTTTGTCTATTTGTTTGCTACCCACCGAAGAGTTTCTCAGGTCCAGGTTACAAATTGGTTGATCAAACTGCAATTTATTAATACATAATTACCAAATTCAGTATGAACCTCCTGTACTTAACAGATATTTTTTTAGACATTATAATTGAAAATTGTTTCATAATTGCGAATAGAGAATAAAAAAATTAAAAATAAAAACCTTTTAAATAAAAAAAAAATAAATTTTCGTATTAAAAATAAAAATTCGGGCTCAACCGGGATTTGAACCCGGGACCTCTCGCACCCAAAGCGAGAATCATGCCCCTAGACCATTGAGCCACATAAATAATTAAAGGCAAATTTCATCCATAAGCTTTGATGAAATATTGCGATTTGTACCATTTAGAGTTTTTATATTTATACACACCTCTGTTACCCCCTTCAAAAGTCTGCCTATAGTGTTATCCTGCAAAAATGTATTATATATTAATATTACCGCTAAAGCAGAGGTGACAAATTTGGGAGACTAATCTCAACGGAAATGTCCAATATTATACATATTCTTGTGAGATTGATATATCAGTGGAATGAGTTTTTGAAATTGTAAAGTATCGTAAGATTAATGACACTGTTCTAGAGTATGAATTTTCTCTGTTATAAGCAAAAAACCCTTACTCTAAATTTAATTAAATTTTGAACATAGCTTACCGCTTCTACTGTAGAGTTCCTCACCATAATGATTGAGTTAACCCACTAAAACTTAGTGGATTAAAAAAACGACGACACTTCACTATCACTAAAATAAAATATATCTTTTTTTAACACTATTTTTATATATTAAAATATTTGGTAAAATACATTGGAAATAAATGTAAAGTATTGCCAAAGATCAATCAAAGACTGAATAAAATAGTTCACATATTTACTTAGTTCGTATGGCTTGCATATAAAAACATATTAACTTTTCTGAGACAACTTTATCAGCAGTGTTTATCGTATAGATTAAATAGCAATATAAACATTATTGCATTATTTTTTATCGATTAAATATTTTGTAGGAAAAGATATTAAGTCTTTTAAATAAAATATCAAAAAAAAAAAAGTTTGCGTTAATATACAATGGGAGTGGCGCTATACATTAGATGTCTGCATGATTGTACTCGCAACGACCATCCAGCCACTCGCCACGTTGCGAGTAAATCGAGTTTTTAGGCACAAAGAGTAATCGAACCAAATCAAGACAAATTACAACACTAAGACAGCGTTTACACGAGGAAAATCTTGAAAAAAAGTTTTCCTATTTGTAGGCAAGAAGGGAAAAACGAAAGGGTGGTGTACAGAATTTGTCGTACACGCGAAATCCCTTTCGTTCTATTCTTTAGCTGATATTATGCTTTGAATTTACGTTTGTTGTGGCGGGTTGACGCAGTAATTGCTTTGAAATTTTCTTGCACAAACAAATTCTAGTTTCCGTGTGTAAACGCAAAAGAAATTCACAAAAGAGAATAGACAAGAATTTCTCAGACCGAATTTGCTCGTGTAAACGTTGACTAAGCAGGAGAGGTGAGGCTTGCAAGCAAATCGTTTCTCCAACTGATTTATTTCGCTAACGTAACGTATTTTACTTAACGGGAACAATTGTAACTGATTGTAAAAATAGCATAAGATTTTATGAATTGGAGGTATGCATGTATGTGATTTTCAGACATAAGTTGTCTTCTTCCCTCACACGAAGTTTAAACAGCAACAAAAGCAGCTCAAACTGATTCGCCGCACGATATTCCGTAAAAAAGTCAAACTTGTTCACAGCAGATGCACAGTTCGAAATCAGACACATTCATCACATTACATTACATAATTGCAGATTTTAGCTTTCTGCAAAACTTACAAAACTTCTTCCTCAAGTGAAGTCCTTTCAAGATGTATGATGGGTGGCATACGCATTAAATAAACATTTTATTAGAACCTGGATTTAATAATAATTGAATCATGCTCCACGCAAACACTCTTGATTGACTTTTCAAACTTGTGGTGCAAGGGAGACAAAAAAATCTTTTCGGTTTCAGTGAACAATTGTCACTGACAATTTTGTGAATTCAAGCAGTTGGCAAAGCTAGTAAATGTCAATTTTTGTCAACAGAAATTTGTCATCGCTTAAAAAGATTAGTTTTGTGAAAAATATCTTCATACTTACAAAATAATATAAAGCATCAGAGATAAACACAATTAAAAATGCAGGAAAACAGCCCCGAACTCTATGAAGAAGTAAAAATATTTCGCAATGCACGTGAACGCGAGAAATATGACAACATGGCTGATCTCTATGCGATCATCAACACTCTACAGAATTTAGAAAAGGCCTACATACGCGACTGCATCACACCACAGCAATATACGGCTGCATGTTCTAAATACTTAGTGCAATTTAAAGTTGCATTTAAGCAAGTTCAGTCCGATGAATTTCCGACAGTAGACTCATTTGTGAAGAAATTCCGTCTAGACTGTCCCGCCGCCTTGGAGCGAATCAAGGAGGATCGCCCCATAACGATTAAAGATGATAAGGGTAATACGAGCAAATGTATCGCAGAAATCGTGTCACTTTTCATAACAATAATGGACAAACTACGTCTTAAAATGAACACAATGGATGCATTGCATTTTGATGTTAAGGACTTAGCCGATAATATGGATCGCCTCTCATTGATTCCAAAAGATTTTGAAGCAAAAATGAAAGTTGAAACCTGGTTAGGCACACTAAATGAAATGCAGGCATCTGATGAATTATCTGATGCACAAGTTCGACAATTTTTATTTGATTTAGAATCAGCGTATGCAGATTTTACGAAGTTATTACACAGTCAGTAAAATAGGTATCAGTACAAAATGCTACTCCTAACGATGATTAATATAATTTCACAAAATTTTCCAGTTTGCGATATAAGGGCTCTGCCTAAACGACAGTGTTGGGCGTCAACGTTTATTTGTTTTGTATAAAGTATAACTAAAGCGCTATTACTCAACTTCCAATTTTGAGAGATCATTATGAAGTGAGGAAAAACTTTACAGGCAGTATTTGTGCTTATCTATTATAAAAAAACTAGGCGCTGCATTACTAAAATCAACGTTCTTGCTTAAGTTGAGCACTAAGTTGATAAAATTATTAATTAAGGTTTTATTGTCAAAGTTATATCTTTAATCTTGTTTTTGAGTCAGTTAATATCAAAACTGCATAAGAACCTCTGGTTGCTTCGCAAAATAAAATAAATTTCATACATTTATTATAATGTAGTTTTGAAATAAAATCAATTTCATTCATTTGATATCAATTTATTTTATTTTGCTAACAGATCAGATGAACTAATGCATTTTTAATATTCATACTGATTTCATTTGTAACTATCCAAATAAAGTAATTTAAAAATAAATCTTATAATGAAAAAAACAAAATTGTGTTTCGGTATCAGTGCTACAAATATGATACCTACTCAAACCGTTATATAAGAAACCGTGGTCGATTCGATTGTCAATCTACAACTGCAGTAGGGTCTTCAATTCATCAGAAGAAAGTTCCGAATTACGATTTCGCTAAACGATGAAAGAAAAGAAAATTCTAAGTGTATTACAACAAAAACCGTTTAACAAAGATTTTCCGGTTTGCTTTGGTCTGTGAAGTCGATGTTATCTAGACTACATACTATCATTCATATTTTATAACTTTATATATATATAGACACATATGTAGATATATAGTTATCATGAAAAAATTAGTACAATCAACATAAATTCAACTATACCAATTGCCCCTGCCCCGGCCGTTTCCACTAAGTTCTAATCTTGGAAAAATTTTGTCGACCAATGTCCTTTTTAAGTTTCACTTATCACCACAATTCACCTCACATTTGGTATTACATTCAACACACATTTAAATACATCAATTTATATTTGTAATACATTATTTCTATTACGCGGTCTATTCACATTTTGATTTCGACGTAAAAATTGTCCCTCCCTAGCTCTTGGTCTTAGTTTTGCACGAAATTAGACTGGCATTTAAACTTGGTTTAAATGTTGTCATAGCTTCAAAAATGCTGAACCTATTTTGTAAATGAGTTATTTATGCTTTTTGCGTTTCTAAAAAGCTTATTACAAGAATATTGAAGTTTCAAATATCTATTAAATATGGAACTTCGTAGTCTTTTATGTGACAAAAACATAAATTTAAGAAGTACAAAAAAAAGTTAAAAATTCAATGGTTTAGTAATATTAAGTGATGAAGTGCTATTTTGTTAAGTTTCTTTTTAGAAAATTCATCCCGCAAGTCGACTCCTCAAGCTTGTCATACTGTTCTTTATTAGTTACAATTTTTAGCCTATACATCTTTTTTTTTTTAGGTTATGTAGCAAGGCGAATTTTTTTTCTCACCTTAAAGTAGAATTCTTCCTCTTTCAAATACCGTTGAGTTTGCTCAAATATTTTTTTTCACCGAGATATCGCATTTTTAAATTAACAAACCAAAATAAAATCTTTTGATATACGCGTATTCCTAAAGAGGAAAATCACAAACATTAAAATTCCAATCAATATTTTTTATTGAGAAAAGTTTCATAGATGGTTTTTCGAATATCATCTAAAGAATAATTGACGTTCTTGCCGTCAGTTTCTCATGTTAAAATTTAATCCAACCAAAGCTTACCATTCTTCTGTCTCTAATCACGAGCATAAGTAAACTTAAGTGCATGTAATACGAAGTATGTGTATAAGAAAAAACATTTAATTTTACAGGCTTTTAATGCTTTTGTTCATATATTCAAAATGTTTTGTTAATGTATATATTTTATTAAATTTATAATTTAAGGTATGTTAAATGTAATATTTTTTTAAGAAAAAAAAATTATAAATTTATATGTATATGTTTATAAATAATGTTTTTCCTTATAAGCACTTACATACATTTTATGTGGTTAGTGAGTGTATCAAAGTATCAGTGTATTAAAAAAAACGTACAAATTATGAGCAACAAAAATAAAGTTCGTAAGAAACATTCGTAAAGCAAGCTGCGCATTACCATTTGAAGCACACAAAATCCGAAACTGTAAGGGAATAATGTATAATATTACAACCAATACGCAAGCGGAAACAAGCATCGCGATGATGGTGACGCATGGTTTTGTGCTTGGTTTTCGTTTGGACATTTCCATGGTAATATGATAATGTGCTTCCTCATTCTGTTAGAAGAAAATAGCTACTCAAATAAAGCAAAACAAAATAATTTTTTGCGTTACACTTTCATGGAAAATAAGTAAAAAATCAAGCACAAAGCACAGGTTTTCTCGTTAAGAGTCCTCATTTAAAATCTATGTTGGTAACGACAAAGTGATTGAAAAGTAAATTTTAGCTTTGTGTTAGAAAAAAAGATTAAAGCATTGAGTTTTTACGAAATAGCGTGTTTATACTATAAGTCGAAATGACGAGTTGTGAAAAACTGCATTCATTTAAAATTGACCTTTCATAGGCTGTTTAAATTAATTTTATTTATTGTTTTGAATTTGTGAACTCAAAAAACAAATATTTTTTATACAGAGGGTTAAATGTTTTGCAACTCTAGTGAGTGCCTTTACAGGATATTTTTTAAAACTCGTATAATTACAGCATAAAATGTAAAAGGAATAAATATTTATGTTGATGTATTTTTAGTTAATAATTTATTTTATTTTCATCATGTTTGTATGATACGCCTGCGCTCTTGACGTCACCACGTTTACACGTACACGGTGCGTGCGAATAGTGAACAAAAATTTTGCTTGCTTTATATTCGTTTTCGATATTTTTGTCATTTTTTGTTTTTTAGTTTAAAAATTAACCTTGCTAAGGGGCTTCTTTTGTATTTTACGCACTATTTGAATTTTTCTGGTATTTTGTTTAAATATTAATATTATTGGTTTTTATTTATAATTATACATATATAGATAGTTTAAACCGAATATATTATTTATTTCGTTTTCCTCTTGTTTTTGCTTTAACCTTTCCGTTTCATGCTTCTTTTGTTTGAAATTCTGTTCTATATTTTATTTAAATAAATCTTTTTTCTTTGAAATTGTATGGTAATATTTGAATGTTGTTTTGTTTATCATGTTGCTTATTTGGTATGGAGTAGAAGTAAGCGGAAGTAGAAAGGGTTGCTGGATTTGGGGTAACTAATTGGGTGGAAGGTGGTCGAATTTGTTTTTATATGTGTGTGCATTCGTATGTAATGTGTTGTTTCTTTTAATTTATGTGGACAAGCATACATTTATTGGTTTGGTATTTATTTATATAGCACTTTTAAGTGACAACAATTACTTCTGCTGTTGCTCTACTCCACTCATGCTTTACTAAAGAAAGGCCAACAACTTGGCTGCTTGCTCGCTGCACTTTTGGTAAATTTATTTTAATTCTGTCCAGTCCAATATGAGGGTGAATAACCCTGTTTAGTGGCCGATTTAGATTGGCTGCTGGTCTGTTGTCGCTGTCCTGTGCTGTTTGAGTCCTGCAATGAAAAAGAAAATTAATTTTTTTAGTAAAAATTATATTGTTTGTTAAGTTTTGCATGGAGTTATAGAGTTGCTAAAAATAAAAATGCCCACGGTAAACAGCTGTTGCTGGCCAAAATAACATTCACATTATTTAATAAATTTTACTTTTTCTAAACATCAGGAATTGTTGGTAAACATCGACAGACACAATAAGTAGTGCTTCTGATTTACATTACAAGTCTGAAGAATATATTTTCAAGAGACTGAGAGGAAAGTATTCCGTTCCCTCAACTTGATATAAAAATATTTACCAAAGCACTATTATTGCTATTAACTCCGCACTTTTAAGGAAAAGATGATTTTCATGTCAATAATTTTATCATTTACAGTGACTACAAGTTTATCAAATATTTATACTAAAAAATTACACAAACCTATATAAATGTATTGACATATTTCGCTGTCTGGAGGGAGTGCAAATGTTTTGCGATAGTTGAGTGCGACTATTTCATACGAGCAGATATTTAGGTGTGGCATAATACTAATTATTGCTATTAAAATATTTCCTTTTTTTCATCAACTACTTTAGATTAATGGACCCTGCTTGAGGCAAGGTTTTTATCAATTAATATGCAAGCGTTAGCTTTCATTACTAACTCTTCCTTAGCCACGAAGCTGTTACTATTAGTTTTATAAGAAGTAGTTCAAATGCAAGGCCTTATCAGGATGATTAAGCAGATATGTACCAACTAACTTTTCTGATCAATAAAAAAAAAGTTGCCATGTAATAGTAAGTTCATGTTTACTAGAAATACTTACAACGAAAAAATGTATTTGCAATTATAGTAATTGATAACTTATTAACATCAAATAATACAGATATTAAAATGAAGAATCAAATACTTATTTTGTGTGTTAAAACCGATTGCAGTGTTTGGCAGGACACTGACACAAGATATTCACTCGCAAAACAGCCTTTAGATGTTGACTAATATCAAAGATGGGCACAGTTTACTATGGAAATTGAGTAAGAGAGCGGGGAATGGCTTTGACGGCGCATAGTGGCATTAAAACTGCGTTTAGTTAACTGCGCCTTATATTGAGCTGGGAAATGAGTGTGTCCAATCAACACACAAACACACACACACACACACACATGAGTGTGTCCAAGTGTACAAACAAATTTTTCTTGAATGAACCGTATTGATGAGATAGTTATAGGTTTCTCAAACAAATCTAATTTTTTTTAATAACAGTTACAACCTTATAGCACCTTGCGAAGTCCCTAATGTTAAAGTTTCTAATAAAGGATTAAATTAATTTAATACATTTTGTTCCATAATTGTCATTATGCCTATGATTTTGAATTGTGGCTCCTTGAGCTAGAATTTTAAATCATACACATCGATTTTAATACGCTGGACAAATGCGTACATGAACCTTACATTGCAGAAACAAAATTTTCAGGGGATTTTGCCGAACAACAGAGTATCCAACTTGATTTTAGTTCAAAACTCGCACTCAAAGGTGTGCTAGCGTCTTTAGGAAATACCAAGGTAAATCAAGTTTCATATGCATGATTTTCTCAAAATTGACTTTTTTAATACCGCTCTTTAAAGGCATACTTAATTACATTTGAATGTTGAGTTGTCTTGTCTAAATAAAGGTTTGTTTTGTTTGAGTATAGCTACGCTCCCTTTACTCAGATTACATATGGGGACGCATTCCGTATTTTACCGCCCCTAAGGCAAGCACATTATTACCGCCCAGTTAGCTAATTACTACAAAATTATTTAACAATTGCAGCAGAAAATGTTAACCATTTTTTTTTGTTGTGTTTTTTTATTTAATAATAAATTCACCTTTTCGCTAATGAATTTGCCGGCCCCCCAAAAAACTATCATATTAAAAAAAAAAATCGATTTGTTGTCCATTTTTCAAGAAACTCATGCATACAGGTCAGAGATCGACATTGAATGGCTCACTGAGGATTTTCAGACACTCCCAAAAATATGAGACATGAGTGTGCACATTGCATGCAATAATGAGTGTGAATCTGAGTTGCGCTCACTAATAGTGATAGATAGCATGCTGCTAATGAAAGGTGGAGCGTAAGTAGCTCTGGTCTCTCGAATGTGAATGCGTATGAAGCTCACACTCACATGCATTCAGCATTCATGAAGCAGTGAATGGCTAGAGCCACATGTGTTGAACTATAGTGAAGAAAAACTGTTTTTTTTTTTCCTCCAATCGATGTGGAAAGGTCGAAAATGGCTTTTGAACATCACTTAGGGGGTCCGGACTCTGGAACAGACCGTTTTCGACCCATTTTCGGAAAAAATTTTGTTTTTTTCACACGAAAGATAGCTCGAAAAAATGTTTCGGACATCACTAAGGGATGCTGGGGACTCTGGAAAGAACCGTTTTGACCCGACCATTGTACCCGTTTCTGACCCCTTTTAACGAAAATAGTTCACATTGGAATCGGAATTCATATTTGATGCGGATAAGAAGAGTTGTACTGAATTCCGATTTTCTTTTTGTTAAAAGCATGTGTTACTAAAATTTTGTTTTTAGACGACTTTGCTCTACTAGTTCTAAAAAATTTTTCTTCAAATATATTTTATGTATAAAACTTTGCCATATATATTTAAATTCAATGTATTCATCTTAGCTTAATAAAAACTTTTCTTAATTTTTAAAATTTAATACACACAAACTTACCCGGCGGGATGAGTTATGAATCCTGCCGTCCATCTAATGATGTCCCATAAAAAACCAAAAGAAATAATAATAAAAAAAAATCAAACAGGATCAAAATCATGCGTTCATTTTGTATTTTTATAGTTGTGGAGAATATTTCATACCAGTTAAGGCAAAAACATTCAGTGTAATGGAGATATGTTATGGTAAAAATGTGAATGATATTTAAATTTTAGTTTTGTATTAATTTGCAACATTTGTAAGTATAAAATATAGACACATAGCGTTATGTAGATATGTATGTATTTAAAAGTGTATTAATACAATTTAGTTTTAATTAATTACAAAACGAAATCAGATTTTTAAACTTGGATTTTAAAAGTTTGCAAGAGTTATGAATTCAATTTAATTACGAATTATTATGTTCAAGTCTAGCCGGCAAAGTTTTAACAAAAAATATATTCAAAATATAAACAACAATATACGTATTACAATAATGAGCCCAAAATTTAACCAAAAATTTTCACAAGAAATGCTCAAGTCGAATTTTCCTTCAAAGATTTTGTTTTGTTATGTTAACAAATATTTGATATTTAGCCATACTTGATGATTGTGCATATATATAACATAATATATTAACAAAAGCGATTAGTAAAATGTATAAATTTTCAAATATAAGTTGGAATAATGTTAAGACTAACAAGAACAAATTCCGTGTCCCAAATATTTACAAGGTATCATTAAATAAAGCGCCGTAAAAATCCCTCAAGTCTTATATACGTTCTGTTAAATAAATTATATACAGCGCGTCAAAAAAACTTGTATTTACTTTACATGCTTTGGTTACACAACTGGTTCCTTTAAGCTTTAAGCTGTTTAAAAAAAATGTATTAAAGTCAATGAATGATTGTCATTTACGTTTGAAATCGATTAAGGAAATTTCATTCAAAATCTGTAAAATATTTGGAAACAGGGATCATGTTGCTGCCAATATGATTTTTGAACCAATACATTGAATTAAGGGCCTACGGATGTATGCTTTGAAGATACATTATTTTTTTTGCAATTATTTAAGTTATAACCAAAACAAATAAAGACTTCTATAAAAAGTCTTTTAAGAAAACATTATATAAATATTATTCATTTACATAAATATTAATCAAATATATAGGTAGGAAGCCCATACTTAATACTGCTTATCGCAACTACATGCAACTACAAACACCAATTTTATAGATTTTATTTATTTTTTTTGATGATATGACATTTTAATGAATAATTTAAAAATATTACCTGGTGGATAGGCTGGTGAATCATGTTATGGTGTCCTGCTGCAGGCATTGGCAAATACATGCCATATGGTTGAGCAGAAGTACCGCCAGCTGTTTGTGTATTCGGCATATTAAAAGGTGGTGGAGTTCCTGAGTGAAAATTTTGCTTTTCATATGACTACAACAGCAAGGAATAAAGAAATCAATATGAATTATAATTAAAAAACAACCAAACTAACATTGACTTTGTTAAGTGCCACATGTCCTTTGCCATACATTGATGACGTTATGTCTGAACCGGTACCAGCCTGTGGAGGATTCGTTACATTTTGTGATTTCGACTGTTGATTACTCGATGGATATGCACCCTTAGTGTAATCTTGAGAAGCCTGTGAAAGAGTATCATAGCTAGTTGAGCTGTAACCAGTATTATAGGACGGCTTGGGGAATTGACCACCAGAAGCAGTGTTAGCAGCAGGAATTTGCTGCTGTAAAGCAAAAAATAGTTTTTTTTGGTTTTTGTTGAATAAGTTTGTTAACTAATTTAAAAACTTACCGGATAAATTGCTGGTGTACCATATTGGAAACTGCCTGGCATCATATTGCCACCATAGAAGTATGCATAAGGAACGTTTAGCATCGGACCTCCCGCAGATCCAGCTTGTTGTGACATTGTACTAGAAACCTTCAGAAAAATTTTAAAATGTTTTATTTCATTTTTGGAACAAAAATATTGCATTTATACTTACATTACTAACTGGGCTAGAGTTATTGTCAGTTCTAGCAAATCGACCGTCGGTCATGGTGGAATATGCCACCGATCCTAAATTATCACGTCCAGTTCCCAAGCTAGTTGGTGTGTAATTTAAATCGTAATAGCCTTGCTAAAAATATAAAAGAAAAATATTAAATTCAGCATTAAAATGTAGCTTAAACAATCCAACAAAAATATAGGATGACGAAAATTAAGACATACATAGCACGTCGGGCTGGTAATAAGTTTAAATGCGACAAAAATGTTGAGAATACAATGTGCGCCATATTTTTCCTCGTATTATGAAGCATTAAGAAAAGTTGCGAGTTCCGATAGAAATATAACTTACGTATTACAAATACTATGTACATTAGGGTGTTTATTTTGAAAATTTTGTAGATGTATTCTATTTTTTTGCCTATATTTTAACTTAGCTTTAGGTTTAAAAATAACTCAAAAAATTTGAGTTTCCTAGCTCAAACCTGTATACAGCGCGGACAGAGTTTGTGTCCGATTTCGTTGAAACTTTACGAAAAACTCGACTTATTAAAACGTGGAAAAAGTATGCATTAAGTGCCAAGATATAGCGTTTTAGGTATTTAAGTTGTATGGGAGGTGCCACACCCACTGTTGTCAAACCACGTCCACACTTTTCATGTGGCTGAAAATGCGGAAAAATCACACCCGAAGGGTCTGCGGTCCCATATTTCTATATTACAGAATCGGGCTTAAAGAAAATTCTTCCAGTTTGTTTCTTATTACAATTTATATGAAGAAACGAAAAAGCAGAACAACGAAGGATAGAGCTATCTATAGGAAGCTCAAATTTTGGGAGTTATTTTTAAGCCTCAAGCAAAAATATAGGCAAAGAAGAAATAAAATACGTCTACAAAATTTTCAAAATAAACGCCCTAATGTATATGCTTCCTTAATGAAAGGATGTTGTTATGTGTGAATATATGTACTTCATTAATTTGGATGAAACTTGGGAAAACTATGTTTTAAAAAATTAATACATAATAAAATATAATGAAAAAAATCGTTCTTAAAAGTTTACGGGGTGTGCCATCATCGAGAACTATAATAGGCATTTTCACAAAGTTTTTTGGATAGGTAGAATACTTCATTGGAACTGACAGGCTTAAAAGTAGGCAAAATTGAAATAAACTTTTATATAATAAAAAATTTGGCTAGTTTGTTTTTGAAAATGATTTGAAAATTTAAAATAGAAGTCATTAAGAGACGAGAATAGATTGGAATGTGATTTTTTATATCAGAATTTCATAAAAAAAGGCGCCTATTAAAAATATAGTTTATCCAGAAAACTACGTAGGTGGTTATTGTGTTCAAATTCGGTGCAAAGCTTCTGGTTACAATTACCTTTCACTGAACCAAAAATGATGGGTGTGTTACCTCGTATATAGTCTATAAATTTAGTATGTATTATGCAGAGCTTAATGTTCAGTAGTTTAGTGCAAAAACAACAAAAGAAAGCTCGTCAAGAAATGTTTAATATCAAAAGTGTTGCAGGAGTAATTGCATGAAAAGGGAGAAAGAATGTAGAGTCTTGTCGCACAGTGTTTGTGTTTTTCGCTATGATTCTTAACTGGTCAATGCGAAAAATTAAATAAAGTGTGTTTGCAGACTCTTCAACATCGGCTAACAAAGCTTACTGAAGATATGACGTTGTTGTCATTGAAACTAGTATAAGCAGCTGGTTGCCCATTTTTGTTCTTTTACGATTGTTAGAGTTATTCTCTAACAATTAATGCATTTTGCGCTTTTAATTTTTTTGTTCTTTTTGCACTAAACTACTGAACATTAAGCTCTGCATAGTACATACTAAATTTTACATTCTTCCAAAAACACAAATAAAAAAATTGTCTATAAATTGTTGACTAAAATCTCCAGCCATTTATTTTATAGTTCTCGAAATCTTAAGCATGCAAATTTGAATTTCTGGGCGATGCCCCCCTCTATGAAAAAAATTTTTACTGAAAAAATATTTTTTTTATTACTTGCATTTTAATGCACCATTCTCTAAGTTTCATAAAAATGATTTTATGAATTTTGAAAATAAAAGTAACTAGCATTAGACATAAACAGCCCTTTATAAAGGGGTATATCGGTCATTCTCTTCAAAATCCGACTTGAAAAACTGCGAAAAAAATTTTATTTCCTGATACTTTCAACAAATTTAATTGTCACGTATGTATATCAGGATTTTAGTAAATTTAATTTATTTTTTTTGAAAATATCTACGTATGAATTTTTGATAATTGGGTGGATTCTTATTTTATATGTCGGTTTTATTTTATTTAATACTTTAGAACTAGCTTTTGAGGTGTATTAAAAACAAAACAAAAGTTGTTAATTTTCGACAAGACTTCTTGCTCTAGCAATTTTTGAACCAAAAAACGCGATTGGGACCAGTGTGCGTGTGTATGTGTGAGAGATCTCACATGCTCGCAGCTTTGTAAAACAAATTTCGGACGATTCTAAAATGTCAAGTCTTAAATTGGGGTCCGGTTTGTAAAAGAAGAAAGATTTTCAACATTATTTTTATTTCCAGTCCGCCGTGATAGGTACCATGATTTATGAAATAAATTATGGTTATTGTTTAGTAAGAGAAATTTAACGTATAGCTTCATTTTGATTTTTGTCGGCTTCAATATATCACTTTATATTGTGCGATAGATTGTTTATTGCCTGGTAAAACTTCTCAAGTTAAGAAAGTGGCAAATAGATGATATTTTCAAAATTTTTAATGGACAAAATGTCGTGTTTCAAAACGATCGGCGCGTTAGTAATATAATTTTAAGTCTTAGAAGTAAAAGCAGTGAGAGTTTACTAAAAAATTATATTCTTTTTAGTGCGTAGTAGGAATAGAATGGAGTAATTTATACTGTATTTTTGTGTCTTATTTGTTTTGAAGTGTTATGAGAAAAATGCAGCAGCACGTGTTACAAAATGAGTTAATTCTTGGGAATTAGTAATTCTTTTTTATTTGTCAGGTTTTATGAAAATGTGTGTTTGGTATTGATTGGGTTTTCATTTCTCCATCAACTCACCACATGTGGCACTCTCTGTTGCATCATTTGAATATCCTCGTAAGAATAAACTGGTTGCTGATAGTATGGCAATCCAGTCTGAATATATTGACTAACCATTTGGATATTAGGTACCATCCCACCAGTTCCACCACCAGCACCACTGCTGCTGTTTTTGTTAGATACCGCCGCAGCAGCAGCTGCAGCAGCGGCTGACGTAGCATTATTACTGCTGTTACTACTACTGCTTACACTGTTGTTCACATTTGCGTTGACCACCGCATTATTGTTGTTAGCTGAAGAAGAATTGGTTACTTTTGTTTGATTTGTTAAACCACCTAATGATGGTGAACTCATACTGTTTGTTGCTGATGCTGCTGAGCTTGCCACACTCGAAACTGAACTAACTGCTGTGCCACTACTACTAACAGCACTTGACGATGTAACACTGAAAAGAGAATTTTGAAATTATTCTTAAAGGAAATTTTTAAAATATTAGTTTTCAAATCCTTTAAAAATATGTAATTTAAATATTCACATGTTACTGGCAGCGTTTAGTTTGCTTTTTTTATCAAGACTGGTTAATAAAATGTTATTGAAATATAAAAGGGAATTTCTAACATATCTTACCTGTCGAAATGTGAAGTACTGGGTGCAGTAGAAGTGTCCTTCAATTTAGCACTGGTACTAAAATTACTGTATTGTGACGATGGAGTGCTAGTGCTTCCAGTGAACCTAGAGTTAACAACACGGGGACATGGGTGATTTATTTGAAGTTTATTTATGTATTTGTTATTGTATTTTTATAATGTATAACAAATAAAAAATTATTTCACAACTTTCATATTGAAAGCATGTACTAATTTCCTTTTCAAAACAAAATAAATAAAAGGCTGACTCATTCAAAATTAATCATTAATCAGAAATAAATCAACCTTTTGGATCAATACTTCTGATCCATCGCAACATGAATATATTAAATTAGTTGTATGAAGACAAAAATACCGACCAATTTTATTAAACTAAATCAATCTTTTCGATGAACATATTCATTTTTGCAATAAGTTTTTAGAGAAAACATGCGGTTTCCGACAATTTTGAGAATTTCTTATTTTTTCTCCATTCACATTTTTATTTTTGGTGACTACAGCTTTTAAATATAAAAAATAAAAATTTAATTAAGGCAATTTAAAATTTAGTATTCTTAGTATTTTTAATGAATTAAAAAATATATGAAAAAAGGGGTTGAGGACCAAATGAAACGTTTAAATATAGTACTAAAATAAGCCGTTACTTAAAAATGATATGAACCAAATGTAAGAAAAAATGTGTTATAGTTTTCGGCTATGTAAACATTTAATCGAAACATTTACATTTTTTCCCGCTACAGTCAATTTTCGTTCCCAACATTTCCACATACTTTTGTTTCCATAAAATTTTCGCATAAAAAACCCTTCCCTGAAATTTCGAAATAATTCAATCTGAAGACCATACAATATACAACTTTTTTCTGTTATAAAATAAGTCAATTGAAAATAAAATGAGAAATTATTGAATTGTTGAAGGAAGCCAATCAAAAACAAAAATAAAGTGCATATGATAATTAGTAGAACTAAAACATATATAAAATTTTAACATACCCTGCATTATTCGAGAGACCTGTACTACCATATACACTCTGGCTTTGATAAGCACTTTGCTGCGATTGATAGCCCGATGATAAGTATCCAGTATTGGAATTTGAACTGTTAATTGATTAAGGTTTCAAAATGGTTTTGTTAGGGTTTTGTTAAAAGGTTAACATTACGTTAAATTTTAATATAAATTTAAAAAAAAAAAAACAGAACGAATCAATACTTTTCTTGTTAAACAATTTCAATAAACAAATAAATTTATACTAAGAAACAGGTAAATCAAGCCGAGAAACAATTAACTCAAATGTTAATACTATATTTAAGTCGTAGTTGTTTTTTTTTTACTTACTTTGCACTATTGTTGCTGTTGCTACCACCAACAGGAATGTTTTGTGTTGAACTGCTGCTGCTAACGCCGCTATTACCGTTACTGCCACCGGTAACAGAATTAGAGTTCTGAACTGAAACGCCGCTGCCTGGCTGTTGCTGTTGATACGAATTCACAGAATTCTGTTGATATGAACCATATGATTGTGGTTGGTAAGTGTTAGCTACAGATGACTACATAAAACAAATAAAGGAGTTTAATCTAAATCTTTTTTTCTAATTTGCATTTACATGTACATTAGCATAACTTGCACTCTGGTACCCTTGACCAGCTGTTGACTGTTGATAAGGATTTGCGGCTTTGTTTCCAGCAGATGCACTTGTTTGGTATGAGCTTTGATAGCCAGTCGTGCCGGTACTTGATTGATTGTATGGATCGTTCTTTGTTAACTGATCTAAAGCATTAGTACCGACAGTTCCTGCGCTTCCACCACTCACGTTAGATACAGCTTGTTGTTGCACTGTCGCTGATGAGCCACGTTGAACGAAGCCAGTTGAGAGAGAGTCGCTCTAAGCAAATAAGTTTTGTTTTTGTCACTATTTGTTTACTAGTAGTTACTTCATATTTTTATGGAGTAAACTAAAGATATTTATAAAAAAAATTCGTCAGCTATATTAGGCCTTACTTCTTATTTCTTGCGAAAAAGAAAGTGCAGAAATAAATGTTCAATAGAAGCAGATGAAATATGATGGAGAAAACATTACAAGCCTGTAGTAAATTTACGAATGTTAGTAATGTTACATTTTTTATATAGGCTGGTCTAGATCCAAACAGCCGTGCGAAAAAATTCGATTCCCTGGTTCATTGTTAGTAATAAAATGTATGGGGAGGGGGTTTATCTTAAACACTATGAGTTACAGGTTATTTAAAGAAGTTCCTTTATAGCAGTACTTCCAAACAAATATTATCATCTCATAACTTTCTGGGTAATAGAACTAGAGATGTGAGTGAGTTTCATTATGTATTTAGCTTACATATTATTTAGTAGTACTATTCATTCAAATTCATTGACTGGAGTAGGTAGTAAGGAACTGAACATGCTACTGACATGACACGAAATGTTAGCTGAAAACCAATCTGCTGAACATACTGATTGTAATGACAAAGGTTGCAAATGGTTATCTGTACAAGAAAGCAATAAAAGATTTCACCCAAAATAGTTGGAACCAACAGTGATATGAGAATGAAAAACTTTTGACATTGACATAAACCATTATATCTGTAAATAAATACAGAGCGCGTTTTTGCTTGCAGCACAATTTAGAGGTCGAACTCTTAAAAATATCCTTATTAAAATTTCCAACAATATTTTTTTAAAAAAATTTAGACTTTTTTTTAATTTTGGTCAAAAATTTAGGAAAATCGTCATATACGTTTATATACCAATATTATAGCTTACAATTATCTTCGTATGACATAGATATTTCTGCTTGATATATTCCGAAAGTAAACCTCTTTCCCCCAACTCTTAGTTTCATTTTTATTATTTTCTCCAGCAACCGTACTGCTCTAAAAAAAACAGGGAAGGCGCTTCTAATGTAAGCCTCTTGAAAAACATATAATAGTCGCGGGACGGAATCAATAATAACTGCTATTGTACAGTCTCACACTCAAGGAAAACTTTTTATTTTATTAACACTTACAATTTGTGAATTTTGAAGTCCAGCTGTTAGCGCCGCAGCAGCTGCAGCTTGTTGATGGTGTTGTTGTTGCTGCTGCACCACACTAGTCTTTGTTTGATAGTCGCTTCCAACATCTTGCTGCGATTGAACTAATTGTTGTTGATCAATTGTTACTGCTGCATTAAATTTCTCAGGCAATGCATCAAACGAATCGTCAGTGCCAAAGTCAAGTCCACCGAATTGTACATCAATATAGCCAATATTATTTAGAGTATCGCCAGGCATTTCAACAGCTGTTGATGGTATCTGTAATTAATTCAGAACATTAGTATTATGAGTATACAGTAGTAAAGTATACTTGTACATACCTTCGATGGAGGTGGCAATTTTGCACGCGCACGCCGCACCTGCGGTTGCTGTCCAAGATTTAATTGCGATTGATCACCAGCTGCGGTACTAGTAGCACTACCAAAAACGTTAGCATACGACGTAGGATATTGTACACCTGCAGTCTGTGAAGCATAGGTATTCACACCAGCAGCAGTGACTACATTTTGTTGTTGTTGTAGCTGTACACTTGCTGCTGCTGCTGCCGCTGCATTTTGCGACGTTAAAGAATTGAAATACTGAGATTGTTCGGCGGAAAGTGTAGCCGAAGACTTTATTTGTGGTTGCTGTTGCTGCACTTGTTGAACTAAATTTGCAGCAGCTGATGCAGCATTAGAAAACGTTTCTGCTGCCGAACCATATTGTACTGCATTTAATGATGTCGCCGAAATACTGCCAGCAGATGTCACGTTTGATTGCGGTTGCAACTGTGAGTTGCTGACAGCAGTACTATATTGCATCATTGGTGTTGTCGCCGCTGCTGTCGGTATTGAAGTGTTGTCAACATCAACACCTACCAGTGGGCTCAAATGAGATCCCTGCTGTGGAGGCGTTGCTACCACTGACGTACCTAAATGATGTTCTAGCCCAGGTGGCGCTGATAATTCGCTTACACCACCACTTACTACACTAGCAGCTGTTTGGTTTAGATTGCTCGTAGTGAACACTTTACTGTCCTTGAGTGATCCAACATATTCTTCATTATCCCAATCACCCCAGGCATCATCGCTTGCTTGCTGTTTCTCGGCATTCTGGGCAATGGTGTTATCCCACAGCTCCACTTCCTGATGATCATCATTAGCATTTTGACGCGATGAATAACCACCACGGTCGCCACGATCACTGCGACTTCCGCCTAATCCACGGCCACTGCCCATGCGTCCACCACCACGTCCGCCACGTCCTACGTAACCTCCACCACGACCACCACCGCCGCGTCCGCCTCGTGAGCCACTCCGATAGTTGTCGTTAGAGCGTTCAGCTCCACGATCGCCGCCACCACCACCGCTACCTGCACCACGTGAATCTTGCAAATTGCGTTCATTTTCACGGGCCTCTCTGCCACGCCCTATAAGTTGGATTGCAATAAAAACAAAAATGATAATTAATGTTCTTTTCGAATAAATTTTAATTTGAACTTACATCCGCGACTGTCAGTGCCACCGCGACCACCACGATTACTACTGCGATTACGCGATTTCTCGCGCTTGTCCGTGTTGGCATTCGCGTCAGTCCATTCGCCACCATCACCGCCAGCACTATCCTGTACAGTACTTGCAGCTTTGTTCTTTTTCTTCTTTGAAGATGTTTCAAATGCTCCCTGAAAATGATTTCATTTTGATTACTTTTACCTACACTGCCCTGAAAAGTTAAAAGACCCCACTCCAACTTTTTCTAAATGCTTTTGTGTAGCGTTCTCGAATCGGTATTTTAATGTCAAAAGAAAGTCTTAAATTCAATTCAGTGATGAGTTACATTGAAATTTATGTTGACCTTAACTGCCGTTCAGCAGGTGAAAAAATGTTTTTCATATTTTCTTTAAAATTTTGTTTTTCGGAGATAGGGCTTTCTATGTTATAGGGGCAGTATAGACAGAGCTCTTAACTCAGTAGTTTCAAACTTTTTGGCAAGATTTATTTTAATAAACTCAACTATTACACAATAAACACAAAGTAATGGTGGGGTATTGATAAACTCCAATTGAGTCTGCTAAAAATACATTTTTCAAAGTGTTGTACACATGTATTTTTTGTTTTTGCTTTGTAGTGCAAGTAATGAAGCTAGAAATTCGGTAAAAATTAGTTGACTCTGAATGTATTCATTACGTAAAATCAGAAACAGTGATTTGAGGTATATCTCGAGCAGGAATTGCTGTGCAAGGAGTTCGATGATAAATGTGAAAAATAGTAACAACGTAGTCCATATTTTTTTATCAAATTATTTTTCAATAGGTACACAATTCGTTCCATTTTTTTCGCGTAAAATTATCTTGGTAACAAGTCCCTATACTTTGGTTATCGGTCAGGCTCTACTGGGATTCCTCTTTCCAAAAATCCCTTAAGTGCTGTTTTTAGGCGAAGGAAACCAATATACAAAATATCACGCAAATCAAAGGCATAGAGCCGGGCCGACTTTCTCTTTAATGTGAAATGGACAATATAATGGATAAGAATAATTTTACGTATACGACACTATATGGAATATAATTTTAAAACAGATATGACCTCAGCAAAAATGTCACATCAATTTTTAAGCACTACATTAAAGACGAATCTTTCAAATTTTAGTAAATAATTTTACATTTAGAAAATATATTACAGTGGCTAATATAAATAACAAAAATGGTTAAAGTTCTAAGATATTCGATTTTTAGTTTCAACATTTTTAATGTCATGTTTTTAATCGTACTCGTATCATAATCTCTCAAAACTGACCTTTAAATCATTGCAAAAGATTTTCTTGAGGTGGTTCACCACTTAAGTTAGATACAAAGAGCTAACTTTCTAGAATTTGAAAAAAATTTGTGATGCAGAACCATTTTGATACGCGAGAAGTCGTATAGTCAACCAAACCGAAACCAAAATTTTTTCTCAAAAAACTTTGGGAACATATTTCAGCATTCAAACTGTTTTTTCTCAAATTTTTGACACCCCCATGCCGAGATTTTAACGGTTATTTAAAAATCCATATTGTTGTGACCATGCCATAATATGTATTGAAAAATTAATACGATTTCTCTATATATATATGTATATATATATATATTAACTTACCACTGGAAGTGTTTCTAACAAAAATACAACAGCACGTTCTAAATGATAATCGCACTCATACAATGCACAACAAACTTCCTCCTCTGAACGCTGAGTCATTTCAATTAATGTAGCGACTTTTTCACGCATTTGTGGATCTTCCATAGCGTTGCATGCATTGGTGATCTGAGCAATGCGCAACTGTTCAGCCGTTGGCTATAATCGAAATATGAAAACCAGATTTATTGTTAATTATGAATTATTTGTTTTTAATAATAAAAATTAATTGTTTGTGTTGAATTATTAAAGTTTATTTTATACTGCAGCTCAATCCTTAAAATTTTTGAAAACTAATAACGGAAAACGTCTACATTGTTGTCGGGCTAAACATTCATATGCACATATGTATGTGTGTACAGCAGTCGAATGTATAGTATGTTTGCTTTGTGAAATTATTATCCTACTCCTGTAATTTATATCGAGCAAGGTATACCCTTTTACTACTGGTAAATTTGGGTAAATTTTGACCATAAAGCTTTCAATAATACAATTAAGCATTTATTCGATAATCATGGAGTCTAAAAATTGTGTTGAGCTGCAATACCAATTCACTTTTTTTGATTTAGTTTACCTTTGGATGTACTTTTTCTTGTTTTTCTGTTTTCGAAGCATCTGTCTTTTTTACGGATGCCTGTGAGTTAGAATCACCTCCTCCGCCGCCGCCACTACCAGAATTTGATTTCTTCTGATTACGACTACTGCTGTTTCGATTTTGTGTGCTCATATCTATGTACACTGTATTTACAAATTAGCTGTAAAAAAATTGATAGTTGAAAGATTTTGACATCATAAACATTAAATCAGCTACGGATACGGTGACAATATTTTTAAGAATGAAATAAATCTTAATTTAATAATACTTTCAACATTTTCAGAAGAAAAAAACATTATTTATTAAAAAAAAATAATAAAACACGAATAAAAATCTCTGCGACGTAACAAAACCTTAACTAAAGAACTTAAAATGTTTTATGCAATTAAATATGTCTTAATTTGTTCAAAATCTATGTGAGCCCTTTATTTTGAAGGTAGGAGAAGTAACTCTTTGTTGAGAAGAAAATATTAAATAAATAAATAAATTAAATACAACTAAATAAATTTTATACAGATGATTTGAAGTTACATTCTTTTTGATTTTGAATGATATATGTATCGATAAATCGGTGGCAACAAGCAATAAAAGCTTAAGTAGAGTTAAGAAAAATGGAGTTAATGTTAAGTTAAGGCCATTTTTCCGTTAATTCTGCACGAAATTTCATTTAAATTTTATGCAATATTTTTATATACTTTAGACCTAAATATAAAGATGAAATTGCGCTCAGAACTTACAGAACTTGGCCATAACTCAACATTAACTTAAGTTTTCTTAACTTGGCTTATGCTTTTATTGCTTGTTGGCACATAAATATTTGTACGGTGTTGTATGTTTATTTATTTTTTATCGGCAGATCGTTGTTCGTAGTTTAATAAGAATCAACATAGTATTATATTCATTGTGACGCTGGCTTCACTTTATCAGCGTATTGACTACCCTTCGACTTCCCCATTTCATTTTCAGTATAAGATCGTTGACACAATGCAAAGTTTATTTAAGTTTTTTGAATAGTAGAATTTATTTTGAAAAACTGAAACTAAGAACTTCAATATATCAAAAACCAAGCAAGATACAATTTTTTCTTGAATTTTCTTAGCCATATGAAAATGCGTGTTTTCGTTATTAAATGATTAAACATTGGAAATAAGCAATATATAAACACGCGATTAAAAAATATATCATTTTTGCGTCCCTTATTTCTTGAAAAAACTTTCGGGAACAGTCTGGAAACACAGAACTGGCGCGGAAATATAGGACAGATGGTCACCGTATTTATGGGTGGTTCCACGTAAATGCCGCACCAATTACAAGTTTGCCAGGTTATTAAATCATTATTAATGGAAATTATTTTTAAAAAGAAAATATGTTTTTAACATGTTTCATATGCCCATCTAAAATGTTAATGTATGAAATTTCATGTTTTAGCGTTATGGATATGATACTGCATAAGGGTCCTTCACATATTATGTTACGTGTCGCTTTGCCTTCATAAAGATTTAAATGTTTTTGTAGTGGTGTTTTTATTCTAACTAATCAGTTCATTTAAGGATCTCGTCTTATTATTTTTTATGACAATACACATACTTGGGCGTTTATTTTGAAAATTTTGTAGAATTTTTTATTTTTGCCTGTTTTGTATTGGGATTAAAAATAAATCTTAAGATGAAAAGAGAAAATTTGTTTTTTATTGAACCATCAATTTGGGTACGCAGTCAAAAAAATATATATCATGCATCAGGAACTCGAAATCCAAGCTGAGCTTTTATGTTGAATAAAATGTAACTATAGTCCTTCTTTTATTATTTTAATGAAAATTGTTTTGGGCTTTGGCCGTAGAACAGTCTCAAGCCATCAAAAAAATAAGTTCTATCCAACAGAATAAAATCAGCAAGTTTAAGTGTGAGTTTTCCAAAAAATCAATATTTGTATTGGTCGATATGTCAAACTGGAGAAATGGTTTCTGAATATCTTAAAAAATTTTATTCAACATAAAAAACTCAGCTCGGAAATCGATGCCGTGAGTTAAACTTGCCGACTCCCGGACAAATAGTTTCCAAAATAAATTTTTAATTTGAAGTTTCGAACACTTAATATTTTTGAAATGTTATGTTGATTTCGTAAGGAAAATGACACCCACATTTTGTTCTTTTTGTTATAACATTTTTACCCGGGGTATCACACTAAAACGACGCCACTGCTTCTGCTGCTGCTTAGTATTGTAAAGTACAAAAAAAAGCTTTCGAACCCAAAATACACGTAATGCGTAAAATTATTTAGTCAACTACAACAATGCAATTACAAAAAATGAGGCCGATTAAATACCAAAAACAGTTTGCAGGAAAAAAAAACTGATAATAAGAAATAAAATAGAAATGCTAAGCCGACAAGCGGTAAGAAAACGCTGTTGCAACAGCTGTGCATAAAATTTGTGATAAAAGATATCCGCGTAAAATTGATTTAAGAATTCACATGCGAACGTGACTTGAAATCCACAAAAATACTCAACATGCGATTTACAAACGGATGTAACCTGTATTAAAGAAGTATATGTTATAATATATTTATAACTATGGATCTTTTGCACTGATCTTTAATTTGTTTGAAAAATTTTGCATTGACACAGGGGACGAAGTCTGGGTTTGCTCCGCGGTCGGTAATTGGTAATGACTAACACTTCAGGCCAGGAGGCAGACACACAGACTGACGCCACGCGGCTGCTAATATCAAGTTCAATGTACATTTAATAAAAGATGACACCAAGCCTCAACAATACGAAGGCGATTAAGTTTAATATTTAACATTTTTTTAAACTTTTAGAGGTACTCAGTGCATAGAAATACAAATGTGCTATTTATTACCCATTTAACACTATTCGCGGAGCAAACCCGACCCGTTCATATCGTATGGACCGTGCGATCATCATGTAATCAAAGTAGATTTCTTAAAAAATGTTTTCGTACGAAGACTTTTTTGTTCTTATCAACTATGAAATCAATTTCACCGTAAAACTTAATGTATTTTACTTATGACGTATTTAAAACAAATTGCACAAGGTTCTTTAAGTTGAACTTTTTTTGTAAAAAGTTTTATCCCATCTTTATCGCTAAGCAAGGCGGTCGTGCTAATTTTTATTTTTTTTTCTTGATGATGTTAATGTATTATTTTCTTTTTGCAAAACATTGAGAAGATATTCAATTTAGCAGCTATGCAGTTTTAAACAAATTTCCCCATGATTTTTCATGTGAAAATACCTTATTTGTGAAATTTAACACACGAATTGCATACACAAAAAATTGATTTATAATTTTCACTCGCTTCGGTTTTTCGTTTTTCTTTTTAAGTTGTTCACTGCCATAAGACTGTTGTTCTCCCTGTCTCTCATATGATGTTTAGTTCATAGCACTATCTCTTTTTTATGATGAAATAGCGGCAAGAGAAAACTGCGGCGAAAATAGAGTAACAATCGAACACATAAGTGGCCTATTTGGGTAGTTTTACACTAACAGGCATACCGAAATAAAAGTACTGAGGTATAAGCTGCGTTTTCGTACAATTTGCTGTTCGAAAAATCTATGCAAAAAATCCGACGACTTCTGGAATGCAGCTAAAAGTTATAGTAAATATTTAGAAGTTTGGGTCCACCCATGAGTGTACTTTCTGGTACCTAAAAACAGTAAATTCATGGTGTTTGTGTGAATATTTATCATTCCTTTTTTTAATTTCTATCTCAAAGTTAATTTTATAAACATATCAAATTTTATTTCAAAAGCACTGCGGTTAGCTTAGGCGTTGTTGGATATACTAAAGGATGTAAGCCTTGGACCACGGCCGTTGGTCTGCCACTTACCGTAACTTTTATGTATAAGATATAAATTAAAATCCTCTTCACACACCTTAAGTCAACTATTATTACGCTACAAAATTATTCCAGAGATGTGAGAAAATCTTGGAGCCGGTAATGGCTGGAGCTCCACTTTCAAATATTTACCAAAGTTTTGAACTTGTCAAAATCAACGACCGGGTACACTTTTCAAGCGCGGAAAAAAATAGGGCAATTATATCGTTTAACTTATATTCTCCCGATTTTCTTGAAATTTAAGGGTACCAGGCCATAATTCAAAAAATAGTTGACCTTATGTTTTAGTTTTTGTTTCATGTGATCTGTATAATCGCAAGAATAACAATTTTTGGCATTTTTCGAATAATTACCAAAACTTCTCTTGTGTTTCTAAGCAAAATAACAGATTTCATAACACCCATGGGAGATATGTCCATTGTTTTAAGTGGTCATAATACTCAAAATTATTTTTGGGATTATGACCGTTCTCAGGTGCATTTTACAATTCAGCAAGCTGATTAGCTTGAAAATCACTTACATCTTATGGTATATCCAACATCGACTTTGCTAGCTACATTGGAGGATGTAAACTCTAAGCCGTGACCGAGAGCCGCCACTTATTCTAACTTATGCAAAATTACAGTAACTAGCGAAGCCAGAGTAGGATATACTATAGTGAAGAATGTGATTTTCAAGCTCAAAAAAATATGAAATAAGCGATTTCGCGTCCAACATATTTACATATATTTGTATGCTCTTGATTAGCATACTGAAATATACAACATACTAAAATTTCAATTTAATCGCGAGTATATAAGTTAAGCGATCTTGCCTTAAGTTTATTTTCTTCTCAACAAGAGTAGGGACATCCTGTTCACGCACTTCTTTCACTTACAAAATCTATCAGTTGCCTTTTGTTACATTCTTAAATAATTTCTTTTAAGTCACAAAACTAAATTAAATTTGCTAGTCCTTTAAAGCACTGAAAACTCAGGTTTCGGTAATTACTTATTGTGCTGATCAATTTTACAAACTTAAAGACTGCCGTTTAGCAATTTTTACCATTTTTTTTTTAACCGGTAGTTTCTGGAAAAGAGTTCTGATTTACCTATACTTTTATAAACAAATTAAAGTGCAATTCAATTTCTCTAAATGATGTGATATATGGAGCATTTGCTCTTAAATCATATTGGTCAATTTTATGTAAACTAAGGTTTGCTCATTTTACAGCCAACCGTCGTGCTATGCATAAAGTGAAAACTGCGAAAAAGCAACCTAACGGGGCGAGCGAAAAACCGATTTTTGAAGACGACTTTTTCTATTCTAATATTTAACAGTGCGTGTTGCTCAGTTTAAATCAAGGTGAAATGCCAAGAAAAAATTTGATTTTTTATGAATTTTCTCTCTTTAACTTTATGCTGCAAATAATTCTATAATTTTATTTCAGCATTAAGGGCACGTTTTACTCAGGTTTACGGAAGCTCATATTCGACGATATTTAATTTTTTAGAAACCGTTTTTTTACAGCTCTAGTTATTTTAAAAATCGGTGTAAGATTCGAGCTCTGTATTGATATCCGTAATTTGCTTGTTATGAGAGATTCATTCCCTTCAAAATTATGTAATTGGTTCACTTTTACCAGAGATCATTAAAGTTTTGGTTATGATCAAAAATGATATACTAGAAAACACCTACTTTGAATATAACACTTTTACAGCGCACAGCACACAGCACCGCAGACAAAAACTTGCTGTTCGTAAATTTAAAAAATTTTGATACAAGTGTTACATCACATTAAAGGGAATGAATAATGCTTTTTAAAAATTGACCAGTGGGATAAAAAAAACTTAAGCCCAACTATTTAGTTGCAACTTTGCAAAGGCTGTTTGTTATAAGGTGGTAACTCATGTAAAATAAAATAGTTCAGTTTACAATGGCAAACCTGTAAGCGCAGTACGAGTATTCCAGTTAAGCTATTTCGCTGCAACCGGAGAGACTTTTGCACGAAAAAGAAAACACTATACCACATTAAGGTAAAAATGAGATAGAGCAAAAATAAAGGAATACGCATTTGTACGAATGAAGAAAAGGCAAAAACCCCAAAAAAAACATGTCAAAACAATGGAATACAGTGTACAAAGAAAACACCGGACAAAATGGAGAATTTATGACGAATGATGGAGCATGAGAACAGACAACGACTAAAGTGAAGAAACCGATAAACTTTAAACACTATGATAATTTTTTAACTGTTTTTTTTATATAATTACAGACAAAATCTTTATTTTTTCGAATATGTGTGCCATACTTTGGACAAAGAAAACAATCACTGCAACAGCACTACCATATGTACTTTAAAACCAATATCACACTTTCCCATGTGCACTACTTTTTCAAAAGCCAAATTCATACTTCAGAAAAATTTAAAGCGATAGACGCCATTTCTTCAGCCCCAACGCGATATTCAATCATTTTTGTCACACTCATATTTCATATATAAGAGCACCTATAGCTATTTCACTTTAACAATGGAAGAAAATTTTATCGGCTCGCCACCAGAAAAACACAAAATCTTTTTAAGATTCAAATGCACAAAACACACCAACATTCACTGAATTTCATTAAAAACACATTAATTCGAGATTTAATTCAATATTGGCACATCTTTTATAAATTTTATGTCTAGAAATTGCACATCCAAACACCGTACCTGCAAATGCGCCGAGAAAACGCACTTCAATATGGAGGTCTGTAAGTCAGAGTTGCTATCTAAATGTCAGTCAATACAATTGGTATAAAATTTTAAAGTGGTTAATGAAAAATAAAATTCAGGGCATTATGATCCTGGTTGAAGCGATTTCCATAATCCATGGTTTTCTAAAAAAAAATACCTATAATAATCCTTCACAACACGGGAGCTGAAGCAGAGCGGTGTTCGTGGTGTATTTTTTATTTCAAACATGTATAATTTTAATGCATCAGAGAATAGAACTTATATTTATGTGCCTGACATTTCTCTAATTATGCTTTTGCCGAAAAAAAAGACTAATTAAAATCAATTGCGTTGTATACTTAGTAAAACTGTCTCTTGAGAGGTGCCAAAGTTCAACTTACTAAAATTAGTTGTGTTTCAAGACAATCTTTTTTCAAAATTTTCCTTCTCCAATATACAGATATTTAGAGAAAGGTGAAATACACAAGGATACATATAAATACTGTCAACGTTTGCACAGAGAGACACTGAAAAACTGAAACTGAAAAAACCACATTTATAGTTCCTAGAACTAATAATTTTTTTTCTTTTCGTTTATTATATACATATAAGAGACAAAGAATCTTAAAAAATTTTTCGTTCGAAATTTCAACAGGTCGAGTCTTGAATATAGGTAATTTAATCAAACAAATTCAGCTTTTCAAATTTGATACTGGAAGAAGAAAAGTAGATCTAAGAAAAATGGATCTCCATTTAGCAAGTGTATTTTAAAAAAAAATTAAGTAAAAATGAACTGCTCATAATAACTTATAAAAAATTTATAATACCATCGGTAAGCGAAATTCAGTATTTAAAATCAATGAAATGACTTACACCTCAGATGGGGACATTGCAAGAGCTTTTCGCTCCCACTATACTGAAGTACATATATAAAGAGTACCTACAAGTTTATCAGTCAAAGGTATTAAATACTCTCTGGACTGTTATTTCCTAAATAGTCTTCCAATAATTTATAGCTTTGACCAATTTTTAATTCATAAATGAATCTGGATAGCAGGCATTTCGTTAGACATGAAGATGTGATGTATTTATTAAAAGATTATAACTTAAAAAATAAATAAGCTGGTTCTTAAAAATTTTCAAACTGTATTATCAACCGTTTTATTTCTTTTGTTTTTGTTTTAGATTTTTAACGATTATTTTGCAATAATTATGTTAACAACGGCGACATCTTTGTTGGAAATTTATTAAAATTATTAATTGGAAAAAAAATTTGTTTTTGCAACTGTCAGGATTCCGCGACATCAAATCTTAAGTAGATGATTACTAATGGCGGATGTAGATACTATTAAACGGATATAGATACTTTTCTAAAGTGCGTAAATACACATCTGTCCCAAATAGAATAATGTCAAATTTAATTGTAAGTTGATTTTGTGCATATATGTCCATCCAAATATTCATTTACTACTTGATATGTATGTCAACGTTTACACGAGCAAATTCAGTCTGAGAAATTCTTGTCAATTCTCTTTTAAGAATTTCTTTTGCGTTTACACATGGAAACTAGAATTTGTTTGTGCAATAAAATTTCAAAGCAATTACTGCGTCAACCCGCCACAACAAACGTAAATTCAAAGCATAATATCAGCTAAAGAATAGAACGAAAGGGATTTCGCGTGTTCGACAAATTCTGTACACCACCCTTTCGTTTTTCCCTTCTTGCCCACAGACAGGGAAACTTTCTTTGAAGAGTTTCCTCGTGTAAACGCTGTCTATGTATATCATTATGGAATGAACATCCACAATCTATGAATATTTTTACTGGGCTATTGAATCCTGAGGACCAGGGACGGAAAACCTTATTCTTTGAAACAAGAGTATAACAACTCTGATACACAAACATATGTTCTTGATCCATTCTTTGAAACTGTCATTTTTGTCTCCATAAAGTTACTTTTTTCATAACATAATAGAAACTTTTTTCCCAAATCGTTAAAACTATTAGACGAAATGTCGCTGTCCCCAGCCAGTGGAATTGGTAAATTCTATAAACATTCGGCGAAAATCATACGCATGGTACGCTTGGGATGCACAAATCGCCCATTCTATCACGTTGTGGTTATGGAGGTATTACTTTTAATTAGCTTTTAAGCCCATATAAATTTTTCCCTTCACAGCGCCGTAAAAACCAGCATCAACCGGTAATTGAACAAGTTGGAACTTATGATCCTTTGCCGAATGCTTGGAATGAGCGTTTGATTTCATTCAATTTTGAACGCATTCGCTATTGGTTGGGCAACGGAGCACATTTGTCAACACCGGCAGCAGAACTTCTCGGCATTGCTGGTTTTTTGCCTATACATCCGCGAACTTACATGACAGCATGGCGTCGCCGAAAACAACTAGCGACACAAGAGGCAGCTGATACAGAAAGCAACGAAACTAGTAAAGATCAGGCGACAAGTACAGACGCTAACACAACTACCACTACGACAACACCAAAAACTTAACGCTTCAAATATGTTTAACACTTGCAATTGTTAGAAAATAAATATTCAAAGATAAATATCTAAAGTATATGTTTAAAGACTTCAATTATTTTACTGAACTAACTGTTCAGTAGATTCTCAAACCATGGAATGATCAGTGACCTATGAGCCGATGAGTGAGAACTTCTAAGTCTGATATGTTTACTTTTTGCATAGATTTGTTGAGAACCTGTATTTCTAAATTTAATGCCTTTGGCAAAGGTTTATAATAAAATCATAGAGCATGAATTGCTTGTTTCTTATATAAGTATTTTTTCGTTTAAAAAATTATGAGCCTTTTAAAAATGAATTTATGTTAATGACCTTGACCTTAAAAAAATAAAGTATCCAACTCTCTTAACTTTTTATAAATTGAACAGAGTAACAGCCTAAAGACGAATTTTACGATAATTGCCCTACAAACTTGGAAGGTGGTATGTAAAGACAGATCGAAAATAACCACAGATGAGCTAGCGCCATGATTTTTTGAAATATAGTTAATCCATTTGAAATGTCTTTTTATGTACTATAATTTTTAATCAGAGATTTAAATTGGAAATCGCTTACAAGAAGTCCCACAATTTTGCCATTTAACTGAAGTTGTAATACATTTGTTATAACAATGAAGTTGAATTGTTATAGTAATATATGCAAATGTGTTAAGCTTTTCAAGTTTTAATATAGAGAATTTATTCATAAACTTTTGAACAACATTTTATTCGATTTCATGTTCCAACAACAACATAAAATAGCACATTTTTTTAGAGATTTATGTTCGAAGAAGAGAAAATGGAACATGTTAAATCGATTTCGGCATCAATTTGCATATTTTTATATAGAAATTAAACATAGATTACCACAATGATGACCACAGTAACAAATGAATACCTGTGAAATCCATATCCGTTGATGCATAAGAAACGAAAAACAAACTGAAATATAAATACCCGCCTAAAATTCACGAAACTGCAAAATTACCCAATTTTATAAGTATAACATCATCAAGTAATTAAAAAGCTTATCTTAAAGTAAATAAAATGGTTCAAATTATTAGAAAAACAAACAATAATTTACTGCCTTATAGTCCGCAACACTTACTGTTTGACTTTTACTTGAGCAGGTTTCAAAATTCAGAGTTTTTTCCGATTTTTTAAAAAAACATTAAAATAAGTAATTTATTTAATTTAATTAATACTTTGCACAAAAATCGTGAAATATGTTTGTACAGTTTAAAAAATTACAACAAATAATTATCTTCGTATTCGTGTACATAGTAATTCTGGTTTCCTTTTAAGATGCAGTCTATAGCGGGTCAACCCACGAAATAATTTAACACAGTTCGATTTTAAATAATAGCCAGTATGTACATATTTTTCAAAGTAGCACTTTTAGACTTTAATTAGGAGGTTGAAAATACGTTCAATTATTTATCAACTTCATCAAAACTAATTTCGTGTGGGTTGACACCTTGTTAGATCACAGTAAATAACTGCTTGAAATTTTTATTGAAAAAAAGCCAGTTGTTCTGACTTTACTTTGAAATCTTTTCAGCACTTATCATGAAAAAAATTAAAAAATTTTCGCATGGATTCAGTTTTAAATTCTTTATTTGTAGTCATTAATTTTTAAAAAGTTAAACTTAATTTTACAACAATTTTAGTTAAAGACTAAATTTAATTAGTACTCGTTTATATGCTCTGCTTTATTAAAAACAGTTATGTTTAGATTTTTTGCACAATTTTTTTTTACCTCTTCTGTTATGTTTGTTTTTCAATTTAACATACTTCTGCACTAACTATTTTAAAATTTTTAAATAATCATAGTTAGAGCTATAAAATTAATTAATAACCAATTATGCCAGATTACACAGAAAAATTAATGTTTTCACTATTTAAAAAATTTTGCATTTTTGTGGCTTTAAAAATTATTCATTCTTTAATACAGAGTCAACGGTGGTTTTGGCCCTGCCGACCACATCATCAATGAATTTATCCGCAGCTGAAACAAAAATAAAAAAAAATCTTTCATATACATTGTTTACAAGAAAATTAGACCTTTTGAATGAAATATTAAAGTGAATTGTCATAAAAAAAAATAAATTTCGTATATAGCCAAGAGAGAGACGTTAAGTTTGCGACACTTTGCAATCTCAAAAATAAATTCCACGCCAACATCATATTCTGTTTCCCTGTCAATTTTATTATTGTTTCCTTCAGAGGCGATAAATTTAGAAGACTTTGCAACCTTACCAATTTTAAAAAATGTATGCATGAGAGAAAACTGGTCTGGAACTGGTTTCCGCGGAACGAATTTTTGAGATTGCAAGACTCGTAAATTTATCTTTCCTGATAATGTAGACCTAACTATTTAAATACATTAAAAAATTCAATCTGTGGAAACAATGAAATTTTATTTTGTGAAATCACGTACATTATTCCAGTAACACGATAGTATTCTCTCTGAGGAAAGGTTTATCTAATTTTTTAACATTTTCCGACTTTTTAAACATATACAACATTGTTCGTCTCATGCGTCAAACTAGAGCGAATGTCAAAAATTTTAATATGTATTATTGTAAGCGAGTCGCCTTGCTAACGTTCGCCAGAAATGTCAAAATCAGGCGAATAAAATTGTGTGTGACAAATATTCGAATAATTTTGATGAAATGTATTTATCATTTAAATGACAATTGAACCATTTAGAAGCGATCAACATTCAAATAAAATTTTAAAATTGTGATTAAGAAGTTTTTATTAAGCTTTTTTGGTACTTTTTTATTTTTTTAAATTATATTAGTTTTTTAAAAAAAGAAGTAAGAAGTTTTTATTAAGCTTTTTTGGTACTTTTTTTATTTTTTTAAATTATATTAGTTTTTTAAAAAAACTAATATAATTTAAAAAATTTAATATAATTTAAAAAAAAAAAAAAGTACCAAAAAAGCTTAATAAAAACTTCTTAATCACAATATAAAATCGCATTGGTCATAAATTAACTCTATTATAAAATTTTAAAAGTTGATACAATGCTTTATTTATTAAACAAACTTTGATAACAAAGTTTGTTAAAATTTGTTAAATTTCACTTGAATGGTGATCGCTGCTAAAAGGCTGAAGTTCATTTGTCATTAAACTTTGTTATCAAAGTTTGTTTAATAAATAAAGCATTGTATCAACTTGTAAAATTTTACTTGAATGTTGATCGTTGCTAAATGGCTGAAGTTCAGTTATCATTTACTTATTATTATTAAAAGCCAATACTACAAACAAGCAACAATTTTATTTTTTATTATATATTTTAAAATCATTGCATTCAGGGTGTAAAATCACTTTCTATTGAAATATTGACGTTTTAACTGATCCGTCGCAACAGTACCAACATGAGTTCCGTCAACTCAACCAATTACTGCCGGTATTGCAGATTTTTTATAGAAGAACTTCTTGCCTTCTTTTAAAACAACTGAGGCAGTTAATTGTGCCAAGCATAACTCAAAGTCATTTCCAACACTTTTTTAGTAGGAGCCGTCAAAAATAAGTGTAATGCAGAAGCCAGTTTCAAAATCGCAGCAATTGATGCACTACGGTGTTTAATTTTTTCCAATAAAATAAAAGCTTCTTTATTAATCCTAAAGTAAGACACAAATTTGGAAAAACAATTTCTTCATATCGACACTTTCAGCTTAACTGACCATTTTTCAAAAAATTGAAATTGTAGACCTATAAAAATATTCAAAATATTGGATAAAGAGCCTTTTTTCACCGTCACACCCGTTACCCACTTTAAAACAGTTTTTTGAATTAGTTACACATATTTGTGAAATTGTACTTGCTACAAGAGATGAAATTGCATTCTCACACTTGTCTGAAAAGATATGAATGGAAATATATCTTAAAATGTCCCACCCGTTTCCCTGGAAGCGTCGATATATTTCTTGTCAATATTTGAGGAATGGATTTCCATAGAGCCGGCGAGACAGTTCGAGTGGGTTCGCACTGTCCCTAATGTTTCGCCACAATCTTGAATATTACTCTCCACAACATCGTAATTGTCTTCACAAAATTGCTTATCATTTCAATTTTATTTTAATTTTTTTCCCTTATTACTATATTAGGAGTTGAATATTTCGGCAATTTTAAGTTTTTCAGTCAATACAGACATGTGATTTGGCAGCTTTGTGTAGACGGCGAATTTGTACTTTCGCCAACCAAACTATAGAGCCATAGACGAATCGCCAAGTATGACGAATTGCCAAATTCAGCCAACTCGCGGACGGTAATGGGGCTATAAAAAAATTATAAAATTTTTTCTTTACTAATTTCTATAATAGCAGTCATAATTCTGTGAAATAAGTATATTTTTGGACTTCAAATTCATTGCAAATACTTTTAAAAGTATTCAACACAATTGAGCAAAAATGCCTGCGATCTGTTAAATAATATGACTATGCGAGTTGGAAAAAAATGTAGCTTTGTTTCAATTAGCGTGACATTATGCTATCGAAATGATTGTTTTCTGATCGACACACAAACTAGTTGTTTGTAAACTACTAACAAAATTGGCATAATATTCACTTTTTATTCACAATTTATTTGATATATGTATTTTCAATGTACCTTTATGATGCTTGAGGAAGTAGGGGCGTATAACGCGTAGATAAATTACAGTTGAACCATTATTATCAATTGGCAGCATGCACCAGACCAAGAAAATGCACTGCAAGTAGAATTTTGTGTAAAATTAAATAAATAAAAACTTATATAAAACCTAAAATAAATACCTTTAACAACCAGTAGAATGGAATAACAGAAGTCAATACACCAGAAAAATATTCAATAATTGACATTGAGCCATAAGTAACCCAATAGGTTAACCATCTGGTGTCATCTGTTTTTGGACTCGACTCAATGGCATGTATGGAAACATAGGCTGGATATGCAACGCCAATAATATTACATAGCAATTGAGCGCCATAACCGAAGATCAAGTATAGACCGCAAAATACAGCAGCACCTGGAAAAATTTTAACACGTATATATTATTATTATTATAACTATCATACTATTACTATTTTCATTACTATATTAAAATTATTCCAATTATTATTAACTTATTTTTATTATTATATTATTACTCATTTAATTATTACTACTATTATAACTATTACATTATTATTATTATGTAGAATCGAATTATAGTTTGAATGAAAATATAACGACTCTACCTATTTGCAATAAGGTATTTTCTCTCAGTATTTCTATTAGTTTGGCTTCAAGTTGTTCAAACATTTCAATGTTGTTATTGTGCGAATAATGTGTTATAAATTGAGCCGATAATTTACGAAAAGGTTCATCAACTGCCGGTTGATCACTTAAGAATGTTTCACACGAATGTAAAAAAAAAAATTTTTCAAAGGGAAAATATGAGTGCAAAACAGTAGAGGAGACTCGAGACTCTTGATCCCTTTTTTCAGTAACTAAAAAACTAAATATAAATATTACATAGGTGAGCTCGTTTTAAATATTGAGTTAAATGCTAAGGGCATCTGATGTTTCCACGGAATAAATTTAAGAGATTGCAAGTTGCTTAAATTTTTGTAACACTGTGCTAAATATATTTAAAAAGTTGATACATTATATACATATACATTTTTTTTCGGGAGCACTTATTGCACACATATATTTTATGTTTATCACAACAACAAGATAGAATTTAACAATACATAGCGAATGGAAAAAAATTTTCGCTTTGAGTTTTATTTATCCTGGGAGATGATATCATCATAAGCCTTCCTAACTGTATGGGATTCTTTTTATATTTTTTTTAAGAGATAAACATGATATCATAAGCAATATGTAATATCCCAGATTTTAATTGTTAAAAAAATTATATCTTCAAACTCAGAAAATTAATAAAAGCTTAAAACAAAAACTTTTTATTGTGCCCAACTAACTATGACCGTCAGGTAAAACGACTGATATAGCCGCTAAGGTACGAATCTTTCAATGGATAGTGTCCCAAGTCTCCCCTATTTGGTTAGGTAGTATTCATAGAATAAAAATCTACATCATATTATTGTAAAGAACAAATATTATATTTAAGTCAATATTGAAAAATACAGTGGATCGAGTTTTATACTCTGAACGCATAGGCAGATTTGAGGAGGGATTTTTTACTAAAACCCCCCCCATAAACAAACTTTTCATTGTTTTAAAAATTTTTGCAACCGCAGTATTAATTGATATATTGATTGTCCCAATCAATATTCTCACATCATTAGTATCAATATCAATTTATACAAAAGTTGTTACCATATCAAGACCATATAACAAGCAAAAGTCATAGCGGAACGTTTTTTAAAATTTTAAGCAACTGGAGCTTACAAAATATTTTACCAAAAGAGTTTTGTGCATAGGAACAAATTTTGGTTTGAGAATTAGTCAAGATAAAAATAACATGCAGGGTGATGAAATTAAAACTAATTTTTTTACATTTTACAACTTCTGTTTATAAATCTTTTTCTGAAAATCTTACAACATTTATGTGTATGTGACAAATAAGAAATAAACGCTATAAACGAACATTAATTTATTTTATATATGGTTCGATATTTGTTTGGTAAAATTTTAAATAAAAAACTTGACAGTTTAATATGGTGTGGTTAATAGTAAACAGCGTTTCATTTGCAACTGAAGCATACAAGTTTTAGTATGCATGAATTATACTTAGTAGTTTCTTACAGACTAAAAACTGAGTTTACAGTCATTCAAACTAAGTTTCTATAATTCTGTTTCCTATTTTATAAGCATACGGTGTTTTTCAGGAAATTGGTTTTATCTGAAATTTAGCTGACAAGCTTTTAGTATGTACTCCTCAAGGAAATGTCCGAATTCGAAAGATCTCCTTCCGTAGCCGAGTTGTAGCTTTTTCATATAAAAGCGTATAGAAGGATCATAATTTTTGAGCCAAACTTTTAAATAAAAGGCCAACACAGTATCATTATTTAGATAATTTATTATTCTTTAAAAATGTAACCCGATAAATTGCTTTTACTCAAATACTGTCAAATTTACTGAATTTCAAAGATAATTTTGGTCACAAATCAGCATTAAACACGAAAACCAGATCAGATAGAATGAATACGACGTCGATTGTAGAGTAATGCCATTTAAGTTCTGTCATTATTAATGATGTAGTCCTCAGAGTTTCAGATATTGACCAGACAGTTACAATTCTTTGTAATAATTTGGTTGGTTTAGATTACCTTTTTTTTAAAAATTAGGAATGTGATGCTTTCTTGAAAAGTCTCATCTACTCTACCCGTATCAAATATTATGTCGAGTTGTCGAATCGAGTTCTTTCAGGAACTTAACTGAATTTATTTTTATCAGCTGAATTATAGTGTGGGTTTTTAACTTATATTTTTCGTGATTAAGCCCATAGCATAAATGAAAAAATTATGATGAAAAATGTGGTCCTATAAATTATAAATAAATATTAACATAAAAGCAAACAAGCAACGACATCATTGTGCACAATTATCCATCCATGTTGAACGTAAATAAATAAAGCAAAAAATCGAAGGCAAGAGATCATAATCTAAAATTGTAACGAAGCTCTTGTCATAAAGACCAAAGTTTAGAACACAAGAAATTGAAAAATATATAACACATGATTAATCAAAAATGCCACAATGTTGTGAAAGCACGCATTTAGGTATTGTAATACTAATAAGAAACGAAGTGTTGAATACTAAAGATTCAATGAAAATACACTTGGTATTTAGGCGAAATAATCAGTTTGATATTAAGTGTGAAATACATGATTTCAAAATATTACGTCAATGTTTTAAGTGTTAAGCAAAGTTCAATTGTCTTTAAAAATGCGTTAGTCACATTTGAAGCTATTTGTCATAAAATTATATTTAAAAAAATGATAAAAATGAAAGGGTGTGCTTAAAACTTTTTGCGAATTAGTGAAATTCATAAGATAATGTTACTAAAAAGATATTTATTTAATAGAAAAAAATTCCACCTCATACCAACAATTTATTAAAATGTTCAATAGAAAAGCGAGATTGTTAATCACATTAAATGCTGATTCCGAACTGCATTTGGCGTTTGTATTAGCACTTGTTTTTGAGATTTTTGTGGTATTTCATATAGAAATGACGTCTATGTTAACAAAGCTGATTTGTAATGATTTATAATTTCTCTTTCATTTTGAAGAAATGTATACAAAATTGATTCCTCCAGGAATTGTAAGTGGACCACAGTTTTACGTGTAAAGCATAACATCTTAAATATGGGGTGTTTTTTTAGACTGTCATAGTTTCGAAATGGCCGGATTTTTAGCTCTATTAGTTAGATAATCTTATGCCATTTAGCATTTAATGATTTGGAACATATGAGCGCCGCATCTGATCAATATTTACCGGAGTCTGAAAGTCAAACTATCTATCACTTTTCGAGCTATGTGGGTTTTTAAAAACTCATGTTTTTCTGGTTTATCAGCACAAGCTACAAACTACAGAATTGCCACGCGAAATAATTCAGTGCTGCCAAATCACGAGATGTGGGCGGCCAATTGACATCATAATTACAAAAAATTATGTGAATTTGGAGTGAATTTAAGTAGGAATTTTAATGTATTTAGTATATAATTAAAATTTGCAAGCGTTGTTTTGCCGTAAGTCAGTAAGTAGGTAAATAAGTGGTGAAATGGCAAAACATACTGAGCACAAATTATTTGTCTACGGTGAAATTGACTGTCACTAGAAGCAGTGTTAATTTAAAAACCAAACCTTAAAAAAAACCGTGTATTATTGTGAAATATCTGTGACCTTAATACAAAACAACAAAGACAATTTGTATATTTACAGGCTTCTGAAACATGACGATACCTATGATGCTAATTTTTGAACATCTTAAATATTTTCTAAGTTACTTAACTTCGCTACGCTGTACTACTACTACTACACAGTCAGTTTAATCTTTACATTTTTAATTCGTTTTCCTCGGTAACAACACTTTAACGTTATAGTATGGACAGAGACAACTAGATTTTAGAGATTACTCAATCTTAAAAATTAAATTGTCGGAAATCAGATCAACCCCCGATTCCTCCGTAAAATCACATACATTTTCTGAGTAAAATTTCATGTGGAAGGCAGATGTTTTGGCGGAAAGAATTGGTTTTGGTGTTGATATTCCTAAAATCTGTTGTGCCCACTGGACCATTTTTTGTATATATGCGAAATTTAGATTCATTACTTTAAATATTTCTCTCATCATAGCATTATGAAGTTTTTGATTCTATCAGAGGACCCACGACCTCTCGTCGAAATTCGGCTAATGAAAGATAAATGTATATTTTATATTTTAAAAAATGATGTCATAGCTCAAAAAATATTTTAAACTTAACTTTAATTCGTTAAATTTTTTAGAAAAATACAGAATTAGGTAGAAGTTGTAAAACCACATGTTACGGAAACTCGAATAGTTATATGTGTATGAGTAATAAATATGTATGTACATATATAAACTATAGCGTATATATTTTTAAAATTAAATAGGATGCTCACCAATACCAAATTTTACAATAAGAATGTGTAAGCGCTTACGTCTTTGCTGGCGTTTTTTGTAGTGCATAATATAATCCCATAGCCACATTTATGGGAAGTTGCCACAGTAAAAAATGTTTAGCGCCTCAGCAACAGCACATTTAACATAAATTTTTAATTAGAGCCTATCAAAATTGCGGAGCAAATACAAAAAATGCTAAATTAGATTTTTTTTTTTTGAAGCCACGAAAGCAATAAAAACTACGAATGAATATGCGAATGCTTTGACACAGCAATGTTTAATTGAGCTTAGATTGGCCCATCAAACACGCTCCAATATTATGACGACAAAGACGTGGGGCGGCGGCAACAACCCAATGAGTCAACACATTGAACGTAAGGCGACGTGTAAAATGATTTACTCAAAATTAAATTTCGTTTTATTTTTTCTTAGACACTTTGGCAACAAATTTAACTAATAGTAAGAATTGTTCTTTTCAATTGACACTTAACTGAAAACTTCTTCTTAATTATTGAAAACGCATATCCAATCAAACGTTCACGATGATTTGTATAAGCAATAAACAAAGAGTAGAAAATTATTAAATTCTGAAATGAAAACAAAGAAAAGTCAATCCGTTGTATAGGTGTGTGAAATTGTAGTCAGGCAAGAGAGGTGTGCAGTAACTGTAGCAGAAACTATCCCAGCAAAGCAAATCTTCCAAGTTTTCAGCTCCGACTAAGAAAGAAAGTCGAAACTGTTTCAACATTTCATAACGATTGGTCGTTATCCAGCCTTATTATAAATAATTGGCACAAGTTTACTTAAGCGACAAATTTTTCAAAATCGGTATTTTTTTTCTTCAAAATATTAATAGCTTTTATCTTCTTTAACATATCAAGAATGCTTAAGTACGTCCCTTTAAAATGATTTCCCATTTGTGTAAATTTTTTGATATTATCCTTTTTTAACGAAAAAAATAAAGTTTACCAAATTGATCAAAATTATATTTTTTTTTGTCTTCATTGACAATATCCCACATATTCATTATGATAATAGGTCTGTTCCACAACTTTTGGAGCAGAAACTTGCAAGTTGCATAATTTGTGAGAATAAGCAAAAAAAGTTCTGAGCGTGAAAAATTTCAAAAAGTACGGGAATACGTTTTAGTAAAAAGTAGCAAGTTTTGGATAAAACGTTAAAAACACATTTACAACTTTTCAAATTTTCAACTGCAATTTTCAAATTCAAATTCAACTTTATTTTATTTTTGATATCAATATTTTTCTTATTATTTATTTTGTTGATTGAATAAATTTCACATTTACTGCCAAAGTTTTATCACACAAAATTTGTGTAGAAATAAGTGGCAATATTTGGTAGGGACTCAAGTTGTTATTTTCGCTCTCATCTGCATTTTTTTTTGTACAGAAACAACAAATAGTAAAAATTAGCACGAACTATCAAAAATTGTGTGAATTTTCAAATAATGGAACAGACCTTATAAGTATTAAATTATATTTTAAACACAATAAAATTTAAAAGCACCGTTTTCTAAATCAAAATAACGGAATTACTACACAATTATACTATGTGTAAGACTTACCAAGGTAAAAATTAATTATATAATACTAAAATAATTTAAAATTTTTGAAAAAACAAGTAATATGAGGAATTTTTTCCATGAAAAAAAAAAGATTATAGTTTGTATGAAAACTAGGGGGCTCCGCTTTCTCAAAATTTTTGTGTTTTTCTATTTGCTTTGTTTATTCTTTGACAAAAACTAAAAGTATGCAATGCATTTTTCTGTATAATACAGAGTGTAAAAATATGGCTGCAGCTTAGTGATGTTTTAGTTGTTGTAGTTGATTTGGTTGTAGTTGTAGTAGTTCTTGTCCATTAATACATACATAGAAATTTTAATATATTTATAGAAATACTTTTTTTGTTCCCCGGTAAAAAAACGAAATGAAAAAGTTGGTACAAGTTATACATCATAGGCATCAGCTTGTATAAAATATATAAAATGGATAAATTTTTATCCACCTTTCAACCAAAGTGCACTGTAACGATTTCGTTAAGAATTCGGGACTTTTGGTTTGCTGGGATTGTTGTCTACTTTTACTAGTAGTTGTAGCAGATAACACATGTTATATATATACATAAAAAACGCAGCATTAAAGTATCGTGTGGAAAGCACAAAGAAAAACAAAATTTCGAAGAAAGCAGTGTTTTGTTAATATTGGAAAAATATTTAAAGCAAAATACGCAAATCTGCTTCAATGTAGGTCTTTGTTACAGGTTGTAAAGAAAAAATAGTTTTCACTGTTATTTATATTTAATATCATGTTTTAATTATAAAATAAAATTATTTCGGTGGATCGGAGCTTGCTTCAGAAGTTTTTCAGCTCAGCGATAAGAGCTTTTAAAATGGTTTTAAATGGACCATAATGGATAATTTTCTAGGAAACAGCTGTTCGAATTAAAAAAAAAAAGAGTTTCAGGAATAAAGTTTTCCTATTGAAATTGTGAAGCATTTTTTTAGAATTTTATGTCAGAACAAAATTGGACTATTGAAATTATAGAATTTTTTGCATTGGAAAAGGTATTTGCAGTAAAAATTTATATATTTTGCTTAGTTTTCTAAAAGTGACGTTTTGGTTTCTCAACGAACGCTTACATGAATAAGTATAACAAGTCAATGTTCAACCGGTTTATTTTGAAATTGACCTAGGTCATGAGCTGGGTGGAAATCAAATTCGTCTAATATTAAAATTATTAGGAATTGGAATTTAGAACTGAACTTTTCTATTCCATGGCAAAATAAATTATTCCTTTGCATTCAATTACAGCAATCAAAATTTCGAATTGGAAAAATTTGATACGATTCCAAGGGATTCGAGTTCGGAATTGACTTTCACAATTCCATGGTAAAAAGAATTATATATATTTGACGAATAAAAGTAAAAGAATCAGAATTTGAAATTAAAAAGTTTTTATTCTATTCCAACGAAACGGGCTGGAAACAAGTTTAAATGCGGAAAACTGTGTACAAAAACGGAATATTATTTTGTTTTTAGTATTCCAAGCCGTCGAAAAAATCATTCCCGTGTATTACTGTTATAATGCTTGTTATATTTATTTACGAAATTGCTTAAGAGCAAGAAATAAAATTATAGAAAAATATTTTTGTACAAACACCGCCCAAAGATTCGAATTTTAATGTTTGGTAGATAAGTAGAAATTATCATTCGAAATGGCGAGCATATAGGCGAAATCGAATAAGTTGGCACCTTTCGTACAAAGTTAGTTTGTACTGAACGTATCACGCCCACTGATTAGATCTCGTTAATTAATTGTAGTTAGTTATTATGATGGCAACTGAAGTTCACATATACGCCAACTTTATTTAAACAGGTACAAAGCTCGTTTCATTCTTTCATTTAATGATAATGCTTGACAAGCATTGCTTGTATATTATCAAATTCTTTACGATAGAAAAATTATCTACATAATATACTATATATGACGATGTCTAACTTGACCAACTATTTTGGAGCAAAAAAGAAGAAATGTACAAAGAGAACTGAAAAAAAGTGCAGGTAATATCTGAACTTTAATTAAAAAAACCTATAGTACTTATAACTCGAAAATTCAGAAATTCGCCAATGAAATTTTTGATGACCAACAAAAAAATTGCCCTCCCCAGCTCTACTGAATTGGCGCAACTGCTTGGATTATTAAGTGTTGAAAATAAGCTCATTAACTCTTTCGCGGACACGTCGGCATAAGCCGACACTACGAATGGCTTAAAATTGGACACGTCGGTATATGCCGACATAGAAAAAAAATCGTGTATAAACACGTTGGACATAGGCGACGTCAACTGCATTGGTTTTATATGTAGTAGCATATTGTGTGCCACTGCAGAAGCAATCAGATTTAAGTTAGTGCCACAATTTTTTGTTTTTAGTAAAAATTTAATATTCAATAAACCACAAACTGAAATCAATTATCTGTTTTATAAGACAAATAAATTGTATGTGTCATTCTGCTAACATTTTCTAAATTTCGTGTGTCCGCGAAAGGGATCCAGCCATAGTCACGACTCCTTTTTTAACAAAAAATTTAATTTACCTACATATGTATCTACACCTAGCAATTATATTTTTGAAGATCAAGGTCAACGCATTAAAGCGGCACTCTCGCTAAGCAAGTAATTAAAAATAATTAATAGTTAATTAATTAATAATTAATTCACAGGCCTGATGCAATAATATGTGAAATCCGTTCCTGACTTCAGCTGGCAAGTGGGTCTAACCATATATTTTTTCTAAAATTAGCATTCATCTTTTCTACGTTATTTATATGTATGCATTTTTTTTTGTGAGTTACATACAATCCAAATTTCCACGTGAAATTTTTTAATATTTCACATACTTTTAACAAACTTACCCAAGAATAAGTACGATCTGTTTACACAGGTTTTCTTTTCCAGAAATTCAAAGGCCTGCGTCCAGGGTTTCGATTTGTCACTCAAGGATGAGTCCAAAACTTGCTTATATTTATCGAAATGCTGCTGTACCAACTGGACTGCCATTTTAGTATCTGTTTAAATGGAAATTAAGTTATATTACGATGAAACGATTTTTCCCGTAGAAAAATTTTTCTTTAGTGACAATTAAAAAAAATGATTTTAAGAAAAAAACTTCAGCGTGCCGCGCGTTTGCTTGTGTGTCAACTTTTTTTAACGATTTACGTACCTGTGTATGCTCGGCTTCTCCGACAATTTATGTGATAAAAGTTCAAATATAAAAATAAAACAATCAGTGGATAATCGGCAAAATCACAGGAATTTTTTTTCTACCCAATAATTGGAATGAAAAACAAAGCGGAATACGATAATTGCAAATGTCAGATGTCAAATGAAATGAATTGCACGAAGTTGGCTTCGATTTGAGGACAGCACTGCCAGCTAGAGGTTAAAGCTATTGTACATTTTTTTATATACCTTGTCAACAAAGTAAGACAAATTCTAGTCTATTGACAGCGTTTACACGAGCAAACTCTTCAAAGAAAGTTTCCCTGTCTGTTGGCAAGAAGGGAAAAACGAAAGGGTGGTGTACAGAATTTGTCGTACACGCGAAATCCCTTTCGTTCTATTCTTTAGCTGATATTATGCTTTGAATTTACGTTTGTTGTGGCGGGTTGACGCAGTAATTGCTTTGACAGCGTTTACACGAGGAAACTCTTCAAAGAAAGTTTCCCTGTCTGTAGGCAAGAAGGGAAAAACGAAAGAAGAATTTGTCGTACACGCGAAATCCCTTTCGTTCTATTCGTTAGCTGATATTATGCTTTGAATTTACGTTTGTTGTGGCGGGTTGACGCAGTAATTGCTTTGAAATTTTCTTGCACAAACAAATTCTAGTTTCCGTGTGTAAACGCAAAAGAAATTCACAAAAGAGAATAGACAAGAATTTCTCAGACCGAATTTGCTCGTGTAAACGTTGACTTTGAAATTTTCTTGCACAAACAAATTCTAGTTTCCGTGTGTAAACGCAAAAGAAATTCACAAAAGAGAATAGACAAGAATTTCTCAGACTGAATTTGCTCGTGTAAGCGTTGACATTCTCTTTTGTGAATTTGTTTTGCGTTACACAAGAAAACTAGAATTTTTTTGTGCAAGAAAATGTCAAAGCAATTACTGCATCAACCCACCACAACAAACGTAAATTCAAAGCATAATATTAGCTAAGTCAACGTTTACACGAGCAAATTCAGTCGGAGAAATTCTTGTCTATTCTCTTTTGTGAATTTCTTTTGCGTTTACACACGGAAACTAGAATTTGTTTGTGCAAGAAAATTTCAAAGCAATTACTGCGTCAACCCGACACAACAAAAAAAATTCAAAGCATAAAATTAGCTAAAGAATAGAACGAAAGGGATTTCGCGTGTACGACAAATTCTGTACACCACCCTTTCGTTTTTCCCTTCTTGCCTACAGACAGGGAAACTTTCTTTGAAGAGTTTCCTCGTGTAAACGCTGTCTAACGAATAGAACGAAAGGGTACGACAAATTCTGTACACCACCTTTTCATTTTTCCCTTCTTGCAAACAAACAGGAAAACTTTTTCTCAAGATTTTCCTCGTATAAACGTTGACTTTAAAAAATGCAAAATATTCCACGAAAAATTTTGTTCCCGAGTATTTAATGGATAAGCTTCGTCCAAAAGTAGGATTACTTGACTATATATTTTGATATTTGTCAAACACTTTCAGAGATGATTGTAGATGAGTTTGAAAGCATGTGAGAACCTTAACAGTTAAATCATGGTTACAGTAGTTTTAGGGTCTTCAGAATACAAAAATGCATATATTTTTACTCTATCCAACTATTGTTCAGAAAATTCAAAATAAACAAAATATTTAATATAAACATAACCTCGTTTAACACTAAAATCTTAAAGCAATTATTGAAAATACTGAAAAGATCTTCTAATAATAATTTATATGTAAAGCCCACAACCCATAGAATGTGTCGCTTCAATACGGACAAGAAAATTACCCTTCCAATTTTCCAAACGGAGTAGGCTCATTCTATGAGTTGACTCGATTATTTATGTTTAAAGGGTCAACCAAATAAATTAAAAGGTCCGTAAATCTATAACTCCTTTTATGTGATTCTTTCCACTGTCATCACCTATAAAGATTGAGACAAATGCATTTGAAAGCAAAATAAAGTAAATAACACAAGAATATTGTTATACCTTTTGGATCCTCAGCGATAGATTTTATCAGAGCAGCAATAGGAAACTCCAGAAGTATTGTGAAAAAGAAAGCCACAATATTTGTTAAGAAAAATCCTAATAATACAGCGCCAACCTATGTAATGAAAGTACTTTCAATTAATCTTTAAAACAAACTAATAATAATATATTTACCATCGAAAGTTGATTTATATAAACAGGCTGTCGATAAAAACCACTCATCAATCGTAAGACCACTACGTGCCAAATGAACGATTGGTACGTTATCCTGCCTAATATTCGAAACAATGGCATTTGACAGAATTCATATGCAATCCCTTTGTTTTGAAACATTATTAATAGAAAAGAAGCAAACTAAAATATTAAAATTATACTTATACGAACATCCAAGTTTGAAGCACATTCCTAGCAGTGCAAGGCAACAGATTATTGCCCAGCAGTTTTTGTATAACCCTGCGTATAAAGCAACCCATATAGATGGTTTATTAAAACTATACGATGTAAAAATGGCGCCACTAAACAATAAAGCAAAGGCTGTGGGCAAGATAAGCCACCATAGCAACTTATATTTCAAAAGACTTTTGTATTTATTTAAATTATTGTGTTGGTTTGATTTTATATAAATATCTGCAGCAATAATGCCAAAAAGATAGCCACCAATATTATTGTGAAAAGGTGGATAAGTTTGATAGAAAATTTCCGCATCCTTAAAATAAAGATAGCGGTAGTTCCTGAAAAAAGAAAGATCCAAGCATTCTAACATGTGCACACTAATTTTTTTTTTGGTTAAAATATTTACTTACTCTGGTGTCAAATGATATATAGCGTCAAACTTGAAAAAATAAGTTATAAAAGCAGGAATAAGTACAGAGAGTAGTAATAAGCTCGTATAAATAAATTTTCTTGACTTAGGATATCTGAAAAAGTTTATAAATATTTGTTATTGAAATGATTTGTACAGTACCGCAATTTATATAAGTACATTGTTATCAATATCTGAACAAAAGTAAAAAGTTCAAATAACTGCATATCAGCCGATATATACCATGTTTGATGAGCACACTGAAATAAATAATTTTTGGAGTACTATGTAAATATAGAGCTCTTCAATTGAACTGTTATTAACATCATACATATTGCTATCAAACCGTTTTACTACCCAGCTCAAAAGTATGTTTGCAAGAGCATTTTTGTTTCAAGGTTCATCCATTAGGTTGCCCATGTAAAACATCAAAGTGATTAAAACAAGTCCACAAAACAGACCAACGTAACATTGTATACATGTAAAATACACAACGTCTATACAGTTGGTCCCAGTAATAGTTTTGTCGTTATAATTTTTTTTAAAGACTTTTGCGGTAATTTTATTGGACAAGACATACAGGAATCTTAATGGGGTGAATCCAAATTTTCTTTGTTGGGCCATTTCTCGGAGCTACCGCAAAGCAATGTTGGAAACTGCTTTTAAACCTTAGAGCTTAGCAGCAGGTCTTTGATAGTTCAAAAAGACTTAGCACCTTAGCACACAACTTTCGTAAGTCAAGCATATTCCAAATTCAACTTTCCGCATTTCTTTTCTGCTCAACAATAGACATCAAGTTCTCCTAATGCGAATACGATTGACTTCTCTGTCTGGAATATTTTGAAGACAATACTATAAAATTCGAAAATTTGGACACTCTTAAATCAGCGCTAATCCGCTTTTTTATGCGGCCTGATAAAATTATCAAGGTAAAACGCATAAATTTCGAACAATGAGCCCTTAAAAAATTGCACACATTTTGTCGTTAGAGCAAAATAAAAATGTTGAAAAAAAGTTCTATAGAGCATTTTAAAATAGTAACAGATCAATTGAAGAACTACGTATTAGGGAATGCGAAAAAACTTTTTCAGAGCACCATAGATGCACCCCAGAACTCAGTAAAATTAGTTAATACTTAGAAGTCGCTAGAGTCGCGCAAATCTCGCTATTTTAAAGCAAATCATTTCACACTAACAGGATATTTTGCTTTTTTTTTGTTTACAATAGAGAGAAGTAATCTGTCCATTTCAATTTAACCTCGTTCACTTCTCAATGCGATTCTTACTTTAGAATGAAGGTTGGCGAGCTTTTAATTGTATGTCAAAGCCGGATTCTTGTTATATGTATTTAAATTTTTTTTTACGAGCAAAAAAAGGTCATAAATTTATATTTATATTAACTATTTTAATATTGCTGACCAAAAAAACAAAAAGGTGATCAATTTGTTTAACGACAAAAAATTTAATTTTGTAATATTGGCGACCAAAAAAAAGGTCAACTTTTCCCCAAAAAAATAGCTTCTTACCATTTAAAAAAATTATTTTGTTTTCGGAGTTCCTTGTTTTCAATTTGGCAACCCTGTTTAGAAGATGTGATTTTTTCGATTCATGCAAACTTTATTTTATATGGAGTTAGTAAAGGTCGATTTGACGGAATAAATTATTTCTTTCCGATGTCATATCCCTGTTAGAGATGACTTCAAATTAAGAATTAAACACAAATTCTTTTCGCAATATGAGCGACATTAACGATCTCTTAGTATTAACCAATTTTTATACATGAATAAATAACTTTTTTTATTTTCATTAATTTAACAAATTCCAGAGCGTTAAATAGAATTCTGATAAAGCAGTTTCCAGCATTACTCTACTGTACGTGAAATTTTAAATTGAAGCGTATGTACACTTTTTTCCATTAAATAGTTGTTCACAAAAAATATATTCTTCCACCAATATTCTCGACAAAATATACGTTCTGCTTCGGTCAAGTGACGCCAAAATGGACCATCTTGTAGTCGTGATAAAATAGTAGCATTAAATAAAATTAGTGCACACATCGACGGTACCAATCTACAATAAATAAGAATTTTTTCAGGCTTATAAGAATCTTGTTCTATTACTGTGGAAATAATATCGCCTTTTTCCCTTAGTCAACGTTTACACAAGGAAATTCGGTGAAAGTAATTCTTGTCTACTCTCTTTTGTGAACTTGCTTTGCGTTCACACACACGAAAACTAGAATTCCTTTGTGCTTGAAAATGTCAAAAAAATTACTGCGTCAACCCACCACAACAAACGTAATTTCAAAGCATAATCATGGTAGAATTATATGTACATATAGTTAAATCATGAGCATAGTATGAGCGAACGAACAGAATGAAAACGAATTTCCGATTACGGCAAATTCTGTACACCACCTTTTCGATTTTCCATTCTAGCCTACAAACAGGAAAACTTTTTCTCAAGAGTTTGCTCGTGTAAACGTTGACTTACGAAGAGAGAATCCGTGCTGCCCAGTGTTCCCAGATTTTTTATCCAAAAAAACTGCAAATTCTCAAAAAAAAACTGCACTCTTCCAAAGCGAAGAATTTTTTTAGTAAAATTTATCGTTTTTGGTAGAAAAAAGTTAATGGGCGACTTTTTTGTGTCCTGCAACATTGAAAAATAAAAAAATTTAATTCATAATTTACGATAAAGTTGCCCTTAATTTTCTTAAAAAAGTTGTAATTTATAAAAAACCTGCTCGGTTGTCTTAAAGACTGTATTTGCAGTTAAAATTGTAAATATGGTAACACTGGTGCTGCCACACTTCATAAGTGAAAAGAGAGGCGTTGATAAGTCTGAAAAAAAGTAGAAAAGAGAAGGCACTTTAGTCTACTCACCGTAAATATCTATAGCTAATTATCTTTAGATACACCCATGTACATTGTCGAAATTTTGTCCGTTGACTTATAAGTTGCTTTTCATGAAATTTTGCATTCAAAAGAAATCCGCTCATTACAAAAAAAATTTGTATAATTGCTGTACCATTTTGTAAAATAGAAATCTCTGGACGATGATAAAACTTTTCAAAAAATTCAGGGTTTGCAATTTGTATAGCAATATGAATCATTAGTACGTGAGCAAATATGACTAAAAATATACCAAAAACTCGGAAAGCATTTAAAAATATCAAATCATTTGATGGTGTTTTGTTTGGAGTTGGTTGTGTCAGTTGGTAGTAATTTCGACAAATAGAAAATGTTGTAAGAAATTTATTCACTGCAATTGAATAAAAAAAAATTAAAAGCATTTTAAATAGGAATTTTAAATAGGCCGGGAATGGCTTCTTCTCAATTTGGCAATCCTGTTTCTGTCCCTCTCATACACACTTGCAGCAGCAAGGTGGCAGCCGCCCTGTACACAGTGCGGAAATTTGTTAACGGGATACAGTTTTGAATATGCGTAAAGAAAGTTTGATGACCTTTTTGCTTAGTATATTCTTATTTTTTTATGAAAATTTAAAATTTTAATTTAAAGGCCATAAGCCTAAAAGGAGCATATATTCCAAATATTATGTATCTAGGATGAATGGTTTGGTATGGTTGGTGATTGTAAGATAACTATATATAAACGCAGCTTATATAAAAAACGTTTAATAAAAAAGCACTGAAACAAGGCAAGAATTCATCAAATATTGGGAATTTAAAAATGGGTCTTCATCAAAAATGTATACGAACATTTTCTAAGGTATAACTGCCATCAGTCTACGAAGTAGTTTCGGTAGGGTTCGTTGCAGGCTTCATGTAAGCCGTTTATTACCTTTGAAACGTTTACGTTACGGTTTTATTTTGATCGTAAGTTAAAATCACCACATGGCTGATATTATGTTGTAAGTAAGTAGCTTAATTACCTCTAGTTTGTAAATTTGTTTTGTAAAAATCGTCGTTTTGCATGTTAAGAGGCTGCTTAGTTTTAAGAATATAATCATATATTGTAGAAATAGTATTAAGCAGTCCAATGAATACAAAAATAAAGTACGTCATATAATCCAGAAAATCTATTTACGAAGTAAAAAACAAAATTACTATTAGTAATAAAATAAAGAATAATAATAATTTGCGATGTAAAAATATTTGTGTTGAAGACAAATCATGTAAAAACAGACTTACCATGTTCAAGTGATTTATCCTTAGCATCACAATACTCAATACTTGTAGACAGCGCAAGATGATATTTTCGACGAAAACCATAATTGAGACAACTGTTAACCAAATGGTCGAAATGCACACGTTCATCTGAATCACGCTTATGAACATCAGCATAGTATGCAAGTAACTAAGAATGATTTAAGTTAAATTTTTTAAACATCAGCTTCGATGTTGTTGATACATACATACAGTGCCGGATTTACAAATCAAGGGGCCCATGGGCACAAGAGTGGTGGGGGCCCATCCGGACTGACAAAATGAAACCGAAGTAACCGAATCGACCCTATTGAAGACTCGTTTATGATGGGGGCCCAGGGGCACGTGCCCGTAGTGCCCTTATGTAAATCCGGCACTGTATACATATGTATATATATATAATTCACCTTTGGAAAATTGTGGAAAATTTAAAGTTTGTACAAAATGTATAGAGTTTATTTTGACTGAAAATTAACTTTCAATTGAGCCAGCTGTTTAAAAGTTAGAGTGACACATACGAAAATACGGATTAATAAGGCTTAATGCCGCGAGGTGGCCTTAAACCAATTTCGGTCATTTGTATTCCAAGGACATTTGGACGAATGTGCTACCTGCATACCAAATTTGATGAATTGATATCTCTTCAACTTCACACAACAATGTCAGGTGTCACACACAGCATTTCTTAAGCGACAGTTATCTTTTGAAATTGTTACTAAAAACTTTATTATTTCTATTGAAAATTTATTAATAAACGCTCAGATATATTCCCTTATTTTTAGTTAAAACATAACAAAATGTGAAACGAAGCAAAAGAACGGTCAAAAAAACCCACTAACTGTGCGTGTTTTATTGCCCCGCAAGCTTCTCACACCCTCTTACCAATGAAATCATATTTTTGCAACTAAAGAAGTTACGTGCAACAGGACCCTATGGTTTCTACCCACAGACAGACTGACGTAAATGGTTGGTTAAATACATTTTATTGATATAGTAGTAGGAGCAATAATTTTTTCGAAATAAAGTGCAACGTTACAATGTGTACGGGCAGTTAAAAAATTAACAGTTCTTAATCTTGCTACATACTAAATACTAACCTGCCTATCTTCAATTCTACCTCTATGCAACTGGTCACTGTGAAAGTAACTTAGAGTACGTAGCAGACTTTGACATCTCTCCAAGCAAATTCCAAAAAATAAACGATCATGTCTATAATGACGTTTATGATCCATTGAAAAATTTAGAATTTGTTGCCATAGTAATGATGTTTCATTTGGAGTAATTTCGGCATAAACCATACAATAGATTGGAGATGAATTTGGGTCCATAGTGCCCGTAAGACAAGCATCATAGTCGTCAAACTGGTAAAGTGGCGGCATTTCTTTATAAGCAGTCACTATTAATAAAATTTAAGTTTATTAAGTATCAAAAAATTTTATTCAATATTGTTTGACATAAGGCGTGTTAAGTTTTGAGTGTCTTTAATTTATTTAAACATCAACTATGAATGTTGTAACATAATAGCGAAAATATTGACTGGGTTTTGTAGTACGAACGTAAAATTAACATTTTAATTGAAACATTCTAAGTTAACAGAGAATAAAACTTTTTAGTTTTTAGTGCAAATATCTTACTATTAAATTCACCATATGCACTACTGAAGGCCAAAATTAAATAACAAAAAATTATGTTTGTTGTAAACATGTTAAATATGCAAAATTTGATAGCACTCCTAATAACAAGGACTCCGTTTTTTATTTTAATTTATTTTTCTGTTTTTTTTTTTATGAAACATGCAGTTGATCTAATCTTTAAAATATCACTAGTTTTATATCAGCATTGATAATTGTATTTTCATGATGCTATAAGCTTTCGCATGTCTTGAAGTTATGCATGAGTAGAGATGAAGATTCATATGCAAAAGGTTATAATTTAAAGTGGCTTGTTGTCACGTTAAGAATTTGCATGTGCGTTGGACTTTTTTTTGGAAATTGACTTATTTGATTTGATACACCACTTCAGGGCTGCCAAGTCGCCGATTTTGACGCTGTCAAGCCTTTAATTGCATGATCGAAAGCATCGATCTTATAATGAGCAACGTCGATTTGAGAGCGAACTTCGGGCTTTTGAGCATTGGTAGAAGCCACCTGCAGTATTTGGGGGGAAGATTTGTTCAAGTTGTTGCATGCGCATGCCAGACATGTGACGCATATATTTATATATTTTTCGACGGTACGACTTATTTGCAGGCATAAAATAATAAATAAATATCAACAAAACTTACATACATACGGATAATCGCATGTGTATTTCAATAGATTATTTTTCGACGGTACGACTTATGAAAAAATTCTGAGTAATTCTTAATTTTTGTTGTTTTTACTTTTGAGTCAACCTTTATCTAATAGCTCCACCTAGCGTTCACTAGCTTTACTTATATTGGAATGGCAATGAATGCAGTCACGTGGTGACGAGCCGCATTTGACAGTTCATCGAAGTAAAACTCGATGTGGTAAAGTATGAAAGTGGATACGTAGGCAATAGGTAACTATTAAATATGTATGATAAAATCATAATTAACACTCTGATGAACTGTCAAACGCGGCCTATCGTCATATGAGCGCGTTCATTGGTCTTCGCCATTCCACTATTGCATAGCCAGCCAGCAAGCAAGCAGCATCAGTGCCAACTTCATGTGCATACGTCGACTCGTTTGTTGCTGCAATCTGCAGAGAAAGTGCGAGAGAACGGCAAGACAGAGAACAAGATATGCCAACATTTACGAACCGTCAGAGACACCATTTAACACTTGGAAGTCTGTACGTTCGGTACTATTTTGTAAAGATTTAATTTAAGAATTTATGTGTGAAAGTGTGAGGAATTTTTCTAACATATTTCTTTAGAAAAGCACAATTAAATTGATACAAAAGTGAATAATAATTAATAAGTGGGGAAATGCTTTGTGAGAATAAAAAAAAATGCATTAATTCATAACGAAAAAGTGAAATTACTAATTGGGGCCGCATTTTCATGCAGCGCTGCGCTGCAAACGGAACACGAATACGAAAAAGTGGAAGCGAAAGCAAGCAAAAGAAAATAAAAAAATTCAATTACGGAACGATAAGGCGGCGTGTCAAATAGTTTTAATATCTTTTTCTAAATCGAAAATTTTTTTTCTAAATAAATATAATTGTGATAAAAAAATGAGATTTGGACGAATTTGATGGAAAAGAGACACCTTTTCTTGTATGGTTGGTGTGTGAAAAATGGTGCTTGCAAACGTGTTTCCTCCATGCATGTGTGGTACTACTAGTAATCATCTTATTTTTTTTTAATTTGCTGTTTCTATTTCCGTCGTAAGTTTTCTTCTTGGTTCATTGAGGAAGAAAGATCGACGACGTTGTTAACAGAGTGAAAGGTGTGATTCTAGGTGTTTATGTTGAAGTCTAGTTCCAAATAATGTGAAAAATCTAAGAAAAAAAAATACTTGAAGTCGTATATTGTGGGAAGTGTTGAATGTCAAAGTGACAGACGGCTTAAACGTCAGCATCAGAATTTTAAACGGTGCGATTCGCAGTAAACGTGGGCGCGAAAGAGAGAGTGCTTTGAAAGAAAAACGTTATCTTCGCCTGGACTTTCTTTTTATTCGTATTGTGGCAGGGCAGCAGGAGAAATGTGTTATTTGAGTGCATGCGTTTGTGGGTGTTGTAGATAGAGATGAGCAAGATATCGATACCGGTATCAGAAACAAATATTTCCATTTCCAAGTGACTGTTGGCACTTAAAAGTGACAAGACGCCACTTGGTGATATCGTGAAATATTTTCATTTGGTTACTACTTTTTTCGGAGACACGATTCAGTATTAAAGGCATCAGTCAATTGGGCTATTTTATAATAGACGTTGTTTCAGGTGCAATAAAGCTATGTTTGATAAATACATTTAAATGATTGTGATAACAATTTTTAATCAGCGGCTTTGAGAGCTGTTAAAATATTGATTACTTCAACATTACTTCAATTTTTAATCAGCGGCTTTGAGAGCTGTTAAAATATTGATTACTTCAACCTGTAAGACACCAGTTAGTAAAATTCTACATCATCTGTCATAAAGATAGCAATTCGGTATACAGAGCCTTCGGGAGAAAACTGACGGAAATTTTTGCTTGTGAATGTTTATCTCTTGCACTTCATGTCTTAGTCAAGCTTATCTCTAGTGTTTTGGGGTCTCATGATTCACCAAACCCAAGTGCTGCTATCTAATAGTAGAGTTATCTAAGTGGACGGTGCACATGAAGCAATTACGAGTATTTTTCGGCACCTACTGTTTAATTTTTGACATGAATGAGAAGGGCATCTGCTCTAATTAAGGCTCCGAAAGCGAAAACCCGCCAATCAACCTAACATTTTTCACGGAGCTTATTTTAAGTATAAACTTTACCCTTAAAGTAATTTTGGCGACTGATGCGATATAGCCTTTATAGCCACTTTATAACCTTTATAATCACTCTAATTGTGGGAAGCTCTAATGTAATGGGGATAATTTTTGACGTAAGCATCACCTTGATTTATACGAGTTTATGATCAACTCAATAGTTTTTTTTTTAAAACGGTTCTAAGATGCTGTATTAACATAGATCTATAATATTTAAATTTGTGCCATGAGAAACTATGAACCTAATAATATAATTTCGTTAGGAAACACACATAGATGCGAATAATGCTATTAGCTTAAATTGTTTTTTTTTTTTATTTAAAGCTAAATAGCTAAGATTGCTAATAGCTGTAGTAGCTAAACACTGTTTGCAAATCCCTGCAAAGTAATTTATAAAACTTTCTTATTCATACATGTGTTCGTTTTTCGACTAATCAAAATTTAAAAGCACCATATTTAAGAACCTAGCGAAGTGTAGACATTTTTCGACTTTTATGTAAATTTAATGTAATTTTCAAGATTTTGAACGCAAACTCAAGGAATTGTGTAATAAAACCTTTACATTTGTTTCAAAAACGACCGGATCGTATTCGGCTCGTTTGTGTAACGCGTTTTAAAAAATTGTTATCACGTTTTTTTTTTGACTAGATTTGTCTGACGTCAACTGCGTCAGAGTGCCTCTACAGGAAGCCCTTGTGATAGCTATAACTGTGTTTCCTTTTAACTTTCTTAACTAAGATATTTTATTAAATAAAACTAATCTTTAACACAAAAATACTTTCATCGCTTGAAGAAAATGAAATTATGTAGCTGCTTACTTTGGTCGCTTGCATTCTGTCTATTTCATTTTTTAACAACTGTTTGATGATCAATTTTTGAAATAAGATAAAACTTAACTCTGACATCTAGTCATTCACAATAGTACAGCATAACGAAACTAGTATTGCAGAAACCTAGCTCCATATTGTTTTTGTTTGGCGTTTGATTGATTACCTATCAAAATGGGTTCATGCTTCCCGGACTCCGTAGTTTTGCTGAATTTGTGTTTTTATTATAGTTACTGACTATTTTTTAAAAAAAATTATTAGAAACAATATACATGCTTATATATGTGTAATAGGAAACAAACAGTTTTGCCTGTGTTTTATAACAATAACAAATAGTATTTAGAAATTATTAAACAAAATGATTATTATTTATTAATAGATCTAATTTGTATTTTTTGCAACAAGCTCATTAAGAGTTAAATTAAAATGTTTTTTAATTCTTTTAAGAAGAAGACACGCCAAGTTTCCAAACTGGATTTAACTACGGTACCAACTATATAGGCCGGATTTTTGGATTTTACAGTACAGTAAGTTATAAAAATTGTTGATTAAGTCTTTCACATTTTATTTGTATTTCAAATTTATATTAAACTGCTTATCTTATATTCGCATATCGTTACGTGTTAAAAAGCAAAGCCACAATTAGATTTAGATTATGATTTGACTAATAATGCGTGTGTTCTTTATTTGTTTCTTAAGTTTTCTTTAATTTAATTATTCTGTGTTGGTTTTTAGATATCTCTGAAATATGTTTTTGTACTGTATATATCTTTTTGTTTTGGAAAATATTCTACTATATTTTTTTTAAGGAAAACTTTAAAATAGGAAAATAGTTGGTTTTTTTTTAAAGACCGAGATCAAATCCCATTTTTTTTTTTTTGTAAACAATTCCTCTCCAAGATAACTATCGATATTTTAGGAAACAGAAAACTTGTGCCCATTTTTCATGATTGATTTGTATATGACGGGTCCATTTCTAAATTTTTTTCTAATGATTGAAAGAAATTTGTAAAATATCAGTAATTTTTCAAATCACTCAAAGTCGTATATTTTTGAACTTCGCAGTTTTTGATTCGAAAAACAAATGCTATATGTGTACATACAAATTATATCGCACACATTCTACTAAAGAGGCACTACTCAAAATTTTGGAATTTTCAGAAAACGCAAAAAGCTGTTTTGGAGCTTGTGAACTATTTTGCAGAAATAATGTATGGATTATTTAGAAGGAGTTTCTAACACAATATGGTTTGAAGCCACTCGTGAAGGTTTTCTTTTAAAACCCGACAGAACTAAAAATAGGACACATTTGCGTATTACAACATAATTTCCATTGCAACTTGACATAACTGTTTTTTGACAGCAAAATACAGCGTAAAATTATCTTATCTCTGGATATGTGTATGATGAACAGTTTTAACAAGAAAACTCGAAAGTGACAAATTTTGAGTTGTGCCTCTTTAGTATAGTGTGTACATATGGTAAGCAAATTGTTCATAGAAACGTGTTACCGCTTTACTTTTATAGAAAAATCGTAGATTTCAATTACGAAATTCCTGTTCCCCTAAATTTCCCATCAAAATGATTTGTTGATTGGACTATTATTTTGAAATTTAAATTAAATTATTATTATAAAAGGAAAGAACGATTTTTCATCGTAGAACTTTACTGAAGCACATTCAAGCTAACTTTAAAATAAAGAATGCACTCTTGAATTTTTCACTCTCTCGATTTCATTGATCATGTACTAACTTAGTTGACCAGCATGCGGTTTTCCATTCTCTGCAAGCTTATAAGTACATACATATGCCGTACATACAAATATTCATATCTATCTAAAAATCGAAATAAAAAAGAAAATACGTATAAAAAGTAGCCGGCAAATTGTATCAAATGCGCTTGTGTATAAGAATATTATATACTTATGTAGTATGTTTTAATTTTTATAGTACTCAATGTGTATGCGTTGACCCTAAAAGACTTGTAAAGCACATGTTATTAAATATATATTAATGTCGTTTACAATGAATGAATAAATTTTATATTTTTTACCAATTTAAATTTTACCAAAATACATAATTTTATCTTTGAGCTTTTCAATAAAAATGAAGAAATACAAAGAGCACAATAAAACAGAAGCAAATGATTTTGTGGACGTGTCCAATTCTAGTTTTGAATACTACAAAAAAAAAGATTTGCTGTAGAACCATTTTTTTATTGACTTTGTAGTAGTGGTATTCTTTTGCAAAGGCAAGTTAAGTAAAAGAGAGCATACGTATAAGATAAGAAAATGTAATAATATGCTTAAAATTCGTGTTTTAACACCAGACAAAAAGAAAGAAATCAACAATAACAACAAATTTAGGAAAGAGAAAGTAAAAGAGAATTGTTGACGTTGAATGTTTTGTTAATCGGCGGCTATATATAACACAGTTAATAAATAAGAAATATAAAAAAGCAAATTAAGCACCACATATATTGGGATGTTTCAACATGATCGCCTGTGTCCATTTTAAATTTAAATAGGAATGACGGGACCTAAAGTTTTAATGCCGGCTCCAAACGGCACAAATTGAGGCGTTTTCATATCATACTATGCTTTTGAAGTATTGGCAGTTATTAAATTTAAATAAATGTCATTAACACGCTAGAATTTAAGAACTCATTCATCAACAGACGTTATTTCCCTGAAACCAGGTCATAGTTTTAGCTGCAACCATAGTCAACGGTTAGTCGCTCTCAAGACTGTTTTAAAGCCTTGGACAATGAATCAATTTAGTCTTAGGTCGTGGACTCTTCAGTAAGACTCGGGATTGTTATATAGGGTGCTCTTCACGCCAAACTTAAGACGTTCAGGTCAAATCGCTCGTCCAACGCATATGGCTGTAAATATATGTAGCTTAAGCGAATTCGCACTTTATTTCTACTCAACAATTCTTTTAATGTGCGTTTAATAAACTTTTTAATTTATGCTCTTTTGGTGGCTAAAATCTGCTCTAAAATATCCATGTGAGAGACCTCAAATCTAAGATTTTACGTATTTTTCCGTTCCCAATAAAACTTTATTGATACCTGGATTTTTACTACACTTTTGCGTTTTTTTTGAACTTTTTTTCGAAAGACTAACTTAAGTTTTAGTTATTATTTTTAAACAGAGAATAATAAAAATATTATCTTACATGTAAAAATACAAACTTATTTGTAAAAATACAAACTTATTGTAAATATACACACTTATTTGTAAAAACACAATTTTTTTTTAAAAATACAATCTTAAATGAAAAAGTCAAATCTTATTTGTCTAGATTTTACTTGTGAAAGTAAAAAAAAAACATTGATTCTTGTATAGACCTTTTACATTTAACTCCCTTACTCGTACTCATTCTCATACATCTTTGATGCTAACATTTTAAGTTATGCGCTTTGGTGATGTCACTATTAGGTGACATAGTGGCAGCAACTGTTGCTCTGGTGAAATAGTGGTGGCAATACAAGTTAATTGCATACATAAGCAGCAGCATCACTATCAGCATCAGTAGCATCGCAATCAACAATTCATTTCATTAATAAATTCTAATAGTATAATAGTATTTTTCTTCACAGTTACATCGTAGGTTTTATATGACTGTTTAATATTTGTGTGTTTCTGTTGTAGTTGTTGTCTTAAATATTTCCATATACATACATATGTATGATGTACTTGCGCTCGTTGAGACAACAATCCAGCATGATGGCTTTTCCGTTTGTGTTAGTTTTAAAATTAGATTTTCCTCATTTGCGTTGATCCGACTTGCTGACTGGTTGTTTGGCTGGCTTACTTTCTCTTGCTCTTTCTCTTTTTCCTTTCATATCTCTTATCAAGTGTTATCACATTTTTGCGTTATCAGTTAAAGTTTTGTAATACAAATACTCGTACGTCGTTGAATAAATTTGTAAACATATATTTTGCCATTTTGTAAAGTAGTTTCAAAGTATTTCACATATTAAAAAAATAATGTCGCAACGATTTGGTTGACTGGAAATAAAGATTAGAGTGCTTACACGAAAATGGAACATATGTATATGTATATGAAATGATTGACTAACATAGTTCAAAAGATACATATGTTTTAAATAATGCAATTTTTAAATATTACATTTATAAATTACTAAGAATTACTGAATCGAAAAATTAATTTATCTAAAATCCAAACCATTATTTATGCTTCAGCTGCGTTTTATTTAAATAATCGCATACTCCTCCACGGCACACCTATGACGAATTGGTCTATGCGTACTTTTGGCAATCTTTGTATCTTGGAAACGTCATGTCTTGGCAAGCTTATTATCTGAAAAATTTAGAAATTTTATTGCAAATTACACATGAAAATTCTCTCATTTCAGATTGCTAAATAATTAGGGTTTTTAGAGCCGGGGCCAATGTCAGTAGGATTTTTTAAGATCAAATTCCCTAATATTTTTTAACAAGTAGTGTCTGAGATATCAATTTTTTAGTGAACTGGACTTTTGTGCCCATTTTTCACGAGGAAGGGGAAGGCAATGTTTAAAGCGTGAAAAAAATGATTCGGTAAATCAAAATATTTACAGCGAGTTCTTAAGGATCATATGGCTTACAGTCTATATTTTCGTAACTACTTCGGGCTTTGATGTGCACTGTGTACGGAACTAATTTTGATGCCTTCACCTTTAATTGGAACTGCAACAAACCAAATTAACATTTCAATAATCTTGCATGGAAGATATTAAGGATCAAAAATGATTTTTGAGATATCTTCTATAAAATACTAAAAAAAAGTACATATTAAAAACTTTAGAAGCTTTTGCATAATCTAAAAGAATATTTCAGCCATCTACTCGTACAAATATTAATGAATTCTGGCATCAGAGTGATTTTGAATTTATTGGGCACCACCTTAACCTTTCATGGAAGTTAAAATTTTTGCACGCTTGTAGCTACATTTATGTATGACTTAAGTTTTTCGATGAGTTTATGCCTCTTTTTTTTCTACCCGCGTAGGGCCAGTTTTATTATCGATTTCTACAATTTTCGTTTATTTTTATGCACTATATATATAACAACTCCTAAAAAAGTGGCATGAGGTATTTAGTAAAACTAAAAAAAATAAACCTAACTAAATAAAATTATATAGCAATTTTCAATGCTCTTTTCATATCAGCAGTATTTCATGCGTTCATGCTATCGTCATGGCTTATCAGACGAAAATGTCGTGGCCCTAAACCTGATAAGTTAGCAACAAACTTTGTATATGCTTCAAAGATAATAAATTCTAATATTAATTTAAAAATTTAGTAAAAATGTATTATCATTCTGATTAAACTTTTTTTTTTCTATTTTCTTATAGTGTTACTGTAACGACTTGGAACGAAAAAGGACTCTTCTATTTTTTTTAAGTAATGCAAGCAGCAGTGATGGAAGAATCAAATGGTTAGTTTTTTAAAACTTCAAGCTTAAATTTTATTCTTATAAATATGGTATTGTTTAATTTAGCAATTAACGTTGAACAACCAACCTCAACCTTCAACATCACCACCGACAATCAAGATCAAGCTCAAATTGCCAATGAGCAGCCTTCAAGCCCAGTATCTGTAGCTACGCCAACTAGCACTAGCAGTGGTCCAACATCTAACGCCACACCTGCTTTTAGCTATGATGATTTATTTCCGGCTTTGCCACAAAATACTTCTGCTCCTATGAGTACCGCCAACGCGCCATCCTTGAGCATGCGTGTTAACAGCACGCAAATAACTAATGTAAGTAAACATAAATAATAACCAGGTTTACTATATATAAATGTGTTCAAGTTTTTTACCATATCCATGTATAAATACAGGTATTTCATTTTGTAATGAAGTAAACATAATATATTGGTTGGGATTGGTTTTTTATAGCTTTACAATCTTTAATTTAATTTAAGCGTTAGTTTTTATAAAAAAGAATATGAAAAGTATTAATTACGTTATATGTTAATTCATTATTCTTTAGGTTTTACGCGTACCATGTGAGGAAAGAAAATCTACTGAGTCGGAAAAATTCGGTGAAGGAGAGTCAAAACGTATCTGCCAGCAAATTATGAAAGACACTGGTGCACAAATTGAAATTGCAAGCGCCAAAGATCAATCGTTGACATTCTTGATTAAGGGCAAGCAAAGCGAGCTGTTAGATGCACGACGAAAGATTCTTATGAGTTTCTCAACCCAAGCTAGCAAGTCGATTTCAATTCCTAAAGAACATCATCGTATAATTTTGGGTAAACGTGCCGAACGCTTGCGTGTAATTGAACGTACTACCGCAACTCGTATCACTATTCCTAATCAGAATGATGAAAGTGAAGTTATTTCGATTTCTGGCACCAAAGAAGGCATTGAGAAGGCTGAACAAGAGATACGTAGTCTTTCTACAGAGCAGTATAAGAAATCATCAGATCGCACCTCAGTGCCGAAAATATATCATCCCTTTATTGTCGGTCCATACAGTGAAAATCTAAATAAGATCCAAGAGGAAACTGGCGCTAAGGTAAATGTACCACCTCAATCGGTGCAAAAGGATGAAATAATAATTTCTGGTGAGAAAGATGCTGTTGCTGCCGCAAAAGCTAAAGTTGAGGCCATCTACAAAGAGATGGAAAAGAAATGTTCAACCGTTAGTGTTGAAGTAGCCAAGGCACAACATCGTTATGTCATCGGACCCAAGGGATCAACAATTGCTGAAATTCTTCAGCTTACTGGAGTCTCGGTAGAAATGCCACCCTCAGATTCGCCATTGGAAACCATAACACTGCGTGGTCCTCAAGTTGCGCTTGGTAATGCGCTTACTACAGTTTATGAAAAGGCCAACTCTGTGAAATCGTTGGAAATTGATGCACCCCAATGGATTCACAAGTACGTGATTGGACGCAAAGGCGCCAATATGAAACAACTGGAGGAGGAATGTCCCGGCGTGAATGTCAATTGCTTGGATGATAAGATTAAACTTGAGGGCGACCCAGAGAGAGTGGATAAAGCCGTTGCCTATTTGAATGACATTATAAGCAACTATCAAAACAACTACACCTACGTTGTTATGACTGTGAATCCGTCATTCTACAAGCATATAATTGGCAAATCAGGCGCTAATGTTAATCGGCTTAAGGATGAGCTCAAAGTTAATATTAATATCGAAGAACGCGAAGGTCAAAATAATATCCGCATTGAGGGGCCAAAAGAGGGTGTGAAACAGGCCCAGCTTGAATTACAAGAAAAAATCGACAAACTGGAAAATGAAAAATCAAAGGACGTAATCATTGATCGTCGCCTACATCGCTCAATCATTGGTGCCAAGGGTGAGAAGATTCGTGAAATCAAAGATCGCTATCGTCAAGTTACAATCACTATACCCACACCACAAGACAATACCGATATTGTGAAGTTGCGCGGTCCTAAGGAAGATGTTGATAAGTGCCACAAAGATTTACTGAAAATAGTCAAGGAACTACAGGAGTCATCACATATGATAGAGGTACCCATTTTTAAGCAGTTCCATAAATTTGTTATTGGTAAGGGAGGTGCCAACATTAAGAAGATACGCGACGAGACCCAAACCAAAATTGATCTACCAGCGGAAGGTGACACTAATGATTTGATCATTATCACGGGTAAAAAAGAAAATGTACTCGAGGCTAAGGAGCGCATACAGAAGATCCAAAATGAACTATCAGAAATTGTAACGGAAGAAGTTCCGATTCCTCCTAAGTACTATAACTCAATTATTGGCACTGGTGGCAAGCTAATATCAGCTATTATGGAAGAATGTGGGGGTGTTTCCGTCAAGTTTCCTACTACTGACTCTAAGAGCGATAAAGTCACCATACGTGGTCCAAAAGATGATGTAGAAAAGGCCAAGTTACAATTGCTGGAACTCGCAAATGAACGTCAACTGGCTTCCTTCACCGCAGAGGTACGTGCCAAACAACAGCATCATAAATTCTTAATTGGAAAGAATGGCGCTTCCATTCGCAAAATACGTGATGCTACTGGTGCACGCATTATTTTTCCCTCCAATGAAGATGAGGACAAAGAAGTGATTACAATTATTGGCAAAGAAGAAAATGTAAAAGCTGCCAAGGAACAGCTTGAGGCTGTTATTAAGGATATTGATCAAGTTACCGAAGGTGAAATTGTGGTTGATTCCAAACATTATAAGCACTTTGTGGCCAAGCGCGGAGAAATTTTGCATCGCATTTCAGAGGAATGCGGAGGTGTCATGATTTCGTTCCCACGTCCTGGGGTGGAGTCTGACAAAGTCACACTTAAAGGTAATTATTATTTGTTCTTTACTTTAATTAAGGATATTTGCACAGAAGAAAACTTGATGAGAAACTTGAAATTATGTTTTGTATGGGACCCGATTTGGGCGTTATTTGATATTTTAAATATAAAAATGATAAATATTTATATAATACATATCATGAATCAAAACTTGATATAAATTTTAACTGCAGGTGCCAAGGATTGTATTGAGGCTGCAAAACAACGAATTGCTGAAATTGTTGCCGATCTGGAGGCACAAGTTACAATCGAGGTAGTCATTTCACAACGACTTCACCGTACTATAATGGGTGCACGTGGCTCTAAAGTGCAACAGGTTACATCGGAATTTGATGTACAAATTAAATTTCCTGATCGTGATGCCACCGAACTCGTCGAAGGTATGTTTAATGGCGGCACTAATGACAACGGTGCCGATGAAAGCAACACTGAAGAGCCTGTCCGTCAATGCGATGTTATACGAATCACTGGTCGCATTGAAAAATGTAATGCTGCAAAGCAGGCCCTGATCGATCTTATTCCTATTTCGGAAGAAATCGATGTTCCTTATGATCTACATCGCACGATCATTGGTCCCAAAGGTGCAAATGTGCGCCAATTTATGTCAACACATGATGTACACATCGAATTGCCACCAAGTGGAACGAAATCAGATGCAATAAAAGTAACTGGTACACCTGCACACGTGGCAGATGCCAAGGCAGCATTACAAAATATGGTCGAGGACTATGAAGCTGATCGGGCTGATCGTGAATTGCGCTCTTATGTACTTCAAATCGATGTTGATCCCGAGTTTCATTCAAAATTAATCGGACGACGTGGCGCTGTTATTAATAAACTGCGTGCGGACCACGATGTTAATATTTCGCTACCAAATCGTGACAATGAAAATCAACGCATAATCACGATCACCGGTTATCAGGCTAAGGCGGAATCTGCACGTGATGCCATAATGGAGATAGTAGGTGATCTGCAGGATTTGCATCGCGAAGTGATCGAAGTAGATTCGCGTGCGCACTCGCATATTATTGGACATCGTGGACGCAATATTCGCAACATCATTAATGATCATAAGGTAAGTTATATTAAGCTGTAACCCAGAGTCGTAATAAAATTCACATTTTTCTTATGAACTTATAAGTTCAAATATTAAATAAATTAATGTTGGAAATTTGAGATTATTGCATTACGGAAATAACTAAATTGACCTAATTAAAACATGCTTAAAAACAATGGAATATGTATTACAACTCTGTAATCCGCGAATTGAAATTTCAAGAAAAATAATAAATTACTAAAAATAAACAGGTTGACATTAAGTTCCCATCTTCTGATGAGTCACAAACAAATCGTAATGCAGTCACAATAATCGGCAAAGAGGAGGATGTCGAAAATGTCAAAGAGCTGATACTGAGCATGGCTGATGAATACATTCACGATTTCTTGGACCAAAGGCCACCTTCACCACAACAGCAAACTGTAGGTGCCTTCCTGGCAGGTGGTGGTGGTGGTGGTGGTGGTGGTGGTGGTGGTAGTAGCAGCGGTGCAGAAAATGGTTTCGTTATCAAGGATGCTCCATGGGAGAAATCAAATGCGAATACCGCTGCGCCAAATACTCAGTCGCAAGAAGACTTTCCAGATTTTGCTGCTGGAGGTGGTGGTAACGCTTCGCCAATGACATCGGCTTGGGGTCCTAAGAACTAAGAAGTAAAAAAAAAATTGAAAATTTAAAAAGTTCAACAAAAAACACATTTGTACATGCTTTACAAAATGAAATAGGTGTCAAAATTTAGGTTGTGTAATGGTAAACTTAGAGCACTAATGAAAAATTATTTTAAAAGACAGTTTTTTTGAAGCATTTATATAATTAATCAAAAAAAAAATTAATCGAACGCCTCCGCTCACTTACCGTTGTTACCAATACTCAATTCTTTTTGATAAAATTAAATTTTTGACACCTAAAGTTTGCTCAGTTTATCACAACAGCATGTTCTAAAAAAGCCAACTAACTTTAATGGAAGAGACACTTTTTATAACAATCTATTAATTAGTTTAACACTGTTTAAGTTTTAACTTCATGTTTAAATATATACATATATTTCTATGTATATGTGTATATATCGCATAAATTTTTAATTAAATACAAAAACGTAAAAACAAATAAGAAGTATAACTAGCAAAGTGCGTTCGGTTGTTTCTCCAATGTTTAATAAAATAATTAAAATATTTTGGATTTAGATTTTAATCTCACTTTAACAAAATAAAAACAGCTTTCTTTCTAATTAAATTTTCTGGATGCCTTTTTAAAAGTCGTTGTCAAAAGTGCTGTTTCTCTTAAGATATATGATATATTTCTTACTGCTTATAAGTATAATTTTTATATTTTTGCCTGTTAAATGTTTGATTTTTTTTTTGAATTACTTATACATATATAAAATCATTAATTTCTGTTTAAAATTTAAATTATAAATTTATTAAATACCTACATATGAAATAAATATATGTATGTATTACGTATTCATTTTAAATATTATATGTAATATTACACAACAGTAACATAAAAAGTACATTGAAAAGTGTCGTGTCGTATTAAAACCATTAACTTCTTACCAACAATTTTGTTTTTTAGTTTTCTTTTTACGAATTCCTTGGTATTTGCATATATTAAAAATATGTTTTTTGTGCAATTTATTTTCTTTGGTTTATTATATTTGAGCAATCGTTTAAACTGATTTTATCTTACAACTTATACATGTTTTTTTTTTCAATTAAAAACAATTTATTAAATTAATTATAAAATAAAAAGAATTATGCAAAAAAATTTTTACAATATTTATAAATATATTATAAAAACAAAGAAGAGTAAATAAAATTAATGAATGAAATTTATATACTACGTTTAAAATGATAATAAAATTAAGTTTAAAAAAAACCAATAAAAATATTTAAAAAAATTAACAATTTTCTTTTGTTTTTATTTTTAAATAAATATTTTTTTAGTTTTTGATCTTCCATTTAGAAAACAAAGAGCTAATTCCACCTGAATTTATTTACTTATTCTGTTCGTTAGTCATTTTACTACACAAATACAATCTTAGAATTTTTTTTAATCATTAGAATAAACTAGACTAGAATTTTTAAAATCTTTCACTTATATGATCTGGGCTGTATGCATAAAAACGTTGGCGGCGCACATATTCGATAATTTTGAGATTTAGTATACCATATGTCCAAAAGCTTTTGCTAGTTTAAAACTTGGATAAAAATGACTATGAATATGCGGCTATGCACTTAACTTACTAATGTTAAAGCTTCTTCTAGAATAACGTCTTTATGCATAAATGCCTGACTATTCCTAAACTATATATTTTTATTACTGTTTCAAAAGCTCTTATCATGAACACTAAATTTGAAGCAAAAATAAAAAAATAAGATATCCAAATCTGATGTAAATTTATGAGCATATAAAGATATACCACGTTATAATGTATGTAAAATAAAATATTTGAAAATATATTTTCCTATACTCAAAAGTAAGATGCATTAGAGTAATATAAAAGTAATGAAGGACATAAAAATAGTATTAAGTTCTTAAATGAATAAAATAAAAATAGTATTAGTTATTTGGAGCGAAAGTTCTTTTGTCATTAATTTAATGTTGGCTCATTTTATGGGCGTTTTGAAATGTCTTTTTGGCGATTTTGCCTGCAGCCTCTCGAAATAAATTACCACAGAAAATATAATTTTTCTAAATTTACAATCTTGAATTAAAGAACTTTAAAACAACGTAGAAATTAACAATTAATAATTGTAATTGAATATTTTTAAGATTTTTATTTTTTGTTTTTTACCAGAATACTTTAAAATTAAAAAATAAATATTTAATATAGTAAAACGCCATAATTAATTAAGAATTGAAAATGTGTTTCTCTTAAAACGAGCATAGAAAGATTACACAGACACCTATAGTAAGGGTATCAATTTAAAAAATTTATAAACTATGCTAGTGGTATGTAAAAATTATATTTTCTAAATATGATAATTCTTCTAAATTTTCTATTTTAAAAACAACTTTTCCGAAAAATAGAGTAATTAACATTATAACCATATTAAAAACACTACACGGTTCTTTCAGATGAAAGACTTGGGTACACAATTTCAATATACTTGTCATACATAGTCTACCCTAGCATAATTGTATTAACCATAGGATACCACCGCTGGCAAAATTTGGAAACAAATTTTCATTTGAGTTCGTTGATTTGTTAAAAATCGAATAAATATGTCCTCTTATCAGCAAAAACATGAAACGGAAAAAAAATAAATTTAAAGCTATTTCGTCTGCGATTTGTGATTTTAGGATCTTTATTTTATAAAAAATGCGGCATGAGGGCGCCAAATCCGCCCCTGATTTTATAACATATATGTAATTAAAAATAATTCCAAATCATAGAATCAACTAGAAACTCTAGAGAAATATCCTACACGTAAAAGTAAAAAATATGTGTACTGATTCGACTTACCTAAACGCTACAAACAAGCTGGTCTACTTTCGTCGGCAACGCAAGGTCTAGTTAACACATTTATTTTCCAAAGAAATCACACGAGTTGTGGCAGGAAGAGGTCGCAATCGAACGAAGTTGACTGCTATTTAGACCGTGATTAGAACTTACCTTTCTCCCACTTTGTTTTTTTTTAGTTATGCCAGTTTCGAAGTAAGTGAGCGATAGATACCTTATATTCCCAGACTAACATTTTCAAGAGAGTAAAAAATGTTGTTCACTATCAAAGTTGGTGATTATAAGATTTTGCTGAATTATAACTTTGGGTAGGTATCCTGCCAAACAGTATCAAAAAAGATACTGATAATTCCCAAACTTTTTGCTTTTTTAAATCGTAGTGAAAATCGAAATAATATAACGTATTTATCATAGCCACAACAAAACAATAATTTTGTAAGATAAATCATTAAAACTGAAAAGTTTTCCTTCGAAAAACTCTTTAGCAAAAACTCACACGCAAAATGTAAAATAGACTCATCTCCATCAACGTTTTGTCTTGCTCGATTTTGACAACTCACGGTGAAGAAAATAAAAGAGAAAGTGGCAACATGTGGCATCGCTGTAACCATGTTAATTGAATCATGGAAATTAACGAAAAGATGACATTAGATGTTTGAGCGAAATGCGGATAGCGCGTTAATATGAAAAAAAATAAAAATTTACTCGTTACTCAATTGTCAAGTGAAGCGAGTGCAGTTAGGAAGGGAAAAAAATACGAATACCAGGTCTACTGCAAATTGGTGAAACTAAACACGAAACTGATTTATAAATCTATTTAATTATTGCAAAAGCATTTGGATTTGCTTGTTTACTAAAGAATAATAAAGAATGGATGACCGTAAGTGTTGAATATATTTTTTTCAGTTTGTTGCATGATGTAGAATTTATTGTTATATATCCTAAAATTTATCTAGAATTTAAAGATTTAAATTAGATGCAATGCATGATTATTTTTTTTTTAATTTAAGCTCCATAGTGAGTCACTGCAAAATCATTTGGTGGCGACGCTGCCTCCGTCGTTGCCGTTTGTACAATAAATAGCATGCGGTCAACCAACATGGAATGAAGAAGTCTCATGTTTCATTTCTATATGGTTTGACTGCGCCTTTAAGAGAGGGGGGTGTGCAAAAAATATTGCATCCTTATAACTTAATTATTTGGTAAAAATACTAACGGTTCCACTTAAAGTTGTTTAACTTTTTTATATCTAAAAACTTTTCTTAAGTCACTAATAAAATTAAATTTTTTGTCAAACCTCAAATGAAAAATGAGTGAAAACTACGTGGCATCGCATTGTCGTTGTTTTCTTTGTCGTCGCTGATAATATTCCATAATAGGAGGCGTCATTTGATTACTTCTGCTTCATTGCTTTCGTCGAGCCGGTCAACGTATTGCTTATTTTCAGTTTTAGGTTTAATTGCAGTTGGACAGCATACTCATGGGAAGCTCATAGTTGTATCTTATTCCTGTACAAATGTAGTTCGTTTATCCTACTAAAATAGAAAATTATATTTATGTCTTTCCATACTCTTTACTTTCCCACCTTTTATCACCAGTTAACTTTTCACATTAATTTTTGTTATTGTTCTACTGAAACAAGTAGTTTGGTCACTTGTGCTGTACTTTGTATGAAGTTGCAACACATGGCACGTGCCACTATAGAAAAGGTCAATTTTATTGCTAATTATTTTCTAATCTCTTTCTTATTTCATTACAATTAAAAAATACATTTTCATTATATTTTTTAACATATAAAGTTAATTTGTCCAAAATGCCTAACGGTAAGTCCAACTTTTTAAAACTGCAGGAGCTTCCAGGTCGAGCAAAATGGCGTGCGATAAAGTCGATAGAGGCTATATGTATCGTTTCCACTATTGACTATATTGGAAACAGGCGCACATGCGAGAAGCTTGTCTTTTTTCTCAACCTCTTACAAGTCATCTTTCAAGACCTATGCATTTTGCATTGCAACAGAGCTCAGAACAAAGTTTATTTGTTTTTATTTATTTATTCTCTTAACTAACTTTTTGTTGACAACTTTATTAGTAGATTACCCCACATATATACCGGCACAATTACTACATTCATTCCACTTCCATCTTTGTTTGTGTTCAAACTTTTCTTATGAACCAAGACAATGACCTTATTTACATTTGTAAGTGTTACACTCTTAGCTTTGGCTTGGACTTTTTGTTTGCCTTCCTTAAAACGAAAAAATAGTATCTCACCTGAGGCTAAGGAGGTATTTGTTTTGGTTACTACAATTAAGAAAGTTTCCAAATATAAGCTATTAACACTATAAGGGTCACATGATTTTATGCTTTAAGTAAACCAGCATTCACCAAAACTTTCCCATCAAATGCTTTAAGGATCTCTCTTTCCAATGATCGATACGATTTCGTTCATTGCTTTCTATTTCCTGTTTCGAGAATTCAAACGAAGCTAGCACAGATTTTAAGAAAAACATGAAAAGATATGTTTACAATTCAAAAAGTTTGCCAACATACATATTTTCATTTAAAAAAAAATATTTATTTTATTGACAAAGGGAAAACACCATATGTATATGTAATAAGATTTACATTTTTTTTACAATTTGTTTAGCATGGTGTGGTGTGGTGTGGTTTGCTTGAATTTCAATTCAATTAAAGTTTTTGGTTTTCGAATTCATTTTCTCAGCTGGATACTTAAAACTTATTTAGATCGTATTTTAATTTCATTAAAAAGCGCACCTACTAATTTTGATAGTAAAGTTCTAAGTAGTTAGAACGCCAGTTTATTCAAAACTAACAATATAACTTCACATTAGCTATAAATTTTAATTTATTGTTAATATTTACTAAATAAATAAATAAATAATAAAAAAAAAAATAAATATGTATACATAAATTATTTGTGAAAAAATCATATCAGTTTTTATGGACTAAATCTTTTAATATTTCTGTCACATTTTTGGGAAATCAGCTATATGAAATACTCTAAAAACATAGTGAAGGCAAACAAATCGAAAACTGGCAAGAGATATAATGCATTTGGAAATGTGACTTAAATTTACAAAAAAGGCTGACTCGTCATACATATATGTATTCAAATTCAGTCAGAATCAGGCTGGGTGTTTTAAAGTCTCTGACCGCAGTTTATTGTAATTCAACTCAATTCTATGTGGCTTGTATCTTATAGTTCAATTATTTGTGACTATTTATGACTAATCAAATAAATAAATGGAAGTCACATGAGTATGCATGTAGGGTTATGGACTGAACCAAAGGAGCCTTCCATCTTGCTGCAGTTTGGGCGAGTTCTTTTCAGTTTCGCAACTCTATTTAGTGTTGGTGATCACTTGGCACCCGATACAAACGTATGTCTTACTTTTTCTTCTTGAGCCAGGAGCGTGTGAATTAAAGATTCTCGTAATTGGAGATCTTCGTAACTGAAACGTCACCTTCCGTGTCCATGCTAAGAATTTCCACCAAGATCTAATTTGTTGTGTTGACGTGTATTTCAAAGTAGTAAAACTCCTTCACTTCCTTGAAATTGAATCTGTAAAATTTAACATTTTGTCCAGATGGTAGAGAGATGTTGAACTGTTACTAGACTACATATGCTTCGTTTTGTCCTCGTTGATTGTCAATCTCACTGCTTTCGTAAGATCTTTTCAATCTTAACGAAGGTAAGCAAGATTCAAACCGCCCAGACGAATTATTACCACACTACACCGAGTATTTTCAAGCTTTGTGCGTTATAACTGGATTAGTTGGTCCGTCATGGCTTTAAAAACGATGCAAAGGTCGTGGGTATCGATTTGAAACTTGGATTTTTCCAGGAGTTGTTTAATATGGCCCTAAAGTGCGCTCACTATTTACGTTGGACATGATGTTTTACGCGACTGGAAATATAAATAGAGCAGAACATTTTGTCGCCAAACAAGCATTTGTCTCTCCAGAACTGAGTGTTGGATTGAAACTTACCAAAACATCACTGCTGCTTTGAAAAGTTTCGATGTCAGTCCATCACCTTCGGCGGCAGTGTTGTTCTTTAATTTCTTATTAGGTATGCATATTTCTTCTGAGCATGGCGGCGTAACTTCCTTATTGACGAGAAATGGCGTTGCTTGATGTTCAATTAGTCTATCTGTTTGTTGCCCCTTAGTAAACTCTTGAAAATGTTCCTTGAATATATCTGTAAACTCCGTTAGCGTGTGCAGATTTCCTTATTTATTTTCATGGTAGCTTTCAATATTTAGGACCTTCGGGGGTACTTTTGTTTGCGGGGCCCTTCGATACCCTTCCCTTTCGTTGCAGTGGTCGTCTATATACTTCCTAGTACACTTAGGAAAAAATGCGTTTCCCCAATTAAATTTATTTATTTGCCACATTCTAAAAATATATATTAAAAATAAACATACTTCACCAACTTCACCAATATGTGGACATTGTGAGTGATTTAGCTGGCTCAAGTATTTGTGTATGTACTTAGTAATCCTGTTTTGATTTTTTCACTTTATCCTAATAACTATAAATATTTTATAATTCTTAACATATGCTAACTTAAATACTATTCTTGGTACACAGCTTAGGAATTTATGATGGCATGGTGGGCTTTAACCAACTTTTAATAACTGTGAATTACCACAAAATCTTTATTTGGGATGTAATTTGGAGTCGATATGTGAAAAACAAAATAAATACTTAGATACTTTTTTTTAATTCAATATTTACTGTTCTTCAATGATATTACATCTGTAAAACATACGTATGAAATTTAAAAATTCTCGACACGTCAAAGTACTTCAATAAATAACACTACAGCTCAAATTTCAACTCTCTTGGTGGGTGAAGTTCTGAGAAAGAGTCATATTTTGGGCTGAAAATAGCCATATTTAGTCCGTTCTAAAATTTTTGCTCTAAGTCATGGACTTTTTATGATGTCATCTACTATGCATAAAAAATAATTTTAAACTTCTAGACCTTTATTTTCTACCAGGTTAAGTGAAAAAGGCTTAAGTAAATATGACAAAGGTGCTCCAAATCGAGGTCTTACTCATAATACTTAAACTATATTTTATATTATTAACATTTTTATACCATTCAAAATGAGATATCACAGAGATATTAGACATTGACTTCGACTGTTTTCGCAAAAACAGAGTTTTTTCTAAACGCTGATCTAACAGTACTCACGACTCCGACTACCTAGGGAGCTAAAATTTGTGTTATAGAGTAACCTGAGAGTTCAGAGTTTTTTGACGTGTGCAAATTTGAACAAAATCGTATGTTTTTTAGATTTTATACGTGTGTTATATCATTAAAAATCAGTGAAATTAAAAAAAAATGGTTTTTTTTCCTTTTGATGAATATCGACTGTAAATAACATCCCAAATAATTGCCCATTCAAGTTTTTGTAGTAACTCAACTTATCATTTAAACTTGGCTAAAGCCCACCGAGATAGTGCAAACACGCCTTCTTATATCACATGTTGAATAAATCAAATCCATTCAATATGACGATATCTTTTTTGTGCTTATCGATTTTTCTTAAAATCGATATTTTCTATGCTTGTAAAAAATATTTATTTCGCCCAATATTTGATTTAGACATTATTAACATATGAATGTTTCCGACGAACAAATATTTGTTTCAACCGAAGTGTGATTTGTCAATTATTATCAAACACATGTATGATTGATCAAATAACATTGTTCAAATATAGCACATGTAAAACCATATCTAATATTTATTTCGCATACATCAAATATTACATTTGTAAACTATCTCCAAATCCTTATATACCATCAACAATCAAATAATTTTCTCTGTCTGAGTAGTAATATGTGCTGTATCTCGTTTCGATTAAATTCAAAGTTAATAAATCTATTTTATTTGATTTTTATTTAGTTACGACTTATGATTAACAATATTTTTTAGATATGCCAGTAAAAATGTATGCTTAATTTAATTTCTTGTTTTGTTTTAGTTATATGTGAGCTTATCTCGGTTCTATAAATTATCAGCTATTTTAAATGTTATAATGTTCGGTTTGAATTTTCTTAAAAGAAAAATGTACATAAAGCACGTATTGGTTTGAGATAATTTTTAAGAAGTACTTTTGTTGTGTGTGGCGATGTCATATGTGTAAAGCAGTAAAATTAACTTTTGCAAAATTTTAAAGTTATGCACCAGAATTTCCGGTACTTGGGTAAATTTTTCGGTTAGGATATCTGGCAAATGTGATGTGATGGATCAATTCTGAGGTTTGGTTCGGAAACATCGGATAAAAATTATAAAAAAAAGTTTGTAATGGAAAACTTATTGAAAAATTAAATAAAATGGGGGGCTGCACAAAACATAATTCTTACACAAAAAGTTTTTAAAAAACGAATATGTTAGGATCTCCTTTAGAAAAAGCCATATGTTGAAACAATTTTTTTAATTTCTTTACACAGTTTAAGCCACACCAACGGAATTAAAAAAACACAACGTGACGGGACACGAAAAATCTAACAAAAATTTAAAAATATCGAAAACTGTTGAAGAAAAACTTGAGCACGAAAAGGAAATCTGTAGAAACCTCTAGCTTCTTTTCTATTTACTTTTACAATTCAACTATTTAAAAACTAACAAGCGTTTCTTTTACTATACTTTACTTGAAGTCTAAGGTAGAAGTGTCTAATTGATCCCATTAAATTGTGATGAAGGTAGATCCCTTTGTAATTTTTCATCGTCCTACTGCATCTCATGCTGACGTTTATGGGCCTAAAAGTCACAATACTCCTCACCATTTTTTTCTCCAAATTTAAATGACAAACATAAGTGAACTAATTGTTTTGTTTAGAAATATTGAAAGCAACAATTACTCAGTAACACAAATTTACTCCAAAATACTTCCATTCATTCTCGATTGTTTTAATAAACTGCCAGTCTTGTTGTATAACATCTTAACAAATTGCTAAATAGAAATGTATTTGTGAAAAATAGGAAATTCTAAGAAAACAAAAAAAAAATATACCTGAAGTACACGGAGAGTAAATTTATTATTTGAGTATTATTTTACCACATTACCCTGCAACGTGGTTAATTGACCCTCATTTATGTAAAAATATCTTCTCTGTTGCCATTTTTTTTTTTACAGTCAGTATTAAAAAACAGCAATTTGACCACTTAACTGATTTGTTTTAAAGCTAAGTTATACCAATACATGCACAGTACAGAAAAACAATAAGAGAGCGACTTGATTTACTGTTGCGATTGATGGTTTCCTCATCAACATTGGTTTTAACAATTAAATAAGACTTGGCTGTAACCTGAGCCAAAACACTATTTCTCTGCATAAAACGGAATAAACTATAGAAAACAACGAAAGTATTCGAAAGCTAAAAAAGGTAACAACAGCTTTTCGACAGTGGCGTGGTTTAGTTAAAATGCTCTGTAAAAGATATGTGAGCAAAAACTCTAGTTATTCACTTACCAAGGTGGTAGCTTTTACTCAAGAAAAATGTATTATAATAATGTCTTGGGAAGAATTGAATTGCAATGATAAAGATTTAAGTGCAACCCGAAATACGTAAAGAGATCCTTCAAAACACTGATTTACTCTGGACCTGATGGTGCTGCTGACTTCAGTTAAGCCTTCGATAAACTACCATATGTTTTGATTTTGTTTAAATAAAATAAACTTATATTTCCTTTAATTTTGTCAGCTGGATTGAATCTTTATACCTGATTTCAAATAAGTTTTCGGGAAGTGTTGTCCTTCTCATTTACCGCAGCATCAGATATTCCAAAAGGATGCCACTTGAGGCTTGATTATAATACTTTTCGACTGTCGCGATTATATCATTATGTAGTTTTAAGAGGTTTATAGGAGCTGAAAACTCTCACCATAAACTGTGCTCTCTAATCCTTTGAACAAAGTTGCCGATATTACTGAAAGCCGGGGAATTAGTGTTCAATAAAACATTGATAGCTTCCCTTGCGTCTTAAAAAACTCAACATATTAAATAAATACAAATAAATTAACTGTTGTAACCAATTTATATTTTTATTTGAAAAACTCCACTGCTTACCACATTTTCTGCTTTACTAACATACTCTTTAAGTTTGGTGTTTTTGTGTATGTATGTGTGTGGTGCGCTAGATCTCTGAATGTCTGACTGAATTGTTGTGGCCACGCTTTTGGATGTTAGATTTTCTGAAACGAATTGTATTACTTTCATAATGTAGCTTACAATATTTAGTCAGCAAATGGCAGTCTTGCTCAGAACAAGTAATGTAACTACTACTTTCAAAGAAACAAAATGTATTTTAACTTTCAAGTTAAATAAAAGTATTAAATGTAATTTTACGAATTAAAAGTTGTCTTCAAAATAAATTCAATCAATTAAGAGTAAACAAAATGTGATAACAAGATCTTAGATCTGAAATTTCTTACCAAATAATTAAAACGACCAGAGCCTGAAACGAAACGATCTACTATTGTGAATGTGAAAGTTAATGTCGACAGTAACAAAATACTCAATATTCTAGTTTAAGCCAAATTAAAGCATATGCTCACGTTACAACCACCACCAACAACAAAAACATCAACAATCAAAATGACTGACTCTGAACCAGTCAGTTTGGAATATATTGAAGATCCTTATTTGCCAAAATTAGATGATACATTTACGCCATCACTTGATGAAATATCAGAATTTGATCAGCGTATAGAACATAACATTAATAATGATGCTATCGAAAATAAGTATCTTGTAGATTGGTCTGATGAAACAGAATTATATTTGCGGAATCTAACGCTTGATCAAATTTTTTATGATGTTGATTCGGACTACACAAATTCATTGGAATTACAAGCTGTTGAAACGGAGTTTATTGCATCTAAACTGGCACAGCAAACACCATTATCACTGGCTAAACGGTTTCGCTTGAAATTTTTTACACGACGTTCCCTGCGTGAAGTTAAAGTGACTTTTATTGATTTCTCTAAACCCTATCTTGCCAAGATATCAACTAGTGAAAACTACAAGAAATTTTTAAATATTGGATCTCCAGCAATGGCTCCGAAAGGTAAAAAAGTTGATAAAGGCTATTTGTTTAAAATAGGCATTAGGACGGACATTAAATAGATGAATTAAGAATGTTGATGCTAGCGCACCCTAGAATAAAACACCTAATTAAAATAAGCACCCGAAATAGCTCGGCAACTTTTTGTCAGGTTTTAAGCCCAGGTGGTCTGTAATAGAAATCGGAGTACATTGTGGAAAATTTCCTACACTATTTTATATTCAATAAGATGTTTTAAATAAACACAGCACTGAAAAAAGCGTTAAGTAAAGGATATAACTTTACTCTCCTTGTTGAAGCTCCCTGCTTCTAACCAATTAAACAGACTATAGATTAGGTTTAGAATATCTTGTTTAAGTGAATAAATATAGTTATACTGTGAAACACGTTATTCAAAGGTAAATTTGAAGGGATTGACCCTAACCGTTGCCGTTATTACTTAAAAAATATTTAATTTAAAATCTTATGTCATAAAAAAAAAATTTAATATAGAAATTTTGCAACACCATAGAGTTAAATAACACAATTTTCTTTAAATTCAATTATAATGTGGAAATGCACTAAATAATTTAGTAAAAAATTAATTTTAGTTAATTATTTGTGAATGTTTTCTTCCTTGGCATGAACAATTAAGGCTGTCTGAGTTTTTCTACAAAATGTTGAACTTTAAGCAATATTCACTAGTCTTACGCATGCAATGTCTTGTTCGTGATAAAGTTTATTTTTTACTTTATAAGGAAATGTAAATATGTTGAATTTAATTGAAATTATATACAAATTTTTTGCCTCTTTCTTTTCTATGCGCTCTTGCCAATGTTATCAAAAGTTTGTGAGTATTTCAAGTATCTTAAATAATATGAAAATTATAAAAGATTAATTTTTCAAAATTCAAAATTCTTCAGCTTATAATAAAGTGTTCGAGGAAGTTGTATTTCATAGAGGTATAGCGAGATTTCCAAAACTCCTTAAAATTTGATTATAAAATGCCATATTTCAAACTGCTCGTAATAAATGCCTTCTTAATTAATCGGTTCATTATTATTTTTCCAATTTTTATTTTAACTGATATGATATCCGTAAATAATTTGATGTCTTCTCCATTTAACTCCCAGATACAACACAAAAGATGTCTGAGCCCACATCTCCAGCAGCATCTGTAGCCTCAGCAGATATTGCAGCAGAATTTGCAGCACTCACAGTTGAAGAACAGGAAAGACAACGCGCCGAATGGAGCCAAGTAAATACTAACTAAATAGTGTATTTTTGGGTTTTAATTTTGTACGTTTTCTTTAAGGAACTTGCACGTGTTGAAGAAGAAATCAATACTTTGCGTACTGTGTTAGCTTCGAAAACACGACATGCTTCTGACCTAAAACGTAAACTTGGCATTACTGTTTGGAAAGAGATAACAGATGACATGAATCAGGGTTTAAAAAATGTCAAGGAAAGTTCTGTGTAAGTTTTAAAAAAAAAATTCTTTTAAATTAAGTGATTACAAATTACGTAGACCAACATAGTTTTCGCAACAGAATGGTAAAATCTTGAAATAGGACGTTGTACTAATTCATTTTGTCGACCAAAGTTGTGGTCTTGGTTTTTTCTTATCTGCATTTTAAGGTTAAAAAGGTCACATAAGGAGAGTTTTGAAAAAATTAACCTCCTAACACCTTTTCAACTTTTAAATGTAGATAAAAAACAAAGACGTACTGGACTGCAATTTTATTCGATAAAATTGTTCAAGACAACGTTCTCTTTAAGTATTATAGAGTGGTTATTTTGTTGCAACAAAAAACTCTAAATGTGTTATTAATCGATCTGAACGGTTTATAATTATAAATCATGCATTTTAATTTTAATCAAAATCATTATTATTTGTTTATTTTAAATGTAATATTATTTTTTTAAAGTTTTCAATCGGTCGAGCATGGCGTTGGCAATTTAACGAAAGCTGTCCATGACGCTCCAATGTAAGTAATTGTGTTAAATGTTAAACAAGATCCGTTTTAATAGCACTTACTAAATATTATAAATTACTAACACTCAAAACATTTAACACAATAACTGACTATCTTTTCGTCTGCAAAAAAAAATTTATTCTCTCTGACTTGCTCTTCTTGCTTTGTGTGGCATCAAAGCACTTAGAACAAGGAAAAGAAAAACAAATATAGCTGTTTGTAATTGCAAGTCAATAGATATTAGCTGTGCAGAGACTAAGTAAGGTTCGAAGAGCTCTTATTAACATCTGAAAATGGCTGAAAACATACTCAAAGAAAAAATCTTTGATATTTTGGAAATATTGATGCTTAAAATTTTCGTTTTCCAACCCTGGTGCTCAAGTGAATAAAGAAAATAAGTTAGTATTTGATCATTGGTTCTATAGATCTGCATTTAACAAAAGAGATTAAGTAAATTAAAATTGAATTCAAAATTTCATACAAACACGCGAAAATTAAAAAAAGCTGAAATGAAAAAAAAAAATTATTTTTTTCTTGTACCTCAGATTCCTGTTGCGTTTATTCACTTCAAAATTTGCCGAAATCCTGGAACCTTACCTCAATATTTCAAAATTTTCAGCTATTGAATTAAATAAATTTTAATGGTGACATTATGACAATGTTCTACATTTTGAACGCAATTTGAGGGAGTTCGATAAAACTAACGAAAAAATTTGGGTGATTTTTACTATATCAATTTCGGGTCCAAAAAAAAAAACCCTGATTTCGGGGGTTGCACTCCAAAGTGGGGACTTTTGATAAAATATTCTAACATCATTTTTTAAGTGACATAAGATTTAAGTTTTTTTTTAAATCTAATTTGTTTTCATAATCAAACTCATAGTTTTGTCTTTAATTTTTTATTTATATGTGCTAGTACATATACGAATATCTTATGCCATCTTTATTTTATGCAAATAATTCTTAAAGTTTTTAGTTAGAATCAATCATAATTTATTACACTGCATTTATTAACACTTAAGCTAAAAACTTGCAACTCCTGTCTTAGATGAGATGTCTTAAAATACAGATAGGGCAACTTTTTCACACTGCTGCTATACATGTTTTTCTTATTAATTTTATAAAAATTATGGTATTTAATTTTAGTGTTTCTATTTCTATCATCCTTTTTCGAAAAATAGTTTTCAACGTACCGAATCTGTGCTCAAATCGACCGGCGAAAAAACAGCTTCCGTCCTTGGCAGCATTACCAGCGGTATTTCATCGAAATTCTCACAAATGAAAAATTCTGAGTCAATGCGTTCGATTGAAGAGAAAGTCGGCTCGGCCTATGAGAATGTTAAAGTAAGCTATGAACACAACAATTTCTTATGTCAACCTTCGGTAACTACCAACCTTTTTTTCATGTTTATAGTCAAGCAAATAATAAATTTGTTTTTCATACAATTTTATTTTAACTAATCATAGCATGTTGGTACATATTACGTTGATTAACCTTTGGTCCTTTCTCTTTACTTTTCATAACTACTACTTATCAAAAAAATAAATTGAAACAAATAACTACACCAACATACATTTGAATATCATCATCCAACACTACCATGACACAACTTTGTAGACAAAAGTTTCAACATCACGTTCCGGCTCAGTTACCAGTTTCCCTGATGCCTTAAATGAAAATAACTCATCATCGGGTCTTAATTCACCAACAGATTCAGTTGGAAAATAAGATTATAGCATACAACAACTAAGTAGCACCAATAACGATAATTTTGCAGCATTGTAACTTGTTTCTTTATTTACTTGGCGTTTTGCATTAAATGATGTTTTAAAATTTTGCCATGCAAGAAAGAGTGGAATTAAGATGTATTTATTAACGAGTTTAAAGCAAAATGTGTGCACCACATATATTTAACTTTATGCAAACATTGCAAATTTAAAAAATGGAATTCTTATTTGTTGAATGTCGTCATCATTTAGAAAATGAAAAAAAAAAAAACTAAAACAAAATTATTAATTCAACGAATTTTACTTTTCTCTATAATTAATATGAATCTAAAGAGCAAGTTTTAATCATCAAATTTTATCTGAATTTCCATAATTTGTCTAGTATACATTATAACTGAGTGTTAAAAAATCGGCTTTAAATAAAATTATATTTTGAAGAGTTAATAAACAAAATGTAAAAAGGATTGCATATAAATATCACATATAAAAATAATAGTAAAAAAACAGTAAATTTTAACAGTTTCCTAAAAATATGTAATGTAAAAAATTATGAGAATAACTATTAATTTGCCTCACAAATTTTTAGGATATTTTCCTTGTGGGAGAATTTACTGTTACTGCTGTATGAAATAAGGGGGTATACTTAAAATTATTGCATTTGTGCGTTTTTCAAGGTTTTTTTTTAAATAATGAAAATCTTAAAAATAAATACTATAAAGCTGTATTTTTACTATGTACTTTTCAAAGAACAATCCCAGCTTTCTAAATCAAATAAGAATAACTATAGATGTATGAACTACAACATATGTTTTGAGACACTTCAACATTTATTTAAGTCGCATGATAAATTAATCTCTAAAAATGTTAAATAAAAACTTTAAAAAGTTTATTTTATAAAAAATATTGCTTTTTGTTTTTTTTTTTGTTAAAGTGTTTTTTTTTTATGTTTTGGGAAAAGGTTACATGTTTTGTTTGCTTAAAAGTTTTCGTGCTTATAAGTCTTGTAATATATTTTCAAAGCTTAAAATTTTCGTTTTGTTCTTAGGTTCTTCAAGGTGCTTTAACATGGCGTTTTTAGTTTACTTTATTTTTGAATTTAAACAGATCGTTAATAATAAAACAACATTTTATAAACATTATACATTTATTATAGAATAAGACTTTCCAACCCTGTTTAAGATAAATTGCTAAAATTTCATAAGTTGTGAGAACCTATTTTATTATTTAATTATACAATATTTTCGTTTGTCTTTTATTTAAAATTTAAAACATTTTACGCCCATTTAATTGCCTTCTCATAGTAATATAAATAAAGATAATCGATGTGTAAAAATGATTAATTAGATTTTATTTTTTGTGTACATAAAAACTTCGCCTTAGAACGGCTGAGTTACCTCCTAAAAAAATATCGTTCACATAAATTAAATTTTGGGAACACCTTTACAAATTGCATACTTATAGAGATGAGAAATGTTTTATTTCTTGAGGAAACAACTGACGCGGTTTGAACTAGCCAGAAATTTTCCACTAAAATTGATGAGCAGATATTCGCAATTTTTAACATTTATTGGTCTAAAGAAAAAAATTGGGTATAGTATATTGATTTGAACTTTGATTTAGCGAACAGAAACCATGTTCACCATATTGTATAAACACAGCAAGTTTGTTTGTTGAATGGATGAACCGATTTCAAATGTTTGCTGACACGACTAAAAGTGGGAGGGATTAGACAAATGAGGATGGCAGCTATAAAATTCATGTTAAGCTTATAGCAAATTTTACCAAACCCGATGTGGAAATGTTTTATGACAACATTATGAAACTCGGCAAGGGAACAATTGGGGATAAAACCATCATGTGGAAATTGGCTGACTGACTGACTTCCTACTCTGGGGGAGTAGGCGTGGCACGTCAGTTACATAATGCAACAAAAACTTTTTAAATTAGTGTAGGCACAGTTCGTGCGGTCGCAACTGATTGGAGAAATGGGTTAAACACCAGTGCCAACTGAAATGTCATCCAACACCGCGCATGATAGTGTCATGGCTACCACTGCCTAAAAATAAAACTATGAAAGATAACTGTTAATGTAATTAAGAGCCATCGGTGCAATTAACATTGTAGAATTATCTACTAAAGCTCAAATTAAACCATCCTTGATAGTGGTATCATCGCTGCTAACATAAAAGACATAGATTTTGACAAAGTGCGCCTTAAAGTATGAATATAGAATATGAAAATGATACACAAAACTTTTTTACAAGGTTAACACAATGCTACGAGTACTATTAAGCAGTTTAAAAATTTATTAAAAGCCGATTAGTATTACTAAGAAGGGGAAAATTGCAACTTGCATTGCGGAAGAATGAAGAATTCAGATATCCCAAGAAATAGCTTTAATTTTAACTAGAGTGATATCGTCTTTGGTTTCCATCCATAAGCACAAGGTGCAACATTTAAATAAATAAAAAATTTCCACGTATGTTCAAAAAAATCTACTACGTAAGTAAAAAAAAAACAGCAAAAGCTGTTGCTTAAACCTACCAAAATTACATCCGTAATTGTTTTCAATTTGACATTAGTGTCTTACCGCTGTTTAAAATTTCAAGGGCATTCTTCAATGTGCTTTCAATTGCATTCGCGACTAAAAATAATAACGCAACACAAAGCACGACAACAGCTGTTCGCTATGTTGGCAAAAAAAAAGTTTCATATGTCTTTACTTTAATACAGCAAAAATCAAGAAAAATAATTAAAAGCTAATACATATAAAATTGTGGTTATTGTCTTGGAACGAAAAGTGTTACATTGAGGCACAAATATAAAAATTTGTAGCTGAACTGGTGCAATCAAATAGTTTTACCAAATTTTATGATAGAAAAAGTGCTGACAAAATTAAAATTAAAGTGCGGACTAACAGCCACAATTATCTTAAAACGTGACTGACATAGCGTGCTACTATCAAATTCACTTCGTACTCTATATCATTCGCCACATCTTGAGTAACTTTCTGTCTGACGGACGACTGATTAAATCACCCCGCCCCACGTGCATTCATTGCACACAGACGACATCGTTCTACTTCAATACACCACTCACCGCTATCGCCACCGACACTTCACCCTGGCAAATCATACTGCGCCACCACACACACACTATATATCAATGTCGCAAATTAATCTAGACTGCGTGCAGTCAATAGAACCGTCCACATCCACCACAAAAAACACTGCAGTCTCCCAGTCCCCAGGCCCATCAACATCTCAATCCTCTACACATCATAAGTCATTAAAAAATTCCAAGGATGCATACTTAGAAGCTGTGCGCGTTTTGCTTGTTCTGTTGGAGAATGTGTTGCGAGAACCAGCAAACGCTAAGTATCGCACAATACGTCTCGAGAATAAAACCATTAAGGAGAAGCTGCTTGCGTTGACGGGAATTTCAGAACTATTGTTGGCTATTGGATTTGTGCGTACCCCCACCGAGTATACGTTGCCACTAAGCGTTCCGCTTCAACAAATACAACAATATCATAACGTCATAGAACAACGACGGGAAGCTTGGCTAAGAGCTGAGCAACAGAATAAAGCTGAAGTTGAAAGTAACCCCAATGGTATGTTGCAATTACAGATATTCTTAGCCTATTTCGGTCTATTTGATTAAGTTACAAATTAAGGTGATTGTATTGCTCCGAATTTTTTCCATCCACATCATGATATTTTACAATTTAATCTTTTTTATTTTTGGAAACTTTATTGGTACCTAAACTATCTGAGCGGTTTTTAAAACGTGCTAAGTCTAAGAAATTGGTAGGAAACGTAATTTGGGCAGTTTGTCGACTTCAAAGAATGTGAATTTAATTAAAAAAATCCACTGCTGTTTCTTATATGTGCATAGGTGCAAAAAAAAACAGAAAGCATTACATCTATTAGGTGTCACTCCTGCTGCTGTCAAAGGTGTCACCTCATCGGAACGGAGGTGGATAGATCAATTACTTTTATGGGTATGACCACATATTTCCTCTGAGTGATTTTTTTTTCCATATCAGAAGATTGGAATCTGATGTCGAGCTTTCCAATTCCGTGACAAAAAAATTGTTTAGTTTTCAATTGCTTTTAAACAATCAAAATTGAAATTGATTTTCTAGTATGTTGCTTTTCAAGGACCTTAAAAAATTTTACAATTTCTCAAAGGCATTATAGAAGCACATAATTAGATATTTTTCCGATACTAACCCGACGAAATCTATTTTCCATTAATTTTACATGTCAATAGTGATTATTAATATCAAGTGATTTTTAATGCAGCAAGCCTGTTGGCTTTAAAAAAAAAAATATACATTAATTTTATTGTTTTTTTTATACAAAGTTGTATAATTTGGGATACAGATGTCTTTGAAACTAATTCCCTGGCTCATTGTGAGTAAAAAAGAGGGGTCTATATTCAACACCTTCAGATATACAGTTCATCAGGGACGATAAATTTTGGATAAAATAAAACTGTTCATTCCGCACCAATAATAGAATATGTGATTTGACGGAAAGGAATCAAATTCGACTACCCTGTTAATTTATTTTGAAATCGAAACACACGAGCACAGTACTTGTTATAAATCTCTTAGTTTATGTAAAAAGTTAAAATAGTATTACTATCCGCACTGGATCGGTATACCTCATAAACTTAAAATAAGATATTTTCGATACGAGTATAGCATGAAAAAACTACTTTCATACTTGTAGTTTAACATCAAAGCCTGAAAATGCAGTTTATAAGCTGTACCGAATAGTTGATATGTTTTATTTAACAAAAAAAATAGAACTGCAGTTACAGCTTTGAGAACATTGACTTTTTTTTGTAAACACACATTTCGTTTGTTCGTTGTGTCTGACGAGAAAGATATTTGTTCTCATTAAAACTGTCCGACATCCAAACTAGAAATACAGGTTTGAACTTCGGCAGTTTAAAAGAAAGTTTTTCACTGACACTCTCTGTTCAAGCAAATTCTCGGAAATGCCAAAAAATCTTTGCAATCTGAAAAATACTTTCGCAAGCGTTTAGAGCCAATTCGGTGTAATGTTTCTATGAACGCTTGGTGGGAGTCTTCTAAATTTTTTAAGCGAATTCGGTATTTTCTATTAGCTCCGCGTATTTTGTTTTTATTTTTTTTAGTGAAATGTAATTTAATTCATTTGTTACACTGTTAATTTGCTTTTTTCACGTGGCTTAATTTGTTTTAGTTTTGAAGCTTATACATATTTTTTTCTTTATTGCCAGCGAACAATTTAACAAAGGTCATGAAAAACGCCAATAACACCACAGCGTTGGAAGGCAATTCGGTTGATCCCGCCAGTGTACAATTTATGTGTCCATCGGTGCCATATCGCCAGCGCATCACATTTCCAATAGTGCTGGTAAGTAAGCTGACGACATATAGATTTTTTTTTAATATATGTACATGTTTTTATTTATTCTTAGATATTAGCTTAAGCACTGCACAAATTACTCCCTATGCTACTATAATTTTATATGGTATGCGTTGATGACCTTCAGCAATGGAATTTGCTTCTCAATACAAACATATGTACATACGTGAAATATATTTTTTTTTCTAATTTGTTTTTTCTGACTAATCGCTTAATGTTAAAAACCATTCAAAAAAGTATTTGTATTGTATATATTGTGTCAGCAAAAGGGTACTTGTTTTGTTTATTATTTGCTGTTTTACAACCTAAAGCAAACATAGCCTATGTGTTTCAGTAAAAATGTATACATAAAATTTAATACCGATAACTTTATCCATGACTATTAGTACTAGTGGATAATATAAATCTCTCGCTTACTATTTTGAGAAAATGTCTGCTCTTTTATAAATAAATTTTTCATTCTTTGGGCTATATTTATAGACATCTTTAGATCCGGGTATAAAATAGCAATAGCTTTAAAGCATATAAATATATCATTAACACAACCAGCCGTTGGTAACCTTAGACTTGGCTCTGAAAATGACTATGAATATGCGTCACTAAATATGGAAAAACATCTAGTCTGGATATTTTATTACTTACAATTCAAAGAATAATACAGTCAAAACTCTCTGATTCCAATGAAATCTGGAAAATATCAAAACTTGATACTTTCTTACATAAATTGTAAATTTAAAAACCGATATTTCAGGATTAGCGTCAATTTTTACTGAAACATTCATAATAAATGCAAACACAACATTAATTAACTCACATTGTGGAATTATTTTTATTCCGAACGTAATTTATGACTTTGAATTACTTTTTACGGTGTTCCTTTGAATTTATCGAAATCCATGAGCACTTAGTCGAGGAAACATCTGCTGCGATCCATGTATTTTTTCCTCAAAAAATATAAACGATTTGACGAGGCTAATCTTTCCTGCAATTACCTTTTAAAGAAGAGGGTAGTTCGAAAGTCTTTTGAAATTAAGTTGAAAGTTTGGTAGAAACTAAACATTTTTTGTAGACGCATTGTTGAAACACTCTTCGATTTTATTAAGGTACCTTTAATGAATGTCCTATAAGATGTTACTTTGTTTTTGTTTATGGAAATTATAGAAAAATTACACAATTTAATACATTATCACTTTTTTTTAGCGAACGCCAAATAAATTTCTACAATCGCTAGAACTATACTCAGATGCAGTTATGCAATATGAGGATGATAAATTACTGGCTGCTGGACGTGAAATGATACCGGTCGATGATTTGACACTTAAAGCTAGCGAAAAATTAATTTCAATACAAGAAAGCATTGCAGCAGGCGAAAGTCAAGATAAGGAGCCATGCATACGTGATTTGATACTTGTGGAATTGGTGAATTGGTTCAATACAGAATTTTTCGAATGGGTAAATAATTTACCTTGCAAAGTATGCGGAAGTGAAGAAAATAATTTACGACGAACACAAACCGAAGACAATGTACGAGTTGAAGTAGGCCTTTGCTGTGGCCAAGAGACTAAGTTTTATCGTTACAATGATATATCACAGCTTTTATGCTCACGAAAAGGACGATGCGGTGAATATGCTAATTGTTTTACATTTTTATGCCGTTGCATGGATTATGATGCACGCATTGTGCATTCATTTTTCGATCATGTGTGGACTGAGGTACTGGTGAAAAATATCAAAATCTCTACAGAGTGGAATGTGCATACTGCTAAAGCATCAGATTTAAACTCTCTTTGTTATGTATTTCAAAAGTGAAACTCAAAAATGAGATTCATTTTAGAATTGATTTGATACTACCGTGAAATGCGAATTTCCATGAACTCTAAATGTGTACTCTGTCTTTTTTACATATAAAGTATTATAATTTATATTAAAAGTTTAATAATAATAACTTCTAAGGTTTATTCTGAAAGTCAAATGCGTTGGTTGCATATTGATCCCTCCGACAATGTTGTTGACTCACCACTGATGTACCAGCAGGGTTGGAAACGTCATATCGATTATGTATTTGCCTATTCTAAAGATGACTTGCAGGATGTAACGTGGCGCTACACGAATAATCATAAACAAATATTACAAATGCGTAAGCTATGTGCAGAAAATGAACTCATTGATGCTATAGTTAAAATAAGACGAAAAAGACAAGCTCATCTTACGGATGAACGTAAGAAACTTTTAAGTCAGCGCAGCATGTTAGAATTAATAGAGTTAACTGTAGAAAGGTAAATAAACAAAAATTAGGAATAATACAATTGCTTTTAGATGGTAAATGATTGATTATTTATTTTAAGACCACCTACTGAAAACGAATTAAAAGGGCGTAGCTCTGGAAGCTTATCTTGGCGTCAATCGCGTGGAGAGCATACTTTCAATAACGTAAGGAAGAAAATAAATATATTTTCATATGCTACAATAATGTATTTTATTATATTTTCTAGATATTTGTTTTTAACTTAAACGAAACCGAAACGCAAAAGAAACAGTTTAATTTAAGGTACTCATGTGCTACTGATACTTATGAGCGTTACATAAAAGGTATGTAAATATATTTTTCATATACAAAAGCTACAACATAAATTGAACTTTAACTGTATAATAAATATTTATAGCAAAATAACTTAATATATTTTAAAATTAACCATATTTTTTTTCAAGATGGCTCACAAATAAACATTCTTTCCACCTACAAAACATGGCAGAGTGCACAACATTCCTCACAAAATATATTGCGTAAAGTTGAACGCGATTGGAAAATGGTTTATTTGGCTAGACAGGGTAAGGAAATGTATACACTTTTTAGCTTTACCTTTTACCTAATACGAGTTTTTCCCTACAGAGGAAAGTGACTTTGCAGAAATTATTTGGAAATTTGATTTTCATGCTTCAAAACTTAAAGTTAAATCCCATACATTAAACTTCGAGCGCAAAACTTTTGGTGATGGAAAAATAGATGTATGCATTTGTACATGCAATGCTGATAAAAATATACAGGGTGCAATAGATTTTGAAATCATAGCTAAACTATCAGGTGGCAAAGGTGATGTTGCATGGCAACATACGCAATTATTTCGTCAAAGTTTAAATTCAAAAGATTTTCCATTTGACTTGCAAATTGAATTAATGTAGACATTTTAGGTGAGAAAAAATGCCATTAATGGCTTTTGTCGATCTTTTAAACAATTAATTTTTACTTTATAATAGTTGATTATATGAATGTGTTAGTTTTTGAATTGTAAGCAAAAATTTTTGTAGGTATTTCATACATGCATATAAACAACACTTGTATGTATATTATATTTATGCAATGAATGACTGTACCATACGTATTCCTTTTCAATATTATTGAAAAACGCAGATAAAAACTTAAATTTTCTGAAATCCAAAGAGCATGGTATTTTAATATATATATATATATATATTTTTATATACTTGTGTCAAACTTAAAAATTATTTTCTTTTCTTAAATAAAAAATAACAATAAATCTAAACTTAATATATTCATTTACATTTGTTGTATTGTAATATTTAGAAGAAACAAAATTATATTTTTCATTCAAGTAACTTAAACTTAGAGTCTCTAAGGTTTAGGTTATTAATAAGTATCCTAAATAGCTATTGCTCACTGTTTACCAATTCAAACCACTGGCGCATTGCTTCGCTGAGAACTAACGGCAGTTGATTTAAATCACGCACAATCACATAATATGGAAAAGGAAAGTCGTCCAAATATGATTTTATATTAATGTTTTTATCGGGTAATATTTCCATTGTTTGTATATCCAAGATAGAATTCTACAATTAAATGAAATATTTTCGTGAGGAATAATTTTCTATAATGTTATGACGAGATCAAGTTAGAAAACTAATTATGTATAGGTATGTGTGTATATAAAAAATAGGACACATAGCTTACCTTGTTTTCAGGACTATCGATGATAATATAAACTAAGAATATGCGCTGCAAACGTGCTAACTTGATAGCATTTTTTACCTATAAATAAACAGCAAATTTCTTTATTTGTGTTTTTAGAACAATGTAAATTTTAGTATGTACTATACAGAGCTTAATGTTCAGCAGTTTAGTGCAAAAAACAACAAAAAAAAAACATCGGTTAACAAAGCTTACTGAAGATGTGACGTAGCGTCATTGAAACTAGTATAAGCAGCTGGTTGCCCATTTTTTTTCTTTTACGATTGTTAGTTATTCTCTAACAATTAATGCATTTTGCGCTTGTAATTTTTTTGTTGTTTTTTTGCACTAAACTGCTGAACATTAAGCTCTGCATAGTACATACTAAACAGCAAATATTTTTATGGAATATATTAATATTTTATGACTTGCTAGTTTTACCTTCACTTTGCCTTCACTAAAAATATTGCGACCATCACTTAAAATCAAAAGCAAATTCTCAAATATTCCGTTGTCTGAGCCCAATGAACCCTCTTCAGTGTTAATTGTTCGCACAAAATCTAACACCTCAGCAATTTTCGTTTTGTCTTGTGCAAATGTTAGAGCGTTTACTAACTTAGGTCCATCTAATTGCTCCGTATGATTTAGTACAATTTGCGGTGATTCGCCGAAAGATAAAATACTAAGCCGACCACTTTCGAGCAGTGTTAAGGCTTGTGATACTAATGAAATAGCCTCAAGCGTAAGTGTTTTTGAGTTATTATGATGCATAGATTTTGAATCATCGATAGCAATTGTTATTTTATAATCACGTTGTGCTGGTTTAGTGCGACGTAGCCAAATTTTATCCTTGCGGAATTGTGAAGCAATATATGGTATTATTTTCTTCATATTAATACGTCGTCCAGTACGATAGTCACCCTTAAGACGAGTACATTTAGTGGGTTCTAAAATAAGACGCAGTTGCTCACAGAGTTCGCGTGCATTTTGAACCATACGCGTGGATATAGTTTGCCATTTCTCATAATCTTCATGTTGTGGCAGTGTTAACGATTTATTTCCTGTCAGCTGTTGTTGATATATTTTTCGAAATTCTAACGTTTCCAATGCGCTTAACTGCTGCGCTGTTGTGTTATCCAATAGAATTTCTTTGCTATACATCAAAGTTGGTATAAATTTTTAAGATTTTTTTTTTATTTAATATTTTCAACTTACTTGCAATGCGCTGTGGTATCATCATTTCTTGGTACAGTTATGGTTAGAACATCTGCGCCTTCAATATCCATTTTTTCGTCTTGAGCCTCAGCGCGTTCATTAGATTTTTCGGATTTTGATGGCTTTTCCGTTTTTTGATCACATTGTTCAGCTGATATTTCCTGCAGATTTTCTTCATCAAGTGGATTTTTGGTATTATCTTCCTGTGTATCAATTAGGTCATCGGCAGTTTCGCCCTCAATTTCCTCATCTTTTTCTTTATCGTCATCTTGGTGTTTCAGTTGTTTTGTTTGCTCCTCTGTTGCATTATCCAGCGTTGTTTTGTCATTGTTAGTTGGTTCCTTAACATGCTGATACTCCTCTGATTCTATGTCTTTTTCCTCTTTTTTATCTACGTCGTTTTTATTTTGTTCCTTAAGTTTATCAATAGTTTTAAGTTGTTTCAGTTTATTATGTTCCGCTTCACCTATTTCATGAAAAAAATTATTTAGATTTTTATGATATAAATTTTGCAAAAATTTGCTAATATGTACTATATTTCGAGTTTTCTGGAGGCTTTGTTCAATGAGAAGGGGAAGGACGCAGTTGTGTGAGTGTATTTAGTCATGTCTGCTTGTGAAACTCGCCATTACATGAAAACGAAGCGGGATAAATGGATAAAATTTGGTACACAGCTTAGCTATTTGAGTGCACTGTCTATGTTACTCGTCATAAATCTGAACCTGAACTTGAAAGACTTAATATAGCGGAAACTTATATCTAAAAGTAACAATTTCTGTCTTAAGCATGGTACCTCCCTTACAAACAAAGCCTATATAACGCCACTAAAGAAACAATTTTAAGTAAATGGATCTATATTTTATGTAAATACTATGAATGGCTCATGCCAGCAGTGTATCAAATTGGACAAGTCGGCGTGGCATCTTCAATAATAATAAAAACTTTAAATTCTGTACTAAAATTGGGCGGCTTTGGGCACGTGTTCAAACACGCCCAATTGGACTGCAATACATATTTCAATTTAATAAAAAATAATGCCATTATAAATAAAAAATAACATAGATTTTTTGACATAAAAGCAGAGTAAGGGAAGCATAAGGTCACGCCCCAACAGAAATTGCGGAGATGAAACACGAGTTCCACAACAAATTAACATCAAATCATGTCTAGAAGAGCAGAAACAGTTATGAATTATGCTAATGGATAATTTTATTGCCCCAATTGTACAACAAGATCGAAAATGTCATGACTAAGTTGCTACTGATCGAAAAGAAAAACGAAATGGCGATTATTCATTTAAAAAAAATAAAATAAAAATCAATAACAATATTATGGCTTCCTGTTTTGTTTTTAAAACCAATGCTATTACAGTGACAGTTTTTGTTACCTAGTGTCCGTTCCTCGTCGGTACGTCCTTGTTTTCTTTTTTCTTCTGTTTTACGCTCATTTTTGCGATCATCTTGTGATACTGTTTCTTTTGTTTCGGCTATGCCTTGATGTCCACCTTCATTTGTCTGCATTAAAATTAAATAAAATATATAAATTAGTAAATAAAATAAACAATAATCTGGCGAAAAATAATTTTTAAAATTAATAATTCACAACAGCGCACTGTGGAAGATTCTGGTAAAATTTGTTACGGCCATTTTATTTATATTTTTTTTTGATTCAGTTTTATTTTTAAAACGGTGCAAACATAATTAATTTATTATTAATGTTACAAAATTTAAGTAAATGACGGCAAATAAGTTAATTGCATTTCGAAAAAATATCTGTTTTGAATCATTCCTTTTCTATTTCATAATTTTTTACGACTGGTCGATAGTAGTTCTTTCGTTTATATAAGTTTTATTTCACTTACATCATTTTCTGCCTGGCCAACACCATCTTTTTCTTCTCCTGTCTCTTGTTCATCCATTTTTTGCTCTTGTTTTACATCCTTATCATCTTTTTCATTTTGCACTTGATCAGCTGAACCAATGTTTTCTGTTTCCGGAATCGATTGTACATTTTCTTCCTTACTTGCCTTGTCTCTTGATTGCTCATGTTCTTCGCGTTTCTCTTCTTCGTTTTCTTTTTGTTGCTGCTGTTCCTCTTCTTCTTCTTCTAGTTCACCATATTTTTTCGTTTCCGGCTCATTTTCCTGCTCCTTATTTGCATCCTCATCTTGATTTTCTTCTTCTACAGCAGCTTCATCTTCTTTCAATTCAGTTCCAGTTTCAGCTTCATCAGAATCAGTATCACTTGTGTTATCGTCTCCATTTTCTTCTTCCTGCTCATTTTTTTCTGCATCATTTTGTTCATCTTCAGCTTGCTCCTCAGCTGTTTGCATATTCTCTTTCATTGAATCAATCTCAAAAGGATTTTCGTCATTTTGTTGTTGATCTTCGCCATCCTCTTGTCCTTCATCAACATTGTTCATATAACCCAAATCCATTTCTTCTGCCTCAGGTGGTTCTTCTAATTCATTATGAAAGGGGTTCATTTGATCATCATCTACCTCTGGATCTTTTATATTATCAATATCTGGTTGATTTTCTTTTTTTCTCTGCTTGTCCTCCTGACCTGGTTCTTGTGTTGCATCCAGTCCGTCCTTATCATGCTCATCTTGTCCGTCTTTTGTAGCATCATTTTTACTATCTAAGTCGTTGTGTGACTCCTTTTCATCTTTGCTTCCCTTGCCATCCTCCTCCTCCAAATCTTTTTCCTCCTCTTCCTCCGGCTGTTCCTGCTCATCATCACCCCAAATTTGATCATCCAACTTTTCGGCACCCTCTTCTGTTTCACCCATCTCTTTATTTATATCTTCTTCATCTTCTGATTCACCACTATCGTCTTCTTCATTTTCTGGTTTTTCAATATCCTGCATTTTACCATCGAAATCATCACTCATTTCTATGCCCTTCTCTTCTTTACAGTCATCCTGTTTTTTATCATTTTCATCTTTGCGATCTTCTGGACGCTTTGCGTCGTCAAGTTGATCTTCTGATTCGATTTTATCGGAAGCATCTTTTTCACCGGTACCATCCTCCAAGCCAAAGCCTTCGCCTTCTTTTTGGTCTTTCTTGGATTGGCCCTCTTCATCTTGCATTAAATCTGCAGGTACACAAAAACCTTTTGAACTTATTTCCACAAAAACAGTTAACATAACTGACAGCATTTTTGCGGCTACTCTATGGGAACCAAGCTGCTGGAAGAGATAATATTCCGCCAACAGTTGAAACTGCTCCAAGATAGGTAGCACGGATGTTAATTTCAGTAAATAGTTTAATTTTTCCTCCGTAGGTTTAGCATGTTTGAGTGCTAAAGTAATGTTGGATATTTTTGATATAACACTGGAAAGATTTAATGTTTCCCAATCGGCTGTCAACTCGGCGTGCAGTTTTTTCTTAAGATGATGTTCACTTAGTTCCGTTTCATCTACATCAACTACATTTCTCGGTTTGGATTCATCATCTTCCGGCTTTGCTGGATATTTTTTATACAGTTTCTGCAAAGACAGCAACACTGTATGCACAACATTTTCTAATTCAGTATCAATGACATCATAGGTGATTGGTGACAGACTGGGACTAGGCGTGAAGTTGGTGATAGTTGTATCCTCAATAAAAATTAATAAATCTGCGAGCGAATTGGCAATTGGCAAGTAGTCGCCATTTTCAGAATACTTGCAGCATTCCTTAAGCTGCTTTATGTCATTGATAATTTGCGCATGCGTTGCGTGATAAGCACTAAGCTTTTCGAAACTAATAAATTCTGATTCACAATGCAGCATTTGGGACAGTACAGTTTTAGTTGCTTGAAGTAGGTGATCACTTTTCTTGCAAATTTTAGTATATAATGGCGAATTTTGCAGCACTGCAACTTCAGAACTCACTGTAAGTACACAGTTCTCTTCATCTCGTTCCGCAGGCACACAAGTAAGCAGTAAATTGAATTGCTCCATTACAAAGCGTATGCGACAAAGTGAGCTTTTCAACACTACATAAATGTCTCGTGATTTGATGAATTCCAGATGAGACTCCTTGATAGATTCTGCAGCAGTTATATCAGCTAACGCTTTCAGGCGCTGTAACAACAAACGTAAATCGAAAATATTTTTTGTTGTTATAGCCAGCAAATTTCGTTGTTGTTGTACAAGTAAGAACATATCAACTGCAAATCCTTTTATGCGCTCTATGTTAGGTGGACCCAATTCCGAGAGTGGTGCAAGCATCAGTTGCTGAAGCAATTTTAACTTGAAAATACATTTTGCATAATAAAGATCCAGATTTTCTGTAAGCTTTGCATATATATGTTTGTCTTTTGTTGTAGCCAACATGGTACGAATACAAAACGGTTGTAGCGTGTAGTCCTCAAATTCTGTTGCAAGCGACAGCTCCATTAAACCACTCTTGTAGCTAAGGCCCAACTGCGCAAGTAATTTAAAGAGATCCGATAAGCCCTTGCGTTTTTGCTGTAACATTTGTTTTGCTTCCAGTTTTTGATGTGGACGATCCTTTGTGCGATCAACCTCTAGGTTACGCAAATGATCACAACGCTCCAATTGTTGGCAGAAGATTTCATCAAGCGCTATTATAAGTTTTGGAAAGTTGGCGTTACTAACAGTCTGGCGTACAACATTTCGGGATGTTGTAAAAAGTTTGCCAATCTTCTGCAACAAAAGTTTAGGGTTTTCAGCATCATTTGTGTTAGTTATAAGAGACTTATCTTCCAATTCCGTAACGTATTTTTCACGCAGCTTTTGCGATGCTATAAAGTTACGTACATCAATCATAAATAATTTAATTTGTGACTCATATCGTACATCTTTGCCCTTGTCATTTTCGGTGTTTAGATCCTTAACTGTAGCATCTTTTGGTTGAAAAACTGGCATGATTTTTTTTTGCAATTGTAAGCGATATTCCCTTAAAAATTTATTTAGATTTCGATGAACACGTGCAATATTGTTACGCATGCTAAAGTACGAGAGGTCTTTGTTGTAGCTCTCAATCTTGACAAATTCTTTTAACTTTTTCTCTATAGGCGCGCGCATGCTACGTTTGGAATCTTCGATTTCTTGCGTGAATTGCTGAAAATAGATTTGCAAATTACGCAAACTAGCAATCAGTAGTTTAATACGCTCTTCTGCTGGCTCGTTGACACCAAGATTATGTAGATAAAACTCGAAGGACCGTAAAAGTTGCATACGTACATGAAAATCACCATAACAGGAAGATTCAACGAATTGACGCAGTATGCGAACAACATCACGTACCTCGAGTTTTGATCTTTGCGATATCTCAGCAGTGTCGTGTGTTTCACCGTCAGCAAAACGTTTTTCCGCTTGTTTGATATCGGTTAGTGTACTATCAATTTCATGTTCTTGTATGTATTCTTGAAAGAGGTTGTAAATGAAAAACCAATATTTATAAGCATGCGCTTCGACTTTCTCCGAAGTTTGTTTTAAGCATGTACGCCAAAACTGCAACTCCAGGCGCGTCCACTTCTGTACAAACTCCGCTACAACTATCTCTTCATTGCGTAGATGATTATTTTTGTGGGCCACCTCGTTCCATAGCGCAACTTTCTGACGAAGTAATTGAAAGCCTGTATTAAAACGCACAACCGGAGCCGTTGATGGTAGTTGACGTATGCGATCAATGACGCGCACTATATCGATGAGACCAGCATGTTCTGGATATAGTTCCAATTGAACACGTAGGCGCTCCTCAATACTGTTCAAGACATCAGTACATGCGATTATTTCGGGTATATTAGAATCTTTGTAGAAATTATAGGCATGACGTGATGAGGGCCCTACTTTAGCTGTAAGGGGTATCTCATTCAGTAGCTTCTGTTGCAAGCTGATAGCATAACCAAAACTATTGTAAGCGCATTCGTCAAGCCACTCGTTGAGACCACAGCGATAATGTGAGAAGAGCTTGACAAAAACACGCATCCGTTCTTTAAATGGTACTCTGAGATCCAGTTGTTGATTTTCTTTGTTGCCGCCACCTGTCGGGTGGTAATAGTAAACATATGAATATTGGTCCATAACTTCAATAAAGTTCTCTACTAAGAAAGCATAATCCTCATCAGGAATGACTTGATGTGCGTTGCGTGCTTTGTTGATTTTTTCCTTATCATTTAATTTCATCACCTTTTCCAACGTCTCTTCCTGCATAAATTCACCAAAATCTTCTTGTACATAAGTTGGGAAATTTTCCTCGATTTCTTGTAGTTCAATGAGCTCTTCATCTTCTGTTTCACATTTTGTTTTACTAACGTAGAGACTTTCATCTTCAGCTTTTTGCTTGCGTCGTTTTTCTTCTTCAGTTTGCCAAATTTGATTACAAATATTGAAAGCAAAATCAAAATCTTGAAACGTTTCTTCTTCTATACGTGAGGATATTGAAATTATATTTCGCAGTTCGATAATTTTAGCTTTAAGTAATCTGTAGTAAAGAGAAAAGTAAGTGTTAGCAAAACTTAATGGCAAGAGCAGAATGGTTTTGTGAAAAATATTGAGAGTTGCATTTGAAATCAACTTACTGCGGATTTAAAAAATGTTTAAAAACATAAAAAAAATTACTTGACTTCGGGCTGATGTACTGTATAAAATTTTATTGAAGAAGAACAGTAACCAAATATGAAATAGGTTCCAAAGACAGAATAGAGCAATTAAAAAAAAAAAAAACAATGAAAGATTGACCCTTTAACGCATATGGAACACATGTTTCGCACAAGTTTTTTTTCTTTCTTTGGGAATATATTTTTAAATAAAAATACTCTAAAAATAAAGCGAATTTTATCCAATACTGTTCATAATATAATAATGTGCTCCCCTCAGCCTAAGAGCAGGCGAATATGATTCTCTTTTAAGAAAATTAAGCGATACATCAAATGTTCAAATATTCATAACTCGTTAAGGACTCATATTTTTCGATCGATTCTAAATTGCATATAAACGAGTCATTTTTATGACGTTAAGAGAACACAAAAAAGACTTTGAGTCTTGCTTGCATGCGCTCAGAAAATACTCATATTTAAACATATACATATATCGGAGGCTTAAGTAACATTCTCAACTGTCAAATGAGCCCCTCTTCCAAGGTTCAAGGCATGCAAATATGATTCCTGATTGTGTCATATTTTTCTTCCTAACAGAAGGAGTTACATATCAGATGCTCATATGTATGTACTCAGAAAAAGTTTAAAAGTTCAGAAAATTAATACTTAAATACGTAAATATTTTCAAAGTTATTTCATCAACATAAGATCCTTACTAATAAAGTGATTCTGCGATTTTAGATTAAAAATAATTGAGTATTACATATGTATACTTTTCCAATACATTGCGTATAATAGGAATTATTCAAAAATGTATATGCACTTACCTAAAGTAATCAAACTCGCTGTTCTTTACTTGATTTAGCACACTAAAAATTACTGCACGATTCTTTGAAATATCACGATATGAATGTACATTATAAATTTCCAAGTTTCGGATAGCAGGAAATTCTACAATGTTTGCTAAAATTTGATGCAATTTACCGTCACGATTTAAATTAATAATTTGATCTGATTTAGTTGATTGATGTATAATTGCTGACTTTTGTTGTGTCAACGCCATTTTCATTCCTTCGAGTCCAAATCGTAGCTTTTCTATGGAACACACTAACGGTTGTACGAAGTCTTGATAGTATTCTGTATAGCGTTTTAGTACATGATGTACAAAATGTCTAGCATTAGCAAGCCAAATTTCAATTTTACACAAAGCTTCATTACACAGCTCTAAATCCTCTACTATGGATGTGGTGGCAAGTGCTGCCCAAGATTTTTGTGCATTCTGTATAAGATTAAATAATGCTACAGGTTCACAATTGGAATAAAGAAAATGTTTAATATCCTGTACGATACTATTGTATATGCATTTGTCTGGGCGTAAGGCGACTTTTTGCGCATACTTGGTTTGACGCTCTACCAAAGCAGCCAAACGCGCTTCAAGAGATGTATAAATTTCTGCACCAAAATATTTGTACTTCATAATAATGCGCATGAAATCATAAACGGTTGTTAGTGTTGTTAAGCAATTTATATCCTCTACAATGTAAGCATTCTTCAAACGATTCTTTTCAACTGGATCAATAAGTGGCGTAAAGCTGAGTAAACAAAGTTCGATGGCACCAATAAGTGAGTTAAGTAGGACAGCCTCGTATTGTTCATTTAAATAATGCATTGAATAATGTTTCTTTTGATTTTGATGTAAGGCTGTATTAACTTCATCGTTTAAAGCCTGTACAAGCTTTTGGAAGTTTTCATTGTAATCGCTGAAGTTTTCATTTTCCAAATTCTCACACAATTCTTTAACATATTCAACTTCTCGTAGTAGTTTATTTCCATGCAATAGTGCAGTTTTAAGGTTGCAGTTTCGTGTGCTGTAATTTTTGCTCATCAGATTTGCGTTATGCCAAAGTAATTGACGCTGTTGCTTAAGAGACTTTTGCCAAAGATCAAGTTCTTGTAATGGCACAGGTTTAAGCTTGCCATCATTTTGATAAATAAGAGCAATGAGTGTGCGAATTAAAACTGGACCCTCGTATACAAAGTTAGAGCTTAGCTCGATATCTGAATCCTGTAAAATATTGTTGCATATGTTACGTGAGGCTAAGTTGTTAAGTTGCTGTTTAAGATTGGCATTTGATATGATGCGTTCAAAAGTACATAGACTACTGTAGTTACCCTTAAGGTAAGCAATTAATGTTTTGAATTCTATAGCGCTTTGAATATTTTTAATGTAATCTTGCATTGGTTCCCATAATTTCACAAAATTGCTGTACTTTGTTGTTTTTAGCGTTTGAAGCAATTGCATTGTCTCTACGTTCAATGAGGGTATAAGCTCAATGTAGTTTTCATTAATTTCATTGTGATCTTCGTTTGTGTTATTCGTTAGCACAAAGGCTAAACATTTATTTAGATAGTATTCGCGCAACGGTAACATACCGAGCTCAATGTCTTTTGGCTGAAGACATATTTGTAGCTCGTCCTTACAGTTGATTAATTGTAGTATGTTTTCTAGTTCAGGTTCGAAAGTTCCAGCATCAAATCGATCAAGTGTTGAAGTAAGCTCTTTATTTGCTGTTATAAATTGGTATACTGCAGCACGTAGGTTTTCTGGCAAAGTTTTACCACAATCTGTTGCTACATCTTCTTGTTTAAAGTTGTAATCGAAGATGTTATAGCTTGCTTGAAGTAATTGCGCACGGCATTTTTTTGCCGCATCAGTTTTTTGTGCCACAAATTTTCTGAGTATCATATCTTTTGTTAAGTTTCCATATAAAGGTACAACATTTAAGGCATTCTCCAGTTTTTGTGATAATGTGTGAAATAAGACCTTGAAAGGTAATTGAAGAAAATAAATGGTATTAGAAAAATTATTCAAGATTATCAATTTGAAGCTAAAGAAAAATCATTTAGCCTATATGTTATTTATCCATTGAAGCTGGTACCTTATATTCTAGCTTATATAATTTCAGATTTCCCAGTCGGGACAGTGTACATTCAACCCTCTTAGTTTGACGATGAAGACAATTAATGAATAACAAGAAGATTTAGATACCTTTCTATAGCGAAGCGATTTGTTGCGAATGAATAGTACATTGGTTATTTTAATTTACTTTTTCATAACCTCTAAGTTCATAATTAGCTCCTCTTGAAAATTAAAATGGACTCATCTTATGTTTCCTTAATGCTTTATTTAAGACGCGTGTGGTTTTTGGCTTACTGAAACCTCTTTAAGAAGGTCTAAGAAGCCGAATGCCTTATTAAACTATATCCTGTACACCATTAGAGCGGGAACTTTTTATTTTTGTTAGGGAAATATCGAAGTGAAATTAACTACTTACGATTGAAGTAATTTATCGCAACTCAATTAGCTTTATCATAAAATCATATATAATTGCATCAAAAATTTAGGTAATGCAACGTATAAATTTGTGTATGAAGTGTATAAAAAAATGTTGGCTGTCACTCTAAAAAGCTCTGTAAATATTTAATTTTAATTATACATACCTGCTGCTCTTTGTAAAACGGCTGAAACTGCGACATTTGCTTTGTATAAGCTTTACGTATTAAATTTAAAGGATGTTTTATGCTTAACACGTAATTAGTCAATTTTTGTAGATTTACATCGAATTCTGCATTCATTTGATTATAGTTGGGTGCAATCTGACTGAGAAGTTTTAACAGATGCTTATCTAACCAATTAAAATGCAATATCAACTTGTCAATTAACACTGTGTTAAGTTCTTTTGCAATAAAAAGTTTCTGTTTTGATGTTTCGAGCAGACGATTATACCACAAGTAAGCAGTTATAATTTGTGCATAACTTTGGATACTAAAGTCTGCATATTCTAATGCAACATGTAGAACTTCCTGGAAGCGCTGTAAAAAGTCAGCTAAGTATTGTAAAAATGTATTCTTCAATTTATCAGAAATTTTATTAGCAGCAACGGCTTGGGAATAACCTAAGGCGTCAATTTGTTGCAGTTTTAAAACACTTTCTTGTGGTACATCTTTAATAATCAATTGTGATATGAGAAGAGCACTTAAACGATAAACGTTCTGATGGGATACGTTTATTAGTTGTGTAGCGTAGTCTCGTAAGCGTGAATACAGTTTGTTATTCCAAGGTAAAGCTGCAAGAGTAGGATTAAAGTTTTTTGCAGCGCTTTGAACATTTTCGTAAAGGCGCCTTGAAAGTTCAAGTAAATTAGGGTGATCACTTAGAAGATTCCGCAAATAAAGATTGCGCTGTTTAACATCAGATATGGTTGAAGTTTCATACATCATATAAATGTAATACTGCAATAATTTGTCATAGTTTAAATTAGTGAAATTGTAATTCTCGAATGATTTGAAAAGATTTGCAAGTGTTGCCTTTGGTATGAATTCAGACTTCAATAATATTTTTAGCGGCTCCAGTTGTAATTTTACTAGGGTGGTTCCGTTTAGCTCATTAGTATTCAAAATAATATTATTTAAGTTAACATGCGTTGCGGAGCAAGTGGCCATTTTTTTACTCTCCTGTAGCACAATTTCACGTAACTTGTTTTGATAAAAATCTAAGCCATACCCCATTAAATCAATGCTGGCCGCATAGACATAAACTTCCATACCACTAACGTATATAGCACGATCTGTGGTATAACCAATGCGCTTGTAGGAGGCAGTTAAAAAGGAAAATTGTGTTAAATGTGAGATGGTATAGTAATTTATTTCGGAGATTTGCGTTATTAGTGTATGTATCTGCAATATACAATTTATAGTATCGATTTGCGTTATGCCATTTGAGTGTACAACTATGCGCATATCATCAATATTATAGGCGTCTTTGACGAGCGCCAACTCAACGCAACGATTACGCATTGCACGTGACAGTTCCCCATTTTTCGGATCAATCGTTAGGAACGCTCTGAAGTTGGGTGCTTTTTCTACAATTTCAGCTTTATCATTTGCAGTAACACCTTTTTCAGATATAAGCAATGTTCCATTTGGTTCAAAGACTGGATTTAAACGATCTAAAACCGCTGAGGAGCACAGATTAACATGATCTAAGCTTATGTACTGTCCAATTTTAAGTGATTTAACGATTTTTGAATCAACCCATTCGAATGATCCCCCAGTGTTGAGTGATTCTGCATTACGAGTATGATTTTGCAGCACCTTCAGTATTCGTTGCTGTTGTTGAATTTGACTTATAAATGCATCAGGCATTGATTTTAGCGCTGGTGCATCGATGAGATGTTCAATTACAATATTTAATAGATTTATACGTTTGCGAAATGTTATCAACTCTTCGGACATAGCTGTTGAACTACTAAGCTCTGTAAGTAATTATTTAATGACAGATTAATGCAATTCGAAAACTATCAACACACTTACCTGGTTTTATTTTAGTTAAGTTATTATAATCGCTCCAAGCTTCCAATAGTCGTGTTACAACTGTAGTTGATCCATATTCCAAAATCGTATTTTGAATATAAATAATAAATAGATATTCCACGCTTTGTGAAATTTCTTCAAGATGACGATTTAAATCAATCTAAAATGAGAAACACATTAATATTGAAATAGAACGTATCGATTATGATTCATGATAATAATAGATATTTTTTATCGGAAAAATTTAATACCTGCGGTTAATTTATAAAAACAATATTTAAAATATATAATAAAAATAGATCCAAAAAGTTTAAATCAAAAAAAAAGATTTTCAAAAAAAAAATAAAAAACAAATCAAAAATCCGTTTGGATTGAAGAAAATTAATGTGAAAAGTGAAGGTTATTTTCGATAAAAAAAATTGAATAGCATAAAATGGTGATTACTTTTAACAAAATAAAAAAATTCATAAGATTATTAATGTATAAAATAAAAGTGGATGGAATGATGGCATCATTGATAGAAAAAACAACAACAATACCGATAGATTACCAGATTTAATAATAATTCTTGACTTAGTTTATAAAATGTTTTCTTATTTACGTTCCTTAGAAGTTAGTTTACCTGTTGAAAGCTGCCAGTTACAGAATCATCAATACATTCCGTATTACAGATTTGATTTGAGAGTGTACACAAGGTATCAATTAACTTTGTTTTACCAGAATCTGTTGGACCACATAGCAACACTGGTTTTTCCATATAAACACATTCGATTAGGTTCTTTAACAATTCACGCTGCGACGAGAGTAAAAGCGGCGCTTGACTGTTATGCTTCAATGGACGCAATGAAATGCTTTGGGACGTTGCATCGCGCTTTAGAACAATGTCGTTTAGATAAATTTTCTCATCAGTCCAATAGAGTGAGACTTCTTCAGATACAGCATTCAATATTTCAGCATCACACTCGAAAACTCTAGCAAAAGTATTGCGTATGAAAAGCTTATCATGTTCAGAACGCATGCGCTGATAATAAACAAGCTTCATACGTTCATATAATGTCAATAAGAAATTTTGAAAATTAAGTTGAAATAGTTGTGCGGTTTGGTCTGTATCTGTTAATCGTATTATAAAACTCGTTGCTGGATTTATTAATAAATCGCACCAGCGTAAAATATCACGTAAATTTATTTCATATGGACCACCCTTGTAGCCGAATTCCATATCAGCTATACCTTTATCGAGAAGTTCAGAAAATTTTACCAGACGATCAGCTAAGTCTAATGCATAAATTGTAGAGGTGTTGCTCTTTTCAGTGAGCAGTGCTGGATTCTTAAACAATCTAAACATATTACGTTCAAAAGAATTGTTATTTTGTAGAATTTTACTAAACTCCAAACGCAGCTGTTCAAAGGAATGTGCATATTTGCCGTTGACTACATAAAGCAAGTCTTCTGTGGTGAGTTTGCGTAAGTAAACTTTATTAAAACGATTAAGGAATGATTGCGGCAAACCCTTACGACCACCACCTTGACGTAAAGGATTTTGGCACGCAAAAATGCGCGTATGCTGGCTTAATTTGAATGTTCTATTTAATTCTGGTATATACACTTCACCACGATGATCTAAAATCGCATTTAAACCTTCGAGCACTGATTGTGGCGCTAAATTTAATTCATCAAGTAAAATCCAAGTATGTTGCGCCTTTAATGCTGCCAGTAGCGGTCCATCGCGCCAAACAAATTTGCCAACAGCGCTGATTTCTGTGTCCTCAGTGGACTGAGCATCAAGCACCTTATCCTCAGCCGGCAAATCAGTGCCAAAAAGGTCTGACAAATCGGTATGTTCACAAAGGTTTATGCGCACAATCTGATAGCCAATAGCACTTGCAATACTCTCGACAATTGAAGTTTTACCAACGCCTGGTGGACCCTCTAGCAATACAGGTTTTTTCAGCGAAAGTGCTGATAGTAAACGGAAGAGGTTCTTTTTCGTGGTAGGCACATCAAAAAGAAAGTTTGTGTTTGCTGTCACTGTGCGATTAGGATTTGTGGCAATGAAAAATGGTTTAATGCCAAACTCTGCGCTGCTATCGAGTATAACTTCAGTACCACGAAATTGTTGAAGTTCTATCGTGGTAAATTCAATTTTCATTATACGTTTCGACTGCTGCAAAGCAAAATCTATTATATTTGCTTTCAGTTGCTCAACTTTTTCCAGTGATTCATGTGGCAGCATCTCTAATGCATCTAGAAATATGGTCTCCAAGCCAAAAATAGCTTTTTCAACAAAACTTAATTTCTCATTGCTAACTATATAATTAGCCCATGCTAGTATATCACGAACAGAAAATTTGAATTTCTCTACGTGATCACGTATATATAACACAATCTCTACCAAATATCGCGAAATACACTGCGTATATTCCTTGGAAGCATTTGCTGATGTTGCTAAGCAATTGCTGGCAATTTGTATGAGGTCTTCTTTGGAATCGGATGGTTGACACCAAATTTCAGTAAATCGATTACGTAGCGCCGGGGAAAGTTCTTTTTTGCCAAAGTCACCACCTGGATTCATGGTGGCGAGAAATTGGAAACCTTCATGTGCTTGTACTACAAGTTCTTTGCTGATTTCGTCGGCCACACCGCCTTTTTCGGCAAGCAACAATGTGCGTTCGGGTTCCAAAACACAATTCAAACGTTCTAGCACGGAATCTTCTGCTAAAGATATTTCATCTGCCATAAAATAGGAGCCTTCTTGCATAGCAAATACTAATGGACCATCAGCCCATTCAAAAAGTTTATTGCTTGATGCACTCTCGTTGGACTCACGGCAAGGTCTTAGTCCACCTAGAAAGTCCGCACCTTCAGTATGCATGTGACAATTTAATATGCGCAACGTAACTCCGTGGATGCTGGCTAAAATTTGACAAATTGTAGTTTTGCCACAACCTGTGGGTCCTACTAGCAGCACTGGTTCATTAAATTGCAAAGCTTTGGCTGTAATCACAGCCATGCGTGCCATGTTACGAGTCCAAACAATATCAGCACGCTGCTTAAAACCTTTAATAGCATTTATTATATCTCTTGTGACTGCTGAGCTCTCCACAGACGATTGAGCATCAAATAAACTGGCATGGTTAATACGTTTCTTAAAATTCCGATATAGCGTATCTTCAATTATCTCAATCTCTAAAGCTGTACGCACCTTAGCAGAGAGCACAAGGTAGCCTTCTTCTATGAGATGCTGATTCCAATCGTATTTATTATCTGCCAATAGCTGCTTATCGGCATATGTATATCGGTTACCCCAGCGGAATAAGTCACGCAGTGTAAAGAAATTTTTCGTTGTAGTCTTGCGGTTTTTCTGTAGGTCCGACATACACATTACCATTTTTTTGGCATAGGATGCGGGTATTAGACAACGTTGTTCCAAAATGATTTCTAGTTCAGCGCGTGGTATCTCCGAGAAATGTAATTCAATGAAACGATTCTTAAAAGCGCGTGAAAGGATTTTGCGTCCACCGTAAAGTCCAGGTGGATTTTGTGTGGCAAAAAGCATGAAGTTAACATGAGCTTTTACCACTGTCTGTGTTTCTGGTATGAAAAGTTCACGATTATCATCAAGTACACGATTTAAAGCTTCCAGAATATCTGTTGATGCCAAATTTAATTCGTCTAATATAATCCAATAGCCATTACGCATAGCCTGTACAAGCACGCCTTCCTTAAAACTCAGTTTGCCCGTTACATCTGCAGCATATGTGCCGATATATTCCTGCAAATCGGTATGCTCATGATTATTGATGCGCAGGCAATGATTGCCACTGCGTTTGGCAACATATTCAATTAAACTCGTTTTTCCAGCGCTGGTAGGGCCTTGAAGCAAAATGGGTAGTTTACCGATGGAGATAATGCGCGCTAGATCTTTAAGATTTTCCTTAACGCTTGTTGTTAAAATGTAATTATCACAAGATAGCTGCGGTTTCGGACCTGCTTCGATCCAATAACCTTCGAAGTTAAGATAATTTTCACCAGGTTTTGGTATACCCTGCGAAAGTACTGCTTTTGCATTGCTAAGCAAAGCATCCTTGATTAACTGCAGCACGATGTTGTGTGATGCAGGATCCAGCTGTGTGAGAAAACTCATACAAAAGCTTTCGTAAAGATTACGCTCAACTGAACCACAAAGATTGCGTGCGCAAACGCGCAAGGAACGACAAAGTGTGCGTAGAGAGTAAACAGGACGATTGCCGAGGCCATCATTAAGCTCCAAGTTCGAGAGGGTTTTTAACTTTTTATAAAGTTTTACGATGTTAGTAACACTTTTTTTTTGTATACCAGTGTTGGACAAGTAATCGCTAATAAGCAATGTGAGATCGGCATCTGTTGTAAGTTCGTCTACATAAAATTCTGTAAAACGATTACGTATGCCAACGGATAGATCTTTTTTACCAATATCTGTATTGGGATTCATGCAAGCGAAAATACGAAAATCGGCATGACGTTTGACTGGCGTAAAGTCCCCTTTCTCTAGAAGCACCACAGAACCGTCTGGTTCTAAGATAGTTGAAAGACACTCCAGCGTTTCAGCAGAAGCCAAATTGATTTCATCCAACAAAACCCAATCACCATTTTTTATACAATTTACAAGTGAGCCAGGTATAAAAGCAAATGATATATTGATAGATTTCGTTAATTGTGAATTGAGTTTTGATAGCTTGACTTTCAGTGACTGCCAGCGGGGTAGCAGCTCTAAGTCTTTAGCGCGCAGTTCATAGCGTTCACTTTTTTCAAATACTGAGTTCACGACTTTCAACATTAATTTAATTATAACCGCAAAGTTGCCTTGGTTGTAGCAGATAGCGAACTTATTTAAAAAGGTTTCATTTTTTGTTTGATTAAAAGTAAAACTAAAGAGCACTTCAAATTCAGTACGTAGTGGTGAAACAACATAAGTCAAATCAACAGGTTTAAAGCCACCAACAAGATCTGAAATATCGGATTGATTATTCATATTGACCACAACTAATTTATGTTGCGTGCGCTCAGCTAAATATTGCACAGCAGAAGTTTTTCCAACACCAGTCTCCCCAACGAGCAGTACGGGTTCCGCATGAGACACACACACAGCAATGCGTTCTAAGACACAGGAAGCTAAACGCGTGAAAGAGAAGGTGGTATTTAATTTTTTTGTTGCTACCAGCGCTATGGGACGTTCAGTATTTTGTGTTAGCTTCATACGCTTCCTAGTTTGGGATTCATCACGTGTTGTCATCTCCGATTCCTGCCTTTGATTCATTGCATGCATTTTTGAAAACAACTCAGCACGTCCAACTTTAATTCGCTGATTATCAACTGCTACATCAGGCTTGTATTCATCAGCAAGAAATTCACATCGCGACTGTATGATGCCAAGTTTTGCGCCAATGCTGCCAATAAGTTTTGTCTTTTCTTTTCCTTGTGGTAAATACGAACAGAATACGTCGACTGCATTTTGAAAGACGAAGTAAGCACATTCCGCGCTAGTAACATTAAACATTGGATTTGAGCGTTGACACAATTTTATAAGATCACGTGTAGATACTAGACGCCCTGAATTCGGCATAACATTGAGAGCTATTTCTTCAAATGGTAACGCTAAATACTTTTCGGTAGTATCGGCTTTATCGTCAGTTTCCTGTCGCCGTAAATTATCAGCAGATGTGTGATTACCCCTGGAAAAAGTTAGAAAGACATCTACAATGCGATTAGCAACGGTAGCCAGTTTAGGATAATTGCAGCTGACTACTTTACAAAGTTCGTTGCGCGAAAGTGGTAGTATGTTAATTGTATAGAGATATTTCTCCAGCAAAGAAAACAGTGATTTCTGTGATGAGTTGCTAGTTGGCGCAGATTTGTTGGTGCTGAAGATAAAATTGAATAAAATTTAATTTTTATAAAAATTAGGCGATTCTGTATCTGGAAATGAGTAAGTGGCTGAAAACTGAAGCTTGTTCCTCTTTTACGTTCACTCAAATTAAAAGTTTCAGTTAATTTTTGCACTTTAACTTAGACAGTCGAAAAACAGCCTCTCACTTGTTTCGAGATATAGAACACAAGGACATTTTCAAATAATGCGGTTCACTTACCGTACTGTTACAAATAATTGAAACCCTGGTTCAATCTTAACGCAATCACGAAAGCCAGGTACACTCAAAAAATTGTTCTCTAATAAGTTGCTAAGTACAGTAAATGTATCTTGAGTCGCAGAGTCAAGATCTTCAAGTAGCAGCCAATAGCCATGCATAACAGCCTATAAAAGATAATAAAGTTTAGCGTATAATAAACCATCGCCTTAAGCACAGGTTAGACATAGCTGATGTTCATAAACGTTTTTAGATTAAAGTTATACACAGTTCACTTACAGACTTAATTCAACTTTACAATTTAATTTGCGATTGAAAAATTATTCAAATTACATTTTTCAATTCTTTCGTAAATTATATATGTACAGCAAAAAGTCTTGATACGTTTGATTTATGTAAATCAATTATCAAATCAAAGTTGTGTACAAGAACATGTTTAATAACATTTTTAAATTTGTGTTTTATGCATCTTAATTAAACGAAAAAAAGGGTAGGTATGTATGTATGTTTAATTAGTCAACTGTATGTGCGCTGAAGACACTTGAGTGTGCAGAATATGAGTTCGATATCTCTTTTTCCACAACTTGAAACTTTACGTATTTTTTATTTATAACATAACTTTTGAGTAAATCAACGAAATAAATCAAAAAAATGGCGTCGATTTAAACACAACGAAAATTGGTCAAATCAAATAATTTTATCAATTAAGTTTTTGATATTTGTAAAATTTTGACTTATGCGACAGTATTGTGGAATAATGCATCATCAATTTCGGTCAATTGGCAATGAGATTCGCGACCAATCCATGAATTTTACTTATTAGGGAAGCCTTTCTAACACTTGAGCTATTGGGTTCATGACCTTTAGCTGTACGGTTGTAAATTTACATGAATATAAATACATATGTGTTAAGTTAATTTTTATCACAAAAAATACACACCTGCGTTAATACACCAGGTAACCAAATAAATTCCCCAGGAACGTCAGTACATCGATATTGACCCAGTAACATCTTACTATCAGTTTGATCACCAAGTTGTATGCGTAGAAACCCATTAGCACTGAAGTTTGGGTCATTTGAGCTATGTTCCAACTGTGCTTCTATTTCTAGTAGCGTATTATATGAACTTTTACGTTTGTTGCCAGGTGGTGAAGTGTGTGGTGTAACATATATGTTCTTTGAATTTTCTTTGCCATTTCGTTGCTGTTGTGGTTGCTCATTTGCTAGCTCATTGCGTTTTGGTTGTATGCGCCCTGTCTTACGCGCTAAGTACTCAACTAAAGTCGTTTTACCACAACCTACTGAACCTGTTAAGCAAATAGTTTTTGATGCAGCTATGCCTAAAGCAATGCTACGTAGATTAACTTTTGTGGAGTCAACTTTAACGATTTTATCATAGGAACCATCAGTTTGAGCAAAGAACTTGTAATTAGATTTATTGTATATGGGCAACAGTACACCTTCAATATTGCTAATAATATCTGATTCAATATTAATATTAATATCGTCGAAAGTACCATTTAAATTATCTTTATTTTCGGGCATATTTGCAGGGTGTACTAATAACAGCTGTTGTGTAGTATCGTATTCAAATTGTACTTCAGCAGGAATGTTTGCATTTAGCTTTTTCAATTGTGTCGAAGACATTTTTGTCAAAATACCAATAATGTTATTACTATAGAGTTGTTGCAAGTCATTAGTTTGCACTGCGCTATCACTGAGACACTGTTCAACTAGTGGCGCCCAATTCCATAGTTCTTTAAAGAAAATGGGATCAGCGCAGAGGAGTTGATGACAACATCGAAGCAGTGATAAACGGTCTAAGGGCGGTATGTTATTGCTTGAGTCAAGTTTTGCTTTTTTCACTTGTGGAGCTTGCGTTGCTAGAGTCTGCTGAAAAATTGCTGGTTTTTGAAGAAAGAATTTTATAGCGTATCTGGAATTTAAATAAAAAAATTTGTTTTCATTGAAAAAAATTAGAGCATTATTCGTAATTCACAAAATCAAGGTTTTTGTTTCAGGTTGACCTCATTTTATATAAACTTTATAGTATGTATATACTAAAAAGCAATGAGCAACTAGTCCAAATTAGACAATTTTATAATACAAATAATTAAAGTGGTCAACTAAAATAAATAAAAAATTATTTAATCTTCACAATAATTTCTGGAGCTATAACCAATTTTCCATTTTCAAAGTTTTATGTCATCTTCCCATGCATTTACATAAAAGGTCTATAAAATCACTCGAAATAAATTACATTAAACAATTTTAAAAATGGAAGAAATAAATCCAAAGATCTAGAGTTGCAAATGGTTTACGTTCAACATCGTCCAACGTCAGAGGTCTTTTAAAGGAAAAAAATTCAAAGTTAACTACTTATCATATTACCGTTTGACATCAGTAGACAAATGCATCAATTTTGCAAGAGCAACACATTTGCGTTGATATTCAGCAAACCACTCCGGCAGTAATGTAAGGTTGACTTCATCGCTGTAGGTACTATTAAATTCTAAACTGCTGGTGACAATTAATAATAGCAGGTCTTCAAAAGCAACAGCAATCGGCACGGTAAACACGGGATGCAAGAGCTTTACACTTAAGAAACGTAATAGATTCTTGATATGCATTTCCGTGTAATCCTATCGGGGTTTTAATCAAATAGATTTTTAAGCAAATTTTTAAAATCATTGAAATACATATGTAATACGATACCCTTGTTTGTAAAAACTCTTGCAGCACTTTGTGTTCAGCTGATGTTGCCATTGCGGTAGGTTCAGCAAATATAAGGTGCTCCATTAGCGACCGCGTTGAGCGCCGAAGTTTATTAACGCTAATTTCCATTGTTTTCGCAAATATATGATTATTTTTATGTTTTGTGTAACGACTGATGAATAATTTTATTTGCTACAATAATGTTTTAAAAAGTTCAATGAAAGTTAAATTTCATTCACACGCGGTTAACAAGCACGCTGTCGAAGTTACCAAATATCTGTCAAAAAACACGTGTTTTGTCCGTGTTGTGCCTCATTGACAAAGTTCACATTAAGGGCAATTTGTTAAAAACTTGTATTCAACATTAATGTATTGGAATGTGTATTTTTTTATTAATTTTCCCTCCTTGTTTTAGTATCTATATAGTATAATATTAATTATTGGTGTTTGCTACAATTATGCAGCCATTTATGGATTTCACTTAAAATAATTCCCTCGGATTTTCAGAAGCATAAATATTACCCATTTTTCAGTTTCTTTTAGTCTGACATCATTGTTTTTTGTTATTGTTTCCAAATGTAAATATTCGAAAAGTTAAGCATTTTCTTCGCAATCAGCTGATTTTTGTCTTCGATTCATCTTTCGCATTCGAAAATAAACAAGTTGTTTTTACTTTTGCCGGCGTCCGATAGAAAGAGATGCAATATATTTGTTTGTGTTTTGTTGCGCTCAACCCAGTCAAAACTGCGTAGAGGATAACCATGGCTACTGATTATCTTGTGCATGTTAGAAAGTTCAAATAATTTTTTTATTGCAAAAGTTATGACGAGCATATGACAAGAAATTGTTTTTTTTACATATACTATGAGAAGAGTTTCTGGTTTTGTGCTTATTGGGCAGTTCAAATTGGGTTTTATATCGAAATATAATGACAATTAGGATAAATTATAAAAATACCAAAACAATTACCGATTGCTAAGCTTGACTGATTTCGATTCTGCGACTACTTAGCTTTAGGTGAAGCAAAAAGCTCTCAAATTGCTAAGGTACTCCTCACTCCAAGTTTCGGATATAGAAATGTCAAAGAGCAATTCATATTCTTACAAAGACAGTGGTTTTCTTACAAGTTTTCTTTTGATGTTAAGATTTTGAAAAAAGCCTGTAACTTTAACATAAATAAAAAAAATTGATATGAATGTGAGTCATTAGTTTCCAAGTAGACTACTTATCCGAACTTTACAGTTTTTCAGATAAAAAGAACTAATCAGACTTGAAATTTTTGTTGAAACGATTAATTTGCAATGCCGTGTGGTGTTTCTACAAGTTTGAAAAGCACGAAATGATTACATCTATAACGTAGAATGTTTCTTGAAATTTTTGATCCATATATTGAAAGAAAATATAATAATATGTTTTGTTTTAAATGATTAAAAATATTTTTGGGTTATAGAAATCGAAATCGAAATATGAATTAGAAATTAAATTAAACCATAAATTTCCACTAAAAAATGCATGGAGTAATAAGTTTTTAAAATTGCTCAATATATTCAGAGCAAATTTTTTTGTACTGTAGTATTTTCTTCAAAGAGTAAGCAGTGTAAGCAAGCCGTTTGTAGTAAAAAGTTCATAAAACTGGTCCAAAATCATAATTAAAATATCTTCTTTAATATTGTGCATTGTTTGATATCAAACAGCATTGACGTCGAAGAAAAATAAAATAGTTACAATAGAGAGGTATGGCATCACTTTTTTTGCTTCTGCACAAACAGAAGACAATTTTGACACATGTGGTCGACTGACACAACAACGACTGTGACAGACTGATGTCAATTTTGACAGCATAAAATATTATATTTGCAATCGTACTTATATTGCCAAAAAAATTGAAAAGAAAAATATTTATTAAATTGGTTTCAAATAGTCAATTTTAAAGATAATTTAATCTCAAAAGTGTTAAAAATGACGTCTGATGTACGAGATATATTGGACATGGAGAGATCGAATACGCCTGAGGTGACTCGCGATTCCTTTCTCGCCACCAAGAAGCGTAATTTTGAGAAGTTTGTCATTTTCTAATAAAAAGGAATAGTTTTTATAATGCTGTTAAATTTTAGAGCCAAGACAAGTAAACGACCTGAAGGCATGCATCGTGAAGTGTTTGCATTGCTATACAATGACAACAAAGATGCACCACCACTGTTACCCACAGATACAGGTATCAGCAGTTAGGCTTCGTCATCTTATTACTCGATTAATGCATTTCTTGAATTTTCAGCTCTAGGCATAGGCTCCGGCTATAAGCAAGTAAAGGCGCGCCTTGGAATGAAAAAAGTACGTAAGTGGGAATGGGCACCATTCTGTAATCCAGCCCGCACTGATAGTGCTGCCTTCCATCATTGGCGTCGCGTAACAGATGAATCACGCGAATACCCATTTGCAAAATTTAATAAGCAGCTGCAAATTCCCAACTATACCGTCAGTGATTATAACACATATCTGCGCGCAAATCCACAAAAATGGACGAAGGCACAAACGGATCATTTGTTTGATTTGGCAAAGCGGTAAAAATTGTAAATTTTTGTGTAAAGTAATTAGTTTTAACATGACATATCTTAATTGCAGCTTCGATTTACGTTTCATTGTCATGGCAGATCGTTGGGATCGCGCTAACCATGGCATTAAGTCAGTAGAAGATCTTAAAGAACGCTACTATGAGGTATTTGGACTGTTAGCCAAAGCCAAAAGCACACAGTCAGCTGCCACAGTCACAGTCACAGACAAAAAACCGTATGTGTTTGATGCAGAACACGAACGACGTCGAAAAGAACAGCTAAAAAAACTTTTTGAACGCACCACACAGCAGGTGGAGGAGGAGCAAATGTTGCTGAATGAATTGAAAAAGATTGAGGCACGCAAAAAAGAACGTGAGCGTAAGACACAAGACTTGCAGAAGCTCATCTCACAGGCAGATCAACAGGGTGAGGCAGCTGCAAATGCGCAAAGTGCACGGAAATATGAGAAGAAATTGCACAAAAAGAAAATACACCATCAACCACGTCCATCTAAGGTTGATTCAGTTGTAAATGCGATAGAAATTGGTGGCAGTGGTATAAAATTCTCTGATTTGCGTGGTTCGGGTGTCTCATTGCGTTCGCAAAAAATGAAATTGCCTGCAAATATTGGACAACGTAAAGTGAAGGCTTTAGAGCAGGCCATACAAGAGTTTAAAGTTGGTTAGTTACAAGCAAAATCATAATCAAATTATGCATTTTACTTTTACAATCATTTAATTCCAGATCCTGCTCCACCGCCCACAGAAGACATTTGCAATGCTTTCAATGAGTTGCGCTCTGATATGGTTTTGCTTTGCGAATTGCGTACTGCGCTCTCTACATTCGTTTACGAGTTGGAAAGCTTAAAACATCAATATGAAGCAGCGTGTCCTGGCAAGGTTATTTTTTTTTAAACAAATACTATATTAAATAACTTATAACAACACTTTATTTTAGACTCTCAACATACCACCCACATTAATACCAGATGTATCTATTAAAACTGAAGCTGCGGACGCAAACACTACTGCGCTAAATTAAATAAACTTTATTCAATACATAATAAAATCATTTAAATTATGTTGAAACTTCTTTCTATCTCAGCCAGAATTCTTAAGGAAATCATCAAAAAATTGTAAACGAATTTTTTTATGTCAAGCATGAATCTTAAGCAAACATTTTCAGAGTCTTTTTTTCTTGTTTCTCTTCTTTGTCATTGAAAATGCTTTAAAAAAGTATAGAAATAGATCTGCAACTGGTTACGTTTTTTTGAAATGAATTTGTTTTTCTTTTTGCTCGTTAAATAAAAAATGTTAAAGTCCATGTCACAAAAATCGTCCAATTTCCGGCTAATTCAGAAAATTGAATTTCCGATTTTGACGTGAAATTCCATGCATGTTCTGGTCAATACCGGTCACTTGGCAGTCTTGTTCAGTGGCTGGTTCAGATTTTTCGCACAATTCTTGATTAAAAAATAGTATCAGCATTAGTTCGTATATGTTTTTCAAAAGCCTAACAAAGATTCCTGATTGAATAAACCATATTTTTGATTTCTTCGCGTTACACTTTGAGTTTTACGAAAAATTTTTTTTTCAATTCTAGCACTTACCCTTGATAAGCCTCTATTAAGAAAGTAATTTTTAAGCTTAGAAAAACAATTCAGGCTCAACAGCTGTTAAATTATGGAATTGTGTCAGAAAGCACTCTTTTTAAGAACGCATATCCATATTTGTACGTCTTCTGTCTATAACATAAAATTGTGTGAGAAATCTGTTAGTCAACAAAACTGAAACGTAAAAAAAATCAATTCTCACAAGAGAAATGCATTTGCTGCTGTGCCAATGAGCTGAGCAAACGTTTAGCGGTGCAATGATTTGGTTTAAATTTTCCCATAAAAAGTATGGTTCAGTTTATTTATTTTATTTTTATTATTGTTGTTCTTGTTGCTAACGTCAATGATGCGTTGTTATTTTTGCGCGCTGTTGTTTATTGATGATGCTGTTGCTGATGCTGCTGCTGTTCTTGATGTTACCACTGGAGCTGAGTGATGTGTGAGTTCTGTTCACATATTGATGTGCATGAGAATTAAAAATAGGTTAGCACAGACAGCAGTGCTTTCTTTATTGATAACATACAATAACCGAATTTGGTCAAAGTTAGTTGGCTATTATGGATTGTTGGTCAATGTGTTAGTTGGGTTTTTTCATTGATTTTTATTTTATTTTTATCAATTTTGTTGAAACGACAAACATGCCAGTTTGTTGCTTAAGTCTTTTGTTTCTTAAGTGGGATGTTGAATTAAATAAGAACTGGGATAAATGCTAGCAAAAAAAAAGTTTTAAAACGTTGAAAGTTTCGAATAATGTTGAAAAATTCAGATCCTTGAAATATTATTTTATGAATAAGGCTTTTAAAATACAAGATATATTTATGCTTGCAATTTTCTTTAAAAAATATCATTTATCATAATTATAAAAAACATTGTTCTATTAGCAACAACCCACGTACTACATACCATTTATAGTGAAATTAACTTACGCTTTACTTAGCTGTCCTACAAGAATATCTTATGTCTCCTTCTTTTTTCAGGCGTACATCAACTAGCCCACATCTTTATGTTTGTACTTTTATTAACTACGGCCATTCAAGTTTGTAACGCATTGTTGTTGCTATTTTCCTGGTTGTTACTGCTGTATTTGTAAAGTAATTATTTGTATTTGTATTTAGTTAGGTGATGTTCTCATTGTAGGTTTGACGTTGACATTCACGTTAGGTTCAATATAACAACAATTGCGAAAATTATTATGCGCCTTTACACACATGGCCCATACGGCTGAGCTCTTCAGTTGTATTTGTCATCATTTTATTTCCACTCATACAGATATTTGTTGTTGTTTGTTGCAGAACACACACGTTGTTGCATAAAATTGAAAAAAAAATGTCGAAATACTCGTAAAAGCATACTTGGAATATCAAGAATATAAAAACGAATCTTTCAAAAAGTATTGTTTTTAAATAAACTAAAGGTTTCTAGTTTCTGAGCTCAACAATTATTTTTATTCTTTTGAGTTTGTTTTAAAGAGAATTGATTAAATATGAAGAACATTCCGAATTTGAACCATATTTGCAATAATAAAGGGTTCTTATGAACAATTTATCCCTTCAAGATTTAGCCAATCCATTTAGTCTTGGGGGGAAACTTTTGTTTGATTTATACTATTTTACTGAGCTTATTATTTACTACAATGTGTGATAACACCAAGCATTTTTTGATATATTTTGAGTGATATTTATTAAGCAGAAAAAAAGAGAGAGAAAAATGTAAATATTTTCGAGTTTGGCCAATATCTAAAGAGAAATACAACAAAGGGAATAGTTGTCCAAAAAATATTTCCTAATGAGAACTAGATTTTGGAAGTTACTTATTACCTAAATAAAATTGTTTCACTAACAGCTCATCATTTTGGGCCATTCCTCATATAAAACAAAAGGAATGTGTATTTGCCCAATCAGTGCCAGTAATTTATTCATTATAGGCGAATCCAACGTAGAAATGGATCAATTTACATACTCTCGCTATTAATCGTACACGTTGGAAGAGTTTTGTGGTGACCCTCTGCTCCATCAAGAGATAAAAAAGCACAAGAGACGACCAAATTGAAGTATTTGTTTCATTTTAATTTTTTTTAGTTTTTTTTTATAGAGGCTCGAATTTGTATGGCACTGCTCTTTAATTTTTTATAGTGAAATTGAGTTTTGGTCTGTTGTGACTTTTTCTGAAAAACTCAATAAATTTTTTTTTTACAAATGCAAGTTAAAGTGGGGTAAGGTTAGTTGAGGCAATTTAAGGTAAGGTAAGGTACAAAGAGTGCGGCACAAAGACTTCGAGTGCTTCAATCAGTTTTTTTACCGCTAATTATTTTTTTCATTTTCCTTGCAAGTACTACTTATTCCTCAGTAATAAAGGGTGTTTTTTTTAGAGGTATAGAGCTTCGAATTGAAATAAAACACAAGAAAATCGTTTTAATGTCCATCAATTTGGCTTTATTGGAAGGATAATTTTATGCCATTAATGTTTAAACATGATTTCGAGCATGTGGCCGCTGCGGCTGGCTCGAATAAAGCCAATTCTACAGGTCCAATTTTGAACCACTTTTTCGAGCATATGGGGCCGTATGTTGGCAATAACGCCACGAATGTTGGCTTCCAAGTCCCCTAACGTTTCTGGTTTGTTGGCGTAGACGACCGACTTCACATATCCCCAAAGAAAATAATCCAATGGTGTCAAATCACACGATCTTGGTGGCCAATTGACAGGTCCATTCCGCGAAATTATGCGCTCATCGAATGTTTCCTTCAGTAAATCGATTGTGACGTGCGCTGTGTGGCATGTAGCGCCGTCTTGTTGGAACCACAACTCATCCACATTCATGCCATCCAATTCGGGAACAAAATAGTCGGTTATCATGGCTCTATACCGGTCTCCATTAACGGTAACTGACTCTCCAGCATTATTTCGGAAGAAGTATGGCCCAATGACTCCACCAGCCCATAGAGCACACCAAACAGTCAGTTTTTGTGGATGTAATGGCGTCTCAAGGGTCTCATGTGGATTCTCTTCACTCCAAATGCGGCAATTTTGCTTGTTGACGTAGCCATTCAACCAAAAATGAGCCTCATCACTGAACAAAATTTTGCGATGAAAATCAGCATCGAGATCAATCTCATTTTCGGCCCATACACCAAAATCACGACGCATTGCATGGTCTCGCGGCTTTAATTCTTGCACAAGCTGGATCTTGTAAGGTCGCAAGCCAAGATCTTTGCGCAAAATCTTCCATAAAGTTGATGGACAAAGCTCCAATTGCTGTGCACGGTGGCGAATCGATTCATTCGGGTCCTCTTCAACATTTTGCTCTACAGCGGCAATTGTTTCTTCGGTGCGCACTGTTCGACGTCTCTGCGGATGCGTATTATCACATAGAGTAAACGTAGTGCGAAAACGATCCATGGTTAACCGAATTAATTGCTCTGATGGACGATTATGTCGACCATAAAATGGACGGAGCTTGCGGTAAACTTCGCGAACTGAACCATTATTTTCGAAATAAATTTGCACGATTTGCAAGCGTTGTTCTTTTGTCAACCTGTTCATGATGAAATGGCAAACTAAACTGAACATAAATGACATTAGAGTTGCCAGATTTGACCATAAAATGCCAGTTTTATCTCTATTCGAAAAACAAACCTGAAAAAAACACCCTTTACTTAGCTACTCATATTGATTTTCTCTTCTTACATATTTGTTTGTACAAATATATACTAATATTTAAGAATAGTGAATACTACCAACTACCCTTGTGTTCTGATTTTCGCCTTATTCACTACCGCTTACATACCCAGTAGGCAAGGGCAGGAGCTTGCAGGCCTTCTAGCAGGCCTTCCTTTATAAGATTAAAGCCTTGCCACCTCCTTTCAAACTTACTTTCTTTTTTATATGAATCGCCCCGATAAAACAGGCCTTCTTTAGCAGGCCTGATAAAAATACTCTTCAAGCATGCCTTCCTACATCGCTTGCGTCAAGAGCCCTTCTAAGAGCGCTTACCGTAGAAGGGGTCACAGAAGTCTTTGTAAGAATTAAATTCAGTAGGCGTAAATAAATAAAATAAATAAATTAAATCTTAATACGTCGTGAGACTGTTAGTTGATATTTTTAATGTTTATTTTTTGTGACGTTTTCTTAATTTATAATTTGACATTGAATACACAACACTCTACAACTTTAACATAACATGAAACAGAAGACCAGCCTAGCAACATGCACACCGTTCCTTACTTCTAACCATTTATCTACTTTTGATGTCGCATAAGTACAATCCAATGACAAAAAAGTAATGTCGAATCATAAAACATTGCAATACATGAAATAAAAAAATACATGAAGTCCTTCTTTTTTGCCTTCTATTATGAGGCCTTATAGCACTGCTGCTGTGGGAAGGCCTTATAGCACTGCTGCTGTGAGAAGGCTTTATAGCAGTACTGCTGTGGGAAGGCATAATAGCACGCCTGCCGTGGTAAGGCATAATAGCACGCCTGTCGTGGTAAGGCATAATAGCATTTCATGAGTATACACTCAATGGAGTGTAACTATTCTACTAATTAAAATTTCACTACTTATAAAATTTTCTTATTGTTAATATTGATGATTGTAAATAAAAATAAAAATCATAATAAAAAAAAAAAAAAAAAATTCATGTTTTTATTTGCTTGAAAATTTAGTTTTGAGAAGGCTTCTTACAATTAGAGCAGTGCTAGCATTCCTTCTCCGGGGAAGGCCTTGTTCAATTGTCTGCTGGGTTGCTTCGTATTCTTGAGCCTGTTAACTTGTACTAACGTGATTTAGTATTAGTACAGCAAGTGTTTGAAATTTAACGAGTGCCTTCAATGTTTAAATGAAAGCATTCGTTCACGGGCTTAGTTAGAATGTGGTCCCTCCATTCGACATTTACAAGTTCAATTGCTTGTTTTTATTTTTATATCTATGTCCATAGTAGGAAAATCTTTTGCTAAGCTTAGTAACTTAATTTGTACTTATATTATATCTCCTATTTTACGTCAAGAGGAAAGACGGCTCAGTAGATTTAATTTTTATATTGAAAAAACCTCTACAATTCAATTATTATTTCAAAAATCCTTAACTACTATATACCGATCATAACCCTTATCAAGATCAACAACAACCGAATTTCGGTACATTTACATTGCTAGAGTACGCAATGAGTATAATTTCTTGGGGAAAAGACATTGAAATAAACTAATTAAATAAAAATTAAATGTGAGATAATGATACTACATATTTATATACGACAAGCCGCCGCAAACTAAAGTTCACTTTCCGTTCAACTTTCTATTTAACAGGCACAAGGGATATTTAATTATTTAGTGTGTAATATTACACTTTAATATAATCCCTATACTTGACATTCGGCTACAAGACTGACAGCGCTATGAATTATTGAAGTTTCACAAAAAATCAAGTCGAAGGAAGCAAAAAAAATTTGTTTTTCTATTTTTTCGCAAGACTTCCGTGTGTACAAAATTAAATGAAATGCAAACATAGTAAGGCAGGACATATAGAAGCATTATGTTGGTAATATGAAAATTTTTATTGAAGTAAGTATTCTGCAGGAATACAAGTAAAAATACTTCAAATTCTTACCATAAAAATTGTGTAGTATGAATCAAACATTCAATACGAAATGAAAAAATTTAGACGATTTCTCTGCGTGTATTTGGGCATATCCGCTAATGCAACCAAATATGAAAATTAATAAAAAAAAACGCCAATTGAACAAAAATATTTATGAATGAAATTTTGTCAAGCAATCTGTTGGCAAAATTGAAAAAAAATATAATAAAAAAACAATACAAAACATGACACAATCGTTAATAAAAAAACCACTAAATGTACAATCCAGTCTTTGCAGTATTTAAATTTTAAATAAAACAAAAAATAACAAAACTGACGGACAGCTCACATCAATGTGCTTGCTGCTGTCGCTTAACACACAAACAGCTAGACATGCAGATGTATAGTACACCCATTTGCAGCACAAGATAAAGGTTTTTTGTGATATATTTTAATCACTTCATTTCTCTTGACTCTGTCTAAAACAACAACCTACGTTCGAACACAGAGTATGTGGTGTTCAAACCTATGCAAACCACAACTCATACCACAAAGAGAAGTTATAAGACCTGCAAGGCAACAAAATGTTGCAAACATTCAAACCTGTCTTAAAGTTGACAATAACAACAACATCAACAACTAATAGCCATAACAAATAAAATACAATATTTTAGTGAATGAATTCATTGTGTTGTGTTGTAAGCGCGTAGGCGATTTGCTGTCTCACAACCTACAGCTGATCATCATCAGCAGCATGACGTTATTGCTGCTGTTGTTGTTGTTGTTGTTGTTGTTGTTGTCGTTGACAGTCTTCGTCAGGCAGCTTGCCTGCCGGCCTGTTTTTGTTCTACTGTTGCAGCAGTTGAGTTTTGTTCGTGGCCGCTGTTTGACGTTTTCGAATTGCGATCGCAAGCGCATTTTGCAATAAATTTAGTTGGCGATTTTTGTTTTTTTTTGCGATGAGTGTAACGAAAATTCTATAAAAAGACATTTAGTAAATTACAAAAAAAATTATATTTACATTTTTACTAACGCGTTAATCGAGTTGTTGATCTTTCCGCTCTGCACAATTCGGTATTTTTTCAATTGCATTATTGAAATCAACAAACAAAATATGAAATAAAATTCAATATTTAACCTATCACTAAGCGAATCTGTTGCTTAGGCTAGGCGTTTCCAGTTTGTTTAGTTAAACATTTCATAAAAAAAGTTCATAAAAAAAAGAGTTCATGCAAAATAAACAAAACAGCAATTGAAAAATGGAACTATAAATATTTTTTATGAGCAGTTTCAAGAACGAAATAAATTGAAGCAAAAATAAAACACTTTAGAAGTAAAGCAGCATTACAATAAAGAATTTGTCACTTAAGTTGCATTACAAATTAAATTTGCATCGCAAGCTTTTGGCGCTGTTATGGCCAATATAAAAAAATTATAGTGTTTTCTCGATTATGTTGCATGAAGTAAAAAAATGAAAATAAATATTATACGCTATAAGGAAAAATAATAATAAATATGAACTTAATTTTCTTAAAAAAAAATCCGTTTCAATGCCGAAATTTTCATTTCATGTGCAATTTTCTATAACAATGTAATTAATTAATTAAAGACTTAATTAAATATTGAAAAAATATTCAAAGTTTTACTTCTCTGACTGTTGCATGAAGTAAAAAAATGAAAATAAATATTATACGCTATAAGGAAAAATAATAATAAATATGAACTTAATTTTCTTAAAAAAAAATCCGTTTCAATGCCGAAATTTTCATTTCATGTGCAATTTTCTATAACAATGTAATTAATTAATTAAAGACTTAATTAAATATTGAAAAAATATTCAAAGTTTTACTTCTCTGACTTTTTATATCAAAGTGTTCAATTTCAAGCATATGGCAGATTTATTAAAAATTCAAATCGTCAAGTTTGCTGCTTAAGTCTTTTGTTTCTCAACCATTAAGCTCTAACACGCGACTCGCGTCATTTCTTCGTCAAGCAACTGTGCCACCAAGACTGCAGCAGCAGTGCGTGCAACGAACTTTCATGTATGCTAACTAACTTACTGTATACAGCGTCGTCTTCATTCATAGCTTCACATAACTTACTCACTGAGTTCTGTCGTGCCGGTTTCATTAATAATTTGAAACATAAATTTTTATCTATAGTACATTTTGTAAACGATTTATGACAATTTTACGTGCGCATACGTAATTAAATGTGTTATTGAAAGAGCAGGTACGGCACCCCTTAAGACAAAACAAAACAAAAGAAGTCGCAACGTGCTACGCTGTCAGATAAAAGGATCAGCAGGCCTTAGAATATTTGCATTGTGTGCGGCATTGCATCCGTTTCCGTTGCCATTGTCACAAATTTATGAATGAATGAATGAAGTTCAGTAGACACTCAAAAGGTTCAAAATAGAAACAAAAAGAAAATAGGAAAACAATTCTTTAAAATAAGCATTATTTCTTCTACCTAATAGTGCTGCAAGAGTAAGATAAGAAATTTTACTTTTGCAGAAAACGAGTTTATTTGCTGCATTAGTTTGGTATTGTGCCGTTTTTGTGAGAATTTTACAAATTGTGTTTGTTTTTCACACGTTGATAAGCCACCGCACCAACAGTTTAAGCTGATTTTGTGAAAATCAATTTTGAATGGAATAACATTTTGATAGGATATTTTGTATCATAATAAAATGGTTAAGTTAAGGTAAGTCAAAGTTTAAATTTTGTAATATTTAAGATAAGTATGAAGATTTGTTTCTTTTAACTTTATGAAAGTTAACTTTAATTGCGCTGAAGCAAAAAGGAAAATTATAGTGGTCTGAAGAAAGTGTTATTCCTTTGAACTTCATAGCAATTCATTTGTTCTTGTTGATCACTTACCAATCCTGGCAAGCTTAATTTGGTGAAATTTGTTTAAGGCTCGAGAAATTCCATTATGCATGCAGGCACTGCATTTGAAAAATCATTCCAATCAAGTAGCTTAGAATAACTAAAATGACGAACAAAAAAGAAACCACAGCTGATATATTCATTATTTATACTTTTTAATATCGACTGATTATTAATTCAAATTGAACATTATTTTTAATTGCACTTACAGTCATTAGCAAAGGCTAACATTGTTGAAATTTAACTATCGATCGATGCTTTTTCTTAAACAAATATGACATGAAAGCTGATGAATAAATTTAACCTGCTAATTATTGACATACAAGAATGCGTCTTTGAGTTTGCGGATTAAGGAAGGTTTGAGACGGATGAGGTACTGCGCAATATCTAATTTTTTTAAGTGATTCATTGTTAGCACTAGTGCGGAGTTTCGTCCTAAACTGATAAGTAATTTTTGAGTAATTGTCAGGAAATCAAGTCAGTGTAAGAGAAATCATCAAATATGGAACAAATGGAACACCGCGCTGTAATAAAGTACCTGAAGAAGCACGGAAAACCTTAAAAAGCTCATTGCAAGAGACATCTTTAGGGGACACTTGCTTTGCAAAAACCATGGCGTAAGAATTGTATTTTTTACTTAAGCAAGGCAGTTGAAGTTGACCCACAATCCGGACGACCCATTGAAGTAACCATTGCAGAGCTCATTGAAAAAGAAGAAAATTTAATGTTTAATGATGCTTCCCATTGAACCCTTTTTAAGATAATTCACAAACACCTCGGTATGACAAAAATCAGCGCAAGATAGATTCCAAGAATGCACACGTCATCACAAAAACAACAGCGTGTCACGTGTTCGCGCGAGTTTTTGAAACACTGCCTCAACAGTTGCCGGGTAGAAAACAAGGGTGCACTACTATAAGTCAGAGCCAAAAAAATTCAAGGTGACTCAGTCGGCCGGAAAACTATGGCGACCATTTCTTAGGATACCGAAAGAATAATACTTATCGACTATAAGGTTAAGGGTGTTTTCATTACTATCGAAAACTACGCTACCCAGCGATTTTTATCTCTTCCAAATATCAAAAAAAATACCTGCGAGGACAGACAGAAAGAAAGAAAGTGTTTACCAACGATAAAGAAGTAAAGGATGCCATTTCAGAGTATTTTGCCAACAAGCAGAACCATTCCTTTTTGAAGGCATCATAAGCTTATTCATAGTTCCGAAGAAGGTATTACAATTAAGGGTGAATACATCGAAAAAGAGATATAGCTATGTACTTTTATTTACTATTCTTCCCCTTCATGTATTAAATACATAATATTCATATGAATATATACTTAACCTAATCAACACCAGTTTTGGTAAATTTGTGCCACGTGAGTTTTGAACCCCGGTCATTCCATGCATTATATTAGGACAGCCGCTCTAATACTGAAGCTATTGTGGTTCGTGAACTTCAGCTGTACAAAGTAAGCTTTTCATTACCTACAATATTGACATAACTATCAAGACTTTAGCTTGAAACAAAGCTATGTTTTAGTTTTTAGTAAATGAAATTAGCATATAAAAAATTTAATAAAAAAATACCAAAATATCGAAAATATTTTAAGAAAAATCTTTATAAATGAAAAAATTTAGGTTAAAAAATGTTCTGATGCTTTTTATTTCTTAAAGGGTCAAGGTGATTTCGATTGTGTGCAATTTTTATTTCCAAGATTATTATTTATGCTGAGTTTTCATTTAACTGCTTTATGATATAAAAAATTTTGCGCTTAAAGCCTTTAACTAAAGTTTTATTTGAAAAAGATCAAAAAGTTGTTTTAAATTTTCCATAAAAACTAGCTAAAGTTATAGACGATATGTTTCCAACAAGTTTTCACTCCGAAATTATTATTACATTACTATATAAATAAAAGCTTAGCAAGCATAAAAATTTTATTAATAAATACAAACAAATATTTATTGAAAACATTTTAATATATTAAATAGGAATGTTAGCTAAATAAAAATTTTGCATGATTTGCACATTTTATGTATTTATATATGTAGTTTACTTTTAAATTATTTGCCTACTGGAATTAACGAAATTTTATTACCAAACGAAATGAAAGATCATTAGCACCTAGTTTTGAGGTAACACACACCGTTTTTATGCGCTCAAAATAAGCTACGATTTTTGATATTTGCTACCTGACGTTGTGTACTTTTTAAGAGGATTAATTTCTGACATTTTATGGACAGTCTTCAATTTCAATATTTGGATTAGGATTTAAGCGATAAAATACTTTAACACTCAACAAGTGTTTTTGTTTTTTGCCAATTTTACTGAGTTGGCAAATGATCAGAAATATTTATGTGTCTATTTACTTAAGATCAATGTGTCTCTTTTTCTTACGCTTTAAATTTTGGATTGATACTGTACTTACTAACGTTGTATATGATTTATTTTAAGCATGTGCTCATTTGATAAAAAAGTTGTTACATGTTGAATTTACCTTTTAAATAATCATAAAATTGCTAAGAGTAAACAGCTTTTGTTGTATTTAACAATTGCTATTGGAAAATCTTTTAATAGTCTTAGCAAAAATTAACAGAAATCTAGAAATATTGATTTATTTATTCTTATTAATAAAAACAAAATGGATATACATTTTTAATTGGTTTTTAACATAGACGTAAAACAAAAGATTTAGGATACGAACTTTATACAACAGATATGTCAAAACAGACGATTTAAGACACGGAATTTATATAACACATATGTAAAACAGAAGACTTAAGACACGAACTTTATCTAATAAATAATAAAACCAAAAAAACTTAGGATAACTTTATTTAAAAACAAATAAAACGAAAGACTTAGGATACGAACTTGCTGGAAAATGTCAAAATATCAATAAATTGCTCCTTTTTTGTGCTGCTCTTTGCGCTTATGAATGAAAATACAGAACGTCCATGACACTAGCAGCAAAAACAAAAATCAACCTCAACAAAAACAGCCACAAAAGCCACAAGTAAAACAACAGTAATCACATATACACAACTAACTAACTAACTGCGTGAATTGTCACAGTTTGCATGCAACTTCGCGTCAAAAGTAAACCAAAAATGTTACTAGCGCCCACAATTGTACGCCCACATGTATATATATATATATATAATATCTATATATATACGCAAATCTTTACATAAATATATGCTGCAACAACGTCAAATTGGTTTTATTTTGTTTGCATTTTAACTTACAACACAACTGTGACTTACTACTCTTAAACTTTTGTTAATTTGTGTTAATTTCATTGGTTTAATTTGTTTGTTAAAATTTTATTTTTAAATTTGTTTCATTATCATTTAATGTTTTTTTTTTGTGTTTTGTTAAACGTTAATGCATTAAATTACTTTTCTATAGCAAGAAAAATTTCATTTTGAAATTAACAAACTCAAGTTCAAAACCTACACAAATGAAGTTGTTGTTGTTGCTGCTACAGTGAATGCTGGTTGCTCTGTCTTGTTGTGTTTCTTCAATTGTCAAGTTGTGGTTTTATGTTGCTTTGGGTTTTTTGTTAGTTTCTTTTTCATGTGGCATTGCTTGTGGGCGTCTTTAAGCTAAGCTAAATTAGTTTGTCATTTGACTTTTTTGTGGTTTGCAGTATCGTTAATTTTTTTTTAATTGTAACTTTTTGTGGTTTTGGTTAAAAAAATTCACATTTAATTGGGGTACTTTAGTTCATCATATTCGCATTATATATTGCAATATTTTTTATGAAATCGTTAAGCATTTTATTGCATTACAAACAAAAAACTAAGGCAGCGAACTTGCGTTATTTCAGATTTTTAAAGTTACAGTTCAGATGTAGCAAAGTGTACATACTATCGAAAATAAAATGATCAAAAACTCGTTTAGGGTAAAATTCTTCGTATTAATTTAGCTACGCCCTGTACTTGAGCTTTATTTCACAAAGAAAAGGCAAATCATATTTTTTCCCCACTTTTAGTTTGCCTTTTGGACGAAAATACTTTAGATACTTAAAAGAAAATCAAGTTTTGTGAATATAAAATGACGCTTAAGATCGAATATCTCTTAAACAAGAGATTTTTAAAGTTGACTTTCTTTTACTTCTAAGGAAATTTTTCCTATTTATTTTTGCAAAAATTTGCTTTTCATTATCTGGCAATTTTTGCAATCTGCACGAAGTGCATATTCATGTTGTCCTTACGATTATAAAGCATATAATGACAACACCTATATTGATCTAGTCATGTACGTCTGTCCTATTTTTTGTGGAAATCACAATGACGGGAAGACATTGCGGAGTAAGAAATAGCAATTAAACTTCCCACAAATGCTGAAATCGGTTCCAATAAGCGCTAGGCAAAAAGTGGAAAAATTTTTAGAAGACGACGTTGCACTTTACATACAATCTATTTACAAAGAGCTATTAAAAGTACAATGACCTTAAACGTCGTTAAAATCAATATGGGACCATTACGTGATTTTTTTTAATTGCCGAAAATAGGTAACATCGAATATTTTCTCATAGAAACTGGTGTGCAATAATAATTTAGGTTTAAATGAAAATATCAAAAAAGATTTTCCTCTGCAATAATTTTGCTTAATGAAAATTGCAAAATACACTAAAAATTTTAATGCCATTAACAAATGATTCGAATTCAGCGTATATTTTCCCCTAAAGCAATGTTTTGAAATTACGACATGGTGGAAAAAAATGGGCATCAGCCTTGAGCTAAGCGACCTAAAACCTATGTGTAGCAAATGATAAAAATTTTTTTAAAAATTTACATTAACACAAAAAGGAAACAACACTTTGTTCTTTTTTTTCGAAAAAGTAAAACCCTTTTATTCCTCTTTCTCAAAAGAAAAAAAAACTGTTGTGCAATAACCTAAACTGTCAAATTAAAATTTATTTATAGCAATGCGAACAAACAAAAAGAGCTACAACAAAAAGAAAGAAACCCAAGAACACAAAATCAATAAAAGCAACGAAATGTTCCTTTTTAAAGCAAATAATCGGAACAAAAAGAATACACAACATTTCATCCACTTAAGCAAAGAACATGAGACATTGAATTTGATATAGAATGATTTTATAAACTGACCTCAGAAGCGAACAAAAATAAATTTACGCATATCCCTTTTAGAGGCAGGCTCTTTTTCGAACATTTCTTTTTTCTTTTATTTTCTTTTGCTTTTGTTACGGCGGGAAGACAAGTTCTGTTAATCTTTTGAATAATAAAAGCGGTCAAAAGGAGGACAGAAAAATAAAGAATTAATTTTAAACTGAATTGTGCGCTCATCTTACACACTTGTCTACTTATTTTTATTCACAAATTCTGCCTTAATTCTGTTTTAATTTGCATATCAATGTTGTTGATTATTTGTTGCATCAAAACATGCGATAAAACCCATCTGATATACAATTTATGACTTAAGTTAGGCAATCAGTATGTAGCGCTAACTTTTTGATTTCATTTCATTTTCATAATTTCATTTGAAATAAGAAAATACATTTTAAGAAAATGAACTGCAAACTTGCAACAAAAGACTTAAGAAGTGAACTTGTTTTTTCCCCCTTGGCCATTCATTGAGATAACATTAGTGTAGTAAGACTTGGTAAGTTAATAAAATGGTATAACATATTAACTCATTTAATAAATGATACATTAAATTATAAAATACTTTTTCATTATCTATTTGATTTACAAAAAAAAAGAGTTTTTTTTATTTTAAAATGCTTATAATATTTCTCACGTTTTTATATTTAACTGTCACCATATTATGCTCAAAACAATAATGTAATTCTAAATTTTTAAAAATTTTTGTTGTTATTTATCTACTTTATATACCATAAATAGACTCAACATAGATTTCTTGAATTTTGTTTTCTTCAAACGTCAACAATGCTAAAATAATGCAGTTTTTTCCTTTTTTGGCACATTACTGTTCATATCCAAACTCTAAGGAATATTTCGATAAGTCTTATAACTCATAATGTGTAAAATAAAAATGTTCAACATGCTATTTGCTGTCAGCTACAATAATTACAAAAAACATTCAGATTTTTTTTAATGCTGCGTAGCCACCTTGGTGGTACTCAAAGTAAGATATCGCTCGCATAACAATAAATGTCTTGATGTTTGCAATTTTTTAGTTTCATTAAAATGCTTCAATTGACAAATATTTTTTTTTGCAGTCTCACGCATTCAGTCAATTTATATTGAAAACATTCTTCCCGAGGGACATAGAGCAATAGCATGAGACCAATTACGAGCATTGCTTGATGATTTTTGAATCAAAATTTGTTCGTCCAATTGTTTTCCTTCATCCAAAATTGGGATTCAAAATGATTGAGAAATAAAAGCTTTAACAAATTTAAATTATTAATATTCATATAAAATTTCTTAAGTAGATTAGTTTGTAACGCTTTGGCGTAAAAGATATTGAATTGATTTTAAGAATTTCATTTTTAAAATAATATATATGTGCCTGAGAAGATTATTGCATGCTTTTATTTGTTAAAGTTTAATATCTTTTATTTTAGAATTAAATTTTTGCTAAACCTCACACAAAATTGTCATTTTTCGTTGCTTATGCTGCTCTTGAGCTCTGGGTTGTTATTGTTGTTTTTATGCATCTCATTCCTACCATTTGTATATGTAAGCATTTCAAAGTGTAAAGAACAAACTCTCTTTCAACTGTTTTTTTGCTTTATTTTTGTAGGGAATATATAGAATGTGATGTTTAGAAAGTAATTTTATTATAAAAAAAAAAAAAAAAAACAACGGTGCGTGCGCGAGCAAAGTCGCGGGTACCAATAGTCAATAATAAAATCAATAATTTCAATCTTGTTTTCTTTACAAAAATAACTATTTTAATAGAAAAGTTTGACAAAATTTGAAAACATTTTTTTATAATGTAGGTGACTTTTTTTTTATTTTATGCGTTTCTTATTTGAGTGACAAAGTTTCTGTATGGATTTATTTAATACTTAAACATATTTTCAATTTATAAAAATATTAATAAGTACTTTAGTAAATGTACTGTTTAGTCAAATGTGTTTAAAAAGAATTACAAGAGCCAAAAAATAGAAAACAAAAACAAGGCAGGTCATGGTTTCGGCTTCTACTGCTGAATCATCCTCAGCGACCTTGAATATTTATAATTTTTTTGAATAGTTTTTCGTTTCATTGGCTGTTGCTTTTAATTCAATATTTGTAAGTACAATTGGGTGCAAGAAAAATGCCACAAATTATTTATTTTCAGCAAATGCATTGATGGAAACATTTTTGTCTCAAACAATTATTATAAAAATAGCCACGCTAAAATTGTTACATTTTTTTGACAAAACACCCACATATAACAGCAGGCTATATAAAACCTTATAAGAATTTAAAAGAAAAAAAAAAATAAATAAATATGATTAAAACTCAAAACGATTAGTTAATTTGTTGCAACTGCGCATGTGCAACTGTTATAGCAAACAACTACAACCAACGAACAGCAATCACAGCAGCTGCTTCAAACAGCCACTGACTGCCACCTACCACCAACAATTCTAATGAAAACATAGCAAATTGTCTACAAGCGACAAATAATTACAACGCCACAAGCGTTGCGTTGCCAGCAATAGCACTAATATACAACAACATTAGAAGCATCGCATTTCTTAGTTGCTGCAGATTAAACTGCACTACCATGTTGCAAGAGTTCAACTGCGCACGCTACTTTGCTGACCTGCTGCTAAGCACGAAAAAATGGCAACACAACAGGTTGCTGTCGTTGTATTTCGAAAAATCCCATCAGCTTGTAGTTGGTGGTATTTTCTGTTTAGTTTTTTTGTTTTTAACTTACATTGTTGAAGGTTACTACAACAAAATGAAATTAGACAATCAGCATTGTGCAAAGTAACAAAATAAATAAATGTGTGCACACAAAAGTAACATAAAAATCAAACCAACATTGAAATGAATCCATTCACTTTTAATTGCAACCAAACAAAGTGTTGTAGATTTCTTTTTTTTGATGGCCTTTGCTGCACCTTACAATTAAAATGATTTTTAAAAAAGATTTTAATATCTAAAAATAGCTGTTTTCTAATAAAAAAGAAACTAAGAAGTTGCAAACCGCCAAGTGACGTCATTTATACATCGATTTAGAAAAGACTTCAACTGTCCCCGAAAATTTCAATGTTTAATTTTTACCTTCTATCTCATCTATCATATGCAGGCTCGACAACAGAGGGGGGTGGGAGAAGGTATCGGGGAGACTCCTCCCAAGCATGTTGTTCTTTGAAGGGGCCCGTACATTTTCAGATATAATTTGATTTTTTTTAAAAAACTTTTTTTTGTAGAAAACAAGTACGTTGAAAACATTCGGGGCCCTGTTGTTGAAGCACACGTAGTTTATTGCATTCGACACCGAGCGATGTTGTCTGTTACTGCGTTTGATTTTTTTTGGACAGCTCGGAGTCCAAGCCCGAGGTTTTTATTTTATTGGCCGTTTCTATGACCAGTCCTAGGACTCATCGATTGATACCTCTCTCGTCCAGATCGGTCCAAATTTAGTTTCCACCAGTTTATAAGCGATTTTTCATATGGCATAATTTGTTTTTCTAGGAAAGCAAGGCATCCAAGCTCGAGTTCACACATTTTAGTGGCCGTTTCTATGACCATTCCTCGATGGGCTGATTGACAACATTTTTGTCCATATCGGACCAACTTTAGTTTCCCATATATATTTGGCCCAACATTTTTCCAAGGGCCTTATCAGTTTATGGCAAATGTTTGTATGAGGATCTGCATTCCTTGCTTTTACTCATTTTCGGTGTTGTAAAAGTTTTTGTTCGGCTTGAACAACATTGACACCGAAATACGAGTCAGAACGAATCAGAGTGCAAACGAATCACAAGTCATATCGTTCAATAGTTTTCTGCGAGTCTACTGATGACTCGCAAAATGCCAATGGAACATTGTACTCGACAGCAAGTACACTGATCGGTTGACAGAGCGAGTGTACTCACGCAGACCTCTAATACCATAGGTATGCATAGGTATACTAACGTAGTGAAATGAATTGATATCTGGCTTTGTTAATTAGCAATGTAAAGTTTAAATTCAAAATTTTAATCAAGCTGATTAAACATGCTCGAATCTTTTCGAGCACGGTTAATTTTAAGAATATCTTACTTCTTTCAAGTTTGTTGCTCAAGTCTTTTGTTTGCCATTAAATTATTTTGATATTACAATTAAGTTTAATTTCTCGATCAATAGTTTTAAGCAGTTTATGAAGTATATATCAAAGAAATATCACATGTTAAAGTTAAATTCAAGTTAGAAAAAAAAATTTTCTCTTGAACAATACTAACTTAATTATATTAGCATATTTTATGGCGCCCACAGCAGTTTTATTGTAGGCGTTAAGTTTTTATCTTGTCTCTGTATAAATTCCAAAAATTTAATTTAAGTCAACAATCGCATCACCGAAAAGACAGCAAATTTATTTAACAGTCACAATAATACAAAGCAGACAATTTGCATAATACGCAAATGTAGCTACAAATTTACATGCGACATGAGCGTACAAGCAGCGTCTGCTAGATACTGCTGCTACACGAAAAAAACCACGTTAACGAAACAAAAAAAAAAAATTAATAAGACAACCAATGTTCGATATGGTTCTTGAGGTAGGCAGGCTAGAAATCACAAGAACGTATGTGTATGTAAGTATGTATGCATGCATGTGTGTGCATATAAATGAGGCCGCCATAAGAGACGAAATATCAAGCATATCAGCCTGGTGTAGCAAGTCAGCAACAGTTGTACGCATATTCACAGCAATAAAGAAGCAAGAAAAAGCAGCCAGATTAACTACTTACCAATTTTGGACAATGCGCAGGCGCAGCTGCAGCCCACTTGTTTTTATTTGTTTTTTTTTTATATCTTGTGTTTTGGTTTTTTCTTCTTTTATTTGCTTTGTTTATTTATCAAATGTGTTTTGTAGTCATTTGCAATGAGGTATATTAAAAAAAAAAGTTAATAAAAAAAAGCCTCAAAATAAAACTAAAAAATTAAAATTGATTTTCAATTTAAAAACAAAGAAAATCTTCTGGCGTCATGCAAATGTATTGCTGCGTCGCCACCGCCGCCGCTTTATTGCTGCTCTGTGACACATGACGCGTGGGTTTCTTTATTATTTTGATTAATAACAGCAGGGTGCGCATTAAAAGCCTTCAATTTAGTTTAGCAGAGATTTGTCGTGGTGAAACGATAATTTGTTGTTTTCACAATAAATAAATAGAAAGTTCTTGTTGCTCGCTTGGCTTAATTTAATTACTCAAATGCATATTAATTTGCTATGGAATGAAGAATGCACATTTACCTAAGGAGCTCGTGATGAAAGAATATGTGTATAAAAAATTTAATGGGATTATCAGTGTAGTCAAATAGAAATATCGGTACAAGTCTGTATTGCACGAGAGTGTTCGAATGTTTTGTAAAAACCAGCAACAGCTGATATACAAGCTTGGCTCTTTACACAGGAAGTTAACCGAAGTTGAGGTTATGATGTGCGCTGATTCACAATGCGAAAAATTAACATTGTGATAAGTTGAAAGTGTTTTAAGTAAAACAAAAACATCAATAAATTAAAATGAATTTTTATCAAAAATTAAACGAAATAAAAATTAGAAAATTACTGCAAAAGAGACATACGACTTTTTCAAAAATTTTCTTACGAAAAAATGCACGAAATTCGATATCACTTTTACAGAAAATGTTTTCACGCCGATTTGTTTCTTTTAAATTTCAGAAATTTTTCTCTAAGTAAAGTTTTCCAAAATACATGAAGTTGTTCAAAGATTTTTGTTATAAAGTAAAGTAAATATTTTTTTTTCAACACATTTTTATATTTTTTACTCTCAAAGTCTTTAAACATTTTTAATTTCTTTGCATAAATATTTTTTTTTATGTCAAATCAAGGATTTGTAAAACTTAATACTTTACTGCTAATTTCGTTTCATAATGATGTCTACAATATTTGCGGCAGAAGAATTCTCAACCCTTATTAATTTTTCAGAATAAAACTGCATTCAAAATAATCTGTGACCATAGGTTAACAATAACCAAAAGAATTCTTTTGTAAACTATAACATCCGTTTCCGGCTTAACAAAATGAAACAAAGCACATGGCAAACAAAAGAAACCAAATTTTTGCATACAAAAACGATCAGAAAAACAAAATTAATTCCTTTTGCAACCCTCACTCGACTCTTGAAAGACATCACAGGGTTTTGTTGCAGCACGTCATTTCATACCAATGAATGTATGAACAAATAAATGAATGGACAAATAAATGAATGAATAAATGAGTGCAAAGAAAAAAGAAAGAAAAAAAGAAACTGCATGCATACAACTTGAAGCTGCTTAGTGGCAACACGTTTTGTAGGCAGTTACGCATGCGCAGTAATTTTTTCATGCTATTTAAGCTTTGCAGAGTAGAAACATTTCAAATCAACAAAGCGGTTTTCTCACCGTTTTTTTATTTAGTAAAAATTTGTAAACTATATGGCCATACTTACATACCCCCACCACAGTGGTATGCAATAAAAAATCGACTTTTGACATAAAAGAATTTGAAATCTTATGCTATGTCCTTTAAAAGGACATAGATATAAAAGACTTATTTGAAATATTATAGAAGTTTCAGCTGGAAATATTTCAATGCTTTCTTAAAATTTTATTGTGCTATATCTAGGCTAGCAATGGGTTCGGCTCAGGCGTCTGAAATGTAAGCATATGACCGGAGCTAGAGTGGCCATTTTGTGTGTTGGTTTTGTATGTTTTTACTCATTTGCTGGCATAATTGACATTTGACATTTTGTTGACGGTCACGATTGCAATTTATTTTTTTAATGTTTTTAATATTTCTTTACTTTTATTGCAATAGACTGAAACGTTTTTTTTTGCAGATTTTTTTTAATGTGATTTACCATTAGCTTTTGCTACACTTGCAACCAAAATCCATTTATCCATGAGCTGCCGTGCTGCGGACAGATTTTGCAATTGACTACAGTGCGTTGCTACTGCTAGAATTATCAGAGATTTGCTAAGATCTTTGCAATATTTTGATAGTTAACCTTTAACATATAAAACATTAGTTGAAAAATATATCATGTAGATTAAGCTTGAAGTTGGCATCTACGTTTTTACTTTTATTGCAAGTTTATTTCTTCATATAAAGCTTTCCAATAAGAAATCGTTAAAGGCGTATTTTCATTAGAAATTTGGACGATTTTTCTTTTTATTTTAAGTAAATTTTCGATTTGTTTTCGTGAAGCCTTCTTTTGGTTTTCGGCAGTCTATTTATTTTTGTTTGGGTTGTTTTTTGCGAGATTTTTGATTTTATTTATTTTTTGGGTTCAAAAGATTACGTTAAGACCAGTGGCGTCAATTAAGTAGGGCTAGGGAGGGCATTGACCCTTGAAAAGGTTCTGATAGTAGATATTTTTCAATACATTAATTCAATAAGCCCATCTTATCATCTTATAGTGGTGGAAGTATAATTTTTGCCCCTCCAAGATTTGGTGCAGTGACGCCACTGGTTAAGATAAAAAATTTAGATAGTTTTTTTAGTCTTTAGTTTTTTCTCCATTAAGTGATCCTTCTTGACGTGCGAGCTATGAGAAGTGACAATATCGGTTCGGATAACTACCTCCTTGTGGCTTCCATCTGGCTTACTATTGTTTACATTTAACAGACCCGCCGTACAACCAAAAAGTTTTTATCTTATGGAAACTTAAGGATGATTGTCTTTGGGATAGCTTCAATAACGTAGTGAAGAAGCAAAACGAACCATCAAAGCTCCTTATTTCTAGCAACAGATGAGAACACATCAGCTTCGGAACAAAAAAACCTAAAAGAGTAACGCATGTAAGAAATCATAAAAAAGAGAGCTGAAAAACTCGCAAGTGTTAAAATGCGAGCAAGAGGCCGGAATCAAGTGTCTCACAGAGATGTAAAGCGTTTAATAAAGAAGTTAAAATTGTTTGAAAAATATACAAGCGAGCAATGTATAAAGGCCTCACAGTCAAAATCCAATAAGCCACAAAAATCACAGACCCCATTTATGAAATAACCTGCAATATCACTTAAAGTCGGCCAATCAAAATCAAACACGTGAACCTGTGAACTATCATATTTGGGCTAATCCATTGAAAAAAATCTTTTCCGGAGACTATGAACCGTCCGTCTGCCCTGTTAGCCTACGTTACCTGCCATTTTCTCAGCCAATATAAATAAAACCATATATAAGCATATAAGTTTATGAAATGCTGCAAGCTTCCTTGGAATTTACTGCTGTTGTTATAAACCATGTCCTTATGCAACTTTATGTGGCTAAATGCATGCCTAAGGACTGGTTCTTAAGATTCTTGGTAAAAATTACAAAAATGTGTGACTTATCATTATGCCAAAACAACAGGAGCATCATGATATAGTGAATCTCATCCAAGATCCTCTTCAACAGAGTAAGCGGGAAACCGTAGCCCTTTATGCGGATACAACAGAATGAGGTTTGATCTAATAAATACATTTCACATAATCGTGGAGTAAGTAAATGAGTAGTGGCGAGCTGGCCAATCACAAACCTCATCAGTCATAGATGAGCGCAAATTTTCAGTTCATCTCGAGTCCGACTTGAATGAGTGTCGACGTTGTCTACCGTCGCCAATTTTACTTGTGACAGTTCTAGATTATACCATTTGCGTTGGGCTCTGGAACGTACCAACTCACCAAAAACATGTCCATTCGTTCAACATATAATTAATTATTGATAAGTGCACCATAGAAGCTATAGAAAGCAAATTAATTTTTTTGCTGGGAGCTGTTCAAAAACTCTACATCTACATCTCTACAACTCTTTAGTTAAAACACTTTGTAATTTAAACGGCCAACACATTTTAACACCTTATGTTTTTCCTGCTCGTAACTAAAACTTATATCCAATTGCACTCTCAAATTTCATATTTCTTTTAATAAAATTTGTGTGGTCCATTCATTACACGCGGCGAACGAACGATTTTGCGTTGGCGCAGTTCATATTTCAAACGCAAATGTTTGAAAAAAACAAACTCGAATAATACGTTTGTGTCTGTGATATTTTTTCCACTTTAAATTTAGTAGTGATATTTTTTCTAATTGAACTTCCGCTTGCGCTTAATTTTCAACATAAACAACAAACAAATTTATGAAATTTGAGCTAACTCTTTTGTAAAAGAAATTTAAAAAAAAAAACAAATTATAATAAAAAAACGTTAATAGAAAAAGCCAACAATAAAAATGTTACAGCTATGTTTTGTATTGTGAGTGCTCTTAAGCTTCCTACGCTTCTTATTAAACCAAAACTTATCTTACTTTTAACGTCTCGCATTTAATTTAGCCGCAATTAGCGTGTTGCTCTTGTTGGTGTCGCATTTGTTGTTGTTGGTAAATTTGTTTTTTCTTTTTTTTTTTTTATTTCAGCAACTTAGTTTTCTCATTATAGAGCTTAAGCCATAGCAACCACACTTCTATTCTTCGACATCTTCCAACATTTGCCGCCTTCGTGCTGTTTATTGCGCTTTGATATAACACGGCAGACACAGCGTGTGTGTTGCTTCAATTTTTGTTGTTGCTTTTGTTGTTTACAGCTTTCATGCAGCGTTTTATGTTGTGTTAGACACCCACGTTTTTAAAGCACAAGAAAAAAAAACGGAAAATTAAAAATTTGAAAGTAATTAATTGTTGTAGTTCAAAAATTTTGTATATTTAGCTTAAAGTGATCAAATGTGAAAAAAGTATTAAGTCAATGCGAAGTTTGTCGCTTAAGTCTTTCGTTTTGTTTCAGACAATGTTGGTTAGGGAAATCAAATTTTCTAAAGCTTAGAGTTTTAAGGAATTTGAATTATACGATTGGATTACAGGAATTGAAATTTAGAATTGGTCATCTCATACAAGTAAGGGTTAAATTTTTATTTTTATTAAAAAATTAATTAAATTTCTTGAATCACTAATATACTCAATGATAAACATTACATTTCAAAGAACCAAACAACAAATAAAGCAAATTTTAGCGTAGGAGTTTCTTTCCGCTGTCAAAATTTATTACAGCATGAAAAAATTATTTTAAAATTTTACAAAGATTTTGCAGCGAACTTCCAGTATCCAACTGCTCAAATCAAAATCAAAGCGCTCATTTGAAGGCGTTTTTACCACATTTCTATTAGCATTTTATGACCGAAGCAGTAATTAAAAAGTAGCAGAGTCTTTATTCAAAATATTATCAGCTCATTTTGTTTCAAAAAAAAAAGGAAAAAAATATAACAAAAAATGTTTAACTTATAGGTCAACGGAAGCGTGTGGGGGTTGCTTATTTGTGTTAATTAAAAACTCAATTCAAAAAGCGTTAATATAAGAAATTCCAACAAAAAACTTCAAATGTGTGGGTTTTATGGTAATGAGTGTAGAATACAAATAATAACTGAAGCAACGTTTGTGTCTTATGTTAAATAACTAATTGTTATTTCTTATAAATTCGTGTAGTATTTATTTTAAATGAAAATTAACTCAAAATGTAATAGCCAATTGTTATTTAATTTTATTTTTTCATTGTTTTCATTGGAATTGTTTGTTAAAACTATATATTTTTATTTTCTTTTCATGTGCTGATTTACAATTTTGAAATTCTATCGAATAAGGTGAGTTTCAAGATTTTTTTTTATTTAATATATATAAAGGGTCCCCCAATGAGATTTTTTGCTACAATGTTACATTGCAAGGAAGTACAACGGCTTATCATTGTTAAAACTCACCATTTCAAAGACATTTCACAAACTTTGTAAAATTTTCAGTCGAATTAATGAGCCAATTCAGTTTGAAAAATCTTATTATGTATGCAATAAAAATGGAGTAAAAGTCGACTGATGTCAATTTAGCGAAATTTGTGCTCGCTGAGCTCGAATCTGGCAGCAGATGGCGTACGCGTTAGAGTTGTGAGATTAACCATAAATTGACATACTTACAAACGCTCTTTTTATGACTTTTTTATTTCAAATCTGACAGACTTAGTGTCTAAACATTTTAACATTCACCTCATTTGGTTACCTGGGCATAAGAACATTGACAGCAATTGCAAAGCGGATGAACTTGCTAGGCAGGGGACTACTGCACAAATTCCTCAGGACAAGGAAGTTGTTGGCAGGCCACTTGCAACCTGTAAGTTACTGCTTAAAGAGAAATGGTAAAAAAATGCTAATAAAAGATGGACTCAAGGGTCAACTTGTGATATAACTAGGCAAATCGGGAGGAAATGGGATGCTAAGCGTTCGTCAGAACTAATTTCTCGCACTGGATATAGTGTCTCGTCAGTTGTTGCAGTCATAACTGGCCACTGCCTCATCGGCAGACATGCGAAGTGATTAGGTGTTAGGTTCTTTGACTTCTGTAGAAGTTGTGTATGAACATTTTCTCTGCTCCTGTCCCGCACTTGCTAGAAAATGCCACAAAGCACTTGGGTCGTTTACATTTGATGATCTGGATGACCTCAGAATTTATAGTATAGGTCGGCTATTTAGTTTCATTACGAAATCTGGTTGCTTCAACGAGAGGGTATAGTAAAACACCCTGTGGTATCACAATGGATCACATTTGGTCTAACTGAGTCGGTTTTTCGTAACTGACTGCCACTCCTACCTAACCTAATCTAACCTGGTGTCTGAAGCAAAGTTTCTCCACACAAAAAGACAAAAATTTTTTCGACTTACACCTCCACTCCCAAATCATTCCTTAGCCCCTTTAATCAATTTTTTTTGAAAAAATATACATACGCTACATATTTTTAGCGTAAAAAATTTATTAATGTTTAATTTAAAAAGTAAAATTGGCGCACAATTCGGCCACCTTTTATCTATATGAACAGCGTAGGTGTGGGCGTCAAAGCGCAGCATAATATAACAACATGTAGGTATAAATATTTTGACTATAAGATCATAGCAAATTCAAGCAACAACCAGAGCTTAGAGTTATCACATCTAGATTAAGGAATCACTTTGTCAAGCGGCACATGTGCGCCTGCGCGTTTTTATAATAGCGCTATGGTGGTGGAAGTGCTGTTGCCTTTATAGATGGCACCATTACGATGTGAATCACAACCTTCACAATGCGCTTTAAATTTTCTTATTTGCTTTTAGTAGATTTTGAAATGAGTCGCGTAGGTCGTTAACAAGTTTTTTTTTTTGCGCTTATAATTTTTTTCTCCATTGAATTTCGAAGAATTGGCAACATTAAAGATGACAAAATATCATCTAAATTGTTGGCTATTAGCTGAAGTTTTTGTTTCAGTGTAGTTTTTGGAAGCGGAAAAAAGGGCTTGGAAAGTTCGTATGAAAACGTGAAAAATTGTCAAATGGCTGCATATGTAGATGTGTTTTAAAGAGGTGTGACAATAATGTGTCTGTTTAAGGTCTCAGTTGGAGTAATTACAAGGAAAAGAGTTCACTTGCTTGATATAAATCTCGATATAATAATTTTCTACAAAAAAAAACTTAAAATATAAAATTAGAAATTATTTTGCATATTTTTGAAGTATCAATATGTACATGGCATATTGAAGATCGGGTAATGGAAGCAAAAGCGAGCTAGTTTTTACTGATGGGCGTGGCATCTGAAAAATATGAATTGCTATACTGAGGTAGCTATATGAGTAAGTGTTGCAAAGCTCGTTGCAACAAAATTAGCTGACACATAAGAAATGGGCGAAATTTGACTAGGGGCGTGGTGTTTCATTAAAGTATTGCAATTGAATTGAAAATTCACATGATTTAATGATGATGTCCTTGGACTATATAACAGAAAGTTAACTTTTTTAAAGGATATATGTATATATGTACATCTATATTTGTCTTAAATTACAAATTTCTAAATAACAATAGCGCTGTTGTTGTTGTTACACTTCCTGTTAAATTTCCGCTGGCTGTTCATGTTGCATAGCCGATGTGCAACTGCAGCATGACCGATTACTTTAACACAAAGTTACAAATAAAATAAAACATTTAAGAGGAAAATCAACCGCCACCGCCTGCTAATTTAAAAACCAGAGCGTAACTGACACACACTCGTCGGTAGGTAAATATGCTTGCATTGTACATACATACAAATATACATATGTATGCATGAACCATATATGCAAAACGCTGTGCTTTTTTGTTCTGCTTGAAGTTACATCCAACAAATGTAGCCAAACCTTTTTTTGCATCAAATGCAGTAACGCGTTTTTATTATGCTAACTTTTGTCCACCTTCAACATATTGTAGCATCGGCTTTCATAAAATAAACTGAGCTTAATACGACTATTTCTTTAGAAAAGCCTACATTAGACTGGTTGGTACTTTTTTAATTAAAAAAAAAGAAAAAATTAAGTAAAAATAAAGCAACAATGTAGAAGGTAAGCTTGTAAAGCAAAAGGAAGAAGGTACTTATTATCAACAATAATAAAAGCAATGAAATTTAATATTATTATGATCGCTTAGTACACTTTAAAAATGTCAGCGCTCAACATTTAAAAGAGCTTGAGAACATAAGTTTTACCCCAAAATCGTATAATTTTTAACGCTGGATTAACCACGATGCATTAAACGTAATAGGGATGAGGGATGAGTGATGAGAAATCGTCAACGATTATCTAAAGATGCAAATAGAATTAAGTCTAATTCGGCGCGTACCCGTTGGCAGGTTTTCAGTCGTCCACTGGAATTCTGTGTCTTTCATACGATCAAGTGTGCTATTATTTTGACAGCGGATAATTGTTGACAATTTCCCGTCACCCATCCGTATTCTGTTTAACTCATAAAAGACAAAATGACCAACTCAACATTTTTTTTGTATTGCACGGGCATTTTATTAAACAAAACATTTTTTGATTATAGTAACTATAATGTATAAAAATGTATAGTAGCATGCGTCCAGCGGTTGAAATTAAACCATAAAAACATATTTTATAGCTAGGGACGTGGCATCACCCATATAAAAGAAATTATCGCTGTACCAAATTTTAACAAAATTGATCGATTAGTTCAGCAGTAAAATCTTATTTTTTGTCAGGGGCGTGGCACCGCTCACTTTAAAACAAATATCTTTCCTCAAGAAACAACGAATCACTATATCAAATTTCCTCAAAAATTGGTGTAGCGGCTTCACACTGTCAGCATTTTTCCCCATAGCGGCAGTGCCACGCCCATTAAAAAACAAAGAGTTTTTAATACCATCCTCAGGGCTCAATCTATCTCCATACCAAGCTTCATCAAAATTGGTCCATTAGTTAAGCCGTCGAAAGTTATTTTCTTTTTAGAGGGGTGTCACCACCTTCCATCGTGAAATAAATTACATCACATTTTTTACAAAATCAAAAAACAAAAAAAAATAACGATTTTTTAAGCCTTCGAAAACTAAACTCTGAAAGCTCATAAACTGACGAAGTGAAGCCAACTTAACGAAGAAAATTAAAACTTTTGTATGGAAAATTTTAAGGTCTTTCCAATGAGCTTGGTCCAATTTGTGTTAAACTTTTCTTCCACGAGATAAAGACAAATCTATCAAGTAATTCTTTACCATGCATTATAATTCCTATGGAAAACTAAAAAATTCAAAGAGCCACTATTTTCCCGAAAACTTGTAAAAAAATTTTACTCTCAGAGTAAATAGGGTTGCCAACAGATTTTCGAAAATTCGCTTACATCAATTTATGCTTAAATAAATTAATGTTTTAGAACTTTTTTTTGCAATCTAAAACATATAATGTAATAATTTATGTGACGTTGGTAATAAACGAGTGATTAGTGAAGTTAATAGAAACAAATTTTACATAAAAAATGATTGGATATACACAGAAAATCGCCAGGGTGTGTCAAAATCAGTTCAGTTTTCAATCAAATGTACTGAAAACTCCATTCCGGGTTCTTTAGCTGCTGGGACTGATCCAGTCAAGCTTGGAATTTTATGTCAAAGCCGAGGTAGCAATTCAAAAAATTTTGAAATAGCCGGGACTCCAACAATTTTTGAGACGTCAAAAAGAAAAATTTTTACTTTTTTACCATTTGAGGCAAGAAATTATTTTTTTTTAGAAGACCGGGAATCGCTTCTTTCAAACTTGTCAACTCTGACTCTATCACTGGTATTAAAAGGAAAATGAAAAAATTACAAAACGGCTTTTCATAAATGCTGGTTTCAGTGTAGCCCTTACATTGAAGAAACCAAGAACATTAGCTCAATTATCATCATCATCATCATATTTTGCAGCCCCAAACAAATTTCATTAAATTTTGAATTTTCATTTCAACTTTGCTTCTTTAATTTTGTATTTAAATAGGTGTATGTACGTACGTACTCTTACGTATGTACATATCTACAGGTGGGCACCTTATAACAAAATATAAAAATGTTGTCACGGTTTGTGTATTTTTTCGAAACGTTTGACTGCGTTTAATTTCCGGTTTTTGTTGATTGTTGTTCATACTCTTGTTGTTGTTGTTGTTGTTGTTGTCTACATATATTTCGTTGCCATTATTGCTGGTAACTAGTGGTGGTATTACAAAAGGTATTGTTAAATCGGTTAAATTGTTAAAGGTTCTCTCTTCTGTGGTAGCCATGTTAATTACGCATAGACAAAATATGCATATGAAATGACAGCAACATCAACAACATCAACAGCAAGAACAGCAGCAGTAACAATAGCAGCAACATCCTACATGGTGTTTTATGGGAATTTATTGTTTTGTAGTGATTTGTGCATTTATCATAAATAAATTAATAGCTACAAAAAAAAATAAACAAAAGGAAGACACAAAGGCAAAACCAAACAGACCATAAAATAAAATTTTTTATGTTTGTTGCATGGGGCGTTTAATATTTTTGTTAAATTGTTGGCATATGGATTTTTTTGTTAACACATATTTTTGAGGATTAGTCTTAAATTGAAACAGAACTAAGATGTCCTTTAATTTGTCACATGCTTTGCAACCCTGAATTAAAATAACTTTTGGTTCCAACATTAGATTTCACTCGTTTATTTTTGAAACACTGAAAATTTTTGATTTATGGCATTCTGATCATAGCCTAGTTAGTGTCAACAGGAAGGCACAAAATATTTGTTCGGTAAAAATTAATGAATGCGTTTTAGTCTTGCCCATTTTTGACACAGCAAACCATTTTAATACGTGGGGTTCATATGTTTGATATCATCAGGAATTGAGCAAAAACAACAGTTTTGGTGTATGGATGAAACTGCGGCCATTTACGCGATTCCGCATATTTTCATAATATGAAATTTCTAATCATTTTTTTAATAGCTTAATTTTTGTGTGTTATTTGTATTTAATTTTGTTAAACCATGTGTGCAGCATGACAAAATAAAACACTTTTTTATTCCACTTACTTCCCAGTACACATTTTAGGCATATGAATGTAGTGTGACTAACTACAGACAGCATTTCCGATTGCGCCCCCATAGTCTTGAGAATGTTGAGACTCACGAAAGTTTACTGCTAAGCAAATACTAAGCAAATGCAAAATAATATATAAATAAGCGAGGACGTTTGACGGTCGTTGCCTGTCAGTAGTATAAAAAAAAAACAACAAAAACAACCAAAAATATTTTTATCTCTTAAGATAAATTTTTTTCTTTCGCATAACAACGACACAAGACAGCGATTGGCTACAATGAATCTGCGCGCATGCACAATGCGCCTACATTTGTGCTGCCAACGTTGGCTTTTGTTGTTGTTGTTTTTTACACCAAGTTAAGAAAATATGACTTAATATATTCCGTTGCATATGCGTGGGCTCTCAATATGCAATAAAATGCAAAAAAGCAACTTAAAAGGTTGAGTAGGAATACCACATACTTAAATGTGTCTTGTACGCGTATAATAAAATCTTATAAAAAAAAAATATTAGAGGGTATTTACCTTTTGCTATGTGGACAAATTCAATGAATAGTTAAGCCCTGAGAAGAACAGATCTTTATTTGCCTGAATATTACTTAAGATTATAATTTTTAAAATTGATGAGTGCTATTTTCTTTTATATATAGATCCTTCTAAGTCAATAAAATGTTTATTTAAAAAACTAAAAAAGAAAATGTAGCATTTATCGTATAATTCACACCTACGTATCAATGACAGATATAGTTGCTCGCAACAAAGCATAATAATCCTCTGAAGTTGCATGATAAATGCAATATTTATTTTACACAAATTAACAAGTCTGCTGCTACACTTTACTGTACAGTTTTGATGAGTCATATCATGAAAAAAAAATCTACAGCATTTTCCCTTTCAGTGTTTACACAAAAACTTTAATGCAATCAGTTCCAATAAAAACTACATAAAGGTGGCTCTGAAATTATAAATAACGTAATTTAATAATTGGATGAAAATATTCCCTTTGAGTATGCCAAATATTTAAGATATGAATTATCAAGACCTTGCTTAAGCCAAGGGAGTTTTTACTTAGACTTTCCTCTTGTGTCGCATGAAAATTATAAGGATATAAAGAAAATCAGCAATATTTTTAATTTCCATCAATTTCTGAGCCGATTGGCCACAACCGTTTGTCTGTGATAATTATGATTACAAGCAAAATTAATAAATTATAGTTAGTACGCAGTTTGGACCACACACTAGAGGTGAATCTGAACTGAATAAAAAATAAAGAAGTAAATAAGAACAAGGTACGAATAAAAATCGAAAATGTCGATTAGTACCAAATAGTAACAAAAGGTGGATGTATCAAAAAATTCAATAAATCGAAAAATCACCGAAATAAAAGGTAAAAGTGGAAGCTATTGAATAGTACCCAAGCTAACTAAGAAGACCAAAAGTTACAAATGACATCGAAAGTTGGTGATATTATCAAATAGTAACGAAAAAAGTCTGAAAAGTCGTGCAAAGTTAAAAAGTATAGAGCTTCTCTTGAAAAGTCAAAAAACAAAATCATTGTTCAACTTCCTTCATTCAGCAGGTACACCATAAAATATCCATCTACTTATTTTCATACTTTTTAAAATATCGAAGGTAAATCGGTGCTTTCCAACTTCTACTTTATGGTATACAGAATAGAAGTTTAGCACTGCTCCTTTTAAACAAGTTTCTCATTAAGAATATTGCGTTTTAACGAGCAGTTTAGATTTTTTTTTTGATATTCATAAAAGAATTAAAATACTGCTAAGTATAACCAGATTTGGAATTCATAGCCCTACTCGTTGAATCCTGAGAGGAACAAATATATGCTACTTGAAAAAGATTTTCTTTTCATAAGCCCCCACTTTTTAGAATTACAAGCCTGGAATACAGCGTATTAGATAGTTATACAATCGACATGCAAAGTTGAGAGCCATTTCCCAATAGCTCAGATAAAAGGGGGACAGCAATCTCTAAATGCTCAATACAGTTGATATTCTATGTGAGTGTACTTAAACTTAGAGCCCCTATACAACATAGCTTGGGGATTTTCAGTTCGACACTTATAACACAAACGACAAACGAGCTGAGAGTGCCCTTTTCCATAAACACATGCGCCCAAAAGCACGCACCGGAAACAGTGAGTTCCACGTGTAAAATACAGCAAATATACAAGCACAGTGAGGATTCTTACTATGAATTCAAATTTTAAGCCCAAATATCTGCGGGGACAACAAAACTTACGCAGTGAAGCGTTTCTTTTTCAAAAGCTTAGCAATGCCTTAAAGGTCTACGTAAGAACTAAAACTTTGACCTATGTTATCTCAGTATCAGTGACGATAGACTACTAACTTAAGTGTTAACATTCTCAAAGTTTTTAAAAACACCTATCGGTAAATCCTTATTTACACTTCCATTCAATCAATGACTCATCGCATTGTTATAGCAACTTAATGATGAAATTCTCATTAGAGCTAAAAGCAGTATATGCTGCACATTATATAATGTCAATTGACCATTCCATTTTAACAATAATAAAATTAATAATTTACCCTGATGTATCATTTCGTTGCTATAAAATAAATCATAATTAAAGTAGCTACTATTCAAAAAAATAGCATGACTTGTATTAAGATTAACAAAAATGTTTTCACTTTACTAATAATGCAAAATTTCGGCACCTTTGCTTAATTATAGTAATTATCAGTGTTTACACTCGACATTTTACCCAAACATCAATTCAGCTGGTGGTTTCAAATTAAGCACCAAAACATATGCTGCTTTTGTTTTATTTTCCGTTCCCATTTCGTCAGTCTACCCTTACCTTTTAAACTATAGTAGTGCAAGGTGTTGATAAAAATCTTCAAACCTAAAGAACCGACATAATGGTAACAGCAACAATAAAATTCAAAAACAACAATAAATGTTACAGCGTTTTGGCGGCAACTTTAAAAGACAAGTTAGTAAACGCCGTCTGTAAAACAAAATACGCGTCAATTGCCTTCACTGATTGCTTTCGAGCATGTCGAACGTGAGACATTTAAATGATCTCCCAGTAAACCATTTCAACTGTCGCAGTCATATTGCGATATTTCATATGGTAGAAAATGTCCAGGGATAGCGTTTCGTCAAAGCATCTTGACAGCAGCGTGGCATGAAAATTTGGTGCCCGAGCAAAGAACCACTCTGGCGCCCTCTGCCTTGAAAAGAATTTTCAAATTTTCATAACATTAATTAAATGTTGTACTAAAAAATAAAAATAATACTTTTTGTAAATCTCAATACGCCCCAAGCCCCCTAAGTTTTGCGCTAAAACGAAGCAAAGACTGTGGTGCAGTTGCCATAACTCAGCAAAATTCACTGGATGATGACATTTTTTCTCTCTCCAGAGAATTTTGCTCTGCCAAGATAACGTTCCTAAACATAGATGACATGACAAATAAACATTAGAATGCAACATCAATCTGCAATGCAAACAACAAAATATTTAGTTATATCAAATCATAATGCATGTTAGTAAATATATAGTAAATGTAAGAAATGCCTAAAAAAATGCATTAACTTTCAATTTTATTCTTCTGGAAGAGTTACGAATGAAACGCTTAGAAGACGGAAAAGGAACTTGTACCACCTTCAAATATAGCAACAAAGATGTTAGCTGGGTTATGTTGCATCTAACGAATGATGTTGAAAGCCGGCAAAATGAAATTTAACAGTTGATGTGTTGTTGGAACTGTTCCTAATTGTATACAATTCACTCTACATAATTTTGCATTTTTTTTTAGTTCTTGTGTTACTTTTGAGGTTTTAGTTTTATTTTTTTTGAAGTTTCGGCATAATCGACCAATCTAAAATAGTTAAAAAGATAGATTTCGATGAAAATTGGTCTGAGTTAATGTTAGAAACCAGCCAACCAATAAAAAATAACTTTTGTGTTAGAGGCTACAATGTTGCTAAACTTTGCAAGCTTATTTTTGGCAAAATGCAAACAGCCCACTAAGAAATCATGTTAAGATTCCGTCACGGAGGTGTATTTTACTGTAGGCCGGGTTATATTGTATGGAGGAAAAAATAAAGTCAGCCCGTAGGAGTCTCAAAAGTTAGGGTTACTCTTAAAAATGATTTTTGCATAAAATTTTTTTCGATCGGAGAAAAATTTATGGAGTGACTTTTGTTCTTTTGAAGGTTGTTTTTGGTAAAGAAAAAACCTGGTACTTTGATGTTAAAACATTATATTATTTTGATTGATAAGTATTATGAAAAAACATCTAGCAGCTAGAAGTCATGCTCATCTGTCGTTTTTAGACGACGCTGGGGATAGAAGGGCGTAAAATTTACTCAAAGGAAATGATTAATTTTTGGCTTACAAAACAAATACACAGATTGAGAGGGGGGAAAACAGGTTATTGTACAGAGTAGTGACTTACAACTTCAAGTTGAATTGTCGCATAACTCTATATAGCTTTTTGCACCCAACACTTAAATTGGTGTTAAAAGTCAGCAAGGTTAAATCAGGTATACGAATATCGTTTTTTATTGTCATAGCTTATAAATTATCTGCGTTTTAAACAAATATATTTGTATATACAATTGATAATAAAGAGTAATTGTAAGTTTACGTATGTCTCACATATTGCGAAAAGTCGTTTTCTTTAATTTTTTCATTTTTTCAAATACCAAATTACTTTACTTTTTCTTCTTGCCCAATAAAAAGCTAAAGTAATGTCTTTCATAGGGTCATAAATTATTTAGTTTACATAATAACTCTAAATTGGGTAAATTAGAATTGCGATAGCAGTATTGATTCCAACCAGACCAATATTTGAAACCATATGTATTGAAAATTTGCTTGGCGCATTCGACATCGTCAGAGATATTATCATCGGCAAAATCTAAAATAATTGATACTTTTGAATTAAAACGAACAAAATGATATGTAGGGTTGACTTATTACCATCACATTTTTTATTGCAACGTCCCGCTTTGCGATCGGCACGACACCATTCTTTACTGCTGATTTGAAAGAGGCCATAATTTACGCTGCCATTTTGTTTACGTGTAACTTTGCTCGTATTCAAATCACTCTCATGTTCAACTAAGCAGATCCCTTTAAATATGAGATTAACATATTAAAAATATATATCATAAGCATTTTTTACTGAAATCAACTTACAGTTTGATAGCAAAGTCCTGTCAAATTGATATTTTTGCAGCAATTCTTTAGCCAATTCACAACGCATAAACTTCTTAGCCACTACTGCAGGACTCCAAGCGACAAAGATTTCCAGCAGCAGTATTGTGCATAGCATTGAGCAGCACCTCATGATAGAAGCAACTTTGAGGGAGTAATGATAGCGAGCATAAAATAAAATGATTTCAAGTTGTTGCAGCTATGCGAAGACCAAACTGATTAACTCTACAGAATTAAGTGCTAAAAATAAGAGTGAAATAAATTGAATTGCAAAATTAAAAACTAAAAAGGGAAAAAACTAATAAATTTGAAGCATAAAACCTGTGATTATACCGTTTGACAATTTTAATTTCTCCAGGCCAATATTTCAAGAACTAAGTTAGATAGTGGTAAATGTTAGCTCTAAGTTTCTGATAGCTTTTGCCTAAAGCTTTTATCAGCATCTTACTCAGTTCTCAAGATATTGGCCTGTGAAAATTGAAATGGATCTTACTATGTACTATGTATATAGCTCTTCAAAATAGTTTGCGTTCTGTGTGTAGCTGTTGCACTTTTCTTTATCACATAATATATAGTTAGCCACCTTGGCTCATTAGTAACGTACAAAAGAAGATATCTTTGTAAGCTTCTTGGTAAATATTTACTGAGCAGATACGAAGTTTGTTAAAGTTTAATTTGTTTTCTTATCAGTTGAAAATGCAAACTACCGGTAAGCCCTTTGAGAGCAGAGTAAAATACCGCAAAATATGCGAGTACGGGTACAATAAACTAAATTGCTTGAAATATTTCCCTTCGTTTAAAAAGTTGCTTGTTTTGTAGAGTATAAAATGTACGTTATTTACACAATTGTTTTTCAATTCTGTTTTCATCATACGTCTTTAAAGTTTCTCTTTGTTTTTGTTTTTTTGGTATTACATTATATATTTCTGTATTCACGTGAAATGATAACTTTATCGACTGTGCAAGGTGCCAAGAGTGGATTAATTAAAGCTTATATAGCTAATGTAGGATATTTACTTACTGGAATTTACTCTACAGCCGCACGCTGTAGAATGAATGATGCTGTTTATTTGCTTTAAGCAAGGGAGTCTTGTCATGGAATGTTTTATAGTTGAACAAACTTTTCAAGTTGTTGGAATTATTTTTAAAAAGTATCAGTGCTCTGCAATTTACTTAGCGAGCCATTGATTTTGGTTCTAACTAAATATATCCATAGATATTACCTTGAATTTTTCTAATTTCCAGATGTGGAACATAAACATGTGACCATCTTAAGAGGTCAAAAAAAAGGAAAGAAAGTTTGCAGTTAATCAGAAATTTAAATTTTGTACCGAACATTGTACCAATGAAATATGTTGAACACAAAAATCATATTGACTGAATAATAAGAAAAATGATTAGACCTCCCATCATCAAGAAGTTGGCTTGCACTTGTTACGATAATATGATAAAGATTACACATACGACCTGTTGTACTTAATTATTAGATAGGAACAAAAAACAAAACAAAAAAAATATGATGCGTCTAAAATAAACAAAACTTTTCTTCAAATAATGTTTGATAAAAATTATGTATATCTGTACTAAACTGTAATAAGTGAGATCACATACATAAGTGCAAAAGAGTTTTTTTAAAAATTCGAAAAGTAGAGGGCTAACTTCTAGATATTATGGTAAAGTAGGGGGCTAACTTCCCAAACTTTATGGTAAATCGAAACAAAAAAGTGAACGATTCGCCTACATATTAATATTGCAAAATAGATGCGTAAATCATTGAAAACATAGAAAATCAACGCAAAAGATGAAAGAAGAGTCGATATCGCTGCTGAGATCTACAGTGCGACCGAGGATCCAAAATGGCTGATTCGCAACAACTGCAAATCTGTCAGTCTACTGTCTGTAATACTTTGGACAGTTATTTTAAACTTTTTCGTTTGGCGCTCGAGGAACTTTATAAAAAACCGCTGTTTTTGAATGTAAATATGATGGTAATGTTTGCAGATTTAAGAAGTGGCAAGTTAGCAATTGAGGTCCAGGCCCAGGCATTTTTCAAGAAAAAACATTAAATTTCTTATGGTTTTTAAGAAGTTGGGGAAATTACAAAATCCTATGGTTTTCCTCAAGTGAGCAAATTTTTTGCTCATCACATTAAGCAGAATAAGATATAAAAGGGTTTGATACAAATTCTGGCCTTTCTGAGCACCATGGTATAACACAAAAAAGGCGTTTTCTACCATTAATTTAAACCGATTCTTCAGGTTATGGACTATGATAAGTAATGAAGCGTAATATGTTTTCATTAAAACTTTTATGGTACTTAAAAATAGTTACCTTACGCCGTATTTGAAGAGCTGTGATATTTTTTTTTAAACTAAGTTTTTTTTTCGAGTCTTATTACTCTTACTTAAATAGAGAAAATATAACACATAGCACACCTTTAAAATAAATGCCTAATTTCTTAGAATATTAAGTTAAAAGATCGGCATAACTATCAAATCCAGTCACGCTTAAAATAAATAAACGAAAAATCCAAGCAGTCGTTCAACAAAAGCAACATATTTTGCGAGCAAAAAAAGAGAGTTTCAAGTTAAATACAAGGTCATTACGCAAATACTTTTGAAGAATTTATTTACAAAAATAGTAACAAACAATAAGAGAAACTATTGTTTTAGATAACGAATACCATATGTACAAAAGTGTATGTGAAACCAAGTGACAATTTATTAATTTTAAAACTATTTAACTCAATTTAGTTTGAAGCACAAATTTGTGCTTCAACAAGGGTCGGTCACGTTTGTCTCTGCACTCAAAAAAATACATTGGGGTTTCCCCCCAGTTGACATGCAAACAAGTTATTGTATTTAAATTAGTAATTAAAAAAATCCACCTTCTTTGCAATGTATTTAACTAAGTAGATGTGTAGATAAATATCGTTGTATAATTAAAATTCTTTTTTGTATTTTTATTTTCTATTTGCTGATCGCGCACAAACAACAGCAGCAATGTACTACACTGGCTGATCGGTGAGTGACAACTGAAGTGCAAAAGGAATTAAGACTTAAAGTTATAATAATATTATTTTGTCTATAATAATATAAACATAAACAATGGGGTGGCACTTATTAAGAAATTTGTTTTTTTTTGTAAGATACTTAATGGAGGTGATTGACTTTTGATTCTCATTTTTTTTATCTTCGGCCACGATCAAGATCGCTAGGACCGTGTCTGAAAATAAGTTTTTACCTTTACACATAAATTTAAGTGGCACAAAACTGGCTCTTGGGAAGTCCGGGGGATCCTTGTCATATTCAAATTTGACTTATCTCACTTTATTCATCAATTCATATGAGAAAATTTTTTTTCCATAAAAAAGCTGCTGAAGATCATGAAGTCATGTCTTATTATATCCAAAATCAGTTTCGTTCTTTCCCGCTCGTCTCGAGTGCAAGATTCGTATAGTCTAATTCTTTTAATACGGATTGCTGTATGGCCAAGTGACCGGCGTCGACCCGGCTAAGCTCGAAATTTCATGTTAAAACCGGAGGCGTCTAGTAGAAACTCAAAAATTTCTGAAATAGCTGGGAAGTGAACGATTTTTCTGACAAGAACTTCAAATTTAAACTTAAAAAAATAAGATCATCATTAATTTTTACCAGTTAGAAAGCCGGGAGTTGCATCTGTGCGACTTGGTAGCCGTTACGGATAAGAACATCAAAACGGAATATTTCCATTTAAATGAAACATATCGAAGAAGATTCAACAAAACGAAACAATTCCATTCAATAAACGCAAATTACTTTTACAGAGCAGTAAGACATAAATTATTTGTTTGATTGCAAAACTTTAAATTAGGAGCCACTCTAATGCAAAATATATAAATTTCTCGTTCTTCACAATACTCAAGTTCAGGGCATTCTGTCATAAAACCATTAGCACCGCTAACAACATTAATTTATTGTGCAGTTTGATTCAAAACATTGCTCATTAAAATAAAAAGAGGCACGCTCTCTAACGTTATTGCTCTTGCTAGTAGTTTTGCTCTTGCAATGATCGCGCATGAATTCGAGAGACAAACTATGATGACTTCAATGAATTTGTGTTCATAAAATTTCTCAGTAAATCAAAATATAAACAAAGGACCAGTACCAGTACCAGTGTATTTAAAATTATTTATGCACTCGGAAATTACAATAAATGAATATTTTGCCCATAATGCATATGCAACAACGTATGTCGATCGCAATGCTCTCTTGGTGTTGATCGCGTGCTATGTGCTTCTTATCAGTGCAAATCGTTTGTTCACTTCATGATCGCTGGTTGTCAATTTGCGTTCTTTGTTATAGGCTGCCTTATCAATTCCTAAGAAAAAGTATAAAGAATATTGATTAAATAATAAATTCATAGACAGTGCATATTTATAGCTTTAGTATTCTCGAGCGTAGACAACTTAAACTCGATCATTAGAGTCAGCGTGGTTGCAGCGCATATTTCTCAGAAAGCTTTGCAAGCAAAAAGGCTTCAAAGGTGATAGATTATCTCCGTTATCAAAAGAAATCATAGAACTTTTTTTTAGCAATAAAAATTTATTGATTTTTTAACTATGTATTAAAATATTTATATATAAAATAAAATTAAAGCTAAAATGTGCTATACTGTATAGTAAATAATGATCATTGTAGTTTCTTGTTCTTCTTAAAACGTCGTCTCGATGAGGAATTTTTGTTATATTTTAGTGAAATTCTGATCTTAAATCTACATTTTTAGTCATTGAAAAATTTCTGAATGAAGTTCACATTAAAATTTAAATTCAAAGCAAAAACGCGTGCAGTCTCGTTCAACATCTGGAGACATCAGGCAGTGTACGCCCACGACATTTGCTTACCCAACCAGGCCAAGCCTGGAAACCATGACGATTAAAGATTTGTTTGGCACAACGTGAATCATCGGAGATTTCGTCACTAAGGAAATCTAGAAAAAAACAAAAAGCATTAAATTGAAACAGAAATTTGTACGCAACTGCAATTATTGTTGCAATGAGTGTGGGTTGTTTGTCTTTTTAGCTAAGGAGCCAAAATCATTGTTAGTTTAATTGAAATGGTTTCATTTGAAGTGGTATGTGTATGAGTCCTTACTTAGTGGGTGGTTTCTATGACATGCAATGTTAGTGCTGAGCATACACACCTTCACATTTCATATTACAGTTACCACCCTTACGTCCTTTACGGCACCAGTTTTTGCTGTTGATCTATTTAAATCATTATAATATTTTAATAATTAAGTTTTCAATATCAATGATAACGTAAATTTACCTGAAAAAGTCCATAGCTGACACTTTGATTCGGTTGTTGTGTAACTTTTGAAGTACTGCGGCTGCTTTCGTTTTCAACCAAGCAGACCCCTAAATTATGTGGATATAGAAAACATAAAATGCTTATAATGAGGTGAAAAACTGAAGAAACATTATCTACTTGTTACCATTTTACTTTTATGTTACTTGCGATAGTGAAAGTATACAAGTGATTTTAGTTATTTTGTCTTTTTTCTAGCAAATAACAGAAAACAAATATATTCTCTTATCAATGTGTTGCGAAGTTTTTGGGGAAAACCCCATGCACATTAAAAATAATATTTCTTATCACCCCTTTTTTTGTAAAATAATATAGACATTTTATTGATTGAAATATTAAAAAATATTTAAGCATCATTTATCATTTTCGTCTCAATAAAAACCACAATTTTCTTGATACCAGTTGAATTTCCAGATGAAGATTTTTGATTGAAGAGTTTTGAAATCACTTCCGCAAAATCAATTTTTGAAGAATTCATATATGGAAACTTGAAAGTCTTAATATAATATATCCATATTGAGCTTTGACTGATGGGAATCTCTTTTAAAAATCTGAATTATTAACTGGGCCAAAGCATTGGAAATCTCAAAAAAGTGATTTTCCATTCAAAAATCATAATTTTGTATGTAATGTTATGTGGTATGTTCACATGGTCTGATTGGAATATGTTGTAAAAGTTAAAAAAAGCCAAGAAAAAACTATAAAAAAAGTTCACCATTATTTTTAAAAGTTTTATACTTGACTTAACGTTTTGTAATAGCTAAGTGAGCAATTGGATGTAGTAGCTAAAGCTTATTGTTATAATAACAAGCAACGAATTGAACTTTTAAATTGAGAAGTGAAATTAAATCAAAATAAGATTACTAAGTATTATTGTCTCACACGAATATTACGTTTGGTTCATGGGTGATATTCTTAGGAGAAACATTAAATTTTGATTTTTATTTGAAATTTGGACATTTTAAGCTCTTTAAATCGAACACGGTGGAGTCAAAAACAGATTATGTTATGAAGTACTAAAAATTAGTGTTCTCCTTATGAGAATACGTGCCGCTGTCTCTAACTTTCATGCCTAAAAATATGTTATTATAGTTTATGAGAAAACAAAAATTGTCTTCGTTGTGCTTAATGCACAATTACAAGTAAACAAAATATATGTACTTGCACACTTTTAGGCTCAACTAATAGACACAAAACGTGACAAATCTAGATATATATGGGGAATCCCACATGAAATTATACACTATTTTGCATTTGCGGTCCTTAAACAAAAACTCCTTTTACTTATAATGTGACACCGGAATTTTCATACTGGGTATCACCCAATATAGCAACGCCACTGCAAAAATATTAAATGTGCACCGAAAGAAAGAATTCTATTTTTGTAGCATATTTGCATCCTGTTTACAGTTCCACTTGGATTTTTTAATATGAAAAGGATTCACTAAAGTCATTATTTATACCAATATATCATTTGTTTGTTTACTATCAAATGCTATCAGTGTGGTAGGATAAATCATAAAATTTAAATAATTCCATAGTTGCCTAGTCGTAGCAACAGCGTTGCAGTAAATTAAAGTTTCATCTTAAAAATATTTTTTATGCCGCTACTCATAAGTGGGAGCAACCAATAGAGGCAACTTCACTGACAAAAAATTATTATGATAAATTATTTTTAGTAAGAAGCTAAATTTAATGTAAGTCTAATTTAACTACGCCTCAAAAAATTTTATTTTTTACAAAATTCTCTGTTAATTAACTTACAATTTGATAAGTAGCTTCTTGGAAAATCATGCCGCAGCAGTTCTTTGGCCAATTGACATCTTGTGAAAGTTTTTGCATCAACCTGTCTGTCAAGTACGACTAAACTTAGAAACATCAATATTAAGCAAGTTCTCGAATTCAATTCGTTTTTCATTGCTAATAAGTAAAGCGTAGTTTCTGAAGTTTAAATTTGAAAGTAAACAGCTGAGGTGAAATGCAAATGTCAAGTTTTAAATAACTAATTAATACTCTGTACAGTTGATTAATGCATACGATTCACTATTTAAAATTCCACTTGATTTTTTTCTTCTAATTTTAATTCGACTGATAATACGTTTGCCTGCACTGATCATATGCGCACTACAAAACGATCATTTCGTTCACGTTTAAACTAAAAGGATAATTTTTTTTAAATCCTTTTTGTATTTTTATTTCATATCACTTTAAGTCCGACAACAATATTTATTAATTATTTACATGGTATTAGCATGACTCTATATCAACAACTATTTGTGAGTAGCTTTATTTGGGAGCTTTTAAAGCCTCGGTTTGGGAGCTGTGTTAACTCACGTGAACTAAGTCATGATTTCTTCTGATTATTCTCACAGTACCTACCTATAAAAGTTTTATGTCTCTAGAAAAAGAATGAGTAAACCGCATAATATACATATGTTGAGCATTATTAAATTTATATATATAATAAATGTAGAATAACCCCACGAGAATCCTAAATGAAAGTTACATATTACCATGGCTACTGATGGCGTTTCAAAAGAGTACCTCAGTTAATCTATGCAATGGGAGGTTCTTTTAAATCCAACTTTTAATTATTTGTTTTTTGGAAAACTTTTTCTTTATCCTTTAAGTGGTGTCCACTGAAACACTGAAAGGTTTGGAAAAGTTGTTAATTTTTAGTTACTAATAATCTTCTTTTTGTGGGTTAAAAAAAAAACTTGATGAATCAGAAATTTTCTGGGAAAAGGTGCTATACCACTGTTTGGTGTGATGTTATGAGTTTAGATCAATGATTGAATAGAATGGCTTTACGCAAATAAGCCTTCCATAGTTGAAGAGTTTGAGCGGCACATTCGAGCCGAAATCTGACGCATACGACCTTAAACCTAGCGTAATATTATGGAAAATGTTATAGAAAGAATTTTTATTTGTTGACAGGATAATAGAGGTCTCCTGAGGAATGTTATCTTTTACACAAACACTGAAATAGTGACATTTTTGTTAATCATTCAGATTGAAATGTCATCCGCTTTTTCGATAGGTCATCACCTCCATCTACAATCGATGCATGTCATTAAATCTATGGAAATTTCAATAATGAGTGGTTTTTATATAAAGTACATTACAGTATTTATACATTAAAAACCAGCAATACCACATCGTTTACCACTCATTTAAATAGTAGTCATTCTGTTGAGAGCACTGATTCATCATATTCCCGTTGGGAATGTTAAGTTCATCAATATGCTCACATTTAGAGCTCAGCATATAAAATTAGCATACAAAAAATGACCATCACTTGGCGACAATTGAAACACTTTCGCTAAAAACGTTGCTAATGCAACGAAAAGGAAAAGCTCACGAAATCACATTCGTTCATCAGAGCAGAGGGAATTGTTGTTTTTTCTGCCTTTTAACACTGAAACTACTTTTGGGTAAAAATTACCCTTAAAAAGTACTTTCAAACTTTAATAGACCAACGCATATGATGTGGATAAGAATATTTCTGCTTTTTGTTTTTTTTTTTTTTTTGGTTTTTAATACATACTGTCGACTTCGATCAAATCTGACCGCCGTTTTTTGGTTAAATTTTTTTAATTTGTAATAATCGATATATATGAATTTCATATTTTCGATCAAAAATTACATTATTATGCATGCTCGATTTAATTGAAGAACCAATCTTAAAATAACCCCAAATAGAGATCGAGGTAGACCCACTATAAATAATACAAGAGCGTCAAATTCCAAAAGGCCCTTTGCAACAAAAAGCGAACCACTAGTTGTGCATTCACCTCTAAGATTCTCACGAGCTTCTCTCGACGGCCTTGAGGCTACGCTCCAAGATCCTTTGATTGTAAGATATTCTTTGGTAGATCAAAAACAATGTTTGACAGGTCAAGCAGAACGACTTGAAACTGACTCTTATGGGTCGAAACAAAATTTACTTCACATTTCCAACCCAATTTTGAACATTCAGAGTCTAATCGTCTGCCAGAGAAAACTCCAAATCAAGACAATCAAGAAGCAAGCACCAGCGCGAGTGCCACTTCTGTGGACACTCTCGTTAAACTTCTGCGTCAGGCAATTCTTGCCAGTGAGGATGAACTAAAATTGAATCGACAGATCATGTTTGCTTTGATATCAATTTATAGGGAAGCTTAACATAGTGCGTGCCCTCAACCACATTTGCGATTTAAGCAGATGCAGTTCGACTGATTTTGAAATCTGGCCGGAAAGTAAAAGTTTCCGGTCCATTAATTTCAAGAGAATACATCATTTATGCATGGTTGATGTTGATGTGCCGTAAAAAACGAAATTGTTAGGAATTTAGGGCTGAAAAATAACCAAAGTTTTATTTTTTTGTTTCATTAAAATAATACCGCCAACTATGATTTTTATTTAATCCAAATCAGTTTGTTTGTCTATATTTGATTTTTAAAGACTCAACCGATTTTCTGACAATCTACATTGTTTACGTTTAACGCCAGACTATAAATCTTTTGCGTTGAAATTGACATAAAGGCTTAATTGGCAAATTGGGTTAGAGCGATGATATATAAAAATATTGCCAGCATACAAATAAAAACAACAATATCCAAATAACAAGCACTTCATAGAAAAATAAAAAAAAAAAAAAAATTATAAAAAAATCATCAAAGTGTGACAAAGTGTCACTGCCACTTGACCTAAAATGTGATGATTATTTACATAATGCAACAAAGTATCACAACTTCGTGCAAAAGTCTTGCGTTCATGCAATTGAGAAAACAACAACAACAGTAATTTTATTTATTTTTGTAACGCATCTTGATTGATGTTTTGTGCCTTCTGTCTTCACCTCCCACAATTTCCACAATCTCAATTATTAAGTTAAAGTTTATCACCAGTTGTTATCATTGATGTAATTTTCCATCACACACTAATATAATTTTTTTTTTCTTTTCAGCATGTTGCTGTATTTTTTACTCACAGCACTAATCGCTTACGTATGTGGTGCAGCAACTAATAAATTAAGTGATCTATTGGAGGATACTACCACATTAAAAACAACAACAACAACAACAACGACGACGACGACGGCAACAAGTACAATTACAAACCCTACATCAACGAGGCATGACCATTTAACACCTACTGCTGCAGCAGTTTTACCTATATCCGGTGGTGGAGTTTTAATTTCAGGTGCTGCTACCAATAGAGCACCATTTTCACCACCAATATCTACATCATCGACTGTGAAATTAGTGCCGCATCCACCACCGGCTGTTAAGTCATCAGCAAAATACTTTAATAAAAGTTCACCAAAGAAGCGTAAGTCAGCAGATATTTCCGCGCTGCCTTTTGCGGAGGATATTGAGGAGTGGAAATGTCCCAACATAACAGGGTCACGTAGTCTCGAGTGTGGCTGTGCATTGCCACATACATTGCGTTGTAGTGGCGATTTACATGGATTGACGGTGAGTTGGAAGTTTTTAAGGAACTCAATTTATTTGAAGAGTTAAGGTTGTTATAAGAAGGCTGCTGTTTCTTATGATCACCAAAGCGAAACTTGGATGTTTCATCCCTTACATGATGCTATCATTATCAGTTATTGATTTTCATATATTCCAGAAAACAAATAAGTTTTTAAAAAAATATTAAATCTTATCAGGTTCTGGCCGAAAGTCTACGTGTTTCACCCTATTCCATATCACTGTTGGACTGTTCACTTCGCAACGTGACCTTTCTGAGTGATGCAAAAATCTTTGATGGCATTTTACTACATGGGCTCGTTATATCTTCTGGTGAAATCAAACGTGTACATAAATCAGCATTCTTAGGCATTAAGGGCCCATTACAAGCTTTGGGTAAGTACTGAATAATTGAAGCACAAAATGAAAATTAAAATGCAAATTTCGCATAGGCTTACCCAGTAATGCGCTACTTAGTGTGCCCTGGAACTCAATATCTACATTGGTGGGATTGGAACGACTCGACTTATCGAATAATAAAATAAAGGCCTTAGGGACTTCCGACTTTGCTGGTCTAACAAATTTAGTTTTCTTAGAATTGAGCAATAACCAAGTCTCCAGCATATCACAGCGCACATTCGCAAATTTACGTAGACTGGAGGTGCTTAAATTGGCTGGCAATCGTTTGGGTGATTTTCCCTCCAGCCTCAAGTCCCTAAGCCAATGTTATAATTTACGGTAAGTTCAAAGTTTTAAATTACAATTGATTTGTATGCACATTAAATTAAACTTTCGCGCAGTCAACTTGATCTTACGGCCAACAATTTGAATGGACCACTCTCTGCTGCCACACTTCCTGGATTGCGCAGCCTAGAGCTATTGAATTTGAATCGTAATCTCATCAAGAGCATACAGAATAAAGCGTTACAAAATTTCTCACACCTCAGCAGTCTCTCGTTGCGTCACAATCAAATCGATGTATTACAAGATCATGCCTTCTATGGTTTGGGCTCATTGGAGACGCTTGATCTTAGTTATAATGGCATAGTAGCCATATCAAGCGCTTCGTTACAGCATTTGACGCGTCTAGTGACGCTTGATTTAACGCATAACTTTTTGCGTGCATTAACTTCTGATCTGATCGCACCATTGCCATCATTGCGTGAATTGCGTCTGGCTGGCAATGATATATCCATTGTGGCGAAAAATGCTTTAGATGGTGCTAAAGAGCTGAAGAGTCTTTCACTGCAGGAGAATCCACTATCATGCGATTGCACAATGCGCTCTTTTGCCGAATGGTTGCAAGTTGCAAAGATTGAAGCACAAGACTTAATAAGTCCAACTTGTGTTACACCGCCACGATTAGAGGGTGCGCCACTGATACAGGTACCTGTGGAGTCACTCAATTGCGACATGGATAATGTAGAAAAGGATAATGCAAATATTATTGAACAGTTGGAAGCTATCTCGCGGCAGAATGATACGACACAAATCAAGGATTTCTCAGAAGAGGTAAGTGTGGTTGGGGAAAGGGTGTGTAATTCATTGAAAGTGAATATGTCTGTTTACTTTTCAATACATTTCTGTTTACTTTTTAAGAAAGGAATTAAGATTTGTTTTGTTTTGAATTATTTTCTTTCATTTTGATATTTTCCAGATCATTCTACATGAACTACACTACTCAGCCGATTATGGTTTGATACTGACATGGATATTGAACCTGAGCAAAAATGATTTTATGTGCGATGCTATTTTCGTATACAAAGAGGAGAATATAAATGAAATTCTGATCGATAACTCACCAGTAGGTTTAAAATTTTTAGATATACGAAATACTCTCTTAATACTTTCTAAACTCTTACAGATACACTGCGAAAGCAAAGTCATCAATGGACAAAATACGGTCAGTGTAATAGTGCCCGATAGTTCTTCTCTGGATATAGGAGAAAGGTATGAAAATTCAATTTCTTATTTAATCTTAAGTGAATAAATTTTTGAATTTCTTCCCTAGTTATCGCTTCTGTCTTGTCATGGTTCAAGAAAAAAATCCAAAAGCTGATCTCAACATCGGCTGTTCCAACATTACCAAGCTACAGCTAAGTAATCCAGCTGCAATACCAGAAATACGTCAATATCAACGCAGACCTGTCTATACGGATGTTTCAAGTCACGAACGTATGGCTACAGCATTGCATGAAGATGTACTGACACAACGTAAGTTTGCCGATTACCCATCAATAGCTGGAGATGGAGGAGGAGGAGGAGGACTTGAAGTCGAACATCAGCAAAAACAGTTGTCACATTCACTGCATCATCATGTGTCATATGATTTTCTTGATTCACTTAATCGCAGTTTCTTGCCTGGTCTTGGTTTGGGTATATTGGTGACATCTATTGTTGTACTCATATGGGGTGCGGCACGTCTACGTCAGAATGGACAACCCAGCCATAGTAGCAGCAATAACAATAACAATAGTCGTCCTAGCACACCAACGGCAACCACATGTTATGCTGCATCAGAGCATATAGCGCGTTTGTCAGATGCAGAGAGCGGTACGCGATATCTTAAGCTGCAGGCTACCACCAGCTTGTGAGAGTTGTTAATGTTGACATTAAGGGCATCTCTTACACCACTTTATGTGTTCAAGTCAATTTTTTTCTCTTTTTTTAACTTCTATGAGTTGGCAGCTTTGTTCTTGTCGCTTAACCCCTAGCCAACTTCTGTGATAGTACCCATCAAGGTACCGTGTACCAATGTAATTTTGTATTTAAACGTTTGTTACTCTTATTATTTTTTAGTTAAGCTAAAAATTATTTAATTTAAGATCTTTAAAAACGTTTGTTACTCTTATTATTTTTTAGCTAAAAATTATTTAATTTAAGATCTTTAAAATTAGTTAATAAGCCAAATATGAAAACATTAAATAATTTATTAATCAATTTTAGCTGTAAAACGCACTTTACATATATGAAATCTTTGTATATTTTTTAGGTTTCTTTTCGAAATTCTCCTCACCTTGTGCCATATTCCTTCAAAAAATTTGCTGAAATGTAAATTGTAAGTTTCATACACTGAAATTATTCACTTCAGTTTAGCACTTATACTTAAGTTCTTAAGTCAGCAACACTTGTCGCATTAATTTATTAACACAATTTATTTTACCAATAAAAACTATAGCTTTTCTGCATATGGATTATTTTAAAATAATATTAATAATACGGAAGGTCATGCCAGCGGTAAGGCTAGAGGAACTGCAGCTCTAGAGCACGAGCTCAAGATGGTCCCCAAGTAGCGGAATATTAAGCTATTTGTTAGGAATTCAATATAGGATTAGGCCATGTGGTGTTTTTAGGAGAAACGAAACAGAAGAGTCCAGAAAAAAAATTACGCGTATATTTGCTGGTGTCAAAGTCGTACAGTGCCTGATGGAAGGCATGCTGGAGGAACCAATGTTCCTATTGCTCGATGTACGATTGATATCAGCTTACAGTAATTTGAGATCGCTGAGCTCGAATCAAATTCTCAGTTATTTGTCCCGTATGTAAACTTTTCCAGAAAATTGGAATAAAATGCTCCACGGTAGGGTTTTGCAGTGGTGCTGAAGGCATAATAAAAATGAAAAAAAATTTATCATTTTATGAGGAACAACCTCGCCTCAGACACCAAGTCTTTCAGACTAAAAAAGTCGTAGAAGAGCGTTTGTAATCGTTACAAAATCAGATTAATTTATCGAAGTGAGATAAAAGAAGATAACAAAAGTTCCATTGCAGACTTTAAGTTATTCAAGAAAGATAAAATTCCATTGCATATTTTTCGTTGCTAAACAAAAGTAGAATTAAGTTTTCAACGATAAGAAGTAAAGAAAAATTCTAAGAAGCGCTCACTAGAGCCAATGAGTGTAGCGAGCAGGGCGGAGTCACCTAGTTTTGTAAAATCAAAATTTTACAGTGGCGTTATTTTAAAACATAATGCAATGTAGTTGGAATCATAAGTTCCATAACTTCCTGTAGTGAGTTTTGCGACGTTATCTGCCAATTAATGTAGTGTCATGTTCTAATCGGTGATCACCTACCTGTCCTCTGAAACTGAGATTAAACTACTTTTTTTCTTGAGCCTGGCGGCTGTCATTTAAAAATTGTCTTGACTGAGGCGTTGTGTTCTATTTGCTGTGTGAAGAGTTTTATTTGTTCAATTGTTTCCTCTTTTTTGAATTTTAACAAAAATGTCGCTTTCGAAGTTGACGCTTACTGCGAGATAGATTTATACCTTGATTACCTTGAAACTATAACTACCGATGTCATCATTTTGTGCCAGATGATTGACAGATGTTATTAATTAGTTACTACAAAACTTGTATTTGATTTTATCCACGTTTATAACTTAGTCCACTCGTTTCGGGATGATTTTAATATCAACAAATGTTTCCCAGTAAAGTCGTCGGTGGGAAATGATAATGTTGTTGTCATAATATGCAGCTATACACAAACACACATACATATGCATATATACGAAAAAAAATTTTTATGAAAACTAAGCTTTTTCATATTAGCATTTTTAACTCGATTCATCGTGGCAGCTCAGTTTTCATTATAATTCCATCATACGAACTTCAAAAAAGAAACTCCCAGACAAGATTTCCTTGTCATACGTTGGTTACACCCAGGAATGCTTTAAATAAATGCTTCTAATATAATCACACGAGTATTAAGTGTTATACAATAAAAATAGAAAACTTTTATATTCCATGAGAAATTTAATAACATGAAGTGCTCATGAAATTTTAATCATCTGCTTATTTTGTCTGACGCACAAGTCAAAGGATATGCTGTTGTTTTTTTGTGACATCGTAGACATTTCAAATGACCTTTGAAAAAAAAAGAGGAAACACAAAATATAATAACTAAATATCTTAATAAATGAAATTGAAGGCCATCTGTTGACACATGCACACGGTGCGTTTTCATAAAAATTTGTTTGTTTTTTGGTCGTAAGCACATATTTCTTTTGAATATATGTAGAGTAGACTCGTATTACATGATATATCAAATCAGAGAAAAAGTAGCTAGATTTTCGAAAATATCGTTATATGTAGGTCTTGCAAAAGAGTAGGAGTATGGCTTGAACATTTCCAAAAGTGCTTTCGAGCCTCTGAAAAGAATATTTGCAAACCACCTCTTCAAGAGAATAGCTAAGCGCTTGTTCCCACAAATTTTTTTTTTTAATTTAAAAGAGAAAAGTCAAGTATCACTTTGTTTTTAGTTGGTTTAAACTTACAATATAGCTTTGTCCATAAAAAAAAAATCTAATACAGTGGAACCTCTTTAAGTCGTAGCTCGATAAGTTGAAAACCTCCCAAACTCGAAAAAATGTTGTGTTCTCTTTCCTTCAAGCCCCAAAACTCCATCGCTCGAAATCTGACCCCTCTATATGTTGAAATAATTAGTGAGTCCTTACGAGTAAATTCAGTATATATTTTTCCTATAACTCAAAAAACTAAATTTGACCACTGCATCTCGAACATAGCATGCTTCATTTTACAACCTTTACAACCTCGATTATTTAAAACGAATTACTTCTAAAGCTCGAAGAAACATATGATACCGACTTTAAGAATATGCCGACAATGTATATCATTGTTCCTTAAAAAGCAATGTAATAGCCTGCCTATATGTACAATAAACCAATTCTATGAAATGATGCAGGAATTTATGAACTTTATTATTGTCGATTGAAAATTAGTTTGAATGAATCTACAAGTCGAACATTTCCTGACATAATTAGCGTAAGACGAAGTCCTCCATAAGTCGAAAACTCTATAACTCGATTTTTTTGGCGTCTTCCCACAAGTTCGGCTTGCAGAGGTTCTACTGCGAATAATTTCTGCTGTTTCAAATTTCAATTAGTTTGTAATGCGTAAATGCGCCTTGACAATGGAAAAGGACAAAATAAAAAAAACATTTTAAAAATTTTATTTTTGTTTTTCTTCGAAGGATTGATTTTATTTTTCTTTTTATTATTTTATTTTTGTTACAAAGAGGTTACGCCAGTTCATGGACAAAGTTCGACTAAAATTTTTTGCAGGAATGCGGAATAAGTAAAACTACGACAGCAATTATTGAATATTTAATTTAATTTGCATATAGCTTTTGTTCATTTGTATATACATATTTTATAGAATTGATTTTTTAAAGTGAACTGATATAAATATCCTTTGTTTAACAAGTAGTAAACTTGGCTGTTATAGACTACAAGTAATCTAAACAACATGGGTGCCTACCATGGAAGTCATATACTGATGTTCATCAATTTTTATCATTTTCAGAAGAATAATGCCATATATGAATAATAAATCATATATCCTTATATCAAGGCCATACTCTGAACGGTACAGAGCCTGTGTCGAAGGAATGCTCCTTTTTGTATTATATGACCTATTGAAAAAATTAACAGGGTAAATCTCATGTACTAAAAGACAATAGTAAAATACTAATTCAATATCCCTTCTTATTGATTTCATGGAATTTTTCTCTGAGTGCGGATATATGTTTGTGGTTATCCTAATTTTTTATTATTCATAAAAGTTTTACATATATGGCAATCATTGTATTTAATGCATGACTACTTAAAACCATGGGAAACAAAAGTAATGTTGGCACAGTTAGCACATAGGCAACCTAAATGATAAACAACATAAAGAATATTAATTGTAAAAGTTGTTTTTTTTTACATGACATTAATAATCGGCAAATTTTTACCTATTAAGCCCATTGGTTTCTGTGCTATATGTCTGAGAGCTGGTATAAAATAACACAGCGAAATCGACAAACATTAGTAATTATCGTTAATTTGATGCCGCAAAGTGTGCCACTATCTTTTTTATTGTGGTATGTGGTATGAATACACATTTGACAAATGCAAAAGGACAATAAGAAAAAATGTGCGTAAAACATCACCGAACTAAAAGAGCTCCTATTGCGTTGTGTTGCTGTATGGGTGATGATCAAAAAGAAAAGTGTTCACAGTGTTTTGTTTGCGCGGAACAGCTTTTGAGCTTTGGAAAATGTGAATTTTTTACTGATATTTTGAGATGATATTTTTCAAAGTTATGTCGTGAGTTTCGATTTGAATACATTCTTACGATTGATTGAAGAATTACATATAAAAATTCGATGAAGTTTTGAGAATACATTTTTATAAATAAAAAAATTAAAGTTTAAGCAATTTTATTTAAATTTTTAATATAATAAAATTTAAGCACTTTCAAACAAAAAAAATTTGCACTTTTCCATCTTACTCCACATAGTTTTTGAAATATTTCATTCCAAAAAATTTTCAAATAAATCAAAAAACAAAGCGTACGTAGCTTTCTTAAGGAAAAATGGTTTTGCATTTATTTTGGTAGGGTGCAGAAAAAAATTAATGACTTTTCGTCACAGAATGTGATATACAAATATAGTTCATATTGCTTTGTAAGGCTTGCAGAAAAACTTAGATACCAAAAAGTGTTAGTGCCACATACATCACGGCTCAAATTTTTAAGAAATAACAAAATATTCTACGAAATTTATATAAAAAGTGCAGTGGCAGTGTTCCTTTCAACGCAGTCTATTAACGAAAAACGAGCAAAAACTTAAATTATATCTTTTTTTCCCGATTTTTCAATTACATGTAAAATTAAAAACAATTTGCTAATATTCGTTTCGTTTGTTTTGGTCAAACGCCTAATATGCAGTGCCATAGCAGCGGCGCGTTGCTTAGCCAATTTGTCTGACCACCAACATACGCACGCAAATACATACACACATTCAATCACACCTATATTTTCTTTCGTTTTAGAGTGGCATGTTGACGTATGTGTTGCCAGTCGGCCACTTCAGTTGAATTTCGTTTTTAGTTGAATTCGTATCCTTTTAAGGATGTCCAGCACGAGCATTAGTTGTTGGTCAAATTTACTGGTGTATCGATTTTTTATATAGTAAAATATTTTAAAAAAGAAAGTTTCATATACATTTACTTGATAAATTCAAATTTTGAGCTAAATTACTAATTTTTAAATAAGCAATCAGTTTTCTAATGCATTTTTAAGTGTAAAACGCGCCTAAATGTGTGCAACGAAATTTTAACTTGAGCATGAGTATGTTGGGATTCGTTTATTTGGTCTTGATACTTGGTTGGATTATGATAGTACTATTTTTAAAGTGTAAAAAAACGATTACGCCACATTTTGCCTTTACGGATAATTACACGGATTCCATTGGTGCGGGTAAGTGAAAGGGTGCAGTAAACTAAATGACAATTGAGAATTCAAAATGTGCGGGTAGTTACTATAGTTAATGTCATGAGTATGTATGACGTTAATTTAAATACACCAAGGACTTATTTTCAGTTAAGGCCCAGTGGACTGTAGGTGCAAAATATTTAATAAGCTTTACATTTATTTTTGTGAACTCTTATTTAGGGCGAGTAGTTATGTGCAAAATTAATTAAGTTCACCCCATGTGAAAAATGGGATAAGTATGCAATTTTGTTCCTCTTTTAGAACTGCATATTTTGGCTGCAGAATTTTTCCCAATATGGTCATTAAAATAGTTAATTTTAATGATATATATAGATTACTATAAGCAATACACACTTTAATATCATATTACTGTATTTCATTTGCAGCAAATGTATTCGAGTTGAAAGTAATTAGAAGTATTGTGTAAAAAATAAAGATCTCAACCCATAGAGTCTATGCGTTAACGTATACAACTAACAGCGACGGAAGGTGGCGATCCAATACGTCAACAACGCATTCAAAGTTAAACAAAAAATTTTGACTTGCGAACTCCATTGGCTGATGTCGTCGACTCTATATAGATCCCGATATCTAATCATGTTAATTATAAATGGCATAAGTTTTCTAAGAAAAATGGTTCATGTTAGAGGGAAGATGGATAAGACTGTGATATTAACCGATTAAACTAAGTAAAAGTTATACCTATAAATAACCTTACTCAAAGATTGTCTCTTAAAAACTGATAAGATTGAAAAATGTGAAGTGGATTCTCATTTTATGTGATATACAAATCGGGCCATGTGATAAATGCAAAATTTATATCTAAGGTTATTTTAATCTATATGGTTTGAAAGGTCCTTTTGTTACTTAAATCTTTTCGTCAGTAATCGAAATTTTGTATAAAACTTTATGCCAAACTAAAATTGGAAACATTTCTACTACAAAGACTTTGTTTAATAATCTATCGGCCCTTACTAATAAACAGTAACTAGCAAGCGCTTAACTTTGATCAGCGTTTTAACGACTGATTACCGAAAATCTGACACATATATACTAACTAGCGTTGTTTGAAATTTAATGAGTGACTGGCGTGTTATGGTAAATGCTCTATCAAAAATGCAACTGAATTTAAGCCTTAAGAATTGGTTTTTGATACATTCATTTAATTTACTTGTCTGTCCTAAATCAAAAAAGTACAATTAACTTTAAGATATTGATCGCAATTACCGACAATATGAGCAAGTTCTAATCGTTTGTTTTCTCAGTCAGTGTGATGCCGCACTTTTCCATACTCTTTAATCAAACATCAACTAACCATTACATGGTAACTTATTGAGAATGAGAATGGTTAGGCTCCTCGATACGATTTAGATTAAGGTAGCTGGATATGTACTGCAACCATTCGGTCAATTGTATTTCAAATGACTAAATAAGTGTTTCTCAGTTATATATTGTCTAGTTTTCCACTTGATTTGAGTAGACAGTTTTCGGTGCATGTCTTGTTTGGATATTATATATTCGAGCATAAACTTTTGTTTGAAGACTTGTAGAACTAGTTCTTTTAGAATTAAGTTTGTTAGTATTCGGAACTCATTTCATATAGTATATAATGTAAGTTGTCAAAGAAAAGATTTCTTCTGAACACAATTTTTTTATTCTCAGATCGTCGCTCCTCAGTGCATATAATACAATTGCCAGTAGACGATATCGACCAAGAAGATCAGCATATGGACGCGTATCATCAGCAAAGTAACACATTAAGGAGACACTCACAACGTTCACAACGACATTCAGTAATAGATGAGCGTACGATAGAAACAATTTATCCAAGTGATGCACGTATTAATCCCGCCTATACAAATGATGAGGAGTATATTATTAATGGTGAGTTAGATTAAAAAAATTGTGTAACTCAGGGGAATATATACTAAAAACATAATTTAAATTTTTAGCGCCACCACCATCTTATGATGAGGTTATGCGCCAACCGGAAGTTTATCCAAAAGTACATCAACAATGCAAGAGTAGTGAAGCCAATATTTAATACAAATTAATGGAAAAAACAAAAACTCAAAATACATAAAAGGACTAAAGCTGCATACAGACATTGTGCAGTGACTGTGATAAATATTCATAAGACACTGAAAATCAACTGACAGTTTTAGACTACGTTTGAGGTAGAAATATTTCTCAAAGTATAAAAAAATACAACTTTCATTTTTGAAAAAATGAAAAAAAAAAAAATTTCTTAACCTTTTACAATTTGAATATATGATTTAATGCATTTCCGCTTTTGTATATAAAGTTTGTACATTTTTAACTGCTTAATCGATGTGTTCTGTTAAAGTTATTTTTAGTTCATACTTCATAAGCCCTTGAAATTTTTGAAAATAATTAAATATAATATATTGAACTAAATAGTCTAGTGTTTTCATTTAAATGATAATGCCTAGAGACAATTTTCGACTTTTTTTTGTCATACATCAGCAGTTGAAAATAATATTTTCAAAAGAAGAGCCTAAAGAATTCAAATTTCGATCAACTGTCTGATGCTGCTATATTTTATCACTGATCCTTATGGAATAGGACATAGCTGAGGCAAACATAAAAACAAAATATGCAATTTGATAATATCTGGAAAACCAAAGAACAATTTTTAATTTTATGCTTTGGAAATCAATTTATTGGCCCGTAATACAGGTCGAAGTACGCACGGTTTCACCTCTGCGATTAATTAGTAATTGAGTTACAAAAAAAGAAATGACCATCATTTTGTTCTACTGACTAATTTATGTAAGTTTTAATAATTTAATATTATTAATATTCGATGAAAAAAAGTCTGTTGTTTGCAGTTTTAGAAGGTATATTTTTTTTTTGGCGTTTCAAATAACATTTTCGAGATACACCCCTTTGTTTATTTTTATATGTGCTGCAAATCAATTACAAGCTATTCAGTTCAATTTACGCACAGACTACAAAGTTTAAAATAAATAACTTAAATATCGAAGTTTGTGTTATATGCAATATTTTCTTTAGATGCAAAATAAACAAACTCTATTTCAATATATAAAAGATTTTACAAAAAAAAAGGAATTCGATCAGCTCTCTATCACGTTTTTTTGTTTAAAAATTAAAAAATTGAAAAATTATTATAAAATGTTTAATTCATGCTGCATTATATTTGATTGGCAACTTAGTAATAGCGATTTTTTTTAAAGATAATGAGAATTTACCAAAAAAAAAATGGATAAAATAGTTAAAATTTTATACAGATGTTTAACAGAGAACGGAATAATTTGTATTATAATGGTACAAGGACAAAATGTGGCTAAACGGATTTTAATCATTTTCGCAAGTAACAAAAGATGTGGTTGGCAAAATAATGTCATGCAACTTTCAATAGCTTAGTTGCCAATCAAATAAAAACGTACATATATTCGTTCAAATAAATATTAAATAACAAAAAATTTCATACAAAAGCAGCATAGATTTTTTACAATAAATTTTCTTATTATATAAACGCTATTATTTTACAAAAAAAATTAAAATTAACAAAAATTATTCGCAATTCATATTTTTATTTTTGGCTAAAAATTAAATCATTTGTAAGTTTATGGCATAGTAGTGTTCTAGCAAAACTTAAGTAATGAATGCCACTAAGAAACTACAAAATGTTCACGTTTGAATAAAAAAAAAAGTTTTATGGCATGGTTTTCAGCACACTTTAATATTAATTATGCCAGAATTTGCAAAAATTTCATCGTTATGTCTACGCAAAGTGTTTTTCAGCGCTGTGCATTTGTATAAAAGTTTCCAATGCTGTTGGTATCATACCCTGATATTTGAGCTTGTGAAAAGCGATGCAACGTGATGCAATACATTTCAGTGATGTGAGCGAATTTTGGTAGCTTAAGATGAGATTTCTAATACCAGCTGCAAAGAAGTGTTTGAAGAAAAGGATATTGAAATTTTGTTTATTGTTAGTAAAATTTTAATTTCGCGTACCAATATTTCCTACTTGCGCGGGTGTCAAACCTTGCGCATTTACTGCATCCAAATGTGTGCCAGCTTCTACAAAAAGTTTAACAATCTTTTCAGCTTGTGCTAAGACTTGGGGATTATCACGTGGGAACTGTATCTAAAACAAAATATTTGAATAACAAAATATATTTAAAAATTTTTTTGTAATTATTTCTCAATATTTTTAACTCACGCTAGAGACTAAGGTATGCAATGGCGTATTGCGTTCACAGTCGACAGCGGCAACAGAAGCGCCTACATGCACAAGTAACAAGGCGGTACGAAAGCAGGGAAATCTAGATATTGATAAAAAAATAATGACTAGGTTACACATATATTTTACAAATTTTAAATTTCTATGTCATTACCGGCATATGTCACTCGTATAGAAATCATCCACAGGCGTCACACCATTTACAGCCAAGTGCAGCAACGTCTGTCCATCGGCCAGGCGCGTATCACATTTAATAAATTTCCTTATAGTTGTGTAAAGTTGTTCAATTTGTGGTTTTTCTATTTCTACTGGGGTTACAGTATGTGATAGCAGTTTGGTGATGATCTTAATAAGATAGAGGGCAGTGACAACATTTTGTTCATTTTGGTCCTGGAAAAAAGCCATCATATAATTTGCATTTTTGTTGAAATACAGTTTATAGTATGCTGACGATTTTTGCTTAGCTTGTGTGAATAGTGTGTAATACAGCTAAAAAAGTCAAATCTTTTGAAACTTACGGCTATCATTTGCGGTACATCTTTAGGGCCTGGATGTTCAATTTTATGTTTATTATTTTCTATTTCCTGTTGACACTTAACTAACACAGATAAGACAATCGATAGATCCAGTGTTTGCTCTTCTAAACGTAAAATTTGTGAGAAGAGCTGAGCAAAGCGTAATAAATCACGTTCTACAGAGAGCTGTAAGTAAAAAATTAATAATAATATCGTAACATTTCATTTAATAAAGAAGGCCCTCATAGATAGATATATTACTAGCGAAGAGAGAAAATTTATCGATATATATCAATTACGACTAAGTCCCATATAAAGTATTTGTAAACAAATTATGCTTTCAGTTTTAAAATGATTATTTAGATATATTTCTTACGTTTTTTGGAAAAATAATTTAATTAAATGATTTATGAAATAGACTTGAAGACAAATAATTCGAAGAAACTTTTTAGTTTAAGTTAAAACAATTATCGCTATACATTGCATTATCGATATTTACTTTAAAGATTTAGTTAATTTTGTAATACAAATGATTGGGCTTATGTGCCTCATTCATTATATTTTTGATTATTATTTTTGAAAGTTTTTAAGTCAGATTGCTGATATTTGATTGGTTGAACTGGACTTAGTCTTGTTAGATATATACAAACAATTGACGACGGACGCTTTCAAAAAGAAACTAAAATTTCGAAGTAGATTTTCTATTAATTGAACTGCGTTTTGGTAAACATTAATTTGAAGGCTTATTTATATGCTTAACTTAGCTCTGACTATGGATTATCGATAAGGCTTTTATTTAATTAGAGATGTTTGTACTTACATTATTAATCATACGCAAATCTATCGCGTAATTCCACAGCGTTTGACATTGTGCAAAACGTCCTTGATCAGCCATTACAGCACCACGATACACAATAGGCTGTGGTAAATCTGGATAATTTCGTCCCAATAAACGTTCACGTATTGTAAGCGCTTCCATGTGTATTGAATGATGATTCAGCCGTATGGCTTGCAATTCATAAATGTTCTCTGTTTCAAACCAATAATCATAAGCAGGCACAGGTTGTATGACTTTTTTACGTATCGTTTTCAAAGGATCAGAATAACGTAATTCCATGCCACGTATCATATATTCGTAGGCTTTGGCTACATTATAGCTATCCTTGTCATTAGCAAATGAGGCTCCCATAAGCTCATAAGCATTAATAATCTGTAAGAGAATTAAAATGACAATATATAAAATAAATATCAAAATTATTGATTGTTGGTCTGCAACGATTCATAATTGTATTTGATAGATGTATATTTATTCGATCAAAAATAACCTTTATTTTTTATTTAAGTTTTGTGTCATAAAAGATAAAAATTTAAAAATATAGTTCAACTCAAATGCAACCAGTTGTTTTGATAATTAACGTATCAAACTAAAGCTGAAGAAATGCTTTAGTTGTTGCATGCAACACTTCTATATTGAGTTAACAAGTTAGATGCAATTATCACACTATAAACAATTTTAAAATTTTTCCTAGGAATTTAGGAAAGAAATGTTCGATGGCATCTAAGTAGAGAAGATTTAAAATAAATTTGAGCATGGCCAGTGCCCCTCACCTATGGAAAGTTTTGCGCATTTCTGCAAAATTTTTTCTTCAATTTTGAAAATAAATTTTGAACATTACAAGGGACACTCTCCTTTGAGGGGCTAGGGATTTCGCACTCTTTAGGGTGCACTGCTTGGCATAAGAATTGGTTTTATAGTACCCCGAAATATTTTCACTGTTAAGTAGTGTTATTTACTTTCTTCGAATAAAAGTTGATTTTACCTCTTCTATAGTCATAAGTCCAGGACGATGTACAAACATTTCTACCACAGCTTCGTGAGTACGTTCGGCTGCCGTTAATGCTGGTGTAAGTCCATGTTCATTACTTTGCATGCGCGCACCATGATCAAGTAATAGTTCACAAACTTCTTTATGGCCGCACTCGGCAGCGTAATGCAGTGCTGTTGCACCACAAAGTGCCTGTTCATTTGGATTAGCGCCATTCTTAAGTAAAGCATCAATCTGTAAGTTCAAATTAATTAATTGAATGTTGACATTTATGGAATGGTAAATTTACTTACCACATGCGTGTGACCCTTAAAGGCAGCAATCATAATGCAGGTGTTGTTATATGTATTAGCCAAGTTAACATCGGCACCATGTTCAATGAGATATTTGACGATATCCAGTCGTCCTGTTAATAAATAAACAACGGTAGTTATAGAGCATATTTTTGGAGATATCGTGAGTAATAGTAAATTGTGCTTTAAGCCGGAATACGATACATTTTTATTTATGTATTGAAAATTTTCAAATTATTAAGCTTTCCTACCTTCATAGCATGCCGCCCGCAATGGTGAAGATTGCGCCTTTGTATTGTGATTCACATTGGCACCACGTTGTACTAATACTTTTACCACTTGCATATGACCCATGCCAGCGGCTACCCAGAGCGCTGTGGCACCATAAACAACAAGCCCATCAAAGATCACATTACATTCACGTTCCAGATCAACATCATAATGACCGATAAGCGTCTTTACAAAAGTCAAATTACCAGACATAGCTGCCATGGTGAGTGGCGTAAAGGATTGTCCATCGATTTCATCAAATTTCTGCAAAAGAAAGAATAAAGAATTGTTATCAACAAATTATGTGGAGTGTCTAGAATTAAAAACAAAAATTCTAAATAGTTATGTGTAACAAAAATTGTTGTCACTAGACAAAAACTGCGCGCAAGTGCTAAAACTGGTGCAGACAAACCATTGACGAAAATTTGTTGAGTTTCAGAAAAAAAAGCAGATCATAACCCATACAAGTCAAATTTTAGAGCACTATGCTGAGAAAGTTATTTAAGAGAGAAAAATACAATGAATGGCTCGGGCAATCACTAAAAATAAAGTGGGCGGATTAGCAAAAGCTTTAAAACACTATGTTAAGAGAGTTGTTAAAGCTAATGAAACCAAATGTCTTGCTAGTACTAAGTTAACTTCCGCAAAAAATGTTTCCCACCATAGCGACCACATTGGCGATAGTTTCATTTATTATGGGTAAGTTGATAGTAAATGTTGGAAATCTGATTTTAAGTTAATAAAGTATTATAAGCTACAGGTGAATTTATTTAACCCGAAAACCTTGCTTGATAGAAAGCTTTGGAAGTAAATACTCTTTTAAATATTAAGAGCAGATATTTCCAAACTTCAATTTTAACGCAAAAACTTTATTAATTATATACAATGAGTTAAAGGATATATTTAATAAAAACGAAATAGAGAAAAAGGATTCAAAATCTATTTAAAAAATCTTCATATTTTTCGAATTGATGATTCAAATGAAAACTCACTTATATTTCATTCAAATGAATAGTTTTGACTCATCATTGAAAATGTGTTTTTAATTAAAATTTGTAAGAATTTTAAGACGCATTAATATTTTTATCAACGATATCACTTTTGATTAGCAAGGTAAAATCTTTCCTTAAAACGTATAAAAATAAGAACATCTTCAGCCCATTTAAGCACGATGCAGACACAAACTAACAATATTTACAAATAATAAAAAAAAAATAAATTTTCAAAACAAATAAATTAATTGGATTAATCAAACGCCCAATGAACGAACGTTCGCAAATATTTGCAAAATGTTCACATTAAGAAATTTGCTGTGGATAACCTCTACTAAGAAAAACACCACAACAGCGTAGAAAAATCACGCGGAAATTAAAGAAAAACAAAGAGGGGACGACGACTTGCACGCGCAAAACAAAACACATAAACTCATTTTGCTGCGAAAAACGTTGTGGGAAAAATAAACAAAATAATTAAATTATGAGAAAATTTAAGTTGAAAAATAAGAAAGAGGCTGCCCCCCTGCATAGAAATATAATTATCGATCAGAGTCAAGGTCTTACTACAAAGAAATAAGAGCAAATTATTGAAGACAAAAGAGATTAGGAAATGACAAAGTGAGAAGGAGGATCGTTTGGAATATATTTACATACAAATAAAAGAAATTACAAAATTACACTTAATGAAATATATAGTTTTCTAATTGATATAAACAATTGTTTGTAAGTTTCAATTATATTTAAAAATTTAAACGGCAAAGGTAAATAATATGTAACGATTATTAGTGTTGAAATTTAATAGAGAATAGGGTGGACCCCAAATATCGACTTCATAGTCTAAGGTCTTCCCAAAACTGTTTCGTTTGGTGAAAGAAAAATATCCAAACAAATTCTGATCGGATGGACATCCAAAAAGCGTAGGTAGAAGTTTGAAAATGTAACAGTCAAAACCTTTATATTTATTAAATATTGAATACCAATAATGTGTTTATGGTTCGAAACACATTTTTTGGAAGTTGGACCAGTTGAAGTTGTACGGGAGGTGGGCGTATCTGAAGGCCTAAAGTACATTCTAGAGCATTTCTGTAAAGTTTAATTTCACATGTATATTTAGAAAATGTGCAAGATAAAATCTGTAAAAAAACATCAATATTTTGTACAAAATAAATAAGTGATAGAACAAAAAATTTGAGGGCGGCGCTGAAAAGTACTGCATTTATTTACATTTATAGCCAGAGTACACTCTAACCAGGGCTAACAACTCTTACAGAAACAATTCCCGGACTTTTCAAAACAAGCAAAAAATAAATAAAAAGTATTAACATTAATTCGTAAAATGGTTAAAATATTTTGTGAGAAAAAGTTGATGACATTCTTTTTGCTCGTTAAAATCGGCCAATTTCCGGCCATTTCAAAGATGTTTATATCAATCCCGTTTACTTGGCAGCCCTGACTCTAACTATGCATGTAATTGTAAAAACAATTTATTTAATGTTGAAAATGTACAGTACTAAACTACCTGGTTTTTAAAAATATTAAAAAATTTTTAACGTTTTGATTACTACAATATAATCTTTAACTTAAAATTAATTTGATATCAATTTAAGTTCAAGTCGAAACCAAAGTTAAGTTAAGTTAATAAAGACAAAGAAAAATAACATGATTTACCATTAACTATGTTGACGATTCGTTAAAAACTACGACATTGATAATATTGAGAATACTTTATAAATAGACTTTGAAATGCGCTGATATATTTTCCAAATTAAAATGCGTTTCTTCGTGCGAAAATTTATTTGTGGCGCAAAACTGAGGAAAAATAAGAAAAATAACGAATAAATTTTGTAAATTGTAAATGCACGAAAACGCTAACATCGGCAGCAGTGGTAAACTTCGCCTACGTTTTAAATAATATTGTGTATAAAATCAGCTTATACGCCATAAACTTGGTACACATGGGAAAAACAAGAAGTTTTTCTTCGCTTTACGGTCGAAAGTCCAACGTGCCGTGCCGTGGCAATTTATTTTGCAAGTTTTGTTTTGAAGAAAAAGCGGCTTTCAGACAGGCAATAAAAAATTCATTGTATTTTTTTATTTTTTGGTAAATATTGCAGACATTCCTGGTTAAGGTAGTAATGAACTTTGTAGGAAATATTTACGCAGAAATTTTTTTTTTATTTAACAAACAAATCTAATTTTTATAGTCCTTAATAATGCTACACTGGAGACATTGTTTAAAGCATTTTAAAAACTGACACATTTCAGGTCTTCCGAACGCAAACTCACAGTTTTAAGTAGTCCTTAAAGGGAAGAGTTTCAGACTATTCTATAAACTGCATTTTCTTAAAACTTATAGCAAGAAGTGCTATGTTAAGTAGTAGTTCCATAAGTTTTTCATTTAGCACATTCCTACGAATATTTCTCTATAAATATTTTTAATGCGAAATTAAAACGACGCATTAATGGAGCATCTGGCAAATGTCGCGAAATTGTCATATTATTTATATTTTATTTTTACACAGTCTTCAATTGATTTGCAGTCCTTTGCAACAAATATCAAGGTTTTCACAATAAATAACAAATACATCGAGTACCATCTGTTGTATGTCTACATTAAGTGTTGTATTCACTTATTGTTAATTTATAGTTGCGCGAATTTTATTTGCTTTGCATTTTTTTCTTCATCGTTAAACTTACCGCAGGATAAGTTATATCGGGCGATACCGGCGTTGTACGCGAGCCCTTCCAGAATTCTGGTCCAGGCCAAGCTGACGAAAACCATCGTTGGCGTGTACTAAATTACGTAACAATTCAAAAATTTAAATAACAAAATAGCTAGTCAATGAAAACATTTCAAGTTACCGAAAGAGTTCAGAGTTCATATTTACAAAATAATTTTCAATTTACAATATAATTTTCAAGTATTTTCAACAACGTTATAACGCGAAAAGTAAAAAAGACTGTTATATTGTGAAAATTCAATATACCAGCATGTCCTGACAGTCAATCCAGCGTTGATCCTGCGCCGAAAAACTCCCTTATTTTGCATACCATGGGGGTTGAAATTTGACAGTCGATTTTTACATTGGTGCGTAGCGAGAGAAATTAAAGTATTCTCATTTTTCTTCGCATAAGAAAGGATAATTTGTTTCATGTTGGTTAAGGATAATAAAAATGAAAAATATGTTAAGCATGTGTCAAAAATGAACTTTTGTTGTTTTGTGAAGCATTACTTTTGAAAACATAAACATTTGGTTGCTTGCAGCTACGTCAACAACCCTTATAAACAGAGGGCGAGCAGCTGCAGCTGCAGCATATTAAAACTATGGAATTTGTGAGTGCGACAGTAGGCACGTTATAGATTCTAATTTATTTTCATTGTAGCTTGACTTTCCTCAAATACTTTTATTTACAAGTTAAGAAATAACTTTTTTAGTCATTTCATTTTCGCTTCTAAAAAATAAACATTCATTTATCTTTGTAATAAATATTAATTAAAAGTCAATTTACAACATTTGCCTCAAGCATTTAATATTTCATATCATCATAGTTCTCTCAAGTGGAAGATTGTAGCATTCTCAATTATGTCTTGAAAATTTCATTAGTTTGATATCAAGAGATTTTCTATCTAATTTTCAACTAAAGTCAACTTTCCTGACTTTTGCTTACATACACCAAAATTTAGTTTAATGAAAGCGCAAAAACCAGAGAAACAAACTGCAGATTTTTCTCTCTTCGAGAAAATTTAACAGAAGGTGCCCAAAAAATGTCTTTAATGAAAAATTGTTATGTGTCAACAACGTAAGCAATATATAAGAAAACATAAATTGAATATTTGCGATTTCCTAGATCGAATTTAGCCACATGGGTCTTAGTAGATAGATAGTTTAATGGAACAGAGTCGCATAGTGGTATCGAATTGTGTATCCTTCGACAATATTCACTGCAAGTTTGTTGACTTAAAAAACGTTGAATTCAAAATGATTTGTTGAATTTGAATTTTTCCATTTATTTAATTGATCAAAATAACTTTAAAGCAAAAAGTTTAAGCTAGTTATTTCTTTTGAGCTGAGAAATAAATTTTTCTCGAAGAATAATCAATTCAGTTCCACTGTGTTTAGATAATCATTAACTAAATAGGCATATAAGAAATGTTGGAAATTTAGACTTATTTTGCGACGGTATCTTCGAACTATAACAGAGCTAAACTTGATTTAAGCTCTCACGCACTTAAAAAAAAAAGTCTTCAATGCTTTTTGACCTAGAAATATAAAAATGAGCAGTAAACAAACCTAACCAATACTAACATGTTCAAGACTTAACATTTTCTCTTATAACAGCTGTTCTAAGCAATTATAATTTTTGCTATAAAACTAAAAAAGTTGTTGGCTACACTACCTCATCATAACGTCAGCAAAACGTCAGAAAAACGTCAGATTTATCAGCAGAGGCAAGAATCGTTGTCAGTATATTCTCAGAATAAAACGCAAGAAAAACTGATTAAGTTCAGCTAAGAGAAAAAAAGTTATATTTTCTATTTCAAATTTAAAATAAAACGCAAAAAACTGGTAAATATGAAAATAGTGTGAAAATAAAAAAATTAAGGCTCGCGTGTTCTTAACTGGAATCAGATTTAAGTCCGCCATTTTTAGATTAAATTTAGGGTTGGAGATTTTTGACTTGAGAATTTTGACAAATGTTGCCAATGTTTTCACATATTGCAAAATTTTTATAAAAACTTTATGGGAAAGTTTGTGATAAAAAGTTTGTGATGGAAAAATACAAACATAACTACATATATGACATAATTCAAAGTAGCGGCGGTTCTGTGCCGCTTGTGGCACTTTTATTTGAACAGAGTTCATTGTTCACTGAAGAAAAAAAAAAACATCTCATTCTTTAAAAACTTACTTTAAGGTTTTTCATCTGGATGTCTCGGAACATTGATGGTAATTGTAAAGCTGGGCGACTTCAACATAAATTCCTCAGGAGAAGCAAGGTGTTGGCATGCTTCTTGCTACATGCAAGTTGCTATTGAAAGAGGATATGTTTAAAAAGGCTTGCCCGAGATAGACCCAAGGATCAACTTGCCGCATAACAAGGGAACTCTGGCCGACATGGGATGCTAAACGCTCTCCAGAACTGATATTTGCACTAGACATAGTGTCTAGTCAGAGGTTGCACTCATAACTGCTATCTGCCTCATCGGCAGACATGCGGAGAGATTAGGTGTTTGGTGTCCGTAAGCCTCTTAGGATGATACACTTTCGATTAAAATTGGTTTCATTCACTAGTTTCCCGGTGTCAAAAACAGATTATTTGCTGTTGTACTACCTCGCACTTAGCATTCACAAAATTCACTATAAGTTGGAAACTAATCAATTTCTACATAGGCGTAGTTTCAGAATTTCAGTAGTACTGAAGCTATGTCGATTATTATAAGATTCAAAAACAAATTCGAAATATGAAACTAACGATTATTTTATTGATAGATGACCATGAACTGTAATTACAGGAAACTTTGCACTATCAAAAACTCAAAAGATGTAGAGACTAGATCCCGTTCCCCTACTACACAAATTTCTTTAGTGTAACTGTGAGTGGGGTTTGATGTTTTTGCAAAATGTACATTTTATTAAGATTGCAAAGTATCCTAAATTTATTATCTCTGCCTATGTATAAGCACAAGGCAAAACAGTTTAAGGACTGTGATAATTGATAGAATATGGTGGTTTGCCTAATCATCTTTTTTTTTGTTAGTTTAATTTTTGGAACTGACTAACCCGAACATCTTTTACAGCAGCAATATGAACGATCCACTGAGCCGACCACGTTGTGAATGTTGTGATGAAGTGTTACAAGAACTTCTTGCGATGCGACAAACTTTTGAAAGTTTCTTTCAACGTTTTAATACACAAATTGTGCAAATGCGTCGGGAATTTTCTTCAATAATGACGGAGAAGCAAAAAGTTCCACAAATCAACAACCACAGTTCAATTGACACAAACGAGAGTGTGCCCAGCGCTAAAGGTAAGCGCAAAAAGCCGGATGCATATAGTTCAATTGCACATAAAACAACACGATACGAACATACTGAAGACATTGTTGATGATGATGATGAAACAGAGACTATTGATAACGGTGGTGGCGCTGCTTGTACAAGCAACACTCGAAGAAAGTCTAAGTCATCATCTACTAAATCAGAAAGAAACATTAAGCAGGAATCAAGCATTAGCTTTAAAAACAATAAAAGAAGTCCAATCGACACCTTTTTAGGTACAAAATTGCGTGTTATGCCAACATGCCCTTTCAAAACTGATGTTGAATTTGAGGAATGGGAACGACTTTTACAAAATGATACTGATCAAAGGGATCGTTTGGTAAGTTATATTTCGAAAGCTGACGTAAAAATTAAATTTTGGTTATTTTAATTTGTAAAATATCATTTTTAGCGCAGAGAACTATTGCAAGAGAAATTTGAGGATCCTGATAAGTTTGTGAGTCAAATTTGGAAATCTTTACTCGTCGATGAAGTGGCACAGTGCTATACATATAGAGGCAATGTAAGAGCAGATAAAAAAGCTATTAAGAATTACAATTTTACTGCAATATTTAGAGGTAGCAAATTCAAATTAAATGAAATTGAAATTACATTAACACTTATTTGAATTTTCCTTAGAGTGTTTTATACAACGCTTTACTGCTTTAGACGCATGTTATTTTATGGAGCGGACTATGCGAATCTTTAACTATGCTCATGATCGCATACGACGTTTAAATAAGGGACGAAAAAAATTGGGAAATGTTCAAATAGAAGCCGACAACTCAGGAAACCAAAATGTTAAAGAGTTGGTTAAGGCGCTAAATGAAGATGAAGTTTTTGCAGAGAGTATATATACAAATAATGAATAACTTTTATAATTAAATAATGTGTCGTAATGTAGTTTACCATTTAAAAATATTATGTGAACAAAAAATAATTAGATTCTGTCCAATCTAAACTGTAAAAATAATTAATATCTTTATACATTTCTATTCTAGGACATTAATTATTTATAATTTTGCAGTCAAAGTTGAAAGAATTTAAATAGATAGCAAATATGCATAAAATATAATACATAATGTATATATATATAATAGCAAAATGTATAACAATAACGAAACAAGTATTTATATTCAAAATAAGAATATAATGCAAAATCATGTAACATTCTAAGCTTAAAGGTTTTATAACAATTTTTCAGCTTTAACAATTTTGAAGTGTTTTTTTTTAATTTAGTAACTCAAATCTACTTGACTGATGTAATGTAAGTGTTGATTTCTGAAATGAGCTATTCATGTACAAATAAAAATTAAACAAATATTTTATTCATTTCAAGAACATTTTTTTATATTTGGTATCTTAATGATAAGCTCACCGCGATTTCTGTGAGCTATGCATTATTTCTAATATTTGAGCTCAATAGCCTCATTGCATTTCTCAAGGAATGCTGTAGTGTTTGTATTTAACTTTTACAGAAGTTTTGTGGGCCTACACTTCAATTTTAAATACAAATAACCTTCCTAGGCAAATGATACTTTCGAAAAATTGCGGAAAACTTATCGAAAGGACATGTTAAAGAAAAAGCATTCAAATAAAATCAATCTTACGTTGCCATCGCAGTTGTCCAATATGCAAAGACTAGACATGAGAAAAAGCAAGCATACCACCAAGCGTACCAGAGTCTTAGCAAACAACCAGCGGTTTCAATAGACAATACAGATGTTTAGAAAATTAGCATTAGCCGATAAGTAATTAAGTGTTGTATTTTTTTATGTAAAATATAGTTATGCACAAATACGGAGTTTACAAGGTTTCATAAAGTCTAAAGTCCTATTTGAAGTGAAATAAAGTCCTATTTGAAGTGAAATATTACATGCGTGTGTTCATTATCCCATCGGAAGCATAAATTTGACATTTAATTTTGTTGCCTTTGCTCTTAGTCAACGTTTACACGAGGAAACTCTTGAGAAAAAGTTTTCCCGTTTGTAGGCAAGAAGGAAAAATCGAATTTGCGGACAACATGATAAAATTTTAATAAAATGAAAAATACTAAGCAGATAGCCAAGCAGCCAAAGTCCAAAATACATCCAAAAAAAGTCTATGTACAGAAACCTGCTAATTTGGCTACAAAACTAAGCCAAATGCCAATTAAACACAACATAATAGGCTCTTTATATAGCAATTGCGAAAAGCCACAACCAACAACATCAGCAGTGACATTGTTTATAAAGAAAACAATTAAAAAGTTGTCATCAAATTGGTATGCAAATTAGTTGTTTTTTCTAACTTATTTGAATTATGTAGGTTTTTTGAATTTTTGTTTTGATCAAAAAAACTAAAATAAAAGATCCAAAAAATAAAGATAAAAGTATATAGATAAAACAAAATTTCTTAAAATAGCCCAAAAAAAAAAAAGAAGAGAAATACAAAAATTGCTCTACTGACTGGTTACACGTTAAAAATAAACGCTGATGCGAATTGATGAAATGACGAAGAAACAGCGAGAGCAATAGGAACAAAAAAATGGGAACGTGTACAAGATAGAGAGTAAAAAAAAAATTATAGCGAAAATTAAGGTGGCTGCTTGCTCTCTTATATAGTTGATTGATCTTTGCAAACTAGTAATTTATAGTTTCTAAAATTTTCAAGTTCAAACATATTAAAATTTTCAAATTAAATATGATATTATTGCTGTTTAAAAAGAGCAAATTATATATAAACAGCAATAAAATTTGTCAAATGTATGCGATTCGTGAGGAAAATATACATAAATTAAAATTGGGAAATAATTCAATACAAAATTGACAATTATGTACGAAATAAACAAATAATAAATTATACGCTGCAAAAATAGATCAACATTTTAAATGGGCGGCATTATTTAAATAGCAATTTTAAAATATTGATCATTTCATAAGGAGCCAATCCAACAGATTTTTATGAAACAGTATTCGGCCTCTCAAAGCAAAGGTTTGATTTTCGTCTGATAAATGAGAGATGATCATAGTAATTTTCTTTGACAGTGTAGTTTCACTGGTAATTATAAATGGGTTGTATCCATTTTCTCCCCAACTTATCTAGTTTTTTTCGTTATTATTTATAATCAGTTTTAGTCATGATTAAAATATAAAAGGTCATTTATTTGAACTAATCATGACAAATAGGGCATTTGTCATCATGATTCCTATTATAATTAAGGTACGAGTATATGCTAAATACAAAAGAAAAATATCTGATTTAATTTGGAAAATAGGTCCTGTTAAACACCAAGCACAAATCAAATTTTCCTGATCTTCCTAAATATCCAAAAACTATTGTGTCTGATCCCTTTATTCATCTCATTTTACAGAAAAAAACGTCGGATATTGACACTGAATGTTATAGAGGGAAACGGATGACAATTAAATTATGACCGATTAAAATGTAAACTGCACCTAAGTCAATTGCTGTTTAAAAAATATAAAGTAAATTTATATTATTCGCAAAAGTCTACTAGTGATAAAAAATTTAATCATAACATTTGGATTTTTAATTGGCCATAAGGTATACGTGTATGATACGTCATTGCTTAGAATATATAGTGTAAACCGAACAAATTAAACGTTTCCAATGTTGCATACAACATTTCTAAGGAAAATATACAATGTGACGATATTAAGTACTGTATGGCTGTAAGATAACCACGCGGTTTTTTGCTAGTTATTTTTGTATTTTTTTTTTTTATACCAAATGTTTGTACATACACAAGTATTCATTAAATCCTATTTAACAAATATTGCTTTATTTTCATTTAAGTTTTTTTCTTTATGGCATCCGCCAATTTAGCATTAGCTTTACCGTCGAAATCAACAAAAACCAACTGGTGTGAGAGAGGTGGCAAGAAATACTTTTTGAAAGAGACAAGATTTTGTTTTTTTACGCAAAAACAAAATTGAAAAAATTTAATAAGAAAAGTAAAAGAAAATTCGAAAAAGTAACAAAATTTTCTATGACTATAGTGAGGAAATATAAAAAGTGAAAAATTGGCTATAATAAAAATTGACAATATAGCTTAGTAAGTAGCTGTTTGTGACGTTCATGAAGGAGTGGGCAGCTATCAACGTGCTCAGGTTATTTTTTTTCAATAGTGATTGTATTTTTCTTTTCTGTTATTGAATTTGAATTTATGATGAAACTACATTGGAAGTAAAGGAACATTTTAAAGTTTAGACTGGCTCAATTATATACATATATACTCGTATAAATGAAGTTATATTTTTCATATTTGCTGGAGCAGTAAAATTCGTCATAGACCAGGCGAACAAAACACAGTTCATATTCTGGTTTCTAATTAAATTAAATTTTTCATTCGATTTTAGAAGTAAAAACATAGAACACAAAAATGTGGTATAGAATCACCATTTTTTCTGACTTTGTTTGGAATATTAATTGATAACACCTAGCTTTATTCTGCTAGTAGTCATTTGTCAATCATAGCAATTCAGTACTGTGATAGTTGTCAATCGAAAGCTATCTAAAAGTATCGACAGTCGCACTTCTTCTGTTTGTTGCTTTTTAACAATAATATTAGTAATTTAATGTAGAATGTTGTGAAGAAGCCACGTAACTTTAAAGTAAAACAATAATTATTCTACAAGTTTATATCATTGAGTATAAGATAGCAGTAGTAGTAAGATATGGTGTCAATCACTACACAGTATTGCTCCTTGAAGAAAATCATGATTATCAACGGAAAACATTCTTTTTTCGTAATTTTTCTATTATGTACTAAAAATTTTAATTTTAGTGCAATTCGAATTTCTGCAAAATCAGCGGCAGCTTGGAAGCAACTATCTTCAATAAGATTTACTATTCCTAGCAAGTTCTTTTTTGGACTTATTTCTTGTAGGATAACAAAAAAACCTAAGTTATCAAAAAAGCGTAATTCACGAATTTTCTTGATTCTGGGATAAAATTGATAAATGTTGTATATGTAGATGGTAAAGAATGTCGTGTGAGGCCTGCGAACTGACGTAAAAAGAACTACAAAATGCTACTTTTATTTAGATCCACACATCTTTTAATCTAAGTCTGGACCCTGAAAACAAAATGACTTCTATATAAGTTAATTCACTCACCGAAATTATAAACTATGGAAAGACGCAATACTTTGGAAAATGGATCGCAATAGTATGAATTATATCAAAATTAAAAGTTACATTGAATCAAAGTGAAAATTATTAAGCATTTTTCGGGTATTTTATTTTACGAAAACATTCCTTTTCTATTAAATTATCTCTTCATCATCTGCATGTTTTCGTGGTCAAAGATAAATTTATAAAATTATTACTAGCAGTTTACTAGAGAACATCATAGCCTCACCATCACTATATACATAGGTATATCACAATCATGTGCCATTGAGTACTTACAACATTCACCAGATATTTACGCAGCTCATCGCTCTTTACATCATTTAGCGCTGAGACCAAAAGTTTTGCGTGGTTTGCTTTAGCGGCGTAGTGAATCGTAATGAGCAACGTTGCTGGCACCGTTTCATTAGGGAAGTGCGTTTGCACCTCCTCTAACAGTTCGTCCATCATGACGCCAATTGTGAAGTCGTCTAATGGCAGCTGTAGAAAGTCCAGCGGATAATATGTAGTACACATAAAAATTAAACGATTTAAAGCGCACGGATATTTTTATTGCGTTTTACGCGTAACGAAGCGCCACCAGCGTAAGGAGCAGCACAGACTCAAGCAGAAAGTCGATGCTTTTTAATAATGTCTTAATTAGTTGTCTCGCTATTTTATTGTACGATATGCTTTTACGCACTACTTTCTTATATTTTTCTATTATTTTCACTTTAAATTGTATTTTATTTTTAATTTAGGTCAATTGGTGCTATGAAAATTCTTCAGCAACTGACAGTGAAAATATTTTTGTTCGTAACAGCGTGAGAATTTGTCAGTTGAACAGCTGATGGTGTTTTCATGACGGTCGTCAACGTTTATATTATAGCAAATCGACAGCGTCGCCAAGTGCAAAATGTTATGTAAATCATTTATTTGAATCTATTACAAAATAATGGTGCCATTCAGCAATATGCTAAAGATTTGGCATTATATTTTTTGCTATAAAACTGAATTGCTTGAAATAAATCTGTTTAAAAACTCATTTTCTGGGTATTATAGAATCTATTTACACATTTTCAGAGCAATAAGAAAGCAAAGTTTTCCGGCAACTTCGTATGGATAACCGCATTTTTGATCAAGATTACCGCGATGATTCCGTAAATGGAGATAATCTCGTTTGTGTAAACTTAGTATTAGACTTGCTGTTTGGCAATTATCAAAAATAGTACACGAAACTCATGTTTTAAAATTAGAAAGGTAGTACAACAAGCTGCAATCAACTCAATATGATGTCCATAACTTAAGCAAGTTGCTTTCAAAAACTTTACCACAAAAGGAGTAGCTTTTAGGGCTGTTTTCAGGGCTACGATGTTGAGTAGAAGGATTTCCCGACCTTCCCAAAATAAAAAATTTTTTCCTTAATATGGTAAAAGAAATTTTTTTTTGTCGGCAAAATCACAAATTTCTTGGGAAAGGATGATCATTTTCTTTTGTTGGTCAGCAATATTAAAATATAATTTTTGTATTTGGTAAAAAAAACTAAAGACCTTTTTTGTTCTCGGCAATTGAAGTGTTTTCATCTCTTCTACAACATTGATCTAGAGATATTTTTTTACTTGTGGCTTTGTCGGCCTCTCACAACCAGGTCCATCACGACTCTGGCGACTGACGCCTATATCGCAAAAAATTAAGCGGGACGATATGACTTTGAAAAATGCAACGCTACCTCCTTGACTATAAATAAATCTATTTATTAAAGCTTTTTCAGAGATTGCACAAGATTTTTGTTTTTGTTGCACCCTCGGAGCTTCTGTACAGCGGCTATTTATCAAACAGCTGAGCGGCGAAATAGCAACAATTGGCTTATCAGTTAAAAAAGTGTGGTGCTCGTGCGTACTTCTTATGGAACTTTACAAATCCTATTAAAACAACAAACTGATTTTTGACTGCAGTTGAAAAAAAAATAATAAACCAAATAACCAGAAAAGATACGTGAGTACATATTTAAAAGTTGGAAAACCCAACTGCATGCTAATATTTCTGAAATAACCTACATATCAAAGTTCCGGGATGTGCATACATGGAATTACTTGAATTACGAATTAGTGTTGATAAAAAAACACAAATTAAAACACTTTGCAACCAAAACTTGAATACTTTCCCATTTCGGATGCCCCAAAAAAACATAGCAAACCTAGCTCCCCTCGCAAAGCCTACTAGAAATTTTCTTTGAAAAATTGCTGAAAATTGAATATTGAAAAACATTTTGTTTTTGTTTTTCGTACGAATTGTTTCGTTTCTTGTTGCGCTCTCGTCAAAGCCGACAACCAAAGCCAAAGCAAACGCCCACACGACGACGTAGTAGTAGAGAATCCAAAATCTGCATTCGAAAAAAGAGCATAAAAGGAGCAGAAATTCAAAAACCACGTGAAAAGAGGAAGTAAAGCGCAGAAAAAAAACAACGTCCACAAAGTGATCGGTCAATTGATCCCCGTTATATTGGAAATTGCAGCTCCCCGTCGAGCTTGACACAGACACGTACACATATACGCATATCTGCATACGACAGCTGCTGTCGCTGCAGGAAAAGAACCGTCGTTTGGCCGCCAACTTCCAGTTGCTGCCTCGCCGCTTACTTCCCCAAAATAATCACGCGCGCTGCTCAGGTTTCCGTACTCCATTTGAATAGTTTCTTTCGAAAAGCACGGATCTTGTAAAGAAGAAAAGTTATTGCACAAAATCTTAATTTTTGCAAAAATTTTGAATCGAATCGAATCGAATTCTTTGAAGGATTTGTGAAAAAGCTAAATTTTGAACTGGTAAATTGGAATTTAAAATTTTTAAAACAAAAGTTTAGGTGACCACCACGTGCGTTGGGACTTGGAACACCATTTTCTCAAAGGATTCACCTCCATTTTAAAAATTTTAAACTTCTTACTAACTAATTTTTGCATTTTCAGCAAATTTCGCTTTAATTTAATAGTGGAAAAATTCTCATCCAAAGAAATCTTCGTTTGCAGTTGAAATCCAAAAGCTTTTATTAAGTTTAGAAGAAGAAATTCAGGTGAGTCCATTTTACTTGACATAATTTTTATATTAGTTGCAGTAATTTATTTTTTTTTTTTATATTTATTGGGAAACGCGATAAGATTTTTAATTTCTTTTCATTTTGGTTGGATTGTTGCTTGTGCATTTTTGCTTATTATTAAACAAATAAAAGATTAGAATGCCGAAGTTACTATAGCAACAGAGCTGTAAAATGTTAATATTCAATGCATGCTTTAAAAATAAAAAATCATTTAGTGAAAAATCGCTCAAAACTATTTGACTTACACCATTTTTGGATTGTATCATTAATTGTTCTTATTTGATAAAATGAATTCCTAAGAGGTTATTGCACACAAAACAAAAAATTAGGAAAAAGTTATATTTTAAGATATACTCCCAACATTTTAAGTTGAAAATCTTACAAAAAAAAAAATTATTTTTTGAAAATAAACACTAAAAATTATTAATCGCAATCAACAATAAATAAGTCGAAAATTGAACCACCCTAAAAACTGACGATATATGTAGGTCTGGGACTTTTCGGCTAGACTCTAAATCCGATCTTGTCAACAACAGCAAAATGATTTATTTGTTGCCTACCTATAACATTAAAATGTTCTCTACATAGGATACAATTGGCATTCAATTCAAGCACTTGGTTCAGCTCCTTTGCTTTGTAGACTCGCGTGTTCTTAATTTTTAGACTTATGATTGCTATTTCCCAGCTGGGTAGGAATAAGTCCATTCAAGGAATCAAAATTTGGAATGAAAAACAATAATTCTAGCGACCGACTAATTTGGATTGAATAAAATATGATAATCTTCGACTTTAAGTCGTGATCAAAAGTATAAGAGCTATAGACAGTTGAAGAGATGTATGTGATGAAAAATTTAATATATTGGCAATTCAATTAGTTTCACGGACCTATGACCCCAATGCATCCAATGCTGGCAAATTCTCAGACACATGCTAAAATGTTAACCGATTCGACTTAGAACAAGTTTTTGATGAAAACTGTTGAACTGAAGTAATTTTTTTCTTTGCAGTTATATAATCGCATTTAAAATGGTGCGTTCTACTACAACCGCGCCTATTCAAAACGGCACTGTAGATACATCTACTGGTGGTGCTACAATCAATGGTGCAATGCTCTCAAAGACGTTGCCAAAAGGAAAATACACGTTGGTAGGCATTGATATCGACACAACTGGACGGCGTTTAATTGATGAGGTAAGCGCATTTTTGTTTCATATACATAATATACACTATACAAGCATAATATATATAATCCAAATATATGTAATCATAAATAATATATATAAACATATATATATATATATATAAATAATCATAAATGTCTACGTGTCTATAGACAAATGACTCTTTTAAAATCACTTACATTAAGTTCAGTGGGTACAAACTAAGTTAGATAAGTAGATAAGTTTTTTCTTCGCATTATCTTAGCCAATTGTAAATATTTTTGTCTGGAAATTTTTCACCATACTTTTCAAACTATCTTTTAAGATGTAGCATCTCTCCGAAAACATTATTTTATTTTTTCAAACGTAAAAGGCTCTTGATTTTAATATTTTAATAATATGTACTTCAGTGTGTACTTTAAAAAGATTTCTGAAAGTCTTGGACCTTAATATTTAATATGCAAAAAGTTATTGAAATTTTGATGTAGCATCACCGCCTGTTCCCTGAAATTTAAATAAATGCATTACACAGTTGGATAGCTTTAATTGACATTGGCTAACCCTTAAAATATTCTAATATTTCATATATTTACATAACTTTTAATAACGCACTTTTAAACGACATACAACACATTTTTTTCTAATTAATGTCTAAGGTGGGGGTGATCTGTGAAGCTTTTAAATATTGTTTGAAGATATATATGACTTCCTTAAATCTACAAACTCTAAAATGTTGCAATAAAATCTTAAGTCTATTGAATCAAATTTTTAATTTTCCAACAACTAAAAACAGTTGTTCAATATTCGTTCATAAAAGTTATTTCTAAATTAGGTGAGATGGGGGCGTTGTGCCGTAAAGAACACATTCATTGCTTAGTAGGTGTGGGAATCGAATCGCGAGTCAGCAAGGTAAAAGGCAGACATGCTATCCACGGCGCTCCCTTGACATAAACATTTGTTTGTGGTCTCTTTAATTAATTTCTTTAGACTTAAATATTTTTAGAGTCCCAACTTCGTTTAAAAAATTGTTTTTGTATGGACGACGTCTAACTTGTACTCTCTTTCAAGATTGTTCAATTAGCTGCCTATACAACCAAAGATCATTTCGAGCAATATATTATGCCTTACATGAATTTAAATCCTGCCGCAAGGCAACGGCATCAGGTGCGTGTGATCTCAATTGGATTTTATCGCATGTTGAAGTCAATGCAAACATATAAGGTAAGTACGTACATGTACTTAAAAAAAAAGGCTAGATTCAATAATTCTTGTAACTCTTCCATGTTTTCTCAATTTAAAAAAAATTTCTCATCTTGTTCATTAGATTATTAAATCCAAATCGGAAATCGCTGCTCTAAAAGACTTTCTTGATTGGTTGGAGGCTCTTAAAGCAAAAGATACTAATTCGCAGGGTATCATTCTAGTCTATCACGAAGAGCGTAAATTCATTCCATACATGATCTTGGAATCGCTTAAAAAATATAACCTGCTGGACAGGTTTTTGAACACAGTGAAATCATTTGCCAATGGTCTGAATTTAGCCAAGGCTAATGCAAATGAAGCATTACAGCATTATTCGCTGCGTAAGCTATCGAAAGTGTTGAGCTCAAAAACGGCTGATAGTGGTGGCCAACAAAATGGCTGTACTTCGGAAAATGAGGCTAATTCCGCCACAAGCAACAGCAATACGGAGGCACAATCAAGTGGACAGCAAAATCGAAAATCTACACAATCGCAACAGCAACAACAGCAACAAGAACGTGAGCTGTTCGATGGCAATGCCAGTGTTCGTGCCAAGCTTGCTTTCGAAGTTGCTCTACAGCTAAGCAATCACGAACAGAAGGTGGAATCTTTTGATTCACCGGTAGCTATTGATAAATTTCTTGGTGCCATACAGCCGTATGCTCAGCCCATCGAATGTGATCTCAATGAATTGCAGACACAAAATGAAAATTTAGAACGTCAAAATTCATTTCGGCCGGTGTTTTTGAATTATTTCAAAACCACCCTGTATCATCGTGTGCGTGCGGTTAAATTCCGCATAATATTGGCGGAGCAAGGTTATGATTTGCAAACTTTAAATGCCATCTGGTCTGAGAAACAGAAGGATGGTTTGGTCGAGGTGTTGCAGGTCATCGAAGAACTTAAGCCGGAGGATAAATCAGAATTGACAGATTTATTTGACAGTTATTTTGATCCGGCCAAGACGACTATTAAGCCGATTGTTAAAAACAATAATCGTCGCCGAAATAGACGTGGAGGCAAGTTATAATATTTTAATTTGCATTACTACTGCTATTACCCTATAACCCCGTTAGGAGTGTAGGTCCCGAACAAAATTTATATAGCTATTTCGATCATTGGCTCATATATTTATTTCTGATTTTAACATCTTTCTCCCTGCAGGTTCCAACAAAGCGCTGAACGACATGTTTCCTTAGCGTTTTTCTTGATCGTGTGGCCTTTCTATTTGCATTTTTATTGTATATTGTAATATTATAATTGAATTATAATTATTGTAACTGCAACTAGCAGGCAGAGTTATCTAGTGACTGTTAGAAATCTAAAAATTCCTGAAAGAGCTGGGAATTGCGCGATTTAACTAACAAAAAAATGGTCAAGTATGTCCCACCCAAAATTTTAAGTTTTACCATTTTATGATTTTTATAATATTACTGATCAAAAAATAAGAAAAAAAAGTCATCAACTTTTTCCAAAACAAAATTTTACTATTCTCCATTTATGGGGAAACAAAGATTTGTTTGAGAAGGCCGGGAATTGATTATGAACGACTTGGTACCCTTGAGATCTGCAATTTTTTTTTTGGCTACTTCAAGCGCCTAACTTAACTAGCGAAGTTCACTCCTACTTGACCCACTTATAGAATTATTATTTTTTTTTTTTACAGAAAGGACCAGATATATTAGGAACTCCTTTTAAAAATCTTTTCTTTTTCTAGTTCGAAATAATGCTAAGAATGATGGTAGCAATTACATCAATACACGTTCTTCTTCTACTACTGGTGGCGAACAAGGTGCCGGTGGTGATAAGCAAGGGACCGCTGCTGGTGGACAGCAGCAGCTACCAGATTCTACAACCAAATCGCCAACTCCTCCAGCTAGCAATGGCGGACCAAAACCACAGCGTGGTGGTGGTAGTGGCAAACGCAATCCGCGCTCACGCAATAATTCTTTAAAATCTGGAAATAATAATAGCGCACAAGCGTCTCAGTCATTAGAGACCTCAACTGCCGCCGCCGGGGCTGCTAACAATGCACAGACACCAGTTGCGGCTGGTGGGCCGGTGACGTCAAACTTGTAAAAATGAAAAAAAAAGAATTACAACTGTAACAAAAACTAACGTAATAATTTTTCAAATATTCTTAATATTGGCTTTTAAATTCTATTTTTATTTTTAATTTGTACAAATTTTACATTTTTCGCTTTTACTAAAAGTTTAATTGCTGCAGTTTTAGCTTCAAAGACTGGCTGTTGCAGTAGGATATGCTTTTTTATATTTATTATTAAACCTTAAGAAACAATTTCAAAATGCCATACAAAAAAAGAAGTACACTTCAATTGAACTTAAGAATACGTAATCCGCGTTTCAAAATACCATAAAAAAAAAAATCTAAATGAACTTTGAACAGATTGTTCATAAACTTTTAGTAACATATATAGAAACCTACAATTTAAAATTGTACGTGTCATGTCGTTTTGATAACATATTTTGTTTAAACTAACGAAGCCAAAAAAAAAAAAACCGAATTGAATTAAAAAAGAAAAAAACACTTAATATGTGCCTTATCTTCCACAAGCTTTTTTTTTTGTTGAAAAACTTTGTTCATGGCTTAATTACTTATTTTTCAACAAATAATTGAAAAAATTCTTGGAATAATCTTTCTAACAATTTTTGCACAAAAACGAATTTTGAAAAAAATATTTTATGTTTTTTGTATGTTAAAAGTTACATCTTTATATTAAACTTCTTAAATGGGAACTAGAATGTAACCACAAATCTAAACACTTAGACAAGAAAAAAATATAAAAAAAACAACATAATCATTGTACACTTCCAACTATTACATATATTTTTTAGTTATTGAAAAAATAAGAAATTTTAAAAAATATGAAATTCATTAAAATTACATCAATTTGCGTAGTTTATTTCATAGAACAAGAGTATTTAAAAATCAGCTTTTTGGCAGTACATAGCACTTTCTAATAAATATTTTGTTTGTTACAGCTTTTTTTTAATGAACATCTGCATAAAAACATACAAGAACTTTCAAAAGGCGTACTTTTAAGACACTTCAACTAAAAATATAAAATTAATCTTTAAATATACAGAATGTATCGTAGGAAGAATCTTCAAGCAATCATTCTATAAATATAAAACAAACCAAAAAAACAATACATGAAGTATAATAAAATAACAAAACGAAGTTCCCTTTTTGAAGAAAATGCGATCCATCAAAATAACAAAACAAGATCGATCCAAGATGCAAATACATAGAAGAATTACTTAAAACTTTAAATAAACAAAAAACCAAGAGAAATGAAACAAATTCGCTTCGCTCAAAATTCCAGTTTTAAAATTCAAATGTGTTTTGAAAATTGCAAAAATTTTTCTCACTTTTGAATCAAGAATATGAAGTTTAAATTAAACAACAAGAAAACAAACTGCAAGCAAGTCGGAACACAGATTTGCTGCGTTTTTATACGCAAAATGCAACGCAATGCAAGAAAGCCATCGTATGATCGCATCCTGCTTGAATGATGAAGATCAGTAGTAGTAATACTCAACATTCCTTGAAAACACAAGGAGGAGTTTTAATTTTTAGTTTATTATAAAATAACACAAACCAACAGAACTCAACAGAACTCAACACAAACAAACAAAAAAAATATTTTAAATTAGTAATTAGATGTTAATAGAAAGAAATAACGCTTTCAGAAAAAGGCTGTCTTCAAATAGTAACTGACGTCCGAATCAAAATTGTTTAGAGCGCTCTTAGCTTAACGCATAATTATGTGGCTTATGAAAATTAGAGTGCTCTTACACCAATTTGCGAGAACTTTTTATTTATTTTTTCTAAAAAAGCGCTTTAACAAAGCATCATTTATTGTTCAATTACCGAAAAAAAAAATATTTCAACTAATTATTTTAGCTTCCCACAATTCCTCCAATGCGTAGGAATAACTACTTATTTATTTAGCTGTAGAAAAACAAACTAAGATCATGATCAGATGATGATCATTCAAACCGCATCTAATATGATAATTTGCATTGTTTTGTCTTGGCATGTGCGATAAACATGAAATGCTGCAAAAGAATGCTTATTTAAAAATCCTAAATAACTTATGTAATTGAATTTTTTTTTCAATTCAATATATAAACAAACACTTCTCTAACACACTGACTGCATTAATTTACCTTTCTCAATATTTTTAAATTATTTGTATCGTTTCTGTTAAATATTTTTCTAACCGATGAGATTTACTTGTTGTACCTCGTGTGTCCTTAAATAATTAAAATTGAAATAAATTCAAAACAATTTAATTTTAGAAAACAATTATGTAGTTTCGAAACAAAATATGCAAAGCAAGTATTCAATTGAAAATCCTTTGAATACCATTAATAGCTTTTTGTGTGAAAATAAATATTTTACAGGATTGAAACTCGGTGAGGTTTTTTTTGCCAAAATAGACATCCTTAATTTTTTTTATAATATGGTTTTTAGCAAAAAAAAATCGCTTATCGAAAAAGAGCGTTTATCTGTTGTAAGTCGACAACCGCAATAGGGGCCAAAATTAGAAAGTAAGATCGGAAAAATCGATATAGTGTTTTGTATGGAGAACTTTCACCATAATTTAGATGGCCGGTCCAGGACAGGGATGAGATTGAGTGTGGTGCTGGAAATAGCGAGTGGGAAAGGGATGGCAGAACGTCAGTCGGGTATTAGTTAGGTAACAATAAAAAACAGCTAAGAATCAAAATACTTAGCCTGTGCTGGATCCTATTCCAGAGCTAAGCACAGGGCTGCCAAGTTGAAAAGAAGGAACTCCCGGCTTTAAAAAAAGAGGTTTTTTGCTCGTTCTGAGGTTTGCTAATTTTTATTTGTTAATGTATACATATATTCAACATTTTTTAAGATATATCAATCTATAGATGGTGTTTGCGGAAAAGAGTCGTGACTTTGTGTAATTTTCACGATATGATTTTTTCGCCTTAAATGAAAATGACCCTGCTAGCCCGCGATGATGCTAAGCTTATGGACGCTGTCCTACTGTACTCGAGCTAGCTAAAAAACGTAGTCACCATTATACAATTTTAGGAAAGCTGAAATGTTTTCAATTAGATTTAAATTCAAAAAATTTCATATTTGTACCCACGCCAATATCATTTAGAAATACTTCATTAAGGTATTTCTGAACACTTTCATTAAAAATTTATATATGAGAAAGACCGACCATATCCTACCTTTCCTATCGCTAAAGCTTAGACTTAAAATTTTACTGCACTTGGTGTTCACCCTGTAAGGTCAGCTGTTCGAGCTGTCAAAAAGATTTTTTGTGGTTTTTATGCTTTCTGGCAAATGCAAATTGCGGCGTACAAAATTTAAGTGAAACAATTACTCGAAGACAAATATATAAAGAAAAACACAAAGAACTTGTAAATTTATTCAATAAAAATACTTAAAAAGCAATTACGTAAGTGAAATAAAGAAAACAGCTAGTCACCAGTGAATATAAAAATAGATAAAAGACAAATTTCGAAAACAAAAACAAACCGCAAGCATTAAAAACTAAAAAACAAAAAATGTTATCATACATCAAACGCAAGTTATCAGAGTCAGACACGACCGCAAGCAGCAACAACGCTAACAACACAACTACAGTTGCACAAGCGGACGCCGCACAAGTCAGCGCATTATCACGGAAAACCAGCCAAATGTCTATTGAGAGAGAAGCGATTCCTATTGGTGAAGACGCGCTGCTAAATGAATTGGGCTACAGAAATGCCACTGACTTGCAGGAAACCGTTTTTGGTAAGCCATGCTTAAAGCATAGGTCTTCGATTACTATGTAACAAGTACCATTTTCAGATGTTTTACGCAACATACGTGATCCCGAAAAACCATGTACCTTAGAAGATTTGAATGTCATCTATGAAGAGGGTATTTTTGTGCTACAACCCACAAAATCAAATGTCTCTGTGGTCAGTTTTTTTTTTATACCTTAGAAAACTTTTTGAAATTAAATGAACTCAATTTTTTATACTTTAGGTGCGTATTGAATTTAATCCAACAGTTCCACATTGCTCGCTGGCAACATTGATAGGATTGTGCATACGAGTTAAAGTTGAACGTAGCCTGCCACACAATATCAAATTGGATATATATATTAAAAAGGGTGCACACACAACAGAAGATGAAAGTAAGTTATGTTAATAAATTAATATTTATTTTTCATTTTCGTACCGTATACCATCTGGAGAATAGACAATATCAATAGATGCACAGACTGACATTGAATTTGTAATTTCTACGAAAAGAATAAGTGAGAGTAAATTGATAATAGAACGTTCTGTAGTTATAGTTCTATAGCTATTATTTAGAGAAGTACCAAAACAAAAATGGAGTTCAAACCATAATACACATTTAACTTAAAATTTTACTGATTCCAGCACGACTCTATAAAGTTCTATTGTAGAAGGGATATATTCTGACCAAAAATCGAAGTTTTTTCTCTTGTTTCGTTTTTAATTTTAACATGTTTATTGATTAAAGATAGTCATCCTTTTCAAATAAATGAACAGCAACTGAGAAAATTGGGTTAAAAAGTTTTAAATGATTTCGTTCTTAGTGACCATTCCGTCTTAATAATACCAAGTTGTGCACCAACTGATAAAATTAAGTTAAGCGTTTTAATCGAAAAATATTGTCTGATCGTGTTTAGTGACCATTAAGTCCAATAAAATTTTATCGTACAAAGGTGTTTTTGACCGTATATCGACTTGACAAGAATTTGATATGTTTTTAAGTACCAGGAGACCGACCACAGTTCGGTTTTTCGTTTTGATATGAATATGGAAAATATTGAAAAACATTAAAAGAGGTTGAGAAGAATGGAAGATGTTGAAAGAAGTTGAAAAAGCCGAAAAATGTTGGAATGTCGGAACAAAATGGAAAAGATTGCAAAAACATGAAAGAAGTTGAAAAAATTTTGGAACAGTTGAAAAAGCTGAAAGAGTCGAGAAAACATGAAATAAAAAATTTAAAAAAAATTACTCCCATGTTACGCTAAATAAATATAACATTTAACATTTTTCGTATGCATGAGAGGTGCCACGCCCACTAACGCAATTCCGTTGAAATTCATTTAATTTCAAAGCTTATAGTAACCGACACCCCTACACCAAATTTAAAGAAAATTACTCCCATAGTACACTTAACATAACATTAAACGATTTTCGTATAAATGGGAGGTGCCACGCCCACGAACGAAATCCCGTCGAATTCCATTTAACTTCAAAACTTATAGTAGTCGACTTCTCTGTACCAAATTTTACTAAGATCACTCATATAGTACACTTAATGTAACACTAAACGGTTTTTTGTTTGTATGGGAGGTGCCACGCCCACTGATTCAATCCTGTCAAAATCTATATCATTTCTAAGTTTATAATTACCGACACCTCTGTACTAAATTTAAAAATTAGATTAGGCATTAGATACCTTATGGCAAGTATATCTACCATGTAAAATTTCATAACGCCTGCGTTGTTAATGCTCTTGTTATAACGTTTAAAAAAATTGTGGGCTGTGCCACACCCTTCAAAAGTTTTGCCGCTATAGTAATTTGACTTCTTATGATGACTGCCTTCAGTGGTACTATCTTTAAAATGTTTTTGAAAATCGTCAGTGCCGTTTTCGAGTAATGAATCAAATTTTCAATTATTGAAAAATGACACGCTTTTTTTTTTATTCCGCCTTTTTTTTATTCCGCCTTTTTTTTGGGAAAATTTAAAATATTTATGATCTGCATCTGTCTATCAAATTTCATTGCAATATCTTGAATGGTTTGCGAGATATGACGTTATGAAAATAAAAGTTAAGGGTTGTGCCACATCCCTTAAAGGGATTTTGAAAACTTTATATATAAAATGAGAATGTCAATTTAAACAAAAAATTGAATGTTTGAAACAAAGTAATGTGTTGGAAAGTTAAATTAAAAAAAGGCCAGTCATGTCAGAAACCTAAAAGTGTGAGATACATGCTTTAAATCATAGTTTTTTTTTTGACTTTTAAGCGATAATTTATGCAGAATTTGGACATTATAGACAAAAATACGCACATATTCGTTTTAGTAAAATATTAACGCAACGTCATTAATGTCTTATTTAATTTCCAGTTAATAAACAAATCAACGACAAAGAACGAATAGCCGCCGCTATGGAAAACCCTAATTTAAGGGAGTTAGTTGAAAACTGCATTAAAGATGAAGACTAAAAAAAAAAAATTAAAAAATTGTTGCTTAATTGTTTCTAACTTTAAGTTTAACATAATTTTGTTATTTGTAAGTAATTTTTGTAAAAAAGCGGTGCTTGAAAGGTCCATATTTTTGGTTGTGTTATCTTGTAAATGATATTTTCAAAGAACTGCAAGTATTTACTAAAAATAAATTTTAATTTCTACATAATATTTAAATAGGCATAAAATTAAAAGTTTAAAAATCCAACGCCTTTAGTTACAGCAATCAATCTAGATGCAAGGAATTGCGGTGTATTATAAAGAAGTTAATAATGATAAATTATGTGCGATAACGTGACAATATAGAAAAACCTCAAGAATTTTAAGAAAAACTAAATCGTGTGCAATTGTTGTATGGGGTAAACAGAAAACATGGCGTCTATTTTGTAAAACTTTTGTGAATGGTGGATAGGAATGTACTTTATCTAACAAGTTCAACGTTTAATTTGTTATTGATTAAAGATAATTAATTTGGCATTTAAATCTGACATATTTTTATTTTACCAACATAGTAAATGTAGAATAATTTTACAAAAAACGAAGAAGGTAATTTTGAGCTGATTTACTCTTCTCAACTTAAAATCTCAGATTTTTCATCCAATAATCTTTAAAAAAATCAACTGAATCATTTAAGTTTAATTGAACTCAGTAATATATGGACAAGCAAAACGCAGCGTAAAGATAGCGAAGAACGTGCTTAGAGGATTTTCCCCAACTCAACTTAGTCGGAACGTCAATTACGTACGCGCTTAGGCTTAGTTCGGCCAGAAGAAATTTAAATGGAGGAAATTTAACTGAAGTTCAATGAAGACTATAGGGTATTTGCACCAAGCCAAATTATTTATTTCCTGTCTGAGAAGCCGCGTATAAATAAATGCATAAAAGAAAATATTAAAAATCGTTTAGGCGATCTTTATTACAATGCAACAATTTTAAAGAAGCAACCAACAGAAACATGAAGGTATTGCATCGACACCGAACGAAGACGTCGAACGGGACACAAAGTCAAATAAAGTGCCATCATTGGCTGCATTATCTGGATGCTCGATTGAACAAAGGCAGTCCTGAGTCCTGTTTTCATCATAATCTTAGCAGAAGAGTTTGGTGGCAACGTCATTTAAGGAATTTTGTGTTATTCTTAGATGGCAACATTACCAATAGTTACAAACTTCATTAGCATTATAAAAGTTAACATATGTAACATTGCCCTAAGTTTTATCATAGATACTTTTAAAAATAATTATTCATTTAGTAAACTACTCAAAATACAAAAAAAGCCACAACTAGAGCAAACAGAAAAAAAAAAAATACTTTCATTTTCGTAAAACTTTACAAAAAAAAAAAAAAAAAAAAAGACGCAAAAAAAAGAGAAGCTACTCCAGGGTACTTCCGCTCCCTTAAAATCCCAACAGCAGTGAGATTGTGCTTAAACCTCGCGCAAAAATATATTCTACTAACAAATAAAAAAGTAAGCGAAAAATCTGATAGTACAAAAAGCAGTAAAGGAAACTTAAAATAAATTTAAGTACAAAAAAACCCAAGTCAATTTACTTCTTTTTTATATATTTTTTGTAACTGCAGTAAGAAACCACAAACTTTTCTATTGCTGACACTATTTTGTGTACAAACTCGCGGAAAAAAAAGTTCAAAATAATAAAGCAATGAAAGCTTTTAACATAATTAAAGAAACGTAGCATAGAGTTGACCAACAAAACTACAGCTAAAAGAACTAAAACACAAAGCGCAAACAAAAAATTTAAAACAAAACCTCAAGAAAAATGTTGACTTTCTTAGGCAAAACCAACCGACCAAGGAACCAACGTACGCACAGTTTATCGCAAAAAATGCATTTTAGTCGAATTACACTTAGCGTTTTTTCGTTTGAAGCTTTCACTGGAAGATTTTCAAAAAAGCGTAGCATGTGTTAAGAGAAATAAGATGAAAACATTTTTTTTAAAATATGCTTCATTTCACTGTAGACATTACTTTGTGTATAAAGCCTTTAGAAACCATCTTCTGATGCTAGTTAATAGTGGTACCAACAAGCTTTTATTGTCGCTATATAAAATCAAAGTTAAGGAGGCACAAGCTGGCATCTTTTAATATCTGGGGGATCTTAATGAATTTGAAAGATCCTTCCGAAAGATCAGTTGTAATTTAATGTAAGATAAGCTGCATTTACTTTTTTTACTTAGAGCAGTTAGTCTACTACTACTGCTATCCTGAAACTCTGATTGGTACTTTTTTTAACATCATTCGGTGCCACGATGTTCTGGGTATTCCTTTGCATCTGACTTTCTGCGGGTTTCGCGCTGACTAACAAACTTTCTTTACGTCTTTCCTATTACGAGTATATGGTCTATCTAACGTGGCTACAGTCTTTTAATAATCTTGGCTGCGGTAAATGTATTGCTCATAACCAAATGAAGTTCGTAGTTCGAGAGAAAGTGAGGCCTCAAGCAGGAATTAACAAAAGCTTGTATTCTTCTCGTTAGTGTGCTCATAAAGTATCATAATTCGCAAGCAGAAAGCATTACTGTTTGAACTTATGTCTTAAGTATTCCCGGTTGGGTCTGTGTTGAGATTAAGTTTAATTACTTAATATCTGGAGTTCTGTAAAAATACTTCTCGCTTTGTTGATTCTTGCTAAAAATATCCGATTTAAGTTTTTACAAGCGTTTGGAAAAAAAGTACAGGAACTGATAAAAAAACTTAAATTTTTTGACTTTTAAAAGGTCATCCCTAAGCTCTAAAGTCATCTGGTCTGAAAAGCTGAAATTTGGTACGGGCTCCAAAACTAAGTAAAATTTCAAAAGTATTAGAACAACCTTTTGCAACTTTTTTATTTATATGTTAAGGGAGTGTTCACAGTGGCTTAACTAAATCTCCGTAAAGTTTGAGAAATAGGAGTGGCACCTACCATAAGAGCAAAACCATTAAAACGTTATGCGCAAAAAGCTATTCAACTAAACGATGCGACAGCTAACAATTACAAATTTTTTTTTTGTTCCAATGAACACATTTAAATATTTAGTGTTTTCAGTGTTTATATTAAAATTTAATATAAATATGAGCGTATGTGTACGTATTATGAAAAATTAAATTTACAAACAAAAAAAATTAAAATTTACATTGAAATAAATTTTAAAATTTTCGTAACGTCTTGCTCTTGCCATTTTCGCTATCAACGCATTGCCAACAACTTCTTAACAAGTTGTAGCAGCTGCTTAACATTGCAATGTGCAGTCTTATGGTGAAAACCTAAAAAAAAAACAGCAACAACAACTACAACAGACAAAAATAACAACAGCAGTAGTAGCAGCAGCAGCAATAGCAGGCAACACCAAACTACTTTGCAACACATTCCCATATCGCATCATTTCGTTGCAAAGGACTGTAAATTTAAATTACTCAAACTTTTTGGTACTGCGCGTTTGTGTAAGTGTATGGATGTGCTTGTATTAGTACTATATGAATAAGCCATCATGTTCAAAGTTATATCACGATTGCATCCAAACAGCAGTAGTGGGTGCCACAAGATTTTTCCTTACACATGCAAACACTTATGAGAAACATATAGCAACGGTGACTGATGCAGTTTTAGATACAAAAGTAAATAATGACTGAATAAAACAAATGAACCTGTACATACTTATGCATGTTGCCAACATTTTGCTAATAAAGTTTTTGAAAAATGACTGCAATTTAATTGCAAAAGTTTGCAAAAATATCAACATAAGTACCTTTATGAATTAATGATATTAAAAGTCCTGTCAGCATATGTGATTTTTACAGCTTACAAGAAAACTGACATGAAATTTCGAAATTGCAATAAACACAAGTTCAAAAAAATTAGCTAAAATTAAAAAAACGTAATATAAGTTTAATATTAATTAAGAGGCTGGAAGTGTTCCGCATGATATAATCTATGAAGCTGACTACTAAGCTCATACAACACTACAGACGCTCATCTGTAACATGCCTTCCACGGCTTTAGAGCTGCACCTTTTCAGTGGCTCCTTCAAATTTACAACTAAACTCTTTCCAGAAGAGTTGGACGTTTCGAAAATTATTCATTACCCGCTGAGAAAAGATATAGTAAGCGATTACTTAATGCTGCAGCGTTGCAAATTCCTATGCTACAATTTTTGTCATGATTCTGTTAGGAGATTTTGTTTTGGAACAGCCCACTAAAATAAATTTTTAAGTGATAATTAATTTTATTTTCTAATCTAAATGTCTATTTTGAATTTGAATAGCTTTTTATATTCATTTCTGTACCGTTATTTAGGTTAATAACTCTCTACGATTTTGGTACATATGGAAATTGTACTTACTTACTTTCTCAATGCAACATAACTAAAATGTAAATTGTGAAATATATCGATAAATTATCATTTAAAACCGAATTATAAATTGACAGATACCCATTTAAAAAAAAAAACAACAAACTTCAAAGGCTATTAACACGTTTGCAATAGCGCTCATTACGCTAATTGGCAGAGCAATCAAAAAGTGTTTCAACGTTCAGTTGTTTCGTTTGAGAACATATACTCGAAAACTTATACATACTACCTTGCTGCTTCCTTTTTGTTGTTGTCGCTGTTTTTCTTTTTTTTTTACTCAAAAGCGCCTGCAGAATTTGCACATTTCAATGGACATTTCCTTTTTTCCTTAATGTGCTCTACAACAACACCGGAAGTGGCAAAGTTTCAATCATAAAAAGTCGACGGTATAAATGCAGCAGCAGCAACAACATGAGGTATAGCAATAAAGATTGAAATAGCCTTGGAGAAAAATCCTGGGTATGTTGAGCGTGAGGGCACCACAGTATGTAGGAAAAAACCTTAAAAATGCAATAAAATAGAAAAACCGAAACAAAATAAAAAAAAAAACAGTAAAGACATCAAGACGATGATGTGGTGGGTGTTGGTAAGGACGTGCGAAAAAACACAGAAATAACATTTAAATAGTTTCATCATCAACGTGTTGTTGAATGGCGCTGGTGCTTGCCACCTGCTGTAAGTCCATTAAAATAGTTTTGTCCTTTCGCAATGCTTTCTTTCCTTTTCTTTTGCATTTTTCCTTTAAGTGGGGCTCTGTTACTAATGGTGTCTTTTGCAAAGGATTTGTTGATTGGCACGAACTTTAACGTTGACCGTTGGTGAGGTGTGTGGAATAACGATGCAGCGTCTTCTATAGTACTATATGTTGTGTGATTTGCATACAGAGTAAGTGATTATAATTTCGAAAAAAAGTTTTTTTATATTATCTTTTATTAAACTTTCTTAATTGAGGCTGAAAAGGGACATACATTTTTAGAGAGAATCGAAATACTTTTTGGCTTTAATTTGGTACTGTCAACTTATTGTGAGGAAATTTAATTCTTGAATTAAAGTAAAATTCAATACCACATGGTATTGAAATTTTTGTATACTTACTTATCTCTATACCACATTGCGTGAAAATCGGTACATTAATTTGGCTGTGAAATCATATTTTCCAGTAAGGGACGTGACACCATCCACTTAAGAGCAAATACCTATCCTCAGTCCATCTTCATACCAAATTTCATCGAATTTAGTGAATTAAGAAAACTTCGAGAACATATTCTCTAGTTAAGTGCTCAGAACTCAATCTACCTCTCTAGCAAATTTCGTCAAAATAGGTCCATCAGTTTAGCAGTAGAAACATATTTTACTGTTATGGGCGTGTTACCGCCCACTAAAGACAGTTGTGATTACTCAGGAGTCAACCTATCTAAAGGGTGTTTTTTTTAGAGGTATAGAGCTTCGAATTGAAATAAAACACAAGAAAATCGTTTTAATGTCCATCAATTTGGCTTTATTGGAAGGATAATTTTATGCCATTAATGTTTAAATATGATTTCGGGCATGTGGCCGCCGCGGCTGGCTCGAATAAAGCCAATTCTACAGGTCCAATTTTGAACCACTTTTTCGAGCATATGGGGCCGTATGTCGGCAATAACGCCACGAATGTTGGCTTCCAAGTCCCCTAACGTTTCTGGTTTGTTGGCGTAGACGAGCGACTTCACATATCCCCAAAGAAAATAATCCAATGGTGTCAAATCACACGATCTTGGTGGCCAATTGACAGGTCCATTCCGCGAAATTATGCGCTCATCGAATGTTTCCTTCAATAAATCGATTGTGACGTGCGCTGTATGGCATGTAGCGCCGTCTTGTTGGAACCACAACTCATCCACATTCATGCCATCCAATTCGGGAACAAAATAGTCGGTTATCATGGCTCTATACCGGTCTCCATTAACGGTAACTGACTCTCCAGCATTATTTCGGAAGAAGTATGGCCCAATGACTCCACCAGCCCATAGAGCACACCAAACAGTCAGTTTTTGTGGATGTAATGGCGTCTCAAGGGTCTCATGTGGATTCTCTTCACTCCAAATGAGGCAATTTTGCTTGTTGACGTAGCCATTCAACCAAAAATGAGCCTCATCACTGAACAAAATTTTGCGATGAAAATCAGCATCGAGATCAATCTCATTTTCGGCCCATACACCAAAATCACGACGCATTGCATGGTCTCGCGGCTTTAATTCTTGCACAAGCTGGATCTTGTAAGGTCGCAAGCCAAGATCTTTGCGCAAAATCTTCCATAAAGTTGATGGACAAAGCTCCAATTGCTGTGCACGGTGGCGAATCGATTCATTCGGGTCCTCTTCAACATTTTGCTCTACAGCGGCAATTGTTTCTTCGGTGCGCACTGTTCGACGTCTCTGCGGATGCGTATTATCACATAGAGTAAACGTAGTGCGAAAACGATCCATGGTTAACCGAATTAATTGCTCTGATGGACGATTATGTCGACCATAAAATGGACGGAGCTTGCGGTAAACTTCGCGAACTGAACCATTATTTTCGAAATAAATTTGCACGATTTGCAAGCGTTGTTCTTTTGTCAACCTGTTCATGATGAAATGGCAAACCAAACTGAACATTAATGACATTAGAGTTGCCAGATTTGACCATAAAATGCCAGTTTTATCTCTATTCGAAAAACAAACCTCTAAAAAAAACACCCTTTACATACTAAATTTCATTAAAATTGGTATAGCACCTCAGCCTTGACAGAGTTTTTCCCATAAGGAGCAGTTTTACGCCTACTAAAAAACCGCAGAGTTCAAACGCAGATTGAACTCTTTCTTAGGGTTCAATCTATCTTCATACCAAATTTCATCGAAATTGCATCATTAATTTAGCTGTGAAGATATATTTTCCAGCTAAGTGCGTGGCACCGCTCAATTTGAAATAAATAAATCTCCTCAGAGTACAGTCCATCTCAGTAACAAATTTCATCAAATTCAGTTCACAAGTTACGTAGCTGTGAAAAGACATTTTTTGGTTAGGGGCGTGGAAACGCCCATTTAAAAACAAAAATATTTTTTCAAGATTCAGTCTATTTGTGTACCTAATTTCGTCAAAATCGGTCCATTAGTTTAGCATTAAGAGCGTATTTTTCTGTTAAAGGCGAGGCACCGACCACCAAAAAACACATGTCTTTCATCATAACTCATATTACCATACAAAATTTTAACAAAGTCGGTGCAGCGAGCTAGCCGTGACAGCAGTTTTTCCTAAAAGAGGCGGTTATACGCCCACTAAAAATCACAGAGTTTGTAATACCGTTCCTTAGAGTTCAATCTGTATATATCCAAACAAAATTGTAACAAAATTGGTGTATTAGCATAGCCGTCGAAACGTATATTCTTGCAAGAGGCGTGGCACGGTTAACTTTTGAAAAAAAAAAAATTTGCACTGCCCCGCCTCACAACAATAAAAAAATCAAGCGATTATATTGCGTTATATCAGTTACAAAGAGGTGGAATTGTTTTGTCTTCGCCTATTTAAAGAACGACGCTTCACTTGTTGGAATCGGCTCAGCAGTTTACGAGCTATTAAATATTCCGAATATTCTGATCATCTGTTGCATTGACAATGAGTCATTTTCAACACGCAATATGTGCACAAACAAGTGTGTGTGGCAAAATGCCCAACACTTTGTCAAACCAGATCGGCAAACAAGTTGAAACGTCTAGTTGATGCTTCAGTTGTCATTTAATTTTGCAAAGTGCAATTTCATTTCTTCTATTAAATTTTGCAAATTTTGCAATAAAAAATCATAATAAAATTGTGTAAACTGTTAATATGTATTTCCTTACATGTTTAAAGTGATAAGCAACAAAAAGTTGTAATAAATTTGCGTAAAAATATAAAATCCAATTTCATGTGGTGCCGTCGGCAGAGCCGCCAGTGCTAGTGCAGTGTTTAGTTGTTGTTAATTTCAAAGTGGTTTAATGAAAACCCTTTCATTTGCTCAAAATAAAGGCAACAAGTGCTTAAATTTAATTAATTTTTTTCCAAAATTTTGCAAGTGTTTTTGTTTTATTTGTTGAAAATAATTTATTGCAAATCATCAAGTGGTGTGTGTGTGAGTGTAATGTTGTTGTATTGCAGTCGCTGCTGAAAAGTACTGCAGTTGCTGCTTAAGCAACTGCTATGGTTCTGTTCATTGCTAAATTTCAGTGCTTTCAGAATGTTTGAAACCGAAATTTTAGCAGTGGCTTTTCAATTCTGCAAGGCTTCGCGATCGGTAAGTGATTTATTTTTTGTTTTTCTACAATTTATTGCATTACACAAACAACACCGAATTTTTGAATGAGACTTAAGTAAACCATTGACTAATCCAATAAATCGTTAATATCCACATTTTCTTCTTGGGATATATATCCCCAATCAAATCAATAATGTTACCTTCCTGATTGAATGAGCTTTCAGAGTAATATGAAGGATCAATCACAGAGTTATCAAAGTAAAAATCCAAGTTGTCCGATTTGGTCAATATTTTGCTTAAGCTTGTGTAAGAGTTCTTTTGTTCATTGTAAACTATTTTCGACCCAAAATCTACAAAAAATAATAACAAACACTTCAAAATCAAAACTAAAACAATTAAGATGCTATCAAAACTGACTGCCATCGCGCCTGTCAAATAAATCGACGTCTATATTTCGGAGGTTGCCGTAGCTATCATATTTGGTAGCCAGAATGAAATCCTTCTAAGGAGCTTCTACAATGAAAGAAACACAACCAAACACTTTACAAATACTTTTGTTCCAAAGGAAACACAAATACTGGAAAAAATGTTTTGCCATCTGCGGTAGCAGTTCGAATATTGGTCTGGCACTCAATATGATACTAAGTGCATCAACTTCAATCTCATCACTCATATTTTGAAATTATGGTGATAAAACTGACAACGATTCAGGATAAAGAATATGATAAAGTGATGTTTCCCTGAAATTCCATTCCTCGTGTGTCAATTGTAAATGTTGACGCCTTTTAATAGCTGTTATAACACTTTAGTTCACAGTTTTTTAACTGTTACTCTTAACACTGCAGCGACTGACCTACTTGCTATTAGTCACTGCAGTTGAATTAAGCTAAAGTTGGGCAATTTACTTTCCTGCATCCCTGCCTGCATGTCTGACTGATGCAATTGAGCCACTACTACGATGTGATTTACTTATGCGTCACATACAATTGCGTTAAATTGCTCGCCATTATTATGACTTCTTGTTAACATAAAAAATATACATCTACATATATACAAATGCAAGTAGCCGCATACGTTCACACAGAAAAGAGCTTAAAGCAAATGCAATTGTTAATAAAAATGGGCTGCAATTTGCATTTACTTTAACGAACACAATGCGAGTTGCAAGTTGCTTGTAGTTGTTATTATTTTTGCTGCCACAGCTGTTATAAAATACCCTGGCAATTGCCTTGAGTCGTGGTACTTGATTTTTTTTCACACGGTGCATTTACCTACCACTTGCAGATGTCAGCAGCATAGTTGGTTTGCCAACAGTCAAATGTTGCACTGGCGTCAGAAACTGCTGAACAAAAGTCAATTTAAAGTAAATAGGGTCGCCTCTTTTGTTTGCAAGACAAGTCGGTTATAAAGGATTTATAAGCATTTTTTTTTATGAGCTACAATTTACATAAGAGGATAATTAAGCGACTGAATAGTATTCAAGAGAGTTAAATAAAAAACCGGTTACAAATTTCCTGTAAGTTCGTAGTTACTTTGAACCGATCTGTTGGTACATAAATAAAGAATTTACGAGTAAAGTATAAAATCTAAATGGCAATAAAAGAACGTCACAATGGATGCACAGCTGTTATAAACAACATTCCTGCGATAGTACTGAAAGTTGATCATAATGTGTTCGCGAAGCTATAAAATTCATATTTCGATAAAATTTGGTTACACTTTAGAACCTCAAAGCGATTATCAAAATTCCAATAAATGTGATTTGAAAGACTGCTATAGTTGGAGAAGCAGCAACATTCTTTGTATATTCATGAACATATTTCAAGAAAATCTTCCTGAATGGATATACATTTCTGTGACCACTAGTGTACCTTAGGCTTGACTTTGCAACATATTGAGAATGGTTGCTTCCCACACGCGAATGATATGAGGTTGCAAACTTCACCCTTATTCCGAACGTTCGTCTTTAGTGGTTTCATCGCTTTTTCATCATCTTCACTCAGTTTCTCTTCCAGGAATGCTTAGGATCCTAGTTTCGGGAAATACATGTGCAGAAGTATTCATATCTTAAAGGATCACTAGTTCAATGCTCTAATGACGAATTGCTCACTCTAATGTGCCAACACACATCTACCTTAGCAGTGATTTGCAGTGCTGAAATTGATGATAGTGGGTATGCTCCTAACATGCAGACCAATAAATGTAGGGTGCTGAGTAACAACTAAAGGGTGTTTTTTTTAGAGGTATACAGCTTCGAATTGAAATAAAACACAAGAAAATCCTTTTAATGTCCATCAATTTGGCTTTATTGGAAGGATAATTTTATGCCATTAATGTTTAAATATGATTTCGGGCATGTGGCCGCCGCGGCTGGCTCGAATAAAGCCAATTCTACAGGTCCAATTTTGAACCACTTTTTCGAGCATATGGGGCCGTATGTCGGCAATAACGCCACGAATGTTGGCTTCCAAGTCCCCTAACGTTTCTGGTTTGTTGGCGTAGACGAGCGACTTCACATATCCCCAAAGAAAATATTCCAATGGTGTCAAATCAAACGATCTTGGTGGCCAATTGACAGGTCCATTCCGCGAAATTATGCGCTCATCGAATGTTTCCTTCAATAAATCGATTGTGACGTGCGCTGTGTGGCATGTAGCGCCGTCTTGTTGGAACCACAACTCATCGACATTCATGCCATCCAATTCGGGAACAAAATAGTCGGTTATCATGGCTCTATACCGGTCTCCATTAACGGTAACTGACTCTCCAGCATTATTTCGGAAGAAGTATGGCCCAATGACTCCACCAGCCCATAGAGCACACCAAACAGTCAGTTTTTGTGGATGTAATGGCGTCTCAAGGGTCTCATGTGGATTCTCTTCACTCCAAATGAGGCAATTTTGCTTGTTGACGTAGCCATTCAACCAAAAATGAGCCTCATCACTGAACAAAATTTTGCGATGAAAATCAGCATCGAGATCAATCTCATTTTCGGCCCATACACCAAAATCACGACGCATTGCATGGTCTCGCGGCTTTAATTCTTGCACAAGCTGGATCTTGTAAGGTCGCAAGCCAAGATCTTTGCGCAAAATCTTCCATAAAGTTGATGGACAAAGCTCCAATTGCTGTGCACGGTGGCGAATCGATTCATTCGGGTCCTCTTCAACATTTTGCTCTACAGCGGCAATTGTTTCTTCGGTGCGCACTGTTCGACGTCTCTGCGGATGCGTATTATCACATAGAGTAAACGTAGTGCGAAAACGATCCATGGTTAACCGAATTAATTGCTCTGATGGACGATTATGTCGACCATAAAATGGACGGAGCTTGCGGTAAACTTCGCGAACTGAACAATTATTTTCGAAATAAATTTGCACGATTTGCAAGCGTTGTTCTTTTGTCAACCTGTTCATGATGAAATGGCAAACCAAACTGAACATTAATGACATTAGAGTTGCCAGATTTGACCATAAAATGCCAGTTTTATCTCTATTCGAAAAACAAACCTTTAAAAAAAACACCCTGTATCATAAGCATTGCCGTAAAGTCCTTCGGGGCTATATGGCTCGATTTGCCTAAGCGAAAGCACCACTTTTAGCTTCATCCATGCGTATGAGATGAAACTATATAGCAGCCTTCTCTTAAAGCTCATCTCCACTGAAATCTATTAAATGCACAAAAATTTTAATCAAAACTTACCCTTTCGTTTAACTCTGTGAAATTTTCAAATCGCTTCTAAAAAAATCGACAATCTTCGCTTAATCGTTACTTATGTTACCAACAGTGTTGCCCAAGTAATTCTTTCGACTTTTGTTTTCAGAATACATGCTGTATTTAGTTATTTTCACAATGGACAAATTTTGAAAACAAAATAAATTAAAGAACAATGACGACATCGGTTTGTTTGCCTGGATTCTTATCCTCACCTGCTGCTGCTGCTGCACTACGACTGTGTAGTGCTTACGTTGGTTCTTTTCTTTATCCCTGCAATTACCTGCTACAGTTGTTGCACAGGCTGCATTCAGTTGCTGCTGTAATTTTTGCTACTGCTACTGTTGCTGTTGTTATTGCGCTCGCTGTAAGCCCTTTTAATTGCTTGTCTCTTTTTAATTTGCGCTGTTTTTCTCGCACGCCGCTTCCTTTGATTTCCGCTTGTGATTCTCCTTCACCATTTTGTGACTTGCATTTTGCACAACCTGTTTGGTGCGTGTCTTCCGCTTAACTTTGGTTTTTCCTTTTAAGTCGTCGTCAGCGTCATCATCATCATCGCCGTTCGCTTAAGCACAGACCTTATAGTCTTTACTTTTTGTATAATAAAAGTAAAATTAAAAATAATAACAGCTTTTGTGCTTGCAGGCATTAACGTATTTTCTGTGACACATTAAAATGCGCTCTTAACTTCTTGTTATCGTTGTTGGCTTTGTTGTTTCAAAGGCAATGGCGGAAGCGTGCTTTTGCACTTCCGGTTTTGCTAAGGAATTATTTTGTATTTCATTTGTTATTGCAATTAAATTCGAGTCTTAAGACTTTTGTGGGTAGAGTAGTCAAGAAAATTAGTGTTCAGCATTAAATGGGCTTGTGGTTTACAAAGCCGAACAAACACCTGCGATTAGTTAAATGATTTCGTAGCAATTAAGGCTTCTAATTTTTCGTTAAATTGATATTCCGTATTTCTGGAATATAAATGTTAAAGTTTTCGTGGTTGGTTTCGGGAACTTATGAAATTCATTAATTAAGTAATTAACAAATTAAAACTAAGTATTTGTACATGTAACTTGGTACTTTTTTTAGTAGGGATCTTATGAAAGATCACTCGTGAGTCATATGAAACTGGCATGATATTTTTGTACAGTATTGTTTGACATTTAATCATGGAAAGACTTAGCACAGCGTCTAGAAATTATTCAGCAGTATTGCGAAAATCAGCGTTCTATGTTGCGAGGAATGTGTTTCATGCGCTAAGGGCTACATAATCAGCCTTAGCGCATTTGCTATACCATCGAAAAATTTGAAACGCTCTTTTTATTATTCCACAATATACGACCAAAGAGACCACATCCAGCGCATAGACCGAAGAAAATATAGCGGCGTTAGCTGAGAGTGTACGCGATGATCGTGATGAATCCATTAGGTGCCGTTTCTCCACAGCTTGGTTTGTCGTATGCAACAAGTTGGCTTATTTTTCTTAAAGATCTTGATAAATGCATGCCAAATTCCACTCGTGCAAGAATTGGAGGATGCCAACCTCACCGTCACCGTTACAGTCTTTGGAATCTTAAAAAGTCCGAGGAAAATTCACTGTTTTCAAACAAACTTTTTTTTTCCAATGATGAGGCCCATTGTGGCTTAATGGCTACATCAATAAGCAAATTTGATGTATATGGGCTGAAGAGCAACCGGAAGTAATCCAAGGGCTGCTATGACAATGAGGCAAAACAATGATTTGGTTTGGCTTATGAGCTGGTGAAATTATAGGTCCATATTTCTTCAAAAATTATTCTGTCCGGAACGTAACTGAGAATGGTGTCCATTATCGTGCCATTAAAATGGACTATTTGCTGTCAGAAGCTGAAACTCTTGGTCTCAACGACATTTGGTTTCATCATTAGTTACATCAAAACTAGGCTACTTCCTATATACCCCGTGAAATCATGCCTTTATTGCAAGATCAATTCGGTTTACGCTTCGAGCCAGTGAAAGAAATCATGTGATATCACATCTCTGAAGTAACGTAAAGTCCAAAGTCTACATGGATAAACTGACTACGATTGAGGAATTGGAAGCCAATATAATTCGCGTTATTCGCAAAATACCACTTGAAATGCTAAAACGCGTCATCGAAAATTTGTAACTGTAACTGCACCACTGACTTCATTCTTGCCACACCAAAGAGTACACTTAAGACGCCATAGTCCATATTATGCAGTTTTATTTGTAAGCGAAAACATTTAATTGAAAATGGTCTTGACCGCTTATTATTAACCCTGAAACATAGAATAAAAAATCTATTCAAATTATAGAGGTGATATAATACCACATAATCGATATATTGCATACTATCAGGCATACATTATCACTGTGATAACAAAAAAGAAATTGCTACCATTACAGTGAGTCATGGATTCAGTGGCGCCGCGGAAAATAATCTATTTGTTAAGAAATAAAAAGAAAATATTTTATTTATATTTTTTTTGTTCAATATGTACGCTATGTAAAACACCAACAAATTATTTTTATAATTTCAATACAATACTGGCACTGCTAGATATCGGTATTGCAAACATTTAACTTACGATTTAATGTCAACTGCTGAAGTCATAAATATTATCCCAGTCTTTTATTGTTACGCTTATTAATATTGTTGTTATTGCCATTGTTGTATTGTATTGTACTCTACTGTATACAGTAGTGGTTATTGTTGTTATTTTATTGCATTGCATTAAAAATATGCCTTTTGCGCTCACACAACGGCCTTTTGTTGGTTAAGGCTTTTTCAATTTGTTGTATTTTTATGCGACTATGTAAAATTTATTGTATGGCCTTTTATTTCTTTGGTTTTATTTTAATTTTTATTTCAATTTTTATTTTATGTTTTCACTTATAATGTTAATTTTTGTAGTGTAATTGTAGTACAAAAGCACTAATAGTGAAATCGATCAGATACCACCCGGCACATAATTCTTAAATAGCGAAAGCTTGCATTTTACAATAGCTTTTTTTTTAAATCAATCCAATTTCATTAATATATTCTACTGATTCCATGAGTCTTACTAATTGATATTTTTCATGTTCAAATAGAACATAATTTGTTAAAAATGTAAACAATTTATTTAAAAAAATTTAAATAATTTGACATGTGTAGCATAATATTATGTTAAATAGCAATTTAGCTAGTTAACTTCTATAATCAAAAGAAACACAAAAGTATGCGGACAACAAAAAAATTTTCTCGAAAGCTTCAAAAACGTTTGAAGTCTCCAAAAAATGTTAGTAGAAGCAAAATAAATTTCAGAAAATTCAAAATCCACGTATCATCTAAATCAGAAACAGAGCTGGCTCGAGTGAGAAAAATTAAAAACTATTTACTTAGTTGCGAAGTGGTAAATGGATCTCATATTTGATGTCAAAAATCAGTTCAAAACTATTTTGATCCTGATTATGGTCCTTTTTAAAACTTCGTTTATCTTTTAACTTTAAATACTGAACACGAACTTTGTGCCGGGTGAGAAATTAATTTGTGTTAAACCACGATGACATCGACAGCGCCAACACATTGACTATGTCAATGCATATGAATAAAATTATGTTGATCGACATACACAAAGAACGCTCAAAAGTATGCAACAATTATTTTTTTTTTTGATGTTATAGTGTTTTGCAGTGTGTTTCATTGTATAGTTAACAATGCTAAAGCTTTTTTGTAAATAATATCTAGTTGACAACAAATATAATAGCAGAAAAATAATGAAATTGCATACATATTCAGATTTTTTTTTTTTTTCAAGTTATGTGGGTACATAATGCAATAATTACGCATATTTTGCAAGTGAAATGAATCCAATGTTTGGAAACTGACTGTTTGATACCTTTTTTTTAATTGCTCAAAATTTAAATAACATTATTTCACTATTTGGTGTAAGAAAATCCAAAAGCAACGTACTAATATTAGTTAACGTTTTTTGTTCGAAACAATAATATTGTCATTATTTCCGAATAAAGTAATTTTTTTCTGTGTAAAAACTTCGAACTCTTTATTTACACAACAATTCTTCAATAGCACATAGCCATGACAATAAATTAAATGTTCAGTAAATAACTAAATGTTAACAATACTTTATCTTAGCATAAAAGTAACAAATAATTAAATCAAATGGTGAAAATAGAAAGAACTTTAGTTCTAGCTACTCACATATGAGTAACTCAAAACGCCTTTAACTTTTAATGCAATTAAAGTTTTTAAGAAGCAAATGCAGTTACTTTTTTAGGCTAACACTAAAGCTGTAAAAATTTTGAGAAAAACAGATCAAAAAAATAAAAATACCATTTACTTCATACTGTTCGCTAGCATTTAGAAAACAATAAATAAGTAACACTTTTACTCAACTATTGCGCATGTTAAACGTATCTCCTTCTATACCAGCCAATTATGGCATATACAAAATCCTCAAATAATCTTGTGCAATCATGATTTTTCCATCTGGAAATGCTAATTCCATCAAATATTTAATATTTGCTTCTCACTCTTTCATTTGATATATCATAGTTATTATCGTCTTACAGTATAAGCGAAAAGCCCGCTGTTGAAAAGTCGAATGTATTAGATTATAGGATAAGATATACGGGAGAGATAGTAATGCGTTTTAGTGAAACTAACCAACCAGGGCTATCTTGCCAAAACCCTTCCCGATGCCCGAAAATGACCAAGTTTTACCTAATTTTGTTGCTTTAATTAAAACTGTATAATATTACACATTATTGTTGCTGTTGTTGTTGAAACATTAATATATGACTTAAATTAATTACGATTACTGTTGCTGTTGCGGTCTTAAGCTACTTAAATTATTGATATAATAAATTAAGCAAATAGTTATAATTATCACTGAATGCAAATGACAAAGGTTAACAAAAGCCACTATATTTGTATGATACAATGTTACATATATGACACGTTGTACATAGATTTCATGTTATTCTCAAGTTAACTAAATCGAATGTTTACATGTTTCATGTTGATTTTTTATAAACTTATTGACAAAATATTTATTTTTAAAAATAATTCCCTTTATTATAATAATTACCATTATTTCCATCAATTTGGAGTAGCCTAGTTAACAGAGATTAACTCATTTATTTATGAATAATATAAATGCATTGTGAACATATGATTTTACTTGCAGCCTTTAATATCCGCTGGATTAAACATATTTTTACATATTTTTACTATGATCCTTAATGCCAATAAAAAAATTATGTAAAAAATAATTACAATAACGTACTTTAATACAAGCGATTACAATAATTAAAATAACAGCAATATTTATGTACGGCTTGTCATTTAAATTTAATAAAAAAAATTTTGCAACAATTGATTGCGGTTCATTAGTGTTGATGAAAATAATTAATAAGGAAAAGCACTGAGTGCTAAAGTGCAACATAGTTGTGAAATAAGGCTGGAGAGTTTTTATTTTGAAAATTTGTGTCATTTACTTAAGGGAAAAGCATTCGTCAATATTTTTGATGAATAAAATAAATGAGTTAAGTAATTCGCGAGCTTATATGTGACAGAGGAATGGTTGTCGACTATGGAGGTTGTGGCATCGCCCAGCGTTTTATAGAAACTTACTATGTTTTTGAATCTTTCATATACATATGTACCTACTAAGTCTCATTCATTGGCGACAAATAGTCAATGAGATATGATGAATTTGATTTTGTTTTTATAAGGAGGGTGTGCTATTTCCAAACCAAACTATGTTATGAACCTTCAGACTACATAAAATATTTTTAAAGAAAACATGAGCTCAATCGGTCAAGTTGTTCAGAAGAGACGCGATCACAAACAGACGTACCAACGATTATTTATATATAGATAACTCGTCGTCAATGAGGTTCGGATATAAAACACAGCCAACGACGTGGGGTGTAAAATACACCAAAGATTTTCAAATATATTTTGTGAAATAAGGCTATTAAAGTTTTTTTATTTGTAATTCAAAAAAACTAAAATTAATTTGAAAAACTAACAGTTTTGTTCTTTATTCTATTATCTACAAATCCCTTAATTACTCACTTAGGAGGCCATAACAACCCGTTACCGGGCTACGGCCGACCTCAAAAGCTCTCTCCAGGCGCCTCTGCTTCGCATTCTCCAAGTCACATCAACCATGGATAGCCAGCGCAGACGTTAGATTGTGATGCGCTTGACTATATCAATGTCAGCATGGAGCTCGTACAGATCGTGGTTCATTCGAATACGATAGCCATCGTCGTTGCGAATAAGACCGAAAATTTTGCGAAGAGTCAGTCTGCGACACAACCCATGCTTCTGCGCCGTAGAGCAGCACGGGTAAGATGAGCGTCTTGTAGAGTGTCAGTTTTGTCGGGCGAGAAATGTCTCTGCTACTCAATTGCTTACTGAGACCATAGTTTTAACCTATTAGCAAGAATGAGTCTTCGCTTTATCTACAAAATCCATGTTACAAAAAAATTGCGTCTCTATTAGATCGGATCAGTACAACTGGAGATAATAGACTTCAAGTATGAGTGGATTTGACAAAGCCCAGCCAATTAACGAAAGTTCATATGTGGATCTTTTCGAATAAAAAAAACTTTTTCAGCAAATAAATTTGTTGAATCATGCAGCAAAAAACATTTCATTGCATTTGAAGAAGCTAATTTTTTTCCCTCAAATTCGTGCGATTTGTAAAAGAATGTCCGATATAAAAAATAATCGGCAAATACCAAAAGCGCTTACCAACCCCCATCATTTCAGCGTGATACGTACGATTTTCTATATTTTTTTTTTTGATATTTACCAACCCATATGTTAGAGTTGTAACATGGCATTAAAAGCCAACCCGTATTACGTCGTTAGCCTATTTTTGGTGTAGCCAATTGCACCGATTGTCGTACACCGCACTTCATAACAATAAAGTTGAAGAACAAAACTTAATGGTGAAATCGTTTATAACTCAGTGAGAAACTTGGAACAAAATCAGTTTGTAAAAGCTGTGTTTCAGTTTTCATATTAAAAATGAAAGTTTCTCAATTATTTCTGTAGCCATGTGCTTCCTCCTCACTTTTGCAGCAACTGCACGTAAGTATCTCAGAAAAATATAAAAATATTTAGTTTTAATTTAATTTTTCTTTATATTTTTAGCTTTAACCGATAATCAGACTAAAGCACTGGCGAGACAATGTGGAAACCATTGCAATGGTTTCTGATCAATGCATTGCGAGGATCAGTGATCAGACGACATGAGAAATATTTAAATTAAAAATGTAATGTCTGTACATATAGTCAAATATGTTAGATATTATACTGAATAACAATAAAGTTATGCAATCTTATGTTTAAATTTCTATAGAAACATTTTTATAACAATCGAAATCTACAAATAATACTAAGTATATATTTTAGGATATAGAGAGCTTATTTAGAAAGTATACAATAATATTTATTTACATCCCACTATAAACAGTGAACCTTAAAAGCGACATCACTCGAAAGCTTAACGCGCTGTAATGACACTTGGTACATTAAAAACTTAACTCGATCGTTATGTACTGTATATTAATAACAAATGCGAAATTCAAACTTTGTGTCTGAAAAACTTAAATTGCCGAAAACACAAATTAATTAATGTTAATTTTTGACGAAAAATTTGGAGCGCAGACATGTGACTTTGAAAAGGTTTGAGTTAGAGTAATTTGATAAATGGCACTTTAAGAAGAAAGAAGAAGATACATTACCTAAAAAATCTCTTTGTTAAGCATTAGTTATGATGCCGCCATACATTTTTGTTTGCAAAAGTTTCAACGAACTTGAGAAATTTTTTAATGCTCGAACTCGGTATATATCAAAAGCGCTCAGACTCCATTTTATTGTTAACTAAATAAAATAAATTTCGTTAATAATTTTTAATTTATTTTATTTCGCTTGCTTATCAGAGAGTTAGTTAGATATTCTTTTGTACGTTCCGGCATCAAAAATCCAACTCATTTTGCCCTGTTAGCCTATTTTCAGCGTTACCAATTGTACCGAAACTGATATGCGATTGTGATGTCTTTATGTCATATGCCGCGTTTCTGAACAATATACAATTTTAATGCTAAGGCATTTTGATTTGATAATTTCAGTTTGTTGTGCACATAAAATTTCAAAGACTTATAAGTCAATTTTAAACTTGCGACAAAGTCAGTTTCTAACTAGCTGTGTTTTGTCTTTAACATTTAAAATGATGTATGGATAATTTAGGCATGATTTTCTTTTTATACTAATGCTAAACTTTTCGATAATCTCGCCAACATCTTGTCTTATGTATGTATGTGATAATAAAGAGTTTAAAACAAGTTAAAGGACATTCCAATTTGCTGTAAAAAAGTAACATGTGTGGTAAAATTCAAACATTTGAATCGAATGTCACTCATACGACATGTTGTACACTAGTGCGCCTTCAATGCATGATCATGAGCGCCATTGAAATATCAATCATATGCCCACACAAGTATCAAATCTCTATTCATAGAATCCATATGCAACAATATTAATTTCAATGTGCCTATCAATATTTGGTGTTATGAAGAATTATTGCTGCAAACGTTGCAGTGTATGATGCAACATAAATTTCAGCGTCATTCGCGAAATATAGCCACAAAACGCTAGAAAGCACTCAAATATACAATGACAACTCACATACGAGTTTAATATGTATGTGATTGTATTATATGCATGTGCATTTGTATGGTCAGTGCATATTTTCGCTATAAATGCATTTGGCATTGAACTGTCATACTATCGCATATGTACATATGTTTGTAAAAGTCAAGCGGTAACAAGTTTACAGCCGCGCTGCACATATGTATTTGTACAACCACGAGCACACGTATGTTTGGATGTGTTGCCGTCAGTTGCTTTGTGCCGCAGAATCATATATTATGTGACAAGTGGACAGTGGCAGCAGAACAACAAAGTGCCGAAATTCAGCTCAAGGCCATCTATTTTTTTGAGTGTCTATCTGCTTACGTTATCTGCGATTTTATGGTACAATTGCCCGTGTGCTTGTCTCGGTATGTGTGCATGTGCCTTCGTATATTTTGGTGTATTTAACTTTTAAACATTGACATTAATTGTAGAAAGCACCCTGTAGAAAAAGTTTCAACAAAGTAAATAACATAGAAAGTATCGCAATAAGAGCAATGTAGCGATAGAAATCTTTATAATGAACTAACGTACATTTAATATGAAACGCACAATTTCGGTCACCAATTGATATCACCATTGCATAAAATCATGTGAATTTTAGTATCATTTTTTGCAGATTTAGTGAATTTTTCAATGCTATAAAGCGTTCTTGAATCGCATTTTTTTTCTAATCTTAAGTGGAAGTTATGAGCGCGATTAGCTCAAACATAATCACAATCAGCTAAAAAAGTTTAAGCGTTCCAATTGAAACAGCTTTTGTATAAATATTAAAACACTCATTTGAAATACAAAATTCTGTATGGCTTCGGACAGTGATATTTTTAAACCGATGCATTAATAAGTTTATGAAATGACAGTTCTTGTAAGCATTTGCGTGCTAATTGATAAATGTTTATTTTGATTAATGGCCGTTTTAGATGAAAGATAGAAACATGTCATCAAAAGTTAGTGAAAATGTTCAGATATTAATACCATAGTTATGAAAATGTAAACTTTCTACTAATAACATTAATTTTCTATTTTTTTTCCTATAAAAAATCTTTTCATTAAGATTAATTCTTCATAAAACTGAAAATCTGTTCAAATTATATTCTAGATTGAAAGAAAAATTTATAATTTTTAGTGGCAGATACCTTCTTTTGACTGATATCTTCTGTAAATTTTTCAGCCTTGCCATTTTTGATCAGTAAAAGGTTAAACAAACTAAGACCTTCAAATAATATTGAAACTTAAAAAACTTTTAAAAATGTGAATGGAAAGATTTCCATGAAAATTGACTGTATTTAATAAAGAACTACTTTTCAAAATTACTTGTGAAGTAGTCAGGTCGTATAAAAAACATTTAACTCAGCGAAGGCGATTTGGATTGCGGTCATTAATAAAAACTTGATATTTTAAGGAAGTACTTAACATTAAGTAAAACTGAATAAAAATTTGAATGCTTTGCCAAATCCCAACCGAGATTTTTATTGGATATAATTGCTTTATGAAATGAAAAATTAAATTTGTTTAAATGACAGTTTTGAATGAAGTTTTTGGGAGTATAAGAGGAAATATGGTTGTGTGAAATAAAAATTTGTTAGGCTTAAGTTTGATCTGGAAAACATGGTGTATGAGTAATAACGATTAAAAAAGTTTCAATATGTTCAGAGGCCTTTAATAAAAGCATCATAGCCTTATAAAGCACATAAAAGTGAAGCAAAATCAATGAAATGTATTCGCTCATATACGCAACGATCTTATAAAATTAAGTTACAAGCTACTAAGTACTTGTAAGAATTTTAAATTTTGTTTGCCATCATTAGTACCAAGTAGCCGATGTCATATATTTCCATTTTCGGAATAAATATATCAATCATTATATTAAAGTCTGTCTATTTTTTTTAGCATTTCGCTCATTAATTTAGAAATAAATGTAAATATTTTTTTTTAATAAAAATTCAACGCACAACTATTAATCTTTTTGCACTAATTGACTGCAGCATGTTTCTGTCAAAGTGTAAACTTTTGCCAAAAGCCGCAGAACTTTCAAAATAGCTCTGCTCATATAAGTTGAAAATTTCTTTTATGCTTTTTTCATGGAACTTTCATTTGAAAATATCACTATCCCTGTTGCCATAAAATTTGTACAGGAAATTTTTTGTGTTTCTGCTGCTGCAATTTCCAATAGCTGAAGCATTTATTAATATATTGCATTTGCACCGCACAACTTAAAATGTCTTTTAATCAAAAATGAAGAAAAAAATTAATTAATTTTGCTTTTTCCTCATAGCAGCAACAAATTCTATTACGCACACATACTACTTATACTTGTAGTTGGTATTGCTGTTGCAGCTTTCTCGGTTGTTGCTGCTGATGATGCTGCTGCTGCTTTTGACTTTTATCACACACACTGCAATTAAAAAGTTAAAAACTTTGTTACTTTGTTAAGTAGTTTCTGCTTTTGATGTTGTTGCTGTTTGTTGACTGTGTACTTGCACTTTTGCTCTTAGCTGCATTGGCAGCCATAATTTTTTTTTAACAACATCAACACACCCCAGCAGTAGCAGGAGCAGCATAAGTAAGTTTTCATCATAATTTCATGTCGCAATTAGCAGCAAGCAATAGAAAATCGTCGTGTACGTGTTATCGGGCACAATATGATTTGTAATACCTGCTGTTGTGTATGAGTCGTTAACAGATTTATTTTTCCAACAATGCTTCAGTAAAGAAGCCAATTAGTTATAATGAAATAAACCTTCTGTTTTCTAAACATTGGTAAACGTAAATATTACATACCTTGACATAATAATTAGTAATTGAATGTTACTCATACGACATGTTTACCAAATTGAATACAATAAAATTAGGTCGTGTGTTGCTTATTTGAGGCTAAATATAATTGGTTTCTAGCATATTACATTGGTTTTAAATGTAAATGAAATGCTTTTGCAACAGGTATTATGATGCAACGGATTTGATTAGCAACTGAAGAGTTGGGGATAAAGTGAAATGTTTTCATTTTGTTGCTTTTTGTAATAAAAAGCCAAAGCGCTTTCTCATCTTAATGGTTAATGTAAGTTCAGCAGATATCAACTAGCCTTGTAAGGCTAATTTTCAAGAATTATATATGTACATTTTTTTTTATTATTATACATATATCTAGAGCCGCATCCAAAAAGTTCAAAAAAAGGTAAATAGGTTCTCTTTCTAAATTCGTTTTGCTATTGAAAATCAGTGAAATCGTACTAAAAATGGTGGTGTTAACAGTTTTGACAAATCACGATGAAGCCCATTTTCGCTTGACGCTTGGGTCTATCGTACCATTTGTATCACACCTTAGTTCAGCTCTGATTATAACGCTTCTTTCAGCAATTTGTGTTCAAAAGAAGTTTATGTCTTAAGTAAGATGCTAGCAATAAATAATCTTCAAATTAATGTCCCAAAATATATACTATGTAACAACTCACGTATATTGGTTTTAGGCAAAACTTTCAAGACAAAGTAAATGTATCAAGAATGCAAACATATTATTATAGCGCACAAGCTTATTTTTAATTACAAAGGAGTAGATACGGGTAAATATTTTTTCTATTTCTGAAATAAATAACAAATTTTGCATACATTGCGGCTTATTAAAATAATGCGCAAGATTATGCATATTTTAAAATATAACAGTTGTTTATTTTATTGTTTAAATAATGAATTTTGAAAAAAAAACGCTTTATGTTGTCTACTATAAGGCGCTTAAGACACGCTTTTTCTCTTTTCTGTTTATTAACAAAGCAGCAGTACAAGCACACAACCTTGTGCGTGTTTGTTTGCGCAAGCATTACAAGCAACACTTCAATACCCAACGGGAAACATACTTGGGAGCTACAAGATGGCACGCGATTTTCATAGAATCAATGAAAATTAAATACCTTTACGAAAGTTAATGATATTTCAAAATTTTGTACCAACTTTTTTGCAATAACATTTAGATAACAGAAAAGTCAGTAAGTTATATTCAAATGAAAATAGTTAAAAAAATTACAGTTGGTTAGTAATTGCCGTATTTCACTTCACTTGTTAGTCACAGTCCTGTCTAATACCCTGATTTAAATGTTTTTGCGCTGCCTAAATTGTGAATACAAACAAAAATATATGATTGTGATACATTGTAACATGAAATAAATGCATTTTCCCATTGGGATATATCTCAAAAAATGCAAAAAGACACTCAAACACACACACACGTTGTATACATTGCTCTATTTTAAGCATGGCGGCCTGCTGAAGTTTTTCGAGCGCGTAAAGTTCCCCTATTTTTATTTTGTTTTTTTTTCGGTAAATATTTGTCATCACTGTTGTAAACTTAAACCAGCATTCAAGGTTACGATTAACTGGGCTCTTTTTAGCACCATGGATGACGACAACAAACACTTGAGTAAACACTTATACGCGTACACAAGCACAGACACAAGCTTAAACACGCGAGTGCATACATCAACTTAAGTATGTAGACATACAAACACATGCTTAAAATGTTGTTAAATAAAAATTTTCTGCTTAAATATTTTTCTTGTTATTGCCCATACTTCACTTTTCTTCGTACTTCTTGCAATGTTACTTATATATGGCGATAAACACACAAACGCACAAAAGTGTGCAACAATATACGACCCAGTTAACATTTTTAGTTGCAGATGAGTCTTTTATTGATTGTTGAAGCGATAATTTTTATCACGCGAGAGTTCATATTCTGTAATCAGGCGAAGATTTGTGCGATAGAAAGTCTACGGCTGTAGCGTCTCGCCAAAATCATACGCCTTTGAAACATTAGGAAGGACAATTACTGTTGTAACTTTGGCTATGTCATCGGTCTTCGGAATTAATGTTTTATTTTATCCACAAAAATAATTGAATATTTCATAGCTAGTTGATTTTTGTGACATTTTTTTTTTAATTTAAAATGATTTCATAACTTAAGTTAATATGCAAACACGAAACTAGCCAGACAACATTAACAACCTCCTAATCCTCTGTTTACATATAATAATGTCGTCTACAAATGTATATAAAAAGTAAATAACAAAAAAGTTAAACAAAACATAATTCATTGTGTTATATACAGTTAAGCAAATGCTTAAAAATATGCAATAAAAATGTTCAATTCAATTTATCTATTTTAAAAGAGTTAAGAATTTATCGCCTGGTAAATTCAACAAACTTCTGAATGTTGACTGGGTGTATGCCATATACCAAAAACTGTATATAAATCTGCAGTGCATGAAACACAAGTGCATAAATGATGAGCAGCCACTTGAGATTCTGTGTGTGAGTGCATGTGTCATTTAAGCAGTTTACATTAACAGTTTTGACATTCAGCCCACACAGATACACATACATATGCAGTAAAATACTTACCCGTTGATATAAAATGTACATTTGAAGTTGCTTTAAAACTTTCATTCAAATGTCAAATGTAATGCATTTTGAGTACAAATTTTACTTAAATTGAAATCTAAAGTTTTCAACTTAACTTAAATGCGTCTTGCTAGCTTTGATGTTACTTTGACAGTTAAAAAAGGAAAAAAGGAAATTGGGGGAGTAAGTTGTTTTGATTTGCGCAAAATAGGTAGAATTGCATTAGCTTTGCTAAATAAAAAAATTAAAAATTAAATTAATTTTAAATTAATTTATTTAAAGTAAATTATTTTTTTATTAAACAATTTAATTTTTTAACATAAATTTATATTTAAAATATTTTATTTTAGTTTAGATCGCGTTAATTTTAGAAATTTAATTTTTTAATATATGTAAAGGCTAGGATCGATCTTTTCGGATTTTTTAAAATCGAGTTAAAACACAAGAAATTTTTTGAAAAATTATCCCTTGCAGCGCCGACGTTTCGAGGATTATTTGTCCTCTTCTTCAGGGCGTCAATTTATTAACTGAACATTAAAACATATAATAACATAGTTACAAGTAATGATACAACAATTATAAATATTACATAAATTTAGTTAACATAGATTGGAACAGTGTGAGAGATTTTTACCAGCATTTTACGTAAGGACCTCGGTATGAAACCATACAAAGTACAGCTTTTGCAAAAACTGAAACCGGGTGACCACCACAACGTTGTTTGTTTGGTGAATGGGCCTTAGAATGTTGAATGAAGATCCAATTTTTTTTATCGGAAAATTTTCTTCAGCGACAAAGCTCAGTTTTGGTTCAATGGGTACGTTAACAAGCGAAATTGCTGAATTCGGACTGAAGAGCAGCCAATGCACCTCAAAAAATGCACTGTTTGGTGTAGTTTATGAACCGGCGGCATCATAATGAAAATCACAACGACATAGTCAATGGAGTAAGGTAATGAAAGAATTGGACTTGGTTGACAGGTGGTTTCAACAAGACGGTGACACATGGCACACTATATCATGGACCTATTAGGAGGCTAGACTATTTGTTGTGAAGCTACGTGAAGTTTCTCGTATACAGGGACAAGCCATCCACAATTGCAGCACTGGAAGACAACATTGCAGCTGCCATTGGTGAGATACTGACTGAAATGCTGGAGCTTACCGATGAATCACCTCGGGCGTAGCCGCAGGCAAGATTAACATAAAATAATACTAAAAAAGTAAATGGCAGGAATTGATGTATCGTTCTAAATAAATATTTCATTCACTATTGGAAATTTGTTGTTGGTTTTACAATGTTCAAAAATCAAACGCTTAAAAAATCACCCGTTATATATACATATTATCGCTTACAAAATTGTGATTCCTAACTGGGTCCTTAAATATATAATATTTTGACTTTTGGGGTCTTTGATACAGATTTTTAACTTAAGATATTTTCTAAAATTTGCTATGACAAATTAAATAAGTCCTATAATTGCAAAAAATTTTACAGAGTGAAAGAGTTACCTAAGGCGCAAAGTGCAATAAGTTGAAATTACCACACAAAGAATTATAAAAAGTCAGTAAGATTTAAATATGCGGTATTAAAAAGCTTATACCTGTCATAAGTGTCGATAATTGCACACTTACGTTTTTCTCTCTTTGAAAAATTGAATAATTAATGAACCTTTTTTTTAAACTTAAACATATTACCAAAGATAAGCCCACACGCCACATTTCACACACTTACGCAAATAGACCAGAAAATGCGTTTGAATTGCTTTAATTAAATGGATTTGCATTTGAAATGTGAATATTTTCCCCAAAGGAATAGATACAAAAACAAATCCACACCAACACAAATGAATGTAGACTGACAATGTGTTTGTCAATTGTATGTGTGCCAAATAAAGATTGTCAGTCACACACGCCGACAAGACAAATACCTAATCATAATAAATGAAAGTTCTGGTTTCATGCCATTACTCAGGGGAACTTTTCCGAAACTTGTCAAATTTGATTGGTGTGTGAGTGTGATTATTTGTGCAGGTGCTTGTGTGTATGTGATTTAAGTGGGCAATCCTAGTAGGAAATTTTTTTATAAGTATGCAATAAAAAAAATTTGTCATACTCAACAATTTTTCTAAATTTTAATTGCATAGCATAACTGGATCGGTAGTGTACACTTAATGTACTAAATTGCAAAACTAAATGAAGCACACTGACTGCTATGAAGAAAAGAGAGTAGCTTAGCAACATCTTGCCAATTTTCTTATTTAACTATTTTCCCGCTGGGATCATGAATTTTTATGAGAAACGACAGTATGTTGAGTGTTTTAATTGATTGCGCATAATGAATGAATTCGTTAATTTGTGCGCATATCAAAAGAGTTACAGGTGCGACATTGTGGTAATTAAATCTTTCCACTTTTTTTTATTAGATGCTTAATGCATTATTTATGTATTTCAAGGCGTGATATCAAACAATTTATGCACACAAATTTTCACATTATTTTTTATTGTGGTTTTTATTGAAATAATAAAATATTTGCGCAAACTTACTTGGTGGTTAAATTTTAATTTTTAACTCTTCAATTATTTATTTCTTGAGAACTGTTCTATTTGCAGTGTAAAATTTTGATGGGATAAAATTTATTAAAATGTCTTAAATGATTTTTAAGAAAATTTCTATTTTTTGTACAGTTTACAAAACAGTTTTCATATAAAGGACGAAAAATATTATTGAGATATTGTATGAGAGCTTACAAACAGCGCCGGATTAAGACTATGTGAGGCCTGAAGCTGAAAACTTGAACAGGGTTACTTATCAGTAAACATAAAGGGTTTGCTATAGTTTGTAAAAATGGATCATAATAATAAATTAAATATTGATAGATAAATAAAACTCATTCCACTCATAAAAATGACATAAGATTTTTACACGTGCAACTTACTAAAAAACTTTAAAATAACGAAAGTGACTCCCAACAGCCTTTTGTCTATAACAAAGGTCCTCCAGTTTCTCTTCCCATAAAATGTCCCCACATTCACAAAAAATCTTTGCATTTTGGGAGCCACTTGAGTTCGATTTTCGATAACCTTAGCTTATAGTCCTACCTTTATACAAACTTCTAGTCCTATACATTAAATTATCGCTGGTTGGGGATCCACACTAGCTCTACTTTAATCCAGCGCTAGTTACACAAGGTCTGCTTACCAAATTTGATACAAAGTGCTTTGTCGTCTTTGCTCTTATGGAAAACTGAAGTCATCGCAACGAAATAAAGTCTAATTACCAATTATAAGTAGCCGCTTAAATTAAAAATTTGCATTGCTACAACTATGTAAGTCGATTAATATTTTTTACTGCAATTTTTACAAATCATTTATATGACATATAATTTCAATGCTACATACATGACATGACATGGCTTACATTTTATATTATTGCAAGGCTTTAATTTATTGAAACTTAGATGAGTACTCAGCGTATGTTGTCTGTCTCATCTTGTCATATGAATATTTAAAAACAATATCCAACATAAAAGGATATTCATGCACACTGAGTTCGTATTCTTATTATTTCTTATAAAAATATGAGTATTTGATCTCATTTTGGTTTCATTTAAAGTCGACAAAATTAACCACATAATGCAGAAAGCAAGCAAAAAAAGGATATCCAACGATATTGTGATATGCTACTGTGCGTATGTGGTAAGTTGCTTACTGAGAATAATAATAAGAATACTTTAAAAGATGGAAGCATATGAAATACATACTTAAAGCCTTCAAAATATTACTACATAATTTAAAAACTTCAATTTTGGGTAATTGAACGAGTCAATTAAATGAACTAAAAAGGATTGATAAACCTTTATAACCTAACAAATCGATTTAATGCTATTTGTTTTTAATAAAAACATGACAGAAAAGTTGCAACATGGTAATGTTGGCCATATTATTTCGTCTCAAAGAATGTATTTAAACTCATCAGAAAAAGTTGAATTGTTGAAGTTGGAATAAATGTTGAAAATGTCGAATAAATGTTGAAAGCTCGAAATACGTCAGTTAAAAAAAATGTTGAGAAAACGTTAAAAAATTCGGAAAATGTGTAATTAAGTGTTGAAAAATGTTAAAAAATCCTTAAATGTTGAAAATGGTAAAAAAATACAGAAAAGTTGAAACATTTTGAACGAACCAAAGATGTTGAAACTGTTTAAAAAGTTATATACATACTTTCAAAAATTCGAAGAATGTTCAAATATGTGTAAAAATGTTGAAAAAGTTCAAAAATGTTGAAAAATTCAACAAAAAAAGTTAAAATCGTTGAGAAAAGTTGATGTATTGAACGATCCAAAAATATTAGGAAAGCCACAATAATACTTAAAAGGGCGAAAATCACTGAAAAACTCAATGAAAAAATTCGGATGCTGAAAAAGTTAAAATAAATGGAATGTTGATAAAGTCTAAAAATGTTCAAAAGTCTAAACAATATTGAAAAAGTCATAAGAAGTTTGAAGTGTAATCAATGATTGGTGGCTTTGCAAAAGTGCGCCTTCATATAAACAAAAAACCTAAAAAATTCTGTACCTATTAGCAATATCTTGAAGTAAATGATTTCAAGTATTGAGCAAATGCTAGAAGTGGCCAAGTAATAACTCAAATTTATTTGTGAATAATTATTTCACTGAGCTAAATTTTCAGTGCGGTGTGTGTCAACACCGAAAAAATTAAAAAAAAAATAAAAATTAGTACCATGAAAATCAAACTTGTTTCACCCATTGCTAAATGGAATCATCAGTGACCTTTAAGCCGATTAGTATTTGTGAATATTTACTGATAAGAGAGCTGTTTCAGTATAAATATCGAAATATGTTTTAAATAACCACCAAAAGTAATAAACACTAAATAAAAAAATAGAAACACAGCATTGGACAAATGGGTGTGGCATTTCTTATGCAAGCAAAAGCTATAAGTCCAAATATTTTGGAGGCAATTGTTAAAACGTATGCAACAAACTTTATTATGAACTGTTGTGTAAAAGAGAGGATACTGCGCAAGTTTGAAGCAGGAAGAATAAACAAAAAGTTTACATAATTATAACTTGGAAATTTAAGTATCATTTCAACGAATGGTGCATCCGCAGTCATGTAGAAAAACTCCGGTCTAATACATTTAATGAATGTTAAAGCACTTCACTTTATTACTATAATGTAGACGAATAAAATACTGTCACGGTCATCTCAAGTTAATGCAGCATTGGGAATTTATTTCATAGTTTTGTCAATGATAACATTCCAGATTCTCTTTAATTTTTGCTAAGCAAAATTGCATTTGTATGAAAAATATTAAAATTTTTAATTCCTAAAATATGCCAGCCTCTACTGTGCAAAAGTAATTTTTAATAAACATGAAACAACATTGCAACTCTCATATTGTTTGCAACTAATATGCCGTGCAAAAAGGATTTTTGTTAGCTCGCTAGCAAGAGTTGTGAATTTCATTTGAAAATTTCGTAATTAAGAATGAAACATATTTTCCAAAACTCAAATATATACATACGAATGCGTACTCAATAGACTGGGCCAAAAACAAAAAACAAAATTTTTGTTTTTTATAAATTTCATTTGGTTCCTTTAAATTTAAGACCAGACGTTTCGCCATATCAGCCCAAAAAAAAAATGGAATACATAAAATTTAAGGTACAATTAGTTTTCTACCTTAAGTTAGTCTTGTAAAACAAAGCCAAACGTCTCATTGTGGAAACAGTCAGACCATCCATATGCATTTTCGTGATACGAAATCCATGAGTTGGTCATCTACAAATTTGAACGTTTTTGACGAATATTTTCACACAAACGCTCTATGGCTTCTATGAATATTCCAAACTAACTTATTTGCTTGTCCTGAAAGAAATTCAGACAGCACATGATAATTGAATAAAACTCAATTTCGGATTAATTTTACACATTATTGTCTTGTTTTAACTCGCACAAGATAAATAAAAATATCATAGCAATATTTTTGCACCATAAGCAACCTTTTTGCGTCTTCAGCGACCTCAAGAGATAATTTTTTTGAGCTGTTTTAGGTAGATGTCTGGTTTTAGAGTTCAATGAACAAAAATATGCATTCAATTTAGTAATATAAATTTTTTTTTGTCCCAGTCTAGCACTTGCATGTTATTTATGTTGCCATAAAGCATAAGCAACACAGTAACTATGTATAAGAGGCAACCGAATATAAACAAATTTTTAATTCGTTAGAGAATGAAAACCGCAATGAATTTTTAAAATAAGGCACACAACATTAGGCCGTGACATACAGGGTGCTATTTATGCAACAAAATAAAGGAACATTTTTATTTGTCAGTACTTTTTTTTTGTTGTTTTGGTTGGCCAACTAAAAGTAGCGCAAGGATAACAGTTGTGTTTTTAGGCGATAAAATGTTAATTACTTTTTGCATTAAAACGAAAATTTCAGTGTGACATAAATAGTTAGTGCGTGTTTTTTTGATATTGTTTCTTCATAGCATGTTGCATATTTTGAGCTGACAACATTTCTCCATTGCTTGGCATTAAAAATTTAGAGCGCTGTAGCAAATGTTGCACAAAAAAAAGCGTTCACTGTTAAATTGTTATTTGTTTTTGAAATGTTAATTAAACACTAAAAACAGCAAATAATGAGATTGAAATTTTAATGTAAAACCATGGTTATCCACGCGCATAATGCAATTTATTAGCTGCATTTATATGGTTATTTGATTTCGTTGTTATTCTAATTTAGTGCACGCTTGCACACAATCATGTAAGCAGTCACGCTAGAGTGGAGTGAAAAACTTTTTTTTTGGTAATCCCATATGAAAAAATGTCAAAATATTTTTGGAAATATTGGCATATTTGGCAATAAACTGAGACTATATACAAAATGATAAGATGCTTTCTTCTGAGCATTTTGAGCTACGCAGCTTTGAGAGCTTGAAATATTTCATAAAAAATAAAATAAATGAGTGGTAAAATTTTCTATTATTTCTACTTTAATTGAATAACTCTTATTTATATGCACTTGAAAACGCTTTATTTTGAAAGTCATAATGACTCATGCGCTTGGTTGGAAATGGGCTATTGAAAAATATTTTATGTATTAGAAAATTGAAAAATTTAACGCTTTTGTGCTGCAAAACGCCAGAGAGTTATTTAGTAAAATTGAGGTTTAGTTGTAAATTGTAGTTGCTGGCAATATTCAACATTCATGCATGTATAAATGTGTGTATGTATTTGGTTTAATTATTAACTTTTTACTGTGTGCAATTGGTTGCTTGCGAGCACGACCACTTGCATTTGCGTTTATTGTGACCCACTTGTTAAGTAAAATGTTCGTTGCTGCGCTCGCTCCGTTTTTGTCTGTTTTTGCACAAGTTTATTGGTATTAAATGTTATATACATATGTATGTGTGTAAAAACAAACACATACAAAAACTAAAACCCAAGTAAAATTCAATGCTTTGGTATTGTTGGTGTATGACAGTTTAAAAATTGAGTTTTTGTTTTAATTAATTTGTATTAAAATTTAGTAAAACACTTAAGAAGATCAAATTTTAATTATATTTTTATCATTCAAAAACATTGTATGACAGTCTTAAATGAAAATTTGATTCTTGGAGAATTTGTTGTGTCTTGTTTTTGAGATATCTGCATTGGAGATATTAAGCTTTGAATACATTAACAAAATTTGTTATGTGAAGATTTTAAGAATATGCTCTCGCATACCACCTGTTATACATAATCCTTTCAAAAAAATAAAAAAAAGTAATATCGCGTGACTCGGACAAATTTTCTTATGAAACTAAGGACTGTCCCAGAAAAAACTTACGTTTTTTTATTTTTGTATTATGCTCTACCTGATAATTTTATAGATCTAAAATACATAATATGTGTTCTATATAAAGTGACGTTTAATATGATGTATAACACTTGAAGATAGCACTTTTAACGACAAAGATATCTAGCAAGCAACAAAAAGTCCGCGAACTGATTTTGTCCACATACCTACAAAATCCAGAATTAAAATATTCAGCTATAGCAAAAATAGAAAGTGGACCCGAAATAACTGTTTTTAAGGTTATATGTAATGATAAAAAAGGTCTACCTGTTTCACGAAAAATGGTTCAGGAAGAAATCCAAAATTTTCTAACACAAAGGTAGCGGCTAAGGTGTAGTGCCTTTTGAAGCAGAATCCTTACACTCCAGTGCGGGATATGGTGGCTAGAGCAGGTACATCAAAATCTACTGTACAAAGAATAAAAGAGAAAAGTAAGCTAGAGGCATATAGAGTTCAAAAAGTACCAGGCCGTTCTGATGAAAAGCAGTTCATGGCTCAGATGCGAGCCCGAAAATTTTATAAAAGGTACCTGACTAAAATTGATTGTAATGGACGACAAAACTTACGCTAAAGCACATTTTAAGCAGCTACCTGGGCACAAATATTATACATCACCGAAAAAGGGGCATGTGTCTAGTAGATTCAAAGAAAAAAGATTTCGAAATCTCCGAAGCAATATATTGTTTGGCAGGCCATATGCACCTGTGGTCTCAGAAGCAGCTTCTTTTCTACGCAAGTTTATATAGGCGAGTGTCTCGAAAAACGTCTTCTAGCATTTATTCATGCATATAAGGGTACCGCGATGTACTGGCCTGATTAAGCAACCTCTCATTTCTCAATAGCTAGTAAGGAATGGTATCAAAGTAAAAAGATCAATTTTATACCAAAAATAGCGAATCCGATTTATGTAGAGCTAAGCCAAAGCATTAAAAAAGATTTGCAAGAACATCAGGGACAAACAAATTTACTTTTTGCTATGGGTTACGGCTTATGCCGGTATACCAGCAAGTCTGATTTTTAAAAAATAAAAGCACAAGTCTTCCAAAATTGAACCAATCGAAAACGATTCGAATAATTGCAGTTGCAGTCTCGTAGTGAACCTAGGCAGGAAATTATTTTAAGGAATAAAAGTCGCGAAATAATCCTTTCAATAATATATGGCATTTTATTTAGTTTAAGCCTCACGCCTTGTATGAAATGATTCACTTAGAGCTCTTTTTCAGTTTAGATATTGAGTCATGCGTGAATCATGCCAAATTATCATATTATTTTTGTTCAGTATTGTTTGAAATTTCATCATGAATAGATATACGTCAGAGTAAAGCGTTCAAATTGGGAAAATTTACTTAATTCATTAAAATTACAACTTCATATTCACCCCAAATTCACATGATTTCTTGCAATTATGAAATCAATTTGCTTCCTAGATCATGTAATATCACACCTCTAGACCTTTTCTTTTGGGACTACGTAAATATCAAAGTTTACATTGATAAACCGGCTACATTTGAGGGTATGGAAGCCAACATTGCCCGAGTGATTCGCCAAATACCACTCAAAATGCTCAAAAGCGTCATCGAATATTGGAAATTCAGAATGAACCACGCTAGCCGCAGTTACTGGCAACATTTGAAAGGAATTATCTTTAAAAAATAAATGCAAGGAATGATTTTTTTGTATTATAACTCAATTTAAGCAAATTATATAAAAATTTCCAACTTAACACGAAAATGTGTATTGGAACCAGCTATACTTTTGTTGAATTTTTCAACATAACAAATTACACTGTTGCACCAGTTGACATTGGTGCCAATAAAATATTTTGTATATCCCGTTGTTTTTATGGGCTCTTTACTATTATGGCTACACACAAATAAAACCAAATACCAGTACACACAAGCAAATGTACTGGTTTTTCATTTGTAGCTAACAAGGATAAATGCATCATAAATTTTCTGCTTTTATTTGGTAAATCCTTTTTTTATTGACTAGTACAATTTCAGACTAAAAATGTTTGCAAATTTAATTTTTAAGTTTCTTTATATCGTTTCTGAATACCAATTTTGGTCACTAGTCATCAATCTAGATATGCGACTTAAGTTTTAAATTGAATGCGCACATTGATGCATGAAATGAGTCATAAAGAACCATTTTTGAGCTATACAAAACTCAAGTGTTGAAATTACCGCCACGAAAATGTTGCTCTCTACAGTCAAAGTTCATATGAGCAGAAACTTTACTTGCACTAATAAATTTCATAAGGCTATACCTATTTTCTAATAGAAGTATCGATATATAATTGAGCAACGATGCAACATCTGCTTACGCAACCCCCGCTGGTTTAATGTCAACGCTCCACATTTCATCAGAGCCTTTGGCACGTGTATCCCTTTTTTTTCCACTGAAAGCCTGACACTTTGTTACGCAAATTTGTGTTGCCTTACATTGCAATCAAACTGTTGCTGTTGCTGTTGCTGCCTTGTTGCTATTATTGCGTTTCATTTACAATTTTCTTATCATTTTAGATTTTTAAAGCCTTGGTTTATGTGCCAATTGTTATTGTGGTATATCCTGTCAAATTCCTATACAAAAAAAACCAAGCAAGAGCGTCGTTAACTTTTACTTTCTGCCGTCCTTGGAGGCTTAAGCTACAGCTGCACGCTGATTTTAAAACATCGGGTCATCAGCAATTTTTGGTAATAAAGTGTTTTTTCTTTAACAGACATTTTTATGTTAGCTACCACCACCATAAATAAACAACAGCAACAATGATGCCAACAAAGTGAAAATTATTGTTGTCGTTAGATTTATCGGATATACATTGGCATTAGGAGTGAATGTGAAGGGAGGGCTGGAGTAGCTTGAAAAGGAGTCATGTTGTTGATTTTATATTCAATTGTGATTGAATCATAAAACAAAATTGAATTAGACATTTTTGTTGTTGCTGTTACTTTTGGTTTAAACGCTTAGCACCCGCTGTTTCTTTATTGCTGTTAGTATGTCGAGATAAAAAATTTAGATTTGCAATAATTTTTTTAAATTCATAAATAAAATGCTTAAGCAGTATATAGCACTTATATTTCAAGTTCACTTTTATGTGCATAAATTCATGTTAAATTTGCATTGTAATTTTTCATAAAAATAGAAAAATTATTTTCATTAAAATTATTATTATAACTACGCAACTATACAGCACGTTATCTATTTTAGCATCCTAAGTGTTTCATTTGTAGTTCTCAACTGCGTCGCATTAATTGCGAAAACTTGAAATCAAAATCTTAAAAGTTTTCCATCTCCCTTGCAGCATTTAAGTAAATCTATGCAGCAACAGGATGCTAAAGTATCCTTTTCTATGAAGTTTGCTCAAAAGTCATTTCAAAAGTGGATCAACACTTCAAGCTCACTTTTACGACGAAGCTTTCAATGCATACGCTGCTCCACAGCATTTCCACTTCTGTTACTTATTCAACATAACGATGCTTGCAACACTTGCAACTTTTGCCTAATTCAAGTGCGTTGCACCTGCTGGGACGATGACTATGAAGACGAAATTTTCATCGGCTTTCAACTAAAGCTGCAGGTTTTTCTTTTTTTTTTTTATAAAAGAATCAAAAATTCTTCATTTACAATAATAAAAGTTACAAATAATACTACAGTTAGAGATGAGTATTCATTAAAAAATATATTTTTTGGTATTGTTTCAGTTGATGAGTGTTTTTCGATAGTCGGATGTAAATTTTAATAAAGTTTTATGTATTGGTAGAGTGATGGCGATTTCAGTACAATCGTCAAGCTTAGTGCTTATTGATTTGTTGGTCTGTATGCAACATTTTTTTTTTCAAGTTCCTATAATCTTTAATATTTTGATTGACTCAGGTACTTATACAAGAAAAAGTTACCAAACGCTTGACTGAGAAAGTTATTAGAGATAATTGAATCAAATTTCCTACAGAAACAATACAATTTTAAGAAAAGCTATGGGCAAATGTCACCTAAAAGGCGTGGCAACTCACATACATGCAAAAATTTAAAAACACAATATTGAGGTAATCCAATCAAATTTCATTCATATACAACGATTTATACTCGTTCTCCAAAAAAGGCATCTCCCACACAAACACAAAAACTTCAAGACGGTATGTGGTAGGAGTTGTTTTAGGTAATACAACGAAATTTCTTATAAATGCATGGAGTGTTTCGTACAAGCTCTGAACAAAAATTCAAAGAATTCCGACAATGAGGCGTGGCATTCCCGATATAAACGAAGATTTAAAAAAGCTATGCTATCAGAATTATTTAAAGTAATGGAGCCAATTTGCATACAAGAACAAAAACAAAGCAACAAAAATCGGCTAAAGCTAGTTATACTAGTTTCATCCCTTAATAACTGGAATCATCAGTGACTTTTAAAACGATAAGTAAAACGTTTCAAGCCTGATAAATTTTCGTTTTTTACATAAGTTAATTGAAAATGGAGTCATAAAATGAAACAAAGCAAAGCCTTCACTTCTGAACAAATCTATGAAAATAATAAAACTTAAAGGCTTAGAACTTTCCTCTCATCGGCTTAAGGGTCACTGATGATTCCAGTAAGCAATGGATGAAACTGGCATGACTAGCTTTAGCTGTTTTTGGTTGTTTTGTCTTGTAATCCTTCGCAGTCACGACACGAGTATATCATATTTTATAGGAGTTCCTTCCTTTTGATTAAGATTGGCGATTTTGTACTAAGCTCTTTTAGGACGCATTCAATTTTTTTGTTTAAAAATTTTAGAAGTGTAAAAATTCAGACTTTCACAAGACACTCATACGATGTAACATAAAAAAATTTTAAGCTGTAATTCCCAATATTTGATTCAAACAAAAGCACACTTGTACATCTCTAGCATAGGCTGTGTAACAACTTCCACCACAATGCCTTGCAGTTAAAGTAACAGCAGCAACAACAAAAACAAAAAAACCCCGTTGATTGTTGCCAAAAGGCACTAAAAATGTTATTCCAGTCCAATTAAACTTGCTGCAGCAGCATAACAGCAAAGCTGCATAGATTGTGTAGTCTACATAGAAAAAAGGATTCAAGCGATGTTGCTTTTACAATATAAGTGTATGTATGTGTGTGTGTGCTTGTATTTTGCCCTAGTTGGTGCATGTATTTGTGTGTTGCATGTCTGTCTTCATGCTTGTGCAAGCAATTACACACAAAATTCAAATTGCAGATTGTCAGTCAATTTAGCAAATCTAGCAGTAACTGCAACGGCAGTTGCAGCAACCAACAACCCACAAATGTTGCATACTAAAACTTCCTTTTGTACGCACAAGTTGTCTAGGAAACTGAAATGGAAAAACTTATTATTTTTACCCACCCTCTAAGTTTTTTTTTTGTTGTGGTTAACAGTTTTCCCTATAAAAGATGCTTTAAGGGCTTAAGGGCTTTTCGAAAGTTTCTAATTACGCGGCAGCGTACTTTGCATGGAAGAAGTCTAGGATTGCATTTATTACCATTGTTTTATCGCATTAAGAACTTCGCAATGGTTGTGTTAATTGATATTTCATAAATGTTTATTTGTGTGCGTGCGTGTTTGCGCATTGGAGTTGTACAGAAAATTGTGTTTCTTATAAAAAATGTGATAATTCAGTTTTTGGAGGATATCGTCTGTAAAATTGTAGGCTAACATATGATATAGTTCCACTTGTAATATTTCTGTTGTCACTTTTTTCTCCTAAACTATCAGTAAATAAAAGGTGAAATTTTGAACAAAACTATTTTTACCACTCAAAAAACTTTCCCCAAAAATTTTCTAAATCATTAAAACCATGCATTCAAACCACTAGAAATATTTGTTGATCTTTTATTAAATTTTATTTCTCAATATTCTACAAAAATTTTACTTGACCTTTTCCGATGTGAACGCCTTCCTGAGTTGCCAGTTTAAAATGTGCAGAAATGACAGACGGCGCCTTAAACTAATTGCTTCAACGAAAACTTTAAGCACAATTAGGGCTTTTTATATCCAAACCTTATAAATAATGAGGATTTTGAGCTTGGCGAAGGTCAGCATTTTTACCCACCACAGTTCAGAGTTTTTTTAAAAGGATATTTTTCATAAAAGTTCTAAAATGGTAGTCCATCGCAAAATGGCAATGAAAGACTTGTAGAAGACAATTATTTTAAAATTTATTGGCTTAGAGCTTTTTCTTTTTGGAAAACTTCTTCTTGTTTTATTAAAATTTTTGCTTGGTTTCCCTACAAATCTATGCAAAAATCAAATCATATATGGATAGAGTTTCTCATTCATCGGCTCAAAGGTTACTGATGATTCCATAGAGCAATGAATGATACCGCTATAGCCTTTTTTTCTTTTATTTTTGTTTCATAATATTTTTCTTTTATCTTGAACTGTAAGGCCTTCAAAAAAGCAACAAAAATGAATTATTAGTTATGGAAAAACAAAAAAAAAACATTAAGAAAAACCACAGTTTTCACAAAAAAAAAGCAAAAAACTCTTATCAAAACTAAAAGTCATGTTTAAATTACAACAAAACTTATTACAATAATAATAAAAACGCTTCAGGAGGGACAACATGCAAGCAGACACAAGTAGCTGGAAAAAAATTAAAAGAAGCAGCGTAAACATGCAACGCTTCATGCAACATTCAATGCCTCTTTTGGAGCAACAACACCAGCAGCGTTCAAATGTGCAAATATGAAGAGCACTTCACGCAAGGCGAAGTGCAGCTCCATAGCAGTTAAGCAAAAAAATTGTGATGAGTTCAAGCAAGTGAAGGAGGCGCCAAGTGTAGCCTAAGATGCGCATTAATAAGAAACTATTAAGAGTGTTATGCTTGGCCTAAACAACAACCCTACTAGCCCTACATTGTATTAAGGGCAAAAATGATTTTTCCGGTTCCGGAATTTTTAAGTTTTCAGTTGTACGGTAGCTACTAAGCCACAGCAATTTGAAGCATTAGCTTACAAAGGAAGGGTTTTTTTTTCAATATTTTTTTGTTAAAAGCTTGCCTGAGCGCTTCCTACTCTTTGTACAAATCTTGGTTGCATTACAAAATGTAACTTAGCATACAGTTTGAGAATTTATGCTTGTATAGTATGAGTGCTGACACGCCCTTAAGTCAAAGTGGGTACACATTTTGTTTAGTGCTAGTTGAAACCATTTCTGAGCCGATTTTATACATTAATAATACCTTGTGCTTTAATATATGATTTAGTTAGTGCGCCGAATTTTATGCAATTCTTTTGCTTCGTACTCTCGTTATTTCTACAGACCATCAAGCTTTTTATATAGACTCAGGAGGTGATGGTGATAAAGAATATACTACATAATTTCCCATGCCTGTAACGCCACCACACCTATGCGTTACAAATGGAATGGCAAAATGAATATACCCTGCGCTTAGGGTAGAAAAAAACCAGCATGCTAGCTATCACAGCTGTTAGATGTGCAAAAGTGTAAATTGCAAGGATAATAACAACATGCTTGTTTATATTGCATACTTTTAGGTGCATGTGGTAAAATTTCGTGTAAGTGTGGTGTATTGTCATAGTAAACGACGTGCAAGAAATTAAACTTTTACGTATAAAGGCATGCTAAGCATTCTACTTTTAATTTTAAATTCTTAAGGAACTCAGCGACATCGAATGATAGCATTTTTTATAAGCAGCTTAGTTAGATTAAGATAGGAGTGAACACTTCGGTGAAGTGAGCGAGGAAATTTTTTTTTCAACAATGTGAACAAAAAGCACTATTACTGTTAAAATCTTCAAGCTCAAAATGGCCAAGGTGCCTAAGTTTCTTTAGCAGCTTAAAATTAAGTTCCTATTGATATATGAAAAAATATTTTTTCATATATTTTACTAGGAAATATAAAATTTATATCGCTCTTGAGTGACGTAGGCGTAGCGGTCGGTTAAGACTCAACAAGTTTGAATAAAAAGTTGAGTACTTTAAAATCGTTACAAGCTCGCAATTTTTGAAACGAACCGTTTGAAGTGGCAGATTAGAATTCTGTTCAATATATCTGCGGAGTAGTACTAAACCACTACAATACTGCTACTATAGCGAAGATCGGTTTGAACACGGCAAGTTGGAAGACGTGCCAATATCTATTGATGCCAATTCGCTAACAGCTTGCAAATATGGCGAAAAAAATTTATACTAAAAAAATTTTGACTGAAAAATCGGAATCCTGGCCAAAGAACATGCAAAGTGATGTGATATTGTTACCAGATTGTAAATATGACAAAGACTGGCAAGTTTTTATGTTGAAATGTTTTTGCACAGCTCAGCTTACTAGAAACTTGGTAGCAAAATTAATTTTGAAATCTAAGAACCGTGTATTTGGGATTGCAATGCCGCTTCAAATGAAACTGATGATAAAAAAACTCTCGCACATCGGAGAATAACTTTTAATAAGCTCACAAGTCTCATTGTAATAAGCTATTGATAACAAAAAAAGAAACTCCATGGCGCCATTAAACGTGAGAAGTCAACAATTAAGAATTTTGGAAGCTATACCGACAGTTCTCCTCCGCTAGAAGTGACCTTTGTTTTGCTCTTTCAACAATCTTCATTTTAAAACTCACATAACGCTTCTGAATTGGATTTTTGACAGATCACAATTTTTGGCTATTGAAACGTGTTTGAACAGCTGACACATCGACCTGTCAGCAAGATGCATAAAAAAATGTAGGTATTATTACACTATCAAAAAAGCACCTTTCAAATCGACAAGTTTAGAGTTAACTTATCGTTATACCATGTTTACCTAGAAACTTTTCAAGAGCACGCGCTTGAAAAAGGGTTTAATTAACTGAGTTATTCAATTCTTTTGTTAAAAGTTTGTTCTACGATACTGTATAAATGCATACAGCCATCTATACTTCAATTAAAATTTTTACCTGCTACCAGGATATCCTTACAAAATTACACTACTAATGAGTTTCCTTGATTAACTTTATACGGATGCGCTGCAGTTGTGTTGGCGTTGCTGCTTGCATGCGAGTAATTGCAGATTGCAAGCGACCCATCTTCTTGCTGCCCTTGAACTTACCTCGACATGAGACTAAATGAGCGCGCAAGCTTAATGTTTCCTTAATAAGCGAACTTTTTACAAGTTCATCCTTCAGCGCTCGCTTGCATCTCGTGCAAACTCGCTATATTAGCTGCATATCAACCCACTCTACCTTCTTACACGCTGCAATGGAAATTTTCTTGTTGCTCCATTCGTGTTTGCATTACGTTTTGTCATATTTCTTTTCGTTGTTCCTTTTTTTCTCATTTCTTATTTCTTTCAAAGAAACAACGTAAGGTAACATAGCGTTACTCAAGTGCAACAAACGTAAAACGTAATTTAACTCGAAGTTTGCACTACATTTCGTCGTTATAAATTTTTCACTTTATTTTCGAGTGCTCGTTGCTGCGTTGAGGGTTCTGAAATACCATGAAATCCAGTTATTGCGCTTGGCAACAATATAATTGAAATCATTTGCTGTTTGTTTTTTCATCTGCTGCCGCTGCTGCTGTTGTTTGTTATTTGTGTTGTTATTGCCCGTGTTGTTTGTTTTAGCGCACAAATGATGATTAATTGCTGCAAATGAACGCGCGCACCCGTATACTTGAATCTTACAAGGTTGCATTCAACCGCACCAATCTAAGGAATCAGAGCAGAAGCAAAACATTTTTTAGCTAAAAAAAATCAAAGAAAATAAAACGTGTGACAATAAACCAAAGGAATGCAACGAGAAAAAAAAATGCAAAGCAATAACTTTTACAACAACAACGATGGTGACAACAATGACTCAGTCAAAATCAGACCCCGAAGTACAAATAGTCATGCCGTGACACTTTCTAGCAGTGCAACACAAATAGAAAAGTGTTTGGGATCCTAAAAATATACTAGTTTTTTTTTGCAAGGACAATTGTCTTATCTCACAAGAAATATCGCAGAAAATATTGTGCTGAATGGAAATGAAAATTCCTTAAAAAACAAAAAAAAAACCGTTAAAAATTTCTGAAACGTAATTGAAACTTTTTGAATTTGATGAGAAAGATTTCTGAAAGGTTTACGAAACGATACGTGCCAAGTGGGTAGTTTATTATATATATTTTGAATGCACATTATGGAAACGGGGTCAAAAGAGTTTCGTAATACTGCAAGTGGAAGTGCTCTTTTCCGTAGTTCTCTATCTTTTATAAGATAATAATGTTGAAGGGTTGCTGAAGCTTTCATAAGCTGCGCATCTGAAAAAGTATCTTGCTTTGCTAGTAGATCTGCCATTTTATTTCCTATAATTTTGCAATGCCCATGAACGTACTGAAGGAATGCTGTGTTCTCGACACTTAGTGAAGACAAAGCATTTTGTTCTTGATTTGAGCTCTAAGGTGCATCTTTTAATGTGCATCCAAATGTCAATCAAAATTGAATTTCTTGAATCATACGTTAAAAATGCTAGAAATGCTACAAAATTATGTTCTTATCAGAAATTGCATATCAGAGGAACATATAGTGATACTCTCTGTACCTAATGCTTGATGCCTGAGGGTTTTTTGAAAATGTTACGCAAACACTGCTCCTAAAATAAATAATTTTACGCATTACGTGGACACACATACAAACAGCAATAACAAATAACAGAGATAACAAGTGCTGCAGTAGCAGTAGCAGCAAGTAGCAATTGCAACAGCATGAAGAACAATTGCAACATACAACAATATGCAGCAACAACTATATTTTACACGATACAACAACGCGACATGAAACGGAAATGAAAATGTTAAAAAATATTTGTGCAAATATATATGCAGCTACGCACACTAACACACTGTTACACTTTCATTTACAACTGACATCAAAATGTTTCTTTTTAGCACATTTCACGTTGAGTCACGAAATAAAATTGAAAAATTTTGCAATGAAAAATAAAATGTAATTTTTCTTTTCTTTTACAAATGAATAAGCAAAAAAAATCATAGGGTAAATGCTGTAGAGAGTACGCATAACTACGAATATTGTCAAATTAAATTTGAATTCTGCACGATGAGCAGAAATAGTGACCAAGTCGAATAATGTTGAATATCTTCCAAAACTATTTAAAAATATTCAAACAGTGAAGAAGTCGAAAAACTCGAAAAATTGTCATATAGTATGTAGATCAAAATATGTTGAAAAGTCGGAAAAAATCGAAAAGTCTTAAAAGTCACCGTTGTGTTTTCAGCCAGTTCATTGCTGTATTGACTTTTTTTCATTCCAATCAGTAATAATATTCACGCCTTAATAATCACAATAGGTATTTAAATACTCTTTGCCATTTTGCCCTATTGTCATTTTACAGTCACTACTTTTTTTATAATGCGACGCCACGCGACGCGACGCCTTTTCAACAACTTTGAATGTAAGAGCACATTAGTTACATTTTCATTCCCACAGGATGCAGCGGCATTTTATTGTTAATTTTGCACTAAAGAAATTTTTGTTGTTGCATTTTCTACTTATTATTTTGGTTTTATATTACTACAATTTTTATTTGTTTGCCAAGAATTCGTAAGAGAAATTGCAAATTTATTTAAAAAAAAACATAGGGGGGTATGGAATTGAACGCAAGAAAATTGTCATGAAAAAGTAAACAATTCAAAGCAACGGGTGTGCAAGCATCTTCTGCACAAAAGCATGCTGCAAATGAAAGAAGCAAAGTGGCTATATTTTAGATGCTGACAAGTATTTGCTGTGGTTGGTTATTCGTTTGAAAAATATTTGCTGCAATAATTTTGCAGTGTCATTTTGTAAAGAAATTTTTGTGACAAATTTTTGTATGAAATTGCATATTAAGTGCAAATATTAATTTAATGTTTGGAACACTATTACTTTATTTGCAAAGGCTGCTCATTTTTAAAATTCCACAATAACAGAAAATTGTTTGGTATCCGCTTCTGTAAAATGTTTAATTTTTTATTTTTTTTTTATTTTGTGCAATATTTTTTACCAAATTAAAACATGTTTGGTGGTGTATTGCAAAATAAATTTAGAATGAGTACTAGCTGTTAGATGCACTGTTCTAGCCCCGAAAACTAGAATTTATAGAAGCTTGAGCTGTATGACACTGGCATGAACTGCATGATTGCATTGACATTTTTAAGTTCTTGAGGTAACTTTCATCACTTGCCTAATGTAATCATTAGAGACCAGATGAAATGGGTTACCAACACAACAGCAAAAAGAATTTTGGTTTTGGTTTTGCTTTTCTCAACTTTTTGCATCGGTTTAAAACAAATAAATCCAACAAATCAAAAATATTGCAAAGAAATTCTCACTTATTGGCTGAAAGGTCACTGATGATTTCATTTAGCAACGGATGAAACTAGTTTGCATAGCTTTAGCTGTTTTTTATTGATTAAGTGCTTTCTGTATTTAAACTTTTTTGCTGTTATCACACATTGTACTCAACAGTGAGCCCAGTAAAATAATTGCAAAATTATTTTCATACAATACTTAAAAAACTATCGCTCAATGATATCCAACATAAAACTTCTAAGTGTATTTCTGTATATAGTAGTATGTATATTTGTCTCAAAAAAAACATAAATTATAAAAGAGAAAATGATTTTGAAAGTTTTTCATTGATAAAGTCGAAAAGTTTGTCGCCCACATTACTGCTGCACACTAAATTGCTTGCATACTTTCAGGTATGAAAAATGCATACATTTTCATATACGATAACCTTTTAATGTGATTTGCACACCAGCTCACTTATTTGCTATTCACACCAATTCTGTAAACTTTATATGTACACCCACATTTGATTCGATTGAGCACCCAAAAGTGCACAAAGTGTTCATGCCTTAAAGTAGACTATGCTCATTTGGAAAATATCTAGAGTGTACATAAACACAATGAAATTTAATTAAAACGACATCTTTAACGTACTACGCAATACCTACCAATAGCATTAGCTACGTACCTATGCTTTCTTATTCATGCTACTCTGCACTGACTCTATTGTCCATCTTATATGTATATGTCTGCATCCCTGTTCCAATATATTTCTTCTTTGGCTCCCAGTCAACACTTGGAAGGTTATTGAATCTTGTATCTTTTAGGCAATGAGTTTTTAAGCCTTCTGGTAGAGTTAAATTTAAATTAAAATGTACCCTTTGCACATTTACTCATATGTCATTTCTTAAATATTATATATATCAATGTATTATGGTCTGATAATACTTTTCGACGATATTTTATTACACTATGAAAAGTAACCATTTAGAATTCTTCCATATGATTCATTCGCGTATCGTTTTAGGGAGTCGTTACCAAAGGACAGTTCTTCCGAAATATGATTTTTTTGTTACTTACAATGTTTGCTGGGTTGCTTTAAATTTATGCTTTCTTGCATATACACATACAAAACGCCTGAATATGAACCTCAGAAATGAGCATTCAAAGCGGTATCTACCTAGCTACCTATGCATGTAAATGACTCCACGCTCAAGGATATCTTGAGTTATTTGAATTGTTGCTATCAAAGTTGTTGTTGTTGCTGTTGTAGCTGTGCATCCTTCTGCTGCCTTCGGTTTCTTTGTTTGTCTAAATTAGATGTAAATCGAAGCGAAAATCAATGGATTCGCTGCTTGTTTATGTTCATGGATTGTACTTGACGAACATGATAGTCAATTTTGGCGTTGCTACTAATTTGTGGTTTAAGTTGAAGTGAGAATTTGTGCACGGTAGATAATAGCGTTATAAATGCAAATTCAAAAATAATATATTGTAATTGGCTGAAGCCATATCCGAGAATATATTTTAAAAATACACATAGGCGTCCACAACTATCCAAAGACAACGACTTTCCAAGTTTTTTGTACATTAATCGAAGAGGAAAGATCTAAAATCTAAACATATCAATTAAAACTATTTATATAAAATTACTTATGTCATAGTGTGTTGTAACGCTTTGGCGCAAAATATACTAAACCGATTTTAAAAATTTCTTTTTCCAAATAACATATTTGTGATAAAAAAGCTCATTGCATACTTATTTTTTTAAGTTAAAGGTGCTGTTTCATTCATTCATTAATTAATTTAAAGCGGTAATTTCATTATGGAAAAAAACAACGACGCATGCGCGTGCAAAGACATAAAATACTCTTTTTATAAAAGTTAATATATTGAAGAGATTCATACTCAAAACTTAGTAAGCACAAACTCAAATATACATTAAAATGAACAAATTTTTACTGAAGAAAACTTTTATTACTAAGCTTACACGTTATAACTTCCAATTTTAGCGCTATGACTAAAAACGCAAAAATAGCCAAATATGAAATAGTTTTATCCTAATTGTTCCACTGTAGCAGCAAATTTAACATTTGTCTCTAACACTCAACTAGACAAACATTGCAGATGGCCAAAAGTTAATTGCATTTGATAGCAATTTGCATACGCGAAATGCAACTGAAACAATGAAAGATTAACAAGCTGCCACTAATCATCAGTCAACTTCCTTGAATCACCTTTTGTAATATGGCTAAGAAGGGTTATACCTGTGAAAGACAAGAACAATGCTGCGGCCATTTCAACTTTATGTGTCAAATGCAAATCTTCATCTTTCATTTCGCATTCAGATTCAGTTGCTGCTGCAGCTTTCATGTGAATTTCTATTCAATTTAATTTATGAAAGTTGTTGCTTTGCTTAAGCTTAACGTTTATTTTATGTGAAATATGAATAGTAAAAGAGGTTGTAAGATTCATAAGAAGGCAAAATTTCAAATATTAAAAATTAGAGCCAATTAGACAAAGCTAAGTAGTTGATAAAAAATCTTTATTGATTTTAAAAAGTAAAAAATGGGCTTAGGCAGTATGAACCGAAACACAAATCGCATAAAATCGCAGCAGAGTGTTTTTTTTTATGTAGCTTGGTGAAAAATAGCTGTTGCTTTAAAGTAAGTCGTATAACAACCATATAAACAATTAATCAAGTTAGCCTTGTCTTGAGTTGAAATTAGTATTGTTTTGTTGTTAACAAAGTGGCCAAGTGGCTGCAGCAACAGTAGTAGCAGCAACAACATTCAAAACCCATTAATTTGTTTGCATTTGTTGCAGGACTTTGAAAATACCCGCTTTCGTTTCACCGGTCTAGTCTGTCATTTTTGTTCGGACTGCTCTAATCGTACGTAGTCTCTTTTTTCATGCTTTTCTGTAAAATAATTTTTTCGTATTTTTTTGTTTTCTCTTTTATGTTTTTATTATCTCTTTTCTTTTTTGGACTTGAAAACAAATTAACTTAAGTTTAATTTTATTTACAGAAAAAGGACACTTACACGCATCAAAATGATCACAGGCACAAACACTTACGGGTTATTCTATAAGTAACCGTAATGTTTTTATGATGAGCAATTTAAAGGTCAACGATCCACGCACCCAAGCTATCGATTTAATCAAAAGTTTGCATAGCTGGAAACGATGATCTCAAATGTATCAAATGTAAGTATCGATATTGTCGAATAAAGATGTAAAGATATCAGGCCATAAACCGATAGAGATCATTGCATGCCAAATTGATAAATTAAAATACATATTTTTCCAATGTACCTCCACGAACATGACGGGTGTAAATAAATGCCAAAGTGTTCTTTATTGAATAAAATCGTAAAAAAAAACTTTTCTGTACCTACGCATTTTTAAAAACACTTACATATAGAATGACTCCCAGGCTGTCTCTGACATTTACGTTCATTGTGTTCTATTATACGTGGGACTGATACTAATTATACTACGTATTCTGGACAAACATTTTAATCGCATGTTTGTGTCATGTTTTTAGCTCATGCCAAGCGATGTTCTTACTTTTGTTCATTATTTAATGTTGCATAGTCTAAGGCGTTATTTCCACCATTTCTTTGTATTACTTCTCGTTCTATTCTTTATCAATGTTTTTGTTGTCTACTATTAAACTATTTGTATTTGCCTTGTTAAGATGATTTATTAGCTATTTTCTTTACTTGGCATTTTTTTCGTTTTCCTTCTACCGACATTGCCACTCTATTTGAAAAATTATTTATCATTTGTGACATTTTCCCTTAATGCCTGGTTGCACAATTGTCAGCAGAATAAGCAACAAATAAAATTGTTGCCATTGACAATAAATAGTCAGGAACATTTACAATAATAGAAAAAAAAAAAAAAATAAACAACAAGTTCATTAGTTAGTTGGGTCATTTATCTTTGAAGGATCGGGCTTTTCTATTTATCACATTGCTGAGGAAACAATTTTTTTGTTGACCATTTCAAAAGTTAATTCACTTCAATTGCTGCAGGCATTGTGCAAAATAAATTTAATTTGCAATGGGAAATAAATTTATTCAAGAAAAAAATTTTGCTAGCACAACTTAAACTTAAGGGAGTTCTTAAACATACTTAGTTTTGGCCAAAAAAATTGCTATTAACCATACTCGAGCAAGAATCAATTCGAACATAACATTTTAGTTTTGCCTATGCAATACACATGACTTTAGGGTTAAACAAATTTTCTAGTATGCCATAGCAATATAAATCAAATTTTGTATAAAACACACACGAAAAATTTTGTTGAAAGCAACATAAAAAGGTAAAGCATAAAATCGTCTCAAAGCTCAATTTTTTTGATTTAAGCGTTTTTTGTGCTTATGCATCCTAATTCTACTTCAATGCACTTTGCAATGCAAATTGAAAAAGCAGCATAAAACAAAAAAAAAAAAAATATATTTTGCTTGCAACAAAAGTATGTACAAAAATAAGTATACAAGCAACAAAAAATTTGCAAAGAAAAAAAATTATATACTCATACACAAAAGTATTTGATGTGAATAGTTGCTCAAAACCTTTTATACTCAAAATTGCTTTATAAAAATTTGCATTCAATAATTATTTTTTTATCAATGTTAATTCACAAAATATAAAAACAAACTTCAATTTGTGAAATATTTTATAGTACTCCTTTTATAATTGAGCCTCCATCAGAAAACATCCTAAAATACTCCTCTATGCGATAAAGAAAACTAGCTTCAAAGGTAAATACATAGATAAAAATTGTTTTTTCCTCTGTTTAACATCACTGTATTTTTTCAAACTTTTTATTGTTTCATGTGCACTCAATAATTTCGTTTTACAGTGCCTAAAGTGACGTTGGTGCATGAATATCTGAGAAATAAGTTTGAGCTAAAAGGCTTTAAAGTCTGCACATTGATGACAGCTCTGTGCCTTAAAATGAGTAAAATGTTCAAAACTGGTTCGTAGCATTTGAATGTGAAAGAATATTTCAATGAGATCTAGTTCTTCAATTAAGTTAATACTTTAAATTTATTAAAAATTTCTAACAGAAAAACTTCAATTTTGTATTGAATCTTAACAGTGATAACACTTACATAGTTTCTTTCGTAAAGTTTTATATTTACCAAACGCAACACTGTTGATTTTATACATGAAAAGTCAAATTTTTCATAAGAAATTGTTCAACAAAGTTGCACATTTTGCAAATGAAATGTGACACAAAATTTAGGATTGTGTTTTCCTTTCCATATTTTCTTTCATTTCTTCCTTTTAATTCAAGTAGTCAACTTGAAAAAATAACCATCAAAAATGAACAACTACTCTTACTAAAAAAAATTTAATTTGTGGATTATTATTATTAGTAAATAAAAAATACAAACGAAATTATTACTATAATGCTACGAATTTAAGTTTAAAAAGCATTGCATACTTTTGAGCGCTATTTTTATTTACCTATTAATAATACAAAGAATAAAAGTAAACAAGAAATAGTTGTCACAACCCAATGTTCATATGGAAGCATTATTGACATTAGGGTGGCTCTTTATTAAAGAAAAATGTTTTCTGTATAACTAGCATAGCAGAGCAAAGTTTCACTCTTAAGGATCACCTTCATTTGCATACGAACGTTAAACACTAACAACACTAATATTATAATAAAAAACTTTTGAACAACAACAAACAGTTCTATTGACTTTTATTATACATTTAATTTTATTTTATTTTCATTCTACAATGTTAATTCTATTTATTTTTGTAACTTATTTTTATTAACGTCTCATTTATGTTGCCCTCACTACATACATTGATACACAATTTCCTTTTAAATGTCGGTACAACATCCCAACGTCAACTATAGCAACCATTGCAGAAATGTACATAGCCTACATACCGGCCGACCAACCGCCCGCCCGCCACTGTTTTATTTCAGCCTTGTTGAGCTGCTAATTGCAAAAGTTTGTTATTTTTTGGGCGCCCCCGAAGATTTTTATACGGGCATACTTAGGAATTTTTTTTATGTCCTGTGATAATTTACATGGTAATATTTTGTGTTTATAGTTGTTGTTGTTATTTCTACTTCGCTAGCAGTAGTGGTGGTGAGCGCTCGTACATACTGTCAGTTGTATTTTTTTTTGTCTCTGTTTTGTTCGACTTGATTTCATTTCATATTGCGATTTTATATATCATTTTTATGAGTTTTCTTTTAGTTTGCTTTTAATTTTGGTACTTTGATGCCTGAGCTTTTGCAGTTGACCTTGACAGTTTTAAGCGAGTAGGCAGCGCTCCAAATGATAACACAAAAGACAAGAAAAAGGATTTCTTTTATTGCGTTTTGGTAGTTCTCTTAGCTATTAGTTTCTTAAGATTATCTTTAAAGGCTTCTTGAAAAAAAAAATTGGAAATTTGCTTTTTAACCTTTGCGAAATTCAACAAAAAAAAAAGAAACTTTTTAATACGAAATTGACAAAGTTAACTTTATTTTGTTTGATGTTTTTGTTTTAAAATCATTAAACTGAATTTTTGTGAATTTGCATTTTGATGTTTTTGAAAAGTTTATTTATTTAGGTAGATTCTGTAGAGAAAACAAAGTTTATTTGAGCTTTGCTAGTTAAAGCGTTTTATTTATGAGGCTTATAACTTTTTCATTAGCCTTTAATAGCAATAACTCGTAGCTCAAATAATAAATTATCTGAGGTTGTTTTTATTGGAAGGCAATAATTTTGAGAAGTTTTAAAGTTTTTAAAGAAAAGCAATTTCAGTAATTACGCATAATGGTTTTTCATTTTTACTGCAATTACCTCGTAAATACAAAACTTTTTGCAATTTTTATTTTTTTACTGAACAATTTACAAAGTTAATGTATATATTATTATCTCTTTGAAATTGGACCAATCAACCAATAACTCTGTAACAAAATGTGTTGAGTATGAGTCCCTTAGAAATGCATGGTACTCATCTACCCTGGATTTGTTTTAAGTGGTCTCAAAAACGGCTGATATTTCACTGTAAAAATGTATTCCCTCACTTTTAACTCTTACCATTTAAAATATGGAGAGTGAAAAATAAAATCATCATCTAAAAATATATAGAAAAATGTATAGTTTTGATTTAAAATTTAATCTGGAGCAGACCATTTCAAGTGCCGTACATTCGTCAGTTTATTGCAAGAGCAAACACAACTTGATGACGGATTTTCAAAGAAAATCTACTATGGTGACAAAACCCAGTTCCGATAAAAACTTAAAGAAAGTCGGTCGGGAAACCGATGCATTCTCTCAAGGTCATTATTTGGTGTGATTTTTGGGCGTTTGGTTTCTGAAAATGGCGCAGGTGATGCTGTTACTTTGCGTGGTGAACTCTATGGTACCATGATAGCTAACTTTTTATATCCCAAATTGGATGTTATAGATATATACGATATACAGTTCCAACAAGATGGTGCCACATGCCGCAAAGCCAATGACACATAAACTAGATTGCATGATAACTACTGGCGCTATATTTTTTTGCGAAACAGTAATGACAATGATACTCTTGAACATTTTTTATTTTGTGATATATCAAAAGTAAAGCCTCAGATCTCAATGAGCCAGCAACAGTTCAATAGCTAAATGACAAGAAAGTAAGCTTTATTGGTGGAATATAGCAGTGATTATGCTAGGAAGTCATCATTGATTTGGCCAAGCGGTTTGATATATACCAGAAAATGTCGTAAGAAATAATTTTTGTGGCAGTGGAAGGAAAAATAAGTGGTGTCTGTGAGCTACTTAAACACCATTTCCAATAGATAGCGTCAGCAGTAAAGCTGGCTAAAAATTTCAGTTCATATTAGTCACATGGTTAGCTTAGGCATCCCTCAAGTGAGTTTTTATCACCATCATATACTTTCGGTGCGTGAAATATTTGCGTCATATACGCAAAGTTTTGCTTTTCCATTCAATACGAAAATCTCTATGACTGAGATGCGTCAAATGTTTGTAAGAACTTATGATGAAGATTCTATAGCGATTATTTTCAAAGCTACATAAGTGGTAATTTCGACGTGCAAAATAAAGAGCGCCCCGTAATGGTGAAAAAAATTGAAGTCGCAGAATTGGAGGTGTTATTGGATGAATATCCATTTCGAACGCAACAGATTTATTGCGAGTAACACAACAAGCCATTTGCTGTCGTTTGAATGACATGGAAATGATTCAAAAGCAAGAAAATCCAGTGCCATTCGAGTTGAAGTCGAGAACGGCATTTTCTCACGTGCGAGCAACTGCTCCAATAAAAAAACAAAAGAAAGTTCTTTTTGCAATGCAAAAAAAGTGACCCGTAACATTAAGTCAAAAGTAAAAAATTTTGAAGGCGCTGTGTATATTTGTACCAACTTGGTGTGGTATATTATGAGCTATCACAGGAGCTCACTAACAGGTTAAAGCGAGTACTGTAGGCAAAATGGTCACAATACGAGCAAGGATACGATCACATGCTGCTCAAGTCATTAAAACCTACATGGAAACACTGAATTAGAACGCATCCTTCGTGTTCTCCAGAAATAATCCCTTCTGACTAACACCTATTTTAATCGATGACGCATAGTCTGATCGAGCAGCACTCCCGTTTTACAAAGTGGCCAAAAAAGTCGAGTAGTTTCTTCGACGCAGAATCCATATGCTACCAGAAATGTAGCAAAAAATTGTGATCAGCGATGGTTAGTACTTTCAAGAATAAGTGTGTAACAATTTTACTGCAATAAATTCTAAAATTTTGCATAAAAAGCGGTTACACAGAATTTGTAATTTTATGAAAATCTAAAGGAGCAAAGCATTAAGTTACAAGCTTCGATAAACCAGCTATGTGTATCAAAATTTATTGGCTGTAAAGATTGAGATCACTGAACTTCATAAAAGTGAAAACTTTATTATGGGTTAATATTTTTGAAGTTACTTTTCAAGTAGCTACATATTTTTCAACTTTACTTTACTCGTCGTATATTAATTCTTCTACAAAACCCCTTTTTTATGCCTAACGTAACCACAGCAACGTACATTAGACTGTCTATTATTTCCGAAACCTTTTTCCGAACTTATCGCGATATGTTAATAGTTTTGCTAAAAAATAAAACTTTTAACTTAATGAGTTTTTATTTTGGCACAGCACAGTGCACCACTAAGCAGCTTACGTTTGTTATTTATTTATATTTTTTACTTGAATAACAAAAGACTAAAAAACTCAGAAAAATATGGACAGTCTAATGTACATAAATGCAAAAAAAAAGAAGAAAAATTCAAACTTAAAAAATGTACTCGTACAATGAAAATAATTTATAACCGCATTCCCAATTGCTTTATGTTGTAAACATTTTTATGTTGTCAACCTTTATCTAGGTCACTTAATCCTTTTTAGAACCCAAAGTGTCAACAACATGATATTTAACTTTATTTTAAGCTGAGTGCCTCTAATTTCACCATCACTCAATGTGCTGCTTTTTACTAAGCTTAAAATCAAAATTTGCCAACCTTTGTTAATTTGGGTGACAACAATTTAGGGCGGGGAAGAACTGCAGAGACAACATGCTGGCATAAAATTGTTACTACATATTTTTTATGCTTAAATAAAAAGCGGTGCCTGTCATGTAATAATTTTAAGGAAAAAGTATTTTTTTTTTAATACTTTCCTTAGCCCAATTTGTTAAATTGTAAACGTAAAAAAAGTATCTAAAATCGTTTTAATTCTCAGAGGAATTCATTTCTTACATATTTTTCATTTACAAATTTATTGAAGCACAAAAATAGATATTCAACCTAGAAATGGGGACTTACAAAGGCATAACTGTTGGTTTGAGTACAACTCAGCTTTCCTTCATGCGTCAAATTGTAAAACTGAACAATGCTTTTTGACTTTGCTAATTCTAAAACTCTTGTCATAAATAAATGACCCTCCTATGCAACAATAAAATAAATTTTAATCTCATGACATTCGTTTAGCTTTCTTTATATGTAACAAAATTAATTCTTACTACAAAAACTGTGCTCGAATTATTCTGGGAAACAAAAATTTCATCATCCAGCAAAAATAATCTCGTTAATACCATGTCAGCTTGCACACTTTCTTGCGATCCAGGTTAATTGTAAGAATTTTTAAACATTTTAAGAGTTATTTCCTTACATTTGATAGTACAAAAATGTTAGCAGCAAATAAAAAAATAATAGATGTCATAAAAAATCTGCTCCAAAATATGTAGCAGTGTTCATGAAAAGGACCCATTCGTTTGACAATGGCTATTTCTATAAGATGTTAAACTTGCATTCAACAAACTAACTATGGAAAGTGCTTTTTGCATTCATAATCCCAGTTAAATAGCAATAACTCATCATTCTTGCATTAGTTATGCATGATATAGAGGCCTGTTGGACGTTCGTATATTGAGACTACTTATTAATGCGACAAAAGTTTAGAATGACACAGGATTTGATGGCGCCAGACTTATTTTTTTGGTGCTTTTTTATATCTCGCGCTTACCACAACAAGCCATAATCCTTGCATGTCTTGAAAGCCAACATAAATAGCGAAACACCAATTGGGAGCCAAATAATATGCGAGCTACAATTCAAAATGCTGTAAAACGAGCACAAATGTGCATCAACTCAGGAAGTGGATTTTTCCAACTGAATGTGATAAATTTTAAACCTTCTAATAAACCTTGGAATAGCTTGATGGCTTGTAGAATAATCGTTTTGCGGCGGATGGTCTTTACAGACGAAATAACCAGTTATAGTTTCGCAGAGTTTAATAAGAGTAACGTCCTCGACTTTGGGCTAATAGATAATGCCACAAACAAGCAATTATTAAGATCATCGCCATTACGATTACAATAATAATATCCATAGCCGTTACCATTTCCAGAAACATTGCCACTCACATTTCGATAACTAGTAGAGTAAAAATTACAATAACCATAACCATATCCATAATTATTGCCATAAGTATTGATATAGCCATTACAATAACAATTACCATCACAATAACTTCCATTGCCATTACCATTGCCCTTACCATTAACATTACCACTAACATTGCCATTTACACTACAATTGCCATAACCATAAATATAGTCAAACCATACCCTTAACCAAAAGCATAACTATTACCATAAAAATTACATAACCATAACCATAACCATTGCCATAACCATTGCCATAGTCATAACAGTAATCATAATCATAATCATAGCTATAACCATAACCCACAACCATAACCATAACCTTACCATTATCATTACCATTACCATGACCATTACCATTACCGTTCCATTACCATTTCCATTACCATTACCAATACCATTACCATAACCATTTACATTACACTTACAATCACAATTACAATTACAATAACATTTACAATTACAATTACAATTACGATTGCAATAACAATTACAATTAAAATTACAATTACAATTATAATTACAATTACAATTACAATTATAATTACAGTTGCATTACCATAATCATAACCAGCACCATAACCACAACTATAAACATAACCATAGCCAAAACCATAACAATAACCATATAACCATAACCCTAACTTTCGCCATAACCATGACCATAATATTTCCCACATTCATTTACCTTGCCATTACCATTTTCATTATATATATCGTTATCACCCACATGCTTAATGAACATAAACCTTTGCAAACTCATGCGCTCGATCTCTGACCATAAACTTTATATGGCAACCAACCATACTCCGATTTTAGCTAAAATTATGAATTGATGCTGCCATTAGATCGGTCGGAAATTGTGGGTAAAAAACTTGTCGAGCAAAGTTTTAGTGAAAGCTCTGAAATTATTTATGTAGAGGAATGTACAGAATATCGCCGTGAGCATAAGACAGTAGATATAAATAGACACTTAGCTTCAAAAAACATAGTCCAAAAAATTCAACCGTCGTGACTTAAATCCTAGATAAGTCTTAAATACGTATCCTTCGATTGTATCCTCTAGTCCTGAACCTTTAGTATTTGGCTTTAAAGTTTAATAACCCCAAGAAACTTTTTCAAGATTAACAAAAAACATTATAATAGAACTTTTAGGGTGAGCTGTCACATAACAATTAATGAATTTTATTATTTGGTATTCAAATAGGTACTACCATTCGGAAGTACTTTCCTCGTTGCAGCCTCGGAGCATTTTTATTTCATTTTTCTTTCATTCTTTAGTGACTAACTAAAATTGTTTTAAGCAATTTCATTTAATACTCTCATGCAATTTTTATTTGCATCATTTCTCACAATATTTTATTATTCTTACGAACTCCAGCAGCAAAAGTTTCGAATATCGTTGCTTTGTCAAAATAAAAAGAGAGTTAGTGTACCTTTTTGCATATTATTTGCTTATTCTCAAAAATTCTACTGCGCTTTTTCTATTACTTTGGCATAAAATTTCTTTAGGAACTTGGCAATGGTAGAACAAAAAACAAATAAAAAAAGAACAAAGAAAATACTCGAACCGTTTACGAAATTTACTACAATTCGTTGCATTTCTTTATGATTTTCACGCTACGGCTGATGTTGTTACTCTCCTGTTGATGTTGTTTGTGTTGTTGTTGCTGCTGCTACAACTTATCGCTGCAGCTATCGTAAGACTTTATAGCGCTTGAAAAGCATCCCTTCTGTTTGTTTTTATTATTTTTTTGGTTAAAATAGTTTTTTCTCAAATTTCTACGACAAGAATATCGTTGAAAAAAATAGCAGAAATAGCTGCCGCTATAAATTTGCATAAGTTTGGCGTTATATTTCGACTACACTATGCCCAGTGTTGCTTCTTTTTTTTGGCATATTTTGCTTTATTGCCTTGAAAAGACTTTTTTCTTTTAAACGCCTGCAAATTGTATTTGCATTTTTTGTAGTTTTTTTTTCCAACGTTCGCTTACCTTTTGGCTGCGAAAAATTGCATAAATAGTTTTACTACCGTTCGAAAGTGTCGGTTGCAAATTTCAAAACTTTTTCGCTTCATTTAATTTCTTGAATATTTTTTTGTTTTTTATTTTTATTTCCTTTTGTTTTTATGTTTTGCAATTTTTATATGCAAGATGAATGGCATAAAACTTTTATTCAGAAAATGAAAAATATGTTTGTATTTGAATTTGTTTATATTAATGAATCAAAAAAAAAAACAATTTTTCGATATGAACCTTATTTTAAAATGAGCCACGTTATTCAAAATATGCATTTCTTATATTTATAAGATACTATAGAAGTAAGTGCTATGAAAATTTTTTGTAAACTTTTCAGGATGAAAGTGATGCTACTCCCCCTTACAAATAAAACTAAGGGCCCACTTAGCACAAACTAATGTCTATAAAAATCACTTCTTTGCTCATTGGCAAGAGTTAAATCAAGCATGATTGGCTTAAAATATTAAAAAAAAATATTGTAGCTACTTTCCATTTTCACTGGAAAAGTCGAGAAGCTTTAAATAAAGCCAAAATTGACCCAATTTGCTTGTTTCTATTGGCCTCGGGACAATTTATTACGATTAAGAACATATTCGAATATATGTTTTTTTGCTCTACCCTGACAATTATGTTATATAAAGCCTCACACAATGCCATTACAAACTGTAAATATATGCAACGAAAAATTGTTAGTAGAGCATTAATTTCATTATATCGTTCATTCACTTATAGTTACGCTACTGTCGGTACTAATAAGCTACACATCAGCATTGGGTGTTCGCAAACTTGAACTGAAAAAAAAAACCAAAAAATTGCTAACAGTCAAGGACGTTTTGTGTGAGTGTCAATGTGTCTCTCAACTTGCCAACGCTTGAAAGTATGCAACTTAAATAATAGGAAGAAAACTACAACTATAACATGGCAAACAAACAGTGAAGTAAAACTGAGCATTTGATGGGCCACTGATATTACTGTTTTGATTCGCTGTTGTTGTTGGTGTTTTCAACAAGACAATGGCATTAACAGCATCATAAGCAGCAGCATCCACACCAAAGCAACATTTGGGCCAGGTCAGCATTTAAGAGCAAGCAACATATTGTTGCAACACTGCGCATGTCTGACATTGCAAATGTAAAGAAATTACTTGAAAAAAGAGCAAAATAATCTAAAGGAAATTTTCTCTTAAGTTTTGTGTGGTGAATAACAGAAGATATTATAAAGTTAAAGGTATCATTCCTTGAACTTGTTGTTGTTTGTGCTAGTCAGCATGTCGCAGGAAATTAGTGCTGCAGGTTAGTGATGGCAGTTTGGTGGATTGAGCAGCAGAGATTTAATTTGATATTATGGAAATTCATTGGCTCAAGTGTAATGGAATTTAATACATCCATACAGGTTAAAAATATGTGGTCATGCCTACATTTTATTTATAAATTTGACAACACTAATGATATGTGTCTCGATTGAAAGCTTTTACTAGCAACATTACTTTTGATAACAATTTAATGTCATTATTTGTTTGCAAATTAGGCCACAGGCCAACTTGCTTGAGCCATAATTAAAATACATTTAAAAGAAAAATTTTTTTTGACAGTAATTTATATATATATCGTTTAAAAACTGTTCATGTTTACTTAAAATTTTGCTTGAAATTGAATCTCTTAAACGGAGTGTGGGAAGCGCATACGAAAGCCACAATCAAAATTCATGAAAAGAACACCTTGTCTTTCGTCTACAGAGTCTTTTACGTATAAAGTCAATGCGCCTTAATAAAATACTCAAGGACGAAAAATAAGATCATACAATGAGATAGTGGGTATTCCAGAACTCACGCAAGAAGCAACTGTAGCTGCCTGCCCACATTATTTTTAAAATATTACTCAATGAAAACATGCTGTTCTATCATGTAGCGATGTTTAGCTAAGAACTTTTAAATTTTACAGAAATACGCATACATGATATAAATCTTATGCGCGTTTTTCAAATGTGTATTAAAACCATATATTAAAACTTATTTACTTATCACATAATATTTTCAAATAGAAAAAATCCTTTTTTGATATGTGCAAAGTAGTAATTTTGGCAGAATTTTCTTCCTCTATTCAGATTTTCTGTTTTATATAAAGGGGGGGGGGGGGGGGGCGAAACAGTCTTAAGGCAAAAACAATTAAACAAAGATAATCAGCAGAATTGAAAATAATTGCTTTTCTTTTTTAGCTCAAGGGATTGATGTGGGCTCTTACTCTTGAGTATGAAGTATTTTCTGCTCTTTACCTTATCCAAATTCTATGCTTTTCTTATGGTTTTTTTCGAGTTTTATAGAAAATACCGTTTTTCAAATTAATATTTTTATAGATGTTGTTATCTCCGGAACTAAGCACAAAAGTGACATTATAATTTTTTGTCCATATTTTAAGGTATAGTCGAAAACTTCAAGTGAATAAGAGCAGTCTGTGACCGAAATATTAAGGCCTTAAATTGAATTTTAAAATTACTTAGATGTCAAATTTTTTTTTGGTTTTTGCAGTCAGCTTTTAGAAATACAATTTATTTAGTTCAGATTTGTGACGAGAAATTGACTGCAAAGGTTTGTACTTTTAATAGGTTTAGGTTAATGGTAAACTTAAAAAGTTCAATTTTTTTACAGATTTTAAAAAAAGATCACTTCAAAGACATTGGGCTAAAATTTCATAAAGATCCGAGTTCTCAACTATATTTTTCTCTGAGCGCGCTCTCAGGCATAATAAAAAAAACCTTAGACGCGTTTCTCTCGAAATCTTTTGACGGTCTTTCTTTGTTACTACTATGCTGATGCTTATGAAATTTTTACCACATATTCGTCACATGCTTGAGAGTCGCATGAGCCAGAATCAAGTCAAAATTTTTGATATGTTCAATTTTTTAAAACCGACAAATCACTCAAAAAGGCGTAATTTTTCATATACTTTTGCTGAAAAATCCGTCATTTAGCTATTTTTGCATGAAAATTAATGTTTCTGCTTCAGACTATAGGCACTGTCATACTGAGCGTATTTTTTTTGTGGATGTTGTGTTTAAGGCGAGTCCTTGCTACAAAATTACCAGCATCAATTGTTTTTGTATGGCTACGAAGATGCCGCTATTTTTTATATAAATGTTGCTGGGCAAACTACTTCTTAGGATCAAATAGTTTATCCTAGGCCAATTTGTGTGCCTAAAAGTATGCAATTTATTTTTAATGCAAAAGCCACTGTAGATAGCGAAGCTGGTGTTGCATATATCAAAAACTGAACCCCGAAGCCGGTATTTAGCATATTGGAGGATTTTAGTATTGAGCCGCGGCCGATAGCCGTCTACTTACACTCACTTAACACTTGCCATGCATAAAATGATATTGATAAGTTTTTTTGGTAGTTATTGTCACTATCCACAGTGCTTTTGCATTAAGATTTCATTGCTTAACTTTAGGTCTAACTGTAACTAGTTTGGCTGCGCACATTTTTATATGCGCTATGCAAGGACTTTGTTTTTGTTGTTGCATCATTCAGAAACAACAATGCACACATTGCGGGCAGCTTCTTTCGTTTCATTTGATCAGTGTACTTTTATTTCTACACTCATGTTGTTCTTGTTTGAGTTTTGGAATTGGCCTCCGGTATATTTCTGGTTTTTTGCCATTGTTGAGATCAAATTTGCCTTGGAGTTTTATTATGTTGTTGTAATTATTGTTTTTATTGTAGTTGGCTCCTGCTTCCAAAATTTTGCCCATCTATGTATTAAAACAAGCATTGAAATTGTAAGTCGTTTTCACGTGTTGATGAACTATGAACAAAAACAAATAATTTTCCATTTAAATTAATTTTTTGAGTATTTTTTTTTTCTTCCAAATTTTTGAACGATTACAAACGATTTCATGAAACATTCATTACAGTTGCTTTGTGAAAAAAAATGTATTGTATTTTGTTTTTTCACTGGCTGTGTATGAAAGTAGCAAATCCTGGCACTGAGAGCTATAACCTTTTACAATAAACAAAATTCCATGAAGATAAAAAAGAAAAAAAAAAGAAAACAACAAATCCGCTATGAATATTTTGTGGAACTTCACTTTTACGAGCTAAAATATTTCGAATTTAATAGAAAGAATTGTAGAAATATTTCTTTTCAAAATAGAAAACATTTTCATTTTTTTATTATTTTTATTTTAAACAAAGAGCATTATTCCACATCTACCTAACACTTAAAACATAACCAAAAAATTGCGCGCGCCTAAAAAGGTGGAAAATAATCCACCTCATTTTATTGTGGCCCAATTTAAATGTAAAATTGTCTGTGTGTGTGTGTAAAGTAGAGCCATATGTATGTATGTATTTGTGTTTGCACGTTTGTGCGCTTAACAGTGTAACATAAGAAATATTTTTCAATTAAACTCAATTGAAAATGGATTATTGTAACTGACATGGTGCCCGGGGTAGCGTACAATTTGCGCTAAAGAACTGTAGCGGATGGAGAAACAAAGTGGCGGGGAGTAAAACGTTCACAAATCTAATGCATCTCATACATTGAATTGGGGTCATGCCCTTCATTTAAGCCAGTTTGTACACGCGCGCATATCTCGTACAATGCTTTGATGGGAAAGTTTTAGAGCTCTTGGAGGTGAAGGGGGAGTGGCTAGGATATTTAGGAATACTTTTTTTTTTACTTACAGTATGTATTTCGCAACATTTATTTGCCTTATTGATATATTTAAGCAAAGCGTAGCGGAGAAACTGAAGGTGTAATGGGTCGAGCATTTGTGCTTCAAAGTAATTTAAATGGTACTGGCGTTTTGTGTTTTGCTCTTCTTCTTTTTCTTTTTCTTTTTCTTTTTCTTTTTCTTTTTCTTTTTCTTTTTCTTTTTCTTTTTCTTTTTCTTTTTCTTTTTCTTCTTATGTAGGCGGTAGGTGGCAGGACAAAAATGTTCAATTACTGTCAATTGATGTAAATGTGAGGATTAATTGTGTAGAAAGTAAGCAAAATTGGAAAAAGAGAATTATTGCAAAATTGCCTTAAAGCATAAAGCAGATTATTTGAAAGTACAACTTATAAACAGAATTGGGGGAAATGTATTGAATTTTTAACAATTGTACGAAGATATATTCTGGATGTAAGTATTACAAATTAATTTTTTAAAGTTCAAAGGATTTTTATTTATTGAAAATCAAATCGTTACCTACAATTGACAGCGCTCTCTTTTAAAAAACCTGAATGCTATGGTTAAACTCTTTACGCCATTCAATAATGGAAGAGTTTCAAAAAAATTTTATTTCGATTTCTTACGCTCACTTTCAGTACAACCAACATAACGTTTTTTATCACCCGTAATGTTTAAACTTTTTTATTTATAAGTAGGTGTAAAAATTTTTAAATCCATGTGCGTTAAAACTTTTCACAATGTAGACAACGATGCGGTTAAGATGACGGCGTCGAAAATACTCAACCATTTAGTTTAATGTGTAAGGACAATTTTATGGTGCTTCCAAAAACAACCACCACAACAAGAAGAAGAAAATCGCTAACAACGACGTCGGTGATGCTGACGCACTGTTGATGATGGACGAAACTTGTGATCACAAGAATATTTCCAACTCGTAAAAAACTTGTTGAGCGCACAAAGAGTTTTCTTAGAAGTTTTTTCTTTTGAGAATTTGTCAAAATTACGCCACCAAATCAATGTTCAGAGAGCAACCATTTATAAAGTAAAAACGACATTGAGTTACATAAAACTTTAATAATTTGTAACTACAATATCAAGAAATTTTATTAATTTGACATACTGTTCTATGCAAGTAGAAATTTTGGAAGAGAAATCTTGTTTAGTATTTTGAACACTTAGAAAATTTTAGAATCAAAGAGAAGAAATCAAAATTCTCATCAAATTATTGCCTACTTTTTGGCATGCAATATTTGATAGTTAATTTTTACCCTTCGCATATAAATTGTACACAATCAATTCTTACATAAAGGAAGTGATGATACACAAAAAAATCAAAACTGCAACCGTAATTTCAGAAGTCAGCAGTTGTCCTATTGAAACTAAGGAATTCAATTCAATTTAATTCAATCTACTTTCAGGTTGTTGATGATGTTTGATTTGTGGAGCATTATGGTATTCCAGTGAATGCCAGAGATTCATAGCTATGCTTTGTTATGTTCATGAGTTGTCATTAACATGGTAATAATCTCTGCATGATGAGTGCCACCATATAACACACAATACAAATACAAGACATATATAGTACAATACATACATGCAATAATACAAAGAAAGCAATAAATAAATAAGCGTTCAGTAACTGTGTTGGTGATGGTGGCTGCTCACAAATTGCTGATCATTAATTGTGGTCATTTTCACTGTTGTTATGTCCTCAATATTCTGTGATTGTAATCTAGCGATTGCTCAACCAGTTGTATAATGCTGCTTATGATGGCAGATTGAAGCAAATGGTGGAATGTGCAAGAATATGTCAAATGATTTTTGACTTTTCTTATGTCCAATAAGCAAGTGAATTGGCTGAAATGCTGCACTCAAGAAATTCTGCGGACATCAGGTTCAATGCTGGACTGACCATTGCTAATTATTTCAGAATGATTTTGTTTAGTGAACATAAATGTTTTCCACATGCCATATGCCAACTTGTTCTATAGATTTGGCAATAACTATAATTCCTAAAAATTTATCAATGTCAATTTCTTAGATTAAACAGAGGCCCACATATTGACAACAAGAACCCTTATTCAACTATTTTCAGCAATTGGTAAAGAAAGTTTAGTAATCTATTTGTTCAGTCGTTATAAATGAATTGTATTTGTTTTTGGATTGAAAATATTCGTTATTTTAAATATCTAAAATAATTGTTATTTTGGACTTCTATTTGGACTTCTACACAGTTTTTTAAACTTAATTTATTACAAGTTTTGTTTTCTATTCTTTTAGATTTTAATTAAGCGACATTTTGTGATTTCATGGTCAGATTTTTTGGTGTATTTTTGTTATCTTTTGACGTTTGTCGAAGCATTTCGAAACGTTTTAGCTTCCTTTGACTTTTTTGCAAACAGTAGAAGCTTTGCAATGTTTTCCAATAGCTTTCAAAAAACAAGTTCAAAGAAAAATGGCGATGAAAATAAGTATCGAAAAACGTGAAAAAATGTTGAAATCTATCGATAAAGCCACACAAAATATTGATTGATTGACCTATAAAAAAGTCGTTAAGATTCGAAACTTTAGGAAAAAATTAAGACGAGACTTATGGAAATCATAAAAAAAAAATAAAAAAATTAATTCATATTAGAACTTATCAAAAAGCATCGTATTAATCGTCGAAAAGTCGTAATGTATGGAAAAAATTTATATATATAGAATAGTATTGGAAAACATCGAAAAGTGTCAAAAACAAAAAAGATGGAAATGCCGAAAAGTACCGCACGGTATCTTAAGGCTTTGCATAAGCCGAAGCTTGCTGAATAAGTGCCAAAAAATTCATTTGCAAGTTTCATAGATCGATACAAAATTAAAAAAAGAAAAACAAAATTAATATGCCCAAAAAACACACCCTCCCCCCACCACGGTAATAATATAAAAATGATGGATATATTTGATCCCAAAACATAAAAATCTGTTATTATGGTTGTTTTGGGCTAAAATAACAATTATTTTTGAATTTAAAATTAAAAATCATGAAAAAACTCATCTATGCTTGTGATCGAAATAAATATAACCAGGAAATAAAATCATTAAAAAAACTTAGTTACCTACACTTACACCTCGTAATTCAATTTTTATTTTTTTACTTTATTGTGATTTAATTTAATTAATGAAAGTAATTGCGCTGACTTACGGTCCCTGTTTATTTTCAACTTTACAGTGTACAAATATAGCCAATTCAATTATTTCCACATGAAAGCTGCTCAGCTATTTTCTTGCAGATTCGACGATTCGACGATTGGTAACAGTCGGCAGTGTACCATACTATGGTGTTCTTTCTATGCTATGTAGCAATCCATGCTTTTTTTTAGTTGCACTTTATTGCCATAGTGTCCTTGTTGCGAAAATGTTTTTTGGTAGAAGATTGAAAGGCCTTACTATGTAGTCGATGCCAGTTCCTCATACAGTCAAGACTTATTCTGATAAAAAGCAAGTGACTTCGTACTGTAACTTAATATGAAGTAATGATGAACTTTAAAGATGATCCACAGCCTAGCGGCTGTGTGTGTATCTCTTCCTCCTTTTCGTTGAAGAGAGATTTCCTTTATTATTTTACACTGCTGCGTTGAACGCAAAATGCTATCATTAGATACACCCATCAGCATCACAGCTGTAGAATTTTCATGCAGTAGACTCAGTGGCTTCCAAGGAGAACAGATACCGAACTGAACGCAAATTTCGCAAATATCCATTGAAAAATGAATAATTTCTATATTTATTTGGTTTTTAATTTGAAATACAAAGACCAAACTTTGAAAAATAAAAATTTAACTTTTATAATTGTAAAGCTGAAAAAAAAAGAAAATATTAAAAATATATTCCCCTTCACCACTGTACGTGAGCTTATTTTTTATCTATTTATCATATTCATCAATTTGAACATTACAAATTTAAAATTTGTCACAATATATAAATAAAAAATAAATTTACATAATACAAACAATTTAATTTATATGCATGTTTATTCATGAAACATTAATTTAGTAAACTTTTTAAACTGTAATGAATTAAATCATACCATACATAAATTAAAAAAAAAATTAAATGGCAAAGTATCACACGTGTCAAAAGTTGACAATTATTTACTGCCACCATATGAACCGCAATTAAGGCCACTTGCATATCGATTTAACAAAAAAATAAATTAATACACAATGTAAATGTTAAATGAATTGAAATATTTCTATGTCAAAATACATTAGGTGATGGAAAGTACTAGCAGAGGGAAAAATATGTCACAAAAAAGTGAAACTACATGTCAAATAATTGCAGAAAACACAAACTGTCACCACGAAATTTTTATAAAAAAATAATATTTCATTAAATTTTGAAATTCCAATCAATGCAAATTTTTGCCACCAAGTCGTTGTGCCCGAGGCGACAGCCCATTTCGCCACTGTTTGACATTGACTGGACAAATATGAAAATATTTGACTAAAGATCTTTAAAAATCAATTTTTCATACTCTGATGGAGAAGACCAAATGATTTCGATTCTATAATTTGCGTTTAAAATACTCGATCAGTAAGGACAGTTGTAAGCCAAAACTGGATTTCAATAACTCTTAACCTTCGATCCCTTTTTTTCTAACTTAAAATATTTAAAAGCATTAAAATAGCCTCCTTGAAATTTATAGTCTTAAGAACTTTAATCTAAAACCCTATCATTTGCCTTTATGAGCTACAAAAAAAAGGCAAAGAAAAATGGTGCCATTTTCATTGCTCGTTATTTTTTTTCATCCCCAATCTACTAGAGACTAATCATCAATTTCACTGTTAACAAATCGAACTCATTTATATATCATAACGTTTCAACAGCCCAGTCCTTACGCGCTTGGACAAGCGAACGAACGATCCTTTTTCCCAACCGACATAATTTTGAATGCATAATGAATTACCAAAGCTCATCTATTAGTTGCAGAGCACGAAAATTGAGCCTTTTTTTTTTTGCTTCCAATGAACACTATGATGACGAGGACGAACTAACGTTGTTACCCTTTTTTTTCATTATTATTGTTTTTTCCTCTTTTCGTTGTTGTTTTGATTTTGCTGCTGGTGCTGCCTTTGTGCACTGTTGCTCGTCAACAGCAAGAGTCCCGGCGGTCTACTAAAAAAAAAACAACATTTCCTTTATCATGGCTAAGATTTTGTAGCTTTTTCGCCCCTTAGGTTACGCCATGCTGATGTTGTTCTAATGCCACGCAGCACACAACGTAGGTATAAAGAAAAAGGATAATATTTATGCCACTTGAATTATTTGTCCGACGAGACGTCAGCGTGTGGTGTATTGTTTATGTTTTAATTTTTTTTTTGCTGTTGAAAATCCTTTTTTTTGCGCCAAAAAACTGACTCTATATTTTATACAGTTAGCTAAAAGTATGCAGCATTGCCTTGGAAAAATAAATAAATATGGCGCATAATCGGGGGTTAATGTTTCTTTTATTGTGTACTTTCTTTGCTTGCTCTGTTTATTTTGGGCCTTTTTTCCACTATGCGTATCTTAATCTAAGTCCACATAACAGCTGTCAATTAAAAAGGATCATTGCCATGATATTCATCATTGCATAAAACCATAAAAGCTCTGCTGAAATACATAGATTGAATGTGCAGAGCGGGGAGTGGGTCACGTTCAACCAACTACCATACCATGCCTGTCACTCATTCAATCTCGAAAAGGGACGACGGCCAGTGAAAAATGACTAACAAATTAATGAAGATTAACACTAACAGAGCACAAGAGGCTGTGAATTAAATTCAAGGATTTGCATTTAATTTGCTGCTGTTTGCAGGAAGTTGAGTTTAAGTTTTTTGTAAAATTTTTAATGAGTGCTAAGAATTTTTAAATGGAATACCTAAGAGTTTTGCTCAACATTTTGTAAGACTTCAGAAGATTTTCAGCTTCGCATTAAAAAGAGCTTTGCGCTATTTTAGGGGCGATTTATCTTCTGATTTCTTGTATATTAAAATTTTGGGCATTTTTTCGTAAGGAAATAACAACGAAAATTTCTTATTATTTCGTATAAGTTTTATTGCACTTAAGATTATGAAATTTTATTAGAAACATTTTCCAACACTCAAGATACCACTTAATTCTACTACAACTTTAGCCATTGATCCAATTTAACAAGAAAAAGCTACTACCACATCAAAATGAGAAATTAATTAGTACATAACAACGTAGCATTCTATAAAGTGCGGCTTTGCACACACTTAAAATCAACAAGTCCCAGCAACGTTGCAAAACTGCCATATTTTACTCATAACGCACATAAATCGGTGTGATACTGCGTGTTGCATGTGGGCCAGGTAAAGAAATAATTGGAAATTCTTGAGAAAAATATTTTTTACTCAGCTCAGCTGAAGGAAAGGCGCAAGGCAAAATAAAGTGACATAACAAATAGGGGAAGAATAAAATAAAAACGTTTGAGTGACAACTCACGTCAATTTAGTAGATTGAAGCCCAACAACTGAAACAGCGCTGTCTTAAAGAAAAAGATGGAAAAAAGATAAAACAAGAGAAAGTTTTTTATAAGAATTCTCGTTCTTTATACTTTATGTGCTCATTTGTGCAAATAAACCATCAGCCAAACGCTGCACCATCGATTGGAATGATTCACAAGTGGCTTACTGAATTCTAAGGCGGTCGTACAAGCACAAGTGATGCCGAACGTTCTGGACGCTCAAAGGAGATCACCACACCAGAAATAGTCACTAAAATTCATGATATAATGTTGGCCGATCGCTGAGTTAAAGTGCGCGAGATTGTTGTGGCCGTAGGCATCTCAGACGAACGGGTGCGAAACATTTTGCGAAATCTCGAACTCTCGACCATAAACGCGATCGTGTGACTGATTCAGAAGTGTGTTCGGCAAGGATGAACAAAGATAAGAATAATTTTTTCCGTCGATTATTAAGCGTGCACAAAACATGTATCCAGCACTACATACCAGCGACGAAGGAACAGTCGAAACAGTGCACTTCACCGACCGAACGTGCTCCGAAGAAGGCGAAGACGGTGCTATCGGCCGGGAAGTTATGGCGACAGTATTTTGGGATGATCGCGGTATAATCTACATTGATTATCTTCCACTAAAAATAAAGATCAATGGCGAATACCATGTAGCCGAATTGGACCGTTTCAACGACGATTTGAAAGACAAACGTCCCCATTTGGCGAGGAAAAAAGTGCTCTTCCATCAAGACAATGCGCGCGTTCACACATGCCCAAGCCCCATAGCAAAAATCCATGAATTGAAGTACGAATTGCTTCCTCATCCAGCAAATTCTCCAGATTTGACCCCCAGCGACTGCTTCCTTTTTCCAAATCTGAAGAGATGGCTCGGCGGAAAGAGATTCACCACCAAAGAGGAGCTCATGACCTGAACAGAGGCCTATATTAAGGACCTTCCGAAAACGTATTTTTCGGATGGGATAAAAACATTGGACGAAATGTATCGAGCTAAATGGAGGCTATGTTGAAAAATAAAGCGTTTTTTGCCGTAAAAATCATTCCTTGTTTCATTTTTCACGAAATTATCAAACGGCGCGGGTAGGTATAAAAAAATTTGTACGTACAAAGCTACACTTTTTTACCAGATGCGTACTAGATTAAAAGTGGGCAGATTTTAAAAAGTGAGCGTCGCAATTCCAATGTGATCAAAATTTAAAATCGCTATACAAACCGCTTTTGAAGTAAACATTGTCGTGTCCAATATAAAAACATTGCCAGCAAATGTAATGCTTAAAAGAATCTACCAAAAATTTGAAACTTTAACTCGCACTGTGCTGTAAATTCGATGTAGGGCATTCAGTTATTTTCGGTGCCAAAAATAACACACTTACTACTAACATTTTGTTCATTATGTTCACTGTAAAGTGACCCAAATAAAGATAGTAGTTAGAAAAATAAACTCAATATATAAGAAAAATATACATGGAAATCGTAGTCTTATCAGTTAAACATCCTGCCGCGTCCTTTATAACTTTTTTTTTCTTTTTTTTTTTGTGAAACATTTTGTGTTTTGTCTGTTGCTTTACTGCGTGCGGCCACAACATGGGTCATCTGTTCTATGCATATTTAAATTGACCAAATGATTTACGTTATGGAAAGAACTTCAAAAGACTTAAGATAACTACGTTAAGAGAAATATGTTTTATTTATAATTTTTTTTTGTTAGAAAAATCTTTTGTATATCCTTTTTTTGAACTTTTGTTTTTGTACATTTTCCCATTTATTTGGCAAAATTTGAATGCAAAAGTATGGAAGCGTCGAAAAAATTAACTCGGCCAGAAAAGTGTCAGTGCAAATAAGGTTCTTATTTAAAAAAATATTAAAGTAAATGAAAAATATCTCGATAAATTTTGATTAGTCACAGGAAAGGAAGAAAATAATCAGCCCTACAGACGCGTGTCATTTAAGACGATTGTGGCCAGTGGTTCGTTACACTACTGCAACGAAACTGCACAGCGAACTAATAAAGTCGTAAACAACCATGCAGCACTCGTACGGCTCGAAGAAAGTTTAAAGAAATTATCCTTAAATTAAGGAGACAAGCTAATAAGTCATTGCTCACATAAAAGATAAGTTCCAGCAAGTTATCGTGATGATATAAACATGAAAACTGGGACAAAAATCATGGAAAAAAATCATATTTAGCATTGAGCTTAAGCTTAATTTGATCGGCCTAGATAGCACTTTTACAGTAAGGCTGCATCACTTCGATGGGAATATAATTTTCATCAGATCAACAGTGAATGTAGAAAAGTAAAGAAAATTTATTTGATGAAAGTGCGTACTGCAGTGATGGTACCTTTTGTGCTTTTTTTCGGTACCTTTTGTACCTTTTTCGGTACCGTTTGTACTTTTTTCGGTACCTTTTGTACCTTTTTAGGTACCTTTTCGGTACCTTTTGTATCTTTTTCGGTACCTTTTGTACCTTTTTTGGTACCTTTTGTACCTTTTTTGGTAAATTTGCCGCATTTATTTGGCGAATTTTCAGCACATTTTCAGAAAATTTTCGGTACATTGGGACAATATGTAAAACTTATCTCATTTTGCTATTTTGAGATGGGAAAAGTGAAGAACTTTTTTTTTTTTGGAAATATTTTAGTAAAATTGAGTTTTCAACACAAAAATTACTTTCGGCCTCTAAAAAAACACATTTCAAGTTTCGACTCAGTACAAACCCCAAATGCCATCCCTGGTGTAGTGCCCTCAGTTGCGGAGTTGCTTGCAGAGTTTGTTGATTAAGTTCTTATCCTAGCGCGAGAACAGCTATGAACTGAATATAAATGACAGTATTCGGTACAGTTTGGGCAAAATAAATAGAGAAAAATGGCTTTAAATACTAAAAATGCTGAAAATCTTATTCTCCATTTCAGACAGATTGAAATAGGACAAAGGGACTTAAAAACTTTTTATTCGTCAATTCCTAGTTGCATCAAGGTTGTAATTGAAACAGAATGTGGGCCATAACGTTATTAATTTAAACATCAAAACAAATAAGTTTACATTTTTAAATATTTTTGTTTATATATAATAAACTTCAAGCATTTTATCAAAGATCTTAAACCATGTGTTTGACCAAAGTAACTTAAAATTTTTTTATTGATATTGTTCACATTTTCTTACTTTAATCTACATTAGTCTGCTTTAATATGATTGATGATTTCTATCTAAAGTTCTTTGAAAATGTTCAATTTCCGTTGCCTTGTTATTTAAAATATTGTGCCTTCAAAAAAAATCAATATAAATCAAACTATAAATCTGCAAATTTGAAAAAGTTTTGAAAAAAAACATGACAAAATTATACGTACTTTTCATATGATAACAATATGATAGCAAAGATGAGTTCAATTCAATAGAAAAATAATACGGTTAAAAAAGCTTTTTAAAAACCGCCCGAAAAAAAAAAAAATCTTTCAAAAATTTTATCAGCTGTGGTAGATATTTGATTGACTTTCTATGGGCGTGAGTTTGTGCTTCATGCAACAAAAAAGCACAGCGTGCAACAGATTTTGCCATGAATGGAAATCAATTAAAAATACGCGCTGCATGTAAATTCATTTGCATGATTTAGATAGATATATACGATGTATATAGGTAAGATTGTTTTTTTTATTTTTTTGTTGTGGGTTGCGCTGCTGGCATAACACTGTCACCACGCCGTGCCGTAAAGTTAGAAACATAAAGTTTTTTCTTTTTTTTTCCAGCAAATTCGAACGTAACACCTGTGCAGTGCCACAGCCGCCGCTTGACTTGGTGAATATTTTGTTTGCTATTTTTTACGATTTTTATCCGTAGCATACTCTTAGGCATATTTGGCAAATTGTGGCTTTATGTCTAGGGTTTCTTTGTTGTTTTATGATTTTTTCTGCCTTTGGTTTTATTGTTATGACAGTGCATGTGATTTATTGACAATTTACCTTAAATTATTGTAGCAACATGTTACTCTGTTTTTGTTTCCGTTTGTGGTAAGGATTTTGAAATGGCTGTTTTCCTTTGTTTTTACCAAAGATTTTTTCAATTTTTTTGAAAGAGCCAATCATATTAGCACATTTATCATTCTTTATCACTTTTCCTGCTGCCTAAATGTATGCAATAAATTTAATTTAATAGACTTGTAGCTCTTTTTTTTCTGGCCAGGTAATCGGCTTAAGGTGTGGGAGGGACTTAGTCTCACACTGCTTATAATTTAGATATCAGAATGATTCATAAAGGCTGCGTAAGCATGTGCTTAAATGATAAGTGCTGTGGTTTTTGGAAATTGATTTTTCTGCTTACTTATTTTTTAAGCCCAAGACGAAGCAATATTTGGTTGCTTAAAATGCTTCAACTTTTACGGAAATTTAGTTTTTAAAGCAAATTTGTTCGCTTGACCTTGGAAAAGGTCAGAAAAATACTAACATTTTTTTAGAGTTGTTAAGTATGCTGATAAGTTAATATTAAATAATAAATGAAATCACGTGTCAGCGAAACCTTTCATATGTAATCATACTGTGGCGTTTCTGAAAGGTTCCAGATTTTTGGCTTACTTAATTTTTCTAATGAAATCTCAAAAATATTTAATGATATGATATTACTTTTTACTTAGCTGCATGGTATATATACGACATCATATGTGCATTTGTGTTCAATAAGAAACTGTGAATGTTGCCAGATTGTTAGGTATAGCTTTGTGTAATCATTGTCAATTATAATTTCAGGAATGTCACAAAAAAAACAACTGCAAATTAAGTATGAACGCAAATGGTGTTGTGGATTAAATGAAACTATAATTCGAAGCGCCAAGTGACGCGTAGCGTTTCAGAAACATTTAAATGAAATAAAAAAGTGGGCATTGACATAATACAGAATGCTTTCTGAAATTGAATTGAAAGGTTTCTGAAACGTAACAAAGACATTGTAAGATTTCACGTGAAAAAATTTTTGCAAAGTTTACGAAACGGCATAAGGCAAGTGGGAAGAAAAACCTTTGCAAAGCTTTAAATTAATTGTATAACAAAATTGTCTGTGAATTGGATATCAAATAACGTCCAAATTCAGTTGATTTTTCATTATTCATATAGTAAAACCATTGGGTGGCATCACTTAGTTTTATAATAAAATTGCTATTTTATATATTGCATAATTAGCTTTACAATCAAATGAGCTTGTCTACTATTGCGATTGTGTTGTTGTTGTATTTAAAGATATTCAGTAAACCAATTACATTACAGATTTTGAAAATATATTTAATTAAGCAAATTTTAATTAAATGACTTTTTTAATTATTTATAGCAATTTAATTGCATTAAACGTGTGTGCACTGCCATAAAACATTTTTATTTCGAGTGGAATAAATTTAACGATATTTTCAAAAATAAATTTAAAAATGTCACACCAACAAATGTTCAGTGCTTAAATATAAATAGTAATGAAATATTGATAGATAATTCAAAATTTATAATCAAATCTTAGGGTCATTGACTTTTCCAGTGCTGGTCTTTCAAATCACTCTGTTTTTCCATTCCTTACGTCCCGCATCACTTGCCATGGCGTCTGTTTGTCTTGGTCGCAATTTTTATTTGAACTTTTTTTCTAATGGTTGCATTCATTGAAACTTTCTCTGCAATTGTACTCCTACACACATACATTCATATATAATATATCATCACATGTTTGCATTGCATCTATCTTAGTTTTCTTTTTAATTTTCCCATTTGTATCTATTTTTAGTTCAATTTTGTTGTTTTTACGAATTACACTTCTTCCTCTTTGCTATTTACAATTCATTTGTTGCTCTTCATTGTTGTTGTTTAGATTTTTCTTTGCATACTCTTTGCTTTGTATTCAAGATCTAATCATCTCAGCTGTGTCAGTACGTATGGACGACTTATGAAAGCATGGTTGCATGGTCAAGCAGATATGGTCACTGCACTCTATGTTTTTTAAACCCTTCTGCGGTGTATTGAGATATACCTTAAATATAACTCAACTACAAAAATGTCTTGATAATTGAAAAAAAAGGAAATATTTTTCTTTTCAATAAAAGAAAAAAAAAACAAAAATTCTAGTTTTTAGCAAAAAACATTTTAAACTTCTTATTGGCAATATGTTGTCCAAATCCTTCTTATTGCTACAAATTGTTCGTATTGTCTTCATCTCATTTTTGGCTGGTAGCAGTTAAATGAAAGCCATTTCTAAATGGATATGAATCGTTGTATATTGTCAATAATTTCAGCACGTAAATAAGACCATCACTGTGTATACTTCGTAAACTTAATATCAGACGCTATTGAGAATTGAAAAAAACGAAAATTTTTATTATTTCTTAATAAACGGCTTTAGCCGTATATCTCGAGAACCATTATTATAATTATACGGAAGTTATACAAGAGACATTTTATGGAAAATTAGCTAAGAAACAAATTTCGTGAAGCTTAAGTAGTCGAAAAACCAAGAGTTTACGAGATATTTGCAAATAATTTTCATGACCTTTTAACTTTGAAGAACTTATTTAACGCCACGATATCAGTGGTGATATTTTATACACTTGTTTCGAAACCAAACTAAAGGTCCATGCTAAAATTTAGCTCGCTTAAGACTATACCGCAGTTTTTCCTTTTAAATATTTATTTTCTTGGGATATAAGAGTTGTTCAAAAAATGTCATGAAAAAAATTTTTCAAATGACAAATGAAAGCTAATACTTTTAAAAAGATCTACACCAATATGCTTAACTTGCGGCGTAAGCTTGTATGTAAACATGTTGGAATAGGAATGTGCAAGTTGCTTACCATTTGCCTTACGACGTAAGATAGATGATAAGCATGTTGAAACGGAATGAAATACATTTTAGACTGCTTCTCACATATCAAACATATCATATCTAACCAAATGACCATGTTATGTTTTATATTAGTTAAAAATGTTAAGCTGTAAATGTAAGTGTTTTTAAGGCCAGGTATCTCCAGATGCTCACTGGGATGCTATTGAAAGGAGTTTTATGAAAACAGTCTAATTTAGAGCTCAAATCAATCTCTATTTTTTCTCACTGAATAACTTCTTTATAATTTATATATTTAAATATAATATTATTAAAATTAAGTTCAATACACATTTCCCAGTTAAAAGAGAAGTAACAGCTGCAATTTAATTAACGCATATTTAATTTCAGTTTGATTGCAAAATATTTAATGCTGTCCGACTTGTAGCGGCTATAAAAATATGCACGTGCCAGCGGGGAACAAATTGAAAATGTCGGAGCTAAGCGCGTTAGAAACTGAAATAGACTTTCAATAAAAAGTTGTGCTTTTTGTGTTGACTATAAGCACAAGCTTATTAACAACAACAAAAAACCATAGGTAGTTAAAAAACTTTGCTAATGTTGCTGTGTTGGCAGACAGAAGGCCAAGTAGAATCGTAAAAGTTTTTAATTCATTTTTGAAATTTATATTTAGAGTCCAGCCACGATGACCACATTAATTTTGATGTTTTTAGGTTATTAAAATTTTTTTTATTGTACACATGTGAATGAAAATAAAAAATACTAAGAAGCTGAAAATTTTTTAATCGCAAAATGCTTTGATGATTCTGAAAATTTTCCATATAAATTTATTAAACATCGGGATATTTTCTTGAGTTGCATCTTTTTGTGCTTGGAGATATTTAAAATTACTTTTTTTTAAGTGCAATTTTATTTTTCAATCACGAAAGTCACAAAGCTTAGGTTTAACGGGCATAAAAATAAATTTCCATTTATAAATTAAAACTGTACGCAACATACTCGTAAAATCAATAAAGATATTCGGCCATAGCCAAAAAATTGACAGAGTTTTTTTTTCACTTGCACTAGTCAGAAGTTCAAAGGCATAATAAAACAGCGTTTTTTTTCAATTAAGCATTCTATCAAAAAAAAAAAAATTGATAGGAATAGTCGCAAAAAAAAATACATTACTTTATTTACAAAGCTTATTGCACTTTTTATAGCATACTTTTGAGCGCCATTTTTTAATGCTTTTTATGCACACAAACCAAAGTCGTAAAAAATATGAAGCTCAACGACCTTAAAAATATTTTAAGTTTTAAATGTAAAGTCGAGGCACATACAAAGTTTATTTTTATTTTTATTTTTTCATCAAAAAAAGATATTAAGTTTATAAAACCAATTTTTAAGTAACAGTTGGGGAGGCAACCACAAGAGAACTGCTGGATAAATCAAATTGATGAAATGGTCAACAATGTGTAGAGGGGATTGAATATATTTTAAGCTATTTTGGAGAAACCCAAAGGTATCGATATAATTCCAAGTGGTTTTTGAAGGCAAAATGTAAAGCTTTTTTTGATGCATAATTGAATATATTCAGAAAAAATGGATAAATATACAAAGTTGAATAAAACCAAAGATTTTAACATGTAAAACTCCATATGCATATTTTGAAAATAAGGCCTTTCGAGAAAATTTGATTTATTTATTCGTGTTTCAGCGACCTCGAATTAGATAAGTAAAGTATGGTTTATTTAAAGGGCCAAAAAGCTCTAAGATTAGTGTCATTTATAAAGTATTAGAATCAGTTCAAGAATTTTCGAGATTTGAGATAGTAGACGATCTATTTAAAAGTAATACTTCTCTTATTTGTCGCATGCTACGAATATAAGTTTTTTGAGCGGCACTTATCCTCATATATACGGTACTCATATAACAGGGCATCTCCTGGGTCTGAATTTTCTTTTGAGCGGCCCTAAGTAAATAATAAATGATGACTGCTTGGAATGACATTAGAGACGATGCACGATATTTTCTCACTACATGCTGAATTTATCGACAGATAAAAGGTATTAGGTGGTAACGAGCCACAATGGAAGACAGAAAAAAAGTGCTTGAACTCTAGAGGTGGTTAGATATTATACTTTTTTTTTTGACATATTACACATGGATTCAAATAAAATTTATATAAAAAACCTAATAAAATCTTAAATAAATCTTTATTTAAATAGGAGATATCAGATGAAAATTCAGTATGTTGTGTCGCATCAAGAAAAATTCATTATTAGAACTACTATATCGAATTTCAGTAGCTTATCATTCCTACAAATGTGCTAAGATTAAACTTTTTCTAGTAACTCTAAAACTTTAATTATTTCAACTAGTAATCAAAAAATAATTTTTTGGCATAAACTTAGTCGTTTGCCACATAATAAGTTTCATCAAAAGTTTCTTAACCTTCTCATAAAAAATACAACACAGACGTTCAATAAATTAGAAAAAATTCAATCTAAAAATTATTGCAAACCTTGAAAACAACGCCAAATAACTTTAACATAATCCATTTATTGATGGTGCTGATGCTATCAAACGCCAACAGAATGAAATTGACGCGACTTGACATTCAACGAATTGAGCCAGTGAGGCGATTTAATAACCAACTAATAGGCAGCGAATCAGGCTGTTGGTGTGAAGCAGCGACAAATACGCTTAAGAACAAAGACAGACAGGCATATAGATATAGTAGATTAATGTAGTTGTGGTCGTAGAACAAAACACTTGATGCACGCGCAGTGAAGCGAATTGACATAGCGTTGCTGACTGACTGACATGCTAGAGAGCTGGGATAAAAATGACAGCTACAGCAACAGCAAAAAAAAAATCATAAAAATCACTGCAAAAAAAAATGGCAATAAATAATAATAAATTACAAAAACAACAACACAGCACTTGAACCACTCGAAACAAAAAAAAAAAAATCATCATCACGTTATTGGCAACAACAGCAAATGAGAATGATTAAAATGTTGGCAGGATACTCTGATTAAATTGTGTGCGTCCAACAAAGTAGGTTGCCTGCCGCATATATAAAAACTGGATGAAATGGCTGTGAAAGTGAAAGCCTTATGAGCCACTTGTACGTGTGTGGCGCTTATAAAATCATCACAAAAAAAAATATTCGCACGATTATGGCTCTGTTTGGAGTCGATCTAATTTAATATGACGTATTATAACTCTTACGTAATTGGAAATGAAATTGACGCACGGTTGAAGAGATTGACATTGAACTTGATGAATTGTACTTAAGAAATTGATTGAAAACATAAAACATATGTGTATGTGTAAGTAGATGGAAATATTTTACTTGGCATATATAATACATACATACACATGATATTAGAGAGAAATTGTAGCATACTTATGGACAGTGATTTTAAATTAATAATATTTCCTATTAGATTTTCAAAGCTTGAGTAATCTGCATTTTACAAATTTAATTTCTTTATGGAAACATTTCGAAAACTTTTTTTAAACAAAATTAATTTTAAAAGTATGATAAAATAACTTTCAGCTACATTATTACAAACTGACAGACTCCAATCGAATTAAAATTTTTGAGACACATTTGCAAAAATGGTTAAGACTAATGAGCTTTTCCAAAATTTATTTAACAAATAACACACTCGGGACTCGATCTTCTTCGATTTGGCTTTTAGAATAAGAATAATAAAACAATATTAAAGTTTTTTTTAATGGGCCTCAGTTTATGAGATATCGTGGCTCAAAACTGAACTTTCGCCGAATGATGTATCTTTTGAAAATTCAGTTCAATTCATATAAATCAAATTTGAAAAAAAGTTCTGAATTTTATCATTACCATGGTTCGAATTTTTATGTTTTTACAAAACTCAAAGCAGCACTCAAAAATACTTTGTGAACTTACTTGTGTATAACAAGGCGTATGAGCGACATTTAACTTAATTTGCATGAAAATCCACAAAAATGCAATAATGGTTCGGAGTTACTCTTTGATCCCATATTCGTGAACCAATAGAATTAAATGCGTTGTAAATTTTTATAAAAGTGTTTTAAACAGTTTTTTTTTGTACTTATGTACTTATTCACAAGATCTCAAGTTAAGAATCAACTCAAAGTATGATTTTGCCTTACTTTTCTCAACTATAGTTTAACAGGTGATTTTTTAAGCGTTTGGTTTTTGAAAATTGTAAAAAGAGCAGAAAATATGCAATAGTGAATAAAATATTCAATTTGAGCGATACATCAATTCCTTCCATTTATATTTAAGATTATTTCATGTAAATTTTGCACGCGGCGACGCCTGTGGTAGTTCATCCGTAGACTCCAATTTTGGCATGTTTTTTCCAGAATTTTGGTTGGTATCACACCAATGGCAGCTGTAATGTTGTCTTCCAGGGCTGCAGTTGTGGCTAACTTGTCCCAGTACACGAAAAACTTTACGTAGCTTCACCAAATAAATAGTCTAGTTGGGTCAATTCGTATGTTCTTGGCGGCCACTGGACTGCTCAAAAACGTGAGATTAATTGCTCACACAACTCGTCTCTCAAAATATGCCATGTGGCATATGGCATCGTTTTGATGAAATCACATGTCAACCAAGTCCAATTCTTCTACTTTGGAAAAAAAAAGTTCATTGACTGCAACGTTGCGAATTTCACTATTTTAGAGAAAGTACGGTCCAATGATGTTGCCGGCCTACAAACAGCACCAAACAGTGCATTTCTGAGGATGCATTGGCAGCTCTTGAACTGCCACTGGCTACTCTTCAGATCGAATTCGGCAAAACTGTTCGTTGGCGTACCTATTGAGCCAAAAATAAGCTTCGTCGCTGAAGATCAATATACACTTTTTTGATTAAAACTGTGAGGCGATGATTATGTGGTCGAATTGAATACAATATGTTACTAAATTTGCTTTTTTTATGCCGAATGAATGGCATATTTGATTTCTAAATCTTGGATTATAAAGTCTTAATTTTCGAGTCGTAAATATTTTGATCAAAAGATTAAAACTTATCAGTCTTATTTTTTTCCAGTCAAATTTACTTTAAACTTTTGCTTGAGAAGGGTCATGAAAGAAAAACCTTTACTGTGCAAATAAAAAACTTTCCAAAGTTTTTATTTTTACTCTGCGAGCTATGTTTTGTTTTATGTTTCAACGTACTTTCTTTCGAATTAGCTTCAAATTAATATTTATAACCTTCAATTACGGACCACGAAAATTGAAAAAACGTGTCATAGCTAATCAATACGGCCAAGTGACAGCGATGACATTTTCCCGACAAAGGAAATAATAAAAAACAAATGAAAAAAGAGCAACACTACTAACATGATGCTGTCAATGACATCATCAAAAGCGGCAGTAGCAGCAGCAGCAGCAGCAGCAGCATCCTCATCACTGTCAGCCTCCGCAGTACGCGTAAGGTACTTTTTTTTTATTTAAAGTTCTAGTAAAGATGTCAAAAACAATGTGTTGTTTGTTTTACTCGTAGTAGTTGTTTTTTGTTATTGCCATGTTGGCTATGACGTTGTCAACACGCTGCTGTTGTACAATCACATACAGTGCTGGGTAAAGAGAAAGTGAAGTACGGTTAAATAAAAGCACATGTCGCTAACAAGGGTTAACTCAACTACTAAAAGCCACACACGCAACGGCAGCAGCAGTTGAGAAAAAAAAGCAAAAAGAGCTTATAAAAAGAAAAAAGAAAACGGGAGAAAAAAACGTGCAAGGATAATCAAAGTCAATGCGTGAAAATGGCAACGGGATGCCGCAATCGGAGCAAATGTAAAAGTCAAGTTGGCAAAAAACAAAAACGCTTAAAGCCAAAGAGTTACGTGAAAAATGTCAGCCAGTGTTACTGTACTATTTGCGTAGTGGGTGCAAAGGGGAAAAAGTTTTTCTACCCAATAGGGATTAACTCCTAGATTTATTTCACTTTTTTCAAAATTTTTTTTTTCACATCATTAGGGGTGGGTTTTGAAACCAATTGAAGCAAATGGATTAAACATTATCTGCGACTTTTATCGACTTTTTCAACATTTTTCGAGGTTTTCAAGATACTACGACTTTTCAACATCATCTACACCAATATATCGAAACATCATGCAGAGAGCGCTTGCACTCATGTGCTTTTTGGTTCCAATAAAATGCTATCGTTACTGCTGTGTAAGCTCATTCCCGCATCTGGTTCCAAAGGAAGTAACTACGACGTACGAACTAAATTTTGCGTCAAGTTGAAGGCTTTTAAATTTGCTCTGCTGAGTGTAGCATTGAATTATGTGGCAACTACTTCTACTAACACCGCTGCTGAGGTCGCTGAGGCTTAAGTGAGGTTAAATAAATTTGGAGCCGAGGCTAAAAGGTTTGATGTTTCAGTGTCGGTTATAAATAAGCCGCCAAAAATAAAGAACACTAAGCAGCCAAACAAAGCACTCACGTTGATGTGCAGCTTTTTGTGTGTGTGTGTTTAGCAAAATACATACATATATGTTAACCTTAAACTTTGCAGCCAAAGCGCACTTAGGGTCGCTTAAAACCAGTGTAATACAAAGTCGTGTTAGCGTTTTGCTACTATACACACACACTTAAGCTAATATTTGCATGGGTGTACTTGTACCCAGCAAACATTTTTAATCACATAAGAATCACACATAAATCTTCAAGACGATGATTTCGATTGCATGCAAGCTCATATTCTGATCGCAAGCAATAGCTCAATCGCGAGATACATTGCGGTGTTAGCTACCAAAGAGAATTAAAGAGATTCGGGTATGCCCTAATTAATCACAAAAAATACTTTGAAGCGGTTGTTATTAAAGTATTGCATAAGTTTTTCATTTTAACAAAATATATGTTTTTGGAATACTTGCCTTAAAGCTTCAAGCTAACTAGCTAATAAGGTTAATAGTTGTAGTAGCTAAACTCATGGACGCGATGTTAACCTTTAATTTTATTCATTTAACATAACCTGAGCAGGTATTTTAAAAATAATTTCACAAAGCTTCGCTTAGCCTGACTGAACTGAACTTGATATGTGGAACAAAGTGACATGCAAACATGAGAAAAATCAACCGGTGAGCCAAGACGTCCGCTAGAAAATTAGTTACAGTATAGTACATTTAAAACGATTTATGTTTAATTTTAAACAATTTCTGTTTAATTTTAAACAATTTTTGTTTAATTTTACACTACTTCGTGTATGGTAACGTTTAATTTAGTAGTCATACAATTTGGTATTAATTAATAGTAATTTGAAGCCATAACGCACTGAAACATTTGAAGAAATACTTATACACTCCAAAATATGCAATAAATTTTCAATAACTCTTGTTGTGGAAAAACATGTAAATTTATCGGCTGTTAGTTTCAACAATCATCCAACTGTTGGCTGGGCTTAAGTCTCTGTCATTGTGTGTTTGAGTGCGTGTATGTCAATTTTTTAGCTGGTATTTAATTTGCTATCAACTTGAATGCGCTAAGAAAACTCATGTGGTTACGGTGATCCTTACATGAAGAAAAATTTAAAAAAATCATAATGCAGTAGCACTCTTTCTGAAATTTCATGTGGGAACAAGATACCAATTTAACAAAATCTTAGTTTCTTGTAATTTTTAAAAGAATACTTTATCCTTTAATGAAAAATGCCACAAAGTATTGATCAATCATTTAAGACCTTTTTAGGGCAGTTTTACCATTTTTTAATTTAATGCCCACTTTGTTAAGGAAAATGTAATAAAAATTTTACACAAAAAATTATCTCTAAACTCTCCATTATTTTTCTTTATTTTAAGGCAAGACAAAAAATATCAAAACCGAAAATAACTCAACTTCCTGTATTATTTTTGAAACTTTTAGGTTACGAAAATCATATTTTTGCGTGATTTATTTATTTTTGTAGTTCACTATTTTTTAGTGATTTTGCTTACACTCTTTAACTTGTTGTATTCAAACGACGCACTGTGCTAGTGGTGTACATGCTGTACCAATGCTGCAGCGTGATTACTTCCTTTTTTCCTCCAAATTGCCTGCTTTTCTTCAGTGATGTGAAACACATGTCCTTAACAGAGTGCCTGGCAAGCGTCATAGCGCAGCTTTGCTGTTGTGTCGCTTATATACGCACTAAGTTGATCCTTGCTTGGGTCTTGATCCATATAACGACGACAGCAGGCGTTTTAAGTTTGTTTTTGTCTTGTTTACAAGCTTGTCGCTGACATTGTTGCTGTCGTTGGTTGTTGCCGTAAATGCAAGCACTTTAATTGCAGTGTGGTTACGCAACGTAACTATTTATGTAAAAAATTTGTTATTTTAATCTCAACTGCCGCATTATTCACTATAAGTTGCTAGTGAAGCTTTATAGTATAAATTTCTTTAAATCTTCATATAAATATAAATGTATGTATATGTATATGTTTCTGACTCTGTGTGTTAATGCTGCTGTCAGAGTTACTGTATTAATTAGTTAAAATCCAATTATGTGATACTTACGCGAATGCTGCTCCTTGTTGATTCCTTGCAGTATTCAAAAGCCTTTTGAAGTGTTTATTGTATTGGTCTTATTGTTAAGGATAAGTTCACGTGAAAAAATTTCAGGGATGCCAAGATGATAAGCTATTTCTAAGCACTAAAATATTTAAAATCAAAAAATTCAGAATGGTTTTTACTTTTATTTAGTCAGCTTTAGAATTCAAAATACTGTGGCTTGATGTTAATATCTTTACGTTTTGAATATAACCCTGCTTTTTCAGATCTAATATCATTTGCTTCAACGCTTTCAAAATAAATTAATGAAATTTAAAGATACTTGAAATTGCTGGTCCTCTCAAAAACACAACAATTTATTCTCTACACTCATTGACCGCATTCATAATAATTCATTTTCATTTTTGTAGTGTTAAAATTGGCGCCGCGCATATGTGTGAATAAAGCAAAAACAACAAAAATACTTTATAACAACAATAAGGGTTGTGTTGCGCAAGCAAGCAAGCAAGCACAGCTGTAACGGAAATATGCGTGGTTTTATATAAATTATTTAAAATATCGTATTTCCGCAGCACGAACGTGAGAACAGCACTGGAAGGCAGGCAGTCGGGAAAGCCGGCAGCACTGGCACATAAAACAGTTGGTCTGTTTTTCAAAAGATAAAATCTTTATTTGTGCACATAAGAAGTGATTTAAAACAACAACGACAATAAAAATTTCGCAGTGTTTACAAAAAAGACAAAGTGGTGAAATATTTAAAATTTAAATGCCCAAATTTGATTTAAAATACAACAATTATTTGAGTGCAAAAAAGTCTGGAAGCATTCAACATTTAAGTAAAATAAGCTCTTAACTGAAGAAGATATTTTGAGTTTTCTATAAATCAACATCCTGTTAAGTGTGCAATAGTTTCTTTTAAACAGCCTTTGTATACAAAAGGAGCAATGTTTACAAATTCAATGTTTACTGACTTGACGAGAAACGAAACCATTTCGAATGGAAAATTTTAAACCGCAAGCAAAATTTTATTGTAACAATTTTCTAAAAAAGCTTAGAGGCATTAGTCAAAATTAACTAAAAATAACAAATAATAATCAGTCGCTCAAAGCAATTTCCGAGCAACAAAACTTAAGCATGACATATTTTTCTTTACAACAGTAAAATGTTGTTGAAAATCCAATAAACTATGTTCAAAAAATTTTTAAGCTCAAAATATCAAATTTACAATTCTTGATTATATGATTTCTGAAACACTTTATAACTGTAGCATTAGAATTTTCAAAAGCTGCAACAGAGAAACCTTAAAAAATAGAAATTATTTAAGACTTTTTGCAAGCTTAGAGTACACATGCCCATAAGTGTGCAGCATTTCTCTTCTGAACATTTTATAACACCAATATCTTACCTAAGATTCAAAGTTTTTTAAGTGTAAATTTCTAAAACTTAAAATAATTAGAAAAAAATTGTATTACACGCAAATTTATTCACGCGTCTTTAAGTATGTGAGATTTTTTTAATAGCAATGTAACATTGCATATGAAATTCAATGAAATTTTCATCAAAAAACCAAAATTAAATAAAAGACATCGAAGCTCACACGACCTTATGTATACAACTAAGTACTTCAAACTTCTTTATTACAGCAGAGCTTCTGCTAACCCAAATTAACATTCATATCCACAAAAAATACGAAATTAAAAAAAAAAAACTTTAATTTCTTGTTTAACTTCAATTTTGACACTTCAAAAATAAAATTTGCAACATTTTATCTACATTAAAATCACAACTTCAAATGTAATGTTGCAAAATGCTATTTTAATTGTTTGGAAATCAAGTGTGTCGAGTAATTTTAGTTGTTGGACATAATTAAACACTATAATTAAAACAATTCCAACTACAAGAGCATAAAATAACAATTACAACAAAATAAATGCAAAACGTTACAAGAGAAATTCCTAAAAAAAAATCAAATAGAATTTTGTGATAAAGCTTTTACCAACACTCTATTTATTCGTACTGGAGCAACAAAAACCGCAAACAAAACACAAGTGGGCCTTGCATTGTAATGCAGCGAACCATCATCAAGTGCCATCCGTTTGCTGCCTATACGCTCTCCCCACTGTATGTGTGAGTTTAACGGAAGCGAATGTTAGGATTTCCGCGCATTTAGGCTGGATAACGTTGCGTTTAATTTATTGTTTAACAAATTAAATCAACTTTGCGCGCAACAGCAAAAATGAAAATTAAAAATGTGAGAAAAAACTTTTATTTGCATTTAAATAAATGCAGAAACCGCGCATCGACTGTGCAAACGATGACCATGCAACCATGGCGACGCCATTGTTAAATTTTGCCAGTTTATTAAAATGTAGTTGCTGTAGTTACAGCTGGGGAGCTAAAGTGCAATGGAACGACTCCAATTGAATCACTGTATCGACACATTTGGAATTAATACTGACATCAACAATGAATAAATTTGTGTCATAAGACATGTGGTATAAAATAAACTGATAGGTAATGTTTAGTTTTACTTAGATTGTTCAACCAACCGAAAATTGGAACTTCATGATAGTTATAATTGTTGTTAAAACAATCACTTTGTGAAAACTTGGCGCAGATATATATTTTATAGCTTTAATACAAAAATGTTTATCTTTGAGATCGCTTTCAGCAAAATAGAAACCAGGGTATCAAAATATTTAAAGCATTTCCGTTCCATCTTTCACTAACCGTGCAAGTTAGAATGCAATTAAATGTTCCACTACCACAAATTGTCAATCAAATCCTAATAGAAACAAACGTTTCATGAAGTTGGAAACTATTTACCACTAAGCATTTAGTGCAAGAGGTATTAAAATTCAACTACAACTATACATTTATTGTTAAGGAGCCGGTGGCTGCCACTTTTAAATGAGTTAATCGTGCGGCAAATGTTAAATATAATGAAGTTCTGAGTTATATAAAGAATAAAAATCACGTCTGCCATTTCATTGTCTCTGCGTTATTAATTTAAAGCCCTTTGAAACTGTAAAAAAATGTAATATAAACCCTTTCATCACGTCTGCCTTTAAATTAAAAAATATGCCTAAGCACAACAACAGAAAAATGCAAGAGGCAGACGTTTCTTTTTGCTGCACTTAGGAGTTGTTAAATCTCTTTTTGAAATTTTTTTTTGATGCTCATATATACATACATATATATTATCACAAGCAGACTGCAAGAATTATACAGATTATGTCATAAGAAATGAGAAAAACAACATCTGCCACGTAGGTATTGCTGCATATAAAAAATATCCATAAAACAAACATGCAAATAAAAATTTTATCGCGTCTTCCTCTTCGCTTGATGGTTATTTCACTTAACACATAAAAATTGAGAAGCAGGCAATTATAGAGCAGATTTTTCGACAGCAAACGATTCCAGGGCTGGTTTTTCGATGACAGACATTTTTGAGCATGAAGGCTGCAGGTATTAATGATATATCACGTTATCTATACGATGTCTCTAACACAATATACGAGTTTTACAGGCAGACGCGATAATATTCTTTAATAGTTTTTTTTTTGTAATTACTAAAGTAAACGTAGCACCATCTTCACTTTACCCCTAGGTTTTCGAATTCACATAAATGTGAGCTACACTACATATCAATACTAACCATAATAAAAAGTATCAATCAAAAAAAAGAAATTGCTCAAAAAATCTGTGTTACATTTTTTTCCCACACAAAAATTCAATCTACTGCAAAAATTGAAGTTAAAATTAAAATTCTACATTTTACGAATCTAATCAGAATTTCAAAAGAGTCAATTGATCACTTGTGCTTACGAAATGAACCCTGAACACCCCTGAGTGTTAAGCAATTTATTTACACTTATAATACCAGTGTGAATGGGAAAATGTCCCTTTGACATTTAATTGCGGTGCATATAGCAGAAAACGAAACATATAATGTTACCTTTAACTTAGCTCTTAATCACTACTGCTGCTACCTTCCCTATCCACCTCCCAAAAAAATTAGAAATTTCCATCAAAGCAACCAACTATCGATTATCACATTGAATCGATGTATCGACAAACAAGTTGAGGTTAACGAGTCAGGCGTGTGACTGTAGTAATGTGAGCTTACAACGATGCAGAAATCGGGTACAACATGCTTCAAAGATATACAGACACAATCTCAATTGACCAATATGACAAACTAACGCTATGCTTGGGTGGCATTTCAAGGGGGCATTTCTGTTACTTAGGGTGATACAAATCGATTTGCAAAAATTGGCACAATAAATGTTAAGATTGAAGTTCCAGGGGAGTTCATATAAAAGAAAGAAAACAAAAACAGACACTGCAATATAAAATACACAAAAGTGAAATAAGAGAAGCTGTTAAGGATATTAAGGATTGTACGTTATGAGCATCGTAAATGCTACGAAATCAATATGAAAATAAATGCAGAGAATATGGTAGATGATGAAAAAAAATAAACAAAATTCTATAGGTATGTACTGAGCAAAAAACAGCTTTAGACAATTTAGTAGTATAATGGCGCAGCAGCAAAATAAATAATTCGAACCCGAAACTGTGTTTGGAATGGGGGATAATGTTCATATAGTAAATTGCAAACACATTAAGATACAGTCAGATTGCACGTAATGGTTATTTTTATAAAGTTTTAAAAAAGAAATGGTATCGTCTTATAATGAAATTACATATTTATCGTACGATTGGTTCTCGTGAAGTACATCTGAATAATGTTGTAGCTTATAAATACTGAATGGGTACAAAAAATGCATTTAAGTAAGAACTTATTATTATTATTTCTTCACTTTACTATCCAAAGCACAAAATGGATGCGCTTAAAGCCAACAGTTTCAGAGGTATTTGCAATATACCTTGCGTTGTAGTCCCCATGAATAAATTTTTGAATTTTTTCAAAGTCTTTATGAAAGTTTTACTTAAAAAAGGTTTCAAAATGATAATCGTTTGAATACGATATGAAAAAGCAAATTATCTATGCAAAAAATGTTTGACAATCATGTTGGCAAATGTCTTATTGTCAAATTTATCGCATCCTCTGGGAAGTTTTAATCATTCCAAGTAAATTTTGAGTGTATAAAATAGTGCTATGATGTTGATACAAATTTCTTATAAAATAGTTAGAAAGTTGCTGAACATTTTAGGTATCATCCTTAATAGTATGTTATTTAAGAGGTCAAAAACCTTTGTCATCGAAAAAGAAGCGCTGGAATCGTCTGCTTGCTCTATTATTACGTTATTATAAGTAACGAAAACATTTAGCCAATCAACAGACGTGATAAAATGATTTATTTCGCGGCTGTGAAATATTTTTTTTTATTTTCAGTATAGTTGTCGTTTGTCTGTATTTACATTCGATTGGTTTTTAAAAATCCTCCTTGAATATTTCAGTTCCTAAAAATACCCTTAATGATAACTTAATTTGCTATAATTTACAACATCAATAATTAAGATCAAATATGCATAATGCTCTCTTATCGGTTTTATGTGAAAATAAACATTGAATTTGTGAGAACCACTATAGTACCGCTTTCACTAATGTGCACTTCAATGTGCAACGTTTTGTAAATTCACTTAATATGAATGCAAATCAGTAATGCGTACATATTAATGTGCATGCGCATGTTTGCTTGTATTTGTAATCAGTAATACCCAGTAGGCATTTGAGCTAGGGCGTAGCCCAAACTGAAATGTCAACATTGTTGCACTTATATTAAGACAGCTTTTAAAGAAAGCACAGCGGCTATACTCACATTTTGAGAAAACTTTTTATTTTATTTATACTGTTTCAAAAATACAAAACATGCACTTTATTAGGCATAAAAATATTTGCGTTCTAATTTGTAATTTTAATTTTGAAATACCTATTGCTTACATTTAAACTTAGCTATAAATTACTTAGTAACTTACTCGATGCTCTTCATGAATTTTGTAAACAATGAAGTTTGAAACGTGTAAATTAAGCAACAACATTGAATATGCACATTGTAAAATGCATAATGCACAAAGACAAATGTATGCGCCAACCGGTACGTTGATACCAAATACACATGCAAATAATACAATTATACACTCATCAACGCAATGTTACACGCATCATTGTTATGTGATTGTGCATCTCTGTCATCTCCGTCATCTCTGTCAGCGTCATCAACGTGGTTATTACCGTTGTCGACGTTGTTAATAACAAACGTTGACAACAACGTTTTCATCATTTCATGCCGTTGCCATTGGTGTTTTGGTATGGGTCAGCACAAACATAAAATTTTTGTCCTACAGCTTTATCTTTTTCGCTCTTTCTTTCTCAACACAACTTTAAGCTCAGCCTTAACCGAATTACCAATTACACTGTCACTGTAATTGGTAACTCGGTTTGGTATCTATCACATGGTTCAACTGCAGTTTCGCGCTCATTCACAAGCAAATTTGAATACACACTTACATAATACCAAAAATTGTTTACCTGAAAACTAATGATGTAACCGGATAGCAAATAAATTTTATTGATATCAGGATATTTGAAATTTAAACTGCTCAGAAACTGACTTTTAAAAAATGGAGTATTTAGAATAAAAAAAACTTAAAAAGTGTATTACTTTAAAGCTGAACACTTAAGTGACTTTATCAAGATAAGACACCAAGCTTACGCAACGTTACAGTCAATGGAGCAAGGTAACGTGTGATGCAAACAGGCTTTTTTTTTGCCAAAATGAAAGAATTGGTTGATATGTAGTTTCAATAAGACGGTGCCATATGCCACACGGCACACGATGCCATGGACCTAGTGAGAAACAAGTATGATGAGCAATTAATCTCACGTTTGGAGCAGTCTATTGGCCGCCAAGATCATGCGATTGGACCTGATTAGACTGTTTGTTGTAGAGCTACGTGAAGTCTCTGGTGTACAGTGATAACCCAGTCACAATTGCAGTCCTGGAAGACAACATTACAGCTGCCATTGTTGAGATACAAGCCGAAATGTGGGAAAAAGTATACCAAAATTGGAGCTTACGGGTGAACTACGTCAGGCGTCTCCGCGGGTAACATTTACATGAAATAATCTTTAAGAAGTAAATGGATGGAATTGATGTATCGCTCTAAATAAATATTTAATTCACTGTTGCAAATTTTCTGTATTTTTTTCAATTTTCAGAAACCAAACGCTTAAAAAATCACCCGTTATAAGAAATAAATAGAGTAACTGGGCAGGATACTCAGTTTTGACGTGAATACATAAATAATTAAAACCTCTTTTATATAATTCTAAACATAAAAACCCGATTACCAAGTTATCAACGCAAAAAAGCGATTATCGGCTACCAAAATCTGAATAAAAAATGTGATGTCCTTTTTTCATTTGATACCTTAAAGTTCGGTATTGAGTTGCCTTTACTGCAGGCATAAAAATAATTAAAGTGGTACTTACGTATTTGTGTTTGTATTTATGTATTTATACGTATGTGTGGTATATCTAATTTTCCGCTAATATTCGTTTCATTCAAATACATACATTGACATATTTTGCTTTGACTTTATTATTTTGCGATCTGATGGTATTTTTAATTCACATGAAAATCCCTTAGTTTTCTTGGTATAAACGAGAACAACATACAGCTTTTGTTGCAGCTCGTATTTTACGCTACTCAGATGATGGCAAATTTTAATTGGATTGCAGCGAATTTATGTAGTTTCAAGTGAGCTTACGATTTTTTTTATTAAATTTTAGATAAGAAAAAGACTTGTTGCAATTTAGTTGGCAACAAGAAATGGTTCAGACCAGTTAAAAACTTCTTGAGTTCTTTTGAAACCATAGAGAAACCCTATTTTGGTTTTCGTTAATTATGAACGCTTCTAGTCATGGGAAACCAAATATCTTCAACACCAATGCATTGTTATAGAGGTGACCATTACATAATAGATTCAGAAATTGGTTTAGAGCTACTAGTGAAGTGTTAAATTTAGTTTATTGAAGAAAATATCAGAGCAACATGACGTATGAGTAACTTCTGACAACACTTTAAGACATTTCTGTTGAAATGATAGTTAAGATTGTTGAAAGGTTAAAAGATTTACTTTGAACAGACAAAAATTTTAATTTTGGCATCTAAACGATAAATATCTTTTAATCCTGAGACACCGAAAATTTATTTGCTTCTTGATTATAAATTCACTGACACTTTTTTGAGTGTAATACATCTGTTAACTTTAAGTTTTTATAAGTTCCGCAAAATTTATGAAATATTTCAAATACTTCAGCAAATATCTATAAAACACTGCATCATTTTTGTTAACTATAAAATTTTAAGATATTTTTAACACATATTTGACATAAATGCATCTTCATGAACCGAATGAAAACTAAATCTATATAACTACAAAAAAAAATCTCAACTAATACTAAATTCTTAAAATTCTTATTTGAACTGACTTTTTGATACCCTTATTAAATGCCACAAATTCTTGACTACCATAATATGTGAGTGCGTGTGTGTCTGCATATAAGTGAATAACCTGCATGATGGTAAATGTTTTGCATACAAATTCAACAGACAACCGGTTTTTTCCCTCTATTTTTAATGCTGGATGTGTGAGTTTATTTTTATGATACGCATACGCTCTCAAATTTGAATTTAAGAAAAAATGAATTGCTGAGATGTTGCTCTGTTCTATAAAAAAAAATAATGTAAATGAAAACAGAATAGCAGTGAAAAAACATCGTTGGCAAATCTCTGACACGTATTTGGAATTTATAATTTTTAACAAAACAATGACAACGAGACACACTACTACACACATGCAAACATAAGGGAAGCGCACAGTAAATTAACAAACACCCAGCTGGAAAGAGATTTGGGAAACAAAAAAATTGGAATTGTTAAAGATATATAGCTGAATTAGTTTTGAAACATATATTTTGAGGTTTTGTATTATACCACGATCTCAATAATTTAAAAACGTTAACTGAAATTGCCCAAAATTAAACCATCTTAACATAAATAAGCGGTGTTCATATAAAACTGATGGTATCAAATAGATTGATAGGTACTTTGGATCAAAAATTCTTTATATAATTGATTTTTATATAGGCACAAATATTTTTGCAAATGATTTCTCATTTTGTTACAAATGGCTTGTACATTTATATCACTAAGTTTAAGAAATGTTTTCTTCGAAGTGCTACGTAAAAGCCAAGTATGTGAGCACTTTAAAACTGACCGAATTTTTAAACTCTTAAGTTCTTCGAAAAATTTTACTAAATCAAAACAATGATACTTTAAACATATTTCCTACTTGATCGGTATTAGTACCAAAAGCTTTAAATGAATTCATGACATTTTCAATGCATTCAAATGAATATTTTTACACCAAATCCATGCTAGCCCACATACTTCTCGAAAACATACAAACACCTTGTTGTTGTTATTCTTAATAATATCAAATGTAAATTAGAAAAACAACATAAAATATGGTGGTAGACAAATTTTTTTTTTTTTTTTTGAATAAATTGTTTCTAAAAATATACACCCACAACATTTGTAATTTTCCATATTTAAAAAGTTAAAGTAAGAAAAAAGAAAATTTGCGATAGATATTTTTTTATAGAAAAGTTGAAAAAGAAAAATTGAACAAAAAAAAAAAATTTAGAACTGAGCTTTTTGCCTAAAGTATACTTCCTAAGTAGACAGTTTATAGTACAGAAGGTAGTAGTTGAGCGAAAATCGAAATTACAGCAAAAAATAATGTTTCTATTTTTTAGTGCAATTTATAAAAAACTTTTTCCGACATTTCTCCAAAACATTACTTAATACAATTTATTCTAAATCAACGCTCTATGCGACACCGCTACAAAGTTAAAACTAAGGTCATAGAAAAGTTGCTAAAAAACATCAAAGAGCAAATCTGTTGTCACCCATTTATTATCACATAATTCCAATAACAATTTCTATTTTCAACGATTTTCAAATTCGCTGAAACGAAATCAGCACGCCATCTACCTTTTTCGATCAAAGCAGAAAAATAGCAAATTTTCTCACTCTCTCACGCACTAGTCTTCGATTCCTTGCATTGCTCGAATATTGGGATTTCATAATCCGCTTGTAATGTGTGTTCAATGCTACTCAATAATTTATAATGGATTCAAGGATGCGCCATTTCATACAGTTCCTTGTGCAGCAGCACATTGTGTTCTTTCAGCTTGGCTTGTTTTGGTAAAACACAGAACTTTTTAAAAGTTGTCCTTCCTTGCCACATTTGAATCCGCTGCCACACAGCCTGTGAAACCACCCGCCCATGACGCAATTGCTGCTGCTGCTGCTACGCAAAACAAAGCAAGTAATCGAAAAACTTTTTTTTCACATATTTTGATTTAATTCCCTTATTTTTTTGCACAACTTGATTTTAACCGATTTTTTGAAACGGATATTTTTTTTCCTGTATTTTTTGTTCAGTCGAACTTTTATTGAAATTCTGGTTGCGTCGTCGTCATCATCATCATCGTAGTAAGCTTATAAAAATGTTAAAATAATTTTTTATATTGGTAAGAGTTTGTATAACCTCGACGACGAGTTAAACAAAAGTATCATTAATGAAATTTCAGTATCGTCGTTTTGCTATTCGAAAATTATAATATCAAAAACCAAAATGAAAACTCTACTTAAGGGCGCTTAATCGCCAAGAACTTTTGACTATAACATATATAATATTACCAATTTCGTACAGATATTCTTTCATTCATTCTTTCTTTGTTTAAAAACTTTCGAGCATTTCAAAATTATCATTAAAGAAAACATCAAGTATCGTCAGACAAAGTACTTCTTCATAACCAAATGTTATCCGAAACCGCAACAAAGGAAGAAAATCGAAAAACAGCTTGCGGCTGTTTTTACTGCGTTCCCATTTTGTTTTCAATATTTTTGTGCGTTTTTGCGTTAAATTTAATGATATGGAAATAATTATCGATTTCTCCTTTTCGTTGCTTTTCATATTTCTTTCAGGATTTCTTCTCCTTTGAACGGCTGCTTTATTTGCAAGGACTTTTTTGTGCGATTTCCTGTGCCAATGGCAACACTTGAGGTTGATAGCATATAGCATCCATCCATTGAATTGCTACTCAAGGTCTGTCGTAGTATAACATCAACTGAATTGTGTTGTATGTGTGCGATATCTTAAGTATTGTTAATGTATTGGTAGGTATGTTTGTGTTACTGTAAGTTTTCCTTTCTACACGCATGTGTACGTGTATATGGCGCCTTTTAGCTTTGTTATTTTCTAGCGATTCAGTTTTCTATTTCACTTCATTGCTAAATTATTTTGCAAAAAATTTCATTTTCAAATAAATTGAATGCTCAATTTTCAATAATTTTTGCATATTTTCGGGCGTGTGAAGTAGAAAAAAAGTTTCATTTGACACCACATGTTGTAAACATTAAGTTTATTATTGCGTATTTAGCTAAGTGAGTGTAAATTTTTAGAGGAAGTGCAGGGAATGTTAAAAACAGCAGACTCATAGAAAATTAATTTTCTAGCTCTAGATTGGCCTTATAGAACAGCTGTTTAGTATATTCAAGTACCATTCATCAGCAGCCAATTCAGCGTGCTATTAACGCGGCGCACTTAAATGCCTTTTGAGCCGTTTTCACTACATAAACAAAAATGCACATGCTCATTGCCTACGAGCAAGGAAAATGTATTAGCGAAATGTAAAGTTAATGTAATAGACTCCCCATATGCTTCATCGTTAGTATTGTGCCAACCAACCCACTTAATTCAAGCGCTTTACATCTTCAGTTACTGTGGCACCACTTAATTTTGTAAGCTCAGTCGCGTGCCTTTTTCTATGCTAAACAACAACATTGGCAACAACACTTTACCATTTAACCTTATGCTCTGACGAGCCTGCGGCCTCTTCTACGTCAGCAGCTACCAAGTCAAATGCAACCCACTACTACTACTACAACCACAACAAAATGCAACGCAGCCGCCGCCACCGCGTTATGCCACTTAAATCAAAAAGCTGCAGTTTTGCGTGAAGAGCTTAAGAAGTGGAGCCTCAAAGGCGCAACAAAACGTGTAAATTGCAAATTTGTGAATTTCTTCTTAACTTTTTTGCGCGTCTCAGGCATTTTCTTTTCAGTCCCCTTTTTGCTCCGGCTGCCGCGCCATCTTTTTACGGGTTTCATGCAAAATTAACTTTCATAATGTTCTGACAAAAAGTTAATTTGATGCGACTAAGAGTTGTGGTTACTGGAGGTTTGAGATGGATGCAAGAGAAACGTGTGAACAGCAGGTTTTGCTTCGTACAATTTGGTTATTTGAAAGGCGCATATTTTGATGTAGTGAATTTGAAAGAATTTTTAAAAACAATTTTTTTGAGCGTGAATATTCAATCGAGACATTCACACAAAAAACAAGTTGCATGGACCGCTGAACTTTATTGTGATTTGGTTGTTTATAAACAATATTCTCAGTATCATAGTTCCATCATTATAAACTTTATTATAGTAATATGTCCTGAGAAAGCACACAAGCGTGCACTCGATTTTAAGTGTAGGATTTGTTTTATTTTAAATATTGTTTTTGTTCAACTACCTACTATGCACCTTATTTATTGTGCTGTATATGAACTTTAGCTTAGGCTGTTAAAAAGTTTATGTTTTGAGCCCATACTTACACTATTAAGCGTGTTAGGTATGCTGCAAAAACAGGATAAAATTAATTATTTTATTTCTGCCAAAAAGTAACTCCTTTCATGATGACAAAAAATAAAAAATAGCGAATCATAAGCACTGAAATTAAATTGGTAAAATAAAAACTTTCATAGTGATATATTTTTATCCATTTTCGAAAAAATTTTATCAATTAAATTATTTTCAATATTCATTAAATGACTCTATATTTCTGTAAGAAAGGACTCTGCGGTATGTGGTACGTCAAAGTCATATAATTTCGATAATCATTATATATGTACTTATACCAACATTCCTCGTATACTTCACAGCAAAGCTTACGTATCCTACAACTTGCTGCTACATTTTGTGATTTTATAGCTTTGAATAAATAGTTTACAAGATTTATGTTGTATTTGCATAAATTTCTCTAGGGAAATTGAGAAAACGTTTGAAGTAGACAGCAAACCAAGCAGCCCACCCGCTCGTTGGCTGTGTGCCTTTACACTAAAGTCCATTGTTTAGCGCTTAGCTGGCAGTTCTTTTGTGTAGTATATCTAACCATTCTGCATGACTGTCTATCGGACCAGTCGCTTATCTCTCTATCCATCTGTCTGTCTGTCTCTCTACTGTCCGTCCAATCAGTTCATTTATTGTTGTTTGTATAATTTAATACGCCATTGCAGCACCTTGAAGCTGCTACTCAGTTGAGCTTTTCAAGTGATTTACTTTGTAATTTTCCGCTTTTTTTTTCTAAAACGTAAATGATTTACTATGCCAAGTAGAAAATTTTAATGCTCGAGAAAGATCTAAGGATTTTTGTGTTACGTTGGTTTTCGGATGTGTTATATGTAGTTTAGTACCAAGGATACAGCATAGGTTAAAGGAGATGTATGTGAGATTTGATGTGGGAATTTTCAGACACAAATGGAGTGAATAATTTAAAATTGATTTCGTGTGCAAAAATACTGAAAATCGTTGAAAAATTTTTAAGTATAATGTTTTTATTTAAATTCCAGTGTGCTTTGAGCATTTTTTTATATGGAAAATTTTCTAAGACAATTGAAAATATTAACTTTTGACTCCATTACATTAAACGTAAATCTTCCAAAGAAACAACCATTTAAAAATATGTTATCACTAAGAAAACTTTAATTTTTGATAAATTTTTGTTTCCATTTTGAGCAGGAAGGATAGGATAGTATAGGATAGGATTTGATAGGATAGGATAGGATAGGATAGGATAGGATAGGATAGGATAGGATAGGATAGGATAGGATAGGATAGAATAGGATAGGATAGGATAGGATAGGATAGGATAGGATAGGATAGGATAGGATAGGATAGGATAGGATAGGATAGGATAGGATAGGATAGGATAGGATAGGATAGGATAGGATAGGATAGGATAGGATAGGATAGGATAGGATAGGATAGGATAGGATAGGAAAGGATAGAATAGGATAGGATAGGGTAGGATAGAATAGGATAGGATAGGATAGGATAGGATAGGATAGGATAGGATAGGATAGGGTAGGATAGGATAGGATAGGATAGGATAGGATAGGATAGGATAGGATAGGATAGGATAGGATAGGATAGGATAGGATAGGATAGGATAGGATAGGATAGGATAGGATAGGATAGGATAGGATAGGATAGGATAGGATAGGATAGGATAGGATAGGATAGGATAGGATAGGATAAGATAGGATAAGATAGGATAGGATAGGATAGGATAGGATAGGAAAGGATAGGATAGGATAGGATAGGATAGGATAGGATTGGATAGGATAGGATAGGATAGGATAGGATAGGATAGGATAGGATAGGATAGGATAGGATAGGATAGGATAGGATAGGATAGGATAGGATAGGATAGGATAGGATAGGATAAGATAGGATAAGATAGGATAGGATAGGAAAGTATAGGATAGGATAGGATAGGATAGGATAGGATAGGAAAGGATAGGATAGGATAGGATAGGATAGGATAGGATAGGATAGGACAGGATAGGATAGGATAGGATAGGATAGGATAGGATAGGATAGGATAGGATAGGATAGGATAGGATAGGATAGGATAGGATAGGATAGGATAGGATAGGATAGGAAAGGATAGGATAGGATAGGATAGGATAGGATAGGATAGGATAGGATAGGATAGGATAGGATAGGATAGGATAGGATAGGATAGAATAGGATAGAATAGGATAGAATAGGATAAGATAGGATAGGATAGGATAGGATAGGATAGGATATAATAGGATAGGATAGGATGGGACAGGATAGGATTGGATGGGATAGGATAGGATATTATGTTCGTAGAATTGTTTAGCAGGCTGTGTGTCACTACTTAAAGCAATTCTTGTATTTTAGCGTAAACTTCAAGTATTAGTTTTATTTTTATATAAAAAAATGAGTTTTCATTAAAAAAACCTAGAATGAAATTGCTATTGGTTGCAATCCATATTCTTTGAGAGTCTCAGGCGTTACAACTAATTTATTGATTTCAGTGTTAGTGAGCTGGAAAAATGTGCTCAAAAGTAAGAATATAATTCTGCCACATTATTTACGAACATCCTTGAAACTTACATAGAAAATAAACAAGAAATAAAACATAGTTTTATATGAAGCAATTACATATGATTCACCCTGCTGTAATCTACTGTCTCGCAGGGTTGACACAAAAAGTAATAACGAATTGAAATCGACTTTATTCAAACTAATTCTATTGCTTCAGCTTTGCCACACATAAATCTGTAAAATTCAATTTGCAAAAATACCCAAATGAATAGAAAATAATAACAATCAAATAAAACAACAAAACCAGAAACACAAGCAACAACAGCACAAAGACTAACAATGCTAAAAGTTTTGAGCTTAATGAAATATAGAAATTGAACTTTTGAGCGTAATTCCCATGTATACAGACACATACACGTGCATATTCGAAAATATCTGCGTAAGTCTTATACGTATTACTTTTTGGGGTGGAATTGAATTATTTTTATTAGTTTTAACAGAACAGACATTTTTGATTTGATACACCCTGATATACTGCTTAAAAGTATATGCTGTTTCTCATTGAAGTGTTGAATCTGCTTGAAATTATTTGTTAGGAACTTTCTTTGTCTTCGATTAAAATTGTTTTTTTCGATGACGCCAACATTTTTTTTTTTTTGATAGCTTACTCTGCTTGGACAAAACTTAGTTACATCGTAAATTAAAATTCTGTAGGGCTAGAAATGGGAATTAATGTTAAATATGAAATGTTCAACTTTTCTAAAGAATAAGATTTTAACAGATATTAAGCCTCTAGCTATTTAAAAACGCTACGCGTACCGAAATGAAATATTCAAGTCCATTTAGCCTTGAAGGATATAGATAATATATTAAGATCCACCTTAACATACATGCATAGTCGAATTCAGATTTTAATTTTATACAGATTTATGTATATCATATGCTTTGATTGCCTTTTATGTTACTACCAACCTCATTTCATTTATCATCGAATGACATACTTTAAGGATAAAATAATAATTTTATTTCATCATCTGTCATTTGCTTGGCTGCTTGAGCTAAGCACTGCTAACTGCTAAGGCCTATGAAAATGGAAAAACTAAAAATGAAAAAAATCATTTAAAGTTATGGAAAGAAAAAATCAACTTTGAAAATGGATTAAAATTTTGATTATTTCTATGGAAAATTACTTAATCTTTTGGGTTTTCTTTGAGGCAGAAATCAAAGTTTTATCTCAAAAAGATGAATTCACTTCCCAAATGATATGATGACTTATGAACTTTTTTTTGTAGAAAATGTTGAATCCCTTTAAGTTAAATGCATTAAGCTTAGACTTAAGTCACTGCTACAAAACTTCAATAGCAGTTCTAGTTTTTGTGCTTAAAATAATTTGATTTTCATTGCTATTTAGAGACAATCAAAATTTATTTAACTAAATATTTTATTTAATGGCAGTTATCGAAGCAGTCTTTTGATCATAATTTCTTCAAGAGCCATTGACCTGAATTCGTTCTTTTCTAAATGTTTTGTATTATGTACGCTGCAATCGGCGTCATTGTATGTAATTCACATTATTTTTTCACTTAATTAATTTCCAACTATTAATTGCTTCTAATTGTAAAATAACAGTCAGCAACCGGGATGTGCGTGCATGTTTGTTATTTATGTTCAAGCCGAGCTTGGTAGGAATTGTTCCTTCCAGAATCAAATTCCTTAACAGCTATGATCTTAAGAAAGTGGAATATGTTCTTAATTTTTTTCCAAATTCTATGGTGAAAAAGGATGTGATTTATGTATCGATTTTATTCAAGGAACTAAAATTTGGGAAAAACAAATTTTAATTTCATTGCTTTAATGAAACGATGAAAACATGAAATAAAGCATGAATTTGGGTAGGAACTCTTCTTGGAAGGAATTGAAAATTTCCCAATTCTTTATTTTGTTTTTTATCATGAAATTAACAGTGAAATCAATGTCTTTCCGTAAAATTGAAAAAATTTAATTTCCTGGAAGTAAAATTGAATTCAGCGAGCGGTCGTTCCTACCCAGTTCTATGTTCAAGAGGCAATCAAATGGCTCTCCGATTTAGATGAATATAAATGAAATAACCCACGTGCTTGCATATATGCATTATTAATAACAACAAAAATAGCTGATTGTTGTTAATGGCCGGCAATTGAACTCATTTTCAAAGAAATGATTTATTACTGAACCAACCATAAAAACAACAACAACAATTACAACAATACTAGTAATTACAATAAGAGCTCTTCAATTAAGCGCGAAACTTTTCACTTTTGTTCATTTCATTAATAGCTATCAGGACTTTTTTCCGTCTATTATTCACACCAGAATAAATATACACATACATATGTATGTATACGCATGTATATATGTTTGTATGTAGTAATATGCACACAAGCGAGTAAAATAGCTGCATTATTTTACGTAGTATAAGAAGACTACTTACGCCCAAACAAAATTGTTAGTAAACTTTTTTTTAATGAGCTACTACATGTGTTTCTATAAATTATTCAAATTTTTTTTGGGTAAGGAAAAGGGAAAACAAAACAAACTAGGTCACATGTTATATGAAGTATTGAGAGAAATAACCTTAAAGATAAAAATTATTTCTAATAGAAATCAATTGGATAATTTTTCTAACTTACTTGTACCCAAAATATGATAGTCTTTGAGTAGAAGACTTTTTCATATATTCGTCTTGATTACCATTCAAATTCAATAAGTTTGAAGCCTTAGAGTCCTTAATAAAAATAACAATATTCCACATTTTTAGCTTTTTCTTCATAGTACAGATGAAAAACATCGATTTCCCATTGTCAAATCCTTCTATTAATATATTTTTATAAATTCATTACATAAAACGTTAGGACGTGATGAAAAATAAATGTTTTAAGCAAAACGATTTTGTGTTGATAATATCTTGACCAAAAAATTCCCCAAGATTGATGTAAGTCTAGAATATGAAATTTCCCGAAAAAATCCAGTTAAGAAATATCAAAGCTAATAGTTTTTGCTTTAAACAGTTTTGAAAAACTTCATTAGAAATAAAAAATAAATATCCCAAAAAATTTCCCACGAAGGAAATTTTCAAAAAAAGTCACAAAAAACTAAATAATGTTTTTTTCAACATTATTTTCGTATATTACTTCCAAAATGTTGGGCTATTACTTCCTCCCTTAAAGGTTTTCTCTCGTTTGTTTACTTTGAATTATTAATACGATAATATAAACTTAAACAGTTTAGCAATTGAAAGCCAGCAAAAAAAAAGAATATAGACAAAATGGACACAACTACAACAACACATACGGCAACTGGATAACAACAAGTTGCTAACAATTAGAGCTGGTTAACTGAGCGCTACAGTACGAATGATAAAAAAAATTAGTCAACATCTACAAATAGAAAACATAAAACCTAGAGAGCAAAACGTAACATAGAGAATGATGAAAAAGTGCAAAAACAATAAAAACAGCATTACAACCAAGCAATTTATTTATTCTGGTTGATAAAGGAAACGGAGCGCATCCTTTCAATTACAACAATAACAACAAGCAACAACACTACAACTGCAACAATGCATTTACTGTCTGTTACAGCGGCCACACTTTTGCTCTATTGACCAAAAGACCAAACGAACGACCGTTGAAGCGACCAAAACGACCATCATTATCATGAAGGCTGCACACAGTTCAATCAGGCGGAAGCGAACACGGAAATGAAAAATAGCGAAAGCATTAAAAATGACAGCAGTAGTACGATAGAAGTTAAACGTTTGTTAATCATGACAACAGCTTAGGCATTAGCAGCAGAACTTAGTATTTGCTATAGCAGCATAAGGAGTGTGGTAACATTTTTAATGAATTTCATGTGATGATTTATATGCTGACAGCAAAAGTGAGAAAAGTTGTTTAATTATCGTTACCTTGAGCCGACAAACGAATTTATTTTTGTTTGATTTATGATTGTGCAGTCAGTTGTGTCAAACTACTTGGTCATTAAAAAATCAATATAAATTTTTATTTAATTTCAATTTAAGAGGTTGGGTTGCGAATGTTTAAGATTTCAACCTCTAGATCACAGTGACTGATTTAGTGAAGTTTCAGGCAGTTACAAATTTTTTTTATTGATTTACTATTTTTTGCTTAAATGTCCTTAAACTTTAAGTGATTATGATTTGTTTGCTGATGATTTAGCTAACCTGCAAAACAAAAAAAAAAAACAATCAAAATAGGTTGTACATTTCATGACCAAACCTCAGTCACTGGATTATAAGATATGACCGCATTTCCACGGTAGCCAAGATATGCGTACGTGCGATATAAAACAACAAATAACTACACTTTTGCTGTGATTGATAGACTGACATTCCTTTGTATTTTTTTTCCCTCCATCTAAGTAAAAGTTGCTGACATTTGCTTTAGCGTACGTAAAGTCGTTATTGTTTTCCTGTTATTCTTTAAGAAACGCTCCCTAAAATAAGTTTTTTGCGAAATAGATTCACCAAATCATTTAAGGCAGCAAGATTATCTATATCACATGTCTGGTATGAAGTCATAAAATTGATATATAGCTGGCCACAAAAAAAACATACAAGAAATTGTGAATTATTGAAAATCTTAAGTAAAAAGTTTTATCCAGTGGGCGGCAAAAGTCTTTATTTTTAAGAAAAGTTCAGACTGTATGATGCTATAGTCATTAAGATATTAATTTGAGATAACAATTTTGAAAATCTTTATAAGACCCCTTTTTAAGAGAGCTCAAAATGTGATGTTTGATATTAATGATACATCACTGAATGTTAGTGATGCATTTTTAAAGAATTCTTGATAAAGATATCAATGATATTCATCATTTGAAATGCCTTTTAGAATACGTTGATATCTTCATCACTCATATCATTTAATATGAACATTAGGTCTAAATACATCTGTTCACCATTTCTAAGAATACGTTTTGTTTTAAATTAATTCCACTTATGACAAAAGCTCACTTTTGCAATTCAAAAATGGATATTTTTACTTTTAACAGTGCACCTCAAATATGCAAAAATCTTTTCTGAATTCACATTAAATAATAACGAAAAAGTTTGACACATATCTGAAATTCATATCTATGCCGTTTTATTGTGCAAAAGTTCCGCGTATTGCTGTGATAAAAAATGTTAGGCTCAACACACAAACAGTGCAATGAAATGCGAAGAATGAATGAGTGAATGAATGAATAGAACCAAAGCAAAAAATAAAGTAGACGAAAACACGTGCACACGTGATGATGATAAAAATTATGTTGATGTTGATGCTCACGATGACAATGACAATTTCAGCGTAACTTGGTAACGCTTACGCTTTATGATTTCAAATTAGCTTAGTGCCAATTGTCATGGTTTTGTTTTTTTGAATTTGTCAAATCTCAAGCACATCGCATTGCGTCACATTTTTCAGCACTACTGTTTGTATATCGTGCACGTATTATCCTTGTGATACGTTATGCTGTGATGTCTTTTCAATGTGAAAACTACGCTGTATAAAGCGACGCACATAACTCATTGTCATTTGTCAGCGGAATCTGATATTGAGACAATGGTAAGGTAACTTGCTGCTGAATGCACAAATCATAACAACAACAAAAACAGTAGTAAAATCACAATTGCAAAGCAAATTTCAAACAATGGATATACTGTCAAATATCAATGCTGACTTAGCGCATATACAAATAACATCGCTGCATGAAACATCACTGTGTGATATTATCGCGTACCTGTGACATTTCCTCTTTTTTTGTGCTTTGTGAACGATGCGTAATTTTCGTGGTGCAGAACTTTTGTTTTCAGTGTGAATGCATTCGCAGACGGTAATACAGTAACGTCACGCAGTTTGAAAATATCATCTGTCATCGTCTTCGTCATCGTCATCGTCATCGTGTTATCATTGTAAGCAACCTCAGACATATGACATGAAAGTTCTAAAACTATCAACGCTACAATGTGTAATTTTTTTATCATCAGTATCAGCAACATTATCATCACAATGCTAATCTTTTGTGTCAAGTTTGCGTACTTCATCGATGTTGTTTCGACAGTGTATCAATTTTACGTTTACAAATTATGATTGATGATATGCAGTCTATGTCTATGGTCATCGTAGCGATTTTCTTGTGTAATTGAGAGTAAATGGAAATATTGAAACAGGTATTAAGGAGTTTGCTATCAAATCAAGCAAGTATTATTAGTAGTACTTACTTAATGAAATATATCTCTTGCTCAAAGCGTTTACTTCTTTTATGCAAGTGCCTGTTTCCAGTTGGCCAGACCAAGTTATTTCATTTAAGCAATTTTCTCAGTGAATTCAGTCAGTTATGTGTCCTTTGAGCAGGAGCAGTAGTTACATGTTTGATATATTTGTCCTTTTTTAGTACACTTTGGCTTTTAATTGAACATTCACTGTACCTTTATACGGTTAGAGCCATATTCGTAAGGACAGAAGATATGGTAACTTTTGAGCCGCTCTTTTGAAAAAAATTTTAAAACAAGTAGTTTACCACATGTTATGTTTATCACATGATATTTTTATCTCAAGTTATTTTTGTCTCGTGTTATTTTATCGCATGATATTTTTATCTCATGTTATTTTTTCTTGTCATATATGTATATATCACTTGTCTTCTTTTTTGATGTAATTTAGTTCGCGTGGTATATATATGTATATGGCACGATTTCCTGCACAGTTCTTCTTAGCACATTTATTTTCTTAGTTTTTAGTCACTCATGATAAACAGAAATAGTTCAGTACTCTACTCCAGCATAGCGAAGTTTTGAGTTCGATTCGAAAGATTTAATCGTCCACTTATAATTTTCTCATTATATAGGGTGATTTGCTTAGAGGTATTTTCAGATCACGTGTTAGTTGCGTCGATGGTATTATAGTTCAGTATGGCTTGACATATCATCATATACAAAATCAGGACAACGCTTGCAAATTGTGGAAATTTATTAATTCAATAAAGTTTCAACTCAAAATTCACTTTAAGTTCGTGTGATTTTTTGCAATTACAAAGTGAATTGGTCGCCAAGAAAATGTAGTTACACATCTATATATTTTTTTTTCTATGGAGCTACTTAGCTTCAAAGCCTACATGAATTAGCTGGCTGCGACTTGGAAATTTGAAGCCAATATTATTTGTATCATTCGTTAATTACCATCAAAAGTGCTCAAACGCGTCATCATAAATTGGAACTTGTTATATGGTCAACATTTGAAAGAAATCATATATAAAAAATAAATGTATTAGGAGAATGGTTCTTTCTCGATAATATGAATTTATGCTTCGTTTTTTTTTTCAATAAAGTACTATATCTCTAAATGTATCACCCTAACTCATAATATCCTAGATTGATTCTTTATTTAATTTTTTATTCGTCTGTTATTGATTTCGACTATGACTGCTTTTAACTTCCATTGATCTCATTTTAGACTCATTTGAAACAGTACTGACTTTAATTACAACAAACTCGGAATAAAGCTTTTGATTATATTACTCACTCGCTTTCAACTATAGTGCAGTTTTGCTATTAATTCAAATTAACCTTTATAAAGAGGAGACCTCAAGGTAGTTTGAAAGCAATTAAATTTTGTAAGTTCCATTATGGAATTGTTTTTAAATTGGATGTATTAACTTAAAGACTATCTCCTCAAAATCAAATAAATCTATAAATTAATGCAACAATGTCATCATAACAACAAAGTACAATAACCCCATTGCGGTAATAAATCTTATTAAACAATATAATTGAATTTCTAAGGAGTTTCCTCCCTCTTGCATACTACATATTGTTGAAGTTGTTATTGTTTTTGTTGCATAACGTAATGTCTCTATCCGTTTCCTTCATTTACAGTACCATATATAGTATCTTCTTAGGCTGAAATTTTCACTGTGTGGTGTACTGTGTTGGAAAATTACTTAAATTTCGCTGTCATCATAAATTTGCAATGAATTCCTTTTCCGTTTACCACATTGTTTCCTGTCTGACCAAACAACAACAACATCGACAAGAGCAGCAAACCAAATAGGCAACCAACCAACACCAAACACCTTCCGGCACAGCCGTTGCTCATATACGCAAATGGACACACACATACATAAACACCAACACTTACGAGTGCCAATTACAACCATCTGTTGTTGTTTTCAGCCACACTTCCGCTGAACTTAAAGTGTTAGCCATTACAGCAGCAGCGGCATAAAGTTGCAGCGTCAATAACTGCAACTCAGCTGCAGTTTTGCAATTGTGTTCCGATTTTAGACTGAAAAGTTTCTAAGTTGTTAACAGAAAAGTTATTAAAGATAATATTTTTTTTAATATTTATGGAATTAATAATTGGTATTATTTTAAATTTTTCTTAGACTAATTCGGTGATATTCACCAACAGCTCAGTCTTTTGCGTTAGTTGGTGGAATGGAAAGAGATGAGATAATCCAAAACGACGCAGTTGCGTCATCTTACATTTGTTAAATGTTCCTATAAATTGAATAATTATTATTCTACTTCACAATTCATGATATCACTACATCATATATATCTTCTTTTTCTTCCAGATTTGTTGGTTATATCATCTTCCCAGTTGGAATTGATCTTCTCTTCGGACTTTTGTAGTAAATATTCAACGCACTCAATACGTGAATTTAGCTGGTAAGCGTAACCAAAATTTGATTTAAAATTAAAAGCAAAAATTACTTATCGTTCGGAAGTCTTCAGTTCGAACTCTTATGAAGTTACGTCTTCAGCGGCTTTATTTTAATCATAAAAAAAATAATTATAGCGCGGTGTCTGTCTTCACAACGATGATCGTTTTAAGACAAATGACATTATAGGATCTGAAAAGCTTCCATAGACCTACAATTTTTTAATGCCATTTGCCTCAAGATGGCGTCCACAACGGAATGAATGATAAATTAGATATTTTTGAATAATTAAAATGTTAAGCTTTTGCGTTAGTGATAAATTGGGGTTTAGGTCAAAATTTCACTTTATTTTTCTCGTAAACTATCAATTTTCGGTAAAAATCGCTATATATTAAAGGAAAAACTCGTCGATATGTTGAAAAATAATGAATATTAAGAACAATTTTTGTATTGAATCGATTGAAGTAATTTTCTTAAATTTAGTAGTTTTGCCTTCGCTTAGGTAACGGAAATGATAAAATGATTCGAATGAAAAATTATTTATTTTTCTTCAACAAACCATATCTATTGTTTTAGTAATTGCTCAACTCTTTTTAAATTACATAATGGATTAAAAATGAAACCTGTTTGCACGCCAGAAAACATTAACTTTCAAAAATGAGTGAAATAATAAAGCTTTAATGCGATTTTAAGTTATTAACCCTCTAATTCCAAAACTCAACGAGATCATCAAAAGACGCATGCAGTTGCAACACATATGAAATACATAAAGTCGTTAATTTTAATTACATGCGTTTTACTGCACGCAATTATTTCTCTCATATAACAACTATTGTTTGCATTTCTCTCATGCTAGACATTTTTCATTAGCACATTGAGACTTTAATAAAATTAACCGAAGCTTTAAAGTTTACTGCGAGCAGCGAGTTGTAATGTTTTTTTTTCTTCAATTTTTCTTATTAATGTTGATAATTCTGTTGATGTTGTTGTTGCACAGGTGTTTTACAACATAACATAAACCGCAGCCGCTACAATTTACTGAAAGCAGAAAGAGCAAAGTAACCAAACACAAACTGCAGCAGCAACGGTAAGAAAGCGTCTGTGTAAACAACAGCTGCAAGTGAAGCAAAGAAGTTAGGTAAGGACTCCACTTGCAAGATATATTGTTGGGAACAACATGTTACACAATGAGGCACATTAGAAAAGTAGGTAAAATCATCCAAAAATCATTTTTTTATTTTGCAAAAAGATAATGTGGCAATATCAAGAAAAAAAAAACAAAATATTAATAATAAAGAACTAAAAAAAGTTTTTGTGAAGGAAAGAAATTTGTTCAGAAAAATTTTAGTAAAATCAGCAGTCAAGTTTTTCAATTAAAAAGCCCATTGTGCAAAGCCAAAATGGCAACATCATACATATTGGTATGCTATGTGTGGATATGGAGTTGATGTTGGCGAACTGTTGGTTAGTACATTGGCCTCGCCTGATGCTGGATACTCTACGGAAGATGCCTAATGGAAAGAAATCGAAGCATTGAACTAAGAAGTGCATGCTTTGTTTTATCTCTTTCCACTACGTTCTTTGCTTTTGCTATAGCTCGGCCGTGCTGGGCACATTTGTGGCCAGACAACATAAAATTGGCTAGCTGCACACCCGCAAAACACTGAAGTGGTATTTGTGTGGGAGTAATAACAACACAAACAGCTGTAACATATGTTGGTCATAATTTAAATTTTTTTTTTATTAACTTGAGTGTTGAAAATTTACGAGTCTCTAACGTAGTTGGCTACAACAAAACCAGGAGCAAAGTGTTACTTGTTACCGGCTCTTATTAGCTTGTTTGCCAAATTCTGAGTGCAATGCAATTTTTCAAAGAAGTTGCGCTAGGCAGCACATAGCAGCAGCGTTTATTTGGGGCAAGATATTAAGTGAAAATTTATTTAAAGAAAAAATCAAATGATAGAAAATTAAAAAAATGCTGCTGACTCTTCTATAGAGAAGGTTTGCAGTGGCATATAAAATATTTGGTTCTTAACAAGAATTGACAGCAAACAGCACAAAACTTTATTTATATTATGAACAGCTAATTGTTTCAGCAAAGTTTTGTCGAGTGCCGGAAAACATGGAAACTATGGAAAATTCCACTTTTCTTTTACTAATATTAACTGAGTTACAAATCAAGGACACAACAGAAAAATTACTTTTGGCTCTGATTTATTTCAATTTTTAATTTGGTTCAGGCTAAAAAACTCTCACTTTTCGGCTCAAGATCCACTGATGATTCCATTTAGCAATAAATGAAACTATTATGACTATTCTTTTTCAGCATTTTATAAAAAAGAAACCCTCATATGTTGAATCAATAAGCAGAATGAAAGATCAATGTTTGACGTTGTTTTATAATAACATTACCCGCTACTGCTTTAAAAAAGCAGACAATAATTTTTTTTCAAAATATTATGAGTTTTTTCTTCTTTTTTGAAAAATTGAGGTGTTTTTGTCTAATTTCCACAGTATCCTTCACTAAGGGACAGTTATAGCTTCAAAAATAAATTGCACTTTCTCGTAGAACGGCATTTTCAGAAACACAAGAACAAACTTTGTCTGTTTGCGCCTTTTTCGATGCTGTTTTATACAAAACTTCAGAATATTTTTGTTCAATCTTGAAATCAACCGATTTTTCCAACTCTTAATGCAGATTTAGTTGAATATCTTAGACATTTCGCTTTACGTTAGCATTCGTTGCTTGGCATTACACACTTATGATTTTGTTGCTTTAACTCAACCTGCTGGTTCTTTTCAAAAACCAGGCAGTTGTGTTTTGTGTAATACTTATTCTGTCTGTTCGAAATTTTTTCTTTTGAGCGATTTTTTCATTCAAGTTGTCTGTTTCTATGAATTTTTGAAAAGTTTAGAAAATTCTGTGCGGCTTTTCAACTTTTTGTCATTTTTCACATTTCAACGACTTTTTTTAGCCCTTTTCAACTGTTTCAACATTTTCAACCTTCTTCAGCTTTTTTTAATATATTTCATTTTTATCGACTTTTTTAACATTTTTCAAAATTTTTCGGCGGCTAAACTTTATTCAATATTTTTGAATTGTTTTCAACTTTTTCAAAAGTTTTCAATTTATTGAATATTTTCCAACTTTTTAATATCTTCAGCCTTCTTCAATCAAAAATTTTTTAAAATAATTAAACTTTTTTCAATATATTCCATATTTTATCGACTTTATCAGCCTTCTGCAACTGTTCAACCTCTTACAATTTCATTCAGAATGTTTCATTTTTTTTTGTTTTTTTCAACCTCATTCAAGTTTTTTCAACATTTTTCATATTTAATCGACTTTTTTCAACTGTTTTAATCTATTTCTTTTAACTTTTCCAAAATTTTTCGGCTTTTTCAACACTTCAACATCTTCCATACTTCTTTGACTTCTGTAACCTCTTTCAAAGTTTTTTAAAATTTTTCATATTTATTTACTTATTTGTCAATCTTTCTCGCATTTTTGAAGTTTTCAGCTCTAACGACTTTTTCAACCTCAAATTCAATTATTCAATATTTTCCATATTTTTTCAACCTCCAAACAAAAAGCCGAAATTTGGTCGCTCTCTTGGTACACAGATTTTCAAAGTTGTAAGCTGTAAGCGGAACAACTGCTTCAAGCGAATGAAAGACTGAGCTCCTGTTCAAAAATTTTCGACTTGAAATCCTTTTAGTTTGAGAAGAAATCGTAAAGCCGAAACTTGGTTTCAATGATTTGATAGTCGACTGTCTGGTTTCGAAGAAGATGAAAAGTCGCGTTTGTGCTTGAAGTCAACTTCTGCTTTATTTGCTTAGGTGTACGATTTAGACTTATTGACATATATTGACATTAGACAGATGATAATACAAACATATGCAGACTGTCGTGGCTCGTTGGGTTATGCATGTAATAGTGTTTGTGTAAGAATGCGCAACACACATACATTTGTGAAACTGAAAACGACTTATACACATAAGGTTACAACATAAGCAAAGCTACTCGCTGAACAGCATTAGCTTTGGCTTTCAGTTTGTATACGAAGCTAAGTCGCAATTTATGCGAGCTATATATGTTATATGTCTTCACTTGTGCCTGTCTGTGCGTGGGCTTTGTTGGTCGATGTGAGCATGGCAGCTAGCTTTGTTTTCATTAGTTTGATTTTGAGCCAATAAAGTACATTAAATTTAATTCGCAATTGATATGTGCATGTATTGAGTTGCATTCTAACTACTAAGCACATGCTCTAACATGTATTTTAGTAGCATTCCACTGATGTTTAATTAGAAAGCTATTTTGAAACTATACAGCATGCTTTACGAGGCAGCAGCATTTTCGACGGTATAAATTTATAGCGATATTCGGTTTTACAAAAGAATTTCTTAAAGTTTTTAAATTTTAAGTAAAATGAATTGAATCTCTCAGCAAATTACTTAATGCTTAGCTCTCAAAATAAAACCTTAAAAGAGCCAACACATTTCTCAAGTTCATTGACCTACGCAAATGGCCAGCAATTTTTTACGATATTTGTTAGAGTGTTTTCTGTGCTTCAGCTCCTTCTACTTCTTTCTATTATTTACATCTCGGTTTTGCTATACTTCAGCTGAAATTCTCCAACAATCAAAACGTTTTTTTTTTACTCCACATTGCACCAACTTTTATTTTGTACTACAATTTTGGCTTCTGACGTTTTTCTTTTTGGTTTGACTTTTGAAAAGTGGTATTTTGCACTTAACTCAATGAAAAAATGATCTCTTTCCATGACTCTTCCTAAAACGCCATGCACAGCAATAGCTTTGATGTGATTTTTTTGCTGTCTTTCAACCAAACAATTCCCATTTTCATTTCTTGATTGTATGTGTGTGTGTGTGTGATTTAGTGCGCGTATGTCAGCTTGAGTTTGTTTGGCTGTTTGTGTTAACCTTTTCACACTCGACAACTGCTGACAGCGGAGGAGGCTACCAGATACAAAAATAAAAAAATGAAGGAATTTACATTTTGACAACAAATAAAAGCATACAAAAAAGCAACAACAATCACTAACGTACATTGAAGTAAATTTCGAACAAAGCGCTATTTGACAATACGTGATGTGACAGTAGCTTGAAGAAAAAAAAAAAAATCCATTTTTGACAATCATGCAGCTTCCTCGTTTGTTTTCTTTAGTGTACCGACCGGAAGATAAAGAATTATTTGATAACTCGTGTGCTAAGTTATATGTAATTTATTGTATAAAAATTTGAAAATAGTTGTTGAAACCATGTGTATTTTTAAAGTCTTTACAAGAATAATTCATTTAAGTTAAAATACTTTGAAACTTATTACAATGTGAACATGACGTCAATCGGTGCATATCTAAAATTCTAAGTTCAACTGACTTTGTGTTTGGGCAGACCTATTTTATATAAGTCGAGGCTGGCTTCTACAAAACTCTGTAACATTCTCGTGCAATCTTGCGATATGCCAATACCTTGTTAAAAAGTTTCTCCTTGGTGCGATCACATATTAACGATGAACTCTTGCTGACGACAATGTCAAACTGTGTTCGGTGATCCGTTGTTTTCGTGTCAAATGCTAAAACGTGACCGAAATGCACCGAGATATTGTTTCTATATACGACACAGGTGCAATGAGTGTGAAAATGGTGCCTGTCGTTTAAACGTTATTGATGAACCACGCTCCGGGCGTCCTTCAAGTGATTTCAATCAGTAAGTGTTCTTTTGATATCGTTCAACGGCGCCTCTCCATTGACAATGTTACCTTCTCACATTGTAATTAGGTCCCTTACATCCTAAGTAAAAATTTTAAGCTTTTTACTTCATAGCTAACTTTCTCAATTATTTAAAGTAATCAGCTACACTTTTTTTTTTTTTTATTTAAAATGTGCAAATTCTTCTTTTGCAAGGGTCAAATTATCAACTATATAATAAATAAAACATTGCTTGATGCCGTCTGTCAAGTTCATTGTTATTTCCCTTTTGACATCGACGTAAATTTGGCTTTTGTCAAGTTGACACAATAATTGACGTAAATTTATTCATGTGCTGTCAACAACAACAGCATGTTTGAACGCCAAAAATTATGCAAATATTTCTTATTTGTGTCCATTCAAACGCATGAATGAAGTTTGATGGTGTAACGGCGGCATCGATAGCAATGGTTAAGGACCAATAGCATAAAGAGAACAAGTATTCATACACACACACACAGGTCGCTTGAATGATGGTCATCATAAGTAGCAACAACAACAACATAAGCAATAAGAGTATTAACATGTTTAACAAAGCGTATGAATAGTAAATGTCAAAAGAGAACCTAACAACAGTCGGTACAAATGACTACAGTAGTAAAGCAAAGAGATCGAGCACAATAAATTTGCATAATTTTATAAATAAATAAATAGAGAAGAAGCACAATGGAAAAGAATAGAAGAAAAATGGAATAAAAATGCTAATTATTTTTTTTTTTGGGGTTTTATTTATAACCCAATGTCATAGGTCAAGCAGCAAAATGACGTCAACAATATAATCAAGATAAGTAGCATATGTCTTTTTTGGGCAAAGTTAGTGCAGCAACTTATATGAAATTACGATATGATATGATAAGACTTTAAGAAAGAGACTGTGAAATGCACAAGATGCTAAAAAAATGATTTTTATAAAACTAAGGATTTTATTTTCAACTAAAGATTTTAGCTTCAAGGTACGGATTTTAAGTTTGAATTGTTAATATCAATGTACTTCATTCAAATAATCTGTATTTTTATATTGCTATTTTTCGGGTTCTTTGCCGCTGATTGCGCCAACAACTTCTTCTGTTCAGACTTTCCTACCGGAAAGGGCAGAACATCGTCTAACGAGCCAGCTTGTATATTATAAAGCTCGCTATTTCCTAGCCAGTGCGTCAACTCCAACAGAACTTGCTAAAAACATATTCTTTAGTATGGCTTTAAATGATGTATACGATGTGGTGCTGCTTTAGTTAATGTCTTGCTGCAAATAAAAAGCAGAAGAAACCAACTTTATCTTTGACTTGTCAATATCACTTATGTCATTCGCCGTTCCCAGCATTAATGACACCAATTGTGTAGCAGAACAAATCGGAGGTGTCCATTCTGCGCTATTCTACTATTATAATTAATAGTTTTTATAAACTGTTTCTCAAAGTCTCGAGAACAAAGTTTCAAATGAATTTTGTTAAAAAATTTTATAAAGAATTTACAATAACATAAATAATAGATTTCGTTAATAAAGCAATTTCTGCACGTAAAAGCAAAGCATAAAATAAAAGAATAAATTAACAATGACTTAATACAAAATGTTCCATGGGCAACAGCTTTTACGCTTTGACCTAAAAATAATTACGAGTTTGACCAAAACGTAACCCAGAATTAATTGCCTAGAAAATGCCATAAAATTGAGTGTTTTCCAAAAATTCGGTTTAGTTCGACGGAACGTTTTAAACGGTTATGCAGTAGTCCCCAACGCTGGAATACTTAATGAGCTACAAAGAAATAAGACACTAAGAGATAATGTTGCGTAAAGTATTATGGATTTTAATGCTGATTTTTTTAGTACAAATGCAAGAAACTGAACGTAAGTGTTCAATATCAAGATAAAGAAATATTTGACTCTAATGAAATTTTTTTAAACTCTAGAAAAAGCACTTAATAGACGGCACAAAAACGGCAAAAGGTCACAGGGATATATGTTTAGGAAACATACGCGTCCATTTTTGAGTAGACAAACAGCGGTCATAATTGAAGAGCCGCAAGCAGAGGAGTTGTACGCTTTTAATAAACCCATTGGCTTTGTGGATAAAAAATATCAGCCAGTAGCAAGAACCGCAGTGAAAGCTGAGGAGATCTATGCTGAAGATTTCAGAATAAAAAATCCAGTTATTATTAAGGATATAACGCTTAAGTACGACTCCAGCTTAACGAGTGCCTTGGAAAATGAATTGAGCATTAGGAAACTTATGGAAGAGTTGATTGCAAAGAGTCAGCTGTTGAACGCTGAAGTTGGGAAGGAGGCGGTTGCCACCGCTATAAAAGAAGAAAGTTTAAAGAAATTGCACAGCGCTGAAAACACAAGCGGTAAAGTTGTATTGAAAGAAGGAACTAAGCAACAAATAAGCAGTGCTGCGTTAGAATTTGGAAATCAGACAATTTTAAATAATGTTGAAAATCAGATGGATGTTAACGGGACTAAAACTAAAACGGGCAGCGAAACTCTCAATAAAGAGTTTGTTCAAGCAATAGCAAATCCAGCAACTGACTCGAATGGAAAAATTTTGCTGGAAGAGAAATTTAAAAAAGCCATCATGCAACATTATTGGCAGCATATATTGGAAAAAGCGAAAGATATGGAAAAAAAGAATCAAACAAAAGCAGAGGAAGTGAGCATTAACCTAAAAAATGAATTGGAAAAATCAGTAAAGGAAATAAGCAAAAATGCTACTGCATTTACTGTTGGCATCTTAGCTTCCGCAGACAATCATACACTTGTAGAAGATAGTTCCATTGGAGGTAGTGAAGAAAACTTTCAAGCTGAAGTTGTTAAGGACACAAATAATGAAACTTTAATCAATGTTATAATTTCGAACATAAATCCTGTGGAAAGTGAGAATACTACGGAGAATCTAAATGCCAAAGAATATCAAGTAGAAGAATCTAGTAGCTTATCACCAATGGAAAAACAAAAGCAGATACTAACAAAGTCAGTTGTGGCTGATATGAAAAGTAACATGTCAGAACCCTTAGAAACCCTTAAAAATTCCAACGATCTCAAAGCAGAAAAACCAGACCTACAAGAAAATATAGCAATAGCAGTTAAAGACTTGATAGCTTACCAAGAAGACAACATCGATATTGATGATTTTCTTATAGCAAACATTGATGATGGCATAATTGAGAACAATAATGTCGATCAAATATACGACATACAAGATCGTAGCAATGCCATAGTACGCATATTGCACAAAGATAATTTACAAAAAGTATCCAAGGATGAAAACAAGAGCTCTCCTTTTAATCTAACATCAATTAAAAGTGAACCACATCCAGAAGATATTGTGGCCACGCACTTAGATGATGATACGCTAAAAAATCAATTAGATTTTCTACAAAATAATGCGCCAAAAATTAAGAAACACAAAGAAGTGCTAAGTGATAAGAACGGTTTACTGGAGGTGGGAGTTTTAACCAAAAACGATACTGAATTGGAAGCGGATTATGAAAAAGCTGTCCAAGAACAAATTCACAAAATAGGACAAAACGTCAAAACTGCTTTCGACTTTAGCAAAGTTCTTGTGAATACAAGCTCAGTGGATAGTGTTGAGGTACTTCCTCTGCAACAAATGGATTTTTATAATGAAGATGTGACTTTAGAATTGCCACAGTATATTCATTTCTATGGCGAAGATATTGATATACTAGAGAATATTGAAGGGTCGCTAACATTGCAACAACCAGAGCATATACAAGCAGCGGTATTAAAACCTGTTCTGGATGTGGCTCATATTGAACATACCACTGAAGCTAACTGGTCAACGAACAAAGTTTCTATCGAAAATGTTACAAATCCGACAACTTCGCTTAAGACTCCAGCTCCTCTCACTAGCTGGATGACTGAGAAAACTGTTGAAACGATCGCAATGCTCTCTACGGAAGATCTTAACGTAAAGGAAACATCTACTGTTATATCAATAGGTGATGAAACCAAAAGTGCTACTTACGAGACAACAACTGAACAAACAAAAACAGCATCTAATTTTCTAGAGAATTCCAAAATAGTAGAAAACTCTACAGTTTTTGCTGAAAGTACCACTCTGAAAGCCGATATTTTGAAGAAGAATGATGTGGAAAAAACAACAGTTTACCAAGAAAAGATCGAATATAATTCTGAGAAGACAACTGAAGTACCAAAAAAGGATCATATTGAAATTCCAACAGAAACCTTGATAAATCATGAGACTACCACAGAGATGCCTATTTTGAAAGCTGAAGATTTGACTAAAATAAAGATTATGGATGCATTTAATCAGACAAAAATTCCACCAGTACTAGAAGCAAGTAAGTTTGCAGTTGACAAAATTTTTAATAAGTCTGAAGAGTATTTGAAGGTGCCAATTGCAGCAAATGCCAATAAAACAGCAACTTTTGCTACCGAAGAAGAAAATAAGGACCAATTAAAAACAGCAGGTTTATTAACAACAACTGTGAGAAGTCAGTTTCATGAGCTTAAAGATGAAAGTCTTTCGATTGAGCAATTTTCCAAGCTCAAATTGGACACAACTACCAGTAGAACAGATAATCTCGCAAATGGTAACTTAAAGTTCAATCCTGCTGAGAGTGGAATTCTTAAAAGAGAAGAATTAGAGAAGAAAATCGGTCAAAATGCTGAGAAAATAATCAAACACGAGGAAGATTTGTTGGAAAAAGAAACCGAAAATGACTATGTGAAGTTGAAGCAACCGACAAAAGCAGAAAAAGTTAAGCCAGTAGAAAAAGAAAAAGTCAATGCTGCTGAAGAAGAGATTCATAATGTACACGAAAAGCTAAAAGACAATTTGTCGGTAATGTTTGAAGAGTTAGTACAAGAGAAACCAACTACAGTTCAAGCAGAGACAATGACAAAAGTACCGCCAGCTGGAGTTGAACACGAAGTCACACTTGAAGCAACAACTAAGCAAACTGAGTTGAGTAACTTGCAAGAATTGGCAAACAAGTTAGAAAATAATGCCACTACCAAGATATTTGAAGAATCATCAGTAGAGGACAATATTCAAGTAAACGGAGGAGAAACTGAAGTGCAAGGTAATGAAGAAATAAAAAAAGTTTCATCAGCAGCAGGCAGTGATAAATTACAAAAAGCAGAGCTAGAAGAATCAATAACAGCTGGCAATTACAAATTTAAAGAAAAAAATTCAGATGATAAATCACTATTAGCCAACGAAAAATTAGAAAGTGAAAAGATAGAAAAAGCAACAGCAGAAGAAAATGACAAATTAGGAAAAACAACTACAGAAGCATCACTAGTAGTTGACAATGATGTGGAAAAAGAAGTAAAGCTGGATGAAGCAATGTTAGTAGATAATGACGAGGAGAAAGACGAAGAAATATCAGAATCGTCTGCAGAATATGGTACTGATGAAAGCGAAGAAGATATGAATGAAACGTCAGCAGTAAATAATGACTGGCAAAGAGAAGAAACTATAGATGAAATATCAGCAGAAGATAATGAAAACATAGAAGAAAATAGTAGTGAACTATCAGCAGTAGATAGTGAAGAAGATACTAAGGAAAGTACTGAAGACCCAATCGAACTAGGCGATGCAAGTATACGAGGTGGAATGATACAGGAAACAGCAGCAGAAGATGATGCCGTAACAGAAGAAACATTTGCAGAAGACAATGGCCTTGAAGAAGAAGATATTATAGGAGGTCCGTCAGTTAATGATGAAGACCATGTAGCCTATGAGCTGCTAAAAGAAATAAAAGCAAAAGATAAAGATCACAAAAAAGATGAAATGACAATGGAGACATCAGTTGAAGATAATGATCGAAAAAAAGTAGAAATGACTGTGGAATCTCTAACAGCAGAGAGTGATAAAGTTAAAGAAGAAGACTCGGAAAAAGCAACTCCAGAGGATAATGAAAAAATTATAAACGAAAAGCTGGCCATAGACAAAAATCATATGAAAAAGGTTGAAAAAATAGCAATAGGAGAGAATGATAGACTTAGAGAAGAAAATACTACACAACTGACAACAGCAAACAACTACAAGAATAAAATAAATGAAAATATTTTTGAAGAAACATCAGCGGCGGATTATGTCAAAGTAAAAGCGGATAAAAACGGAGGTTTAAAATATGGAATTAAAGCTGCTATAAAAAACAGTAACAAATTAGCTGTAGACACAGTCCAAATTGAGAATAAAATTATGAATGAAATATCTGCTGGAGATAATAATGGCGTTAACGAAGAGAATTTTGGAGAATCATTAACAACAAACAATGGCGAAGACAATGCGAAAGTTAAAGAACAGATTTCTGTAAAAACTACAGATAATAATGGTACAAAAGATGAAAATAATGAAGAAGTAATAACTGACGTAGCCAATGATAACGCAAAAGAAGAAGAAACATATGTTGCAGCTGCAGAATTAACTGATGAAGTGGTTGAGGGCAAAATTAAAGAGGATATGACTGAAGAAATGTCAACAAAAGACAGCGATGAAACAAAGGAAAATGCAGCAGAAGTTTCTTCTGCACCAATCAATCACAAAAATATAAATATAAAGGACACCATTGCAGAAGCAACCTCATTGATAGACGTTGTCAAAATGAAAGCTGATAAGATTGAAGACTCAACAGCAGCTCATAGAAACAAGGGTATTGAAGAAGACGCACAAAAAATGTCATCAGAAGATAAAACGAAAGTAGAAAGTAAGAAAAAAGAACAGAATAATGGTAAAGAAACTTTTTCAATAAGTTCTCCATTGAGAGAAAACAATAAAGTGGAAGAAGAAAATATAGAACATTCTGCTTTGGTAAACCATGATAAATCAAAAGAAATAGCAACAGAAGAACTAAAATCAGATAAACAAAATAAAACAGCAGTGGATGTTAACAGAATAAAGGAAGTAACAATAAAAGAAACAGCAACTGGAGAAAACAATGTCAAAGTACGCGTAGAAGAACTGACGACAGGCTCACCAACAAAAGAGAGAGAGAAATTGTATGCAATTTATGAAAAGGAATCAACAGTAGAAGACTCTGAAGAAAGTAAAACAGAAAGAACAGTACCAACAAAACCATTAGAAAGTGATAGAACTCAAGCAGTATTGTCTGCAATTAGCACTGATAATATTAAAGCGAATAGCTCAAAGCATGATGGGAAAGCGAAGGAAGGAGTAGTGAAGATATTAGTAGAACAACACAAAGTAAAAGAAGCTGTGAACGAAAAGACAGCAAATGATAGTTTCAAGAAACCAAACACTTTAAGAATGCGAAAAATCCCCAAAAGGCCAGTTATAAAGAATAGTACACAAAAAAATGAAGTTGATAAAATAAAGAAAAGCACTTCAGTCAAAGATAAGAACCCTGTCTTTAAAAATGTAACTCAAGCAGTTGCACAAAATACAAAAATGCAAGGAGAAGACAGACCTACGAAGGTAAATACTGCGCAATTGGTGAACATAGATAAAAACAAGAAAATACTGGAAAATCTGAAGAAAAATATGAAAACAGGTATAGAAAATATTCAAATGAATAAGAACATAAATATCTCTGAAAGCGATGCGGCAGAGATAAATGAAAACACTGAGAGTGATAAATATGCTGACACGCAACAGATAGTAGAACATATTCCTTTGGAGAAAGTTGAAGAATTCCTGAAAATAACAAAAACTAAAAATCCCCAAGGTGAATTTGAACAAAGTGTAAAGATTGACAAGGCTGTGTTGAAGCAAATTGAATTAAATGTAGCAAAAAAGCAGAATGCAACAGATGCGAAACAAAATATCGCTGATGGCAATAACAAACTACGCATTATACTGAGTAGTAAGCAAAATCCAAGTTCAACTACAAAAGTGGAAAATAACTCGAAAACTAACTACCAAATGAAGAACCAAACCAAAAATGGGCAGTTTATTGAAACGAAGCAAAATAATGACGAAGTGAAAGATGAAAGTTTGTCAAAAACAAAAACCAATAAAACGAAAGATAGTAGTACTGCAGAAAAGAAAAATCAGCTGCAAATAAACGACAACAACAGCATTGAAATACAAAAGCTCAATGAAGATGTCAGCTCAACGGTGAATTGTGTTACAACAAAAGCAGAATCAGCAGCAGCAGGAACAACGGACAGCAAGGACATCGATGATACTGATAAAAACAATCAAGAAAATTCAAAAAGTTTCGACGATATAAAAACAAGAGCAATTAAAAGAATTGGCACTGTATTGACCGAACAACAAGTTGAAGATGAAAACAACAAAAGCATTGAAAAAGAATCGAATGATGAAAACAATAAAAATGCCACTGCTGCTGCTGATAAAGTTGATCATAGCAATTCTGTTGATGTGGACGTATTTGCTGACGGTGATGATGATGAAATGACAACGCTAAGGCCTATAGCACTGACATGGCAGCAGGATAATTCAAGCATCACTCAGAGCAAGGAATACGAAGAAGATGAAGAGGAACAACAAGCACTTGAAAGCGATGAAGTTGATAGTTATATTGATGATGATATCGCAGCTGAAAATAACGCTGAAATTGAAAATCAACAAATAGAAAATACTGAAGATGACAAATACGCAGATAAAAGTCAAGAGTTCAAAAACAATGCAAGCAATGAAGAACAATTGAAATATGATAACGTTGCTGATAGTAAAATCAATGATAGAATTAAACAACAGGCTGATACTTTTGTAGATAATAATGGCAATGTTGTTACAGAAAAAATCATCAATGACAATACATTGCAAATTACAAAAAATCAGGGAAATCGAAAAATTTCTTCAAGATATGAAACAACACCAATGCCCATTGAAATCACTGCAGCGGCAGTGGATGATGATTATAACAACACAAATGATGTTGCTGATGTTGACAATGTTGATGATGTTGCGGCTGTTGGCTTTGCCGATACCACACAATATCATGCCAATAAACAGATAGAAAATATTGCAGCGCCAGAGCAGCAACAACCAGTATCAAATTGGTGGAGCACTTTACATCATGCGGAAATTAGAAAATTTTTGAATAGCATCTTTAATGATGCTGCAGATGAATTCTATCAAGAGATAGCACGTCAAGCGAGGGTAGAATTGCAGGAAATACCGCAGCAGCACAGTGTTGTGAATGATAATCGCCGCAAAGGGTCAGCAACGCATTGGCTTAATAATGTATGGTCACTTTGGTGATGGGTGGTGAGTTGTTTGTTCTGGGGAAATGTTGGACATTTAGGAAGGGACTGATTTTTTGTAGCGATAAGTTAGTGTGTGGAAATTGAATTTATTAATGTAATGCTTAGATAAAATAACACTTTTGTAAATTAGTTGTGTATACTTTCATGCGGCAGTGTACAGTTGCTGTTAAGCTGTGTTTATGTAAACTTTTTCTAGTAATTTAAGAAACTATATTTATAAAATCATTAAAAGTATTAAAAAAAAGTAGTTTAATTTGCATTAATATCAAGACTTTATAAAACTTACAAGCAAATAAGAAGAATAAGGAATCTAATTGAACTAAAACGAAAAATTAAAAGAAAGTTATCGCATCGAAAGAAACTCTTCAGTTACCTACCTAGCCGGGTCCAAGATACTTGCAGAAGAATTATCAACAGTGCAGCGAGAAGCCTTTGGTTAACATGGAACAAATTGAAATTTATTGCTAGAAATCCTCATACGCTGGCGTAGTTTGGACTCACTTAGGACTCAAGAAACTAAAAGTGGAAAACATTTACAAGAACTAAGCGTGTTGCAAGGTTTAAAACAAATTATACTACAGCTAATCTTAAAGCCATAACGTGTTGCAAAATCTGATGTTTATTCAAAAGTTTTCAAGTACCATTGTGTTTTGAAATTTTTTGTAAATGAAGGGAGGAATCTAATGCCTAACAGCCATTTAAACTAAAATATGATAATAAGGTTGGGGCCTCACAAAATATCAGCTATTACACTTGCTGATAATATGTCAATCGAAATATCTAACTCCAGCACGAAAAATTTTCGATTCGAACAAAGCATATGATTAAAAATAGTATTCTGCAACGAATGATCGAATATGATAAAAAAAAAATCGGAACGATTGGCAGAGTATAAAATAATGAACTTGTGTGCATGGCCTACAATAATAATTGGGTTTCAGAAAATATCGAAAAATATGTTACATTGCCAACGATTTTACTATTTGAATTATAAATTTTTTTAGCTTCAAATTTCTCTTGTAGCTTTTTTTTTTTGTCAAAAACTTAGGTTATATAGCAAAGTAGAAGCAAACAAATTTTTAAAAAATTATGTTACTGAGCTTTTTTTTTGTCAGCATAATGTGCCACTAAAATTACACAAATAAATTTGCAAAATCATACGAGTTTCATCCATTGCTAAAAAGAATCATCAGTGTGCTTTCAGTCAAGGAGCGAGATTTTCTAAGCCTTATATGTTTTCCTTTTTGCATGGGCTTGCTGAGAACGCAAGCTGAAAGCAAACAACAAAGCAAAACCAAAACATTTTTACTTTGTTTTTGGTAACTCATTTGATGTAACACTTCTCTTGCAGGAGCTTCGACGCAAATTTTCTTGGCAAGTCAAAACGAAGTTGCAAGCGCAAATAGCATAATAAATTGGTGAACTCAACGATAGTGAACGTCTTATAAAGTGTATCGGATGATGATACCTATTTTACTGAGTTTATTATACAGTATAGTAAAACTAAAATTCATTACTTCATGGGTCGCTGATGATTCCATTTACCAATGGATGATACTACTATGACTACACTTAGCTCTTTTTTTGTTATTTTGCACTTTGTTTTATGCAATTTGTAATTGAATAATTTGGTGTCATTCAAATTTATCAATCAGTATGACACATGCTACATTATACTAAAGTTTCATATAACTTAACCGGAAACTACGTATTCCCATACGAACTGTTTGGTGTACTTTTTGCTAAAATCGCTACTTTTGTTGGTTTGTCCTGATTTCAAATTAATTTGCCATCAATAGAGGTCTTAAATCACTTTTTCAGAAATATTGCTAAAAGTTATTTAAGTTTTTTTATACACAAAATTTATTTAACATTTTCCGTGAATCTACATATTTTGTTTCGGCTTGTCCTGATCGCAGAGCGATAAATTATTTTTTTATTGTTTTATTCAAAGGCAAACTTTTCACTTCTATAAAAACTAAAATTTAATAACTCAAGTTTAATTAGAAGAATTCTCAAACAGGAGAAAGCTTTGAATAAATTCTGAGCTTTCATTTTCTTTTGTGTCTCTATTATAAATACATAGGTCACATGATATATTTGACATATTTTTAATGTAATTGTTTAACCTCTGTTTCATTTAAAGCATCAATTTATACGGTTTTTTAATATGATTTATTTATGTAAATAATTTATTTAAATAAATCTATTGTTTTGATAAACTTCGTATATAGAATAATGTGTGATTCACTGTTGTTGCTAATTTAATAAAACAGGTTTCAGTTTCTTAAAGAAAGAATCTAAGCCTGCAGGTCACTGCATAATAAGCGTGTCAAAGATTCATTGATTGAATAAATTCGACCTTATTAAAAATTTTTGCAATGAATATAAATATCGAAATATTTTGACAAGTTTAGTATTTATCATAACGGCGCTTGTAGCAGTTGTCAGGTCTGGTGAAAGAATTTTTTGTAGCGAAAATGTTACCAGAATAGATTTTAAAGATAACATTTTTTATATTGAATATTATTGAAGAAATCTGAAGAGATACCAGAGATATTTTGAGATTTGTTTTAAGATTTGTTAGTGTTTTGACAAAATTTTCGCTGCTGGATCAGAATATGTGAAATTTGCAAAAACAAAATGATAACACTGATTTTTAGCGAAGTGTTATGTGACCAAAAAATTTGATATTAACCCAGAATTTAAATTTGCAATAACAATGAAAAAGTTAATAAAAAAAAACTTTTTTTACATAGACGACGATACTAAGTTGATGAAGAATGGTTTTTTAATTAAATTTCTTCATTAAATTCTTACCTTTCGAGCGAGAATTTTTTTTTATTCAAATTTTAAAATTATGAATTTCAGCAAAACCAAACCTTTCTTTAAATATTCAGCTAACTGTTCGACCTAGTTTAAATTCAAGAACCCTAAATCGTGCTTAACGCACATTTTGCTTCAGCTATACGGTATTTACAGTAATTCACCGTTATGCATAAATAATTATAATTTTAACAAAAAAAAAAAAAAAAAAACAAGCGCAAATCAATAACATAAACTACGTTTAACACAAATAAATGAAACTCACAAATGTTATTTTAAATTTAAATCATATTAAAACAACAAAACAAATCGTAGCTCGGTCCATATTTGATAGCAATTTAAATGTTTTTTTTTTACAAACTCTTTTCAAATGATTTGATATTCAAACAAGTTTTCATAAAATACGAATTTTGAACATAAATATTTTGTTATTACAACTGCTATGCCGCTATAATTGGCCATTAGTAAAAACATTAAATAATTTCGCATTCATTTTAAGCATTCAAAGGGTTGAGCCAACATGCTGCCTGCCTATACGGCAAACAGAAAACAGGTTAATGACTCTTCTTAAAGCTGTAAACTGTTTTTGGTCAACAGTCCGTAAATTGTTGTTGTGCTATTTATGGTATTATGATATAATTAAAAGAAATGCTAATGGTAACAAATGTGAAAAACTTTGTTGTTTCTACTTTGTAACATTGGAATTTTTTATTACATTTGACTTAAGTTTAAATTGAGTTAAATTTCTTATTCAGATTCTGATTAATTTTTTAATGAATATTGATACTTAAAAATAAAAACCAATTTGTTTGAGTATGAACTTTAAAAATGTCATAGACATTTTCTTTCGAAATGAATATAAGAATTTGCAAAATTATTTACAAAGTAGGCTTAAAAAAGTTTCATCTATGAAAAGTTTTTGTAAAAAACGATATTTGCTTAGGAAAAGTCTTAAAAAAGTATCAGAAAAAAGTTCATTAATATTTGCACTTTATAAGTATCTTTTGATAATTTATGCAGACTACTTTAGTTTGGAAGGTTGCTTACGAGAAGAATAACTTCGAAAAGGTTCAGAAAAAATCATTTCGAAAATAAAAGCTGAAAAAGTTACAAAAGTTTGGTCAAATAAAAAATAATTGAAGAAAACAAAAACAACTAGTGAAGGCCTCGTCAATAATTAAATGCTCCATACCGCGTGAACAGGAAAAGTGCGCGTAAGCCTCACACTACATGCTGGCTGATTTGACAAAACGTATTTACATTAAAGAGAACATTTACTTGAATAGTTCTCTGTAGAGCCTTAAGAAGCATATGGCTCGAAATTCACAAACATCTTGTATGATGCTTGGTCGAAGCATTTTTGTATTTATGCGATATTTGGCGTCAAAACTTTCTCTCAGTGAAGTGCTTTAAAGTTTTTCTGCTTTGGAAAGCGCCACGTCCACCAAGTTCTTATCCAGAGCTTTTCATTATTATATTTTATTTTGGAAACTGGGTTCGATTTTTTTTTACTAAAATATCTCTCTTAATGGAGCATTTTGAAATTTTCGCTTGAATAGGAAAAGCCAAGCCCTTGTCAACTTTTTTTCCAAATTCTGACTGACTTTTTCATAGTGTTTTCCAGAAATAAGCTTACACTTTATCAAATATCTATCTCAATATGGGGTTTTGCTTGCATGGACGGCAGGAGTGTTCGTGAAACCCGCCCATTTTCATTCCTGCACAGTTTGATTGAAGGTATGGCCTGTCTGTCAAATTTCCATCACTTAGTTTGCTTGATTTTCGCGTAATCGTGATTTCCACAGACAGACAGAGAAAAAGAAACAGATTCACCAGCTGACAGACAGACGGAAATGACTCAATCGACTCAAGTGATGCTGCTAATTGAATAAACAATATCGAAAGAAACCAAAAAAACATACGTCATTCATTGCAATTAATATATTTTAAGCGATGTAACATATATTTCCCTCGGACGAAATTGCATTTGGAATATCATAGTTTGAAAAAACCCAATTTTGAATAAAAGAAAGGATATCTCTTCTCAACTATATGCATACTCTTTATAATAAAGGTAATAAAAATAAGTCATTTATAGAATATATTATTAATATAAATCTAAAAAAATAAATAATTTTAGCACAAACGAAAAACCAGCTGGAGCGATTTTTTCAACAATGTAAACAAAGATAATCATTTGAACAAAGGGAAAGGTCACATGAGTTAACAAAAATGGTTTGAAAACCATTTTTTATTTATGGAATTTTGTGACTCTCCGAAACTTTTACTTGTTTTCCCAGATGACATTTCGAAGACTGTGAAAGTTCACGACTGTTCACGTTATGTTGTTTTCAATTAATAGACGATTATCCGTCTGTCCATTACTAAAAATTTGTACCCATTTTCAAAATATAGACAAAAATATTATCAAATTTTAATACACTGTATATTACAATTTTTATATTTAACAATTTATTCAACGACAAAAAATCTATTAAATACTCGCTCTTTCTAAGATCTTTCCATATCTTCATGCCCTACTTTTGCCACGTCTTCTACCCTGATAATTGTCTGGACTATCAGGTCTGTAACCAATTGGCTTAATAAAGCGTTGTCCAACAATATGATAGTCCTCCGCCATTGTAGCATCATCTTCTCTAGGATAATATGGCACAGTAGCAACGATTTTTTTTTCTGTTGTCAAAATATCACTTGGACTCACAATTTCTTCAGCCAGTTTTTGCACAGGTTTTAATGGGCTTTTGATAGCTGGTGTTGGTGCGCGTACATACAAAACTGGCGAGTCAACCGGTGACATTGGACTCTCCACAACCTTTGCAGGCTCTAAATGCATTTCGCTTTCGGCAGCTGAAACTTCTTCAACTTTTTCGTCCTTCATCGGTTCAACATTATCAGGTGCAGCGATGCTTTTGAGTGAATTATCAAGACTCACTGGTGTCTTACTATCTCCTATAACAAGATCATCTTCATTTGGTTTGGCAACTTGAGTAGCTGCTACTGCAGCTGCTATTGCTGTGTTGACTGTTTCAGTGGATGGTACTGTAAATGTTTGCTGAGTTTGCGGCGATTGCACAAGTGACATCAGCGTTTCCACAGTTGGCTTTGGCGCTTTCTCCGGTATAGCTGTTGCTGCAGCAGCTGGCAATGAAGCTACAGCTGCTGGTGTGACAACGACTGGCGAAGAAGTCGCCGCAACAACTGCAACAGCTGGCGCCAGAACTGTGGGTGTAACCTCTGCTGTAGCTACAGCTGTTGCACCATTAATTGGCACTACAGCAGCTGCAACACTTGATGGTTCAGCTGCAACAGCTGCAGCAGTTGACAAAGTCTGTTGCAATAACAAAGCCAATTGTAGCAACTGCAGTGTATTCTCATCTGCTGGTATTTGTAACTGAAAATGAGGCTGAGTTTGTGTGGTTGACTGTGGCTTTTGTTGTGGCTGTGGCATTGGCTGTGGCTGCGGTCGCATTTCAAATTGTTGTGCCTGTGGTGCATAACCATAATATGCTGCTAGTGATGGATATGGTAATTGCCAATAAGGTAACATTGGTGGTGGACGTGAATAATAGTTTTCTGCTTCGAAATCTAAATCGCTTGGTGGATATTCATAGTCAACTGTTTCAGGTTCTTTCATACCTTCCATATTTTCAAATCCGGTTGGAGGATCCTTTGGTATGCGTTGTGGTTTCACTGGTACCAATGGTCTCTGAACTGGTTTTGGCCTTCTATTAATTGGTTTTCGTTTGGGTTTTTTTGTTGTCGTACGTAAAGATTGACGTCTTCTATATGTTGGTTGACGTGCCTTCGGTTCATATTGAATTTCAGCTTCTTGGGGACTTGCATCTTCTAAACCAAATTCAGTTTCATGTGTTCCTGTTGGTGATATTCTTAAGTATTCAGCCAACTGATTTGGTAGTGCATATAGAAATGGATTAAAACGTGCAGTTTCTGCAGCTTCTTCAAGTTCTGTTGAGGATAAATCTCTATCCCACCAAACACGTCTGGCTTGCGTTAATTTTGCGCTGCTCAAAATGCAAACGACTGCTAGCAAAGCAAAAACCGGCCTGAACATCATGAGATTATTTTGCTACTAAATGTTTCTATTCGTAAACGCTAAGTTCTTAACCACTTAACTAACTGACGCGCCGCGTTGTATTAAGCACCTATTTAAAGCTTTGACTTTTGTTCTTTTCTTTCGTATACACTGGCAAAAAATTTTGCTAATGAAATGTGCTTTTCTCTATAGTGTTTTAGTTATATGCATAAGATTCTAAGCACTGCAAAAAATTGAGATTTTGCATACACAGTAGAGTTTGGATGGATATACTATATCAGAATAGCTTTGAAAAGCCATTAATATTGACTCTTTCTGTGGGTTTGTTCTAAACACTGATTTTACTGAAACTCTCTCTTAGCTCCCTGCTTCAACTCTAATAATAATTCTACTTTATTTCAAGTAAGGCTCTAATAAAATCTGGGTAAATCAAAACAATACTTTTATTCTTAATATCAATCACAAAACGAAATTTGAAACTTTTATTAAATATTTTGTTTCAGTGTAAATACTTTTATGTTAAATTGAAAAATGTTTGCAAATCAAGTCATATAAATAACATCTTAATCTCTGTGGTCAATCTGATGCTGTTACCTATTTTTTTTGTTTTTGTTTTTATCTAAAGCTACATCGATATCTTCTTTCAAAAGATGGTCACGGTATGTCATAAAAAGTTGAATGATCTCTTTACCCGTAAAATTTAGAATGCAAATTTAAAATAGAAAATAAAATGTAACGGCTCAAGTACATAAAAATAGTTTAAGGAGTTTTACAGTTACAAGGCGTTGCCTTTTTTATTAAAAAATATTTAACTTAGCAAAAATTTCTTGATAATGGATAATGGATAAATCACGATGTTTTCTTGTTGTACTTTTTCGATTTTTAACACTTAGCAGTCAAATTTTACTCAAAAGGGTATGTGATCTACCTATCTATATGCAAAGAATTAGAAAATTGACGAACGTTGGAAGGGATTTAACAAGCCAGCTGTTATTGATATTGCTAAAAAAATCATATCAGAAATTGCCATACATTTTCTGCATACTTTCACGTGATTGTTGATATCATAAAAGTTTCACTTTCATCTTCCGGAACCTGAGCTCTGGGAGTCAATTTCGTATATTAATGTTCGCTGTAGACGAACTCATCTTTTCTCGTTGTTATAGTTGAAATTTCAAACCATTTTCATAAAACTCATTAATACAGAAGGGACCGATTCGATTGAAAAAAAGAAACAAACATTTTTTGAGGACGATTTCTTTATATTCATTTATTCTATACCTCATTCTTCGCTAGGTCCATCTATCATTTGTAATTTAAGCTACTGGTTTTACATCTCTAATGTCATTTGTATTATGACATAAACTTAGTTTAATACATCCGGGTAAGGAAATGGGCATATAGTTTTCATTTTCGATTATCTGATTGGGCTATGGAACGCTTGTAAGAAGATGAGCACTTTCACCGAAAAATAAAATTTCCTTACGCATCTCATTTTCAACTCGCTGGTAACGTAATACGCAAATTGGCGTGTCTTGTGTTCAGCGATTCGCCACGGTATAGCTCTGATTAGCAATCACTGATGATTTCGTTTAACAACGGTTGAAACTAAGTAGTATGCAAAGACCTTCTTATTAATTTATATCTGTTAAATGGTAACATTTTTGGTGTTAGCACACACTTGAACAGTTCCGATAAACCACAAAAACATGTTTTCCATTTTTTTTATCGCGACTTTTTTTTTAAAAAAAAATTGGAGGTTGAGTTAGTATGAAAAACACGTCACCACACGTGATATTCGTTAACCTGCGTTCAAAAACTTGGCTTGAGAATAGTTAGAAAAGCCTTAACCTTAATTTTTTTTTTCTTTTAAAAAATTGTTTTTAGGAAATTTCGAAAACTCATTTGTGTGCCATTTTTTGAACAAGTATTGTGGCTCGTTTTAAGAAAAATTTTTATAAAAACGAACTGAACTATTTGTCGTCGGATTAAATTTCAATTCTTCACAATTTATGACGTAGCAATTTTTTTGCATAGTGCTGATATTTAGAGAGAAGAAAAATAAATTTTATAAAGTTTTGAAAACCTATGAAAAATAAATGAACTTTTAGTTTTTGAAAGTCTCTTATAATTATCAAATTATGAGTTATATATAATATATATGTACGATATATTGTAAGGACTTAAAATAGGGCTCTGTGTTGAATCGATTTGAAATAGCTTGATAAATTATATTTTAAATGAGTTATAAATTATTATCAAAGTTTTTAATTTTTCGACTATCGCATAAATTTACATTTCTTTTCAAAACTGGGTTAACTATTTTATTTCATAAATGACCATTTAGCAAATAATGTTTTAAGTTTAAAGTTTACTTAATGCTGCCCCTTCTAAGCGCGTAACATTATGGGAAGTGAAAATTTATAAGCAGAGTATTGGTCAGACACTATTGAGATCGGATAGTTTTGCTCTTCACCTGTCAAAAGTTTCGTTTTCTATGGTTTTGAAAGTATTATGTTCTATCCACATGAAATTTCCGTGGGAAAAAATTTAAACTTCTTTTGTTAGTGAAAATAATCAGCTGATTCCTAATCTCAAATTTTTCTCTATAAGGACCATATTTTTGCTGAAAGAAACACATTTTTTGTTGAAAATTGACATATATTTCTAAATAGCTACGCTTATTTTCGGAAAAGAATATACTAGATATGAATATATACATATATGTATAAGAGTGTTTAATTTAAAAGTTTTGTAGATTGTTTCAAATTATTTGCCTACTATATGTTTTAGCACGGCGCTTAAAAATAATTGTCCAAATTTTCCAATAATTGCCTAAAAGTTGAGCAGAGTTTGTGTCTGATTACGTTGAAACTTTACGAAAAAACCGGCTTACTAAAACGTAGGAAATAATCTGCCTTGAGGGTCAAGGTATATCATTTTAGATACTTTAATTATATAGAAGGACCCTTCATCTATTGCCAAACTGCGCTTACGTTTTTCGTGTGGTTGAGTATGCAAACACCAATACACCAAAAATAATTTTTGCGGTTTCATGGAAGGGTGTTTTTTTTTAGAGGTATAGAGCTTCGAATTGAAATAAAACACAAGAAAATCGTTTTAATGTCCATCAATTTAGTTTTATTGGAAGGATAATTTTATGCCATTAATGTTTAAATATGATTTCGGGCATGTGGCCGCCGCGGCTGGCTCGAATAAAGCCAATTCTACAGGTCCAATTTTGAACCACTTTTTCGAGCATATGGGGCCGTATGTCGGCAATAACGCCACGAATGTTGGCTTCCAAGTCCCCTAACGTTTCTGGTTTGTTGGCGTAGACGAGCGACTTCACATATCCCCAAAGAAAATAATCCAATGGTGTCAAATCACACGATCTTGGTGGCCAATTGACAGGTCCATTCCGCGAAATTATGCGCTCATCGATAAATCGATTGTGACGTGCGCTGTGTGGCATGTAGCGTCGTCTTGTTGGAACCACAACTCATCCACATTCATGCAATCCAATTCGGGAACAAAATAGTCGGTTATCATGGCTCTATACCGGTCTCCATTAACGGTAACTGACTCTCCAGCATTATTTCGGAAGAAGTATGGCCCAATGACTCCACCAGCCCATAGAGCACACCAAACAGTCAGTTTTTGTGGATGTAATGGCGTCTCAAGGGTCTCATGTGGATTCTCTTCACTCCAAATGCGGCAATTTTGCTTGTTGACGTAGCCATTCAACCAAAAATGAGCCTCATCACTGAACAAAATTTTGCGATAAAAATCAGCATCGAGATCAATCTCATTTTCGGCCCATACACCAAAATCACGACGCATTGCATGGTCTCGCGGCTTTAATTCTTGCACAAGCTGGATCTTGTAAGGTCGCAAGCCAAGATCTTTGCGCAAAATCTTCCATAAAGTTGATGGACAAAGCTCCAATTGCTGTGCACGGTGGCGAATCGATTCATTCGGGTCCTCTTCAATATTTTGCTCTACAGCGGCAATTGTTTCTTCGGTGCGCACTGTTCGAAGTCTCTGCGGATGCGTATTATCACATAGAGTAAACGTAGTGCGAAAACGATCCATGGTTAACCGAATTAATTGCTCTGATGGACGATTATGTCGACCATAAAATGGACGGAGCTTGCGGTAAACTTCGCGAACTGAACCATTATTTTCGAAATAAATTTGCACGATTTGCAAGCGTTGTTCTTTTGTCAACCTGTTCATGATGAAATGGCAAACCAAACTGAACATAAATGACATTAGAGTTGCCAGATTTGACCATAAAATGCTAGTTTTATTTCTATTCGAAAAACAAACCTCTAAAAAAAACACCCTTTATATTATAAAATTGGGTTTGAAGAAGCTTTAAGGAAATATTACTGCTTAGTTCCGACTGAGGTTTATTGAACTTTTTTTCAAAAATTATTATTCAAAAACTTTTGTTCTGTTACTTACTTGAACACAAAATTTTGTTTACCAATAAAAGTGGTTTCCTGTTTTTTAAGTATTTCACTAAGATTATGTTTTTAAAATATTTTTGTGTAAAACTAAAGAAATCGTCTAACGAAATTAAATAAAATATTTTTAATTTCAAAATTATTTTTGCTTATATATTGTTACAATTTTTTTTTTCGATTGAAAAATTCTATTCAAAATATTGACTTAATTCCTGGCGTGAGGGTCGTCGACGCGATGAGCTGGATCTACTTCTGGAATTATATGGGCACCAAGATATTAATGGATCAACCCCACAGGCATTATAACAAATACTTGGATCAGTATTGGCGCATGGATCTGGGGAAGATACTGCACTACGGCGAGAAACACGGGCGAGTGCTTCGTCGCAAAAATCAAACACCGGAGTCGTGGTTGTTGAAGGATATGCTAAACAGAGTAATGCACAGTTTCGATTTGCTGCGGCTGCACCAGGAATATCACAATCAGATGCTAAAGCTACAACGTCTGCATTGGTAGATGGTGGTTTCACACAATCAATATCTGTTGAATCTATGCACTCCTCACTGCAATATTCTTCAAGTGCCACTAAAAGTGGCACTATCGAACAAAGTGGACTACACATATTAAGTGATGAAGTTGAACATGACCTTTTACATAAAGTTAAGTCGTCATTAAGTGTGCCACTGCAAAATTCTCTAATGGCACGACTTTGCTGTGGTAGCCTGCATCTGTGTCTCGATGGTTTTTGTGGTACATGATAATGTGGTGGTGGTATATACGGTCCATAATACGTAGGTGGCGGTACGTAATATGAACTGGATGGTCTTCTAGGTGGCTTTGGTCTTGTTGAACCTTCCGATGGGCGAGTCAATATTTCAAGTTTATTTTGTAATTGTGATATATCCACCAATCTGCCTTGTTCTTCATCATAAACTGCGATTGTTGATTGTTGTTGTTGATCTTCTGTATTTGCTGTATTACTAACAGTGATGCAGCATATGGCAAACAATAGACAGAATCCATTGCGTGGTAACATTTTGGCTGAAACTTAAAAACTAAATTTTATTTTACATGAAAGTTTCAAGATTTCTTTTTTTTTTTTTGCAAACTTACGCCTTTATTTCGAATATTACTCTATGGCTTTAATAGATTTTTTATATATACTATTGAGTTTTTGTCTTTACGCAGCAATGAACACTCCGTCTTAGACTAAATAATCACGTTGCTGTTGGACCTTTTTATATGAAAACTTTTCTTTCGCTAAATTTTCACTGTTATTCTTCTGTCCAAGAATATGATCATAAAATTTGTTTTAAGATTGAATAAATAAATACTGATGAATGCTACAATTATGTATGGGTGTTCGTGTAAAGTTATGCATATGGTAGTTTGCCCGTTGAGAATGAGAAAAAAAACAATGATTGATACAATTCTCAAACATAATTTATATTAAAGTCATTTTGAGAAAGAGAAAACGATAGCAGTTATCGCAGATTTTTATAAAATATCAAACAATACGTTTTGCTACTATAATTTATTGTATCATTCTATGATGACTTCTAAAACTATCCGATATCAACAAATAAAATCGATAGCGCTTTTTATCTTGCTAGAAAAACTCGATGTCAAATCATGCCTGGCGTTTTAGTGTTACGTCTTCGAATTCTATATAATTTCTTTCATAGATTCCACTTTTGAGGAACATGAAAAATAAATTCATTTTCGACAGCCGTAGTGATGATGTACAGCTTAATGTTGGCCAAAAAAAGGTATCTACGCTGTTACCGAAAAAAGTATTATTGTATAAAAAGATTCACTTTTCTTTATTGAGATATTATGATATAACGTATTTGTCGGATTTTGGAATAGATAAAATTATTTTTATTATGAAAAACATAATATAAATAAATCGATTTATACTCAACGTTTGCGAAATTTAAGAAAATTATGCAGTTTAACAGCATATACTCTAAAGAATGAAAAAAATCTTAAAAATAGTTTGAAAAATGAAGAAGTTGCGGGCGGTTAATTGAAAAATCTGAGATTTACGTATGTTTTGAGCCCCTTTTATATCTCCAATCAATATAGAATAGTTTGTAAAAAGATTTTCAGTTATCAGCAGTTATGATAAAAAGCCTATTTATTGCAGTTAGGTAGCCTTGTATATAATTTTATCGTGTGCCATGAAGTTCCAAGCATTACAAATAATAAATAAAATCTCATTTCGTCGCCTTTGTGTTATTAATTGAAGGCCATGCAAAACTACAAAAGAACGAAGCCATAAACAACTTTATTGCGTCTGCCATTTATTTAAAAAAAAGTGTCTAAACACAAAATACAGATAAATGCAATAGGCAGACGTTTTTGTTGCTGTGTTTAAGAGTACAGGTAGTCCCCGACTTACGACCGAGATAGGTTCCTAGTCATCGGTCGTAAGTCGATTAAGTCGTAAGTCGAGTTTCATAAAAAATAACTAAAGAAAAATATTACATACATACTGTACTACTAGTTCCAGCCATTTTTGGGATGATGTAAAATTATTCACTAAAACAAACGTATTATTTGTACTGAAATAAATCGAATCCTTGTACATACTACTGTTTTTTTTTTAATTTTTTCTCATATACATATTTTAGGGACTCCCCGAAACTATTTTAAGCATTTTCTATGAAAAAAATTGCAAAAAAAATTGGTCGTAAGTGCGAATAGTCGTAAGTCGAACGGTCGTAAGTCGGAGACTACCTGTATTTGAAAAATTTTTTAAAATTTTGTTTGATATATACACATTTTATTGATTTTATTGTCTGGCAGATTATGAAAATTATAAAGATAACGTCATAAGAATCGCGTGAAACATCCTCGGCCACTTCGTTATTGCTTCATTCACAAAATGCAATTTTACAAAAATGTAAAAAAAAAACATTAATACTTAAGCATTCTATCGCGTCTGCCACTTGGCTGACTGTTTCTTTTTCTTACAAAAACCATAAAAATATAGAGGGCAGACGTTTTGGATCCCTTAAAGTGCATATTAATAAGATTACTTTGTTATGAAAAATATGCTTTTCTTTTTTTTCTGTCGTTTATATTTTTTTTTTTTTTCTGGCAGTATTTATTAGGTATTCCACCTCAAATCGGACACTATTCAGTCTTTGCTTCTATGTAAATTGCTTCCATAGTTATTTTTCAACTTGTTTTCATTTTGTTTTTATCCATAATTTTCTAAACATAAGTTTCAGTATGGCAGAGTAACTAGAAAAATTTAAAATGAGATATCTTGCCAAAAAATCAAATCAAATATACTCGGAAAAATTTGGTGCCCCTAAAATAAATATACAAAAATGACCAAAATTGATGATTTCGACATGTACAACACAGTGACGTCAATTCAGTAAGGCTGGGGAGGGCATTGACCCCCCCAAGGATCTGATACTAGTTATTATTCAATACATTAATTCAATAAACCCATCTAATAGTGGTGGAATTATAATTCTCGCCCTTCCGCAAGATTTGGTGAATTGATCTTATATTTTGAAAAAGCAGCGGCCTAAACGTCTGCCTCTATTATTCACAGCTTCTAAACGCAATACTGAATACAACAAAATTTTGGAAAAAAATGATAAAATTATGGAGTGCTGTTTCTTTGTTTTACATATTAACAAGTGCTCTTATTAAAAATGCAGCATTGTGTACGTCTGCCTTTCATTTTTTCTTTTTCTGTACTTAGCCCCCAACACAAGTTACATACTTAATTTTTAAAAAAAATTCTTAGTTTTTATAATTCACATAAATTTGAACTACGAAAAAACTTAATACTAATGACGATAAAAGCATACACCCAATATCTTAAACGGCTTCCTAACTATTAAGAAAAGTTTGAAAACGGTCTAGAGGCGTAAAAGTTTTCTTAGCTAAATCAATTGAAAACAACGTACCCGTGTAATAATGGAGATTTTACGCTAAAGCATTTGTTATTCGCATTCTGCAAGGTAGCTCTTATCTTTTAAATTAAAAACAGACACAATTAATGAAGCTCACATAAATTGTTTTGAAATGAAATTAAAACAAATCATATAAATATATTAAAATGCTCTAAGCAAAGTATAAAAAAAAACCAATTAATTTTGACACCAAAAACAAAATTTCTAACGATTTATTACACTTAGTAATTTGAATTATTGTGTGCTTAGAACAAAATGCCAACAATTTTGCAGAAAACCATTTGCAATAATTTTTGAAAGTTCCATCTACGCAACTATATTTAGCTTTGTAATAAACTATGCATTAATTAAATACAATTTTTTTAAAATGAAGATTGTGGAGCAGAGCGGTTACACTCATAAAACGCCTTTGATATTTCAACTTTTAGCAGCTGCGCGGTTTATGACTTTCAACGGTTTTTCTAATGTTCTTTGAAATTCAAATCAGTAAAAAGGCTTAAGCTCTTAACTGTTTTATTTCATTAATAGCCATAGTTAAGGCACACCCTTTGGTTTAGCTGATTGATATTAGCCAATGCAAATATCTCATGATATTTTTGGAATTTTACGAATTTATTCAGTTTGTTTAATGGGCATAAATTAGTTCATTGACTGCAATTAAATGGAAGTTTTTAGAAATTTGAATAATTAAATGGCACGATGATAAAATTCAATCATATAAAATATAAGATTTTAAATGTCTTTTAGTTGTGGAGGTTTTCTTTTTTTAAAAGAAATTAATTAAAAAAGTTGAGGTTCTAGGGTTTTGCACACATAAAAGTTTACGTTCCAAAAAAAAAAAAAAAATTTTCCCGCTTAAATAAGCGATCGTCTTAGAAGTTCAAAATTAAACCAAACTGTATAAAAGAAAATATATAACGTATTAATACATAGGGCAGAGTGGACCACATACACGTAGACAATTTGATGTAGTGTGGCCAATTTCGAACCAATTTTAAAAATGAGTTTTTTTTTTAATGAGAAGTAATACAGTTTTGCATTGTAAAATTTTAGCGATAAGGTTTTAGAATATTATTGACTTTATTGTCTTAAGGTTATGTTCTTTCTTCTCAAAATAAAAGTTCAGTCGTTTTCGTATCATTTTAGTTGCAGACTATTTGTTAATTTTAGCATATGTGCCTGATTTTCCTAAAGTTCAAATTCCTCAGCATCCAAAAACCATAAATACTAGCGAGTTGTTGCTTTTTAAAATTTTCGAAGCACTAAATCTACCAATACTAATAAGGTTTCTTGACATTATTTTAATTTTGTCAAAAATGAATCTAAAGGTCCATGGACCTTTTTTATGTAAAAGTAAATGAATAGATGAACTCTATAATTAAAAAAGTGTTTTGAACGTGTTTAATGTTTCGAACGTTTTGCTACTATGGCTATTATAACCTTCTACGCTATTAAGCTTGAAGCTTTAAGTTAAGTAACCAGATAGCTGGTGTATTAAATGACTAAGCGAATAAGGAACAAGTGCACGAAAGTGACGAAAATTGCCCCAATTTTTTATACAAAAACACATATTTTTTGATCAAGTTGCGATATTTGTAGTGCATTGTTAAGTAGATATGTTCCGATCAACTATCCGGAAATTGGCCACAGCGGCTCTGATGGCAGGCCAATGCTCTTTTCATTAAATTTTCGATGACTTTTTCACAAAGATGTGGCTGTATCTCACTGATGACGCGTTGGATCTCGGCCTTAAACTCAGGTTTCTGGCTTGTTCACATAAGCCCGTGATTTTACAAAACCCCAAAGAAAGAAATCACATGATCTTTGTGGCCAGTTGAAATCAGAATTTTGTGAGAAGATTTGGTATGGAAATCATTGCTGCAATAAATTGATTGTTTCATGCGCGGTGTGGCAGATGGCGCCATCTCGCTGAAACTTCATATCGTCCTGATCCATGAAGTTCAGTTGAGGCCCGAAGAACTCCGTTATCATGTTTTCGTAGCAAGTGCCGTTCACAGTCACTGCGATTCCGGGCTCATTTTCAAAAAAGTAAGGCTCAATGACCAAAATCCGCAACAGGCATTTATTCGTTGTGGATTAATTTGTTTCTAATGGATCGCGTGAAGATTTTCTGAGCACCAAATTCGACAAATTTGTTTATGCACGAACTCATTCAGATAGGTGAATATGACTTTTTTTTCGAAAAATCGGCATTCACTTCACTTTGCTCCATTGTCCATTTTCGTAATGGGTCATCACAATGATAACGCAAAATCAGAAGTACACAAAATTTAAAAAGTACGTTTTTATAAGGACACCCTTTATAATTTAAAGTTTTTAAAGCTTCATTTTGACGTATTTCCGTCGACTAGTGAAGTGAATACATGTATTAAAATTTTTTTTTGGGCGTAGACGGAAACAATATTTTTCCGGGAAACTGGGCCAAAACTTAACCTACGGAACTCACATAACAGCTGCTCCCAATACAAAAAGAACTTATATTGTCGATCGGTTCATAAAACTTTAGTACTGGACATGCGAGTAATCCTTTTGACGTATCGCAAAGGGAAACAAAAAACTGAGCACGCGAGAGCTTAAGAAGAATCAGCACGTGAGCACATAGCCAAAACCTTATGGCTGAGAGCTTTCATAATGTGCGCCCACGAGCTTTTCTGTACTCTAAGAGTTACTTACAAAGTTTTATAAATATATATACAGATAAATAAAACACTATTATGTTATGTGCTTAGCAACATTTTCAGCAAAGAAAGTAAAGCAACAATGTTTAGCACCATATTTGGACCACAATAGTTACAACCAACTGCGGGCAACAAAGTTTGACGCAAGTATTCGTAGTTTGCCCACCTCATGTATAAACAATGCTCAAAATAATTTTCGTAAACAACAATTAAATAAAACTTATCATTAAAATTTGAATATAATGATCAATCTTTTAGAGTACAAAAAATGATGCTAGGATAGGGGGCCAAAGTGTCCCATTAAAATCTAAAAATTTCAATGAGTTTTGGTGCATTGATTAGTACAATGGAGCTGATTACCAAGCCTTTTCTCCATTTCTGACTTTTATTCAAAAAAAATATATATTGAAAAAAAATTGCAACTTAATAAATTCAAAAATATCTTTTTAACTACCAAATTTATTTCAATTCCTTATTAAATTTATTTAACAAGATTCGCTGGTTCCAAGCAAAGACCTTTTGCAAGGCTCGCTGGATGAGTCATATGGTTTCGATGAGTATGGATAATATGGATAATAAGGATTATAATATGGATAGGGGTAGCCGTGAGGGTATGGGTATGAACCTGGATATGGGTATGGAATAGAATGTGGGTATGGACTTGGATGTGGATATGGAATTGGATGTGGTTTTGGATGTGGCTTATGTACTGTCGGCTTGTGATAAGTAGATGGTCGATGTGAATGATGCGGTTCATGTGGATAACTTGGATGCCCTGGATAACCTGGATGTGTTGGATAACCTGGATGTGTTGGATAACCTGGATGTGTTGGATAACCTGGATGTGTTGGATAACCTGGATGTGTTGGATAGCCTGGATAATCGTAATCATCATCTTTATCAGAATTTGGTTTCGATGATGATCCATATTTACTGTTAAAAATTGAAGCAATTTGACTTATATCAATTCGTGTCAAACCAACAGTAATAGGACGACCACTTGAACTTTGCAACGATACTTCAATGAATTCATTTTCAATTTGTTCTTGAAGTTTATTTCCAGATGATGTTGGTGTTTCTTCATTCATGTCAACTGGATCATTATTCATCAATGCTATGTTTGGTTGTTCTGGTTGTTCTTTATCTAAACGTTGTTGCAACCTAAAGACTTCTTGCCTTGAATTTGCATTGGCAAGTGTTGCCAAAAGCAGGAGAACTGCAAATACTTTCGACATTTTGAAATTTTTATGAATGCTGTCACACGTATTTTGGAAATAATTTTCTAATGCATCCTTTTGGAGATATATGCAAAGTCGCTTAAGTAACTCTACTGCTACAAATCTTACTACTGTATGAAATAGCATTCCATTAAGTTAAGCTTTTATATCTTTAGCTAACTGATGTGCCAGCGTGTTATTGAGACTTGTTACAGTTTGAATGGTTTATTATTTGATTTTTAATCGTTTTAGTTTAGCATATTTGCTTTGAATTTTATTGATTACTTTCTATCATTCATTTTTTAATTCCGTTTTGGCTATGAAACTTTTATTTATGAATAATATCTGACCAATATATTTGATTTTATAAATTGAAAAGGTTTTTCTTTGTTGAAAAACAGTCTGTTAGGTCAATTTAGATTTTATGAATAAAACAATGTTAAATTCATTTGTTCACCCGACGTTTCGCTTATGGGTTTTAAGCATCCTCAGGGGTATGTCAAAATTCTTTATTGAATATTCACATCACACTGTTAACGAAAATTTACATTAAAAAACATTCATATAGGTACAAATTTTTGGTTAATATCAAAAACTTCCAGCAAGAAAAACATTATTTGAATTTACAAAAATATTAAATTAAAAATTAAAATAACAAAAATTAGTAATTTGAATATAAGCTTTATAGCACCACACTGTAACTGAGACTAATTTTGTCAAAATCTTCTTTTATGTTCATTGCTGTTTTGTAATGTTGTCTAATTCGTAGGCTCTCTAGAGTATATCTAATGTTTTCTCTTTTTTCTCTGTCCAGTATTTTTATTTGTTTTTAATATTTATTCTAAAACTGATACGCAAGATCATTCACGCATCAAATGGTGGCTTAATAAAATAGGGTCACATAAATCATTTAAAATATATGAGTTTTATCTATGACAATGTTTGACAGGAGAAAGGCTAGTTCTAAGTGTGATTTCTCTTAGTGGGTCTAACCGATGAAAAGGCTTTGAAAGTAATTACCATTACGAAAAAAAATATACACATGAAATCCAAATAGATAATTTGCAACTGCCTATAGTTGCAGTTTTTAAAAACTTCGCAGTATTTTTACTGCGTGAATGTTAAATGGCTATGTCTCCAGCTTTGTTTTTAAATTGTTTAAGGGATAGTCCTTAATAAATGTCAATCGAAACCTAATGGCATAGCTTTAAATTTTGCCGAAGATTTAAAAATTATCAACAGAAAGCAAAACTTCAGAAAAAAGAATGGTGCTGAGATCCCATTTCAATTTTGATACCGTGTGCGAATTTCATAACACTCTTGTAGAAAGTTGATATTCTTGTAAGAAACTATTTAAAAAATCAGAAAAATTGAATTTTTAATTTTGAAGTTAAAATGGAACGATGCGTTACAAGACCACAAACAGAAATTATCGAATTTAAAATTGAAAAAAAAAACAACGATCACGAAGCATGTATATCGACCATATTTTATGTGTGAATCGCTCCTAAGGTACCAAAACTAGATTTACCCGTTGAACATTTTCGGGTTACGGAGCATCGAAGAGTAAGTACATCGCCGAAAATTACACCGTACTGTTTGTTGCGGTGTATCTTTCGAAAGGATCCGTAGCTGAAATTTCTTAGAACATGAAACCAATGCCGAAGTAATGCTGAATATTGAACGATGATGAACCATTTAAGTGCCAGCTGTCTTTCAAGTTTAGGTGGATAGATTTTGCAGCATATTGTGCTAAAAAAATTTAAAATCTACTTTGCAATAGAAAGTTTAAACGATTTCAAGCCTTAAAAGTTAAATGACTTCACCCTGTATAACTTTTACTTAAAAAGTAATAAGAATTGTCTAAATGCTGCTATTTGCTTGTTAAATTGAAGGTTTTTGAGATTCATTTCTTAAATCAAAATATTTTCGTAGCTCTTATTACAATTTATTACAATTTATACCACAAATATATGCCTTAAATAAGAAAAAATTCAGATTGTCAACTGGGTGTTAAGATTGAACTTAGCGATTTATGATTTTGCAACCTGACAAAGTGGGTTCGAATAACAAGTGCACAGCAACAATGGCAACGAAGGCCTTACTTGCAGAAGCCGTCAAAAGCTGATCAACTTATATAGCAATAACAATGAAAATGCACTCGAAAGACAAATGTGGTCGTACTAAAGAACTAACTGACTGATTGGATAAGTGAATAGGACAATGGCTGATTTAAAGTACTACAAAACAGCAGTTATTTATTTTAACTGAAATCAGAAAGTGGGTAAACGCAAGCTGAATAGTCCAGCATTGTGTTGCAAGAAAATCCTTTTGTTAACATTAGAAAATAAAAGGGAACAAAGCATAACAACAACATTTCATTTTCAGCTTAAATTGTGCTCTAAGTGGTCAAGTGAAAATTTATAATACAAAAAAATATTATTATAAATAGAAAAAGAAACAGAACACTGTGATTCAAAATAGTAAAGAAAAACAGCGTTCAAGTTTCAAAATGAAAAATTGAGATAAAACAAAGTTCTAAAAAATAAAACGTGAAATTAACCCAAGTATACAAAAAACATTAAAGTCAAAAATGAAACATCATAGCTTCTTCCTTATGCTTACTTACAAAAGCATATAATTTAAATAAAAATCAGACTTTTAGCATATTTATAGGCGCGTGGTTTCAATCTTTTGTTTGTTTGTGTTTGTTTGTTAGACAACAAAATTTATTTATTACACGCAAAAAAAAAAAACAAAGTTTTTAACTACGCACAAATTTACGAGGGCGACTATATTTTGTGAATTTATGAAGAAAATAAAAAATTAAAATAAAAAAAAGCCATATAAACAGAAGTAAGTTCCGAACCAAACTGCCACATATTGACTGGGAAAAATAGAAGGCAGTGGAAAAATTTAAGCAAAACACAACGGCGCAAAGGCAAAATCACAACATTTAATTAGTGTCGCCTGAAAGTCTGCAAAAGTAAATAATTGAATGAATGAGTAAATGATGGAATGTTGACATTGCGCTTCTTTTCCCATTTTATTTTTATTTATGAAAGGGAGCGGATTTTATTAGAAACAAGGCAGAGCTTGTTGAAAAAACGGAAATAAAGGGGAAAAAAAAACAAACCGTAGGCGAAAGAACTAAACGAATATGGAATGAAAACAAATATGATGAAAACAGCAGTACTGCTTTGTTTTAGTGGGGAGTTGATCAACGCTTTTCATACAGTTTGTAAGTTAACATTTTAGTTTGCTTGAGGAAGTTTCCAGTTGGTTGCATGAACACAGCCGAATTATTTGTTTGATACTTCCTCTTGCCGTATTACCATGAATGTCTTGCAGCTTGATCAAATGCTTGCAAAATCATTTTAATTTGAAAGGCCTGTGACGTGTAGAGTAAAAATATGGCTCAAGTATTTTCCTCACTGAGTAATATTGTAGTACCGGTGGAGTTTAAAATCGACATGCAAATTTTTTTGAGAAAATAATAATCCTTGTTCCACTATATTATTATCCAGTGAATCTGTACATCTAGATCAATTATATATTTGGTAATAATTACCAAATAATAGTAATTCTGATATAAATATTTTTTTGTTGCAAAAATTCGCTTGTTAATAATCACTAAATTATGCATTGCTATTGTATACATTTTTAAATATCGGCTTGAGTAAACTTTATGCACGCTTAGTGGGTGCGGCACTGATTCTTATTAGAGAAACCGCTGTCACAACTGAGCCATTGCACCAATTTCGATGAAATTTGATATAGGAATAGATTGCACTTGGAGAAAAGAATTTGATTTTATTTTCCGGTGCCACGCCTCCAACCAATAAATATGTTGTGACAGCTGTAACAATGAATCGATTTTGATAAAATCTAATACGGTGATGGAGTGACCACTACTGAAAGTTATGGGATTTTTAATCGGCGGTGCCATGCCCCTTACTAGAAAAAGGCTCTAATGAACAGATTTTGATGAAATTTGGTATGAAAATAGATTGAACCCTTAATAAGGGATAGCGACAGGGATAAGGTAACATAACATAATGATTTTTATTTTTGGAAGCATTGATTTTGAATCAGGTAAATAGGACTGAACTGTTTTGTATTGTCACTATGATGTTTGACTTTAAACTTTGCATAATTATGCAAGAAATAATATAGAGGTATCATAGCACACAATCTTAACGGTTAATTGAGTTCATCATTCCAAGGAATCTTATGAGTTTTAAATTAACTGAAACTTAAATTTTTCTTTGAATATTATAAATTTCTATATTTTGCAAATATTGTTACGGAGTAAGTCTTTTCATGAAGCGGCAAACCATATCGAAACAATTTTTCAATTTTGAAACAAAATTCAACTTACTGTATAGCTTGCTTAATTAGAAGTTTATTCAAACAAATTAAAAAGAAACTTTGCTCGGAATTCATATAGATATTAAAAGAACCAGACAAGTCAGTTTATTATATTTACGACCAATTTCTATACACTGAAATTGAGCCCCTCTCTATTCACAATGTTAGCAATAAGAGAGTGAGCGTGTCACAAATTCATCAAATCAGTGTCACGCAGCATACTTTCAGGCATATTAAATTGTTTTGCTTGTGTTTATTTATGCTGGTTGTATTTTTTCATGTTTCCCAGTCAATATATGGAAGATTGTGAAATCTTTCAGTTTCAGGGCGATGAATTAACTACGCTTTTGGAAGAGTAAAATTAAAACTTTTTAAATGTTATTTGTTAGAGTGCAATGTGATTCGATATTACTTTTTAGATGCATGTTATGTAATTTAATTAACACACGTTCAGCAACAGTCGCTTGAATTTCTTCTTTATGAGTAGTAGGCGAGTCTTTTTTGTGAAACACTACCGCTACACTGTTTCTCCTGAACAAAATATCACCTTACGTCAAAATACGACCATCGAAAAAAAACATCGATTGAAATATAACTCTTCCGATACCAAGAATATTTGCTGGGCTTACTGTCGTATGTGCTTGGTTATATGTGTGCCATTGTAATTTTGTTTCAATATGTGTGATTCTGTGAGTACGAGCTGTTTATTTTCTTTGTATTTTTGCTTAGCAGTAGAAATCGATATTAGCATTTTTTTTCTAAAAATTAATATGTCAAGACAAATGGATTAACGGTCAGTTAAACAGTAGCAGCTTGCGATAGGCGACAGTAATATCACTAACTAACGAGCATAACAACAACTTAAGGAGCTAGTAAATTGGTTTAGTAAGATATAAAGGCAATAAGTTAATTTAATAAAAATGGAAGGAACTAGAAGGTTGCTTCGTATGTGATACATTTTGAAATTATTTTTAAGAAAATGGTTTACTATGGTTCACTGCTTTAACGCCACCTGCCCTATTTGATTATGTATATTATACGTATTAGACTAAAAGCATTTCGTTAAAAATTGTGTCTTTTCAATTACAAAATATAATGTTTAAAAATAGTTTACTCTGTTAATTTAAATAATTTTTTCATCAAGGACCGATTGCTTTGATCAGAAAATAACATTAATTCATTTGACTTTATTAATGCCCATTGCAAAATTTGTTATTCAATTAATTAAAACTTCCCGCATTAAGATACCCCACAACTAAGTTAAGGAAGTATTTAACAAGGAAGTGAAAAACTAAAAGCAAAATCACGATAACGTAACATGAAAATCAAAATGACCTCTCCGCTGTACTATGCAGCCAAAGCCAAACAGGATAAAATGTTAACTTTTTAATTGACGTTAATTGAAGGCTTAGTCTGTAAAAGCAGTGCAATAACAAAAATACTACGAAAAACTGCAACAGCAGGTGTTCAATGCAGTGCGAATGTTGCACCGCGCACTCTTTGGCACGACGGTTGGTTGGTGGTGACTGGATTTTCGTAGTTGATTTAATTTTAGAAATGCAATTTTTTACCCAAGCCAATGGAAAATCAACTCTAATTAATTTGTTGGCTGTCGCCGTTTGAAATGTTGATTGTAATTTGATTACGTTGCACGCTTATAGGCGTACAGGAGTTACATAACGTAGTGCTTAATAGATTTTTAATTAAATGTTTATCATACGTCATGTTTGGTTCTTAAATAGCAAATGTTCATTGCGGTTGGCAGTTTAAATAAAGTTAATTAAAATATAGAAAATGAAAAATGTAAAACTGTTATTTTTTACAAAAGAATGCTTTGAAAAAAAAAAAAATGAAAAAATTCAACAATTAACAAGAGCCAACTTACAAAAAAAAAATTTTGTTAACTCTGTCAATGTTTAAAGGGTAAACACATTGTAGTAGCGCAGCAAAACTCAAGCCTAAATGTCTAGGGAAAACTAAATAGTGGGTATTGGCATAAAATGAAATAGTGGAAGATTCTGCTCGCTAGATAAATATTCGTACGCTGTGCAACCGCTGAAAGTTACATTTCAATTTGTAAAATTGCAGTTAATGTTGACATTGGCTGAATGCATAGAAAATGACTGCGTGAATGAGTTGCGTGCAACTGCAGTTGCAATTTTTATTTGCCTGTAACGTGGGAATTGAATTCTCTGAAATTTTTTGTAGCACAAAAAAGTGTAGCGAAAGCGTTAATGGAATAAAGTTTTAATATAAAAAAAAATTACAAAATTTTTTTTTTAAATAAAATTTTATAAAATCAAATGCAACAGTTTGAATAAAAAATTAAATGAAAGTTTAATGAATTTTTTCTGCTGCGTTTTAATGAATTTAAAAAACCGCTGCACATTCAGTAACTCAAGCGGATAGCAAAGGGCATTTCTTTGTGCTGCATAGCCAATCAAATAAAAAAGGAAAAAACTCAGTAAAACTCTTAAAACTTGGTCAACAACAACAGCATTGGCTGCACCCCAGTAATTTTAAGTGGCAGCCACAGCATAACTTCATTTATGTTTCCTTTATAGTCTTACATCACAGTACCCAACTATACCCTACACTAGAGTATACTGCAAAGCGTATTTCCGTTAAGTTTTTCCCAGAATTCACTGGGTTTTTTTGCTTTTATTTTGAATTTGAAGTGTGGTCGGAAAAAATTTATGAAATAAAATTATGCCTCAAAAAGAGAAAAAAAAACAAATTTTAACCAAAAAATTTAAATAACTTTGGAAAAAAACTTTATTTTAAATGCCGGCAATAAAGTCGGCACTGTTTGAGAAGTCAACGAAAGTGCATTAAATGAAAATAGTGATGACAGTCAGTTTAATATCTGTAAGGATTGATATGCTTAAAATATATGAAAGTATATCGTACACCAATACAAATGTTGAAATTCTAGTAAAAGATGCGGTTTTATATATGAAACTTCTTAAAGAGAAGCCAATAAATAATTTCTATAAATAATATGCAAATCGCAAAAACAGCTGCATATTGCTTGAATTGGGAGAGACACAACAGAATAAAATATAATATATTGTGAATCAAATACACAAAACCACACTGACAAAGTTGCGGGCATCAAATATTATACATACATACATAAAAATCAAAGACCGCTCGTATGCCGCAAATAAATTCGCGAACTATTCTACGAATTTGCATAATCGTTTTTCTAAATGTTTTTTGTGGTCAGTGGAAGATTCTTAGTATAGTTTTCTTTCTAGAAATGGGCGGTATCACGCCCTCCCATTTGAGACAAAAATCATATCTCATCAACAGTTTGACGTATGTGAATAAGGCTTGGTACATATAGTCATACATAAAAAGTGCTGGCATAAGTAAGTCCCAATGAAAGAAATGGGCGTTGACACGCCTCTCATATGAGAAAATGAAATGTCGTCCGTTTGTCAAAAACTACTAATCGGATTTTTTATTTTTTTTTTTGTAAAATGTTTCCTTAGATCTGTGAAGAGTTCTTGGCATAGTGAAATTTGAAAAAAATGGCCGATGTCACGTCTCCCATAAAAGAGAAAATTCAAGTTCATCAAATTTCATCAGCTATATATAGCATATCAATGAGTATTGATAAATATGTATATAAAAGTATGGGCAAAAGTAAGTTACAATAAAAATTAATGAGCGGTACCGCGCCCCCATATGAGAAAATGAAATATGGTTTGTGTGTCTCTTATAGACTCGTGAACTTTTCAAAGGATTTTAAAAATTTTTGTTTAAATGTTTCCATTGTTCATATGCTTATGGTGTCTTATATCCTATGTAATAATAAATCCAAAAACTGTAATGAAATAACAAAATAATCAAATATTAAATATGAAATGCGTTTTTGAGTTTTATGCCTTTCGAAGCACAAATTATGCCAATATCAGCGATTTTGCTGTTGTATCTAAACGTTATATGCTGTGATATTTCTGAAATAAATTTCGTTTCAATGTTAACTTTTTATTTTTTAGCAACAGCATTAGTTGTATTTGAAACAAGAAATAACAAAATAATAAAAATAGAAAAATTTTTAACTTTAAAGGAGCAAAGAAACAATGAATGAATGGCTGGCATGGCAGTACTATCACTACCATTTCCAACAGCAGGAATGTGCCCACCATCGCGGTACCGGTTAGACGGTTATGCTAAGCCTCTATTATTTATTACTTGCTGTATGTTTCCTTTTATTGAAATCGCAGTAGTGTGGCATAGCATACTTTTAGGTTCAAATTTAAGTTAACTGCATAAAGTGTGAGAAAAAAAAATCATTTAAAAGGAAATGAAAAATGAATTATGCCAGTGTAGTTGTAGGTGACTTTATTTTGAACTTCTTCGTACTTTTATTAAATGTGCCGCCGCTATTTTTTGCTTGCCAATTACGTCGTCATATTTGACATACCGAACAGGCTCTTCAACAGGCTATAGTGCCACGGGAAACATTGATTAAAAAATAATCTTTTAACATTAAAGCATAGTTAAATGGCAGAAAGTGATGTATCATTTAAATAAATATTTCATTCGTTTTTGCAAATTTTCAGTTCTTTTTTAATTTTCAAAAACCAAACGCTTAAAAGATCATCCGTTACTAATGAAAGCAAAGTTCTTTTTTTTTATCATAATTGCCTTAAAAAAATATACGTTTAGAAAATGACTGAAATTTTTCTTTTTATTGGTAGAATTTAAGATTAAACGTTTTGCTCCACTTGAATCTGAATTAGTGGTATTGTAGTGAATTTGTGCTTAATTACACGACATCATTTATGCAAATGCATATTTCTTTGTAGTGGTATATTGTTGTTTATTAAGTAAATTAGACTAATGCAAAACTAATACAAGCGCACGCAGACATAACATGTGTTATAATCGCGCACAAGTTTTGTTTACTTGCTCACTTGCAGTGCTGACCAATAATCAAATAATGCAGCTTCTGGTGTACGCCAAAAATTAAAATGCATTTAATTTAGCACAAAATGATACCTAACGGTTTGCGGAAAATCTCATGTCAGATTTGAAGCTGCGAGCATTGTAAAATAACACCACACAATTAAAGTAAATAGACAACTATTTAAGCGCACACATACAATCAAAAGCGGCAGATGCTGAATTTGATAAATGAGGTGCTTATATATGTGGGCTTTACTTTATGAAGTGAACCACCCCACTCGTACATCACAGCTTTTCAGATGAAAAGGCTTAACTGGACTTAAAATGTTCGTTGAAACAGGTACTTTACAATAACGTGTAGCATTTCTTTGCAAATTACAAAATTGCGTTTCAGGATGGTGCCCACCACGGAAGAGCTCACGTACATTTTTTTTTAAATATTCAAAAATAAATAAACATCAATAAATATTTCATATGATTTAAAATACTTTTGAACTTAAAAACAGTCGGAAAATTTTTAGTTTCTAAGTTAATGATAACAACAGTTTTGGTGAAAATTTCACATTTTATCACTATTATACTATTAAATGAATTATCTAAAAATCAAACATATAACGCTAACAGTCATGCTAATATATTATTGTTGCTTTTGTTGTAAGTAGCTTCTGCTTCCGAAATTTTGTCCATTCATGTTTTAGACTTTGATTGGTCTTCTGCTACTTTCAACCTTTATACTTTCACGATATTTTTCGATTTTTTTTATCACCTTTTCACCATTTAAAGCAAATGGAGTACAAATTGCACTAGCTCTAAAAACCCTCTAGAAGAAAAATTTTATTTGACAATCAGACAGAGCCAGAAAGCTGCTCAGACAAAGATAGTTAGATAATTGAATAATCATTGATCGCTTAGGGATACACATAGTCTTAAATTAAGTCAATCACTAAAGGAGATTGATAAAGGTTTTCATTCCAAGTACATTTGCAAATTTAACACCATTTAATATGCCAGAATGACTGTGACATGTTTCAAAACTGGAATGGATCATTTAAACCTTTTTTATTAAAATAAATCATTAAAGTTTTTACACAATGTCGAGATGCATTTTAGTGAGAAATTTAAGTGCAAAAGCAACAGCAATTTTTAAATAACAAAATTTTTTTTACGAATTGCTACACTCAATGCATATAAGTTTTTGATATCAACACCATTACTTTAAATTCGATATTTTTTAAGTAATAAAAACAAAGTTAACTGCATATTTTTTGATTTGGCTAAAAAAAAACTCATAAAAACTACACTGTGCAACTGCCAGTGGCACCAAAAAACCACTATAGATATTGCAACGCTTTGCTTCCATTTTTTCCTTCCGAGTCCGATTCACAACCTGTCTGGTTAAGTTACTGCCCAACACAGCACGATGACAACAACGTTTAATGCATAATAGCCGCTTATTCAGCCAAAAATTGGGAATCGCACCTTTTGTTTTGCAACATAAGCTGCAGCAATATTTTCAATTATTTTTGTTCTTTTTTTTTTTTCATTATTTGGTCCTTTGCAGTATGTATTGTATGTAGTTGCTTTCGAAAAACCATACGTTGTGTATCCAGCGAACGGCATTACGAAAAAAAACATGGCGCCACCACACATGTGGAAAAAATATGGCAGCAAAAGTTGCATTGCTACTACCATCAATGTAATCGAGAGTAATAAAAGTGTATCCCGGAAATCCTTTATTTGTATAACCAGTAGCAGTAAGAAGATGATAGCAAGGGGAATCGAGTGGCTTGCAGGTAACACAAAACAACAAACGTACATACACACTTACAAAAGCAATGTCGTAAAGTGGATTAAAAAATTGGGTTAAAAAATGCATGAAAAGCTTAAACGCGCCAGTTGTGTCAGCTTGCAAAATACCCTACACATTTGTTTATATAAATATTGTTTTTTTAATCTCGTGGATCTATATAAAAATAAAAACAATTTATAATTTTAAAAAGATTTCTAACAGAGATTTTGATTTTGAAGATTAAATTGTTGCATTATTATTTATTTTTAAAACAAAGAGTTTTGTAAATTTAAATTTTTATTTTTTACAACAATTTTGTGAAAAATGAAAAAGAACAGAAAATTTGCAACAGTGAATGAAATATTTATTTGGAACTGTACATTAATTCCTTCCATTTATTTTTCAAAGATTATTTCATGTAAATGTTGCGCGCGGCTACGCCTGAGGTGGTTCATCAGTAAGTTCCAATTTTTGTATAGTTTTTCTAGCATTTTGGGTTAAGTCTAACCAATGACAGCTCTAATGTTGTCTTCCAGGGCTGCCATTGTAGCTGGCTTGTCCTTTAACACGAGAGACTACACGTAGTCCCAAAAAAAAAAAAATAATCTAGTGGGGTCAAATCGCATGATCTTGGCGGCCAATGGACTGCTATAAAACGGGAGTATAATTTCCCCTCGATAAGTCCATTGTATCACGTGTCGTGTAGCATGTGGCACCGTCTTGTTAAAGCTACATGTCAACCAAGTTCAATTCTTCCAATTTGGGCAAAAAAAGGCAGTAATTATCGCACGCTACCTTGCTCCATTGACTGTAACGTTGCGATTTTTATTGTTTTTAAAAAAAGCCCAATGATGTCTCCGGCCCGCAAATTGCACCAAACAGAGAATTTTTCAGGGTGCATTGGCAGCTCTTGAACTGTCTCTGGCTGCTCTTCAGATAAAATTCGGTTATTCTGTTTGTTGACCTAGCCATTGAGCCAAAAAGATCTTCGTCGCTGAAGAAAATTTTCGATAAAATCTTTGATAATAAAATACAATAATTTTCAAGCGCTGTTCGTTTTGGTGAGAGACTATTGAGAATCACGCATGAGGTGTCAAAAAACTTACACTGAAAAACAAATAGCAAAACATCGTCGGTTATATACACCTATATAATTATTATATTTACAAAAAAAAAATTAAATGATTTGAAATCACCTATCTAATATTAATGCTATTTCATATCTTAATTTATTTATTAAAGTGTCTAGTAAAATTTAATACAAAAAACTAATGCATCCTTTTTTTCTAACAAATTACATGGAAATTATTTTCAATTTGATTTTTGTTTCTGTTGTGCTATTTATTTGTCCTTTTATTAATCGAACTAATTTATTAACAAAATTAATTCATTTAATAGGCAGCTATCAAAAGCCACATAAACTACAACTAAAAAAAAAAAACATGAATTACAACAGTTGCTATAGTAAAAGTAATAACAAACACAACAAAAAGATACAAAAGACTTACAACAACAATGACAACAAAAAGACACAAAAATTGAATTGATTCGAAATCAAATCGTTGCGTATCAAATAAAATCAGTTTCAATCAATGGAAATTAAATGCGACACGTATACAACAAAAGCAACAATCACAAAAGGCAGTACAACAAGAAGTAAAATAAATATAAGTACAACAACAAAAACAACACAAATGAAAAGAACTTGACGATTACAACGACAACCAAAAACGTACAATAGCTATGAGCATTTTTCATAAGAAAAAAAGAGCAAATTGTGGATGTAGGAGCAGCAATATAGACAGTGCTACATAAAAGTTTGTGTGCAACATTCTAAGAATCACAGAAAATGCTAACTATTGATAAGGAAGCTTAAGCTTAAACCTTAAAGTTTTTATATTTTTATTAAAAAATACTTAAAAAAAAAGTTTTTAGCAACGTATAAGCCTCATGGATTTAAAGTGTTAGTGATGACCGTTGTTTTTGTAACAGAACGGCTGTATTTATATTTTTTGATTATTTGTTAAAAAATACTAGTCAGATCATAATGATTATGGATTTTTGTATTATGATCCAGAACCATTACTGTCCCTAAAATTTTATTAAACTGATAAAGTGTCGGACAACTTTTCAAAAAAATAATCAGTGAAACAATGTAAAGAAACTTATCGTGATAGATTTTTAAACTTTATGGGAAACATAGAATGCACATCATCTTGGAAGTATTTTCGAGCTCTCAAACAAAATCAGTTTTGTAGCACTTACGGTCAACTTTTGAAATACAAGCTACTTAAAAAAAAATGCACAGTATTTTTGTGCTATCTATACTATTTATGTACATAAAATAACTTACATGGCAATGGTATGTAACGCTTTGACGTAAAAAATACTGAATTGTTTTTGAAAGTTTCTTTCTTAAAGCATCATATTCGTGCTAAGGGCAGTTATAGTATACTTAACTTTTTTATTTATATAAGATAAATATGTTTTTTTTAGGATTAAGTTTTTGTAAAATCTCACAGAAAATTGTCGTTTTGCTTTTTCGATACTTTTGCTGCTTCTTGAATTCGGTCTTGTCATTGTAGTGTTTTTGCTCCGATTTGTACCGTTTAAATTTCGCTTTCAAGATCAAAGAACAAACTTTTTCAATTATTTTTTTTATACATTTGAAGAGAGATTCTATATCTGTAGTTAAGAAAGTAATTTCATTATAAAAAAAGGAAACAGGTGCAGTGAAGCTGTGGATGTCACTAGTATCTAATATTTCGGGCTATAATCTATTTAAATTTCTATTTTATTAAAAATGTTATTCTGCAAAGAAAGTTCTTGATACATCGTACTAACAAATGATAGATACATAATAGAGTGGTGTAAATATTTTTTGTATCAATTGTTAATGCTAGCAATAAATCGTTAGGCTTTGGCACACATACTCACATACGAAACATTAAATATATTGAAATACTCCCACAGGCCATTGATGACTTTTCCTGTGTACAGAAAAATATTTGTGGACAATAGCAAAGGAATCTATTAAAATAATTCCCAATTTTAATAATATGTACACAGGTATACAGAGTGAAATAAAAGCTTACAAAGGCAATTAATGACATCACTAAGTTATGAAGTTTTTTTTTTTATCCCCCTTAAATGCAATGGTGACTTCAACAGTGAAATTTATTACCTTTTTTGTGGCATTTTAGTAATTGAAATTCATTTCGTTTTAGGTTTTCCCTGTATAGCAATAATTTGATGCAATAATCTCCTTGGAATATCTTTACAATTGTGAGAAGATTTATTTATTGTTTATTTAACAAAAGCGCACTTTTAATAAATGATAGGCAACAATTTAGCTATTGACACTTTTAAGTGCTTTTGTTAATATGCCAAGGGCCACTTTATTTGATTTTCCAATATGTAGCTTTGAATCCTTTGTGTCATGTTAAAATTCATTTAATGTCTAACAAATGAAGTTTTCAAATCTCTTACGTTTTTATCCATATTGCCATGAAATCCTTTTATTGTCTGTTATATCCATTACTTGACAAATATGCACACATATGCACATACAGTGTCATACAAGAAAAACTATTAAAATTAATTAGAACACTCACAGTGACATATGCTGGATAATCTAAAGTATCCTTGAATAGTTAAAATGGCTTCGTATTGAACAGAGTTGAAACAAAACTAACACTTAAGAATTTGCACAGGCACGTATTGATAGGTGGGTATTTGTGTGTGTGTGACTTTAGCATTTGACACAGTTTTGCATGAACAACGACAAAAACAAAGAAAATATAAGTGAGGTATACAGCAAGAAAAGCGTTACAAGTTTCTCTAAAAATTGCTTTGGAGAAATGTAACATAACAGAGATATGTATGTTTGTAGTTGCATATTAAATTGCCACACCCGCTTAACGAGTTATTCCACATGATTGCAAAGTCTGACATTTAAAAGTGTGACTACGAATAACCCAGTAGAAAAAGTTAAGTTTTCCATTAATAGGTTATAAACACTAGTTGAGACATATTCAGAAAAAGTTATGTTGGCGTACCCATTTTGCCAAAAGGGACTATTTTTTTACTTTAGGGATTTGTTTTTAGCATATTAATATGACAAAGTCGTCCTCTGAATTTTATGTATTTGAATGAAGAGTAGGCGCCCAAATGCCATGTTTTTTTTTAAAATGATTTTTATTTATTATCTATGGTTATCTTTTATATTTCTTCGCAAAGTTATATCCATTTAGAGTTGAAATGAGTTTGAAAACATGATCTGCTACGATCTTAATAAGATGTGAAAATGCTCTTAAATTCATTTAACTTTGAATCTTGGATCTTGGGTACCTAAATTTTGAACAAATGGAAATATTTTGAGATCTTGACGTGACGGGCCTATTCTGAGATCCAGCGCAAAGACTTACTTCGGAAATGAGTCCCATTTGCCTACTAAGAAACCTCAGAAACCTGTTTAAATTACTGTTCTTTGCAAGTGTTGTTAATGCTCTGAATAAAACCTTTTCAAAGTTATAGGCAGATAAACAAAATCAAATATTTGTCACAGATAAACAAAAGCTCATTGTTGTTGTGTAATCTATAGGGAAGCGTAATTGCCACTTAACATTGAAAAATGGATTTTTCAAGAAGAATCAGATTTTCGATGTGAACTCTGACATAAAATGAACAGAAGGTTTGAGTTCGGGATGCTGACCTGTAGGAAATGCTACAAAATCAATAGTACCAGAAGCCAGACCATAGTTTGAGTTTTAATTTAAAGGTGGTCGAATAAGTCGATAAAATATATAAAATGCTGAAAAAAGTTGAAAAACTCGAAAAAGGTGGGAAAAAGTTGAAAGGGACTGAAAAATGTTGATACAGTTGAAAACGGCTGAAAAAACCGATAAAATATGGAAAATGTTGAAGAAAGTTGAATGAGATTGAAAAAATCAAGAAAAGTTGAGTGAAGTTGAAAGACGTTTCAAAATGTTGCAACGGTTGAAAATCGTTGAAAAAGTCAAAAAAATATGGAAACTGATGAAGAAAGTTGAAATTGGTTGAATTTTGATTTTTAAAAGTGTTTGAAAGAGGTCGAATAACTCGGTGAAAGTGCGAAAAAAGGTGAAAGCAGTTGAAAAAGAAGAAGAAATTTGGAAGAGGTTGAAAAATTTGAAAAATTTAAAGAGGCTGGAAAATGTTGAAATAATTGAAAGTTACTGAAAAAGCCGATAAAAATACGGAAAAAAATTTATAAGTTGAAAGAGGGTTTAAAAGTTGAAAAATGTTAAGGAAGGCGAAAAACTAGAAAATAAATGACATGCACATTTTTCTAATTCCGGCTGTTTTTGCTGCTTCAGCAAATTATATTCCCGATCGGCAGTTCAAATAATTTGCAAGAAATGCCGTAATAAGCCTAAAAATTTAGTTCGGTGCTATTCGCACCTCGTGCATTCCAGCCTGAGAAATAGCTTTTTATAAATAACATCATTCTTATGTAATATTTTAGTATGATTGCACACATTGTTCGCTAGATGTCACTTAAGGTGTTATATATGTAAAGAAAGTCCAACGCTCACTGGTTATTTATCGCCCACTTTTAATACAGATATATCTCATAGCAAGTAAATCACCTACATTAAACTTCATACCAATTGCTGCAATAGCTCATGTTCGACTATTTGTAGTGCTTCAAAAACTGTAACTTTAAAAGTTTTATAAACATTTTCTACTTGGTTAAAACAACTTTGCTAGCATTGATGTCAGTGCTGCTGCTGCAATGTTAAGTAAATGAATTCAATTGCCGCTGGACATAAAAGTAATTATTTTTCTACACTACAAGTGAGTAGTAGTTGTAGTAGTGCATGCGATAGTGTGAGTTGTAGTTGTGGAATGTAGAACATTTTCTCCCATAGATAGAAAGATTAACAGCAGATGGTGCACGAACGAAAGAGCCAAATGCACTTTAAAGTTTCAACAAACACAAGACAAAGACAGTGATAGTGAAAGTGATAGTTTGATGAATTAGAGAGTGGAAAAACACTTTCATTTGCTATGTCGCTGTAGGCGACTTTTAAAGTTTTGCTTTGTTGTTGAACGATGACGGACGGATGTATAGTGGCCAGTGTTACAGTTGGGTATTGTACCCTAGTGGCACTGACATCATCACTCTTCGTCAAGTGTTTTAGCTCAAAACTTCAGACCTTGTAACATTTAGTTGTAAAAATAGAATGAAAATGTAAAGAAAGAAAACGCTTTTGGCATTCATTAATTTCTTTTAGAAAATTTTTTTCTTGGACAATGCAACTCTTATCACTTAATACCTTAAAGCATTTGTGTATAAAGAAACAATTTCTTCTATACAGCAATATTTGTGGATAGAAACTGGGTATTCCAATAATATTATGAAATATGAATTGTTAACATAATATTAAAGTCTGCCTGAAATCATTAAGCTGATGGAGTAAAAAATTTATATTTTTAGGCATGAAACCACATATAACGAACTGACCCTGCTGTTTTCATTTGTCTGCTAAATAACTTAGATAAAATCTCATTAGCAATGGCCCTGTGTTATTCCATATTTGCCAACATTTCTTCTAATAAGTTTTATAACTTAATTTGTGGTCGCATTTAAATTTATTAATAAAACCAAACTTCAACTTTCAACCTCAAATCATCAAACATTGGTGAGAAGAACAAAAGTTTGTTAATCCACTTGTCCATTGTTGCCAGGTAATCCGCTTAACTCGTTTGTTTGTTTTAGTTCTTGCTGTTGTTGTTATTGTTGTTGTGCCAAATATGATTACTATGCAAATTTTTATTGCCGGTGCGCACACACAAAATCTATTTGTCGTCGTCGTCGTCGTCATAGTAGCACCCATCATCATCTTCAACCTCATAGTCACTCACGTCCTGCTCGCATATTTGTGGTAAATGAATGGATAATTTTGTTTGGGTGTAAGTGACAGTTTATGCAAATATGTTAAAACAACAACGTTACAAGACGAACTAACAATAATAACAAAAAAATCAAAACAATGACAGTGACAGTGACAGTAAGACTACGCTTGGAACTTATGCAAATGTGTTGCTTTGTAATGAGGTTAATGAAAGCACCGTCTCAAATTGGTGCTGTGATATTGCGCTGCTTCAATTGTGCTGTGCGAGCGTCCACTTCAATTTGTAGCTGTCATTGTAGTGGAAAGTCATTTTGTACAAAATAAAGTTATTTTTAAAGTACCAACAAAACATCAAAATACGAAAAGAAGAAAAAATATTAATATTAAAAGTTTTCCAACTCAAATGAATTGAAGTTCTTTGTGTTAAAAATAAAAGAAAAAAATGTTATTTTTACAATCTTTAATTTTAAAATTACCGGCTATAAATTTAAAATAAAATTTGCAATGCCATTTTTAACTAAGTATTTACTTAACTCTGAGTCTGACAACTGGATACATGCTTAACCCTGCGATGGATTTCTTACCGCTAACTGGTACAACTAGGTCTCCGTAGACCTATATGGGATTTGTACGGGCAGTTATCCTAAAAGTGTGTGTAAATGAGTTATATGCTAGGAAAAAGAGTTTTTCCGTAACTGCTTCTAGGAAGTCATGGACGAATTCGTTTCTAACATGCAAGACAAAATAGTTGTACACACATTTATATGCAAAAAGGACTGCACAGACCTGGTTGAACTTCCTAGAGCTAAGAACTGAAAGATTAGGGCCTAATTTGAATGAGATCAATCCTGAAATCGTACTAGCCATATCCAGTGAAATTAACACTCTTCAAGCTCTGCAGATTATAGATTTTGCCAGTTGTGGTATCATTCCGGATCAAAGATTTTATGTGTGACTTTGAACCCACCACTATATAGCCTAACCTAACAGTGGTCCTCACTCAATTCAATTTATTCGCATTTCTTCGAAACATTTGATTTTTGTTATTAAATTTTGTCAATTAAATTTAGCATTGCACACGCATTCCACTTAGCTCAGAAGCAATGACATCTTTCTGCTCAAAAACAGTGACATCTTTCTGCTCAGAAACAGTGGCATATTTCTGCTTTTAGATCCTGTGAGCATAACTCACCATAATTATAAGTTTTATTTTCTACTTTGCAGTTGCTTTGCCCAGTAGATTAGATCAACATATAATTTCATTAATCATGCTATAAAAACATCGTAAGTGACTGCTGAGATAAAAAAAAACTTTGAATTTTCTCTCATTTATTTTTGTTGTTGTTGTTTTTGTTATTGTACTAACATGCTCTGCGTCCTTGTGCGGTAACACATTTACACTTTATTTATTTAATGAAGTTTGGCAAAGGAATGAAAAAAGTTCTGCGCTGGTATAAAGTAAATAAAAAGGGAGACAGAGTGAAAAATTGCAAAAAAAAGAAACAGCAAGAAGCAATAAAATTAATTATGATGGAAAACTGATATGCGTCGTCCTTGCTAGAGAGCCTTGCAAAAATGATTAAAAAAACAGAAGTATAAAGAAAAAAAGTGGCATAGCAATTTATTTTTATAGCAATTGGATTAAAAATTAAAAGCAGGTCGGTGTCAAAATTGTGGCAACGTGGAAATTAAACGCAGTAGAGTAGAGCAAAAGTGCCTTAGCGCCGCTGTTGTTGTGTGTTGGTGCAGCTGTTGCTGTTGCTGTTGCTGTTGCTGTTGCTGCCATGGCTCATGAATCAACAACATCGTAATGAAAAGTGAAACCCAAGACAGCAACAGAACCTAACAGCACAGAATGTGTCCTACTACTTCTTTGGTGCAAATTAATGATGCACGAAATGTTTGTTGTATTTGCATGATTGATGCTGCTTCGGTTTCCGTTTATTAAAAATTATAGAAAAGTAATTGGGTGGGTTAGGCCGAGTTTTAGATAACGAATGTCAATGTAAAAATTAGCTGCTCAAAAACTTTTATAGGGGCGCTGAAAAGTTGTTTAATAATTAATTTTGAAAGTTGTAAGTTACTTGTACAAAAACTGAATGTTGTTAGGAAGACTGCCATTTGGAGACCCTTATAAAATTGACATTAAAAGTTTTTGAAATATTTCTTTTTTTGACATTTTTGAAGTTAGAAACACTCTGTGAAACAAAGTATTCTATTTTGTGTCATTGTTCAATAGTTTTCGCAAAATTTGTTACTTATGAAACAACATTAGAAAAAACTTGCAAGAAACTGCAACTGGAACTTTTTATTTTAGCTAACAATACTTTCCCACATAATAAGGACTGTCCCAGAAAAAACTTACGTTTTGCTTTTTAGCTATAAAAAAATACCCCGTAATTTTTTTGGTATTTTTTAGTTTTTTATTAATAATGGCAAGTGTTCAGAATATAAATAACTAAAAACTAAGTAACAATTTTTTTTTTATAAAAATTTCTTACTTTTTTCGTAAGGCCCTTCATTAAATTTTGTCCAGTCGCTTCATCGACAGTATGGTACGATTTTTTCCACTTATGCCTGAAGTCTTGTGAATTTTTTGCATTCTTAACACTCCTTCTAAAATCTCTTTTCATTAGAGCCCGATATCTTTCAATTGGGCGAAGCTCTGGGCAGTTGGGCGGATTAGCTATTTTTGGTACGAAATTGATCTTTTTACTTGCATACTATTCCATCGTAGCTTTAGAGTAATGAGAGGTTGCTAAATCAGGCCAGAACATCACGGTACCCTCATGTGCACGAATAAATGGTGGAAGACGTTTTTCGAGGCACTCGTCTATATAAACTTTGGAATTTATTACGTAACAAAAAATCTGCTTCTGAGACCACAGGTGCATATGGCCTGCCAAACAATATATTGCTTCGGAGATTGCGAAATTTTTTTTCTTTGAATCTACTAGACACATGCCCCTTTTTCGGTTTTGTCGTCCATTACAACCAATTTTAGTCAGGTACCTGTCATAAAATTTTCGGGCTCGCATCTGAGCCATGAACTGCTTTTCATCAGAACGGCCTGGTACTTTTTGAACTCTATATGCCTCTAGCTTACTTTTCTATTTTATTCTTTGTACAGTAGATTTTGATGTACCTGCTCTAGCCACCATATCCCGCACTGGAGTGTTAGGATTCTGCTTCAAAAGGCGCTACACCCTAGCCGCTACCTTTGTGTTAGAAAATTTTGGATTTCTTCCTGAACTATTTTTCGTGAAACAGGTAGACCTTTTTTATCATTACATATAACCTTAAAAACAGTTCTTTCGGGTCCACTTACTATTTTTGCTATAGCTGAATATTTTAATTCTGGATTTTGTAGGTATGTGGACAAAATCAGTTCGCGGACTTTTTGTTGCTTGCTAGACATCTTTGTCGTTAAAAGTGCTATCTTCAAGTGTTATACATCATATTAAACGTCACTTTATATAGAACAAATATTATGTCTTTTTAGACCTATAAGGTTATCAGGTAGAGCATAATACAAAAAAAACGTAAGTTTTTTCTGGGACAGCGCAAAATGTAAATTTATCCCTTTAAGAAATGGCTGGCCACATTATTCATGAAATGTGTCCTTATAAGCAATGAGAGTCATATCGATAGCATCGGGTACACATATATTTCATTCCCTACATATTTCAGTCACTTTTATGGAACTCATAGCTAAAGTCTTAGAGTAAAAGCTGAAACATTGTTAATAATCTAAAATATGATATATCTTTGTGCGTACCATTATTTATTTGTGGTTTTTCTCAAAGTGCACATTTTTGAAAATCGTTTTGCTCCAAAGTATTGCTTTAAATCAGTGGTTTCCAACCTTTCTTCGATCCGCGGACCAACGGTTGAGAACCACTGCCTTAAATCGTTTTAACTGAAATTGAAGCTAAGGAAAAAACTAAATTAATTTGCTGGCGTCACGTTTAGCTTAGTAATATTGAACTCTGCTGAATATACCCAAGCTATGAAAGAGAAAATAATTTTTTTCTAAAGTACATATCAAGCTACAAGTACAATAAAAAATTAAACAAAATTATAGTATCGCCACTGCTTTTTGTGCTGTAGCTTACGAAAGTTTTTGCACAGCTTACCATCCATTGAGACAACATAGCTAATAAAATTTAAAGAATATCAGAAATTTCGATTAAAAGTTTGTCAAAAAACTGATGTTGTGTAAGCTCAGCATCTTTAATGTATAAAAACTTCTTAAAGTATTTAAATGTAATTAAATTTTAGTCTAGCGTCTCATTAAAAGCCTCATTAAAGAAAACATTTATATACTTTAACAGTTACAAACAGTAACGTGAATATAAAATCCCTACAATGGCATAATACTCGCTTTTATTGACATTGAAAAGCTTGATGCCATTAGATGCTGCTACATATTTTTAAATGCAATCCAAGCGGTTGCTTTCTTGAGCACAACTCCAATTAGCTGCTCGTTAGTGAGACAAAATTCTGAAATCTTTTAAAAGCAATTAACAGCGTTGTTTGGGTTGTAAAATGTTAAGAGAAGTATTTTATATATTTTTTAGATTAAAAAAAAAAATGTATTGACAACAAAAAAATTGTCTGTCATACTATATTAAAAATAAAGTTTTTATGCATTAGTAAAATAAAATAAAAAATTAATAAGAAAAAAGGACGCAGACGATTTCTTTGATTTCATATTTAACTTTTTTGATTTTTTTTAAATTTTTCATCAAAGATATATGCATAAACAAATTGAAATTTCAGCGTTCATTCACACTTTGTTTTGATGATATTTTCATTAAAAGTTATAAGATTGCTTTTATATTACTTATTTTTTATAGTAAACTTTTAAGCAATATGAACTCAAAAGACCATTAATGGCTTCAATGCTTGAAAAACAAAAAAAAAAACAAAAAAAATTTAAATGAAGCAAAATATAAGTAAAAATAAAGAAAGGAGAAGAAATATTACTATAAGCAAACACATACATACACACAAATATATTTTGTTGAAAGCAGTACAATTATTCAATAAATTATTTTGAGCTTCTTCAATATTGTATATTAGAACAATAGTGACAATAAAATAACATAAAAAAAATTAAACAAAACTTGTAGTTGGCTTGTTGTTGTTGTTGAAAATGCTTTGTGCTTAAAAAAAAAACAAAGCAAAATATTTAACACATCAACATGAAAAATCAAATTTTTGTTCTTTGCTTCTTCTGCCATTTGTAAAATTATTTTAAATTGTTCTTAAAATGTAACACTTTAAATTATTATACCCCTACGTTCTCAAAGCCCAAGACACTCATTAAAGCAAACATAACATTTAAATGTGGCAACAATAAGATTTTTATCAACATCAAATACTAAAAAAAATCCATAGATTTCATTATACTGCAAATGACTAGCGTGATAATGGTGAAAATAAACTTTTACTCACGTTACCGCAAATGACTGACAACAACAACAAAATACAGCGACAACAATGAGAACGAAATTCTAAATATCAATTTACACAACATTATTGAATTCGCAATTATTTCATGAGAGACACCATAAGCACAAACTCACATTAAGGTGTTACTCACCCATTAAAATGTACAACTTAAAAGCTCACATGTAAAATTTTGGTGAACACATGTCATTGTATTTTACAAAATCACTTAAGTACGTTCACATAAGGTAAAGTAAGCAAATGACGTTAGTACTCGTTATATATGCATATAAAATATTTTGAAAATAATTCCTCAAATTTGCAAAGTTTTAGTGAAATATATCTCATTTTGCTGGAGTTTTTGAATGTGAAAAGTGAGGATCTTTTCTTTTTTTTTTGGTGAGGTAAATGAAATTTTTGTTTGAAAAACACGAATTGTTTTTCCGAAAGGGTGGCAAATAAGTCTGATATGCACCGTACGCCTCTGCATGAAATTGAGTTTTAACCATTTCTTTTTGTACTATAAATAAAATCAATAACATAAAAATTTATAAACAAACAAAATTTAAAATTTTTGCACGATCTGCTTCCTATACCCTACACCCAAACTAATATGCTCGCGGGACATAAACGTATCACTGTCGGAAATGAACATACATCAAAGGAAGTACACCCAACAGACATTGAAATTTATAGTTGTTGTTGTTGCTGTTGCTGCTGTAACTTTCTTATCAGACATCAACCAACACTTGCAAACTAACACAAAGAGCACAAAAGCAAACAAACCCACACATACATACGTGTGTAGTATGTGTACATTGTAAATCGATGTAAAAAGAAAGCATTACAATGATGAGTATGCACCTTACCGCAACAACAGTAACAACAACAGGAACATAAACAACAAAAACAGCAGCAACAACAACAACAACAACTAATAACACGTCAATCAAATGTGGTGTTACGACACTTAAAACGCCCCGCTCGTTGTTGTTTTACTTACTTTTGCATTCATTCTCATGGGCGTTCATTTATTGTTGTGTAGGTGTGCCAATATAAACGTACATTTAAAACACCAAGCCATATGCATGTTTGTGTGTGTGCGTGCATGAAACTGACACACGTATACAATCAAATATTTTACAGTATACTTGTTTATGACTTTTTATTTGAATTCTTGTGAGGTTTTATGCCAAATTTTTGAAAGGTTGTTTAATTAGATAAGTGTACGCCGCATTACGTTTGCTGCATTTATTTTATGGTCTTCCGCTCAGTAAAACTTAAGGATGTGTTTTTTCTAAGTTTGTTTTTATAATTAGAAAAAATTATAAAATCAAAATGCTGAAGATTTTTTTAACTTTTTCGAAAGTTTCACAAAGTTCACAAAGTCATATATTTGAAACACTTTAAATCGAAAGCTACACTTGCAAATTCGCTAAAGTGATTGCTTATTGGAAAGTACAAATGTATCAAAAAGTGAAAAATGTCAATATTATAGAGTAGAAGGATCGAAGAATTCATTGAAAGGTGCACAGTCAAAATAAGCAAGAAGTCGAAAAAAGTCGAGAAGTATCATCGAAGTCGATTAAATTATTAAAAAAACAAATAATTTGAAAAGTGGCGAAAAATTCAATATCTTTGTGTCTTTAAATATTAAAAAATATTGACTAGAATCGAGAGCATCGAGAATTATCGGAAAAACATATTAAAAATGAAGAGTATTGTTGAACATCTATAAAGTCGATGAGTATCAAGTAAAGGGTGGCGCCAAACATCAAAAAATTATGAATGGTAGATATTAGAAAACGTTGATAAATAGTTAAGCGTCTTAAAATACTTCGAAGAAGTCGGAAACTGACAAATAGTACCTATTGAAGAATACAATAAAGTCTAATGCACCTATTTGTTTGAAGTATATAAAAATATATTGTAATAGTCGCTAAAAGTTGCAAAGTTTCGAATAGTTTTTATCGAATAATATTAAATAAAATCAATAACGTTAGCATCGTACAAAATTTCAATAAAACAATGTAATTTATTTTAGGAATATTTGTTCATAAATGATGCGCTCAGCTTAATCAAATGACAAATTTTTGGAAATTTAATATCGCAGTATCAGTTTTCTAAGTACAAAAAAATGAATAATTTTTCTTTTGTCAAAATCGGCGCAGATTTTTAAGAGACATAAAAACTTACTACATACAATGCTTATAAGTAATTGTTCTGCTAAACACGCCCCCTAGCTTAATTGTGATATTATACACGTAGCATTTCATTGGTCAAAATCAATTCAGTACTAAAGAAGTTAATAGTCTAAATTTTATTTGATGCAGCCAATTAACATTTACGAGATCTGCTTGCTGCCAGTAAATCTGATCGTTCAGACTAATAATGATAACAGTGTGCGAAAACATAAATTGGCACCGCAGAGAAAAAGTTGATGAGATTTAACAGAAAGAAAACTATTCATATAAATATTACCATGTTATATATGAAAAATCTGTACAAGAACTGTCGACGCAGATATCTGATAGCATCCAAAGGTTACTAGAAATTGTAGCTAGTAATATCACCAGTAATATAGCAGTGATCAGCACACAACCAAAATCAAGTTGAACTCTTCAAGTAGCTTTTTTTGTAGTTCGTAGAACATTTCAGAAGCAAAACAAGTTCAAATGATAAACTCTCTAAACGCTTTCACTTATTATAACGAAAAAGCGATGCATAGAATATAAATTGACACATCAAATAATAAATAATTAATTTGTGTAAATAAAATTATAATAAAATAGACTTAAATCTGTTTTAAATTAGACAGTAGCGTTTGTCATCACTCATCAAATACATTCTTTGACAATGGATTATTTGAACAGAAAATTTGAACGCTTTGGAAAAATTAGGTCAACACCATAAAGTGAGATGAGCCACAAAATTGAAACAATGAAAAAATGAAAACGACATCAGAAATTTAACAACAGGTAGAGGCGATACCTCATTTCATTGACAACCACATTGAAAATTACAATATGAATAGTAACGCAACGCTCAGTTCGAAAAGAAAGCAAAACCATACGAAGCTATAAATTGAACAACAGAAACTGGCTGGAGTTTCAGTCATAAGAAATTCAAAGCAAAGCAAGAACTCTACGAACACAAAAACGAAAAAAAAAAACGGTGGCTAAATAAAAAAAGCAAAAGAATGCAAACGGTGCAGTTGTTGACTTTGATCAACTTATTGCTGCTACTTGTTGTCACAGCAGCAGTAGCTCAAGCAAATGACGCAGGTATGTACGTTAAGATTATTGGAGTACAAAGTGGCAAATTAAAATTCTTCTATCCAACAAATTTATAGGCAGCTTAAGCGCCTTACAGTTGACGCCATTTCATCCCATTAGTCGTGCCGAATATGAAGCCATATTAGGTCTAACAAATGGACAACAAACCATTTCTGAGGCACGCTTAATAGCCAGCGGTATAGCAGCGCTCAAAGGACTGGTCACAGGTTTGAAAGCAGGCTTATCTGGCACTTTTCTTGCCTCATGGGTTGGTGCACTGCCAACTTCGACCACAACATTTAGCGATGGCTATCCATTGTGCGTTATAAATGCTGGTAAAGAGCCAGTAATTAAACAGAATGGAAAACAAAACTACGATCCAAATGACCTCTATCAACATAACTATGAACAACAGTCGGCAGAGCAACATGAAGATCAGCCATACTCTCCCTATTCCGAACAACAGCAAGCAGTCTCACCAAGTCCACTAGTTAATTGCATTGTTGTTCTAAAGAAAAAACCTGAGGGAGAGGAGGAGTCAGCTGAAAGCTCAAAGCCACAACCATACCATTCTTGGCAGCAACATCGTTATCAGCAGCACCCAGATGATCCCTGGTATGGTTATCCAAGTGCTGCATACTATGGCTTTCCACCACCTCGGCCGCCATCTCCAACATATCATCACTATCGCAGTAGTCCGATGTATCACAGTTATCCAAGTAATAACAACGGCTATCAGCGTTTTTCAGCTTATCAAAGTTATCCAGAATATGCAACATTTCCACTTTATTCACGTCAGCAATCTTCGTTTCAAGTTAATGAACAGCAACAACAACAGCCATTAGCCGAATTACCTGAAAGTACAACAAAAGCTCCAACGTCCCCACCAACGACTACAAGAAAACATTCAACCAAAAGACCTCATGTGCATTCATTGAAGCCCATCAAGCATTTGAGTCGGAAGCGCAAACGTCCAAACGTTGCAGTTCAGTATGATACAGATAACTCGAGCTCTGCTGAAGCTGATGATGAGTCAGCATATGCTGTGCAAATGCAAAGCTCTCAACATACCAAACCAAATATACAAATACACAAAATTGATCCACCTTATCATGCTGATAGTGATGATCAAGCTGATTCAACAGAAACCAATGCTTCTCATCATTCCAAAGCAAAAATTAAACGTCCAACAGCTGCCACTAATCATCATAGCAAGCAAAAGAAATCCAGCCATCGTCATCACTCCGCTCATACTGAACACGCTAATCAATCCGATCAGTTAGATTCAACGGAAACAGTTTCGCGTCCGCAGTATACGGCACACAAAAGTCAAAAACATAAAACTTCTACAGCTGAACAAAATAGTTATACAGAAGATTCAGTAGATCCAGTAGATTCAGGTGAAATTCCTGTTTATACAAAATATCCCAAACAAGATAATCAGCAACAGAAGCACAGAAAACCTGCTCCTTCAACACATGCTGATAACGAAGACTCGACTAGTTACAATGATAATGATGATCGACCTGATGCAGAGGAAACTGCCAGTTATCCACATCATACACAGTACCCTAACAACTCCGATTATTCATCAAATCATAATAAACATCATTCTAAGTCAACTGTTAGACCAGCAAATTCGTCACCACGCCCACATAAGTCTAATAAACGCAAACATATTAGAAATCAAGTTATTGAACCCGAAGATTTACAATCAAATGAACAGATTTCATCACCACAGCCGGCTTCATCAACCAACAAAAGTAAACGGGCCAAACCCAGCAAGTATCTTCATGCAACTGCTAATTATGCTGAAATATCGGAATATCCACATGATTCCTATCAGCCTGCACCATATCCGCAATTGAATTATCAATCTACATATCCAAAAGTTTCGTACACGCAAGCACAGTCCAATCCAGCACCAGTTTATGTGAAAAAAACTAAGATTCCAACCACCTCAGCTCCATCTACGACTACAGAAGCGGTTGAATTTGGCATCGATTCCAGTGAATCGGAAAATTCAGCAGAGTTTATCAAAGTGCGACAAACGGATTACGACGAATGATTTGTAAATTGAAATCGAATTTTTAAGATATGTATTTGTGTTGAAATATAACCATAGATGAAGAAATGTTTAAAACTTTTTTTTAAAATTAAGAAGGGTGGTAGAGTCACCACTCCTTTGCACAGTGTTTTTGTTGTCGATATTTTTCTTAAGAAATGCAACGTGTGTGCTGTAATGAGCCAAAAGTAGCTAATTTTGGGTGTTTTGCCCATCGCTGCTTTACAGTTTCTTGTTATGTCTCAATTGAGGTTCTTTTTTGAGGAATGTACTATAGCAAAGTTGGTCAAAAAACTTTATCGAACCCAAGTAAATATTGTGTATTTTCAGAAACATTTCTATGCTTTTAGCAACTGTTAGGTTATGCTACATAATGTGTTTACATTAATACTAAAATGACAATTTCAATCACGTACGCATTATAAAGGACAATGTGTAGTACTTAGTAAAATAAAATATATCAAAACAGGTTGAACATTTTTTTAAAACCAAATTTCCAGAGACGAAAAAATACTGCCATTATTCATACCATTCATTATCAATCATCCAAGCGGGAAAAGTATTAATGATTACAAAACAAGTTAGCCAATTTATTAAATTTAATTCTTACAAAAACAGTCTTGTGTCAAACAAAACAGGTCAATGAGGCTCGAATATGAGCCAATGACGTAGTCCCTTGGAAGTTTCTTCAGAAGTTCCTCCAATTCTTTTGCATAGTTTTTTGTAACGCGGTCAATGAGTTGGGGTGTGGCATACCCCAGCTGTGTTTTGGCTGTGTGGTTCTCTTTGTAAAGGTAACGCTTACCTAAACGTGCTTGCCGTGACAGTTGTAGAGTGATTTCTTACACTTATTGTGTGGAGTGAGTCGTCTATGTTATTATTCATGTGGGGTTTGGTGCTAATTAACCAATGCAAATTAAGTTGAGCTATCGATATTAGCTCGAACTTACAGCAGCACAGTTCTGGAATGAAACTTATAGTATGCGTCATCATTCATATGGCTCTTGGGTGACTTCTTAAAAAAAAAAATTGGACATGAACCACTTTCGTAGTGAACGTATGAAAAGCTGTCCTCATGGGACCATTTACTCAAAGATTTTTTAAGTAAAATTGTATAGGTAAAACTTGTACATATATCAGAGAAATGAATGTTTTTATAAGCTCTACCGTTATCACAGATTGTAGTTTTATAAATCTTGCGGATTTCAGAGCTCATAAAGATTCAACAGATTTTCTCGCTGGACATATCTACGTTTGTAGCTTCATTTACTTGTACTCTCGTTAGTTAGTTTGTGTATTCCTAGTAAGTAAATAACAATCAGTGAAAATAAAAAAATCAAAAAAAAAAAAACAAAAAAAAAAAGAAAAACAACAAAAATACAAAACACACACAACCAAAACAATATAAATAATAAAAATTAAAAGGAAACAGGAAAAGAGCTTTAGACTGCCGTTCAGCCCACAGTTATTGTTGTCCAGTTTGTACGCGTAGTCATCACTTGTATTGGTTGCTGTGTTGTTGTCATTGTCATTTCTGTGACTATGTTTATTGCAACTTTTTTAATGTTTTACGGCTTACGTTTACGTGCAAAATGCCGTTAGCGTGATGATGTGCTCTTTTGCGTACAACAACAATAACATGAACTGTAAACACAACATGGTACTTACAAAATGTTCACAATATAGCAAAAAAGTCCCAGCAAACCGTTTTAATAGCGCATGAGTTCTTATGTGTAGTTTGCTCGAGTGTTGAATTGAAGTTTGAGTTAAGGTTATTGGTATGTAACTCCCTAGAGTCCTTAAAACTTTTGCCTAAGGCATTTATCGCTATCTCAATTAGTCGGTGAGATATAAGTTTATTGAAATTTAAATTCATCACATTATATTTTTATTCCATCAAATAAAAAGAATTAGGAAATTTTGAGATTATGCAAAAAAAAATTAAGCTTTACCCGAACTAATGTGTGACTGTTGTTAAAGGCGAAGTTATAATAATTATTTTACAAAATGTCGTAATCGGTATTAATTCTCATTTTATCTATGTAATTTGCACGGGTATTTTGAAAATGATTTCAGAATAGTGGTTAACATAACTAAGCATTAGCACTGGCATCAAAAACTGTTCGTTTTTCATTTATCTCGCTTTTTAGTCAAAAAACCGGCCAAAACCAGTTAGCTATTCTTAAAGATCTAACGTCAAACAAAAACATTTCCCACCACATTTCCACATTTATGTGTAAAATGTTTTTGAATCCAGTGCGAAAATTTTATAAGATGAAAACAGAACGTAAATCTGACAATTTCGACATTGTTTTTCGCCTTTTGCCATACGTTTGTATTTGATATCGTTTCTGTACACAGCAGATTGCATTAAGGTAAAATCATATTATAATGCCTTGAAATTTGAGAAATGCATAAAAATATGCGTATTAAAAATGTATATTAAATTCCATAAAACTAAATTCATCACCTGAAGATGGAAATCTAAAAAATATTTCAAATGTTAACTGGGCATTTGTCTATGTACATGTGCATGCCTACGTGTATTTAGTAGAACAGGCACGATCATTGGTTTAACGATAAAAAATATCCAATGCTTTTGATTGTTTTGGTTCAACTAAATTCGGCAAAAAAAAACTGTATAGACTTAAAGTAATACTGTTGAGCAATTTTTCCTACATATGAAAAAATAATCGTTCATAAACAAATACAAGGTTTTGTAAAGAAAAAAATAACGGAAATGTTTCATAAAAATAAAATTAAAAATTACAAAAATAAAATAAAAACCGATCAAGGTACTTAATACCATCCTTAAAAGAATACTGGTAAAAACTATTAAGTTGTATTTTAAAACACACCCTCTCTTTGCTAACTCTTTTCAGAAGATTTTTTTAAGATACTAGCAATTTGCTTATTCTTCCAAAGATCATAGCACTATTTTTAAAGAAAAGCAGATTAATTTTAATAAATTTTATATATCACATATTATACAAGTTTCAATATGTTTTCATATCAAACTACTTTATCTCAAGAGGGTATAATTGTCTTTAGTTTTTCAATTCTTTTCCCATTTTCCATTTTCATCTCATCAAAGCCAAAACGCATAATTAATCATCAAGCTTCCAAATGTCATCTCATCGTTTTTACTTGAGAACACACACACACTTTTCTCTGTAGTTTAGTTCAGGGCTGGCGGTTGCGGGTTAAGTGCCATCAATGGGTTTCGGGGTTGACATTTTTCAATCTGCAGCAACATAATTCGTTTTACTTTTGCAACTTGTTTGCTTGCAGCTGCTGCATTTCAACTGATGTTACTACCACATACAACTAAAATAGTTACAACAACAACAGCAAAAAAAAATAGATGAAAACATAGCAGCAAAAACAACAACAAATTTTCACAACAAATCAAATTTGCATCAGAATTTCATTTATCTTGTTTCTTGCTTACCATACAACGCTATCGAATGCTCGACGCAAGCAACGTAATGGATTTATAGACGAAAACTTGCGGTTCAATGGATTACGTTTGGCTTCAATGGCGCCGGCACTAGGGTCATTTATTAAACTAAATGCAATAGATTTGACGGAGAGTTCGAGGGGAGGGACTTAAATGACTTCAGTTTAAATTGAAATTATTATTTTTAGACTTTTCATGAATACATTTTTAGATTGCAATTCCATTAGTCATAGCAGAAGACTAAGTCTTTATATGACGGTAGTCAGCAATATATTTGAGAGCGTAAAGTTTCTGATTTGTAACGGGTGATTTTTTTGCTATTTGATTTTTCAGTGGATATTTTTTGACACTTTACGCGTGATTCGTAACATGTGTCAACGCCCAAAATACTCAAAAGGTATTTGCCATTTCACCATGAATTGACTAACAAACAAACAGTGCTTGCAAATTAGTAAATTTTACTATCAAGATTTTTGTTCTGTGAGAAATCGAAATTATAGAAAAGGTTTCTTCAGCGACGAAGCTCAATGGGTACGTTAAAAATGAGAATTGCCGAATGTGGTTTGAAGTGCAGCCAGTAACAGTTCAAGACCAGCCATTGCATACTTAAAAATGCACTATTTGGTGTGATGATTCTTTAACTTTCTGTACTTTTTTTTGACCAAAATTGAAGAATTAGACTTAGTTGATATGTGGTTTCAACAAAACGGTACCACATGTCACACGGCACGCGATACCATGGACGTATTGAGAGCTGAGTTTGGTGAGTAATTAATCTCACGTTTTGGAGCAGTCCATTGGCCACCAAGATCATGCAGTTTGACTCCACTAAACTATTTTTTGTGGAGCTATGTGAAATCTCTCAGGTACAGGGAGCAGCCAGCAACAATTGCAGCCCTGGAAAATAACATTACAGCTGACATTGTTGAGATACCGACCGAAATGTTGGAAAAACTATGCCAAAATTGGAGCCGGATGAGCCATCTCAGACATAGCCGCGGGCGGGCAAGATTAACATAAAATAATTTTAAAAAAGTAAATGACAGGAATTTATGTATCGCCTCATTTAAATATTTTAATCAGTCTTGCAAACTTTTTTTACTTGTTTTAATTTTTAAAAACCAAACGCCTAAAAAACTAACCGTTATTAAAATTTCAAATAAAATTCCAAAACCTTATTTTGGTAATATAGGGATGGTATTTAGATATGACATATTTATTTCCCTTAAAAATTTCAATTGCTCAAGAACTTCCTGCTTTATTTTCCCTAACCTGAAGTACCTGCTAAATTTCATGTGAAAGTTTGCTTTTACTTATAATATTCCCGTTAGTTATAAGTGAAATACCACAGATTCATTTCAAATGCAATCTGCCACTTCACATGGAATAACACATTAATTAATTTTCATTTCATAAATCACTTTTTACAAAATTAAGAATCCGCTCATTAAATTTGACTTGATCTGTTAAATGTGTGCGAAACCAAAAAATTAACCTTTTTTTTTTAGTAGACATTAAGACTGACTAAACCCTTGTTAAGTTAAGAGCTTAGCCTTTTATTTTAATATAAGTATCTTTCTATGTATGTATGCAAGAGACTTATTATAGCGTGGTGCTCACTCGCCGACAAAAAAAAGGAAATCCTAGATCAAGGCATTTAGTCTAATGACCATTAGTTTCACATTAAAATCAAAACAAAACATTGGCAGCAAAAAAAAACCATCAACTTGATATATGGAGAATTATGCAAATTATGGCAAAAAGGAGACTAGGCCGCTCGAAATAAGAGTGTGTGTGGGTTATTTCGAACAGCTAAGAGGGACGAACGGATAAACGAGTGGACGGACAGACAGTACGTGTCCACACTTATGAAGGCTTAAGTTATGATTTCATCAAACAACTTTTTTTGTTTGTCTACACAAGAGATGAGCGTAATTCACCAAAACAAAAAGTTGTACATACCATACGTATGTATATTGTACATATATAAGACAAAATCCGCAGAGTTATTAACTTCGTTGTTTAGTGAGCTTATCTTTTAATACAATATATATTGAATAAAAAAAAAACAAATATTTAGTAAATTAAATATCATTCGCAAATAAACAGTATGAATAATAGAAGAGTTCAGCTACTACAGCTATTAGCCTTTTAAGCTATTTAGCTTGAAGCTTTAAATCAAGCAATGCTTGGGAGTATTAGCTACAAGATCCAACAGCTGTTATTAAAAATTTTGGAGTTTCACTCTAGAGAGATATCAAAGCAGTTAAATCCGCTGCTATGCGGCTAATCGTATTTAGTTTACAGGTGGTATTAGCGGAGCACTTAAAAGAACGTGGGAGGACAAGGCCTGAGCGACCGATATCTCACTACGGAAAAAATTTAATATCTTTATAACAATTTAATTAAGTCCACAGAGAAGTGCATGTTTTTTAAAAAAAAGAAATTTTTATGAAAATATTTTAAAATTACTCGTACAAAAGAAAAAACTGTACACCAATACTGTCGCCTTCATAGTACGCCTCACCGCTTGCAATATAACTTCATTACCGCTTGATTGGAAATATTGAATTTTTTAGTGGTTTTTTAAAACCTAAAAATTTTGCTAAGGTAACCGTCTTCGTTATCTTAAAGGATAGATTTATTTAAAGGCTCATAACATTTCTACGAGTTCACAATAATAAGACTGGCTGGTTAGGGTGCGAAGTATTATTCGCATATGTTCTGCTTCAACTATAGTTGAAAATTTCTTGACAGCTTAATTTTTTTTTTTTAAGTAAAAATTATAGGAAATTCTTTGCATATATTGATATTTTTAAAAAATAGTTTAGTTTCTTTACCATTTAAGCAACGAAATATTTAACCTTTAAAAAACAACCACTGAAATGATTTTTATAAATAATGACATTTTTTTTACCTTCTTTTTATCTCGACTTTACATCATTCATGCTGACAAAAACTGTCAAAGTAAAAGTTGTAACAACAAAGAACAAGAACAATCGAAACAGCTAAGAGCATTGACATTATTGTTAACATGTTTGCTGTTACAATTTGGTTGCTGGTGCTTCTTGTTCTGTTGCTGTTGTTGTTACGCGTTCTTTTGCTTATCTGCAACGCATTCATCAACATTTCAACAACATCAGCGACAGCAACAACGCATGTTGTGAGCGTTATTTGAGAAATTTCTTTTTATTTATCATTTCTTTTAAAATTTTTTGAATTTATTGAATGTTGTTGGCTAAAGGCACTTAACTCTTTTCAAAAAGTATCGAAAGTTCTGTTCTCGCAGTAAAATTTTCTTTTTCTTCATATTTTTAAGTTTTATCTACAGCTTTTTATTGGCTCAGTCGGTTTTATGACATAAACTTTACAAGATTGAGAAATTGATTTCATTTATTGCAACATATAAATAAGCAAATTCTGCACAATACAGAGCATTTTGTGTAAATATATTTTCAATAAAAATTGCAATAAATCCATTCGGAACTAATCACGTTTATGCACAAGTGTTGTACTCTCTTGATAAAATTAAATAAATCCTTACTTACAATGGCAACAGCTTAAGTCAAATACATTTTTCTGATTTTCTTTAAAATAAGTCACAATAAGAAAATCTTAGAGCAAATTTACAACAACAACAAGAGCAGCATGAACATGTCATAGCTACCAGAGAAAGATCAATCCAGCCATAAGTCCAATAAGACACCCTGTCAGAAAGAAGTTCATCTGCTAGAGAATTTTGTATTAGAACGGTTTTGGGGATTTATTTTCTTTATTATATGTGTAAAAGCATTTCCAACTGGGTTTAATTCTATTTAACACTACATATGGCACTGCATCAATATTTGCATTTTGATTGCTGACATGTTTGCAAATAATTTTGCATATTTTGTAGTGAGAGCTTTCCTTTTGCATCATAAGAAAGTGTGCGTAGAGTATATTATAAATGGGTTGGATTGCATTTGAGTGGTGCGAAAATAATCTTTTTTCATATCTGCGAAGAATTTTATGAGGAATTAATGTTATAATTCTTAAGCCTCTGGAGAGACGAAAAAGCAATTTTACCACTATACAAAATGGAGACGTTACAAAGAATCATAAGAATATCAAATAAAAAAATCGGTACTTAGATGGGCGGAGTAATGGTGATAGGGTTTCTAGAGAGTCATGTCTCACAACCAGACATGGCTGTAATATATGAGTGATTTCTGTCATTGGGATGACTGCGTCATTCAACAGCATTATGACCAAGCTTAAGCGCATAGTATACAGACTTTGAAGCAGGCTTAATTAAGGCTACACTTTTTTTTTGATGCTTTGTGATGATTCCATTCAGTGGTGTCTCAGGCCGCCTAACTCTATTAATTGGTCGCATATTTTGTGCATTTTTGGCATCCAATTAAAATTTAGTAAAGCTATATACCAAGTCTCCGCAATAGCTCTTGCCAAGTATTGCCGTTTCACTAAAAAAAAATTTTTCGAGCTTACAAAAAAAATAATTTAATACTTTTTTTGTAGAAAAGAAAAAAATTAAAATGTTGCCAATATTATACAATATAAAAAGCTAATGTGATATATTAGCAATATTTATAATAATAACCAAAATATACATTTATTGTTGACTGAAAAAAATTAAAATCCAAAATAACCAATATCTTTGATTTTAAAATAAAAATAAAAAATATGTCATATATATACGCTTCTCGTTAGAGGGAACGATCAAGCGACCAAATTTTTCATAAAATGTTATATACTTAAAAGACTTTTAAGGCTCAAATGTGTTATTAAGCTTTTTATTGTATTTCCGAGATTTAAACAAAAATATTTTTGCATCACCCTAATATACTGTAAATGCTATTCTATTCAATGCAGTTTGTGAAATGTTATCGGTACTCCGTTGTTATTTTTATGAATGCTTATAAATTAAATTATTTAAATTTTAAGTCTAGCAAAGGATTTGTATTACATGACCAAGGTGATTTAAAGGTTGATGTAAAGGTTGAGTGAAAAACCTCTAATTTCAATATTTAGGTCGGACTATATACCGTGCAAAAAGCTATAAGCTGCGTTGTATGCATTTTCAGTAAGTACACGCTTCATGATGCAATAATTTCTTTTCTCAATCTTTTTGTTAATTTTTTTTTTTGAATTTACCACCCCCGTGCTTATTTATATGTTGCTGTACAAGCGTGTAAACATAACGACCTTCTGAATAAAACCCACATAAATACTCGTGCCATAACAGCATTTGTGTAGTAGTAGTAGTGATATAAAGCTACTCGTAAAATGCGACTACACGCTAATGACGTTACGTGGCGTAACGTTGCGTTTTTCAACTAACTATTCAGCAACGATAGTAACAGCAGTCATTTAGGTATTCACGCCCATTACCGTATCCCTTATATTGCTGCCACCTTTCCCAGTGATAAATTTTAGCAACGAGATTGATTTGTATTCAATTACGTGCGTCAGTTTCACATGCATCAGCGTAGTTTGCGGTGTCGTGGTCTTGCGTGCGTATGTGTGTGAGTGTTGGGGAAATTTGAAATACCGCTTAGAGTAATATCATAAATTTGCGTCATTTGTAATGTCAAAAACTTAAAATGTCTGACTCTCTTACACTCCGTCAAATAACATACATTTTTTGTGTTACTTATTGAATGGAGTGTGTTGTTTCCTGATAATGAAGATTTACATTAGGGTTCCAAAGCCTACTAAGTGTATCGTTTAATATTATCAAAGAAATTTTTATGCATAAGTCAAAATTGTTCAAGGTATGATATCTCTTACAGTTATTTTTTGAGTAACTTTGCTCATAGGTTTGGTGTTCAGCAGTTTTTGAAAAAGGTTTTGATATTTGATTAATTTTTCCATATTATTTTTGGTGGTTTTTTCATTGCATTTTTTGCATTTTCTAATCCATTCAGCTAGACGTAATGATATTTTTGACTTAATTCCATAAAATTCAAACCTAGTGCACATTTTCCAACCATTAACCTTTCGTATTTTACTTATATTAAAGTTCACCAACACTGATGTCGTTACGTACATAAATAGAAAGGTGTATTATGCAGAGTATGCGTTACATTGCGGAAGGAAAAAAATTTCTTTAAAAAATGCCAAGAAAGTTAACATGATGCTTCAAACTAAAACCTTTCGTATATTTTGTTTTTGTTTTCATAATGCAATAGCTGTTTCTTAGTACTTTTATGCTGTAGACCATGTTGCTCAACTGAATCTATAGTATCTATTTTTACAACTTGCATTTACTTTGTTGGTTGCTGTTTTGCTTATCAATTCATCAATCAATGTCTTAAGTCTTCAATCGAACGTTTATATTCTTTAAAGTATAACCATCATAAGATATTTTGAGTCTGCAGTAAAGTTAAAAGTTTTGAATTGCACTTGCTGTTTTTAAATTGTTGTAACTAAGAGCATTTTGTTCTAGTCTTAAGGTAGTAGTAATGTACTTTAAGAATTTAATTTAACTTTTTCCCTTTTCCGTTTATTTTGTCATAGACACAAATTAAAAAAAAAACGTCACTAATTCTGCCAAACAAATTAATGACACGCAGTGCTGCTCTTATTGTGAATTCTTGTCGTCTTTTTTGGTAAAAGCTCTTTATTTTGTGTTTCTTCCTTCACCCGTTTTTGAAATTTTCCAATCTCAACAATACATTCGTATGTGCCTTTCAAAACATGTAAGCGCTAATGACGCAAACAGCAGGATATCGGCGTTAAGTAGTTCAGCGTATCTACAGCACAATGTCACTGCTGGTGCTGCTACCATTAAATGCTTTTCACTGAGGACAAAACATAGCGTGCGAAATTTTCCACTCTCTCAATTTGTTGGGTGACTCAACGCTGATTAGAAGGATATTGCGTTTTAAACACACAAAAAGGACATTTGCGCATGTAAAATATTGGGAAAGCACAATAACATGTATATCTGTCGCAAGGACGACAATGTTGTTGTTTAGCTCGCCGGGTGTGTATTTTTTTTTTTTTTTTACGCAGTTGGAAGCTATGGAATCACAGTTAAGTATGCATGGTTTTTGAATCTGTAGCATTAAACGAAAGCAGGGGAGTAGAGGACCCCTTCGCTTATACGAATTTACTGTTTTTCAACAATTTTTGATAGTTTTGATTTTATAAAATTTGCTTAAGCCCATATAGCTTCGGAAACTCAAATCGTATAGCTCAAATTTATATAGGTTTGCAATTGGTTTTTTTTTATTAGATCCTTTGACGAGAAATATTCACTCATTAAATTTTTACACTCATTCCCTCATTAATTTTTTACTGGTTCAAGTGAGGAGCAATTCCATAGAAAACATTAACTTTATAATTATGTGAATTTTCGCTGATATTTTTTTGCTCTAGCACTTGACAGATATTTCAGTGGGCCTCGTCGAAACATTTTTGAAAAAAAATTGTATATTAAAATTGAGTTTTGGAAGATTTTTTTTTGTTGAGCGCCAGTATAATGCTCCACAGTTCTACTGGGTGATCTAATGTGAGGTATTTTTTTTTAATTTTTATTGGAAATCAAAGCATATCAATTCCTGTTAATAATGAAATGAATGCTGTAAAAGTGATCTCTAAAGCTGGGCAGGCCGTCAGCCTTTTGGCAATATTTTTTTAATAAGTTTTCGCATAGTGATGGTTCAACGAAATGATGATGTTGTCTTTGAGGTGTTCAGGCGTATCTGCATAAGCTAAAAGAATCCTATAGAAAGAAATCTAATGGTTTTAAATCATACAATCTTGGTTTAATAGCCCACTTAACAAATTGGCAATATTTTAATTAAGAAAATACGTTCTTCACTCAAATAACGTTTCATTTTAACTAACCGAAATACATTTACTTTCTACATAAAAAAAATCGGAGTAGTTTAGTAACTGTAAATAAAATGTTCGCAAATTTTAAAAGATACTTTAAATTTTAACAGTGTGGAATTAAAAATTTCCTTATTTTAGGTAGCAAAGAATAATTAGTTTTCAAAGTTTAGTTACCTTAAATTTTCCACTCCCCTATGACATAGCTACACTGTCAATTTAACAAATGTTGCGCCATAAATTTCCGTTCAAATCTACCGCTGCCACTGTTAGAGTTTCACGGAAATTTCTACTTTTGAAATCAAATGAAATCGCGTGAGCTGCACTCATCGTTCATCAGCTCATTGGCTAATTGATTTCTATGTTGGTTGTTTATTACTGCTGTTGCTGTTACTGTTGTTACATCTTGCTACACCCATAAACACGCCCAGCAATCTCCATAAGCATCTTCCTACCCATACGTCTGTCTGGTTGGCATTTAATGTCGTTTCCCAATTCGTTAATTGATAAATTGCTTTGACAGCATTCGCAGCAGTCATTGTGTGCGTTCGCCAATTTGAATGTTCTTTGTTTTTTTTTTTGGTTTTGTTGGTGTTGCTGATCCTGCCGGATGAAAGTTCGCTTGTATTTGCAAATAAGTTTCGAATGTAATTATTACAGCAGGCTACAATTTTTGAATACTTTTTCTTGCAAAATTATTACGAAGTAGGCGAGATATTTTTATTACATTAAAAGAACTTGAGAGATTTATTATTTTAGTGTCAGAATTTTTGCTAAAAAGCATTTTTGGTAAATAAAAATGGCACTAATAATAAACGCATATTTTCAACCATTTGAAAAATTTCTTGAGGATTCTGAAAGAATTTAAAAAGTTTTATGAGATGTATGGGTGGGAAATGAATTATTTTGCTTTGGTTGAAATGCTACTTTTTTGAAAAACTTTCTGCGGTTTTTAAATTTTTTAAACACTACATGCGTATTCGGGTTCTATTATTTCCACTGAAAAACGACATGTTTTATCGGCTGAAACTCCGCAAGACTGCCAGCCGTATGATTTGAAATGGATTCGGTCTTACAATTCAAGAAAACTAAAATTCTTTATATTCCAAAATTTATGTTTTATTTAATTTTTTTTTTATACGAAATTGTTTTAATTTAGCCATTTCTTTTAAAGATAATTTTGTCCCCAATCACCTACTTCAGCGAGCCGAGCGAGCATCATCATTTTCTTCTTCGCCAGAATATTCACCAGAATCTTCACCTGACGAATCTTCTACGCCATTATTTTGAGCAGCATAGCTGGCCAAATTGCCGTATGGCATTTGCATTTGTTGCTGATATTGCGGAGGAAAACGTAAATTTTGACCAACCGAACCACCAGCATAAGGATTGAATTGATAGTTAGTATATGGATTATAACCATAAGCAGCCTGAGCTTCAGGAACACCACCATAAGCAGCTTGAAGTTGGGCTTGAGGAAGGCCACCATAAGTAGCTTGAGGTAGGCCACCATAAGTAGCTTGCGCTTGACCATAACCAGCATTGTATAACTGTTGATATATCTGTGTGTTATCATAGCCAGCTCTGGTTGTTTCCTTCACTGACGGTGAAGAATCACTTGATTCTTCGATCATAGCTGGCTTATTGAAACGTTTCTTCTGTGCCCTAACATTCTGATTTCTAGTTGTGGCAGCCTCTTTTCTAGTAAATGATGTCACGGGTGTATTATCAAGATTATCAACGAAATGCTGTTTTTTGGGTATAACCTCTGTTGGTGTATCACGAATTGTTTCTGGTGCGTAAGCATAAGAATATTCATGGCGTGGCACAGCGTGAGGATAGGCAAAACGAGCATAGCCCGGGTAATTTGTGTAACGACGACGCGGGTATTCATATCTGCGGCGCAATCGGCACGCAGGGTTTCTACTGCCTCTTCTACAGTCCATGTCAATACACATAGGGTCCATGCGATTATATCTACAGTAGCCTGGACATTGGTCGTCTGTTTGTGGATCACAACAACCAGCAGCGTCGGGTTCTGCATCGCAGTCAACAGTTTCGTCTTTCCTTGTAAGAGCCCCCACATCTGTAAGTACTCCAGCATCTGTTGCTACAGCATCTGTTGGAGCTCTTACTACCACAATACATCTGACACTGGGACTAACACTCGAGTCATCAGTAGTTGTTCCTACACCGCTAGAGGAAGCAAATTGTGGTCGTATTGCGTTGTTATTGGCATTGGCGTTTGAATTTGAAGTTGAACTGGTACTATGATGAGAGTGCGAACGTTCAGCCCCTCTAGTGGATGACGTTAAATCAGAAACATTGATAACGCACAATGGATATCCGCTTGCTGTTCCTGAATTGGTATCGGTGTTCAGCAGCATTCCAGTCACATTCAATAAGACTCTAATTCTGTTACTGAAATCATCACTTATACCCTGACTAATGCTGGAAAGTGAACGGTAGCCGCTATTTATTAGGCGACCTTCAGATATCACTGGTTTACCTGCGGTGAGTTCCATTATGGAATCATATTGCTTATGGTTAATAGGCTGAAATCTTATGAATTGGTTTTTTCCAGTTACACTAATGCGCCGAGGTCTAGCGTCTGTAAGTTGTAATAAGAAATATTTAGTCGAAAGCCATTTAAGGTTTTGCTCCTTGGAATCTTACCTGCTGCGCTGAATTTATCCGCTATTACAAGACATATTGTAGCTATTAACAATAGCCAGTTCTTATTGGCCATTTTATTGTAGTATGAAATTAATTGAACTATTCAATGTTATTCGACTGTTGTTCTGACCAACTAAGCGCACTCTCAACAAACGTGAAAATAGTTCTGGCCATACTTTTTATATAGAATCTCGTATTATCTTCAGTACTACAATGCTGCCATATTAAGTTTGTTCTATTTTTTTTTTGTTTTAGAATTTAAATGATCCTATTAACTGTTGCTTATGCATATGCAATTGAATTTAAGCTAATTCACAGTCCATTAATGTGTACTAAATTATTACCGATTATCATCTTGTTTATGACAGTAGCAGCTGCTGAAATGTTTAGATTACGCAGATAAAATCTTTAATGTTGAGTTCGCGAAAGTTAGATTTGTTTAAATCGGTAACAGGGATGGAACTTACACCTTTCGCAAATGTACTGAACTTAAGGTAGAAATATGCTTTAAATAGGTGGAACATTAATCTGAAAAATAGTATTTATTATAACACTTAGTACTTAGCACTCAAATAATGGAAAAAAAATGGAATGTTTACCCATCAAAAATGTTCGGCAAATTGGAAAGGAATTAGTAAAAAAAAAATAATGTTTTTTCTCCTGGAACATGATTCTCAAGAATTCCCATTCTTGGAATACGGTGATATCCTTCAAGTTCGATGAAAGTGGCTCGGTTTAAATTTTTCTTAGTTTCACTATGTTATCATAATGAAATTTCAAATAGCATTTCAAAAGATTTTCAAAGAAAAGAAAAGAAAAGAAAAGAAAAAAAAATACCTTGGAAAATGTTGTGGTTGAAAATTCTGATTCACTGCTCAAAAATTTTAACTCAATAATTTTTCATAAACTCGTATAGCAAATAAATTACAAAAAAAGCTAATCATTCGTCAAAATGACGTACAAGTTACCGAAATATCAAAATACTCATCGCCTGCGCACTAACACCACAGACAAGATTTCGGCGACGATTGAGTTGATGTCTGAGAAGATGTAGCTTGGCGCTAGAGTTTGAGCAAAAGACTGACTGTTCAATATCAACACTGACCAATTGTAATCAACTGAATCTGGTCAACTAATCGAATTTAAATCTTTTTTTACTTAAATAAGTATGCAGCTTTTTTGATAATTGTGATTTCTAATTTATATAAAATTTCTCAATGTTTCTATCGAGCCCAATCGGGACGTAATGTTTCGAGAAATCTTTTCCAACTTTCCCGCTCTCAGCTGTGACTACATTTTTCTCTGTGTTGTTGCTTCTGCTGAAACTCTTGATCTCCACGTTGTTCTTTGATTTTCAACTTGACTATTTCGCGATGTTGTCATGTGACTTCTGTAGTGTATGACTAATCCAACGACATTTGCGAACCATTATGAGGATATCAAACAGTCCTTGGCTTGTTTTACGAAACAATTCTTTATCGTTTGTAAAGAAGCTTTAGAGTATAAAAGCACGAATTTCACGTTGGATTCACACTTTCTCAATTTAGTGCGTAAGCAGATCTAACTGAGTTTCCAAACTGGAGACAGGATCCCACATCCAGGACTGTTTCGCCTTCAGATGATGCAAAACTTTCGAGGTACCAAAACTGTTCGACCTCTTCTGTTGTGGTCTGCCTAATACGCTAATGCATGGAGAAGGGGCCTGTGTGCATTATTTTTTTGTAATTTAATCCTTTATTATCAGTATGATGGACTCTCCATTTATCTGCAGTGATTGACACATCTTATCAGGGCCCTTAATGGTACTTTCGAGAAAGCAGATTCCTTTGCATAGATCAAATGATTTAGACCTTCAAAAATCTACATTGAATACCATATCTCTAGCTACTAAAAATAAGTAACAGACTTCCCTCTTGTCTCACTTCCTGCTGCACTTCTAAAGAGTCGGAGAGTAGTCCATTGAGTAGATTGAAGAACCTTGCGCTGTTGTAACACTCCTCTATGATAGAAATTATTTCTGGCTATTTTGGATATTTTGCTGATAGCAAAATTTCATGTTGAGCTCCTGTCTCTTAATGTCTACATTTGATTAATAAAAGCTAAAGTAAATATGGGTCGAATAGCTTTGATGACGGACAGATCTTAATGTCGAATGAACGTGCGTACTTATCAATGAGAGATATATCCAACCTAAATAGAAAAAACCGCCATCTTATGTTACATTGAAAAACATTTTCTATTGTTAGGGCAATATGGTTATTGCAATTCCTAAAGCTGGCAGTGTTGCCAAGCAACATTAAGAATATTTTCTTTCTAATGCTTTCGAAAACCTTTTATCACTGTAAGGGATTTATTGAAGTAAAAGTTTCTCAGGGCATAATCCCTTTAAAAACTGAGCTTAATACCTGAAATACATCTTAGTTGCAAAAAAAAGATAGTACAACAAATATTTTAATTTTTAATAAATATTTCTTTATTTTAAAATCATACACTCGTAGTTTATGTTTTCTATAGCACTAATTTTTTTCCAATTTCTTTTCAATATTTTTAGCTTTATGGTCTAATTTCTTGTTGTCATTAGCTTGCGCTTTTACAGCACGAGCTTCATCATCATGGTCTTCACCAGAGTATTCACCAGAATATTCACCAGATGAATATTCATCACTGTCGCTTTGGTCAGCATAGTTACCGTGGTTTCCAAACTGTGCGTACATCTGTGATTGCAGCTGTTGTTGCAGTGGATGTTGGGATTGTGCAGGATAACGTAAGCTGGCAGCATTAGGCACACCAGGAAAACCGCCACCAGCATAAGGATTAAATTGATAGTTAGCATATGGATTATAGCCAAAAGGCGATTGGGCATGTGCTTGTGGTTGTCTAGCTCCACCATATCCGGCATCGTATAACTGCTTGTACAACTGTGAGTAATCATAGCCCGCTCCGGCTACTTGACGTGTCATTTCAGGCATCGCAGGTTTATTTGCACGCCTCGCATGTGATTTTGGTTTTGTTGCGGTGGAGTGTTTCGTTGTTGCAGCCAATTTTTTAGCTGGAGCTGCGGGTGCAACTCTATCAACCTGGCCATAATGTTGAGCACTGTTGCGTTCAATTAAAGCTTGTAACGGCGTAGCGCGACTTGATTCCGATGAATAAGCAGAGCGATGGTCATAGCTTGGAATAAAATATGGAATAAAACCATAAGGATATCGATATAGATTTGGTGAATAACCTGCATAACGATCACGACCACCATGTGAGTGGTGACTTCTACAGTATCTTGTATCCTGCGGATTTCGTCTGCAGTAACAACGGTGATCTGTTTCTGGGTCGCAACATTGTGTAGCTGAAGGATGACTCAAACAGTACACAGCGCAGCCAGCATCGTCAGGTTCAACACAAGTAGCGTCCTCTTCGTCAGTTGTTGTTGGTTGTTTGACGACTACAATACAATTAACTATGGGACGTTGTGAATTATTATTCTGTTCTTCATCTTCGGTATTTGTGTCCTCCTCATGACCGCCATAACCATGAGATGGTCGCATGTAAGGCCCTGAGTGATAAATGCCATTGGTGTACATGTCCTGCTCTGATTGTTGATCGTCATCTGCGTTTTCTGTAATAGTACGTCCACTGCCATCGTTTGTAGTTCTTATAACGCACAATGGGTAGCCATTTGTGTCTTGCGAGCTGGTCCTATTACTAAGTAATCCAGTTATATTTAGTAGCGATCTGAGTCTACTATTCAGATCCTCGGTAATAATACTGCTAATGCTTGAAATTGATCTGTGACCGTTGTTAATAAGACGTGCTTCTGAAATGACTGGCTTGCCAGAGGTCAATTTCAAAATAGAATCATATTGTTCACGTGTGATAGGCCGAAATCTGACCAAGTGCGTTTCGCTGGCTGATTTCGAGCGTTGTGGTCGAGCGTCTGTGTGCAGATTAATAATATTTGTAATAACATTAAATTAATATTTCTCAAGTTAAACTTAAGTTTTCTTAATTTTACCTGTGCTGCCAAATTCGTTTGCTACCAACAGGCAAAACGCTGTTGTAAGTAATAGCCACCTTTTATTGGCCATTTTATTAAAGTTGTGCGATTTTGTAGATTTCTTTATTTTATATTTGTTAGTTACTTCTATTTATAAGGCACAATTCCAACAAACCCTCAAAGAGTTTTTGCCACAGTATTTATAATGAATTTCAAATGGTCTTAAATTATAGCTGCTTCGCAGAACCATTATGTGTCTTAAGATCTGTGATAGTGCGTTTGTCTAACTGTAGTTTAACCATAAAAATTTAAATTTTAATCAATGTATTTAGTGCGGAATAAAAGGCTATAAATAAACTTCTTTTGCAGAGTTTACTAGAGATGTAATTCCCGTGTTGGTGAAATAACAACTGACCAACAGTTGTTTGAATATGTCAGTGATAAAAAAATGAGAGAGTGTTGCTTGAAAGATTGCGATTATCTGTACTGTACTGTTATGTACTATACGATACTGCAATTTACTGTACTGTACTTTACTGTACTGTACTGTTCGGTTCCGTACTGTACTATTAACAAGGTTATGCTTTCTCTCTGTGCTTTCTTTTAAATAATTCCTTAATTCTAGGTATCGACCAACATTTTCGTTTAATATCACTCAATTGCGAACCCTGATTAAAAGTAACAAATTATCGTTTATAACTTAAGACTTAATTTTTCTACTACATCAAGCACCTTGTACCATCTCTATTTTAAAGATTCATATCGATTCTGCAAACATGTGCTTACTCAGTCTCAACACATTCGTAGAACGTTAACTAAAGTTAACATTTTTAGAGCATTTCATTATTTATTTGTGTCATCTCGTTTGGAGCAGGCTCATTAAAAACAACAAAAAAAAAAAACAATTCTTCAAAACAATAGAAGCTGTCCCAAATGTTTTTGGTTAGCGCTTACTAGCATGAAGTCAATGCTTCATTAATGTTTGCTCCATATATGAAAACGAGTTTTCGCCTTTTTATCAAAAGCTAATCATATTCCAATAAAGAATCAGCATGAGATTCTTTTGAATAAATCGCATGAATGACGAAGTAGAAATTTGCATAAATAATATTGTACTGGATGGATTTTGTTGATTCAGCTTTTATTTTCTAGTTAACATACTTTTTTTGAGCATTAAAAGTGGTTTTTATTGCTTTGCTATATTTTAACAATTTTCTAAATTTATGTGGCTAAGTTTTATTAGAGCTATGCTGATTTTGTGTTTCGATTTCAATTGCTTTGTCGGAACGATAAGTAAATTTAATCTTTTCTTTACGGTGCATATATCTTTTCTACATGAAATACTAAAATATTGGTGGATCAAACGATGTACTTAATGAACCCTCCATGAGACACCTAAATATTCACTGCTTACTGGGGTCATTTTTTATGAATTCATCCTCGACTATTTTATCCAACTAAATAGTTACTTACCGGTTTCTTTTTAATTAGAAAAATACAAATTTTACCGTGACCCCGTCAAAAATTAATTAGCTGTCACAAGTGCCCAGTTTACGAAAAAATCGATATCTTGGGAACTAGTGCTTAAAAACGAAAACAAAGAATTTAAGAATTTAATGTTAATAATGTGCTCTTTAAAAATAGTCTACTGGCGTTAGCATGGGCTCCAAAAACTTTAACAGCCAAATTCTAGAACCCGTCAACTTTTATCATTTTAATAAAACATTCTTTCTGAGTTTAGTTTTCTGAAGGTTTCACTTCTACTGCGTGTGAACTGCGCAAATGTTTTTTTTAAATAAAAACCAGAATCACTTAAATTTTTCTAAATCAATATTTTTATTGAGTATTTCATTTCAAATCTGTATCAGTTATTAATATCATAATCATATTATACTCTATAAATATATACTAATTTATATTTAATATGCTAATTTATATGTAAAGTGCTTAAATTAAATGATCATTTTTATATACAATTCTTAAATTTTTTTAAAATCTTTTTTGTCACTTTGCTAAACCACTTAATTTATCTTACAATGTACTTAACAAATCACAATTTTTCTGCATCAAACTACTATTAAAATTTATTTATTTAGTTGATTTTATTAAATAATTTTGAGTTTTTTATTCTTTTATATTCATGTGTTATCTTTAGCGTATGTGAAGAATACAGCAATGGCATTGATCAGCTATTATCCGAATGCTTTGCATTTTTCTTGAAACAAAAAAAAAAAAAAAAAAATTTTGTCGTCCAGTGTTGTGAGTGAATGAAAAATTGAGATTAACTCTTACATATTTTAAATGTTTGATATTGGTAAAAATGCATGTGTATGCAACGAAAAAACAAAATTGAAGAAAGTTTATTTATAATGAGTTTAAAAAAACAAAATAGTTTATGTTAGTCATCTTAAAATCAAAAACAATGAATTTAAAATTCTTGTTGGCTAACCACTTTAGTTACTGTACAATTCGCGTATTTTTTTAAAAATGTATTATCATTCTTTTTATATATTTTGTTCTATGTGTGTGGACAAGAAAAGTTTGGGTTCACTAACTGCAGCTACTTAGTTTTAAATTTTGCCTTAATTGAATATTTTTATAATTTAATTATTTTTTTTTTTATTAATTTCTTTGCTATAAATTATTGTGCCTTATTATTTCACTACTTCTATGCTTATCAAATTATTATGTGTATACTAACAGTGAGTATATGGTTAATTATATGTTGTAATAGTTATATTAAATGTATGAAACAATTAAACTTAGAACTTGTATAAAAACTAAATACTGCAATGTAGGGTACTTTGCATTAAACTTTCTACTACAACTACAAGAATATTTTCTGTCTAAGTGTGTATACGGTAAGAAACTAAATTACATTTTATTTACAGTAAATTATTAGGTTTTAATAAATTCATGAAACTTTAGTGGTATATTTTATAATTTTTTTTTTATATATATCTTATTTTTAAAGGATGTCAAAACTTTGTTACGTTTGGGAAAAGCAACGTGATTTCAAATAAATATTTGTTATAAAAATGGTTGAAATTTTTCGATTTATATATAGTCAGCACTTCAAAAGTTTCACAAATTTCAACTACCAGAATTTTTTATTGAATTTTCTCATGGAGTAGGCTATAGCAATGAAGGAATAATAAACCTTACAATAATTATCTATTAAACAAAATTTTAATGATATTAAGATAGAGAAAATAAAATATTTTTTTTTATTATTTTTGTTCCAAATCGAAACTTATGAAATAAAATAAAAAAATCAATTAAATTTTCATTTGAAAATAATTTTGAAATAACAAAACACAGCCCATGATATCGTGTACATTATATAAATGTGGCACTTTGTGCCCAAACGAAAGCAGCTGTGGCTTGAAGTCTTTAACTTTGCTGATTTTTTGTATGTGAAGAACTTTACAGGACTTACAATAAATCACAAAGAGTTATGGAAAAATTATTTTTGTATATATTTTCTATCAATGAAAATAACACTTCACTAAATGAGGAAAAATTCAACTTTATTTGTCAATAAACATTGCCTCCTTTAAAAGTGATACATCAATTTCAACGCATATCAAACAATTTCATCCCTTTTCGATAGAACTATTAATTTTTGACTGAGAATAGCCTTCAGTTTCGGCAACCACATTTTAAGTCTGCAAACAGGTAGTAGTCACTGGGATAAAGATTCGGAGAATACGTTGCAATGCAAGTCAAAGTGATATTTGTGCAATTTTGCCATTTTTCGAAGTCATAACATATTTGAGATGTATTTAGATTTTTTCGAAATTGAAGTTCATTTAAGTGATTATTTTTTCAAGAGAAATTTCGCCTACTCCAAACTTTATGAATCTTATATAGAAACTATTTAACTTTATCTAATTAATTTTCTTATATTAATGTCTATATATATTTATGACTTATTCCACATAAATTGAAATTGCGTTTTATTCGAATTTTACGATTATTTCAATGTATCCTTTTCATGGCAAAAAAATAGTTCAAAGTTTAATGTGATAATGTTTTGTTTCTTGCTATCTAAATAATGCTCAAAGAAATGTTTAAAATTACGCTAGCACAAAGGAGCAAGGATCTCTGGCCTACAACAAATTAGTCATGCAAAAATTGTAATTTACCACACGTTGCTATTGATGCAGTTCCTAACCAATTATGATTTTTTAATGAATTACACTGTGTCACAGTTTTTTTTTCAACTCTTCTTTTATTTACCGTATTTCTTTAAATTGCAAAAACTAACAATAAGTTATAAGTTCTGTGTCACAGTTAAAACAAAAATTGTTGGTAGGTAGGAGAATACACCGAAGACACATCTTCACCGCGGCCGCCATGGTAAACCACTGGTCTCAACCCGTGTTAAAATAAAGAAATTAGAGATGCTACGGGAAAATGGTATTCAATTTAGCGTGGAATATCCCATATATTTCAGATCGACTTCATCATTGCATTGTATTTTAAATGTCATCTTAACTGGTATCGTTGCTGAATCTTTAAGTAATGGGGTCCACGTTACACCAGTTATCCATAGGTAGCCATTGCCATGACTTTTATAAGGACATAAGGATTTGAAAGAAATGGTTTGCCAATTCTTTAGAAAGTACTTTGTGCTTGCTCGCAAACGAATAATTCTTTTGATCACTTCGTTTTAGAATCCTTTGGCTCACATTCCACATATTTATATGTAAAGGTATCAGTGATGCCAGTTTAGGTATATTTTTACTTTTTTCGGTACATTTTCGTACTGAAAAGTCGTCGTCAATACATTCGGGAAGTTTTCAGCTCATTTGGCTTATTTTCAGTACATATCGCAATGTGTAGATAGACATTTTGTAATTTATTGTGACATAAATCTCATTTTGCTAGCGTTTTTGAGATGTTAAAAGTATGGACCCTATGTTTTAGTAATGTTTAGAAAAATTTTATAAAAGTTAATAAAATTGAGTGTTAAAGATGAAGAAAAAGTGCATTCGGAATCTAAAAAATACATGACAGGTCTCGATTCAGTAAATTTTCACAAAACCCAAAAGCCATCACTGACAGGTAATCAGCCAAAGTTACTGATAACACAATTACCACCTCTTGAATCTAACTTGAACTAAGCTATATGCCACAGGAATACTTCGCATGGCTTGCTTTATTAAATAAACAGTTTTCACGAAAATTTTTGTTAAATCGGAGGAGTCGAATTAATTTTGACTGAATTGTGTATCAATTCATATGGAAAATGTCTTATCTTATTTAATATCATACTTATTTCCAATGCAAAAAATGGTTGTCCCTTTACAAAAAAAAAACCCTCGATTTGTTTATATTTTCTCTTTTATTTAAACCCCCTAAATTACTACAACTTTCTTCACTATGCGTTTGGCATTACTTCTTCATCTTGCAAATTGATTCAACAACAACGTCATTGAAATTGTTGTTGCTGTTGCTGCTGCTGCTGCTGTAGTTCTTCTTGTTGTTCTTGTTGCCACTGTTGTAAGCATTGATGTTGTTGCTGTAGTTGTTGGCGCCGCCAGCAAATGTTGCCAGCAACATGTGAACAAAGTAAAGAGCATGCAACAAATGCTGCAGTAGAAATTGCTGCAATTCATGCTACTTGAATTGTGCTGCATTGCGGCAGGATGTTCACCTGCGTAAAATGAAAGAAATAAAAATAAAGGATTTTTATAAGAAAGTTGAGCATTATGGAACTTTATTCATTTGTTTGTGAAGTATGAAAATGTTTTTTGTAAAATCAAATTTCAGTGTTAATTAGTAAATATGTAGTTTTTTAGTATATTGCGTTAATATTAATTAAAAATTTTGTAACTTTTTTTGGTAAATCTTGTTAAACTTAATATTTTTACAGAAGAATGTAGATTTATACATCTCATATTGCGAGCTGTAATTTGATACGTTGGAAAATCACTTTGTTGTTTTCAAAGAATAAATAAATGAAAATCAAACAAAAAAAAAAACAAATACTGGAAATGACAAAATGAAAAGAAAATTGAATCTGATGCTAAAAAGGTGTAGGTAAACGTGAAATGTAACGTTAGGTAAAGAAAAATTAATTATTTTCCATATCCTGCAGCACTTCAATCCGATTTTGTACAAACAGTCTGGACAGTTTAGAATAGAAAAAGTAACATAAAGTGAGCATATGCTTTGTATATGTCAATGCTCGATTCTACTGAAAGGACGACAGTCAATGAAATGATGGTCTTAATGAAAAAAATCAGTGATATGCAAGATTTATGGTCAACGGAGAAGAGGCATACATGAGGATGAAATTCCGCTTTACTACAAATATACAGTTTATTATATGCATTTTGCAGAACTCATTTTAATTTTGGCTTAATATTATTCTCAGAAAATGCCAAGAAACAAAGGCATGAGAAAACCACACTTAGCTTCCTTGAGTTGAGTCCATCATTTATCATCACAGCCACAACGATTCATAACATGCGGCAATGTGGTTAAGACAGCGCAACTCAACCTACCAAAAGATCTACTTGAACTGACTAAATCAAGCAAAGTTTGACAATAGCTTGTCAGTGTTCGTGTGTGTTTATTTTGTGTGGCTATATTGGTGTAAGTTAGTTTGAAATGGACTTAACCCAGCAGACAATTGAACAAGGCATTCCTCGGAGAAGGCCTGCTAGCGCTGCTGCGATTGTATGAGGCCTTCTCAAAACTAAATTTTCATGCGAATAAAAATTTCTATGCTCATTAAATGCTATTATGCCTTCCCACAGCAGATATGCTATCAGGCCTGACATTAGATGGCAAATAAGAAGCACTATGTTTACTTTAAGGCTTTTTAATGTTTTTTGTTACTTTTTTTTAAACTTTTTTGTCATCTGCATTGTATAGATACGACATCAAAAGCAGATAAATGGTAAGAACTAAAGAACGGCGCGCACGTTGTTAGGCTTCTGTTTTATATTATGTTAAGCTGGTAGAGTGTTGCGTATTCAATGTCAAATTAATGAAGTAAGAAAACGTCACAAAAAATAAACATTGAAAATATCAACGCAAGGCGGGGAGGTGACGCAGATTAAAAAACACAGCTAACCCAGAATCATCTCAAGACGTATTAAAAATTTAATTTTTTCCAAGTTGTGCTGCGACCCCTGCTACGGCAAGCGGCCTTAGAAGGAAGGTCTGCTCAGGAAGAGCTGTTTTATCGGGGCATTTCATATAAAAAAAGAAAGGAGGTGGCAAGGACTTATACTAACCAAGAAAGGCCTGCTAGAAGAAGCACTGCTAGCAGGCAGGCATTAGCCTTTGCCTACTTGGAAGTATTCATAGCATACATATGTGGGCAGTATTGCTTTCAGCATTATTTCGAAAATAATTGCCGTCTCAAAGTTCTGTCAACGGATTTAGATTTTTTAAGGTTTTGGTTTAAAGTAAGACTTTTTTCCGATTTTAAAAAGGCGCAGCACAAAAAAAAAGCTGTAATTTAACATATTGGTTATTTTTTCCATATTTTTAACATGCGATATGAATTCCTTGATATATTCTCTCAAGCGTTTAAGTCTACCGTAAGCTACCAAAGACATGAATCATGTAAAATATTCTACACCACAGGCTAAAATATGATGGCATTTTTGCGTATTTTTCTTGAAATTCAAGTTCTCCCACACATAGAATTAGATAATGGTTATTTGATGTATGTTTCATTATTAAATATGATTTTTTTTATCTTTATTTTTAAAAACAGATTTTGGTTTTCAAACCGTATTTTCAATGAATTTCAGTGACTGTAAGTTAAGATAAAAGCGTAACAGAATTGTATTTGGATATTTTCAATAATAAATTAACTATTTTAAATTGAATTGATGACCTATCTTGTTAATGGTGAAGAGTTCCTGAAACTAGCCTTCGAAATCACCACAGCACGATTGTGAAACTTTAATATCTAAGGGTAGAATATCTGAAATCTGCTAAGTTCATTTTGATTTTTCAGTCAAAGAGTTATCCACAGTGTCTGTCTGGCTTTGCTGTTGTCATGGTTGTTAATTCACTTATTATAATCATTGTCATTGTTGTTATTGTGCTGATTACAATTTTTGTTGTGCTTAAGACAATGTGGTCACTTGACTTCTTAAAAGCAATGCTTAGCTCTCAACTCGACTGTTGAATGCTTTTGTTAATGCTGCAGCTGACATTTAACAGCAATAAACTTTTGTTTTTTTTTTGTTCCACTCCCCACTTTCATTACAGATTCTTTAGAAAAATGCAGTATGAAGAATAAAATTCATACCAAACAAAGGAATGCAACAAACAGAACGACAAATAGAGTACAAAAGGGGCAGATGTGGGAAGGGATGGATATAGAAGTTTGAAAAAATTCATGTTTTTCTACTAATGACAAAACAATGCGAACAAAAAATTTAAAGTTATTTAAGAAACAGATTATTTTTGGAAAAGGGGGTGTGGTTGCAAAGAAAAATAAAATGAGACCATGAAATGAGAACAGTTCATTGAAGTTTTTCAATCACAGCCCGCTTATTTTCGGAATTAGCTCTTAGTAAAGTATTTTCTGTGGCATTTGTGGTTAAGATTACTTATTCCTTTGAGTGCTCCTTAACTTCGCCTGAGTCTTCAATTGTGCATTCAAGTATGCATTTGTGTGTGTTAACTTAATCACTTAAAAGTGCTGCTTAAATTAAATCAGTTCGTTCAGATGTTTGGTAGTCAAAGATCAAAAAAAATAAATAAAAAATCAGGAAAAAATGTTGGGTTCATTTGAAATTGAAAAATTTTTATGGATGGAGATTGAATTGTGTTTTTCAATAAAAAATTACACAAAAATTGTGAAAAACGTTGAAAAATTGCAAGTAAAATTTGCTTAAAAATAAGGGAAAAATTAAAAAAAAAGTCACGTAAAGCCACAAAAAAAGAATGCAAAAATAATTTAAAATTTTTCCCTTCAATCGTTTAAAAAAATGGTTATTCCAGAAATGTGTCCAAAGTGGACATTTTCTGGATATAAAGCAGCCAAGTCCATGCCAACCTTTTGTTTTCAATTTGTTAACCATTTTTTTTTTTTTCAAAAAAGAACATAAGACGCAACTTTCCGAGGCAAAAATGTTGTCTAAAATCGACTTCCAAGAATAGTGATAGAAATCAGCATTTTTAGAGTTTGGAGCAACCTTTGTCAAATTCATTTCTGAACTATCTATTCTGTCTAGTGTGATACAATTTTCTAAAAAATTTGGACCTAAGCCGTGCTCTCCTGAAGCCGCCAACGACAATCTCTTAAAAGCGAACTTTCGATCTCTTCTCCTTTGTGGCTTACGACAATTTCCTGGCCGATCTTCTCTAATATTCTACCCCCGAGAGTATCAAGTTGGCGGATTGCAACCATTAAGTTTTGTTACCTGAAAATATTTAACATATTCTGTAAAATAAAAAACTTTTTAAAGAAAAACCTTCACAATGAACCTGAACGCCTTAAGACTTTTAACTCATTATCCATTTTATTGTTTTTGTTTCCTTTCAACTTCAATGCTTCCATTTATAGCCTATTTTCCAATCACTGCCGACAATTTTTTCCAATTGAATTGGCTTGCATTGCGTTGCCATTAAATGTTTCGCTCCAAAGTAACTTGCTGCAGAAACAAACTATAAAAGAACAGAATCGCAATGGAACTTTTAACCTCGGGCTGATGGAGTCTGCACTGTTTTGCTTTAATAAAACAACTTTATTCTTCCTTCTTCTACGTCTTTTCACCTTTTTTGTTATAAATGAGCAAAATTTCAGAGCGCTGAGACAAAAGCGCTTGCTGAGCGTATCACGATGTGATGGTAAGACAACAAAAACACCATCAATAATAAAAACAACAATTTCAGCTTTGACGCCATTGCAGTGGATGTCTTCCCGGTTTTTTCAACATTCACAGGATGCTGTTGCACTCGTTATAAAATATGTTCCACTCTTGCCAAGAGCTTGGTTTTTTTTCGCTCTATTTTACTTAAAATTTTTCAATATGTTGTCTTCGATAAGGTGTTTCAAAAAATGGCTTAAAGATAATTGACACATGTAGGCTTTCTAAATAAAATGTGTTTGCACATAAAGTGCCAAGAAAAATTTTCTAGAAATTTTTAGTTTTCGTCATAAGTTTCGTCATAGTTTTCTTAGATATAGCTATTCAATTAATGCGATCAAAGTGAAAGCAAACTATGCGATATCTAAATAGAAAAAAGCAAAGAACAAATTATTCTAAGATGTTTATATATTTTGAAACTTAGAATGCAATAAATTTTTTGCAACACCCTTATGTCTACATATACATTCATACGATGTGTGTTTCAGTGCACTGATGTTGTTTACCTCTTTAGTCACTTGTAATCGTAAGTTCAATTGCCTGCAGCGTTTAAGTTTTGTTAAAAAGTTGTCAACGACGGCACAGACTTGTAATTTTGTATTTGTATTTGGGTAAATGTATATGTGTTTGTATTTTGTTCTTACCATATATGTGCATTATTCTACACATGGCTATATTATTTTTAGAATGCTGTTTTATACTGTCAGCATTTATTTGCAGACTTTGTTGCCTTGGCTTCGAACACAAACAAAGTCTGCTTATTTGCACAGGGGTATTTTTTTTTTCTTTATGCAAATAGATGAAGCTGTATGCGTTACAGAAAAAAATGCAGACTTCTTGCATGTTCCAGCAAAACAACAGCAATAATAATGCAGACAGTTGCGACATGCAAGTTGAAATGAAACGTAGCCATATTTTCCGTAGGTTCCTAAAAACTGTTTTGATCGTTTGTATTGACTCCATTTAAAATTTTAATGTTTCGAGAGTTGCAGTGGACATTTTGGTGATTATTTAAGCCTCAAGATGGAATTATTTTCTTTAGAATGTATGGTCTTTTGTATAAAAATTATAAGTTAAGGTTAATTTTTTGAGAGCAAGGACCTTTGAATTGAAATGGAAGACATGAGTAAAGTTTGAATAAATTGTTTTTTTTTTATTTCAAAAGTTATTTAAGACGCATAGTATTCAAAAATATTTGTTAGCGTGTATTACAACCATTCATAATTGCTTTCGATTAGTCTTATTTTGAGCCACCTTTTCATATAGTTGTATCCCTTTCAAAAATCAAGTGTTATACATCTATTGATATCAATTTCATTTTTTTTGAATTTGTCAGGTATTTTTCACCTTAAGTATGTACGTAATATGAAAGTTTTATGCAAAAATAATTTTACTCAAAATAACCTGAAACCGAAATATCATCAAAATCTTTATGGTTTTCGTTGTCAAAATTATGGCTTATGTGAATATTTTAGGACTTTTATGCACAAAAATACAAAAAAAAAATTGGTTGAAAATTTTAATGAAAGTGTAATACAAAATCTAGAGAAATACCTTGAGGATAGCATTCCATTTCATTGCATTATTCAATTGAGTTTTACTCAAAACTCATGAAAGAAGTAGCAGCTAAACTCATCAACATGTCAAAACGCATTTCCCAACATTTGCCAAGCTAGCGAAAATTACTGACAAATGAGCGCGCATTTTACAATGTACTGCCAGCATAATTTGAATACCCAATAGGAAAAAATTTATGAATTATGAAATTAAAAGTGACTACAGATTATATTTGAAGTAAATGCCAAAATCAAAAAAGGTTTTGAATATATTGAAATCAACTGAATGTATGAAAACTGTAGATACAAGTTTTTACATAATTACAGAAATTATCAAAAAATATCACAAATTTTGATGAAAAAATCTCGTAAGACAAAAATCTCATGTGATAAAAATAGATTGAATCAAAAGTTTATGGGAAGGCAATCCAACAAGCGTAGCTTAAAAACTATTTTTATAAATCATCATGATCAAAACTGAACTTCAGACAGCATTGGATAAGAATAGCGTGAGAAATGAAACAGCATAGAAAAAAATAACATGAGATAAATGTGAAGGAAATCTAATGAGCAAAGTTCAAAAATAAATTTTGGACATCGGCAGAATCTTAATTGAATTTCAAACAACTTCTCTTACTTTACAGTAAGACAATTAAAGTTTTTCACGAAACACATTATAAAAAATACAGTGAAATTTCGGTCGGTGGCTTAAATTACAGAAGCCTTAGTGATGTGATAACTTGGTGTGCAGAAAAAAGAAGTATTATTTGTGTTGAAGATCTTAGAGTGTAGTAAATCACATGACATAAAAATGTCACGAAAATAGAAGTCATACGAAATAATTGCATCTTAAATCCATTGGATATGAATATTAAATAAAATAAGTTAAAAATTGCATGCAAAGAAATATCTCATGTGAAAATATTTGCAGTTGACTTAAAAGTCATCAAAATGAAATCTCGTAAATAGTAAAAGTATCTAAAATAATTTTTTAAGAACAATGCAAAGAGTCAAAATTCAGAATTCGGTGAGTTCTTCCACCATAAACTTTGGTCGACCGTTTAAAATTACTTGATATTTGTGTGATATTTTTTAATTAACTTTTCTCCATGCGATTGTTACTACTGAACAGATTTCAGATTTCAAGAATTATTTTTTAATTATGAACATAACACAACAGTTATTTCCCCTCTTTTTTATGGTGAATGGAACAGCGTCTATTCCAGTTGTTTCGAAATCTTTTCCAAATGGGGCTTTGAGCGTAAACAGCGTCATAGAGGCACATATGAGCATACAATTTAAATGAACAAACTGCGTGTGGTATTACGGCTGTGCCACTACTATTGCTGCTGCTTCCTTTACGGCTCCGTTGTTTATGATTATGGCAACAAGAGCTGATTATGCCACAAAAGTGATGACAAAAACGCTGTATAAAAATATTTTAAACGCATACAACGACCAACACAGATACATATATAGCAAGAGCAGCGCACGGGGTACAACGAAAAATTGTAGTAAAAAGGAATAACTGGTAAATGCAGTGGTAAGTTGTTGGTAGCAGTTGGTAAAATGTTGACGCAGCGAAATTTTCCACTTGAAATTCAAACAACTTCACTTGGGCGCTAACAAGTAACATCCGCTATGAACGAGTTTATTATGTTCAAGTGTTAGTAATTTTTTTTTGTTGCGTATGCGTGAATTTCGTTTATCGGATATATCACAAAAAAGTGCAACAATGTTGTCGGCTGCAGATTGGGCAAGTTTTTGTAGAAATGTGATAATTAGTGTTCTTTTAAGAAATACATTTTCGCAATGAAATAATAAGAAAAATAAAGTAAGTAAATTGAAAATTTCAAATAAAATTTGAAGCTGAAAATTTGAAGAAGTAATCGTAGCTTCAAAAAGTTCTGTTCTATTTCAACGTAGATTTAGTTTAAATGCATCACAGTAAGCTAATTTTTAGCTTTTACTCCAATGGGGATTTCCGTTTTTATTGCTGGGAAAGCTATAAGGTTTTCAACATGGTTTTTTCAATGTATCGTGAAAAATATTCTCATTCATGCAATTTTGTACAATGAAGGAATTATTTTCAGAAAACTAGCCGATTTTGGGGTTAATTTTTCAAAATATTTTGGTATATATCTAAAGATTAATTTTTTTTTAGTAAAATTTGATGAAATATGTGTAAAGAGAAATTTGTTTGATACTTGCTTAACCCTTACGAACCTTCTGGTTTATTTTTGACTTTGAAAATTATTCTCTTCCATTTTCTCAATATTGAGAGCTTTTGTTATTCTTTTTGTGTACTAATTTAAGGTTTCTTCCTTCGGCTGTAACAATGTTTCTTCAACTAAAAGTATGGCGTCATGTTAAGCTTAAAACACCACTATAAAGTAAAAACTAGACAGCAATATAGCAGAAAAATTAGTTTTAAATACATTTGTACGCTTGCTGCAACAACGTTTCTCAGCTGAATGTTGGTTGCTGGCTGTCACAGTAAAATTTTTTATTAAATGTTATTTGACATAGACAACCAAAGCGTCAACAACACGAAGAGTACGCATACGAAAAGTGTGCTGTACCAATGAGTGCACATAAGGAAGAGCAAGCACCCAAGAAGCACGCAAGCAAAGAGTACGCAACCAAAGAGTTTGTACCTAAGGAGCACATATCCAAAAAGAACGCATTATAATATACTTATTGAAACATTGTTCATTTGGAAATACGTTACCAAAGAGTACGCATTTTATAAGAGCACTTAAAAAGTATTGAAAATTTATGGTGAATTTAAAAAGTAATGAAATAGAGTTATCAAAATTTCTTTCAGCAATTTTCATGGAATGTGGTAACACACACAATGTATGATACGTAGTTGGCTGTCACAATGCAATTGCATCAAAATTATAGAAAATTTACCAACACAGCAGTAAAAACGTGTAAATATGAAATATATTTAATGGACTCAAGCTTAAACTCGTGTTACGCGCGCAAATGCTCAACTTTAGCTACATATATGCATGATGTACGTGTATGTGAATGTGTATGTGTGCATGTCTGCCCTATTTATAGTGGTTTTTGCGATTTATTTTGTAGTTTCTACGTTTTGTGTGCTTTTTGTTTGTTTGTTGCTATTGTTCGGTACTTACCTATAATCACGTGCACATAGACGCTAGTGGATTTCGCTATCGTTGGCACGCAAGTGTAGTTTCCTGTATCGCTGGGCATGGCACGACGGATTTTTAAACTGTAAAGAAAAAAGATGTAAGAAAAAGTTGAAAAAAACTTTAGTAACTGCCTGCGTAAAATGATAACAAAAAAGCTTAAAGCATTTTCTTGCAACAAAATCGTCACAAGGTTTCAGAAAAAAAATTTTTTTTGTTACAAAATATTCATAAAAATAATTCTGTACGAAGTTATTAAATCTACATGTTTCAATAGAGAAAATCTGGAATGATCTCCTAAGATAGGCAATTTTCCATCGAATATATATGAAATTTTAAAAGTAAATATAAATAAAGCCAGCTTATAATAAAAAAAGAAAACTTTCTGTGCGATTATTCCAACACCCAGAATTTCGCATCACATTTGAAAACTCAATTTCATGCAATTTCCCGCTTGCAACAATTCAATTATTTCATAACAATTACAAGTGTCACATTTTTGCGTTTAAGGCAATTAAATTAAAAATTACCAACAATTCAATGACACTACTTAATTTGTATTCCTCTCAACTTACCGCGATGTCAAACCATCGGTCCAATCATTTTCGACGCTTATCCGCGTCCCACTATCAATTTCATTCTGATTCGTTGTCATGTCAATGATTTCATTGCCTGCAATTAAAAGCAAAAAAAAAAAAATAAATTCAACAGAAAATTCATTAAAAAAGGACATGGCAAAAAGGATATTAAGTGAAAAAACAGCAACTGACATTATTACACATAATTTTCCATATCATAATTAATGAATGCACATAAAGCGTTAAATACAATTGCGAATGAGTAATTGAATTTGTCGTTTTACGAGTGCATGTTTTAATTATTTAAAATTGTGCGTATGCACTGAGAGAAATGTCGAAGATGTGAAGTATGCTATGCATAGTAAATTAATTTTAATTTGCCTTTGCATTTACACTCACCTTTGTACCAAAAAATATTGCCCAATTCATGTGGTCCCTGCATAATTTTGCACGTCAAATTGATGTCGCTGCCTGTTTTTACATACAAATCAGAAGGTCCCACAATGTTTGCCTTAAGTTCTGAAAGAAATATAAGAAAATGGTTATGAGAAAAAAAAGCCACTTAATTAAGTTGAAGTAGAAAAATCTAAGTTCTTCGCATGTATAAAAAAAAAAACAGTAAGGAAAATTGTAATAAATTTGATTTTCATTTAAAACAAAGCCTTACAAGTGGCATTCTTGCTCTATGCTAACTAAGTGGTTCTTTGTCTAATATCCTTGTTGTTTACCACTACAGTCAGAGCAACAACATTAATTTCATTAATTGCAGCTCATTTATGTGACTTCATTATTGTAACCGCATAGAAAAAAATATATGCGATTTAATAAAATAAAGTAAGAAAGGGAAAAATAAATCATTTGTTTTTTAAGAGAAGGCTCTTAGTGATAGGAACGCTTTCTTTGGAATATATTGTAAATCCTTCAAAGCAACTACAAATGTTGTCTTGTTTTTTAAGAAACATGTCGATATAAAACAAGATACAAATATTTTAATGAAAATAGTATAAAGATGAAAAGTTCTTTTTTAAAAAAACATTAAAAATCAGTCTTTATAATTTTTTAAAAAAATTTATTTCTAATCAAATTACACACAATCGAAGCAAATGAGCTGATGAAATTTAAAATGATCAAATAGTAAACTCTGATAAGAATAGGTATATAAAAAGTGATTTTTTTAATATTTGTTTTTTCAATGTAAAGTTTTTGACACCTCACGTGTGATTCGTAACATACATCATCGCTAAAAATACTCAGTAAAATTTTCCATTTCACCACAAATAGATTAACAACCCAAAAGCGTTTGCAAATCATTGAATTTTATTATATAAATCCATGCTCCGCGAAAAATTTTTTTATCGAAAAATTTTTTTCAGCGACGAAGCTCATTTTTGGCTCAATGTTTTGGAAAATTTTTCATAAAATAATTAAGTAGAATTACAAAAACTCAAACACCAAATTTGTTAGTAAAAGTCTTTCACTTGCTTGCAATTACGAATATTAGTCACATCACTAGTGAAATGCTTTCATGCTTAGACATAAAAAAACACGTGATATGTCAGAGGCAGTTACTTCCTTGTCAGCTCTTGCGAATAACATTGATAACAATGGCTCTTGAAGAGTGATAAAGAAAAAAAGAAAAGACACGAACCAAAGCAAAAACTCTGCACAAAATCATGCCGTGCAAACACAATAAATAAGCTTTGTAAAAGTTAATAAAAATAAATATGTTAATGTTGGGTGTCGTACGAGTGCGAGTATGCGTACGCATATATTTACGCGCATTGTTTACACAGTGTAAGTGAGGTGCGATGTGCGAGCACCTTCTGATGCGTAAATGATATACGTCGCTTACTTTGATGTTATCAGTGCATTAACTTCAAAGTTTCCAAGACAATTTGAAGTGGTTTTCCGCGTAAAATACTTTAAATATTATTACGAACATTTTCATTCAAAGCTGGCAAATGCGCAAAAGGTGGAAAATAGAATTTAATAAGTTTGAAAGCTTAAACGATATTATACAAGAAAACAAGGATGCAGTCATATATAATAAATTGGCTTTAATGTGGTTTAAAGTAGAGAATGGAAATGTCACCATACATTTAAGAAATAAGTGTATGAGTTTTTTTTAGCAAATATTTCAATATATCTTGATGCACTCACAGCTGAGAATATGGTTTCATGATGCCCTAGAAAGTAGGCCACTAAATAGCTAAATTTTAACTTACAACCATTTATCACACATGTAGGTAAATAAATCCTTCTTGTACTTCAACTGCTTCCGCTGCTGTTGTTACTCGTAATATATTTTCTAACGAATAAATATTTATTTACCCTTACACACTCAAACGCACATATGCATGTAAGCTTGACGCTAGTGCCTAAAAGTATGCCACATACTGCACTAAAGTTCAGTGGCACAAATTTTTGTATTGCGCGCAGTGCACATTTGTGTTTTAGCATGATTTTGCTTTTTTTTTCTTTCTTATTCAGCCACATCGTAACTCAGCAGTTGGTGCGGGTTTTATTTTTCCTCAAAAAAAAAAAAATGTTTTCTATGTACAAAAACTAACGTTTTTATTTGTTAGCACCGTCGCCGTTACTTGGCTTTAGGCCAAGTGTAATATATTTTTGACTTCTCTTAGTCCCAAAATTTGCGCTTTGAAAATATCAAATGCGCATATCTATGTGTGCTATGCAATAAAAGCTGAAAAACGCATAGTAAATTTTATGGAAAATCAGCTGTGCCTGCTGTTTGTTAGAAAGCATAGTTATAAAGAATGCTTTTAGGCGCTTTCACAAATGGAATGCAATATTTTTTTGATGAAAATAGTTTGACTAAGCTAAATCGTTTTTTAGTTGCATTTAATCGAATTAAGAAATCAAGTTAAATTCCAAATGTTCGTGGGCAGTTTAGCTAGAACTAAATTTATTTTGTTAGGAATTAGACTGCTAAAGAAATTTTGCAAATTTTTTTCTTCATATTTATATTGATTGAACATAAAAATAAGAAAAATTCAAATCTTATATTCAAAAATCAAATGCTTTTAGGTGCGCTGATTCATACATACCGCTAACAGAAATGTTCGAATCCATATTTCATTCAAGTTGCAATTCTTTTTTCGAATTTTTCAAATTATACAGAAAAGGATGTGTTAAGGAAATTGTTGATTACACGAAAATATGAATATTAATTTGTTTTCGATAATATTTTAAATTTTTAAAATTTAGAAAATTTACAGAAAATGGATAGTCCCTTAAAATCTATTCATAGCAATTGTATGGCTTATAGAATTTTGGAACAAGTTTGTTTTCAGTTAACTTCACAGCGCAGAGCAAACGCATTAAAGACTGACACCTCAAGTCTATAAGCTTTTAAGTCCCCTGAAATTCTTGAAATGCAGTTTGGAGCCTTCAATACCTTGCTGTCTGATTCCCGAATACGAAGTCAGTGGAGTCTTTGCCATTGAATCTGCTGCATTTTTCTCACCAATTAAAACTTATTTTAAAATCGAAGCAGCTTACGCCATTGATTTTGAGATTACTGTTCAGGTATTTACTATACAATGTTATAAATTCAGTATGTCTTTAAAAATCTTGTTTTTCCAATATTCAGCACCATTTTAGAATTTGATTGTTTACCCAAGCAGGAACAATCTTGTAACAGAGGTAATTTTAAAGCTTCTCTATGGCCTATTAGATAACAGCAGCAATGGCAGTGTTTGATAAGCTAAGAAAGGCTCTGATTACACTGTTGCCAGCTTACCACCCGTTTTATTCCCTGCGATACTTTTGTGTCTCATGACCCAGAGATATAATAATTTACTGTTATTAAATATTTTAATTGACTTTCGTGCTCAAGAGCCCTACCTGCTCATTTTTTTAGGCCTTCAGCAATTTTTTTCATAATAAAATTCATAAGGCTTTTCTTGTAATAAGCTCTTCACAGCTTGCCGTATCCTTTAGCAACTGAAGAAATGCTCGAAAATTGCCTTCCCAATATTTCTTCTCATATTCGCTAAAATTAATTTCCAATCTTTCGTACACTATTAATTTTCACAAATGATTTTTACATTAATCTTACTTAGCAACAATTGAAATGAACACAACAAAACAAATTACATGAAATTAATTGTCAAATCAAATTCAACTAAATTCAATTTGTAAAAGTCACTTTCAATTTCTAAATTGGTTTTTCAATTTAGCCGCTTTTATTTACCTCATGGCCTAACATGATGATTAAAGCGACGACAAGGGCGTTCATAACGACACAGCCTGACCCTGCACTGTAGTGTACTATGCTGCCTGACTACAACTCATTGCTATATTTATAATCCAAATAAATGGAACAACTGTCAAAAACTTGTGCGGGCACGTTGACAACCAGTGTAGGTTTAAGTCAAATGAAAGCGAAACAGAGGAAAGCCACAAAAAACGAGAACATAATTTTTTATTATTTTTAAATTTTTTTTTTATTTTTCGAGATTTCAAATGATTGAAAAGCAAATTTTGCAGGAGAAATAAATTTATTATTGTGTACATTACGCGGCCACAACGGGAGATTGTTGACATTTGGCAACTGAGGGTAACAAAGGACACATTTACGTATATGAACGCTAGCGGAAGTAAATGTAATGAGTTTAGGTATATAAAAAAAGAAAATTAAAAAAATGTCGGAAATAATCATCAGCAAAGTATAAAGCAAAGAAAATAATTATAATAAATGACGAGAAAAAAAAACGTAGACGATAACAATGCTCTGTAATATTGTAGGTAATAAGTGTTGTTGCCAGGAAAAAAAAAATGTAATTATGCTGAGAAAATAAGCAGGTTATGGGGAAGTATACAAGGAAGTAGCTAAAGCTGTAACTGAAAGAAAGAAAATAATTGAGGGAAAACATTTATGCAATAATAGAGGATATGGTAAAGAAGGCATAATTACTAAAAATATAATGATGGGAATTAAAAAAGAAAATAACAACAATTCTTTTAAAAGGAAAATTTACCCACAATGTACAAAACAACAACAAATATGCATAAGAAGAAAATTTTTTTGTATATCACTTATTGTGTACAGAAAACTCAGTTATCACATTGGAACAACGCGGCGCATACGAAACTTTTAATTTGTACCGTAAGAAAATTTAAAATTTTTCCAAAATGAAATATGCAATTCAAATTAAATTTAAGGATTTTGTAGCTTTAAAGCTCAGGTAATCAAAAAAATAATATTTTAACCGAAATGCTTCAGCAGTTTTTTTCTAACAGTTCGTAAGTTTAACATATCACAACTATTTAAAGTCGATTTCATTCAATTTATTGCAAAAAAGAGTCTGTAATAGATTTCGTCAGAAAAAATACGCTGAGTGCTCTATAAGCGCTATACCGAGCTTAAATAAATTGTTTAACTTCTAAGCTAATCAATCAAGCGATTTTGAGAAATAACGCACAGCCTATCACATACACATTACTCGTATGAGCTAAGTCCCTAGCTTGTGAGTTGATATTTTTTTTTCGGGAGATTCGTTATTTAAATTTTTTATTGTGTATGCGTCAACAATAGGTAATAGGATTTCATAAAAATATTTTCTTTTACTTCTGCACTTATCCTAAAGTACGAATGCTCCGCAGTGATACGTGACGTATGAGTAACATCATTTAATGGTAACACAATAAAACTTTAAACAAACGAAACACATGTCGCCAGGTCTATTGTTACTGTAAAGTTTATTACAAACAAATTTTAAAAAAAAAGAAGACAAATAAAGGATTATCTGACAATATTCAATAAAGTTGAAACGTGCATATATGTAAAATAAATTTTTAACTCATTGATATTCATATCATTGCCGGTTTGGATTTGCATAGAAAATTTGCATTTTTTTTTTGTAACACTTTTTTATTTTTCCCTTTCTCTAGTTTGGCTTCTACTATATTTGTCTGCGCGTGCTTTTTTTTTGGCAAGCAGCATAAAACTATTTAAATATTCATTTCACATCACTGTAAGCACCTACACAACACTAACCAACTTTTAACGTTTAACAGCAGACTATGCCAGAGTCGACGACGACATTCAACAACTTTTCATATTAAAATTCATAACACTAACGTGACACATTAGTTCATTCAATATTTGACTAAACACTTAGGTGTTGCCACACTTTTTCACTGCCAAGTTTAAACAGATATTTGATTTGTCTGCATTTTCAATACTAAAGTACTTTTGCGAAATCATATCATATTACAAGTAACATCTGCATTTTTGGTACCATTTCTGACTACAAATTGAATCCAATTGAACTGTGTCAGAATTATTGAATAAAGCAAATTCAATAACAACCATTAACCCATTGTATGCAATGTAATAATACAAAAAGTTTAAAAATAAGTGAGTAAAAAAAAACACAAAAAAGTCATAGAAATACTTTTCTTATCAGCGTGTGATAAATGGAATTGATTTTATTTATGAAATTTTCTACAGTGCAAAAATTTTATATGCATCTCACCGTCAATGTGGACGAACTTTATGGTTTATTGGCAAGCATTCACAAAATTTTCCATAGACGTTAGATATTATGTGACGTTACGTGCCATGCATTTTTCTGTGCAAATACCTAAGGTGCGAGCGCATTTCAGTTATTTGCATATGTGAAATATTTTCGAAAGCATGTTGACGTGTGCTGCATTCTTTGGAGCTTTTCGACAGTTGTATACAAAACTATGTAAGTGCGCTAGCAAACGCATAGATAGTGTAGCAATAGTGAAGAAAACTACGCAAACATATAAATTTAATAGGTAAATAATCTGTTCGCTGCTACAATATCCGCACAAAAATCCTTGCTGTGCACTCAAATGGTGATGTAGTAAAATTTAAAAAAAAACATATTCACAAAAATAATTATTTTGAGCAAACTTATAATTTTATTGAAAAAATTGTCCACTTTAAGAAAATAAAAAAAAATAGTAATTGAAATTGAGAAAAAAATAAAATGTTCAGAAGTAATATTCCATTAAAATTGAATTATTTAGTTCTTGAAGATGCTAATTTGCTGGACACAAAAATCACTAACAAATTTTTAATAAAACGTAAACTTTTCTTAAGCTTTTGGATTTTGAAAATTGAAAAAAAAAATAGAAAATTTGCAACAGTGAATGAAATATTTATTTGGAGCAATACATCAATTCCTTTCATCTACTTTATATAGAATATTTTATGTAAATATTGCCGGCGACTACGCCGACTTTTTCCAGCATTTTGGCTGGTATCTCACCTATGGCAGCTGTAATGTTGTTTTTGAGGGCTACAATTGTGGTTGGCTTCTTGTTATAGACGAGAGACTTCACGTAGCCCCACAAAAATTAGTCTTGTGGGGTTAAATCGCATGATCTTGGCGACAAATGGACTGCTCCAAAACGTGAAATTAATAACTCACCAAACTCGCCTCTCAATAGGTACATGGTATCGCGTGCCGTGTGTCATGTGGCACCGTCTTGTTGAAACCACATGTAACCAGCTCCAATTCTTAAATTTTAGCCAAAAAAAAATTGGTAATCATCGCACGATACTATGATCCATTGATTGTAACGTTTCGATTTTCATTATTTTTGAAAAAGTACGGTCCAATGATGACGCCGGCCCACAAACAGCCAAAACAGCGCATTTTTTAAGGAGCATTGGGAGCTCTTGAACTTCTTCTGGCTGCTCTTCAGACCACATTCGGCAATTCTGTTGGTTGACTTACCCATTGAGGCAAAAATGAGCTTCGACGCTGAAGAAAATTTTCACATTTCTCACAAAGCACGAGTTTTGATAATAGAATTCAATGATTTGCAAGCGCTGTTCGTTTGTTAGTATACTTATGGTTAAATGGCAAAGGTTGCTGAGCATTTTGGCATTGACAAGTGTTACGAATCGAGCGTAAAATGTCAAAAAATTTGCACTGAAAAAGTAAATAGCCAAAAATCAGCACTTACTTCGTTCAAAAACTATTGGCGTTAAGCTTACAGCTGAGAACAATAACCAAAGGTCGTTAAAAACCAAACATCTACTTGATCGTTAACATTAAATTTTATGTAATTCTGTTTTGGCATTTCTTTCTTTTTAATATCAATTTGCAGCTTTTTTTATCGTTTAATTTAATGCAACCCTTAAAATGTTGCTAACATCACTTTGAACGTAATCACTAACGTGTTTAATCGTATATATGTTATTGCTGCTGCTTTTGTATTTTTACTGTTTTTGAAAGTGTTGCTACTTTAACGAGTGCTGCCATTGCATTGCACTTTATCCTTCTCAATATTCTGTATCTGCAGTTTTTTTAGCTCAGTTGCGCTTTTCATTTAAAATTTCCATTTGCCTGCTTATCAAACGATTTACATATTCACTTTTTTTTACTTTTTATTTTTCAAAACTTTTTGCACCGTATTAGAGGCATCCAATTAAAAAATAGCAACTTTCTTCTTTGTAAATAGAGCATATGCTGTAAATTCGGAAAAAATGTTTAAGGTTTTTCCTTATGCCAAAATGAATGCACATTTAAATGTGCTACAAAAAGAGAGCAGCAAGTGTGGGTACTTAAAATTCGGTTCATTGCATTTGTAGCACACAAAAATGGCGTGCGAGTTTTATTAAAAATAAAGTTTTTTTTTATCACTACTGCTATATATATTAGCGATACAATTAAGTTCAATGAAAATTGATGTCAAAAGAAATAATATATCAATATATTCATTAGCATACGCGGTGTATGAGTAACTTTTATTTGAATGATAATAAAAATTAATAACTCTTGTTAAATCAAATGAAGTTATGATTTTCAATGCAACATTTGTGAAGCATTTAAGAAACAATTTTATTAAAATCAGCACACTGCGTAATTAGAAAAAGTAAAAGCATTAAATACAAAAATTCCAAATAAAACCCATTAAATAAATGTATATAATTGATTCTTTAAAGCTTTGCATGCTCCCTGATTGTTAACCCACTTTCAGCTTTTAAACATCATGACCACAATAAAATCATACATTTTATATAACTTTTTTTATTTTTATATTGCATACAAACAGGCTCTTAATCACCGTTAATGAATCAAATAACAACTTGCCGCAATTTGTAATGGTCATAGCGTTCGTTATTATTGCGCTATTGCACAATACACCCTAATGTCGCCACGCCACTGCCTCATATGTCGTCTGTCCATTTATTGGCCATTTAGCACCCGCTTGATAATCACTTGACGACGATTTTCAGCACGATTAACGTAGCTATGCGCGAAATATGCGCGATTATTCAACAATTTGGTTAAGCGCTGTTATGTATGCTATAGAATTTTTTCGCTTTTTACCATTGCTTTCGCTATGCTAAATTGCAATAAGCCAAATTACTTTGCGTTTATTATGCTTTTCACTTTATGTGGCATTCCAGTAATTTGACCGCTCGTTTTATACACGTGCGTTGATAATTAAGAGTATTTAAAGTATTCTCACATATTTATTTTTTACTGCAACGCAAATATTTTATTTCATTTTATTTCCATAGCAAAATAGCTTTAATAAAAAATATATTTTAAATTAAATCTTATACAGACATTTTTAAATTAAATAAAGTTTGTTTTTTTAATTTTTTATTCACCATTTTTATTTAGCCTCATTGCAATTTAAAATTAAACTGTAATATACCATTTCTTCAGTTCACTGTCATGGCTTTATTATCATTTTGTCACAACCTCTTATAAAATCCTTAATTTTTTGCCTAAGCAACCTATATGCATTTATAGATTTGTTGTGAAATTTTAATAATGTTGGCTTATATTTAATGCAACTTGGTATTTTTACCACAAACAAGAATAAAGCCAAAAAAAAAAAAATGAAAAATAAGTAAATGAAAACTCGAGCAAGAAAAGCTGCATTACAAGTAGTCGTAAAGGAATACAAGCATAACACATGAAAAATTTTACTCCATTAGTTAGTGGTATATTAATCTCAGTATCGAACTTCATGTTAGGAATTTAGTCATATGTTCTACCTGGAAACATTTAAAATGATCAAATCCATGTATGCACAAAGAGCCGAAGACAAAGAAGTTACACCTCTTTGTAAGTGCCATAACACAATCGCTTAACTCTTTTTTGTTGGAAATTTTGTGAGAGATGCCGTGCCGAATGAAAAGTTTTTCACTAATAGTAGGCGGTGCTGCGCCTCTAACAGGAAAATATGTCTCAACGGCTAAATAAATTGAACGGTATAGATAAAATTTGGTGCAGAGTTAGATTAAATCCTAAGGAAGTGTTCTTTTAGTAGGCATGGCACCGCCTCTTATAAGAAATAATGCTGGACGGTTAAGCCACTATATCGATTTGGATTAAATTTCAATGGAAGATAGCTAACGCATTCTCAACAGACTATAGAGTAAAGATATTTGTTTTTAGTAGGCGATGTCACGCCCCTAACCACAAAAAACATATTTTTACATGTAATGGGGCGATTTTAATGAAATTTGCTATTCAGATGGATTGAACCCCGATGAAATTAATTCTTCTATTTATGTGGGCGGTGCCACACCCGAAGAAGAATTATTATTTTATGAAATTAAATTTTCATTAAATTTAGTGCAAAGATAGATTAATCCCTAAGAAAGTTTCTTTTTCGTGGGAGTGGCATGACCTCTAGTAAGAAAACCTACTAAACGGCTGGGTCGCTGCATCGATTTTGATACAATTTGGTATGCATATAGATCTATTCTTGAGTAAGGAATTTTGTTTAAGTAAGCGGTGTCACGCCTCTAACCAGAAAATATATTTTTGCATCAAAAATATTGGAGCAGTTTCAATAAAATCTGACACGAAGTGTGATTGCTTCTTGTGTAAGGAAATATGGTTTTAATTGGTGGTACCACGCCACTAGCCAGAAAATATGTTTAACAGCTATGTGTGTAGTTAGATTGAACCCCGAAAAAATGTATTTGTTTTTAAGTAGGCGGTGCCATCCCACTAAAAGGAAAATACATTTTCTCAGTTAAACGATTTTGGTGAAATATATAGAGAATTATATTGATTAACATTTTTGGGAGGTATGACATTTTGTTAGGTAAAATGATATTCCACTCTTTTGTATTATCGCTATAATTTTTGAATTTCAACCAGTGGGTCAGCTCTTGCTTAAACGTAAAATGTTAAGGCTTAATGAAATTAAATAAAAATCACCAAAACACCGGGAGCTATAAAAGCATTAAGTGCTACAACATTGCTCTATTTTCACAAAATATCTTCTAAAACTAAGCCCCTCAACCAATTGGTACTTAAGTAAAAATCATGAAAACAAGATAAACTCTGAACAAAATATCATTGAATCAATCACTTTCAATTGTTCTATTTCGAACAAATTCTACAGTCAAACAAAAATTATCGAACATAAAGTTTTCAAAATAGATGCCGCCATCAAAACCGATATCAATAAGTCATAATAGTCAAAAATCTACCAGCTGTGAAGGCTGAAGTATTGTTTTATATCGCAGCTTCCGAAATATACCGAAAAAAGAAATTTAAAAAAGTGCATACGGTTCCAAATTAAAAAAAAACACGCAAGTTACACGCAAATAATGGCAATTGTATTCGCACATGCACGTCAATTTCATACCACCTGCTATGCCGCCTCTAAGGTCGCTATATCAAAATTTGACCGCGATGTTTATTTGCCCTATGAAAAACAACATAAGAATCTTCAAGTTGTTTGTGACCGTTTGAAACGTCCGCTTACCTTGACTGAAAAAATTTTATATTCTCATTTGGATGATCCGCAAAACCAAAATATTGCACGCGGCACTTCATACTTGCGCTTGCGTCCCGATCGTGTTGCTATGCAAGATGCTGCCGGTCAGATGGCAATGCTGCAATTCTTATCATCTGGTCTCAAAAAGGTTGCTGTTCCTTCAACTATGCATTGTGATCACTTGGTGCAAGCACAAGTTGGCGTTAAAAAAGATTTGGAACACACAGAAGAGTGGAACCGTGAAGTCACCAGCTTTCTGGCATCTGCAAGCGCCAAGTGTGGTTTGGGCTTTTGGAAACCAGGCAGTGGTATTATGCATCAACAGGTATTAGAGAACTACGCCTTCCCCGGTCTACTCATGATTGGTACTGATTCGCATTCACCCAATGTCGGTGGGCTTGGTGGCTTAGGCATTGATGTTAGTGGTGCTGATGCTGTCAATGTTATGGCAAATATTCCATGGGAGTTAAAGTGTCCAAAAGTTATTGGGGTTCGTTTAACCGGCAAGATTAGCGGCTGGACGACACCAAAAGATGTTATTCTAAAAGTTGCTGATATTATTACCGTTAAGAGTGGTACCGGTGCGATCACCGAATTCCATGGAAAAGGTATTGATTCAATCTCTTGCGTTGGTATGGCTACCATTTGTAAAATGGCTGCTGAAGTTGGTGCTATTTCTTCAGTGTTTCCCTTCAACGAACGCATGGCCGGCTACTTGAAGATAACAAATCGTGCCGATATTGCAGATGAAGCTAGAGCATATCATGCTAAGCTCTTGCAAGCTGATGACAGTTGTGAATACGATGAATTGATTGAAATCGATTTGAGCAAACTAGAACCTCATGTAGACGGTCCATTCACTCCCGACTTGGCACATCCCATCAGCAAATTTGCCTCTAATGCCAAAAAGAATGGTTACCCACTTGACATTAAAGTTGGTCTCATTGGTTCCTGCAGAAAATTCTCTTATGAAGATATGAGCCGTTGTGCAAGCATTGCACAAGACGCTATGAAGCATGGCATCAAGTCTAAGATTCCATTCAATGTCACGCCTGGATCGGAACAAGTCCGTGCCACCATCGAACGTGATGGTATTTCTGATGTTTTAGTAAAGTTTGGTGGCACACTTTTGGCCGACCCCTGTAGCCTCTGTAATGGTCACTTTGATCGAACAGACATTGAGAAGGGCAAAAAGAATACAATTATGACTTCGCACAGTCGTAACTTTACTGCAAGTAAAGATGACAATCCACAAACTTACTCATTTCTGACAAGCCCTGAATTGGTAACTGCCTTTTCTATTGCTGGTCGTCTCGATTTCAATCCAATTACTGATGAACTAATTGGAGCAGATGGCAAAAAGTTTAAGTTGAAGCCACCATTCGGTAATGAAGTTCCCTCCAAGAGATTCGATTCTAGCGAGAAAACCTATGAAGCGCCCCCTGCAGATGGCGGAAATGTCAAAGTTGACATTGATCCAAACAGTCAGCGTTTGCAACTCTTGGAACCTTTTGCAAAATGGGATGGTAAGGATCTTATTGATTTAGCTGTCTTAATTAAGATTAAAGGCAAATGCACCGCTGACCACATATCTCGTGCTGGTCCATGGCTGAAATATCGTGGTCATTTGGACAACATTTCCAACAATATGTTCATTGGTGCTACGAACATTGAAAATGGTGAAGTGAACAAAGTTAAGAACCAGCGCACTGGTGATTGGGATGGAGTACCTGATGTTGCACGCGACTACAAGGCGAATGGTATAAAATGGGTTGCCGTTGGTGAAGATAACTACGGTGAGGGTTCAACTCGCGAACACGCTGCTTTGGAACCGCGACATTTGGGTGGCATTGCCATCATTGTGAAATCTTTTGCACGATTTCATGAGACTAGTTTGAAGAGGCAAGGTGTGCTGCCACTCACCTTTTCTAGTCCAGCAGATTATGACAAGGTGCAACCTGCTAGCAAAATTTCGTTGATTGGCTTAAATAGCTTAGCTTCTGGTAAGCCTGTTGATTGTGAAATTAAAAATGGTGACAAGATTGACAAGATCAAATTGAATCACTCACTTAATAATCAACAAATTGATTGGTTCAAAGCTGGCAGCGCGCTTAATCTCATGAAGTCATTGGCGAGCAAGTAAAGCGTCGTTCTTTTGAGTTCGCTGTCGTCTCTCACTGTGTCGCAGTGACTTTATATGAGTTCTTCCTATTAATATTCTTCCTTTTGTTTATTTATTTGTTTTTGATTGCAATAATGATTCAAATGGAAATTATTACAGTCGTTTAAAAATAAATGGACAGGACGAAAGAAAAAGAAAGAACTCATATTAAGTCATTTTGACAGAACGAAATTGGTTTTGTTTTTGAAATGTTTTATTTCTTAATCCAAGTTTTTTATCGAAATGATACCTATCTAACTTTTTAAATCACGATGTATATTTAAGGAAAAAAAATATCAACAAAAATCTTAAAAAAATATTATCTTAAGACTTCATTGGAAGCGTAAGGCCGGAATGAAATTTCTATAAATATTTTGATCAGAAACTCTTTAAGATAATAGTGAGTATCAGCAAAGTTTACTAAACTTAATATATCGAAATATTTGCAAGCATCAAAACTCAACACTAGTGATAAAAAAAGTAGTCTAAAAATAAGCAATAAAAGTAAGAAAATGTACAAGAAACAACAAAAAACAAAAACAAAAACAACAACAAAAAGTCAATGCTGCTTTGTAAGTAAAAGTGCAACTGTAAAGAAAAGTAAAATATAATGCCGTTGCACTGCATACATAATTCATATTTTATGGCTTGGTTTGCGGTATTTACTGTGCGCCATAAGAAAAAACGTAGCAAGCGAAAATACAAAACTACCAAATAGTGCAAACACTTATGTAGCTACCTACTACTAAAAGTAGTTTAGTGGTGGAAGAATACCTCTAAGAGTAAGACGATCATGAAGCACACATAAGTTGTGGACGAAGGAAAATTTCTAGAAGCGCATAAGGAACAATGTCGAGTAGTAGTATGTTAAAAAAGGAAAACGAAAAAACCTGTGAAAATTCATGTTGAATTACTGACTTACATGATTCAAAACTACCACAACCTCAGCTAGCTGGTAATGTGCATACACTGTTAAATGTGTGCACTCATATACATAAGTGTGTCATTGGTTTGTCTTTACATGAGGGTGGCTATATACTCTTCATAGATGTTTGCATATTAACATGGCAAAAATCAAAAGTTCTTAATGGCACAAACTTTGCAAGAATTTATGCCTGGCTTAGATTCTGAATTTTATTTTATTATTCAAATACTTTAATGCTCTACTGAGTAATTGAAAATTGTTCGCAAGCAATGTAATAGTGTGGGGGCAACGTGAATTTAGTTTATTGACCAAATTTGTCAAAGGCTTTAATTTGTTTTGGTCAGCAGGGATTCAAAAGTAATTTTACTTTTAGTATTTAATTCTGAAAAGTTTGGGTATTAAGTTTATATAAGAAAATAATACTGGGTTTGACATGAGAGACTGTTTTTTTTTTTTGTGGAGTTAAAAAGCATCAACAATAAATAAAAAAACAATGGTAATTTTAATGCAGTAGCAATAAACTATCGCTTTTCTTGCATAGTTTAGCAAATTTTATAAAAAATAGAAAAAATGTTAAGTAGTAAAAGTCTCGCAGGAACTGCTACCAATTCCAGAATCTACCAGAGTTTTAAATGAAAATTCCAAGCATAACACCATCATCAGACATCTAACAATAGTTTTTTCGTTTTTAAACATTCTGCCTTCTACATTTAAGAAATTTTTACATTAAATTTGGGTGAAATCCTATTTGAAGTAACTTTTCTGAAACTTAGAGCGAATCATTTCATTAAAGCAACTTTATATTCGTGAGATTTTTTTAAAACTTTACAGGTTTTACAAAACATTTCAGTCACACAATAAAAAAATCTGATATTTTTGTAGACAAACACCAAATGTTTTACTTTGCATTTAACAAGGTTTTTTTTTTTAAAAGTTATGTTGAATTTTGAGTCAGAGAAAAATTTTTTGGGTGATATTTTTATTATTCTACTTTTTGTGTAATATTCACGTTTTGGTTGTGTTGAACAGTTTCGCACAATATATCCTTTTAACATATAAGAAAACTTCATTGAGGTGCACAGTACAGCTGAGTTAACTGATATTTGTTCATTTAGGTAGATAAAGCTTCGTTTAAAAAATTTAAATTTTCTCCCAGCTTACAAGCTGCTAGCTGTACAAGTGTTCCATCGTGTAAGCTAAGGAAACATTTTAGGCTCTCATTGCTATGATTCTGGTAAGCCGTGATAAACTCAGGAAGTGATATGCACAATTTGATGTATCTACATAATTTGTCTGAGACATTCCATCTTATTTCTTGTACACTCTCAGTTAGGTTAATCACTACAAATTGCCTATCTTGAGACATATCTAGTTCTTCAAAACTCAAAATTTGACAACTCGGTAATTGAGGTTCTAAAAATCTTGTTTTATTTTGAGTGATATTATGTTATTTTCTAAGAATAAAAAAAAGAAAATTATAATAACTTTTAGAAAATTTTTCTGTTTTCTTTACTTTTAATAAGATCACATTAAAAAAGTTATGAGACATTTTAAAAATATAAAACGGAAATACTTTCTGCATAGCTTGCGGCGTTCTTTGCACGAATTACTACTTTTCAACAGTCAGTTAGTTGCTGATATTAACGCACATCATTACGCATCATTTTAAAAAGACGCAAAGCAGAGCAGCACACTGACTGATGAGCAGCATACCCTCGGGAGCTTACAAGAAAATTTAATGCTGCAGTGGCACAGTTTATTGCCTCCGTTGCGCCGATGTGGAATTTTTCACTTTTTTTTTGCCGCTGGTAACAACTCAAAAAAATAAAAAAAAAACTGAGTTCAACAACTCAAATTCTGATGAACGTTGCAGTTTTATTTAAAACAACGCACACTCCTCAACAGCGAAACATTTAAACAGCCATAAACACAAACAGATAAACAGAGGAACACAACACAACACAAGAAGTAGAAAATTTAATTTAAAATTTGCCAAATTACACCTGAATGGTGAGAAAATGAAAATAAAATTATTTCTGTCAACTGAATTTATTTGCTGCTACACGGGCGTTTTATTGCATTGTCAGCGTTGCGAGCTGCTTATAGAGAATAAGGTATCGAAGAAAGTTGTTGTAGTTATGCAAAGCTGAAAAGAAAATTTTTGAATACGAAAAATTTTATTTTAAATCTCAATGCTTAAACCAATATTTATTCTAAATAAAACTATGAATATTTATCATAAGTTTCGAAAAAAATAATACTATATATAATGGCTGCGTTAAATATGTTTCTGGAAGTATGATTTTTCTATGCTTTTTAGAATATATCGATGTAGCGATACTTTTACAAAGTCATGTCTCTATTGGCATCAGAGGGTAAGCTCCAGCGCCCAAAGTTTAATATGCTTAAAAGTGACACTTCAAGGCATAATACAGTACAGTATCAGCATAGCACGCGCAACAAATGAACAGCTTGTTGATGATGATGGGGATTTTATGAAATTAGTCGATGCCAAAGCACAGGGGAGCCGTGCAAGAATGAGGTTGTGTTTTAAAAGGCATTTTCGAACTGTAACTTGACTGGCTTAAGCAGTTTATTGAGGTGGCAAGAATGTTGCTTTTTCCTTCGATGAATAACAGATTTGATCTGAGACGCTGGTACATATTTTGTAGCTTGCAGGCATATATTTTTTTACTTTGCAAAATATCATAGCCTACTTTAAGGAGAAAATTGGTGTATTGCTAAAAAAAATTCATATTTGCACTCATGTTCGTATAAAAAAAAAAACACGCACAACTTTGGTAGCAATCAAGCGAAAAATTTCGCAAATAATTTGTGATTAAATTTTGAACGGCAGCTGTTTTTTCACAGAACTTTAGGAGGTTTTTTTTTATATTTTGTTGGAATTCATTGGAAGGCGAAAAAAAAGGATGAGAACTGATACATCGTCTTGAAATTGAATTTATTTTATCTAAGAAAATCTATTTGTTGTTAGTATGATCTGAATATGTGAAAGCTCTGCATATAATTTTATTGTTTCGGCAATTCCCTGCAGAAGATATCATCAAAAAATCACCCTTTATTATAACTATAAAAGAATATGGATTGAGAGCTAGTTGGATATTAACAGTTCATTTTCTGGAGCATAAAACACAAAATAGCACAAATTTTTCAAAATTTTTCCCAGCATTTACTTAAATTTGTCTACAAATCGTCTAAGAACTCATTTGCTGTCATACAAGTGATTTTTTTTAATATATTTTGAGCTTAACGTAAATAGCACATTACTTATGTAGCGCAGCCTCTTTACAGTGCAGCGAACCCAAAGTTCTCACTTCCATTGCTGCTGCTGTTGGTGTTTTGTGGTTTGTGGCAACTACACGATAAAACTGCAACTACACAAATGCAACAAAACAATGCTACAGAAATAGCAGCTGCACCAAAATGACCAAATTAAATATTAGCTGTTGCATTTTTCATAGTGTTTGGCTGACTGGCTGGAACATGACTTGACGTGAGCCAGCATGTTTTACTTTACGTATTTGAAGGCACAAATACAGCATTTATTTTTATGTGAAAAAATCAGAAAAAAATGTTTACATTTATGTTAACTGGCGGTGCTCAAACACATTATTATGCGGAAAATAAAAGCAACAAGGATGCCTTAATGTATTTACTGTTATTATTGTAGTTGTTAAAAGACCCGCAGGAGTCGTTGAAAACGTAAGCAATGACGTTTTTCGTCAGCAAAACGTTCAGGGGCACAAGTTAAAGTTGCAGTTGAGCAATAAGGGTAAATGCCAAGGAATTGAGGTTATTATAACATTAAGTAAACATGCGCGTTTGCATTTTGCTTCGTTTAGTAAACACTGTTAGGCAGTTTTTTAAGGACATTAAAGAGATGTTATGATTTATAATATGCTGCAAGCGAATTCACAAAAATCTTTTCTTAATTTGATTGAAATGCCGTCAATAAAGTATTTTCACTCATATGTCATGTTAAAAAGCATTTAAAATTTTTCATATACCAAATATGGCACAGTTTTTCAATATGCATGTGCGTCATATCTTAGAAACATTTACTGTTGGTCGCATACTCAATTCAGTTGTTTATCTTAAATCCAGCGTTGGGAGTATTTTTTTGTAACTTAAGTTTGAAAAGGTGAATATTTTTAGTATTCCATAATTGGGCAATTTTCTCATATTGAGAGTTTTTTGTTGATTTCTTCTATATTTTTGAATATTTTATATAACTTTTGATTTTATAACGATTTTTATTAAAGTGGTAAGTGGCATGCCATATTTGGCTGATTGTCCTTTTCGTTACTCATAGGACTTGTTGGTTATGAGGCCATGATTTTTCAATATCATATAATACAGCCTTTCCGCTAGCTGTTTGAAATTATATACACGATCAAATACAACATTAGATCTACAATAGAAGTCACACACAGCAATACTTCCTCATCTGATTTTACCTTGCCTGCCAATTTAAGTTTATTTAAGTAGCATTCTTTCACACTTTGTTCAAAATATTAACTTTCCTTGTATTTTCTCTTGTTTTTGGCTACTTCACTATGTCCCTATCTAAAAAGATGCTGTTCATTTCTAAGCTGAGTTATGTTTTGCATTAAAACGTTTTCATGCTGAATAATATCTTGCCCAAAATTTAACCAAAGCTATTCAATACTCCACAGCTTCCATGAATTAAAATTTTTTGTTGTAGTTGTAGTTGTAATTTATGCATTACTAAATTTCTTTACACTTCTTGTACATGACTTTGATTTACCAAAATAAGTATATTCAATTATTTTCCCAATCGTTTTGGCACAACAAGAAAGTGATGGTATTGTAGTACTATAAATGTCATTTTAAGTAAATACCCTGACAGTTTGATTGCAAGACAGTTTTGCTCTCAAGTGTAGGATAGCAAATTTTATATGTGCGTTATTATTGTCCTACGAGAAAATGTTGTGGAAATATTGTTATAACTCACAGAATATCATGTAACTTTTAAGACCCATTGATTACAAAGAAGTTTTTGAAAATATCAGTGTGTGTTCATCTTTTCCTTTTCGGGATTTCGAAAAGGAGGTTATATATTAATATTACTTCATGTTAAAAAAAATGAAGAAGCCTATGTTTCGTATATATTTGAATTTTAACATCACAAATATTATGTAAAATGATCGCAAATAAGCACAGACCTAAAACTGATATTATTGAGAACATAACAAACCTTTTTTTTTGGACTCAAAAAAGTCCCAAAAAACTTTTTTAATATTGTCTATCGCTAAAGATTTTTTATATGATACGATTTTTATCTGAATATACTTTCACTTTAGATGTCAAGTATCTGTTTTAGTAACAACATGACAAACTTCTCTGAGCCACGATACAGCGAGTGACTTACGACAAAATCAAAAATGAAGCACCCTCTTACATTAGAAACATTGGTAATAACTTTCGCGTTATTGCCATCGTACAAATCTACAGATGACAAAACGAAAAAATATAAGAGGTATCTTGGATCATATACTGGTCCAAGGGAAGTCCGAACATAAGTAACTTTTTTTTTCTTTTTAACTCTCCTTTGTATTCGATTGGTATTTCTAGTAATTGAAGGCTCAACTAGTCGGCTGCGTTTTTCTGGCTACTTACTTGAGTTCAATCCAGCTAGACTAGACGCCCCAAAGTTCAATACTCAACAAGTCTGATGATGCTACTATGGTTTGCTTGATTATTTTCATTTTGTTTTGACTTCAGTGAAATAAACATAAAATTTGTTATGTTGTACGCCAAAAACAGAACTCAATTATGTAATCTTTTTTTTGAAACTTAATACATCAATGAAATGACTCAAAGTAGCATTTTTCTGTAAAGTACACTAACAAAGTTTAAAATTTCGTTACGTGGTACTTTATTGCAAAATTTTACTGTTTATTTCAAGCTTCAAATTAAATTATTTGTCTGTTTAATTTTAATTGAAGTTTTCCTTTAAGAAAGTACCACCCAAAAACACCTTGATATTGTTGTTGGTGAACTGGAGTTGACTTGACACTTGAAAGATAACTAAACCCTTTATTGTTGCCGTTGTTTTTGTACTCAATTAACTTAAGTTTAAATAAATTTTACATATTAGACAGCTTATCATAATGTCAACATGTCAGTGCATGACAATATTGGCAAAGTAATTAGTTTTGAAGGATATTACTGCAGATGCAATGAGCAAATGTATTTGTAGCATCTTCTGTTGTAAAGTATAGCAAATCGTAGAACAGAAGTCAATCTGAGCTTAAGAAGCATAAGAGAACTACTATTTCTTTTGTTATTTTAAAGTGGAAAATGTTGTTGCCGTAGACAGTTTTGACAATGGGGGATAATAATTGGAAATAAGATGGACATTTTGGTTTGTCTTTTGAGATAATGAATTTTAAGAACATTCAATTTTGCTCTCAGTTGTATATGAAAGTGTAAGAATATTTTGTTAAGATTCAATTTATAAGTAAATTTTTTGATTAGCTCTTGAAGGCAAATAGTGCTTACATATCAAACTTTTGTTTTTAAAAAAAATACTTTCATAAAAATTAAGAGCTAAAAACTCTTTCAAACAAGTTTCCAAGTGGAATACAGTTATTGTAGGGAATAATAACAGAATCCTTTTAAAATTTTAAAAGTACAAATCTTTGTTTTAAATCTACTTAGACTAGTTTTATTTATTGCTAAATGGCATCATCAGTGACCTTTTTGCGCCGCTTAGTAAAATTTTCTAAAGCTTTTATATGATTTCTTTTTTGCATAGATTTATTGCGAACCAAAAATAAAGAGCAAAGTAGTGCAAAACTTATTTTACTTTTGTGTGCCCTTATTTTTGTAACTCATTTGATAACAAATCCTCCGATTAGCGTTGTGTCTGTCAGACCATTTGAAAACTTTTAGTGTCGTAGCTTTTTTTTCGGCAAATGGTGGAATGACTTTATCACATTCGATGCAACGAATCGACTGTGATGTATTTTACATTTGTAGGCCATGTTCTGTGAAACAAAAATACAGTCCGAGTAAAATTTTAACGTTGTTTTGTGTTGTGATCTATCAGACCACAGCAGTCAAATGAGTTTTCTTTTAATCGAAGGACGTAGTTGGTGCTTATAGCGACACTACTTGCAGTTTCGAATGTGGACTTGATATATGAACATTTCGAGTACAAAATTAGCAGATTTCGGCTCCAAGTACTAGTATATTTCGGATATTTATTTGCATGAAACTGCAAACGATATATTGTTGAAAGAGGGTAAAGCGCGACTAGCCACTATTTCTTATATCTAGAATGCTTATAATGAGAAGGAACTATTTGGAATGGAAGAGTGGCAGATGCCGAAGAATAGATGAGCTTGAAGCTTATAACGAGGAAGAAAGGGACAAGGGGAAACAATTTCTTTAGAATCATGATGCAATCGTTGCGGAAATGAAGCTATTGCCTGTTCAAGCTATGCCCGATACTGCAGTTGACGAATGTTCTCGCTCCAGATATGTTATAGTATTTTCAACCACTCCACCGGGCCTAACTCGTCGCTTTTAAGCAATCGTTAGACAAGGCTCACCAAATCTATCCAATTACAATTTGCATTTAATTTATAGCTCTAGAGATTGTGGGTGCTAACAAATCGTAACGTCATTGTGGTCACCGAAAGTTGGATTGAAGATCACTCAAACACAGAGGATTTTTACCATTGATTAAATTTTAATGCTACGCATGCATCATTTTATTGGTTTGGTCTTGTTTTTACTCGTGCAAACGCGCTACCGATCGCTGGTATTTAATTTATTAAATAATGAAATCAAAATGTAGATTTTACCAGCATGGAACAAAAACCGTCTTTTAGCTCTCGTGTCCTAACTTTCAATTCAATAAAGTTAAACATATACACATACATACATACATATACTTTAACTATACTTTAAACCGTTTTCACACATAATGCCACACCTGGAATATACCGTGCCGCGATTTGATAGCTCACACCTGCAAAAAAGATTATGTGATCTGTCAGACCAAAATGTATGGTTAACCGTATTTTGGGTTACCGCTAAAAGAAGGGTTGAGCTATATGTTGATTTTTGTTGAAATGTGGGAAGATCTGATGCGAATCTTTAACTTCTGCCACAAAACGAATGAGTCTTTGCCAATTTTCAAACAAGGAAATAGAGCGTTATACCGATGTTATGTTTTATTTTACATCTGCTTACGTGCAGAAGCAAACTCATATCTTGTTGAAATCCAAATAAATTTGTTTCACAAGCAATATCAGAAATAATTTCGGCATTTAAGAAATAATTAAAAACTGTATCGATGTATAAGGTGTGCTTGGATTTGGAGAAACATCGTTTTCTTCAAATATTAAATATGAATCATCAACATTGATGAGGAAAAGTTAAATCTTTTACTCTCTTCAAAGGCGTGGGCTATCAGTGACTGATCAGAATATTTAATAAGACAAATGAATTGCAAATAAATGGTTTCAAAACTAAAACAATTCTAAATAAGTGCAGTCAGTATACAGTATCACTTTCTTTCTTTCAGTTGAAATTGTAATATTGTTGCAATTTTTAATAAAACGAAAGCAATATGCCAACTAAATCAGGTAGTTTCATCGATGACTTACTCAATTAATTTCATGCATTTTCGAACTAACAAACAATTCAATTAAATGATTTCATTACAGCAAAGTGATTGAATTACGTAGGTAATTTGTTTTACTGAAACATAAAATGTTAGGAATTTGTTGTTCTTTCGAAACAAAGTCTTAACTTAACAATCCCAATAATTATTTGGTAGATTAATACTAACAAAAAAGAGTAAATTCAGAAAAGCTTTTTAAATTGATTCAAAACAATCAAAGACAATATGAATCATAGCAGCAAAAAAAGGACAAAAACTTCCCTTTCAAAAAATCATTAGCTTCACGAAGAAGTCAGTCCTTAAATTCAATAAATCACTTCCGGAGACTCTTTCATAAAATAACAAAATTTAAAATTTGAATATGCTGCTTGCTTACACCACTTGAGCAACATATAGCAATTTCTTTAAACATCAAGTTATAAGTCAAATATCAAAACAATCATAAGAAACAAACAAACTTTAAACTCCCTTAGCCTTAGGCGTTCTTCAACATTCTTATATCTAACATAATTGTCCTTTTAAATATACACAAGAAATAAAAAAAAAAATTAACTTAGTTCGCACATTATTTTTTCTATTTTCTTGCCGTACCATACCCACAACAGAAGAAGCAAAAATACTTGCAAAGGAATTTTTCCCCGAATTTGTAACCCAAACCCCAGAAAATTAAATTAAATTCTTTAGCTTTTGAAATTTGCTTAGGAGTGCAGTATATTCTTAAATTTTTTGTTGTTGCTGTTGCTTGCTGGTTTTGTTATTTAAAGCAGCGAAACAGCGGCGGAAATTGCACGCAACTACCCTCATGATAAAAGTTTTGCACCTTTTCTTATTCCCAAAAGCAGTCAAGTGGCATTGAGGGCACTTGTGTTTTGCCGTAGGTTAAAATTCCGTTTCCCATTTGCTTCCGTTTGCCTTTTAAATTAAATATCACAAAACGACTATCGTATACGAAAAAAAAATTAAAACTTTGGCAAGAAGCATAACGCCTTGATTTTATTTTTCGACTTTAAAGCTGCTACCATTTATATTTTAAATCCTTAGGGTATGCTCTGCTTTCTTTATTGTTTTTATTTTAAGGCAGCGTTACTTTGATTGTGTTTAACTTGAATTACATGTGTTGAACTTAAACACTCACCAATTACATTAAAGGAATATGACAGTGACATTTTTGGCTCCGTGTTGATTTGACACTCATAAATTCCAGTATCACGTGGCTGTGGGTATTTTATTTGTAATGTCCAATTGCCAGAGCTTTCGGGACGTATGACCTTAAATGATGAAAGTTGAGAATTTTTTGCTTTAAGAATTATAGAAAATGAGAACACTTTAATTTGGAGGATACGTTTTTTAGTGGGAAATATCGTTTAATTTTTCTATTATAGTACATACCTGAAATCTTTGGTCTGATGTGTATGTAGTAGAACCAGCTGTAAGTATATGCAAGTCTCGTTTTCTTATCCATGATACCTGCAAAAATAAGAAAAATATGTAGAAAGTTTAGATTTGCATACTTTTTAATGAAATGATAGGTGTTAATAAGTTACTAACAGCGCTGTTATTAACAGAGCTGTAAGTAAAAGAGCTTCATCAAACACTTCGTTGCTGTTGAAAGTGTTCTTTTATTAACGTAGATGTTATAAACAGAACCGTTATTTACAGACCTGCTGCTTACAGATTTTTTACTAATGGAGTATTGAAAGACAAAGCTGTTAGCTATAAGCTGTTTTTGTGTACATAACTTTTAGCAACAGAACTGTTGGTAATAGAGCTGTGAGTAACAGAGCTTCTACTTAGAGCACTGAAATGGTTGTTAGTTCACATACAAAGCTGTTTTCTTAACGAGCTCTCACTTACAGACTTGTTGATAACATATCTTTTAGTAATGTAACATTTAAAAAAAGCAAAGCTGTTACTATATGTACTATCAAAAGTCCAAGTAAAGAAGCTGTTGTTAGCAGATCTTTTACTTACAGAGCTGTTGGTAAAGAGCTATTACTTAGTGTTATAGTACTGATAGAGTTGTTGCTAGTACATCTACTACTAAAAGAAAGCTGTTATGAGCAGTGCTATTCCAACAGAGGTGTTAGTTACAGAGTTGAGACTAACAGAGCTTCCTTTTACAACTAAGATGTCTGTTGTTTGTTAACATAGCTGTTGCAAACAAACCTTCTACTAACAGAGCCCTCTTACTAATAGGCATTTTAAATAATTATTTCAATAGCCAAGAATCCTTCTAGTTTTGTACCACATGCAGTCTCTGTTTTTACGATCTGTTTGCTTTAGAAAAACATTTCTAGCCAGCCTCCATTTGAACACTCTGAGTTACAGTCTTAGATCAAAGTTATAAACGGCAATCTCAAAAAAGCCTTTTAAAAAGCTGTTGCTAATTCAGTTGTTCATACATAGAAGCGGTTTTGCTAAGAAAAGTAATGTTGCCGATGTGTCTGCTGATATTCAGCGCAACAGCAACTTACTTTAGACACTAAAAATCTAGTTTTTTAACATAAATTCACAAATTAAGCTGCTGTAAGCATTTCTATGAAATTCATAACCAATTTTCAGCTATACTCAATACTGACAATTTCTCTTCAAAACGGTTAACATTAAACGAGAATTTATGCTGAAGCAGTTGCAGAAAATAGAACTAAAAAATGCTTGGGAAAAATATTACAGTAAAATTGGAAGAAAGTATCCACACCGTGTAGACAAACTGTCTGCTGCCAAGCATAAAAACAATGGATAACTTCGCATAAAAAAACAAATGAAAAAAAAAGTCTAAAAATTAAAAAAGCTAGGGGAGTGACAAATGTAAAGCTGTGTTTTTTTATATTCTGCTTTAATACACACACATACATACACAAAAAGATAGATAGTGGTAACCCTACTCAGCAGAAAACTTTCGACCGAAAATTATTTAACAGTCAACGAAAAACTTTTTGGCAACATTAAAGGTGTTTTGTTTGTTATTGTTGTCAGTTGTTATTGTTGTTGTTGCTATTTGCTGTTGTTTTCGCCACTTTGTATGGCAATGAGTTTAAATGATGCCATAAGAATTTTGGTTAACAGAAAAAAGGGTACGAAGCCGTTGTTGCTGCTACTCTTCCGTATCAAACTTTTGCTGTTGTCATTTGCTGATGAAACTTTTGTTTTTCCTGTTGTTTTTATTTTTACTTTTATTTTTTTATTGAAGTTCCTGTTTTCATTTTCATTTGCCCTTCACTAGTGATATTGTTGTCTTAAGCTTAATAATATCAATGTTAGAGTAAATTGTTATATCAGATGTTTAAAGGGTGATTATTTTGAAAGAAAAACACAATAGATATTGTTGAAAGTGTTGCTTATAACTAAAGGGCTTCTACGCAAAACGTTACTGTTTCTAATAATGGGCTATAATTTTGTGTATGAGTAACATTTTTTTAGCATATGTACTGGTTGTTCCATTTATCTTGTAACTAATCAATATCTCGAAAAAATGCGCCAAATTTACTAAAAACTTGTCGAATATACTGACGACGATTTTCCACGACACAAATACTCTGAACAAAGATCAAATGTGCCGAAAATAACATCACTGATCATCAAGGTCATCGAATTTGGATATTATATATGTCGGAGTTGCTAAGATATGTCAAGTAATAATACTTGAGCGAAACGAAGGTGGTATACTTGTTAAGAAAAACACTTGATAAGTAATGTATGAAAATGTAGAAAGCTACGAAAAGTATGTTTTTGAAAAATAAATTATAAAAAAGGAAAATGCAGTTTGGAAAAAAGGATTATTATTATTCTGGTGTTCAAACGTATAGCATTGATTGGCATTGTTTTTTTAAAGTAAAATTATCAAACGTTACATTTCAAAAACGTTTTTGAAACATCATAAATATCGATATTAAATACCATAAGTACCAAAAAAATTCACAATCCCCACGAGCAGTTCCAATGTTTTTTTACTATTGAGTCAAAAAAAAAAAAGATAATTTTCATTGATGGTGTTGCTGCTTTTGTTTACTACTCTGCCATTCATCTGTATTATCCTTTATGTTATTTGCCCCCTACTATGTCTGCAATGCCAGATTTGTGTCCTTCTTTTAGTGCTTTTATTTCATTTAATATTATTTCATTTTAGCATTTGAACTTTTTCGGCACTTTGTTTTGAGATTTATTTAATGACTTAAGTTTTGTTGCGTTTTCAATTTTAATTACCTGGGAAAGTTTGCTGTCTCTTTTCCACTTGCTTAGATATTTTCAAAAGTTTTTGTTCTGCTTCTATTCGCTATAATAAAATAAAATTACGCTGCTTAAGTGTAATTGAGGGGAATGGTTTCGAGTAGATGGGTAGTTCAGCAATGAAAGGAGACTAAGCTTAAACTCCACCTAGATCTCAAGTTTAAATTGGAGTTTTTTTTGGCTACATAAGCTATGTTGGTTAATAATTTTTCATTAGTCCGAGGTTTTATTACGTGTTGTTTTGGATGTGCTGATATATACTTTTGGGGAGAGGTTTTTCAGCTGCTTTCTGCTAATGAGAATCTATTGCAAAAGTTTTTTGTAATTGGTGACACCTACATTCTTTTGACTTTAATTTTAAAATTTTGCTCACAGACAAAACTTTACATAATTTTTGAAATCGATAATATGCTCAGCTCAGGTATTACATATGGCTTCTGACAATTATTCCTTAAAGTAAATAAAGTCCTTATTTTGTCATTACTCCATTGATTACTTTCAAGACACCAAAAGGCCAGCAGTCAGTTATTATTTCACATCGATGCCTATCTTTTGCTTGTAATCTTTAACGCTTGACTTAATTTATTGGCTTTTAACTCATTAAAAGAAAATAAAACAAAAGTGATGTTGTACAAAAAGTTGAGCAGAAAATGGTGAGCTTAACTCACGAAGGTCGAATAGCAGAAAAATCAGATAACATAACCCAAAAGCCAGTCATTTGCACTCACAGAGTTCAAAAATTAATGAATTCATTTAATTTGCGCCCAATAAACGCGCACAAAATCAGTCACGTAATGCGTAAAAATAAAAATCGTTGAACTGTAAAAGTTTGCTGTACAGACAAAAACCAAAGCCGAGGCAAAAACAATTCTTTCATTCTCTAAATATTTTCTATTAATCAGCCAACCCTTTTGGAGATAGGTAAAAATTTGATAAGCCTCTTTTTGTTGTTGTTTTTTAGCGAACATTTGCTTTGAATTTCTATTTTTTTTTCCTTTTTATGAGTGCATATTTGTCACAACGCTGGAATGGGAAATACAGGAGGAAAAAGGATTCTATTCAGCTTAGTATCTATACTTTTACAACATTGTTGACTTTTAAAAAGTTCACACGGTCATTGTTTATTTTCGCACGCTTTTCATTAGACCCACAGGGGTACACAATTTATTCATTCTTTGTGAGCTTGATGTTGAATTTTATTTTTTATTTATTTTGTTTCTACTTCACTTTGCTAATTCTAATTTCCTGAATACTATATTTTTTTCGTTTACGTTGTTCTGCTATGCTTTTTATATTTGTTGTTGTTTCTTAATTTGAAAACAAAAAAATGGAAAATAATTTTGCTTAACGTTTCTTTCTTTTAAAGAAATTTTTAAAAATTTTCATACAGAGATCAGGAGAATGAAGATAAAACCAATTTTGCTGCATTGCTCCAAGATTACTTCAAGAACTATCCACTTGCCAAGTGCGTAAGTTGCAAAATATGTTTACAACTACTGTGGGACAAAAAGTCGTGTGAGCTAAATATAGAACTGCGTGACATTGGGCGTTGGACTTGAAACTTTGTGACATCATATAGCAAGGGATAAGTGCTGAAACAATTCAACAATTGCACTACGTAATAAATGTTTGACCTAAAACAGTAATTATTTAATTAATCTCTTAATGTTATGCTATTTTGACGGTGATTATGACTTTTTGTGCTACGCACATTTCAATGCAATTATTTAATTTTATTTCATTAAGTTTTTCGTCTTCTTTTTTTTCATTGCCATGTACTTTAAATGCGGCTTTGCACCCGTAATAGCAGCAGAAGCACAAAAGTTGTTACGAACCCCTGAGCGCGCATCAAAACCAAAAGGTATTTTCGCCTTAAAATATGCAAGTACATCATTTATCTTGCCTTACTTTTTGTGCGTGTTCGTGCGAATTTTTTTTGTCTTTGCCTGCATGGCGCTACCGCTCGTTAAATTAATGAAGATGCTACTTTATACAGGATAACATGGGCTAAGAAAAACATTAATTTTAAAACACCTACAAGTTGCTAGTGAGCTCCGTAGCTGTTGAAAGAAAACTTTGTGTATTCTTAGCTTTTAAGTTGAAAAAACAAAAAACGAATTCAAAAAGAGAGAACATTACGTCTGTTAAATTTAAGAGAATTATTGTTGCAAACAATGAAATATTAAAGAGCAGCAGTAGCAAGAAAGTTGTTGAATTTTTTAAGGTCTATGTATAGGACAAACATTTTGTTATAAAAATCGTATGCTATTTTTTTAATATTATTAAAGACTGCTCGGATGAAATGCCCTCAATAAGTAACTACTTGCAATTCAGCTTTATTTGCTTTTTGTATTTCATATTATTCATTATTTACAAGTATATCGTACATGCTATCGTAACTAAAACTTTAAAATCACTTAAACAAACTCTAAGTAATATAAAGAAAAACAAAGCTCAGGCTGACCAATTTAAAAGTTTTATTTTTTTTTAAGTACAACCAGCATAACAACCAACAGAAGCAGCAACAACTTATTTAAGTGCCAACTCTTCAACGTACCACCACTATCCTTGTATTGTTCCTGAACTCCTACCAACCAACCACTGTTAGTAGATATCCTTGTAAGAAGCTTCACACTTTTAGTTTTAATGAAATATTAAAATCTTTTGCGTCGTTTAAAGCAAGTTTTGTATACGTTAGCAACAGGATATGCTTCAAGTGAAGAGTAAAGAGAATAACAACCAGCTGAAAATTAAACTCACCAAAATAGAAAAAACGAAAACTTTTTGCATACCTTTGGGAGCAGTGTGTATTTTGCAAATCTAACCTTTTGCCTACATACATAATCTATTGCAAACTTTGATTTGTTCTTTGAAATGGAAATTTTTCGGTTAAGATTAGATAACTCATGAAACTATAAAGTGTAAGGCAGCTTGATAAAAATTTATATATATTTGCGCATTTTTGTGATGACAAAGAAATTTTCTATGTCATTTACGTTTACAGAAGTAAAGGACATAACTTTTAAATAGAATGCAGGTGAAAATACTTTATTTGAGCAAACTCAATTTAGATACTATTTATATGAAATTACTTAATGGAAATGGTTGGTAACGCTTTGGTGCAAAATATACTGAACCAATTTTAATAATTTATTTTATCGAACAACACATTTGGGATACAAAGAATTATTGCATACTTATTTTTTTAGTTCTCATAGTTTAATAGCGTTTTTTCTAGAATGAAGTTTTTGCGAAACCCCCACATAAAAATTTTTGTTTGATTTTTTATTTGTTATTTTGCTCTTGAATTCTGTTTTTTGTTATTATTATTTTTTTTCTCATTGGTACCACTTGAATTTGGCCTCAAAAATCAAAGGACACTCTCTTTCGATTGTTTTGTTATTGTTATAATACTTTTGAAAAGAGAAGATAGTATAAAATATTAAGGTTGCAATATCATTATAAAAAAACAACGCAGTTGACTTTTGTTTTAATATAATAATTTTAATATAATATATATAATATAATTTTTTCAAAGGTGCAAGATTCTGATGTCAATAGTTAGTCCTTAAAATTTTATTACTTATAGCCAATAGTGCAGCTCAAGTCTACAGCTTCTTTTAACTTTAATGTGGTGGTAAGCCGACATAAATTTAAAAAAAAAGTTAATCTCTAAATCTGCGCTGTCTATCCTGTTGCATTCTGACAGCTCACTGAAAAACTTACAAACATTAATGTTGACACTATTAAAACACTTAACATAGAGAAAAAACAAAAATTGATTGCAAACTTCTTTGCTAGAAAATTTATTAAATTGTTTACTAAATTGATTTAAAATACTACCTCTTTTTGCACACACATTTAATGGGCAATTTATTGAAACATTTAAGGACAACTTTTGATGTAGCCCCAAAGCCTACATTACCATTTCTCAAAAGCTGGGAGAGTTCTGAAACAAGCCAGCAATACGAAAACCCTTTTCAAAAACCGCAGCAAGAAAAGCAATGAAGCATGGTGCCAGTAACAAACAACACAACCTCAAACACAACATAAAAAACAGGATGTGTAGCAGAGAGTCAAAATGAAAAACAAACAAACAAACTAACAACTGAACACTTCCGGGTGCGCAAAGGATATCTAAAACAGTAAAAAGAAAAAAAAAGCGTCGAGCACATGGAAGAAAATCGTTTAAATAGAAAACGGTTAGAAACAGCTAAAAACAGACTTGTTTACTTTCAAAACCAGAAATTGGGTTATCGACAAGGACATGGCGGTTTTTGTTTCTTTGTTTTAGTTTTGTTTTGATTTGTTTTTTCTTTTGCTTTGGTGGCTCCATGTCATTTGATAAAGAGCGAGGGACAGTAGTGATAGCGAGTGTGCAAAGTGATACACCACGTGATTCAAAGTTGTCACTTTTAATTAATGTGAGTAGGGACTACACAATGCGCGCAGAGTTGTAATTGGTGCAGGACAGCAGAATTATATTTTTTAATTTATAAAAAAATAAGAAGGTAAGAGTTTCTTTCGAAACATTTTAAATTTATAAAAATCACTCAAAGAAAGAAAATGTTTGCTTTAGTTGTGATGAACGTCTTTTTCTGGCAATTTATTGAAATTTTTGTGACAATAAGCTAGAGGTTAAAGATCAGGTCCTTGAATCAAATCGTCAAATCGTCAAAACAAAACAAAATACATTTTAACAAATTTTCGAAAATCGTAAGAATTGTGGATGAATTTGCGAAAAAATGCGTTTATGCGTAAAAATGAACCCACCAGATGTTGGTGCACTATTTTGATACACAAACTCTACAAATACTTTGTTTGACAAAAAATAAAATCTCCAAAAATATTAATTTTTCGGCTGCCAAAAAAAAAATCAGAAAAAATCGAAAATTTATAAAAATAAACTTCAAACTTAACGCCAAAATTTTAAGTTTAATTAATTTGTTAAAACTAAATAACACAACTGCAAAAAATTTCCATTTCTTAAAAAAAATTTCAAAATGGAAGATCATAGCAAAGGTTAAAAATATACATAAAAATAACTCGCCAAATATAAAAAAATAACAAAATTCCTATTTTCTACAGATAATGCATTCAAAAATAGAACCACTACTGCCGAGAACCCACAAATGCAGGATACAGCAACCTCAACCCCAACAACAGCTCTAATGAAACCTCGTACATTTGCAGCCTATGCAAGGGCTGATCAAATCACCGAAACATTTGATACCACAACAAAAACCACCAAAGAAGTTGCCACTGCTACGAATGATGAGAAAACCTGTTCCTCGGATTCGAATACAACATCATCAGACCTTGAACTTACCACTGACGCAAGAGCAGCTCTAGATGCTAAGGATACTGACGTCAGTTTATCTCAGAATACATTGCATCAGATTATGAAAGCGCATTCAGAACGAACAACAACTGTTGCACATGTTGAGCCGCAAACAGCTATTGCTGCATCGGGTCTGGACTCAAGAGCAGCAACAACATGCCCGTCAAAAGATGTGACAGCTGCTCCTGTGAATGAAACTAATGCTGCAACAGTTGAGAGTGCAAATTCGAGCGGCGATAAATCAGATAATGTTTCTGTTGGCACTGTGGTGCCCAGCAATGAAACAGTTGATACTGCAGTTAGTGCACCAGCAACTGGAGAATTGGATACAGATCAACCAACACCAACTGCATCGATACGTTCGATTGGTTCGTTTGTCTGTCGCATTTGTCACAATGCCGAAAATCCAGAGAGGTAAGTGAAGTTTTTCTTTATGTTTCGCAAACTTTGGGCGTGGAATTGTTTATGATGAAGTATGGGGGATGGTTTTAAATCAAGCATATCTCGTTATATTTCGAAGGTTATTAATATTGTCTTAAAAAGTATGAAAGTTGAGCAATAAATTTGACGTGCAAGGTCTTATATTATATGAATTTATGCTTCAAATTTCATGCTTTGGTTAATAAAGACTTTTAGAAGGAAAATTTGCAATAGTTTCGTAACAAAAATTTTCAGATATGAGTATGTTATGCAAAATATCTGCCAAGCTGCTTTGAGTTCGATATAAAATCTTGCAAAATTTTTAGCATAAATTGATTTTATGTTTGTTTTATTTAGTTTTAATTAATGCACAAAAAATGAATTTTTTTTTATTTTTGAAACATACCTGAACTAAATCAATAAACACAAAAAATGAGTTCATTAAAGGTTCTAAAAAATTTATAATACAAAATGCACATTATCAAAACTCAGTCATGCGCTTAGTCATAAAACAATTAATTAATAATGTAATGCATCTCATTTAAAAGTCTAAAAAATACATAATATTTTATTAAAATATTAACGTTATTATGCCACACTACACTGAGAAAGCACATGGTTCCAATTCAATGAAAAATGTGTGAAAAATATTCTTATGACTTAAAAGGAAAGTTATAAACACCTTCTCGGGAAATACGAGTGGATGTCTGCAAATTAGCAAAATGAAGAAGTTGCAGACAAAATGAAGCATTTAAATTTTATATTCTTTTCCAAGATAATCTCCCTTAAGCTATATATATTTATTAAAAATTAAGACTAATTTTTAAAAAATGTGAATGCTCTTTGTCTTGAAAATGAACTGAAATTGACTTCATATCTATATTATCGACCTGGAATTTTTTTCCTCATAGCTCTGTCCTTAATTTGGGAAATAAATATAAGTTGCTGGAAGCTATTACCTAGCAATAGGTATTGAAAACCTTGTTTGTCTAGGCCACCATCGCAATTTTGCTCTTGGTAACAAAAGGCTTTGAACCGCTTTTTTAAAAGCAAACCTTCCATGTTAAGCAAAATATCATATTATTTTAAGAATCTCTGAGGTTGCAGCATTTTCAGCACTAATCTTGGGCGTACTTAGGCCATGCAAAGGAGGTCTTGTAGATTCCGCAAACATATTGTTTCCGATGCACATTTTAATGCAAAAAGACACTCCCTTTTCAGGCTGACATCTTCCGATGCAAGTATTCCACTTTCTCGATAGTCATAATCTCAGTCAGTCGTTAGATTAGCACGGGAGATGAAAATTGTTATCATGACTTAGGCCGCATCTGGACCCATCAATCAGCTGTCCTGGGCGAGACTCTTCGTCAACTGACCTTGTCTAAAAGTATTAAGGAAAATTTGAATCAAAGTTTTACCAGAGCACTCACTCGATGTGGCTTGAGGAGTTTTTTCTTGCTTGTCAGGGACTTTAATGACAGCATGTAAAATGATTTGCTCCATAATAACAGTTAACACCTGGACTGACTTCTTTAAGTTACCATAGCATATTAACGAATCACGTCAGATAATTGAAACTTGATCTTTGTATCCGAAATATGACCCAATCTGCGTGGCACTAAAAATACACCTTCTATCCTTACCTCTTCAATTCTAAAAATTTAAACATCCTCTCCCATGTAATATTCCCTAAAGGTTTTAGGTACAAAGATCAGTTTTTATCAAATTTTATTTTTGGTGCAACTTTGAAATTAAATGGAGAAAGTTTCAAAATTAATTATATGAAAAAAATTTCTTAGAATAAAATTTATTTGGAAATATTTTAAATAAACACGTATTTCAATTAAAATTTGTAATTTTGGAAAACAGCGCAGTTTTGAACATTAATATATTAATAAAAGTCCATTACAAGTAGCATGGAATTTATTGCTGAATGTGAATTTTGCGCTATAAAATTAATATTAATTTATATTTTATGACAAAATGTATCCATAAATTTATTAATTAAGTGTTTTGGTCTTGTGATATATCAATATGCTGAAGCTTATTTGACAATTCTAATATGGCACAAAAAAAGACTTCTCTGAAACTATTGATTTCTTTGGCTTTTTTAAACAGAAACTAAATTTAATTTGTTTAAATGTTACAACAACATTTGTTACTGTTTTTAGTTTTCTGTTTTCCTCAGCAATTAAAACCAAAAAAAAACTAAATGTTGCAGTCATAAAATTTATGTCGATCAGTGTAATTTGCATTAATTTTTTGTATGCTATGAAAAACTTTCGACTTAAATAGCGTGATTTGAATATAAATTGGCGCATTTTTTGTTTTTAATTAAATATGCCATTTGTTTTAATTGCATAATATTTGTTAATCAATTAATAAATTTATTATTTGCTGCCAATATTATTTTAATTTATTAGCATTTGAGTTTTCTATTTAATTAATATTTTGTGCCAGTGGTGCAAGTTTTTCGTATGCCAACTTTTGTGCTGCTGAGTTTTAACTTTTTAATTAATCTCTTTGGTTTCATTTTATTGTTTCGTGTTTGCACAGATTAGTTTCACCGTGTTTGTGCAAAGGATCGCTGACTTACGTGCACATTCATTGTCTGGAACGTTGGATAAGCACATCACGGAATACCACCTGTGAACTTTGCCAATTTCAGTATAATACAGAGCAAACGTTGAGGTAAGGTTATGATTTATAGCTAAGAAAACTAAATAGCTACACACACAAAGTTTAAACACTAGCGAAACTTGTGTTTTTTTTTCTTTAACAGATGGTCTACACTGGCGTTATTTAAGTGTAGTGTATACAAATTGGCGTAAAAGATCATATAATAACATATGTATGACCTTGAATGAGTTTCTTTCTCTAAATATTTATGTTTAAAGTAATTACTTCATCCAATTTTCTTAACCTTTATCTAATTCTTTTATGCCTGGCTTATATGCTTTCATTGTACATTTTGCGCAATATTTCAAATTCAAATCATTGACGACAGATTCATCTTCATAACTTTCAAAGTTATCGATAACAATATCACAGTATAAGCCTAAATGAGCTTAATAAACTATATCGCACAAAAATAAAAGTAGCGCCAAACTTTAAAGCAACAACTCACGCACACATGCACACGCTCACAGAGAAGCAAATACAAATAGATCTCACTGACACATAAAAATATATGCTGCTGGTCGATTTCTGTACTGTGTGAAAAAGTTTTACCAACAAAACTTTTGGTTCCTTTGAAAAACAAAATTTTTTAATACCAACAAGGCTTTGCCAGTGGCTGTGTATGTGTAGTTTTGAGTGTGTGTGATGTTATTCTTTTATTTTGACTTTTTCTTTGTTAGTGTTAATCCTTTACGCATGACTGTGCTGTATGTGTGAATGTGTGCTTATGTGCCACTCCCCTTTAACGCTGCTTAAATGATTGTTTCGTTTAGCGTTTCGACACAGCGGGGCGGCGATGCTGGAATGGCAACACTGGCATCTAAGTGCCAGCAAATGAGCTGAAAAATTGTTTTTTGTTGAAATTTTTTTAGTTAAAGAAAAACAAAACTAAAGACAGACAGTAGTAACGATAAAATGTTTATTTTATGTGTTGTGACTTAAAGAAAAACAAGGACTTACGAAGGATTTTTTGACTTTTGTGGAATTCTTTATTTTCTGGCTTTTGAATGTGGGCATTCTTAAATTAAATGAAATAGTTGGCATGCGATATTTGAAAGCCTTTATTACTTAGTCAGGTTTTTTTCCATTGGCATTTATTAAAAAATATATAATTAATTAAATTTTGTACACAACACACCTACATATAAGCTTTCGCACATACTAAGAGCTAAAAATAAATTGCAGCTGCAGTTGCAGGCATATCATATATCAGCTAATTAATAGCAAACACTGCGTGGCGATAATTATTTAAATGGATTATGTTGATTTAAATTTGTTTGCAAATGCGCTGCAAAGTAGCATGCTGCGAATGTTTAATTTTAATTAATGAATTTTAATTTCTTGTGACACTTGCAAAAATGAAGCTTAATGGAAATATAACAAAAATAATAAATTATAAAAATGAGCAGGAGTTACATGAAACGCACAAAAGTATGCAATAATTAATTGCAAAAGTTCGCAGCATAAATGTCGTACATGCGTTAACAGTGAGTAAAAAATTCGCTACATTTCCTTTAACAAAATATACAGTTATATATTGAAAAGTAATCGTATTGACAAAAATTATAATTTAAAATAAGAAAAGCAAGGATAATGACAACAGCAGCAATTCTCAAAAACACATAAAGATAGTCCCTTTTGACATTTTGTTTCTTTGTTAATTGTGCTCTTTTTATAATTTATTTATTTTCAACAGTGCTTATCTTTGCATTATTAAAGTTTTATTGAAACACATCGTATGCAATTGCATATCCTTAAGCTGCTGCTTATCCTTTGCGCTTCATAAATTTGCGATATTCAAAAAATTTCATTACACAATTTCTTTTCTGTTGTTTTTATTTATTGTTGTGTAAATTTTTCATGCCATCGATTTTAATTTTAACCAGCCTAAGGAAAAACAGATTAAATTGTTCTTTTTTTTTCGCTGCTACTGCTGCTGTTAGTCTTTTCGAAATCACACATACACCAACAAATACACATACGCATGCGGGGAATTTTACACGCGTTTTACGTCGAATGAAAAACAATCTGTTTATTTTACAGATACACATGTTTGCAGTCGCTGCGTATGTGGTACTCTCGTTCAATGAGCCGCAGAGCATTGCAGGTTAGTACAGTTGACTTTTATTTTATATATTTTTTTTTTCATTAAATTTGCACATTCATTTTCTTAAATATATTTAATCATGTGACTTTTTTTTTGATAAAATTAATATAACATTTTTTTCAATAATAAGTTGTTTTTTTTTTATTAAAAAATATGCTTTCCACTAAATGATTACAATATGTTGACTGGTATGATCTTGTTCTTTACTAACGAGCCTATAGAATTAAATCTGCTCTTGAAAGGTCACTTAATTTCGTATTTAATATAATTATTGTAAAAAGGACGGTCCGGTTACATAGTTTTTGAAAGCAAAGATTTAATATTTACTATGCCACCTCTATGCTTCTACCGCAGTTACAAAAGAGGTAATTTACAGCATTCGATGGATTTTGTTATTGAGAAAAAAAACACGTTATTTGGGATTTTGTAATTTTTTATATCAGCCAATGTCAGCAATTTTGTTGAAATTAGACAAAATTATTTTTCAAAGCATAAGCAACCTTACGGAAAAAGTATGCGCACAATTTTTCCAAAAATATGGTCAAATTTCAGCCGTTCAGGTGTGATCATTTTTAAATTTTCGTTATGTTACAAAAGCAAACTTTAAAATTACAGCTATTTCATCAATTTTGTAAATCTATTGGTTCGAGAGTTCGAGAAATAATGCACACATTTTTATGTATTTTGATTTTAGGAGGACTGTCAAATGTTTTCATTATTGACCCTTGTGGCCTTTGGTATTATTGGCACTCTTTTGGTGGGCATTCAATATTACTTCCTGCAGGGTCATAGCTGGGGTCTGGGACGCCTTTGGACTAAGGGCTGGATGGTGTTTTTCCTATTCACGACGGTGAGTAAAAATCTCAAGATATTTGCTCTTCTTTATATATTTTCTATAAATATATAATCTGACATAAATTTCTTATTTTTCTGATGAAAAGCTGGTCGTCTATTTTGTCAATATCTATATGATTGTGCGCTCACAGCTTGCCCCATGGTATCGGTAAGTAAAATTAATTAATTTATGTTTTTTAATTCCTCTTTTGATGTTAAAAAGCTCGTACTCTTAAGGTTAGCAGCGTCTGGTGCTCATTTGAAAAGAAGAATCTTTAAACAGTAGACTAGTTGTTTTTCTTTAAGATTTCAAAAACTGGTTCCCTAAAAACTAGTAGAGTTCACCCCTTAATAATACTTATTCCAAAACAAAGAGTCTCTGAAAAAGTTGAGTATGTGAAAAAAAAAATATCTTCCCAATCTTTAGGGCCAAAAATAAGCTTCTTCGCTTCCATATATTGTAGCCTTATGGGAGTGAATATTCTCAATATTTATGGAACACGACTTCATTCATTTTGCTGCCTCGACTAGTGTAGCAGTTTTTTTTTTCTTAAGGCTGAATCGCCCAGAAATTTGCAAGTTAAATATTTCCCTCAATTAAGCTTGCAAAATTTGGAAAAACTCTCAGAAAAAGTTTAGTGTGAGCTAGTTTCTCCATTCGTATACTAACTAAGCTTTGAGTGACTTTAATAATGTAAGCTCATGCTTGGAAATAAAATTCAGATGTAGAAAATATAAGTATTTCAAAGTTTTAAGCCCGATATGTTACGAGACACAAATTCTATGAGATAAATTACATGATATAAAATCTAAGTAATTCAAAAGTCGCAATTTTTAAAAATACCATGAGATAAATGTCACACGAGATAAAAATTATGTAAAATTAAAATTTCATTACTAAAAATCACATGAAATTGAATGTGAGCTTTAAATAAAAAGAGTTAAGAATCTCTTCAAAGTTGCAATAAAAATATCAGAAGTAAACGTCTTAAAAGAAGTGAAATGATATTAAATGAGATTACAATCTCTTGAGTGTCGCAAGATATTAAAACAATTTGAGTTAAAAATCGCATGTGACAAAAGTCAGCTCAAAAAATATCATGAACATAAGCCTCATGAAATTGAAAGGCAACTTCAATGTAAATTATATTAAATTATATGAGATAAAAATTTATTGAAAGTCGCAAGATATTAAAATAACGTAAATCAAAAGTCGCTAGAGACAAAATTAATGACATAAGTAAAACTCTCATGCAAGTGAATGAGAGCTTAAGATCAAATGAGATAAAACAAAATGGGATAAAAATCTCTTAAAAGTGGCAAATCATAACAATAACATGAGTCTCATGAGATAAAAATTAGAAACAAGTGGCCTAAGTAAAAATCACTTGGCATTGAATCAAATGAGATAAGATTCAAAGAGATGCAAATCGCTTGAATCAATAATGTTAAATTTTTACTCCCAAGAAATCCCTTAGATTAATGTTGTTGGTTGTTGCTATGTCATGGAAAAAATGTCACGCAAGAGTAAGAAAAAATTGTTATAAAAATGTGACTAGCAAATACCAAAGATCGAACATTATTAGTTTACAGTCTAACAGCTTACATAATTACTTTATGCTTTACCATGAGATTACTTCAAGCAAAACTCCAGTGAAAGTCAGAAATCATTCTTCATTCGATTCTTCTGTTCTCAAAAAAAAAAACTTCTGAGAAAGTTACTTGAGAAAGAGATGTAAAGAAACTACATTTAAATTATTTTCTCATTAAAAATTGTGAATTCTGACAATATGTATCGCTTGCTCTTTGCTCTATTTGGTCGAAAGCAGGAAAACAATTTCCCTTTAATTTGTTTCAACAAAATGAGTGCCCAATTTGCCTTCCTCTCTTAATTTATAGAATTTTAATCTGATTTTATTTCAGTTTGTTTTTCAATATCCTCTTGGCACTATCAACTATCACTGTGTTGTTTGTCTTTATATTCTACAAAATCTCTGCAATTGTAACATAGTCTCCAGAAAAACAACAAAACCACAACAACAATAACAAGAGTTGTAACAACAATCTCTGAAATAATACAGGATAAGGAATTAATTTCCACTTCAGAACTAATTGAGTTTGCATACAAATGAAATGAAACAGACGAACGATACGAAATGAAATGGAATGGCATGAAATTGCATTTCATAAGAACAACAGCAGTAGGGATCAACTGAAATATCCTTGATTATTTTGGTGTTGTGTTAGTTACTAATATTGTTGTTGTTGCTATTGTTGTTTTAACAAAACAGCAACTTTGCTACACTGTGGTCTGGTGAATTTTGCATTTTCTTGTTTTTCAAATTTGAATGTGAACTGCAATTGGTGTTGTCGTTAGATTTGAGGTTGAAGTTACGCAGACATTCATACAACAGAATGTTTTCTTTGTTATGTTGCATATTTTTGTGCGAGATAGCTTGCATATGCGTTAGCATGTTTACCTAGGTGGATCTGAATAAATATGTTTAGGATAAGAGTTGTACTTAGAAGTACAGCACCTGACTAAAAGAGATATTTAATTATTCTATACCAAATATAGTTTGTCATTCATAACCGAATTGTTTTCTCAGTGTATTTGCCGAAATTCAAATATTGGTCATCTCAACTTTGTATTGGATTTTGCCAATATGAAACCATTTAAGGCCATACTATGAAATAATGTAAGCTCTTAATTAAAACAGACAGATTTTATTCCTCATTTTCATATTTTCAACCTGATCTCTTGTGTCTGTGTGCTTCATAAAAATTCCGTAAATATTATTTCAAAAATTGACAACTTAGCGTTTTGTAATCTTACAAATGAAAACATTCTCATAGTTGAATCTTGAAGTCATTTATCAGCAGCAATATTTAGTCGTGATAAACTTTTGGCCTCCATTTTATCAAACAGACTTTTGCTTCTTGCTCATTCAATGACTTCTTTCATTTTTATCAAATGAAAGTCACAGCATAGTCACTTTGTCATTAAAATCCCATAATGCAGTCAGTAACTTTTTCTGCAAACATTTGCTTTCTTTATTGTTTCCAACATGACCTGATTTCAAATACATTTTCGCTACGAACTTTTTTCACCATTTTATTTCTCATTTTAGTTGGTGGCGTTCAGCGCGGGATATCAAATTAATTTTAGAAAATCGGAAACCATTTCATTTCCGGCCAAGCAGGAGATTGCAAACGCCACCAATAATAGAGGCAACATCATCGACATCGGAAGTATCCGAGTTGCCGATGCCACCAACATTGCAACAGCATCATCACCAACAACAGCAACAACAGTTTCTTCAGCAACAACAAGAGCATCTATCAGGAGCTGCAGCATATCAACCAACACCTAGTGCTGCAGTTATTGAAAATACTACCCATGTCATCACCAGTACGAATTCAAAACCAACAACATTAACATTGCAATTGCAACTTAATAAGAATGCATCAACAGTTGCGGCCTTTGCGGCGCTGGATGCTGTTTTCTACAACAAATACGCAAAGAACTGCAGTAACAATAAGAAAAAATGCAGCGCTTTACTTTCAATGACAGCTGCTGTTTCAAATGCAGCAGCTGGTGATGCGAATCTTGCTGCAAGTGAAGCTGATGCTGCCACTGCAGCGGTTAAAATTCCTTTAGATCCGGTTGTCTATGAATTGGCATCAGCGCTTTAGTTATCAACGCCCTTCACATGCGATGCAATTGAAGAGGATGTTAGCGGAAGGATGTCAGGAAGGATGTAGAAAAGAAAGGAAGGATGGATGTATGTTGCGTTTTAGAAAGTGCAATGCGAAGTATTATGTCAATGTGCGTATATGTGGGTTTGTACGTGACTGTGTGTGTTCATGTGAACAATAATTTGAAATCATAAATTGCCTAGTAATTGCTGGCCGGGTCATTTTCCTTTAATCAAACGACTCCAAAATTTTTATTTAAATATTTGTTAGTTAATTGGTGTATTAATAAAATTTTTTAATTTTTTAAAAAATATTTTTGAATACTTTATGTAAGGACGTAAAGTATGTTTTTTGTTTTTTTTTTGTTTTTTTCTTTATTTGTTTTTTGTTTTGTTTTTGGATATCTCTGGAGCTACTGCTGCAATTCTAAAAATTCTTCTACCAATAGAAAGCTACACTATCCCCGAGTAATAAAAGCTATATTTTGTTTTGATAAAGGTAATGGGCGTGGCACTTTATATGTAGCAAAAATACTTCGAACCCTATATATTCGTAACTATGATAGCTAGAGTATTAAATTTTGTAATTGGATGCCTAAAGTCAATGCCAAGCTCCTCGAAAATTATGGACGGAATTAGATAAGGAGGCGTGGCACCTTCCATCCAACAATTACAATTCTTGGATCCTATGGCCAATTTGGTGTTCCGATGCTTTTGAGTTATGCTAAGTACTTCATGAAATATGAGCGGGAATACGCAAAGGGACGTGAGACTTTCCATGAAACAAAAACACTTAAAACGCTATATCTTCGCTCCCATGATAACAAGAGTCTTAGAATTTAGTGGTAGGATGCGCATGGTCTATGACAACCATTTCGAAAAATATGGACTTGATTAGACAACGGGGCTTGGCACTTCTCATATGATATAAGCACTTAAAACGCTATACTTTCGCTCCTTGGATAGCAAGAGTCTTAAAATTTCGTGTAGGAATGCATATGCTCTAAGTTAAACACCTCGCAATGGAATTAGACGACGGAGCATGGCATCTTCCTTACAACAAAAAACGCTTTATACGCTATATCTTGGCTTCTAAATATAACATTACAGTTGTAAAACTTGATACATGGATGTACATTGATTGTGCCAAGCTACTCACAATATGTGTACAGCATTGTGTATTGAGGCGTGGCACCTCCCATATAAGAAAAACAATTAAATTGTCATTCTTCGTACTTATACGTTGTGAAATTTGGTGCATCACCCAATTGTCTGCAGTAAGGACTGCGTAAGATGTAAGCGAGATTGTACAACGAGTAGTGAGCACGCAATGCCGCGGGAACAGCCAGTACTTTCTTTGTTAAAAAATTAAAATCAAAGTTGTGCAGCACATTCATTGTTTTTAGTAGCTGAACCTTCTACTTTTTTATAATTAAGGCAAAATACATTCCCAAAATTCTATCTAAAAACTGTGTTTCCTTACTACACCATGACTCAATTTTACAAAAAATTAAGGCATGTTAAAAATCTAGCAACTTTTATTATAACCACAAATATTCTCACCATAATACTGCAAACCGCATCTCCCACTGCCAAATCCAGCAGCATCGGCAATTTGGCAGCCACAATACACACAGGTTATTTTGTGTAGCAATAATCTGTTATTTTGACTGTTTATGCTTTTGCTTGTGATTGCTGCCATAAATCACATTATTTTTAACCCCGCCCACGTCATGCCGCAAAAGAATTGAAATTCGATGCTACAGCCTTCAGCGGACGATACCAAAAACCCTTTTGGTATGAAATCAATCCAAAACCTTAAGTTCCACTTTGTGGAGGTGGGAATGTTACGAGTGAGTAAAAAGTGGAAATGTCAGCTTCTGATGCGGCAGCTTGTTTGCTGCCATTGGTATTGCTGTTGTCGCTGTCGTTGTTGCTACTGAGAAAAAGCAAAAATGTGGCAAATGGCATGCGTCACGTGATTGATGGCTCATAAATTAGTCATTGCTGAAAATGCTGTAAAACTAAAGCGAAAGGAAGCAAAATCGTTCATTCAGCCAAGCAGGCAGCTGGCTGACTGGTAGGTTCGTTCGTTGGTTGGTTGGTTGGTTAGTGGTAACGAGCAAATTTTCGAACGTTCGGAAGGAATCAATGCCAAATTTTGTGCGAATTGAGTAAAAACAAAAAGTTTTTTTTTTTATTTTTGGTAATTTGTCGTTTGCTGCTTAATCTTTAGGGTGGGAGTTATTTTGATTTTATGATTTAGAATATACAAAGAGTTTTCGTTGGCGTTTTGCTAAGCTAAAAAGCTTCACATATTTTTAGAAGAATTTTTAGAAGATAGAATAGTTTTTGATATATTTTTGGGGTTTTTAAATAATATTTTTTCAAACAATAAATTGTTGATGGAACTGAGCTTTTAGTTTTGAAATTTTTAAAGTTTTTAAGTAAAACTTGGAACTAACTGCAAGAAACTTTTCTTTTTTTAAAATCAATTTTTGTTTATTTAAAGAAGGCCAACCTCTTAATTTGTGTATGTGCTTGTGTGTTACTGCTTATTTGTGTGCGCTTTGCTGGTAATGTGTTTGTGATGGTGACATATTAGTGAAGCTATAAAATCTGACATGGCTTCGTATATCCTGTCAGGATATTGGATGTTCTTTTTCACGCTATATATATTGTTTTTGTTTTTTGTAGTATTTTAAGTGCATTTTGTGTTGCGTGGCTTGTTAAGATAACACACAGGAAGTTAAGAACGCAACTAAAAAAAATCATTCCATGGAATTATAGGCCTTGATTGAAAAAATATTTTGGCTGTCATGATTTAATGAGTGCAAATTGATGGACATTGAAAAAGTTAGCCAATGTTGATTGAAGCATTCAATTTAATTATAGCAACGCTACATTAAAGCTGACGATTGGGCTTTAGCCAAATTTAATTGAAAAGTTTGGTCACTGGAGACGATATTTGGTATAAACGTAGAAATTGGTATAATATTTCTTATTTAAGAATCACAGTACGATAAAGCTATTTTATAACGAACTTGTTTTTAATACGAATGGTATGTGCTTTGTTATGAAACTTTTCTAAAAACTGCGTCCCTGACTAAATAGTTAATTTTCTATATCTATAGTTTAGAGTTTTGTGCAAAAATGCGTCATATTTTCATAATTCCATTATATGTCAACTAATCTGATATCAAAATTGAAAAAGTGTACAAAAAAAAAATTCATCACAAAACAATCACTCATATAAACCATTTACAGAATTAATCGCCCTAATGAAATTAAAAATTTTCAGAAAAACTTTTCTCAATTAGTATTTTTGTTTGTTCATAAGAACGCCAACACGAACTTTATCAAATTTGAACCCTTTAAATACAAATGGCTTTGTTTTCATTAAATCCCTTAAATTCTGAAAAATTTTACTACTTTCACAATATGAAAATTATATATTTTATAAAAAAATCGTAAACTCACATCTTTGTCACCCAATCGCTCTACGCGACAATGCAAAAAACCCGTCTGACCGACGGTGACTGTCAAATTGCGCGGTACATCAAAATCAAAATATGGCAGGAAACTTGCTGGTGATATTGTTGTTGTTGTAGTCGTTGTGGAAAACGTGCTAAGCGATTCTGTAAGAAAAACCACAAAATATTTGTAAAATTGTTGCAAGAAACTTAAGCAGTTTTAAAGAAATTCAAGAATTTTAATTAAGTTCACTGTTCAGCGCACTAATTCAAATAAATTAGAAAGAAATTCTTTTAGGGTACCTTTACTTGTATGCGTGCATACATATGCAAAACACAACTTGCCGTTTATAAAACGCAGATATTTATATTCCGAAAGCAGAATAAAATAAAAACAATAAGATTTAAGAGTGTAGTATGTAAAACAATGGCAATGATTTTGTGTTTCTGTGCTTATTTTATTCCTAAGGGGAGTTAAGACTTAAGCCTTCCTTATTTTTGATAAACAAAGAAGTATGCATACCTATATTAAATTTTTTTGTTTGTTTCATTTTTCCAGTTTTCATGTTAAATGCCTAATCATTGCTTTAAAAACAACAACACCAAGCGAGTTGAAAAATAGGGATGTGTGTTGTGTTAAGAATTTAAAAATGTTTGAAAAAGTTACTTCATTTTATATTAATTAAAAACTTAGACGCATAAATTTTTTTGAGAAAAAAAATCCACATTTTAGTTAAGGCATACATTCTTTCAATAGACTTAGAACATTTTCTTTGTTTTAGTTATCTCATGAGATATATCGCTTTCTTATTTTTGTATGTGCAGAATATCTTTGATGGTTTTTCCAATTATTGTACACTTTTGTATTAATTCTAGACAAAGACTACCAATGCATATTGATATGTTATGCTTTTTGAAGAAAATGGTAGAAGGTACGTTCAGAATAATGGTTTTATGTAAGAGATCTACAACCTTATTATATGCCACTTCTTCAAAGGTCCAACCAAATCATTATATTAAAATTTGTATAAGCTTTAATTCAGAAAAAATTTAGAAATCTGATAAAAATGTACATATTATACAATGTGGTATTCAATTGAATTTTATGTAATTAAGAAAACCCATAGAGGGTGCATGAGCATCACTAATATCACTGATAAAACATCCTTCGATACATTCTAGTACAATTGTTCATCTCAAGCAAAAATTACATAAAAAATAAGTAATCTGCATACATACTTATGTATGTCTGTGTTGTTGTGGTAGTAGCACAAGCATAATCATAACAACAGTAGCAGAAGAAACAACATTTACAAACCAGCAGCAACAGTAATAACTGGCAATGGGAACAACACCCAAGGACACATTTTTGCATATGTGTTACGCTTAAATGGATAAAAGGATTTCTTATATTTCTTTTATTTATTTTTTTTTTAGGGTTTTATTTTTTTGTTTCATATTTTCTTGGAAAAAATTAGCTCAACAAATTTTATGTAAGCAACATTGCATGAAATGTTTGTTTGCTCACTCTGCGGCTGTAACTTTTTTCTTTAAATTTTTGCTTAGCAATGCCGCTTGAGATTGTTACCACATTTGTGAAATGGAGTTTGTAAATATAGATTAAAACAAAAGCTTAATGAAAATTAACAAGAATCAGATTTTAATTTTGTATAATAATTTCAGCATTTCTTGAGTTGTATAAATAATTTTAAGAATTTTCAATTTCAGTTACGCGTGTAAGCCAGCGGTTCCAGGATACCACGTATTCATTACGATTGTATATAATTTTTTGTATGTATTTCATTTCATTTCATTCCAACTAACAATAGTGATATCTTATTTCGTTGTTACACAAATATTGCTATTGCTCATTTATATTTTATAGTGACTCTTTCTAGAAAAAATTCAATGAATATTTTCGAATAAATAATTTGAAGTAAACAATTATTGCCTGTCTTATGAGAAAAGATAAGTTTTATGGTGCCTCGTTGCAATCAACACAAAAACTTTGGTGCAGAATTTATTTGAAGTACCAAATATATCAAGCATTGGTTAATAATTGATACTTATCCGAAGGCTATAGCAACCAATAAACTAATTAAACTTGTACAGCCACAACCTAATTAATGTTCGCAAATAAACGGTAATGATTTTGACTTATTTTGTTTGTGCAACCGCAAATGCTGCAGGTTATAGTTTGTGCAGATTTAAGCTGTCATGAGACTTCGTTCAAGTGAATTTTTCGTTTATATGATGTTGATTTAGAAATAAAATTTACATTTTAAATCAAAATGCTCGCAGCACGACTTTCAATCATCAGAAGAATTTTATTAAAAAAAAACCTAATAAATATATATATCGATGGTTATTGGCATGTACTTAGGTAAACTAAGCTCTCTATTTATGTTGCGATAAAATGTTGCGAAGGAAAATTCAAAAAATAAGCTAAAGAGTACAGTTTTTAAAAATTTTAGAGTTCAAGATTTTTAATGAAGAACATACATAAGTGCATTTAATTGAAATAGTGAATTAGACCTATCTGTGTTAATTAATATATGACAAAATTTTGTTCAAAAAATAAAAAATAATAAAACTAAGCTACAGCAGCTATTAGCCTCCTTAGCTATTAACAAACTAACAACAGAGCTACAAAAGAAAATTAGTTTTCTGATAGCCTTCTTTGTAATCTCAATTCTTCAAGTTTTTTTTTTTAAATAAAGAGCATGTAGCACAATATAGAAACTAATAGAAAATTAATTTTTCTAGCCTTTTTATATTGGTTAGCACTGCGTATGAGTAGTCTCAAATTATGTGCATCCCCGTTGACAAGAACGTATTTTCATTCATAATACTGCACAAAATTTTTTACAGCATCATTTTTAGCTACTTAATTTGAATTTGATTCAAATCAGTTCACTTAAGCCATAAGACCAGGCGACCTTTTATATAAACTTAGTTTTTTTAAACGATTTTCTTTGATTCTGTAAAGACAATTTTATGAATAGCAATGAACTTTTCGTTGTGGAACTTTAGCCACGTTTATTCAGTATCAGACATATTTTAAACATAAAATAGAAAATTCTCTTACATAATGGAAATATTTTCATTAAGAAAGTCCGACTGAGATGTATTTTTCAAATGAAATATTTTCATGTAAGTATCACAGCTCATCACAGATCAAAATAATTCATAAGAAACCAATTTGCTTACGAGCTTATTAACTTAAATTTCAAAGCCATATCTTAACCAGCCCGATATTTTCGAGTGATAAATAAATAAAATAAAATAAGGATCATGGATGTATTGGAAAGTCATTATACCATCCTGAAATTTTAGCAACAAATATTTTAATTAAATGAAAATAAATTGAGTGTCAGAGCTAATATTCGTTCATATTGGAGTGTATTTACGTGCATATACATAACTAAAATACAAATTCATACATTTTAATAACTAAATATATCACAAAATCACTTGACTATGATAAGACTCTAGAGCACATAATTACGACTACGCAAAAATTGTAAGTTATCAACAGTGCAACTTCAGAGAATTATTTCTAATGTATTTTTTAATCGAAAAGTTAAGCATGAAATTTAAAAATAGTAAAAATTATTTAAAAAATTTAACGTACTACAGCAAAAAAAAAGCAAAAAATTAATTAAATGGTAAAAAGTGTTGATTTTCTACATAGCATGCAGGTCAAGCTGATAATATTTGTGCAAACTGAACAGAAAAACATTTTTGCTTTCTCTTCCGCTGCTGCATACTGCATAGCACACTTTCATTCATTGTAAATCCCTAGTGTAGAATTAACTAAACACCAGCAAAAATTACTTCCGAGACTTTCATCGCATTGGCTATTAGAAGCTTAAATATCGTTCTACCAGCAAGTAGTGCAGTGTATTTTTTGTCGGTGTTCTTTTCTTTAGCCACAACAAAATTTTGCTACTGCATGAATTCTATGGCAGGGAAAAATTTTGCTGCTTCAGTAAAAATTTTAAAGTAATAGCTACTAATACTAAAGTGTTGCACAGTGGGAAACTTATAACTGATTTTGAGGAAAAATTTATATATATGATGTTATTTTGATTAGAGTCGCTATTTTGCTTTCAGAAAGCAAATATGCGGTATTTTATATGCTAAAAAAAATATGGGAGTTATCTTTCACCTGGGCAAAAATAAAATTTCCTATACTGCACTAATAGCAGTAGTTCATAGACTTTCATTAGAATCTCACTTTTTGGTCTAAATAAATAAGTATCCTCGTTGTGGCATCAGTAAATTATGGTTAAAGTAAGAATAGAGCAAATTAAGCTCAAAATTAATGTGGAGTAAAAATATGACTAACTAAACTCGGCAATATCTATGCTACTCGCGCAGTATATTACAGTCACATTATGATATATATAGTTACATTTGATATCAGTAAGTTTATAAGATAATGATAATGCCCAATTAGAAAAAACTTCGCAAGGAAATTTCAGTGCACGGTTCTTGATTGGAATCCTAATAAAAACATTTATTATGAATATGAGTACGAATATTAGTATAAATATAAGTATGAATATAAGTATGAATATGAGTATAAATATGAGTATAATCAATATGAATACCAGCATGAATATGAGTGAATGTGAGTATGTGTATAAGTACATGTACATCCACATAAATATGACTGAGAGTATGACCATGACTATGAGTATGAGTATGAATATGAGCATGAGTACGAGTATGAATATGAATTTGAATATGAATACAAATATTAGTATGAGTATGAATATGAGTATCAATATGAATATAAGAAGGAATATGAGTGTGAGTGTAAGTTCGATCACAAATATGAATTTAAATATAAATAAGTATATAAATATGAAGGTGAATATTATCTACAAAATATGATTAATGATATATAAAACAAAACATATCAAAATCGTTGCAAAAGTAAGATTGATTTGAAACCCTCTAGAAATTACTGTTGAGCACAAGAAGAGATGGCTTCATTGTACTCAACACTTACATATATGACATATATACGCTTACGTGCAAACATACTTACAAATGGATTTTATCTAACGAAGCATATAATCGACTTTTTGCTGCCACAACACAAAAAAAAAAATATTTTAGAATGAAAGCGGGATGCCCAGAAACAGGCAACATTTTTTATCTTTAAATAAAAATTGACTGGAAATCAATCGTTATAAATCTTTTTTTTTTTTTCATCATCACCTATGTGTGTGAGGGTCTTTAAGGATAAACCGATATATATCTTAAGATACCTTACATACATGAATGCATACAAGTAACGGGTGTTTTGTTTTTTTTTCGTTTCATTTGTTAAACAATGGAAAATCTTGTGTATATGGTATGCGACTATGAAAAATGTTATGTGCATAAGATACTTAAGTGCTGCATGCTTTGCTTAAGTGTGTTTATATGTCTCTTATTTTATATCTGTATTCCATGGTGTTATTTGTACATTTGTATTTTAAGGTACTGTCCAAACTCATAGCTATAGCGAGTTTGTTTGAAAAATTAAAGTTGCTCGCTTTTGAGCACTATTTTATTCTGTTATTTTTAAACGCTTTATCAAAGCAACAATAATTGCTACAAGTTTTGGTCTAAGTTTATGATAAAATGTGTTTGCTAAATCGCTTGTATGTTTGTGCTTAAGGCTTATGCAAGTGTGTTTGTATCCGGCGTCAAAATGTTTGTGTCTTTTGACTTTACAGAATTAAACAAATTGGTCTATTTTGCCTAAATACAAACTGTCTGTCTCTATTAAAGTCAATTTAGAATTATATCCAATTTGTAAATTAACTTCATATATTAAATGAAGCTTGTTGAACTTGTGCATTTTAAATTCGATTTCATTCAGACATCTAATATGATATGAAATTTTGTCATGAGCTTCATAAAAACTTCAACATTCAATTTTAACAGTCAATAATTGTTGTTTAGTCCTTTGCTGAAATTTTGCCTTCAACAAAATTGCTACTTACCCAGTTAGTTATTTGCGATATTGAAATAAATGATAAATAAAAAAAATATTTCTATATTAATTTTAGTTGGTCAAAGGCACTAACATTTTTTTTTATTATTATAAAAAATAACTTTTATTTGATTATTACTGCAATGGAAATAATTACAAAGCATTAGTTTGGAAAACTTTAAAAGAAACCGTACTAATAACTAAAGGCTTTAATGGGTAAATATGTCATTTAAATTGAAAAATAACATGTTAAGAACTGAAAAAATATCAAAAAATGGTGGCGGAAAAATAACACGACTTTGAAAACAATATTCTATCTCTTAATTCAGAAAATTTGTGAAACATTCTTTATTATCTGGAATAAAGCTTTCCGAAAGACCAGTTTTCAGAAAAAAACAATTCAAGACTTTTTCGAATTAATGGAAAATGTGCCTTACAAAGTTTTTGAAAATCGAAAAGCTGGAGCTTCCAAAATTTATTGTTTTATTGCATGTTTCTGGGAAAACGATGTCGCTAGAAATAATAAAAGAACGAAAGAAAGACTCATTCGAAAAAATAACTTAAGGCACATGTTCAACGATTGCTCTTGTTATATTCAAAATCAGTTTCCATTATGTTCGTATGTTCTGTATAACCCCATGTTTCTTGCAGCTCTACTCTATACTAAGATAAGGGAATCAAAATTGCACTGTCTTCCTAATGTTCTTTCTGGTACATGAGATGGCCAAAACTATTAACAGTTTTTGACAAAAGCATTAAATTCATATGAAATGTAAGCAAACGATTTTTGATTGAGACATTGAATTCATATCAAATGCAAGCAAACGATTTTTGATTTCCGAAAATTTTAACTTTTTTGTAATTGATGTTACTTGGCTGGACTTTGCCTGAGCCCAACTCTTTAAAGACATTTTATTTTTTGTGAATTTGTCTTTAGTTTTAGACAAAATTTTCATTCTGCTTTGCGCAATTTTTCGTTTAGTTTCGATGCACTTTTTTTTTTGATTTTTTAACAACATTTCTGAAAATATTTTTAGCTTTCAAGTGTATTATAGTTTAAAGACAAAGATTAGGTGACAACATAAATGCCTCTTTCTAAAAGTCACTTATGCTTTTTCTAACGTTATTTTTAAAGTAGAAAAGACGCTCAAATAGTTTAGCAACTTAGGTGCGTGCGTAGAAAATAAAGCAGCTTACTAAGTAGACCACCTATTATTCTATAGTGGTAAACATTTATTTTGTAGTTGCTATTTCTGTTCATGTTGTTATTGCTGCCGTTGTTGTTGTGTTAAATACGCTGCATAATCGTGATTTAATGACGTGGAAAATATTTAAGCTTTCCATGTTATAATTTTTTCAAAAATGAAGCAACATTCTGTAGAATTTTCTTTCATAACAAATGAGTGCGATTTAAAGTGCTTCAAATAGTTTTCGCTTGCTTCCTTTGTTTGTTTCTCTTTTCCTGGTTTTCTCTGTTACACGTCTAAGTAGTGGGTGGTTACCAATTTGCATATCTTTAGTTTTGTGCTCCTTTTGTTTTTCTTAACAACTCATAAAAGCAACTACCTGTTTTGCATAAAAATTACAACACTTAAGCGTTTAAATTTTTGTTGTTGTTGCTGTAGTTTTTTTTTATTTGGCTGCTTCTTTGTATGTTGTTTTGATCTTAAAAGTTTTTTACAACTCTATTAGTGACGCCTACAATGAACTTTGTGTATTCAAGTGAGAGAATGGAAAAACACAAGAAGTTCTTTCTCTTCTTAAATCGGCTGCTAATTAAGTCCTTTTCTTATCGCGGTTGAATATAACGATATTGCGCCTTGCTAGTAGTGTTATTAAATATAACAAGGATATTTGCATGCAGTGCAAGACAGTAATGGTTGCTAAACTAAGGAAGAGAATTTTTTTTTCGTAACGGTGCTTTATTTTAAAAATTTATATGGGGTAAAGTTTCGCTTAAAGTTTTTTGTAATAAATGGCTTTATATTAATTTGAGCGTCACTCTTAAAGAATTTAATACTAAAAAATTGTATGAATTGTTTGAAATATGTAAATGCAAAATATACTTTATTTCCATTTTATTGATTCAGTTGACAGTGAATAAAAAGTTGCAAGTATTTATCCAATTAAAATTCAACAGCCTAAGTGGTTACACACAGTTCAATTGTGTTCAGTTGTAGTTGATTATTATCATTAAAATGTAATTTGATGGTTCATTTAAGTAATTGGCTAACATTATTTAAAGTTTTTTTTTTTGGAAAAAAATCTCCAACAAATGTAAATTTTACAATATTTTAACTAAAAAAGAGGCCCGTAACATTTTTGAGTGTAAGCAAAAACTTTTTTCAAAATGATAGAAAAACAACAAAATTTTATTATGTTATAAATTCATTCAATAAATTCATTTTTAATGTTAAAAAAGCGCATGAACAGTGTTAAGGATCTAAAAAAATAAATTCAATGAAAAAACAATTTTTAAATAAAGTTTTGAACACTTCTTCAGATTTATGAATTACCAATTAAACTTAATTTATTTGTAAAATTTTCCCACAGCGCAGCTGAGGTATTAAATGTAAGCTTTTTTTTATTATAGTCAAAATGAAACGAGGCTGTTTTTAAAACAACGTTAAGTGGCACGGAAGTACAGGAAAAAAACAAAATGGTCATACATCATTTATAACACATTTTGCTTGACTTTGACTGCTGTTGTCGACCGTGTGCTTTTTCTATTTTCACTCAAAATGAACTTCTTTAATTTATTATTTTGCAAACGTGGCCTAAATAGATTTATTAATCTTGTTGTAACATAGCAAGCATACTAATTAAATGTTTCCTTTCAGTTTCCTGTCGCTGCCTGCCTGACTGACTGACGGTCACGCTGACTAGCAGCACATGCACACGCTGTTTTTTGAAGCACTAAAGTGTGTGCTTCAAAAAGTAAAGCACGAAAATAAAATTAAGTGCTGGCAGGACATTTTCCGATTTCGATTGCAGAATTTTTCTTTCAGTTTTATTTTGAATTTTATGCGTGTACGTTTTTAGTGTTTGAATTAACGTTATTAAATTACACCACGCATGTGAATGTGAGTGGAGTAGAAAAAAGTGAATTAGAAATAGAGATAAAGATATTATGTTTATTATTTAAAGTAGTTTGGAACAAAATTCCAATTAAGTTAATAAATTTCACATCACCTCTTTGGCAGCAAAGCAAAGTTGTGATGAATGCTGCCACTTCCTCATTATAAAGTAATATCAAATTCTGAAGAAATTAAAAAGTAAAATTACGAGTAAATTCACAGTGATAAATAGTAATTATAGATACAGCAGTATGACAGCTTTTTATGCGCACTATTTTGCTAAACACCCAGCATCCTCTCACTTGGAACCTTTTTAATTTTGTTAAGAGCTAAGCTGCCATAAGTCGTTCTAATGGTAAAACTCAAATCCCTTACTATTAGCTGTCAAATTAAAGATTTAGGCAACGCCAATGAATTCCAAGCATTCGACGATAATGATGATACTGACGTTTGCGTTGACTATGATGAACAGTAAGTGTACTAGCAAAGCTTATTAAATTCACGAAATATCCTTTTAATTCTGATTATAAAATACGCAGTCACTACAAAAAAAAGAAAACGTACAAGCAGTGATTTATCAGTTATAATAAATTATTCATGATACCCAGCCTCAGTTACAGAAATCACTTCATTGTTCATTTAAAATTTCCTGCTGCAGTTGTGAGGCGGAAAATTTGGTAATATATTATTTGGCCTTTTGGCTTAATATTTATTTTATTACCAAAAAGAAAAAATAAAAAAAAAATGGAAGCAGTAAATTAATTAAATATTTTTTTTCAGCCCTCATGTCAAGGTCAAACGCAGGCACTTTTTTCAAAAAAATTTTTGTTAATTATGCAAAAGTATTTATGGCACAATATTAGCATTAATTTGTTTGGTTCGCTGTGAAGAGCTTGTTGGGCTTTCTCATTGATATTGCAGTCATTCCTGTGCTATTAAAAATAAACTGTGTGATAAATAAGAAATTTTTTATTTCTATTTTAATAGATATTTATAATAAGGTGAAAATTGGCACTCCTAGAAACAGTACGCAAAAACAGAACATTGCGTTTGGCTACAATTAAGGAAAAAAATTATTTGGAGCACATAATGAACTGTTTGGTCCTTGTACTTGATTTTTGTAGTTTAATTTCTTAGCAAAAATTATGATATTGGGGCATACATTTTCATTTCAGTATGCGGAAAGACGTGAACAGTATGACAAATAGCTATTTTTTATCCAAGCGCCTCCATAGTAATTTTAGTGTGCATTTTTCGTTCCCATGATTCAGACTTCATGCATTCGAATTTCTATTTGAAAGTTAGCAATAAGAGCTCCGATTTAAATAAACCGTAAAAATAATCGGATGAGTAAAATATTTTTTGTTGTACTGGGTAGTCCGTTCAAGTCAGAAATAATATGAAAAAAACTTAGAAATTTTATTTGTTTTTAGTCGACTGATATTATTAATTAATTGAAAATAATTTGATCGAATTATACAGTCATTTTCAATGTTCAGTATGTTCAATTGATTTGCAAAAAACTTAGACAAAAAATTTAGAAAATACAGAAAGCGAACAGTGAGACAAATTCAAAAGGGTTAAGACATGTGCTACTGTTTGTCTCTTATGATTTTCTTGGAGTAGTGCGATAAGCTTAAGTCATGCAAGCATGATGCTTTCACTATATCACAATGACTTTTTTGCAGCAGCGTTTTACATTTTGAACTCATAATCTGAATCTGAATCAAATGATGATGAGATATTTCCTTAAGTTTGACAAAAAGTTGATTTCTAATCTGCGCTGATGACAATTTTGATATTTTTCTCAGTTTAAAAACTTCTAAATATATGAATGTTTTGAACTTTTTTTTCAAACATTTGCATTCATAAATTTTTAAAAATTCAGTTTCCAACAATATTTTCAATGGAAAATAACACCCAAGGCTATTACCATTAAAATATCATCGCTATATAGAGGTTTTAGCACTCAACATATCATTGTCTAATGAAAACGGCTTCAGGTAGACTTAAAATGTTTTGTATATGTCAGTTATTCATGATAAACGATTTGTGGGGCAAATTTGTACAAATTCAAATCATATTTTGCTGTACCTGTTTAACGCTTCTTTTGATTTTCCCGCCTGCCAGTGGTATAAATTAAGTTTTTTCTTGGAAATTATCCATCCACTAAGCTTTTGTTTATTTCAATATAATGTATCATACTAAAATCACCGAAAGATTTTTCTATAAGTGACAAGTAGTTTAAATTTTTATTATTTAACGTTAACTTTTAAAAATATCATGCAATAAGACATGCAGCAAAATGCGCAAGGCAAACATTTTTGCTGAGAAATTGGCACACACGATGGATACTTTCTGAATAATTTTGTCTTTAGCTTATCAAAGGATTTTGCACGATATGTGAGGTATATCTCAAACTAATCAATAATATTTTCTGGAAAAATAAAATCAAAAACAGAAATTCATAGAAAGCTGTACTGTTGTCAATGAAGACCATTGAAGCTTTAAATCGAATTCGTTTAGTTTCTCTTTCATCTCAACAACACAAAGCATCAGCTGTTAAAGCCAAATTGAAGTCTGATTTGAATATTGTGTTAAACAATTGGCTTCATTGTAGTCGGTTGGAATAGATTAACATTATACTTTTTTGGGAAAACCCTTTGCAAATAAGATATTAATAAGTTCAAAGGCAGCCAACTTTTGCTCTTCGAAACAAAATCTTCTTTGTATTTTTCAAAAAAGGTAACATTTAGATGCGTATTATGTCAAAAAATATTATTTAATATAATACTTCGACTTTTATTGTAACTTTGAAGTGTACATTAAGTATCAAAAAATAAATGACAGATCTTTTCGCGGAAAGTAATGATTTCGTTTTGAAATTTACTTTTTGTTAAAAAAGTACGCAAATAAACGAGATAATCAGATTTCGCTCTGGCTTGCAAGAATTTTTGATTGTTGGCAATTTAATAAAAACTGAAGTGTTTTGCGAAAAGATTTTTGCTTATGATTTTAATATAAAAAAAAAACACTTGAGAAAGTCTTAAGAAATTAACTAAAAGAGATTAAATTATTAAAAGGTATATAATATTTTAAGATTAAACACTTCAAAGTTTATTAATGTTTTAATTTTTTTAATTGTTTTTTCATCGTCTGCGGGAGCCATAGAAAAGTACCATTACAGAGAAGTACCAATCACATCTTCTCTAAATAATTTCTTTCTAATTAATCCCAGTACAAATAATATTTCAAATTTTTGTTTATTTTTTTCATCATTAACAGACACTAACAACCACTGCGTTAATTACTGACTATCACAGGAAAAAAAGCACATCCAGCGATACAATACGCTCAACATTAACATCCCTGAGGTTTGTGCACTCGTAGGTATAAAAAAGACAATTTTTTTTTGGTATTTCTCCAAATGCAGTTTCCATGACACAGCAATTTTTTGTCTGCTTCTCTGATTGTCATGATGCTGAACTCCTAATTTAGTATTTTTTAGCCAATATCCATTCCCAGTTGCATAGCGTCTTTCATTATTTCTGGTGTAGTTTTGTTATTATTTTCTTTTTCTTTGAATTGATACAATTAACAACAGTAAAGAAGAAGGATAAGTAAGAGAAAACTTACTAAACCTCATTAAAGAAGAGAAAAATAGAATGACATTAAACAAATTTACACAGAAATGCTAGCAGCGAACTGACCAGATTCAACAACGTCAGCGTTGTTTAGCAAATGACAAAGAGCGGTGTTTTTTTTTGTGAGACAGTGTTGGTACAAATAAGGAAAGAGAAATTATTTTATACGTGTATTTGAAGAAAAAACAGCACATGAGCTGGAAAAAGCGCGAGATTTTTCAACATATTAATCAGTTCAACCTATAGTTATGGAAAAATGTATTTAAAATATATTTGAGTACAAATTTTAAAACGGAAACGTATGAGAACCATTTGTTTTAAATTGATAAGTTCATGTCGTTTATGTAATGAAGATATGTCACAACACTGTTATAATGTCAGCAAAATTCTGAAAATGCGGTTGCATTTCCATAGTTCTTGTCTCCGACGGTATTTTGTTGTTTTTGCTATAACTCTTGTTTTAATTATTGTTCTGCAAAAGTATAAAGTGCCATAGTATCAGACCAAATGTATTGATTTTAATGATATTATTATGTTGCTAAGAAGCATTTTTTAAGCTATGTATATATTGCATATATCAGTGGCATTATGTGATATATTTTTGATGATTTTAGTTATACAAATATTTTTTGAAATACTTTTTTATGTACTACAACTTTTCCTTATAGACCAAGGTCAATATTATATACGTGCATTTGGTTGCTCGGAAATTACTATCGTTTACTTAAGGTGAAAGAGAAAGACTACTTTCATATTGTGAATAAATATTTTTTTGAATTATAATTCTTCGTTTTTTGCGATTTTTCTGACAGTAGCATTTTTTATGTTCATAAAACTTCTGATCATTACCAGCAAAAAACAAAACCAAATAATCTTTGACGTTCTCATTTAAAGTAAAGGTTCTCTATAGATATATACAAGATTTTTTAAACAAACTATTTCAACTTTTTTCTTTGTTAATTATATAAAAACAAAACAACAAATCGAACAATTTAACCTGGAAATTGGTGACATATGTTTTGGCTATTACCACGTATGTACATATATCTACAGACATAACCTCACCATACGAGTTTTGGTTAATTTGTACTAGAATAGATGTTTCTATATTTTGAACATAAAACAGGAAAGCTTTCTCAAGTTTAAGTGGCAACTAAGCTAAACGCTGTAATTTTTTTTCTCATGAAAAGTCATAGTAATTTTATTAAATAAAAATCATTATATCTTGAAATTTTGTTCACAAGCACTTTTTGCACTCTTCAAATGTAACTTAATTTCAACAATATATTAAATAATTTATCTACTTAAACTTTCAAGTGACACAAACCTGTCCCTAGCTACTCTAATCAGCAGCTCCTCTTTGCTCATTTAATATGCGTAGCTTCGCTGTTGTAGTTTTTTCTTTTTCCATTGAGGTTTGCAAAATTAATTGAAACATTTTCGAGAATTCCAGTTATTGTGAGTCTTTGGATACAATTCATGCTTTGGGTAATGTATATAGTGGGTACATTTAAAAATTTCATTAATAAATAATTTTGTTTTGTATTATTTTCATATGTTGTTATTTAATCTACCTTAGGTGCTGAATGTCACTATAGAATTGCTGTTTGCTAAACCTGAATAAGAGTTGGTATTTGTCATATATTTATTTGTTTTAAAAAGTATTGTAAATATACGCAATTAAAATTTGAATAGAACTTTATTAGTAGATTTTTGACAAAAACCTGATATATGTATTTATTGAGAATAAATGCTATATATATTATATTCTACTTTCTAATATGTAATGTCATAGAGGATTCTTGATCTAGACGACAAAAAATTAATACTTTAACTAATCAAGTGAACTTTAACACTCAACCATTACATTTTTGTCAAAATTTATACGCAACTTAATAGAAAATTCTGCATGTTCTCGACTTCAGCTAACAAATTAGGGAGTAAAAAAATGTTAACAGACTTAAAATATTTCAGAAAAATATTGAGTAATATGTGGTGCATAATGCAAGAGGCCATTTTTCGACGCCAACTACTACGCGCACAACTACCCCCAAATCATATTATTTCCCGATGTATAAAACAAAATATAACTTGAAAAAAAAAAATAACGATCAAGTATTAAATCAAAAAATCAGAAATGGTTTTTGAAGTGAATTCCTTCTATCAAAAATTTGTGAAAAAGAAATAAGTTTTATTTTGCAAAATCGCCAAAAAATTTTTCGAATGAAAATGAAAGTCTTTTTTTTTTATTTCATTTATGAATTTTTTAAATTTTTATCACATATTTCTCACTTTTCAAGGTTAATGCACTTGTGCCACATATTGTTTTTCATTTGAACACAAATGCACTTTGCACTTCTATTGCTGTGGCTGCAATATTGCATGTAAATTTTTTATGTTTTTTGCAAGCATTGCTGTTGTTTCAACATTGGCGTTGCATTTATGCAACATACTGTGTTTCAAAGTAGAGTAATTCAATAGGAAAATGTGTTGCTATTCGATGCAGCTGCTGCGAGCGAGCGGAAATCGCCTTTTATTTTTTTTGTTCACTTAACATGTTTTGTACTGTTCGTTGTGCTTGTTATAGGCCAACAAGGACGCTGTAAAAAAAAAATGTGTGTTAGAAAAGTATTTGCTTCAAACAGGACGCTTAAACCATTTCATTTTCGTGCAAGCAAAAAATTTGTAGCTGATTTCGTAATCTCTGAAAGTGAGTTTGCTTAAGAGTTTTTTATTGCCAAGGTTTGGAGCCTTAAAATCATATTTTTCTTTAAGTTTTGTACAAAATATAGTTGCTAATGAAATATAGATATTTTAAAAACTATATAAATTCCGAATATTTGATATGCTTTCCACAGAAGATTTTTTTATTGCTGTAAAAGAAACAAGTTTGGTTTTCGGTTCAACCGATTTCAGAGTTCTAAAACTTTTTTAAAAATTACTTATTTAAAAATAGTTTGAGCTTTTCTTAAAAATTACATAAATAAAAAAAAGTTTTTAAAAAATGCAATGAAAAGAATTATCACTTGGCGTAATTTCTGGTGCTCAGATGCATAAAATTCAATAAATTTACTCAAATCAATACAAAAACACCCGAAGTTTTTACTATTTACGGCAGTTTCATAAGTACACTATAATTTTTTTAAAATTTGAAAAACATTTTCAATTAAAAATCAATTGAAATAAATCCTTTTCTACAAATATTATTTAGCTATTATTGTATTTTGATGAATTTTAAAAAGATTAAAATGTTTGTCGCTATGAATAAAGTGCAACATGTTGCTTAAAATCAATAAATTTTGGAAATTTCTTTTCAAATAAAGCTTTGAATATTTATTGAAATTGCAAAACGCAATTTTAAATCGTTTTGAACAAAATCAACGTAGAGCGATGCTTGCATGTAAATGAAAATGAAAACTGAAATGTTAGGATGGGCGATATCATCATTTTTATGCATGCTTTAAATCCATTAGCTACTTTTTAGAAACGTCAAAAGCATAAACGCACATACACACACACACACACATATATACTCTCACAAATACTCATACATAAATTATAAATAGATCTATGTTTTTTTTATAAATATTTTTCTGCTTATTTTTTTAATGCCAGCTAAATAAATCTGTCATTTTCACGCTACCGTTGCTACCAACTAACATGATATGAGTTGACAGCATAAAAAATAGAAATTAAAATTTGATATACAATTTTTTTTTTTTTGCTTTTCTCATTTCAGACATAACAATGCGCTTACATATAAAAAAATTCATTGCGTTGAATTTTTATTTATTTACAAGTTTTTGAGGGTATAAAATAAAATTTATAAGAACGTACAAAAAATAAATAAAAATGTCATGTAAATAATAATTTGATTGCTTCAGATACGAGACAAACTCTTGAATGAATATACGATGTATGTTGAAATTTAATAAATGAATAAATTTAGCATAGCATTTTCTTTTAATAATTTTTGCATAAAATGCCTTGAAATTTAAATTTTTTTGCGCTTTGTAAAATAATCAACGAGATTTTCTTGGAAAATTTGATTTTTTTTTTTCTTTTACTCATGTAAAAATTTTTTACTATCAAGTGAAGTCAAGCGTGGCGCCAACTGCCTCACTGACATACGCTGTCATAACAGGATTTCATCATCATTGAATATAAATTAATTTAGTTATGAAATCGCATAAATTATACAAAATAATAAGAGTAGAGAGAGAAAATAGTGGGAGAAGGACAGCACATTGCAGGAAAAATTCTAGTACTGGAGACACATAGAAAATATGAATACAGAAACTGTTAAAAATTAATTCAGCACACAAACTGTAAATGTAATGGTGAGTAGTTTTAAAATATGCGTAGCCCTGTAGGCAAAGTAAATAGTAGGAAGCGTTATTAGAAAACTTTCCTTGGGAAGGAATACGCCTCACAATGTTTTTTTAATATTATTTTAGTTTTAATATGAAATGACTCGATTGGAACAGCGATTATATAGTATGGCACTGATGGCATTTGGCTTTTGTAAAAATGTACTGAATCGAGACTTCAAATGTACTTTTTAGGAGGCGAAAGTTCTTTTTTGTCTTAAGCACCCAAATTTAATAAAATCTCCGAAAAAAATTTATTAAAGCTAGTTAGGGTGCTATCTTCGGCCAGGCTGAAACTCACTTACCCTACACTGCATTGAAAGTACTTTCTAAATAAATGTTAAAAATACATTGAAAATAAGTAACCTAACGTTTTAATCCATGCCCTTTTTGTCATTAAGGATAACGCAAATACCCAGTAATTTTTAGAGCTAATTGAAATTTGATTTGCGCAAAATTTTAATAAGCATTAGGACAACTCTAAAAAGACGAAGTCTGAAAACAAAATGGAGTGCAGATTTTTTGAATTCTGGCTTAGGCCCCTATAGCAGTCCTAGCAAGTGTTTTGATTGTGCTACCGTAGCTGTTATTATGTTGCATACTCCCAAGAAAAGCTGATTTTAAGATGGCATTATCTAAGCGCTTATATAGGCAGCAATGTTGTAGATAAGCGCACAATGGAAAATTTACAAAATATAGAGATTAAGTTGAGTAGTACATGGTCCCAACTTTGTCTACCAAATCATCAAACCATGTATTCAAGTGGATCCAAAAATCAATAAAAATATGAAATTCTCAGCTACATATTTTCAAGTTTTTTAATTTTTAAGAATTTTAATGTTTTTTTTTCAGAACAATACTGAATATTATTCTTATTCGTTTTGAGTTCAGTTCTAAAACGATGTGGTTTGACAAGCCTGTGATTACAGCAAGCAAGTTTTTGTTGAACTTTCCTTTGCTAAAAATGAAATATCGCATGCGAAACTTAGCGCTGATCGCTGTGGAGACTAAACATCAGGTGGAGTTTTTAGCAAGCCGCTGGTAGGTTGTACTTCATATCCTTTGGCTGAACACCATATCGAACGAAGAGTTATAGACTGGAGTAGAACTAAGCGACTTAAATATGAAAATCAATAGAGGAAAGTGTTTGGTTAGTTGAAGCACATTCTCCAAAGAATGCACTATGAGGCATGCACAGATTTTAGTAACAGGGCGTGGTAGACAAAGAACGTGTAAGCAAATGTTGTCAAATTGATATGAAAAACTCGACGTTAAAAAAAGTTTTAGAGAAAATGCTGCAATGTCGGAATGTTAATAGCACAATGACACAAAGTAGTGTTATCAAAAATTAACTGGCTTGGTTTATTTCACATCAAAAACTGCCCCATAGTTTTGGCATATATTCATGGTTGGTTTTTCGTTACGGCTTTTTACCAACTTAAAATGAATTTTTAATTTTGAATTAATATTGTCCAAATAATATAATAATTTTTTGGGTGATTTTTCTTTTAACCTTAGTATTATTTAAAAAAAAAAAAAAAAAAATTCGTATTATTTTTTTGAATATTTGTGCTTTCATTTAGCATCCTTCGAGTCTCATCACTTATATTTATGTGATGAGACTCGAAGGCAATTAACTGAACTAACTACTTATGCCTATTTACTAAAAAAAAATTGTCACAAAGAGCTGTTTTTCCAGCTCGGTAAGCCTGGGTGCTGCACTTATGCTCCCTTATTCTCTTAAATTTTCACACACTACCATTATATTCAACGTTTACTTGATTATCAGTCAGTATGTCATTTCACATATCCTTCATTTCTCATTCTGTCACCGCTCTCAATATCTTTGCTACCGTTTTTGCTTAAAGTCGACGTCATCGTCTCATCAAACACACAAAAAAAAGAGTAAAGATGACAAAAAAGTCTCTGTATTTAAGTTGGTCTATAAATTTTTATATCGCCATAAGTTGTTGCTGTTTTTTTTTTTATTTTTTTATTTGCTATTGTGCGGTTGTCGCTAAGTTGCCGCATTGTGTAATAGGGTTTGAATTTCTATCAGTGTACGTGTGTGCGTGTTACGCTAAACGTTTATGTGTTTGCTTGTGTGCGTGTCTACTAGAGCATAAATAGACGCGTCGCCATTTTTATTTGTCGCATTGAAACAGAGCGCACAATGCAAAATGTGTGAGAGCCATTTTTAATTTCAGGCTGTTGGTATGATGTGGTGTTTTTGAGCATTTGTTGAATTAACTTAGCTACACTGAAAATTTAAATTGTATGTGAAGTGTAAGAAAAATTTTCAGTACAAAACTTTAAAGCTCGCTGCATAGCTTATTGAAGCTTATGCCTCTATATAGGAGGTGCCATGCCCTCTTCTCGAAGTACAACTATTTTTGGTCTGATGCTAGGGCATATCATTTATTTTTTTTTGTTTATACGAAAATTTGTTTAATTACCTGAAATCATTCGCTCATTATAGTCTTTTTAAGCTTTAGCTTTAATGGAAATTGACACGCTCTATCAAGAGTACATAAGCTTTATTTTCATTTTAAATATGTTACATACGGAATGACAAAGTAAATGTAGTGTAGTGTGTTAAAAAAGAATATTTTCAATTTATTTAGCTCAGTGTTTTTTTATCGTTACAATAAAATCAACGCTTAAATAAAATTTTATTTCAACCAACAAACAAATTCTCAAGGGAGCATCGAAAGTCGTAAATTATAACCAGGCACTAAAAATTCGCCACAAATACTATACAATATATATCCATATCTATATATGTTCATGTAAGCTCCTTCCTTTTTTTGTTGTCATTGCTTCTGTTATTTGGTTGTATGTCTTTTTCTCTGCAGCTTTAACTGATAATAACAAAGTTCGAAGCTGTCTTAACCAACAACAACAACAAAAATAACAACGTTGATAATAACTCACAACTTTTTGTTTTCTTATGCGCTACACTTACGAGATTTTTTTGCTTCCCGCCATTGGATTACCAATGAAGACAAGGCGATGGTATGAGCAAAAGCAGACAGGATCAAGAACAGGAAGATGTTGCTGCTGACATGCATCACTTTGATTTAACCGCTCGCTTACTTGCTTGCGTAAAAATATGTCAGCACCATAAATTGGTAAGTATTTAGATAAAAATTGTGGTTAAAATATAACAACAACAAGAACAAAAACAATAAAAAGTTTTGACATTGTTATATGATAACAAAATATGCGATAATTTTAGCTGTTAAAACTTTTTGCAGAAAAACACACACATGAAGCAATAAAAAGTTGTGTGTGTATGGGAGTAAAAGGTAAAAGTTTTAATCGTCTTAAAAAGGTTTGTTTAATGTGTGAGAACTTGAATAGGTTCTACGATTATTTAATAAAAGACCTATAATATCAATTATAAAAGTATGCTTAAATGAGCCGATTTTGGTTTTGCCATTCTTTTCGGTTTAATTTACCAATCTTGCTGCTAGGTCTACTCACAAAATAGTAATTTCACAACTTTTGTGTTAACGTTTTTTTTGGTATATAAACTTACTACCTCACATCAGTTTAATTTGCTTTTCTGACTGGTCGAAGGGTTATTAACGGTCGTTCCTGGTTAAATTTAAGTGCTTTTTTTTGTTAAATGTACATATTTTCATAGAAAAATATTTTTAGTTCAATTAATTCTATCAGATTTGACTCCTTTATGTTTAAAATCAAAGCTAAAAATTAATAACACTTTTAAGTGCATCCAACTAAGCATGAAATTGTGTTAACATTCAACAAGCGTTTAAAAAAAAGATAATATAAATGTCATAAACTCACATGCTTCTAGGCGCACACAGCATTATTTTTGAAATAAATCTATGCACAAAACGTAGTGCATATACAAAAGACGCATAGTGTAAGCACATTGCAAAAAAAGATAAACACAAAATGTTAGTTGTTGCACAAAAATTTTTGACCATAAATGGAAATTTGATGTCATAAGAATAATAGCTCAAAACTAAAACAACTTTTCAAGCAAAGTTCTACGCTTATTTGACAGGAAACATGTAAGAAATTTTCTCAAAGATAAGTTCATAAGTAACGTAAGACTTTTAATGACTTTTGAAAATCTTCTGTTAAAGGAAGAAAGTATTCAAAAGATTTCCTAAACACTCATAATCATACTGTCATTACCAGCTAGTACTGTTGCTCATTCTTCCGCAAAGAAAAAGGATTCACAAATTTGCAAAATATCGATAGTACAAGCAAAGCGAAGAAAACCCAAATAAAATAAACTTACAGCATGCAACTGCACATACACTGACACTTAAGTATGATATACAAGTTTTTCATATGTACATACATACATACATGTATGTAAGTAAAAACGTAAGTATGTGTGTGCTTTTCGCTGGAAAAACACATTAATGCTGCTTTCGATTTTGCCTAGTCAGCAGCTAATGTGGTTGTTGCTGTCAACATTATATTATGTGTAGTTGGAATAGTGAACGTTATTGTTGTTGTAATTGTTATTGTTGTAATGTTAGTTTAAAAGGATAACAATAACACAAGTAACTGCATGTATGCATGCATGCATATGACACACAAAAGCAACAACGAATACTGCACTCTGTGAGTGTAGCAAAAGTGGCGTTAAATTGAGTGGCACTTGATTTATAGATGGTAACGCAAATATTTGTTCGTACAACAACAACAACATCTCCATTGGAATCGAGTGAATTTTAAGTGGAGTATATGTGTATGTTAGTAAGACTTTGCCATGCGTATGCATGTGCATTGCAGTTAAAGTTGTGAATGTCTTGTTAAAATGAAATTGCATTTTTAATGCCGGATGAGTTTAGAAATATCTTTGAATAATCACAGATTGTTGTGAGCAAATAGTGCAATATTTTTTGAATAAGGGCTTAGAATACTGCTTGCTTGTTAACATCTAATGTCACAGGATACTTAATATTAATTTATTGATTAACTCTATAGAAACACCTTACAGACTGGAACGAATTGACTCAAAATATAAAGCGTTTGAATAACTTATAATTAGTTATATATAACATTGATGTGAGAGTCTCAACAAGACACATAAAAAATTTAATTTAGGCATATAAAAATCAATTGAACTTGATATAATTTATTAATGTAATTTATTTAAAATTAAAAGAGCCTTATTAATGGGGTCATTAATGGCATAAGTGGATAAATAACACTCAAAATAGAAATAATCTGAGAAGAGTTAAGTTTCAGAAAGAATATTAAAATCTATCAATCCAAGAAAAATACTGCAAGTTTATGAATGACAAAAATGTCACTGAAAAATCTATAATTTTTTTCAGAAAAAGTCATTCGGAAAAACTTAATTTTTGGATATAACTCACACATATTCCTTGTATTTAAAGGTAGTTTGATGTATAATTGCTTACTATGCTTCATTTCAAAATGGTTTCATCGATATTGATGGAACTTGGAGAGATTTGTATGCAGTAAAAGAAGGCCAGCACAAAGGTGAATGAAAAGTTGAAGGGTCTCTTAAAATCGATTTCAGCACATTGTTTTTTCGTTCAGTGGCGACTAAATGGAGCGATTTTAGCACTCTTGAGTTCTCTTTTCATCAAAAAAAAAGCAACACATTTTTATATGTAACTTTTTATTTCAAAGAATGCATACAAAAATTTGGATACAAAAAAATTTTAAAAATGTTGCTAAAAAGAATATATAGAATAGTATTCTAAAGGATTTAAATTAATATTAGTGGTAAATGTGGCATCGCACAAGCTCTTATCGTTGTTTTTTTCACAATGAAATAACTCTCTTAACACCTTTTTCTATATTTTCTATCTAAAATTAGCAAAGAGAAAACATTTTAAAGAGGGTTTTTTCTAAGAACTTCAAAGCCAAACACAAACGGGTACAAATGAGAAAAAAAGACAAGAACAATATTAACACGGAATTCAAAAAGCAGCATAAGTAACGAAAAACCAAACGACAATTTTTGTGTAAAATTTTGCGAAATTTCATAAAAAAGAATAATTTAGTTTAGAAAGTTTAAAAAAAAGTATGCAATAATATTTTCTAGCACATATTTGTTGTTTTTTAAAAAAACTTATTAAAATTAGCGCGGTATATTTTGAGCCAAACCGTTACAAACCATGTTTATATAAGCAAGCTCATATAAATAGTGTAGATTAGGCCAATAGAATTGATTATATGCCAAAGTTCCAAAACATATGTTAAGTCATTTCCTTGCATATTCTGTTTTTTTTTTTTAAAAATTTAAAAATTAGAATCATACCTACATAAATATTCACACATTTTTCCTGTTATTCATCAAATCCCACTCAGAATGATTCTGTATCTATTCAGTTCAACAATTAATTAAATATTCATTTCACGTGCAACAACTTGGAGTGTTAGTCCTGGTCAAGTCAATCATAAATTTGTAAGCAGCTCACACTGAGCTTTTTCCTACCTTTTACTGAAATCCTTTGGTATGAACACCGGAAATAAAATGGAAAGCGCAAGCGAAAAACCGCACAAGTTTCACAACAATTGTTGATCCTTGCGTGAGTACGTGATCAATTTTTTAAAAATCTTGTGGCACTTATGATTAAATTTATGCAAAAGATAAAAAAAATTATGCAATACCCATGGGAAATAGAATTAAATAAATTTGTAACGATAGTTTAAACTCAAACTTCTAATAAACTCTCCACTTCATTAAAAAACCTTAAAAAAATTTCCAAAAAAGTGGGCACACACAACAGTGTCTCTCTGTTGAATATTGAAAAAGTTAACACCAAATTTCACACGCAATTTGCAACACGAAAATTTGCTGGAGAGCACATGCTGCACACACACATAAAACATACACGTGTGCCATATTCACCGTATGTGTGTTTATGCGAAAAATTTTACATAATGCCCAAAATAATTTTCTAATTTGTTGCTACATAACAGAGGCAAACACATACGGCTGGATTTATTTCATGTTGATCCTTTAATGCCCGCAAAACACGCGCACGCATATCCTGTAAATGTGTAGAAAGTTTTTTTTTTACATTCTTTGAGCATTAGACAGTTAAGCAGCCGAATCGAAAGGCACACAGGATATCAGTATATGTGGAAAGCAATAATATGTTTTATAAAAATCCGGCACGCACGCGAATTAAGTTTGCGAAGGGGTTTTCAAGTTTGCCGCACTCATATCAAAAAACGCCTTTGCTTCCCATAGTGCCATTACTAAATTGGGCGTGCATCGATAAACAATAAATTAGGGAACAACAGTAGCAGTAGCAGCAGCAAGGATACGCAGCTCATTTGTTTGAAATCGCTTAGATGTGAAAAATACGAGCTGCAGCTATATTACAAAAAAAATATGTAGTGAAAATATGAGTTCCGAAACTGAATGAGTATAGGAAATATCGATATCAAGTGTTTTTGTAATATCAAATGTAATTCAATTTATATTTGAAAGTTCTTATAATCAGTTTCATCACTTAGGTTAGGTTGGAGGGGCAGTAAATTACGAACCGACTCACTTAGACAAAATTTGATCCATTTTAATACTACAGGGTGTCTGACTTAGTCTCCGTTGAACCAACCAGATATCGTAATAAGCTTCATAGCTGACCTATACTAACATCTGCGAGGTTATCCAGGTCATGAAATAAAAACGAATAAAGCGCCTTGTGGCGTTTTCTAGCAAGAGCAAGGTAGGAGCAGATTCTTTTTATAGAATGTGAGTTACGTTATCCCTCTTGAATGATACTAAAGGAACTATATAAGATTATTCTATCTTACTGGGTAAATTAATATTGGAAAAAATACAAAAATATAGTCCAAATTGGAGTGTACAGAACTCAAGCTACGAAGGATAGGTGAGTGTCCTGTTCTATCCTCGGAGCAGCAAACAGCTTCCTTTAATCTAATGGCAAACAAGCTGCTATCCTTACAGGTCGAGAGGAACGAGATAAAAGAGCACTGCCAGGGCGTCAGTCGGTGTGGTTCTTAGAGCACCACTGATGCACATAGAAGTAGTCCTTTGAACCTTCTGTAATTGTTCGTACTAGATGATCTTGTCTGTGACAGGCCACTATATAACAGAATTCGTCGAATGACCGCTGTGTAGAACCAGTGAAGAATACGAGGTCATAGCCACCATCTTCTACCTTCCATTTTTTACAAGAGTATAGCGCTACAGTTTCTTTTTAAACTCGTGCTTCAAAATTAATTTTCCGACTTAATTTCCTATCCAATACCAGACCAAGATAACTTGCACTGCCTTCAAAGGCAAGTCAAGTGCACTTTAGCGAAGGTGGTTCTATAATTGGAAGTTTTTGATACCTAGTAAAGAATACTAGTTCATCATTTAAGCAACAGTAATTATTTTTTTAAATTTTGCTTCAAAAATGCTTACCTTAGCTCCTTAAAACTTTGTTTTAATAATTGAAATCTTATAACTTCTACATAAATTTTTAATCCATTAAAATGTTGGTCTAAAAATTTTAGTTTAAAATTACTTATAAAGATCTGACAGAATAATAAAGAGCTGAGGATTTGATATTTTTAACAAATTCTTAAAATTTCTCATAGATATAAGCGAAAAAGTATCGAATATCAATATACATAAGTACTGTGAAATCAGCCACCAGAACGAAGCAAAGCAACACATTAAGGGGTATCGAATGCCAAGTAAACTTGAGATAAGAAAAGAAAAGTAACAGAGCGTTAGCAGCAAAAGTTGTACACTTTCCTTTTCAATATGAGAACATGATATTCTTGTTGCTGATGGTGCTGATTTACTCTAAAATGCTACGCGAAGACGCGCTTAAAAGTTGTAAGCACAATATCTTTTCAATGTTTTTTGTTTTATTTTTCTTTCACAAATTTTAAGTTAAGTTTGCTTTCAAAATCGAAGAAGCAACGAAAAGGACAAAAAATTGGAAAAAATTTACATGTTGGCACGTATTTTCATAAACATAAAATTAAACTTTTTCGCAAACAACAACAGCAATAGCAATATTGGGGTGCGGGCCAGAGAGAAGACAATGAATGACGCTAAAGTACCACAGAGCACACAAATACATAGGCTACTCGTTGTGCAGCGCACAACAACACACTGCGGGGTTACTTGGGTTGAATACTGCTGCTGCTGCTGATTGTTATAAAGTTTTTTGCGTGAGTTAAAAGTTTTGTGCGTCGTTGCAAACAAATATCAAGCGAAGTGAAAGACGGGAAAAATATAGCATAAAATAAAAACAAAAAAATAACTTTCATAAAGAAAAAGCAACAGCAATCAAATTAAGGGCAGATGAAAATAAAGTGCTGCAAAAAAAACGGAGAAAAAATTACAAGTGGTATATAGGGACAATCATAAACTTAAAATTTTAAACAAATTTATGTTTCAATAATTTGAAACACAAGCAATTGCTTGTGTGCAATAAGCTAAGATTTAATGCAAATTTAATCTTTATTTTATAGCTGCAATATTGTTTTTTTTTTTTGCAAAATTTTTGAAGTTAATGAAAACAGAAGAAAAACAAAACCAAACATTGTTAGGGGGGTTAACTTACGCTGAGCAGCGATTCGTTAAGATTTGTGTTATTGTAAATATTTGCATATACATAGCTATTAGAGGGGGGAGCGTTAGAAGGTTGATATTGCTTAAAAGAAAAATGTCTAATTTTTCTTAGCTTAATGTTGATAAACTTGTCTAACATTTCAAGTGCAGATTGATGTAAAATGAAATTAATCGTTGCTGTATGGTGTGTTATAATTAAATGTTAATCATACGTCATGTTAAGCACATGACTTAAACAAAAGTCTGCACATAAATTATGTCCCAAACAAATTAAACCCAAGTTTTACTTATAACATTTAAATTTTTTTAATTTTTTCGAAAAATTTATTCTAATAATCTCGTTAAAAAATCATTATGGGGCAGTTTCGATTTTATTTTTGTTCGTTTTTCAATTAAACTAAATATATTGATTAAGAGTCATTCCATCAATAATAGGCCTATCATTGCTCTCATCTTTTTTAAATGGGCTGAAACTTTTTTGAGAGATTGGTCTATCATTTAAAAGATATAAAAAAATGCGATAAATTTTTTTGACCAATATTATTGTTTAAGAAAAAATGTTCTTAATTGTGTTCAAAAAAGTTCGTAAGCAAAACTACAACATTCATTGATGAATATAAACAAACCAACACAATTCAAATTAGCTTATATATAATTTTTGGAAGTAGATGACAAAAAAACTGCAAATCTGAATAAATGAATGCATTAACGGTTTCTATGTGCTAAAAGATATAAAAATTGACTTTTCAAGAAACATCAATTTTCCAAATACTCCATCACCGATTTCAGCTTTTATAGGCTCAAAATTTTTAGAACACACTAGAGTATCATTCCTGAAAATTTTATCCATATTTTTTCACCCTATTTGATTTTAAAAGCATTTAAAGTTAAGATTTATGATTTGCAAAGTAAATTGAAACATTGAGAATGAAAGCGACAGAATAAAATTTGAATTGATTTCAGCTTTTTCAGGCTCAAAATTTTCAAAACATTCAGGAGTACCATCTCTGCATATTTCATTTATTTTTGTTTACCTTACTTCATTTTACAAGCATTTAAAGTGAGTGTATACAGTGGAATATTTATGGAAGAAAAGTAACGGAATATTCAAATTTTCTCGCTCTCATTCGCAATGTTTCTATTCACATTGCAAATCATAAATCTTAGCTTTAAATGCTTTCAAAATGAAACAGTGTGAAAAAAAAGAATTTTTATATAATCATTTAGCTCAATTTTCAAAATGATTTCTCAAATGGTTATCTATGATATATGTTTGCAAAGTTAAAGCCATTTAAAAGTGACAAGATTGTTTTCTGTATTTTTTATTGTTCTTATTTCATTTAAAACGATTCATGGGTTGTAGGGGAACATAATTTCAAATTCAGTCTTGCTTTTTTCTCCTAAAAACAAGGCAATGCACATCTGATATTATACACGTTATGCTTTAGATTTCTTTTTTATTTCATAAAAAATTTGAAAGTACGCAAAAAATTTTAGATTATTTCATATGCAGCAATTTTCAAGTAAATTTAATAACACTTCTGCAAAATTTGAATTGCAAAAAGTCAACTCATCTCATGTTACTCATGTGATTGCATGTCATGTGCATTTGCAATTACCATACGACAAGTGATGTGCGTGTCTGAAGCAATAAAATTTATTAGTTTCTTCAAAAATCATTCAATTTTGCAGTGCCTGACATTTGAGACATATCATTGTAATATATACTCGTTATAGTCCCATTTTTAGGGCAATTTCTTTAAGCAATTCACATAAGAAAATGTATAAGTGAATTCTTAAATTCAATCAGTTAATACAGCTATGTGTGCAAGATATTTTTGACAATACAGTGTGGCCTCGGCCAACGCAACTAATAAAAGCCAAGCCTGTTGTAATGACCAGGTGTAGAAATTTATTAAGGTACAAACATTTTTCAATCTTGGACTCTCCACATTATTCACTTTCCAGGATCAGCTTTGGTATTGCTAATAAGCTTTTTTGGCGCTGAATTCTTGTGACTAAATCGGCATATTGTTGATTTATGTATATAATACATTGCACTAAGCGAGGTAAAATTTATTTGAAAAGTTGTACTTAATGAGTCTACTTATTGCGAACATTGAGGAGTTGCATTTATCGAGGGTTACATTAGCCGAGGTCACACTGTATGTGATTATCTGCAGGTTTCAGTTACAGATCAAATAAAAACAGTGTTTAAAAAAGTAACTCTTTTATGCAGTGCTTCGCTAGCTTATTGAACTTAAAAAAAACAACAACACAGAATCTATCACATGAAAGTCTTGTCATAGAAAATATTCACGCAAAATTTAATTCAAAGTTAAAAAGTTTTTGGTTTGTTTAATATTTTTTTGGAATGTTTCCCTTAAAAGAACTTTTTTTGTTTTATTTACTTTCAAAATATCATATAAGCAATTATCCAAAAACAGATATCATTTCACCATTCAACTACCCTTGCGATGATTTGATTTATAAAATCTAGAATGCTGTGAAATACGAATCGATCCGAACGCGGACAATATGTTGAAATAGTGATATCTGATTTCTTGAAAGGACGACGTTTAACATAAAATCTATATTAATGCCACCACCAATGATTCAAGCACTTGAAGAAAATAACAGAGCTGTTGCGTGCAAAATAGAGCCGCAATCCTTAGGTTATTCTCCGTAGAATGACCGTTTGTAGACAGAGTCAGCACAAAAATTTAGCAGATGTTATATCCTATTACTATCTTCAGAGCTTTTGCTTTAAATCTTAATAAAAATGTCATGACTTTTCACAAAAACTTTGCACATTGCTATTGATTAAAAATGACACCACTTTCTTGAATGACCCAATTGAGTCCAGTTGTCGGATGGATTTTACACTCTTTAAAATTAAATATTAAGCACTTAATTTTGGTTTTGCTGGTTTTTAATTTAAATTTTTGAATTCTATACAGATTTTGTAGCGACCAAGAGTTGATATGCTTATTTATGACTGAATCACCCTAGAGTACACACACATAAATATCCTTGCACACATCAATTTTTGCACATGTTGCATATATCACAAGAATATAAATTTTCATTGATTTGTTGTTGCATCAATAACATGTTAGTTATGTTTTCATCAATTGATTAATGTTTTGCTCTCACAAATACAGAGATGATAAGATAAACACATACAAAGAGTTTCAAATACCAAATGGCAAATTGCTGAGTTTGAAATGAATTTGCATATGGCACACAAATATGTTTTTGTGGTACAATATTTAGATGTTTTACTTCAAATTGTTTTTTATTAATTCTTAGTATTTTCGCTTCATTCTTTCGAACATTTCAATTTCAAACGCAAATGGGTTTGGTATATCAAGGACGAATGCAAAATTGGTTTTTAAAATAAATGTTACATCATTTTCTAAATATGAGTATAAGTTTTGAAATGCTGCTAGCAAGCTTTAATTTTTTTTAAGGGATTATTTGAAATTTAAGTATTGAGGTTTTTGACAAATTCAGTTGCACACGCATGCCATATGATAGCGTTTTCTGGTAAAAGTGAAAAATGTGTGTTTATATGACAGTGAGCGCTGCTATAATTGTATTATATATGCTTGCATATGTATGCGTTTTTTTTTTATGTATGCTTTTTTATTATACTTAAGCTTGAGATCGGTTATAAAAAGTATATATGCGAGTTTTATTTTTTCAGTCCAGTGATTATTGATTTTTTTTTGTATCATTTATGTTAAGTGAAATTTTATATTACATAAGTGATTTACTAACTCAACATTTAAGCACATATTAATTTATGGCTGTATATAAAAAGCAAAAATATGCTCACGCACTAAAATTTTACTTAGCATCCACAAAAAAAAAGCTACTGCACATAAATATATTTATGTATTGTATGTACATCATAAAACTTTTACGAGCCAATTAAATCAGTTCCGACAATACTGCGACGCAATCTTATTTTGGCTCGTCCTACACTTTTGGGTTCACACAACAACAACGACAGTTGTAACAAGGGTCAACGTCAATAATTGTGCTACAAAGCGTATGCATAAATTTTGGAACACTTAAATGCTTGGGGCTTTGTTTTTTTTTATTTTCATCAAAATTCGGCAATTAAACGCAATTTAATTTATATCACTTTGTTGCCGCTAATGATGTTATAAATGCGTAATTAAATGTCTGGTCTGAAAACGAATGCTGTGAAAAGGCGAATAAAATGATAATACTTAATCAATAGTCATTACTTGAGCTTTTTTGTCAGTCACATTCAGTGTGAGCTGCAAAGAGTTTAATTAAATTTGACTGAAGTAATCTTTTTTTCTTAAGACAGCGTTAAAACGAAAAAAAGTAAAGAAATTTAAAAATGTGAAAAATAGCTAACGATTGCTAGGCTTAGCATTGCTGTATTGCAGCTTTTTAGTGCACATTTTTTTATGTTTGTAATACTTAAGATAAATTTTCAACAGCTTCTAAGTTTAGTAATATATGGTCTTATGTAACTGCATGAGTCCTTGTTGTCTTCTGAAAAGGGACTGCTGCCACATCCTTGATTTGATATTAAAACTGGCTTTTTTTCGTTTTTTGTTAAAACACAAACTTGAAATTTTTCAAGCTTCTGTCAAAGGTTTGACTCAAATTTTTTTGCTCAAATTCAAAGAGGCCTACTATCTATATAAAATTTTGCATTCACATGTAAAGCAGACTTTCCGAAATAAACACCTACACGCAAGCAAAACGTACCAAAAAATGTTGCTTATCAATTGGAAAGCAAACACAGAACTTATAACATGGCACTACTTATGTGCTGAAATAGCAAAAAACAAAAAGAAAAATTTATAAGAGACCAAATAAGAATCAAGTAAATATCTCAACAAAAAGCGGAAGAATAGAACAAAAGCGTGACAAAAAATCACAGCAAAGCGTAAGGAAAAGAGCTAAACGTAAACGCAAAAATCACAGCATAACAAAAGGGGCCATAAAATTGACGTCGACAAGTCTGTGAAAAGTAGACAAAAAAAGCAGCAACAACAACAACAGAACTGCTTAAAAGGCGCTGAAATCGACCAAGACAAAAATTCCGTCATATTTATTTTTTTTGCTTTATTATTAAAATGAAAATACTACTGTAGTGGTGATGCTTTTGTTGCATCTACTGTATCCTTGGTCTCGGTCGAGATAGGACTCAAAGTTTGAAGGCATAGGAGCACCCGCAAACAAAAGCGTGAAAAGTGCTTGCTCATTTCTTTTGTTGTTGCAGTCGAAAAGTTCAATGTTTTCAGTTTTGTTTTGAAAATTTTGCTCTTTTACACTAGGCAACAGAGGGCAAACATTTTTGAGTGTTGTCGTCTTTGTCAAATATTAACCTTAATATCTAGAGATAGTGCGAGAAAACAAAGAAGAATAATAGATTAAAAAGGAAATTAATCCTAACAAGCTCTACAATAGCAAGTAGTTGACAATGTGCAAATGTTTTTTACTCTTCCGATAAAGTAATTTTTCAAGTATTTTTAGCTTTATTCATTTAAATGCACATTAGCCTAAGAATTTTCATTTCAACACGTCCTTGCACCTTTGGTAGATATGCAATTAAACTAGACGCATATTTATTAAATGTTTCGTTAATTTAAAGCTCAACTGACTGTAATTCACGTATATTTTTTTAAAAATTTTTTAGTTTCTAAATTTTTAATTGTTGCCTAGTGTAGTTAGTTTTGAGCATTTCTTTTAGAATGTTCTTTTTACTTAACGCTTCTTTGCACTTATTCTGTTTTGTTAGCTTTCTTTAAGGATATCAATTTTCAATGGTCTGTTCTAGCAAGGACACACACAAACATAAAGGATTTTCAATTTGTCGGTAACAGTAAAGTTACCTACACAATTTTCCACTTTTCCGCATTGCTGACGATTTTATATCTTGCATTTTTTCTCCCCGAAATTGTTTCGTTTTTATTTAAAAATTTTTTCTTTGTCATATAGACAATGTGTGGGAGTAGCTTTAAGTTAAATAAAGCTTTGGATGTGTTGCTACATCGTAGCAAAACGAAAGTTGCTTTTTCCATTGAAGTATTTTGGCATTTGTGATACAAAAAGTGTTCGATTTTTCTCTTTTAGAATTTTCTTTAAAAGAATTGATATTTTAATGGATTTTTTGTCATTCCAAATAGTAAATAATCTTCGTTTCTTTCAGTTGCTATTTGCTACAATTGTTGGTTTTATCTAATATTTTCGTTTTTGTGCCATTTGATAATATTTTTTTTTTCTTTCTACACAAATTTTCTGCTTCAAATGATTTATTTGAATAGCTTAAAGAAGATAACATTTTGTGCTTCATAATTATTATTATATTCAAGCTTAATTTTTTGTCTGTACAACATGGCGTATACGTAATATTTAATTAAAGCAGCGCGATGATTTAAATATTGAAATTTAATTTTTTCCAAATCATAGTTCCTCGTAATGTTAAGTAAGTTTTAGAGTAACTGAATTTCTCCTGATTTCGTTTCTATTTTTTATACTTTATTAGTAGAATATCACCTGAGGCTGCTTATTCAAAGCGAGTGTTGGTGGAAGGAAGTAAATTCTTGACATATTCTGTTGGTTGCTTTAGTTTGTCGAATGCGTAGGAAGTCAAGGTCAAAACTAATGAAATGTTTTAATCTCACACTCTGCCTATGAAGGTGTGTGCGTGTGTAAATATTTGTGTTTATGTTTGTATATTTTTATCTATTAGTAGGTTGGTAGGTTGGCATCTTTGTTTGCCTAACCTTCGGGTTATTTTAATATTTTAATGTTTATTTTTGAAAGCAAACACACATGAATAAAAAGCACACAAGATATTTCAAGTTTTATTTTGCGGTTTTCTTAAGAAATAAGGAGAACTGCTTTATGAAAACCAAAAAAAAATATTAACTTATTTATATTTTATATAAATTGTAGGATTTAAAGTGACCAGTCTTTAGTGAGTTTTTTCGAAATCTTTAACTTTTTATGTGTAGAACAGATATTTTAAGTTTTCGTTAATTTTTTTTTTTGTTCATTGAGTTTAGTGTAATATATATAAATACATTAAAAATAAATTGTTTGTTTATTTGTGTGGAGCAAAGGTATCGAATTTCAAAGGGAGCCATAACATTAAAAAATAATAAGCCTTATGACGGCTTATGTTTATTTTCCAATTCAAGTTGAATTTATTGACAAAGTGGCGAATAGCTGAGACTATGTAAAACTTCTTTTTCTAACTAAGTAGGGTAAAATAGCCAAATTAATCTGTCCCTCTTATAATAAACTGAGAACCTACTTACTGTCTAAGGAGGTGCCGATCTGACATCGCAAGACTCACTGGGACTGGCGGTGGCCACTGGGCAATTGGCAAGCACTCTGGAAGATCAGGTATTTCGTTCAATTCTTCCTGCCGCAGTTACTTGAACGTAAGCGAGATTGATTTACTCGAGCACTTTTTTGCAAGCTGCCCAGCTTTAGCAAGAATAAGGCAACTTTTTTCATTGTCCTCAGTGAATCTGCTGAAGTTCAAATCGGATCTCTGCTCTATTACCTTAATATAACTTACTGGATATGGCTATATTAACATCCATTCATTTGCCGGGTTTCGTACTATGGTATTAAAACGGCACAATCAGTGCTACTAAAAGCTTCAAGCTTGTTTGCTAAGTCAACACTCTAACCTGGCCTAACCCAACTAAATAGGACCTTCTTTTAACTTTTGGGTCACTTGTCACTGGAAGATTTTGCTCGTTTTACCTAACCAATACATACAGCGTCTTTATATTCAAAGATATTAACGCACAATTTTTTTACTTAATTTTTCTCTTTTCGCACTTAAACTAAAATATTGCTACATTTTCCCAAAATTAGGCATTAACTTTACAATTTAAATCATCTCACCTTCACACATAATAGCATAATTTACCAGCTTTTAGCTTTTACTTTTCTTCAACAAAAAAACAAGATAACAACCCTTATAACTAGCAGTTGGTCTGGGCTTAGTTATTGCTCACACTTTAATCAAATTTAGCAGAAAAAGAGAAAAAAGGAATATTATAACATTAAAAAAATGTGAAGAAGAAGAAAAACTTTTGAAAAATTCCACACTTAAGCAGGACGCTGCTTAAGTAATGAAAATTAGTAAAATAAATCTGTGCACTTAAGACGAACGAGCAAGTATTCGCATAAAAATATGCTGTTGAAAAATGTTTACTCGACTAATTTTTTCCACTTAGTTACAACGAACATTTTTCTTGGTTTTTTTTTTAGTGAATGCCACGCGTAAGTAATAGGCTTGAAATTATATAAAAAGAATATTCAATTGCCAGTCGGAGAAAATGAAAAAATCCTTGGGTATGCAATTTTTTTGGCCTTTTTGCAGCGTAGAGCAAATATCATTTGGTAGTCAGTAGAGCTGATTTGTTATGCAGTTCACGCAGCTTAAGCAATTGAACCGTACAACATATGTATGTAGAAGTTGTGTGAAACAGCTATGGAGCTACATACATATGTACATTAATATTGCGATGTAAGTGTTGTTAATTTTAAGCTGAACATTTTTACTATTCAGAATATACCCGAGAAATGTTTATTTTGAGAAAAAAACTGCAGCTTTTGAAATTCTGATTTATATAACAATTTCTACATTTCATCCTACGTTTTGAAGTAAAACTAAAAATATTCCAGCATATCATTACAAACGCCAAATTTTGGGTCTTTATACGTCGTTTAAATAATGAAACTTCATATGAAACAGACATAGTACACAATAGAACGACATTTAAATAGAATTGGTTTAAACTAACACAGAAAATCTTACACTTCCAACCAACGAAAGCTTAAGAAATTTAATTAATATTACTCATACGTCATGTTATATCACTCAGCCTAAAAATGATGCATTGCCATGATTTTTGAAAAACGAAAAACAAAATTAGAAGCTTAAAACAACCGCAAAAGTTTTCATTTAAAGCCACATAAATGTCAACAAAACATCAAAGTAAACACATGCACATAAGTAGTACTCTACTCCCCCATCGTAAATATTCATAGAAAAGTTGAAAAACGTACATCAAAGAAACAGTTTACAAGAAAACTTACTAGGTCATACTGGTACACATAAGTATATATGAAATATATACATACACACGCATGTCCATGCTTATGCCTGACATATATTTGCTGCACATAAAAAGCACATTTTATTGCATACCACTCGAACTGGCTGCATATGCGGCATACATAAGAACTACAGCTAAATAGCATGAAAACAACAATAATACTTGTCAAAAATAGTAACATTTTATTTCTGATGAAAGCAAAATTAAAACAAAAAAACGGGGAAGAACACTTGTCTTAAAATCAACATCAACAGCAGCAATAGCAACAAACAAATGCTGCAAGCTACAATTGTTACTACTTACTCTATGTAGTCGTATTTGCAGCAGTTGCTGTTGCTGTCAGCCATCTCAAAGCTACAAAAGCGTGTGCATAATTTGTGCATCCAGTTGGCTTAAATTGTTTCTTTTGTCTTTTGTTGTTAATGTTGGCTGTTTTTTTTTTTAAGATTTCAAAATATAGCGAGTCATTTTACAAGACAACGTTTAGTATTTTAATTGCAGCATAGTATTTACATGGTATTTTATTATTCTTTGGTTTGAGAGTTGTATTATATGGCCTTTTCTGGCTGGTATTTAAGTTTTATTGCAAGTGGAAATAAGCGATGTCTCAATTGGCCGCAAAGGTTTTTTTCACCATTATTATCGTGTCGAATGTTAATTATTATGGGTTTGGGATATATATATATATATATAGATATCTAGATATAAAGTTTTTTCCATTTTAATTGTCAGAGGCCAATATCGCGAGAACTAAGCTTTATCTCGTTTAGAGACGAGCGACATTATTGGGCCATTAGTGAGTTTGGGAAGACTAATTCTAGAGATTTGATTGCTGCCTGACTAACTGAATAAATATTTATATCCGTTTTGGATATCCTTAGGCAGAATGCTACCACCTCTATTGCTATAATCTCCGCCTGAAAAACGCTACAATGATCTGGTAACCTCCCAGCAATTCTTATCTTCAGTTCCTTAGAGTAAATACCATAACCAACTTAGTTATTTAGCTCAGAGCCTGTAGGTGTAGAAATTGATATGGCCCCTTCTCGCCGAGAGTCCTCCCTTCCAGCCATCCCTAAATGGAATATGAGTTGTATAATTACTGTTGAATTAGATTCTTGGAACAACATAGTCGAATATGAGGGTACAGACCTCAAACCTCTATTCTACCCTCGGATCACCAAAAAGTTTCCCTGAATCTAATGGCAGAACAAGCTATCATTCGTTTACCTAGCAGGTCAAGAGAACCGAGATGAAAGAGGACCTCCAAAGCATTAGTGGGTGTAGTCCGCAGAGCACCACTGATATGGATTGAAGTTGCCCCTACTATTCTACAACGGTTAGTTCGTCCTATCTTCAGTAGAAACTCTGTCAGAGAAATACCCAAACCATATTTCACAGTCAAATTATTTATCCAAAATAAATGTAAGCCATCAGTTCATAACTTCCAATATCCTTCATCGTATTATATCTTCATAGTTTGTGGTAGGCCACTGATGGCAATTTCACAGATATATTTTTATCTCGTTGTTAGTAAAACTAAGGTCTCAAGATTTTTTGTTACTGATGAAATCTCTTGAAACTGTAAGTTTTAATTCCCACATTGTTTGCTGCATTTGACAATAAAATTTGTTCTACACTTTATTTCTTGCAAAGAGACAATACAAAATTTTGCTCTGGGGTCTCTGAAGATATTGTATGGGTGTTTTCATATTTTTTCTGTACATTCCTTTCGCAGTTAAAGCTATCGGAACTCAGAGATGTAGCGTTTCTAAAATCCGCATAAATTTGAAAAACGCTGAATTAATTTATGAAAAAATTGATATCTCTCTATTATAACATCAAATAGTTTTTGGTTTCAGAAAATGTGTGCATAATGTTAGAGAAAGATAAAAAAATCAAATATAGAAAATAATAAAAATTCCATTGCATACTTTAAGTTGTTAAAGAAATGTAAATCGTCATACATAAAAAGAAACAAAAATTCTGAGAATCACACACCAGAGCGGAGATTCAGTGAGCGAAACGTGCGATAAAAATAGCGGTACCAGTGACAAAGTTGTAGTAAACACTGGTGTAAAAACTTTATGGTCTGCAGTGCATTTTTGTGGCATGTCGAAGGCACGCTTATAAAAATCAATGACAAAATAGACAATTTTCAGTGCTTGGACATATAAACGAACCATTTGGAACTATATGCACTCCATGTTGTGCCAATTAAGTGGACATTTTTGCAAGACAATGAAAGCAAACACTCCTCCAAAGTAGTAAAGCAATGCTTTTGTGCGAAGAAAATCAACGATTTGGGCTAGTCAGCCTAGAGCTTTAACTATAATCAACTAAGAAATCTGTAGAGCAAAGTCAAGGTTGATATCTTAAAGGAAACATATAGAAATATGGATGATCTTTGGTCTGCAGCACAGGAAAATTGCTATGCCATATTTAAAGTAAAATACATGTTGTGAAGTTGTCTTCAAAAACAGAAGCTAAACCACAAATTATTAATAATTTAAATATTTGCTTATACCTTTAAATCAACAAATGCAATTTTAGCACGATACTTTCTCATTTTTATAGATTGTGCCGTATATGTGTCCACCCTAGTTTATCGGCTTTTTTTCAAATTGATAATTCTTATTTTTTTTTATAAATTATTATTGGTGTAGTTTATTTTATAGTTGAATATAAAAATTAGACCTTTGCAACCTTTAACCTTGTTGTTTTGTTAATGATAATTCCAATAACGTAGCATAACAGACAACATATTAAAAATGTGCTATTTATATGTCCATGACTGTAAGTGGCTCTAGTGCTTTAAATTTGTCGTCAGCATTTAAGTTACACAAATGGTATAAAGTTTTGTATATTTTAACAAATTCTTTTTTTTTCAAAAATAATTCCAATACAATCAAATTGTCAAGCAACTGTGCAACAAAGCGAATAAAATTATGGATGATAAATAAATGAGCAAGACAAACAAAATAAAAACAATTAGATTAGGAATTATAAAAGGAAGGCTGTTCCAAATAAAAGCTTTTTCTTGTAAATTTATGCGCAGCTAAAATTGAGAAATAAATAAATTCAAAATTTATATGAAAATATAAAATTTTCTGTTCACAAAAAATAGATTACAGCGACGCGTCATCAATGGTTTCCGATAAAAATCTTAAAGCTGCTTATTTTCATTTTCCATGTTTTCATTGTTTCTGTTATTATGGGCATGCTGCGTGTATCGTATTTAATTTATTTTTTAAATTTTTTTTTCCATAAGCCTCCCTTTTGCCAATTGAGCTAAAATTCAATGTACAGCTACTTTAAATTGATTATGAAACTTTGAATTGATCAGTCGCAAAGTGAACATTAACTGTTGTTGGATTTATTAAAATATTTTTTCTTTTAAATAAAAATTTTCTCTTGGTGAATATGAATGAATTAACTAACAAAAACCGTATATAGTCCAATAACGACTTCTCTTGCTCAGTTCACTTAAAGTAGCTGTCACTTAATCATTTTACATTTCCTAGTTGTCACTGACTTAAGTCCACATTTTTTAATAAAATGCAAAATATCACCTGCTTAGTGCTTCGTAAATTATAATCTTAATTTCCTAAAATAAACACAAATAAAGGACACGTTTTTATTGTAGCTCAATTACCTGGACATTATCTTGCTTATCTCTAAATGATGACCTCATTTAAAATCATTTTCTCTGTCTTTTTCACATGATGAGCTCAAGTGCTCAAAACTTTGAAAGTACATAAATTTAAACTTTTGCTTTCAGTTGAATAAAAAAAAAACAAATGTTGCTGTTTCAATTCAAAAAAAAACCAAAAACCTTAGAGTGACGGCAACTTTTTATTTATGCGCAATTGCGGCTGCTACGTAACAAACCATTTCCTTTCAATTTCACCGCAACGTTTGATTGCATTTCCACCAACAATAACAACAACAACAATAATAACAACAACACCAACAACAACTACAGCAATAGGACAGCAACATCAAAGTCTCTGTCCTCCTTTTAGCCACAAATTTGATTGTGTGCTATTGCCGTTGTTGGTGCCATTGCTGAGGAGGCGTTGCACGACAGAAGGAAGGAAACAAGACGAAACCAAAATTATATTTGGCATTTTGTGGTTTATGTTTTTTTCTTCCCTTCTTCATCTGCTTTATTTGCATTTTGTATTATTTTTATTTAGATTTTATATTTTCATTTTGCTTCGTTGCCTTGGCTAAAAATATCAAATTTATTTCAAAAAAATAAAAAGATGTCCAAAAAAGAAAATATTGAATTAAGCCAAAAGCAGCGCAGGGTCGTCATGTTGGTGGCCAGGCAATTCATGGCTGTCTACGTTCATTGTCCACGTCATTTAAATTAGTGGCTCAAACGAGCAAATGATGAATTTCATTCTTAACAGCTGCGGCGCTTGCAAGATGTTGCCGCTGTCACTGTGTGTGGATAATTACGTTGCAGATGATGATAATGTTGCTGTGTGACCAGTTGTTGTTCATTTCCTTTTGTTTCCCTCAACACTTTTTATATTATGCAAATTGGTTCATTAAATTTACTGTAGTGGTATTGTTGTATTTTTTTATATTTATTTTACGTTATATTCATTGCAGTACAAAAGTAGTGATAGTGAAGGAAGCGCTCAGAGAGATTTTCGCTTAAGTGTGCTATAATTAGACTTTATTTTATTTTGAAAAATTAGTAGTTTCTAAAGAACATACCACAAAAAAGATCGCATTGCGAAAGCTTACAATTTAAAAAAAAAACTTTAATTTATTAAGTGATAGATTTTATTTGAATAAATTTTCTATAAAAAAATTAAATCAATTAAATCTTTTAAGTTCATTGTACAAAGGCATTTCTTCGAACTCTCTCAATATTTTACAAAAAGTAAGTACAATTTTGGTACTGAGTGCGAAGTAAAAAAAAATCATAACTCCTTGGATTGGAATAAAAGCTGACTGGCAACAGCAAAGATTTCAATCCAACCTACATACGCAAAAATGAAAAGCATTTCCATATGCTGTTCTCTTCTTTTGCTTTTTTTAAGAAAACTTTCCCCAAACCATTGTGTGCCAGCAGCTTTACACATGTACTCAAAAAAAGGGATATCAAAGGATTTTCAATAAAAGAAAGTGAAAGAAAAGAAAAATTACAACTCATAACTTTTGCACAGCGTCGTGACGCACCTGTCGTGGGATAACCACCTGTCAGCATAAGAAAAATAAGAAAAAAAGGATTTTTGGCTTGCTGGGGAAGATTTTTTAAGACTCTTGCTGTTACCTTTTTTTAAGTTTGAAAGGAAGGAATTTTTTATTGTAAGGCACGTATCATTTTTTACAGAAACTTTTTGGGCCACAAAAAATAAATAAAATGGGGGAAAAGTACAGCAAATAAAGTTACGAAAGGAAATAAAAGTAGCAATTCAAAATATGTCGAATGAAAGTGTTTGTCACACTCGTCTATAACATATGACATATAACGACAGAGCGTTGATAAATTTAATAAAGTGCAGTTTTGAATATAATATTTTTAGCACTTTTATGTGAATTGGGGAATACTGAAGTAATTTCTTTTTTTTCAATTTGGTAAAATATATACCATATGAAATTGAAAAACTTGTATCTCGTGTTTTTTCTAAATTACTATTAAAAATAATAAATGACAATCATTACGGTGGGTGCTTTATTTACATAATGGCATTTGTAAAATTCGTAGTTTTTGAGCAACGCTTCTTTATTTAAGTCATAAGTTTTTTTTTGCGCAACCAACTGTTGTTTGCACATAAATTTAAATTATTTTGCCATTAAAATAGGTTTAAAAAATATTTCGAAAAAGGAGTTTGTTCTATATTGTAATTACCATGCATACATAACTTACAAAATGTGGCACTGTCATTAGTTGCGCGCTTGTGCACAGTTTACCGATTGTTTTTAAAAACTTTGCATAATAAAGTTTGTTGCAAAGAAAATATATAATAAGGTGCTTATAAAATTAAATTAAAATAAAATCTAAATTACGTTAACGCAAAAACTTTAAGAGTAAGCAAAAACTGATGCAAATAGCTGTAAGGCAGGAAAAAGCAGGGAGGTGAAACAATATCAAAATATCGTGCGTACTACATATATGAATTATGAAATATAAATCTTATTTAATCTACTTTCAATGAGTTGGGGTGTGACAAACCCCACGTGATTACAAACAGAGACAACTTTTACCTCACACGTGTGTCTGCCCCCGTGCTCTCAGCAGCTGCAATTAAGACATCCTATATAGTAACTGGCACTGCTAGCACGCTTAGTCATGCATAACACATTGAAGAAAAAACACACAGGTAAATACTGCTGGGGTATGTGACACCCCAACTCATTGACGGCATTACCAGAAAACTTCAGAAGAGAAAAGCTAGAAGCTCTTGAAAAACGTTTGAGCAAGGCTCTTTGAGTGGTCCCGGGGTAAAGACGGGAAATTTTTACTAAATTTATTAAAAAAAAAAAGATTATTTATTTATTTTATTGTGTTGCTTTGGAGAGCCTGAGTATCCACATAAGTGTTTATGGTACCGTTACTAATGTCCTTTAAAATGTTTTCTGGTGATTTTTGAATTGTGATTATTTTGAATTGAAAAATGTTACAACAGCCTTGAAGCCTGTAGTTTTATTATTGTTGGTATTCGCATCAAACTGACCAGAGTCAGCGAAAAGATAAAACCACGTATTCAGAAACAGCTGGTAGAGCTGTAGACCTTTTTTTTTTGCATATTATTTTTTTATTGCTCTCTATTTATGATATTTACCGAGCATTACAATTGATCTAATCTTTACTATTAGTACTTTTACAAATTATTAACGATTTTCATTAAATAGTACTTATCAGCTCAATATTTCAATATAAAAATATTTATTTTAACATTTTATTTAAATTATATCGAGTACTTATTGCAAAGCTATTTTTTATGCACATAATCGAGTATTTTCTGAATTTATTTAAAGATTATGTGTTATGCTCAAGAATTAAGTTAATATGTAATTAATTTAAGTGCTTAATTACAAGCAAATATAACGCACGTACAAACGTATAAGTTAAACAACATAGTGTTTAGACATACATGTGTAATTAGTTGTAATTTAATATGACCATTTAAACTAAGATGAGAATTACAAGTGATAACTCAAAGTAATAATTAAAGTTTCATGCACCCACTCGTTCTATGTTTGTTAAAGTCTTCCATTATGGACTTTTTTACTATGGACTTAATTAAGTTTTTTATTTAAATTTTGCGTAAGTATTTTAATTGAAATTCTTAACAATTTGGGTTGGTATGTTGAAAAAATATGCATGCATAAGTTAAATGGGTATTTGTTGTAATATGAGATCCCTTTTTTAGCTCAAGTTTTATATATATCAGTTGATGTTAGCAAAAAAAAAAAAATTTCTGAATTGCTGGAAATAAAAGGAAAATTTCATATTCCCCAGCCAAGTTAAAATAACAAAGTTTTATGTAAGTGAAATTAGCCAACACACATAAAGCTTCATAGCAGAGAGCATAATCTTTTATTTCCGCAATATCCCTTATATGCATGAGTATGTGTATGTTCACGTGTATGTGCGTTAGATTTTCCATATATGTAAGAGATTAAACCCATATAGTCACTCTGTCTTTTCTATTTTTTTAAACGTTTTTAAATAGGAACGCGTGGGTTGACGCTTATATGAATTCACTGCATATGTGTTATGTACTTTGGATGTCATTTAATGCACATACATACTTATTTTTAATTTAAGTTGTCCTTCTTATGAAATTTCTATACTGAAATATTCACCTACTACATGCATCGTGTAGTTTTATATTTACTATCTTTCTAGAAATTCATGTAGTTTAATTTGCAGAGAAAAGATGATGACGATCCAAAATAATGAACCATAAAGTTCACTAAAGGAAAATAACTTTGTGTAGCTCTCTCCTCCAGCATTTACCCAAAGATTATCTTTTACAGCGTTTTAGCTTTGTTTACTTTATTCTATGAAATTATTAATAGAAAATTGGTTTTTAATAGCTTAGAACATTTTCCATTCAAAGACTGTTATATCAGATGACGCTGGCATGTATTTTACATGGCGCAAACAACATTGAAGTAAAGTACATGAGTAAACAGCTGTGCAGCAATATTTTTCATTGTTAAAGTTTCTTATTACCTGAGCATGCATGCCATAGTAACAAAAGTAGTAAGTATTATTATTTTAATTGAACTAAAAATTTGTGTTTAAATTCTTTTTAAAAATATTTAACATAATATGAATATTTCTATAGATTTACTGATTTGCATGACTTTGTTTCATTAGCTGACATTAGGCATAGTTGGAATATTAACACATATCTAAAAACTTATTCGGTTATTTCTAGCAAATATTCTGAAATTTGAACGAATGAAGAAATTTATTTGATTGAGCTTAGCTACGTCAATTTTAAGTGTTGGAGAAATATAGCAATGGAGATTGCTAGACACATCTCAGAAGTCTAGTATGGAAAAGTATACTTAAGTTTATACAGTAAAAATTTCAAAAGTTAAAATAAAAAGTTATAGCTTTCTGAAAGACCACTGAAATGAAATAAAAAAAAAAATCATGTAAAGAACAAAAAGCTACTATAAAATATAATTAAAAGCCACACTAGAAGTACAAGCTGCAAGCTGAACTCTCTCAAATCGTGTTAATGAAGCTTTCGAGCACAGACGCGGCGAAAACTTCAGAATTGACACCTTTAGTTGTTTGAATTCAGAATTTTTGGGGTGGATTAATCTTTATATCGTCAATAAAAGAATATCATCTAAGTTTCAGAATAAACAAAATTTCGAAAATTAAAATATGTCGAATGTAGATAAGTGTGGTACAAAAATGACGAAGTTTTGAAAATGATATGGCATAAGAGAAACTGTAGTTTGTTTTAAAAAAAAAGAAAATCTGTAAAAAAGTTGTTTCAATTGAATGATTTTCTGCATTGCCCCATCGAGGTCAAAGATTAAGCGCTGTAAATTGTTTTTTTTTTTTATGAAAAAAAGCTTTTTTTTTTGGTCTCATATGATATGTTTAAGCACTGTACCTATATTAAATTCTTCCGAATCGTTAGTTTCCTAGATCGAACCTGTGAATGGCGCAAATAGAGTACGTTTCCCATATAAACAGAGAAACATGAGAAAACGTTTTCTCGACGAGGCAGTGCAAACGTCCTCCGATAGCATTAACATTTTTGATATATTTTCATTTTCAAGAACTTGTCAATTTTGAATCACCCTAAAGTACACACTAGTTCTAAAAATCATATTTTAAAAATTTAAACATTTATCTAATATTTTGAATAAATATTAGTCCACTTACTTAAAAATTGGCTTGCCACTAAAAACTTTATGGATGGACTCACCTGAAAAAAGAGAAAGAATGGAATTAATGTAAACATAAATATGAAATGAAAATTAAAATATTTTTATTATAAATTTTTTATTATCACTAAGTCACACATAAAATAAAATTTGTTATAAAATCATCTTCATGTTGAACATTAAGTATTCCGAGGGTCATATGTATTTATTTTAATTTATTCGTTGGATAGTCGAAGGTTTTTTTTTTAAAACAAAGTCAAAAGTACGAGTAAAGCAAGTTTGAATATCGTACAAATATGTATTAATTAAATCATCTGATCATGTTTGGAAATTGTGATTGTTGACATACCTCAAAAACTACGAGTATATTTAAATGACAAAATAGTTGTTATATATTTTATATATAAAAGCAATTTCTTTTCAGTAAATTATTAACTTTCTTGAAAACTTTATGAAATGATACTCTTTTAAATATATTTTGTATAGTTCTAATAAATAACCATTAAATTTAAACTAACATCAGTAACCAAGTAAAGTGAGCAATTTTTTACAATGTCCGCGGGGTTAACAAATGCTTGAGCTTTTAACATACAGAAATGTATATCCTTTTACATAATAATTTTTATAGCAAATTTCTACGACTTTATAAAACAACTCATACATAGTTCTTAGTAAATGTGGTACACTAGAGGATATTATTTCAGACGTGCACTGGCGTTATGTTTTACTTATACAACTTTTTGTCTACATTTAGCATAATCCATTCATTCCATTGTCTGTCAGTCTGTCCATTTATCTGTTCTCCCATAATTGTTGCGTTCAGTGTTCTTGCCTCGAACTGTTGGTAGTGACTTTTAAATCCCTATCCACTTAAACATTAGATAACATGCTCTCTGATGTTTTTACTTCCACTTATTACAACTACATTCTCGCAATGTTATTTTCCACCTCATCTTGATTTGAGTCCACTCAAATCTATCACATAAGTACAAACAATTTTAAACTTTTCCTAAAGATCTGCTTTTGTTGAATTCTCGGATTGAGAATGAATTTCTATTCCACTAGCTCTATTCTATACGGATACGCACATGCGGATACAAGGAAACATGTTATGCTTGAAGCGTAAGTGGAAATAGAAGTATGCGTAAAATGTGGGGGAAAAACAGAAAACAAAAAGGACGACATGCTTCATGTTTTCCTGTCATCTGTTGTACCGCTGTGAAATATAACATATGTGACCAATTTGTGCGCAAATTGTAACCATTAGAAATAAAACAACAAAAAAGCACACAACAGAGTTGCTACATGTGGGGTGAAAAAAGTTCAAATAAAGTCATGAAATATTTAAAAAAAAAATTTTAACAAAGATTTAGGCATCGCTCCATTTATTTATTTTTTTTTTGGAAATCATAAATTTTGTTTGCACTATGATGATACAAATAAAATTGCTCCAGGTTAAATTGTTATGAAACAATAAAGTAATAAATGTAACTGATTTAGAAAACACTTTCTATGAAACTTTGCTTTTAAAAATTTTCATTAAATAAATACGAAGAATAAACTAAGCGCCCACAAGTATGCAATATAAATTATTTAAGTTTTGTAACGGCAGATCGCCTACGCTCAGGCGCTTGTTTACTTTAAACTTATGGCATTATCTTGAAATGATGTATTCTGTCTACTATGCATATTTTATAAGAAATTTTAAGCAAAAAAATTTCTTTTTATTTTCTTTAAAAACACAAACTTTTAGTTCATACAAAATTATGATATTAAAATGCAGAGCAGAAAATATAAACATTTCACAAACAAAATAATTAGAAAAAGAAGAATTTTTATTTGTTATTTTTTGGTTTGTTTTTTCTTGATTATTACAGCCATTTGTAGAATACAAAACAACAATTGAATGAAGTCAAATGGAGATTCCTGTTAATTTAAAAAAAAAAAATTTCGTATGCAAAAAGCGTTCGTATGCTACCACGCACAAAAACAACAAAATTAAAGCGATTTTCTTGGCAATTGCAGCAATTGATAATGTTGAAACACAATGTAATTTTTTTATTATTTATTTAGCTGAACGCAAACAACAACAAATCAATGGCATAAAGCATGTTCTGCATTTGTAACATTTAAAGTGGGGTAATATATAACAGAGTGTAGTTTTAGTTAAAAAAATAATACTTTCGTATAATATTTTATATACTATTTTTTTAATTGAGCGGTGATGGATTGATTTGTGCTTTTGAATGTAAATGCTAATTTGTAGTCATTGTTCCAAAAACAGCTCCAGCTATCGAGACATGAAGGTTGGGTGGGGGGAAAACTTTTACAAAAAATTTATCTTTTTTTAAACTAAAATTTTTTATTACAAAAAACTAATTTGAATATAAATTTCCTTTATAAAATTTTCTAGTATTACTCATCTCAGTAGTACTACACATAACGCTTTTGCAGTAATAAGCCATCATATTTGCATTGCAGTAGTCCTGGTATTGCTCTTTCATAGAGCGAATGTCCTGATAGATGTGTAGTCCTTGCTATACTTTTAAATCAACAAAGTTTTCAGGAAAACGGTCTATATGGCTGAATAGGATTATTGCTCATCAAAGTGTAACACTAGCTGTTCAATTTGTTGAGGTTAGTCGTTGACATTCTTGGTGTCTTGGAGAAAATTATATTATTTATTAATTTTCTAACCTTAGGACCATACAAAAATTACCCGCTTTCGTCTTTTCAGTGCTTTATTTTGGAAACATTTTCCATATTTGCTAAGGACATTGAACGGTGAAGTAACTATCACATTCAGCCTCTCTAAGGCCAAAAATTCCCTCAAATGTTTATCTTCTTAGCACATTATTCAGATTTAGCTCTACTGTACCATAAGCATAAGAGTCAGTAATAATTCGTACAGCTCACTTCTCAGCCCAAGAAAAACTTTATCATCTTCAAATCCACGCATATATCCAATTGTATTCTATGACTGTAATTTATTTCCTCCATAACTCAGGATATACGGTTGAATGTGCAATAGGCAAAGAACGCAGCTTATTGCCATTAAGAATGCAATTCAATGAGCCTGTTAATAACCGCATTTGAATCTTAATCTTATAATCCAATTGCAGCCATTATTAAATAATAATCCCAATTTTGAATAATTTACACAAGCACTTCTTGATGATGAAATTGCAATAAATTTATAAAATATGATCACTAACTTTGCTGCTCGTAACAATTTGTCGACTGAAAAAGAAAACTCTAGGGGACATTTGTGTCTCAAAAAGCCGAGCGGTATTCTAAAATTCTAAAGACAGTCATTTTCTATAAGAAAATGAACAGAAATTTGTTCGCTCAATGAAAGGAAAATCGTAAAATAATGCTACTACGTTTTAAATTCTTATGAATACAAGAAAACCATAAATAAATCAAGTCATCATATTTTTGATTTGAATTCAAAATGGAGCACCATCTATCAAAAAAATACTAAGCATTACCAGTTTCAATTGCAAGCACCAATAAACTGTAGTACCTACTTATAAAAAAAACATTTTTTTGTTATTTATTTTCATATTATTTGTGCCTTATTTGTGCACACAACTTAAATATGCATGTATATGTTTTGTTTGCAAATGAATGTGCAAATATTTGCATGCATATATGCCACACATATCTACATTCGCTTATTTGCTGTGATATTAAAAAAATATTTTATGCCATTTAGTTGCATACTTTGCGGGTTTCGCTGTTTTGCACATTATTAGGATTATTATGATTGGTTATTAGTGCAACTGCTGTATAAACAAATGAAAATAAACAGAGGTAAACTTAATAAAAATGCAAATATTTGCGGTTGTTTTATTTTAATAAAAAATTTTAATAATTAAATGAATTAATACCGAGAGGAACACTTTGCAAACAATTTTTTTTTTTATTGAGCTTTGGTTATCAATTTATTTATTTTTTACCAAATAGTTTTTAAAACTGAACAAACTTTAAGCGTGTGTTTTTATATATTATTCTATAGAAAATCGATCACTTTGGATGAATATAAAAAGGTGGTAGGCGATGAGGGATATGGAAATCTTATTTAAAATATAATTTGATTTCATTTTTTTATGACGGGCATATAAAATGGTCGTGACTTTAAGAGGAATTTTTAATTTCTTAATTTTCTTTATAAATATTTTTCATTACAGCTATTTGTAAATATGACACATAGCACTCCACTCAAAGTTGTTCCCGTTTCTCGTAATCTATCAAAGTAGTAATCATACACTTGATATATTGAAATTTGAAAAACATTGTGAATTTATTACTTATAAAAATAAAGGATATTTTTTGCTTTGACTATGTATTAAAATTAAATTTTCCTTTAAGTTGCACAATTTAAAAATGTTTTCATAGTTGAACATAAAAGCCATCAATTGCACTACTAAGACTCAGTTAGTAGTTTTAAGTGATGAGCCAACAAAATTGGGCCAAATTTACACAATTTTACTGCTTTTAAGCAAAAGCAACAAAAAACCAAAAACGAAAAAAATAAAAAGATGCACAGAGTTAAAAGAAAATGCAAAAAGAGCAAAGTCTACATAAGACTTTTTGCAGAATGCAGCAGTTTTGGGTAAAGTTTTTGTGTTTAAGCACAGTAATCATATGCGTTTGTATGTGTGTGCATGTTCTTTTTAGCTTGAACACACATATATGCACTCGTACAATAGACTGGTTCAAGTGAAACTGGTTTTTTTTTTAAGCTTTTAACGAAGTTTAGTGTCTAATTTACAATTTAAAACTTAGTTAGTTTTGTAACATCAAAACTGATATTTTTTTCATACAGTAATTATTTTAGTTCAAATCTTGGGAATTGCAACATTATGATAATTTTTCATCGATTTCATTCCAAAAGTAGCGAACTGAAAAATTCAATTCTTTGAACCACTCTAATGTACAAACATGTTTAAGTACAATCAACATACGCACGTTCGATTTAAAGTCATGTGAGTTAGTTGTTGTTATTGCTTTTATTGTTATTTTTGCTGTAGTTATTGTTGCATTTTAAGCCACTTGTATGTCCAATGCTTGACATTAAAGTTTGAAATTAACTTTTCACAACTTGGTCACTTTTATATTCATGAATTTTGGTAGTTTTTGCTCTAATCATTTTTTAATATTTTTTATTTTTCTTATGCTTTGAAAAGTTAATGCTTGTGTTGCATACTTTTGAGAGTTTCTGAAAAATTTTCGCATTATGACATATATTCGTTTTTGTATTCTGCTTCACACAAGAAAGCACAGATCGAACTTTCTAAACACGAGCTACTTACAGACAAAGATTCAAAAAAAATCAATCTTCTTTTTTTGTTTGATGCGTAATGCCCCATTTTTGTAAATACCTTATTCTAGGAACAAAGTGTTCAAGTATATGGAAAGCTTAGTAAGCAAACAATAAGTCAATTCTGAATAAATTGTTGCCTTGTTAAAAAAGAAATGACTAGAAAAATAAAGTCACATACAACTGAAAGAATAATTCAATTTCAAAAATATTAGCTCCACTGAAATTTTTTGCCATTCTGTGAATATCCTTACTCTAAAGGCCAGCTGTTGCTTAGAAATATTTTTTTTTTTTTATTTTCTAATATGATTCTTATGTGACTCTGTTATATTTTTTCAAAAATTTCTGATATTACTAACAAAAGAAATATTGATTGATGTGAAAAAGTGGCTTTAGTTGTGTTAAAAATAAATTTTCCACGTAACCATCAACAAAGCCATGTAATACGCATATATTATTGATTTCTCTAATAAAAAATTATTTGGTATTTTTATTGGATAAAAAAAAAGTTTTTTCTCTAAGAATTTCAATTAAATTAATTTTAATTTATGCGAAACATTTTACTATCAATTGCAATTGCAAGCACTTGTGGAATTTATTAATTTACATTTTCATCTTCATTTTGTGTGGTCTCAAGGTAAACAATTTGTTTGGTTGTTTTTAAATACACATTTTTTTCTCATTGAAATTCATTAAGTCATATTGCATAACTTTGCAAAATTTGCGAAATTGAAGTTTTTCTTTTACTAAAATCAACGAATAAATTATAAAAGCATTTTCTTTTTATTATTGTTGAATATGAAATAACTTTTCAATAAGTTCAATATACTTAGCAAATGAGATTCCATAAATTAAACATTTACAAATACATTTTGTTTAAGGCCTTGAGCTGAGATAGTATTTACATGTAAGGTGCTGGTATGCCACTTCTTACCTGCAAGTTACTGCTTAAAGAAGAAGTGGTAAAAAATTCTAACAAAAGATGGACTCAGGTGTTAACTTGCAATATTACTAGGCAAATCTGGCCGAAATGGAATGCTAAGCGTTCGTCAGAACTGATTTCCCGCACTATACATAGTATCTCTTCAGTTGTTGCAGTCATAACTGGCCACTGCCTCATCGTTAGACATGCAGAGAAATTAGATGTTAGACCTTTTGACTTTTGTAGAAGTTTTTGAGTTGTAGTGGATGAGGAAATCCTTAAATATTTTCTCTTCTCCTGCCCCGTACTTGCTAGAAAAAGCCACAAAACACTTGGATCGTTATTATTTGATGACCTGGATGACTTGAGACATGTTAGTATAGGTCAATTATTTAGTTTAATTACGAATGTCACAATGGATCACATTTGGTATAAGTGAGCCGGTTCGTAACTGACTCCCATTCCTAACTAACCCAACTTAACGCAGTGGTGTCATAAGCGTAGGCGCCGCTTGTTTTATTTATAATTTATAAAATACTGTCACTAACTTTTAAACTGTTTGTAACTTTCGGTTTGCTTTGATGTCAATGATAGGAAATAGTATTTATTTATACAATATCAAATAAATTTCAAAGCAAAATTGTTGAAAAATATGAATACAATATCCTTGCGCCGGTAATACTTTAACAAGTCCCTAATAAATAAAAGAGCTCTCTACCTTAGACTACTATTTAATGAATTCAATAACTCTACTAAATAAGTGTTGCTCTGAAAGAACGTAGCATCCACAAAGAATTTTTATGCTCTTAACGCAACATTTTGCAATTTTTTTTTTGGAAAATTTTAAGTGCTGTTTTTTCTTATTTATTGTGTAATGCTCTTTACTCACTGCATAAGCACTTTTCTCATTTATTTTTTTTTATTTTTACCACTTCCTTTTTGGCTTTAACCACTAAGAGCTCACGTTAAGCCAGCAAAGGAAAAAAAAGTATCCTGCTATAATGCTGTGTTTTTAACGTCTGTTCTCATTCAACTTGATTATACTTATAATTTGTCTAAATTCTTTAGCGTAATGTGATGTTGCGTTAACTCTTTTTTTAGCATCACATTGCCACAAGCAGCGCGCTGAAACATACATAAACATTACTAATTCTTATAGCGCTATTATACGCTGCTTTTCTTACGACTACTAATAGTAGTACTATGAAAATGGTAGCAGTAGTGGGTATGTTTGAGACCCTTATAAAATTTTCATTTGAAATTGCTGCTTTTAGTTCTTTTCCTCATTTGATATGTGCTGATTTTTCCGCATTCATTAACACTTTTTGCTCATCACGTTTCATTTACTTCTTAATGGTTATGACACAGTGTTGTAGGCGCTTTTGCATGTGCTGCTAATAGTGCTGCAGCTTTTGCTCTTGTGCCTTTGGTGTTGATGTGTTTTTACGCTTTATGCGCATTTTTGCTTTTAAGCGCCTAAAATGTTGCATTAAATTGCTGTCTGTTGTTTTATGTTTTGTGTTAAAATATTTTTGCAACGAGTGGAGTACGCGCGTTTAAAATTTAACTGGTAATTATGCTGCTACATAGTTGGTACCCAGTCTGTAGTTAAATTTTGTGTTAAATATTTTGAAGGTTTTTTCTTAAATTGCAAATTAAGAAAAAAATTCAACATGAAGGCGATATAACGTCATAATGTTTCTCGTTTTATACAATACATTAGTGACTATACAAAATTCATTTCATTTCGTTATGGTTAATACATAAAACATAGTATTATATACAGTCATTAACCACCGCTGGATAAAGTTATTTGCTAGGCGTTTTGGTAAAGCCCAGATTTTTTTTACAAGAATCAGAGACAAATACGAGAATTTAATGGCATTAAAGAGCGTTTTGTTCTACAAAGAAAAGTTTAAATTCTATTTTTGTCAGCGCCTAAAATCTAAAAAATTGATTATTTGAGCGCGTTCCAATATTTAACTTTATATCTTTAGTAGGCAGAACCTATTGTTAAATCATAATATCGACATAAATACACAAAACATAAGAAAGTACAAAAGCTTTATTAATATTTGACAGATATTTCTTAGTTAGCAATTGCCTAAGAGTATCAATAACAATCAATATATAAAGCTATCTACACACGCTCATATCACAATGCAAATACTTAAGTATATAAATCCACAACTGCCTCCACTTTCTGCATAGCAAATATCATTCAATTATCAATCAGTTAATGATGATTATTATTAGAATATGTATGTAAATATTGACACAACTGCGGCAAACGTTACTATATTGAAACACAAATACAAACATGCATATATTTTGGTTTAAAAAATAGAGAAAAAATGCACAAAATAGGGATATATGGAGGTTATTATTCAGTAGATACGAGAACGATACGATAGTTGAAAGTTATAGTATCGTGCTCGTAGTGGAGCCAAGCTTATCACATCGTATTCGTTTTCGTACGAGAAATTATTGATCTGTATTGTTCTCTTCTCGATATCGCAGACATTTCTCGGTCATTCTCGTTCGCATTTTTATATGTATAAAAGTAGCTGGACCAGCGACTTGCACGCGCATTGTCCGTTGTACAACAACGTCTACATTTTACGCAATACTTGCCGCAGACAATAGGGTCCATGTTCAAAATTTCACAACTTGTCATAAGTTCCAAGGATAGCAATGGGGTTAATGTTGAATGGGAGGAGCTATGACCCAATATTTAACCGTGTTTACATTCAACAAGTTGCTTGGTACAAGCAATTTTCATTTACGTATCAGGCTTTACAACTGTAGCTGCGATAGATGCCAATATATGCCGTTTTAAGTAAGTTTGTTCAATAAAGGTGCCACGCTTTTTTATCTAATTTCGTTCAGATTTCGTGAGGTCCTTAACATAAGCAATATATATCCACGCACCGATTTTCAAAACGCCTGCTATCATAGGTGCCGAGATATTTTGTTTTGTTTTATGGAAGTTCTAGCTGAATCTCTTTCTCGGCAACAGTTTAGTGCCTATTGTACGATTAACATTAAATTATCGCCGAGAGCGAAATATCGCCCGGACCCTTCTCGTTCTCGTTCCCGGTCGTACGAGAAATAATTTTTTTGATGTGTTCTCCTTATCGCTATCGAACGATTACGATATTTATCGGTTCTCTCAACACCAAAAGAATTACACAAAGCAAAAATTCTTGCAACAAAAAATTAATTGGAGCTAGTCATAGTCATACTAGTTTCACCCACTGCTAGCTGGAGTTAGCAGTGACTCTTAATCCGAATATCGATCTATAGAGAAGTCAAGCTAAAACCAAAACGAACCAAAGGAAGAATTATTTTTTCTGAGTACAGGTCAAAAAATGTGCCACTATTAAAAAATAAATGAAAACAAAGAAAATTGTTTTATGTATAGAATGTTTTCAATATAAGAATATTTAAATTCTTGTTTTTAATGTTGATTTTATTACACTACGTGTCTTTAAAAATAAAGGGAGTATAAAGAATAAAAGTTTGTTTATATTGAAAAGTGAAGAACTGAAGAAAAATAAAAGACTAACATCTTGGCAGGATTGTAATCATTAATTTTAGTATTGTTAAAACCATTAAAAAAGGTTAAAAAATTACTCAGAAAAAAGTTAAAACTATTAGGTTATAGCATATAATATTTATAAAATCTGTTATTCGCATTTGATCAATATTTTTTAAGGCACAATTGCGCTAACTGAAAAACATTTTTCAAAGTAATTAAAACATTAAAATTTAATTTCTGGAATTCCTCATTTATAAACTTTAATCCACTTCCTAATACCAAATTACTTAATACAACGACTGCTTAAAATTCGAACACAAAATAATGACAACAATTAAGTTACATCTAAGTGGCTTGGAATTAAAGCTGCTTCAGCTTTTTATCTGCTATGTGAGCTTGCAGAGATTAACAACCATACCATAGCATCGTCAACAATATATACATACATCGATAAGGGAAGCAACCAACCCACCAGCTAACCAACAACTTTCAAAACGCAGATCAATCAAATCAAGAAGCAGCAGCAGTAGCAACAAGAAGAAAAAAATAAAACCGCATGCTAAGCAGCTTTGGTATGAATTGCTAACGTCCTTAAATTGTGGTTTAATTATTGCTTCTCATACCTACAAGCGGTAAGTGAATGGAATAAAAATACAAGGGTAAGCAGCTTTATGCTGCGTATGTCAATGACGTAAGGTGATGGTGGTTTTTTTGATTTGCAATGTAAAAAATTAGCAATAATTCATCTCTGTCTCGGTTAAACCAAGGAGACAAAGCACCCGTTACAATGTGTTATCGGCAACATTATTAGCAGCAATATTTTATCATGTAGAGATACACAAAAGACATGGGAACAAGAACAGGAAATTAGAGAAACGCAAAGAAACCAAAAATTTTCAAAGCCACACGTTGTTAGCATATGCGCCTAAAGGTGTGCTTCAGTAACTTTTCCAAGAAATTGTTATATACTACTCGTAGAGCTTGTATACGCGCACATGTAGATTGTTGAAGACTAAGAAGATTGCATGAATATGAGAAGAATATTGGAATTATGTGAGACATTAAAACAAACACAATATTGTTATATTTATGATTATGGAATTAAAGAGAAAAATTGCTACACTGTTTCGCTATGTTAATATTTTCATAACATACATTTAATAATTGAAAATTGGCATGAACGTTCAAATAAGTAAATTTTTGTTTGAACTTTTTAGAATTATTTCTTTTAATTGATAAAGTTGTAAGTGTTTTAATACATTTTTAGTTTTTTTTTTAATATAAAAACAAGCGTTTCATTTCAAATTGACAAACAAAATGTGAAATGGATAAATTATACAAAATTAACAAGAGAACAACAGCGCCAATAAAAGTGACAATTAATATTAAACATAGACAATAACATTAAGGCAATAACAGATTTTTCATTATCAACAGCTGTTTTTTGGCATATCGCCAAATTGTTGTAGAGAAGCGTGCATTGTTATAAATGAAAAAAAAAAATTCAAAATTAAAATAATCAACAATGTCATTATTTTCAAACCAACAAGAGCAGAAACAACTACAATAAAAAGTTACAACACTAATAATTTATTAACAATAATTTTTTTAACAAATATTTTTGTTGAATTGACACAACTCTCATTCAAAATATTTTAATACAGTTTTCGAGAGAATGCTGAAAAATTCAACACCTAAAAATATGCAATAACTTTTATGTTTGGCTTGAAGTTATAAAAAACAAACTTTTACGCAGCTTAACAAGTTGATGTTGCGCTTTTTTAGCTACTATGTTGTTTTGTTTCTTATCTCTTTTTTTTATGTTTTTTTATTTTTTTGTTTTAATAAATTTGCAACTTCTCGCAGTGACAAAGTTTTTAGCGCTTTTCGTGTTCATATGTACGTGCTGATAAAAACATTTTGTACACAGCGCCGCAAAAATTTTAAAATTAAAATAAAAAAAATATTAAAAATGTCACAAAATGTCAAAATGGCACCGAAACAAAGCAACAATGGCAAAAAAAATACATACAGCAGCGCATTTTCAAAGTATTAACTTGCCAAAAAAAAATTCTGAAAATGTTAGTGATACAACTAAGTGAACATACCGATGCAGAAACAGTCGAACTAATTAGGGTGAACTCTAAATAAATGAATTTCAAAATCACTAAAAAAATATAAATAATTTGAATATATTAAATTAATAAAATTTGTTTGATTTTTCTTAACTTTGACATACAGCTCTAAACTGTATTTTCGATTACTTTTTAAAATTTGAATTAATATTTCACCCTAAAACCAAGCACAAAAATTACCGAAAGAATAACTAAAACCAAACGAAAAACTGCCAGTTTTATGCCACCACAGAAGCTGGCCATTTTGGCTTGACTTTAAGCTGTGCTTTGTCTGTCCGTTTGTCTATCTGTCTGTCTATCCAACCGTGCGTACTTTAGCTTTAACGCAAATTCAAATACAAAACAAACTAACAAAAAAATTAAATAAAAACAAAGCAATAACAGCAACATAAACAGAGCGCTCAAATATAGGCAACGGTTTTCCTACCATACACACAGCGTGGTTAACGTTAGCATTAGTATTGGTGTTACTATTGCTATTGTTGTTGCTGTGCTGTGCTGTGCTGCACTGTGTTGTCTTGCGCCTCAGTGGAGTAATTAAGTGGCTTAAATGGCTGATAAAAAAATAGACAGCTTTTGTGATATGAATTGTTTTTGTTTGTTGTTGAACAAACAACAACAACAATTTGATTGACAACTTTTGCACTCGCTGTGGATGTAAAGAGTAGGTTAAATACATTTTTCTGTGCCCGGCAAGTAGGTCAGGTTAAATGCTTTGAAGCTTTTATAATTGACGCCTCTTCTGTTAGTAAAAAAGTTCTTTAATGTTTTGTTTTTTTTTTTCAAAGGAATTGAAAAAAACGGTCAAAAAATTAATAAGTAAGAGATTTGTAGAAGAGCATGCAATCAAATGAAAAACTAAAAATCACTAATTGTTATTTTTTTAAAAAAAAAAAGTTTTTCATTTAATTTTAAGAAAAATATTTAAATTAAGTTTTAACCGGCTTATCATATCCGAAAAATAAATTAATTTTTTTATTGCTCCAATCACTGCCTAAATCATTCAAGAATAAGTGCACAAAGTTAAAGAGATCAATTCAAAGCCCTAATCGAGCGTGTGTTCCGCCCACAGATCTACTTTGAATTATGGAGTTTTTATAACGAAAGTTTTGAAGAGCGTTTCGTTTTGTTTTAAATTTTAGGATTTTACGAAATTGTTGGGCTTGGTTGCAAAAAAGCCATGGGACTCCATTGGAAGTTTTCTTAATTCAAAGTTTTTTTCTTCGCTCTAACTATGAAGCCATCGTTAATCTTTGAAACGCTGCTTAAGTTTATAGGATATTTGCACCGATTCATCTAGAGTATCGATATGCCCTTGGGGCTTATTGATGTACATCTTTGCCTCTTTCTAGGATTAACTTTAGTCAAAACTCAGGTTTTCTCACACTTCTGTTTTGAGCTTTTGGGTCGATATAACTGCCTCTTTTTTTAGTTATTGGCAAGCTATTATTTATAGAGGTGAGTTTTCTTGCATTGGTATTGATTTGATTTTTTCTTTTTAATTCATTTTTGATTTTAGTGAAAAAATGGTAAATTTAAGTTTTACTTGAATGCTAATAGCGGCTTAAAAATTATTCTTACCAATATTTTTCTTCATCAAACTATGATGTATAAGAACGTACTGGCCAGAAAAAATTAATGATATATTTGGTGTTGGTTTTTAGTTTTTGTCTTAAACTGACGGACCATTTCAGTTCAGATTATTTAGGTCATCGAGAAAGAGCCCGTCGCAGAAAAATAACTTTTTCCATGTGAATAGGTAAAAAACAAAATCTGCTGAATTTTGTTACAAGATATATCGAAGCCTACAACGCATTTAATTTCTTCTTCAAAAATACATATGACACTCATTATTTCTGTTAATATCCTAATAAAGGACCTTTCATTCAATACGCTGAAAGTTTCGAAATGCCTCATGTTCAACACTCGCAATATGCTAATCGCCAAATTTGATCTTATATATAGTCGCCATTAATTTTTTTTTCATTTTATAGCGGACAAATCATTTTCACGTTTTTAATTTTTTTTATAGCAAAATAGCTGACAATTCACAAATTTTGTCTAAAATATAGCTGTAAGATACCACTTTCATATAATGAGTTTTTCTGTAGACAACAAAATAAGAGGATACTGTCACCATATTTTTGATGGCGCCTCAAAGTAGGCCACAAAGCATGAACAACTCTTGAAAAGGGAAAACAATTACATTTGCATAAAGCTTATGACATTTATCGTTGCAAAACTTACATGAGATATATTGTAGAATTTCTTTGATACTTTTTTTTAAGCTTACGCTATAGGGAACGGGTTAATGAGAATGAATGACACTAAACAATGCAACTCCAAAAAAATAAATAAATAAACGAGTGCCAAGCGAGTAATAGCAGTAATGTTTTTTTTTGTCAAAAAACATTGCACTTTATTGTTGCTATTACTGTCGCTGCTGCTTCTGGGATTTTAACATAATGAATGTATGTGAATTTGTTCTGAAATTTTTCAAACGAAAGCGAATACAATTTTTTTTTCCATTGCATACATTTAGGCTTAGGGAATCACTGACTGAATGTGGAGTAAAGCTTAAGTTTATTTTTGTTGTTGTGATGATAAAGTATGTATTTGTGTGTGGTGTGTTTGCATAGAATATCAATCATTTTGGATTATAAAATGGTGGCAACAACCACAGCAACAAGAGAAACAACATCATGTCATTCCAAATGACGCTATTAATATGTTATGCGCACAGTAGCACATAAACAACAACAAAGGAGTAGTTGTGGGAAAAATGTTATGTCACCGAGAGAGAATGAAGTGTTTGTCTGTGTGTTTGTGTGTGAGTCTGTGTGTTTTATTTTAGACTGCAGGAAGCCATAAAGTATGCAAGTGAAATGAAGGTGGTGTATTTATATTTTCATTCATTCAAAATCTTTTTTTTTCGCCATCGCTATTTTTTTTTAAGCAGACGGCAATAAATTCCTTGCGGATGATGAATTATCTATTTTATGTGGGCGGTTTTCCCGCATACTTTCTGTATGGCAGAGTATGGTGAATTTTTTTATCATTTGACTTGGTGTTGATTTTTTTCCACTGCGGCAATGTCAGCAGTGGATTTGGATAGCTTATGTTGGGCCAAGTTAATTGTTTTTAATATTTAGCAACCAGTCTTACCCACTTGAGTATTTAATCAAAATTTTGAATGATTGAACTTGAAAAGCGGCTGTTTAAAATTTTCATAGCAAAGCAAACAAAAAATTTATCTTTTTTATTATATCTACTATCTTCAGCAAACACTTAAGAATATACATTTAAATTTAAATTTTTTGCTGCAAATTTAATGATAAAAATAATCCATTTTAAGCGCATTCAATTTTGCTTACTAATTTTTTTAAATTAATTTCAAGGTATAAAATTTCCGCATTTAAAATTTTAAAGCTGCTTAAAGATATTAATTTTGTGTGTATGAAGTTAGGAAAATAATGATCTCTTTTTAATTATTATATCATAATTAACTTTTCTCAAGCGCGTGAGAAACAAAATCCAATGCAATAAGAACACGCAAAACCAAACAGCAATTCAAGTTTGTTTATTAAAAGACATATACCATGTTTTAAATGGCTTAATTATATTTTATGAGTGTGTAACAGCACTTCATTCGCTGCAATAAAAATAATAAAAAAGAAATGTTTCTGCACACAGCAAAAAAAAACTGACATTTCATTTAAAAATCTAAACACAATCGCATGCTTTGCACGCACACTGCTGCAATTTAACTCAGTAAACACTTTATGCCAACACCATCGTCAGCATCATCGTATAAACAACAGCAGGAACAATTCAGTCCCTGGTCAGTCCTTCAAAATGCGTTGCCAACATGATAGCAATAAAAGACAAAACTCACGAATGCGAATATTGGTCAAAATTAAGCAACAACAAACGAATCACCAACAAGGCCAAAATATATACATTTGTGCGAGAGTGTACCATTAGGTAGACAATGTCAGATATTTTTACTTTACTTGTTATTTTTTAAATATCTTGCGAAAAATGAGTGCGGGCTACTTCTTATACAAAATTATCTTAAATAACGCAAAAAATAACATAAAGTTGGTATGTATATATTGGTATTTTTAAAAGCCAATCATCGAAATCATGACTTACGATGTCTGTTATTATAATATTATCATATTATGCCTTATCTTAAATTGAACAAATAGCTTTACTAAATACCCAACTTAACATATTACAAGAGTCACGACTGTGCGAAAATTTCATGAAATTTATTTAAACTTGCGTAACATAAGAAACATACTCTCACAGCACAATCTTTGTTTAGTGAGTAAATGCCATGTAGATATTCGGCACAACACAGCTACTACTTCCACTGCCAACAACGTCTTGTGTTTAATTTTAATATCGTTGTCGAATGTATGGACGCTGCTCTAAATGAATTCGCACACTGGCATGCCCAACGTAGCGCTTAAAATCAATGTTTAAAATTCGCAGCTGCGTTGGATAAGGCTAGTGAAAAGAAAATATGGAGCTTTTTCTAAGAGTTTTGTGTTAGCATATGCTGCTAATTGCACACGCACACTTGTACATGGGTTTGGTTAAATTTTCAAATACGATGCTTGCAATGGTAGAGATATTAAACTAACTTAATTTGAATTTTAATGGACGTGTTATACGCTAATTGTGATATAATTTTTTTTTGGAATTTTCAAAATTAATACCGTAGTTAGTAGCCAAAAAGTTCACTAGCTTCAAAGAATGCTGAATACAGCCTTGAGTTTTCACACAACAAAAGATTTGATTGTGTAGAAAACTTATATATTGGGTACTTATTTCGAATAATATAGTCATGGATAAAAGCTGAGTGAGACTAAGTTACCTTCAGCCGGTCTAAGCATTACAATTGAAGCAAAATATTTCCACTTTTTTTATCAATTTCTAAATTATTAAGTACTATTCCAACATAACCTACATTATTAAAAACCAGCAGCGAGTTTCTTACATTTTAAAATGAATTCTTATTTTTCATGTAGCAGAAAATAGCTTCAAACACAAAACCTGCCACATTTTTGTTGATCCCCAAAAACTCACAAAGAGACAGAAACATAAGCATTTTGTTGGCTTTGTCAGCGCATTTGTAGACATGTCAGCGCCTACGCAATATCCGGTGATGGTAACTCCTTCACAATCCAATGGATTTGCATATAACACATGCTGCTTAAAATACGAGCAGCTTTACATAGCGCAACTTTCTTTTATTTATTTATTTTGTGTACTTTAGCTTAAAATTGAGCCACATGCGTTAAATTTGTGTTGTGTTGTGCTGTTTGTGTTGGGCGCCTAAAGGCAAACTACGTGTGCGACGCGTAAAAGAACAATAATGAAGAAAGTACTAGCTATGGCATACTTTATCAAACAAAACATATATGCTAATGTGTTTACATATGTAAAAAGGTAAGACTATAATTAAATAATGACATTTAATTCAATTTCCAATAGACGAACTATAGTTGCTATCATTACGTTGTATATTAAGAAATTTAATAATCCCCTAAAGCGAAGTAATTAAATTAAAATTTTACAATCGTAAACTTTGTACGCAATGAATGCACCACTCATTTCAACACATGTGGCCTACTTTCGTATGGCACTTCTTAATTTTCTCGTACTATTTCCACTTTAGCACCTGTTAGCAATGTGCCATTTCCATATCCTTTTCACATTTTTGTTTCCTTTTGCACATGCTTTGCATATCCGTTTTGCTAAATTTTCCATATCCTTAAGCGCTTTTCCCTCAATTTCCGCATATAAAAGAGGCAAAAAAAAAATGTTGCTGACTTCAAAGCTCATCCATTGAACCACAAAATTTATGCGCATTTAATTCGCAGCCGCCTAAACGGTTGCATAGTAGGACATTTAATCGGCACCCGAGACAGTAAGTCGCATAACATAAAGACAGTTGGATAGACAGCAACATACAGTAACAGACAGCCGCGTACATAAACACAGCAGTAATTAAGGTTCAACCGAAACTCATTTAGTTTGTGACGCTGTGACATCGCATTAAAATCATAGCTACAACATGAGCAGTTAGTCAGTCAAACAGTTAGTCAATTGCTGATATACGCAACGTTAAGTCTGCAACATTTTGTGTCGGTAACCGTAGTATTCAAAAGAGCAATTGAGATTCATGTTTATGCTGCACCTCCAGTTGTTTGTACAGTTGCTCGTGTTGCGCATAATTTGAAGAAATTTTGTATGCGAAAACTCCGTAGTTGATTTTATTTTTCTCGCAGCAAAGCAAAACTGAACTAGTGATGGTATTATCTTTGAATTCGACAAGAATTAAATGCTCTACACCAGCGCACATCCATGGTAAGGGGGTGATAGCGGAAAAACTGGTTATTGAAATCACAATTTATGGCCATATTCGGTTTCAGCGACCTCGAAAATGTAGGAACAGTGTGGTCTACTTTCTGGGTCACAACTTTTTTTTTTAACCTGGTAATTTTTATATCCCCATGGTATCACGGAATCCATTATTACATGAAAAGTACAACCCCAAACTGTTTGTATTTTATGCCTCGCTATACCATTTTTTTCCATCTTTTTTTCTATATTTTTTCTATGCTACAACTTGCTGTCGTCCCACATATTTGTACATTTCACTATTAGTAAATATATTAATATAAAATAAATATTATTTCCAAGTCCAAAACTTTTCACAAAGCAACTTTCTCTCAAAGTAACAAACTACCAACTGTTAAACAATAAAACTACACGTTGGTATTTATTAAACGATTAACCCCATTTAGAAAAGTTCTCTGGTTATTATGGCGCTGCAATATGTAAGTTATTACCTCATTATTTTTTCACATTTATAAATTATTTTCCCATTTAGATAAAGCAACTCTAGTCAATAATTTATAGTTGTTATAAGGGAAAAAGAAGTACGATTAAAAAACTTTACTGCACGCAAGTGTTGCCAGCACCACCATTAGTAACGACGACGACGGCGGAATGCCGCATTCATCTTCATTTTGTCAATCAAAGTCTATTGAAAAGATTTTTTTTTTCATACGCTCCCTTACGAAAATATTTTTCTCCCTTGTGCCACAAAATACCCAAAAGTAAACTTTCGTCAATAAATCAAATGAAAGACGTACGCATTTCAACAAAATCGAAGAAACAGAAAAAAAACCCGACAACTGAGCAGAATATAAAAGAAAAAATTTCGAGCTGTTGAAGAAAAAATGTATGAATGAATGAAATATAGCAACAATAATATGCCGCAGACACGCAAACTAAGCCAAAGCGTATATGTTCATATGTTTCGGCATGCATATGTATGCATAAATATCACAAGACGCCCAGGCAATCCTTAAGATGGGCTTACGTTATTATATGGAAATAAAAGAAAACGATTCGAATGTCGTAAAAATTGGCAACTCACACGTATGCACGTTGTACAAATATGAACTGACAACTAGATGAAGCAGCAGGAGCATTTGTATAGAATGAGTGGAATTTGGACATGGGTTATGCAAGGACTAGAAAAAATTGGTAATACTTATCAATAGATTGCGCTACACTTTACAACTAAAAGTAAAAAACAAAAATTTACCCAAAATACTTGAAAAAATTGCAAAGCAAACGAAGGTATTTCTACTGTGTTTATGAAACGGTCGAAGTTTAATTTTCTATTGAACCTTAACAGCCATCTTTATATTAAACGCTCATAATTTTCGATTTGTTAGGTTAGGTGCTACAAAGAATCGTCGTGAATGGAATGTAGAAGTTATTTGCAATCCCGCTTTTCTTATTTACCAAACTCGGTTTTGGACGTGAGAAAATGACCACAAATTCAAGACAAACTGCCATTGAGATTATGTGTAAAGCAATCAACAGATCATGTGAAGATCTTTTGAAAAAACCATACAACGCGATAAAAGTTAGTAGCGCTTGACCGCAGAAATGACTTTTAGTCAGCAAGCTGAAAGCAAGTCAATATTTCAGAACACCAGCTTATGTACCCCAAGATATCGCATACTACTCTGAAGTAAGCGCTATACTGCTGATAACGTAATGACGATTTGGTGGTTTTGATGAGTACTCATTGGATCTTAGTTAAGTTCATAAAATGTCTTTGTTTTCACTTTCGTTTTTATTTACGTCTTTACTATAAAGTTTATATGTTCGTTTTTCATTGATTCATTCCTTGTTTATTGTTGATTCTTTATTGAACGTATTTCTTTATTCTAAGCTCGATGCTCATTAAACTCAGTAGTCTGTTCGTTTTTTATTGTTCTTTTTTTGTTTTAAATTGCTCGTTGAACATTGTTAGATGTGCATTGTTCGTTGTCAATTGTATTCTCAGTATTCGTTGATCGCTTTCTCTTGATATTTGTTCTTTGTTCGAAATCATTGCTCAATGTTCACCGATCGTTGTCCTTATTTGGTTATTATTCGAGATGATTTCGAATACGTTGTTTCTTGTTACTTATAATTCCTCCTGTTGATTTTTCGTTTTGCAGCTATGTTTCTAGTTTCTTATTCTGTAATATATATTTATATATACACAGTAAAGACTCTTATAATTTCTTTTTCACGAACTATTGATATAAGGCTTCAAGTATAACGTTCTAAAAAGTGTAGGGTATCAAAAATAGACAGCACGCACGTAACAAAACACATTGTTATCGTTGCTGAGAAACTCATCGGCTTCTTTACGCTGAAGCAAAAATAATACAAAAATCGATTTCTTTTGCCTCTGGTTTTGTTATTTTTTTCCTGTTTCTGAATTGCCTAAAAGTATGCAAAACAGCTTTAACTGATTTTTCTTAAGTTTTTTCTACACCCATTCACACACACGTATGCGTATAACATAATCAACCAATTGATTTCATAATAATGCTTTCGATATTGCCAATATCTTTTGGCAAAAAGGTGTGTGTTTTTTTTATGTCTGTGTAATGGGAGCCTCACGTGCCTTAACACAAACACGTTTTAGAAAACAGTCACACGCACACATATACATACATATATATAGAATACAAACACTTGCTTACATTATATTAAATGTCAATCATGGCTTCTGAAGCGCTCAAAAGCAAAAGTCATTCAAGTATATTATACAGAAAACAAATGTGAAAAATAGGTTTTTTTTCGAAATGGTGTCTTTTCCCTACAGTTTAAATTTTTCCACTTTCATTTTTGAGACATTTTTCCATGAAATTCTTTCTTCAATCCTTCATTTAGTGAACTTAAAATGTTTGCATCAATTGGGAAGCAACAGAAAATATACCGCAGAAAATCCTTTTAAGTATGTGAACATTGTATTTTGGCTTTAATATTACAGCGTTCACACCAAAGGGTATACACCTTCAGCAAAAAGTATGAGCGCGTTTGTACTTCATAAGTTTTGGGTGACAGAAGGGTGTCATATAGATTTCCTAATTTGAGATTCTTAAGGTAAAGAGACAGCTTTTTTTCAAAAATTGTTTTTCAAAGACTATATTTTTTATTGATTTTCTACTGATGTTTTGAATCTTTAAGAAAGCTGGCGCTCTTAAAATGCAACGCCTTTGGGTACAACTATGTTATTGTCGTAATTCACAATTTTCAGGGGCTTAATTTTAATTTTTAAGTTTTTCTTCAATACAAATTTTGCAATATATTTTTTTAACTTTTTGAAAGACTTGAACGTGAAAGTTAAAATTTTGCAACAGAGTTACTCAAAACACTAACAAAATGTTGACTTTTTTTTATGAAATTTTTGACACCAGAAAAAGTTTCAAGTTTTTCATGTCACTCTATTTGCTTACTTTATAACACCCCACACAACTCTTTTCTATTGTGCATAATCGTGACTTTGTTTCGTTCACAACTCAACGCTTACCAATCATTTCGACTGCTTGCTGACTTCTTACGCTTCAAGGCATGTGAAGGATAAAATTGTTTTTCAGTCATCAACCGAAAAAAAAGGGTGAAAGAAAAATAAATAAAATAAAAAAAAACTTGCATAAAATATACGTAATTTTATGTGATCTTATGTGTTAACGTATGCGACAAAATCAGTTTTAACGCATAACAAGTAGTCGCTGCTGCGCTAAATCTGATATATAAACAAAAGAGTTATAAATAAATCTGTCACGATTTTGCCTCAGGAAAGATATCAGGAAATTGTGAAACATTTTGTCGGTTGCAAATCATTATTTTTTACTAAGAGGCTTAGGTATTAAGAATTTAAGAAGCTTATACTATTCTAAGAGAACATTGTGTTTTTTTTAGTTCGTATAATATGCTTAAAAATAATTTTGAGAAATTTTCAAAGGGTTTACAAAATTTCCCACAAGACAAAATATTTTTAGCACTTCTTTACTGTTAGCTATTTTTCCCTTAAGCATTTACATGATAAGATTTTATTGCATAACAAACACAAACCATTTATATAAAATTGCTTACACAAAAATGGTTTGTAACGCTTTGGAGCAAAATAAACTAAACCAATTTTAATAAGTTTTTCTTTGAAACAACATATTTGTGCTAGAGAACGTTATTGCATACTTATTTTTTATTTATGAAAGTTAAGTATCCCTCCTTGTGAGATTAAGTTTTTGCAAAACCTAACACAAAAATTGATTGTCGTTTGATTTTTTGTTGCTTATGCTGCTTCTTGAATTCTATGTTGTTTTTTTTTTTTTTCTAATTTGTTCCGATAAATTTGGTTTCGAAGTTCAAAGAAAACTCTATTTCAATTATATTTTTTTTTTTACTTTTGAAAGGAAAAGATGGATAAGATGTTAAGAAGGAAATTTCAATTTGAAAAAATGACGGGGCGTGCGTGTATGAAGCTGTGGGTACCACTAGTATAATATAAAAACATAAACAAATTTGAAATATGAGAAAAATCGTCCAAACCCAAAAACTGTTAAATATTTGTTCAAATATATATGTTTACTTTTTTTCTTGCCAAACTTATAGGTTACAACAAAAAACTACTGAACAAAAAAACACCTGAGTGTCCTCCAGGCACAAAATTTTGATTCAATTACTAAAAATTCAAGTAAAAGTTTTTTTTCTAAAAAAAAAATTCAATAATCACCCACATGTAAAATGACCCAGAAGGTGAACAAACAATTTTGCTAACTAAGCTTAAAACATTTAGTAATTAAAAAATAAAAGTATTATCCAAAAATGAGAGAAAATTGCTAACTAAGATTGAATAAAATTTAATTACTAAACATAGCAAAGTTCGGAACTAAAAATCTGAAAAAACCTTAAGTGCAGACAAACACAGTTGAGTGACACTTCAATTTAAAATAACATTTTAAAGGACCCTGTTAAAAGTAAAATGTGAAATTTCCCAAAAAACTACAAAAAAAAAATGCAGAAAATTCAAGTGACTGAAAATGTACAACAAACTCTCCACAAAGCAAGAAGAGTAACATTTTGTGTGTTGTTAGTTACTACCCGTAACAGTTGAGAAAAATAAAATACAACCGCATATAGTTAGAAAGCAATTAGCATTGTTTGTTGCTGTAAAAAATAAGTGGCTTTATTTATAAAAAAAAAAAATAATTGGGTTGTGACAAACAAGAAAAGTTACGACTTTATGTGCATGAGTAACACACGACGTCACATCAAGCATGTCAAAATTGTTATGAAAATAATCAGAATTCAATATTAAAAATATTGCATACTTTGAGTGACACTCACACGATTAACTATCTACTACGTATGATATTCAATCATTTTCAATACAATGGCACAAGGTTGAATATGCTTAGCTCTTCAGTGAAGAATTTTTTCATTGCTATATCACTGTCATAACCCTACAATATGCAAAAAGCTTAGAGGCCAACTAACAATGAAATAAAAAAAAAGATTCGATCGAGTAAGTGGGTTTCCTTTTTGTGCAAAACTTTCAATTTTTCATTGCTTCCAACGGTTTTGCATATTTTTTTTCTTTTTTTTTTTCAATTACAAAATATGCCTACTTTTATTTGTGTCCCTCATCCATACGTAAATTGAAGTGAATTTATGTGCTTGTTAAGTCTTGAACTGAAGTTAAAAGTCCTTCTCAACTCGTCCAATTATTACCACATAATTCAATGTTGTAATCTTACTCGCAGAAAATAAAGGGAGGCTGATATAAAAGTATAAATGTAAAATAAAATAAAAAAAAAATTAAAAATATTTCCACCCTTACAACATAGAGAAAAAAATTGTTTCATGTTTGAAGCATTTGAAGGCGGAACGACAGACAGATCTTTAGTCAGTCATATATCACCTGGCCAAATGTTGTGGAACAATATAAAGTACTGAGCGAACTGAAAAGAAGTACAACAGAAGCACACAGAGTGTCGGACATTTTACTAAGAAAATATATTCTTGACAAAACAAAAATAAATTCATTCATATAGCAATATCAGAAATGAAACGCAGTACAACACTTATACCAAAAATATTGGAGAGTTAACCTAAAAAAATATTGGTGGCCAAAATACGAGATCATTCAAATAAAATATAAATGTTTTGCTATTGATTACATTTAAAGAATACTAAGGAGGACTTTCGATTGTGTTTTGAACTACGCACGACAATGTGCCAATAAAAAATATTGTACTTTCAAAAGAAGAGTGGTTGACCATGATAGTCGAAACAAAAAAGCCGAAAGAGTTCAGTGTTAAGTAAACTATCAAATAAATTTAAAATTAAAAGTAAGAAAAAAAGCAAGTTCCTTCAATAAGTCTTACAAAAAAGTAATTCAAAAACAGAAAAAACATTGTCAAGGTCTTAATTATAAAAAAGTGACCAAACATTGCTATTTGTATTTTGCAGAGTTCAAAAAGCAACATAAGCAACAAAAAATCAATCAACAATTTTTATGTGAGGTTTTGTAAAAACTTAATCATAAAATAAAAAATATTTAACTTTACAAATTAAAAAAAAATAAGTATACCTTTTTTGGCACAAAATGTTGTTTTTAAACAACAAATTGTTAAAATCGGTGCAGTATGTTTTGGACCAAAGCGTTACAAACCATTTCCCTATAATCAATTTTATGTACTACTGGATACAAAGCTCTAGGACTTCCCAACTGGGTTGCAGTATTATAGTGCAGCACAGCAAGCTACGCAGTCAAAGCAGAAGGAACGATCACAAAACAAGAAGTCATATAAAATGAATTTCAATTATGGAAGATGAGATCCAAGATGATTTTATGAGGCTTCAGCAATAAAAATGTAAGAACATTTCATTCATGAATAAGAATGTTAGAACAACATATTAACAGCTGAGAGACGGTCAATAATTGCCTTGTGGAGAAAGATACAAAATATCTACTATATATTGAAATCACGCGAGTCTCATATGGAAAATATGCTGACAAATGAAACTCTCCAGTATATTATATATCAAACCTATTATGTGGAATTGAGGCAGTGTCATCAGTTACATAAATTTTGAGTTATTCAATCGGTACAAAGAAGTAGCAGCACATCAATCTGATCATTGTTAATACAAGCTTTGGAAGATGGAACTACAGAGTGGAGCAATCACTTCTCCAGTTATAATACCAAAACTGTATCATAGATTGCTGGCTCAAAGCACCATAACTTTTGAATTTTTATGAACCAGTGGCTCTAATATCAGGAAAATATCATAGAAAAAATAAATTTTGCTTTCAATATCGTCTACACTGCATCAGAAAAGTTTAATGTAATAGAAGTCCAGTAAACGTATTAATATACGCAGACAAAGCAGAATTGTACATTTGTGATAAAGTATCTTAGCATTGACTACGTCAATTACATTATTGAAAACGTAGCTCCGTTACAGTTCAGTATTTTGTTAGTTCCAAATGAGAGAAAATTCTGCCCCCTTTCTCTCTGAATCATCGGTGTCAAATTAAGCAAATATTTGCCTTAAAGAGAAGCACTGACTGAGAATTTTAGGTTATAATTAACCCTCAATTTGAGCTTAATAGTAGTCAATTTTAGAGACCTACGTAGTAGGCTGTGACTTGAGCAGTTTTGATTTGGCCATAGCTAAATAAGCAACTTTTAGTTTTGGTTGCTGAGCTCGCTGCGGCCATCCTGCCATAAATATTGACAGGAAGCGTTTGCAGTTGTAAGTTCAGGGCAGAAAATGTTGTAAATTTTGCAAAATTGATATTATTGAAAATGAACTAGTACTTTATCCTATAGAAAATAATGTAAAAAGACAAATTTATTGCTTCCCTATTGTCATTTTAGTTATACCATTCACCTTGAACCAAATTCTTAGGCGATTTAACAAAAAATGTTCTCGGCTGAAACTCTCAGTGTAAGTGTAAGAGCACTTACACACGCAAGAAACAGCATAAAACTTATTTTCAGCTGCACCCTTACACATACATACAAACAAAAAATCTATTGCAGAATGTGCTGCGCAGCTCACTTGTTAAAACCCTACCAAACTGTGTTAAAGCTTACGCTTCGTTTGTGTTGTTAAGTAAAACTACGCCGTTGTATATGTTAAAAATAAAAACTCGTTCATAGATAAGTCTTGTTTTTTTTTTTGCTGTATCATCTGTACCTATTCATGTTTGCATGCACTTTGCAGAATTGTTCTTTTTACCACTCACTCATGTCGTTACTGCTCCTACTTTTGCGCATTTCGAACGCTAATTTAAAGTTAGGAAAAGTTTTGCCATTAGACTGAAGTTTATGATGGCCGGCAGTTTCAGTTTGCTTGAGTCTCCAGAAAAATATGTTTTTTAATGCTTAAAAGTTTTTTTCCAGTTTTATTTCCATAGAGATGACCTACTTATTGATGGCAAATTTTGCAAAAAAAAATAGAAACATTAAAAAAAAATTTAATATCTATTAAATAAATTGAATATTCACATATGATGTAAGCATTTTGATTAGCAAATTGATTTAGTATTTTGTAGATTAATTTTAAAATAAATATGCAGAAGTTCCGTAACAGCAAAAAATTGGCAACAAAACATAAACAACAATTTCCATAAAAATGCAAAGTTTTATCGTAACATATCCTCGTTTATTGAAACAAAGAAGAACAAATAACAGCCAATTAAAAGATATTGAAAGAAAAATATTTTTGTTGACAATTCAAGAAAATATTGTTATTTTCAAAGCTTTTCCAAAACAAAACTTTTCTTTTAAAATCAATGAATGTGAATATAAGACACATTATGTTTATTTTTGCAAATCAATCGATTTTAATATCATTTATATAAGCAATCTTTTCCAGTACTGTAAATTTCTAAGAACTAAACCTTGCCTTATAGATAAAAATTTAGATACTCACAGATAAAATTTGATAATTTTAAGTGTAACAAATACTCGCACAACCAGTGCTGCTCTTCATTTGCTATCACAGTTCCATTTCAATTTCAAAGGACACTGCCCATTTTACTATGAAGCTTGGCCTTTATGTGAATTTAAGCTTAAGTTAATGAAGTGTTCGTTAGTTAAATGTAGACACGTTTTCTTTAAAAAGAGAGGGAGTTTTTAAAAGAAATAGCTTTGATCTACGAGTGTATACTCGCAAACATAAATTTGACGACGCTTGTAGTTTCGTACAGGCTTAACAATATGAGAACAGAGTGTGAAACTGTAAAATTATACTGCTAGAGAGATGAATTTTCGTACTCAAAACCTTGCGAATATTTAAGAAAACCTTTTTCAGAGACCTTTTTACCATATTTTGTGATTGAAATAATATTAAATATTGTAAAATTAATATATGTGGTAATTAGAAAAAACTGTTTAAGATCTGAAAAAAAGTTTTCAATTCATTTTTGGGATTGTTGTTGATTTATCTAAACCTTAATTATGCCCAAACACATAAGGGGAACTACATTAAAAGCTTTAATGACCTTGAATAAATTTTATTTTATTTTTTTTTGTCATTCAATGTATTTTGAACTTTTCAACTTTTCGAATATTTTCGCAGTAATTTCTTTTTCTATTGACTTTCAATATGATTGACTAAGCCAGCATTTCGCGGCTCTTCTTTAGAACTTCTCCCAACTCTCTCACTATTGACCAACTTTTTGAAGATTTTTCAATACTTTTCATAAGCCAAAATTTGTGCTCTGCCTAAGAAGTCTCCCGATATTTGAAGTTACAAGCTAAAAATTTTTTGTTAAGTTCTTCCCATGAATTTCAAAAATATTTTTCACATCTTATTTTATTTTAAATCAAACTTGAGTTAAATAGATTTCGTTGAGTTTGCTTCAGTTGGCGTGGCACACATCATATTTACAAAAAATCTTAGGCGTTAATTTAAGTGAATTATTGCGGCAATTAATACGAAATTTTATATAGGTGGTTTACTGTCTATAAAATATATCTGAATCAGAAGTGGGAGAAATAGCATAATGGGCGTGGCGCCATAGAAACAAGTCAAATTCTTTAAATGACATCTAGCAAACTACTTGAGCATTCATGCTAAAAATTTGGTGCAAGAATGTTGTTCCGAAAAAGCTACTTCTGAATCAAAGTCGTGCTGGATTATACCAGTGGGTGTGTTACCAGCCTAAAGTTTTTAAGCAAATATCGGCATATTTTGCTAATTATGACAGCTTTTGTGATAAAAATTAGTTTCAACATTCTTCAACCTCGTTGAACATTTTTCAACATTTTCCATTTGTTTTTGGAATTATTTTAAAACGTTTTTTATTTATTTATGTGTAGTTGTCTTATTTTATAACGATTGATGAAAGTATTGTTTTGTGTTAATATGCTGGAAAATTAAGAAAAAAAATACACTCGATTTCTAAAAAGTACATTCTAACTCTAAATTCAGTACACACGCACGAGAAAATTTCAAATGTCATCACTGGCTCTAAGCAGTGGTTACCTTAAAATCTCTTAATGGATCAAAAAATTTTCAATTGAAAGCACGATTTTGTCTGATGCTTTACGTTCATAAAATTTAATAGATTTTTTATTGATTTTACACCGAATTATTGAGTTTTAGGGAATTTTTGTTTTGACACTCGTAATTCATTACGTTTTCTTTATTTTGTAGAATTTGTATTCAGTACGACATTGAAAAAATTTTACCTTCATGTGAAACTGTCCTTTCAAAGCACATTAAAAAAATGAGCAACCAAGGGAAATGTTTCAATGTAAGAGCAACATCATCAACAACCTTCGAACAGGAAACCACTTGACGAGTGTGACGCACACTAAACAAGTGGCCAGCAGGATGACAGGATATGTGACAGGCAGCAAGTAAAAAAAAACTTAATAAAACACCAAGTAAAGGAAATGGCGTTTGTGGCGCTCGTGAAACGATGAAAGTAAAAAGGCAGACGGAAACAGCTTTTGGCTTCTAATCGAGTTTACGTTTTTTGAAGGACATTCGCTGGACGACAAACGCAGTGCAGCAAATATTGATGTGTTCACAACAGTAAACGAGTTCTGAAGGACATCTATGATGATGATCCTTTTTTCTCTATTTTGCCTTCACTCCATGCCGTTCACACTCATGTTTTATATTTGAGCTGCGTGTTGAGATTGATTACGAAATAAATTGAAGCTGCAAAAGCATCCTTTAAGGATGTGCATATGTATGTAAGTTATGTGTACACGTGCACAGGCTTACACTTTAATGTGCTACTGACTGACTGACAGAGTGTGGGAGGCGTGGTAAAATTAATGAGTGCATATATTTTATATTTACTTTACAAGCTAAGTCCTGTATGCTGGAATGTTGTACTAAAGATAAAATGAAAATCCAATTGCTAACACTGTATTAGTGTCAGTGTGTTATATACATAAATACTTACACACACACAAGGATAATGCTTACAGTTTTGTTTGCAGTTTGAAAATAAGTTTTAAAAAAACATCGAACAACAACAACAATAAATAAAAATATAGGAAAAAATACAAAATCGTCATTCTAAATGAATGCCATATTTCATGCGCATTGATTTTATATTGGATTTTTCTATTATCCTTCGCACACAATAACAACAATAATCAGTTGAATTATTTTTGTTGTTATTGCACACAGATCCATCTGTCAATAAATATTTGTGTTGAAAAATAAACCCACACACAGACAAACACATACAAGTGAAAAACATTTTCTTATGCTTCCGCTACATCTAAGACACAGTTTCGATATATCCCGTAGTAGACAAGTTCGCTCTAATTGACCGTAAAATAGTGAATGGTCGTGGTAAATATATAAAGTTGTTGTTGATTTTATCTTGGCGTCCAGTTGGCAATGAAATTTCAGTGTGGAATTGAATGAGCGGAAATGGAGGACTTGAATGTGACAATTTTTCCTAAGGATTTAATCTTAAGTCATTGGATGCTGCTATTTTGGTGGTTAGAATATAACTAGATATTTTTGAAGTTACATGTTTTTTTGTGAAGAGTTTAATAGAAATGTTTGAAGGGCTTTTTCCGTGAACTTGCTTTCAGTAAGTCCCTACAAATACTTTTATGAAACGAACACATGTGCTTAGAAATATAATTAAGATATTTTTAAAAAAGCTTATCTACATATATAATACATAGCATATTGGTTAAGCTTCTAAAATAGAGAAAAAACACAAAAAGGAATATAATTAAGTGAAAATTATTTAAAAATAAGGTTATGTAAAAGAAAATAGTACCAAAATAATCGATTTCATTTTACCAAATTCAATATAATAAATATTTAACTATGTAAATTATTTAGTAATAAAATGTAAGTTAAATGGTAATTAAATACTTGTGTTACGCAAATAACATCAAAATGCTCAAATTATAAAAATATGTGTTAAGACTTCGTGCATGTAATCAAACTATGTCATCAATATGACACATTATTCTAAAAACCCAATTAAAAAACAACATTGTTATAATTAAAAAAAAAAAGAAAATGTAACATTTGACCCTTATAATAATGCATGAAAATGTGTATTTTAAATCCATAACAACAAATTTACTTCCATTTTTTTGTTTCAAAAGTGAAAAAAATACAAAATGAAAATCGAGAAAAACAATGACCTTACACATGCAAAACAGAGAAAATTGAACAACAAGTGGTTTCAACGATACAAATAGTTAAGTGGAATCCAAAAAGACATTAAGGCCGATCAGGACAGTTATATTGGTTATAATACTACCAGGCAGTGACAAGTATAAATAATGTTTAAGGACATGTATTTGGCTCTTTACGAAATCATCAGAATATATTTTGTTCAGCTACTGCTTAAAATATATTTTGGAAATATATGGTGATTCTTTATACGGTTGGATTTTAAAAATTGAAAACAGAATAGAAAATTTGCAAGACTTCACATAGCCCCAGAAAAAATAGTCCAGTGGTGTCAAATAGCATAATCTTGGTGGCCGATGAACTGCTGCAAAACGTGAGATTAATTGTTACATGTGGTACCATCTTGTTGAAACCACATGTCAATCCAATTCTTCCATTTTGGGCAAAAAAAAAGTCGGTAATCATCGCATGGCACCTGGCTCTATTGACTGCAACGTTGCCATTTTCATTCTTTTTGAAAAAGTATGGTTCAATGATGCCGCCGGCCCACAAACCTCCAATTTCTAGTTGAATTAAATGTCATTCCATATTCGGCAAAGAAACTTAGGCTAAATTCCTTCTCAAATTTTCCATATCGTAAAGTTGGTTTAATTAAAAAAAATATCAGTTTTCAGCGCCGGCTCGTGAAGTGTTCGCACTATTTGTCCGAAAAGGGAGGCCTTTCATGAGTAGTGGCTTGCTGGTCGCCTTGATTTTTGTTTTTTTTTTTAAATATCTCTTTCTTGATTTCGGTATAACAGCAATTCGCGAGAGATTTACTTGCTAGTAAAAATACTTCTCAAAAAATATTGCTTTAAAGTGTAAAAAGCTCTGACATTCAAAGCAAAACCTGATATTTATGGAAGAAACTCATGTCTCGAGCTAAGTAGCATAATGAAGCATATAAAAGCGAACGTAGAAACAAGTCAGATGATTTTTACCTCAACGTTTGGATTTCTCTAAGGATTTAACTTACGACCTCAGTTTATGTGGCAAGCGGGGAAAAAAAAACAATAAACTAAACTTTCTACTAGTTCTATCAATTTTTAACTTTCAATCGTTCATTTCACAAATATCAAGAAATATTGAACAGAATTTATACCTCTATTAATATCGGAAAAAATTTGTACAACTATTTCCATTGATAAAACTGTTCAGAAAGAATGATCAATTGTTTTTTGACATAAAATTCAGAATTCGTGATATAATTGAAGCAATTTGTTGGTAATGGTAGGTAGGTATAGAAAACTGTCGTCCGAAAGTTTTTGAGCAGTAACCTCTAGCCGGCACTGCCAAATTTTTACGTGATGAAAAAGGGATTTTTGAGCTAGTTACCTACCTTATTATAGACTTTAAGCTTAAGTAAAGTTGTACATATATATATTTTACATGTATGTGTCAAGATTTTCTGAGGACCCGGAAAAAAAAAAATTTCAACGGTGTAAATTGTATTAATTACAGACAGGGCAATACGGGCACCGTATTTGCGCGGAAATTTTTTTTTTGGAAAAATCTTTCACTGAAACTTAAAAAATTGAATCTAAAAAACGAGTTTGGTGCCGATCTTCTTAAGGTTAGCGCTATTCAAACGTCTACTGAAGTGTGAAGTTATGAGAATGCCTTAACATAACATTAGTGTTAATATTAGTGATAAAGAACACCTGTTGAATTCCGTCAAGTGTACTTAAAAGGAATTGTTTTATTCAAAAATTTCATATGGAAAGAAAAATACGTTTGAATGTAGCCATGAAGGCAGGTTTATTTTCAAGGTGTTGCTTGTACCACCAATATCGCTTCTAATTGCTACTTGTTTCAACTGGATATAAATCTCCACAGAAACTTCAAGGGCAATCGCTTAGCTTGAATCAATTGCTTAAATGCATATGCCCATAAAATTTTTTTCTTAAAAAATAAAAACAAAAACACAAGTATTTGGTGTTAAATATGATTTTTAATGGTCAGGGTCGTTAGTTGATCCACAAAGTTTTAAATGAAATCATCACAATCATCCTGCACTTCAGCACTTTTACTTTTCGCCTCAAACTGTGTTTTTTCATTTATTTTTTTTACAACTTTAAAGGTGGCTTTTTTTTGTACTGAACAACGCCGCGTTGTGTCCCATTTTTATTTTTTAAAATAAAATGTGCGCATCCTTGTAGCAAACACACACAAACACTATGTGAAAAGGTAAACGTACACTCACAAAATAGCGCGTAAGTGCACACTTATGCACTTGCATTTGTCTTCATAAATTTAACGTGTTTCCGTGTGCAGTTTTTTCTACTACATATGCAAAGTACAGAAATGAAATTTTGTTGGAGCGAAATTATATATAAAAAATATAAAAAAAAAATACTATTTTACTTTTCACTTCGTTATCAGCTTTCGTTGGTATCTTTTAGGTTTTTCTCTTTTTTGCATAACCTCAACTCAACTATATTTATGTTTGTGCTGGAATTTTCTGTTGTGCTTGAGCTGAATTCATAGTTTTGCATTTTCACACATTAACATACACAAATGTAAATACCCAACCGGAAAATGGTTCATTCTAGAGCGCTCGTTTTGAAGAACGTTTTACCTCTATTTGTAATTCCATGTCAAATCTTACATTGCATTGCATTGCACAAAAACTTATCACAAGTTTAGTATTTAGTTATTTTCATAGTGGTTCTAATGTGAATCAGCCTTGCATTTTGCTGTTGGGCAACTAAGCAAACACACATGGCTTTGTATCCACAAATACATATTCTAAACAGCGTAAGGCTCAGCTGTGTGCTATTTCAAGTTGAGTGTCAGGAAAGCAACATAAAATGTAATTACTTGTATAAAAAGCTTGATCTACTTTTGGGCTTGCTGCATTAATTTTAATGATGTAATATTTTAAAGCGCAACATGCAACAATATTTTTCTTTGCATTTTCTTAAGTGCATATAGAAAAAACTTTATTAACATTTGCATTTACATCTAGGAACACATATTAATTAATAATGCTGGAGGTACGAAAAACTGGTGAAACAAAAATGAAAATGTAAGCAAAAATTTCAATTAAGGCTTACTTTTTTATGAAAATGTTATTAGAACCGTGCGGAATTATTTATATGTAAATAGAATCAACCAAAGTAAACTGCCGAAAAAATTGCTTACTTAAGACGAAAATTCGTATGAAAGGGGCTTAAAGTTGAAGGTGATTCTTAAGAGTTTAATTTGGTATTACTTTCATTTTGGTCATTGACAAAAAAAAAAAAAAACAACGAAAAAATAAAAATTTTGATGCAGTTTTCCTAAATTATTTTAAGAACAAAGTTATAGCACGTAAAGCAAGAACTGATAGAAGATTTATTATCCCTATATAAGAGCTTATTCTTAATATGATTTGCAGAGCAGACAAGTTTTAAGTTTAAGTTTGAAAATATCAGAAATTGCCGCTGAATCTTTTAACATGAAATAAAGTTCAAAATGCATAAAAAAGTACTCACAGCAATACTGCCCAGCAACATGTTGTTTACTTGCAGCCAGCTTACATGTCTTGCAGACATAACAATGTTCATCCAAAAACTAAAATTTATCTAGTTACAACAACATCCGAACCGCAGCAGTCAAATAGCTTGAGGGCTTACGTATTAAAATTCATAAAAAATTTTACCACCCCCTATGTGAAAATATCATAGGAATCGCAACACTTCCACTAAACTACTAGCTAAAGTTATCCTCCATCGCATTTAAATTACAAACTCCTATATTTCCGAGCAGGCTATACCGAATCATTTTAAATATTTGTTAAAAATTTGGTACCATTAATTCTTCAAGTATATTGGTTTGAAATTTTTGCTTGAATTGGAGGTGCTACGCTGACTTATATGAATTCACCTAGTTCTTGTTCAGAAATTTTTTTATTTATTTACGGGTTTTTGTTTTGCAATTTCTCCTTCAGAAAGTATTTTCTGATGGAGAACCGATTTCGCTAAAAGAATTAAGACTAGATTAAAATTTCAATAAAAAATAAAGGATAGTCACCTGAAAAAACTCAGTATGGTGAAAAATAAAACCTATTAAAATTTTGTGCTCGTTTTGCTGTAAAAAGTTTATATGAAGTAGTACCTTTTTTTTGCGGAATGTTTCTTTTTGCACAAATTGGGAAAGAAAAATTTCTAAAAACTAAAAGAAATCGATTTTTTTTATAAACAAATATCGTGCGAAAGCTAAGGTTCTTTAAGGCAAGACTCCTCAATTTTCAGACCAATAAAGACAATATTTTTATAGACTTTTAATGGCAGATACCAATTTGGGTAATTTTGCATGAAACCAAATCTTCAGACAGAATTTGTGTAGCGGATAAAAATTTTCTTTTTTGCACATTTTGTAGTTGACTTAAAAACTTGAAGTTGCTTACGCGATTTTTGATAACCGAATCTATACTTTTCTGAAATTTACAACCTTGCTCTTTTGCTATTTTTTCATATTTTAAAACAATAATATTGAATACCGTTCTTTTTAGAATCATCAGTAACAAACACTAATTCATTCAACTTTCAACTTTTGTGCCACGAGACTTTTCTACTAAGGTACGAAAACATACAATTTTAGCGTTAGATTGAGTGTCTAGACTTCTGTTTTGTACTCTTACCGCTTACGTTAAGTTTTGAAAAGCATATGTTAATATCTTAAGCATATTTAATAACATAAAAGTTAAATATGCACACCATACACAGCTGTTGTCCTCGATTATACGCTCATGCACGAGTACCTTATTTTATTTTGTGTTCAAACTCATACGTACAGCAAAAGTTTTCTAACTACCAAAGTCATTATTTTTATACCAACTTAATAAGGATTCACTTAGTGCGTACGTGAAGAAAAGTTTCCTTTATGAAATATAGCAATGTATAATTATTTTGTATTGAGATTTATTTGTTATGTACTCCAAAATGTAATGAGTCAAGTTGTGGATACGCTATATAAGTTTTGAAATATTTTAAAGAATTATAATAAATTTAAAAAAAATGTAACATGTTTCATTTTATGTCACAAAAAGCATTTTGAAAATTAAAAACTATGAGGAAGTCAATTTGCTTCTCTCTAACTAAAATTTAGTAAAATCAATTGACTACACTTCACATTAAGAACTGTTCCCTGCGAATTAAGGTAGAGTTTACAGCTTCGGACTGTAAGCTAAAGCTAGTTTTATCACCAGGATCTTTGAAGAGTTTTTTGAAAGCAATCTTAATTTTGAGTAACCAAATTTGTGCACGCCGGACGGAACACAAGTGTTTCGAGTGTAAAGTGGCCCCAACGGCAACTTGTAGCTCTTTTTACAAGTCTGATGAGTTTTTTCATTTTATGAACCATGAATTTTTGAGCTCAATATAATTTATAAGCCTGTGAAAGTATCTTCCTCTTGAACTTCCCGTTAAGTTTAATGTTATGATAAAAAATGTGCTCAATTTGTGCATCACAACATCCTTCAAAATACTTTTTGATGCCACCTTACTAATCAGTTTTATCATCACAAAATGAATTTGAGGATGTCATTTTCAATGTGAATAAGCAAAAAAATTTTTAAAATCTTTTTTTAATCACGTTAAGATCAATGCAATGAACACAAAAAATTATCATCATTTTATGCATCACAAAGTCCTTTCCCAAAGAGGTGTTGTTATTAGAAGATCTATCAGCGGTCTTATGAGAGGGGCTGCTGTGCTTTGTGTAAAACCAACTATCACTTGTTTGCTATAATGCCAAATTAATTTATTGACTGCCAATATTTTGGATGCTTTCTAACTAAAAAGTCTTAAAGCTTCACTTAAACAAAAAAAAAATCACTGCCACAATTCAAAATGCGCCCACTTTTTTCCATGCTAGTTTGGATCACAATATTTTGAAAATTTCACAAAATTCATGGAATCGAATTTCGGAAATCCGAACAGCTCTTCCATCTTATATCATGCCTAAGAACTAATAGCTGAATAATCGAATCATTTTCGCCAATTTTTTTTTTTTCGGTTTCGTGAACTTTTCAATTAAAATCTTAAGAATAATGATAATTTAGAATCTCTGCAAGTTACATTTCATAAAAAGTTTACAAAAAATTACTTAATTTAATTAAAAATTCCCAAATGAATTCAAATGACAAAAAAAAAAGAAATGACTTAGCCAATTGCATAAACAACTTAATTACAAAAAGTAACTTTGACAAAAAAGGATATCAGAAAAAGATGTAACCAAGAAAAAAAGGCAAACAAATAGCAAATTAAAGCTCCCTTGAAATAGAGATAAAAAAATTACAGCGCCCAAACGAAAAAAAAAGCTAAACGTTTTAACCCCCAAAATGTCGAAAATAACGAAATGGCAAAATTTCACTCTCTAACCACAAAGATAACACAAATTAAATACGATAATGAAAAACGAAAATGAAAATAATTGAAAGGCAAACTGGCGCATAAATGTTGCAAAACAAAATATCGAAAGAAAAAGGGAAACGGAAAAAAAGGAAATAATTCTCCAAACGCACAAACAAAACAATGTTGCCAACTCACCTTTAATCTCTCCCAGGAATATCAGCAGAAATAATCCAATCAAACCGTTGCTCGCTGCTGTTTCTTCAAAACGCCGATGACGATGATGATGATGATGATGATGATGTTGTTGACGACGATGATGCGGCTGTTGAAGATGACTACGTTGCAAACACATTTTTATATAGAAATGTTTTCCACTACTTATTAACGTATTTCTTGTCTCAGTGTTTGTTGTTGGGTTGAGTTGTTGTTTTTTTTTTCTTTTTTCCACAATTTGCACTTTTTTACACAACACTTTTTTTTTTGTTGCAACAAATAAAAAAAAAATTAACTGAAAACGACTTTTTCCCCGGAAATTGAAACACGCACTTTTTTCTTTTCCGGTTTTCTTTGAACAGCAACAACAACAAAAAAACCAACAACTAGTGACCGTGCAAAACAAAAAATGTTGTTGTTCTATGGGATATTTTCCTTATTTGCTTTTGCTTCGCTGATCCGGCCGGCCTTTGCACTTTTGTACTCAACTACATACAATTTTTCAATTTACACAATTTCTTTATTTCGTTAGCTTTTTTGGTTCTTTTTCATTTAATTTTGTTTTCTCCTTCAGCCGAGTGAGTTGTTTTCTTGTTTGTTTGGGGTCACAGAGTTGCTGTCGTTGCCGTGCCGTGCCGTGCCGCAGTTAAACGTCTATGAAATGCCAACTAAAGATTTCACCAAATTAGACGCAAGCTGAAAGCGGCTTAAAAACACTCTCGGGACTAATAATGCCCGAAGATATCAGCAACAGTGGTTGAAACACTAGAGAAACAACAAAAAAACAATCTGACAAGAAAGTTGACAACACAGTTGCTGACATGGGCGATTTGAGTTCAGTTCAACTTAAGTTGAATTGTTGAGGCGTGTATGTTTTGGGTTGTAGAGATTTTTTAAGAGTTCTGGTTTCTTTGGAACTTTTTTCTTTTTTGATTTTTGCTTAATTTTACGGTTGTTCTTTAGTTTGTTGTTTACTGATTTGGGAAAAAAGTGACAGTTTTACAATTTAACCATTATTGGTCAATTTTTCTGGTTCGGCGATTTTGTTGTTCTTTTTTATTGTGATTTATTTAGTTAATTTTATTATGTGACAAGCAAGCTCTTTTTAAGCTTGGCATTGCTTTTTTATGAAGTTTTCCTTATTTAGGTTTTTGCCCAGAAACTGGTTGGAAAAATCTCATGTTTTGAGATAAAATTTTCGGATTTTTTTTTAGGAGTAGCTATATGCTTTTACTAAACTCATCAAAAACTTTTGCTTTGTCATCGTTTGCTTATTAAATTTCTGTTCCTATTTGTTTATTTACTTTTATTTCATTTCTTTTGCTGTTATAAGGCAGTCTCTACGATCTTAAAGTTTGTTTTTTAGCACTTCATTGGAACTTTTTGAAATCACCCATGAGTATGTACATTTGTCTTTTGTTTTACTTCTGTGTTTAGAAAGAAAAAAACTTCATTCTTCACTCTTAGTTTTACTTAAAAGTAGGCCTTACATTCTTCATCTTTATTGCACACTCTGAGTCCTTGTTCTTTTATCAATATTTTTGGAAGTCTGCCCGTATATATTTTTTATTTTCAAATTAAATTTCTTATGTCACCTTAAAGTGCTCACAAACTAAATGTTATTCCCGTTTAAAACAGCTGTGCCCTAGTGAAATCTTTCAAGTTTTAAACTCAAATGCGGTTAATCAATATTTGATCGTTGTTTTCTCTATTGTTTCAATAGTTTTTTTTATGGACTTCTGCATTTTAATATAAAAACAAGTCTTTAACAGTTATGTAGCTTGTTAAAATCCCTCAAACTTTGTCATCAATTTTAACTCCGTTTATGCACAATTTTGCTCCAAACTATACAATGTTAGCAAAAACTTTGGTTCAGAGTCTAAAATTGCGCTTCATAAGACTTATGTTTCTGTTTAATGTCTAAAATTATGCAATGCTTTATGGCGCAGCAACTCACTGAAACATACTTTAAGGTTTGCGGTAACATTTTCGGCTATATTTGCTGTACTAAAACTATCAGCAACAACTTCATTACTTTTATTTCGTAAAATCAGCAACAAGGAGATGTTTAAATGTACGACATGCTCTCCATAACTTTTTGCTCTAATTGATATCTGGAGAAGTACCAATAATATTGTATTACTACGAATTCGTGCACGTCCAACAGTAAGCAACGCGAATTCATATCGTGTACTTCTTATTGTTGAAGCTGCTCTCGGTTCTTCCCATACAACGCAAACGGCAGCAATTAACTTCGGCAATTGTCATGACACGATTTGCTTTTTAAAATTTTTTCTTCATTTCTTTTTTTTAAGTATTTTCATGCAACACATTAACGCATTGAGTTTTAAAAACGAACAACCGAATTAAAAAATTCATATTTTAATTTACATTTATTTCCATTCACAAATTTATTGCACAAAACAGATTTTAATTTTTTCATACAAAAAAAATTTTGAACACCTTTGAGCGTGCGACCCACCGCAAATAAATCAAAACGCGTGTTACACACTTGACACACAGGATAAAACTACTCGTTCTCGTACTCGTTTTCTATAGTGAAAATTTTGTAGCAAAGACTCAACAGCAGTAGCAACAACAAAATAACAGCAAACAGAATACAAGAACAACACAACGAGACAATCTTTGAATGTTGCCAGCTGCAGCAAGCACACATGGACTTAACAGAGAGAGAGAGAGAGCAAGCAGCATAGGAATTTCTTTTTCGCTTGGAAAGGCTCTGTTCTCTATGGTTACTGCGAGAGAGAGGACTTTTATTTATTTTCGTAACATTCGAAGAGAAATTGTATGGCTACTTTAATGGGAAGCGCATTGTTATTGTTATTGTTAATGGTATGATTATGTTAAATGTATGTTGTAGCTATGTTAACAATATTAAATGTCAACTGATTACTCCAAGAAGTCGAGATAATTTAATCAATGAAAATCTACTTCTAAAAAGTTAGCTATTTAAGTGAGTTTTTACGCTTAAAGGCACAATAGTGTAATGAAATTGTGCAAAAATTAACAAAAAAATTCAAAGTTTATTGAGTTGAGCAAGAAAATTAACAACAACTGAAGAAAAACAATAAAACACAATGTACAAGATGTTGTATAAATTATTGGTGGATAAGATAGAGCAACGTTTAATCAGATAGTTAAAAGTATCGGCAATATTTTCTGAAAAAGTTATACAAATGTAAAAAAAAAAGTTTTGAAAATTGTGATATAAGAACAAAAAAAAAATTTTTGACAACCAAATACTCTTGATCAGAGCTTGTAAAAAAGGTGCAGAAATATGACTACACAATTGCAGCGTTCATTTTCTGAAGATGCTGCTGTATATGTATTTAGTGCCAGAAGTGTTTCCAATTCTACTAAAACTTTAGAGTATAGTTGTTGTAGAATCGATAGTAAATTGTAATAACAATAGAATACAATAGTTGACACGGTCACATTATGATGATGAATAAAATATGAACTCGATAATATGAGTCCAATTTTATTACAGTATGAGCCTACGAAAACTGTCAAAACATTTTTTTGACTGTAATATCAAGTGAACGAAATTGCTTTAGTGGACATGGCCCATTTTACGGAAAAAAATTTTGTATTTTCATTATAGCAATGGAGGTAAAAGGAGATCGATATAAAAATATATGAAAGAGTTTTAAATGGTTACAGTATGCACTGAATAAAAGTTGTGGTACATGTTACCGAGAAAAAAACATTTTTTGACTTCATTTTCAAAAGCCAAAAATCGACTTATTCTAAGGTAATTTATGCAAAATCATAACAATTTTTTTAAAAAACATATATACATACATATGTATAATTTATGTTGCAATGTATATATTGAGGAAAAATACGCTTTTCATATTGTCAAAGTCATAATGTCATTTTTTGTTTATGTTCAAATCAAAATTGTATAACAAATAGATGCGTACAAATTTAAAAAAAAAAAATAGCAATATTATCATTAAAACCTGAACAAGAAGAATATAAGAGATTCAGAGAAATCTCTTATATAGTACGTAACCCAAAAATCCTTATCAGCTGTGTAAGTTGTGTAAACAAATGAAACAAGAGCAAAATACTGTCAAAAATGACAACTAAGAATTTTCTCTAAAATGTAATACTTTTTTCCTATCACAAGGTGAGTTTGCGCACCTATTCACGCACAAAAAGAGAAAATTTCCCTAAATGACAAATCCAACTGTAATGCTCGCAAATATATATCAGAAAGAGCTTGCAATTCTGATTTTATGGAATTATATTTTGAGCATATTTAATTACATTTAGCACATATTAAAGGATTTTGTTTAACCATTTCCTGGAATCGGAGGAAATGATATAATAAGCTGGAGGAAATTATAATACAAGTGGAATTCCATTAAACTGTGTAAAGTTAATTTAATTTTTGTTGATTTTGATTCAATCTCTAATGAATACTATATATTAAAATTCTTAATTAAATTAGCTTCATTTAAAAAATTCAACTAACGTCTAGTTTTTTGGCTTTCTAAAAATCATATTTTATTGAACCAAAACGTGAAAATCTCTTTTAATCGAATAAATATAACTCGAGCCAGAAACTCCAATTAAATACAATTAGAAATTCACGTGTTGACAGACCCTTAAGCTGCCACAAGCTGATTAACTGGAAAATTTATTTGTTTAAGCAAATAAAAACAAAAACCCTTTAATTTGGCACACTATTCAGCGATTTTTTCATTTACAAAACAACAGACAACTTACTACCATACAGACAGTGATGGCAAGTTTTTCAACTTACTATGCATGTAGAAAATTTAAATATTTCGGTGAAGGTACTGTGGCTCATTGGGTTAATAAGTGTATGCTCTGCAAAGGTTGGCAGAATAACTAAGCCTGAAAACGCAAAAAAAATGTTTTTCCCTTTGTCACTTTTTTGCGTTTTTAGGCAAGGATATCTCGAAAACCTGACGGAAATGTGATATTTTAACCCCGAATTTGTTTTCAGCACACAGAAGATATGGTTTCTCATCTCCAGCAACAAGATTATCGTCTGTGTTATCAATTGTGTTGTCCTTTACTTTTAATTTTCAAAATATATGTATACCTCTGAGAAAGCTTTAGATCTTCTCATGGCATTTCTCCATGAATGATTACATCGAAAATTACCTAGCATTATCTGTGATTTCCGTATTAATTTTCAGTTCCTATAACACTGTGCTTAGAAATTTTGAACAAATGTTCAAAACGAACAACAAAATTTTGTTGCGATTTAATTTTTTTTTTTTTATATTCCGTCCAAAGTTTTTAAGCAAATATTTATTCATCACTCGCGTACATTCACGCTTTCCGATTTCAATGAAGTGCTTAGCAAATCTTAAAGCTAAAGCACGTAGAAAATACCACCCAACACCAATGCCAGCATGAGTACGTTAGCGGAAAAGTTTTTAATTGAAACAATTTGTAAGGATAAATGTGCGAAAAAAAAGAAAGCAGCAGAAATCTAACACACAAACAAAAAAAATGAAGAAAAAAAAACTACTTAGTTGTTCCTGCTACTTTTTCCGGTTTGGTTTTTTACCCCAATTTCACGCACAGTTTATGTGGCGTCAGTGTCAGTGCCAGAAGTAGCAACTTTGCGTGTTTCAAAGCAGGAAACGTGCGTTTTAGTGGAACAAAACTCACACAAGAAAAAAAGAGTAAAAAATCGCCTCACTGTGCGTAAAGTGTTAGTACGTTTTCTTCGATTCTTTTTCACAGAAATTGTAGCAGTAAAAGCAATACGTGCGTGCGGTTGTTGCAGCAAAGGCTTTCAAGTGCCAAAGCATTGAGTTTTGCTAAACAAATTAAAAGAAAGCAAAAAAGGAAATAGAAAAAAAATTACTGATTAAGAGCCAGTGATCAACATTTTTGGAGCTTTAGCAAAATGAATGTGATACATTTGGAGTGAAATAACTGATTTACTACGAATTTATTCAATATCTGTGAATATTTATTTGCCTGCATACGAGATTTTTTGCAAATGAACTGGGAAGTATGTCAATAGAAGTTTGGCGTGTGAAGGAAAAATCTACGAAACGATATTACCGAAAAAAATTCAAAATATATATCGTAACCTCCAAGAAATTTTTTTATAAAAAATACGTAACTTTTTTTTGAAAGTCGTCCCAATGAATCTCACGTTCTTTTCTTAGAAACATTTTTCAAGCGGATTTCGCCATAATATTTGAAAATGTGTTTTTTAACACTTCCTTTAATACATTCAGTGGTGCCCACTACCACAAACAAACGCTCTCACTGTAGGCGTGTGTTGATGATTTAATTATCATTTCTGTATACGTGTACATTTTTTTACGCTCCTTAAGCTCCAGATCGTTCTCAATTTTATGCCCTTTAAGCATCTGCTTGTTCTCTCGGCAGCACCGGTTATATTTCAATATACATAATTGAGCTTTAAAACCGTTTGCTATTTTATTTTTTAAAAATCACGTATTAAATACATCGTTTTGCAGTCTGAAGTATCTTTTCATTATTCACTCTAATAGTTTTAGATAATATTTTAACTTTCAGCACTTCGTAATGCATGAATATATAATAAGATTAATACCCTAATTAGGTCAAATCACTTCGTTTTCCCAATGCAGCGTGACATGCATAAATATAAGACCCATTACTAATTTATATACATATTTCCTGCATTAGTAGTCGCTTTTGTAGTATTGTTTTTTGTCATCTACTACAAATAGCTGTTGTAATAAAAATAGTAATAAAATACATACCATTTACTAACTTCCGTATGACATGCTATAAATTTTTATAGAAAAAATGTTTTGCTTTTATAAAATCAGTGAAAATAAAAAGGAAGACTAATAAAGCATATGCATAACATCTACACATACACACTCAGGCATATGCAAACACGATTGTACAAATACGTAAGTTAGTATTTGTAGTCTGGAGTATATACTTCCCAGTAGGAAAAAATACGAATATGAAGTGCTATAAGAGACTTCCTTGCGAGGCAGGTCCTCTCAAATTTAATTTCGTTTTTACATAAAATGAACGATAAAAATCCTTTCGTTGAAGAGACGCCTGTCGTGAAAGGGAGAAAAGTTGGTTTTCGTGAATGAAAAGTAGATCTGTTCTGATGATTTTTCAAAAAAAAGTAGAGTTGGAAATTTTCATCACTTTTTTTTTATTTAAAAATTGTTATTTGAAGATACTTCTTATGAACAAATATTCGAAATATTTCAATCCATAGTATAAAAGAAATAAATCAATCATAGAAACAAAACTGAGAGCAGACTTTTTTGCGTCAAGCGTAGGCCCCGTAAGTCGTTAAGAAATCGTGAGTGAAAGCACTTAAAGAAGGCTGGCTACTTCACTGCACTTATTTGCATGAGAAGTTATTGTGGAGTGGGTCATAAACGAGTATAAACGTTAAAGTATACAACAATATCGGTAAGATTCTTGACGCTGCTCGAAGTAGGCTTATCCGGAAGAAGTCTTCTTTGATTGTCTGCTGGGTCACTTATAGATAAACACGCACGCACACAAACAACAAACAACTCATTAAAAGCATTCATCATGGCGCATCATATCGGTATCGAATGGTATCATAATCAATATTTTCATATCATAGCTTCAATAGTGACATTATATTTTATGAGAAAATGATTGATACAACCGATTTAGTTAAGTGCTTCAGGAAAAGAAAATATCTAAAAAATCCTTGGGAAAAGCTGCCTCTATAAGAAGTTTTGGCATCAAAATTATAGTAAACTAGCATTGATTTTTTTCCCTACTATAAAAAGTTAGTACTGCAAATTGAGTGCTATTACACTAATCAAAAATTAGTGACAAAGGCTCGTTAAAAGTGCTCAAAGTATATTAGCTGCAAGTTCGGTGCTTATATACAAAAAATATTCTCGAAATGCTCCTTTCAATTAGTGAGTATTTCATTTGATTTAATTCACATAAGATTTTTAGCGCATGAAATTTTTCACACATCTCATATTCTTTACATGAGATTTTTATAACTTGAAAGTATTTTCACATGAGAGCCTTATCACATGAAGTTTTTATCACATCCTGAGGTAAGACATCACAAAAAAAATATGATTTGTGATTATTTCGTTCATTGAATTTAGGTTTATCGTCAAATATATTTACGCACAGTTTTTCATTAAATGTTTAAAATCTTAAAAAAACATGTCACAAAGCCCTATTTCTGGTATCAATATTAAAATAATTTCGTGTTACCGTGTTTGCTAGGGATAAACTCTGGAAACTATTCAACCAATTTTTATAAAATTTCGCATACAACGGCTACATAACAGATCTGCTGTATGTTAAAGAGCTTCGCTTTAACATTTCATTGCATGAGCTCAAACAACATTGCGCTACCTACCTGAAAGGGCAGAACAACGTCTGCCGGGGCAACTAGTAAGATACAAAAAGTCGAGAAATGTCGAAAAATTCAATTAATGTTGGAAATTCGAATTGAATTGAACATGTCAAAAAACACGTAAACATAAACATTAATTTTTATAATTCGAGGTTGCGTAAAATGTTCTCAAGTTATCGCAGAACCGATATATTTTCCTTGATCGACACATATCAATTAATGTGTAGTGTTTTCGTTTATGTTTACCCAAAGTCTGCATGCGGAATAATCCGTGATTGAATTTCTCACATGAATGATTTAATCAAATTATTATTATTATTATGATTTTGTTTATTTTTTCAAGCGTTGTTATATAGATGGCATGGTGTTTAAGGCATAGGGTATCGAACACATAGTAAAAAAAAACACACACACACGACCCATTGAATAATCAATGGCAAACACACTACCAAATATATAGACGACACACTTTATGCTGATACTCAGCATAATATTTGTAAAAACAAGTATTTTATATGTGTATATGTATATACGCATGTGTCAAACGCAAGTCATGCCGACTTGTAAAGCATAGAAAAATACAAAATACTACAGTCGTATAAATCAATAGTCCTTATGCGAAAAATTGTGTGTCGCGTCGTATTCGTATTCCATAAGCACGTAGTATCTACGTACATAAGTCTCTAGTATACGTTCACATACACGGCAACGCCGCCACATTTCATAAATCACAATATTTTACCAACATTTTTATTATCTGCCACACTTGGTTTGGGAAGCTATTTGTCTTACATTAGAGTTGGCTTCGGGCAGCATAGTGTTCATAAAAAACCAAAAAAAAAAATACAAATCACACACGAATATATTGTGTTCACAGATTTAACATGAGCATGATATATTTCCAGCATTTTTTATATCCCGATTTTATTATAATTTCATTTTCATAATATGATGCATTTATCACGCAATTCAAAGTGTGGGTCATGATATTAAATTTCAATAATGCACTCAAGCTTGCGAGAGAAAAGTTAAGTTAAAACAGCTATTGCCATTATTGCTGAAAACAAAAAAGTCTGAAGCGTTTACATTGTCCTTGTTTATATAAATGATATCGGCTAAACTATTTTTTAGGGAAAACTAATTTCACCATTTCATTGATGTATTTGGGTACTACGCTACTTATGAATGTCTGAAATCATCACTGTCTTGAGACTTAAAATAAAATTTTCTATTTATTTTCAATATTTATTTAGACTTCTTTTTCTTTTTGTATTTGTTTCAAATGAAATGCAATGTATAATTTCCCTTTTCGCTTTTGCAACTTCTTGCTGAGCATCTTCAGGAGCAATTCCATTTTCAGTGTATCCAACAGTTGGCTCAGCGGCTGTACCAGTTGATGCAATAACTTCATTATCATCTTCATTTAAGCCTAATAAGCTTGGTGCAGTTGTTGGCATATTAAATGGCAACTCATTTGCATAACCAACAATTGTTGTACTTGTACCAGTATCAGGCGTTAAGCTCCATGTTGTAGTACTGTGCGGCTCACATAAAACCGAATCAGCAGCAGCAGCAGCAGTAGCTGTTGGTGTTGGTGTTTGTTTCACATGACCACCATGCTCATTACTATAAGGTTTTGTGTTGTAAGAGGTATAATCTTCTGTTTCGTCATTATTTGTAGCCGCAGTAGTTGCATCATAATTATCATCATATGCATTTTCATTTTTGGTACTTGTACCAATTTCATGATCATTTCCAGTGCCAGTTTGATCATCACTCGGACTGCCGCTAATGTAATCACTTTCACTACTACTACCGGTAGCAGCATTTGATCTCTCACTACCAATAGCAAATTTTGTTCTTGTTGTAGAATAAGCTGACGCTGGAAGTTTCAGTGTACTTAAAATTTTCTTGAACTTAAGCGGCTCACAAGCTACTGATCCACTCGCAGTTCTACCAAGTCCTTTAGAATATGTTTTTCGCAATTTTCTTGCATTGCGTGCAACTTTAGTGAAAAAACATAATTTTCGAATTTCATTATCGTTGCTGTTATCGTTGCTTGAATTATTTGCATTTAATGATCGACCTATGATACCTTTAGTTATTATACGATCCTTAGTTATGAGATCTTCGCGTTTAGCTACAAGTAGTAAACGTCTTGCTTCGCTTGCTGAGATTGGTTGCAGTTTCATTTGATTGGCTAAGAGTTTGAAAATATTAAAAACTAAAAATTTGGTAGTTATCTTATATACCTTGAACTTCTGCAAAAAGCCATGTTGTATACAATAAAGCTGCTAGCAGCAATAGTTTCAGCCACATTTTTGTCACTGCTGCGTGGGTTGTGTGTGCAGCACCGTTGGTCTTCTAATTAAACTGCGCTTGGCGCAACCCACAACTTGGTTTATATTTGCAAATAATTTGTTATAAAAGAGAAAATTTTAGCTAACTTTCGTTTTTGCATCAAATCTCTGACTTGATGTTCTTCTGTCAATCCGTGTCAAAAAAGTTTTTTATAAATTGTTGCAACTTCTATTTCATGCTGGTTTTCTTGCCAAAATCCAATTAAACCATCAACACGATATTGATTAATAACTTTTTTAAGCTGCTCCATAAGCAGTTTTTTTTCTTCTTTTTTTCTTGTAGTTCGTCAAATGTGTGTCAACTTTAATGAATGATGGTGAAAAGGTTATTGAACTAATAAAAAAAAAGTATTTATACAATTTTGCCAATATGCTTCCACCACAGTTTTCTTAATATAAAAAAAGGGAATCTTAAATTTTTTTAAAAAATCCCAACGACTTTGGGGGCGGCATAATGGTATTCATACTATGTATATTTTGCAAATTTAATGAGAAAAATTTGATAAACCTTGAATTTGAGTTTATTTCGAATTGAAAAATATTTAATTTGCAAGGACTTTTGTGATGTTAAAAGGGATGACCTTTTTTTAGTAAAATTAAACTATTTCTATTTTATTGTAAGGTGGCATTTTGGTTCTTCGTCATAAACGGCAAATGTTCACGCTACTCCACTATGTATCGATCGTTTTAAAGATGCTAACAGCATAAAAAAAAATCTGATGATGGCCATCCCAAAATCTTTAGCCATAAAGAAAATTGTAAAAACAGTGAAGAACTGAATTCAGTGAAATCCATGACGGCGCTGTGCTGAGACTTAAGCTGTATAAGTCGCATTTGGGTAGATAGTTCAAAAATAGTTAGAAACATAGAAAAAGTTTAAGCGCTTGAGTATGTGGTGAAATTCTGAACATCAGTTTCTTTGACAAAATAAATTTTCACCACTTAACAAAACGCAAACAAGCAGAATGATTGTGAGAGATTTATTAAGAATTTGAATATTCGTTTTGTCACTGTGCGTTTTTATTCCCTACATAGAGTATATTCGCTTTTTCAGTCCGTTTGTAATGCATAGAAGGGGACGTGACAGGCTTAGAAAAGTGTGTATATTCTGGATCAGCGTCACCACCTAAGCAAATTAATCTATATCTGTCTGCTATATGTCTGTGTGTCTGAGTGTTCGTTGCTCTGTGGCAATTGTGGATTATGGGATAACCAAGCAAGATATATTGAGAGAGTTATTTGAAGTAGTCGAGGTTAGCAAGTAGGTTGTAGCAATTTTCAGCCTTCTGAAATAAAAATAATTTTTACTAAAAAACCTAATGAAAAACAAACATTTTTTTGAAAAAAAATAGATGATCTTTTTTTTTGGTCAGCAATATCAAAAGAGTTCATTCATCCAATGGTAAAAACTTTTATGAACAAATTTAAGTTCATGTAGAAATTGTTGAATTCACGGCTATTTCAGAAATTTTTAAATTGCTACCAGGCTTTGACATGAAAATCGCGATCAGTGTCACTTGGTATCCCAGAATGTAGTGTTACCGAATTTCTCAAAAATGCTAGCAAAACTTAGACAAGCTCTGGAAAAAGAGTTGGACTAAAATTTCACATAGATGCAACAAATAGTTTGGTTTAGTATCAGACCAAAATTTTGAGACTGTCGACACGGGAGCGTGGCACCTCCCATCAGAACAAAAAATTTAAAACGTTGAACTAAGAGAACTAATAAAGGTAGTGGAAGAATAATTCACAAAAACAGTAGGAATAATTCGGTAAAGCTCTGGTCATGAACAAGAAAAGTTTTTAAAAGTCGGCGTGGCAGCCCTAATAGAAACAACAATTTTTAAACACTATGTAGAGGAAGTTAGGCAATACAATTAAATTTCACACAAAAAGAATGTTGGCATATTTCGAAAAGAGGGCGTGGCACCCATTATACAAGCATAAACTTCAAAACGATACACAGAAAGCTATTTGAGTAAATGTTACTTAGGTTTAGAGAAAAAAGTCAGCACATAGCGAGTTGGAAAAGATACCCTTTTAATAAAAATGTAGAACTTATGTGCTGATTTACTGTTAAAATGGTGTAGGCGTGGCCAAAGATAACTCCCTTACTAGTTGTTTTTTGAACCATATTTCCACTTTTATTTTTATGTGATTTTTTGGGCGTCTTTCGTTCCGACACTCAACAAAATTTAATATCATCCCAAAAAATCTTAAGTAAGTAAATTTACATAGTATCAAATTTCAAATTATAATATATGCTAAAAAATATGATATAAATTCATCACTTGCAATAGTTTTGTTCAAAATTAACAATATTTTTGAGTCAACTTTCACCACAGCTTGCCACGTGTCAGACTTCTTAAAATGCAATTTGACACGCGCTAGGAATTCATTAATATTAAGTTTAACTTCACTAATGAAGACAATTTTCCCAAAAATAAAATCAAATTACTCTCAGACACTTTAACATAACAATGCCAAGATATGTCAAATACAAACAGAAAAACAGAAGCTAAGCACTTGACGTTCAACAAACCGCGTTACCGTAAAATGATATATCAACACAATGAAATTTCCCCCCCACTTCACGCAAACAAAAGGTCAAATATCTCCCCTTGACAATGTTTATTAAAATGCAGTCATTAAAGTGACACACAACGGTATTCGTACCTTTTTTGTATGTGAGATACTCCATAAAAAAAGTCAATGATGAGAGTTACCCTTAACATGAGGGTCAAGTAGCTGAAAAACGGAAGCATAATCTTAGCAACAACAACAACAAATATAACAATACACATTGAAATTTATAAGGGTATGGTATTCCTTTTTTGTGGGCGTTTTAAGATTATGGAGTGCAAAAAAAAAGAATAAAGTCATTGCCATAATTTTGCAAATTACTGCTACAAAAATATAGAGAAGACAACAACAAGGTATTCATTATACTTGCGGGAACCATACACTCTCCAATTTCTTTACACTCACTTTTTTTTAAGTGCATGCCTGTTGGAACTACACAAAACGGTGACAAAGTTATTAGGAGTTAGCTTAGAATTAAAAAAATACAAAACCTCCAAGGTTACGCAAAATAAGAAGTCAAAATATTGTAGAAAGCAAACTTATGAATGAAGTTAACAAAGGTTCGTTTTGTATAGAACGCGTAGAACTAAGGAAAAGTATATAAAATGTATATTAAATATATTTCATGCAAAAACTTTTACAAATGGTAAGCTCTAAAATTCATCAATTCATATTTTCCTAAATTATTTCTCACTGGGATATCGCGACTATTATTATTGTTGCTTACTTAAGCTGTCTTGCTGGCATACTGCCTCGTCTTATCAGCCTGTTAAAATCTGTAGCAGTCCTTTGTATAAACGTCCAGCCGACTGTCAAGAAGTCAAGTGTTATGGAGAAAAAGGAGAGTACAATCAACCCTTAACTTTTTGCCCACCAGCACTTTAAAAACGGCTTCTGGTTTGAAATGAGCAAATGTGGGGTGTGTTTTTTTTTATCAACGTTTTGTTTTTGTTTTGCTTTGGTCTTTGTTTTTGTAATTGATATCGACGACAGTTTAAGTGAAGGTGAAAGCATGTGTGAAATGCTGGTTGTTCTTTAGCAACGCATTTACAATAATTTTTATTGTTCATTATTTGACAGGAATCTTGACTGTTTCATGGGTCTTAAAGCCTTTGGTATCACGTCTTACGTGCTGATGATTATGAAAAATAAATCAAAATGTAAGGTGCATATTGCTCGTGACATCTCCTGTAGAAACACGTCAAATACGTCAAATACGATGAACATCCGTCCTGTATTTCAGGGGACATCTTCGTATTTTTAACGATAAATAACAAGAAATGAATGTTAACAAAGTTCACTCAAGCTTTTTGCTCGTTAGATCCGGAAAATTTTGTTTCAAATATTTTCAGAACAGTTTTCCTTATTATTTTTGATAGGTTGTTTTTGGAAAATTTTACCCACATCAGTTTTTCTTTGAAAAAAGTTACTAAGCCTTACCACATTTATGGACATCCAGTAACTTGGCAATCCTTTTCTATAACCAAAATAAATTTGTACATTTCCGAAATCGTTTAATTTTACAAAGAAAATTTTATTGCATATTTTTGTAATTGAACCTAAAAATAACACATATATCCTTTACTTTTTATTTCGTTCGCTACTTGCTGCATATTCTTTACTTCGTCTCATACGTTTAACTAATTTCTTCACTGATCGCCTACGTCTTTTCCTTGCCACAGCGTTGTTAATGACAATACAATTAATAGCACGAGAACTTTTTTGCGATGATGAAGTACCAAACGTTGGTAACCTCAACGCAGGTGATACTACAAAAGCCGGTGTTTGTGTTTTAGTAAGATCGGTATTAAATAAATTTGGCGATGTTGTTGCTCCCACATTCCGTCTGCCCTCTGCAACTGGTTCTGTTTCCGCTTCTTCTGTAGTACCAGTAGCTATTTGTCTACCTGCCGCTTCATTGCTCTCATTATCATCATATTCATCATCAATTTCATTTAGACTACGACTATTGAAACAGATCTCTTGTAATCCGTTTGTTGCAGTAGCAGTAACACTGCTACTACTACTACTGCTGCTGCTGCCAAAATTTCCAAATGCCGGAATTGAGAAATTCCAAGTATCCATACTACTTAACATATCAGCTAAATATTGTTGTGTCTGTTCTGATGTGGCCAAATCAAAGAGTACCGAACCACCAATTCCCTTAAGAATACCAAGGCCAAAACCAGTTGCAGCTGCAATACCCTGCGTGATGATGCGACCTTCTGGTATGGCATCTTCACGTCCAGCTTCATGCAGCACTTTATAGACCTCACTTGATGTCATGGGACGTAGTAGTAGTAGACGTTTCGCTTATGAAAAGATTTGAGAAGATGTTTTTAATTAAAATTTGAATTGGTGTTATTAAAATAATCTATATTGATCACAATATCCGAAAATTATATGACATGTGGTATATGTGCGTTTTATCCTTTAAACTTTTGGAGCTGTTGACACATTTCAGTAATTTATTGCGGTTATCACAACCAATATTTCTCCAAAAAATATGGACACAAAATCATTATCTAAATATAAGCCAAATGCTGCAGTACACTACGGCAGCAAGGCTTCAGGGGCGCCATTAGAAAGTGCTGAACTTTTTTTTTCTGCTCAACCCTTGCGGAATTTCAAAAAAGTGCCGTAAAATTGTTTTAATTTTTTTTTTTTGTTCTTAAACTCAACCACGACGAAATGGGCGCAAAACAACATCTTGCACTAGGGCGCTCGACAGGTTGGTGTGCTCTTGCCTGAAGATCTCTTTTACATAATCTCTTGCCCATAAGTGTGACTCGGCAACCCGTGGATTTATTTTTTTACTTTGCGACAAACTTAACTTTTAAATGCCTTAAAGAATAACGCAATCGATTCAGGACAAAGTATGTGCTATTCTTCGAATCGATGAAGATTACTTTTATGTGGTTGAAATAATTTCTGGCTACAATAAGCTATCGATACACTTAGGGTCAGCGCATACTTACAAGTAAATAGTTGCACGACTATTACCGCTAATCATATACAGTATGCCTTATTATAATTTTCCCTGGGCAGTATCTCGAAAACTAAGTGAGATAGTATCAAATGCTTAAGACAAATGTTATAACGTTTCAAAAGGGGCAGGCAACATTGATTTTACCTTTGATTTCGAATCTTTTTTTCAAGGTTAACTGTGATATCTTATGTACAAACCTGTATTTTTATTCCAGACTTGCATTTATTGGATAAAATTAGTATGTTTTTCTTAAATTGTTTCTTTTTTCTAGGACTTATAGTGTTTGGTTTATTGATGTAAACAGTTTTGGTCAAGATTTCCACTTCAAACATTTTTTCTCGAAAACTATGAAATTTTAATAAAAATCGCACCAAGTAAAAAGTTCTTAAAATTGATCCCGACATTCAGAAAAATATTTTTTTAAGCTGCGAGATATTTGTCCATAAAATTGAATGAAGTCATAAAATAAAAATTCCCAAGAAATAAAAATGAAACAATTTTCAAAATATTTTGAACAATTTTAAGAACTATTTACTTAGTGCAGTTTTTACAGAAAATTGATAGCTTAGGAAAAAAAAATGTAGAAATTTAAATTGTAACCCAAACTGTTTGTTCGTTGATACATATAAAAATAATTTCAATAAAATATTACTATTTTTTTACATACTTAAGATACATATAAGCAATAAAAAGTATAGTTTTGCATATAAGAAATCACAGCTGACTTTAAAAATTGCAGGGTCACTGCTATGTGACCCGTAAAAACCTATATTTTTTGCACGCTTATCACAATCTCACTTAGTTTTCGAGATCTTGGCCAGGAGAAATTAAAATGGAAGACACTTACATCTTCGTTTACATGACGAAGAATTTGAGTTTTTAATATGATACTGGAGCACATTTAGGTATCGAATTCTCTTAGCTCTATTTCGAAGTTTTGAAACAATAGAGGTATAAAACAAATGGTTTCATGTTCGGAAGTCACGTGGACTTATGTGTATTACTATTTTCCAATTTGAAGCGATTATACACTGAGAATTTTGCAACAATTGATGCCTTGGAAATTGAAAAAGCTTGTGCATTTTCGGGAATAAAACCCAAAGTGGTTCAAAATTCGACTAATTGCAAAAACACTTGTACAATGCGAACTAAAACCAATGGCTGCGTATTAAATTTTGTGCATTTTCTTTCACTTTAAGAATCTATCACTCTAAAACAATACGCACTTTATTTACTGCAACATTTTAAGGTTACTATTTAGCATTAAATTGGTTTTGCTCTAGTTTTTTTTAGAGTATTCAATATTTGTTTAAAGCACATTTCATTATAAAGTCACATGTAATGATATTTTTCAGGGATATCATATAATTTTGATGTTTTTCCACCTTATCAAAAGCAAACTGCTTTAAATTTTATTAGATGTTCACTTATTCAGACCATCGCACTTACCTCTCACTGGTGCATCAAAGTAAGCCGATAACACCAACAATACAACAAGTATCCAACTCAGCTTCATAGTATAGATTTTTATATATTTCGCTCCGAGTTCTGATAATTTTTTTTTTATTTACGTTTTCCTTCAAAGTTAAATTATTATAAATATACTCTCGATCTTGAAGACTTTTAAATTTTGACTGAAATGCCCCCACATCGTCTTGGGTCTTTTATTAACTTTTGTTATAATTAATGCAACATTAGTTAATTTAAATAAAATTCGCTGTAGAAATAAAAACTTAATAAACAGCACAATATGCTGAAAAACAAAAATTAAAAAGAAAAAAAATTCCATCAAAAAAAAGTGAAAATGCTTTCTTTAACCTTTTGACCAAAATAAAATATCGAACTGGTTTGCTAACGCTGCTTTTGTTTTCAAATCAATTTGGATTATTCAGATTAAAATTATAAGCATCTAAAGAAGCTGAAGTGGTTGAGTAAATAACATAAAATATTACCACATTACGTCAGCATAATGAATCGACATTTAAGCGAATTAATTTTTTATTGTAACAAAGCTGCAAACTCACGTTAAAAAATATGACTCATTGGTGAGTTAAATATTTTGTTAAATTTAAAAAAAAACTTTTTCATTAATTTAAATATTTATTTAAGAAACATATTTTGACACTGTTACAAATTTCCTTTCAATTCTTTTCCAGTATCGCTTTGATTCTTGAACTTGTTGAACGACGATGACGACGATAACGTTTCACTGGTTTCTGTATCACAATACAATTTACTGTATCACTATTACCGGTTTGAGTTGTTGTATCTGTGAGTGTTGCAGTATTAGTGGGTGACGTTACTAAATTACCTGTCGTGGTTACTGTGGGAGACGTTTGTCTTCCCAGTGCCTCTACATTCTCATAATCATAATCTTCATTGGCACCATCATCGCCACTCCCTAGGTCGTTGATACTACGACTGTTGAAACAGATTTCTTGTGTTGAATATTGTATGGTATTGACTGTGCCACAATTTCTAAAATTTAAGCCACTGATATTCCATCTGTTCCAATTGCATGGCAGTGCAAAATTAAATTGAGGTAATGAAAAATTCCATGTTGGTAGTACGAAGCTATTAGTTAATCCATTAGTAAGTCCAGTAAAATTATAACCACTAAGCATTTGCGAAAGATTTAAATTATTGAGATACTCTTGTGTTGCATTTGAAGTAACCAAATCGTATACTAGCGCACCACCAATGCCTTTCTTGAGAGCCAGTGCAAGTCCAGATGCAGCAGCAATACCTTGTGTGATGATTCGACCTTGTGGTATAACATCTTCCCGTCCAGCTTCACGTAGTACGCGATAAACTTCACTTGCTGACATTGGACGCAAGCGGAGATGTTTAGCTGAATAAAAATACATCAAAAAATTATTTATCTTTTATTACTTTAAATAAATAATTGATCTTCAAACGTCTTAGGTATGAAAAATCGATAGTTAAGCTATCGATATCATTTATTTCAAAAAATCTTATGTTAGCCTCGACTGTAACGAATCAGTTTCATTATTGCAAATTTGAAACTGACACAAGTTTTCAAACCCATGGGCTTTATTGGCCCATTAACGTGAAAGAATCAGGTTACCCATAAAATTTTCTCAAAAATGAAACCCGGATATTTTTTAGGATTTTTAATCATATAAAGAAGAATTCCATACACTGGTTTAAACTATTGAGAAACATTTCTGATTTGGAATCAAATAAAATCCATATTGATTTAACGTAATTTCATATATAATTTAAAGTGACGAAGTGCTTAATCTATACTATTGCTTCTACGGAGAGGGTTTGTAACGCTTTGCCGCAGAATATGCGAAACCGATTTTAATAATTCCTTTTTTAAAACTACATACTTGTGCTAGGGAAAGATCAGTGCCGGATTTACAAATCAAGGGGTCCATGGGCACAAGAGTGGTGGGGGCATATCAGGACTGAAAAAACGAAACCGAAGTAACCGAATCGACCCTATCGAAGACTCGTTTATGGTGGGGGCCCAGGGGCACGTGCCTGTAGTGCCCTTATGTAAGTCCGGTACTGGGAAAGATAATGCATGCTTATTTTTTTATTTGTTTAAAATTAAAAACCTTTCTTTTTTGGAATTCAGATTTTTCATTTGTGTTCATATCGTTGTTTTTTTTTGTCTTTTGTACCGTTTGGCTCCGAAATTCAAAGAACAAAATCTTTTTCAGTTTCCTTTTTTATTATTTTTGGGTAGAAAATGTTTGAAAATAAGTTTCATTATGAAAACAACTAAGACGCGTGCGCATGCCGCGGGTAGTTGTGTAAAATATAAAAGTGTTCAAAATGCTATTTGAATATTTTGTGATTGAAGCAAAGTTAAAAAATGTTCATTCTAATACTGTTTAAATTCAAAAAGTTTAAGATAAAGCGAAATAATACTATTTTCATTATGCTCAACTTGAAAATTTTTGGCTTTAAGTCAAAAAAAAATATTTAAATTTGCAATGCCATTTTTTCCTGACTGGAGGCTGCATTTAGTATTGTTTTTTTTTCATTTCATAACCACTTCCATCTTATAACTATTTCACATAAAAAAGATAATTGTGTAACGAAAATTGGTTAGCACGGTATGGAAGTTTTAAAAGCCAGTACCTCTTCGAATTAATATTAATTTTTCCATTATGATGCCATCTATTGGAATATATGCTCCTTGGCAAGACTTACTTAACAAAATAAATTCCAATAAAATCAGACTCACCGGTAATGAGGTATAGTGCATAAATATTCTTGGTATGCTGTTACCATCAAATAGCAACAGAAACTTTAATAGCATAATCCAAGCTCGAAATTGTAAACATGTCAAACTATTCAAATTCTAAAATTAGGGTGTGAAATAAGCCGAATTCCACAGGTTACTTATCTCAAATCATCTTACTAAGAGCTCACCATAATCTTTAGATAGCTTCAATTTAAATAATTCTATTATTCACATCTACGTTTACTCGAAAAATTTTTAAAATACTTAAAAAGTAAAACTTTTTCAGCAGGCTCTAGGTCCAAAAAAGTTTTATTTTATAAAAAAAGAGGTCGCAAAATCATCACTTAATACTTAAAAAGTTTAAGATTTACGCTTATTTGAGACAATTTTTGATCAAAATTGAAATAAAAAAAAGTTAGTTTCCAGCCTCTACTTCAGGTACACGTCAACAACAAAACTTTTGAAAAATATTGGACACGTAAAAGTATGTGAATTTTTATTAAGATTTCTTTAATACACTTTGACAACATCACTTTAATCACAACCAAACTTAAGGCGATCATATATCCAAAATTTTGGTCCCATACAAAACTTGTTGTACTTAGCATTATTATGTGATGCTTTCATTTCAATCGATTTTTGGAAACACTTAAAACAACCGTGTTGATTTTTCTTCATTATAAAAATGAAAAATCTAGTCAAAATATTGATTCATTTCATTCTGCAGTTCTTTTATCCAATAAATATTCAAAATTTCCATGCCTATTCACAAAACTATTCACACGTTGCTGATAAGACTCACCATCGACATAGCCACTAAGGCATAGCGCCAAAGCCAATATAAGGCTTAGAATCCAATTTCGCTTCATTATATTCAGCCTTTCAGTCACTTTTATTTTTATTCAATCAATATTTAAATATTAAAAAGAAGTTCACAGCCCTGTATCGTACCAAATACTGCTCACGGAGATAAAGGTTTAAAGTACATTAGGCAATGGCTACAAATTTCATACTAAAATGACGCACTTGTTGTATAGGTCTTTTATGGATATCGTTGAGTGATTTACAAATTCATCATTTTTAAATTCTAGAGAAAACTTTTCAATCATCTAATAACAAGAAATGCTTTCTTTCTTAAAAACGCTTGGCCAGTGATCACTTTTGTTTTCATTAATATCGATAATATAAAACAAAATAATGCCCTGGGCGACATATACTCATTAGTATTAAGCGTAGTTTGACGAATGTTTAAAGCAACGTAAAAGAACACAAATTATGCGTATGATTAATGGATATTTCCAATTTTAATAAGCCAACATTAGTTAAGCTCATTAAAAAATAAAAAACTGATTTGTGGCTTAAAATTTTTCATAATAAAAGATCGCTTAGTGCTGTTTATCAGAGATTTTTATTTATCGACTTTGCAAAACTATACAATTGGTTGCAGCTTGATTTCCTGTGAATGTAGTTGTTGCTGAAGTTATTCCTGTACCAGCAGTATCTGTCGAAGCTGGTAATGATCCTGTTGTTGTAATGGGACTTGTGGCTGATGTTGTCGTAGCCTGCCTTCCGTTAGCTCTGTTATGTCTTTTATCACTTCGGTGTCGATAAGATTTATTTTTTCTTTTATGACTTTTGCTAAGCCTGCCTTCACGTTTATCTAGCCACTCATAAGCATCAGCTATGGCATCAGCTTCTTCTAAATTGCGTGATTTTCTACTATTAAAACAAATCTCTTGTCTTGTACCAACAATGGCATTATTATTATTATTATTATTATTGTCTGCCGTCCCTAAGCCTAGATCCAAATCGGTGACATTAGCTACTATAAAATCATAGACTAGCACACCGGCAAGTGCTTTCTTAAGACCCAATGCAAATCCAGTCATTGCAGCAAGTCCTTGTGTTATGACGCGTCCCTCAGGTATGGCATCTTGCCGCCCAACCTGACGTAGCAAACGATAGACTTCACGTGCTGTTAGCGTTAGTACGGATAATGGTTTGCCTGGAATTTGCATTTAAATATCACTAGTTAAGAATTGTAAGAGTTTATGAAACTTACACTCTGTGTATCCTAGTTCAACTATAATCAATCCCAGCATCAAGATAAGGATGGTGTGAATGTGTAGTAACTTTTTCATTGCCATTTACTCAGAGTTTCAAAATTAAATTACCAACTCTTGTAGATATGATTGACTTTTATAGTACAAGACTTATTGAAAAATATGTGAGTACACTGTAAAAAAAATTACAAATGCATAAAATATTTTGAAACGCTACGAAGTCATCATTTCAATTTTGTTTTTAGGTGATATTCTATGTTAAAGAGGAAAAATCACACATTTTTTGATTTATTCATTGCTAAATGGAATCATCAGTGATCATATGCTCAAAGTTCGTTGGTTGTACTAAATGTACTCATGTACATACATTTATCACGACCCAAGTGATTCTAAAATTTTATCACTGTTATACACAGAGACAGCGGGTCGATAGCGAAACAGAATATCCTGATTATACGGTCACATTATAAGATCAACAATTTAAGAGCCGCTGTGTAGTCAATACCATAGTAGCTTTCGACCAGAAGGCATTAGGAGTGGCTACAAGGATCATTAAGAAAAGATGCAACAAGATAAAACAAGATTACTATTGCGTAAAATTACATTCGTTGACTGAATTGGTAAGTGCGAGATCTGCAAGTCATTAGTTCGCATTTTTAACATAAAATTTGGTAATATTTGGGTATTTATTTTTATTTTTCTTATTTTGTTGGCGGTATTGTATAATTTTTTTTTTCATACTGAAATCTGTTAATTTGTTGGTTTTCTGGTTTAAAAATCTTTCAGTGTATCAACGAAAGTGTTAACAAGTAGCAACTTAACTTATAATTACACCAAACTAATGATGAAAACAAATCAAAGAAAGTTCAAAATAGAAGACAGGCATCAACATTGGTTACACTTTCGTATAAAGATTTCAGTTAAAACAACCTACATTGAATTTGTAAGAAAATGTTTTTCTATAAAATAAAAGCATCAAATCTAATTGGAATCTCACTACCAACTTATTTCACTGCATTTTTAAGATATCTGTTTCCATTGAAAACTTCTTTGAAATTTCGAAAAATAGAGCGTACTAAGATTCATTTTTGTTTGCCCTCCTCGCCTCTATCTCCAAATGTCACAAACAAACAGCTTTTTATATTAATATATATAGATACATAAGCTCAAGCGCATGGTTCGATCTATATCGAAATCATTTATCCTTAATCATCAGCCAGTCATATACAATTCACAAAAATTAGCCACATAAGAGACTTCAAGATATATCACCATTTGTTCTGGTAATTAATGACCCAGAAATTAAATGGAAAGTAAGAGTTTGTTGATTAAAGGTTGTTAATTAATTAACATTTAGTTTTTGGCAAACTTTGTTCACAAAAACACACTCAATTTCCATCTGTAGTTATAGTAAATATTCGTTTCGTTCAAGAGCTGCCTTGGAAAATTGAAATAAAGTGACTGATGTATTGTTTTGTGTTAAGAACAAAAGACTTGATTCATGGACCTTAAGGTTTGATACGCAGCAACACATAATTAATCAAAATTAATATAACAATCTATATTATTTATATAAATTGCTCAAATGAAAATGGTTTGTAACGCTTTGGCGAAAAGTATAATAAGCCAATATTAATAACTTCTTTTTTAAATCCACATATTTGAGCCAAAAAAGATTATTGCATACTTTTTTTATTTTTGAAAGTTAAATATTTCCCATTGTGGGACTAAGTTTTTGCAAAAATTGTCGTTTGAATTGTAGATGCTTATCCTTATGCTGCTTCTTTAGTAACACAGAATTCAATAATTCAAGAATTTCGTGTTACTATTGATTTTTCCCCTCTCATTTGAACATTCAAAGTTCAAACTCTCTATCAATTCTTTTTTTGTTTTGATACCTTTGAAGAGAGTAATTTCATTATGTAAAAATAAACACAACGTGCGCATGCGAAGCCGAGGGTACCCTTGTCTTATGAGAATATTGTCTTTTTGAGTTTTGACAAATTGTAGCCAAGCGCTCATATCAAATTAAATCTTGCTAAAAAATTTCAAAAACCTTGTCAACGCTACACTTTTTATTGAGAACGATATTTTTTTGCAACTTGTGATTCTTGAGCACTATTAATCACAAGGTTACGATTTTCAAAAAACAAAATTTGTTAGCAATCTAATATTTAGAGTAAATATTTTCTGGGTGTTGGCAAGCAAGCAAATTAGTATGAATATATCATTAAAATTAAAACAAAATCATCTTCAATTACAATAACTCTTTTTTTTTCAGTAAGCTAGATATGATTAGCATATATCCATGATCAAAAGCCCGCATTGCGATATGCTTTGAACAGTTTGGTTGGATATTTTGTTGGCCTTAGTAACTCTATGCATTTCGTTGTATATGGTGGCGGTGATGGCATTGGTGGCGACGGTGGTGACGGTGGCGACGGTGGAGACGGTGGAGACGGTGGTGACGGTGGCGATGGTGGCGATGGTGGCGACGGTGGCGATGTTGGCTCAATACCAGTAGTAATAGTTGGAACAGGTGTAGGCAAATCAGTAGTTGTAGTTGGATTTGGTGGCGATGGTGGCAATGTTGGCGATGTTGGCGGTGTTGGCGATGTTGGCAATGTTGGCGATGTTGGCGATGTTGGCGATGTTGGCAATGTTGGCGATGTTGGCGATGGTGGCGATGGTGTCGATGGTGGCTCAATACCAGTAGTAGGAGTTGGAACAGGTGTAGGCAAATCAGTAGTTGGTGGCGGTGGTGGCTCAGTGCCAGTAGCAGTTGTAGTTGGTGAAGATGTAGGCAAAGAAGTACTTGTAGTTGGAAATGTACCAGATGGTGTGCTGGGAAATGTAGAGGTAGGTGTGGTTGGAGCTGGAGTTGGACTAATAGGTAGTGTACTGGTGGGTGTTGTACCAGTTACTGTGACGGGAGTTGTGAAGGTAGGTGTGCTGGTAGGTGTGCCGGTAGGTGTGCCGGTAGGTGTGCCGGTAGGTGTTCCGGTAGGTGAGCCGGTAGGTATGCCGGTAGGTGTGCCGGAAGTTGTACTGGTAGATGTGCTTGGAGCTTTACCGGAAGTTGTAACGGAATTTGTACCGGTAGACTTATAGAGAGGTACTCCTGAATTTCTGCGGGAATTACTTCTGGTAGATGTATCTGATGGTGTTCTAGAAGATATCCCAGGTGTCTTATTTGTAATTGTAATGAGATTTTTTGCAGAAGGTGTAGGTGCTCTAGAGCTTGTAAAAAGAGGTGCACTAGTGCTTAAAATAAAAGGTGATACAAGAGGTATGCTTGCAGCTAAAATAGGATATGTAGTAGAAGTTTCGCTAGGAGCTCTGTCAGTTGCCATAATGGAAAAATTTTTTATGGTGCTGCCTTTCGTCCTGTAATTTTCCATTGATCGCTTCGTTTTGTCATCTGTATTCAAACCTCTTGCTCTATGAATCTTAAAGCATACTTTATGAAGATGCATGTTGAATCCTTGGATAGAGCGCGGCAGAAGAGCTATACCATCTATGACAACGTGATCCTTTGGTATAATACTTTGACGTCCGGACTCATTTAATATTTGGTGGACATTTTCCGCAGATAATATTAGAACATATGTATACAAAGTTGCTGAAAATTAATATTTAATATTATATAACTCCTTTTATATTTTTTACTAATACTACCTTGTAAACCATGCTGATATAGTGCGATTATTAACATAAGAAATATTAAACGCAATAAAATAAATATTATTTTCATTTTTATTTTTCTGTTAATTCTTATGTATGTAACAAACTTCTTCACTTATCAACTGTTTTTTAGTAACTAAACTTTTACGGAACATATAGTAAAATAGTTTAATATTAAACATCAATGAACTATACTGAACCAATAACCTATGAGACGTTAGCTTAAAGTTCATACGATCACTTGCGCAAACACGTAAAGTATCACCAAAATCATTGATAGAAACATAAGGCTTACGTTTATTTGTATTTATTCTGAACACACTTGTACAAAGAAACCATTGCAGTTAGTATGCATCGGCACACTTAAGACAATATAACCGTATGAAAAACAGAAGCTTAACTGTTTCACTACCAGGGCCGGAATTAAGGTATACTAGACTGATTGTACTTAGATAGATTAGAGATTTTTTTTTTGAAATATTAATTGATTTGCTGATAGACTGACATAAAAAAATTTATCTTAGAAATCTTTTGTTTATCTGTATATAGCAACTACCCGATAAAAGCGTAATTATTTTTTGAGTAACACTTAGGCTTATGAGTTTTTGGACTCGAGCATCTTGCTCGTTCTTTTAAGAATTTAGGCTCGTTTTCCACCATAAGGTCAGGTTTTTGAGATATCCTAACGTAAAGTAAAAAAATTAAAAAAATATTTGTAGATACAGGAATATTTAACACCGCAAATTAATTTTTCTAATTAAAACTCCTTTCTACCCCTGGAAGTAATACTTCTAGGCTTCTTTAAAATCTATTCTGAATTTTCTCAATATCTCTTTTTCTTTCTCAGAAACCTTTAGTTAAATAATACCTTACATTCCTTACATACAGTACCAGGAAACCGACCACAGCTCTTTTGAGACTGAAAAAGTCGATAAAATATGGAAAATGTTGAATAAAGTTCAGTGAGGTTAAATGGGTCGGAAAACTGTGGAAAATAATAAAAAAGTTAACAGATGTTGAAAAAATTAAAAAAGCTGCAAACTATATAAAAATGTAATAGGCGGAAAGTAAAACAAAAATGGAATATATTGAAAAAGTTAGAAGAGGTTGAGATAGTCAAAAAATATTGAAAGAAGTTGGAAAATTCGAAAAAGAATTATGGAACATATTCAAAAAAGTTGAAAGATGTTGAAGAATTGATAAATGCATATTAGGTCGATTAGATGTGGAAAATGTTGAAAATAGTTGAACAAGGTTAAAATAATTCAAAATCGCTTAAAAAGAAGAAAAACATATGAAATTATCGAAGAAGTTGAACAGGCTGCAAAATCAAAAATATATGGAAAATTTTCGAAAAAAACTTGAAGGAGGTTGAATAAGTCATAAACATTTAAAATATTGAAAAATGTTGAAGATGTCGGAAATTTTTGTAAAGCATTCCAAATGGTTGAAAAGCCAAATAAGTTGAAAAGTATTGACAAAGTCGAACGCAATGGAAAATGTTGGAAGAGATTGAACAAGGATAAAACAATAGGAAAAGACTGAAAAATTCGAAAAAAATATGAAAACTGCCGAAAAAAGTTGAGAAGTTTTAAATGGTCGAACAAAAATTGAAAGAGTTTGAAAAAAGTTCAAAGTGGTTAAAACAGTTGAAAAAGCTGACAACGTCGAAATAACGTGGAAAATGTTTAAAAAAATTTGAAAAAACTTGAAAAACTCGAGAAAAATTGAAAGAGGTTGAAAATATCGAAACAATCTTGGTAAATTCAATTAAATTGAAAGAGTCGAAGGATAAATGGAAGAAAGTTGAAATTGTCTTAAAATATTTAAAAAAAATTCAGACAAGTCAGACACGCTTACAACTCTTGTACACATAGGAGGTGCCACGCCCACTGATGCAGTCCCATCGAATTTCACTTAATATTAAAGCTTATAGTAACCGACATCTCTACACCAAACTTTATAAGAATTGCTCTGTTAGTACACTATATATAACATTAAAATGTTTTTGTTTGTATGGAAGGTGCCACACGTACCGATGTAATCTCGTCGATTTCTATATAATTTCAAAATTTATAGTGGACGACATTTCCATACAAAAGCGCTAAGCGATTTTATCTTGTATTGTAGATGCCACGCCTATATCACAATTCAGGCTATGAGATACGTTGTAGCATATGCATTTGACATCAAATCTTTGAACGATTGAATTATTGGTTCTCTTTATATTACGTTTATAAATATTGTGGGCGTTGTCATGCCTGGTGACATAACTTGTTATGATGACTGCATTCAGTGGTGTCATCTCAAAAATTATTATGAAAGTTTAATGAATCCTTATTTTTAATTGTCAAAAAGTGTCACTACACACATTATATCAAACGATATGCTAAATAAAACTTTATTGCAAATATTATCAGTTACTCAAATGAATCAATAAATGTATAAAATTAAACAACCCAAGTTGATTATTTTCACCAAAATTCATCAATATCTTTCCTGTAGATCACATCTTGTAATCTTATACACTCGATTTTCCTACGGGGAACTCTCACTCTAATATCTGTATATTTTATTTTAATATTTGAAGAATTTATCAACTTGATTTATTTATTAAAAATAAAAAAAAACTCTCCTCTCTGTATAGCGTTAATTTTCGTATATTAACGAAATTCTTAATTACTATCAGACAACAATAATAAATGTACCATTTTTATTGAATCTAAGTCACTGAAATTTCTTGGGTGCTCTGCTGTGTATTATTAAGCGTATTATATGTGCATACTTGCTGAATATTCATAACTCAATGTTTAGTTTAATTTTCTTTGAAAACTTTCACTTTTTAAGAGTCTCAAAATATGACTCCATAAAATGCTACAAAACTATCTTGAAAAAAAAAAACAAAACCAATTTAGCCAAACTTTCTTTTCACTTCGCCGAAAAAATATCAATTTTCGCCTCATCACAAAAAAAAAACAGAATCATTAAGTTCTTTTAAATTATGCACATATGCAAGTTAAGAAAACATAAACCAAGTTAACAAGGAATGTCAACAACAACAACAACAATGCGTCAGCTACTAATATGAAGGTTCATAGGTTGCTAAGTCACTGGGGCACAGTGGTGCTAAGGCTAAATTAATGGACCAAAAATTCAAATTTTGATTTTTCATGTACAAACATAGAAATTTTACAATTTGTCTAAATAACTCGATGACAAGAACACCGCTCTCTGCAGACTTTGTTCTAGAGATTAATGACTTTGCGGGACTTAAACACTTTTAGTAGACCTTTTTAAGTGCCTTGTGGCCTTAAAGCGAGTTTCAAAATGGCGGCTTAAGCTGTTGTCCGCAACAGTAGGCCAAGTTAAACTTTTATAAATTATTGTAAATAAGAAACATAAAGTAAATTCGTAATATATTTGTCATGTCAGCTATGCATAGCTTGGATGACTTAAAATATTTTTGGATTGCAAGGTTTTATTTTTTACATTCATGGCGAAAGCAGTTTTGGTCAAAGTTCAACCTCTAATTACTTCTTTCGCCCAAACTATGAATATTCAGTTAAAATTGGACTGAGTTAAAATTTATTAAAAGTCATCAAAATATCCAAAAATATATTTTTGTTTATTTGATAATAAAATTTTTTTTTTATGACGTCATAAATATTTCATATTATTATTTATTCAAAAAACACTATAAACATTTTTTTTAATATATTGTGACATTTTTAAAAAAATATTTATGACGTCACAATAAAACATTTTTGCAATAAAATAATAAAAACATAATGAAAGTATTTTCACCAAACTTAAAAAAAAAGCCTTAAAAATAAAAAATTTTTAACCGATGGCACATAATTCTGAGCCACTGTGCAGGGTATGCAAAGATAAATGATAGTCTCACCACAAACTTAATATATTCATATGCTGATGTAACCGTAAGATGATCGAAATTTCTACATTCAAAAACTTTTTAATGCTTCTTTTACTATTTTTTTTTTTTAGAGTTTTCTACTTCTTTTAAAATTCATTCAGACATGCATAATTAATAATGTTTTGGGTATCTAATTCATTTATTATTAATGGCTTGTAATTTTTGTTTCTATAGCTTGTTTTTTTCTCATTATGCTTACAACATTTTATGAGGGTTTACATTCGTTTTGACATGTTTGAACGTGTCATATTAAACTTCACTTATATGATGTGTTGTTTTTGGTTCAATGTTGTTTTAGGTCATTAATTAAATCATAAAAGGTTCTGATAATAAGAGATTAACAGATTTTGCTTGGGTCGTATGATTTGACCGCCGAAATTAGCATTTGACATAGATAAAACAAAGTTCTGTGTATCATTTTCCATTGTTAAATTTAATTAGATCTTTGATAATTTCTTGCTTTTATTAAGCATTTAATGAGTTTAATATTTGAATCAGAAATATTTTGTTGAAAACTATATATATTGCATTTTTTGTTTTGTGGCTCTTGAATTTAATATTATAAAAATAGTAAATAAATTTTCTGCTTTGTTCTTTTTCTTTATGATATTGAATAATTTTGATAACTAATTTTGACTTCTTTCCTCTAGTATTTAATTTGATATTTCTATGAATTGGTTATCTTAGTGCGACTTAGCCTATTGACCTCTATGTATGGTCCAATGCAGCAGTTTTATTTATTTATGGCAATTTTTATTTCTGTTTTCATTTTTGTTTCATCGTTACACTTATACATCATATCATTTATTATTACCTACAGTAATCTTCTTAGATTTCTACTCACATACAAATTCATCGGCCAACTAATCTGACGTTAAAATTGTAGCATTTATTTCGGTTATCCTGCCTGTTACTTTTAACTTATGCATTAAACATGAGATGCGCAATCTGAAAAGGAAAGAAAATACAAAAACCCGGACGTTATATTAAAGAAAAAAAATGACTAAAAAAAAAAATCCTAGAAACAGTCAAGTGACAACATAGCCACTTAGTTTATTCCAACAGTCAAAAGGAAGCTAACTGACCGACTGACTGACCAAAGCAGTCAAAATTTATTTGAACAACACAGCATACTCGACGACTCGTAATACAACTGCAGCATTTCCGCATTTTGTATGCTAGAGATGTCATGAATATCTAAGTTTAGCTAACCATTTTGAATTAACTATGAGCAAAAAAGGCACATTAAATTAAGGAGACATAGATGAAATTTATATTTTTGAAGAGAAAATCATTAAAACTCCACAGGGAAAATAGAAACAGAAAAGAAAATGAGGAATATATAACAGGAAGTTTCACTGAGGAAATTCCGTTGAAACATATTTTCGATTATCAAAACTTTGATTACTTAAGCTGGTAATTTCAAAACGTACACTGTGAATCAATGTTTGAGTTTGATTCAAACATATTGAATTTGGATCAAATAGCGATAAGTGTTGGTTGAAGCATTTTATGTTTGACTCAATCAAATAATTGATTGCTCTATGTGAAATATAATTTGTTTATTAACAAATCGTTCTTTCAACATATCGAAAGGTTAGCAAAAGGAGTCTTGACAAGTCTTTGACATGGCTAATATTAAGTCGGCTTATATTTTTAAATGGAAAATAACTTAAACAGTATATGATAACTTTAGTCGAAATGTTTTCTGATCCTAAAACAAACATTCAAATTTGGTTAAAGTGGTTTTCTTCTGATTTATCTATACCTACGAAAACCTTAGGTTAGCTGCAGCTATCATGCCTGCTCATATTCACATCTTTATCTCCGCATATGTTGCTATAGCACGCATCATTGAACGATATTTATGCCGCCAACGTAAACGCTTTTAGCTGTGATATCCACGCGACAACATACTTCACAACAGCTGCAATGCGTACAAAATATTTGTCACCATGCTGTGCTCTACGAGTGTGTTGACAAAACACCATGCAAAAACAACAATTGTACTGCACAACATGCGGCAACACTTTGTTGCTGCAAAAGCAACGAATGCATTGAGATTAATGAGGTGCGAATTATTTGCTCACGCACTCATACTAAGCCACACCATACTTTAACTAACACATGCTAAAGTATGTACCCAGCAGGGAAATGCAGTGAACTATTTTCAAAGCACTGAATCACTTAATTTTGTATTCAAATTCATATAGTAATTCTTACATTTCATGTAATTCGAAAGTATCACAGGTTTGTGTCCGCGCAAAAATGCAAAAATCATTGAATCAGTGAGGCTGTAGCTCCAATAAACATTCCAATTAAAAGGAAGATTTTTATTAAATATTTTAATAAGAAGATATTATATAATAAGTTCAGACCCGTAATTTAAACGCTAAACATTTCCATTTAAGTGTAGCAGTCTTGAGAAATTAGCTAAATTATGCCGATGTCAGGTGCTGTCTAAGTGTTTAAATCAGCACGTGATTAGCTTAAGGCAGCAGTGGGCAAAATATGAACAATGACCCAATTTCAGCTCTTTACAGCAAACATGCAATTTTTCTTAAGGAAAATAACCAAAACAACAAACACATGCATTCACCACTGCTAAGCATATTTTTATCGTTGTACTTGTGTACTTATATTTCTGCATTCATGTTGTTTTTGTTTGGATCATGGAATTGTCTTTTGGTTTATTGCAGAACTTTTTGTTTTTGCTATCGAAGTCAAAGTTATGTTGGGGTTCTCTTTTCTGTTATTGTAATTAATTTTTGTTGTAAGTAGCTCCTGTTTCCAAAACTTTGCCCATCTACGGCTTAAAGCAAAAAATGGTTGAAAGCATAGCAAACTTCTTTTTGTATTCACTTATCCGATGAACATCGTTTGCTTCATTCTAAGTAGTTTCAATTCGAATATCTCAAACATTTTCCCATTGGGTACAAATACTACGAATATTGTCATAAATCAACACAACAACAGAGCACTACAGAAAAACGCCCTCGTTTTTGGTTGCAAAGTACAGTGATGATAACTTTTAGTTGTTGCAAATATTTTGTTGCAACGTCGGTTTATGTTGCTGCTTTTGCTGCAGGCGTGAGTGCAGAAATTTCACGCATTATTTTTTAAGCTCTCATCAGTGCTTTGCTAGAAGCTGAATTTGTTGATTTTTGTATTTCAACAGACTGTTGAATGTTATTATCATGCGTGACGTCAATTGATGCGCCTCAATTGCAATCTATCATGCGTTTGTGTTTACTGAATGATTTATTTATATACACATTGCTTATACAGTCGGCAAATGTTATTAATGAGGTGTGAGGTATTTAAGGAAATAGTTTATGAGATATTTCTAAGAATAACTGAAGTAAGAATATTTGTAAACTGTTATGCTTACAACACTTTTGAGGGAAAGTTTTTGGAATCAATGGCGAAGATAAGGAACTTCGAATTTCAGCCAAAAAGTTTCCACAAAATTTCTGATCTGATTTAATATGTGACAATAAGACGCATTGAATAGAAAGACCCATTTCCAATTGAATTGTGATTTGTTTTTCTGATTGGATCTTTCTTTCTTGTTTTTCAGCAACTACTTAAATCATTAACTAAAGTAAATAATTTTGCATGCATTTTTTTATGTATTTTGCGCCGTTAGTTAACTTATTAACTTATAATAATGACTACAATGTAAAGAAATATGAATTTTTTCAAATTTCAATTTTACAGAGTAAGTGCTTATGGTGTTTTTATGGTATATTTTTTTATAAACTGTGGATGAAAGTGACATTGCTTGCATTTATTTTTGTGGCCAACCTCATTATTGCAACTAATTCCATTGAAATTTTCTTGGAAAATTAATTTTAAACTCTAACCGCATCAATTTATTTTTAATCTTTTCATGCAGTTGGTTGTCCTTTCACTGTACCATAAACCAAAAAGTTTAACTTCCTATAAAGAGCATCGCCCAATGAATGATAACTTTAACGTGAATGAGTTTTACGCTTTTTATCGTTGTGCACTTTTTTGACGCATTTTTGCTTACATCCTTTTTTCACTCGTATAAATTTTCAATTTTCTTTTCAGTATGAAATATATATATATATATATATGCAATATATATGTATATTCACAGAATCCACTTTGTGACTTATGGCTACTGAGGCACACAACAAGGTTTTTATTAAAAATAATCGTTATGGTAATGATGCTGCGATTTTTTATGACACAGTCATATTGTAAAATTGAGTTTATTTGTACTTACAAAATATATTTAGTATATTGTAAATTTTTATTGATATTATAAAAACGAGAGCATGAAATAATATTTAAATGTGTGGCAGGAAATTGTAAAATATTAAAAAGGTACTTTCGGTATGAGATGAAAATGTTGAAAGTTGTTATAAGGAGCACGCATTTTCTTTAAAAATTTTCATATCCGTTGAAAACATTAAACTAAATTGAGAACATTAATGATAAATAAGGCTTTCGCAAAATGTTCTTACTCATTTAGAACAGAGCTCGAATTCACGATTCTTCAAATCTCCATTTGACTAGATTGGCTTGAAAAATAGAAAACTGATGAAATTTTTGATAGTCTAAAAGTCAGTAGTTTGAAGTGACCAAACATCCTTTAAAATTAATATCAAATCAGAGATATATAGTATAATACACATAAAGCTAAGGCCTTGCACAGTATTGTCGGTATAGTTCTCGAAAACTGGAAAAAATGTGTTTCCCAAAAACACAAGATAGCTCATATACAAACTTGAATGAACTATATTAAATAACTTACATAAATCTCCCATACTAGTACAGCAGTTTTAGAGTTGTATGCGATTTCTTAGAGCTTTAAAAAACTAAAAGCTCGTTACACTATACATTTTCATTAGCAAATAACTAAATCTTAGATCTCCGCAAAAATGTTGTGCCTTTTGAACCCTTTGCTCCTAAATAGTGACCTTACTGCTAAACAAGCAAATTTTCCGCAAAATAGTTATCAGATTTCGGCAGTCAGTATTTCCTAAAAAGTTGCCAAAAGTTTTTCATCATCTATTGATGATAATTTTTTTGGGCCTAAGATTCTATCATGTGAAATTTGAGTATGATATGGAACAATCATTCATGGGCTGACGTAGAAATATATATCTTTATTTCGCCTTCAACAATTGTTATATGAAACTCATCCAGACAGTTTTTCCCGAACAAACTGTTACTTTACATGGGAATATGATCTTGCAGAAGCTCATTGAAAAAACTGCCCCAGGCATAGTTGTTGGTGTATATCATGCTAAAAAATTATATAGAGTGCAAAGTTTTATTTAGTCAAAATGGAGTTTGAGTAGTTATAAAAACAGGTTGTATGGAGGAATTTTTGTTTAATAAATATCTGTAAATGTGAATTATAAAAACCCATCCGATTTGCTTAAGGCATTTATTAATGTTCCATCAATACCAATTATCATCAAAAACTGTTAAGACATTGAAATATTTTATAATGCAATATCAAATGCTATTAACTCTCACGTAGCCAATAGCAAAAAAGCGCAGCAACAACATCAAGCAACAACAAACTAAATTTTAAAGTGTTTTTGCATTCATTTGGAAATTCGGCAACAGCACGAAAAAAAAACAAATTGCACTACAAACAAAAAAATTGCTACATTTGTCGAGACACAATGCGGCACCGTCGCTAATGTCTTTGTATGTTGTTTTTGTTTTCGTTTGAACTCAATGTCAACGCTGTGCATCGATAGCGTTGAAATTCTGCGAATTGTGTTTTGATTGCTGTGCGTTGAAAAACGGTGCGGGCCATTAGGGCGAAAAGTGCCTGTACTTGCCCATTGCTGATCTAAAGTGTCAAAAAAGGAATTCAAAATTTCTCATACACCACAAAGAACGCATAAATCCGTGATTTTATAATATAAATATATGCCACAAGCTTTTAAATTTAAGTTTTCGTAATAAAAATTATATTTCAAAGTGTGCTCAACAAGTTTTTGATATTTCAGTAATTAAAATTTGAAAATGGGATATTTGTATTTATATAACCTTTTTTCGAATACTTAGCAAAAGTCCGATTGGTCAAATAGACAGATAATATTTTTTATTTTTTTTCCGTCTTTTTAGCCTGCACAAACTCTTAAGCTTTTATGATTATAGCGCTGAGTATCTAAACGTTAATTCAAGTTCCTTATGAAAGAAAAAAGGACTTTCATTAAACGTAATCTTTGGTGATTTTCCTGAGCTTTAAACCGACTATGTCGATAATTTTTTTCTATTCAATTTATTATATAATTTTTTTAGCAAAAAGTGTAACAAGAGTTTTAATCAATTAATTAAATTTAATTAACTACAACATAAAGACTAAACTATTTTAAAGGAATACTACACCCTAAACTGATTTCGTTTTAAAATTGCAATTTTTATTATTCCACCATGACTGCAACTGCTGTTTTATTTCAAAAATTTCTTTCTCGTTCATTAAATTTTGCAGCGTAGCACATTTTTTGAATGCTCATATTTCAAGAAGTTTTCTTGATGTTGCTGTTACTGCATTTTTTGGTTGGTATCACAATCATCATCACCATCATGGTTGTCAACATAAAGTGAACGAATATCTTTTAAGTTGATACCATAACGTTGACAACATCATTATCGACATTGCTGCCATGGTCATGTTTAATGACTGAAAGCTTAAAAATATTTTTTGAGTGCAACATTGAATACAGTGGTTTAGTTTCATTGAGATAATATTAAAGCTGCGCTGAAGTGAAAAATCTAGATGATATTGTTCAAAATAAAGTCTCCAGAAGAAAAAAATAAGACCTGCACAAAAAACTGGATCTAATTAAAAAAAAACGTAGCTAAGGCTTAATGGAAAACTCTAAGTAAATGTATCTTTAAAAAATTTTCTATTAAATTAATAGTACAAAACCTTCCAGCAAAGAAAACTCTACAGGAGCTTGCATGAGTTCCGTACATCCTGTTTCACTATTTTCATTTCAATAGCTCCGGATCATTATAAATTAGTGGCACTTGAAATGATGTATTACATTAATTTTGTTCAATTTTCTGAAAAATATACCACTGTTCTGTATTGAAGGAAAAATCCTTAACACTTTAAAATTCCTGCTGTCTTTTTCATAATTTTTATGCTATCGTCTACATTTTTTCCAGTAATAACGCGCAAACGAAGGAGAAAAGAAAATAATTTTAAGAACTCTCTGCTCTTTTTTACTTCTTCGCTTGTGCACTTCACAACGCTATTGACAACATCATGTCGTATCTTATTCCTGTTTCAAAATTCTTTACTTTCACAGTCCTTACGCTGGTATCATTATTTTTAAGTTTATATGAGTTCATAAATTTGCAACTCTGCTGTCAACCTCCACTCCCATCCACACTGCATATTTTTTGCTTGTCTTTCATCCTCTAACATCCTTCCGTCATATCCGCATACAATTTTATTGAGTTTTCGTCGTCGTTGCCCTTGTTCTTGTTAGTGTTGCTATCGATTAACAACGCGATAAAAAGAAAATATGAAGAGCATAATGGTTACACGGAAATGTTGTCCAATTTTTTTAGGCACGGCGAAAGAGTGTTGCAATTTTGCACGCAACCAATAACCAACTCATTTTCATGAGCAATTGTTACATTAAAGCGATACAGAGGAATAAGAACAGGCAGTGGAAACTTAACTGAAGTCTCTAGAAAAATGTTTTCAAAAATGGCCTAAAATGAAAAATAGCGATATCACGTGAAGTAAATGTTAACAGAATAAAGAAGATTAGAAAATTCACAAAAGAAATCTTTAAATTACGAGATTTTTGGCACTACTTCTTCTGAGAATTACAGAAAATATTATGCGTTTTTTAAAGAGGACCACGGGATGACACAAAGTTTAATATTTCGGTGGGTTTTAAAGAAAATAAATAAAAGAAAATAAATATCCGAATTAATTTCGGAATCAAACTGTTTTTGTTTTGTAGGGGCATTAGTTTGCTTATTTATATTCCTCTAAGAAGTGACTTATATATATAAAGCAAAAAAGTTTTACAGGCTAATCTGAGGGATTAATTTAAGGTAAAACAATCAAATTTTACAAAAATCTTATATGTACTACAGCGCAGAGCCAGAAAAAGTTGACACAATTTGAATAGAAGACGTGGCGAGTAAAAAATCTTATAACCATATGCTCCGTTCCGCTTATACGACTCTAATAACAAAAACGATCACTACATTTGGTAAGGGTTGGGGTAGCAATCACGAGTCAAAACCACCATTCTGTTCCTCTCTTTTATTTCTGCTTACTATAGTAAGGGTTGGTGTTTGATTCAAAGAGCGAAACAAAAAATGTGCAAAGTAACGTTAACGTTATGATTTGATGATTCCTTGAGTTAGAGAAATCCTTTTTATTCCTTTCACTCATCTTTTGAGTTCTTTACCTTTGTTAATAAAATTTAAGTAATTCTATTTTAAAATTTATAAGTAATAGCAAACATATTCTTGTACATAATACAATGGAAATCTTTATTTAAAATTTCAAAGCATCATTTTTTTCTTATACAATCCAAAAACGTAAGAAAAATGTAATTGAAAAAGTGTAAAGTCCCAGCCAAGTATCACTAAAAACAACCAAATTATTAGCGTTTTGTGACTTGTATGCTACAATTTGTATCACTGCCATGTGCTACAAGTTACGCTCATACTAACTAAGTGAGTTTATTGTTAAAAACATCTAATAACAACAACAACAAGAGTAAGAAACAGCAACAATGATAAAAGTAGCATATCCTCCTTGTTGGTTATAATCATCCAATATCCTGTAGATGCCGCAGTTTAGCGTTACCGAAGCTGCCTTGGCGGTTTGCTGAAATCTCTGCAATATGTTGCTTGTGTTGCAACTTGATTATTTTTTGTTGCTATTGTGTTTGTTTTGGTTTTAGCAGTATGCATTCGCTGTTGTTATCGTTCCCTTAAAATTTTCTGCTGCATTTTTTTTTTTACTCCGGAGACTATGAAGGTTCAATTATTTGGCAACTTTACTAACAAGACTTGTAAACAATTTTGCTTAACTGCTAGAGTTGCGGTGTGTCGCCAAGGTACGAGTAAGATAATTCGGGAGTGCTTTGAGCAGCTTAAAGAAAAGTTAAATGGTTTGCGTTTCATCTTTATCAGCGGATGTGGTAGAAAATTTATATTTGAGTGAATTATCAGAAGAGCAAAGGTCACGCAACATTGGAGTTGCTGACTATTTATACTTTTTTCCATATCATCCGATTTTTCAATATTTTTCGAATTTTTTCAACATTCGGAGACTTTTCAATATTTCTTGAATTCTTCAACAATTTTTGAAGCTCTTGCCATTTTTTGATCAAATCAACAACTTTTGACTTTTCAAAACCTTACTACTTATTTCCCGACTTTTTTTGAAGAATATTACTATCAACAATCTTAAGGTTTTTCAACTTTTTTAATATTTTCCAACTTTTCGATTTTTTGAAAATATTACATCACTGACATAGTGACAATTTTATGTAGAGCGCGAAATTCTTTGAACCAAAATCATATGCAACGTATGTTTTAAGCAATTTGATATTTTACAATTATTTTAAACAAACTCAAACTCACTGCAGTCAACATTGAAAATCACTTTACTGCACTTTAAACTTAACGCATTTCCCTTTTGTTTCACTTAAAAGTTGCATAGAAAGTTTTTCCAAACTTTTTAAAAATCGTAACAACAATTTAAGGTTTGCATAACAAAATTAAAAATAATGTCAACTTCTGCGTGTTGTGAGTGCGCAAAAGTCAAGGCCAAATAAGTTTTAATTAAAAAATAATACACACTCTCTGCACAGCTACGAGTAGTTTACGCCAAAAAGTATGCAACAAAATTGAAAATATGTGCATTAATGCGAAACTCAGAAGAAAAACAAAATACAAAAACAATAAAAAGCAGAAAGCAAAATTTCAATTGTTTAACTGTCGAAAATTGAACGCGTTGACCACGTTGTGTCCACTTGTTATGGTCACTTGGTAGTAGCGTGTTGGCACACAAAAGTAGTCAAGAGGCAATGAAAACTTACAATTTAACTGATTTAGTGCTGCACTTTAGTGCCAATAGTGCCAGCTGAAAAAAATAATGTATGTTTCAGTTTTTTTTTTTAGTTTTTCTTCCTGATGGCATGATGGTCAACAACATTTAGAAAAATTGAAGAAAAAAGTGCTCATAATAAGCATGAGAAATAACAAAGTAAGTTTTGTGCAAGCAACACAGGCAAAACTTAAACAAAATATTTTAAAAAATTGACCAAACGAATAAAAATTATGTAACAAACGATATTTTAGTAAATGGCAAAAATATGATAAATATTTTATAAAAATTTTTTGTGGTGTATCGGAACAACAAATAGCTTTAATTATTTTACTGAGCTTACTGCTTAAAGTAGTACACTGATAACATTAAACATACTTACAACAAGATCAAAAACAAAACAAAAAAACCAGGCTAAAGCTAGTCATACTAATTTTATCCATTGCTTGATGGAATCATCAGTGAACTTTAGGCCGATGGGTGAGAATTTCTGAGTCAGATATATTTTCCTTATTGTATGGGTTCGCACTAAGTGCATGCAAAAAAGAAACCATATGAAACTTAGAAATTCACACTCATCGGCTTAAAGGTTACTGATGATTCCATGAAGCAATGAATGAAACTAGTATGACTAGCTTTAGCCTCGTTTTTTATTTTGTTTTTTGTTTTTGTAATTTTTTTAATTTGATTTTATTTTCTCTATATAAAAACCAGCTAAGTATTTACGAAAAGTTAATGAGAAAAAGAAAAAAAAATGGTTAAAAAACTGACAAAAATAAGCAAAAATTTAACTTAAAACAAGTAAGGGAAACTTTGTATTAGTGTCCACTGTTGTTTTTTTTATGATTGATTTCGTAACAATTCTTACAATTTACAACTTTTCTCAATTTTTTCCTACAGTACCTTATTGCTAACATATCTCTCACATATCTATCTTTCACTTATAACCATTTCTCTTTCATACTTCTATCGTACAACTTTATTGAGAACTTATGCCATTTATGTTAAACTTTCGATTTTCCCTCAATGGACAAAGTTTAGAATGCCGCGCGTATCGCTTTCGTGTTCTTGTCCACCACCATTGCTGTCATACTTACTGTCAGTTTTTTTTTGTTTTTGTTGAATTGCTAACATTGCTGCCATTGCTACTCAGATTAGATTGCTTAAGGCATTGCTGCATCTTTTACTTTTTTGTACTGTCTACTGGTCATAGCTCTTGCTGTTTTTGTTGTTGTTGCTGTTGCATTACTTAAAGCCATTTGGCCAATACAAGTTCTCCCTTGCTACTGCCACTGCAGTCTCAAAAGATGTTGGGGAAAAAACTCAAACAGTTTCAAATTGTTTTGCTGGTACTTTAGTTGAATTGAAAAGAAGTTTTTTTTTCAGTTTTTAGTAGTTCTGTAGCTAGTTTTCCTTCAAATGGTTTTATTAGCCATTGTAGAGTTTCGAGCCAATTTTTAATATCAAGTTATCTTGTGCGCAGCTGTGTTTCTTTCATGTAAGAGAAAAACTTATAGGAAATTATTTGCGTTCAATTGATTTTTCTTTTGAGTCTTTGACAATTCATGGTTGTAAAAAGATGGAATTGCCTTTTTTCAAACTGTTGAATCGTACATATGTCGAATTGTTGAATTGCTATATTGTTGAATTAGTGAATGTTTAAGTGATAGTTGCGAAAAGTTTTGGTAGCAGAAGCCTTTTACCACAGAAGCAACAAAAGCAATAATTACAAAAAGAGATATAGCCAAAAAAAAAAAAAAAACTCAGCAATAAACCAAAATCCAATTCCAAAAATCAAGCCAGATGTAAAAATAAAAGTACACTGATCAAACAAAACGAGAGAAGTTGTCCTTAATTGCATATTGTTGTTTCCTTGTTTGCATCGTTTTTTTTTTTTTGAGCCAAAAATGGCTCATTATTCGTATTTCGCCCATCGCTGGTTTAAATTGTCAAGCTACTACTGAATTTTTAAAATTATAAAATTGTGAAATTGCTAAAATGTCAGCATGTTGAATTTTTAATATTTTATTTAGTCAAATTGTTAAATTTTTATATGGCTTTAATGTCCTTCAAGGTCTTTGTTTGATGTTTTGAATTAAATTTATATAAATTTTAAGTTTTTTTCTTTCATTGACAATATAATGGTTGTCCGGGGATATTTGCCTGAATTTAAATGAATTTTCGAAAAAAAGTTCATATGGTGAAATTACAGTTTTTGTGGCTCGATACCTCGTGAACAAAGCCATAGTAGACAAAAATGTAATTTTATTTTCTAAGGATAATTTTCAGGTATACTCATGCAAAATTTGAACCAATTTGGAAAATATCAACTCGACCTCGACCTCGACAGTCAGTCAAAACAGTTTTAGAATGTCTCATATAAGGAGTGAGATCGAAAAAATCTTAACACACGTTTTACCTAATAATTTTTTTTGGGTGTTTAATTTAAAAATTTCTTTGATACAGTTATCTTTGAAAAATATGTCAGTTATTAGTTTGATCAAAATGAGTGAAGGAAAAGAAGTACGTCTTAAAATTATAAAAATTTTCAAAAAAATCCAAATTGGTCCTACAAAAAATTGGCCTACGAATTGAAAGTCTGCCGTCAAACTGTTTCCAATGTAACTAAACAGTTTCAGGAGAATTTTACCATCGATAGGAAACCTGGTTCGGGAAGAAAACAAGGACCACATGATATTGGGAAAGCCAAGAAAATTGAAAGCATGTTGAAAAGATCTCCAAAAACATTTTCAAGAAAAGCTGCCCGGTTAGCCCAGTGCTCTGACTATTTGGTGCGAAAAGTTAAAGCCAATGCAGGTTTGAAAACATACAAAGTCCAAAAAGTTCCAGACAGGAATGCTGCAAAAAATTTAGACGCCAAAAGTAGGGCTCGGAAATTAAAATCGAATTTCATACAAAAATATTCATGTTGTATAATGGACGACGAAACGTATGTACTGTCGAAGAACAATTTAGAATCCAAAAGCAGACAAAATTTCCTAAAAAATTTCTGGTATGGCAAGCTATATGCAGTTACGGCAAAAGAAGCAAGTCATTTGTTACAATGGGCTCTATAAATACCGAAATATACATCAAAAAATGTATGAAAAAAAGACTTCTGTCTTTCATAAGAGAGCACAATGTGTCAACATATTTTTGGCCCGATTTGTCAACATGTCACTAAGGCAAGAAAGTCCTTGAGTGGTACCCAAGCAACAACATAGTTTTTTGTACCAAGAGAGGCCAATCTTCCAAATTGTCCGGAGCTAAGACCAGTAGAGAGATATTGGACTCTTGTAAAAAAACTTAAAGAGCACAAAAAAGGTGTCCCAAAATATCGAAGATTTTAAAAGGAGAAAACTGGGGCAAACTGTTCCAAAAAGGTGTCTGAAACAACAATCAAATCTCTTATGGAAGGCTTACAAAAAAAGGTCCACGAGTTCATAAATAGTGGTTAGAACTATAAAAATTATATTTTTCTGTAATTTTTAAAAAATTATCAATTGAATAAAAAATTAAGCAAAACTCTAAGATCAGCCGTTTAAAAATTATTGAATTTTATATATGTTAAGATTTTTCAATCTCACTCCTTAAAAGAAATTCGATTGCGGTTTTCTTTCTTGCTCTCTATTTTCGTTTCAAAATGCCCAATACTCGTAACAACAAAAGCAAATGAAAATTGAAAAATTTAGCGCATTTCACAATTGTGCAAAAAAATATGAGTACAGCAGAGAAATATGACAGACTTAAAAGGAAACAATTGCATAATTTACAGCACTACGGAATTTTTTTCGAACAGTTCCCCAAAGATATCGTTTTTCATTTATGTTATGATTCTTTCTTTTGAACTCATTCTGGGATTTTATTTTTGTCTGTCATAGCTGTTGCTGTCATGCTAAATATTGTTAGTGCTACTAAAATATGCCACACCAAGGTTATTTCAAGCGAATTCTTCTATTTAGCAAAATTTCAATGCAGATTGTGTCATGTAAAGTTAAAACTAAGAAAATTCCGATCGTTTGTGTTGCATTAAATATTAAATTTCGATACCTAATAATTTGGAATTTTTTTTCGCTTTATTTTTTTTTTTTTTTTGTTAAATTTTTTTATCTGTCTTTATAATTCAAGCAACTAATTAATTATCTTTTACCCTTGTGTTATCTTTCAAACAATACATTACATATTTTGCCTGCAGCATCAAACATGGCATTTTTATTAAAAGGTATAGAGAAAAGGAGTAATCCACCCACCCACGAACAACAACTACAACAACAAAAATGTAATTATCTAATACCAACAGAAATTTAGCTGTGCTGAACAGACGCCACCGCACTTGAAATGCTTGAGTTGCTTATGAGGAACGTGTCTGAAGAAGCAGCAGCAGCGGCATGCGGTTTTTGTCTGTGTTCTGTGTTATCCCAGTAAGAAAAATTAAAGTTTATGAAAATTAACGCATTGGTAATCTTAAGCCTTTAGGTCTTATAATCTTTTAAGTTCAGTCACTAGTTTCGTTGTGTCGTTAATTTAACTCACATTTTGATTTTGGTGCACTTTATATTTTTTCAAAACAAATGTATTTTATTTAACTCATTCAGTAAGCTTTGGTTAGTAACTAAGTTATGTAGCGTAATAAATTTTGAAGAATAACATACATAGCGCTGATCAGATTTTATTACTATTTCATCTTTTAAGCGTTAATTTTAAGCAAGCTCTAATAAGCATTGCATATTTTGAAAACACTTTATGCAATACTCTTTCTAATCAAATTAATTCCTACTGGGGTAAATTTCTATGCTAAAATTATGCATGAGTATGTATAATTGTTGATACCATAAATCATCAGCGTTTTACCCAAAGCCATAAGAATGAGGGTGTGGCTAAATGCTTTAAGTAAAAATTTTGGTCTTGACATTACTACAAGACAACCGTAATATATATGATATATTGAAGAAAGCGTATTAGGGAACGTAAGACTGCGTATGCTTCCTTAGAGCCGGATTGAAGTTATTAGACTTATGTTATTTGCGTTAATTGTTAAGAGTTGTTGAATACTGCAAGTCGTCAGATACTAAAAACAATATCTACTGGTGGATTTTATCGATTTGAACTACTGAGTCTAAAAAAAAACATAATTTTTGGTCAAATTCATTCAATGCATACTTTTTTTCGAATATTTCTGATTTTGTTATTGTAAGTCAACTGAATTTTTACTTAAAGTCTCATTTGAATTTTATCGATTTTTTTCTACCAAAAATATGCTACATTTCTACATACGTTCATAAAAAAATTTTTCCAAATTTTTTTCACTGTGCTAAAGATCTCGAAAAGCAGAAAGATCTTTTTTAAAAACAATATTAAGCTAAGAACTTAAAAAAAAAATAGGGTATCACATGATATATGCACATTATTTTTCAAATCGATAGAGGCAGACCTCTAAAACTTCACGGACTTGCTTGAAACTTACAGATATCGTTCTACGGTCAACTTTAGGGGACTCATGTTTTTTGTTTCACTAAAAAGCCCCCTTATTACCTTAAACTTTTTAAGGTAAAAGAAATAAAAAGAATTTTAAATTGTATAAAAATGCGCTTCCATGAAAGTAATCGCAGGCGAATCCTTGCGACAATAACCAATGTACTATACTATAATTTCAACTGCAATGCGCAATTGTTCTGTCACTAATTGAAAATTCTATTTCCACTTGCATTCATCACTAACGTGTCCAGCGTCCCGAATTGCTAAGTATCTTTTTTTTGCCATTGACTTATTTGTGTTATTTTACGTTTCATTGCCATTGTCATTGTAGCTACAAGTGTGCGCTATCATTGCACTTAATGTATATCCTTTTTCCATTTATTTTCACAAAAGTGTCAGCTAATTAGCAGGACTTCATTTCATTAGACAAATAATAACAGTTAGCTTGGTAATTATTTTCCTTTCGCAACACTAATACGAGTAGAAGCAGTTGGGCAAGAAGATGGCGCAAGCGAAAAGGATTTAATCTGTGTAAAAATCGCTTACAAAGCATATCCTTAATGTAGCCATTAAACAAGTGAGCGAAAAATAAAAAAAAGAGATTGGAAAAAATGATTTATAGAAATACAGCGTATTTAGTTTATTTGCTAATTGGCATTTTAATTAAAAGGATTTACAGGATATGCGAGCTTTAGCATCTTTTCAGAGAAAATAATGAGATATTTTTAATATGTATTGTTTTTATAATGGAAATGTTCTGAAAAAGACACTAAAGTACTTATTTTCAGGAAAAAGGAAGTTTAATCCACAAAAAGCTTTGAGCCTGATGTTTCTCGAAAACTTTTATCCAAAATATATAAGATTTCCGTCACTTCTTTATTGTAATATTTCATATTTTACAATATCAAAAGATGCAAATAAGAAATGCCACAGATAAAAATATATTCCAAATTTAACAATATTCAAAATTATGTTCACTGCTGCACGCAACTAACTTAAATTTTAAAGTGATCACCTAAAGAAACTCACACACTTACATTTACCATGGTACACATGCAGAGCGTTTAATTTGTGCATCAACTATGAAATCAGGATATTGTTGCTGTAGTGATTAGCTTTCATATTTATGGATATACTTCAGGCGCTTTTGCATGTTACTTGCGTTACAAGTCCGCCAAACTGCATCAAAGTAGAGACAACAAACACACTGACAACTGTTAAACTGTCAAATTACAGGTTTCACAATGACGTTGCATAACAGCTGCCAAAACTGCGTCAAGCTGACTTTCACTAACTGGCTATATTTCTCTTTCGTGTGTGTATGTAAATGCAAGTGTATGTGTTTGTCTGTTCAAACATCACCACGTCAAATTCATTTGCTTCGTTAAGATTTGATTCGATTTTGTGTTACGACGACGATAACGACAACAAAGTAAATTCAGAAATCGTCCTCTTGAGTGTTTGCAAAACCGACAGTCAGTCAGTAAGTTAGTGAGTCAGTGGAGTAAAATAGTAAGCAGGCTGTCATGTTGCGCTTTAAATTGGGCACCAAAATATAACAACAACAAAAAAACCTCACAGCCAGCGCGGTACAACGCACAGCATGATTTTAAGTTAGACAGCGAGAGCGAGGCACTACAAAATGTTGTTATGCCAATTAAAAGCTAAAAATTCATTCAACTGTCAGTTGCAAGAGTTTTTGCGGTATTGAAACATTGAATGAAATTGTGGTAGTGTGTGCTTAGCATATACCCAATGAGCAACTAATGGCAGGATATAGCTTTCCATATACTATGAAAAACGAACGCATAGGAAAAATTCATTTCGATATCTTTAAAACTTCTTCAAACAACTTAAAGCTAGCTAGCTAATGAAGCATATGATTTTATGGCAGTTGAGACACCCTTTTTTTGAAGTTAGCCAACTCTTTGTCTAATGCTTCGGCGAACAATTTTTTTTATTTATGTGAAATTCGGTTCTATTACCTTAAAAAATTCTCTCTGTATAGCATTTTAAAGTATTCGCATGCATGAGATGTAGAAGATTTAAAAAATTTTTAGATACTGTTTGATGCAAACTGAAATTTTGATTGTTAACTTCTTGTTACTTTGAAATCACATCGACATTACGAAACTTTTTGTGCTATTTGTAAGATATCGCCATTTATTAAGTTTTCAGTACTTGCTTGCTCTATGAAAATATAACGTGTGCTCACTTTGAAACTATGAGAACTTAATTCGGAACAAAACATGTTCAACTGGGTATGTTGTTTCATTGCAATTATAATCCAATCAAGTTTTTGCTTTCAAACTGTGTCATTTTATAAGCAATTCCTACTGTGGAAAAAAAGTATGAGAGCAATAATCACTTTAATATATTTATAAATGCAGTATTGATTTTTGCCATCATCATAACTGACGATTGTCCAATGGCAATTTCCACACGATATTGCCTGCGCTGGCGTTTGTCAAATTAATGTCATAGCTGTCGCCTTTTTTTTAAACTCTCACTTTGCTTCAAAGTTTATTTGGCCACACAACTGCCACTGTTCCTATAGCACTTATGCATAGCAATGTTAATTGTGACATAAGTTTCTGCTATATAATGGGTGGCATTTGTACTGATTTTGCTATGAATACATATCTACACATATCATGACTGCTTGTCATAAATATGTCATTTGTATGCTTTTTCATGTTGCCGGCAATTGTTATTTGTAACGACATTTTATCTTTTTATTATTGAATCTTTGCATATTCAGTTAAATCATCTTTAATTGCATTTAAGCTTAAAAGTTTATTTGGTTGAAAGTAATTAAAGAAATTTTTTAATTTTATGGGTCAGCATAGGAACCTAAAGGAGAGTACTAATTATAGTAAGTGGTTTGTCCATGATATAGTCAAATAAAAAACATAAATGTGATAATGGAAATGAAAGAGTGAATTATATGTGAATTAAAAAAAACGATAAGTTTTAATCGTAAAATCCAAAATTAATGATATTTTTAAATCGAAATAACAAAAACTAATTTGAAATATACAGTATCTCATCATAACAAATATTAAAAATGGAATAATTTTGTGATCTGTATCTATCTATATATTAAAAATCGAATATGAGGATTGAAATATTTTATTAAGATAATTTTTCATCAAAAAAATACAAATTATTCAATGACTGCATTTCTATTTCCATTTCTGGAATACTCGTCCCTGAAATTGATATTTTTACTTCAAGGATTATAATTTTCTTAAGCCTAAAATTCCACGCCAATCCACTCCTGTAAAGTATTTTTTTGTTGCTCGATTTGATCGCCCATCTCTTGTGTCATGCGGAATTGTATGAGTATCAGTAAATAATTGAAAATGACTGAAGTGACCTGGAAAAGAAGAGATTAGGTTTTGACTTTATGTGAAATATTGAAAAAGGTTTCATTCACCATTGTCAGTATATGTTTGTTCAAAACAATATCAAGTCCAATATGAAACTGAATTTTATTCTCCATACGCCAGCACAATGCAGTAGCAACAACTTTTCGTGCAAGCTCACTTTGAGGAAACCATGTGTCGGCTTTTTGTATTAATTGAAAACACTTATGACCCTTTGGATAAAATATCAGAAAAAAAAATATATACTCGTATAGCTAATAGCATATTCCAATACTTTCAACATTATTTTAATGTATGTATTATATGTTGCTTCCAATAAAATAATGCGCTGATAAGATGTGATGATAAGGAAAAACGAATAAATGAGCTTTAGAAAGTTTCTTGAAATTTTTAAATCTGACGACAAAAACAAAAGCAACAGTACCAACAACTAGAAAAAAAACAACAATATCAAAAATAGCAACAATAACATAAACATTTGTTTGCTGTGGTGTTTTTCACAAATAAAAACATCGAAAACATTCAAATTTAATAGAGTAGAGTAACTCTACCTTGAGAGTGTTTTACATTGAGATCTCTTATGAATGATAATTTTATGTTTAGTATTTGAGCAACTTTTTCCTCAAAACCTGATTTGCTTGCATGATTTTACATTTAAAAAAATTTTTTTTTAAACTTTTTTCAAAATTTTTATGTGTTTTTATGTCACACTTACATCCACTATTGCCACATGGCAGTAAATCGGTACCATAATAATTTTATATAACGGTGGCAACATGCACAGCACCACGTAGAGTAATATCTTTTTAGAAAAATTGATGTTGCCGAAAATCAAATACAGCTCACTTGTTGTAAGCGTGAAATCATGCGACAATGCCGATATCAAGCTAAGCATATAAATAGCATTAACTTCACGTATTAACTCATGAAACTCCTTAACCAATTCGATAGCGCTATGTAGGCGCTCCTCTCTTAGCGCTACATCTGGAAAGCGGCAAAGTAAGAAATCACGATTGATAATTTGCTGTAACAGCCGAAAGCGTATTTTCAATACTTCGGTAGTATTCATATGCACATAGCCGCTAAAATGTGGACCACCTGTGACCACAGCATAGCACCAAGCACTCAAGAACGTACGCGGCCAATCACCATTTGACATTTGTATTACCGCTGAATTTACTGCACCAAAATATGCCGAAGTTATTATGGCCATAATTATTATGTCCTTCCGCATAAGCTTACGATAATTGAGATTTGCACCAAATTCTTGCTCTAAACGCTGATCCAGCACATGTATGCGTTCGATGAGCGCTATATGACGACGCGACTGCCACTGCATTGAAACCGTTGTTATGAGAAAGACGCACATGGACATTACCAATTCCAGAAAGCTAATGGATAAAAGCATGTTGTCTAGTGCGTTTATGCGCTGCTCTTCAGTGGTTACCTTTTTATAGATCGTATAGCTGAGTGCTAATGCTGAGCAGCTGGCAAAGCCAAGTGTATAGAAAGCGGTCCATTTGTTGGTTACATAACGTCCACGAAGTCTACAAAAGCCATTGCAGCAAAGCACAAATTGCTGCCATTGTACAAATTGAAGACACTCAAAAATGTTTGTTGGTTCGGCGAAAAAATATAGCACTGCCATTGAAGATGGGTCGCGATTGGAACTGATTTATTCGTACGCGGTGCTTTCTAGTAGTTTTGTTTTACCGATTGCTGTGCGTGTTGGTTGCTCCCCATTAAATGAAATTAACATATTGCGTTCAAATCTTCGTCTACAATCAGCTAAAGCAATTGGCACTTTATGTTGGTTATCATTTCAGTGGATTTCTAATAACAACAGAGTGTGTTGCAAACTACTTTGAATGAAATCACCAAAAAAGTCAAACGGTTCTGCTTTACCTTAAGCAAAGCATACATTTTTTTGTTTGAAAAATTTTAAAAATTTCATTTAAACAAAAACTACTAACAAATGTTAATTGCAAAAATTGCACGTAAGTCATCTGTTACATAAATTCGCATACACTAAAGTTTATGCAACGATTACCAATCTATGAAGCTGAACAATGTTGCAACTTCTATACCACAGAAACTTGCACTCTTCTATGCAGCAATGCCAAAATATCTAGGACAATAAAATATCAGCTGCTGAGAGCTGTCGCCTCTCTGGAGAACAGCCTGAAGACACTAACGAAATGACAATAAAAACAAATTTAGGGCTTTCCTGCTGAACGTTCCATTGGCTAGATCGCCTTATAGCTATGCAGCTCGTGTGCTTTCGTATCCCATAAACTTGGTTCAATTGTAATAATTGAAAATTATTGAAATACCAATTTAGCAAATTTTGCTGGCAACGCCATAATTTTATACATTTTCAATAAAGTGTTAGAAGTTCATTGTTTGCGTGTGTGTGTGTATGTGTGATTGTGTGCTTGGACGCCTACGTTTGTGATTTTATTATTTAGCATTTTCACACTCAGCAGTAGCAGCAGAATCATAGATGCTGCCTGCACTTTGCCGTTGGTGTTCATTGCCAAGATAACAACCATCGTTATGGCTGCCTTAGGTTCACAGATACGGCTACAGTGCTGCCCACATGCATTTATTTTGTGATTGTTCAATGCACATGGGTAAAATACTGACCAATCATTTATAGAACATTTGTATATATTTTACTTAGTGATATTTGTTAGTTTTTCGTTCAGAAAGGATATTTTGTTTTATATTTTTATTAAATTCTTAGTAAAAACCGCTGAGAAGAATTAAGTATTGAAACTTAAAAATAAAATAAATTGTTTTGGAGAGCTAAAAGTTTAGTACAGTATGTGATAAGATAAAAAAAAACTACAAGAAAAAAACTAAAACAAAAACACCTGGCTAAAGCTAAATACTATTCGTATTATAGTTTCATTCATTGCTAAATGGAATCATTAGTGACTTTTGAGCCAAGAAATGAGAATTTCTAAGCCTGATATCAAGAATTACTTATAGTGTCAAGATACTTCAATATCACGCACTTTTTTGTGGGGAAACGTTTCTGAGTCTTCATTTGAGATAGGCATATTGCGTTGGTGAGATGCTGCTTTTATACATATCTAATAGTATGGCGAAAAATTTATTGTAGAAAAGAACTTCTCAAGATTCCAAACGAGTTCGCCTTCCATTTTTAATATTTCCACTTGAATGGAAGGTCTCCACAAGACAAAAAATTTACTACGATTTGGTAGCTCTTCATTATTCCTACTCTCAAAAAGTAAGCGTTAAAATATAGAGCCGAATATTTTGTAATCAGTGCTTTTCTTCTACTTAAGAAATCAAACCAAACTATCTCCTGTTCGCTAAAAATCACATAAAAATGATTTCCGTGCTAATGAATAAGCCAGTCTATGGTACACATTAACTTTGTTTTTTCCTGCTCATATGCCATAGAAACTTTTTGTGTATACTTGACCCATTTTGTAGCAACTTAATTATTTATTTCATGCTTGTATAGTATTTCAACAACTTTTATATAATATTGATAAGTAAGGTACCTTAATTTTTTTAACCATGGATAATCCAAATCTATGGCCAAATGATGCCAGGTCATGTATGCGTACACTTTTAGTTATCAAGCATTATCGGCGATGTAGTTCAAGCAATTTGTGTTTACATGTATCTGTGCCAGTAAAAGGGTCCATACCTAAAGTACTGTGATAAACCCCTAAAAACTACACATTGGTATTTAAGTCTTATGAGCTTTTGTAATGCTTTGCATAGATTTATGTTTCCAAAATTCAGTCAGGCAATTTGCTAAGCTGCTTTGTTAACTGCGCCCAAAAATTCAAAGCAAAATATTTAAGCATTAAACAACAGCATTTGCTACGAGGGTGTAGAGTGGAAATTGGAAAGGATTTCTATTTACTCAATGAACAATAGGTTGACATAAAAAATAATTATATTGAATTGTATTCAAAATTTTTATGTGTACAGTCAATGGGGAAGAAAACTAAAATGCAATCATGGCAACACAGCACACAGAAATAAGTAGAGGCTAAAGCGTTTATATCTATATAAATAAAAGAAAGTCATGCAACATTTATAACTCAAGAACGTCTTCACCGATTTTAATTATTATAATTTTTTGGGTTTCTCTCTGCCCCGAATAGAATAAAGGCTATAAAACTTTTACTTAGGTTGCATATTTATTTGCTGAAATTTTATCTGACTTTCAGTTATTTAGGTTTCTCTTGAAAGGTTTACAAACAAACCTTTTCAAACTCTTCAGCAATCACCCTGTATTGGTAATGGTTGTTACAAAACTATTTATACTTCCAAGGATACTCAGCCGTACGGTATACTGTCGGCAAACACATAACTCGTTTATATTGCCAATATATTTTCATTGAATTCTAGGATGCTGAACTGATTTATGTTCAATATGGTAAAATGGAATGTTTTGCTTCGCTTTACAATTTTGGTTCCCAAAAAAAAAAATACAAAAACCTCAAGTTTACAGCCTTCATGCCTGCAGGCAACAATAACAACAACTACTACAACATTAACACAAATAATGCTTGGATGTATGTTTTTTTTTGTAATGTTGTTGTTACTTTAAGCTAACAAAATATTTACGCGACGCTAACAGCTACGCTCCAAAAAATAAGACCACTATAGCAACAACAGCAAAAACAATAACAAGAACCACCAGCGTATTTGGTTACAAAATCAAATACAAAATTGTTAAATAAAGGATTTTATAGCGAAGGCACATGGATTTAGGCCATATTGCATGAGGCTAAGGAAGCAGAAAAAAAAAGGTCTCAGCTTTTATTTCATTGAATTGAATTGAATTGAAAATTGTGTTCTTTTACACATACATAACCTACATATGTATGCACATAGCTATGTATAAGCCACGCTTTAATTTCCGGTGGTGCTGTTGCCGCTTTAAGAGATGCAAAAAAAAACTGCTGAAATTGTAACATAAACAACCTTCATGAAATTTCCAAAGCATTTGAATAAAATATGTGTGATTTGTGAATATTTTAGGGTGCCACAGTTGTTGAAAATGAAATGAATTATATTATTTAACGAAAAATTAAAAACCAAAGAACTTGCAATTGTTGATCGAAAAAGTACAAAAATTTTGATATAAAAAAATTTTTCAAAACTAAAATAGGCGGCTATTATTGATCACGTTTTATACAGAATCTAACAATTTATATTTTTTAAGAACAACGTCATGATGTTACTTTAATTTTTTTTCTATAAAGTGTTTAATATAATGACTGCAAGTTCAATGTAATAATTCTTAATATAATAAATTATCAGTCGCTAAAAACTAATATTCTATAACGAACACTCTTATGATTCCAGGCAACAATAGAATGCTTCCCATTTACATTTATTTTTGTTTTGGCGCCAAAAGCAAGCGGCGGCATTGTCAGCGTTAAATGTTTAATTATTCAGAAATTAAAAGATGTGGGGTTTCCTTTTTTCAAGGATATTTTATACATTTTTACATATATTGAAAAGTAAATCGAATGATAAAGGACTTTCGCAATATAGCGGAAAAGTGAAATTATAACAATTTATCAGCTGCACTTCCTTTCTAATGACAAGATTTCTTGAGAAGTGTTTTCGAGAAAATTTTTCTGTTGAACCATTTCTAGTTTTTGAAATAGTTACACAGAAAGTGGTTGCAAAGTCCTGAACTTTTAGTGGCTGAAATATACGTGAAAGAGTGAGTAAAAAATTTAATATTTCAGAAAATATATAACTAATAGGAAAACTATTGCTCTTTTCTTTCTGTTAAAAAAGTTTCCAAGATATACCTTGGAATTATTTAGCAAACTCATGCTACCGCTTCACAAGAGCTTGTAACACCTGTATTACGGTGGCTATGGAGATGTTTCTGCATTCGATTTCACTTGGCTTTAAATTGAAATATAAAGCCAATCGATTACCAATTAATTATCAATGAAGTTTCCTGAAGAATGTCAAGGTATTTTGGCAAAAGCTTTTTGCTACAATTTCGCAATAACATACAGTTTGAAAGAAGAAGAAAGCGGTACAGTTTCATAGAGACATATGTGTCATAAGAATATTTGTATAGTTCAATATGAACTGAAGGTATAGAGACTAATCCATTACTATCCGTTCTGATATATAAGCTGCCTTGAAAGCACTATTGCCTATAAAATCAGACAAAAAATCTTCTACTATAGTTAAGTAAACTTTAACATACTAAGCAAGAGTTATAAAGGGTTATAAGACGCAAATGTTTTGATGGATTTCATGTCAACTGCTCTAACCCAAAAATCGAACATAGCCGATAGACCTCAAACTTAGGCAAAGTGCTGTCCTAATGGATGACAACCATATCCCAAGATAATTTTCAGTTTCTTTAAAAACTGGCTGAAACATTGGGTATGATAATTTGAAATTTTTTTGGTACACACTCTCTGTTTCGTGCAGATATTTGGATTTCTGGCCTTTCGAATGGTTTAAATTATTTTTCGAAAATTCTAAAATTTGGCCTTGATATCTCACTTTGCCCAAGTTTGAGGTCAAACGGCTATGTTTGATTTCGGGTTACGGACATTCCACATAAAATCCGTCATACCTATGTGTTGATGACAATGAAATCGATGGCAAACCAGTAAAGAAAGCAGCTTCACTAGTCCTTCTTGATTTTGTTTGATAATGATTCGTTACTACAAAAATAATATATCTAAAGGAAACTGGATGAAATATCTAAAGCTATGGCAAAAGCTTTTGGCCAACTAAGTGTACATATACTAAAAAATTCGAGGCAATCATAAAATTTCTAAAAAAATAACTTTAAATTAACTGTTAGTCGAGGATCAAACCTGCAATTATTATCCTAGTGGACAAGGAATCAGCCAACATAAAAATAGCAGTTAAGCAGAAATATTTAATTTTTATCAATAAGTTAAAACAACTACCCTAGGACCACTACATGAGTTGCAAGATTATTACTTTTTATCCGAAAATGTGGACATTTTTTTGAGTTTCTTAAATCTTATGTATCGGATTCCGTGAAAGGTGTTTTGTTGGACTTACATTTTTTCACAAGCATTTAAAAACTGAAATCTTAAGATTATTTCCAGTCCAGCAGAGCCCCAAAATTGTGCTGAGGGAGAATTTTTAATGCACACCATACAAAAATTTTAAAACTTATTTCCTAAAAGCTTTCAGTTGAAAACTTGTCTCCCAACTATATTTAAAAGATCATGATGTTAGCATTTTGAATTTATTGTAATTACTATTTTTTTTTATTCAAAACCAAAAGCCAATAGAGATTAAAAGCGACTTATTTGATTTACAACCCCAATGCAATTGTAATTGCATTGTCAAATCATATTATTAATGCATTTGAAACTCAATTTATATCCGTTTAATTATAACTAAATAATTTTTGGTTTAAATAACAATTCAGGCTAAATTATTATCAGCTTAAGCTATGGATTATGACACTGATTGAGTGTCCAACAAAACTAAGTCCCAGAACAACAAGCGGACCGACCGACTGAGTGACTGACAGGCCAACATACCGAATGACAGCCTATATTGAATTTTGTGGTTCGCAGCAATTCATTTTGAATTGAAGAAGATCTGGTGTTAATGGATTTATGTATGTAGCTATTCCATATGATAATTTCAATATAAATTCATTTGTGGTAGGTAATCTCTCTGTGCACAATGTGCGAACTTATTCATAAGCGTAATTAATGCAATAATAAATTATTATACAAATTTAATATATGTTATTTCTAATAAATTGTTGTTGTGCTACATATGTATTATTGCTGCCATGGATGACAGTGATTATTATCGTTGCTATTAAGTTGTTGCCTTTGATGCAATTGTTGCAATTCTATTCATTTTGCCTATGAAATTCTCCAAATTGTTTGATTAAGTCCTTAGGCATCAACAGCAATGAATAATGAGCTTAAGACAGACTGGCTTTTCTTGCAACTTTAGTTTAATTTTGCACATATTAATGTAATTTGTTGTTCAATACTAATTTGTAGCATTATAAGCTTAAGTGTAACGAAGAATTTTTCTTTGGCGTTGGCTAAATTATTTCTTACCCATATTATTTCTTGGTTGGTGTAAGAAATTCCGATGCTCATAATTCTTTGGGTTCAAAATGCAGTTAATGAAAAAAGCTCAGATAATTCAGAGCTCAGATGATTCGAAATTAACATGTTGAAATATTCACACATTTTTTGTTTATTGGACTCACTATACTGCGCTCAGAAGTGGAGAGGGCGTATCTCAAAATATTGCGTATCGAGATAATTGATATTTTGTTTATGTCAATTTGTTGATATGCATCTAAAATTGATATAGTGGAAATTCGCTTTAGAAATTTTTTACTGGTTTGAACTAAGATAACAGCATTTGTCATAATTCATTAGATGCGTAATTGCTTTAGCTATCCGATGACATAATCACGAGTATGAATTTTATTGAGATACGCCTTTTTCGCTTCTTAGAGCAATATAGTGAACCTAACTTGAAAATAAATTTTGAGGATTTCGCACTCTCAATGAAATTGTTCATTCCGCGAAGAACTCAGGACCAACTTGAAATTTTACTCGATATTACAAAGACTCTTAAATTTCTCTGATAATACACAAAAGGTAAATATATAAGTAGTTTCTGGGGAATGGTTTATATGTTCAAGTTTCCCTATATGGAACAGCCAATGGTTCATTTCAAAGTTTCATTGAAATTGCGTTGGTGTTTATTTAATAAAATATTTATATCAATTAAAAGAAGAAAAGTTTACTTTGAAATAAATTGCAGAAAAAGAGAAAAAATAAACCACTTACCGATCGCGCAGCCTTGCAAAATTGAGAAACCACTGCTAAAATTGCGTTTGCTAACATTCTGAAAGCACTGAAACTTAGCAATGAACAGAACCATAGCAGAATGCCTTAGCAGCAACTGCAATGCATTCTACCAGCAACAACAACACACACCACTTTATGATTATTCATAAATTATTTTCAACGATAAAAAAATCAAACTAGCAACATTTGGAAGAAATTTAATTTAATTCAAGCACTTGTTGCCATTTTTGTAAGCAAATGAAACGATTTTCAATGCAACCACTTTAAAATTAACAACAAAAACAACTAGGCACAGCACCTGCACTGGCAGCTCTACCGACGGCACCGCTTGAAGTGCGATTTTGCATATTCACGTAATTTTATTACAACATTTCATTACTTTCTCACTCGCAACTTGTAAATTAATAGATTTTACCAGTTTTTATAATTATTTATTAATATATTATTACAAAATATGTAAAATTTCACGGAGGAAATGAACGCGTGATTTACACAATCAATGAAAACTAAAGCATCAGCTAGACTTGTCAACTTGTGTGCGAAAATGTTGGGCAACTTGTTGTACTTCATTCGACCTGTAACAACAAGTAACAGCGTTTTCGATTCTGCAGGAATACATAAAGCTATTTCAGCATTTTTTCCAGTTTTCAATGTGCAAGTATATTTTTTGGCAGATGTGTGAGAAAATCTGTGTTGGAGTGAATTGACGTATTGAGATGACGTGAAATTAGATGCGTTATTGCATCAATTTTGACGGATGACGGAAAATCCGTCGCGAAGTTCATTCGACTAAGCATATTGCAACGGACGGCGGAAAGTACAGCAACCACTTCGTGTTTTCAAGAAAATAATTTTTTTATTGAAGTATTTTTTGTTTTCAATTCAATTCATTTATATTATATTTTTATGAATACTAGAATAACTTCTCATAAAATTGAAAATTACACTATGTGTTGAACAAAATTGGAACGTGGTCAGGAAATAAGCAACGATTACTCTCTGTCAAATAAAGAAACCCGTCGGAATATCGCTGTAGTAAACACAATTGCAGCGGACGGCGAACGGCGCAAAATTGAGCTGCCATTTGTTTTCACAAGTGTAAGTTCCAAGAATAGCAACGTAAGGGTTGGAAGGAGCTATGATCCAAGATATTGCTTTTTAAGTGTTTTTGTGTTATGGAAGTTCTGGCTGAATTTCGTTCTCGACGATAATTTAGTGCCTATCGCACGATAAACATTACGTTATCGCCGAGAACGAGATATCGGCCTGACTTTGCTCGTTCTCGTCCTCGATCGCATGAGAAATCTTTTTTTTTTTTTGACAATGTCTTGCTATCGTTCTCGGTGCCGATAACGAAAGCGATAACGATACTTATCGCTTTTCGGAGCAGCTCTAGTTTAACACCATATTTTGAGTTATAAAGTTAAAAATTCATTACTTCTAAGCTATTCGACAGATTTTAATACAAGTGCCAGTTTTTTGCAATACTATTGAGGTGAGTTTCAAGAATATATTACATGAGGTATGTTTTCTATGAAATCATTCTGAACACATTTATATCAGGCAATTTTTTGTTACATTTAATCTTAAGTTCGGAATAAGTAATATTTTTGCCTACACTCGCGGCAATAAAAAATGCTCCTCCACGAACATTTAATAAAATGCACATATACTTTATATCACCCTCATACCATTTAACGTACTAAATTTTCTTATCTTATGAAAATTAATTTCCTATTTTTACTTACTCTTTCTAAAGTAATCCCATAAATTTGTCAGTGACCAACCCATAAATGGAAACAGCAACTCCCACAGAAATCCCCGCCCCCCCCATTCGATTGCTACACAAATATGAGCAACCAACTTGAGTTACCATCATCAGCATCAGTAGGGGACATCGTTCGTTCTGGTTACAATTTTTATCATGCCGCTAACGTTCCGTTATTGTTTGTCCGTTATTTTATTTGAAAATTATGCAAATTAACTGAGGCCATTTGTATTTATCAAGCAGACCAAAGTAACTAGCACGGCCCATTCCTTGAAAATACAATCTAAAAATTTTTTTCTTTCTTTTTTTTTATTGACTATAAAAATTTTACTATATTATTTTCTTACATTTTTTTTTGTCAGCCGGAAGTAGCGAGACATTTTTCTCCTAATTAATGCCTTTGGTTTGGTATTTTTTCCTTTTACTGAGCGTTTGCAGCATCTTGCATTTAAATGTTGCAACTTGATTTATTGACGGTGTTGTGAGAAATGCAACATCGCTGACCTGACAATGCGATAAGGATTCAAATAAATCTATAATTAGTTAAGTAGCATGATTTCTAAATGAGGTAGTGTTCGCATAAGTGACTTAGTGAAGCAACAAGCAATTAGGATAGGATACGAAATAGCTTTGATGTCGAAAAAGTCATTTGAAATAAATTAGAATGCATCACCTCAGTTGTGATAAAAACTTTAGGTAATTTTGACAAAATTGAGTGAAAATATCGCCTAAAATTGAAGAAACAAATTATTAAAGTTATAACAGAGTTTTGGCTTTTATTCTCTAAAAGAATATTTGCTGTAACTTTGGCAAAAAATAATGATAAACCAATAATTTAAAAACTGTTGATAACGAGTCTTTTTTTAAGAAAAAAACTGCTCCTTTTTGTAAATATTCATATGAAATATAAATATACTAATGGATCTGTCCCATTTTATGCATGAATGAAGAGATTGCCCTACTTAATTCCATCCTTCAACTGCACTTCTTCTGTTTATTATTAACAACTAATTTTCTTAGCCTTGTTTGCAGCAACAAAATTATGCGTTAGTTACTTTTACTTGTAGCGGGTTCTGCTTTTTAACTTTTTTTCACACTTTTTTTTTACTTAAACGCTTGCCACTTCGTTCATAGTTGCCAGCTGATTTTTTTACATGAAATTATATATTTTTCTCTCACGGATACTTGCAGTCAATAAAAACTTTTAAAACATTTTTTTAGATTGCAAAGCATAAATTTAAAATAAAAAAAAAAAACAAATTTCTTACCTCATTTTAAAAAAAAATACATATCACACAAATTTTCACTCACGAGATTTTTCTCGTAAACTGGCAACTATGCTTTTATCATTTATGCAGCTGTTAAAAAAAAAGTAAGATATAGTAAAATTGCTTAAGAAAAACTAGAAGTATTAAAATGAGTTAAGAAATAAAGCACGCGAAAAAATGCGAACTAAATTAGAGCGCATTTGAAACTTGCAGATAAATTAGTTTTTGTTGAAAGTTCGCTGTTAGTAACAGATGCTGCTGATATTGCTGGGATGGCAAACGTCATGGTACGCAAGTTTGTCCTTTTTTTCAATTCTTGCTTCCTTTGTGCAGAGCGCTTGATTAGTGTAGCAAAGTTCTACGAAACAAGTTGAACGCATTAGTAATGCAATATAAAAACTTTTTAAAAAATTTATTAAAAAAAAGGTGTGCACATTTAAATGCAATTGAAGTAAAAATTTTAGTTTTAAAGAATAAAATCTTTTTAAAAATTGATATTAATAGGCAAATATTTGTTAATAGAAACGAACATTTGGAAAAGGTTAAGATCGCTAGCATTTGGCATATTACTTGCATTTTAGTCAAACCTATAAGATTTTGATTCCTAAGAACAATGCTCCATTTATTTATTAAAAATTTTAACAGATTTTAAGGTATTTAAAATGTAGTTATTATGAAAAGGGAATTGACATAAATGGAAACACTACAAGAAGAAGGGGAAGTTTGAAAACAAATGGATGAGCTATACTAAAACCGAACAAAAATCAGAGATAATGACCGTGTCCCCCTTGATACAACATTAAAATAACTGAAACCTCGAGATTAAAATCAATATGTGCTTTTATTGAAATTGCTAAGAATCTCATAAAATATTCAACATCGGCGCAGCTTGGTCAACGTCCTAAACCAACTCGAGCTATGTCAGTCTTTGTTTTAACGAACAATCGCACAGATTTGATTTTACTATGTAACCTTCAAAGGACACGTGCTGATAGTAGCAATTCTCGTGGAACACTTTGCAGTTGGGTACTTGCAAGCAACCGCAAGTACGTTAAATAACGAGGCACATCCTTACAGACTGCTCGCTACTATCGTGCAAAAGCTCTTTTGACGAAATTGGTCGCTTGACATCTAATGCTGCTACCTGGTTAAACACAGATTTTCAACATACATTTCCACTAGAGTCGATCTTAAATGCTAACGGGTGAGTTTTTAAGAATTTGGTTTTGAAAATTGCAAAAAGAACACAAATTTTGCAATGGTGATGAAAATATTTATTTGGAGCAATACATCAATTCCTGCCATTTACTTTTAAAAGACTATTTCATGAAAATGTTGCCCGCGACTACGCCTGAGGAGGTTTATCCGTAAGCTCAAATTATGGCATACTTTTTCCAGGATGTCGGCAGGTATCTCACCAATGGCAGCTGTAATTTTGTCTTCAGGGGCTGCAATTGTGGCTGGCTTATTTCTGCACACAAGAGGCTTAACTTAGCCTCACAAAAAATTGTCTAGTGAGGTCAAATAACATGATCTTGGCGGCCAATGGACGACTTCAAAAGTGAGATTAACTGCTCACCAAACTCACCTCCCTATGGGTACATAGTATCGCGTACCATTTGACATGTGGCACCGTATCCAATTTTTCCATTTTCAGCAAAAAGTCGGTAAGCATCGCACGATACCTTGCTCCATTGACTGTAAAGCTGCGATTTTCATTATTTTTGAAAAAGTACCATATATGCCGCCGACCCACAAACCGCACCAAATAGCGCATTTTTCAGCGTGCATTGGCAGCTTCTCAAGTAAAAGTTTTCAGAGAAATGTAGTCATTGAACCTTTCTCACCGAAAAAGAGTTTAAGTTTTTAAAGATTTTACACTGACATGTTATAGTTTGAGAAATTATCGATATCCATATTATTAAAATCAATCGATAGGCTTCCAAATTGTCAATGATGTTATAGTTCTTATACACTTAAGTTGGGAACGCCTGTATCAAATGTAGTCGTCTCATTGTGCTAATTGACCAAATTAAGGAAGTTTAAAAGTAGATGTGTTCAAACTGTAGTAAATAAATTGTTACATATTCAGTGACTTTTATTGGCGAAGGGCTTATGAGGCTTTGGCGTCAAGTTATCCCGAAATGGAAACAGGGGACCTGTTTTTTTTTTTTTTGGTTTGTTTATCAATTACAGGTATTTTTAGTGCAATGAACTTTTTTATTTTGATTATAAAACTTTTTTAGAAGTGGCCTCTTTACAATCTTATCATACCAACAACTAAAAACGGCCGTGTACATAGCGACGAACAAAAACATCATCCATAACTGACAAAATACTTTTTTCCCCTCTAATAACTTCAACTTCATGAAATTTCAATTGAATTTCAAGCGGATTAGCGCTATTCACAGCCGTCTAATGAGAAAATGATGAATTAATAATTGACAAATGTTCGCGCGATTGACTATCATTTTGTAAATTTTATCACTCTGCATTAACAAAGCTTTGAAAAAAAAAACAGTCAAAAATTAATAAAGTAAGGTATTGGAATATTTCATGTTTTGTGAATGATATGAGAACAGCATAACTACCCTACAGGAAATAATTTCAATTCACTTTTAATATTTATAAATAAGTTTGAATTAAAAAAAAGAAAATAAGCACTTTCACTGGACTAAGACTCCTACAATCAGCAGCCTAGGCAAAACACAGAGGTCCTTTTGTTCAAAACTGACTAGAATTGAGCTAAAGTTTTTTAAGATTTTAACGCATAATTTGAACAGTCCTTAAAATTTTTGAATAATAAAAATATTGTGAATGATTTTAGATTTTGTGTCAGTAATCGAAACCATTTTGGTCAAAATTTTGGCACTTTTTTTTCCTAACAAAAATCGATCAAAATATTCAGAATTTTTTTTTTATTTTCCATCAAATAGTTGAATTTTGCATAAAACAACACCCCCCAAAATAAGTATGATATATTTTATAAGTCTTTTATTTTTTCTACACAAAACTGTCTGTAAAAGGTACTGCTCTAAAGAAAACTTATCACTAGTGCGTCAGTTTAAAAGGGGCGAGTAATGAAGTGATTATTGCAAAAACAATTCAATTTTAACCAAAATTTGATAACTCCTTAAGGCTGCCGATATATTGTTGTTTTTCAACGGCAGTACTTTTAATTTAGCACTCACAGCTTTGTTCCACAATTTTCATACATGAAATATAAAAATTCAGAGTTAATCTAACTATAAAATACCGATTGGGTACTGATAATGCTGATGAATGTAAAATAGCTGTGATGAACACAACTTATAATGATAATGACAAGATATCCTCGAACTCCATTAATACTTCAAGCGCTGATATGACAATTTATAGCTATAGTTTGATGAAAAAGCTTTATGCAAAAAACTATTAAATAAATAACGATGAAATGAAGACAAAACTTTTTGTCAACGTAAGAGAAATGCCTGGATAAATGATGAAAGGATTAAAAGTGGCACATTTTTGTTGATGTTGCTGTTGCTGCTACTGGTGGTGGTATAATGAATTATTACGCTACGCGAAAAATCATATTTCATTGAGTCACTGACATTAATAAATGACAATGGCGAATGCTGCTCAAAGCATTTTATAAATTGATTAAAATTCAATAACGCACAGGTTGAATTACAACTGTTAAAATACGATGCTGGCCAAAAAGGTACTAAAGCCATAGTTGGTAGGGGCATTAAAGAAATGTAAAAAGCATGTCGGCAATTGGATCATTAGACTTACCTACCTATATTGATGCATTAATCATGAAATTGTGTAACAGTTTTTCATGTTTCATTTCATGGATGAAATATAAATTAATCATGCGAAAAGTTTCGTTTTGTTTTTTGTGTTTTTACTACAAACCTAAATATTTTATGACAAGGATATGCCAACGAAAAATTTATGTTACATAATAATAGAACTTGCTCTATCAGATTTTTTTTTGTTTTGAAATTAATACATTTTTAAAAACAAAATTTCTTAAAGAAATAATTATTCATGAGATTTTTTATACTGCCAATTTTTCTAAGCATTACAATATTTCTTAAAATGTTTCCCCACTTACCATCTCCAAAAGAATGAACTATTCTTCTTCTTAAAAAAAATTAATTCACAAAGTAAACAGAAACTCACTTTCTATAATGGAAAAGTAGGTAATACTAACACAGATTTAACAAAAGAACACCAAAGTTAAGTAAACCAGTTAAAAAAAGCATTAAAATAACTAATTACACGTTGCATTAACTATGCTTTCCACCTGCTCAGCATATTGTCATGCGTGCCAGCTTTGGTGGTGTGTCCACTAACACTAGCAGCATTTGTGCTACCAACCCTTCAAAGTAGGCAACAATCTTTCTTTCATTGTTAACATTATGTGGTATAGCACTGGCAAATATTAACGTACTCGCTAGTGTGTGCGTGGGTAGTACATTATTTAATTGTATGTGTTAATTTAAATGTGCTTCACTGAGCTGCATAATTATAATGAATGCGAAGTAAAAAAGAATAAAAGAAACAGTCCAAAAAAAGTAGAAGTAACTTTTTTTTTGTCCGTTAATAGCACACACTGTAAAATGTGTCACTGTTAATTGTAACTTTCAGAAAAATGTGTGCTGAATGTCTGCTGCCTGGTATTGTTCATATGCGTGGATGTATATGTGTGTATATTTCTTTTGAAGTATTTTTTAATTAAGTTCTTTGCTTGTTGTTGAAAAGATGTCGTGGTTAAAGAAGCTTGCAAATTGCTAACAATTTCAAATATTCTTCTTAGCACAAAACTGTTGACACAAAAGACACAAATGTAACAAGGCAACCAAGCTTTTAGTAAATAGTAAAATTACTTGGTAAAAGTAAGGCACACATATATTTGTGTATTTTATGGTTTGTCTAGTAAATAAAGATGTTTACAAAGCCTACTGATGAAACTTGTTAAAACTGTTGGATTAAGTGCCGAAGAGTAAAATCTGATTAAAATTTTATCTTAACCTAATGCCATAATTTTCCTATATTTTTTTATATGAAAATTATGTCTTTGTTATTTAAATGCAGCATATGGATATTTCTTAACACAGGTAACTTAAAAAAAAACATCAAAACTTAAAAAAAAAATTATCACATCGTGTCACAATATCTGACAAGCCTTAAAATTTGGCAAATAAAAATCATTTAAAAATCAGTCAGTACATGTGTGATTAAAATTTAATAACTATCTCGTCACGAAAAAAATTGCAATACTTTTTTTATGAAAAGCTAAAAACGCGTATTTTGAAATAAAAATCATGGGAAGTTGGCTGATTCTTCGTGGAGCTATGAGAATTTAAACAAATTAAAAACATTAAAAAAATTAACGAAAATACTAAAGTAGTAAAAGGAAAACATTTCAAATCAGATGGATATATAGACACAACTACACTATCGTATGAACATTATTCACTATATTCTCTATGTATAACATAAACAGCTTCATCAGCTCATTTAGTCAAAGTTCTAATTACGAAAAACAAAGTTAAGTAGTTTGGTCACCAGACTCACATTTACTTCTAGAACAAAATTCTGAGCAAAGCTGGCGGCAATCGTTGTTTAAGTAGTAACTAAAGCAACAACAAAAAAAGTAAAAAGAAAACCACAAGCATCACTTGATTAATTTCTCTGTTAATTATGTTGATGATTGGTTGTTGTTGTAACGCTTAAACTAAAAGCAGCAGCTGTGTTACCAATTAACAATTTCAGCTTTAATGACTTCAATCGCAAAATATTTCATACTAGTACTTTTTTATAACAAACCTCTACTCTTTCTATCTCTTTTTTGCCATATGTTTTCTTCTTCCCTTTGCATGTTTTCTCTTTTTATTCTTTTATTTGCATCATTTTTTCATCATTTTCTTTTCCTTAAGCTATGAAAGAAAGCACAACGTGAGCATTAAACAGCAATAAATGCTTGCATACTTTCGGGTGCCTTACGGTATATTCGTAGCACAGTGGCAAAATCATTTAGATTGGAATTCAGGAGTTAAAGTGAGATAATAAACGTTCGATGTTTTATAGCAATGTTGCTATTTTGCTCTTTTTGTGTGTGTGTGTTGGCGTTGCTATCGTTCTATGACCATCATCATTTTATTGGGAAATTTTGCAATTAATGTGAATTAATTACAACACAGCAAAATCTGTGATGACCCCAACATTTTGTTGTTGATGAAGGTCGTCGTGCTGTTAAAGTGTAAAGGTTATAATTAGCTGCTGGTTAATGTGCAAATTGTTAGTTTATTTGTGTGCGAAATTATAGGAAATTTGCCTAAATGTTATGGAAAATTAGGAGAAAGTTTTGTTTTATCATTGATTTTTTACCAATTAAAACGATAGCATAATATTGGGTAGTTCCTATAGGACAATATGTTTGTAGAAATAGAAATAATATATTTTATCATTGATTTATAAGAAAGCAAATGCTCACAAAGTAGTGTGATTTATAAAAAAAAAACTATTTTGTTTGGGAATTAATGCTTAAAACTGTAATCATTACGACAAATATGTGGGGCTGGTTTAAAAAGATACTGTGCTAAAACAGCTCCCTAGGAATGAAGCGTTGCATATGCAGATGAATTGACGTTGCTTTTCTATGATTTGTTTGAGTTTTTCATTGAAATTCCACTAATTCCACTTTATCGCTCAGCTATTTGTTTTATTTATTGTTAAATATTTTTATAAACTTTAAAAAAAGTTCTTCATATCATAGTTTAAATCAACATTTTTTACCATCATTCAATCAATTTGCATGCATTCACACAATAAACAAATTATTTTCAACACATTCGTCAATAATAAGAATCACAAATTTCAATTGGGGAAAAAAAAACAATAAACATTTGCATACGCCCTTACGACACGCCTAATTGCACACTATACAAAAAAAAAGTTTCCAAATAAATAGCAAATGACGCACCTATCAAAAATAAATAAACAAACGCAAATTGTTGTTGTCAGTAAATGACACGCATACGATTTTACAAATGCAAATAATTGCAAATCAATTTACATATTGACACATTTAGTAAGGTCATATGCATGTGCATAGAAATATGCATGTATGTATGTGGCAACTAACACATTTGCACATTTTAATGCTTCAATTATTATTTATGGTTTTTTAAGTGCACCACCACAAATAAATCAATTGCAGTTTAAGTTTCATTGATTCGTGCATATTTATGCAAGCACACAATGGCAGTTATATAGAATCAAAAATTTACATCTTATGGGAGTAGAATTTCAGATCCTCATTTCAGTCTAAGGCTTAGAAAATTGCAAAACTAAGTCACGGGGTTCTGAGACGTTTTTTGGAAGTTAAAAAAGTTTTCGCTGTTTTCTATGAAATTTATTTCTTGTCAATGTTATTTTGATTTCTTCAATTGAAAGGTATTTAGGTCAAAGGTAATGCGCCGTATTTTTTTGTTTGATGCTTCATTGGTCTCTTCTGTGGTATGTTACTCATTTGAAATATATTTCATCATAAAACCAAGATACCATTAAGGTTGAAACCCATACTTTTGACCTTTTTGATGAAAAATTTCGCTACAAACAATAAAAAGATTTATAAATAATTTTTGAAATACCAAGATTGCACGAAAACTAATGATCTTACTAAAAACCTTGCAGAACATAAAAATCTTTGAATAAATATTGCTGTTGCAATTGTTGCTTGTGGGCCACGCCTTTCAATGCCTGGGAAAATTTTTCAATTAGTGAACAAATTTCTTGCAAATTTTATTTATGTCATTTTTGAAATACGAAGAACAATACGTACTACGTACAGTGTCAGACAATACAATAAAAACAAAATTAAAGCATCACAGCCATTGCGGTAACACAGCTGCAACACAACTTGAGTGTCAAATTGCAAGACTTTTTTTTTTAATGTTGTTTTCATGTAGTTGTTGTTGTTTGTTGTTGCTGTTGCCTCAACTGCAGAATATGTCTGCCTTGTCAGCAACTTGTTTTGCTGCAGCAGCAAATACGACTACAGTGGAAGTACAGCATGGACCTCTAATTGGTTCTTCGCTCCGTATATGGCTGTGATTACGCGGTTGGACTGCTGCAGAAGATTTCAGTTGTAAACAAATTTAAAATGTTAGAATATTGACTATATCGTAGAGAATATTTGGTGTCACATATAAAAAAATATGTTTATAATAGGATTATTATTATGTGCATTTTTTCCGATTTTTATCCATTCTTAACATATGGTTTATCCATTGCCAGCGATTTTTCATAATTTCAGTTCAGATGGATTTATGATAGGTAGCTCAGTGACGACTAAAAAGATTTTGATACGGCCTCAAGCAAAAATATTTCTCAAAAAAAATTAGAGCGGGTCCTAAAACAAAAAAATTTTCTAAGCCTCTCCTTGTAGCAAAAAAAAAGGTTTTATATCATCTTAGACAAGTAGAAAAACAACATATTATATTTATAAATTCCTTAGAGGAGCTTATTAGAGCCATTTAGCGTATAAAGTATTGACCTATCTGATGGCAGGTTTGAGCTTAGCTATCGCAAATAGCATTGCGTTGATATCACTCGATGTTTCTCTAAAATTTTGGTATAATTATTTAATAGAATATACTAATAATTTTTAGTGAGTATTCATATAAGCAAATTATCCAAAAGCCTACACTGACATGAATGCTTGCATACACACGCACACACACTAACACATGCAATCGCGTCCTATAAATTTGTTTTGTTTTCGTTGGCACTTTTGGTGGCAAAAACAACAATAACAACAACAACACAAGAACTGGATAACATTGCGGTTAAACAACATGCCATTACTTGGTTTAGTTTGCTTTTCAACTACCATCTCTTATTTGAATCTTTCCAACTTTGTTGTTGTCTAATTGGCTTTTCACATAGTGTCAGTACAAGAAGAAATATATTGTTGTTGGCATTGCTATTGTTGCATTAGGTTACGTCACAACTTGCGGCAGGCAACATTTGCAACATGAAATTGCAGACAATGCACATCTCAGAAAATTGTCAAATTAAAAGGTGAGATTGTGACACAATGATGACACTCTGAAATTTAGGTTAACGTACAGAGTCAGGTTTTGACCAAAAAAGGAAATTTCCAACCTAAAATAATTGCTAAAATAAGTACAAAGATCTTTAATTTCATTAAGATAACGTTTGCAAGAATTTTGTGCAAACAACGGATTAAAGAAAATAAAGAAAATAAACCAAAACAAAAACAATGAAAATTTTAAAGTTCAATTTCTATTATCAAAAAAATTCTTAACATATTAAAAACCGTTCATTCAACAAACAACAAAAACAAAGATGAATACAAACAACAAAATTAATGCATAAAATTTGTGCAACTTTTTGCAGCAACATCAACAGCAGCAGCAGTAGTAATTGCAATTGCAATCCATTGAATGTGGTTGCATATCATTTGTTTTCGTAGGTTATATTCCGTAAAATAGCTATTTTGCATTTAATTAATTTTGGAAATTTCCTAACGAATGATTATGCTTCGAAGCATTGTTCAGGTTTTTTTTATATTGAGGGATTTTAGTATAATTCTTGATACATAGTACACTTTTTTGCTACAAAGGTTGAAAAATAAAATATTTGTTTCAGTAAGAAGCCCCACCATAACTTGACCTTAAAAAGTGAAAAGAAGATCTGCAGCTTTTTATTTCGAAACCATCAACAATATGAAATCACAGAAACTTAGGTGAATGTCCGAGTACTATATATAGTAACCATATTTAAAGGAGATATTAAACAAAATTGCAGAACTTATTTCACTTTTCAAAAATTAACCAAAAATTCAACTGGAACGTGACATAAATTTGATATTAAAATGTTATACCGTAAATAAAATATCAACAGAAAAGTATGAGATCCATTTGAGCCATAGAGCCCATGTGGAAAAATCTTTCCATAGTACTTGTGGAAATATGATAACTTTCATAGGCAGCTAAAAGAATTGTATAAAAGTTGCATGTTAATGCATTAAATTTTAAAGCATTTCCTATTGTTAATTGTTTTGAGATATCTTCGGTAGATTGCAATTCCTATTTGGTTAGCTCTTTGGCCTAGGACAAACTAGTTTATCCCAAAGACTAATTTGGCCGGTAACATATACATAAAATACGTAACATCACAAATCACAAACAAAGGCATTTTCATTGGATTAATATTTTTTTTCTACATATGCGAAGGTTCACTTTTTTAATCCAACAACAACAATTACATATACACCCGAAAGTATGCAACATTTTTTTGCAAACCATGATTTCATTTGATTTTTCTAACAAAATAATTGTATCCAATGATGCACATAGTCTACTAAGTTTCTCCTTCAATAAAAAAGTTAATTTAAAAATTTTTCATGCAGTTTTTGTATATACTTTTTTCGCTTTTGCTGGTCGATGTAGTTTTTTCGTTGCTATTGTAGTGAATTTCCAAAAGCTTTTTTTACTACTTTTTTTTCAACAATCCATTGAGAATTTGATGAATAGTTTTGCTTGCTCACCCTTTATTTGCCACTGCTGCTGCCAAATACAATACAATTTTGTAAAATTTTGTTGCGGTTATTTGTTTATTTATTTAGTAAACGTTTGTTTGCATTTACCAGAAAAAATAAATAAAGCTGAGTCGCAAAGGAATTCATTGAGTTACTAATAATTAATTAAAAAAGTTTGCAAAATTTTCAAAAGAAAAATTCGCCCTTTTTTTACTTCATAGTGGGCACTTCCATAATCAAAAAATAGTAGACATTTATTCATGAGATCAATTCAATGTAGAAACGATTTTCTCATAAATTCGTGCATGAAATACGTGAGCAAATTACAATGTAGCGCAAGTCATTGCATTTGCACAGTGTTCACATAAATATCTTGAATGAAAAAAAAATATTTTATTTTAAATGTAAGGTATAATGTCAAGATTATTTAAATTAAAAATCTTTTCATTGGCACCTTTAAAATATAAAACTTTTTTCCTTAAAATATGAAGCAGCTTGACACATAAATTTTGAAAACTTCATTCATAGCTTTTTTATCATATCTAATGAAGTTGTCAACTCTAAGCCTGAACATAACTTCTCACATTTTCCAAAAAAAAAAAAAACTATTCCTACCGCTTTCATTTAAGTGCTCCACTTTGAACAACGTGTGTAATAAACGTGCTGCCATCATTTTTTGTTGCATGGAGTATTTGACACATTCTGCTTATGTAAGTATGTACATAGGTGCTTTATCTGCTTCCATAGTGTTGTTTCAAGTGTTGTGTCTGTAGTTACTGTTGCTCGCTAAGCTTAAACTGACAAATTAGTTGATCAGCAATGCATCTAATTTATTGCTCAGCAGCTCAGTTGCACAATTAAATGCTGTCAATGCAATGAACTGTAAGGGTCTGTAAAGTTTTCAATCAAATAACAATTTTACTCCATAAGTGCACTACTGCAGTTGTGAAGAAGTGGATATCAGACCTAAAAGTATGCAATATAAAATTCAGTATTTACTACAAAAATATCTTCAATTTTTATCTGATTAACTCAAAAGTTATTGATTCAGTCGTAAGAAAGCTAATTCAGGGATAACTCCGTGTATATGTTTACATAATATTTAATTCTTGTTGGAGTTCTTTCCAAGAATAAAAAGGAAATGTATGTAACCATACCAAATACAGCTGGTGCAAGAATTGAAGCCGTATGACCTACAGCAACGTCGTTTGCTTGGTGAATGGGCCTTTTTTATAGAAAAAATTTCTTCAGCGACGAAGCTCATTTTTGGCTCAATGGGTACGTCAACAAACAGAAGTGCCGAATGTGGTCTGCTTCCTGAAAAGTGCACTGTTTGGTGCAGTTTGTAGGCTGGCGGCATCATTGGACCTACTGAAAGGCGAGTTTGGTGAGTTCATGTTTTGGAGCAGTCCATAGACCGACAAGATCATGCAATTTGACCCCACTAGACTATTTTGTGTTAGGCTACGTAAAGTCTTTCGTGTACAGAGACAAGCCAGCCACAATTGCAGGCTTGGAAGAAAATATTACAGCTGCCATTGGTGAGATACCGACCGAAATGCTGTAAGAAGTATGCAAAATTGGAGCTTACGAATGTGCCACTTTAGGTATGACCACGGGTAACATTTACATAAAATGATCTTTTAACAGTAAATGGCAGAAACTGATGTATGGCACCAAATAAATATTTTATTCTGATTTGCAAAATTTTTATTCAGTTTTTGATTTTCAAAAACCAAACGCTTAAGAAATCACCCTTTACATATATATCTCGTAACAATACGCATTTATTTGAGTTACTTTCTTGATGAGTACTCCCTTCATTTTAATACTTCTCACAAGTACAAGTTGACTTAGAAGCAGTGCTCTCACTACGCATAACAAATGCAAGGGTTTAGTGGTTTGCCAGTATTAGTTGTAGTTTCTAACTAAGAAATATCTTACAGTTTATTTTGTTTGTTAAAAATCCCATACTCAAAGTAGCATAACTTATGCGTATCATAAACACATACTTATAACAATAAACCGAACAAGTGCATTTGCAACATGCTTGCAAACCCATTAGACAATAATTGTAAAATTGATACTGACAACATATCTATTATATACCACATCAGCAGCAAAATCTGTCCATAAGTTGTAAGTCTTTATGATATCGTTCCCATTTCTCACCAATATGATTTATATGAGTCCAGAAAAAGGCTAAGCTAAACAGCAATATTTTATGATCCTTACTAATTTGAATTTTAAAACGTATTTCTACCGGGCATATCTTCCGATATGTGTACTACGTTGAATATATTTCTTAAGCGCTTTTCCTGCTCATCATTTGCAATAAAAATAAGGATAGCAACACAACAGCACTGCATGAAAGTAACAAAAAAAAGGAACCCAAAGGAGCAAACGAAGACGTAGTTGTAGTTTTTCCAGTGTATTTTGGCAGAGTGCTTTGAAGCAACATGCGAAATTTTCAGCAGCGTATCTTATGCATTTTGGCCAGAGTGATGGTCGCATGGGAAGTTGCGCTATGCACATCCGCTATGAAAAGATGCTAAAAAGTTGATTATTAGTTGTGTGTTATAAGTTGAAAATAAAAAAAAAGAAAATAAAATAAAAAATAGATTTTGACGCAGAAACCAACGGAATTTATGGTTTAGCTAATGCTTAAGAGTTGTTGCGAAAATAGCAACACTGTTGGTTTTATGGTTGTAGCATGGATATTTTATGCTGTGATTATCTACTGTACTATATATAAAGTTGATCCGTCGAATTTCATGCTGCTTACTTACAAGCTCGCATCTCTGTGTTACTTCAGTTGCGGAAGTGGTGATGACGTTGGTGTATTAACGAAATCTTTGAGTTCGCATTTAGCAAAAATGATTTTCTTGAAAAGCTTGGAGCTTCATTTTTGAGTTTTATTGGTATCTTTTGATTTATTTTTATTCATAATTTCCTTTCTCATTTATTTCTTCTACCAATCACATAATTATTTTCTTTATACCACATTTTTAAGTTAAATCTTTTTTTGCTTTAAAAATTCCACAAAACTAAGCTTAAATGCAATTTTAGTGATGACAGTTTTTCAACGACGCATCGGGGGGGGGGGGGGGGAGGTGGGAGGGTGAGCACTTCGTATAAGCTGTGGTCTTAAACTGCAATTTTTTATTAAATAATTAAATTTAAGAACAATTAACTCAGAGACTCTCACAACGTATATCATTTGTACAAGTACTTCTATGAGCCCTGCTACGGCAAGCGGTCTTAGAAGGCCTGCTTAGGAGCTTCTAATCATGATGGGTCTGTATAGGTAACTACTTTGTCAATTATTTATCATAAAGCATCTTTGTAACGGAAATTATTTTAAGGTGTACTAATATTCAAAATGGGTTAAAAAATTAAAGTAAAAACGTCAAATGGAAGCTTTAGGAACAGCTTTCACTTGACTTGAAATTAAAAGTGCTGAAGCCAAATTTTAAATATGCCACACATACTAATGTTGCTATTTTTATAAGCTAAGCATGTATTTGTGCACGGCATATATATACATACATAAGTGTAATAGGGTGGCCTTTAAAATAAAAGGCAAACCTCGAAAATTTAAAAAGGTTTAATGAACTTAGCTGCATTTATGTGTCGATTCAGAAAATACTATTAATCTTAAATGGATTTTAGATGTTTACTTCGGAGGCCAACGATGTGGAAAATATAAAGTTAAAATAGAGATTCCTTAAACCGTGCCGCAACGTATTTGAAAATTTAAATATTCAATTAAAAAACAATCTATAGGACTTCCCATGTAGAACTTATGACCATGGTGCTTGAAAAAAACTTTTTGTAGTATGATAAAGCTTTCAAATGAGATAAAGCTACTTACAAAAAAATGTGAACTGAAGGCTTTTTCACTCTCTTTTTAAACTTGTCTAAAAGAGCTGAAACATCAAAAATTTAACCAAAAAGAGATATTTAATATAATTTTTTTTTAACTAGAAACGTGGTGCGGGTAGGGTAAATTTTTCTTTTTTTTATGACGTGATATTTTCTATGCAAGCGATATTGAAACATTTTTTGTGGTATAAAACAAAAATCTATTTTTTAAGCACCACCCAAATGTATGCGGTATGTTTCTGTGTGTGTGTGTGTGTGTGTGTGTGTGTGTGTGTAAGGCTTTTTATTTTCATATTTGTTTTTTCTGATCTTTTCTTCTCTTTTCTTTGCAATTCCGTATTCATATGCATACGTAAATATGTTAATAAGTTAAGCTGTCGCCTCTACTACGTCCTTTCGCGTTCTTGGCGTTTCATCGTGAAACGACTTATTTTCCATAAGCGCGTAAGTTTTTTCATGCATATGTGTATGTGGATGATTTCTTTTGTGTGTACGTGTGTGTGTTTTCTTATATGTATGTGTTTTATATTTTTATCATTGTTGTCGTTTCTTAGTTAAATGCCTCTGTTGTATGGCTGCTTTTAACTCGTAATGTTTTTGTTTTTGTTGTTCTTCTTAGTTGCTCTGGTTTAAATTCTTTACATTTATATCTTCTTTTTGCATTTTGTTATTATTGGATTTAAAAAATTTTCCACTTGTTTATGTTTTTATTTCAGACATAACTTTTTAGTGTAAATGTTGCTATATTTGTTTTTATTGTGTTTATTTTGTTGAATTTATTTTCTTTGTACATTTCACTGTGTGTTTCTGTATGGTTGTCTGCGTGATTCTAAAAATGTTATAAAAATAAGAAAGTTTAGCTTATTTCCCTTAAGCTAAACACAAATAGTTGACACATTTCGCTTGAATTTAAAACAAATTTAGACAAAATTTCAGTTGACCTCTTTGGTTTTTGTAACTTTTCTTTTTCATTTGTTTTATTCAAATTTTTCGCAAATGACGGCAAGAATACTGTCAAATTTTTAGGCAGCACAAATCTGCAGGAACTATTGGTCTTGCTAAAGTTAAATAGGAAAGTAACTAGGCAGCTGGTAATCAGTTTTTAAGGGATGTTTCAATATCATGCCGAAAATAAAGCGGCTGATGAGAGTCCTTTCACACCATATTAAAACAAGAGACAAGATTTATAAGTCTTACGTTATTCCTTTCTGAGACCCTAGAACGAACTATTGATGATTTTATCACAGATTCACTACCCGCTAATTTTCTATCAATTACGAAAGCTCAAGAAAATAACAATCATGGCAACACTAACTCTAAAAACAATGCATGATTTTCACCTCCACTATAAAACGTCGTAAAATCAAGGTGAAACTGCAATGGCGTTTAAAGTTACTTTCATTGTGACTTAGCCATGAGATGACCAAAGGTACTCTGAGTTCAAGTGCCAAAATTTAACAACCCCATTACCAATCTTATTAAAAATCTACACTAAAAATTAATTAGCATTAGGACATTGAAAACTCCTGATGGGAGACTTATAATGCATGTTTCGCGAGCCAAAAGCAATACGAAGCCATCTCGAGGTGTAGACTCTAAAATAGCTCTGTCATTATGATATATATACTGTGATTGCCTGTTGAAAGCTTCAAGAGACAAAAAATAGTTTTAAATTACCACAGATTTTAATCAAGTCAAGCTCATCAAACAATAAATTAACTACAATTTTCTTAATATGACTACGATTACTCAAGATATTGCCTTAAAATTAATGCAAAAATCTTGTTATAAATCAAATGAAATTTCATTTCCATTTCAAAAATCAGCTACTTAATTTCAAGCTTAAATTGTTGAACAAGTTAAATATTTTCTTTGCTAGAACTTTTCATTGGCTCATTTTTTTTCACCACGAATGCTGTCATTCCACCGCCATGCACTTCCACTGGAGCATGCATAAATCTTGAACACAAACAATGCTTCTTCAACATGATATCAAAGTATGACAGCCAATAAAAGAAACCAACTGGTAAGGGTGTTACTATTGTCATTGCTATAAATGAAATACCCTACACTGATTTTATTTTTATTAAAAAGATTTATTTATGTAGGAAAACAAGTTCAAATTCGATACTTTTTTCTTATGTAACTTTGTGTTCCTAAATGTTGTCATGATGAGTCTTGCAACATTTACATCAATAACTTTATCTGTGTTGCAGTTAAAATTTGTCTATTTGCTTAGAATAACCCATACTAGTTTGTCCAAACTGGTCTCCTTCTTGTGCATTGCTTGCTGGGTTCATCGTACGTTTTCGTAATAAATTAAAATCTCTTAAGTAGCTCCCACTATGGTGATTAAATTATTTGACTGACATGGCAGATACCACGCTCTCTTATTAAAGAACCTAGACTACATTTTCTAGATTGCTTTTTCAAACCATTTGCCACGTTTTCACTACAGCTTTTTGAAGTAATTGCTTATCCTAAAACTAAATCACTAACGCTCTTCATAAGTATTCAATACTTAATATATAGATTTTACAGCAACTATCGTAAGATATCAAAGAGAAAGTCTTAGAGTTGTCTAAGCGGTAAGCGTGGCCAAGAACTGGACTAACACACATATGCTGTGGAGGTTACGTTGATCAAAAATTTTTTGTATTTTTATCTGCCACACCCACTTCCATGCTTAACAAATATAAGCCAAAACTAAAAAATTACTGTGTATAGGGTGCACAAAAGGAAATCCACTATGTGCAGCAGCATCTGTGGCAATACCATCCCACCAAACAGTTTTGTTTGAAGAAAAACTATATATTAATGGCAAGTCAAAGTATGTATGTCCCAAAGAAACTCACTCTCCTGTAGTGACCTACTAAAACGGTAAGCATAGGAATTATGTATAGTATTGTTGTTGAAAAAATTTGATAATTCCAGGGATGTGGATTAGGTCACAAAGAAAAATCTCTGTGACGAATTGCGCTAAAAACAAAAGCGTGAACATTTTTTACCATACATTTACATATGGTTGCATACAGTGCAAATAGTAATAGTAAAAGAAAATCTAAATGCATTCACACCTACATTAAATTTAAGAATTATTTAAAAATATACAATCAGAAGAAAAATTTCAACTTAACACTTCCAGCAGCGTTATAAATTCATCGTCTTGAAGTTGAAAGACTCAACAATCCTCTAAATGTTTACTGGGCTAAGTAACATACATTAACATTGTTGTCATCATAGTGACACAATTTGGCCAATATACTCGTACAAGGAAAACCAGAATGATACAAATGTAGAAGTACTTCATATATTGACAATTTGGTTCAATTGGCCAAATGTATGAGACGATCGAAACATCGAATATTTAGAGCAAGCAAATTTCGAACGTTTTATTCAACAAATGCAATTTCTTTTAACAGACACACGTACACAGTTAAACATCAATGCTGACTCACATTATGCCACAATAAGAATTTTTGGTCTTGCCAACAACAACAGCAATACAAAGTAAAAGAATAATAAGTACAAAAATAGCAACAAAATTGTATCCTTTTTCCGTTTGTTGTGGTCGTTATACATGACAGCAGCAACAACAACAACGAAGATAATAACAATGACAACAGCAAATATGAAACGTTTCTGATATCTCACTTGATTATCATTTATGTTACTAATGATGATGATGACAATTTAGTGCAAGTTCTGTTGTTGCAACATTTCTTGGTGTCAATTAAAGTATTCACTTGAAACAAAAATAGAAAATTCAGAATTTTAAACTCAGCTCATATTGTAGATGATACATTAATTCATTAGAGGACGCATTAGAAAGCTATGATATTTTAAGTAAAACCAATATAATCCTTTTTTTTAATATTTTTTTTGTATTAAATAACTAATTTATATTTCATTATACTTACCTATGTATTAAGTTTTAAATTGGGTTATATGCTAGAAAGCATTGCATTTACAAGGTATTAATTTCATAGACCTATAGTTGTTTGTTATGATTGATTGAGAATCATCGCCTACACCAAACCATTTATACAAGATATATGAAATTCAGTAAACCAGGTCCTTTTCGGATTTCAATGATTGTTGCACGTCAATTTATAACGTCATCATTTCCAACAAAAAATTCCTTTTTTACTAGCTGACTAATAATCAACACTCAGAAAAAACTATTTGCTGAGCTGCTTAGTTCTCCAACATCAATGTAAGAATTTTAAGTCAAAAAGATTTTGAAATTCGAATATCAAAGGGGTGAGCTAATTCAAAAAATATCAAACGTAGAGTTTTTCATACGAAAATCCATTTTTCCTAACAGACTGACCTATTTTTCATAAACATCGAGGTCAAATTGTTTATCTCACGAACATTAAGATCGAATAATGATAATCTCAAAATCTTTTAAAAGATTGTTCAATTTTATAGACCTACCGAGTGTACACCAATCCACCGTCGGCATAAGACTTTTCGGGTCCAAGAGTTAAAAACTGAAATTTATAGCTAAGCATAAAAAAAAATTTAATTTCAAAGCGGTTCTCGTGTAACATCCATTCAAAAATATTCAAAAATCTGCAAAACATCTTACCATATTAGGTTTAGAATCTAGCTCTTATTGCACCTCTAGCAGATATCTCACTTTGATCAAGCGCTGCTTGGGGAACCCAGCTTATGCACAGTAACGTAACTATGGGGATAAAGCTCCGTCGCCTCTGGCGCAAAGGCATTATTTCAGAATTAAAATCTGAATGACTTTTATTTCATAAGTTTTTCTTATGAAAATTGCTTGCACGACTCTGCGCGAAAGTTTGGTTCTTCGCACAGACAAACGTTCAGAGTATTCCACTGAAGACTGGCCAGCATCTGCCGATAGACATCAATTTCCAAAACCGCTGGTTGACGTACTTCTTTAGCACTTGGTATCAGAGATATATGGCATGAGTGTATTATATCTTATAGAGGCTGAATTTCAAAAACTTCAAGAGCTAGAAAACTCTCGAAAAGCTATATGATCATTCTGCCTTTAAATACTCACTCTATTCACAAGTACATTGCTATTTGCTCCTCGTGCTTACCTCTTTCACTAATAAGGGCAGCAAGAAAATAAAGTTTCCGACCACCATTAGTTTCTGCAGGTCTAGAAAGTTTGATAGATTAATAGCGGTGTTTTTTCACAACAGCTTGAAACAAATGTATGGCCAGTATCTTAACGACTATTTTAATAGCTTTTGAGCAGACTTATATATTGGAAAGTTAACTTTACTAACCTTCAAAACCAAATAAAGTACAAAATATTTTGGAAAATTTTCAGTAAATCAATATTAATAGCAACATACTTTGTACAAATCTTAAACTTAATGAATTGCCATGTATGCAGACAAACCAAATAAGTATTTAAACTCAACACAATTTTAGCTAAAGATGCTGTTTAATGTCATTTACTTTAAGGTCATTTAAAAATTATTACGGTCAAAAGTATTTTTATTTGTTGCTTATGCTGCGGTCAACCTTAAAGCACTCCACAGATAGATGACCTCAAAGTAAGATGCTGTATATTGAACGTCTTTCAACCATACCTCACACTTTAGTAATTTAAGTACCCAAGAAAACTGGTAAATATTTAATACAAGCAAATATAGGCCACAAACACGAATACACATATGCATACGAAGTTGCACACACTGGATTAAAAAGGATCAACAGAAAAGAGAGGCAATAAACAAAAATTTATTGCAATAAAAAAGGTAATAATATACGTATAAAAATAATAAAACAAACAGTAAGTGAAATTGAAAAGCCATCATCAGTAGCTGGTGTTGATTCATAAACTTTGTACATTTATACCTAAGCAATTCCATGAGTAACTTACTCAGCCTAAGGGGCTCCTCTGTTGGATAAAATCTTGTTCGATGAGTCAAAAATAAGTCAACCATGAAACTGTTCATAAGTATAATAAATATACTGATATGTGAAACACACCAAAAGGATTAAAGCTCACAAGCAAGAAGTTGCAATTTCTTAGGGCTCATAAGCCGATCCTCTTAGCTCAAAAAAAAAATATAATATATATACATAAAAGAAGCCAACAACACCAAAATCTTATGCCACAAAATGTATTGCATATATGTAGGCGCAAGTGGATAAAAATAAATGGCAAAGAAAAAAAAAAGAAAGGATACAAATAAGCTTCAATCTAAGCCATTAGAAGCAACAGTTATAAGAATTTCGTACATACTTATGTGTATGTTTGTGTGTGTGCGTCTTCTTTATATTTTCATCAAGTAGCATTTTTAGCAGCAAAAAGGACAAAACGGCGAAATGAAAGAGAATATTAAGCACACAAAACGCCAACTCAACTCAAGAAGTGATGACAACATTTGTTTATTATCCTTGAAAAAGGAGACTGAATGTGTACCATATATTATACAATAAAATTGTTGCAATGTCATTTATATTGTTGTTATTGTTATCGTTACAGTGGCTGGTACATTATCCTTTTCTTTTTTTTTTTTGAATATTTTTGTTGTGATGTTTATCAATGTGTATTGGAGAAGCCTCTGTATGTACGCTTTGAATGGAAAAATATTGCAATTTTTGCCATATCCTTAAGGGAATTTTGTTGTTTATGTTATGTTAAAATTGAAATAAATGAAAATGTGTTGCTGCATGCTATTTTATGGGAAAATATTGTTCATTTACTAGGTATTATAAAAACAATCGCTTTAGTCACAAAGCATTTCATCAGAGTCTCGTTGTAGGGAAACAAAATTTTTAGCAAAGTTTTCATACGAAAATGTCAGTGTTATTATTTCAGTTTTAATATTATATATCAATTCTATTATTTTATAAATATTTCTGAACTGTTTGTGCTTGAGCGAGAACAAAGTCGAAAGAATAAGATGGATAATAAAGCTTCTTTGGGTATCACTGATATCCTTTCGCATTTTTTTAGTGTTTTGACTTAAATCCATATAAAGTTTTTTGTTTTAATGATGTTAAAAGGGTTTTCTGGGACGTTTCTGTGAATTCTAATGAACTTACTTATATGAAAACGCAGTAAAAATACTTGTTTCAACGTGGAAAAGCTGCAATGTTTGCTTTCAAAAGTACGTTAAAAGTAAAAGGCGTTATTGTTCAAGCCTGAAATTTTATCGCAAGGTATATAATCTATCAATATTGATATCCTTGCAAGTCACTTATAATATTTTGGCTTAAGCTTATCTAAATTTGGAGGATTTTGCTTTTAAGGACGTAAAAATTATAGTTACGTAACATATGTCAACGCCAAAAATGCTCACTAAGGCTTGCCATTTTTTTTATCAAGATTTGTGCTCTTTGGGAAATATGTTTCGCAAATCACGTCCATTTTATGGTCACCTAAATCGACCCACCGAACAGCATATTCAAGCTATTGTGACCATATTTTTCACCAGATTCACTTAATTGGACATTTATCCACCAAACCGTATGTTGAGAGTGCGTACCGAGAAGAATATTGCTGCTGTATCGGCCAGTGTCAATAAAGATCGCGATATGTCAATTCGTCGCCGTTGTCAACAATTGGGCTTGTGTTATTTGACCACCTGAAAGATTTTACGTAAGGACTTCGGTATGAAATGGAAGAATTGAACTTGGTTGACATGTGGTTTCAACAAGACGGACCATATACCACACGGCATGCGATGCCATAGACGTATTGAAAGGCAAGTATCGTGAGCAATTAATTTCACGTCTTGGAGTAGTCCATTGGTTGCCAAAATCATGTGATTTCACCCCACTAGACAATCTTTTGTGGATTTGCCTCAAGTCTCTCGTGTACAGGCACAACCCAGCCACAATTGCAGCCGTGGTAGACAGCATTATAGCTGCCTTTTGTGAGATACCGGCCGAAATGCTGGAAAAATATGCTAGGGTTGAAGCTCACGGATAAACCACCACAGGCGTAGCCGCGGGCAACATTTACTCATATAAATAATCTCTAAAAGTAAATGAAAGGAATTTATGTATCGCTCCAAATAAATATTTTATTAATTTTTGCAAATTTTGTGTTCCATTTTCAATTTTCAAAAACCAAGCACTTAAGAAATTACACTCTAGTTCATTTGGCGGTATATCTGTTTTTCAGCCTCCATATCTCGTAACTTAAAACTCATTAAACAAAACTGTGATTTTGTTGTATAAGCTCTATCCTAAGGTATACTTATGCAAAGTTTGAACCAAATCGGAGAAGATAGTGTTTCCGCTGTTATTTAAAAAATTTCTCGAAAGTCTCTAAATTACGTTCAGATTTAAAAACAAAAGCTACATCATCACATTAGAAACCTCAAAGCAATTTTTTTCAGCTTAATCTTCATGCTACAAATTTAATAGTTCTGCAAGCCTTAAGGTTTAAGCTGTGTCAAAAGCTCAATTACACTGTACAGCTAATAAATCATTGCATGAATAGCAGATATTTAAATTGAACTATTTAAATGCCAAATAAATAAATAAATAGAATAAGAGACAGCAATTCACAACAAATCCTTCAAGCTACTACAGGCAATAAAGCTTCAATGTGTTTGCGTATGCAACATATGTACGAACGTTACATTAATGCTGAAATGTTTGCATGTGTCTATTTTTCTCCAAACAATTTTCACAAGCGTATTTGCATTTCTATTTGATTAGGCAATTTTCAATGCGCAAAGCGAATTAAATTGGGTAAATATTGAAATTGAAGCAAAATAACAAATCGATTTGTTCGATGGAACTCAAATGGAGTTCAATACAAAATTATAGGAGAAAATTTCTTGCATACCTTAAGGCTGTCAAAATTATTTTTATACAATTTTTACCTATAAATAAATGGTTGCCAATGTCATTAAATGCAGTAAAAAAAGACAGCAAATTTTGTTGCTACGACAGCATTCAATCATAATAAGTTGAGAGAAGAAAATTGGTATTAAGCTCTTAGCAAACATAAAATGCTCATTATACTAAATACTTAATGGCCGCAAAGTATGCAATGCTTATTTTTTGATAATGCCAACGCAAAAAAGTAATAAAAATTATTGTTGTTAAAGTAAAAAAAAAGAAGAATAACGGTAGAATAAAAATACTTTTTATACCATGCAATAACAACAACAACAACAACAGTGACAACCTAATGACAGCGCCTGTGAACGTAACAATGGCGAGAGTGGCAATGCCATTAAAATTAATGGTAATGCCAGCATTATTGAATAAGCTGCTATAGCGTGTATCGTCGCATTGTACTATGTACATATTTTAATGCGCCCAGAAAGGTATGCAGTTAAAAATTTTTTAATCGCAAATTACTAATAAAGGAAAAGCTCATAAAATTTTGAAAGTAATTTGTGCTGACTGGCAACGCCATTTTAATATAGTGCACTGTAAGAAACTGTTTTGAAAATAAATGAAAAACGTTATTTTTTATTTACGAACATTGATTGCGTTAAAAAAAATTGAGTTTTTATAAAAAAAAAAATTGAGTTTTTATAAAAAAAAAAACTCTGTTGAAATTGCAACATACTCTTACAAATAAGGCCAATTTTGAAAATTTTATCAAAAATATTTTTCAACATGTACACAATTTTCAATTGCTATTCAGAATTATAAACAAAATTATGACAGAGTATTTCTGGTGGAATTTATGGAAAATGGCCAGATACCGAACGTTTTTACTGAAATATCTGTGGTATTTTAATGGTTGCTGCACAACCATTGAAAGCTTAAAATTTTAATAATCTTAAACGCTTACGATAAATACGTGCGTTATTTTTGCAACCTTTAGAGCTGGCTATAAGAATGTTCCGCCGCGGTTTTGGTATATGTAACACCTTTTTCTTTTGTGCTTTACGCTCTACTTTGCTATTGCTTTTATTTCTTAGCTAGCATTTTACAATGTTGTAAAGGTTACATTTTATTACTTTTTATCTCTTTCATTTGAGGTTATGTCTCTTTGTCTTTTTTTGCCTTGTTATAAATAAGTTTAACATTTTAGCTTGCGAGAAAATTTATTTTTAGTGCATTTTTGGTTGTCTTTTGACTGCCTTTTTTGGCTTTTTATATTTTTCTGTATTCTTATTTGCTTAATTCTTTTTTTTCGATTTTGCTCTTATTTTGACAAAGCGAAAATGTCATGGAAATGCAATAGAAATCTTATTTTCACTGCAGTGCTATGCGATTTCATCGCAATATTTTTTCGTTTTTTGCATTTTCTTTTGAGAACATTTTTTATCAAATTTTGCGCAAGTTTTCTTCATCATTTGCTTCACCTTTTTATGATTTCATTTGATTTTTTTTTTCCGCGACACTACCAATTTCTGCTTTCAACAATACGTTTGTCTAAAATTGTTGCTCGTTTTCAGGAAATGACTATAATCAAAAGGAAACATAGCTTTGTTGGCAAAATTGTGCTGCTATCTTTTTGAATTTTATTCAATTGGTTGATTTTTCTTTGCATTAAACAAGAACTATAGCGCGGAAATTAAAAAAAAATATAAAAATATTACTTAAACAGATTTATCTTTGACTAATTTAAACACATTTTATTTTCCATGAGAAAAGCTGAAGAAGATTGTGGCAGACTAACTTTCCACACCCACGCTTTATTTTAATTTAAACCAAAATACTAACCGAAACATTCTATTCCTAACCAAAAATTTATTTCAATTATTTGTTGCAATAAACAAAACATTAAGGACTTTCAATAAATTAGTTTAGTTACACACAAATTTTGCAACACAAACAAAATGACAAAATAGCGAACAAATTGCAGCTTTCACTAACTAACGATAACAGTCTTAAAGCCACGAGTTTATCCTTGATTAATGCAACGGGCGCATAAATTACAAACTACAACTTTGACAGAATAATAGGCATTAAATTTCACTTTCAAATAATAAAAAAAAGGTTAAAGTAAACTTTTTAGTTGAAAGTAAAATTTAAAGTGCTCAAAGTTTTTTAACAAATTTGCAAGAGTTTGCTTGCAATTTAGTAGATAGAAATGAGTGCAATTCATGGACGTAACACTTGACTGGGTAACCTGGTACAAATGGTGCTCACAGAAAGTAGCAAACCTGCTGCTAAAAGTCTTGAAACGCTAGTTTCTAAGGTTTCGTTAATAGAAATTATAATTTTCAGGTAGCTACTTAGTATATGAGAAATTAAACCCAAAGCTTACATTACACACCTAACTCAAAATTATTCCCGCCAGCACCCTGTACTCAAACGTTCCGCTAATGCGTCTAGTAACAAACACTAACGAAAACTTTAGACCTTTGTAGGCGCTCTGCTGTAGGAACTTTTTTATTTGCTAGGGTTTTTGAAATAAGGAAAAGGAGAAATTCGTTGTACTTATCACGTTGAACATACGAGTAAGAGCGCTTTTCATATGATTTTTGAAAATTTTTGAAGACATCCTTTCTTAGTCCGAGCCTCTAAGCCTCCATTTACGACTCTGGTAAAATTAATCGCTGGGAAGGTAGTTTCTTGTTCACTTAGTTTCAATGTACCATGCCTCGATAAGTAATGTAAAACTTTGTCTCTTGGAAAGTCTTGTTAACTGTTGTCAACAACAAGAGTTTTATTTTCATCTTACCTTTGCACAATAATTGGCACAAACGCGTTGTTAACTGAAGTAGCTAATACATGTTTGTCCAAAGTAAACGATGTACACAAAATCCTTAAAATTTGTGTTAAGCGAAATGTATTATATTCTGAGATTTATCTTAGTTTCAGTTCATAGAAAACGGGAAGTTTTCTATGTCCTTAATTTGATGCGTAGAAACACTCGTGGCATAAAGCTTAAGCTGAATGATCACGAAAAATGTTGAAAAGTCGAACACTGTTGAAAACATTGTATATCTATACTATTTGTATAAAATTGCTTAGTATAGAAATGGTTTGTAACGCTTTGGTGCATAATATACTGAACCGATTTGAATAAGTTTTCTTTTAAAATAACATATTAGTGTTAAAAAAGTTTATTGTATACATGTTTTTTTATTTTTTAGAGTTATATATTATTTTTAATAGGTTTCAGTTCTTGCAAAACCTCAGACAAAAATTTTCGGTTGAAATTTCGTATCAATTGTTCGAAATAAAATAAACTAAATATGTGTCGAAAAAATTAGAATATGTTGAAATGTCGAAAACCATAAGGATCGTTTTGCACTACGATGTAACTAAAAACTATTAGCTGATACTCATAAGTGCATATTTACATATACATATATGTGACTTGAATATGACAACTCATGTGTCAGTGACATTTGGTCAAGACAAACATTCATAGATACGTATAGCCTCATGACCACTTTGCTCTTTGACACACACACTGACCCCACTGTCCAAGTGAGTGACAGCTAAACATGTACCCACAGAAGAACACATACAGCTTTACATGGAACGTCATTTGCAGTTACAGTTTTTTGCTTTTCTTCAATTTTATTTTACATTTTTCTTTTTTCTTGTGATGTTTTCAAATAAAAGTCCTACAAAACAATGTGACGACACGATATGACATCGAGCCATTGAGTTAGGAACGATAAACTTACCTTCGTATATGCATACATATATACATGCATATGCTACTCACGCAGACGTTTATAGGGTGACTCATCAGCTCATTGTTATGAAATTTGCACATTGAATGTATCCTTGAGTGATACTTAAAATAAAATATTGGACGAACAAAAATATTTTCTTAAACAAAATGGCACTAACTAAATGTCTCTAATATAAAATATTCTGCAAAAAAAAAAACAACTAAAATCATTGCTAACGCAGGAACTAAAAGATATCATTTCAGCCAAACTCTGAGAAAAAATTAACTGAGAGTGAATTTAGGGAAATGTGTTAATTTTTTGAAAAGTTATTTTGTGTTCTTCGTCTCTTCAAAAGAAAAAAGTCATTCACAAAATAAAAAATACTGAATTTTAAGAAACAATATTTTTAAACATTGTGGAAAATTAGACAAATAATATACCCCCTTATGTTCACATTCGTCATGCAAACTCAAAAGCGGCTACATTTTACCATTCAATTTTCATTTTTGTGAACAAATTTTTTTTCTTTTGAAAAATACAAAAACAAATATAAAACATACAAAAAATAATTTTATAAAAATGACGAGGACATGTTAAGGACACAACAACACAATTACGCCCGCCTTTACGCCCGCCTTTACGCCCGTACACGTACGAACGCACATCTGATGTTGATGACGGACGTGACACTTGCACAATGAAACACAAAAATCTATGAACGACTTGATGTTTGGCTGAATGCATAAACAAGTGATTGAGCGTTGAGTGTGTGTGTGTGTGTGTGTGTGTGTGTGTGTGTGTGTGTGTGTGTGTGTGTGTGTGTGTAGATAAGTGGGTGGATGGGCGTGCAACAAAAAGAATTTTTATTTAAGGCAAATAAAAAAATGAAAAATTAAACAAACATTTTTTACGTTGTTTTTCTTTATTGTTGTCCGCTTTGTTGTTGTACTCTTTTGTGTTTTTTTTATCATCCGTTCAAGGACCGCAGGTGGTCAAGCAAAAATTTTGTGCTAAGAATTGTAATGTTTGTGAGTCAAAAAGTGGAATTTAATGGAAAATATTAAAAAAAAAGAAAAAATTAATTCAGGGTAGAAAAGATTAATGATGCCTTTGAAGTGTTGAAATACTATAAATACCAACTGTTTTTTTTATTCAATTATGTAATGTCAAAAACAATATAATTACATGAAAGCAATTTTTATACATCATGCAACTATTTAACGCTGAATTTTTTAAATGAATTTATTTTATGACAAAAAATTATAACATGACGTATGAGTAACATTTATATATAAAGGAATACTAAGAGTAAAAAGAGTAATACGGAAAAATTTTCCTCAAAGGCCAGAAGTGCAGTGCTAAGATTCACAGTATACTCCGCAAATAATAAGCTATAAAGACAGTGCATCTGAGACATATCAAATAATAAGTAGCCACTTGAGCTGCTGACTATAAAACAAAAGTTGACATTCAAAAGGCAAATGAGGACGAGCTCACTTAGACATGAATCATTTTAGCTGAATTCATCACTGATTGCACTTTCTTGAAGAAGAATTCACATAATATATTTTACTAATGGTGCATTTTTTCGGCGTCACTCTGGCATGGTAAGTCAACTATAGTAATCTTAGCAACACAAGGCTGGAAAGCCTACAATAAAAATTAAATAAATCTCAGCTCCGATACATTATAGCAACCATATTATGGAATTAATTAATAGTCATAAGGTATTCTACAAAAGTGTGCCACATGACCGTTGGCTGCGTTTACATAGTCTCATTATTATTTTGTAAAGCTTAAGCAATTTCAGAAAACCTTGACCCAGCTTATGATTGACAATCTTTTTGTTAGATTTTGCGTCTTCGGTTACTTTTAAATTTTCTAAAAAAATTCAACAAACACACAACTTTGTTATTTGACACAAATTTGTCAAGTTGTAATATTTTCATTCAATTTAGCTCGTCGTTGTTTAACTCATATATGTGATTATAGACATATGTTTAAATAAATTTATTTGTGCAAACTAACATGTTATACAAATTTATAAAATGAGTTCAACATATAGCATATATATTTCTGTATGTGTACGAGCCCATGTTCCATTTATGTGGCCACGATGGATTCGTCAAATATTTAAGCGCCCTAGTTGTTGCTGACCAATGGCTGAATGAGTGAATATTTCGCAGTTTTACTTTTATTTGCCCCAAATGTGATTTTTACATTTCAAATTATTGAATTTCCACTAAACTGACATTGCAAAAAGTCAGTGAGCTGCGGGTGATACGGAAAACTCATGATGCACAAAATACCATCAACTTGCCGCGCGTACATTTAGTAATTGAAATTTGACGAAAAAAATAACAAAAAAAACCAGCACAACTCTAGAAAACTTTGTTAATTATTTATTTTAATTCCTATAAACATTGTGAAACCGCAGTTTTAGAAGTTTTTTGTGTGCTGAAACTAACTTTTAATTGAGTTCCATGCTCTTTTAAAATATTTTAAAACCGAAGTTAATCACGTTGCTCTATAAAATTTTTTAAATCATGACGTATGAGTAATATTTAATTTTATACAAAATAAATTAACTTTGAATTGCAAAGCTGTATAGGAATTTAGTTTAGTTAAATTAACGTTACATAATATGTATATGTGTTTATAATAATGTGTTGTAATTCAATTAAAAGGAACTTTTTTGTCCATATTACATGCATAATAGAGGTCCTCACACGTAGCTTTATTTTTCTGTTAAATTTTTAAATTGCATTTAGGCCACCTACAACAAAGCACCAAAATGTTTTATAGCTGCAATGATTTATTTTTACATTCCTTCAATTTCTACATGATTTGCCCTAAAAGTATTACTTGAAAATACTAAGGCTATAGACTTCGCCTACTACCCCAATTTCTTTAGGAAATTTAACAATTTCAGCTCTATTTCCTGCTTTCGATTTTAGTGTTCAATAATAATTTATTTTCAACATTCCAAACAATTTCTCGATTTCCTGCAGTACATTTATTACTTATGTCAGATATATGCTATAGTACACACTTGCACACACACACATGCTGTCTATACCATGCGTATTTACATGCACAGCACCTACACTAACGCAACAAATACACGCATGCACTCACATGTTCAATGAAGATAAATATAAATTCAAATGTTTTAACTCAGTAGCAGAAAATGCTCAAGGAAAAATCGCATGAAAAACGGAATATGTAAAAATCACATGCAAAGAAAAATTTTTCATTCACTGCTGCACAAATAAATTTACGGTATGTGTATGTACCTTGTAAGTATATAGTACGAAAGATACAGGAAGTAGATAACTATATTGAAAATAAATTTTCATTTTTGCCTACAAGGAAAAATGTTCGCAACATTGCACGAGACGGAATGGACTTTTTGCCAAAAAAAAAGGAAAGTTGAAGAGCAAATTGCAGGCAACACTGAACAGTGGATTTTTTACTTCATGAAGTAAAAGTGTAGTAAAGTCTGATGCAATAATACAAAAAAAATTGCATTGTAGCAAAAAAAAATGTTAAATCAAAAGTAACGCATACAAAATTTAAATGCTATTTCATACGTAATGATAAGCAGTAATAATTTAATAAAACTCAGCTTCGATACAAGCTAGAAAGTTTGTTTTGCAATAAATTTATTTGCTATTAAGTACTCCGCAAAATTCTGTAATTTGAATGATGGCTGCTCTAAGCAAGTGCTTAAATTTTTCCACAAAAAATTTGTTAGGTTTGCAAAAACTTTAACTTTTTTTATGAGCAAAATATAATAGTTCCGTGAGACGAATGAAGAATTTATTTTAACAAAAAAATTTTTAAAAGGCAAATGGCACCTATAAGCAAAATTGTTTTTTTTATAATTTTTTTATAATTGATGTCAAGAGTGGTAATAAAAGTGTTTTCAGTGATAATTTAACTGATACTAACTATGCGTTACTCATACGCCATGTTGGATAGTGCAAATAATAAATCCTAGTAATATTCTAATTTAAGATTTATATTAAAAACTGTTCTCAGAAAGACCCATTTAGGCTTCGAAATTCTTCCAGAAACTCTCTAAATTAATACGACCTTTATTACAGAAAATTTTCATCTTTTTCAGTGACTTTAAGTTTTGTAATTTAAAATTCCAATTTATAAAAAAAAAAACTACGAAATTAAAGTTAAGTATTTGAAAAATTTATTATTTTGTCTTTCATTTTTAAAATAACGCACATTTTGAAATATCAATACAAAAAAGTTTATTAAAAAATATGTACAAAAGTTCGTATTTTTAAAACTAAAACTATTTACAAAATTAATTGTTCATTTTTGGTATATAAATCTAAATATAATGTTAACAAAAAAACAATAATTCAATGTCTAATTTTTGGCACATTATTGACTAAAACGTGTTGGATACAAAAAAAAACAATACTTCTTTATGAGCAATATCGATGTAAGAATATTTTTAAATTAACATGTAATTTGAAAAAATTATTGTAATTATTTATTTGTATTTTTTTATTTTATATTTTGAAACATTTTACAATTTTTACTCAGCAAAAACATGTAAAAGATTCATTTTTCAAGTGTAATATTTAACAAAAAAGGACAATGCTTTCCCCTTTCTGCTGCTTTCAGATACACAATTTTGTTTCATCGAAGAAGTTCATAATATTTAGGATTTGGGCTGCTATAAAAATCTTGTAACAAAAAGAAATTGACGGAAATATAAGAAAAAACTTATATACTATGCCTTAAACGCTGAAAGTTTTTACTTTGGTTTTTAGCGGCCATTCATTGATCTTTAAATTTGTAACATTTAATGATTCCAAATTAGTATCTGAATTAAGTTATTCAAATAAGAAATTGTCTGGCTGGTTTATAACAAAATATCTGTTACATACGAAAAAATTATTATAACTAGAGAGCTTAAATGGAATGTAATTTTCAAGCTATAATTTTTTACCAAGAACTTTATATAAAAATATTATTTACAATATTTTAACAAAAAAATTATTGATACGTCAAGATGCAAGTTAGGACTAAAATCAAAGATTTTTGTTAATTTTTATTTCTTTTCGAAGAAAATCAGTTTTTCTTTAATGGCCACAAACGGCCTTAACGTACCTATATAAATAACGTTTTTAACTGGAAAGCACCAAGTTTGCAACTTGCATCGACTTTAAAAAAACGCTCCTTTACCATTTCAAACAACAATAAAAAGTAATGCTAAATATTGTACATTTCTGACCCATCATTGTCATTCGGTGTAAAATTTCACCTGTTACAAGCACAACAAAGCCTTGAGGCGTATCACCGCACAAATTCAAAGTAAAACGAAACAGACTAATGACTCTCTGAGGTCATTAAGTTTCACTCTGGTTTCATCTTCTCTCCTTTTTACTCCTCAGTTCAGCTGCCACGTTATACATAGCTCTCATGTCGTGTCAGATTAAATGTAAGACCAGCAGACGCTCTGACATTTTTTGGTAACACTAACGAATTTTCTGTTGTTGCTACGTTGACATCATCAACGCCTTTCTGCCCAACATTTTGTTGCTGTTGCTGTTGCTGCTGCTGCTGTTGTTCGCGTAGCAATTGTCTTGCCAACTGTGAGATGTCTCGACTGTGAATACTATCGTTTGGCAACTGGGTTGACGACGACTGTTGCTGTGCACCAACTAATAGCGCTGTCTTCAGAAAAACTGGCATACCTTGCAATTCAAGCAATTCGGGCCCCAATGATGATTCATGCACGAGTCGTGTTAGCGTATGCAGAATCGCCTTGATGGTCCGACGTTGGGCATCACACTGGGCACGTAAGTCACAGTCGTAGACGCGGTAGAACTCTTCCTGATAGATGGACGTGATGAAATTTATGATACTGCCATTGGCTAAATGACTGTGGCACTTCTTGTTCAATGACATATTGTGTAGCATGGCAACGATTTGCTCCTGTGCCGCAAAAATAAAAAATAAAGAAAAAGAAAGAAAACATGAGTAAAACAGAAGGTATCAGTTTGAAGTAAGTGAAGGACCCAACAAAAAAAATCGAAAGGAAAATGCAAAAATTGTAGAAAAATGGCTTTACAAATGCAGAAATAAATTTTACGAGCATGTGTAATGGACTTCAATGTGCTCCTGCTGCTGGTGGCACCAAAGTGTGAAAAAGTCGAAAACATATAGAAGACGCGGTATAAGCAGCAGCAAGCAGCTCTTCGTTGCGGAAATGTGCTGTCGATGCTGCCATTTAAATTGTTATTTGAGGATATGCTTTTGAAAAGCTTTCAATAAAATTAGAAAAATTTATTTAGTGTAGTCATGTGGGTGAGTGAGAAAAAAGAACGTGAGTTTGCAGGAGCAGCAGTGATTTATGCACTGAATAGATTTTCGATTAGCTTAGCAAATGTTGGGTTTATGTTCTACAAATGTTGTAACATAAGTGATTTAGCCTTGAAGTGAGCAATGTGTGCAATATTTTGTGGAATGTAAAAGAGAGAAAATATTTTTCTAATATTTTCATTTTTAAATTGAGCCAAAGAGTGTGCATTTTTTTTATATTTTTGCATATTGTGTAAGAAATTGTTTGCGTACTTTTTGCGTGCCTACTTTTAAGGGGCGTACAAAGAACTAGGCACTAAAAACCTTTTCTTTAAATGCACACTCTTATGATGGGATGCCACAAGGGGACATTAATAACATTTTCAGTTAAAAAGCTTAGAGTACGCACTTTAAGCTTTTAATTTTATGTTCATCAATCAAAGAGAACGAACTTAAAAAATCATTTATAATTATTAAATATCGCGTTAAAAACTAATTCAAGTTCATAGTCCTTTGAATGCATAACAATTGAGTGCGTAATTTTTGGTTTCGTACTCTTAGGCACAGTGCGTAAAAATTTTTTTTTTTTTAAATGCATATAAATATTCAGCGTAAGTACTTTTACAATGTGTATTCATTTGGTGCGTACACTTTGGTTAGAATCTCTTTGGGTCCATACTCTTTTTTGGTGGAATTCTTTGATTGCGTACTCTTGGATTATACTGGAAAAAAAATCTCACATAAAATAATTTCAATACTTACATAGAGAAAAATCGAAACACCATTCTGTCGCTGCTGCACGGCATCAATCAACTTGAAGATCGCTTCATTTGACATGATGGAATAATGTGATGTTACCTCAATGCGACTCAAATTATTCAGCGCCGCAGCGCATAGCAAAAGCGTTTGCATACAACTTGTACGCGATATTAATCCCGTGATTCCAGCAACAATTGTCTCAGCACAATCGCGTAAACCATCAACACGATGCTCAGGACCATGCCAAGCAGCAGTTATTTGAGCTAATAACGAAACGGCCTCACGACGCTCTGTATCACCAACACGCCGTTTTGTGTCAGCAGCAACATCAGTCTTACATTCGCTAACTTGCAATATATCACGCACCACTTCAATGCCACCGCAGTTACTCAATTGTGCAATTGCTGCTGGAGCACAACATATTGTAGCCAAGGCGCGTAACGCCAGAGCACGCACCGCTGACAACTTATGCTCCAGGCATAGCAGTAGCAGCGTGCGTACCGCTTCACACTGCACGAAAGCATCAGTAAGCGATGCAAACCCCTCATAATCTATATTCGATAGTGTGGCAATCATGTTGATGTTAGCGCGCAACATCAAATCACAACGTCCCTGTTCAATGCTCTGCACAATGACAGACACCAATTTCTCAAAAACGAGACGCAACGTAATGAGCAGGTATCGCTTCAATAGCTGCAAGTCATCCAGCAATGATTCCAGATTGATGTAATGTTGTCGCTCCAGCGAAATACGCGTATCTTTCGCGATCATTTTCAATTGCTCAATTTGTTGCTCAAAGCGGCGACGATCAACGCGTGAATCATGAAAGAAAACTGTGCGACGTTCGAGCACCTTGATGAATTCATTCACATTTGCAATTAACTTCTCTGCACCATTCAAGGCCTCAGCAAGTGTTGCAGGCAGCTCACCCACCAAGATGCGTTCCATGCGTTCAAACTCAAACTGCTGATGCATGGCACTTTGCTGCAGCTGACGTATCAGCTTGGCCACAGTATTTGTGGTAATTGTCAAGTTCTTGAAAGCCTCTTGCGCGATTGATTTGGTCTGCAGCGTTGACATGACTTCATGCTCATATGATAGACGCATATCGTCGAGCCAAAATTGTAATGCTGGTGCATGACCATTAAGCAGCGGGTTTTGGTATTCATAGCAATCAGTAGCTAGGAGAAAAGTAGGCAGCGTTTCACCATGCACTTGATAATTTGCTGTTTTTGGTGTGCTAGTGCTGGCAGTAAAATGCTGTGCTGCAGCATTTTTTAGCGGAGAATGTAAAGTTTCACTTGCTTCAAGCTGCAGTGTATTGTTGTTGGTATTATCCATGAGCGCTGCACCCAAAATAACCGTCTCATTGTTGTATGGCGGTGGTGCTTCACCCAGGTAAACTGTTTCATTGTTATATGCTGGCACAGTATTTTCCTTAAAGCTATTAGCACGATTTAGCTCTGATGACTCCAGCTCATCTAAGCTACTGCTACCTGTCTGCTCATCATCTTCGTCGCTTATATCTTTAGCTGTCTGCTGCATTAGGCTACGTCGTTTGGTGGGCGATAATGGCGCTGTTGCTTTGCGTACAACACGTCTGCGTCTACGTTGCTTTCCGCCAGTGGCTGCTGCTTCTTTGGGACATTTACACTCTAACAAATCGTTTGTTACGCTACCTTCAAAGTCTAAGCGCTTTGCTGTTAAGGAGCTAATATGTGGCTCGCACACTTCCTCCACCAATAGCATGCTATCCAGTTGTTCCATAAGCGTTGCACCATCTTCCATTGGAGTTTCCGGCAATTGTTTCATCGTTGTTGTTGGTGTTTGTGCTGCAGCATTTGAGCTCGTAAATGAAATGCGCCGCGAAACATTTACTAAAGGTGAATAGAATTCAGAGTTGCCAACGCGTCGCACTACTGTTGGTGGTGTAGCAATTGGGCTTTGGCGTCCTGTTGTTGCTGGTGAACTGATATTGCTTTGTGTACTGCTGCTGTTGCTTCTATCCAATTTTGCAACAGGTGAAGTTGTCATACTGTTTGAACGTCCTCCAATGCTGCGTGCGCTTTGGGTTTCATCATTATCGGAAAATCCGGAATCCTGTTAAAGAAAAAAAGTTTACATCATGAATTAAAAACATTAATGAGGAGGGATTTCTTTTGGGTTAGAAGTTTGGTTTTGCTTATGGGTCATACAAACACTTGTTTCCTTATTCCTTTAAACACAGACGAGATATCTGTCAATTTTTCTTGGTAGTTTTAATGAAACATGTGATAAGAAGTTGTTTTTGTAGTCTCGAGAAATTGCTTTTTTTTAACAATCTACAAGTTCTTATTCAACAAATGTCACGAAAGTTATACACATAAAAGTAGCTGTCATAAAACAAGCTATGTTAATTCCATAAATCCCCAATCCTACACTTATTACTTTGAATAACCTCCACAATATGTTTTAAAATGACTTAAGCCGTCATCAAAAAATGCTGCTCAAACCATAAAAAGAACCATCAATCTCCAGAAAGAATCTAAAACTCTCGTGCACTCAAATTGTTGAACAACACTTCAGTAACCGAAAAGTGTCAACGTTGAACTTTAACCAACCAAACAACTAACCGACCAAAAGAACTCTCCTATTCTATGATAGAGATAACAAAAAAAAATGCTAAACATTCACTTACTTGACTTCTTAAACTGCCAGGACTATCGTGTTTTTCCCACGCTGCAGATAATTTTGAAATGTTGTGCTCATCATCAACTTCCTGAATGCGAGACAAATTGCCAGAATATGACTTGTAGTTGTTGTAATCTAAAGAGTGATAACCACTATGACTGTTGTTGGCACTGCTTAAGTGCTGTTGTTGTTGATGCTGCTGTTGCTGACTAAAATATGAATAGAAACCGCCACTTGTTAAACTGCTGCCACTGCTGCTGTTGCTGCTGCTGCTGCTGTTGCTGTTGAAATTGCTGTTGCCATTGCTACCGCCGGCAGTTGTCAACGCTTGCAACTGATTATCTGAACCCCACCAGACTTTACTGTAACTACGTTGAAAAGGCATCCTCGTTTTTGGTATGCTGACAACAAAAATGTACTGATGTCTCTCCGGTTATTTTTGTAGTTGCTCTCGTTGTTGTTGCTGTTGTTGTTGAGGTAAATGGATTTAAATCTGCAAGTAAGTAGTAAAAGCACTACAACAACAAAAATTGTGCGAAAAATGTTAACAAAATAAAAAAAACAAAATAAAATAAATACGTAAATAAAAAACGAGAGAGATACAGTAGGACCCAGTACATTTGAATTAATTCAGAATTATACTGCATGCATAATCATAATAAAAGAAAGTCATAAGTCATTTTTCCAATACCAATTCTCAGCGATTTTTATATAATATAATTTCAACATTCACTCAAATTAAGCTGAGTAAAGTAAAAAAAAATGTAATCTTGAATTATTTTTCTATTTGAACAAATCAAAATTAATGGCTTTGAGGGATGTTCATACTTGTCCACATTATATTGCTTCTAAAGTTATGAAGATAGATTTAGATGTTTTTTGCTGAACTAACTATCAGATTTTCATCGTAAGCTTCCGACATTTGTAGAGCTTCAGTGGTTCACTGAAAAGGATATTTTTGAACGCATGTGGAGCAAAATGAATTTCTGCAATTTTGATGTAATGTGGTTGATTTAAATAGTATTTACTAGAACGTTTGTAGAGCTTCAGTGGTAAATTTTAACATTTGTGGGGTTTTCGCAACTTCACAGTAGAACTGTTTCTGAATACGTGTGGGATTATACTTTTAGTTCAATATTAAGTTTTATAGTAAATGGTTCCTTTATTTTTCAGTTATATAGTGATGAACTTAGATTACTCAAGACTTTGGGGCGAAACTATTGGTGTGGGCTCTTTTTGTGAATGCTTTCAGTGAAGAGGTTTTTGGGGTACAAAGTGCAAATGTGTTCTGGGAGGTTTGAAATAAAATCGGCATAGACTAAATGCTCTCATTTAGGACTACCTTTTCGAATTTTGTTATCTGCTTAATCAAACTTTTGAAGGCACTGAGGATATAGCACCCTAATGAAATAAATCGAGGTTTTACTGTAATCCACAAAGAAAAAATATAGTTAATGCAAATAAAATTCTATTATAGGGTGAAAAATAAATTGCAAAAAATTGTATTACTTTTGAATGCAGTATTTATTTTACGTTCAAAAATGTTGATTTGTTTGTTGTATGAAAAAAAAAAAAAAAATTCAAAGCTTCACTTGACTTTTGCATATAAACAGAAATAGGGTAACTGAAATAAGTTGTTAGCTAAAGTATTTTTTTTTTTCCATTTTCCATTTTCCCGTAAGTAGTATTGTAAGTTGTTACATAAAACCACTTGATTGGTTTCTTTTAGATGGGCAAGAGCTGAAGTATTCAACTAGTGTAGGGAAAAGGGTCACTTCCGTGAGTGAAGCCAAAAGAAATATTAAATAAAATGAAGACATAAAACGCTTCTGTTAATCTGCAAACAGAAAACTAACTGAATAATCGACTGAAAATTTATTTATTTGCAACCTACAAACATTGGGTTTGAAATTCTTAGAAGTTTCAGATGACATAATAAAAAACCTTTTTGGAAAAAAAAACCTCAGTGAAAAATGGCATTGAAAATTTAATTTTTGTTTCAAAATCGCATATTTTGAAGTTAAAAATAGTAAAAATAACATTTTTTCACTTTATTTTTAACGCAAACAACTCTAAATTCATTTTGAATTTGAAAAGCATTGAAAATAACATTTCTTAACTTTACCTCAACCGTAAAAAACTTTAAAAGTATTTGAAATTAATCCATTTACTTGACATTAAGCACTTTGGATCATATATGGAATCACTTAAAATCAATGTAAATGCTTTTTGAATCAAAAATGTTCCGCTTCATTTTAATTATTTTTGGAAAGGTAATTTTGTGCTCATCAACTATCCTAAACAATGTATACTTCTAGGCACATGCTGCCGAGATATGCGCTTTTCGCAATGGTTGCAGTAGATATGTGATTAAAAAACTATTGTGTCCTTTTTAAAAATCATTTTATTCATTTAAATACTTTAAGCTGTTTAATTGAAAACATATTTTTGTTTTCAAATTATATAGAAATCAGTGTAACATTTTTTTATCACTTCACAAGAGAATTTTATTTTTTTTTTTTTCATACAAATAGGAAACGCAAAATGTTGTGCATAACATTGACAATGCCATAAAAATTGCTATAAAAATATAAGTACAATACATAAATACTACGATATGTAAGAAAGAAATAAAAACGTAAAACGCAATATGTTGCATTGCACAATGACGATGTAAATTTAATTTCCGTTATTTAAAACAATTAAATTTCCGTTTTGATAAAAATATCAATTTCATCAAAAATATGCTTCGATCTACATGAATGGGAGCCAACGACATTTACGACAACTCGTATGCATGCACACATACACATACGCAACTGTTACAATTGTTGAAGTGTGTAGGTGTTTCTGTTTTTTTTCTCTCTCTCTCGCTCTAAGGCTTAATATATCATGTTAAATAACATCAGCTTCTGCTTTATAACGAACACAAAGTAAAACAAGTAACGTAAGCTTCCCTTACGGTGAAGCTTAAACATTTTAAAGCTTTAACGCTAGTGAGCTTTGTCATAATAAAATCATCATTGTCATTTTATTAATACGCAAAAAAGTATGCAATTTTTATAAAAAAATATAATTAAAGGTTTAAATTCAAATTAATTGGGACCTTTTTTGCTCAGGTTAGTTGTAAAATAAGACAATAATGGGAAAAACCAAGCGAATGGCTCAAATTTTGATTACAATCTCGTTAAGCCATGCATTATAATGTAAATTAGTATTGACAATTGTCTGATAATACTCATTATCTTAAATAATTCTCTCCACAAAGCGTTAGAAAGTTTTTGTTTCTATGGATAATGCCACGCCTACTTTTACAAATTCGTCTTTTTCTTGTCCAGAACTTTTTCATATCATTCCTACTGTTTTTATGAAGTTTGGTCAAATAATGCTCTCAGCATAGCGCTTTTCTCTTATGAAATTTTCCACTCCCTCTTTTCGAAATTAGCAAACTTTTTGCACAGAGCTTGTCGAAATTATTTCTAGTATATGTGAGAAATTTGGTTGAACTATCATACAGCAGTACAGTGTTTTGAATGATTTATTTGTGTAGGCGATAGGTGCGTCCGTGAAACGTTTTGCCCATGTTCAATTTGACGATCTTTACTTGAAGGTATAGCCAGTTTTCCTAATTTCATTCAACTATCTCGTTCCGTAGCCATGATTTCCACAAATTACCTATCGATTTTCTTCAAATTTTTTTTAAAAATTTGTTATTTAGCAAATTTTAATTCCAATCGAATAATGTGCAAACGATGGACTCTTCTAATAGGATTTTAGTTTGTCACCTTCAAAATACGCCCCTCAACTTCTAATACTTGATACAGTTCTTCATTATTTACAGGCTAATTGAGCCATAGCTTTCAGCTTCTTCAGCAAATTTGCTTTTATAACTTTAAGCGGCTTTCTCAAAGTGGAAATTTTTTGTTCGGTAACAGAAAAAACTCGGATCAAATAAATACAACAGTGCTTGGTCGCAGACATTCGTTGAATTTTTTGGCTTAAAACGCTTGCACAATGATGACTTCATACGATGGTGCAATATCGTGGTGCAAAATGCATGAGTAGTCCTTTCACAAATATCAAATGCTCACGCAAATTCTTCATAACACCTAAGCAATATTAGTTTTTGACATTAACGGTGACAAAATAAATTTTAAGGAATAATTTCGATTCGTTTTATTTAACAAATCAGTCTAGATAACTTTTGATTATATTCAAATACTATGAAGATTTCTAAAATAAGGATCTAAATTAATATTGTGTGAAATTTTAAAACATTATTTTTTTTTTTTTGTGGTTAAACAAGTAAATTTATTTATCTTCATTAAATTAAGCCCAATAGTTGCTGCCGTTTTATTTATTAGCCAATAAAAGCTTCAAAATTCAACTAAATATTTAATAACAATCACGATTTTGTTATATGAGTCATGCCATTAGCGAAATTTCAGCCAAACATTTTCAGTAGCATTTTAGTTTCAATTAACATGCTAATTTGCAAAAATTTCGACAGCAACATGACCGCATTTTGACACTAAATATTTTGAGAAAATCACAACAGCAACATTATGGTGCTGTCGTACGTAACACATAATAGAAACAACAACAACAACTGCTATAATAGATACACCAAAATCAGCATGAAATTAAAATTAATTATTTAATTTATTTTAAATTAATAATAAAATTAGATATTATTTTGCTGAATTTTGCATTTATTGTATGTGTACGTATAATAAGGATCAGTGTTGCCAATGTTGTTAATGAAAATAACACATACATAGATAATATGAAACAATTGCTTGCAAAATCTATTGAAAAAAAACACTCAAAAATGTTATTTTACAAAATATGTTGAATTGTTACTAAGTTAATGCTGCTGCTCAACATGACGTATGAGTTATTAATAAAAAATTGTACAATGTTTATTTCAAACATCGTATTCCTTTTGCTGCGTTTGCTATCTTCAATACAAAAAATGTTATAAGATTTTACATATTTTATCAAATTTAAATTTTAGCAGATTTTACTTTGAGTGTATGCATGTACAAAATTAGACAACAAAATATTTTGAGGGCGTAAAACAGCAACATCAGCACAAATTAACATTGACATAACAACAGCAACACGATTAAAAGCAATAATAACAACTAACATAGTTACCAAGAGTCAAACAAAATTAAAAAGGTCAACAAACTTAACATTTGCCATAGCAGCAGCAGCAGCAGTAGCAACAGCCTGAGCAACGTCAGCAACATCAGCAACTACAATAATTTAGCATTTTGTTGTAATTGCTGTAATCAAATGATTTGTACGGCATTAGGTTATGTTAGTACAAAAACAAAAAAACCATTTGTTGTTGTTTTTATTGTTGCTGCTTTTGTTCTTATTACTGTTTAGAACTACAAGTGATATTTGTATTAGCAACTGTTATTTTGAGTATAATTACGCCACAACACAATTACAAAATAAATGAAACTTTAGATACAAACATTTACATATGTATTAAGGTGGTTCTAAGTTTAAAATATTGCACTTAATGGAATCTTTACAAAAGGAAGGAAGACAAAATTCTAAATTGAATAACAAAATGTCATCAAAATTTAATGATACTTCAAATTATTTTGAACAAAATGTTTATATGTATATAAAAATTTTTTTCATTAAGATATGTTGTTATGCATTTGAAACTTAAAACATTAAATAATGTTAAAAAAATTAAGAACAAGAGCTTCCCTAATAAAAATCAATGTGCATGTGTAGAAACAAGAGCATATTTGTTTCCAGATATTTTTAAAGCAAATAATTTGTCAAATTTTGTGTCAGAATAAACAAAGACAGCAAAGTTATTAGCGCAGAATATCAGATAAGGTTTATATTTCACATTGGTTGCATTAGGCAACACAAATTAAACATATGAAAATTAGAGTTTTTTTTGGTTTTGCACACAAAATTAAAGTATTTGCTTATCTTAAATACATTTGGTCATATAATTTTTATAAAAGATAATGCTTGAAATGATACAAGGTCACTCATGCGACAAGAAAAACAAAAGAATCTAATCAGTACACAATTTTCAAGTTAATTTTTGTCAAATTACTGAATAAACTGGAATTTTGCATATTTTTCGAGACCAGCAGCTATTTACTGATTTGCATTTCTTTCGATCAAAAATCTCAGTCAAATATAGTACACCCAATAGTGTTGCTCCAATCTAAATTATGATTATGTTTCAGCCACCGATATCTCAGCTTTAATACTTCCATTATTTAGATATCTTTTATTATATGAGCTGAAGAATCACATAAAAATTTTTTGGTGACCGCTTTGTCCTAGCGGTGTCAATTTAACTACCTAGCTATAGAACATAAGAGCATTTTTGGCTCATTTTGCTATTTAAAACGCAATATCTAAACTTTGTTTAACAACAAGCTCCACTATGTCTATTGGACTCCATATGACATTTAGACCACTGTGCTTTTGTCGAAAACATACAAAAAGACTTACCAAATAATACAAGTGTGGAACATCAGTGTTTTTGTGCAGTTGGTTTGTCAACAGATCTAATTGATTAGCACATGTACTTGTACGTGTTCAATTATGCTCACATTTGTGCAAAATTTTAATGTATTTTTGCCACAAAATCTGCCAGGAAATTTATACTTTCGGTCAGATTTGTTGCCTTTTATTTGATTTGATAAAATACACAAATATTTATGTAATCGAATTCATTCAAAAAAGAGGTGATTCTTTCAATAACTGATTTATTTACTAAAATTATTTTTGAAATAATTCGTTTGATTCGGGACATCTCAAAAACTACTTAGTTTAATATTTAACATCGGAAATATTTTAAAAAGATTTATCATTTCATTAAGACAAAAAATTAATTTTAAAAATGTTACTCATACGCAACGTAAACCACATAAAAACAGTTCAATAAGCAATGCGGCATATCAATTGGAGTGTGTAATGCCTAAAAGTCAATACACAAAATAAAAGCTTAATGCTACCGACAAATAGCTTTTACAAAAACTTGTTAAAATATGTAATTATTTTGCACAAGTCATTTTTATTTGAACAACAATAAAAAATGCAAATTACAACCTAACGAAAAAATTTATTAACAACTCGTACTAAAACAACAACAACAAAAAGAAATGTTAAATTACATTGTTAGCAAAAAAAAAGAAAAGTGGGCGTAATGCATGCATGTAGCATGCAAAAGCCAACTGCAACAAAATTACAGCATAACAAAGTAATGGTGGGTAACAAAGTTGTTGTGCTTTTTTGTTGTTGCTGCTGCTGTTACAGTTGTTTTGGCAATCAATAGCTATTGACTGCTCAACTTGCCATCATGCATGATTACAATTGTTATCGATTTTTTTGTTTTTTTTCACTTTCGATTTGCAGTAGTCGTTTTTTTCTCTGTTACAATTGTTAACGTTGGTTGCTGTCGTATATATTCTTGCTGATGTTGTTGCTACTGCTGTAATTTTTGTTGTCATTGTTGATGCTGCTACTATTGTTAAAGTTGCTTTTTGATATTGTTGCTGCTATTTTTGTTGTTGCTGATTTTTCATGCCAACTGCTGCAACAGACTGCAGCAAGCATTTGCCTTTGCGGTTATTTAAGGAGGTGGCGAAAAGTGGACACATGGAAACGGAAATGAATGTAAAGCTTTGCATGCACAGGTGTTTGTGCTTGCATGCATGTATGTCCATGTATTTACATATATATGTGTTCGTAAAATAACTGTAAAATGTTTATGTTGTTGTTAAATTGTCGTAATAAAATTAATTGAGTACGAAAGCGTATTAAATGTGTGTTGTGTTGTATGTATGCTTGTTCGTATGTATGTATTTTTAAAACAAAGTTATGTCTGCAGCTTACTGAATAAACAAAAAGTTTAAAATTTTAAATGAGTGGTATTTTTATTTATATTTTTGTTTTTTACTTTATTATGGAGTTCAGGGCTTAATCATATGAGTGTTAAAGTGTCAGCACTAACTTTAAATCTCTACCTTTATTCTCAAAAATTAATTTGACATAGTTGGGTGTTTTAATTAAATATGATAAATTGTTTTTAGGATGATTGAAAAATAATCGTTTGGGGATCTTTAGCGTACAGCGAACTTTCTTTTTCACCTATGGTAGTAGCATTTTTCACTGAGTACTTTGACGTATGAGTAATATTTGCTTTGGCATTTTTTACAGGGACCATAACAATTATAAATTTTATGATAAAAATCACGGCATAATCGTTATAATTGGATTTATATTGTTTTCCATCCAAAGTAATCGTTATTTCCGATTTTTATTTTTTTAGATCTAATATAATCGTTTTATATTATTTCTATTCTTTTTTTTCGATCAAAAATAATCGTTATTTTAAAATTGAATTTTTTTTGATCAAAATAATAATTATTATGGATTTTAATATTTTTTATATCCCACTTATTTCAAATCCTTCATTTGTTTAATACCTTTCTGAAAAATTTTTCGACTCGGGAACGAAAGCCAATTTTTTATACCCCAAAAATAGGAAATTTTTTCATTGCTCCTCTTGAAAACCTGCATCGTTTATTTTTCATTCCCCGTAGGAAACAAAATAAAAAAGAACGTGTATAAAAACGCATGATTGCTGACGTCAAAGGATTAATTAAGATATTTTCAACGCTTCCAATTGATGGCCAATATCATCACATAAACGACCAACAGTTCGAGAGTAGAAAAATGAGGTCACATCTCACAGAAAGTACAGAGACTTATGGCAACACGCAGGCAACTAAAGATAGCAGCGGCTTTAGTTAAAACAGCAGCAAACCATTTCAAGATTTATTACACCAAAAGTAATAATTAATGTCCAACAGCTTAAAAGTAAGTAATATAACGTTACGTTGTGAATGTAGGTATCTGATAAGCAAAACGTAACGTAAGACAACAGCGCAACGTAACATTTTATTATATCGTAGTTACTACATACATACAGCTAGCTGCTCGTTCTTGTCGCTTACGATATTTGCAGCAGTATTTCAATTAATATTTACCTCTCTCTTTATTTTGTTTAATGATTACTTTCCTTGCATACATTGAGGCGCGTATACAAATGGTAGCCAATTTAATGGAAATGACGCCGACCAATGACCAACTTTCGATGACCAACATGAAACAGCACTGATTGTGTTCTGCCGTCAAGTAAGTGTCCATTTATTTTGTTAATTTCGATCAGAATTCACATGCTGTGTTGAGATACGATGAATGCTGCTGCTACGAGTATATAATTTATTTTTTATTTCATATTCGTCGATATTTTGCTAGCCAGAATAATCACATTTCTATGGCAAAAGTTTATGAACTTAAGTGGTATGTTGCTCGTAATTCAACACACAGACGAGAATCAAGTACTTCAATATGCTGGCGTATATCACGATGTTTTTGAAAACGTGAATGTCTTACAATTGAAAATGGATTTAGGGAATGCTTGCCTTGAAAGTCTACTAGGATAACTAGGAATCGCTTCTTCCAGTGAGGAAGTATAAGTGAAGATATATAATGTATAAAAGTGAAGAAATACTCTCTTTTGAAGTGAAAGACTATGTGCTATCCAAATGCAAAAGTAAACTTTTCAGAAATAAAAAGTTATCTTCGAGGTATTCTCCAGAAAAGAAGAGGTATTCCCTTGGGAAAAGAAGTATCCTCTCTCAAAATAAACGATTATATCTTTTGAAAGTGAACATCTGCTGCAACAAAAACTCTCTTCGGAAAAAAAAGGGTATGCTCTTCTGAAAAGGAAGAAGCGTTTTCGAAACTCGGTTTGATATGAACGAATTTATTCCGTAAAGTAGAAACCGTCACTAATAATATATTATTACAGTGCCGATGCATAAGAGAAATGGTTGGGGGTTGAATTTGATAAAAATATCAATTTCTAATTCTTGATTCAATGCATTTTTGTGACACCTTTTTATATAACTTATTACTCTTAGTGAATTAGGTTCAATTCGTAGTTATACTTAAGCTGTAGTTAATTAATAAGTTAAATATTGACTATCTAATGTGATCCTTTAACAGTACAATTAAGTTCTTTAGAGCGTTGGTTTTTATTTTTGAATGATCTGGAAGCTGAGATTGAAGTCTCCAAAAATGAAGGTTAGTCCTTTGCTTTACAACTTGTTCTTACAAAAAAGTTGACAGCAAGAAATTAATACATTTGAGAAACAACTGCGTTTTTCACTCTTATTTATTAAACTTTTAAGCACAGATCTCAATAGCTAAGCAAAAAACCAAAATACCTTTCAACATATTTGACTTGTATTCGATTTATACTTTTTTTCACAAACAGTTCAATTGAGGTCAATAAAAAAGTAGCCAGCCATTTCTCAACTTTTGCTAGCACATCGTAAAAAATGGCACTCAATAATAAACTAGATGCAACACTTTTGCCCTATACACCACTATTGCACTTTAGATTGCACACAATTTCCCCAACCAATCAACTACGGCCAATGCCTATAGCGAAGTACACGACATACTCTACTATTCTCCATGGCGTCGTTGGACTTCAGTGAAGCTGCCACTAGCAGTATACGTTTTACGCGATGAACCTATTTTGACACTCTTGTTATTTACGGCTCGACCATAAAGGGTCAAAGCACAACAACAGCAAAAAAACACTGGCAAAGAATAATAAAAAAAAAACATATAAAAACAGACAAACATTTTCGCGATAACTTCGAGTGCTACCAGAGAAAATAAAATAGTTTTAAAATAGGAACATCCACGAGTATCAAAGTGTTGAGTACAGAAAAAAAATAAAAAGAAACCTGGTTGAAGTGCAATAAATTCGATTTGCATGGTTGCTGCATTTTTTCGTTCCAAAGTTTATTTTCATGTTTATGTAGAAACATGATGCTTTGAGCAGACACTATGAGCTATAAAAATAAAATTGGGTAGGCTGCCTGCCTGACATATTGATAGCATTACGCTGGCAATAAAATAAAGCGTGTTGTTTTCATTGATATAGGGTAGCGAACGCAAATCAAAATTTATTACCATAATATCGTATAAATGAAGGATTTTTTTTGGTGCTAGTTTTTCTGAAATACTCCTTACAATGTCTGTTGTTTACCTCAGTTCGCGGATGGCTTAAAAGTCAATGAACTGATTTTAAAAAAATTTTCAGATTTTCATACGAAAATTTTTTAATATTTATTGCAATTTCAATAACTTTCAGAAAAAATTTGTTCCAACAGATTATGGCAAAGGAATGCCTAACTATGTTGCTTTTTAGAAAGCCCAAAAGAAACAAAGGTAAGTACTCATTCGCACTGTTGCATAACTTTTTGAAAAATTACATGAATTTCGATAACAGATTTGCGAAATAAGATTTCAAATAATATTTAAGTCTCTGAATATTCACACTACCACAAGCAAAATGAACAGTCCATAACAATTTGAACAAATGCTATGTTTGCTAGCCACAATAACAAACAAGCCACAAATCTCAAGATAAGAACAACTAAAACTATTACTTAAATTGTTTACACCACAAAAAAAAAACTCACAATCAGAAAGTGTTGTATGCAGTAAAATTTTCTACAAAACAAAATTCCTGCTTGAGGAATGATTTTACAAAAGCAAAATGTCAGCCTAACACGACTCAAATATCCTGCTGAGAAATTCTTGTTTAACTTTTAATATATTTGAAAACTACAGAAGAAAATTTTTGCATGAGTAACGTGCAAAATTTTTGTGAACACTCTTGTCCAAAAAAAAATGTTTTGAAATTTAATTTTAAAAATTCTTTTTTGGAAAATTCATTCGATTGTTACAGTTGCATTCCCCAAAGACCAAAAGTTACAAATAAATAAACTCTTGATGATTTTAAAAGAAAAATGTGGGGAGGCATTTAAACATCCCAACAATAAATTAGTGATTTTTTTTCCTGAATTTAAAAAAGGAAATCAATGCTAATAACTGCTAAGCCTATTATTATCATAATCGTTTACAATCGATAATGCATTAAATTTAAAATGTTGCATTAATATTTGTTTACATAAAATATCTACTTTATTTGCATTTTAATGTTTTTAAAATATATTTTTTAATATAAAGCATTATAGAATTGTACAATTAAACATATTTAAATAATCTTCTACATAAATATTTATTTGTTTGTTAAATAAAAAAAATAATTTCATACTATTAATTGGTAGTTTATATTTATTTGAAAATCACCAGCTGGATTACAATATTTAAGGCCTTATTTAGAAGGTAATGTTAATTCGTCATTACAGTTTACGTCAAATTTTACAACATATAGCGAACACAAAATATAATGCAAACATAAACGAACGCATATAAACCGATTGATGCGTTCACAAACAAAAAAAAAATAATACATATAATCGTTTAAATTAGAAAATATTTTAGAGGTTAACATTTCATTCATGTATATTAAATAAATAATAAAGCAAAATAGATAATACATTCCTAATAAATACAACGCAAAAATACAGTTTACTTTGAAAGTCTATAAATTTTTAGCTACAAAAATAAAATTAAAGCCCAGTAGTAGATTTATTTATTTTTTTAAAAGTTTTCCAACATAAATAATAGACAACCGTTTCTACTATTGGAAAGTACATTCATTCAAATGGGCTGTTACAAAACCTAGAACAAGAAACAAAAGTAAATATTAAAATATTGATGTGTTAAAAGTTACAGATAGCTTGCACAAGAGAACTGCAGTTTTACAAAACTTATTTTGATTAAAGAGTTAAAAATCCAATGGTTCATTTCGTCAACATTGAAAATATAAATGCGGATATACATTTTTTTATTCTTAGAAACTATTTTTATATTTCAAACTGAAACATTTGTACAAACATACATAAAAAAACTAAATACAATTTTATTTCAATTCTACGTTCTTAGCCCATGTGCACCAATAAAACTTTTAACAAGGCCGATAGCAAAAAAATATATTAAGTAATAAACGCATTTTATTTTCTATGCTAACGAACCTTAATGAATTTTGCATTCCTTCGTTTTTAAAAAAAAAGCATTTTCAACCAAATTACGGACACATCTTTTATATTTACATTTTCTAGATGCGCTTTCACAGTGTCGTCACTGCTACTCATCTCACCACATCGTTAACAACCAAAGTCGTGGTATAGGTTTGCGACTGCACTGCTTTAATAACCGTTGTCTTTGTGGTACCCATGATATTCCTTCCATTTGCATCCAATTCATCGAAGTGATTTGCATCCTGAATTTCAGGTGAATCTTCCACACAACCAATTGTGGTCACCTGCACATTTGTCTTAGAAAGACGCGGTGAACGTAGCTGTCTGGGCGAACGTGCGCCACTTACTGAAGCCATATCATCGGTGTCACTAAAATCATCGGTGCCACCACTTATCACGCTGCGATTCGAACTTATGTAAGACCGCTGTGGCGCCAAAGTACGTGAATTGGAGGACCTACGTGTTACAGAATTCAATGTTATATCCTCTTCTGAGATGTCATCAAAGGCAGGCGGCGGAGTTGATGAACCCGACATCATTATGGGACGCAACTGCGATGTCAAATTTTGAGAGGGTGTGCGTGCTGGCGTACGCATTGTTGTTGTTGAGGTTTTACGTTTCGAAGGGGAATGTTTGAGCGGAAATGTGGGTGTCTTTTTGAAAACAGTTTTACCCATGAAATTCTGAAAACGTTGAGCATAAAATGAAGGCCGACATACGGACACAGTGTCACCATTGTAGATAATACTCTTAAATGTATGCTCGAGTTTCTTTTCTAGACGATACGATTGTAAAATGTCAATAATACCAATATAGAGGAGCAAACGTTCATCGTTTTCGGAACGTGCCGGTATGCCACCAGCAGGCACATCTTCATCCTCCTCGGGTAGCGCACCCAAATCAGCTGTTATCGATTCCATAGCAGTAGAGTGCGCTACCAAACGTTGACGATTCATAGATCGTGAGCGATTTAAAGCGGTACCAGCCGCTTGTTGTATTGACGCCGATGAAGCAGCAGCTGAAGAGCTTGGATTATATAAAGTAATTTGTGCCTGATCTGCTTCGGGTGCATCATCGGCATCACGTATTTCGTCGTGACGCTGCAGTTTAGCACGAGCATTACGTATACGCTCTTCACGCTTCTCTTTCATCGCAATATCAAGATTATGTATGCCCACCAGGAGCGAATAGTCCATTATTTGAAAACTTTCTAACACCATGCAATCACGTTGTATGGTCTTCATTAACGCACTATATGTGTCTGTTTCGAGAAAAATGCCATTCGGATGATGATCCATAAAATCCAAATCCTTAAACGTAGGACTACTTTTTTGACGTTCCGCCTTCGAGGCTTTACGTCGGAATGTTGAACCTTTGAGGTCATACTTAGAGTGCATTTTAATATCAGAAGGCAGCAAATTGTTCATGGCCACTAAACGCACATTCTTGGAATTGTAATGAAAACAGTAGAGACCAAAAAACTTGGGCAATAATGTGCGTGGATTTTGCGATAAATTCATATAGTAGCCAGGCAGCAGCTTTTGTAAAAATTCACACTCTTTCTTTTGCACCGTTTTTATAATGAACTCATCATCATCGGTTAGATAGAAAATCGAACCAGAAGCACCAGGATTGGAAAGTTCAATCATCGGCGCAGCACACATGGACATTAGAAAATCATCGGGTGCAATGCCGAAAAGGTCACGAAAGTAACGAAACGCTATGGGCGCATAAACCTTAAAACGAAAATCACTATAATGATGTGCAGGTGTTATTGTAGAACCATCAGGTGGAAATGATATTGTTTCCATTTCCCAGAAATCGTTCATGAGTAAATCACGTTTTGGTTTACTCGCCAAACTGCCTACCGTATGTTGTATGCCTAGCTGAATGGAGCCCATAATCTGTTTTGATTGAATTTTTTTATAGGTCACCTCACCGCCTTCATCAACACGTCGATGTCCTATTTTCTTTTCATGTTTACCAGCTGAGGAGGGATTCCGGGACACGCTGGCATCAAGTGTTGAGCTGGCGCTGCGCAAACGTGTCTGCGTAGCAGCTGTGTTGGCAAGTTCATGTTGCAGAAAACTGGTAGTTTCATCCCCACCATGCGCTGCAGCAGCTTCAAGGAATAATTGCCGTGAGGTAGAAGGTATTGCCGGTACAACATTGTTGGGTGCTAAAGATATATGCACTTCATCTTCAGTGGTAGCTTTTGCTATTGTTGGAGGTGTTGTCACCGTTAGTGATGGTGACGGTGATGGTGTTGAGGTAGAGTTTGCTACAGGTTTTTTATTTATCGTTAATATTGTGGTGACATTGCTTGGATTCGTAGTTATATTGTTGGTATTTGTTGAAAGTGCGCTATTGTTATTGCGCATTGGTGCAATTGTTGTATCCATTTCTATGGCATCGATACCGTCACCAGATGCCATATTTTTATGGTAGGGGGTTGTGTGTCGGAATATTCGTAGAATATGCCGGTTATATTGCTAAAAAGAAGATTATTTTTAAACTCTTGGGTAATAGTTAACAATTGTGAAAGTATAAAAATTGCAATTTGAAAATGTGTGATTCTTCGAATAATACTGTTCAGTATAATTATTTGTGAACAGGGCAGTTGTCGATAGCAATAAAAATTAAAATTTAAGGTTATTTTTTATCGAAGGAAATAACAGTCAAAACGACGAATGTTAATTGATATGTGATCTAAAATAGTTGAATCAAAATCAAAAAAAATACCTTTTAGTTGAAAAAATACAAATTTATTAATGTATTCAGTGATTTTAATTTTTACTATCATATTATTTATGGTCGCTGCTAAATATACAGCTAAACAGCTAAATGAAAACATAACGTCATTTTCATTTCCGTTGTTCCATTTCATTACAATTGCTATTGGCAAATATGAAAAAAGGTCAATAACATAAAAGGCCAACACGTAATCTAATGAAAACAAAAGAGATACAGTAACACAAATGCAATTGTTACACGCCCTTTTTAGGCAAACAATGGCTTTTTTAAATTCAAACAACGATTGCTGCACTGCAGCAACTGCGATTATTGCAAACGTCAGCGTTTCATAGCATAAGCAGAAAAAACACTCAAATACATTGCACTTTTTTAACCTGTTGGGAAAATTTAAATTACACCCAAAAATGCACAGCGATCGACGCACCCTTGGCTGTCATTTAAAAGTCTAAAATGATGACAATGATTGCAGCTATACAATGACAAATTGCAAAAGGTGCTAAAGCTCGAAACAAAACGGTAGACATAAGCTTCAAATTACTCATGCGCACAGCTTTTTAAATGAGCATTTAAATTAAAACACGTAGTTCTAAGCAAAGCTCATGCATTGTTGCTCTGCTTATGAGTCATCATAGACTCAAAAAGACTGAAATGCCGAAGGAAAATTGTCAGCCACTTGAAATCGTTTTGAACCCTAAGTAGACAAGAGTTCAGGTCAACTTTTTGAATTGCGTTTGTGTTGTACAATGAAGAAAGCGTTGAACTGTAGTTTGCTTGTTTAATTTGCCGGTACTGATGCAAAAACCCCTTAGGGTGAACTAACACTGTTTACTTAATAAAGATAGAATGTAACAAAGTAGAATATGCCTATACTATTTACACTGTGATTGAAACGGAAACAAGTTTTTTTTTCATCAATTTGGGCACATTGGGCTAAACTCAATGGTGTAGTCGTATTTCAAAGTTAGCGCTAATTTTCGAAAAGTTTTCGAAACAAAAATCTAGCCAAAAGACCCTAAAAAAACAATTTGTTTTTATGTATTGAATTTAAATCAATGGATTTCGATTGGATATAAATTGTTAATTAGAAATAACATTGAACAGATGGATGATTTTTGTTTTTTTTTTATTAAAGTTAGTATTTTTCTCAAATCGTTTAATTTTTTCGGTTTTTAATTCATTCCGATTTATGGGAATAATAAAATTAATTCAATTTCACCCATTTTACCACAGATGGCGCCACTTATTTGGCATTGTTATCAAACTTATTCTGATTTTTATTCAGAGCGAATTTTTAATTAATTAACTATGGATGAATGAGTACATTTCGATAACTTTATTTGTGTGTGCGGAAATAATATCAGAAATCGATTGATTTAGTTCCCTTCAGCTAAATACTTATGATGGAAATGATGGATAAACTCTGATCTGTAAGTGGTTTTATAAAAAGTAAAAGAAATATTCGAAAGTTTTACGTTTCATAAAAAAACCAATCCAGATGACGAAAAATAAATTCAAAATTAAATTAAATGTAAATCATTTTAAATTTCAACAAATCAGCGTATAAACGAGCAACCCAGACTTTAAAACAAAATCCAACAAGTGATGCGCACATCAAACGACTGGATTCACCCCTAAAAAGTGTTAAAAACTAATAAACACATTTTGTACTTATTTTCTGTTTTGTTTCCAAGTTTCTACTGCATGCTGTATTATATATTTTTTTTGCAAGCTGAACGCAGCTGCTCTTAGAAAATACGTTTCTGCCCATAAGCGATATAGCGTCAAATAAAAATAAATACAATAAAAATTGTTTTATCTAAACATAACAGAGATTATTCATAAAAAAAAATATGGAAACTAATGCGGAAAACTCAGATGTTTTTGAAAAATTATGATAAATAAAAGCAGTATAAAAGATAAAAATAACAATGAAGTATTTACGAAACAAATAGCCAAGAAAAAACCAGAAAATCGTGCATTCAATATACAAAATATTGAATGAAAGCAAAGCATAGCATAAAATTATATGTGAGAGAATTTTGTTCTTTCTATTTGACCAACCATATTTGGCCAAACAAATACAAAGCTATAGCGATAAGGGGTGAGGTATTTCAGCACGCAGACAACAATTGGGCACGTTTTTTATTTTCTTCATACAATTTGTGATTTTATTACGACAAGCGGCCACGACGTGTTGTCAAGCGGAAATTGGAAATTTATTTTAATAAATTTTTAAAATGATATTTTAAAAAATAGCAACTTAATTGACAAAAGATGAAAGCCAAAACACCCACATCAGTAGAACAAGAAAACAACATTTGTACATATGTAAATATGTATATGAATAAAGCAACGGATATAATTTTTTTTTTAAATTAAAATTCAACAAAGGTCAGCATTGACAATTTTATCGGCAACAAAAATATATAGAAACGTATAAATGAAATTTTTGAAGCTGTTAGAAAATATGTGAGACAAAATTCAAAGAAAAACATAATATTGACAATAGAAAGCTCCGTGATGAAAGTGTAATTAATAGTAAAAGATATATCAATTACAAATTCTAAGAACTGTTCTTAAAAGACGGCTTTAGTTAGCGAAATACTGAAAAGAAAACATTTTTTCTAGGGAAAATTTTAGAGAATATAAATATTTTACTAGTTATATTGGACTGATATTTTCAAGTGTTTATCGATGTTGAATTTGTTTTTAAAAAACTTTAAAATTTTCAGACACAACGTGAAACCATTTCTTTTTTTTTCAACTTATCTCGTCAAAAGAAGGTCAAAAATATCCAAAGGTAAACAATAAAAAATGAAATGAAAAGTTTATAAATAGTGATTTTTATAACAAAACTGCATTGTTATTCAGTGAAAAATTTTTGTAATAAGATAACAAAAATAGCTATAAAACGCATACATTGAAATTAAAATATGTAATGCCTCGTAATTGCGAATTGAAATTAATCATACTGCAATATTCGAGTTCAACCTTGATATTCTACTTTTCAGCTACAAATAATAAGAAAAAATCCAGCTGCCTATTGCAGTTTTGTTAGGTTTTTGTTTTTTCTATTTTGTTCAGTTTCAATTGTAAACAATTAGCTCTTATCAAAAACGCCACTCAATAGGCTGTTTAAAATTTCATATACCAGACAGACGACTTTGTTAGGTGCATTATGAACTCATTTAAATTGGATGCATTACATATACGTAATTTTGCCGCGTATCCAATTCGCAGGGAGTAATGTGTAAATGATAAGTGCATGCTATATTTTTAATGCTTTTGGACTGTATATTGTGATTTATGAACGATGATGCCAGAACAATTATTATGCAATTTTACGCAATTAAGTTTTGTATAGCAAACAATACACAATCAAATGTGTAAACATATTTTTAATCATATCAATAACAAGACGCCTAGTAAAGTGTTTCAGAAGTTTTAAAGTTAGTGAAATGTTATTTAAAATTCAAAAAAATTGGCCCTACCATGATTTGAAATTAAAAATTCTTACATAAGTAAACAAAAGCTTAATAAGCATGGAAATATACAAATTTGTTTATAAGCAATAAATAATATTTATGCCTTCTAAGAAATTTCACATAAACAGAAAAATAATTTTTTTTTTGCTTTGTTAAAGCGTTTAAAGCGCGAAAATCGTTTAATTTTCTTCATTAAGTGTGTCTGTCTAGCAAATCAAAATTAATAATAAAATTTAATTTGATAAAAAAAAGCCATAGATATGAAATATAGAAATTCATACAGTAAGTATAAAATATTGTTTAATTCGAATTCTCCAAATACATTTAGGTAGCTAAATTTAGCTTCATGCCAAGTTTTTCAAATAAAAAGTTATTTACATTTCATACACAGCAGCAGCATTTACTTAAAAACAGAAAATTATATTAATTAATTTAGCAGCGTTTCATTTTTGTTACTGTCTTATTGGTCATGAGGGGCCTATATGCTGTTTCGCAGTTTAAACGATGTGTATAAAAATAAATAAATTTAAATCGGTTAAAGAATTATAAAAGTAAAATTGAAAAAAAAAGAATCAGCATTGATAGTTCAGTGCCTACTTAAGGCTTCTAGCACGATTGCTAAGCCGCCAATTTATTCTAACCTATTGAAAGTAAAGCTGGAATTCAGTATATATTTCCTTTTTTAAACTCTGTAAGCAACAGAGTCTTTTAACAGCTCGGACATAGTTACTGTACGATTTTCAAAATTAACGTTTCAAAGTTTCGAAGCAGTAAGACTTCAAAACTGTTAAAAAACCGTGATTCTAAGCAATGTGAAGAACATGGTTTTTAATTAATTTTCGTGATAGCTTTCGGTCAGAAACAATTTTTTTTAAATTCAATTATCAATTAGCATAAGAATTTAAAATCTGAATAAAGAGAATTTAAACTCTGTCCATAACAGTTTTGGAAGCTATGCATCTACTACAGTTTTCAAGCGAATTTCAAAATTCTGTTTACAACAAAGTTTTGTGTCTAAGAACGCCTAAATTTAGGCCAAATATTTATATGGTTACAATACTCTATGTATTAGATAATAAATATAGAGATAAGACAAACAGAAAACAATAAAAATATGTGCGTCAACCTTCTATAAAAACAGCCGAATTCAAGGGCGCGATAACGTCATAACTATTAGTCTAAGTAAATAAATTATGAGACTGGAATACTGCACAACAAACTAATAATGAGAACACACTGAGTTTACCTTGAGAGCACTGGCTATACATAAAAATTTAAATATTTAGCAGTAATTTGCTTGACTAATTAAATAAACAAAATAATGAAAGACACTCGTATGAAGAAACAAACATTGTTCCTAAGTAGAATTGCAATTTTTTTACTTTCATTTATTACAAATTTAACTTACTAAACTCTGATTTTCAATGAATAATTGTTAGAACTTTTAACCCCAGCAAAATATACAACTTGTTTCCTTAGCTTGAAGCGCAGCGTTACAGCAAGTCGTAATCGTTGTTGTCCAGTAGAAGCTCACGCCAGAACAAATGCTACGATGTGGCAGAAACACAACAGTTGAATCCAATGGAATATTATGGATTTATTGAATTTGATAAAGTCGTCTGCTAAATATAAAATTTTTAGCACAATTTTTTCGTAAAAAATTGTGGAAAAATTGTGAATCAAATTTGTTTTTTATGCTGATAGGTACGTCAGTAGTACAATCCTTTTCTGTTGACACACGTTTTTCCGCATTATTCGTTGTAGTATTTTATAAAAATAGCACACGCGCCACATAACTTTATTTTTGAAGATTTTTCATTTAATTTATTTCACAAATTTTAGTCACTTTTTAGCAAAAATCTACAAACAAAAAAAATTATTACACAAATTGGCAGCAACAGCACAAGCCAAAAATTGAAAAGAAAGAAATCTGATGATCAGCACACTCCTGTGAGGAGCAACAGCACAATGCGCACAGACGAGTGTAGCGAGTGTTGAAATGAGCAAGCAAGTGCGCTTGCGGTGAACTGACAGTATGCTTAGAGCCGCAACTAGCTGGTGTAAGAGAGCAAACACATTCAGCGCGATAGCAAAACGGCGCAGTATACTAGTGACTTGAGTGTTGAAATGAGCAAGCGTGTTTGCGGTGAACTGACAGTTTGCTTAGAGCTACAAATATATTAGTGTAAGAGAGCAAGCAGTATTTATGCAATGTGACTCATGATAAGCGTTGCCACTGAGAAATTTATCTCCACCATTTTTCAAAACCCTGCGCCCAGCAAACGTACTACGTTTGTAATAACAATCAGAAAGTGTTAAATAATACAATCTTTATATTAACATTTTCATGTGTGCCTTACAATAGTTTTAAAACTAGTTGAATGTTTAGCAAAATTCATGTGTGGTCTTATACTGGATAACAGCTTTCAAAAAAATAAGTTCGACTATTTAACTAAAATTTTTTTAGCAAACCATATTAAGTGGTTCGCATGTATGAAAACATAGACAATGATTCCCTTACGAACTGTGAAAAAAAATTTAAATAAAAAATTACATATTATCTGTAACATATAAGACGAGCATGTGAGATCTTTTCATCAGATTTAATTTACCGATGGGAAAAAATTTTCCCAAATTTGGTGTAAGCCTCTGTAAGCGGCAACGCTGCAGATATTAAACGCTCAATGCGCCATCTAGGTGAGTGCCAATCCAATTCGCTATTGATGAGATCAGTTGAAGCGTTACCATTTGGGAAAAAGTATCGATACTAATTTATAGCATTTGGTTTATATTCTATACAAATTTTAAGAAAACTAGTTTAACGAAACTTGTCCTCTCTTAAAATTTTATTTATTTTAAAGGAAAAGGTGGTTTAAATTCTTATAGTGAATGCTAGCTGAAACTGTTGTTTTTATCCTTTGGAGCAAAAGCGAAAATAGATTGCGTATGTCAAAAAAATAAGTTCTAAAAACACAATGTTTTTTGCCAAACTGGAAAGTTGTGAAAAATAATGAGCTTCGAAGTTCCATGTCAATAAACTTGATTTGATGTCGAATCTACACATTATATTTTCATCGGAATTTGTTCTTCTTGATTAATATTTATTTAAAAATTAAAACAGAAATGAAAATCCTAACGACAGAATAATAACGCAAACAAAAAATTCATTGATTACAAATTGAGAACTTTATTTTCTAAAAAACAATTTCATTACAACAGCATTTAGTCGAATATTATATAAAAAACAAAGTTCTTTATAAAATCGGAGAGTTTAAAATGGTGAACAAATTAAAAATTTCATTTCGTGTATGTTACTTATCAATTAAATTCACAAGTCGATTATAATCAAACCTTTCCCTTTGCAATCTAAATAATTAAATTTTTGGAGCACATCGCATTTCAGTGCAATAAGTAAAAATGTATTCGAAAAGCATTTTATCAAATCCTTCAAGTACGACACAAACTTTTAAAACTTTCCCTGTTTCGCTGAAAAATGTTGGAAAAGTGAAAAGTTTCATTTTAATCGATTCGCAATTGGAAACTATATGTATTTTACTCAGTCCATCTGTGAGTACAATTTTGATTTGTGCAAACATAGTAAAGTCTCATCTCTTCTTCAGCGCGTCTGGTTTGAGCTTGAAAGAAAACAGCTTCACGATGTGAGCATTTTGGACAAGCATGATCTTCTGTACGTGGCAGTGTTGGATCAGATATAACATCTGGATTGATATGAGTAAGCTCATCAATTTCGTGCATAATTTTGTTCACGTAAATGCAATTTGAATCAGCCTCCTGCTTGTAATCGCAATTTCTGCATGCATACATTAATACTTGAAGATCCTTAGCTTCTTTTGGATATAACATATTATTACATTCCTGACAGAAGCGTATGCCCACGAATCCAGGACCGTCAGCTTTACTTTGATCAAAGCCAGAAGACATTTTGATTTGATTCCAAATATTAAGCTCAACTTTAGTATTTCTTCTATTAGTCCTATAATTTTTGAGAAAATATACATTTATCTTTATGATTTATAAATTTATTAATTTTTACATTTATATTTAAATGAGAAAGTTTTTACATGACTGCATGCAACATTGTCCTGTCGCCTAAAAAATATTTCAGATACATTTCTAGTAGTCAAAAACCTCATGAGTGAGATGAAATAAACAGAATGTATTCGACTCATCACGAAAAGTTATGATTTCTTTTTATTTTAAACCTCAACGGTACAATGTTTTTGTATTTTGCATAATTTATACATACAATTTCATTAAAAAATTTCACACGTTGCCATTTACTACTTCGCAATTCCAATTGCAACATTAAGCCAAATTTTTCATTACAACAATTTTTGGATTTCGATTGTTGTCTTTCCTTTAGAGTTGTGGCAAAAACGTTAATATTAATCAGCTGTAATTAAAATTTTTCCAAACACATAAAATCCTCTTTTCAATTTCCAAAATGCTTTGCTAACAAATACTGAATTCAAATGAGAAGAGAGCATTTAAATTTGAAATACGAAAAGAAAAAACTCAATGAAGTGTAATTTATTGCATTTATCTCATTAAACATTTTGGTCAGCCAATCGAGGTGGTAGGTTCCCATACAAAAACAATAACGGCGAACAGAAATGCTAGAAATCCTAATTAAAAAAATTCCCCAATACCCATTCAAGGCATAGACACGCGGCATTACTAATTAGATTTGAAAATTTCATTTGGTTTGAATTCTTGCCTTCACTGGTACTTACAGCTTAATTTGCTTATTAACTTGTTGGGTTACTGGGATAGTAGAAATTCCTGTGGATATCAGCATTCAGAGAAGAAGGGAGACGATTTGTAAGCAGTGCAGTATTCGCCTTTAGACCGAAGCGTTCTTTAAAGAACAAATAGTAAGAATTTTTTTTTTAAGTACTTAAGACATTTCGCGATTTTTATAGACCAAAACGAATATCGAAACGAAAATAATTAAAATTCAATAGAGCTATGGCAGGGCATGGGAAGTTAATCCATTTGTTGATGGGCGTAAATGGCCGGAGTTTTGGTTGGCAAGCAGAAAACACAAGAAATGTTAGCAGATTATGGACACAATTGGATTATTACGTAAAGAAGCAGCAAGTATATTGTTGGACATAATAAAAATAGGCAAACGCCTAAAATTGTGCTTCAACTAATTTAATTAATTTTTGTTTTTTTTTTTAATATTTAAAAAAAATTCACGTTTGAAACTAAATTTGCAAAATCAATGAATTTTCATTTAATGTTTAGCTTGAAAATTCATAAATAAAATTTATGTATGATGGGTGTGCTATAAAAAGCCTTACTTACCATAATTAATCACAGATGGTGTATCATCTTTAAAACGTTTTAATTAAATACTTAAGCTTTAAGTGCTACAAGTTTTGCGAATTTAAATAATTTTTATTGTATTCTGAACTCGCGTTTTGGTTAAGTGGTGCAAGTACATGTGTACAAACATTCATTCAGGGTATTTATCAAGATTGCCAAGTTGAAACTAAGCAATTCCCGGCCTTCCCAAAAAAAAGTATTTTTGCTTGGTAACGAGTAAAATATTGTTTGGAAACAAGTTTATGACCATTTTTTTAGACAGCAATATTATATTAAAATTGTAAGTAGTTGGAAGTCACAAAAATCGTCGAATTCCTGGCTTTTTAAGAAAATTTTCAATTCCTACTAGGCTACCAGCTTTGACATGAAATACCGTGCTTGGCCGGATCAATCCATGTCACTTGGCAGCCCTGGTTTGCATACATATTTATAATTTTATACCCATTTTTCTAACAGAAATCTAATAAAAACAGAAGGTTTTACGGTTCTTGTAGAGGATTATAAATAGCTCTAAGTAGTATTCACAATAGAAATATTTTGGTCCAGACACTTCTATAATAAACGCTAGCAAAACCGAAAAATTTTGAAATCTTTTTCATATTAAGTGACTTACTAACTTTTGCCGACCATTTTGAGGAAGGTATCTTAAGTATGATAAGGTGATAGTTTGATTTTTCCTAAGGATGCACACAAATTAGATCGATACCAATGTGTTCTTATCAACGTGTAATACTCAAAAATGATTAGCTTTATTTTCAAGCTGAGGTTCTTAAAATTTTTTTTTTTAATTTTATTTTAATGATGTTATAAATAAAATAGCTTTTGTAATCATTTGAATTTTTTTCGCAATCCCAGATAATATCGACTTTTCAGTACTACACTACTTCAGATCAAATTCTCTATATTGTAAGCAGACATTGATGCCAGAATTTTCTAATTCAACCCATTTGTTGAGAATTAATTCTAATTAAGATTTCAAAGGACTGTCATCTGTGTAGTTGGCAAGGCATAACCAGTCAGAGGCCGAAAAAGGGGGTTTGCTCAGTAATTCAAAAACAAAGCCTCAAGTAAAGAATATGCTTAACTACTCCAAGCATACGAGAGGGAATGAAAAAACATCGATTTCTGCCGAAAAAACGTGCCGTGCGATAGGATTTGAGCAATAGTACATCATTTTAAAATTAATAACAAAAAAAAAACACAAAATGAATATTATATTTTATTTTAAATTTTTTATTTTAAGAGAAAATTTTAAATAATTTTTGTTTTTACTTCAAGTTAGAGCATAACTTTATCTTAATTGCGATATAAAAAATCGGTAAAAACACCTTGTACCAAAAACTTCTGTATTTTGCAGCTGAAAGTCCCCTTTTACCGCGTAACTTATAAAGATAATAAGCAAATAATTTCTTAAAATGATTCATCTGCGGTCACGTTTACTAACACCTAAATCGTGTACAAAAAGAAGCTGTTTCCTATGTAGTACTTAATCCCCACACCTATAAATTTTTCCATAATGATACCTTCTTTCTGCAAACATGTATGAATCACTTACTGAAATTTAAAAAGCACACTAATCAGTTTATTAAAAACGATACAAAACCCAGTTTTATATATATTTTTGTATTTGCGATGCAATAATATTGATTGACAATAAAAATGCAAGCTGCACATTGTCATCTATTTTCATATGTTACGTTGTTACTAAAGTTGCAAATATTTGTTTATAAAATTTATATAAACAATTTAACATTAAAACGGTTATTCTTAGAAAGGCAACATATGAGTAAATAAATATCAATGTTTAACTCTAATAGATAAATAACTGGAATTAAATCGAATTGAATTGTAAAGTAATTGAAAAATTGCTTCACAACTCATAGCAACCAACGATTAATTCCTTGTTATTGCTGTTACCATGTAGAGCAGAATATTTGCCATATTTTTACGGAGCTTCAGCTTCCAATAAGTAACCGTTTTAATTGATGTTTACTTTTTTCATAGCATATCAATGACAACTCCGTGTATACCTTCGCTCACAATATAACCATAATTATTTGTACAACAAGAGCTTTAAAGATCAATTTTCCAATATTTACGATAAGTACATTTGTACATACATACAAGTTTTTCAATGATATATTATCAAAGCTGTTTTTTATACGGTTTCTGTCACTGTAGCTGTCATACGCATATTATTGTCTTATTCGTATAAAACTCCATTCGAAAAGTGCCATTGTGTATACTTTTGGTATTGAATAATTTATTGCATGCTGCTGCTTTATATTGATGATACATGTAGTTATGATAGCTATGTTGACTACGGTGGATGGTTGGTGGTGATTTTGTTTGTAGTAACAATAGTGATATTCATGATTTTTAATGTCCAGTCTATTGTTTACAGCAGATTAATTTGTATAAGCTCTTTATTGCATTGTATTTTTTAAATGTCATGTGTATTCAACGTGTTTTTTAAATACCGTTTTCTGACCTTTTAAATGAAAAAATGTTATAAGCAACAATTTTTAAAAAAGCACCCAAGATTATTTTTTTATTATGCAAACCAAAAAATGCACAAAAGTGGACATAAGAAAATTTAACTTTTATTGTGTAAGGTTTGCTGAAGAAAACAAAACAATTTTCGAATTTGGATGAAAATTTGGAGCGGTGGTTTATCTATGAAAAAAATAGAAATATTGGAAGTGTTTTAATATTATAAACCTTGAGAACCATCAAGTTATTGCAATGAAATTTGGAATTTGATCGTGATTATTGCAAGTCTATTTATTTAAAAATTACATGACATTTTTTGATTTTGCACATTTCTCTTAAGCAAATCTAACGATTGTTATAAAACTTCTAAAAAAATGGTTGAGGTTGTAGTAAAAAAATCAATTTGGGTCACAATTTAAATTTCAGTAACACTTCCAAAATTAGAAAGGTTTGCCACATATTAAAATAAAATATTAAAGCAATTTTGATGAAATTTGGTATGGTTACTTTAAATTCAGTAATTTTTATTGCGAGTTTGAACTGTTCATTAAACAATAAACTGTCATACGTCATTATAAGGAACAACGTTTTTGATCCGAAATAAATCAGTTATTAAGCTTACAAAATTGGGGATGCTTGGAGGACCAGGCATGGACTTTTCTATACAAGTGAAAACTTAAACATATAAGAGCCACTTCAGCTAGTTATTGTAAGAAAGTTTCTCTTATGAGCTCTCCTCTTAATAAGGTCGAGATTTTATAAGTAAAAATCTTTATTGACTTAGCGTGTTTATTTCTGCATTTGGATAAGAACTTTTAAATCAAAATTTTAAACATAACTATGGCAACTATCAGAGTAGAGATACCAAAAAAAAAAAAGTTCAAAAAGCAGTAGCGGTTCCAGGATTATATTATAAAGTGTTTCGGTTTTCATATTTTTTTTACTTGCTCTTGTGTCCTTTATCTACTCACGGAGCATGGGACCTTCACAAAACTTTTCAGTGTGCACGATCAGTAGCGAGTGCCTTCAATTTGCCAGCATTTCCCCGATTTACGTATTACCTACGTATTTTACTATGTGAGACCTTATAGTTTTCAATGAACCAACTTACAATATATATAAAATTATGCAAAGTATTTAAGAAAATTCAATTGATAGACACAACGACTAAAATTTTGTTTACTAACTCATGATTTTTATTAAATTGAGTTAAAATACAGTTATTTGAAAGGTTAACCCAAAAACCTTCCCAGTAAATCTGTCACTGCATGCAGCACAGAAGTTGTGCGCATGTTAAAGCAATAAACATATGCATATGTTAGCGGTCTTTATCTACAAACTGAATGAATAGATATCTACTTGGTTACCAAAATGACCCAAATTAAAGCTTATCGTTTAAAAGATTTTAAACGCATATTGTTATCTGCACTATATTGCATTTATATATAGTCTGTTAAAGCTTAGAAAGTGAACAAAAAAGTTACTCGTAAAAAGATATTTATTTTACTTTTTTAAATAAATAGAATTCATAAAATATATCAATAAAAATGTATTGATAACTACGAGTAATATTACTTTAAAGACGTACATTTTCAAATTTAAGATGCATACCACGCGCTTATAATTTGCATTTTTTACGTAGAAAATAAAATACTTATGATGTGAATAAATTTGATTATACGACTAAAATTTGTGTATATGTATACATATGATGATGCAGCTGGAATGTCAATAAAAAAAGAGCTAAGCATTTAAGATAGTTAGGTAAAAAAAAACTCGAAATTTCGCAACCGAGTCGTTAAATTAGTAAAAAAAAAAACATTAATATTCTGAGAAGTTCCCGCCATGTCATATATTTTTTATAGTGTTAATATATAAATTCAAAAACACAAGCAAAAAATAATTATTCCTTCTATTACAATACTTTCAGTTTAGCTCTTTTCCAAACCCTAAATTAAAGATAAATACAATCCCCACATTTCTGTTTTAAGAAGTAGTTAGTTACCTATTCTATTTTTATTCCAAATCTCAATAAAATTAATGTAAGTCAAGATACACAAAAATCTTGCGTCACATACCGGCATCAAATCAACGAATGAAGCACTGAACAGCAAGCAGCCTTACTCATAAAGTATTAAGAAAACGTTGTAATTAATTCTAAGAATAAAGAAACAGGCGTGACAAATTCCTGCTCTGAGTCACAGTGCGTTAACAAAAATTAACTTACCTTAATGAAAACAAAAGTGGTTAAGATAAAAATAAAATACAAAACAAAAAATAAACAAAATTTTACATGGAAGACTGACAACAATAGTGATATGATGATGTATTGTGTTTGTTAAACATTTGATTAATATAAATTACTGGCAAACATAATTATAACCTTAACCCAGTAAAAATGACAATTTAATTAAATGTATACGAAAATACTTAAATTGTCAATAGTTAATGATAAAATGCAGTAAAATGAGATAATAGCCAAAGGTTTAAATTGGGAAATGATTTTGCCTGGTTATTATCATTAAGAAAATCGATGATAAAAATAGTTTTCTAGTTCAATTTGTAAAAATTTGCAAGTTTTTTGTAATTAGCTGTATAAATCAAGAAATAAGTCTCCAATACTACAACTTGTTTCTAAATAATATTAAAATATATCGTAAATGTGTTTTTCAAGCAATTGATTTAGTTATACAAGTAAGAATACAGATTACCAGTTCATCAAAGTTTTGACTTTCGACGGCTCTACGGCTTGGATTCAAAGTGCCGAAAACTGACTTTATTTCAGATTTTCTTGTTTTATAGAAAATCACCGCTACAGTGAAAAATAGTTCATTAAGAAAAAATTTTTTCATTAAGATTTTGAACAGTAAATGTTCATCTAGAATCATAGAATCTATCGACTCTTTTTATTATAAAAGCGTAAGTTTGATATGGCCTTGCCAAAGTGACCTCAAGAAGGTTCAGTCTTCATTTAAGACAGAAATTCAAAATTTAGATGGTTTTGTTTCAGAAGCTCAGATCTATAACCATTTCAGTTTGATTCTTAGAGAACAAATCTCTTGCCAACTACAGCCGCATTGCAACACATATATTAATTAACAAAACAAACAACATTTTTTAAGTAAACGTTATATTTTGTGTAGTTAACCTTAAATTTTGATGATATTCAGTAAAACGACTGAAAAAAAAAATCATTAAAGATGTGCCTTATTTCCACATGAAAAACCACGAAAGCTCCCTCAAATACACCACAGCAGCCAGGGAATAGTTGCCGCTTCCGGATTAAACTGCATTTAAACAAAAAGAAGCTAAGCCGTAGTAGTTCTAATGTAAGTGGCTAAACTTAAGTTGAGTGAGGTCTTGTTCCAAATTTGTTGCAACTTTTTCACGGAACACAGGATCGATAAGGTGATACAAATAAAATTTATGATTTTTAATAACTTATATTTAGAATTTTGTTAATGTTTTTTACGCACGTAATTCCTCAAACCTCTGAAAAGTCTAATTCAACAAGAAATATACGTAGACATTTTCTATTATTTAGTCTTCGCAAGAACATTTTCGTATCAAATCGACGCTTGCGCAGTTTTGTGCTAAGACCAAGTGTATACAGTGTGGCAGGATTGTTACATTTCAACACTAAAATTCAGCAAATTTTCAAAATCATCAATTTTATTTTATACACTCCTAAAAATTTGGCTCTGGTATGAAAAAACGCAAAAAATATTTTAATTTCCACGATTTTGAGAATTTTTAAAATCTGGGGCACAAAAGAATGACTGACGCTTAGGTCTAATAACCAATACAAACTATATGAAAGCATAAACTTTTTCTATTGGGACATTACAATAAAGTACCAAAGAAGTAAAATATCTGCTTTGAAAATTAATCGAAAGTGCAAAAAATTTTATTGAACTTTAACCTGAAAAAATTAACACAAAAGCTGCAGAGTATTTTCGAGTAAAAAAAATTTTTTTCCAACAAATTTGGTTTTTCTTAATGATTTGATTATTTTTAACAAAACTGTGTTCTAAGTTTCTTAGTATTATAGTATGTCTCAATTTTTTTATTTCATGCAAAAAAGTAGACTCAAACCCGTCATAATTTTGCCTAACTAATGCAAAATCCTCACATCTTATCAAAATTTGGAACGGAAAGTTTTGTTAAGATTATTAATATAATTAGAAAAATCAGGTCCGATCTAACTAATCCGGAAATATTTGCAAACTAGTGTTAATGATAGTTCCAATAGTCCAATAGTTGGCTAATTATTCAAATCAACGTCTAACTATTCAAATGGAATCCAGCAGTTTGCCAAGCATTTAAAATAACTCAAATATTTAACCGGAGTCCAAAAGTTCTTCAACTATTTAGTTTCATAAATTCGTTTAACCTAAAACGTGAAATTTTTTTTAATTTTGGAGCTGTAAGATAGAACACCAGTAACTACTCCTAAAACAACATGTTTGAAATATTCTTAGCTTAAAACTGTCAGACGATAATATGAAGCTGAATTATGATTCAATAATAATACCTATAATTTTTATAGAATCATGATGCTGAAAGACATTAACGGTGTGTGCATGGCATAAAAGTGGTGTCGCAACTTAGTAGCAACAAGTGAAACAACACTGTCTTACGCGTAGCCGCTAAGGAAGACACACAAAAAATACTTAAGGCTTTTTTAAAGTTTTGGTTACCGCTATTGAAATAAATTTAGCCTTAAGAAGCTTTATAGGCATATTAAACATAAACTCCAAACGTAGTTTAATTAAGTTATTAAGTCTAAATTAAACTTACCTTTTTGACTCACGCAAGCAATTTGTATCCGTGTTCAAATTGAATGCTAAGCTTGGCTTTGTATGCGTAAAGAAGCAGCACAGTTTAAATCGACATTCCACAGTAGAGAAAGAAAAAATATCAACAAAAAAAACCCAAGACAAATTTTTTTTTTGTTCTGTTACGACCGCACGTTTTGTTGTACTTTTCACCAAATTCGGCTTCCACTGAAGCCAAGCTTGAATTCTTTAAAAATATATTTAGTTATTTTGTTTATAAAACAAAGCACGCACAACTTTGACTTGACTTTTTTGTCGTAATTTGTCAAGAACTTCTTATGATATTGAAGCTCGATTTAATTAGGGTCTTGAGGGCTGAACTTGACTTTAAATGTCTATTGAAACACTATATATCTTGTGGTTTTTTCAAATTAATTTCATAGATTTTAGTTTCTTCACATCACATTAAGTTTTTTCCAACTTATTTCAGAGTTGCAGCCGACACTTTCCGGCCGTATAAAAAAATCGATGATTGAAAACACACGTCCGCCTCGTTCCGCCGTTAATAAACGTTTGTTGTTATTAACTCAGTAAATGCATCAAGACTTCTGAATTTCTTGCTTGTCTCTCCGGCTGCTATTGATGACGCATTTTTACGCTCGGGCTCTTTTGAGTTACTTTTTAGTTTTTGTTGTCAACTATTGTTTATAGTTGTGCTACCACCACTATTCCTATGTGTGATTATGATGAGTACAACACCGTGTGCGCTACCGCTGCTTAACTGCCAAAATTTACCCAGCTGTCCAATATAGCGCAATATAATAATTTTTGTTGATCCACAGTGTTTAGATTACTTGAAAATGCAGCTCAAGCACGTGTACAAATGATATGTCAAAATGTTTGGTTGCTAAATGTCAAAATGCCTGTGTAACAAAAACAGAGATGTTTGCGTGAATCTTACCGAATTGTGGTAGTTTTCGAATGCTTGGGGAAATTTTATTTAATTTTTGCATATTGAAAAAGTAATTTAAATTACATCAAAAGAGAAATTTTATTTATAGGTTATCAAAACATGAGTAATTAATAAGAATTTTAGCATGATGAGCAATTCAGCATGCGAATCAAGACTTTATGTGGCTTGGAAACGACTTCTTCATAAAACTTTTTTCACAATAATTCTACATAGAAATTCAGATGTGCGGTATTTTCAATCCAACACGCCTTCACGTGTTTGTATTTTCCATGTGAGGCGCCTATCGAAGCATATGGTCAGATACTTAACATCGCTATCTTGTGGAGTTTGTATGCCATTAGGCATAAATGTTAGACATGTTTCAGTTCTGAAGGAAATGTGTTACGTAAAATTATGGCATCAAACCCTCTTGAAATCCATTTAAAAACTCATTCATGATTTCGTTCATTGTTCATGTCCAAAGGCGGAGTACTTTATTCAAGGCTAGCACATAAGTACTGTGGCTAGCGAAGTCGATCGAAATAAATTAGTGTTCCTCATCAGAGGGCTTTGGAGGCTCAAGCCTCTTTCAGAAATAGGAGAAAAAAAATTGATTTCAAATTATATTACTCATTTTACACTTTTGATTTATTGTCCTTAGTGCAGTATGAAACAGATCAAACATTAAAAAATAACCGTTCAAATTCAGATTTCCTGTAAAACGGATATAAAACTGTAAATGAGTTTTCATAAATACATGGCATTAAGTCTAAAAAAAAATATTGGTAATTTCTCATGCATTAAGTAACAACAAAAAATGTACAAAAACAGTTTTTTTTTTTTAAATTGAGCGGCTTAGCAGTTTTCGCTCAATAAGATATGGCATCGCTGCATTGTAGCCCGTGCGCGCTTTATTACACGTTATTTTTTGAAGATGGTACCCTCATAATGATGATCATTTGTCGATCGGTATTGTACATTGTTTATATAATTGCAGTATAAGCTCAGTCGTCTTTTATGTGGTTTTTCTTATGTTCCTTAACTGAGTGAGTTCTTGCAGCTGGCGCTTTGCTTTAATGGGAGATTTTTTTTTTGAATTCGTTAATTCATCAAGCCAGATATTTTATGTTCTCTTGGAATAAGTTTTATGTTCTCTAAACATTGAGTTTGATAACATGTCACCCTTTTGAGTCATTTCTGGCCTTTGAGTAGTTTTCGTTCGTTTGAAGTCTGGTTTTTTCTTTTTTGTTGATAAGAATAAGTTTTATTTGAATAAACTGGTTTTATGCTTTCGACATACTGAAAATGAGTCAGTGTTATGAAATGTTTACTGATCTCAGGTAAACCAATAATTTTATGATATTCTTATGAGTATTTTGTAACATATCAACGGTGTTATGTTGTTTGCCTTTGATAAGGTATTTCAAACTGTAAATCAATAACCCAAATGAAAAATAAAAAAATTGCGTAATGGATTTGAAATAATATACCTATAAAGCGATTGCAAGTAGTTGAACTTGTTTGAACAAGGTGTCAGATTCGCGGTTTGATGTATGAACTTAGTAATGATCCGTTTTGTTGCTATAGAATAAGTCGATAAGTGTCGAAATGTATTTAAAAATTTCAAAAAATATGTTGAAAAATCTTGAATACGTCGAAAAATGTTGTAAAAATTGATGAAATATTTTCAAAAAAGTCGAACAATTTCAAAATGTCGACAATAATGTCAAATAAGTCAAAAATTGTCAAAGAAAAATCGAACAATATTGAAAAATATTGAAGTTGAAAAATGCACAGAAATTCAAAAATATAACAAATGTTGGAAATGGTGAATAGTTTCGAAAAATGTTGAAAAAATTTAAATATTGTCGAAAAATGTTGAATGAAGTAGGAAAAATCGAGAGATGTTGAATAATTTCTAAAAAGTCGATAAGTGTCGAATATGACTCGATATCGATAAGTGATTGAATACTAAAAATTATTGAAATATACTTTTATAAGAGCCAGTTAAGATGTTCACATACCACAAATTAAAACACTTTAACATATGACTTGGGCTTAGCTACCAAAACTATTACGAAGATTCCAACCAGTATTAAATTTTAGTTTATGCTTGGTGAAATCAAATGTTGTTAATTGTAGCTAAATAATATAAACAGTTAATAAATTAGAAAATATATATATATGTATTACTACAATTATAGCATAATTGAAAAAACTCCGTAGGTTGTAATTGAACACAATTTTTTCCACATACCTCTGACCAAAAATGGTAATCAAAATATTTCACATAAAGCAAACAAATCGATTGTAACAAAAAAAAAATGGAACCAAATTAAATTGCTTTTTATTTTTGATATTGACTTCGAACAGTTTACCAAAATTTTTAATTAACTTTCACTTAAGCTCTAATTAGTATTGGTAGATTCGGTAACCATTAAAAACTCATCACTACTTGTTCGCTCGAGGTTTTGAAACCCTACATGCAGCATTAACTTTGTTGATTTTGTTTTCTTTCGTCACCATTTAAAAAAGATATGGTAGCAATAAAAAAATATGTTTATTCGCTTCCCACTTTGTTACTCGACTTTTCTCAGTAATTTTTTAATCAGATTTAAATTGCAACTTTTATCTGACAATGCATAAGGCTTTTATTCACTTTTGTGGCTATCTTGTTCTTTAAATTGAGCTTTGATCTCGTTGTGAGAATACCCGAGTCTAAGGTTGTAGTATCATGGTTGTGATACACCTCTAAGTATTTTATTTGAAAGATAATGAAGATGGCATTAATTCGGACCGACCAATACTGTTTTTTATGGACAAGCTTTCGTACAAGGTAACCGGCCGATAAATATGGAAGTGCCAGGATTGAAAACATTTCCGGTACTCATTTTTCATAGCTAATCTTGATTTCGAATAGTTTTAACACATGGCAGCTCCAAATTTATTGGTCGATTTTTTTTTTGCAATACATAGTTAAATATTTTTATTGTTGTAGGGGACTTAAGTTTTAGGCTGACCGACTAAAATAATTCGTTCATCTATTTCAAACTAACGTAAGCCGTATTTAATTTCGCTTAATTGACAAAATATTTGCTTAAGAGGCAAAATATGAAATTGATAAATGAAAATGAAAATGACCATTAGGTTTTGACATGATACCTTTTCAAGCGTCATTTTGCAATTGGTAGTATTAAGTTCTAAATATGCTGAGTCATAATACGTTGTAACTTACGAAATTTTCAACATTTTTTATATCAACTAAGAGACGTGTGCATATATGTAACTACATTAAGCCGTTATATACATATAGGATGTTTTTAAATATTTTTTATTCCGCCTTAAGAATCAAATCGGACTGTATGGCCTTCTTATCGAGAAGAGTAACCAATGTGTTCACCTTCTCGATAGTCGCTTTAAATATTTCAATGGCGCTTCATCGAGTTTGGCATCGCCTCCTCTTGTCCTGCGTATTACGTGTGTCATTTTGGTCTTTGCTACTGCAATGGTCGCATTATCTATGTTGCAGTTGATGGTATCAATGCTGGAGCTCCTCAGTGAGCTTTCCTATCTCTAGCAAGATCAAGCTGTGTCACTGTTCCACGATAAATACTGCATTATCGCTGCGAACAACATATCGGTCAGACCTCTCTTGGTCATACAACAAATAATTTTTTAATATCGTCTCGTTATCAGTACCGAGAACAATATTTATCGACTCTCGTGGAAACAGTAGATCCTTTTGCTCATTTTTTTCTAAGCTTTCCTTTTCTAAATATGCACTCTTTTTGGGTAGGCTGTACGAAAATAAATAAGTAAAGTTTGAAATGTTCGTGAAGATAGCCAGATAAGAAGTTTTTAAGTCAGCATGTAGGATACTACACGTATTATCAAATTTTTTAATTTCTCTATGATTCTGATAATGCAGAAACTGTCTTTGAGCCTTTAGCCAATGAACAAGATTGAGAACTTAAGATTTGGAAGTCCTAGATTACGCTGTAAAAATATGTACATTCCTTTCAAAGAATTTCCGAAACATCAAAACAGCTGACCACAACATCATTAATATCAGCTACCCGTAACTTGGATGTCCTAACCTAATGGCATTCAACAACAAGGCATACAAACACAATAAAAATCTTACTGGCTGAGTCATAGACTGAAGTCTTTTGTTTTCTTTTGAAGATGCGAATGAAAATAAAACTTCAGATCATAAAAAAACAGTGAACTTGATGACTATGCTCTTGATCATGTGAGCTGATCACAGGAAATGTTTTCAACTTGGAGAGTAGAAATTTATCGTTTTCAGAATATTTTTGCTGCTGTTTGTTTTGCAACAGCAATCGCTAAGCTGCTTGAAAAAAAAATTTATAATAAAATCAGATTTGAAGACTTATAACTTTCAAGATGACGAAAACATATTTTCAACGTTTTATGGAAAAGGTGTACGAGTGCTTGCATGTGTTACTCATAAGTAATTTATCTCTGGTAAAACAGCAACAATTTTAATGACTCAAAATGTTGCGTAAACTGAATTTATTATTGTTTTTATATATTTCAGGTAGATAGAAAGCAAGAAATATTAAAGGGTCCCCCCTTTAATCACAGAATATCTTGAAATCACTAGTGCGCTACTCGCGAACACTGAAGAGCTCAGTTTAGGCCATTTTGACTAACTTATTTCTTACCATTACGTGGGATAAGGTCGGGAATGTGTCGCTTACATCTTCAGCGACATACTGAAATGGCAGTTTAAAGTAGAGTTTTTAAATGAAATGATAAATGGTTCTCGTATTAACCACCGTTGAAAGGTTGAAATTGGTTTTAAGCCATCAACGAGAGCAATAAATACAAAATTCTCAAATTAATTTAAAAAACTTAACTTAAGCTCGCATACACCAACAATTTTAAATTTAACTTCTTATTGTAAAAATTTGTCAGTTGAATGATCTTTCCTTACCTTCCTCAATTATGTACATACATCAAATACAAGAAAAAGTGATAAAAATTCAAACATCTCATTGGAATTCCAATAAGGATATTCTTCAATGGATGAAGCAAAAACTATGCACAAAGAAAATCAATATCCATAGCAATATAAAGATGCCAAGACTCCGTCATGTCTCGTATGGCTCATAAATTATGCCTTCCCCGCCAGCTTGCATGCTTTCATATCGTTTCCTTCTATACTTGCAATCCAAAGATGTACGAGTGTGCGACCAAACTCGCATTTGGGTTACCTTAACAACATCCTTGCAAGGCACAAGGCATACAAATTTTATTGAAATAATTTGGCTGTGCTCAGTACTTTATTCGTGCATTTGTGTCATGCTTCATACAGCTACCTACATATTTATACTGCACAGACATTTAGAGAAATAATAAGTAGGGTGCAGTTTCTTTTTATCCTGCGCAGCTGCTCCTGCAGTTGCTGTCAACAAACATTTACTTGAGCGACATTTGCGCCTGCGTCATTTAGTCGACTATCGACTCATATTGACTTTGTTGCTTGGTGCCAAAGTGAAGTTGAACTCAAATTAAAATTCTTGCCGTGTGCAATCACAGTCTATCTGTCTAAATCGTTTTTTCTGTCTTACTCCTATATCAGCTTACTAGTTGGTGATATGTAGTTTTATTTTTATTTCAAAAACGAAAACTATTTTCTATTTTTGACTAGTGGTATAGAGTTGCACTAATAAAAATAATCGATACTTTTGTTTGAGTTCGGTTTAACATAGGTTTTCATGTACATACATATAGTGTCCTACAAAGTAGTGTCAAGCTGAAGGAAAGATATAAAAGGCATCAAGGTAGGGCTGCCATCTCAGACTCTTACCACGACTGGAGGAATTTACGAAGGGTCCATCGGATAAATATCATACAGCTGGAATTCAAATTAATTTGGTTGGATATATCACAATGTTGAATACTACAATGCATCAAGATATCGACTCAAAGGATCACGCAGAAACATCGTTACCTGCTTTACTGTTTTGACCCAACCAGTCTTTAATCGGTCAGTTAGTAGGAGTGCGTGTTGACAGTTACAGGCCTGACCACCTGTTTACACGAGAAGTGTGCCAGCTTTGTGTACACCGCGTCAACTTTGGCTCTTCGGATTTCTTGGGAAATCTGGAGAAATTACTATCGGCCCGGAGACCCGGAGACCCGGAGATTATATCTACGGCCCCATAGTCGTAGTAGAAGGTAGCAACGCTACATCAAGCGCTATCTTATATATTTCGTAAATAGACAAATTAAACATCGTTATGCAGACACAAAATAACCGATTTCTTTGTGTACATCACTATATCTCAGTGCATTAATATGTTGTGCTGACATGACGTTTGTTCCTTTCAGATTCTTTTTGCTAGGTTTGTTATTATTGTTTTTCTTCGGGAATATACATTGCTTTCTTTTTTTACACACTGCTATATTCTATATCTGTATCACATTATGGTTAAATTTAGGTAAAAGAACCAGCTGCTATATATCAATATTGATTTATCAAAAATAAAAGGAAACTTTTCGAGTGCATTATGTATTTTTTTAGAGGCACGTGTCGAAAAATGTCCATTGCAATGTAATCAATATAAGGAATTTTTTGAATATAAACTAAAAATTATAGTAATTTCGTAAATAACATATTGCCTTAAAAAGATATATGCACATCGGAGGTATTTAGAACATTGTAATAATCTAAATTTAATTGCAAACGTAGCTAGAGCTGTTTTATTAACTCCCTCAAATGGGAGTTAATAAAACATTTTCGAAATGTTTCTAAATCTTTAACCAAATGCCTACAAATATTGGAATTGTCCAAAACTATAGCGAAATATATCAAGTTTAGTATTAAAAGCATAAAATCTACAACCATGCATCAAATTTTTATGACGTAACAAATAAAATTGCATTTCAGCAAATTGAGTTCGCCAGCCAACGATTTATTTTTATAATTTTTTCCCATGTGAATAAAATAAAAGTTTAAAGCTTATTTTTATATTTTATGCTTTATTTTATTGACAGCTAAGCGATTTGCATATGAAATCTGAAACTACAAATCAACAAAAACTGTATAAATTTTATAAATTATGTTTATAAAAATTGGCCAATTTGTCAAAATAATGCTTGATAAAACTGAAGTTTTTATAAAGAAAAACAATTAAACTGAGGCATTTAAAAATAAACAAATGACACTTGAGAATAGAGCATGAATGTTGTGGGATACAGTAGAATATGCCATAGACGTACGGAAATCTCTGATATTAGATGGAATTCAATAGCATAATATTATGTATATTGGATAGTTTAGACAGTATCCAATCTTGAATTTTATCTAAAAATTTCTATCTGTGTCTTGTGTGTTGCAACTGTTAATCGATTGAAAAAAATTAATTTGGTGTTTAGATCAATAATGTAAATATCTTATGTAATGTGATCAGATGTTGAGCTTTATCCATATTCTTAAAGAGAACAGCATAAGCAAGATGTCTACTATATAATAATAACAAGCCAGTAGTCATCCAAAAAAGTCCGAAGCTTAAATATTGAGCTTTTAAGGATTGGAGTTTAAAAAATTAAGGCGCATCCTAACACAAAATTCGAAGACTCTTGCTATCATAAAAGCGATGATGTAGCGTTTTAAGTGTTTTCTCGTATGGAAAGTCTTATGCTCCGTTACGTGTTCTCTTCCATAACTTAGAAGCATCCTAACACCAAATTTCAAAGCTATTGATGCCATTGGATCCAAGACTTAGCGTTTTTAGTGTTTTTGTTGCATGGGCGGTGTCACGCTCCCTTATCTAATCCCGTCCATATTTTTCAAGGAGCTTGGCATTGACCATTTGCACCCTATCATAAGACTCTAGCTATCAAAAGCACAAGACCTGTGTAAACTAGTGTAGTTAATTTGCGATATTACAAGATCCAAATCGCGTTAATCTCAAATGAAATGAATTCTACTGTTTGTAATTTGTATGTTAAAACTGCTGAGCATATACGCTTTAGACAAACGTGTTGATAATTGAAAAATACATAAGACTATAAGATAAACACAAGTCATGTGACATAAACTGTGAAAGCCATTGTAAAACATAAAGGGAATGTGTTAGAAACCTTGAACTTTACTGAGGCATTTAGCACTAGTAGAGAATAGAAATGATTGGTGTATGCCATGGATGCCAACTGATGTGAATAAAAATTTTAAAATTAACACTACTGCATATTTGCAATTGTTGTGTTTACTAATCAACTTAGAGTGATGGTCTTAATAACATGGTACTCCATTGTCATTCACTTTGAATTTTGGAACTTTAATTTCATTTCATCTTTTTCCACAAAAACATTTCAGAAGAATTTTTTATAAAAAGTATGTCAATTTTAGAAATCATCGTGAAAACTTTTTGAGTAAAATTTAATTGTTTGTTTATACATATCTATTTCAATTTTGTATTTGTTTGTCTTGAGTTTTTACGAACAACTTTTCGGCCAACATTTGTTGTACCTGAAATTTAGTTTCTTTTTTATTTATCATAAAATTAAGACGATTTCGACAACCGTAAAAAAAAACACGGGGTTATTTTAAGCTTTTGATATTTTCAAATTTTGCCTGATTTCTCTACTTTTTACTTATGTATACTTACGATTTTGCAAACCTAATTTGTTCTTAACTTTTAGGGGATTATACATAATTTCAATGAATTTTTTGCTTAAGATCTCAAAGTATTGAATGACAAAAAATGCAAAATTTATTTACTCTTCAAGTTAGATGACTGAAAACTCATTTATTTTAAAACTTAACAAACTCTAGATATAAACAAGGGCAATTCTGTACAGACACTCTTTTCGACATTTTTTATACATTTTAAATCAAATTTGGCAAGGCTAGTGGTTTTATAAAATTAGGTTCAGAAATTATGTTAATTTAAGAACCTTTCCTAGCAAGCTCATCTACAGTTTCGTTGCCAATGAAGTCTGTATGTCCAGGAATCCAAAACATGGTTAAGTTGTATTTTCCACCCATTTCACATAGCGATTCCTTGCAATCTAGGACCAAGCGGGATTTGATAATATCAAAGCCAAGGGCCTTAATTGCTGCCGACGTATATAACAAAACTATCACTACGTTCAAAATCTAAGATTTAATAAATTGGCATGCCTTCCAGCTAGCTAAAATTTCCGCATGAAATACACTGCAGTAACAGGGTAAAGCAAAAGATTCACTGAGGCTTAAGTCACAGGAATAAATTACAGCTCCTGTACCAGAATCCATTTTCGAACCATCAATGAATATTCATTTGAAATTCGAAATAGGAGTGCAATTTTTCTTTCAGATATTTTCACTTGAAAGTTGGTTGAGGAGATAAGAATGGGAGTGATATAATCAGTCCCACTTTGATTGTTGCAGCCGTAGGCCGATTTCCATAAGTAAGATTCTCTCAATCTAATAACACTTTTTTCTGTAGTGCCTTTACTGAAAATGTCAAGAGGCTTTGAATGGAGTAAAGTGTTGAGAGCAGCAGACGGAGTAGTATTTACTGCACCGCTTACTCCAATACCTGCCATTGCTCCGGTTAACTATTTTTTTTTTGTCAGCAAATAAAAATAAAAAAAAATGCATTCACTATGCTCTACTGTACATACCAAACTTGTGTTTAAACAAAGTTGGCAACCATAGTGTCATGATAACTATAGCCGCTGACATGCATAATGTGGTGTCTAATAGATTTTTCTCCCTTTTTTTTTGTAAGAAAAAGCTTTGATTGCAAAAATGAAAAATTGGCGCGAAATAAATATTAATAACGTACCTAAAGTAGACTTTGTAGCCGTTGATACAAAAAAAAATAAATCTAAAGAATTTTCATAAAAAAAACAAAGAAGTTCTACTTTAAAACAGGTTTGTCATCGCGTCTACTTCGCGAACGCACCGTTGCGTCCCATTGTCTACCTTTGTGATGCTGGCCGTCTAGCGTAATTTAATAGCAGTTCTCTCAGTTTTTTCAACTATGTTACTTTGCAAGGGGCGTTAATTGCTGCCATGTCATTGAAAATATTTCCAGTACTTGGTTATCTAGATCAAGGAGGGTGACCTGTACTTTTTGTTTTGCTACTATGCTATGTTTCGTATTTGTTTTTTACAGTTTTTTTTTTTAATTTTTATTATAACTTTGTAATTAAATACCTACAATTAATTTATATTGGCGGCTATATAGTAAATTTGGAAGAAAAATTATTTTGACTACTGCTAAATAGAGTCGCCAGATTAACAGCATTGTTTCCAGTTTTTTGAATAATTTTGTCAATTTTACAAAAAAACTTATTATGGAAAAAGTACATATTTTGAACTTAAGCTTTCTTTTTCTAAAAAAAATCTAAAAATTTTTTAGGTCCACCTCTCTAAATTTGCAACAGTGAAAACAAAAATTTTGCTAAATATTTATACCGAATATAAAATCTTTTTACTTGGTGATGTTTTTACTGAAAATCGATAGTCACTCTTTAGCGAAAAAAGAAAACTAAGTGTAGTGGTACTTTTTTAAGCTTTTTTTTCAATACATAATTACTTTAATTTTATATTAAATTTTTTTCTTAAGCAGAAACTTTGAAAAAAAGAAGCAAAACCTTTTAAAAAATGTTCGATAAACATTTTTAAAAACACGAAAAATAGAGACATTTCGTACTATTGTATATGATAAACGAAAAAATATAGCAATTTTCAGATATGATATCCCGATATCTATAACGCTTAAACTGCATCATTACTCTGTTGAAAATCCTACCCATTAAAAATTAATTTTCAGGGACTAAGTTTCAATTTCGCGTTTATGTGCGCCATATTAAATTTAATCAGGTCATCGAAATTGGCATATTGTTTTATTAAAAAACGTATGCGGAACGCAGTGATGGGTAACCGATATTGCTTTAAAATGCGTGATTATAACAACTATTGCAAGACTGTCCCGCAGAATCCGGGATCACTAATTCGAAGAACACTCCAATATCTTTGAATGATTTTTTTTCTTTTTATAAGGCGCAATGTTGAGGAATCACTGTACTTCAAATCAAATTGCTAAAAATTGCATTAATGCAATAATGCAAGTAATTCAGCAAAACAAAAAATTAAGTAATAAGAAAATGAAAGAAGAAATACACATACATGTGCAAGTAATAATATTCAAACTCAGCAAAGTGAACGCCAATCCTTAACGCTGATTGAACAGGTGAAGAGAAGAATAATTAGTTTCATTTGTTCTTTCGAGAAATTGTGTCACATTTTGGACGCCTAATTTAAAGGAATTTGCGCTAATCCTCAATTTTCAGCTGACCATGAGTGCCAGTATTATTTGCACAATTTGCTTTGAAGACTTTCGTAGTGCTGATGAAGTTGTCAGCATTACATGTGGTCATCTATTTCATCATCATTGTCTACAAACTTGGAACAAACGGTTTGTAATTCCTTTTTTCTATCAGCCGGTATATATAAAGCAAAATAATGAATTACTTTAATTTTAGCTCGCCAACATGCCCTCAATGTCGCAAACATCATTGTAATGGTATAAGAAAAATGTTTCCACAATTCGCCGAAACTCCGAACAAAAGCACTGAAAACCTAAAACTAAAGGGAGAATTAGAAAAGTGCATTAAGTCTTCGAAAGAAGTGGAAAAAAATCTTTTTGAAACTGAAGGTATTTATGCGAATTTACTGGAAAGATTCGAAACATTACATTTGCAACAGAATGAACAATTGAAGAAAAATCAAAATTTACTTAAAAACATCGAAAATATGAAACAACAAATTGCAAAAGATAATTTGAAATTTTCCCTCACACAAAATGAACTGGGACGTTTTAAATTCAATGAAAGTCATCTGCGTTCATTGATCAAAACACTTGAGGATGAATTGAATACTTTAGGGATGCAGCTTAATATTAAAATGAGTTCACCTCATCAGAAGCATGAGTTGAGTGAAAAAGTTATAAATCTGATCAAAAATGTTTCATATATGGTGCGTGTGTATGTGGAAAGACAAATGAAACAAAACTCTGTAAATCAGCGTCAGCGAGAAAATGAAATGGATCGTCAGGGCGAGTATTATGATTGTGACGAACAAACCTTTACTTATGATGAACAATATGACGATATACCACAACAAAGTTTTGAAAATCAGCAAATGTTTTATAATCAACAACAACAACAACAAGGTCAATATCGTCAACAGGAATATCATAATAATCCGAATGGTGGCAACAAGAGATATGTCAATAAGAAACAATATAAGAGGCGCAACACAGCAACCAATTCTTTAATGTGATCGCTTTTATTTGAGCAAATTTAATTATTTTTAGTCATGAATACTTTTATATCGAATCATAACATAGATTGTAATAAATTAAAAACTGTTGTAGTCAATTTGAATGTAACTTTTATTTTTTTTTTTGTTATTAATCCATTAAATGAAGATAATATATAACATTTTTTTTTGTATAACATTAAGTAAAAACCCATTGGATTCTTTTGGGCTGATGGCAATTCTGAATTTAAAAAAATGTCAATACAGCGATGTTTTTACTCATATGGGTGCCTGGGCATAGGAACATTGACGGCAATTGAAAAGCTGATAAACTCGAAGGCAGGGGACTACTGTACAAATTCCTTAAGTCAAGGAAGGTGCTGGCATGCCATTTGCAACCTGAAAGTTACTGCTTAGAGAAGAAATGATAAAAAATGCTAAAAAAAGATGAGCTCAAGGGTCTATTTGCAATGTATATAGGCAAATCTGGCCCAAAATGGAATGCTAAGCGTACGTCAGAGCGAATTTCCCGCACTAGATATATTGTCTCGTCAGTTGTTGCAGTCATAACTGGCCACTGGTTCATCGGCAGACATGCGGAGGGATTAGGTGTTAGGTCTTTTGACGTCTGTAGAAGTTGTGGACATGTGGAACAGAAAGAAAACACCAAACATTTTCTCTGCTCCTGCCCTGCACTTACTATAAAAAATTCCGTAGAAAAACCTTACAGGCACTTTCTTATTACTTTCAAAGAACAATAAAGAACTGCATGTGCATGCGACTAGATAGTTGTGCGATTGAGCGCTACCTGCTAATATTCAATATAAGCTGTTGAAGTAATTCTTTGCTTTTTATGAAGAGAAAGCACTCTGCATCGCAACTACCTATTTAGTCGTATGAAAGCGACTGTGGAACGTTCTTCCCGCACTATTTTTGTGGGCACAAATTAATGTTATCATATGTAAGTAGTTGCTGAAGGTTTTTTTCTTAAATATTCGTTATTTCTTTAAACTCGTGATATGAATTTTGTGTTTGTTGCTTTATTTTCAAGCTTGGTTGCTTAACGCGTAAACTTTGTTCGTAATTAGTTTTGTGCTGTATAGCATTTACTTGATGGCATTTTGAGGGTCCCATCCTTAAGTGTGTTTAGTATTTTCCAAGCCATGCTAATTACAATTAAGTTTGACTGGCTTGTGCCAACATTTTATTTAAATGGTTTTTTAATAATTATGCTTGATAAGCAGCACACATGCAAATAATGTAATTCCAATTATTAAATAATGGGTATGCCATATTTGGCGAAGTGTAAAGTTGAAATAATACCTTTTTTTTACAGAGAGGCAGTCTAGCAAAATTCAAACACTCAATGTCGTATTTGTATAATGCTGATAACAAAAAAATAATATCGAATCATAAAAAAATTGAATTATTATGCGATAAGTATTGAAGATTTTACAGTTTGCCCTGTACTTTCCTGCCCACATTGTATATTTTACATTCTGAAACTGTAAAAATAAAGTTTCGGACTGCAATGTTTGCAGTTTAACCATCAATTTGTATTGAGTATCCCCTGAAATGAGATAGTACAGGGCTATGCGACAATTTTTCCTGATTATTTTGTTTTTTTTTTTGAATATCACACGCTATTTTTTACAAAATATTTTTTTTCTTATTCATTTGTTTTCAAATTTTTTTCTCTTAAGATTTGTCAAAATATTCAGAAAATTTTTTTTTATTGTTAGAATTTTTTTTTTTTAAACACAACAGAACACAACACAACACAACACAACACAACACAACAAAACACAACACAACACAACAAAACACAACACAACACAACATTTTCTTCGTCTTAAGTAATTTTCATAAAAAATTGCTGAGAACAAAAAGTTTTTAAAATGAATGTAGAACACATAAATTTTTTATTTAATTCATTGACATTTTTTTTAGTAAAAAAATGCTTGACGTCATAGAAAAAAAAAGAATCCAGGACGATTGGTTGACAAATGCGGGGAACACTCCAAAACCTTCGAATGACTTTTTTCTTTTTATAAGACGCAAATTCGAGGGATTACTGTAGTTTAAGTCAAATTATTAAGAGTTCTACTGATTTGCTTACATCAAGGCCACTTGCAAGCGAAACAAAAAAACATAAATAATAAAATAATAACAAAATGAAAATAAAAACCACACTGCCATTCGCTCATTGCACCGGAAAAAAGAACAACAATTAGTTTCATTTGTTCTTTCGAGGAATTGTGTAAATTTTTGGACGCCTAATTTGAAGGAATTCACGATATCGCTAAATTTTCTGATGACCATGAGTGCCATCATTATTTGCTCAATTTGTTTTGAAGAATATCGTAGTGCTGATGAAGTTGTCAGCATTACATGCGGTCATCTATTTCATAAACATTGTCTACAAGCTTGGACCAGATGGCAAGTAGTTTTTTTTGTAACAGCCGGTGTAAAGAAAGCAAACTAATGAACTATTTCAACTTTAGCTCGCCAACATGCCCTCAATGTCGCAAACATTGCAATGCTGTAACCAAAATTTTCCCACAATTCGAAGAAACTCCGGACAAGAGCAGTGAAAACCTTAAATTAAAGGGAGAATTAGAAAAGTGCATTATGTCTTTGAATGAAGTGGAAAAAAACCTTTTAGAAACTGAAGGTCTTTATGCTGACTTACTAGAAAAATTTGAAACATTACAATTGCAACAGGATGAACAACTGAAGAAAAATCAAAATTTACTTAAAAACATCGAAAATATGAAACAACAAATTGCTAAAGAGAATTTAAAATTTTCCTCTACACAAAATGAATTGGAACGTTTTAAATTCAATGAAAATCATTTGCGTTCGTTGGTCAAAATACTTGAGGATAAATTGAATACTTTAGGGATACAGCTTAATATTGATATGAATTTAACTCTGCAAGAGCAAAAGGATGAGTTGAGTGAACAAGTTATAAGTCTGATCAAAAATGTTTCATATATGGTGCTTGTGTATGTGGAAAAACAAATGAAACAAAACTCTGTAAATCAGCGTCAGCGAGAAAATGAAATAGATCGTCAGCGCGAGTATTATGATTGTGACGAACCAAGTTTAAGTCAAAGCTTGGCAAAATTTTGCAAGCAATTCTGGAATAAACCAATGATGCAACAATAACACTAATAAAAATCCCGTACATAGCGCGTATAAGCAAAACACCATCAGGTGATACAAACGACGTGTTTGTTGTAAGTGCTGATATTAGCTCATTTTTCATACTTTGCCCACGTATGGATTAAATTAGGGATGTACAACAGCGAGGGGATTTTTATCATATGAGTTTCGCGCCAGTATTTGTAAAGATGTGTGTAAAAATATAAACGTAAAAAAAACTTGCCTATTTACAAACGAACCAGTACATATAAGATCAGCTACTGCTCGGCGTGTAAATGATTGCTCGATTCATTGCTCATGCTCGTGAGCTGCAAAATGGTCAACACTAGTTTAAATTACAACAACAACAAGATCAATACCGCCAGCAAGAATATTATAATACTCCGAATGGGCGCAACCAGGGATATATTTATAAGAGACGATGTAAGAGGCGCAACACGGCAACCAATTATTTAATGTGATAGCTTTTATTTGAGCATATTTAATTCTTTTATGTCATAAATGTTTTTAATTTAAATCATTACTTAGATTATAAGAAATAAAAATTCAACTTTTTTAAATTTATTCATTATTCTCAACTTTTTCAATTAAACATTTTTAAACTTTGTGTAACCTTTTTTTTAATTTTTCGACTTATTCAACCTTTTCGAGATATTGCAACTTTCTTTTATTTATTTAATTACTCTCAACTTAGTTGAACTTTTTCTATTTATTCAAATATTCCTTTTTTTTCGATTTCTTCTATTTTTTAAACTTTTTCGACATTTTGTATCTTTGACTTTTTCAACTTTTTTTAGCTATTTTTTTCAGCTGTTTTTGGATTTTTTAACTAAAGCATTTCGAAACTTTCTACATTGTTTGACTCTTCAACATTTTTCAATATTTTTTGGAATTCATCACATTTTCAACCTTTTCAACATTTTCATTTTCTTTTGCTACATAAAACATTTCACAGAATATACCGAAAAGACTTAAGTGAAATGAATGCTCACTTTTACAACGCCGATGTCATTGACTCACCTCATACATACATGTGATAGTAGCTGTAGCACAGTTTCAGCACAATCACAAATGTTTGTTTGTTTTTAGCTTTTTTGTTCAAATACCTGGAAAGATATGTGAATAAAATATTTATTTTCGTATCGCTTCAATAAATTTTACTGATTAGAATTTTAACTTTTATGCGGTAAATTAAGTGCAGCATAAATGCCAACTACTTTTTTTTTTGTGTGTTATCATATAATAATGGAAAGGCATTGTATGAGTCTTGCAACATTTTGCTTATCAATTTAAATTAAAAATGTCAACTCATATAATTTTGAGACATAACAGGAGTAAAGATATCGAATGATGGTTTGTTATCTCAAATGATATAATCCTAATTTCATTTATGTAATAAATGAATCATTTTTATATTTATATTGTATAATTCTATATAAAGCGCATTTAACTTTGAAAAATTATGAAATATAAGTATGCAATATACTTTTTTAGCACAAAGATGTGGCTCTAAAAAATAAATTATTTAAATCGGTTCAGCATATTTTGCGCCAAAGCGTTACAAACCATTTTCATATAAGCAATTTTATATAAATAGCAGAGATGTATAGAACTAGAGAAAGCAACTTTTTCCTTAAATAAATATTATTTGCTTTTAAGGCATTAGATCATAATTTTTGGAATTACTATCCGTAAGCCTTAACACATTTTAACCTTGTGATAGCTCGTGACTGAATAATGCTATAAAAACGCTATAAAGCATAAATTTGTTGTATTTCAGCAAAATTTTTGGCCCCGACAACAGTGGTTTTGCATAACTAAAAAACCACCGTCAAAAGTGTTATATTCTCAAAAAAAAGTTAAACTTATTTTCGATTTTAGAAAACTTTAAAATTGTTAGAAAGACAATTACGACTATTCGAAATTCCATTAAAAAATCTACCAAAAGCACTTAAAATAAGTTCTTCACAGTCCACCCAATAGAATAACACTTTGCCCAAGGTTGAGGTCAATTGGTTATGTTCAATTTTCGGCTTCGGACATTTGACATGATATGCGTCATACATATGAATAACATAAAGTATTTCATAGAAATTTAATAGCTCGATTTTTAATTTTGTGTATTTTATATGATGTATTATTTAAAGTTTTTTAAATCAAATCTAAAAAGACCAAAAAATGCGGCGTACATGGGTTAACACTTGCAAATCTCACCCTTACTATCACTCTCTTCAATTACATACTTTAGCTGTAATAACTTCCAATACTTGCATGGTGCAAAACATTTCAAATCCTTTCATGCACTTTATCGCACATCCTTAAACTATGCTGTCCAACTAGCAGCGCTATTTCGTAATGAATTTAGTTGCAATTTCGAGATTTCTCATTTAGACAAAACGTTGATAATCTGTGCTGAATGCACTGTAAGGGTTTATACGACATACTACATACATCCATTACAGAGTCAATGTGTAGGAAGCTTAACTTTGCTTGACAGCAAGTCACACAAATTTTAGATAAAATCCACCATTTTCTAATTTAACATATGAGCGCTCACGCGACCATATTACAGCTGCTGTCGGTGTTACATTTACATGGTATATAGCATCCTAGTAGAAAATTATATTATATAGGGAAGGTAACCAAATTGGTATTGGTATTTAACATGGTCGCATTTAAGAAAGAAACTACGATGAAATTTATTACGAATGCGAACATTATCTCTAAACTTAGATAAAATTTTAAAATCGATTAAGAACATTATTTCGATTCCAGTCGACTACTTCATTTAACCTAATTTCAAATTATCAGACCATATAATGTACAGAGTTCGATAAAGAAATTTTTTTTTAATTAATTTTCTAAAAGGGAACTATCACTTAGCTTAATCGTTTGGTTTTTGTATCCAATTGGTTAAGCTTAACAGTTATTTAAAGCTACGTTGGAAAAACAAATGGTACATTTAGGCGCTGTAGCGGATGAATGCAATTTCATGACAATAAATTGTGACATAACATCAAACGTTTTCTGAAAATTAAAGCATTCAACGAAGTAGGGTAAGGTGAGGTACGTTAGCGGTTTTTTATAAATAGTTGTTACATTTTACGTTAAAATAAATTTTTTGATTTTGTCTGTATAAAATAGGAGCCTTTAAGCCTTTTACCTCTCCACACAGGACATAATAAATTCTTCCTTTTATTTGTGACTCAAGTTAGTGTCGAGTTAGTAAGATAAGTCTGAAATTGGTAATATTATCTTTTTCTTGGTCGGAACTCGTTCCCTTTGAAATTTCGCTCAAGAAAACAGGGCAGTTTGGTTGATGGTTTGAGACAGCTACTGCTCCATGTGATAGGCGAATGCACCTCTCATGAGTCTTAGCGGATAAGTAGAGCCGGTTAGCCCATCGAATTAAAAATAATAAAAAAATACCAATGGGATATGCTGCAGTACCAAATTTGGTCTATGTACAAAGCCAGTCAGAATTTAACTCGAAATTTGTATTTTTTTTTTTTTTAGCGAAAACAACAAGATACTCGCATACCAGCTTAGTTTTAAGAATGTTCATTCAGTTCTATGTGACGAAATCTCTGTAAAATGTACGATAGATAGATTGTGATTTTTTTTCAGTTTTTAGCTAAACTAAGCTAATCGCTAATAAGAATGAATTTTATGTTTATAATAACAACAACAAAATAGCAAAATAAATGTCCCAACAAATAATGTAAAGAAAGAAAAAAACAGCTAAAACTCCATTGTAAAATACTGCGCGTCGCGCGAGTGCTGATTTAACTTAGCTTTCTCTTATGAGATGCTGCTGTTGTATACATTAGGGAGGCTTGAAATAAGCAAAATAAACAAAACTTCTCATACATATATTGACCCATATCTCACGGTATTTAACTGTAAGATTTAAGCGATCTACGTTAAAATCATGTGATCGTGCGGAGGGTTGACAAAGTGTTTTTTTTTTGGTTTGAGCTGTTCAACAATTTATCACTTTTTGAAAGGTAGACAGTTCACAATATTTACAGAACAAAAACCTCTAATATTTGCAATTAAGTTCAAGAACTGATTTTGTTCCGACAAATACTATATCTTGAATACATAGCTCAATTTACAAATGGCACACAATACATATCTAGTAAAAAAAACGGTTGTAAAGTCTACTTTGTCTCGATTACCGGATATGGAAGGTATATTAGGATCAGACATTAATTTTTAAATAATTAGACAGGCTGACAAAATTAGGCCGACTCTCTAACCCAGAATCCAGAATTTATTTCTTGTGCTGAATCCAAGTCCGAGTTTCAAATGTCTATATTGACTCTGGTATTCGAGATATCTTAGCCTAAAAGTGCAAGAAAAAAAACAATTTTGGCTTATATTTGAGGTTATGCGAAAAAACGTAGAGAGTTTGGGTCACACATTTGAAAAACCAAACACTTGTTGTATGTTAATTATATTTACGATACTGTAGCATAAAAAAGAAAATATAAAAAACTTTTGAACATATGCATGAACAGCGTTTTAGAAATTTTGAGAATGTTTTTTCACTCCACCCTAGTGAAAGTTTCTTATCGTTATTTGTGCCAACTGAGTGCACAAATTCAAAAGCATATAAGCACACCTATATGTAAGCGTTTAGGTGTGCTTATAAAATGCATCCTGCACAATAACAACGTATTCTTTTTTTGTCCTCATTTTCCTGAAAACTTCTTAGCTTTTGCAATATACTCGTACTTTGATGTTATATGCAACAAAAAAAAAAGCGAAAGGCAGTAGATGCGATAGAAATAAAAATGCTGAAGGCACATAATCACACACTCATTCCAAAGAAATTGCATCATTTTAAGGAATAAACATAGATATGAAAGACTTAACATGTGTACATGACGAATTTTCTATAAATTTTGTAAAAATGTGTAAATTTTGTTGTAATTTGTTCGTATACGTACAAGAATCTAACTTTACTGCTCTAAAAACAATATAATTTGGTGCATTCTTGAGAAGAATTATATAATTTCTTAGTTGTTTATTTGTCGTGGCAACTGCCATACAAGAATAAGCTTCAAAACGTTACACAGGGATAAGTCTTCATCAAAATAGACGTGGCGAGACCAAAGCAAATAAAAGAAGAAGTGTTTTAACACTTCATCCAAAATGTTATGCTAGCCATCAAATCGAAGCAGCTGTTATGACAAGTAGTGACGGTTTCAAGTTCGGTTCTTACGGAACAACACGTCTCGTCAAAATATTTCGTTGACTGTCGATCAGTTAAGTACGTTCATTTCGGTTATGAACAATGGTTTTCATATACTTAAATTTGCTGGTTTCGTCTCGTACGTCTATTTTGGTTTAGGCTATAGTGTGGTAGAAAAATACCCTCTATTACGAGGCCTTACTACTTTTAAGTTGATTTATATAATTTAAAAGTTAAAAAGATAAAATGTCACTATATCAGCATTTATTGATGGAATATCTCAATATTCTGAATGATAGAGTAAAAAAACTACGAGTTTTAAAATCATTACATCAAAAAGAATGAGTGCTATTTTCTCCATCGCACGTAATAATTACGAATAACATACCATATGAGAAATATCTATTGCTTAATTAGAAGCCACTTTTTTCAAATAGCTGAAAATAAAAACTTTCGACACAAGAAAGTCAAAAGTGTCGACTCTATGATCTTTATTTCCGTATAATTTTAGTATATATTCAGATGGATTATGCGAGCTTAAGCAAAAAAATTAATTTGGAGCACGTTTAGATACAAAGCTTAAATTTTACAAGAAATTAGGACGGCAAATGCGTGTTTTATTTTAAATCACCCTAATCAGGACTTGATTCCTTTGATGACTCTTGATTATGTTAAGTTCCGCGATTCCCTCATTTTTATCCATAGAATCATTTGAATTGTATATTTATTTTTGAATGACTTAATGCCATCGCTTTTGGAATTCCAATAAAAAATTTAGCTCATATTGATTTATACGGTGATAGCTGTAGTTCTTGAAGTAGAAAGCTTAATTGAAATTACTTTTATTTGATGCGTCTAACAGCTGCGTAGGGGACTATTATATCAACCATTCCTTAGCCAGAAAGTTGGTCCGCTATCAACTTAAAAAGTGCTCCTAATTAACTCATAGCCACCATCATCAACTATTTATTTTTTAATTAAAAAATGACTGATCCAAACTTAAAAGTCTTCATTGTAGATTAAAAAACTTAAGTTTCCACCCATACTGGCTAATTCTTAAGAACAACGCTACCTCCATGAAATGATTAATTTAAAATAATAAACACCGCTTATCATATATAAATAAAGTTGTTAAAAAACTTTTTTAATAAAATTAATAAGCATTAAAATTAATTAATATTTTCGAAATGAGAAAATGAGCAAGTGAGACGGTATTCACCGCAGAAATGTGAACAGGAAAAAACTTTTTACGCAATTTAATTAATTATCACAAGTAGGTAGGCACATCTTGGTGAGCCTCTTCTTAGTGCAGCATCTTCTTTTTCTATTTCTTCCAGTATCCCCAACTTTTATTTGGGCTGTAATACAAAATCATTAAAAGACAACGCAGTGCGATAAAAAACTACTTTTAAATCTAAGCAATTATGTGTGAATTTTTCGCGCACATTCATTCATTGCCTTACATTTCCCATCCATTTGCCTGCCCACCCATGTGGAATTAGGCGGCAGTACACAAACAAAAAAAAAAGTTGTAACTGAAAACTTTTGATAATTAACCGCAAATACACAGATATTACAAGCAAAATGTTATTGCCGCAAGGTGACCAACAACACAATACACCATAAAATAAGGCCCAAAAAAAAAAAAAGAGCGTAAAATTGTACTTTTTTCCTTGCTAGCTATTTTCCCAGCAGTGCATAGGGGGTGTGGCACAAAAATACAGAAGTAAAAAAGTTATAAAAAAAACACAAAAAACTTTTACGACAAGTAGGCGAAAAAAATTACTTAATTAAAATGATTGACTAAGAGAAAAGTTTTGCCGGAAAAAAACGAAAAACGGAGAGAAAAAGGAAAAAGAACTCATTGCGGCAACTGCTAAGAAATGTAGGGCGAATCCAAGAAGATGTACGAGCTGCAAATTAGCAGATGGAAAAATAGAGCTTTTAAAATTAGCGCTGTTGGCGGCGCATTGTAAAAATGCTGCCGGCTGCTGGTGGGTGGCTGAAGCAAAATAAAACTGACTTAAAAGGATTAAAATGATTGAATGTAGAAGTTTGGTTGAAAACTTTTGACGGCAAATTATTTATCTTTAATTTTTATAATTCAGCAAGTAGTTACAGTGCAGTGGCAAAATGTTTAAAAAAAAAGAAAAAAATTTTGAGCTGAAGCTAAGGAGAGAACCACAGTTTATATCATGGAAGGTAATTTGTTGTTTTCGAGCGATAAAATGCTATTTGTTATAAAGGGTGTTTTTTTTAGAGGTTTGTTTTTCGAATAGAGATAAAACTGGCATTTTATGGTCAAATCTGGCAACTCTAATGTCATTTATGTTCAGTTTGGTTTGCCATTTTATCATGAACAGGTTGACAAAAGAACAACGCTTGCAAATCGTGCAAATTTATTTCGAAAATAATGGTTCAGTTCGCGAAGTTTACCGCATGCTCCGTCCATTTTATGGTCGACATAATCGTCCATCAGAGCAATTAATTCGGTTAACCATGGATCGTTTTCGCACTACGTTTACTCTATGTGATAATACGCATCCGCAGAGACGTCGAACAGTGCGCACCGAAGAAACAATTGCCGCTGTAGAGCAAAATGTTGAAGAGGACCCGAATGAATCGATTCGCCACCGTGCACAGCAATTGGAGCTTTGTCCATCAACTTTATGGAAGATTTTGCGCAAAGATCTTGGCTTGCGACCTTACAAGATCCAGTTTGTGCAAGAATTAAAGCCGCGAGACCATGCAATGCGTCGTGATTTTGGTGTATGGGCCGAAAATGAGATTGATCTCGATGCTGATTTTCATCGCAAAATTTTGTTCAGTGATGAGGCTCATTTTTGGTTGAATGGCTACGTCAACAAGCAAAATTGCCGCATTTGGAGTGAAGAGAATCCACATGAGACCCTTGAGACGCCATTACATCCACAAAAACTGACTGTTTGGTGTGCTCTATGAGCTGGTGGAGTCATTGGGCCATACTTCTTCCGAAATAATGCTGGAGAGTCAGTTACCGTTAATGGAGACCGGTATAGAGCCATGATAACCGACTATTTTGTTCCCGAATTGGATGGCATGAATGTGGATGAGTTGTGGTTCCAACAAGACGGCGCTACATGCCACACAGCGCACGTCACAATCGATTTATTGAAGGAAACATTCGATGAGCGCATAATGTCGCGGAATGGACCTGTCAATTGGCCACCAAGATCGTGTGATTTGACACCATTGGATTATTTTCTTTGGGGATATGTGAAGTCGCTCGTCTACGCCAACAAACCAGAAACGTTAGGGGACTTGGAAGCCAACATTCGTGGCGTTATTGCCGACATACGGCCCCATATGCTCGAAAAAGTGGTTCAAAATTGGACCTGTAGAATTGGCTTTATTCGAGCCAGCCGCGGCGGCCACATGCCCGAAATCATATTTAAACATTAATGGCATAAAATTATCCTTCCAATAAAGCCAAATTGATGGACATTAAAATGATTTTCTTGTGTTTTATTTCAATTCGAAGCTCTATACCTCTAAAAAAAACACCCTTTATCTTGAAAAAAAATTTTGAATGAATTGAACCTTCCCCTGCTTGTTCTTTTTTGCACGTTTTTACTACCCTCCCTCTCTCACTACTGCAGAATAATTTTGAATGAATTGAACCCCCGAAACAGTTTCGACCCTTCCCCTGCTTGTTCTTTTTTTTGCGTTTTTACTACCCTCCCTCTCTCACTACTGCAGACGTCTATTACAGACGACCCTTTAGTAAGCTTTTTTTTAAAACGGTTTCTCCATAGGTCTCCGAACTTTGTTAGGAGGAATTGGCAATTCCATTGTCGGAAGAATGGGCATTCGATCTTTTTAAAGTGGTTTGGCGCCATTTTTCGAAAAAAATTACTGCACAAATCGATGCTAAAAAGACGAAGTTCTAAAGCACATGGGAGATCTGTGATCCCCCAATAGAGGTTTCTTATTATAACACCAAATGATAAGAAAATATCGAAAATGGATTTTGAAAATCTCTAAGAGTATGGTTCCAAGTTATGAGTCTTGATTTTAAGAGCATTCTATGGGACAAGCAATAAATAATAACAATCTTTTTTTTTCAAACTCAGCTCAAATAAAAATATGTATATCTATGTTAAAATTATCAATATTAAAATATAGGCTGGATTCAAAATAAAAATTTTTGAAAGTTTTTTCCCGACTTTAATTTCGCTCATAAAATTGTTTTGTGAATGGATAAGAAACTGAATTTTATCAAAAATTTATAGCTCCGACTGCCCAGTATAGTACTTAGATTGCTTTTGAGGCAATCTTACGCAATTTCAAAAAATCAAAACGAACTTTGAACCTATTAAGAACAAACTCGGCCAAAATGTGAACTTCGGTTTTCAGCGGTTTTTGGTTCAGTACATTTTTCATACATAATTTGTATTTACCATTCGAGTAGAAAATTGCATTCGATTTAGGCCTTTGTCTACAATTCCAAAACGGATAGAGCTAATCGCTTAGAGCAGTGTGTTTAATTTTAATGAGATCAATGATCAGTACATAAAACTCGATGACATAGAATTAACCTTCGACCTCAAGAGCTTATTCCAATTTAGAAGTCAAAAAATACTTAGTTGGTGTTTTACTTCTATATAGCTATCATGGAGCTCACGAACACTAAAACCATTGATGGTTACAGATGAAAATCAAGTCGTCGAAAACTGAAGTTCAAGTACAAATTTCGTTTTGATCTACTTAACAGTGAGTGAAATTATATACCTTAAGAACAAGCCCACATACCATCATATCGGATTTTTAAGTTATGGATATCGGGCCCGAATATACCCATTTTATAATATAAAGTGAATGTACATAATAAAATTTTTGAATTCTTCTCATATTTCTTTTGTTTTGTTCTTTTATCTATCTTCTTTCATCATACGCTTGTTTTCTGACACTGAAAACCATGTTATGTGATAGAGAATTAAAATTCAAATCGATATAACAGTTAATTTTTTATGAAATAAAAAAATAAAATCAAAATGACGGTATAAAAAAAGAATAAATAACTAAATCTCAAAATTAATTTAATGACAATAAAAATGGTTTCTTACTAAAAATATTAATTTTTAATCATTTCTGGAATTGCTTCATTTAAGTTTATTCTGATATAAATATCTTAGTAAAACCTTATTACAACCTTAGTCCAAGAAAGATATTAATATTAGAAAAATAAAATAAAATGAAATTTCATTAGAATTACATCAACTGACAGACAGAGGGACTGATAAAATTAAAATGTGGATGTTTGTATGTATGTGTGATAGGTTCACACAACAGAGCAGCAGCAGATCCTTTCTTATCCTTAAATTAGTTTTTGTTATGTTAACTATGGACCAGTACGGTACGGTACGGTACCAGCTGTTGAATTTGTTGCTTTCCACCGAGACACAGAGAGAAATAGGCAGCAACGCGTGCCGTTCAGCATATTCAACGTCCATCGCCTATTAAGGTGTGCAAGAGAAGAGTTGCTGTCTGAATACAAAATTACTAAATAGAAGTTCATTGCGGCGTCACATAACAGAAATATTTCTACTTTTTTTGCATTCTATCATTTATCAACAAGAAACTACAAAAAATAGGTGTACTTACTAATAACAACTGGTAAGGGTATGATGTAAGGTCTCGCCGAAAATTAAATGCCCTACACAGAATTAAAAGAAAAGTCACAAATTTCTTAAAGAAGATTTCCCTCTTGCCAAATGTTTTCTGTGAAATTGGAATGCATTACTTTTAATAATCCCCTCATGCCAAAATACCGCTTGGTTTTGTCTGGTGCAATTCCATAATATTTTTAATATTTCTATGCAATTTTTTTGCATTATCCCAAATAGCACTTTTAGAGAAGCAGGAATTTTATATGCTTACAAGAAGTTCGTAGTCACGTATTTTTATTTTTTTTTCAGTGAACTTTTTCTTGTTCTGGTTTTTCTCAAAGTTTTGCTCACATAAAATTATAAAGGATCCACTTGAATGGTCAGCGCTGACACCTACACATACACTTAATAGGATACGAAACACAATACATACATAGTTCATTTTTACTTGATGAGCAGCACAAAAAAGGACATTCATAGAAAGAAAGTCGCAGGAGTTAGTTAGACAAAAAAGGAAAACATTTATTCTGTCTCTTTTTTTTTCTTCTTATCATGTCGAGTTCATTAATATTTATAAAGTGACACGAAAGGATGCGCCTTGTAAGCAGCCAGCCATAACATACATAAAAGGATACAACTCGCACGCACGGGGAGTACAAGTACAAAAACAGCAAGAAAAATTCATATCCTTTGCCATTGTAGTTACAAAAACTTTAATTTAAATAGAAAGCGATAGGTATAATATTTTGTAGCAAGAAAAAAAAAATACGTTGCAAGGATATAAATAATAGGGGCGACTTTTGAAGTTTTTCAATATATGTGGGTGTTCTATGGCACGCGTATATTCGTTCAACTTGGCTACACCTCGAAACGTTATGAGTTGCAGTGTTTTTTATTTTTTTAAATTATGAATTTTAAAGGGGAAATAATTTTGAACCCACTTTTATTTTACTTGGTCTTTAATTTTGTAGTTAACTAAATTATTTTTTACTCCTTAAGAATTGTGCTCGATGCATTAATGCCTTCAAGAAGAGGTAGAATAGTTGATGTAGATGAATGTAGGTAGATCAAAGACTGAAAATGTAATGAAGGAAAGAATTAATTTGTTTTAAAATTCAGCAAAAGATACCTCACAGTTGGTTGCTTTAATATTAAAAATAATGCTGAGTTGGATTTCTCTAGAAGCATTTATTTCTCAGGTTTAAGACCTCATCTTGAAGCTCCGAAGGAGTTGGATTATACAATCCTAGTTACGTCGTTCGGTGTGACATTCGAATATCAGGAAATTCGTAATTTACACATTTTTAAAAAAATATAATCAGGCCTGTTCTGATTCCATTCGGAGGTGGAATCGAAGTCCGTAGTGATATCCAGGCTCAAAATGGAATATTTTTTAAAAAATCATCTAAACTCATACAAATCACAGGACAACCATTTCAGCGCCATAATAAGCACTTTCAATAGATAAATAGACTTAAATCAAAACACTCGAAACAATTTGCAAGGATATCAAGGATTTGAGCCAAATCAGAGAAAGTCGTATACCGAAAATTTTCTTTAAAAAAAAAGTTTTAGCATCACACTATCACTATCTGATAACCATAATTTCAAGCAAGAATACGCTCTTTGTGTACCAATGTTATCTACCATTTGATGCCGAAAAAATAACTATCTTTGCTCGGAGGATCTATTTCATTGCTTCTATAAAATTCGGTTATTCTGTTCTTCTCCTATGTATCACAACCACATTACTTTAACACCCCTGTCTGTTACATTCAAAGCATAATGTGTTCCACCTTTTAATTATGCTACCATATCACACCGGACAGATGTTTCACATTGCAATTTAAACAGAGTATTTCTAAGGACAAACAACAAAACAACGCATGCGTGACGTTTCGAAAATGTGCATAGCAGCCACATTATTTTCAAACATTTCTTATGCCGCTGGCAAATTTACAAAATAAGGCACGTGTGGCAGCGTGTCAACGGTCAGAATTCACTTTTAGGACGACGTTGGTTGTCTGTCTGCTGTAATGTGAGTTGTGTGGGTCGTTTGCTTTTTCTCTGTGGCAATTTTAATGAAGTGCGAAAGCGTGTTTGCGTATGGATCTGTGTTTGCCAAATGTGGGGGCACTCATTTATGCGGGTGCGCTTTATAGCCACAAAAGGTGATAACTCTCCTTGTTGTGGTTTTGGTTTTCTTGTCATTTTCATTCAATTTTTTCCTTTTTTTTTTTTGTTTGTGTCATCATGAGTTAATAAAATTTATTGCTCTCCTTTTTTTCCTTGTGCTCAGTGAAATAACTGGTAGGGTATTGGTAAAATATGCGTTGACTTTCAAGTAAATTGTGCGTGTGCGTGTGCGTGTGCGTGTGACTGCATCTCTTCTTCTATGTCTGTTTGGGGAGTAATGAAGCTTGCAAGTGTTGGCAATGGACCATAAATTTTGATTTATTTTTTGTGATTGATGACATTAGTTGTGATTTGAAGTCGTGGTTAAGTGAAGATATAAAACAGCAACACAGTCTGGGAGATAATAGCCATGATTTGATACTTAAACACCAGAATGAATAGAATTAGTTCGAAGGAAAAGCACGGGATACTCAAATTGTGTGGAAAATAACATAGAATCTAAATTTCGAAATTATTAATAATCTAAAATTTAAAGTCAACAGATATATGTATATGGGATACATTAGAAAAAGTTAATAGAATATAGAAAATAATGACATCTATGCACCAAATTGTATGAATGGGAGGTGCCACACCCACAGGTACTATTGCGTTGAATATTTGTAATGAGATAGATGCCTTACAGGAATTATATTTGCTATATTTAATTTCATAACGATTGCGTTGTTAGTTCTTTTATTATACCGTTTATAAATATTGTTGGCTGTGCCACGCTCTTCAAAAGAGGTTTGCCAGTGTACTGGCTAAGCTTGTATTGATGAATGCTTTCAGTGGTATCATCTCTTTTTTATGAAAATCGTATGGACTAACTTTGAGATATACAGAGAGATACAGAGAGAGTATAAATTTTCAATTCCGCCAACTTCTAGAAAAATTCAATATTTATATGATCAGTATCCGTTTACCAAATTATCACAATAACTTACATGGCTTACGAGATATGGCCTTAAAGAGGTTAAATTAAGGGCTGTGCAACGCTCTTGTTCCTACAAGCCTTACACAATCCTAATTGTGGGTACATGTGCACCAAATCATCAAGTTTCATCAGAATCGCTGATTTTTTTTTTAAAATGGGCTTGGCCTTATATACATAGGGCATTGGCTTCAGGCGTGTCCGTTAACAGATTTCGCCCATTTTCAATAGCAAGCAGCTTGAAAGAAGGTGTTACCTGGGTGCTAAATGTGATTAGCTTTTCTTAGCTTTCTTAGTTTTCCCATAAACGTAATTTCAACATACAGACACATACACAGACAGACACACACACAGCCAGACAGACAGATAGACGGACATAATTAAATCGACTTCGGTGGTAATGTTGAACATGAATATATGTACATTTCTATACCTGCCACGCCCCCTTCAATGCGTTACAAACAGAATCACAAAGTGAATTTACCCTCAGTGTTGGTAGGGTATAATTAGACCTTCATTGCCGAATAACTCAAAACTCTGCCACATGACTTTGTCATGCCCATTAAGACTATTGTTTAGGATGCCAATTACTAACTAGCTTTTTTGGAAAATATGGCAACACTTGATTAAAACCACTTTCCCGCACAAATAATGCGGAGCCCTTTATTAACTTTAACCTATAACAGCAATATCTCTATGTTCTATAACTTGCAGTACCGTAACAACCCGACTTTGCGTGGCGGGCAAATGCATGATTTTTTATTTTTCTCCTTCCAAAAAAACAAATTTGCAACCAAATGAGACGCGTGGGAGGCAAAGCCCCCTCTTACCCATATGGTGGGTACGGGCCTGATAACTTGATTCTGTCCAAATGATTAAATGTTGTATTTAGCTCTCAAAAAACTAGTGACGAAATTTTTTACCTATCTAGCGAACTTGTTCAAAAATATCAATATTCAAAAACATTCTGTCTGTCTGTCATAACTTTTTGATGAGTGATTTAAAAAAACCATTCATTTTTTTTGGTTTGTTTATTTACACTACAATTATAAAAAAAAAAAAAAACTAATATCTAATTACTTCAATTGTTGTATTTAAGTAACGGCTTTTGGTTAACTTTTCACAAAAAAAAATAAAAAATAACGAATTCAGTATTTTATTTTCTTATCAGCAAAGCATATGCGCTACCATCAAATGCTGCAACCCCTATTGAATCTGAAAATCAACGCGGCAGATGTGCGCCGACTAATGCAGTAATTCACTGGCGCAATATTATTACATTATTCTACGCAAACACAAAATTAAAGTAAAATATAAAAAAAAAAGTTTTTTTTTTGAATTACTACACGCACCCCTAAAAATTATGGTTATTGTTCAATCAACAAACATATTCCTAGTACAGCAAAGGATCTGGTGGTGATTTACCTATGTGGCGTTGCACTCCTTTATCACAAAGCGTTCTTCAATCTCCCCCTTTCCGTCTGTCTTCTTCGGTGGTACAGAAATTTCCGTACAGGAAATTAGATGAAAGTGGACGAATTTCCCTTTCATTCTCTACACCTTTGATAGGAGGGGTAGTGGGTTGATGGTTTTGCCATTTATTTTTTTATTCAATTTCACATGTTGTGCTTAAATTTTTCTCGTTTTTGCTGCTGTATGATGATATGGAAAAGATTTTTTATTATTGTGTACATATGTCTGAAGCATATGTATGTATTTGTGTATGTTTGTACGTATGTATTTGAAAAAGTAACGTATTTTTTATAAGGAAATACTTTGTTTGTAATCATTTTGTTTTGATTGCCTTCAACATGCAATGTTTCAATTAAGGATACAGGAAAGGTTTCGTTTTGCAGGATATCCTTTACAATTTGAAAAGTGTTCAGGTGGGTTGTATGTAAGTATATTATTGTTACTAGGCGGATTAAGTTCCAAGAGAAAAAATCAAGGTAAGCACGTGGTGCTATGAAAATGATGAAGTGTCTAACACAATTAAAGTGATAGCTTAAGTAAGCTTATTTGTCTTGTATTTTGAGGAATTTTTCGTAAGGTTGGGAAGGAAAAACTTTCTTTAGGTGATTAACAAAAATTTCCTCATAAAGATTTTCACCTTCGAATTCTTACTGCCATAGTTTTCCTACTTGTGGTATACAACAATACACTGAAGAGATAGAATGTTTCTCTGAGACACTTGCTGCATAAAAAGCTTGTAGGCTTTGTTGCGAGATTACTTAAAGGATGATTAAGAATGACATTTTTTTAATTTTGTCAAAAAAGATTGTTTCACATTAAGCAATGAAAACTATGCGTCAAAAATTTTGTTTTTTTGATCATGACAAATCAAAATTATCTTTGATGAAAATTGCCCTTAAAATTTTTTCCAACATTTTCGATCCAATACATGCTTACTTTTTCAACATTTTTGGACATTTTAAACATTTTTCGATCAATAAACATATTTTGACATTCTCAACATATTTGGACTTTTTCAACATTTCCTGAACATTTCTCGACCATTCAACAATTTTCAACTGTTTCAAAATCTTACGTCTGTTCAGCATTTTGCTGAAATTTTCGAGTTTTTAAACATTTTTCGATTTTTTCAACATTTCCGTAATCGCGAAAGCGTATAATTCACAAGGCAATAAAAAATTGTGCCTGATTCAATTTGAAAAATTTTCACTCCAAAATTATCTACCCTAAACGGCCTGCAATACTGATTAGTTTATTCTGATTCAAAAATTGTGATACTGAGATTTGGGGCGGATTAACGATTTAATCGATCTTGGCTCATAAATTGTTTCGCCTTTTTTATAAAACATTCCCTGTTGTCTCCTGTCTGAACACCCTAATGTATACATATACAACTAAGTACATAGCGTACTTCATAGCGCTTAAACTTAAGCCAAAAAATGTATTTTCTTTAGTGTATAAAACTATCTTCAGCATCCTCAATGCAGACGACTTATCTGAAAACCTATTTAAAGTCGCTTACAACAAAATGATAATCTGCATCAGTAACTACAACAATAGTTACAACAACCACATTTACAATGATGAAAGCAACAGGAACCGGAACAACTATGAACCATAATAGAAAAGGAAAATTTTTTCAATTTCTGCACAATTGCTCAGAGGCACTAGGAATTTAGATAATATGCAAGGATATGCAAGGATAAAGCGTTGAAAACATTACAATCGCATTAAAACGCCTACTCTTTCACAAGCAGTGAATAACAAAACAAAAAAAAATATAAAAGAAAAACTGTATGCAAGTGAGAGATAGAAAAACGCAACGAGGTAAGAAAAAGGTAGGTCGTAAATGTTGGAATTCGAAAGAGGAGATTTTATTTATGCTAATGCCTGTGTGTGTCTCTGTATCCTAGGGACTATGATGAAAAGAAGGTGTTGTTGTGAGTACATTAAAAACAGCTCTATACGAATTTATAAGTAAAAATTTCACATAGTTGAAAGACAAAATTCATTGAATTAAAATTGAAAGTTGCGAGAAGTTTTCAAAATTACTAGTCCCAGAAGTAAAAGCTGACTTCACATTTTAGCAACGCTTTATATTTGTGTGAATTTGTAACCAAATTGTGAATAACCCTCAAATAAATTACCCTAAATAGAAGCAGTAGTACAAGAGATTTACACTTGCTCTAATGACAACGAAAAACCATAAAGCAAAGACATTTCCGCATCCGGTCAGTGTTAACTTTGTACGAATGCAGACTACGTACGATTGAAATTAGGACAGTGTGGGTGTGTGCACATATGAAGGACTTTGCAAACAATTGCAACATCGAAAGCAACAACCGAAATGAAGACAATACTCTAGATAAATTTACAAACGGATTAAATCCAGCAAAATCAAGTTTTTAGGTGCAGAGACTTTTGTGAGAAGACAAGATAAAGTAGAACTCTATTGACCGCTTACCATTCGGTCAAATGAATCGGGTCAACATTTACGTGCAAGTGGTGTGTATCAGAAAAGATTCCCAGCAGGAATCTAATTAGGATCTTAAAAAAAAATGGAATTGATTTTGTGGAGGGGAAGAGGTCTGTTCTTTCCACTAAAAGAAAATTTTGAGCTCTATATTACTCGTGCTTTTGGTATATTGTCGCGTAAGCTCAAGATTTTGTTGCACATCTTTACGATTGTAAAAACTTTTCCTGCCGAGAGTACGCTCGTCTGATTATTCAGACGTTCTGGTCCTAAGCAATTCCAATGATTTTTATTTCCATTCTTTTATTTACAAATGAAAGTAGTGCACAAACACTTTATCATCGTAACCATTGAGGTTGGAAATGCACCAATAATCGCAAACTTCTTAACCTTTAAAATTTCATACTCAACTGAACCCTAGTTCCAGTGGTTATCACATTTTTTCTCGGCGCGCTACTGAAATCTTGCGATTGATAATGAAGCTTTTCATTATTGCTATCTCTAGCAAGGGCTTATCCTGAGTGCTGTATTCGAAACCGCACTTAGGTTATGAAAAAACTGATGAATTGATCACTTTTTAATGCGTTATACCGAGGTTTTTTTTTTCTTTATTTAAATTACGTACTCGACTTGGCTGCTTGCTGAAGTTGCACGCTCGTTTATGCCAAAAATTTCAATGTAATGCATATAACGGTACTTTAGTTGCTTATCAGCAGTTCTGTTCTATTTATGGTATGATCCGATCGAGCCATGATTCTTGTTTGTAGACTAGTGAACGGTGTGTTCTTTGTGGGTTTTTGTAGAGCCATAAGTACTAATTTACCAATTTTTTTATAAGATGCGAATTTGGAGTGTTTATTAGAATTAAATCATACTGTCGTAAGATTTTAAGTGACATATAATGTTAATTGAATTTAAGATTTGTAAACACTTTTGTTAAGACTTGTGATTTTTTTTGAAAAGTGAATAAATTGGTACATTTTAAGACATTGGGAAGTGTTTTTGATTGAAACTCAAGTGAAAATCGTTTATTAAAAATACATCAAACTTATAGTAATCTATAAAATTTCTTATATGAAATTGGCTTGTAACGGCTTGGCGCAAAATATACCGAGCCGATTTTAAAATTTTTTTTTTGAAAATTGCATATTTGTACTAAAGCAGGATATGGCATACTTATTTTGTTTATTTTTTAAGTTAAATATCCTTTTTTAGGATTAAGTTTCTACAAACCCACACATAATAGCTTTTGTTTGACTTTTCGTTGCTAAATCTTATGGTGTTTCTTGAATTATGTGTGGTTATTGTGTCTTTTTTTCCTTCTCATTTGTACTGTTAGTATCTGGCTTCGAAGTTCAAAGATCAAACTCTCTTTCAATTGTTTTTTTTTTCAATTTTGAAGAGAGAGTATAGCATGAGATGTTAAGAGAGTGAATGCACCATGAAAAAAACCGAGACTACGCGTGCTAGTCCCGGTCACTACAATTAAATAAAAACCAAAGTCAAGTCGATCTACAACGCCTTAAAAAATATTTTTTCAAAAAATTCAGTTTTCAACGATACCTGTTGGGATCTTTGTGCTTAATAAATGACAGCACATTTTACGAAAGGCTTAAAACACCGTTTGCAGTATTTGCAGTTTATGCGGTTGGATTTTAGAGCAACTAAAATTTGCATTTTCCAATAAAACTTCTTTACTTGCGTGCATACAAGCGTAGGCAGCTGACTTGCTTACATCTGCTGCAACCAATATACTCGTAAGGTTGTCATTTTACACGCTACACTGCCTTACTTCTCTACTACGAAGAACATTGTGAGGTGAGTCTTAAGCTTTGATAGCCAATAACATTATCACTGGCAGGTACATGCATCATTGATTGCATTTTGCAGCATGGGCTTTATGGGCATGTGGGAGGAAAACGTAACTTAATTTTTTAAAAAGTTAATTTGTATATTTGAGACCACAGTGTTAAGATAAATTTGTTTGTTGAAAGAGAGATGTTAGATTATTTTGACACTGAATTAAGCAACATCTTGAACCACTTAAAAATTTATTATACGTTAAAATTCAATTAATGGAGTTAAAGTTTAAAGTAATTCGAAAGATTGTGCACGGAACCTTACGGATTTTTTTTCTCACATTTTTCCTTTGGTGAAATAAAAAAAGTTTTTGGCCACAACACAATGATTACGTTGATCAAAAACCAAAAAACAATTCAAGTTAAATGAGTTTCGAAAAGTTTCATCACCACTTTTCCGCATTAAAGCGCTGGTTCACACAGAAGAACTTTTACACTATCCGCCTGGTTTCTTTTGAGCAGCTTTTATCTTCCCCTGCATCATTTCCTATGATATTTTATAAAACATCTGTTTTATACTTCTACTTCAAACCAAAGTTGAATAGAAGAAAAAATTAATTTACTATTGTATGGGATGAGAGTTGAGAGAAAACACTTGACGCTGCTGCTGTCTCTCTCCTGTCGGCGTGCTGCCAGCATAAATAACACGCAGCAAAACTTAAGATACAACAGCACACGATACTAAGGCTGAAGTGAATAGACCTGTGCCAGAATGCTGTGCAGGATAAAGCTGGACAAACTATAGGATATGTACTGCTAACTAGAGTGAATGAATGAAACCAAAAAAAAATATTAAACAAATTGAAAAATTTTTCAGTTAACCCATTTTTAACCAAATTTAAGTTCTGAAAGAAAAGGTCTTTATTATAATTTTTCATGAACACAATTGCGCATTCAGTCGGCGCTTGCACATATTTAATCAATTTTATTAAAGGGGAGCAATTTCGTTAAGAAACCCTTCTAAGTAAAAATAGATATATTCAGTCACCAACATCACCAATGTGTTAAACATTTTTTGAAAAAAAAGTGTAAGTAAAAGAAGTTGTACCTACTTAAAACAACTTAGTAAGAAATCGAAACAAAACAGTGCAACTTCAGTGGAAAAAAATAAATGCACTGACTATTCAATTGCAACATAACAAGAACGAAAAAAAATGTTGCAAAAGAATGTGCAGCAATAAATAATGAAAAGTAAGCATCACTGTTGCGTAAATGGAGACAAATTTGTTCTATTTCTCCACTTTGCACAATAAGGAATGGCAGACAGCCCATAAGTTGAAACTGCAATTGAATAAGAAGTTTCTTGTGGTCGCTGCGCTGTGTTAACTCAGGATGAAACGAGCAGAATGATTCCAGAAAACGGCAAAGAAATATCTGGACTTTGTAAATTGTTCTGATTGTATTGATGGAAACGAAAACTTAGAAAATTAATCTAAGTGAGTGGCAATTTGAATTATGAAATAACAATTTTATTACTATTTGCATAGAGGCTGAAAGTGGAGTACTTCACATGAGAAGTTATTTAGAGCGAATATTAAAAATTATATTAGATGTATAAACTGTAGTAGATAGTTTTATTTCGGACGGCAGGACGTATGAACAATGCAACTGTCTCGAATATAAAACATTCTATACGTCAAATTATCAACCACTTGTTCGAGCATTTGAAGTGGATTTAATGTATCATGCGCTGTAAAGCACGGTCCTGCTGAAACCACGCAAATCGATATGCATATATTATACTTATTTCTAAAGCAATCCCAATGGACTGTGAAACATTCAATGCCCTCATTTCTAAAGTAGTGCGGCCCAATGACTATTCTAGTACATAGAGCGCACCAAATTGTAACTTTCTTTGATTGTAATTACATCCGGAAAATCTTTTCTTCACTACTAATGTGGCAAATTTGTTTGTTGACGTATCCGTTCAGCCAAAGTGGTAGCTTCAGCTCCTATACCTCTAAAACAATCAATTCCTTTGCCAGAATCATATAATGAGTATAACACAAGGCACAAGTTTTTTGGAGTTTGAGAAAAATTCTCCACTTTTCTTTCAATTCACTTGCATATTTTTCATTTCTTTTAATGCAGCACTTTTTTGGGATACCCTGAGATATAAACAAATATACCGACACTGTAAAACCCTACGCTTGACTTTAGAATTTGCACTCGTTTAAAACCATTTTTTAACACTTCAATAAGAAAGCAGGACACGTTGACGACAAAAGCGATTGCAGTGTAATGTTATAGCAAAGACGTGGGGAAAATGCTGGTCTTCTTAGACAACAAAAAAACGATAAAACCAAAGGAAGCACTTCAATAAATAATGTCGGACCAGTCAGTGAACGAATGAATACGTAACATTGATGTGGAATTATTATCATTTGAGTTTTACCGAATAGCAAAATGAAGCATGTCCTGAATTCAAATTGATTTCTTGAATCCTGATTTCTTAACTAACAACTAAAATGAAACGAAACATAAAGTAATCTTAGCCCCTATTCCCCTCAACAAAAAAAATTGTTAAGTGCGCTGCAAAGTTATTCAAAGCACCCACAGTTGTTGTGCGGAATGTTAGCAGATCCAATGCATTCGAGAAGAAGTGTTAAAAGAGACGTGCAACGGTAGGTAAAGTGGTAAAGTTTACAAGCAGCAAAGGGATCAAAGTAATTTAATGGAACAAATCGTCGAACGGTGGCAGTACAGTGGACCAAAATCAAAATGCCAGTGAATATCATATTTTCAGCAATTTGTTACCATGAGCTGTGCATGAAAAGATTTGCTTTTTGAAGGTTTATTAAGGATTTATCAGAATTGTTCACACAGTGGCATAACCTTCGTTTTGTGATTGTAATTGCAATTGGAATTGGAATTACAACATCGTGGCGTGCGTTGCATAAAATTCAATAAATTTAAATCGAGATTTGCGCAAATTGTAAAATAAAATGTCTTTCAACATGGCGGGCAACAGCATGGTGGATAGCAAGCTAGCAATTTGTTCAAACTGCTCTCATCATCATCATCATCATCAGCATCAGTATCATGTTCTTGCAGTACTTACTGCAAGTTCAGGGTTATAACGCATCGTATTGCAGCAACTGCATAAATTTTTAATTTTAGTGCTGCTCTCTTTTTTTCGTCCATCTCGTCTCTTATCTACATTTTTGTTTGATTTTACGATTTCATTTAATGCCATGAGACAGGAAATTTAAAATAATTTGCGTTTAGATGAAAACTCGAGGTGTAAGAATTGACCCCAGTGGAAGAAATTAGGATGACATAAAATTTACTTCATTAAAGGCAGAGCAGGTAATTTAGGAATTAAAAATGTTGGCTGAAGCGATGATTCACTTAGAAAAAATTAAAACGTATGCATATTTTGCACAATTTTTTAAATTTTCAAGATATTCAGTGACTCAACAAGCTTCCCTAAAAGTCACATTTATTGTTTGCCATTTGATATTTATCCATCTACGGAATGCAAAAACCACTGCAAAATCATTGTATTCCATAGCACAATAAATATTTAGCATTGCCAACTACTTCCTCAAATTAAAATAATTGCCAAAAACGAGCACATATTTTACTTATATTGCACTTTATAACTGCACAAAACAAGTAAGAAGAAAAAGAAGGACTTAAACCTCACACATCAAGGATTAAATGAATATTGGCTTTTTAAGTTATGGCAAAAAATCAGAAGATGCTTAAGTACAAGAGCATTTAATTGGCACGTGACTTAAGTTTTTCGAAAATTGAATAGAGCTTGTTGTAATTTTATATGTACAAATTAAGAATATCTCTGAGGAGGCAGGATATGGAAGCTAAAATACGATTTATGTCATTCACAGTAATTAAATGAGAATAATTTGGCACATGAGCTGCAACAATAGCAATAATAACAATTGTTGTTATTGTATGTTAAGTCAAGTTGCACTTGAACATTTATTATTAAATTCTATTAGGTCTGATACAACAAAATAGCAATTATGCTGTTACTGAGCATGTGATTAGTACCGCTCGCGGGTAATTAATTACTGACAATGAGCGGTTAGTTATATGCAAAAGCACGCGAAATTAGTTACGCGTTTGCAAATTCGTCCTTTGAAATGTTGATTGTATTTAATTTGGCAAACATACACATGCATGCATATGTACATATACATATGTAAGTATATGATTTATAACCTTCTCAAGGACTTCAAGTGCATACTTATGAGAATTACAAAAGATCTCATGCGAAGTTACCCAAAGAACAATGAGGAAAAATTAAAAAAAATATAATGGGGTGAAGGCAAAATTGCCTTAAGTTTTTATGAAATTGTTTCTCAATAGTAGGTGGTGTTACGCCCTCAACAAAAAAAAGTCTCCACTAATGAGCCGATTTTGATGAAATTTGATTTAGAGATAGATTGAACCCTAACGTAGAACATTAAAAGCTCCGTTATAATTTAGAAGGCGTGGCACAGCCTGTCATGCTAAGCCGCTGCACCGATTTTGATGAAATTCGGTTTGTATTTAGAGATATTATCAAGTCAAGACATTTGTTTTTGTGATAGACCCATTTTGATGAATTTTTGTACAGAGATAGATGAAACGTATGGTAAATATCTTATGTGGTAATGATAATTTCACGCTCCTAACCAGAAAATATATTTCCTCCGATACTTCAATTGATGGACTTTGAAGAAATTTGATATGGAGATGGAATGAACCCTGATTAGAGTATATGTTTTAAAATATGCGCTGCCACGCCCTTTGATAGAAAGATATTTTCACAGCTAAATCAAGGAGTTTAATTGAACCTAAGGAAGAAATAGTGATACGGATTGGGCAATATGATACCATGACTTTTATTTTTAAGAGCGATGACAGTTGACACTATAATGGTTGAATTTCAATCAGTGGACGGATTGAACAGCAGAACGAACTTTAACCTTTAAGAGCTATTTTTTAAATTAGTGAAGATTTTAATTTAATATAACACAGTTTTTTAGTTGATTTTAATTGGTATTTTAGATATTTTTTAAATTTTATATTCCACGCTAAATCAGACACCATTTTATATCTGAGGTCTTTGAAAATTTTTTTCTTTTATTAAAGGCTCAGAATAGTCTCCTTGATTTTTTTTAGATTTTCTTTTTGCAGAGACTTGCAGCTTAATAAAATAAATTGGAAAAAAGCATGGAGGCAAGTCTCAACCACAATTAAAAGAAAAACAAATATGAAAAAAATCAGAGAAAAAATAGCAAAATGGTGTTCGATTTGGCGAGGAATACCTCGATGGATTATGAGTCGCTATTACTTTTGTTGTTTTTTACATTGTACACATACAACATCAAATGTAGGTGTCAATGTTGCCAGTTTGCTCCTTTGTTTTCATCTCATGTTTATATTTATTTTCTATATTTTTCCTAAAACTTTGAAATTATTGATTATACATAGGATTCTTAGTGGAACCACAAATATTTTCAAGGTACATTAACGTTAGGCAATACAATTGCTCACTTTTGCATCTAAGTCTACCAACTTAAAGTAGGGCACTGAGAATTTTTTTCATTAATTCAATGGACTGAATATTAACATGTTTTACTGTCTGCCAGCTAAAAAAAAAAAGGAAATTATGCAAATCGATGGCTCTCCTCAGAAGCAGAAAACGAATCTGTAAATTTTTTCCTAGCACAATAAAGAGATTAAGTTTATTGCTGGTTTTTCTATTTTGCGCTATTTAAAGCTCAATTTTATTGAAATGACTGCGCAATACCAGGAATTTCACAAATTACTTACTAATACACAGCACCCACGGCCCCCCGACCAACTGATGAACTGTCATTTAAATTCGATGAGACATCATTAACATGATTACTTGTTGTATTTGTTGTGAGGATTTTAAAGTTGGAGTGATGTTGATGATGATGAGATTCGAATTTGTTTGCCACTTCGCGTTTTCTTCCGGTGTTGTTGTCACTTTGAGTTTTCATAAATTTAGTTTTTGCTATCACATTTTACTTTTTATTGTTTCTTGTCTACCCTCCCCGCCCCCCCTGATGGCTTTGCTATTGGCCTGTCTTTGTTGTGAATGGTGCGCTAATTCCTTTTATTTTACAGCACGAGTGCGCCTGAGGTGTTTAAATTTATTCCATTTGTATTGCATTGCAGAATTGAACTTGGCAGCAATGTTTTTTGGTTGTTAGTGTTGTTTGCTTTGCTATTATACATAGATGAGGAATGGAGTGGTAGTTTGGGGGATCAGAGTATAGCCTAAAGTAATGCTAATGCTTAATAATTAGTTTTGACATTTGCTTTTTTTATTAACTAACTGTATCGTCCTTGAAGTGCCTAAATAATGTCCTTGATGTGCGTTGTCTTGAATTTGTAAGAAGAATGCTGATTTCTTGGAATTTGAAATTAATTTTTGTACTGTTGAGACAGAAATTAAAAATAAGAAATTAAAGAGAAATAAACAAATAATTGTAATTATGAAGAATTAGGACATCTTAATGAATTAAAATTCGTCTAACTTTTTAGCCTGAAAATAGGCTATTATATTTTATATAAAACGTCTAGGCTGTGCATTCATAAAAACATAACAAATAACTGATACATAAAGAGGTCCTTTAATTTTTTTTTTAATTTAAAGGCCAAGGCATTGTTTTGCTTGCTCGAAAATGTATAAATGGCATGATCATATAAAATTGTGCAGCACTTTAAAAACAACTTAAGTAACGCAATAAAGCATTTTATATTTACGTTAAAAGCCTAAGGCATAAAAATTTTGAAGCTTAGAAATGTTTTGAGTTCTTAAATTAATTCAGTAAGATTCAAAGTAATTTAACATATTAAATGTTTTTCACTAATTTTAAACACTTCCCTGGCAAGCACGCATACTCGTACACACACAATCCTAAACTCTTCGAACTCCATAGCATTAATCCATGGAATTCCACAGCAACTTGAGTACATACCTGTTTTGCCACTGTTGGCGGCACCACTTAAACGCATTAAAAATGCGCAAATTCTTAATTATGTACGCCCCAGTGCGCCCTGACGTATGCAACACTTTTGCTACGATGATTACGATGGAGATGACATTGGTGGTGGCAGCAACACAACTGGTTTTGTTGCTACTTTTTGAAATTAAACAAAGCAGAGCAATATATATAGTTGTATGCCATGGTATTAAGCACTTGCTTGCCCCATTGTCCCGCGGGTATTTTAAGATTAATGAAAGTTTGCAGCTTTGATGTTTAATTTTCACACGCAGCATTAAGCGCAGACTGCGGGTGATAAATAGGTAAGTAGTACGAGTATATGTGTAAGGAGTGAGATGCTATAATTTGATTGTGGTGGCGCGAGGGATGAAAAAGGAGGCAGTGTTAAACGTTGACACAACAAAAGCAATTGCATTAATTTGCATTGTTGTCGTTTTCTAGGCGCACAGTAGTATATTTATGGGGTTTATTGTGATAATTCGATAATTTTTTCATGTTATATGTGGAACCACACTAAGTTACCGAGAATACCAATGTGTAAAACAAAACTACTCTGTTTGAGAAAAAAAGATCTGGGGATTTAAGGAAAATATGAACTTTAATAAGCGAAACTTTCATTAATATAAGTGAAATGGTTTTTTTTTTTGTATCAGAAAATTATGGAAATCTATACCCAGCAAACATTTTGAATCGAGGAAGAGCCATATTTTTAAAATTTTTACTTTAATTTTTTGTGGGCAAGTGGGCGTGGCATTATCTAAAAAAGCAAAACCATTGAAACTATATGTTAGAAATATACGTAATTCAAGAAAATATTATCAAACTTTGTACAGGTACATTTTGATCAAGTGAGCATAAAAAATAATGTGAGCAGGACTTACAAACTAAAGCTTTTAATAAAAATATTCTAGCAAATTTTGCCAAGCTTATTTCATGACACAGGCAAGAACTATATAAAAAATGCGGGACAAGTGGACATCAATTATCCCATAAAATAAAATAATTTAATATGCTACACACAAACACTTATTTCAGTAAATTTTACCAAGCTTGCAGTAGGAGCAATTGGTGGCATTGGAAAAATTGTGTACGGGGTTCGATAAGTAATCGAAGCACCTCCGATATTTTAAAAGAATATTCAAGCATCGAAATTAACCAAAAGGCGTGGTACTTTTTACGTAACCATAACTTTTGAGACACTTTGCGCAAAAAACTATTTCATCAAACTTTGCCAAACCTTTTACTTGAACATTTGGTGACATTAACAAGCACTGAGCAAATGTGGGCAGCGAGAAACGACTGGGCGTGACATTTCTCATGTAAGCAAGAATTTTTTTCAAATGCTATGCGCAGAAAGCTTTTCAAGTTCATTTTGACTATTTTTCGTTAAGAATTCAATGTAGACAAATCTATTCCTTCAAATTTTTTATAAAATTATAAGTAAATATGCTACTACTGTCGCAGTTTTAGCAATTGATTAAGTCAAAATTTAATATGAAATGGAAGCTACTGTGTTGTATTTGTAAAAATGTATGCTTAGGATTACCCAACACACATTTGGAAGATAGAAGTCAACTTCCAGACGAATTTAACTTTTCGAGAAAAGTTAAATTGAAAATAAATATTTTTTTGCATACTTTTTGGAACATTGTAAATTTCATAAGTTTCAATAAACTCTTATATTCGGAATTGTTTGCTGGGTAATTACTCGCATGCATGTGTTTGTGTGTAAATTATGCTGCATGCACATGTGACTTTTGCCTCTGTGATTGAAATTTTTAAAAATTAATTACCTTTGCGTTTAACCTTTTGTTGGATGCCCAGACGCAGTGAAGCAACAGCAACAGCACATGGGCTCACGCCTACTCATTATATTGCGGCAAAATTGCATTTTAAGTCAATTAATTAATGACGCTAACAAATAACGTCAGACGATGAAAGGTTGTAAAAGTAACAAGATAAAGGCATGCCATTTTCAGAGATTTGGAATTAAAATAAAAAAAAATTAAAAGGATTAATGAGACTAAAGGGGAAATTTGCTATGTAATATGCATTTGGAAGGTATAAAGACTGAATTTTTGAGTACACAGAAGGAATAAGCAGTACTTTTTATTATTTTTTTAAAAGTCTGTTGCAGAAACCATAAGAAATGAAAACTTTCCATGTAGTTGCTGAAGAATCTTTTTGTTCATCATCGTTTATCAAACAAAGTTTTTCTTTGAAATAAATTTGGAATGTTAATTTTTTTCGCATATTTCGTGCTCTATTTTTGCTATATTGCAGCACATGATACTTAACGTCATCTTAATTGCCAACTTTAATTTCACAAACCCAAGTGCTTCACAACATTTGCTCCCACTGCTCGATCATTGTCATTTATTTGACGTGCATCCGATTACGAATATAAAGATTTACTTTATTTTTACCATTACCATTCCCATTTATTTTATAGTATGCCATTGCATTCTATTAACTTTGCCATTGGTACAATCTCGATTTGCAAATATTTTGAAATAAAATTCTGTCCATTTATTCATTAGAGAAGTGCAAGTTGAACACTGACAAACAGGCAGACATAACGATACATACAGAAAAAATTGTAGTAATATAAACTTTCAGTATTATGTCATGTTTCATATAGAAACTGAAACAAAAATGTCCAGTACATATAAAGTTTAATCAAAGTCAAATTGCTGTACGGTAGGTAATGGAACTTTCGTTGGAAATTTTAAAACGTTGGCAAATTTTTGTTCCGAGATATGTCCAAGTTCTTGTTTTTATATTTACTTTATGTTAAGGCAGTTACTTATCAGAATATATGAAAAATATTGTATACTTTGAAAAATGTTGAATCAGCCGATGTATGTATGCGTATAATTAAAATGTCGATACAAAATATAATATCACATACCAGCCAGAAAAAAAATTTCATACATTAAAGGGCTAATTTGCTCTCATAAAAATGATTTAATTGTGAGACTTTAAAAAATTGAACATTTGATATTTCATGTTTTCCCCGCTTCTATTTTCCACAGTAAGGGAGAACTAAGTTAAAACAAACTTCATTCAACACTGACAATTTGACATGAAAACGGTTTTCGACTTTTCGACACCGCACACAAACCAATACCAATACATGTAAGCATACAGACAAACACAAACTTATCGACATGCATGCAAACATGAAATATCTATGCTTTATAAATGAAATGCACAAAAATACTACATGTAGATAAAAAATCAAAATAAAGGATAAAAAATAAACCCGAAAAAAACTGGATGTAATAAAAATCCATTTTCATCACCTAACAAAAATAGTGAAAAAAAGCAAAAAGTGAAAAGGTTGAGATGACAAAAACTGGTGAAGGATATCCAAATAAACAAAAAAAATTACAAAAAATAAACCGGTCAAAAGTGACAAATTGTATTACATGTCAAAAGGTTGCAAAAATATTTTCGTTACATTTGACAGTTTCTACAGAAAAACACGAAACGGACATTGGATAAGCTAAGGAGCTTGGGAGTGATATTAAGGATAAAAAGTGAAAAGATGCGTTATTTTTTCGTTGTTGTTTTCTGAAGGTGTCTGGGTGTGTTGGGGTCAGCGTTTCATTCATGCTGGCGGTAACTTTAACTTATACTGAATAAAATGTCAATAAAGCATAAAAAGCAAATAAAAAATTTGTCAATCGTTAGAAATAGAAGAGTGAAGGTGTAAATTGATGATGTAATAAAATAAATATGCTTTAAATAAGAGAATTTAGGTTTAAGGATACATTAAAGATGTTTCATTTTAAACTGAAACAAAAAACTGAAACTTTAAGTTCAATATTTTTCTTCATAATTTGCCTGCTTGTACGCCTCTATTGATAATTTATCTTGGTATCCTAGCAATAACCCATAAAACCAACAACCTGTTGACAACATGAAAAATATGCTTAACATGTCCTTGCCCAGTTTAGTCTCGAGTCAACTTCATGACACGTGCGCACCTTTCTTGCAGCAGCACACAGCACCCGCTTGATCCTTAAACGAACGCATGCCAAGCGACTACCTGTATGCGCACGTATGCTGCTACGACGGCACGGACATTAATATCGTCACAACAGCAAAATCATCACTAGCAATCACTTAATTTTAAAATAATATTTTCAATCCATATAAATCCGGGCTAAGCTGCTAAAACTCTTACGCCTCAATTTTTTTTTCCATATTTTCGCACTTTGCATTTTACGTAGCGGCAAATCCTCTTGCAATGGTTTTATGTATTTATCACTGTATGAGTGCACTATTTTTGCATATGAAATTTTCAATGTCAGCTATTTGGATTTAAAAATGAATGAACTTGTCTGGTTTTCAAAACACATAAAACCTTACAGAGGATATTCAAATTATCATTCATGTATGTGAGTATCCTTTTTAATGCTACTCTCTTGTATTGATGTTGATCCTTTTGCTTAACCAGCACTAGTATTCACTGCAGCATGTGAGTTTTTATGAAATAAATCCAGTTTTGAGCAATTTTGTACAAAAATATCTACTTTCTGTTGCTTATCTTGTATATTTATCCTTTTTTTTTGGCATTGAAAGTCCATTCATTCGTATTCATGTCCATCGATTTAGTGATTCTCCATTGTATTTTGTTACATACACGTTTGTATCTTTTTAAATCTTAGATTTGAGCGCTACATTTCCCAGTTCTTCGCGCTAAAAATTTACTGTTCCATTGAGCGCCTTTGCATATGCAATACTTTTGAGCGTAATTTGATGTGTTGCTGCTATTGCATATCAGTTTGATGAAGCGTAAAGGAGAAGCGACTCTACTCAAAGAAAACTATTTTCATCAAATTCACTAACTGCGCACAATCGCTTAGCAGAGGTTTGCCTTTAATATTGCATATTCTTAGGTGTTCGAGGATATAGTAGAGCAAATCAAATAGTTTTTTCATAAAAATTTATGTAGCCATAGTTCAGAGAATATTACTTGCGTATGATGAAATATGTCAGCAAGTGCTGATAAACGAAGAATCACAAAAAATCAGTTAATTTTGTCAATTTCTCGCACTTGGATAATAATTCTGTTTGAACAAACAGAGTAAAAATGTTGTCCTTAAGAAAGCAGGTACCGTACTGGTTCAGTACTAATGATCTCGTAAAGAATAGTGCTAGATATCCAACAAGCCATTGGTAAGTGAGTTCGCTTATACTGCTGGTCGCTCGTGGTTCAATTCCAGTGGCTTAAAAGCAAGAATGTATGTTTAATTTAACACCCGAAGGCGATAAACAAGCGGGTGCTAACCTTTATAGACCCTTCTGGATTAGTTTATTTCTCATTTTATCTCTTTAATGGCAAATTTCATTAAGTTTTATCAATCTTTTTTTATATGTATAAATTTCAAAACTTTTTCAGAATAAGAGTTGCTGAAAGTTTAACTGTAACCTCAACTCAAAATTACTTTTTACTCCACAGTACTGCATGTGTATATAGAAACTACGCATAAATCTCCTAACCAACTAAGGCAAAAAATTTCCATATTCACTTTATGAAGCTTACAAGACCGTGAGCGTTATCGGCACAAACTCCTTGTGTCTCTTTGTTTTTATGGAGCAATGTGCAAAAACACCTATCCTTATTGTGGATTTTCATATAGCGTTTTAAATTTCACTTTTACTTGAACTCGTGCGAAAGAGAAATGATGGGGAAAAATGATAAAAAATTTACATATGCAGGCATCAATATTCACCACTGTGGCATCGTGTGCGCAACAATTTGCAAACGTAGCATACTTTTAGGCAAAAAGAAGAATAAATAAAAACTCTTTTTTTTCAATTCGTTTGTTTTTGTTTTACTTTGAGCGCAACATCTTTTCTTTCACGCTGGTTACAATTCAATTAGATTTTTGTCTATGCGCAAAAGGATTAAAAATTCTCTATGACACAAGGATACCTAAGGATTGGTGTTTTTTTTTCGTTTTGCGGATTTATACGATATGCAAATGAATAACAAAATTGCAAAAATAGTGAATGAAGTGAAACACTTTGTTGTTTGTATGTTGTGTTTTCTTTTTCAACCAGGATAATGCCACAAAAGGTTGAATAACAACAACAACAACGAAACCACTCATAACTCAAAAAATAAAACAATTTGCCAACTGAAGCACAACATTTCACTTGCAATTTCATACAAAAGCAGTTTGAGTTTTAAGTCGGTTTTTTTTTTTTTTGTAAAAGGAGTTAAAGGGAGAATAAGTTGCTGCGCATTGATTTGAATAACACCGTAAGTTGTAAGACAAAAATTTTTATTTTGTATTAGGGTGAGTCATATATTCTTCAAATTAAAATAAATTTGAAAATGAAAGAATAAAGAACTTAAGTTCGCTTTGAAAAAATATGAAAATTTTTGGCTAAACTTTTTATGAAAAGTTGCACAAAATTTTGGTTAATGATTTTATTTAGTTTTTTTTTGGGAAAATTTTTCATTTAAAGCATTTATCATTATCTTCGAGACATTGGCCTGGGGAAATTAAAATGAAACGCACTGTATCAAGGACATATTTTTAGTTCATATATCAAAAACTAAACACATACTTTTTTTGTCTAACCTAACCCAATTTCTTGCAAAGTTTAATAAAATTTGATTTGAGTGATTTTTCCACCCTAATATGTGATACAGATGTGCGTGCATATTTTGCATTAAATTATTTCTTATAGCGTTTTTGTCTTTTGGGTCGATTGTATTTTATTTCTTTTTTTTTTGTCTATCTGTATAACCATATTTCATTGTTTCGTTATCCTTTGGCTTATGCATTATGCATTTTTGTGTCTAAAACGAATTTAAGAATGTTTTGTCGTTTGGTTTTTTTCTGACGCTCATATGGCTCTATTTTCCCCTTGCTACCTGTGGGTGTACATTTGACCCACATACAACAATTTGTCGTTAGTGTTGCAGCAGTAAAGGTGTTAATGAATGCAGATTAAAACGGGAATTCTCAGTATTCAATTTTTCTACTTTTTGTTTTAACGAAAAACAAAAAAGTGCAAGAAAGGATACAAGAAATTAAAGCACATAAATATTCATAACAAATCCTAGCAGGATATGCGTAGACAGCAACAAAAATTCAATTGCATTTCAATTTTGAACTGATTGTTTGCTACAACGGGATTGAATTTTTTGCAATTTAAGGTGCGAAGGTTAACAAGGGATTTTGCACCTTTTTCGCATTTAGCTTGCTGCGTAAAGTGTATTCCTTATTATGATAATACTTTAAACAATTTATTTGTAAGCTCAACTTATTTTCCATATGATATTTGGGCGGTCGACTGAGGTATTTGAGATTTCAGGAACTTAAAAAAAACTATGCGGGTTAAATTTAATATTCATTGATGATTATTGATGTATTTCCAATTTGTTTTTAAAGATATCTTTTGTAATACGATTCTGAAACTATGTGCAATTTACTTTTTAGGCCTACAGCACATGCTCTGACTCTTTTTGACAGTAGAGTTTTGGTATAGGCCAAATATATTAATGCCTTAAAATATAGTAAGCTTTACCTGAGCAAATATTCTACAAAAAGTTTATGAAATATGGTCGAAAATTGATATTTTGGGTATATTTTTTTATTATTTTTTTAACAAAAGTTAATATTTGATTTTTGGTGCTTTTCTTTTTATTTGAAGCTCACATTTTTTGAGCGAAAATAATCTTTCTTATTGTTATTTTTTTCTTGTTTTTTTTTTTGACGAAAATACTTAAGCTTATTATGGCTGCATCTAAATTTTCGGGGCTCTTAGAACTCAGAGTTATTTCCTGCAAGAACAGGTTCAAAATTCAATTTGAAAAATTGGATAAAAATATTAATCGCATCATTCGAAAAATTCGATGGAATACCATTGATGCAATACGATTTGCTAAGAACCTTTCGTTTAATTTCTTCAGCACTTGCTGCTTCGTTTTGACTCGCCAAAAGCGTCTGCAAAAAAATTTTAATACCTAATGAATTACAAAAACAAAGACTTACAGCTGAAAAATTATTTTAGAATTGCTTTTTTTTACTTTTTGTTTCGGTTCTCAACAAATCTATGCAAAAAGGAAAACATATATGGCTTAGAAATGCTCACTCACCAGCCAAAAGGTCACTAATGATTTTATTTAGCAATAGATGAAACTAGTCTGACTAGTTCGGGGGAAGAGGAGGAGGGGCGCGTGCATGGTTACTCCCGGGTACGGATTTTTTTTCGGCTGCCATGGATACTACAGCATCAGTTTGGGTAAAAAAACTCAATGGTATATTTATTATCCCAACAAGACAGAGCTGCGAAAAGCAAACAAAACAAAACAAAAGCAATAATAGACAAAAACCAAGAACTGAAACAGCAAGTGACTTGAAAACAAAAATAGCACAAAAAAAAACCTGCGGCGATAGCGAATCGAAAAACTGTTTACCTCGAGTAACGGAAAGAGCCGAACGGGCTGACGCCTTGAAGACAATATAACACAACCAAAAAGCATGCGGCGTTAACGAGCCGGAATCCATTAATATGAGCAAGTACCTTGAAGGCAAAATTATACAAACAAAAAGCATGCGGAGATTGCGAACCGAAATGATTTAGCTCGAATAATGAAAAGAGCTTAAAAAGAGCACGATATTTTATCGTTAAAGCTGGAAGAGCGGAACGAGCTTTGAGATGTGCATCCATATTTTACAGTTAACGAAATTTTTAGTAGAATTTTTCAGATAAATTAATATTTTTTACAGTTTAATGCGGGTTTCATAACAAAGTTGAAAATAATTTAATAAATTTTTACTGCATTTTAGTTATCTTAGTCACTTCAAAATGTGTGCATTTTTGTTATTTTAGCATTTCGCTGCTACTTTAAATTGAAAATTGAAAATTGCACTGTTGCTCCTTCCTGCTGTTGTTATATCTCGTTGACTGCTTTGACAAAGAGTACAAGTGTAGAAGCGCAAAAAGTGCACGCACTTACTACTAGTCAGCCAGTGTTGTAAGATGAAAAAAAAAAAATAAAACATTCATTCAATTGCTGGCATTCAATTTTTCAATTTTACAAAAAGTTCTATAGCAACGAAATGGGAAGTGTTGCGATGCTGCTGGACCAAGGTACTCACTCTGCTTTTGTTGAAAAGCATGGGGGTCAAAAGTGCCTTATTCAGTTTTGCATTCAAATGAAATGCTGCGTACGTGACTAAAATAAAGTATTGCGACTTTCAATGGTTATTCTTACAATTCACTTTTTTTCTTTTTATATCAATAAAAAAAGAGTAAAATTTTTCGCTTTGATTCTTTGCACCAACCCCTGGCAGTTGCTTCCCCTTTTTTAGATTTTAACAGAAATACTTGTTGAATTATGGAAAATGGCATGGCATGCAATGTCGATGTTGTTGACTTTTGCTATGCGTTTTTTACTGGACTCTAACACTCTTTTGTGTTTGTATTTGTTTTTTGTCATAAGCGTCGGTAAAGTGTTTTTACAAAAGGGACGGTAAAATACATTGAGTAGAGTCTAAGAGTTGCTATGCAAAGTGAAGAATATCAATTTTGAAAAACATAATGTTTATTGTCATAGTTATCGCTTATTTTCTACAGCTATAAAAGTGCAAAGCCTTCAATTTATTATAGACTTCCACCTCTTGTGATCCCCGCTTAGTCACACCATTGTCTAAAGTAACATTTTGTTTTTGTTTTTATTAGTTGCAGTTTGCATATCTTATTTGGTCGCAAATTGATTTTATTTGTTGATTGACGCCATTTATATTGTGCTCGTAACTCAAGGATTTTGAAAACGTTTTTAACCCATAGGAATGGCAGCGTTACGTGAGCGTTGGGAGCAGTGACGTGTTGGTGGTGGTGCCATGTTTAAGTGCTGGTATTTGCATGATTACAACACAAAAATATAAAATTGAACTGTAAATTTGAAATAGAATTTAAAGTTCAGCATCATGCTAAATTACGTTATTAAACTTTATGCAACACGTGACTTTAATGCATTGGGTATAATAAAATTAAATTGAATTGTAAAAAAATGCATTTGAATATTAGATATTGATAGCGAAGCTGTTATTGGTCATTAGGTATTTGCAAGTTTCCTTAGAAAAAAGCAATTTATGTATCAATTCACAAATAAAATTTTCTTAAAAGTTAAAAGAATACATTTCGGTACAGTGGCTTAGCTGGTGATTTTTGCGTCTGGGTCAAAAGTGAAAACTTCCCCCCATCACCCAGCTTCTTTAAATGGCATAAGCAGAGCATGAAAAAAACTCTATCGTATGGTTTGATTTCGTTCTGTTCTATGAACGTTAACTTCCCTCTGCATTCCGTATTTCACTCATTGGTTGAAACACTAACACAACCCATAGCAAGCGACATGAGAGAGCGCAACAAAATGATAACGTTCTGCTCCACGAACAAGAAACTTTAATCGTTTTGTTGTGGTTTTGACTCGAAATCGCTATCCGAACCCGTACAAAATGTAGTGATCGTTGTTATCATTACATTCGTATGAGGGAAATTTTTTGTTTTCAAACGAAAGATAGCTCGAAAAATAGTTTTGAACATCACTAAAGGAATCGAAAATGGGATCCCGGACCATGGTACCCTCATACGAATCCAATGACAAAAAATTATAACTACATTTGGTTCGAGTTTGGATAGCTATCGCGAGTCAAAACCACTGCAAAGCGAATAAAGCTTTTTGTACGTAGGGCAGAACGTTACCATTCTGTTCTTCTCTCTTATTTCTGCTAGCGTGTTTGAATTAAAAAGCGAAACAGAGAATGTGAGAGGTAAAGTTTGCGTTGAGAGATTTGAACGTTACGATAAGATGCGGATTTTTATTTCATTCTCTGGGCATAAATAACTTTTAAGAATCCCATCTATAGTGTACGAGATTCGAGCTTTACAAAAAATTACTATAAGTTGGCAATATCTGGTTCGATTTCTCAAAAATTAGTATCATAAATAAGTAAATAAAGAATGTTAAAATATAATATGACAACTGGTTTTATCCGCTCAATACCTGTATTTTACATTTATGTTTCGAAAAATCCTTTTAATTAAAACAAACAGTCAAAGCTGCTGATCATCATATCATAACAAGCGTAAAAAATAAACATCATCATAGAAAGGTGCAGAGTAAAAAATATCCCCAGGAGTTAAATTTACTCTAATATCTGTAAGCAAAGGGAAAAAAGGAAAAACAACATAAAAACAGAAACTTTGTAAAAAGTTCAAAGCTATGCAAAAAGTTCAATTTTACCTTCAAGCTGCACTTGCAAACTTTGCGACAAAGTTCGGCTCATGGCAAGTTATTATTTTTAGCAAATATACTGAGAACAGAATTCGAAAAAAAAACATAAAAAAATATTTATAATAAAATAGTTGAAAGGAAGCATAGAACCACAAAGTAGGTAGTAACATTGCCAACATACTGCTCTGCATAGATTGACTATGCATAAAAAGATGATGATGAAAAAGTTCTTAAGAAAGATGCGGAGATTGTTTGAAATAGAAACTTTTGCAAAGATTAAAAACTCAAGTCGAATGTCAACGCCAAGTATGGATTTGTTGTCCAAAACAGTGGGACAATCTAATTATACGCGTAAATAATTGCTTATGGCACAAAAACCAAGGGCTATCAGATTTTATAGGTGAGTGTATGAATGGATTTCCTTTTTACTCGCATAGAGAAAACATTAGATCTGGTAATAATTATCATATAATACTATATACTTCATATAGGTGAATTGAATTGATGTTATTTAACATGTTACTTTTTTCGGATTTGGTATCGTCATCATATCCGATTCGCGTCCGAATGCGTCAGTACATTCGAAAAATTTTTTGTATATTCGTTACATTGAACAAACTGTCAGTATCTTTGGCATATTTTCGATGAATTTCGGACGATTTCTAATATTTTTAAGAAATTTTATAAAATCAAATGACCTGTTATCTTTTTAGTAAATATTTGTACACATGACAAATGAAAAGTACATTCGCCGTCTTAAAAGTAAGCACATTCCAAGTCTCAATCCTTTTTATTTCCATAAAACAAAAAAGACATCACTGATCTCAAGTCTTTTGGTAATGTTGTATAATTCAGTTTGTCTTATAATGCCTCGTATAAGCCATCACACTCAACAAAAAAGGGTGCGTTACTGATATATTTTCATATTAATTTCAAAATAAAATACGCTAAATTTTTAACATGAAGTTAAATTGAAATGTAAGTATAATACAAGTCAAATCAAAACATCATGTTCCACCGTACACCAATGCAACTTAAAGGACTCTATCAGCTTCTTTTTCTTCTACTGCACTATTACGAACTTTTTCTATTACACTTATTTATATAAAATTAAATAAAAAGAATCATTCATGTTGTACTAATAGTTTTGAAAAAAAAAGTTAAGGACACTTTTTTGGGAATATTTTTCAGAGTTGCAAAACAAAATCTTAACGTTACAAAATCGGCTATGTAATGATATGTACATTTTTTTACTTTATGTAGTTTCGTTATAGAATGAAAACATAATAACTTTTATAAAATTAAAACGTTTTAAATAGATAACGATATTTAAAAAAAATTGAATATGAATTAAAATAAGTTTATTCTTTAGTAATATATAATATATTATAATTTAAAATTACCGAATTAAAAAATAAATAAAAAATTGCCATGCATTCAACTAGCTTTGGATTAAGGTAGAACCAAAATCGGCTATAGCCCCGAGCCTGAGCTCAAAAGGCTCCTAACATGACAAGAAGTTGTGTAAATTTGTGAATGTTCGGTGACTTTTTTATTTAGTTCTATGGGGCCCATGCACTTTTCAGCCTTAGTTCAGATAATATTTGATGCCATTTTTAATCCAATATCTCAAAGGCTTTTGAACCAATCTTATTAAAATTTTCATTGAATATTTTATGGCTTGAATGTGCGTGGAATGATGATTTTTCGAACAAAATGAGAGTAATGCAACGATCGATAAGGAACGATATTTCATTAAGTAGGTTATTCCCTTATTATATGACGTGACGTATAACATTTTGCAACTCTGATATTTTTTACTTCTGTACAATAAAAAGTTTATTTAACATACTAAGTTCGTCCAGCGTTAGCTATGGTCCATAAACTTTTGCTGCTTTCGTCTATTGAAAAATAGCAAATAAATTGAATTCAGCTTCGATTTCATCCTCTTGCTGCTGCTACTGCTGCTGCCTGCAACTGCTTGCATTTTGGTTTCCTTATGGCTGCTAGGCACGCTCTCAGGCAGGTGCATTCGTCTATTGAGAACTTTTATATTCGGATTGAAGAAGAAGAAGAAAATAAGGAAACTGCTATTCTAGATGTTCCTTCAGGGTCTTTAGTCATGTGTGACGAGATTTTTTGTGTCGATTTTTTTTTTTTGATTTTCTATGAAAATTTTTGTTTGCTGCGTGCAATCTGCTGCAACGGGAAAGTTTTCTGAAACAACTTTTTGCAAAAGACTTCAGTCATTTTAATCTTTGCTTGTGCTTTCATTTATATGCAAAAATCTGTTTGTGCGTTAAAGTTTGACTCATTTTGATTTTAAAATTTTATTAAGAGATTTACATTTCTGTAAATGCCATAGGCGGAGCAATAAATTTTCGATGTGTGGAGTCCGTGTTCCAGAATGATAATTTAATGGGAAAAAGAAAGCCCGCCTCAAGTTTTCCCAGTGTCCTCAATAACCAGTCCACGTTCCAAATCACAACGTGACAAGGAAAGTGTGGTTTTACAAGATATTTTCTAGCCTTCTTGATAAGTATAGAAGATATTGAACAGTGGGGTGTGATACCACCCATACAATAACAACACAAACAAATTGTGTAACTTAATTTATGAATGTAAATTGTTTTTAACAAATACCTCAAAAAAATTGTATGGATTTAGAAAAAGAGGCGTGGTACCTCTCATACAATACAAACACTTTAAAACGATTTATCTTAGCACCCATGGCAGCTACAGTTGTGAAATTTGGCACATGGATGAAAATTGTTGGTACCAAGTATGTACATTGAATAATTTGGTTGGGATCGATAAAAGAAGAGTGGTTACTCCCAAATTACAAAGACATTGCATTTTGTCACCTTAACAAATTCAGTTGCAAAATGTGATATTTGTAATGTGATGTGATATTTGGATGTACTCGTATCTGGTTTTCCCGTTTTTTTACGCCCATGTGATATGCTGGTCAGCAAAGTTGATAAAATGAAATGACTTTTGAACTTGCGACACCGGGTAAAGTTTTTGAAAGATTGACTGCAATATAAAGTAGCCGTTTTGCATATATTCATAACCTTCAACTTTTTGAATCACACAAAATTTTGTCTTTTTATATGAAATCAAAAAAGTTCTATTAAGTTAAAAAGTTTTAACCAAGTTATATATAGCAAGTATTTATAATATCCTGAACTGAAACATCAGCATTTTTTTGTAACTAATAATTGCTTACCCAACCGTCAATATAAGGGGTTAGATATGCATTAAAATTGTTATGTCACAAAGTGGAACTCGTAAAAGCTCTATTTATATGTCAAATGTGACATTAATTCACTTAAACAAAGTTCTCACATTCCATGTATTGTCACATAATAAACTAACAACTTTTCCACTCTCTAATAACAAGCTACATTTTATGCACCTGTCAAATGTTGTCATAAATGTCAAAGAATAATTATAATGTTTCTGGCATAAGTGTCCGTGACATAACAAAAACAACAGCAACAAAAACAAATGTGGAAAAGTGCATTTATGGCTTACTGACGTCATAAATATCATCAATTTTGTACGCTCGATAATTGGCGGCAGTAGCAGCGACAATGTTATACTTAAATAGTATAACCCTGTTGGAAATGAAGTCATGAAGAATATTAATGAAAGACCTTATTTTTCTTGCTAAAGAAAGTTTGAGATTTTGTGCACTCTAATAGGAAATTAAATTTTCGTTGGTCTTCAACTCAATATAACAACGCTCCGCAGTCACCATAAGGAATCTGTTATATATGAGCAAACAACAGTGATGAGCTGCTCTGAAGCACTGATTACTGCCACAAGTGATTATTATCAGTGAAAAGTTCATAGGTGCATACTATTAAAAGATACTTTGGATGCCATTAGTTATCATCAGTGTAAGCGCCTTATTGATATTAACCAACACTTATCAATACTGGCTAATATTTACATACAATACCTGAACTATACGAGCAAACATTAGTAATGAACTCTATCTTTGAGCAATAAACAATAGTGTTTAGAACTGATGAGACTCAATGGGAACCATCAGTGAAAAGAACACTTATCAGTACTATTGAAAGAGCACAAGTGCAAGTACACAAGTACAAGTCACTTATGCTGCAGACACTTATCAGTGGCCATACATGTTAGAAATTGTTACTAATGAGCACATATAAAATCACAACTAAAATTTTACGAAAATCAAATAAGAACTCATGAAAGTAAACTCGTGATTTTTAGTTCCCTTTTGTCAGATCTAAGCGATTTGATTGAATATTTTACTGAATTGCAAATTATCTCTACATATGTGACTACAGGACACAATGGATCCCATTTGGTCTAAGTGAGTCGGTCTCGTAACTGGCTGTCACTCCTACCTAACTATAGGTTCAGAAGATATAACTTTAATTGAAAGATGTAGACTACAAAGTAACCATTATTTTAGTAGAGACGCCTATGTACTAATCACTAAACTGCTTAAATTTATTAAGAAGTATCAGATGCTAAATATTTTCGTTCCGAATTACAAGAGCTTAACAGTATTTACATTAATTTTAAAAATTTTCAACATGGAAACTAAAGAGAATGAACCATAACTATCGTGATGATAAAATAGCAAATGGACAAAACCATCATAGCAGCAGTCAACAGCTATCGAAGGTCATTTATAAACGTTTAGGTGGCGCTAATGCCAGGAACTTTGTAATACATATGTATGTAATGAAGGACCAGAATGTTATGGTATCAAAAAGAGGCCCCTAGAAAGGAGAACAGAATAGCCAAGCTGTTTGTAGAACACGAACAAACTGCCAGTTTTTGCTGGCAGGAGCATTTTAATGAATGTACGAGTAAGTATGCAGGTGTCCAAATATGAGCAGATAATTTCACCTGACAATGACAGCGACGAAGACGTGTTGAGAAATTTCAATGCAATAATATTTGCATTGTCCTGTCCTAGCCAGCAAAATGCAAAAGAGCAAGCAAAAATGGAACAATGAAAAAACAGTAGAGAAGTAAGGCCAACGTTGTAGCTTTTAAAATGAAAACTTTTTAACCTTCATGTGCCAAAAAAAAAAAAAAATCCAAATCCGCCAACTGCAAAACGGAACACAAGTTAATGAAAGAGTGAAATGGAGAGTGTGAAAGAGAAGCCGCTTTTAATAAAAGGTAGCGCTTTATAATTAAGTGAATGAGAGCGAACACAAGGTTTTCAATGGATGATAGGTCCTACAGTCGAAGCATGCAGCCGTTCAGTGTAATCCAACTTTAGCTAATAAATACTTCATTAGCGCCTTTCATTTTGAGCGTTTAGTTCCACGTTTTTTTTTTTGTAAGGATTTTGGAACGTTTTTATACGTCACGTTCAGATTTAATAGCTTGAAATTTTCAGCGTTCTTCTACATAGAAGTTTTAATTAGTAAAATTTATGAGGTCGACATGGATTAATAGCGATTATTATAGAAATTTTAACTTGTAAGTTTTAGTAAAACAAAGTTAGATTTCTGTAAGCTTATAAGCTCATTTTTTTAGTCTTGTAACGTAGCTTAAGTAAAAGTTTTTAACCTTGATATTTTTCACGTTTTTAAGAAATTGCTTGATAATGAATGTTCACTGAGAAAAAAATAGCTAGCATTTTGATAATTCAGCTCAAAATGTGTATATACTGGAATTAAGTATAGATCTGGTTACCTTAATCAAGCATCTGTTTAATAGTAACTAAACGAAATCCAACAATTTTAAACAACTAACGATAACCCCCGAAAATCGGGTGTGTGTTCTGTACACACTAACCCGATCTGAATTTTAGAATTGGCTTTTGACGAACCCTTACTGGCCTTCCCGCTTCCGGTGGCATTTTTCTACAAACACAAAAATATTAATTAATACCTCGCGTTTTCATTGGAAATAAGAAATTTAATTTTGCTTTTTTTTATTAATTTGGAAATAATTCATATGTGATCTTAAAAAAGTAAGGATTTTTTTTATTTTTTTTAGTAATAATATACGTTACGTATCACCCAAGTGATGATGATTCGCTATGGCGAGGCTTTTGCAGTTAATCAGTGCAATGCTTGAAAGAGTTGAAAAAAAGGGAATCTTTCATCCGCTTCTGGTCAACGGATTTAGAATCCAATAATTTTCCGCAACTCTGCTCGATGAGCACTTCAGTTTGATATAGCATTTGTTGCTGTAGCTGTTCTAAATCGCGTCAACTAAGCATTACCTTCGAGGAATAAATATATAGATATTTGTTCATGCTAGAAATCGAACTTAAAATCTCAAGATTGCAAGCACATTGCTTTGAGACTGCGTCACAAAAACATACCTACTGTAGATCATGGTATTTACGACCTCGAATTTCCGAACGAATTTGATTCTGACTAAAATCTCTTGTTTACATTTTCATCTGACTACATCCACTCTTCGAAAGTTGCTGCATAAATATACATGAACAAAAATATCTTTCAACATTTTTCTCAGTGTAGTAGAGCTATCATATCCAATTTTCACTTAAAAGATATTATATCCTACAGAAAATCCAATAAAAGCAAAGCAAATAGTTGATATAGCGTTTAAAGTGTTTTTGGTGTAACGCCCCGTTGTCTAATCGCTCACACATTACATGAGGTTTTTGGAATAGGCAATATACACGCTAGTACCAAGTTTTAAAACTATTGCTGTCATAAGTTAGCAGGTATAGCGTTTTAATGAGTTTTGTTGAATGAGTGGTACCACGTCCCGTTGCCTAATCCCATTCAAATTTCGTGAGATGCTTATCATACACAATATACTTTCTACCAGCAAATTTCAAAACTGCTGCCATCATAGGTGTCCAGATATAGCGTTTTAAGTGTTTTTGGTTGTATGGAAGATGCCACGCGCTGTTGTCAAATCCTATCCATATCCTTACATAGACTTCTTCACACCAAATGTCAAAACTCTTGCTATCAAAGGAACCAAGATAAGCATTTTAAGTGATTTTGTTGCTTGGAAGGTACGACGTCTCGTTTTAATCCTGTTAACATTTTGTAAAGTGCATCCTAACACCAAATTTTAATACTCTTGCTATAATAGTTACAAATATATCGCACTTTGAGTGTTTTTGTTCTATATAAAGTGCCACGCCCCGTTGCCTAACCCTGTCTAAGTTTCGTGAGGTACTTAGCATAGATAAAGTATCAAATTTCAAAACTGCTGCTATCACAGATGTCCAGATATAACGTTTAAACTATTTTTCTTGTATGAAAGGTGCCACGCCCCATTATGAACCCACTACATATTTTGTGTGGTGCTACGCATAAATCATATGCATCCTAACATCAAATTTTAAGACTCTTGCTCTTGACAAAGCTGAACGTTCAAATTTCAGGAGTCACATTGGCTTCAACTCGTTATTTACAGTCCGCATTGATTTAGGGTACACAGTAACGCAACTGAGTGCTTTCACCATGTTCAGCTAAGCCGCCTATCTAATATTTATGACACAACCTACTCTGTTAATTAAAGATAAAAATTTATTGCTGATGCAAAAAACTTTGCCTTTAAAGATTTTTCTTCAAATTGAAAAAAAAAAAAAATTGCCAAAAACCTAAGAAATTCAACGTTGCTATAACATGAAAAATTTAAAACGAAGAAATATCACTCTATAACTGCAAACTTTCTTAAGCTGTTGTTTTCTATTGAAAAAGCCTTAAGCGCAGTTTTTGGGGAATTTAGTAAATTCTTCTTCTATTTACCATCATTCATTTTCTTGGTGGAAAATATGCAGCTTTACGTTGTGGTTCGTTAAATCAAACAATTATTCAAAACTTTCCGTCTAAAAAAAAAAAAAATGAGAAATAAATTTTATTGTATTGTAAGCATTGTAGTTGCTGTAATTGATCTAGCTGTGGTTGCTATATCTGTCTGCTGCTCTTGCCTTTTAGACGTAAGATTACGAGGATACTCTCAACGTTATTCAACAACTGGATAACTTTCTTGTTGCTGTCCGTCGCTGCTGCCGTCATTGGCATGCTTGATATTTATCCTGCGGCTATATGACTGCGTTTCATGTTTTTAGTTTGAATTTTGAATCCTTTTAAGTTTTTCGCTTGCAATTTTATCTGAATATTGTAGTATTTTGATTATTTTGTGAATTTCCGCTAACAAACGAGACAATTTTCGGCTTTTTCATAAAGTTTTTCTTTTTGTTTTTCTTAATTTTTCCGTTGTAGGCTATTCGCGGAATATCAATTCTCCGTTATATGTTTTTAATCAAGAGATGAAAGCATTTGATTTCGAATTTGCCTTAAGTCAACTGTGGTTATGGCAAAGCAACTTTGATATGTAATTCAGTTTAATTTATTTCGTTTTGTAGTTTTAGCTTTTAAGGAATCAGCGAAAAAAGTGATTTTAACAAATTATTAATATTTTTGGTAAAATTACCTCATCTTGTAGCTTTGACGTTCTTATTACCAAGCCAATATGGCAGGCTTGAAGAGTATGACAGAAAGTAAATCTGATGTCTTTTTAAGAAAAGAAACGTAGTTCGATAAAAAAACTTCTAAAGCAAAGCCTGACAAGATATATTAAAATGGACACAGATTCGGACTCAGCGACTCAAAATCTATAAGGAAATTCTTTTCACGTGTAATGTTTACAACAAAATTTTTTAAAATAAATGGAAGGAGAATCTATTTAATCAAAAATTAATTCAATCAAAGTTGCTAACACAAAATTATAAGTTCAGCAGTGCTACCTGAACTAAGTATTTGCATAAAATCTCAGTCTCAATTCACAAGTCACTTCAACGCAAAACTTCAACGCGAAATTGAATAAATTTAAAAGCTTTTGAAAGAAAAACCTTTGATATGCTAAACGCTTGCAGAAATATTTTTGCACTTTTGAACAGAGATTATGCCATTTTTGCTTCCCACTTATTGCATTTGCTTTGATTTTATTTGTTATAGTTTTCCGTTCTTCGGTTCTTTTTATTTTTTTGTCTTCATCAAAAGTACACAAAACTGTCTAAAAGTCCTTTACTTCTTCAAAAAATAAAAGGATATGCAACAGTTATGCCCGTATAACTGTCAATTCGAATGGGTTGAATGCATTTCATTCGATTTTGTTTCAATTTTCATTTCCATTACATTTTCCATTGAAATGCATTTGTGATGACGAACCAATGAACCTGACCCGTTGCTGATGATAATGATGATGTCGATGAAATCATGCAACATTTTTTTTTACTCTGTTCATAGGACGTCAGTGCGACGTGCTGTGAAATCACAAACCTATCGATGAAAATACTACGGATTTTTTTTTTCTTTTATCAACTTGCAATACGATATTCTTAGTCGGTATCGGTTTTTTCTTTGACAGACAATTCTTTTGGTTCAGTTTTAATGGTGCATTTGATTTTGCACTTTAAGGGGGTGGCACAGTCAGAAGAAAATCACAAAATATTCACGTTGTTATTTGTCATTTCTTTATAGCTTGCAACATGGTGTTTTGGCGACGGTAAAGGAACCTGAACCGACTAAAGGTTCTCTGTTTGTTATTATTGTTTTGCTAAATGAAGTTGAAGGAACTGTGCTAGCGTCGGTAGTACTTGTTAGCGCTGCCATCTAACCAAAAAAAATATTTATTGATTTTTTAAAGTATACGTTTTGAAAATCAATACCATGTTATTGTAAACGTAAATTTTTGCTAGCTCTGCTACAAAGGATTTATTTGACGATTCAATAAAAATTTCATGTAATCTTGGTGCTTTTTCATCACTTTTGGTATTAAATAAGTTCTCAAAAAATAATGTCAAAAAATTGATTCTAGAGTGACATTCGTCAAGTACAACCATAAAAGCGCACATGTAACCAAAAGTTCTGTCGTTATTAAAAAACACCCTTTATCCTGAAAATATATTCGTTCTTCCACACGATACAGATAGCCCAAGAGACCGCTGCAGAAAAGTCGAGTGTATAAGCTTACAGCAAAAGACTTACAGGAATGATAATAATGGATGTTGGTGAAACTAACCAACCAGGGTTGCCTTGCCGAAACCATACATCATTACACATATTAAATATTAACGAAATTTTTTGTTGTTATGGGAAAATATGCAATTTTTTGTGAAATTTTCTTTTCCAAAGAAACTTACGTTTAATAAATCTTTTTTGTTAGATAAAAAATCCTTATAAAATCATTTCACTTTTCCTTATTTGCTTTTAATAAAAAGCATTGCTTGAAGACACAAAAATAGTTTAAAAGAAGTAGATAGATTGCTTAGAAAAACAAACACTTGAAAAAATTCCAAACTTTGCCACAAGTCTGACTTTTAATCTTTTCTAGTTATTGTTGTTGTTTTTTTTTGTAATACGTTTATGAATTTCAGTTAGAACATGCACTGTCTGTACTGAACTGCACTTCTTTTTAACTCAAAATAAAAAAGTTGCCTTCAATTTACCGCCTTGAGTCAGGCGTACAGATTTGATGCAACGAATTCAACGTTGCTTACTAAATTTTCCATTACCATTACCAGTGTCAGCTACGCTTAAATATATCTTACATTGAAATATTATTGTATATAATGATGAGAACTTTGATTGTATGTTTCAGGCGAACTGTGAAACCACTGAACCAATTTCAGCAAAACATGCACTATTGTTTTTCTTGGGATAAAGTTATATATTGGGTCCAATTACATGCATTTCAACCATTTCACTAACAATTGCTGAGTAATTTTTATTTTTTGGAGGAAAATCAACAGATATCAACTGGTTGGTTTGATAAAATCATTACTCTTGGTTTTCAACTTTTTTAAAGGAAATGTCTTACAATCAGGGCTACCAAGTGACCGGGATTGACTGACTGGATATTTTATCTTCAAAATAGTAGACACGTTTCAGATTGCTTACATTTTCATTTCAAAAAGCTTTCTGCAATGTTCCAATGTTCGTTTTTTGCTTGCATGTGCAACGTTACTGAAACGTTACAGAAAAATTTCATGCTGTGTTGTTAAAACGTTGCAGATATATTAAAGCTGTAGTTCTATAACCTTAAAAAGTTTCTGCAATATGCTAATGTCCACTTTCGGATTTCATTTGAAACGTTTCTAAAACGTTACAGAAACATTGCATGATATGATGAAATGATTTTTAATTTTAGTGAAATGCACACATATATTGCTTTGCGGACAAAGTAACAAGCAACAGCAACTCCAACTAAATATTTCCGCAAAGAATGAATCTAAAAATGCATTAAGGAAGACGAAAAAATAAACGGCAAGCAAACAGAAAACATAAATTTCCATAATGCAAACAATCAAACCCACAGCAATCAAAAAGTTTCTGCAAAAAAAAAAAAAGGACCTTGTCCAACTCAACTTGCTTCTTCTAAAGGATGCATTACTTCAACATTCAAATCAGTGCTACCAACTCAAGCCGAAAATGTTGAATTAGTGTTGACAACAGCAGCAGCAGCAGCAGCTAGTAACATCAAAAACATGAAATCGACCATCAACAAATGGGAGGACCCATCACCAGCACTCACGGTGGTTTGACTTTTGAATGATGCAGAATATCATTTTGGAAATTTTCTCGTGCGCTGCTAATTGAATTAAAAAATAAATGAAAACTATCGTAGGGAAAACTGAAATGCTTGAGTATCAAATTGCTTGTTGTTGAAGCAAAACTAATATTGGTGATGCTCCACCATTCACATTTAAAGTTTTGCTGCCGTTGCACTGGTTTTTTGGCTGTCGGAGTTTATGAATTGTTGGCCCTAATAAATAAAAATGTTGTCGTTGTAGTTGTGTTTGCTGTTATTATGTTGATGACAACAATGAAACTTTTAGTTTGCCCAGCTACAAGTAATAAAATTGAAAAAATAAATAACAGAAAGGAGCTGAAAAATGTGAAGAGTTTTAATGAAAAGTTTTTAGCCTTTAGCGGGTGCGAAATATCTGCGCTATTAGTTAAATTACTTTTTAAAATTTAATATCAAACTAATTAAGTATTTTCAATTAAAATAGAATATTTGAATGTAAAGTTGAAACTCGGTTAATGACATACCTATTGCTTTAGAAAGCAAATCTTCTGAACAGATTCTTTACTTCCGGGGCACTTTTATCAAAGAATTATATTTAAAAGAACTGCAATCCGAGATTTGTCGGTAATTGGAACGTACCGTAGCGTAGCGCAAAGTAAAACCAACGGTCTTAGAATCAGGAGAAATGTGATTTTGGCCAAATAATTATATATATATATTCTTTGCATAGCGAGTATATTTTTTCAATGCGATGAGAAGAACAAGCCCCCTATTGGCAAAATTTTTCAGTTTTCGACCACGTCCAATACATACTGTAAGCCTAAGAGTATGCAGCAAAGCAGAGCTAAGCAAATTCAAATGTACCAAGTGAAGCTAGTAGCCGCAGCTAAGTTTATGCTGCATGCGATTCTATGCTGAAGAGCTGCCACCTTTTTTATATGTGTAGTAGTGGATATTTTATTTTTCCGGAATCATTTGGATTTTGTGGAAATGTACTAAATCGCGACATGAAATGCACTTTTAAGAAGGCAATTGTATCTTTTCGTCATAATCATCAAAAAGTTACTTAAAATTCAAACACTTTTTCAAAACAAAAAAAAATTCAAACTAATTTACTGAAAAAAAAAAAAATGGTCAGCAAGGTTTGTTTCAGGTTACTACGCATATTTTAGCTTAATTTATTAATAACCAAAGATACAATTTTTATTTTTAGAAACAATCTGAATATACTGAAAATGGGCCAAATGTACCGAATGTATTAAAGCACAATAGATTTTGTGTAAAAAAGAGGTAATGTTTATATTTCATAATATATTAGAGGACTGAAAAAAATATCATTTACTATGTTAAATTCCAAAGCATATAACATTGTTGGGCTACACCCAACTTCTACTATCAATTCAGTAGTTTTTGCGTGATGCGCGAACTTCGAAAACTGCTACCATTATATTAATATAGATTTTCGATCATCATATACATATTCAAATAAAATACTTAACAGCTTTGATTTATTGCTCAAGGCTTAACAAAAGTTCAATTTCATTCAGTTAATAATAATGTTAATACAACTGTCCTGAAATCAGAATATTCCTTGATATAACTTTTAGGGTGAGCTCATTCCACCCAAGCTTTTACGCGTAGAAAGGTTTCGAAAATTGTGGTTACCATGCCAAAAATGAACAAAAGTTGAACACGTTCCTCTAAGTATTTTACATTCTACTAAAGAGGCACAATTCAAAATTTTTGAATTTTTAGAAAATGCAAAAAACTGTTTTGAAACTTGTGAACTATTTTTCAGATATCAAAGTTGAATTATTAGGAAGGAGGTACCAACAGAATATGGTTTGAAACCACTCGTGAAGCTTTACTTTGAAAATCCGACACAACTAAAAATAGTATACTTTTGCCTAATTTCTTTTGCATAATGAAGAGAGTCATATATATTTTTTTAACAGCAAAGTACAACAAAAAATCATCTCACTGCTTATCTGCTGGTGGATATGTGTATGATGAACAATTTTAACGAATAAGCTCGAAAATGAGGAATTTTGAATGTGTGCGATATGTAATTTTATCAAATTTTTGATTACATGGCTATCCATGCAGTTAAAATAAGCCACACACAAATTTTCATTTTATTCTAGCATGTGGCAACGCTGTTTCTTATATTCGCCGCAAACAGCAAAGACAACAGCTGTTTATCAACAACTCAACAGATGTTTCTTTAGTGAACTGTCAAACTTGAATTTACCTACAACGCTGAAAAGTTCGTAAGCAAAGTGTTTTTATTTAATTGTAATTGCAGAAGAAAGTAAATATTTAGTTAAATGAATATAAATATCTCAAAGCTGCTAAAGTAAAGCTTTTATGCGGCCACCTGGCTGCTAATCAAATGGTTAAGTATTGGCGCATGCCGCCAATAGAAGTAATCAAAGTGACAGTCACAAATACAAAAATGAGAAAAATGAGCACAAATTTTCAAAAGCAACATAAAACTACTCTTAGTACAAATGGTATTTTTCTACACTGTAAAAAGAGTATACTTTCCACAAATAAATTTGTTTAGTTGGTACATCTAAAAATATTTTTAAATATCAATATGCTATGAATTAAAATTTAAAACGTTAATTGCGCATACAATAAGATTTGTTTGAGGCGATTGATGGAATCAAGTTTGGTCAGATTAATATTTATTGATTTTTGCCAAATATTGCTTAAATATTGATACATGTACATATATCGTTAAACGAATACTTCGATATTTTTTAATTTCCATTTTCCGTTTATCAATTTTGGCTATAAAAAAAAATATTTTGAAATATATGACTGCGATATACTCTGATGCAAAATGTTAAATGCTAAAAAATGGTAAAATGTTTTACGTGAATTCAGTAGTGGAGCTAGGTAGGGGAACGAAGGGGAAGTTTATGTTTAATATTCGATTTTTATTCATTAACTGATAGATGGCAATAGTAAGCTACAGAAAGCGTTAAGGCAAACAAATGTACCATGAATCCAACCATCCTCATCATATTAATATTAATTAAAACTTTTCAAACTATTTCAAGAAAGACATCGGCTTTGGCTCTATAATGTAATATCATGCCAAGATACCATCAGTACATGAGAGACAATTAAAGTTATAAGCTACTAATTTTTCAACGTTTCCAAAGCTGAAAACCCAACCTAATTTTAAGATATCTACTTAGTCAATTATCAAAATTATCGCTACAATCGCCCTCAACAAAACACAGAAACAAACTTCTTGCTCGTTGTATTTTGTAAAATCCTTTTGACCAATTTTTGTTTTTGTCCTGACCAAGTCGTGGAAAATTTTAAATATTTTTTTTTCTGTAAGGTTCGCTTGAGTTGAGTTCAAATTCACTGCCCCATTATTTATGGCATAAAATGCATTTAAAATTGCTTCATCTCTATATTTTCTATGCATCCATCGTACTTGCACACATTCACAAAAATATACATATATTCATGTACAATTTCATTTCATATGAATGACAAGTTTATTGGCTTTAGTAGTAAGTTTTCAAATTTTGTAGACATGACCAAAGTAGTGGGGTGTCGTAATACCATGGGCGGAAAAGGGGCACGCGTCACAGTTGTAACTGCGATGATAGCATACAGATTTGAAGTTGTAGAAAAACATTGGCAACCGAAAACAAATTAGTGGATCCGGACAAGAGATTGCGCATGGGAACTAAAAAGTTTTTGTTTTGCTGTAAAAAAAGATTGCATGGATATTTCTACTGGAGTTTAAATTTGATACCAACGGTGATGCAGTGAAGTTATGCATTTTTTTGTAGCTTTAAGAGAGAAAAGTATATTTACTAATTTGGGAAATTTTTTCTTTATATATAGTTGTGAACTTTGAAACAATTAGCTTTTATCTTGAAATTTAAAATTTAATTTCGCCTGATTAATTTTTTGGAAAGAAGCACAGCTTTCGTATCAAAAAAAAACGAGAATCAACATTTTACTAAAATTTTTAATAAACCTAATTTCCTTTTTTGAAAAAAAAATTCAAAGTCGAGTTTTGTTAAAGTGAAAAACTTTAGTTCAAACAAATTTCTAAACCGCTCCTGAAAAACATAAACTTTTTCCACCAATTCTTATTCCCCTAGCCCAATTCATTTATTAGACAATTTGTTGCATCTATCCGTTGTATTGTATGTTGTCTACTTCGCTAATCTGTTTATCTTCATTTTATCTACGCTGCCGCCACAGCTCCATGCAAAGCCTGGCAGGATTGAACTTTTAGCTCCAATATTTCAACGGAATGTAGTTTGTCATCCAGACGGGAATAAAACCACTGTAACAACGATGCAAAACCAAAGTCCAGCAGTAGATTACAAGCATAAAAAGAACTGACGATACTTTACCAAAAATAAGTATCGTTTAAAGTTATGTGTTTACAAAAATATCGAAAAATCGTCAATTTTCGAATATTTTACCCTAGATGTACAAAATTAACATTTTAAAACACGAAACATTACCAAACAATTTTTGAAGACTTTAGAGAAATAATATTATGCAAAAAAATATAATATTTCTCGAAAAATCATCAGCAAAAGTGATATCTGATTTTGAAAGTTATTTTCTTTAAAAAAAATATCTTGCCTCTTAGATAAAATATTTTCTTTTAAATTAAACTCAAAAATGCTTAAATTCTCAAGAGATAATTTGTCATATGAAATAGGTCGCAAATAAGTATAAAATTTCTGAAAGCGACCCTACAAATTTAAACATTATTTTCATTTCAAAATCGTGTTCAGAGTATCGACAGTAAAGTAACAACCCAAAATCGTCAACAGCAACATAGCAAATATGAGCGACGATGATAATGGCAGCAACAAAAAATTACACCAGCGCCAACATGACCACTACAAACAAAAGTCCAACAAAATCCCGATGACGTTGACGACGACGACGCTCAACGCCATGTTGCTGTTACTGCCACATGCTGCCAGCATGGATTTCGGCCAAATTGAGTTGAGGTATCGCGCAGAGGGGAATGCAAATTTGGTGCTTGCGCTGCCACAATTTAGAAAAGTTTTGCGTTTGCCAAAAATGAGCAGCAACACAACATCAAATGTAATAACAACAACAAAGCGAGCAACAGCAACAGACCACGGCAGCAACATAAAACAACAAGAACCACAGCAACTTCAAAGTACTTCCGGCTTGCTAGAGCTAGAACTTGAAGACCCAAAAGGTTAGTCAAACTAATGTTAGAAAGAGATCGGTGATAGTGTTGTTAATATTGAGTGGGAATTTGTTGCCAACTTTTTAATGTAATGTTGGCTTAAATAACAAAGCACAAGCAACTTTAATTTCAGTTGCATGTATGTTTGCTTTTTAGGTTCTGTTTTATTTTCAGGAAGTGCGCCGTATCCGAATGTGTTGTTAGCTGCCGTTAATGGTAAACTTTCCATGGCGGATTATGTGGGCTATATTGATGTAGTGCGGCGTCTATTGGGATATGAATTTATTTTAACAACGGAAATCATCGAAATTGCAAGTGAAGAGCAGCGAAATTGGATTAATGAAAGTATGCGTCCCTATCGACCAGGTTGGTATTGAATTAAAGTTGGTTTTTAAAACTCATATTTTTGCAGATTTTATTTTTGAAATAAATATTAGTACCTTTAAAATACTGCAAACTGTCGATTTAACTATATAACAAGTTGGTCGGCTTTTGCTCAAAGTTGTTTTATAATGTCTTTGTACCGTGTTGAATGCTCCACCGTTCAGCAAATATTCAAGAGCTAATACTGTGATTGTCTCAGGATCATTGGACAAGTAACCAATTGAGTATAATATTAATCTGGGTGGTGAAGACAATATTTGAGTTTGTATGTAGTATGCTTGCATATTTCTAAATGTCGGCTAACAAAGCTTACTGCTGATACCATGTAGCGGTGGCTGAAATTAGTATAAGCAGCTGGTTGCTCATTTTTGTTTCCTTTAATGCATTTTGCGCTGCATTTTTTTTTTGTGGATTTTGTACTTACAGTACTGAACTCATTAAAAAATATTATATAGAGTAGAGTTTCCCATTTACCATATTATATTGATGGCATCGGCAAAAAAAAAAATCTGCTTTTTCGTTTACCACAAAACATCCACAAATACAAGCAATCCAACAACCTCCTGTCATGTTCGGGCTCCTTGAGCTCAGCGTTCGTTGTGGCAAAATATTGAGGGTTAAGTAGCACTGCACGAATTCAAATCACCAACTTCATTTGGCTATCAACCATACTTTAATCTAAGACGCTGGCAGTAGATAGACTAGACGATCAAAAAAGAAGCCAGTGAAACTTTTCGATTGGCGCATTAGTGAAATCGCAGCAAGACAATACAGGGAATGGCCAAAACCAAGCCCAAAAATCAGAGCAAATTGCCACAATATAAAAAAATACCTTTAAAAAAGCTGTTCAGGCCAAAAGCTGCTAATGCAGTCAAAGCATATTAGTGGTAATCGCTATCTGACACCAATTGTTTCGTAATTAAGTCCTCAAATTATCGGTTTCACCTTTAAAGAAATCGACCTACAAAATTAGGCAAAAAAAAATACCTTGAAACTGTCTGCTTGTCGGTGGGGCTCCTCTGCCTTTGCTGCTTTCGACTGCGTACGATTCTGATGTTGATGCTGATGTTTAATTTCAATGTTAACGATTGCAGCCGTTGACGCACTCACACAAACACTTTCTTTTATACATTTATTTTTAAACAAAATCACTTATTTTTTTCTTTATTAAAAACTTTTACTTTAATTTTTAGTTTAATTAAAATTCGTGAAGCATCCAAACGTCAGCACGATTCGTTGGCATTACGTCAAACTAAATGACTTTGCTTTTTAGTTGTATTATTATCCTGGTTGCGATCCCCGCTTATCAAATAACTCTATTTCTGGATGCATACTTTTAGGCACACTTGAATAACAATTGAGCATATTTGTCAGAAAATATGAACATATGAAACTGAACAGCAATTGAAACTTCCTCGCACAGCTGTGATTATTTTAGCCCAAAAAGTTATTAAGATTTATGTGTCTCCATACAAAATCTCTGTCATAAAATTTACGATATGTTCCGTGTTCTCTGCTTCAAATTTTAAAACGTAAATAAATTTAAAATGAAAAGAACTTTAAACTGGCCATCGATCATAAAAGTCTTTCACATGTTCCACCACCAACACCAACCAAAAAATGCTGCAGTTAAACTGTAACCGTTACTTGCACCACGCCATTTTTTCACCTACTTTTTCTATTGCACTCAATCTATGCTGGCTGGCTTCAAAACATCGACTTATTAGAATGAATCAGTCCATAGTGTATTGAAGAAAAAAAGCCAATTATTTTTTTCCTTCAACCACACTTGCTGTCTTTTAACATAAGCTCATGTTGCTGAAAATTGCTGCACAGCAGTTTTTGTTTCGATTTGCAGCTTAAAAAATGCAACATGGAGCACACGTTTTTGCTTTATGTACTCGTATTTGCCCATATTTTCTTTTTACAGCTTTGTGTACTTTTCCATTTAGTTACTTATTTCTTTATTTGTTTTCAACTCTTGTTTATAGCAGAACGTCTGGATAAAGAATTTTGTGGACATTTTGGACTGCTGTTACCAGATGCGACACTATTGCCGGAGGCAAACATTTTACTCAACAATTTACAGGTAGGTACATAGGTAGACGTGAGTGAAGTCTATAAAAGCATCAACTAAGTTAGTATGTAGTTTGAGCTATGCGTTATCATCGTGTGGGTGTTGTTGGAATTGTTTGAGGGGGGGTAAGACGTATAACCTGGCCACGTCGATATTTCATTGTCTGCACACGTGAAAAACACGTTTGCATACATTGTTCAAAGATTTATGGAGACTTTTTTAAGTGCACTGAACATTTGCTGCATGTAGCACTTGAGACGGTTGGATATTGTAAAAATTTGGCAACACTGTTGAGTTATTGTTGTGTCAAGCTGCAGGCAACATTTTAGATTTTTTTTTCGACTATTTTCATTTATGACCTTAAGTTCAATCAGTTGCAAAGAGTATTTGTTCTTTAAAGCAAAGTATGCACGTGCATATGTTGTTAGCTCATTGAAATTGTAATAAGTTTTATTGGGGAGTGTTTTGGCTAAGGCCTTCGAGGAACAGTGGACGACTGTGCTAAGGGTTCATATATTTTATCGAATATATATCATTGAAGAACTTAGTTCCTTGAGGCATTTCCTAGCAAAGTATCTTTTCATTCTAATTTTATGGTTGTAATTTTTGGGTACCAAAAGTTCGATTGACTCTAAACGAAATTTGACAAGAGGAATTATCAAACTTATAATAAGCTTATAAGGTAAGCCGGGAAAAAATTTGGATCCATTCTGACACCGTTCGAAGTCAGAAGCACCCTTAAGAACGATATCTGCGCAGTTTTTTTTTTTCGAGGAAAACCAATGGAGCACATTTGGTTCTCCTGAAAGTCCTTTTTGTCTTAAAAAAAACTTGTTTTTTGCTATTAACTTATATTCCTTCACAAAATGGATACGCGAATAAGCTCGAAAAATAGAGATTGCGTTCTTGCAACAAGTTTGGCGTTAAAAAATTTTAATTTTTTTTTTTATCATAGATAATATTCAGTCCCGAAATTCGATTTTTTCACATTTCTTATTTGTTTATTTGCTCAAACTACTGTATGACCTGCATTTATTATTGGATTTGTATCGTTTTGGTATTATTAAAAAGGTAATAAGCTCTTTTTTCAATGATATAGTATCCATTCTGTGAAGTGATGAAAGTTACGAGCAAAAACACGTTTTTTTAGCCAAAAAGAACCTTCAGAAGAATCAAAAGTGCTCAATTGATTTTTCTCGGAACGAAAAGAAAATGATGCAGATATCGTTTTTAAGGGGCCTTCCAACTTTTGAGTCATTTGACTATCTGACTGACTTTATTTTGCTGCAAACAAATCGACCCGGTCTACTGTAAGGCCTTCGAGTTTTCTTCCAGTTTAATCGGCAAGCTGCCTGCTTAATATGACCCTGAGCAAATTTCAATTTCATATACGTTTTTCGAAATTTCATTTAGGGAGAATTGCTCAAGTCTAAAGCCTTTATTGCTCACGAGTAATTTCGAACAAAAATCAAAGTCTTCAAAATTTTATGTACGCACATATGCCATTAAAAACTTAAACTTAAAGAGGAAATAAAGAAAAAAAGAAAATCTCTCCAAGCTAAGCCAATCTTGACGCCGCTTAAGTCATTTATTTCCATTAACTTTTTATGTCTCAAAAACAACGCGAAAGCGACCACATGTGATCAGGAAACTGACCGACCCACCGACCGACCACGTATATAAACGATTTTTATTTTATTCTGAAAATGCAACCCCCCTTCTGTTGCAATACATCGATGAAAAATAAAATGAAACAAATTGACGTCACACTTGCACATACAACAACGAATGAATGAAAAAGATTCTTTAAAACATTTTTCATCTTTATTCAATATTTTGCGTTTATTGCATTTTGTTTCATTTCTTCGTTTTATTGCTTCATTTTCGTTTTGTTTCATTAAAACACAACGTTATTTATCAACCAACATGCACGACAATGAAAAACAATAAAACACCAAAAAAAAACAAAAATCGAACTTTTTGTTTGCTCGGAAAATATGAAAAAATCAGGCAACACCACCAAGCACATCCGGCAACATTTACGCCATTGAAATAAAACCGAAACAAGGTTGGTTGCTGCCTTCGCCAAGTGATGTTAACGATTTATTACATATGCAACAAACGGAGCCAACAACAACAGAAATGATGGTGGCTACATGCAGCACAAGTATGGTTACAAAATCGACCACCAGGTGTCGCTACTGCGCTATGCAATTTTTAAAGGTAAGCTGTCCAATATATGAAAACGATTTGAATTTTTTTTTTGATTTATTTTTTCATTCAAATACAAAATCAAATTTTGCATGAATTTTCAGTTGACAAACTCAAAAATTGCGAAACGTAGTTCGTATTGTCCCATGGAGCTATTTTCTGGGTAAGTTAATGAAAAGACAAAATATCAAAAGAAAAAATATTTTCTCATTGAACATATGAGCATCACCAATCGTTGGGTTAAGATCGTTCTTATATAAAACATCACTAATTCATAAAATTCGTATCTTTCAGTTTCATATCAAATGCAGTCCCATATATTTTTAAGGGGATTATTGTTCTAGTAATACGTTAAAATTTTCTTTTCCATCAAAATACTAAAACTTTTTTGAGTCTTTACACTATGTGGTATACTCCATTTTTGTTAAAAATTTTGTTGCACTTAAAGTCGCTTTCATCTCACCCTGTTTCGTAGCATTTTTCTTCTTTTCCAAGATTAAAAAACTTCTATAAATTTTTATAGATTCCAAACGATTTAAAGACTTTCTCATAATTCAAGGAAATCTCACTTCCATTAAATTCCATTTACGAAGTATTTGCGTGTCTTGTCATCCTTAACAATTATTATCAGCGCATTTACTACTTCTTGGAATGCTTCATTTTCCATGGTTTTGTTTCCTTTGATTTTTCAATTATGTGCGCATTCGTGCCTGAAATTCAATCTTCTTCCTTATGTGCGCAGTATTCTGCACTTTTTATTTTATGTATTTTCTTTTTTATTTGTTCGCTGATGCTCTTTTAACACAATTTTTAAACTTTTTACACACTTTCTACTTTATCCTTACATTTGGTCATCCACACGCTATTGCATGCTCTTGAGTATCCTTGCAGTCAGCCTTTACGTATGCTTGCGGCCTTGTCCTCGCTGTTTGAATGTCCGCAAAATAATTTAAGAGTCTTTGAGAATGGAAATTTAATTTATGGCGATCAAGCGACATCGATTTCCTGTAACGAGTTGATGCAGCAAGTCCTTAAGGGGTAAGTTGTTTCATTCGAGCAATGCTTTCATATGAATTTTAAAGTTAATTAAATTAAACTTTTTAAGACTGACAACAACGACAGTAAATATTAAAACCAACGTAAGCAAAAAAGCCAATATATACACTGAAAATATTAATTTAAATAATAACAATAATGATAATATAACTATAGATAAAAATGGCTTTAAAGGCATTGAAAGAAATAAGGACTCTTAAGAGAGTTTATGACAGTAAATGATAACAATTAGAGCAATACGTAGCAAATAATAGTAAATGCAGGCTATCATGATAACGAGACTTTTGAGACAAATTGTCAATAATGGCAATGACCCCAAGAACGACAATGATGGCAATTTCGACAATTAAAGATCAAAAAATTAAAACGAAGCACATTACATACAAAGAACAAAATACCAAAAAACAATTAAAGCTAAGAATACAAGTTTCATCCATTGCTAAATGCAATCATCAGTGACCTTTGAGCTCTTCAGTGAGAATGTTTACTTTTTGCATAGATTTGTTGAGAACCCAAGCAAAAAGTGAAACAAAGCAAAGCCCAACATTTTTTTTCTGTCGTGTAACTTTGCTTTTGTATCTCATTTGATATTTTGTTGTATTCGCTTCGTAGTAAGCTTTCTAACCAAGTCAAACGAAGTAGCGAAGATTTGTCTCGCCAAGAAATCTTACAACGAGGCACCAATAAGAAAAGTGCAATATCAAACATTGCTGTTAAGAGCGGTCAAATCATTAAGGTAACCATGTCTGGTCTCATCTGCAAATAAAATAATCAAGATTTATTTTTAGCTCTTTTTATGTTGTGTGCATACCCCATTTAATTACGAATAAGTTGTCCAGAATTATTATATATATTATTTGGCTCATGTATCTGTGCTAGCCACAATTGCTATTTACATACAAACCCTGTATTTGTACAAATGAGTCCTTCTGATATAAAAAATTTCAAGTTTGTCAAACAATTCTTGCTCTGGTAAAACTTTCTAAGGTCAATTTGATTGACCTACCGCAATAATTTCTTGCATTGTTCTCAAATAATCCTCCACAATGGCCAAACTCAAATGTACCTTTATCACTTGAAATAAATAAAATTTAATATTTACACTATCCAACAAACAAAAAAAAAACGAAAACAACATAGCGACAGCATAAAAACCATAAATAATCAAAAACCATTCGATTTGTTTTCTACTTCCATTTGGCAAAACCAACACCGACAACGACCGGCAATACAAATACAATTGGATTTCACCAAAAACAACAATAAATAAATGGTAACAGTGGCATGCTACAGATTGTACAACATTTGTTGGTAACGTGTCTGTTGCGAGACTACGAAACGACACCAATACGATTTCCAATGCCCTTACCGACACAAGTGTTGAGTGAAATAAAAAGTGGTGCAACTGTCGTCGAGGTTGTCGCTGGGCAGCCACACTGGACTGCCAAAACTATGGAACCAACTATGAAGAAGACCACGGAAATGTTGAAGACAAGAATCGAATTGCATGATATAGTAGAAGATGCAGCAGATAAAGTAGAAGAAGAAGATGTAGATGACCAAGAACATTTACAGAAGAAAAAACCTAGACTGGAATCTATTGCCATCACTACCACTATGACATTGAAGGAAAAAACTGAAGCACAAATCACTGATGCGGAATTGTTGTGCTTACCAAAAAATTGTGTCTTGCACAAAGTTTTGCATTTGCAATTGTTGGCCAAGGTAAGCAAACAGCAATAGTGGGTGTGAAAGTGGGCGGAATAAATTATATGACAGCTGTCATTGCATTGTTGCTAGTAAATGATAGTGGGTTTTGGGAACCTAAAGCAAATGTGACACTTTTCAGCTGTTTTCTTATATTTCTCTCTGAAGAAACATATGAAAAGTGCTAGAAAACAATCTAAAGCTTTTTCGAATACTGGCTGTGACTATTTGTTCCGATTTTTGATGAAGTCCTCAGTATGAGTAAACTGACACTCTAACTTCAACATATGCTTACCTATTCTACTGCTTTTAAGGAAAATTCCTGTTTTTAAAATGTAAAAAGACAGTAAAGGCAATGAAGACAATAACGACAATTATGACGACAGTTCAAAATGGCTAGAATAAAAATAAAAAGGAAAAATTGCTTAAAAACAATAAATAAATTTACTCGTACTAATAAAAATAAAAAATTAGATCGGAAGTACATAGTAATTTTCCAAGCTACTTATTTCTTATTTTCCAAAAGTTAAACTTCTTACAAATTAAAAACAAAAACGATAAGTGTCATATTAGCTTTACTTAAGTATTTTTGCTACAGGACTTAACTGTGTTCAGGTGAATTGTATTGAGTTAAGATTTTTCTTGGCTCAAGGCCAATTTGTAGTTTTGTCAAAAAGTCATAGTACCATATCGACTTCTTCTACCACACACAGCACAACCTACGCTATATGTCAACATCTAAATTGGCAAATGAAACTACCAAGAGCTATCAAATCTTACGTAGCCTCTTAGATACGCCTCCAGCGGAAGTCTCCTTTGAGCAGCTTACACCCACACAGCAGTATCTATTGGGCGCAACGGCCTTGGATTGTTCAGTGATGATTGCATTTCAAGAGCTGGAAACTGACGACTGTCCTTGGTATGACCGTTTTTTTAAATCTTTCATAAATCTACTTCAAAACTTTTTTTTTTTAGTTTGCCCTTAGATTCACACATAGTGCATTTAACTGAATTTAATAAAACATTTCTAACCAAAGTGACAATTTTGGATTTGGATCCTAAGCCAGACAGTCATTTTAACAAATATCTTAAAAAGAGTAAGCAGTCTTACCAGTGTTGCGCGGAGAGCTTAAAGTAAGCTTGATATGTTTTTCACAAAATCATTCGATTTTTTTTATAAAAGAATAAAGTTAAGTTTTTCTAAAATTACATATGTTTGTTTAAAAATCTTCATAAAAAGTTGAATTCGATAAAGAAATTTAATCAAGCAATGGACTTTAACAAAAAAATATATTTTTTAATATGAACCAGAAGACATTTGGTAGCAGGTACTCTCTCAAAAAAGTTGAGTTGACCATGGCTATCCTCTCTGTGGAGACCTTCTTCAAGATAATGCTGTCTGTGTAGGTAACTTGGCATCTTGCCAAATCGGAACTGTCAAGCAAATTTTCGAGGAGTTTCTATTGGCGGCTTCAATCTTTAAATTACATACATAATACCAAGAGGAAATTGAATGTATCATATTAGTGTGGCTTCTGCCCTGAAAGATCAATTTCGTACGAAATATCCCCCACCACAGATTCAGACAACATGGCATATGTAGAGCTACGGTGGCGTTCAGGATCACTTTAAAGCTAATGCTGCTATACCGCGTAATTCTTGAAAATAATTTATGTACTATGTAGTATGGCATGGTATGGTATGAGCTGCTTTAAACTTCACCGCATTTTTGTCAAGGTTTATGCTTATTTTTGATTTCTTTGCTCGATTACTGGAATAGCATTGTTCTAAGAATAGAGTATAAGATTAATAAGTTCTAGGTTTTCTGCAACTGGATCATTATATTTTAATTAATGCTTGTTAAGTTTGTCATAACTTCAAAAAATAACCAACAGGCTCCAACTACATCATAACCCCAAAATATCAAACCTTCGGTAGGCGGTTCATGTTGACCATGTTTGTAATAGAATTTTTGACTAGGCAGCATGTTACCACACCTTAACAAAAGAATGCAAAAAAAATGACATTAAAGCTAAATGGCTGCAAGAAAATTATGTAAAAGTCACACAACAACAATATGTACATTATAAAAATATGTAGTTAAAACAAAATGAACCAGTAAATTGTTGGCAGTTGTGCTTAAAAAATACGCTACACTTAAGGTAGATAGATAAAACTATACAGCAAATGATAACTAATAAAGCAGTTTTATGAGAATACATCACAAGCATCGCAAACTTAACAAGTAAAATTGTAGTTGCTATGTATACATAGCTAGTTGCAAAAGTGCCCGTGTTACTCAGCAGATTTGTATTTTATCTATTTTACATTATGAAAAAAAAAAATTTAAAGCTATTTCGTGGATAAACAATCTTTTAAAATGTCATGACATGTAGAACCACTTCGAAAAATAAATTCGAAAATATTACAACGAGTACTGGTATAAACAGCGAGTAAGAAACTTAGTAGCATGGCCGTTTTATTCTCACATAGATGGTGAATAAGACACAGCTAATATCAACAATTTATCAAAGCGTCTGCAATCATATTGCAATAAGTACACAGGTTATCCTAGGTTTGGATAATGTTTTTCTTCTACATGGATATTGTACACCGTCGACAGAGTTTTTCCAAAGCTCATGACTACACGCCTTCAAGGTGTGTGTGTGCACTTAACAGAGCTTCTACCACTTAGATACTTTATTTATAGATCTAAAATATTATAGAGAGTATGTTGATCGATATTAAATGTAAAATAAATAGCGAATTTGCCGCGAAATAATATACGTTCTGAAGGAAAACTATGTAGTTTGAATGGAGTCACAATATCATCATATTGCAACTTATAGCAGGCAAGCTATAATAACCGCCTCCTATAGTATGGAAGCATTATGAATACAGAAGGCTAGAGACGACCTCTGGTTAAATCGTGTAGCGTATTGAAAGGAGACATGTGACAAAACAATGTTGTAGATGAAATTCCGCAGAATTGCATACTCTGAAAAAGGCAAGCTTCAAAAGAATATCTTTAGGAACTATCGTAATAGTCTCTATTTGCGTCCAGTTGAAATGATAATAATAAAATTATTAGCACTCTCTGAATACATTGCCAATGAACAAATAACCTTCTACAAGCCAATGTAGGGTATCTGAAACGATATAAAATATGGCGTGCTTCAAAAGAACACTCCTTAATTAATTTTTATTTCACCTACTGTGCGAGTGTGAAAAATACATACAACACGAAAAGAACAAACATTCATTTTTATATCATGATGATAAAGTAGAGACAGGGAAAACTGCTGCCGGAAAGTTGGACGAACATGTAAAAGAAACAAAAAGGGCAACATTAGAAACCGCAGGATATCATCAGGAGCATAGAGAAAAAAAAAGCTAAACTAAAATTTGTTTCTAGTCAGTCTGTAAGTTGGTTTGGTTTAAACGGTTTGTTCTACTGACATTTCTGCAGCTTTTAAGTTAAACCACTTGACTAAAGTTCGGTTAAAGAGTTTTAGTGCAGCAGCAAATAGCACAGAAATATTTAATTTGAAATTTCTTCTTAATCGCGCCATAAGAGAGTTTAAGCCAGAATGGGTAATAAAATAGTCACCTTTACTGAGCAGCAACTTGACGATTATCAGGTAAGTTTGTGCTATGTGTTACAAAACTAAGAATTTTCTATTAACACTTTGCTATTTACTCTACTGCTACTTGTGATGTTTACGACTACAAGGATTGCACATTCTTTACGCGTAAGGAGATTTTACGGTAAATGTGAAATATTAATGAAATTTTTTTATAAATTAAAAATTGAGAAAATATATTGCATTACTTAAATAAGAGGATTTTAAGCTCTAGTCGGATTTCATGTGGAGCAATGTGATTTTTTCAATGTCAAAAAAGTTAATTCTTATCATAAATAAATTAATAATCGCCCAAAAATGGGATCTTTTTAACTTTCTCGTTATGCTAGAAACTAACTTTTTTCAATGCTACAAACAACTCCAAGAATTTCTAGACAAAAAGTTGTCAGATTGCAATAAGAGAGTGTGGTATTGGCTCAGGTTTTTCATAAGCAAATTTTGTGATCCTAGCTTGTTTCGATACGTTTTGGCGACATAAAACGAGCAGAAGAAATCTTACAGCGAAACCTTTCACACCGCGTTCGCTGCGGGCATTCACGAATTGTCAAATTTCAAGAAAAAAAAAGTAGCAAATAATTTTTTTGTTTTAAATACGCTATGAGTGTTCTTTATTTTTCTGTGCAACCCACATGGGAAAAATCTATTTTAAATTTCGTTAAAGTTTTCGAAATAATATATTTTCAGAAATATGACCTGAATTAAGTTTGTGAGAAAGTGCTTTACATTACAGGTTTTCCTATACTTAAAAACAAAAATAATTTTCTGGAAAAAAAAAATTTCCAAGTAAAACGGTTTTATACAATAGGCGACAAGATTTCCTTATTTTTCCTCAATTCTTTGAAAAACCTGACCGTTAAGTTATTTTAAGAAATGAAATTCATCCTCTTTTTCAGCATCGTTTAAGCAATTTCTGATATCCTTTAAACCCAAAAATCACATTACACATTCACAGCACAACGGAATAAATGGCTGACCACGTGTTGCTAATGACATTCGTTGCCAAATTACTTTACCTCTTTTAGCCCGACCTTACAGTCCACAGTCATGGTAAATTTTATTTTAATTTCCAGGCTCATTGCTTATTTTTTTTTTGTGCGGTGCTTTTCTTTCATTCATTCGCTGCTGTGGCATACCCACAATTTGTTGTTGTTTATTATTTTAATTCTTTTATTATTTCATTCAGTTTTTGCATTTTTATTGTTTGCATGCGATTTATATTATTTTCAGCAAGATTCTTAACATGCATGGCTCCAAACCAATTTTTGTTTTTGCCCAACCCAACGACTGCAGCCCCAATGATGAAATTCAACTCTCCTTTATTATCATTTTTATATCCTTCCTTTTGCAGAAAGAACATTTAACATTTTTTTTCAATTGCTTTTCTCTTCTATTTTTTCTCCTCAACTTTCTTTTGTAGTGTTCATAAACGTTTTCGTGAATTACGGCCGGATTTGGTACCGCGCCAAATGACCGAGGGACAGGCATCAAGTGTCAAGGTTCCACGTGAGTGCATTGAAAAAATGCCTGAACTTCGTGAGAATCCTTTTCGACGTCGCATCTGTGAGGCGTTCTCACGCGATGGTCAGGGAAATTTGTCGTTTGAGGATTTTCTGGATGCGCTCTCGGTATTCAGTGAGCAAGCACCGAGAGATATAAAAGTCTTCTATGCCTTTAAGATTTACGGTAAGTTGCATCAGTATTTTTTCCATTATATTTTTTGTGCCGCAACTCCTTTTTGTTGTTATTGTGAGCAAGCAGTCATTATGGCGTTGTACGAGTAGTGCACTGCGTGGTCTACCATTGTACGATTTTTGTTTTGTAGCTAAATTATGTGTTTTTTACATTGGACATTGAATTGGTCCATATTTTGTTTGGTATATGTGGAATTTTTAATTTTTTAACCTGTTTACTTTGACATAGGTGGCATTTAAATTGCTTCTGGAGTTCAAGGACGCTATATGAAAACAGAATTCTGAACACCGCATGTGGGTAACTAAAGGGTGCTCCAAAACTTACGTTAAAGTAACTGTAACGGCCAAGCCTTCATTATTTTTAAAATAGTGTGCTACAATGAAAACGCATTGTTCTTGCGTGTAGTCCTAAAATTTCTTTGCAAAATCTCAATAAAAAATTGTGTTCTTCACGTTGTATTCAAAATCTAAAAACAGTCGTGTGTTGCTCATATATTTCTAAAAATACAACCGTCGAGAAAAAGTTGTACTCTCTAATTGGAACAGAGTTATTAATTTGTTTTACTCTTTGAATCAATCAAAAGTTTGAGAATAAAATCAAACCCTTGATAAGCTTAACTCAAACTTTATATAATATTTACAATAATTTCATAAAATGATATCAAAATGATATAAAAATATTTGCCTAAGATTGAGTCCTTATATGTCATATATAGGTTAAGCTGAGTTCAAAAGAAAATCAAGTGCAAATGCAGCAAACAAACCGGAGAGACGTAATCAAATATGAACACGAGTGCCAGCAAAATATCAAACAACATGATAGAAATGAAATTGTTACATAAAATACACGTTTGTACAGTGTACACATGTGTGTACGATAGATATAAAAGTACAATAACATCAACAACAACAATGGAAATGTCAAGCATTAAATTGAATATGCAAAGAAATGGAGAAGAAAATTGACTCTAGTCAACTGACAAATCAATTGTTTGATTTGGCTTAAGCTGCTTGGGTCAAGCAGTTGTTCAACAAAGATGCACTCACTCCGAACGAAGTCTCCAAGAATCAAGTAATATTGTCTCATCTCAACCAGTTGACCAAACAAGCTGTCATACACAAGGAAAAATAAATTGCCGAGTGATAGAATAAAAATATGTTACACAATTCATGTTGTCAACTGTTTCTATATTAGTTTACGACGAAAGTAAAAAATGGACCAGAGCTAAAAAATCACACAAGACATTCCTCACTGGGTATGAAATTTAATAAGGGTGGCTTACTTGCTATGGTCATATCTAAATCAAAATCGGGCAAAATGCCTTAAATGACATATATCTACCGAACTATGTTTTGCTAAAATAGGCTGCAAGAATGCTGTTTATAAAAAAATAATTTCTGGATCAAAATTGTGTGGATTTTAACAGTGGATGTGTCACCACCTTAAATTTTAAGACTAACTATGGAATATCACGCAAATTATACAAGCTATTTTGATAAAATTTGGCATGCGAATACCGATTTAGAATATAATTTATTCAACTTAAAGTAGGCGAAATTGGAAAAGTAGGCGTCGCATTTTCCAACTTTTGTCTTTTTTACTGTCGATTTTTTAAAATATTTCGAATTTTTTTTTAATTTTTCAACGTGTTTCAACATTTTCAATATTTTTTTGCCTTTCATACTTTTTATGACTTTTTCAACATTTATCCGAGTTTTTGTTCAACCTGTTGGACCTTTCAACATATCTCAGATATTTTCTAATTTTTTGAACTATTTTCCTTTTTTCGTTTTGACTTCTCCAAGCTTTTCGACTAAATCGAATTTAGTTACATTTTTCCACTTTTTAACATTTCCTATAATTTTTTCAACGTTTTGAACTTCTTTCAACAATTTTCAACTGTTTCAACATTTTTCAACTTTTTTCTACTTTTTTCTAGTATTTCAGCCTCAACATTTTCCATATTTGAGCGACTTTTTTAATTACTTCAATTTTTTTAGAGATTTTTAACCTTCTTCAACTTTTTTCGAGACTTTCAACCACTGAACTTTTTTCAACATTTTTCATTTTTTCAATATTTTTCAAAATTTTCAAAATTTTTCAACCTCTTCAAATTCATAAAAAAAACTAAAAAAATTTAGAATAATTACAGTAAAAAAGGTAATGCTTTCAAAGTCAAACTCCCATAATTTTCTTTTATAAATTTGTTCACTTAAAAAAATTTGCTTAGTGTATCCTTTGCATGTTTGTATTTTATTACAGAAATTGCAAAAATTCTACTACATATTGCCGCACACGCATGTATTTTCTATCTCTGGCTTATCATTGCTTTTACATCTACATATGTAAATTCATTTCCCTTTCTAACATTGTAGTTGTAGGCTATGTATTTTTATCATCCTATATTTTTTTTTTTTTTTTTGGTAGATTTCGATCAAGATGGTTTCATCGGTCATGCTGACCTAATGTCCTGTCTTACCACAATGACCAAAAGCGAATTGAGTCCAGAGGAGCATCAACAGATTGCCGATAAGGTAATCGAGGAAGCTGATGTCGATGGTGATGGTAAACTTTCATTTTTGGAATTTGAACATGTCATACTACGTGCACCAGATTTTCTATCGACATTTCATATACGAATATAAAATAATGTGGAAAACATTTTATGTTATCCTGCAGTAGCAATGTAATTAAAATTCAAAAATATGTACGATAGCACATACAGTGATGGTTTTCAAGATAAGTCCCTCTATTGCCACAAGTCAGTTTAATTTTTAATACCATAAGATGTCATATGCACAACACTGTTGGCGTTGCTACGGATTCAAATATCAAAGAACCACTTGCATGACTAACAGCCGGAGCTAACTATATGAAGTTTATTGCATCATGATGTGTGCAAAGTTTTATAGTTTAAAACCTTACATTCTTCTGCTTCTATTTTATTATACCATGTACTTTTCAATTTATATTGCATTTTATTGCAATCGTAGCAGTTGTCTTGTTACATCAATTTTTTATATTTATTTTTGAAAGCTAATAAAAAGATTTAAGAAATATGAGAAATTTATGTTGTTTGTGTGCAATTTTGAGTTTTATTAAATTAAGATTGCAATATATGGTGTTTGAAATAGAAATCTATATTTTAATATAAAGCTAAATAAATATTGAATTGCAATAATGAATATAATTCAAATTTGAGTAGTTAACACTTTACTTTAAATCATTTATTGTTGGGCTATAAACTCACAATTTTTATGAAAAATTAATGAACACCTTTTTAAAATATTTTGTATCGCTATTAGAATCCATCCATTATTTTTGATTTTTAGAAAAATTTTGTTTGTTTATTTAACTGAGCAAACTATTCAATACAGTGGGGCATAACAACAACAAAAAGTTACAAGAACAAAAAACAACAACAAAAATCGGGCTAAAGCATACTTGTTTCATTCATTGCTACATGGAATCATCAGTGATCTTTGAGCTGATGAGTGAGAATTTCTAAGCACGACAGCTTACAAATACTGAGATCAGCTACGTTCAATTTCCAAGTTTTGCGCTAAATATGATTTACCCTATAAGAGATAAAAAATTTAAAAAAGACTTAATATTCTTACAGATAAAAATATATTCAAAATTTGATAAAAAATCAGAAAAATTGAAGACTACAAAGTTCAATTCTTTTCGGTTCGGCAGAGAATGCTACATATATTCGTATTTTTATAACTGATGCATTGAAGGACTTTTAGAACAAAAATTTCTTCAGCGATGAAGCTCAATCCTCGCTCAGTGAATACATGAGTATGCAAAATTGCTATATATGTTTCTGGTTTTGAAACCCACAAGTGATTTTAGAGAAAGCATTTAAAGTGAATATGGCTGGTTTGGGTGTCATTGGCCCGAATTGAGCGATGAATAGGCTATCTTTACCGTCAATGTGTAGTGCTATGGGCGTGTATTATAACGGACCGATTTTAACGGCACCACTTATCAATTAAACGTAATAAATTTTGAATTTATATTGCGAAATGTTCCCAGGCACGTAATTTTCAGATTTGGTGGAGTCAGTGAGCCTTGAAGACCATGGGACTTATCGCCTTTGAAGTTTTTCTTCTGGAATTAATTATAAAATAGTTTTTACGCAACCAATCCTAGTCTACCAAGAAGAAGTACTTCAGATGTAACGTAACCTATATATTTACGTTTCGGCTGCGTTTATGTATAGTAAACTAAATAGCTTGGTATGTTTTAAAAAAAAAAAATTATTGTTAGGGTTTCGAAACTTCCCCCTTCACCAAACTTTAATTTCTTTATATATTAAAGCTGATATGATATTATATGATGCTACTAAAATTTGGCGGGTTGTAAAAATTTCGTTCATAGTTTGACAAGGAGATCTTCCAAAAATTGTAAGGCTCGAGTAGAAAAGGGATGCCAAACCTTTGTTAGACCAGACAATTGTCAATACCGAATCACACGAGAGGTGAAATTGGAGGGAACTATCACAATATTTTATTGGATTTTAGCTCCACTGATTTCCGTCGCTAATTAATAAAGTTTTTTTTTACTCTTCCACTGGGTGTTGAATACATGTGCCAGTGCCTTTAAGCAAAGCATGTCGTATTTACGCATAACTTGACGCATACATATTGTAAATTGAATAATCTTTTGAAACATAACGCCGGTGTTGAACTTGACTTACTACTTTCTCCCAAGACATTTTTTTTTTGAATGTTGTATTTACTTAGGAATCGATTACGTAGTAACACACTGACACCATATTTCGTCTACCTATGGATAGCCAATACTAAGCAAAGACACATACATATATATCGTATATATTAACGATGAGTTGTTGTCGTTGTCGTTGATTTTGTACGGGCGCAGCAGCTTCTTTCTTTATCTGCTTTCTGCTTATGACACCCGGCTTTAATCAAAGACATTTTTCTGCATTTCATTTAATTCTTTTACAACCTCGATTTTAATTTTTCTTATGTCCTATTGTTGTTGTTGTTATTGGTTGTTCGTGTTGTTGTTGTTGTTGTTGCGCTGATGTTAAATTTATTGCTGATAATCATCCAACAATATTATGAAATATCGTTGGTATTTTATTTTTTTTTTCTTCAACTTTTCGTGCGTTTTGAGTTATTTTTGATTGGACTTCGGTTTTGGTCATCAAGCGCAAGAGTGGATGCACAGTAAAGAAATTATTTGGAAAATTAGCATAACTAAATTATTGGGATTTTATTTATGTTATTATTATTGTTTCAATTTAGTAGAGTCTTTAACGCTTACATAATATTTTGATGTAAAAATTTGGGTTAAAAATTGCATACAAATTCCCACCGCAACCACATGTTTGTGGGTTTAATCGAACAAGGTGTGTTCAATTAGAAAAAAAACAACTTAAATAAAGAGTTAAAGGAAAAATAACAGCTTATATTGAGAAATATTGGAAATACGTGTATGTTGTTGAGGAAAAGAGCTTTCTCCATTAAAATATGATTTAACTTTTTTGAGTGGAAAAAATATATGTAATGTGTCATATTAGCTCATATAGTGTCATATTAGCTTATACGGTGGCACACATTTGTTGAAGCTCTATAAGCAAAAGATAAGAGACACAATTTTTCTAAGCATACAATCTTACTTATGGTACTTGTGATGAATTTGGTGAATCCACACGATCTCAATCTACTAAACTTAAATAGCTGCCAACCATACTTCTATCATGGTGTTTATGAAAAAATTATGTTTTTTTTTTGTTTATGGTATATTGGAACAAAAATAGCTTATAATTATTTTACTAACTAAAAAATGTCTATGGCTAGTAGTTACATCCATTGCTAAATTAAATCATCAGTGACCTTTCAGCCGATGATGGAGAATTTCTAAGCATGATATTATAAATGTTGTCCCTTTTACATAGACTTGTTGAGAACCGAAGTAAAATCTACAGCCAGAATCCTATTTTCTGTAGAGTGTTTTTGTTTTTGTAACTCATTTGATATACCACTCTCTTGCAGGCGCTTCATTGCAAGCTTTCTTTGCGAGCCACATTGAAGTAAGAAGCGCCCAGTTTTTTTTTTCTAGTGTTAATTTTCCAGATTTCAAGATCTATCCCAACAGAAGGTAAAGATTTTCATTTTCTTCAGTTCAGATTATAAGAAAGTGTCTTTTTTAAGGATTTCAGATTTCCCGAAAATATATTTATGAATTATATGAGTGTATCGCTACAGTCTGTGTCTTCTCAATTTAGCTCCCAACAATTTCAATACTTTTCTTTTTATTTCTTTCAACTCACATTTTCGAAAAAAGAATCTCAGTTTAATGAACCCAACTCGTTTTAAGTTTTTTAGTAATAAATATTAGTTTTTAATTAATAGCTATTTTAATTAAGCACATATTCTTTAAAAGTTCATTCATAAATTTTTTATAGAACCTTAGGCGAAAATCGCATCCATAAGTTTGTCAAAAGTCAATCAAAATGCGTACATTAAACTTAATGTTTTATTCATTTTCAGTTAAATGCCCTTAGGTAATTTTCTCATTGTATTATCAATCTTATGAAATTATATAAACTTTATGCATAAGCGTAGTTTAAAATTTGAAAACTCATTTAAAAATTCAAAACAAAACAAAAAACATAACAACCAAATAAAAACGTTAAGACTCCCATAATCGATCGATTCCTCCACAGCAAATTGCTGCTTAATCACAACAACCTGTTGGTTTGGGCGGTGCGTGCCAAAAATCAGGCTTGTTTAACATGAAAAATACTTAATAACAGCAACGTAAAAATATAAATAAAAATTAAAACTAACAAATTTTGTGTTTTTCACATTTGCTATATGTGTGAAATGTTTGGTTTACAACAGGAAAAGTAAAATAAAATTTAATGCCTACGTATAAAAATCCATATTTCTCACAACTACCAATGGTCTCATCAATCGATCGTTAAGATCACTAACAAAATAGCGGTGCAACTTTCTCTTAATATATTGAAAAATTAATATAAATTAATTTTAAATTGTTTTTTAATAAAGTAAAAAAAACAACAAAAATTTTGTAGTAAAATAAAATTGTTAATTAATTATGCATGCGTCTGATATGCGGTGCTTTTGCCGATTGATTAAATGTGTGCGGATACTGAGTTACTGTTTTACGGCTTAGGGGGCTAAAATATTGTCAAGTTAACTGAATAACTTATTGAAAATATCAAATCTTAAAGTTAAAGTTGATGTTGTGATTGAGCTTCGGATATGCTAACTAAACCCATTTCCTCAGCAGCTCTGCTATAGCATGTGACTAAAACACGCCCATTTAATCAATAACATGATTGCGATTACCTTACACTCAGGATATATATTCACTTTATCGTTTGTAACACATAAAAAAGGGCGTGACAGTCATTAAAAGTATTCTTCTCTTGGTGTGTCAGTCTGTCTGTCTGTGGAAGTGACGATTATGGCAAAACTAAGCGATAAAACTGAACGAAATTCGGTGCACAATCTACACCTTCAATCAAAATTATTGTTCTTGAAGTTTTTTTAAAAATAAATAAAATCAATTCACGGACACACCTACCGCTTATACAAATGAAACATTTAAAATGAAATTTACAGAGTTATTTTTTCACAAAAAAAAAAGAATAACTTCAACAAGCTGTGAACAAAATAATTTGCGAGTTTCAATAAAAGGGCGTGGCACGTCTCATACAAGCAACAACTTCAAAACGCTATACTGAGGAAATTATTTAAGATAATGTAATCAAATTTCAAACAAAGAGTAGGAATGATTCGGGAAAGCTCTGAGCAAGAGCTTGATGAATTACTAAACACAAATAGGCGTAGCACCCTCTATAGAAACAAATGTCTTTAAACACTGAGCTGATAGAATTATTTAAAGCAATGAAACCAATTTTACACAAATGCTACAAAAGTTACAGTCAAGCATCATCCAAAAAGTTGGCGAATATCAAAAAGGAGGGCGTGACGACTCCAAAGCCAAAGATATCAGTCTCACTCTTTTAATTTTACTTTGGTTAAAATATTCTAGTTGATTAACTACGCTCTGAAAAAATTTAAATTTCATATTGATATCATAAGAGAATGAATCACCTCGGTGTTTATTCAATAAAATTTACTACTTAAAAGGTAGTAAGAACTAGGTCCTTCGATTAAGCTATTTTTCTGTCTAACTTTAGATTTTTCCTGGAGATAAACTAAAAGAAGTTTTGGCTAGAAATACATGCTCTAAAATAACTGTGATTATGGTTTTTATACGAATGCATAAATCCTTCAAAAACTTAAATTTCAACAAAAAATGGATATGTGCACCTTCTGCAATAATCGATTGATATTTACCCACTCTGCTAAAGGCCAGTAGCGTATCTAGGCAGGTGCCGAGGGGGCGGCCGCCCCGGGCGCAAGGCTCTAGGGGTGGCAAAGTGGTCGTGAAGTATATCTCAATTTGCTAGGGTTTTTGAAAGTTAATAGTCGGAACCTTTTTTGTTTTTAGTGAATGAAGCTCTAAATCGATCTAGTAAATTTGAATGTGTAGGTGGAAATTTTCACAGTCTTAGTGAAGTATATTTCAATTTGCTAGAGTTTTTGAATGTGTAAAGTAAGGACCTTTTTTTCGCTATGGGGGACAAATAATTTTTTCTTTTCGCCCCTGGGTGCCCGATATGCGTGTTCTGACTATGCTTACGGCTAAATAGTTCACGCTGAAAACCACTTTTGGCTAAGGATTTTTCAACCATAAACGAAAACCCAAGTTGATTTTATTTAAAGTGGAAGAATTGACTCACTGTTAGTTAACTGCCGGAAGATGTACTTGTTCGCTTTTGCATCAAGGTTGCAATTGGACACATTTGATTACGAGTATATTAGCTTGTCCTTTCATTGGCATATGAGATGCAATTTGCATAGTAATTAAACCTTTAATAAGCGAAGATGAGAAGATGCGAAGAAGTAGAAAAATAAACAACTTATAAAATACACTGCTTCGTAAGAGTTTTATTACTCTAAATTCATTTCAATTCCGTTAAGATGGACATGAAGAGCAATGTTATTTGGCATAACCAATGCAATGTTAGGGTACCTCAAAACTTAACTGACCCGGAACACAAAAAAAAAGTAGAAAAATCAAAGTGTCGATACTTTTTTTTCAATTTAACTTATTGTCAAGCATTTAAGGAAACTAAAATTATTTATTAAAAATTAATTTATAAAAATCGATTAACTCTTTTATCAAGTAGATTTTAATCATTGATTGATTAATCATTTAATAATGAGGGAATACCTGAATTAAGATTTTGAACTGTTCATTCATTAAAAAAATTGACATTAAGTTGAGGTATTCAAGATTAAAAAGAAATCTTCTAAGTACCTATTAAATTTGACAGGTTCTAAGTTAAAATTGATGAATATTCATGAGTTATTTTCAACTATTATGTAATTTATAACATTTAAAAATTCACACATACACACGCACTTATTTCTTTTCAAAGAACAATGAACTGAAATTGATGCCTGAAACAATAAATATCATAACAATAGATATAAGAAGTAATACGGGTATTAAACAAATCGTATGCAAATGCTAAAATAACAATTCACATCTAATCTGCGAAATTTGCTAAAATGTTAAGTATTTCTTCACAACACTAAGTAGCGGCTATCATTATTGTTTATTTTATTCTTCTCTTATTTTTTACTTCAAAATTATTGATTTATTTTCTATACATAGTTAAACGGTTACAAATGTACATATAGTTTTATTTTTTGGGTGCAACCTGAAAAAATCTGATAATGTATGGGGGTTAGAACTGATTCTGCTACGGTTTATTTTTAGCGCGAAAAAGTTGATAAGAAATATCAAATTTCTTCTATTATGAATTTCTGTTCAGCAATGATATTTCACAGACCGCATTTTAAAGAAAAGAATTTGCAAATTTTAAATCAGCCTTTAACGCCAATAATAATGGTATTCTTTAGTATTATTATTTCATAATTTAGTTACTTAGCGTAATTACACCTGACGATGTTACCATTAAAGATGCTAATGCTGGAAAACAAAGCTTTGCCCAACTTCGTAATGTCTGGCAATCTTCGTTCCTGTCAAAAGCGAGAAAGCTCAAAGTTTTTGATTCAACTGTGAAGCCAATTCTTTTGTGTGGCTATGGTTTACCAGCAGTGCGCTGCTACCACCAACAATAGTCTTTGCCGAATCCTGAAAATTTGGTGGCCAAGGACTATCTCTAATATTGATCATCAGCCGATGCTGTCAAGATCCGATTTTTATTCAAATAAAACGACGAAAGTTGAAATGAATTAATCACACGTTGCGAAAACCATCAACTGAAGTCTGTCGGCAAGCACTAGAGTGAAATTCTCAGTATAGTAGTAAGCTCAGCCGCCTTAAATCAACATGGAAACGACCCTTAGAACAGGAAATACGTGAATCAGGAAAATATTGGAGAGAATTGAAAGCACTCGCTCCGTGTGCAGATAAAGAACACCAGAAGAATAAGAAGAATTATTTTTGTAATTGAACAGAAAATGACGCAGCTAAAAGTTTTGTAAAAGCACCAGCAAATACTTCCAGAAACACTTTGGGTATTTCCAGCCTGACTTCTTATATTGAAGAATTAACACCGACTATCCAAAACCTTAAACTTGAAAATCATAGTTGAAGCATTGAGATTTAATTCCACCTTAAAGGCGCAACTACATTTTCCTCTTTTCGAAACCATTTGGAAAGATGGGAAACTTTCTTTTAAATGGCTTGAAGGCTTTGTTATAAAAGTTTCTGAATAATTTAATCTCTCACGTTTTAAAAATTATAGAAAAATTACGATACTTAGCTCATCATATAATCACTCTTCGTAATACCATAGGTTAAGTATATGAATAGCAGTGCCTTCATATGCATAGCATTTAAAGATTGTCAATTTGAAACGTATTGAAAAAAAGAATGTTCCTATCAACTTCCTAACAATGCACTACGAGAGACTCAAACACTTCACCACAAAACATGCTCTCACGGCTGATCGAATCAAAATACAGTATTGCTTGATGACCTCTGCTAAGCCGCACACTTACTGGGAATTATAGTAATCAATAGGACTTTTAGGATCATCTGAAAGATCTGGCTTATGCCTATAATATCGACCTGCTATCATCAATGTAAGCTAACCTAACATGATTCAGCGACCAGGTAGCCACTGTTGGACTATGTATCAACACTGCAAACAATTTCCGAAATTTTAACATTCACTGGGCCAACATAATCATCATTGATCCGCTATTTCGGCAGCATTCGCACTATTAAATGCGGTATTGTAGAAGACGTGGCAACAGGAATTGACAAAGCAAGAAATGTCCTTGCTCAGTTTCGTAAAATATGGAAGTCAAACGTAATCTCAACAGAAACTAAGCTCGAATGAAATGTTCAATCGGTATTACCTTACGCTTGTGAATCATGATTCCTCACAAGCTCACTGACGAGTTCATTACAAAACTTTTTAAATTCAGTGATATTGAGGACCTGTCGACCTTACACGATCTCAAGTTACAAGCAGCAAAAACTGGTATTATAAATCACTCTGCCATTGAATAGGCAATACGATCAGAAAAGACGCTAAGAAAACTTGTAGATCAGCGCTTTGGTGAAACACGCAGGTAGATAGATGTAAAAATGACCCAGAACATCATGGCGCCGAATTATAGAAAGTATAACTTGAAAGAAAAAAAGTTAGGCGTTCGCGTTTCTCACCTATTTTTCCACATTGGATATAAATTAATACCACAAACCAAATAATTGCTGACAAAACTGAAATCAAAATGATAGTTTCAAACTTTGAAACAGATTTAAGTTTCACACTATGTAACAGATATAGTTGCCACCCCCTAAGTCGTCCAGGAGCCGACCCTGCCTATGCCGCAACAATATTGTTTTCATTTTTGCCGAATTTGCACTCTTAAATGTATCGGTATTTTTAATTTGCTTTAAAACAATAAAATATATTTACATAACTTTATTAAAATAAAACTAAATTTATATCAGTAGGTAGTCAAAAATAACATGCGTCTACATAAACATAAGTCAAAGCACATAAATCATTTGCTGTAGAAAAGAACAACGTTGTCTTAGCAATATATTCTCATAAAAGTCCACCAAAGCTGTCATGACTTTTGTTTTCATATCGTTTCATTCTTCAAGAAATCAATAATCTGAAGATTATGGAAAAGCTGATGGTGTTTATTTAAAACTCTAAGCAATATTTCAAGATAATATGGTATGTATTCATTTTATGTATTAAAAAGTGACATTCACACGTCATTATGCTAAGTAGTTCTATATATTAATTGCTATATCATGATTTTAATACGCTTTCAGAGAGATATTAATCTAATGAACAATTGTTTATGGCCAAGTAAGATAATTACTAAGTTGACAATTTTAATGTTTATTTTGATTTAATTGGTGTTAACAAGAATTATATCAGTTGCTCGTTAGCAAAAAAAAAAAAAGTTCAAAATGACTTGCCAATACCGTCTTCTTATTAATTTTGAACTACTGAAATTTAAAATGATGACAGCATAGCGTTATAGGGTCCTCAGACGCTCAGATTTCTTATCCGACTTTGACAGCTCGGATGAAAAATCGACTCGGTCGACTGTATGAAAAAACTGAACATCTGAGGGCCCTATTAACATATCAGTTGATTCCCTCTGTAATAATTCATCTTAATTTCAAGAGTATAGCATGTAGTCCGGAGTCGAGGTAAACGTTGGCATTTTCTCGTAATCCTTCGAAATTATTATTTTAATCAACAGTTTTTTTTTCAAAATCCAGCTCTCGAGATATTTCCGTCTTCTTCCAACTAATTTTCTCAATTTTCTTGATATTAGAATCTGAATAATTTTTTTTAAAAGTTCCTCTTTCCAATTACATTTAAATTAATATCCTTCTTTCGTGTGATCTTAAAGCAAATATTTCATTTTAATTAAAAACCAAGGTACCAAATGTCCGATTAAAACATCATTTGTTTAACTTATATCAGGTGTAAAGAATTATATATTAATAAATGTAATATGCAGAAAAAAAGCTATTTACACATTAACTTAATTATGTTAGAAACATTAAACATATGCGAATTCATGTTTATTTATATTAATTGTTGTTTTAACCTCGTTAATTATTAAACATACACGTCTCGAATTATCTCATGCTAGAGTGGGAAGTGTCAAAATAAACACTCCTTACTAAAGCACCGTTTAATTATAGACATTATATTTTAATTTATAGCATTTTTCCATTATTTATTCGCTTTAATCGCAACTAAATTTGCGGAGAGTCAACTCCGATTATTTTTGCAAAAATAAATCTTTTATAGACAAGACAACGTATGGTGGAAGAAGAAGATCCACATGTTGTCGTTTTCTTTGATGAATTTTTAATTTGAAGTTTCACAGATCTGACGCTATGTTTTTGACCATGATCTACATATATTGTTTCATAGAATTTATAAGTTGTTATCAGTTATGCACAAGAACATAAATTAAATTCAAATAATTTTTTCACTTAATCTAACAAGTGTTGTGAAGATGCCACACAAGTTAGATCAGATCTTTAAGCGTTGCCCGCATAAATTTAAAACTTTTTTTTTTGCCTCGATTAACAAATTACTTAAAAATTTGGTTATTTTAATAGAAACAAATTAATACCAAGCAAAATGTTATGTGCGCGAGAAGAAGTATTTTGTTAAGAAAATAAAATTATTTTAGGTGATATCATCAAAAAGATTAAAATAATGGTTATTGAATTGATATCACATCTGCTGCTGTGATGAAAATAAACCATTGATGAGCGTTACTAACTATGCGGAGCCTATTACTAACTCTTTAGTGCAGCGCCAGCGATATCCCACAGTCAGAACTGAGTAAGAATGTAAGCAACATTTCGTTGCCAATTCCAAGAAATTGAAATTTTGATGACAAATTCATTCATTTATGGATAGAATTCATGGAATCATATTTTGAGACATAAATTAGTTAAATTTTAATTCTTACAAAAAAAAATTAATTCATTTTCAATTCCATTCAAAGAATCGAAATAAAAAGTAAATAATTTTTGATTTCGTTACAGAAAACAAAATTTTTGCTTTTCGTTTGAACACATCCGAAATTGTAGCTTTCGTGTGCAAAGTTTGGATCAGAGAGGCTTTGAACATTAAACTTTATTCGAACTGATGATCATTTGTCTATATTATTTGCGACGGTACCTTGAAGAGATCAGTCTTGTCCCACTTGCAGTCGTTCTACACCGAGTGTGAAATTTTTTAAGCTTTTCCCATTTTTCGAAAAATGGGCAAGATAATTGGTTTTTCCAATTGCGTTAAAAAAAAATTCATTGTAAGCAACTCCATAGAATTAAATCAAAACTATTTCTTGCGCACGAACGAATTTTGGTAACATTTTAGCGGCATCATGTTGTCAAATTTTAAAAAGGTTTCTGACACTGCTATGCAAATATGATGATTACTTCGACGCTTGTGTCTTATTTAAAAACTGTATTCGATCTCATTCTCTCGCAGGCTAAGTCATATCTGTATCTCTTTTTAGTGTCGCCATTTACGTTTCATCAAGTTTCAAATCAAAGCGTTGCCAAGAAGTTTCGCTTCAAAAAAACTTCACTTCATTTTTTTTGAATAATTTTGGACCACTGATGTCGAAAATTACCACCAAATTTTTTTTATCAAATCCAAATTCAATGCTCAAACAAAACAATTTTTATATTTTGGTTGTGAAAATTACTAACCGGAATTACAATATTTCTAACTTTCAAAGAGTCGTAACATAAAAAATTAAAGCTGCCCACTTAAAGATATTTTACTTTTTGATGGATTATTATTAGAACTATGTCCTCATGTCATTTGATTGCGGCCGTTTTAAGAGGTTGAAAGAACATTTGTGAACATTTTCTTGAAAAGGGAAATTACTTATTTTTTCATACTATGGCTCTGTTCTAAGAAAGATCGAAGTACGTCGTTAATAAAATCCATAGAACAAACTTACCTTCACACCAAAATATAATATAGTAATGCTTCACATATATACATTAAACTGTTAAAATAAAATTTTAATCATAATTGAAACAAAAAACTTATATTCGATTTACATATAATAAGTGGGTCGATTTTTATAAGCTGTTCTTCAGCAGATTATTAAAAGAACGGCAAGTGTCTTGTCAACATTTGCAAAAATTGAAAATTATTACCAAAAGGATTTTGTGTTTCAGCACCAGCATCATGGTCCAAAGTTGAATCAACACCGATTTACATATAATAAGTGGGTCGATTTTCATAAGCTGTTCTTCAGCCCACTATTAAAAGAACGGCAAGTGTCTTGTCAGCATTTGCAAAAATTGAAAATTATTACCAAAAGGATTTTGTGTTTCAGCATCAGCATCATGGTCCAAAGTTGAATCAACACCGAGCAGCTGTTGACTGTAGTCATAGCCACTATCGACGATATCGGATAACAATTGAAAAGTCTTCGAGTCAGGTTGCGCCACACTTTGGGAAATTGATGCCGCTTGCGTAGAACTTACAATTAAAGTTATTACAACAAGTAGTGTCGCTAAAATGATCTTCATGTTGAATTTGTTGCTTAAAGTGATGATGTTTTTAATGTTCTCCACTCTTTATAGTAAAAACATACTTGAAAAAATGCAATTAGAACATATGTTACAATTCAAATATAACCTAGAAATATCATATTATATCGTTTAATAAAGTTGAATACAATTGTTTTGTTTAATTTCAACGAACTAGTGCAAAGTGGCCTTTGAAATACTAAATGATATGAATTATAAATAAATTTTACAAAATCATTTGTTTTATAGTCAATGTTTTTTTTTCCTAAATCGTGTCTAAAAACAACATTCCAAACATTAACACATTTTTCTGTTCAAAAACACTTTCCATAGCATTTATCATGACCGCATGCAAAATTTTTAGTCCTTGAAGTCAGATTTCAAATTGAATGTCTTCCTGAAGCTCTAGAATGGTTTGAAGTTTATTAAGGACTCGATTAACCCTACAAAAACAACCCAGTTTGTTCCCAAACGTTTGGAAAGTGATGATGTTTTTCTTAATGTTTGCCTAATCAGTGCCAAATATTCAGACATAAGGCTGCGATTGCAAGGCTTACATTTACTAATATACCCAATGTACATGTCTCGTTTGATAGGTATTCCAAAAGTATATTTATCGGAAATGTGGGTGAAAGACCCCAAAGGCATGCAACCCAGCCAGTTTTTATGGATTTTTGTCTGTGATTGCCGCAAGCACAGCACCTCGCGAAGCCAAGTCTCTTAAAAAAAATGTAATCACAAAGACTTTTCAAGGGATGTGTGAAAGCTTTCTTAGTTATCGTTTAACTGTTCTGTCCGTGACAAAAAAAAAAACGCCTTTCCCAAGGTGACAGTGTACTTACCTGGGTACCCCTACACAAATTGTATGAAAGTTTCAAATTTTTTGGCTCGAGCTGTATAAAATAATGGCTTAAACTGATAAGGTGACCACTCATTTGAAAATTCAATATTAACATAATGTCAGAAGCTCTTGTGAAGTTTCGGATTTGTAAAGCGTGTCCAAACGTAAAAAATCTTGTTTTGAAAATCAAATCACCAACTTTTTTTCTAAGTCATTATCGAAAAGTCCCACAAAAGTCAAATGGAACTCATTTTTTTTCTAATATCAACTCTCATAAGCTTTTGAAACTTAAAAGTGATTCAATCAAACATTTATCTTCCATATTTATAAGTAATTAGTCAGTTTTTATTCGCCTGTTTCGTTACATAATTTATATTAAGCGATATCTCACTGATGTGCTTACAAAGATATTAAATTAATTGCCAAAAGAACTTCACAATCCATCATTAGAATCATTGCTGGACAATTCTTCAATGAATAAATGATATCGAAAAATGCTTGGAAAGTCTTCGGAAAATGTTTCAAGTGTCTTTGAGTCAGGTTCCTCTGGAACGCCTGGAAAGTCTTCGAAAACTGCTTGGAGCGCCTTCAAGTTAGCTTGCTCCACAGCTTGAGATGTTGGCGCAGCTTGGATAAAATCTACAAATAAAATTATTATAAGTATTGTAGCAAGAATTAACTTCATTTTGAATTTGTTGTTAATTACTGCGATCTTTATAGTAAAGAATTTTGATTAAAAAAAAAATACGATGAAACATTTGTTACAATTTAAACATAACCTAGAAATCAATTGTTACAGTATAGGTTGACAGAGATGATTACAATTTTTGCATTGTTTTGTCTTATCTTAAATAAATTTTGCATTAGGGTGTCCATTATTTTAGGAATTGGATTTTTTAAGTATAAGCTAACGTTAGAGCTAAAGCTTGTGCCCTAAAAAAAAAATATTTTTAGAAAAAGACGATTCATTTAGTATGGTAGCTACGATTTTCTTAATTGTTGAAGTGCATAAAAAAATCCTTATAACTCGAAAAAATGTAAATATAGATAGTGACTTTTTATTCTACATAGAATAGATATCCCCAAACACATAAGAAATACTCGAAGCAGTTTTAGATTCTTGTGGTTAGTAGACGTGCCCGATTAAGGATGCTTTCAATTTTACTAGCTTAAATTAAAGAAGTTAGTTATTCCACTTCGATTTCCTCATAGTTGCCTCAGACAGACAGAAATACTAAGATCGACTCAAGAGCTGACGCTGATCAAAATGAATGCATTTTCTATACCTGTCACGCTACTTAATCTGTATTTGACGGGCAAGTGATGATAATTTTTAATATAGAAAGCGTCAGAAATTAAATTCATTTTATCTGAAACGTATCTAGTACATTACTTTCGGTTTTGGTCAAGAGTCATCTTTAATTCTTAGTCATATAGATCTTTGTAATCACAATGTGTTTTCTTCCTGAACTACTATATATGGAAAACAGATGCTAAGCTAAAGCTATCAGCAATAACAACAAGATACCATTATTAGTTAAATTTGTAAAAAAAAAGATTGTCATTTTTGTATCGTAAACATCAGTAATATAATAAATCACAGATCAGATATATTGTGATATATATATATATACAATCACACAAATTCATTTAACGCTTTTGAGTATTTTCATTATAATATGTTTAATCAATCAGCTTATGTTTCTTATTCAATTTTTTTGAAAGTAGAAATTCATGTTTTTTTTTCTTAGTTTTTAATTAAATTTGGTAGTATTGACAATAACAATAAAAACATGAATTAATTGAGGTAATTAATGCTTTTTAGCATTACCATTAAATACACAAGAAGATAAAGAATTTGTAGAAATTTTTTTAATTTTTCAAAAGTTGGCTTATCATTTTATAGGTGAGCAGGAAATGTTTGCATTCAAAATACAAAAAAAACAAAAATTTTTTATTTCCCATATTTGATTGAAAATGACTCATTTGTAATTATCCCAAAACTATGCAAGGCAATTAATTTTAAAATCGTATTTACATCATTATTTTATTTTGCATTTTCTACAGCTAATTTATGCTTCGGTTGATTTATAAAAAAGTTGCATATGTATTTCTTGTTCGAAAATGTTTTCTTTTATTTCGAACACACATGAGAAATTTAATTTAACGGATTTGCATAAGCAAATTGAATGTTTTCTGAAATGACTAAGGGCTTATGTAAATCATAAATAAAGTTTTTCGCCCTATTTATGTGGGATTTCCGGATTAAGTTAAAGCATTTTACAAATATACAGCTCCTTCCTTCAAAAAATTCACTTGGCTTATGGGAAATATATTCGATCCCAAGCCTATACGAAGACGCGGAGTTTAGATATACCTCAGGGTAACAAACTTACTTTAACCCTTAAGTACGCACACGAAGACTTTTACTTAAATGGACGCATGAGGTCAACATAGACATTAAATATTTTTTTTAAATTTTTATATGTGGCTATAAATAAAAAACTAAAATTTTTATGATGTACATATTTAATCATCTCTTATTAATTCAAACAAAACCTATGGTATACTTTTAAAGAGTAAGAAAAATATTCGTTTTTCTTATATCTTCTAATAAAAAGCACTTTATTTCTACTTTTTCGAAAATTTTCTGACTCCATGTGACCACTTAAAGGTTAAGTATTAAATTCATATAGTTCTGATAGAAGCCTCGACAAAAAGTAACGTCCACTGTTAAGAAACTGCAAATATTTACCAGTAATGCACGAATTCTCTTATACTACTTCGCACAAGCCGTGTGAATGTACTGAGTAACGAAAAATGTTCTTTATGCCTTGATTTGTTTTTATTATTACATTCTCACATTACTTCTTTTTCACATTAAAAAATTTGAACGGTGGTTTCAATAAATTTCAAAATCGCTGTATTAACGGGCACCCTATTGTCTCACTAATAGTAATAATTCCGTTGACAACTGAAGTTCTAGGTTGCTAATGACTTAATCTATCGTGGAGTTAGTGTTAATTTCACAAATGACATTTTCATGGTTCGAGCTTACTCGTGCACCGTCTGGGCTATAATGCTGCTGTCGACAGCTCAAGTATCTAAGTTATTTAATAGAATTACTCAACGAAGTTCGTATAAGTTTAAAAAATAAAATTTTAATGGTAATATGACACAGCATCGTAATAGATATCAACAAAAAAATAGTTACCTGTGAATAGTTCGAACTTGTTCCATCAATTATCAAAGAAAATTTTAGGCTTTAAAATAAATATAGGGAAAGGCCTGCGGAGTTATTTTCTATGTAAAAATTATCAAAAATGTCATGTTCCTGGTGTAGGACATTTAGATTTTTTCGTTGATATAATGAATACACACTTTCTTAAGAGTATGTTAGAACAAGATTATAAGCTTTTTGTTGATAGCTTTTGTCTTAAAAGTAATAGTCCGGTACCTCCCATTTAATTTTTCTTATGAAAATTATAGTTTAAGTATAATTGATACTCGAAATAAGTGTCAGTCGTCAGAATCATGGTACGCCAGGTTGTAAGATGCTGACAAAAAAAATTTGCTCAATAACTTGGAAGTAAACCACAACTAGAAAGATATGTTAGGACCAATGAAAACACATCGATTTCATGCCCAAAAAATGTCTGCACGACGGATATTTCAATTCCAGACTGATATCTGCATTAAAATCCTTATCTGAAAATATATTGTTACTAAAAAAATGAAATTTTCATTTTTATATTTTATAGCGTAATATTTTTTAATTTTTTTTGTGAGATTTTACTACAGTAATTGTAGGAAATCTATTGCCAGTAATAATTGAAGTAAATTCGTTAGAGTCTATATAATAGGTATAAACTTCCTTAGTGATTAAACTATTCAATGATTACATAAGCCACTAAATCAATCTATTTAATTTTTTCGACAAATGAAGCATAAAATTAGCCAACATTTGTTCTCACATATCGAACGCATAATTAATAGTTTTTTAAAGCCTCTTGTTAATCACGAACTTTGGCAATTAATTTATGAGAAGGCAAGTTTTTCTTTCAATACGATGATAATATAAATCACTAACATAAAACGACTTCTAAATAAATAAGGCCTTAAAAAACAAATAAACAAAAACTGAAAACTAAATAAATAAATTAAAAAATAACAATTTTGCGCATGTGCAAAATGCTTGACAACCGCGCAAAGGCGCAAACGTATTTTGATCGATTTAAGTGATACTCGTATTGTTAATGGCCATCCCATAGATACTAATGAACTCAGCAAGTGCTGAGACAGACAAAATGTTGACTGCAAATAATAGTAAATAACAGATGCGGATATGAATTAAAAATGTAGATACATTGAGTGGGGGGAAACTCCGAATCAGTTCATATGATATGTTTGCATTAGCTGAAATTCTTTTTGAACAACTCAGCCAAACTGATTGTTGGAATACATGATAGATAGATCCATACCCTGCCGTAATCCTTTTATTATGAAATTTTTATCTAAAATCTGGTTCTTCATGAACTTTTTTATTATTTCTTATGCAATATTTGACGCTAAGTCCAAATCTGATAGTAATTTTTTCTTTGGCGTATGGCTTTTAAGGTATACATAGTACCCTGATGACTGCAGCCCTTAAAAAATGAATATAGTTTTGTGAGTGGTACCAGAAACTTTGAAAATCGTATCGAATTTTAAAAATCACTAAAAACAAAAATGTTTAAAGTGTGTACTGCCCACATATGATGTGGCCCCAGCAAGCTTTATTGGCTATTGCAGCATGACTTTTCAATCAGCTCATAGTTAGGTAGTATATGACGATAAATGCATTTTTTTAGTAGCTAATTGAATATTACACGACAGGGATATAAATAAAAAGATTTTGCTCAACATTTGCTAGTTCTTATGAACCACACTATAATGCTAGTATGCGAAAACCAGTAAGTAGTTAGATAGTTTCAAAATAGTTGGGATGAATTCAATACTTTTTGGCTCGCTTGTGAGTAGCTAGCTAGTAGTTAGTTGAAAACGCTTGTACATAGATATAGGGACTACTCACTACTACGATCTCCATATTAAAATAGTCAGCCAAATAATTTCGAAATAAACTAACTGTGCTTATAAAAAAACTCAATGACAATTTAGTAAATAGTGTGATCAATTCTCTGCAGGGTAGTCTGTAAAAATAGCAATTTTTTTAAATGAAAAATCAGGGATTTGGTAGTTTCGTGCTATAAGCGGGCTTTATACGGAGTAATTTCCAAAATTTTGTGTGAATAATGTTTATGGGACAGACGACGGTGGTAAATACTGTTCACACGGTAGTCTTGAGTGCGAAAAAAGTTTGCCTATGACTTGGTGGAATCGATTCATGAACGCTTTGAAGATAAATTACGCCACGAACGAACTCGTAGCTGATCGTCTGTGGGTATGTGGCTAAGAGCTTAGTTTGCTATTGTTTCTATGCATAAGTAAGGGTGTTTATTTTGAAAATTTTGAAGATTTTTAAATCTTTTAACGTTGGGCCTTAAAATAATGCTCACAAAATTTCAGCTTCCTAGCTAAAAACTGCAAACGGCGCAAACAGAGTTTGTGTCAGCCTGTATGATTTGAAATGAATTCGATCTGCAAATAGAACATAGATTTTCTTGAAAAAAGCCCCAACTTTGTTTCTGTGTATATTATGTCGTTCATCAGGTACTTACAGATGTGATAAAGTAAGCTAACAAAAAAAAAAAAACTAAAAGTCGAGCAACTTTTTGGAACAAATCAGAAATAAGCAAAAAGTATGCCATAAAAATGAAAACGAAAGTAAACAAGTTTAATCCCGAAAATACCGATGCTGTTGCCGCTTTGTTATTTTTTTTTTGGCTTTGTCATTGCAGCACTGTTATATTGACGTCATTGATTTCTTACCATTTTTTCGGATTAAATTTCGATGATGTTTTTCTTTTTTCTTGTAATTTCGTACCCGTTGTTGAGTGTGCCATCTTCAGTTAATGTTGCTGCTGCTGGCACTACTGCAGCATATGCTGCAGATGCTGTTATCAAACTGTTGCTAGCTGTCGCTGCGGGTCAGGAATTGTAAAGGCAGCAGCGGTATTCACGCAATCATCGATGTCTTTTCGGATGTTTGCTCTTTTTTTTCTGCTTCTTTTGCTGCTGCTGCGACTTCATCTTCTTCTTTTTCTTCCTCATTTGGTCAAACAAATAATTTGTTTATCTTAAACTTTTGAAATCAGTTTAAGTTCGCGTTTACGCCGCTAAAGTTTACTGAGCTCGCGTCTTACATTTGACTGCTATAGTCAAAAGTAACAAAAAATAAAAAGGATATAGTGAATTCGAAAATCTGGAAATTAAGGATTAACTTGTTAGTTTTGTGCAAAAAAAAATTTAACATTAAATGAACAAAATTTTTAACCAAGTTAATAAGAAGTGCTACCGAAAAACAAACAAAAAAATAATTTTAAAAAAAAATATTTTTACAATTGGAATTTATATGTTGACACTAATTTACATCCAAATTAAAATTTAAGATTTTTAATTAAATTAAATTAAAACCTAAGATTTTTAATCTGCAGTTATCTACAAATTTTATGGATTAACATCGTCGCAAATTTAATTTCTTACAGTTTTATAACTAAAGCTTAAGCCCCGAAGGTTAGTGTCCACTTTAAATATTTTAAATTATATAGCAGCTGTTCAAAAAATAATTGTACTATGACATTTATTACAAAATTAATCAAAATGCAAAACACTTAATTATTGTTGGGCTTTTTTGAAAGTAGTTCAGATGTTCATAATATGAAATTGTAGTTCAGTTAATATTTTAATGTAACAAAGCGAATTGGAAACGAAAGGAAACCTAAATATCTTCAAAGCCAAGGGCAGTGCTTCTAATTTGAGTTGCATAATACTGATGGTGATATATGCAATGCATGCAAAAACTTTGTTTGACTTTTTTTGTGTTTTTATGGGACTTTCAAACAACTGGAGACTCTTAACGCAAAATTTTTTTTACATAAACTTTTGTTAAAAGTTTTCTGCTTGACAATGTTTCTGTCTATATTTCTATAAATTAGTTTGAAAGTTAAGCAATATTTTTTTAAAAATTTTGTGATATTCTACGTACGTAAATGTTGGGTAAATTATTTAATAAAAGACAATAAGTTTTCTTCTTTTAATATATTCTTGAAAAACTCATAGTTTCAGAAGGTTCAAAATATCATCAGGTTTTTTATAAAAATTTATTGTTTTTGAAAATAGCTTTGTAACGGTAAACGAGGGTGGATCAATAAGCTCGTGACTTTTCCAACTTCCCTCGTAGTTACATGAAATGCAACACTGGTCTCGCCAAGTGCCATCTAATTATTAATAGACTACTGTCAAGTTTTGAAACATTTTCATCATTCACTTGAAGTTTAACAGGTGTCCAAAGCATACATACTCGTGAATTTTTGTAAAAATGGAAAGAAGTGAATTTGGAATGCGAAAAAAAACCGTCACTGAACCAAGGAGAGCTTGATAAGTGCTAAGGGGACTATCAGCTTTAATGGTAACAAAGTGGTTTACTGAGTATCGATACGTTGAACGTTCTGGACTGCTAATTAAGGTCAATATACCCGAAAATGTCAAAAAAATTCACCATGAATATTAGCCCATGTGACTATTTTCTATTTCCAAACCTAAACAAATTGTTCGGTAGAAAGAGATTTAGTTCAAACATATGAGCAAATGAGATTTGTAATACTCAAACTAACTACTGTGGCCTTTGCTTCGTTGTCACCCGTTTGTTAGTCTGCCACCTGATGAAGACATCTTTGGTGATGTATTATGTATACCGCTATATAGCTAATTAAGTGTTCTGAATTTTAGTCTTGTCACCATATTCCTAACTCCTAAAATAAATTTTTTGATAAGGAATATTTTGTTGTGTGATATTTTCTTAACAGAATAACAGCGCGTCACTTCCAAATAATAATATTTTGCTCTTGAAATAAAGAAAAAACAAATAAAACAACACAGCCTTAACTCGAAAATGGCGTATAGTTCTTAAGAACCAGGAAAGTTTTAAACCAAAGTAACACTGTCACATTACAAAATATGTCAATGTTACTCAATAGATTTCTGAGAAAAGTTTTAGTATTTCAATTCAAGACTGTCATAGATATAGATGTGATTGTCTTCAAACTCCATGGAAAATTTCAGATATCTTAGATCTCAATATTTTTGAAACTTAAGACTTTGAGATGTGGTACTGTTGTGCTGATGGTGCGAAGGTTTTGGTTACATCTTATCAGACTTTATATGAATGTTTTTCACGTTATTAAAAAGCTTCAAAATGGTTTTCAGAGTTTATCTTTGTATGTACGTACTTACTACCAGTAATATTATGCGTACTTGAGATATTTTTTTCCGGAATTCTCGCATGCAAAAATTTGTATTCTAAATTTACTTGAAAACTTGAACAATCAGACAAGCGATTTTGCTCTCTTTGAAGTGTCTATTTGTAGATAAAATAACAAAAAGTTTGTTGTTATAACATTGAAATTGGTATGAGAATAAAGCTGAATAAGCTGGCATGTTTGCCAGATTTTAAAAATATTTATTAATAATAAAAAAATTGAAAGTTATGTATTTTAAACTAATTGCTGTTGATCATGATATTTGCTTGATCAAATATATAAAGTTGTCATTTATATTAATAAGAATATCATAAAATGCACCACATATACATAAACGCAATTAAAACGTAGGCGTTTGTCTTAAAGTAAACATTAACGACAACAAAAACAACTTGATGATTTGGTATTTATCAACACGTTCATGTTTGCAACAAACAAATGTCTGTTTCAACCTAAATCAATTGTCGAAGCAATAATATTGTTCATATATGCGACAATTTAAATAATATCAAACATTTAATCCACTTATATCAATTGCACTAATTTATAACTATCGCCACATTTTTAGTATTTGGCTGAATAGTAACGTATGTATAAAGAAATCTGGTAGATTGAGGATTGTCAAAATGTTTCACCTAACCTATGATAAAACTTTGTTAACCCTCAGGTTTATAAGAGTGTTATATTAAAATGACATTAATTACTAAACTGCGATATTTACTGATCGATATTAATTGCGTAATGTATGCAAGTTCTCCAAAATAAAATTTATGGATAGTTTGAAAAATATTTTAACAGCTATTCATCCAAATCCGTCAGCAAAGATTAAATTTCTCAATTATTTCACAATATACTAAGGAATAAAGAAGTATAAAGAATTTCGACAACAAAAATAAGCAATATATTTTAATATAAAAATATAATTGGCAAGCCATGCTCCAGTATAATTTTTATAATTTTTTTTACATTCAGATCAATTAGAAATCGAACTTTTTTCAAGAAAATGAGAAAAATTACAATTTCAGAATGCTTAAAAATGTAAGCATTAATCAAATTTCAAAGGTTAAATGGGATCAACCTTAACAAAAATTACATAGCATATCATAAAAGTAGACTAAGTAAAGGGTTCTTGTAAATTTGTTTTAATTAATAGTGATGTAATTTTTTGTCTCTCTCTCTCTCTCTCTCTTATACGCTCCTGCCTATGCCAATATCTCTAACTTGTTAACATGCCTAAGGAAAACATAATTTTAAGCCCAAAGCTAGACATATCATCAAGCTTGTTAATCAAATCTCACAAAGTGATTAAGTCGGAAGTTGTAGCTGCAGTTGCTACTCGCATGAATTCTTATGAAGAAAAAAAAAATTGTTAGCGCTTGTAGCAGCAAATTGATTTTAGGTGTTTCGACGTCACCACCTCCGTACACACGGGCAATGTAGCTAACGACATGATGTTGCTTCTCTTGAAAAACGAAGCAAGCAACCTATCAATAATTCGATCAATGCGAAGACATAAAAGTATGGTACTTCATAATTTAAATTGGTACATTTAATTTAACAGTTTTTGTCCATTCTCTTTTGGCTGCTTCAATGGCTAAGTAGCTTTGCTTTGGATGTAGTGCATATTTCTTTTGAAAACAATTAAACAATTAACAACAACGTATAATTTTTATTATTGCTTATTTTAACGGTCAAAAAGGCAGATGAAGTAAAATGAACAATGAACTTGGCAATGACCTTCAGATAAACTATACATTTTTGGTCGGTCGTTGTGCGTTTACTGTGGTATAAAATAAAGACAAAAACGAAGGAAGACAGAAGAGATATTGAGACTGATATAATTTAGATTAGACATTAGGTGGGTTAAATATGATCTTAAGTTTCAAGACATGCTAATTAAAATACAATACCAAAAGTAATTAATAATGAACTTTATTGATTTAGTTGCAATTTTTGTTGGTTTTTGAATATCTTTGAACTTTATGTATTTTTCAAAAAGTAATTTTCATGCTAATGCTACAAGGTTTTTTATAAAGTCCATACCATTGAGCATCATTGAATGCAACAGTAACAATTTGGTTTTTTTTCTGATTTTTAAAAATTGTACTTCCTCTCACTTGCTCCCAACCAAATCATTAAACTACCATTAGGAATCTATTAAATTTACATTACCAAGCTTGCGGTCATTGAGTGTCAATTTCAAATTCCGTATTTTAATCTAAAATATTTTAATTGGGTATAAGTTTCATTTGCTTAACGAAAACTATTTTTTGTCATTTAATTTTATTTGACAATCAGTTATTATTGATATTTTCCTAAGATTTTAAGAGCGTATTATGTTGAATTTTGATTTATTAGCTAATTCTCTTTGTCAAATAATACGTTTAACTTATTAGTTGATTGACCAACGCCTATTCCAAGCCACTTTGAACTAAGCTGCTGTGAAATTTATTGTTCATTAATTTTAATAAAGCGTTACTAAACGATTGCTTAATCGTTTAATTATTCCCGTCAGTATCTTGATCGCGTCTCGGTTATTACGCTTAGCTAACGTTGAGAGATTCTCTTAAGATTTATTACTATTGATGGGATACATAGCAGACAGCCCTTTTATTTTCAAGCTTTTTTAATTGAAGATCTTGGTATACCTTTTGGCTTTAATAAAATTTTGGTTTTTTATCCAGTATAGCACATCACTAAGCACTTAATTTTTTTTATTCAAAAACTAGCAGCATTAAAGGAAAAATGCGTGTGAACTTTTCTGTCTATTATTACAGGAACTTTTAAGAAAAAATAGCATACTACAAAAAAAAATTGCTTTCATGCTTTTTTCACACGTTCTTTTCAGAGATTCTTTAATCGAATATATAAATATATAAGTATTTTTCTCAATAAACAGAATTTTTTCATCTTAACATTTATTTTTATTTTACCATTACGAAATTTGCCTCAAAAACCGCATTATTTGCCAAAATGGCTAGTTTTTCAAATTTTGGAAAGAATTTATTGATCAAAATAAATGTTGTTTTGAAAATTTAATAAGAGGAGATGTCGCATCGATTCTTGGCTCAAAAATTTCTGTATGTTATGACATCTTTAGGTATGATTCGGTCAGATTTGTGATTTTGATCGGATTTTGGCATTACTTGAGGAGTGACCGAATAGAACGGAACAGTTTTTTTGATGGAATCGTCTTTATTACACTAAACTTCAAGTAATTTCAATCTCGGACACTTAAAAGGACGCTAGATCTCATACATACTTTTTTGATATCAAAGTCAAGCTTTTCCTCTGATCAGTTCAGAGACATAAGTAGTTTTTTGCGATTTCTAAACATTTTTAGCAACTAAACGTGCTGTATTCACCCACTTCTCATTTTTATAAAACTTAAAACTACATATTGTACAGACGAACAGGCATATTATGTATCCCTATAAGTAAGGGTGCCGGTATACAATTTAGGTATAGTTCATTTAGGTATTTAGTTCACATGTATGTGAGTTAGAAAAAGTAAGACTAAAGAGAAGATAGCCTTAAACTATTTCTTGCCTTGCGAGACTTCCACTGTATTAGTGTTATATACATAGATACTAGCTGTCCTGGAAGATGTTGTTCTGCCCTTTCCGGTGGGAAGAGCGATGTTGTATGAACTCATGCGATGGAATATAAAAGTTTCCAGTGAAACTAAGTTTTGTCCCTTCTCTTTTAAATACACATAGCAGGCCTGGTAGACGTTGTTATGGTCTTACTGGGTAGATGGGCTTTGTCTTTTATGTGTTCCAAGTCTCAAACATATGCATCAAATAGTTGCTGATATATGCAAATCATATACAAACTTCAATCACCGGCTCCCTAACTATCTGTAAAGTACGATGAAATTACTTCTCCATTCAAAAAGACCAAACATTTCAATTGTTTTTTAGTTTTTACCTATTACCTTGAGAAATATGCTTCAAATCGAAAAAATATACAGGACAAGAAATTTGTTGAAGAGAGCAAAACATAACGATACCATGCCTTAAAACCATCTGACACTTTGAATTCTTACTATCTTGACCTAATAGTTGCAAATAGTAAAAAGAGTTGAAGCTACTATATTGTAATTTCAATTAGAAATTGTGTTTCGCTGCAATGATTTCAATGATTAAATGTTAATGATACAGGAAATAAATTTCTTTCAGAACTTTTGTTAGTTTTTGCTTTCCGAGAATGAGGCTATTTTGTATATCTTACCACGTCTTTTTTAAAAAAGTTTTCTAAAGCAGTTTAATTTTTTTTTTTTTTAAATAGCTCAAGGGATATCCGGTTACCATATTCATGAAAAAAATTGCGAGTACAAACAGTTTTTTTAGTTACTCTTATCAACTGTTTTCCGCATTTTGAAATATTAATAGATTCTTCAGCTCTATTTCTAATTATTAATAATACTTAAGTGTTAGTTATTGAATGCGAAACAAAACAGTAAAAATAATATACAAAAGTAGCCACTTATCGATTACCGTGACAAGGACAATGCCCGCCTACCCAGCCATTCAAGAATATAATGCAAATTCAGTAAATAAAAACAATAGTAAAAATTCATAAATTCTATTGTTCAAACAAAATTATGCAGTTTTTTTTCAAATCTAAAAAAAGATATTCAAATACTCGCAGTTAATTGAATAATTGCAGAGGCACACTCAACAGCAAAAATAACAATAAAAACAAAGCAACAACAAATAGCATTATGAAACAAAAACAATTTTGCATCAATCAATCAATCAATCATAAAGAGTTAAAAATTTTTTGATGCTGCTGTTGTCAATTGTTCGTGGTATTTGTTTTTTAACACTTTAAATTGTACAATGTCGACAATAAGAATAGCAACAATAGCAGCAACACTTCACAAATGCTATTTATTATATGAAGCAATGATAAACGATTTGTCATTTGGTTTTTGTTTTATCATAGCAAGCAATGCTTGAAATTATTCACGTTAACACCTGTTCCGCAAGATGACAAGCGCTTATGTGCAGTCCTTTGATTTTGTGTTATTTAGTTTTTAAATAATTTTCAAATTTTGAATATTTATTTATGTAAAGTTTTTACTCAAATGAATACTTGAATATTCAAGTAAAATGTTTACCAAAATTGAGAAACTACATTATTAAGACTTTGAAATAAAACAAAATAATTGCAAATTTTTAGTCATAAAAAAAAAACTTAAATATTTCATTAAAATTTGTTTAAATAAATAAATTTGTGTATAAATTATAAAAAATTATTCATTAATTTACTTAAACAATCTTGAGTGAGCACGTGATTAGCGTTATTTTTTTTTATTTTAACATAATGTTAAACAAGTTTGTTACTTAAGTCTTTTGTTTTACATGTAAAAAGCATGTGTTAACACAGAAGCGTTTCCTCCACCTTCACTTTAATTTTTTGTTTTATATGATTTTTTATGATGAGTTTGAGTTAGTATTTATAAAACCAAAATTAATATTTAATTATATAATCAAACTCACGAGTAGTTTATTCGCTGTCTGTGAAGAAACGTTTTAACGCTCGTAAAAATTTCATATATCTTTTTTTGTGGCTTACTTAGAGATATGCTAATTTAAAATCCACAGATTAAACAAATTTGATACAAAGGATTTTTGAGTCAATAGCATGTCAGGACTCCAGCGTATCATTTCTGCAAATTAAATAAAGAAAAGAGAATTTTTTAGCTTTTATATGCTACTTATTGCACAAAGAAGGAGATGGGGGCTTGGGTGTCAAAAAATCATTTTCCACTGTTTTACCGATTCGGATAGACGAGACGAGTTGTTTACCTTTAATAGCCTATTTTTCATAGAACGAGTCACATTTATGGATATATTGATAGAAGGAAAAGAGTTAAACTTTGAAACTTCACCAATTTAAGTGTGGGTAATATTGGACAAGTTGACGATTTACCACAAGTCATTTTTAGACATAAGTGGAATTATTATTTTGCTGCAGTTTTTCAAACTTTATGAAAAATTTTTCGTACCGCCTAGTAGTCAATGAATGTCGTGTTAACTTGTAGCTGAACTACCTTTTACATCAAGTCCCATTCATCTGCGTCCAGTAGTTGATGAGATATGTTGAATTTGATTTTGGAGGGCGTGTCATCGCTCATTTTTCTAAACCAAACTTACATAGACCTTCCATAGACCATAAGAAGCATTTAAAAAACAATTATGTAATCTTCGTGAAAATTCTATTTAAGAAATACTTTTGTATGAATGCCACCCTAAGTATGTACCCTTTATAAAATTTTTACAGCCTTAGCTATGTCTCTTAATATAAAAGACACGTGGTGTAAGTTTCATACGAATCAATTAAGTGACCTTACTGAAAATGCTGTTTTTAAAATATTTTTGTGTTACGGCCACCCCATATATAAAATCTTAGTAAAAGCTTTGTAACTGCTGTATAAATTTCATGTGAATGGAATAAGTGGTATTTGTGAAAATGATATTTAAAAGAAATTTTTGTATGAGAACCATCCTAAATACAAGTTTTATAGCCTATATCCTAGTCGGGGTGGAAAAAAATCCAACATATCAGAAATAGTTAAAATCGGTCCAGCCGTTCTTGAGTTATAAATGTTGAAACTAAAACGAAAAAAAATATAAAATAAAAAATTTCGGATTTTAATTTTCACCAATTATAGGCTTAGCTCACAAAATTTCTTTGCCCTATAACAGACAAAATCTCTATCAACATATGACCCAATTTAATTTTTGTGGAGTAAATGAGATGATGATTTTGTTTAAGTTTTTGAAAATTTTAAAAATTTTAAAAATAAAAGAAATATTTGTCTTGTCGAGGCTGAAACTCTTTTATTATTTCTTAACTAACATTTTTTGATGTGTCTTCTAAATTTCTTTGGAACGCCGTCTTCAAGTATTTTCCAAGATTTTCAATTTTGCCTTTTCAAAAATATTCCAAGTTTTCATAAACTGGAAAATCTAACTAACCAAATGAAATGCAAAACTTAAATTCCAATCTAATGAGTGATCAATATAGAGCAATTTTTCTATTTAGTCATTTTGTTTGTTAAATATCCAAATTTCATGACAAAATAAAAAAACAATTGAAAGATGTGTGGGAGCCGAAAAAAAAATTCAAAATTATGATGTGATTCCCATTGATATTATAATTTTACTTTTAAATAATCAAAAGAAGACTAATTTACGCAAAAATGCGGTATCAGCCCACATTGAGTAGTCATAGAAAAATTTTTCAACAAAACGCAGAAATGCAGGAATAGTTAAAATGAATTAATGAAAAGTGTGTCACAACGCTACAGGCATGATATGCTAATTTCTTTACCGCTATGGTTATATAATAAATTTAAATGTTGAACACAACTTTTTTATTTTTATTTTTTTAATTTGTGGAAAACCATAAAAGCAGTGTCAATTGGTTGAAATTATGCAATAAAAATTTTGTTTTGATTAATCAATTATATATATAATTTAGCATTAAAATTAGCAATAAACACGTAATAGATTGCGACCAAAGTCTTTTTTTATTACTATCAATTAGCAGTGAAATTATTAATAATAAATTTAATAATTTTGGCAAAATTTTTATTACTTCAAAAAATGAATCCAGAGCTAATAAATTAGGTCAGGCTTACGTAAGCGTACATCAGAATGTCTGAGAGGACTCCGGTGTATTTAGGTTTTTGCTAAAAATAAGAGAACATTTTTGAGATTAGTAAACTTTTCTGTAACCCAATTTAACATATCACCGAGCAATTATCTACCCATACTGTCTGTACCTTTTTTTAAATAAGTTTATAGTTTATACTCACAAAACTAATAAAACATATATAATATATCATACTTTTCTTTGTTTTGCAGCTCAGTGCTTGCTTGGAATAATCATGCGGAAACACAAATGTATTGGTAAGTGAAGCTTTCCAGTGTGTCAAACGGATCCGTTTTGAATTCAAAACAGACTTGCTTCTTCGCATATTTTATCCAAAACGGAGTCCGTTTCGGATAAAATATACGAAATTCGTTCGAATTCGTCTCGAACTCGTTTTCTTATGCGATTCCTCTCAAAAACGCGAAAAGATCCGTTCGCTTTTTCGGATCCGTCTCGAACTCGGAGCGGATTCCATACACGGATCCGTCCCAAATTCGTTTTTTGTAAATAAACGGGATTCGAGACAGACTCGCTTTTTTTTTAAATATCAGCTTAATTGAGATATAGTATTGTAATTATTTTATTTTGCTTCAATTTGCAGCTATATGTTCGCTTTTAATAATACTAACATTACAATATGCCAAGTCCGAAGAAAACTTTGAAGATGCCGATCAATCAAGCGACTTTCTACCAACAAGGTTTGAACACAAACGAATAAAATCAAAAGCTTAAATCTTATACCTCACAATTGTTTTTAGCACAAATACAAATCAAAACTATGATCTGAGGCACACCATACCCGGAGAGCCCGGAGTCGATTATCCAATATATTTTACAGTACCAAAGACAAGTTTCAAATGCACCGGAAGACATGAAGGTTTTTGCTACGTCAATATTTAAACATAATAATGAACCACATTACATAAATACTAATTCGACTTAACTATCTTCCAGGTTATTATGCTGACACCGAGTCCAGATGTCAGGCCTTCCGTATATGCGCACATACAGCACGTAGCGCACAGGGTTTTGGTTTCCTTTGTCCCAATGGAACTCTTTTTAGTCAGAAGAATTTCGTTTGTGACTGGTATCGCAATGTCAATTGTGATGATTCTGAACGTTTCTATAGTAAAAACGATATCAATCGCGTTGGTAGCAGTTACGATATGATGGAAACTGTACGTCAAATGATGGAGTATCCTATGAAAACGATTTCAAAAGCACTGCAGCAAAATTCAGATTCAACATCACGTACTAGTCTCATAACCAGTCTAAACGGCAGCTCTAGTTTTAGGAATAAATTAGGAGAGAGCACCACTGAAACGGAAAGAAAAGTATTGGCGCAAATACCTGCTGGTTCACGTAAGTCAGCTGTTACACGCGCACAAATCGAATCAGCATATAAATATACTGGCGGTGATGATAAGAAAACTGTGATTACTGAGTCCAAGACACTAACAGAGTCAGATTCGGCAAGTGGCGTTGAACATAAGAGTACCAATACTGATAACAATGCGAAAACCTCCAACGATTATGCATTCGGCTCGAATGGAGTTGCTAGTGATGATGTTTATGTAAATAGTCTGGGTGAGCTGTCGAGTGATCGTGGCGCTAATTTCGATGAGACAAAATCACGCATTATAGCCAAAGCACCACCACGTAGATATCACTATGAACAAAAAAGGAACTTTGCTGGGAAAGTTAACGAAGCACTAGAGGGTATGGTTGAACTACCAGCTAATGATGTCATTGCACCGGATTATGTTAAAAAATTACGTAGCACTGAAGAGGGTACAATGATAGATTTGGCTTCAAATGTAAACGCCTTGCTTGGTGAAGTTGAGAATGACCTAGATCCAAGCATGTCGGGATATCAAATACCAGTACCAAACAAGAAGCATTCTTTTAAGTTTTTAAGTCGCGGATTCTCCGCACAAGGTAGTCGTGGCACATATGTGTATAGCAAGCCAAAGCAAACGGCAAGTACGGTCCGATTTTCGGTAAGTCATCAAATGTTATAATAAATAGTAATATCATAAAGTAGACCATTTTTTAACTTTTTATCTTTCTTTGTATTTTCTTTTTCGACTCTGTCTTTCAATGCATTACCATACCATTCAAATCATTTAAGCCAAATCAAATACCCATTGATTCATACAAAGCATCATCATACGATCCTGAAACACCAGCTATTGAAGCGATTAATAAATTCATAATTGCTGATGATGCCATGAAATTCTCGTCCACTAACATCATAACCAAGCCGAATGATACTCCGTTTGAAACGCTCCAACCACCAGCATATGACATTGAAGCACCAGCTGCAGACACATTAGAAAATACTGACGGCGACATAAAATTCACTATCATGAGCAGCACGTCCCAGACATATAAAGTTCCTATTGCTGACGATGCCATCGAATTTACCATCATGACTACTACGCCAAAAGCAGTGATAGCAGATGAAAGCTATTTGACAGCACCGTCTTTACCGCCATTTGATGATGTTTCATATCTAGAACCGCCACGGCTTCAAACAGCTGATAACGTCACGAATACTGATACTCTCCTACGGATAAATGTGCCGGATGATACGGATGAGGTACACAACAACTATTTTGTTGCTTCTACTGATGACAACCTTTATACTAAAACCGTCGTAGCTCAAACCGAGGCACCGCTTGTTGTAACGACTTTTGAGACCACTTTAGACAGTAACGTCATCAGTCCTGAAAATTTCCACCAAAATGAGTCAACTGTTGAAATGGAACCAGATGAGCTTACTGCAGAGATAGACAACGAAGATTTAGAAATTGATAATGTGAAACTCAGTGTTAATCAACATGCAGAGAACTTGCTACTATCAGGCGTCAAACTAAGTATACATGATGAATCAATACAGGACAATCCATTGCCAAGTAACAACAACACATCTACAAGCAAAGTTGATGATACTGTGCTGCGGGAAGATTTGGTAGCACCACCAGTAGTCGAAGAATCCACAATCTCTGAGAATTCTCCTAGTTCTGAAAGCACTACAACTGCAATGAGAACCTCTACTGAGACTGTGACTGAAATAAGCAGCACTCAGCAAAGAATCAGAAACTATCGCCGTTTCGCAACACTGCAGCGAGCATCTGTTAAGCCGATTATTTATGCCAAGCGCGCGCATGTGCGTGCTATATCAAAGAAGCTAGGAAACACAGCCTCTACGACAAAGTCACCCAGCACCACATCTACTACTCGTAGCTATCTGAAGCGAGTAGCAGCAAGTCGTTTACGTTTATCACGTTTGGGTAGTACAGGACGTAATGGTGCAGCCTCTTCATCAACTTTAAATGATATTGGTGATGCTGCAAATGAAGCTCAACAGCCAGAGAAAAAAGTAAACGTACGCAATTTGGATAGAGAAACGGCAACTTTAACACAACAGAACGCAAACGCCCCCGTTGGTGATGATAGCCAAAAAGGAAGTTCTAGCGCAGCTACCTGGGAGAGTGTACGTAACAATTTACAGCGCTACGTAAGTCGAAAGCGTTCAAATGGTGATAGCGGCTACTTATATACAACGGTAGCTCCTGTAACTGCTCACACGACCAGGGCGGGCTTACATATCACAGGCACAACAGTTTCGCAACGTAAAACAACACCACGTTCACGAAATCGCTTTTCAAACTTTAAGATTCCGCAGCAAAGTGTGTTTGGTGTTTCCGTGCGTACAACAACAACAACTACTGTGCCACCCGTAACAACAGCCGCATTCACATATACACCACAACATCATCCAACAGCAAGTTCATCATCATATTCTTACACACAATTACATCCTTCACCTGCACCATCATTAAGCACTCCACAGCCACAGACGACATCCAGTGCCATATCATCGTCAAACTTACCGTCATCATCATCTACCACCAGTTGGTCTTCTACTTCTTCTTCTTCTTCTATATCTAATTCTTCGATTTCTTCTTCTTCTTCATCATCTTCTATTCCAACAAACTTTCTCTCATTTGATAAGCTCACACGTGCTATTGTTGATGATTCTATTTTACAGAATTTCCGCAGTGGTCAGTCCAATGCAAAACCATCCAGTTTTAGCTCTTCATCTTCACAAAGAAGCCTTTTTGATGGTAACTTACTGCAGTCAAACGCAGTGCCAAGCGTAAGCAGTGCGTCATCTTTTAGCTATGAAAAACCAAAAGCTAAAGGTAAGATAACAGTGTTTCAATTCAACCTTTTTTGAATTTCCTTGCTTTCTTCTTTTGTTGATTCGATTCTTTGGTTATGTTTCCTTCTGAGATTAAACAGGGTATTTTTTGCATTCTTTTTCTTTTCAGCACTTTCCGAATTAACGCCACCTGTACGGCCACAACATTTGCCTATACCACAACAACATCAACAACAAACTGCTTCTGCACTACCTATCACATATCCAACACAACAAACGCCACGGATTGTAATCGCAAGAGCAGAAGGACAACGAATTGAACCGAATTCGGTACACTCAATAATCTCTAACTTAGCAGCACAGAAACTACCAAAATCAACAGCACAAGCTAAGCCATATGTACCACTAGACGATTTTTTAACGCACACATTTGGTAGCAGCACCAGCAATAATTACCAACAACAAAAAGTACCGACAACAGCGACTACTTTTACAACACAACAACGACAGTATATACAGCAGCAGCAACAACCACAACAGCAGCAGCAACCACAACAGCAGAAGCAACCACAACAGCAGCAACAACCACAACAGCAGCAGCAACCACAACAGCAGAAGCAACCACAACAGCAGCAGCAACCACAACAGCAGCAACAACAACCACAACAGCAGCAACCGCAACAGCAACGATATAAATACAAGGGCATTACTAGTCAGCAACAGATGCCTCAAGTACAGCAACAACGAAACTATTATCAACAACCCATAGCGCCAGCGGCAACCACAGTGACCACATCGAATCAACAATATCAAAGTGTAAATTTGGCATACATACCACAACAACACCAACAACAACACCAATTATTTAATGGGCAAAATTTTAATAATCCTCAATTGCATCAACAATTAAATTATCCACAGCAACAATCGTTGCTACCATTGCAACCATTAAATACTCAGGGAATTTTCGCAACCTACAAGCAACATCAAAAACAATTACCACAATTTCCACCATTGCTAAGTGCTGGACAACTGCAGCAACCACTGCAGCAAAATTTTGGAAATTTCGCAACACAGCAGCAACAAATTGATGGCAACTATAATCAACATTTTGATTCGCTTAATGTGAAGCTGCCTGCGCTGGCGAATGGTTTGATACCAGCACCAACAAATCAATTCGCACAAAAACGGAGTGATTTTAATGTAGAAATGCTGGAACTTAGCACAGATCCACCAGCACGGTCATATCTGGATTTTGCTGCAGCTAGTTCTTATGATGTTCCCTTGAGTAGCATTGGGAGGCTGCCCAATGATCGGACGCAAACACTGAGACGACTGCGTCGTCATTAATATCCATTAGCCATATACAGATATTATTAGTTTAAATTGCATTTTTTTAAGTTTCTAATTAAAAAAAAATATATGAAAATTATCTAAGTTCTCTGAGAATTAAGATGTAAGTGAACTATCTAGTACATTTTTTAGTTTTTTAAAGATATTTATTTTAATTTTTTCGATTGTTTTTTTTTTTAGTTATGATTTTTGTATCAAAAATAGTTAAAATATTGCGCTATTTTATTTCCTAATTTTTGGTTTTATTGTTTTGTTCCTGTTTTGTTTAATTTCATTTTTTTTTTCAAGTGTATATTTTTTTATTTATTTAATTAAATTATTGTAAGCATAAGTGTCATAGTTAAGTATTTATTTAATAAAACTTATTAGTTTGGAAACAATGACGGCTTTTCAATTTATTGCTTATGCATATCACTAGGTAAAACAAAAGACTTAAGCAACGAACTTGTTGCAAAACATGTTTCATAGGAGAAAAGTAGAACTCAAGAAATGTTTATAAAAAATATTCGTATAGGGCACATAGTGCTTATCCATGACAAATTTGCAACTAATTCGAGAAAGCTCTCAAACGTTTGAAAAATGTTCTACACAGAAATCTCAGGTCTCGGAAATCGCTTTTAATTCAGATAAGAGAAAAAAATTATTGGAGGCCATGTCTGAAGTGTAAGGATGATTATCGTTATCTCTGTACCCAATTCTTTCTGGAAACCTTCTGTAGTCGTTGCTGTTTATTAAGTAACTTAAGTATTTCGGTACATACCTGATGCGAAATATTTTTTTTCATACACAAATGTTGTTGTAAAACTTCGACGACACACTATTTTTTATCTGCAGTTCTAAGTTTTGGAATTATTAAATACATTTTTTCCATGACAATAGGCATAGCGCTTCTTCACACCACTCTCGTTTTGAAATAAGCAAGCTTATTTTTGTACATGATATTCAAAGAAGCAGACTCCAGAGATTCCTTCAGCATTTTTCTTTGTAGCAGTTAATTTATCAAGGCGTAGTGCTCAAAATTCTTACCTTTTTTTAATTTGGCTGACATGGTAGTAATTTTTCTTCTACTGTTAATGTATTAATGCCCTTAGAATTTAAATAGAAGATTGCTGCAATTTGTGTGATCATAAACCAGATAATAGTCAACGTAGGTCGCAAATTTATCGAACGCCTCTCTATTATATCAACTGAAATGAAATTTTTAGTGCAATATTTTTTATTAATAAATTCAAATATCATGTACTGTATTGTTAGTATAGATTATTTACGGTTAGAGCTTTTGTTCCAGGATAACGAAGATTAGACAGGGGTGATTATTTTTTACAAATTTCCCCAAGGCCAGATGTGTCTCACTGGTGTTTTAAAATGTATATAACAGTTAGTTAATCACTTATCGGTAAAATCCATTATTTTAAATAGCAAGCGAAGTCTAACTATGAATCCGTATACAATTATATACATACATATAGTCTCCAGTGGCAGCCGACCTTAATATTATTCGCTAAATTAAATATAAATTCAGAACAAATATCATCTTTTTTTAAATTTTTATTCTATAGTTTTTGTTTTTAATTTTATTTTATAGAATTTAATCGTTTAATTTATGCGACTGGAGTTATTACGGCATATAGTTATTTTATTAATATCATTGTTATTAATTTATTTTTTAATATTAATAGTGGTTGTACAATTAAAATAATAAATATTACAATAGTTTCATATTAATGCCATTCAATAGAAATTAAAGTCTGTAACTTTAGCAATTTTTACAACTGGTAAAAAATTTTATAAAGCATGCATTACTGTATTTTAACAGCTATTTTCAATAAAATATCAATTCTTACGTTATATATGTAAATACAATACATAAATTTATTTATTTAGATTCGAAAAGAAAATATACACATTGATTGATTTTAGTTTTTACAATATTTGCTTAAGATTAAAATTTATACTCACAATCCTAAGAATATACCATAATTTAAATGAAATACTTAAAGCTATTTCAAAAAATTGTATGTAGTATGTATTCATATGAATATTTAATACACCCAACTCTTTTGTTTTTCACGGCAGACATGTACGTCGAAAAACCGTGCAAAAAAACTACGATTATATTGAAAAAGATGATGCGCTCAAAAAATGAAATCAACAATTTAAGTTAATTGGATAATTTTTGAGACTTGTGAAGACAAATTATTTATATGAAATAAATTATTAAAATAAATAATTAATTACAAAAAAAAATTTTAACAGGTCATACATAACATTGAAGATTGCTTTCTTTGAGATGTTAAAAATGGATAAATAGCACTATGCAACACTTGAAAACCTTACGTTAATTTATTAACTAACTTTGAGTGAACTCTCAGTCACAAAGAGAGAAAGCGCTCTCTTGTCAAATTCATTTTCATTAATAAGACAGTTTTTGTTTGAGCCGTGTTATATCAAAATCGTGTAGAGTTAGGTGTACACATTACACTGCAGACATTACTATAATGGTAACATTTATATAGAAGCATATATTTTATTGTTTTTTGTTTGTGTTAATTTAAAATACTCAAACTCTGTGAGTATAAGCTGCTATTTTATTATAGGTATTTTAAACAAATTTACATAATTTTTCTAAACCATTTCAAAGTTATTGCAATTTTTTCGTAATGTTTGTTATAAGAACAGGTAATGCTGAAATTAGGATTTAAATTGAAGCTCTTGTATAATCGCAAATTATTATTAATCATTCAAACCGCTCTACTTTTCGTTAAGATACAAATTTATTTTGCAAGTTTAATGCTATTAATTACATAAGTTTTGCAGATTACTTTTGTTCGAAGAAATGTGAACATTTTTATTTGTGTAGGTTTCAGTAGGTTTAATATCAAATATGTCACAGAATAGACTCGTAAGAATTCTTTATTTTTGATTTTCTCGCTTAAAAAAGTATGCCCCCAATACGTCAGTTATTATAAATCATGAAAAGACTTGATGAAGCCATTGAAAAGTGAAATTTTTTTGGCACTTTATAACAGATAATTTAGGTGTTTATTTTGTGATTTGAAACATGTTTATTCAACATTAATAATTTCTTTTAGAGTTTTGAATATTGTAAATTAAGCCCGTAGATTCTGACAAACCTTGACAAAGAATCTGATGAATAACAAATTTTAGTTAAAAATTTTAAAAAAGTTATCATTTTAAGACAGTGTACCGTGTTCGATGTTTGATGAGATGGTATAATCCCATTTTAATGTCATTACCATTTGGTGTCAAACTGGAAGATGTCGAAGATGTTAATTTTTAAGCATGATCCACTGTAGCATATTTATGAAATTAAGTTTGTTTGAAATTGCATTTTTATATTTAAAATTGTGTTTGGATTATTAATTGATCGCTATTTTTACAGAAGTAAATGAACAAGCCATTTTAAATTCTATTCCCATTTAATTTATAGACAAGTCGAATCATTCACCGCAGTGCACTTAACTTCATGGCATGAAATAGTTAAATGGCTATAACTTCTGCAAAAATAATGATAAATAATTAATTTAAGCATCATTTTGAGACAAACTAAATTCTAAAAATATGTTCCATTTACTTAAAAATAAATAAGTTATACAAGTTGACAGCATTTTCTCAAGTCGTTTGATCAAAAAAAATGTGTACTATCGTTCAATTTGACTTTTTAAATACAAACTATAACAAATAACTTACAAAAAAAAAAAATTGGTGTACCTACTTCATAACCACGAAAAATCCCATAAAATGCGAGTAGACCCAACTTTGACCCTTATTTTCATGATCAAATGGTAGTCACATCATAATGGGTTTATTATCTTCAATTCACTTGTAATTGCAATCATGAAACTTCCTAACAGATACTCTACGAATTTGACAAAAAAAAAATTGTGAAAGGTACATTGTGTGCCCCTTGCTGATATCTAAAAATAATTTTCTTTCTTTAATTTTTTCACAGGGATTAGCGAACACGTGTTTTTCTTTAACGAATTTATTTTAAAAATCGGTTTTTTTTCAGACTCAGTGTGTTAAAATATTTGAAATCTTAAAATATATGCAGATAAGTACATTAGTGGAACAAGAATAAATTGATTTTTTAGGATGTTAAGCTCTCCTAGTCCGCAGTGCTGGGTAACACTAGCATTTGAGCAACTTGGTATGTATACATAGCAACTATAATTTTACTCGCTAATTTTCTGATTTTGTTTCTGTTTTCCCATAGAAAACGCAGCTATTATTTTTCAAATATGAACCTCTAAACCTTTATGTAAGGACACATGCTATGGAATCGAAACTCACTTCGCTACTTAAGTAAGCCACACTTTGCAAACGATACTATCAAAAGTTTTGCAGTTTTCAGAGTTAAGCATATATACTTGAAGCATACAAATGTTATTTTAGTTCAAAACTATACATGTAATAGGTTTTTTGTTTTTAAATTATGACATGTCACTGTGGTAAAATACAAAATTAGTTATTCTCACTCATACAAACTAAATTGGACGTTTCGTTGCAATAATGTAAAACGGTTGTTGTTTGCTGATTTTCTCTTTTTTTCTTATATTGTAATTTTATTAGCATTTTTGATAGCATGTTTTAAAAGTGCTCTGTTTAATTTTATATTGTTTGTATAAGTTGTCGCTTTAATTTATTTTATAGCTAAGCAGTTAAATAAATAAACATTATTTACAGGTAGCTTACATTTACATTTCTTAAATAATTCTTACAAACGAAGTTCTTATGAAAAAGAAATTAAAACAAACAGCACAAAGAGAGTGTAGTACTATATAAATAAATTTATATAAAATTAAATCAAACGTAATTGTTAAAATTCTTTTATAATACCTAAGCAACTACAAATACAATACAATATGATTCTTTTATGGATTTATTTTATAATATCGCTCAGTTTCATTAAAATTACACAATAAAAACGTAATTATTTTGCTTATCTCTGTAATGTAATGTTTATTAGGTGTATCTGTAGTATTTGTATATGCAATTCTTCGTGATGTTAAATTGAGTGAGTAATGATTACATCTGTTTGTTCAAATTTTAACCCTTAAATAGTTCCACTCTTCTTTCGCTTTATTGAGATTTTTGCCATTTTCAATTTTGGATACAAATGATTATTTTCCTCTCAGGAATATAACGTGGCAGAAGAGTTTGTGACTGTTGTCGTTGTTGGCGCCGGCGTTGCTTTGTCCGTGTTGCTGGCTGCAGCATGTTTTTGGCAATTAATTTTGAAATCATTTTCATTAAGGCTCCACTGCGTTTCCCTTGCGCACGGCACATGTGCAGTTTCATTACAGCCACGTTGCAGGCAACAAACTATTGCACCTGTTTTCGCACAAATGCTACAATTGTAGCGCGTGCTATTCCAAACGGCGGCAACAAGCCCCATAACACGTGCCCCTACTAAAAACACATCTGGTGCCCAGACTGCACAATCCTCGTGTAGCCACACTTCATATGTATTTTCGGATACCTTACTCATTCCTAAAAAATTTTCGGTTTCGTTTGGTATGTCAGGAGATATATCAAGCGGGTCAATAAGTGATTGCGTTGGTTCATCAGTGGACTTTTTCTTCTTTTTATTCTGTAAAAATATAAAAATATTTAGTGACTTTTACTATCTGAACACAAAGATAACCTGAAATCACAACAAATTGTTAAGCCTTTCAAGTTGTGTATACTTCATAAATCAAATTTTATTGGAAATTGTTTAAGATCACCTATACACTTTTTCCATCCCAATATGTTATTTAAGTGAGTATTGGAAAAAATTAACTTTCGTCCTACAAAAACACTGAAATAAAACTTCAGAAATAAACACTCTCCTATAAAATTAAAAAAAAAAATGATAAGACATGACCAGAAGGAGCTTCCAAGAAAAATCCAGCTGGTATAAAAGGAGTAAACTACTCTCATCCACTTCGAGTAATAAACAAGAATTAATCATTGATTACTTGTATTGTGCGCTTTATCAATTTCATTAATTTTTGTATTTATTTGTGACTAGATTAGTTGTGAATATTGCTGCCTACGAAGTATGTTACTGCACTTTCTTTAAGCCGCTAGAAGGATTACATGAATGAAAATTAAATTATGAGAAACAAATTTTGGTTTAACAGTTCATGTAAGACTAAGGCCTAACCAAAAACCTAACTTTGGATTTTGTCATTCGGCAGGAAGCTTTAACTCCACTCAAATTAGCAGGCAAGTCTGTTATTTCCACCTAATCCATTGTTTGAGAATGCAAATCCTTCAAATATTTAAAGTTTTGTTTTTCCTAACTAAACCTTTTTGTTTTGATGGATTTCGTGACGATCAAGCATTGATCGTGAACTGATTAAATATAGAATGAATTTGAATTTATCTTTTAAGTTAACTGTGGTTTCTTACACTTCCTCCTCCACGGTTGCTTGTTGCTGCCAACTGTGCTGCACCTAATGTAGCTGGCACTACAGGCAAATTCCGCGGATGTAGTTGAACCATGTCAAGGCGACGTCTTTTGTTAACAAAAATTGTATCCATGTCTAAGACACCAGGCGCTTTCACAACCGTCCTATATTCCTCACAATCATTCGTTATAATATATGGTCCAAAGAGATCACCCAGACCCATTCGATGTGGACCACGCTTACAAAAAACACATATCCATGTCTTATCTGCTGTTTCAGCATCGTATTTGTTACTCAGTGTGGATGAGTGCATGCCACGAATATTTTTGCGGTCGTGTGCATAACTATGGTGGCTTTTTTTTACTTTTGTTTGTTTTTCAGAGACATCTTCGGCTGTGGGCGCATTTATAACAGTTATAGTACCATCACGTTTTACAAGTATATAAGGTGATTTATATTTAGAATCAGTGACTAATTGGCTACCACAGCTTTCACGTACAGGTATATTGTCATCATCAGAGTCCTGTTTCCTTTTTTGTTTCTGCTGCTGTTGCTTTTTACTGCTATTGCTGTTAATGACATTGGCTTTCCCTTTCGCTGTCTTGCCTCCACCACCAACAATTCCTTTGCTCTTTATTTTGCCACGATTTGAATTCGTTTTACCACGATTTTTCTTAGACGATGATATAGAAGAATCCTTTGTTGTTTCATTTTTTGAACTTTCCTTGGCGGGTTTAGATTTAGTTGCAACATTTGCTGCTACTGTGGCAGCAGCAGCAGCTGCCGCAGCCGAAGTAGAAGGTTTATCATCATCGCTTATTTGGATAACTGCAGAATTATCCTGCTGCGTAATCTGTGATTTTCCTTTCTCTAAATGTGTTCTTAAATTTGTGGGTTCTATCAAAATTGAAAGTCGTCGCGGTCTCGGTGGCGTTACTTTGGTTGGCATTGGAGATGTAGGCATTCTTACTTGTTCTGGTGAAGGTATTGTTGACTTTTTTGCAGCCTTTGTTTGCGGTGGCTTATCTGATTTGACTGATGGCGTTTGTACCGCCGGCAATGGTGACTCCACCGTAGCTGCTGGAAGATGCTCCTCAGCATATTTGTTTCGAATACTTGGCAGTTGATTGACTATTATTGACGACGCAGCTGCAGATAGTTCAAGTGCCAAATTTAAATCACGTGCAACTTCAGCCTCGTTCACTGGTGGGGGTAAAATATTATCTTCCACACTCGCTGGTAATTCATCTTCAATACCTGCAAACATTTCTTCTAATTTGTTTTCAACCTGCAATGGATAAAGAATGATTTTACTTGTTTCATTACACTTGTCAAAAGTCATAAAAAAATATCTGATCATTGAGAATTATGTTAATTTGAAAGACTTGTCCCAAATTTTTATTTATCTATCAAAAATTTAATTTTTTGTACAAGTATTCAAATTATCCATTTCCAACGCAATACCTGAGATCGTGTTTTCGTATTAAATGTTTTGAAAATTAAAATAAATATTTTTTTATTATTGACGAAAATCTCTTAAGACTTGACTGAACATCTCCAGTAATATATTTGAACAGTTCTTTATAAGATAGACAAAGAGCATTTTAACTTTTAAATAAAGTTAAGAGAACCTATCCAAAGTTATACTTCTTACTTGAGACCATATCATTTATTTCTCTCTTATCCTATGTATATCGGTATTAATGCCTGAAATACGCTTAAGTTTACCTCTTCAAAACAACTTTTTGCTGGACTTTCCAATCTATCCTCCTTTCTTTCCATCGAACTACTATCCAATGAGTTCTTTGACTCATTTCCATCTACATATTTAAGCACCTCACTTTTTCCATTACCATTAGCTGAAGTAATGTTTCTTACATTAGGTTTATTAACAGTGCTGCACTGCTGCTGTGACTCTTTCGCCATTTTAGAAGACATTTCCAAAACATTTCTAAATTTTTTATTCTCCTTGCTACCAGAGCTGCTACGACTGCTATTGCTGCAACTTGAGCTGCTTGAACTACTACTGCTGCAGCTACGACTGTTACTTTGTGGACTTAAGGGACACAAAGCAGTAGATGATGCTGCTGCAGTAGCAACTGATAATGGTGCTTTTGTTGTTACTTGACCAGCTGTTGTGTTCATATTTGGTGAAACGGCAGGATCTTTACGCAACTCCTCTGCCAACACGGCATTATCATTTGCTGCACCACCACCATCAGGTAAGCTACCACTGTAGGAATTTGTGCTACAATTCGAATTTGAATTTTGTTCAGCACTACGCAGTTTGAGTGCTTGTCGTTGCTTCTTGGTTTTTGGGCTATAAATGTTGCTTTTGCTACTGGAATTAGAGTTGCTGTTAAGCTCATTACTGCCTCTGCCACAGCTACCGCCATTACCACTGCCACCAGATTGTGCAATCATTTCAGCAATTTTATCAATAGTTTCTACATCATTATCGTTGTCGAATTTGTTAGTTGCTGCAGCAGGCGCAACTGCAATTGATCGCCCATTTTCTACAGTTTGGTGTTTTTCGTAATCTTTCTCGTCCAGAGTTGGACTTGGATGATGTAGATGTTGTACGCTGGTGGCCTTTGTTTCAGAATCTGAAGGAGACTTTACTTCCACAAGCTGTGTGTGCACCAAGCGTCGCGCTTCTTCAGAACTAGGAGAATGTCTAACAAAAATAAAACAATAACACGAGAAATATTAATTACGGACATGATTGTAAAACGTAATAGAAATGAGATAAATGGCAAACTAAAGAAGAGAAACACAAACTATTGAGTTAATTAGAATAAGCGGGGAAATGTAAGCTTGAAGCTAAATATTAAAGTACACAGACCGAGCGATCGAAGGCAGCAAAGCCGACGCTGGACACATTGGAGGATGTAAACCTTGAGTCGGGGCCGAAGGCCGCCGTTTTATTCTAACAGACTAAAATTTTCCTAGGCTAAACTGTTTGATCTTATTACGCTTCGGATTAACTAGTTTGGCCTAGGAAAAACTAGTTTATCCCAAAAACTAAAGAAATTAAGTATGCTATTAGAAAGGGTAGAAAAAACCAAATTGAAAGGGAGAGTAGTAAGTAGTACTATTCGATAAATAAACTAAACAGTTTCCTTTAAGCATGAAAAAACCTCAAGTCTGTACCTCATAAATCTTTCGTTTTTTAATTTTTGACCAAGAATATCTCAAAATGCTGACTTGATGGGGAAAACTGATTCATGTCTAACGCACAAAAGTCTATTTAGTCCGATCAATAGATTGTTGCGTGTTTTGAAAACTTACGTTTTAATTTTTCTAGGCGATTTCTGTTGCTGCTCCGGTGAAAGCTCTGAACTTCTGTCTATGTTATGTATTTGTTGTTCATCTTGGTTTTGAGAAATAGTTTCCTCATATTTGGGCTGCTGTTTAATTTTTTCAATTGCCGGCATTAATGGCGTTGCAATAACTTCTTCTATTTCACTTTCATTCGATGATGTTCTACCAATTTTATTTGGTTTACGCTTTCGTCGTGCTCGGCTGCTGTTGCTATTTGAATCGATAGAATCGTCATTAGAAGTTGCATTATCAGGTGACTCATTTCTCATTGGTGGCAAAGAACCAACAGCAGCTGGCTGTTTTCGTATATGAGTGGTAGTTGAAGTCGCCGTTGGGGGCAATTCATGTAATAATGACTTTGGCATATCTAATTCTTTTAATTTTAAATTGCTGTGCGCCACAAATGTATCCAAATTCGTTAAATGAGGATGTCCTGTGTTAGCTGCAGGTGAAGATTGATGATGCGGTTGGTGTTGTTGTATTTGTTGGTGTGGTGCTGTTGGTTGTGATTGCGGCGGCTGTAATTGTGGATGAATTAGCGATCCAAAGTGCAGATGATGACTTGGATGCTGTTGATGCTGCTGCTGTTGTGGATGATGATGATGCGAAGATGGCGATGGCTGTTGATGTTGCTGTTGCTGCTGTTGATGTGTTGACATTTGTTGTTGTTGATGTGGATGATGTGGCTGTTGGGCGTAATTATTGTTATGTTGCAGATGCAATTGATTGTAGTCCATTACATTACTGTTTTGCATGATGCGACTTTCTGTTTGCAACTGTTGCATTGCTGTCGTTGATGTTGTTGCTGAAGAAGCAGTAACAGATGGCTGTAGCTGTCCCACTGGTGATTGAGGGGTGGGTGGTGTGTGCGGCCCATTATGACTTATAGTGTGAGAACTATTATAATGTTGTTGTTGTTGTTGCTGCTGTTGCTGCTGTTGTTGCTGTTGCTGCTGCTGTTGCTGTTGCTGCTGCTGTTGCTGATGCTGCTGTTGTGGGTGTGGATGATAATTTCTTATGGGAGAATCTGCAGTAAAAAAATATGTGTTATTATTTAAGCATTTTCTTTTTTTCCTATCGCGCAACATTTTTTAAAAAAAGTATTTCACATTCAACCACCGCCTGTCTTTTTAGAAACATAGTATTTTGAGAATGCTAATATTAAGTATAAACTCTAGCAAGCTTTCAAAACAACCTGATGGCAGACCTACTAAATCACCAGGATTTTCTTGTTGATTTACTTAGAAAACAATGTTCCAAATTCAGACTTAAAATTTGCATTTAGACCGAAACTCTACCAGGTCATATATTGACAAATTAGCGTTTTGCAAGTTTTCAGTGTACCTCAAAAACCTACACGACACAAAAATGGCCTTAAGCTATTCAACTATATATAAATCGCTTAATGTTTTTTTTTATTTAACAAAATGAAGTCAATTAGTTCAAAATTGAAAAACATTATTTTGAGAGGTAAATTGCATTGAAATCAATTCGAGCGGTAAAAAGATAATCAATTTATCATACTTATTATCAATTTTAAAGTTTTTACTTACGTTTTTTAGGTGAAACCTGGTGGGTCATTTTATTCGATAGCATTGTGTAGTTGCAATCCTTACTAGCCAGTTCAACTGGTTTCTGCAAAGACTTTGATTGTAACTGTAAGTAAAAAACTGATTAAGTAAGAGCGTGCTTTTAGTGTTCAGCAAATTAAGTAATTTTACTTCGTTATCATAACTACGATTCATATTTGTCATCTTGGAATAACTTTCATTTAGATGCTGTTCACTATCACGTATATAGTTTACATTTGGATCAGCAGAGACAACGCTGCTAGTTGGTGCATTATTACCGCTACCAGTGACATTGCCAGCAGTTGATGTATTACCACTGCCTACTCCTAGTGGAGGTGGCAACATTTCGCAATCGTTACCGTTAGAGCTAAGATATTTTGTATTTGCTGGACCACTACCACCTCCTCCAGAGCCGCTAGATTGCGGCATTCCATGTGGATTAATAACACCAGCAGCGTGTGAAAGTTGACTTTGTTGTCGTTGCTGCTGCTGCTGCTGATGAGAATGTGTATGTGTAACAGCATGTGAATGTGTAATAGTCGATGGCGAACTTGTGGGCAAATGTCTAAAAAAAGAAATAAGAAAAGTAAATTAAAAGTTTATTGAAAAAATAACAAACTTTGTCTAGTGAATCAGAATCTTTACTAACTGAGTCATTATGACAATATATCACTACAACTGTTGGAAATGGATTTGTCGTTTAAAAAGTGAGATTTAATTTAACTATCATATTCAATAATAGCAAAAATGTTAAGGATGCAGAGCTTTTTGTGGACAAATAAAAAAAAATTATTATCCGCGCTGAGCCTCAGCCAAAGACCGTCCATTTACCTTTACTTTTATGTATAAAATATAAATAAAAAAACTCTTCCCTCTACTTTAAATTACCTTTAATTAAACTATTAAATTATCTTAAATGAAAAAAAAAATTGGGGGGCTGATTAGGGCTGGAGCCTCATTTCTAAATATTTATCTAAGATAATAATAATTTCCTTTGAATAAAATGGTTTCGGAAACATTTGTAGCGGAAAATGTTCAAAATAACAAGGCGTTGGGTGTGTCATAACGACCAAAGTGATCCATAGCTTAAACTTGCCAACAACAATATTTTGTTAAGTAATTTCGACGTTAAATGATATTCACATGTTACTTAATGTGATTTTCCGATTTGTTTGACATCCTTCCCAATGTCACAAAACGCAAACCTCCTCCCACAGTACCATAACACATTTCAACCATTTTTAAAGTTATTTCGTTATAGAAAATGTTAATTAAATAAATCTTTGATATAATGTAAGTTAAATTTAAGATGAAATAAAATTATTTGTTACAAATGGAGTTGGCACATTGCATTTCCAAACACATTTTTAATTTTAATAGTGCTGGTGTCACTGTTATGTCTTTGTTCATTACATTGCCTTGAAAAACTAGATGTGGCTACTACATTTTGAGTGTAATTTGTGATATATTGGATATAAAGCATCTTATTGAGAGTATATTACTTTAATCTGATGTCATGAATAAAAATAACCTGAACGAATATCTGTGTGAGATAACTTCAAATCGATTGTTTTGCACTTTCGAACAAGGATATTTCAGAATTCTGGCGTGAAAAACAAAATTTATAACACATGATTAGTTTAGTATCCAAACTCTTACTAAATCAATTAATAAAAAAAAAATTACCACCATCTAAGTTTTCCGAAACTTTTCCGACTTTGCTTAGAGTAGTCGAAAGTGGAAGAAAGCACATGACAGTCGAAAGATCATTACGAATTAATTATGAACCTAGTTAGAATGTCTAACTAGTTTTTATTTTATTCTGACAGAGACGAATTGCTTTGCGTGGTGTTTGTTTTAGTATCCTTTATAATTTACTAAACTTACACTGGATACGTATTTGGTGCAAGCATTTGCGATTGCTGCTGTTGTTGTTGCTGATGATGCTGCTGCTGTTGCTGATGTGGGTGCTGTTGTGGGTGTTGTTTATGACCATAATCATGTGGCGGCAACACGCCATGTGGAGGACCACTTTTATTAAGTGGTGAATTCGAGCTACGACTGGATTGCACAGATAAGTCCATTGAATCAAAAGGAGAAGGTCCACGCACGTAGGGTGGTAACAAAGGATTCATTTGATGCTCCAACTGTGAAATCAAGTTGAAAATAATATACATTAGTTAGTATTTTTTTATTTCAATTCAGTAAATTCTACAGGTATGACTTAAAAATAAATTCTTCAGCAAATTCTACAAAATAGTAAGGAACTTTCTCGAAAATGTTTCGTAAAGCTAAAATTAAACTAAATAAAAATTAGCTCATATAGTAGACTTCTACAGTAAATAGAGGGAATTTAAATGAAATTATGAATAGAAAAATAAAAAGATTATTGAATACAAAAAACAACAAAATACAATTATTCTCATGCAGCACAGAAAGCGTACAAAATATTAAATATGCATTAGCATTTTGTTATAAGCAAGAACATAAAAAATTACATTTTTATGATTGGCCGACATAAAATTGTAAATTGAGTCCGGTGGTGGCGCAGGCGCATGCCAAGCCAATGGTGATCGCACCATTGGACGCTCATTGGACATATGTGCCAATTGTGGCTGCCTAGGGATATACGATGGTATCTATGGGTTGGTATAAATTTAATTTTTATTATAAGGTTACTTGTTAATGAAAGCTTTTGAAAATTAAAAAACACTCAGGGCCTATAAGAATATCGGTTAAAAGTAGTGTCTTAAATTATGCATTTACTTAATATTTTTTATTGCATAGTTTCAGGCACTCTATTACACGTGACTATTCGCAAAGGCCCAAAGCTTAAAAATGTTACTACACTCACTTGCAAGGGATTCCAGGAAGGATTCTGCGTAGGCTGATTTATGTGTCCGTGTGGATTGTTGTTAGACATTATTTATTATGCGCCTAATTTTTGCTATGCCAATGAACTGATTTGTGCTTGGTTAAACTGTTTATTTTTAATTTAAGCAAAATGCGTCATTTTATGTTATAACTATAAGCTATAGGTTCTAAAATGAAAAATGTGATAATAATTTAATTACAAGGATTAATGGTTAGTCAACAATGATGCAAAAATGACATGTAAAGTATATTGGTGCTGGCAATTAATGTGACATTAGTGAGACTAAAACTAATAGCTCCAGCAAATGTTTTAATTTTTATGAACATTACAGGTTTTATGTAATATCTGCACCTTACTATAAGTACATAAATATGACTAAAATGTGCATGTTTCGTTTTTTTTACTGTCATACCAACAAGAATCATATTTAATAAATCAAATTTCTCAACACTACATCTCTTCGAGTTTCCAAAAACAAAAAATTATATGTTTTTCCTTTTTCTAAATTTTAGTTGAATAACTCGGAAGTTGTGCCTTTAATCAAAATTTTGATTCAAAAACTATTTATGTATTGCCATTCAAAAATTATAAGGGAGAAAATAGTTAGATTTTTTGACAAGAAATCTTCGTACGATAAGATTTAACTGAGTAACATCTTTCAAGGAACATAACTCAGTCATATCGTAACGCATGGAAATTGTATTGACTAAAACATAAACTATTCGAACTTTTTACAAAAACGCTACGAATATTTTGATAGAGGAAAGGCTCAATCATAATAATTGTGGGAATGCGTGACGAGGGTGATCCGAGTACGGCTAGAAATATCGAAATTTCTCGTCAACGTTCAACATCTGCATCAAAATATTCACTGAATGATAAATTTAAAAAATTATGATTTGTCACAAGTACCAAAGTTTTCTCAGCATTATATAAAGTAATGGAGTTTTTTCTAAAGCAGTGCTATTAAATCAGCTTTTATAGCAACGATGGAAAGCTATGCGACTGAACGAAAAAAAAAAATAGTTGCTAATTTATTTATAGATCTTTCGACGGTATTTAAGCTTGTTGAACATATCCAAATATGTATATTACATGACACATGTATCGGAGTAGAGTAACAAATTGATGGAAATTCATTTAGAGAAAAAGCCACATGCCGTTAAAATAAATGGAGGAATATGTGAAGAGCTTGCACAAGAATCGATACTTCGTTCAAGACTTTACCTACTATTTAAATAAGTCATATGTATGAAAATAAGAATTATACGACAGCAATTCATATTTAAACTCAATTTCCCAAAAACTATCAATTTCTTTTATCACGGTTCTGGTATAAGGGAAATTATATACTAAGTGGAATTGAATTTTCTTTTATTATCGCGGTGTTTGCACTCTAAACTCCTTTCAAAAGGACAAATGATATATAAGGAATAATATTTAGGCGTTATGAAACGAAAACTAGTAAAATGTGATTAAAGCTAAGAATTAATCATTGACTAAATAACGAATCAATTAATCAATCTTACAAAAAAATTAGTGATTACGCCCTACTTGGAAGTACCTGAAGCTAGAACAATAAAACAACCAAGTAGCCTTAAACACAGTGTCATCAAAATAAACAACCACTGCTTGAATAAAACACAACCTCCAGTAATATTTTAAAGGTAAATATTAAAGTTTAAATATTTATTTAATGAGTTTTAGATAATTCATTTGTTTAGATCGCTTTAAGGTGATATTTTTTATCAGCATTCGCTAATTTGTTTATTTACACATTTTCACATATCCACTTACACACAGAGTGAAATCCGTTTGATGATCTTAGTAAATCAACTCTATATTTATAATAATTTAAAGTTATGTATTTGTAATACACTTAAAACATGTCAACAATTTTATGAAGATAGAGAAGTGACTATTAAAAAAAGTTTTCAATCTCGATAAGGACACTTTTGGTAATACAGATAAGCATTGAACAAAAAGTTAGCTTGGCACCTCGCTTATAAGATTACATCTCATCATTATCATCATCTTTAAGCGTGCTAACTTAATTAAAAAACCCAATATTTTACACTGAGGCAGTTATAAATGGATCTCTAAAGGAATATTTTATAACTATACTCTTAAATTTGTTCAGCGACCCCAAATTAGTCATGGGATGTGTGATTTCATTAAAAGCAAAAAAGTATCGCTGTGCACGCCTCTGATATTAAACCTTAGAAATATTAACACAAAATATTTCTTGTCACAAGCTCTTTATTCATTTAACAATGCTTATTCACTTTAAAAAATTCAGCTGCTTCAATTTTTAAGGTTCAGGAAATAAAGCAAAATTTGGTGCTCTTTACTTTATCTGTCCTTACCTAATAATAATAAAAGAAAGCAAAAAAGCAAAATAGAAAAAAACCAACCGGATTAACAAGACACAAGCAAAAAAAGAGTAACACAGAAACAGAGCAGCTTCGCGCTTCTGGTTGTTTCTCTATTGGCTTTGCAACGACAAAACGTGGAGATCAAAATAATGAATGAGGGAAAATGAAAAAGGTACTTGAATAGTGCTGCAATTGTTGTTAGGTACATATACACGAGTTGTTTTATGTTCGATACTTGCGGAGAAAATTTGGATTTTTCATTAGGGCAAATAGAAAATAAGTGCAGAGTATACCACCTTTATTCATATGACTTTATAATAATCAGAGACGCCACGCTGTAGAGGCCTTCCAATTTAATTTGAACTTCATTTACATACTTAGTTGTCTCAAATTCGAGCCTCTGTAACTAATAGGTTTGTAAAGCATTTAAAGGAGGAAAATACCATTGATTTTTTTAGTTTGAAGTTTAAAAAGGATAACCCTTACATGACTCGAAAAGAGCTATTTATTTGATGTTTCATGAAACATAATCGGCATCACAAATCACGTCGTTTTATTATTTATATTATAAAAAATTAATTTTAGTATTACAGATTTTTTGCAATCTCAATAAGTGTTAATTTCGCGTCAGCAATCGAAACGGAGGATTACTAAGGGGAAAGAAGGCTCATGGAATTTTATAATATGTAGTTGATATTGGTTATATGGCTGACGTTACAGCGAAATGAATCCTTAAGGGAAAATTGAGAAGTCTCAAAAATGTAGTTTTTTCTGACAGCAGCCGCCCACTCAAAAGTTTACTCAAAAAATTTTAAACGGAGGAAAGCGGGGGTTCTTTTCGGTGAATGAGTTTTTGGATTGGAAAGTCTCTAAAATGTTTCTAGCTCTGACGGAAGGTAACGGCAGACTACATTTTTAAGACTATCCAATTTCTCATTAGAAATTCATGCTTGAAACATCAGTCTCCGACTCAAAATTTAGTTCAAAAAGTCTATGTTATTTGACGAAAAGTAACGGTTAATACATTTGTTTAATTCTATTGAAAGTTTCAATAGCTACAAAAATGCAGTATAGAGCAAAAAATCGGCCAAGTAGTTTTGATCTATAATTTGAAATTTTAACCAATTTTCTTAAACCGATATTTATTCAAAAAACTACCGCAATTCCATATTTTTTAATACACACATGTACAATATGTACCTATTTACAAATTTTAATTTATATATATACATTGTTATTTAAGTACCTTATAAGAGAAGATTGGTTACAACTAAAACTACAGAGTCGATATTTTTTTAGCTCCACGAACTACACCAATTCTGTTCAAATCGTTGCAATAGCCGGTTTTTAGGAAAGATATAACCTCAACTTCGATTATTGTATTTAATGTGTTCTATGTCCAACATATGAATATGAAAATACACATACTGAATATCATCTACACAGTATGTAATATTTAAGTCGGTTGTAGCGTCCACTTTCTATACAATCATATTAAAATGCGATATTACAACAGCTATACGTGACTGTTCCTCGATATTTGCCTTATGTAAATGCACTACTAAACGCAGAGTCAAAAACAAAAAAAAATGCGTCTAGATAATACGTAACGATACTTGAATTATAAATTCTACATCAATAGCCGTGTTAACTCAAATAAAAGAAACTCAAAACACGAAACGCAAAAGGATATGCGCCAGGACACCGAATCTAGAAAAAAAAAATCAAGAATCCACAAAAAATTAAAGAGTCAGCATATTGGCCAAATCAAATATAAGATGAAATTCATAATTTTTAAAACTTTAATAAAACCAGTTTCAAAAAAATTGGATGTCTGAAGTTATTGCATCTTTGCTAGAGCCGAAGAAGACACCGCGTCAAAGCACGCAATATGTGAGCGAGCTGAGGGACACGAGAAAAAAAATAGGCGTCAATCATTTGATGTTTGGGAATTGCACACACCTTTGAATATTTTTACACAAATTCACATTTAATTTTGAAAAAACTATGTTTAGTTAACTTTTAACTCATCTGTTCGTTCACAAAAAGCAAAATCAAAAATTAAAAATTTTGACTACAAAGCGGATTTTTGTTCCGGTTTTTATTTGTTACCAAAAGAAAAGAGATAGCTATATCACTTATATGACAGCTGTCTGCAATACACTATTTCCACTTCGTATGCACACGTATGTCAGCAAAAGAAAACGTCAAAAAAGTTCGCATTTGATTTTCGGAAATCCATATATTTTAGAAATTAAATTTTGTTAGAGCAAATTTGCTTTACTTTGGTAATACAAAATTTTTGATACCATACCATGATTTAACTATTATTCAATCATGTACTATACTATTTTCATTTCACTTAATTATATTTTCGCATTATTCGCATGTCTGCCATGCCGCTGTCATTTTGACAACTTTTTTTTGCAATTCGCTCTCCACATTTTTCGCTATATTTTCAGCGAATTGAAATTTTCTCCCTTTTTTCACAACACTTTTCATTTTTGCAAAACTTATAAACCATTTTTGAGAGTCATTTTCTTACATTTACGCATATTTTTACTCACTTTTTTTATTAAATTGTTCTCTTTACTTTATTCTTAAAATTTAAGTTTTGTTTTTGTATTACTTCGGTAAATATCTCTATCAAATCATTAGATTTTTTCTTAAGCTGAAGTCGATTGAATGAAAAATTGCAGACTTGTTTTTTTTAATATTCCATAGACCAGCTCACACGATTCGATTATTGAACGTTCTTTTTATGTGGCGTTTTCCTAAAGTCGATACTCGCATGCACATGTATTAATATGTCAGAAATTTATAAGATCAAGTTTTTTTAAGTTGTTTTTATTTATAAAATAAACCTTGTTATTAAACGAAATTCAATATATACGCATGCAAAAATTAATAACTTAAAACTTTTGAGGTGATCGCATCATCAACTTTTTCGGCAAACAAAATTTTTCTTCAAGAAAAGCAATGTTACCATCGGATTCCACATTACTTGAGACCACGACATCAAATTCATCTGCATTAAATCAACATGGGCCTGGGAAGAAAGTGTTGTAGGCACCTGATACTCCACTGAAGTGAATTAATTTTGCGAAGTAATTTGTAAGTGGATCGAAGCGTTGTTTTTTCACTGCCGTGACGTAATTTTCAAAATCGTTTCATAAATCATCTTTACATTTCTGTTTTTCACATTTTAAATTTCAGGTTACGAGGAAGTAATATCAGTTTAACATTGGCTCAGCTCGTACGAGCGTTTCTTCAACGCGCGTTAGCTAACGTGAAAGGCTGAAGAACGCAAGTGTTCATTTTGGTATTGAAATGCAACCCGTACTCGCAAATAAGTAGAATATAAGTAATTTCTGTTGCTTATATAATAAACATCTTTGATATTAGGCATTTAAAATTTAAGTAAGGTGTCATGGAGTCCTAATATAAAGGATATATGAATTATTTGAACTACATTTTCAGGTAAAGTTTTTTGTTCAGACTTTTTTTTTCGTCACTCAATACCTGTATACGATGTTCTAATTTTACAACATTCAAAGTTCCACAACATTTAACTATTGGAAAATTCTATCATTCTTGATGACATTAAGCAAATGAACTTGAAGCTTTTTGAATTACCATATTAACCTTTTGCTCACAAGTGTTTATTTACAATATGGGTATTTACATACACCAATTTTGAAAGCCGGCGTTCGGAGTTGTTTTTTGTTGAGTAAATTCGAGATACTTCGGAGTAGTAGTTGGGTATTTCTACTTCACTGTAAGTTCGATGCATAAGTCCGATCTCGTGTAGATTCGGATTTGTGCGTCCGCGTTCAAATGTCAAGATGCTGAAGATATTAATTTTTCTAAAGTTCAGACTACGTTGTAGCAAACTATTTGTTTTTTGTTTGTTTTAATTACAACAAAAACACATTTCATCGATGGCGTATGAACGTGTAAATGCATGTATAACAGTGAACTTGTAAGTCCGTGCAAAGAAATATATAATTCTTTGGTCCGTGTTACAAGTCGACGCTGCGTGTAAGCAACATAAACAACAACGAGAAAACTGGAAAGTAATAACGAGATAAAATAACGATTATAATTTCTTAAGGTAACGAGTAGCGAAAATTAAGTGAAACATATGATTTGTGTTGTATTTACTTTTTTACTGATTTTTCCCGCTCTATGGCATTTCGCGCTTATTTTACGCATATTTTTCATGCATTTCAAACTTACACGTTTAATCCAGCTAGCAAACTCCTACGTTTTAAACACTTTATACGATTTCGTCTACCACAATTGCGTTGTAATAAATTAACTAGGAATAAAATGGAAAAGAAACCATATAGTCGAAAAAAGCAACGTGGAGCCTTCATCGTTTTCGAAGGATGCGACCGCTGTGGGAAATCTACACAGAGCCAAATGTTGGGTGAGTTTATTGCATGGTCTTGTGAACGATTATTAAATTTGTGTTCTGAAGTAAATTTTTTGCAGTCAAAGGGCATTTTGGTACGTCATATGGGCTTTCCAGCGCGTCAGTCCAACATTGGCCAAGTAATCAATTCATATCTGACCAATAAGGAGGAGCTATCGGACCAGTGTATACATTTGCTATTTTCTGCGAACCGTTGGGAATTTAAAAACGAAATCAAGAAGTTGCTGGAAGCCGGTACAACCTTAGTAGTGGATCGCTATTCATACTCTGGAGTTGCATATAGTGTGGCGAAAGGTTGGTAACATTGTTCGAAAATGCTTCAGGTTGACGCCGATATAAAATGGGTGTAGGCAAAATCATTCAAGAAAGATAAAACGTTAATGTTACAAAAATAATAATTTCCAATTGCATTTATGATCTTAGGCTTAGATTACGATTGGTGCATGGCTCCAGAAATGGGTCTTATACAACCTGACGCAGTCTTCTATCTGAAAACTTCAATTGATACATTGCTTAGTCGTGGAAATTTTGGCGAAGAAAGGTATTACGAAAGCCTTAGGCAATTTTATGCCATCACTTATTTTTTTCGTTTTTATTAGATATGAAAAGAAGGAATTTCAACTAAAAGTCTCTAATGTTTTCAATCGTATTTATGAACAGGAGCGGAGTTATTGGCATGTTATTGATGCCAGTTTATCAATAAATGAAGTACAAGAGCAAATTTCTGCAAAAGCATTACGAATAAATAATATTGTGCACATGTCACCTTTACGTGTTTTGCGGTAATAAGCAACGGCAGTGCTGTTATTAAAATGTAATTATTTTGTAAATTTACTTAATGACATTTTTTGATTAGGCATTTAAGGTTTTTAACTATGGTTGATATGGAGTAGATAAATTTGTTTTGAAATAAATATGTATAAGGACTAAAGAATTATATTTAAAAGCAAAACATTTATTACATAAAAAAGGTAAGTTCTTTTGCAATCGTTTTAAGTGTTTTTGTTGAATGTTAAGGAGCTTTTAAAAGCTTTTTTGGAAACAACTTCACGAATATTCCTAAAGATGTCGCTTGAATTATTTTATGAAGGAAAAATTTCGTTGCATTTAAAAGCACGTTTTTTATTTAATATTATTTGTATATGTATATGGTTTTATACATTATTTATTTAGAAAATGACAAATATGGGCATATCTAATTAACTGCTTGTTGTGCAAGAGGTAATATGAATAATCTACCATGATAAAATGTATAAATAAATTAAAATACATAAATCTTAAAATGCAGTGTGGATGCTCAAGACAAATTTTGTAATTGTGATTGAACTATTGGGCGTGAAAACTCCTTGTGGGTTACGGAAAGTTAATTCAACTACTTTTCTAATCACTACCCTAAATGAAGTTAACGGCAGTGCTTGTAGCACCTCGTGGAGCGTCTGAAAGACCGTATCCTAGCTCACATTCATGATGATCTTTATTTTGCGGGTATGAGAGGAAATCTACACTTAAATGAATTGGCTAAAACGTAACGCAATGCTCACGCTAGTGCTAAGTTAAGATTAAACTTAGAAAGGTAACTTTGGTGTAACGTTAAGGGTAAATCTCGTAGGTGTTACGGCTACTGTTTTTAATGTTAACTTTAAAAAAGGTTTGTTTTATTTTTAAATTCAAGGTATGCTTTTTTATTAAGCATTTTTTAAAGAATTGTTTTTAGAAGAAAATTAAAAAAAATTCTAGCTTTTTTTAGTGCAGTTGTTGCAAGACTTGTATTGTATGACGAAATTGGATGTATTAAAATTAAAGTAAAATTAGACTTTTCGATATTTTTAACATACGACTTTGTAAACAATTTCCAGAACTTAAAGCATTTTTAACGTTTCCGACTTTTTCAACATTTTTCGTCTTCAAATGATATTGGGCTCTTCAATATTTTTGAACTTTTTTGATATTACTTAACATTTTTATGGACATACTTATATTTCACTTTTTTTTGGACGCACGACTACGTGCTGTAATGCTTTTCAGGTTATCCTTATACTTGACCGCATCTTTTTGCAAAAAGCAATATTTAATAAATTTCTGTGATGGAAACTTGACATTAATTTTTTGAACGCTCAGAACTTCTTAAGAAACTTACGAATATTTGATATATGATGCTATCTGGTGGCAGATCTTGGACCTTTGCACCCCATGTAATATGTTTGGGTTATTTATTAAATTTGTGTTTGTGGCTTACACCTACTTTTGCAATATACAGGTACATATATATATTCCTTTACATAAATTTTTCTTAAATATCGTATAATGTTTCATTAAATTAAATAGAATTTTATGTTAACAAATCTATTAAAATTTTCCAGACGTCGATGAAGGATTAAATTATTTATAAGCTACGGTTCTGAAATATGTAGTTCGCTCACGACCATGAATATGCTATGCATTAATAGTACAATATAAACCATTAAGTTATGCATTTTATTTTAATACCAACTGAATTTATGCGAAATTTAAACCTAACAATTGATTGTGTTATCAAGTGAAAATGGTGCGAAATCAATATTAAAGCATTTAAAAGTTAATAAAATTAATTGCTGTTTTTTGTTTTGTGCTTTTATTGTTAAAAGAAATATTTTTTTTGTGCATAGTAAAATATTCCTATTTAACATAATTTATTACTAAAATAATTAAATAAATACACATTGAATTAATGATAAAATATTTAAACTTTATTTTTATTTTATTTGGTATTTCATTACCTATGGTTTGTGTTGTTATGCGCATATTGTCAATGGTATCATTAATATATTTCTTTTTTTGTGATCAAATGTCAGGTAGAACATTTTTTTTTTGTTTTTTGCTGTAAAAATTTTACGAAGGTAATAATTTATTTACTGCGTCATGTTTGTTAAACAACACGGAAGATAAAACACGAACTTGTATTTGTCAATACAGTGCGACCTCGTTCAACGCAACCCTTGATAAATGCAACTTCGCGATGTTCGGAACAAGTCGATATCTTCTATTACAGACTCAGTAAGTGCAACTTTTGAAACGAAATTTACTTCGCTTATTGCTATGTTTGTAGTTTGACTACTCGTATTATGTACATAAATCAACAATATGTCGATTTAGTAACAATAAAGATGCGCTAAAAAAGCCAATTAGCAATACCGAAGCTGGTCCTGGAAAACGAAAGATTGTGAATGCCTCAAAATGGAAAAATAGATATCTACACCATTGCAACTACCACTATAACAATAGGCTTTGTTTTTATTAGTTGCGTTGACCGAGGCCGCACTGTAACTACATTTGTGGGGACTAGAGTGGACACTGATTTTGAAAAAAAAAAAATCATAGTTTTATAATATCAGGAAAACTTGAGTCCGTTTAAAGAAGAATTATGTGCTTACTATAGTTGTGCTTATCATATTAAGTTAAGTTGTATTTAAGTTAACTAAACTAAATATTTTGTTTTGATTATGTATTGATTGATTATACTTTATAATGTCCAAAAACAAAAAGAAAATAAAAAACATTGAAAACGAACGAATTCCAACTTTTTCAGACACTTCACATTGGTAATAGCCACCCTTTCCATTGCTTTTCAAGAGTATTTGATCTCCTTTTGCTATATTTTGATCAAATAATTACAGTTTTTTGTTGATTCAAAATAATGTAAAAAAGAATTTGCTGATTAGTGTCTTTCATGCGAGTCTGCAGTGTCCGGAATATCACATGAATAAAAGGGTTTAGGACGGCAAAATTGCTTCCAAGGATGCCAGGAAGTAATACTTGTGTATGGTGGGAATCAATAAATATATATTTTTTAAAAATTCTTCAACATTAGGTTCACCCTTTCGTATATTTTTGTTGAAACAAATATTATCAAATAACAATGAAATAAATAGCTTGTAAAAAAAAAAAAAAAAAAAATCAGATGTTAACTACAGTGTATAAATAAAGTATGTAAACCATTTTAAATAAATTAAATGGTATTATAAAATATATTGTAATACACAAAATAAATAAACAAAACTGAGAAAAAACAAATAATTTAATAAATGCAATTTTCTTTTTAGATTTTATTTGCATAAATTGTTTAAAATAAATACTTATACATTTATTTTTTTTTTATTTTACAAAATTTGATTTTTACTGCTAATGTAGTTGTAATTTTAATTGACTAGTTGCTGTGTATATAGTAGTATAATTGTAGTTGTAGTCCATACTCGTATTATAAATTTTATAGTCTCTGTTCCCTTCTCATCTCAGTTTAATATTCATAGATATCGTATATACGTTCCTTGGGTCTTTCATGCCCCTGTTCATCTACCACCATCTCTATAGGAATCTGTAAGTAATCAGCATCTTCAACATGCCCTAGTTCACCCACTCCGACAATGCTGCCATCCCGTGCATCGGGCAAAGTGAGTGATCTGGTGTTTTGTCGCTTAGACTCCTGATGATATGTAATGATATCACCATAGTGATGTTTTGGCCACATGCATTCACAACCAGATGGTACAATGCGTATTTCAGATTCCCAACAATCAATAACGGATGCTTTGTTGCGTCGTATCAGATGTATGGTGCGATTCAGCTGAATGCACGCAAATCCAGCTTCGGAACAGATCTGAAAGAAAAATTTAAAAGTTCAATTGAAAATTAAAACAAAAGACTCATATGAAAAAAACTAAGTTCTATACAAAAATAGTGACAGCTTTAACAAAAAATCATGCTCGCGTAAGATCATAGCTCATAAAATCTTCTATATCCACGAGTACTAACTTTGTGCTGCTTTGTAAGTCGCCTTTTTTATACCCATAACTTACCCTATTTTTATTTAAATCCTCCAACATATGAGTTGGTCCATAGTTATGTGCGCATGTTACCTCAATATAATGATTAGGACGATACTCATAGGATGTTGTTTCCAAGGGTATTGAATTGCGTTTTGTAGGACACAACGATTGATAAGTTGTCTATAGAAAAAATAAGTTTACAATAGAAAAGACTTAGATTTTTGCTTAGCTTACGACTTTTCCGCTATGTTCCAAATTTCTACGTTTCGAACGCTTAACATTTTGTATGCCATACGGTTGATTTGCTTCCACTTCGTCATAGAACTCCATATCGCCAAAGGATATATCATCTTTGGCATTGTTTGAGTTTTCCTTGTTGCTATAGCAAAAAATAAGAAAAATCAAATTTTAATTAATATAAAAAGATTTTGTTTTCAAGTTCTTCGTCTGTTCAGTTCCAATGTAACACTCTAAAAAACTGATATGGCCTGATATATGACAACACTACCATAAAAATAAATCAAACGGAAAACGAAATGTATAAAAAAAAGTTTTAAATGGATATCATTGCATGTAAAAACCATCATGAGTAGAGAAACTGAAAAAAAAAAACCGAGTGTTTTCAATGAATTTTTTATTGAAAAAATGTTGGCTTAAAGGTATATGTTGGTCTCGTTTTTTTTTGCATTTGATTCCTTTTGTTTTGTTTATTTTTTATTTTTTATTGATGTTGCTTTAATTTGTAATCTGTGACACTGTAAGCCAATAATCGCATAAGAGGTTTTTGCTGATCTGTTGAAGAATACAATAATAGAGGAATGAAATGAAATGTTAATAAAGTTAAAAAATAAATGATTTAGAAATGAAATGATGCGCTGCTCTTGAGACCTTATAAGGATATTTATTATTTTAAAATTGGAACTAAAATCGTAATCCTTAGGCAAGTGTGGGGTTTCGACGACCTAATTGATTGGATAACGAATTGGAAAAATTTGTCGCAAAAACTTATGAATATTTTTGTTCGCTAAATTTAGAGTATATAGTGTATTAAGAGTACGTAAAACAACGAATAAAGAATATTTTTGGAAAGTTTTTTGGGAACATGGTACTCAGATATGGTTCATACTTTTAAAGAATGTATTTTCCGTATAAATAAAAAATTGTGCAGAACTTTTTTTTGTTACCAGACACCCTAATATACATTCAAGGTCTGCATGAGTTTACTCAAAACAATCATCATATAAACTTCCTAATGCAATAAGCTTCGAGTCCTTCAACTTGTAGAACATTATATTTGCAAGTGTAGCAATCACCTCTTCACCTTGGTGTCTGGCTTTGTTATGATTTGATGTGTGGTTTTTGTGTCCAAGGGCTCGATGGACTTGCAACGTGGCGAGTGGCTCGATAATCGTTTCGAGTGCACTGATGCAGACCTCTAATATACATACATACATAGCTTCATCAACAAGCTGTTAGTCATCGTTTACACATGGAAATTCTGTGAAAGAAATTCTTGTGCATTCTCTTTTGTGCTTTTTGTTTTGCAAACAAGAATAATTTTTGGAAAGAGTTTGTGTGTGCAAAGGTCGAGTTAATATATGTGCATTATGGAGAGTGACATGAAATGTACTTTTTAGAGGCCGAATTTAGTTTTTTGTCTTGAAATCTCAATTACTGAAAAAACGGTCCACACGTTTGCCATCTTAAAAACCCTAACAAAATGAGCTAAGTTTCACATATTGTCCAAATGTTCCGAAATTGTACTGAAAATCCGCTAAATGTACTAAAAATTCGGCAAATGTACCAAATGTACTGAAAACTTGTTGAATGTACTGACAACGGATTTTCAGGTCGTTAACCCTATTCATGTATTCGGACAACAGTCAACAGCACAAAAAATAATACTTTCTGAGTACTTCTTCGCTTAAGTTTTACTGTTGACACAGTAAGCCTTACAATGTAAACTCAGAATATAATTCTTTTATCTACTTCTTTGTACGAGGGTCGTATGATAAGTACCTGACCTTAGCGATAGATGGCGCCACTACTATTTAATCAAAGTTGAATGTCAAATTATTAGTCAGCTGATTTATTCAGTTTGTATTTGACAGCCACTTAAATTGAACAAGTTTTGTATTTTTATAAAAATAGTAAGAATAAAAATCGAGTAGTGATAAAATTCGTGATTTTGAAAAGAAAACCAATATTGCAATAAAAACAGAACTAAAAGTAGTTTATTGGCATAAAGTAAATATTGGAAAATTGAATTTGGCAAGGCTGTTCAAACATTTGTGATGAAAGTCATTCAGTTCGTTTACATCAGAAATCGTTCCGAAAATCCACCATATCGTAGTGCATGATCGGAGATTGAGAATGCGCGAAAGTGCGATGCGCTGCGAAAAACTTTTATGTTCATTTGGACATGAGAAAGTTTTCCGGAATATGAATTCCGCGCTTGGTGACAGGGGATGAACGTGGTCACTTGGATCGCGAGTAAATTTCTGTTGAATTGTGATAAAAAAAGGGCGCTGCATAGAAACCAATATACGTATGTATGTGTGTTATTTTTAATAATTTTGGACTGTTATTGCCGTCTATTGATGGTTTTCAATACTAGCGAATATTTCTGCATTTTTCAATATTTTTCAATACTCTTGTGCATTATCGACTTTGTCGCTACTATTCGACATTTGACTTTTTCCATATTCTTCTTTACTATTCGATACCATTTGATATTTTGATTTTTATCGAATTTTTCGATGCTTTTTAACTTTTATTGGTTTATTGATGATGATACCTTCCGATTTCTTTTGAATACTTTGAAGTTTTTTGTAATTTTACGATTTGGCCTACTTTTTTTCGGATACAATTTTAAATTTTGTCGATATATTTTCGAGTGGTTTTTGGGAAAATTAAGATGTTCACTAACATTTTGATCATAAAAATCTTCGCGACTTTTTCTAACTCGGGAATTTCCTGAAGGGAAACTTTATTTTTATATGTGTACTAAAAAATTATGAAGTGCATTAAAAAAAAAACAGTTTTATATGAAGAAAAACACACATTAACCTACATGCATTTGCTAATGTTATTTTGAATAAAAATAAATGCCACTGACAACAAAGTAACAAAAGAACTGACTATGAAAAATATCAACTAGATATTGCAAAAGTCATTGTCTAGCGAGCGCCATTGTAATGTGACCTGTCCTATCATTTTTATTATCCTTTAACTTAAATGAACACAAGAAAATAAAAAACTTGCAAAAAGATGTATGACAAAACTAACAACACACTCGCATACATTCACTGGATGAGGTGAGCTTAACTCTAATTCCAGCTCTGAAATACGAGCACACATAAACAACTACTAACACATGAATATACTCAAATATGGATGACTGCATAGGACAATAACAATAATAATGTGATTTTTAGTGTCATTTTATGTGTGGGATATACCATGAAGAACTATTTATATTTGTTAGGTCAGCTACAAAATAAATTGGTAAAGTTTTAGATTATATATTAACTAAGTTCATGAAATATATAAACATTATCATAAAAACGAGCATATCTTTGAGTAAAAACATTGTTTTTCCATGCTAATTATATGGGAAACAAACTCTGATATAGAAAGCTAAAGTTTTGCGAGAATTTTTTTTGCTCTAATGCTTAATTATTGGCCAATGGGACCGAAAAGAAAAATTAATAAAAAATACACCCTAGTACGGATGAAACAAGAAACTGACCCTTTTCCGATTTTATTCCACCGAATAGATAGTCTAATTAGTATACTAGCTGTTGTCGGTAACTTTTTCAAAATTCTTTTTATATGATAAGCCACTTTTACTTGTATGTGAGGTTCCACCCACACCACAGTCAATGATCACTTCCCATTTTCACTTTGTATCACACCTGACACATTTAAGTTTTTAGTTCTATGGAAGGTATCCCGCAAACTTGAAAAGATACTAAATTTATCAATGAAAAACTCTTTAGATATGACAACTATAACTGCCGCACACATTTATTACGTCTATTCTTTTGAGAAATCCTATTCACTTTTTTTATAAATGATTTGATCCTCACTCAGGACATAGAATTTTATAACTATACTTATAAAGATTGGACGAACTCAGTAAACTTTTCGAGTTAAGAGCTAATAAGCAAAACCTCAATTTGGTTTAATTAAGTTGCTAATGTTGTGAACAGCCAGCAATTAAAAATAAACTTATTTCATGAGTTTAATTTTTACTATAAGTTTTTCAATTTAAACTCTTTTATTCACTGGGCTAGAATTGTCCCATATAACTGTGGAATGAGGCACATACGAATACATATATGTATGAACATTTATTGCTACAAAATACTACCTTTTAGTGTGCGCTAAAGCTGCAGCATAGCCATTGTTATTTTTCTTGTTGCTACTAATATTGTTGCTGTTATTGTTGCTATTGTCGCCGCCGCCAACACCACTGCTACTACTGCTACCACCACCACCACTAACCCTTGTGCTTCCAGAAGGTTCATTTGAGGTAGACAATTGCAAACGGAAGCCATTTCTGGCATCCTGATGCTCATAATCATCATCAACGTCACCAGTTGTAGCAGCACCAGAAACAGAAGCATCAGCAATAGTACGAATCACAACATGATCATCAAGAGCAGCAATATCGTTGTCTCTGTGAGAATTTCCGTTACCATTTGGTTTATTGTTGTTGCTGCTGATGCTATATCCATAGTAGTTGTTATCGTGATCGCGTTGTCCATTGTTGTTGTTGTTGTTGTTGTTGTTGTTGTTGTTGTGCTGGCTGATTTGCTGCTGTTGCTGTCCATTTTTATACTTTAAATGTAATTGTCGTAAATTGGCAAAATCAAAGGGCTCAAATTGTTGCTGATTCAGATTTTGTTGTTGTTGTTGTTGTTGTTGTTGCTGTTGTTTCTGCTCCTGTTCTAGTTGCAATTGCTTAAATTGCTGTGCGAGTTGTTGCGTAGTTGTTATTAAAGCATTGTAGTTGTTATTGTTGTTAGTCCTGCCATTGTCTTCCTCTTTGACCAAAGTTGTTGCTGTTGCCATAGAAATGCGACACAAAGCGGATGCAGCTGTGAGCAGCAACTGTTGGTGCAAGAAAGAACAAACAAAAAAAAAACAGAATAAAAGTGAGTATGAAAACAGTTAAAAGAGATAAAAAATTATGCTGGTTGACAACATTGTTGCATGTTGTGGCAACAGTATTTTTATTGTTGTAGCTATTTCTATTGTTGTTGCGCATACTATTGTGCGAAAATTAAATGAAAATGGCATCATAAATATATTCGCTACAAAAGCAAAAAATGTTGATAAAAGCTTTTTTGAAATTATTGTTGCATACTTTTTGGCAAAAGAAGCGCTAATACGGTAAGAAATAATTATCTAATAAGTTAATGATATACTCTGTATATATATGTATGTACAAAGAGAAAATGGAGTTTAGTCTGTCATAAAAGTTATTTGCAAAAGCTCAAACTCTTAAGAACAAATATTATATATTGCAATTCGATTTCCTGATTATTCCGAAATTGTAAATTTACACGATGTAATTATTGCAATGCTCAGATTTAACAATTATTTTGCTTATTAAAAAACTTTAAAAGTAGTCCTTTTTACTAAGCGTTGAAAAAATTTATTCCAATTTCGCAATTGAGAAATTTTACTTAAAATAGTCTTAGTCTAGTTTTACGTCTTAAAACTATAACTGCATGGAAAGTATTCTTAATTTTATTTGTGGTGTATCGAAACAGATAGTAATCTATAATTGTTCTACTGAACTTATTCTTCAGTACAATGTGTGATAGAAAAAAAAAATGAAAAGAACAAAAATCAAAATAAAATTCGCTGAATCTAGTCATACTAGTTTCATGCATTGCTGAGTGGAATCATCAGCTACCTTTGAGCCGATGAGTGAGAATTTCTAAGCCGGATATGTTTTTTTATAGTTCTGGTGAGAGCCCAAGCATTAAGTAAAACAGAGTAAAGTAAAATTGTTATGTTTTCCATATAAAAAGTCACTGATGATTCCATTTAACAATGGATGAAACTATTACAACCAGCTTTAGCCCCTAGTTTTTGTTGAATTTATCCAAATTCTATGATGTTCACACTCAGTAAAATTATTATTTCTATTTTATTCACGCATTTATTTCTTTTATAAAGTTGAACGCGCTTTTCATTGAAATATGATTTGTATTGATAGCTTAACTAGAGAAACATTTTAGTATTGGAATGTAAAAAAATGAGTGTATGATAGTAAACTGTCATATAAATATATCGATAACATAATCGACGATGTCCACAATCTCTTAATTAAAAATAAAAAAAGGTTGGATCGATTTCCTGAGACTTAAACTTAAAATTTTGTACAGAGTGGGCTTCATCGAATAGCATACTCACTTCACCATTTAAACAATAATTGAAATTAGTTTCAGTTCAAGAGACAAAATCAAATAAGGCTTTATACATCCGGGTTGTTTACTTCATTGGATAGTAAAATTTTAATTCCTGGGAAGCAATTCATACAACCACATATAAACAACTATTATGAACTTTATTAAATAGTACATATCTACTTCCGCAGTAGTCTGAAGAAAATTGATATTTGCCCTCCCTCCCCTTAAAATTATATTCAAATATTGCCTTAGTATTAACAAACGCTGACTCTTGCTATTAAACATTAATCTTATTATTAAATAAGTTGTTTTTAAATGCAAGTAACTATGATATGCTTCAAACTATATATTCTATTGAAAAATGCTCAGAAGTAGTGAATATTTTTTTCAAATCCTTAATCCAAACGAAGCTTACAGTCAGTAAGCTCCAAAAAAGGATTCGTATACTTAAATTTTATATTTGTATTCAAAACATTATTACTGCCTACTTTACGGATTAATAAAACTTCTTAGTCATTTGAAATTCTTTTATTTTCCTTTGTTTAAATATAAAGTTTCTAATCTTCACAGACATTGTCAAATAAAAAAACCACACAAAATGATAAAGACAAACCGAACTCTCAAAAAAAAAAACGGAAAAAACTTCTTTATTTTCTTTCTGTCCAATTGAGAATTCGCTGCACACACAGTCCTTAACTTATGCAACCCAAAACCGAAAACTTACAAATCCCAGCTAAGCGGAATTAAACTTCCTATTTTTGCTGCTATTTTTTCTTCTATACTGCGTCATTCTATACTTTTGTTTGTGTTTTTTTTTACTTTTTCTTTTTTTCTATCCCCTTAGCTATGAAATCGAATTCCATGCAAAGAACTCTTTGGTCACGTTTATTGTGAAACGCTCTAATGAATGTGTGCTGGAGGGAACGGGCTTCAATGGTATCCGACACGAAACTCTATATAAATGAGCGCTAACAAAATCGCACACATATATACATACAACACAAAGTTGTTGTTGTAATCATTGAAGGCATTACTTCAGGCGTTCCACGTTCAAAAAACAAACTGCATAGTGTCCGAAACGCCTTATAATGTGGCAACATGGTCTCTTTCAGCAGTTTTTGTACAGTGGAAAAAAATTATTTAGGCCTTTGTAAAAAAAAAATTCCTGTCCATAATCATAGAAGTCCGTTTGTGTTGAATAAGCATGCTCTAAATCTGACATTCAGTGCTGAAATGAGGCTGGTTATCCTAAGGCAAGAAGTCACTTTTCCTATCGTTTAAGAGTCACTTGCTCCGATATGTAATGAACGGCAGTATTAGAGCTGGTATCAATTGTTGTATAATTAGACAATCAATTTTTCAATATGCTATGCTATCTGTCCCACTGTATGATGCATGCAGCGTTTGACCAATACCATTGTTAATATTGTTGGCCTTAGTGTTAGTTTTTGTTACTTGTCATGTTCCAGCAGTAACAATTGTTCACAGCGCTCACGGTATCGACGCATAAGAGTATGTTGCATTGGGAATATTGTAGTTTATTTTGCTTAAAGTTTTGCAAATCGCCATCAGCAGCAGAAGCAGCAGCACTAGCAGTTACGAGATTCGTTAGTTAGACCACGAATGGGTGGTTGGTTGCTTTGTGAAATGCGTAAAGACAGTTGTGGTGTAATAGATGACATGACGATCGACATTGGTTAGTTGGTTGTTATCTGTTGTAATCAGTGAATGTATTGGAACTTTGCCATATAATTGAAATATTGAAGGGAGCAAACAATTTATCTCTAGCAGACTTTTGAAAGTAATAAGGGCTATACTTGCTTAAGTTTTAATTAAATGAAATAAGAAGCTGGCGGATAAAATGAAACATTTTCATTTAAATAACAAGAGAGAGAGAGAGAGAGCAAAAATATTCTCTGAAAGCTTAAATTTTTTTAAATACAATAAACCAAGAAGTGGAAATTGTGCTATTTTCATAAAAAAGAAAATCTTAGATATTTTCAAAACTTTCAACTTCTTCGACATTTCTTAAAAATTCAACATTGTTTGACTTTTCAGCATAAATTTTATTTAAATTCAAACTTTCAATATAATGTATCAACTCTTTCGACATTTTTCGTCTTTTGTATATCTTTGGATTTTTTTGCAAAATTTTTTCGATTTTTCTACTTTTCCAAAAATGGTTCGACTCTTTCGATTTCAGCATTTTTGAACTTTTTCATCACTTTTCGATTTTTACTTTTATAGCATTTCTCGACTTCTAATTTGTTTTGGTTTTATCAATATACAAGTTTCTCACATTTTTGAAATCTTACGACTGTTTCAATATTTTTCATATAACTCATGTTAGTGATGTTCACATCACACTCCAAGCGCTTGTACTAATCAGCTGTTCTTTATTTACCAATTTTTCAGTTAAACTTTCTTTATATTAGGCCACAACGGTATTGACAACTTTGTCTTCTTTGTGGCTTTACGATATGTAATGGAATTCATTAAATGAAGGTCCGTCAGTTGCAATGAGTTGGCAACTCAAATTGCGTGGGTCTTTAACTGACAGCAGTTAAGTTGATGAAATTTCAACAGTTTTTCATGTTCAACTAAGAAATTTAACAATTTTAGTTTTGGGTGATTTTTGTTGTGGGACATTTCTGCGAATAAAAGCTTAAAAAAGTGAAACCATCTAAAAAAAAAACATCTGAAGAAATAAATTTTAGTCAATTTTTCAAAAATATATAATGCCCACAATATAATTCTAATTTTGCTAAAAAATTTTCTTCAATTCACTTGTCTTTTTAATCATCTTTTTAATTTTCAGCCTAAAACTTTTTGCTTACACGATGAAACTTGTGACTTTAGATTATGTATTTTACTTTAGAGATGATAGAAGTGCGGTTGTTTTATTTACAATATGTTTTTCTGGTAATTTTTTCTATTCACTATTCTAAGAAATTTTTTTTTTGTAAAGGAAAATGATTACAAACAATTTTAGAGAAAAAGATTAAAAATTAAATACAGCTTTTGTTTTTTAGATTCTGCTTTAATTGCTTTTGAGCCTATACTCCTCCATAACTGCTCAAATAATGAGCATATGCTCAGAAATATTTATATTCAAGAAGACAAGGGCTACGATATGACAAAAACTTAGCCAATATTACTGAAACTGAATTTTCATATGACTATGAAAGGGTTTTTTGTTTTTCCGACAGTAAAATTTTGAGAAAGTTTTCTTCATAATTATTTTAAATCAAAATATATTTTGAAAAGTTGGTTCTAAAATTGAAAAGTTTTAACAGAAAATGTTCTAAAAGAGTTATTTATCATCTAAAATCTGATATTCACTTTGTGAGATTTTCCAAAATTTACGCATTTTGTGACACTAATCTAAAATCAAGTTATTTTGACAAAAAACACAGGCTTTTAATAAAAATTATTATTATTGCACTCTAAAAAAATTGTTTTCGAGTGATTTTTCCAATTATTTTCGTGCCATATTTGTTATATTATAACTACTTGTAAACCAACATGGGACACTGAAAGTGGCATCTATCTATTTTGATAAAAAAAATTTAATTAAATTCATTTAATCATCTTTTTTTTTCATTTTTAACTAAACTAATTTCTTGCAATAATATAATTGCTTTTGATTTCTGATTTCAGTTAAAAATATAGCTACACGCCCAAATGTAAAAACGAGTAAATGGATATAGCAATACGTATTGTTTAAAACAAAAAAAAACTTGTTAGACTTTTTCACTAAATACTCGTAACACAACATTTATTTTTGTACAAAATTATTTAAGTTTTGTTGACAACATAATGTTGTTATACTTGTTGTTGGTGTTGTGTTTTGTTGTTGTTGCTTACATAATTGCATTTATTTTTGGGATAACAATATGTGTAAACTTTGTCGACATCGATTGTCGTTGTATTGGTGATTTGCTAACTTTTATTTGTATTGCTGTTGTTATTTTGATTGCTGTTGCTTATATTGGTTTTGTTGTTGTTGATGTTATGTTGCTGTTTTTCGATTTGATTGTTTGTAATTTGTAAATATTAGTTTTAGGTAAATTGCTACAAGTGTTTTTCATTAGTTTTCGAAAATTTCAACAATTTTATGGATTATCGACACAAGCAATTAGTGCAAATAATTCATTCGGAGCAGGGGGAGGGAAACTTGTAAATGAGAGGAGCATGTATTCTAATGAATTTTGAATACATTTTTGATATGCTCCACGTTAATGAAATCATTTTGTAAATATAATAAAAACTTAAAAAAATATTTAATGTTTACGGCTGCAGTATTTAGGGCTTATGGGCCTACAAGTTGATTGGAAATTTTTTGAGCTTAGGTCTATATATTTATTTTTTTAATATAATTTTGTTTATTTGTCAATTTTATTATGTTTCTTCAGCAGTTTTCTCTTTGGTTGACCCGTCGTATGAGTGACATTTAATTGATTGCATATTCAATTTTTATTGCAATTCGATGTTGATCATTTGCTTCCTCAACCGAAGAAAGTTCCATCAAATTGTGCACAATTAAAACTCAAAACAAATTCTAGTGCTTAAAATAAACAAATTTTTTTAAAATTTTTTTATTATTTGACATTAAATATGTACGAACAAAGTAATCGCCCATAGACTTTAAGAAAAAGTCTTCCGGAAATTTTAGCATAGATAGAAATAAACTTTGCCCAGTAATCAAAAATTAAAGAAAATTTTATAAGAAGATAAATAATTTCTAAAAGCAGTATCCGCTTTTGGCCCATATTTTTAGTGCAATAAAATATTTGGTCCACATTTTTTTACTTTTCGACTTTTTTGGTGATGAAAGTAACTAAAACCTAATTGGGAGCGAAGAAAAAAATCGTAGAAATGAGTTTTATACAAACTTAGTTCGGGCTCCACTTTATACAAAGTTGCACAAAATTAATGGCGAAACAAGCTCTCTTTTCAATTGAACGTTTGTGAATTTTCATTTTACTTAGACCTTAAACTTTTTATTCAATTTTTGATATGGTTTTTGGGAACTTTTAGCGGGATTTTTCCCCGTCGCCAAATTTCGCGTTAGAAAGTAATGCTAAAAAAATTACGTAGAGAGGTTTCAAAGGGAAATATCACCTGTTGGGTGTTAAATAAAAAGAAAATACTGTATGTACATGTAATGTTTCGGAAAATTTTCTTTGTAATTTTTATTAAATACAGAAGAGATAATCTCATGCTGAATATGTGGTTGCAAAAACGGATTATCAGTTTAAAAGAAGTCCTTGTCGTTTTGAGAATAATTCCCCAATATTTCTATAATCTTTTTATTAAAATATCTTTGACACTTGATCTCTCAACCTCCCTTTTAGTACTTTTTTCTTCTTAATGTTAACCTTATTTACTTCAGTTGGGCTTATATTTAACCATAATATTTATTGTTTTTGTATTTGTCTCTTATTTTAACGTTTTCTATATGCATTTATTTTGATCAACATGTCGTATGAGTAACACAGAACTCAATTCCTTTATTATTTTTCATACATTATAATTTGATGTCACTATACTATAACCTAGAAACTAAAATAATACTGACAATTTCTTAACAGAATGATATAATTTTTATTATAAATTATTTCCTCACTTGAATCAGGCTAGTTTTATTTGTTTAAATGCCTATTAAAGTAAAAACTACGCATTGTTTTTTTTTGCTTTTCTATATGCTTCACATTAGCTTATATTTGTTTGCTTTTATGTCTGCATGAGCACCTGTTTTATTTTTCTAGACAACACACTTTATGCTTACAAGTGAAGGTAAGCCGTAAGAAAAAAAAAAAAAAATAGAAATAGAATTGTGTGCTTGACGATTCAGCGAAAAAGTAAACCGGCTCAACGGCGAATAAAGTAAACCGTTGGAATTTATTAAATCGTTGTGAATGTGCAAAGAAAACAAAAGAAGATACACGAACCAAACGAAAGCTTTCGAGAATGGAAAAATATGTAGCGTGCTTGCCAACTAAAAACAGAGTAAAAAATTTATATTCCACTTTCATTAAATTACGTATTGTTAGAAAAAATCACTTGTGCTTAACAAAAATTTACTAAGTGTGGCAAGCTTAAAGAATTAGATTTGCTGGAGGTGGTTAAGCAAAAACAAAAACACTCAGAGTACGCATCTATTATACCCTGCTTTATGGAAAAGAAAAAAATAGAAACCTTCCTTTATCTCCTCCACTCGTACAGGGAATGGCTGACTAGCTCACAACAATAAAGAAAGTTAGTTCAACAGTGCTAAATTACATGACCTGATCACTGAATCGAGAAAGTATGCGACTTAGAAATAATTCATGTGGCACAAAAAACTAGATTATCATGTCCACAATCATCATTCATTGATTTTGTATGACCAAAGGCATTTTTGAAGAAAAAAACTACGACAGGTCTAGCCCAAAATGAGCACTAAGCCATGACACGTAACGAAGATTTTCTGAGCCGCAAATGTGACAACTTTGACAGTTAACAAAGCCATCAAGATGAAAATGAGCCTCATCGCTGAATGTGAGTTTTTCGAAAATCAATATCCACTTGATGTTGTTTCATTCAACGTATTCTTATCGCTGTCTTTGGTGTTTAGTCAATTGAACTTTGTAAGCATGAAAATGCAAGTCTTTCATGGGAATACCCTCCAAAAAGAATTCTCGTAATGTCCAATTCACTCTCACGAACTGCTCCGATATTATGTTTTGAACGACATGCAGAAGCACGAAGAGAGTGTCTAAGATCAATAATTAATCCAGTCTTTCTGAATTTGGGGCTTATCACGTTGTTATGCTATGAAAGATCTTGCAATAACTCTTTAGTAAAGAAGAACAACTTTTAGCTGCGATTTGATCACGGTTATGGGTGTAAATTGTTTTAGGAGCTGCTTTTGTTCCATGGGGCCCATCTCGCTCAATTTGCAGTGTATGTTTATTATTATACATTAAACTTATTATGGCTTAAGTTCCATAACTTTTTTCAAACCCATGATTCATGTGGTTTTTATATTAAAAATATGTCGTTGGCAACTCTATAAGCCAACAATTTTCTTGTTGTCGTCGTTTATCAGTGTGTTTGTGTTATTGTCTGTGTTTGTCAAACATTACGTGCAATCCTTTCTACGTGTGCAGACATTTTCAATTAACGAAGGAAGCCAGATTAAAGATGAAGTTAAGCCTTTGTTTTCAAAACAAAGGCTAAAAATATTGATATTTTTTAAATTTAATAAGTCTGTTGTTGTAGTATGTTACTGTAAATTCAATATGCCCACATTGAGTTATTATATAAAAAAGCAATCGATAAAGGTAATGTAAAAGAAAATGACGTAAAGCAGCACCGTACCAACCCGACTTTGCGTCTCTAAAATATATTACCAAATGAGACCCGAGGGGGGGGGGGGGCCAAAGCCCCTCATGCCGATATGGTGGGTACGGGCCTGACATAAATACAGTTATTAAAAAACTCATCAATTAAAGCAATAAAAAAATTACTAAGAGCGCCTAAAAATATGAAATTGACAACGAAATGAATGCACCGCTACAATTTATATGTTTAAATATTTTCCAATGCATACTTTTAGGGCATTTAAATAATAATACTTCTTAGTATCTTAAATGGAAAGATTAAACTTTATTGGAATTTTAAGAGATGTGATGTGCCATAATTGCATTATTTAACAAGCAAACTTTGTGTCAACTGAAATTTCATAAATACCTTGTGATTACATACAACAGTTACATGACAACTGTAAATGCAATTTTGTAGATCCGGCAAAACAACGCCGTAACCCTATAAGCATCCTTTATACGTTGCTTTCCTGCATTTTAATGCAATATTTCCGTATTAACGTATAATGCTGCATAACGTTGAAACCAAACGAAGAATATTATGCTTAAGATGATGACGACGATAATGACGTTCAAAATAGCAACTAAAAAGTGTCATTTTGTCAGATTTAAGTTGATGTCTCCCTTTTACATGCAAACCGACTATGAAATATTTACACTTTTTGCATGCAAATAGTTGCTGTTTGATAAAATGAAAGTTTTCTTTAAATTAATGGCAAGTGCATTTGCTCCTACTGCATTTTGAGTTTTTCTTTTGGCAACTTTTGCTATTAATCCTAGTAGTGCTCTCATGCACTGGGATTTTCTTTCTGCTAAGTATTTTTCTTGTTTTGCTTAAAAGTACCCTAAATAAGCTAAGGAAGTCATCTTCATGCTTACACTAGTTATAGCAGTATCGAAGTATCAATTTATGCAGCGGACTTTTTTTTGATGTTGAGTTATTAAGATTTCGGTCTATTTCAAATAACGTGTTTCGTCGTAAGAAACATGCTATATTGTTAAATTTATGTTCATTAAATAATAAGCAGCAAAACTCTGTTGAATCTAAAGCTGTTCTTAAATAACCAAAAAACTATACCAAATTTTTGGAAAAATACTGATGGAATCAAAGTTTTGAAGGAAGTTTTGTGTGAAATTGCTAAATTTCGGATAGTCAGGTGATAAATTAAATAAATTAGAAATGGCAAACAAAACGCATACTTTCGGGTAGCAAGGTCATAGGCTACCCAAATCCAATTTTATTATACCTTTAATCATTTAAATACTTCAAGCAGAACATAACACAGCATTTTTTATGAAATTTTCTTCTGTGATTTTTTAGAAACTTCTAAGTTGGTTGGATCCACAGGAAACAAAAACGAAGTTTCAACATGAAAGTATCGAACTCATTCGAACAAAAATATCTATAAATGACAACATATCCATAGCATTTTGTGCCTCCTATCGTTAAAAAATAAAGTTTCATGTTTCACCTTTAATGCAGCTGGCAATAAAAGCAGCTACTTTTGTCCTTCTGTATGTTTGTAATGTTACGTTTTTGTTGTTATTGTTGTTGTCACAGCGCTTTTAGTGAAATCAACTGACACTTGAAGTATTTCTTTTTTTCTTATTCGTCCGTTACGGCGTCATCTCAGCTAAATAGGGCACATAGCAAGGATGCGTTTACGTCACGCCGCTAAAAGTTACATCATAAAATGATTATCTCTTTCTGTCTTCAGTTTTTATGAATTTTCTTTCGCTTTTCTCTTGTTTTTACGTTAAGCACTATGAGGTTCATTTTTTTTTGGGAAGATTTTCGTTAGCCATTTGCGTGACCAATTAGTGTCAGCACTTGTTTACGTAACCACTTACGTATATATTGCGATGCGATGCTTGAAGTTCTTCTTTTTCAATGTACATATTCTTGCATAAGGTCCTGTGCTTTGTACGTTGTTATTTGAAAAGCTTCTTTATATTTATTTTGTGATTTTGTTCGAGTTTTGCGAATAACGCCAACTTCTATGTTGTGGTTCCAAGTTTTGGTTGTTGCATTTTATTTGAAAATGCAAATATGTGTGTGTTAGGGTGAGCACCAAATTGGAAACTTTCATAATATTTTTTAAGCGATGATATGTTTTTTTATTAATTGGCAGGTTTAACAGAAGTTTATGGCTAAATAGCTTTGAAAAAAAAATGCTATGTTAAGATTCCTACATTCAAATACTCAGCATGCTTAAAGTGAAATTTCCTAGCGGGTATTTTTAATACTCGTTCCTTTGCGGCTTAACTGTTTTTGTCACTTCTTTGCTTAGTTTCTTTTGTAATTTTATTTCAACATCAAAACTTAAAAAATAAAAAATATCTTTTTGGCCATGGTAAACCTGCAGTCCAGTATAAATGTTATTTGAGCGCATTTAAGTGAACGGATTTTAAAAGGTTTTAGAGGAAACGAAAACGTTCTTTTGCGTTTGCTTTTCGTATTTATGAATGTGAACGTGAGTCCGCTAATCTGTGTACATTTTGCACAAAATGTAGAGAGGTAAATCTTTTTAAATTAACACAAAATAAAGTTACGTGCTTGGAGCTTTAAAGAATAACTTAAGTAAATATGCCACGAAATTAATCCTTGACTTAATGCTAACATTTTATATTATTAATGAAAGGACATAATGAACACTGCAATAAACTTTATTTTCGTAATACACAAAGCGTTGAAAATCGTAAATAAATCCTCAAAAAAATTTGACTTAAATGAAAACTGATTTAATGATTTGGGTGGAAAAGTGAAAAAAAAAAAATTCAGAAGAGCAAAGATTATGTTTGAAGTAGAAAAACATAGGTGATTTTATAGCTAAGACTCAGGCTTATTTACATGTGTGATGGCATTAGCATCAGAACAAACATTGCTCAGCCAAAGAAATCAAATCAACAACCAACAAAAAAAAACATTTCTTTTGAAAAACTCAAGCTTTTTAAACATATGAAGCATAACTTTCCAAGTGTCCCATAAAAATCTTTGACCGATAAAGCTGAAAATCTGGCTTATTGTCACACCGTGTTTCTTTGAGTAGATATACATCAAATTGTAACTTAATTCTACATATTTATGTCTATATCCCATATCCAACACCCTAAAACATATAAACCTTATTTTTTTCAACCGATTTAAAGCCTAAGATTGTGCACTCTGATTTATGTACTCTGAAGTCAAAATTTAAATTCTATATAAACTTAAGTCAAAAGACAAAAAAAATTCTACCAATTACTAAGGTATTGCTTCTCTTCAATCAAGTCATGCTGTTTATATTTTCGTTTGTGGAGTAAAAATCCCAGTGGAGAAATCACGCTTACTTTGCGGTCACCACTCAATATCCATTCAGATGCTGTTGTCGTTTTTTTTTTGTACCGTGTCATTCAGTGCACTCCACATATGGCTCTTGACTGTACAGAGAGAAAAAAAAAATCACACAATTTTTACATAGCAACCATGTAGACATTGACAACAACAACAACAACCATGAAGATGAAGTCGACCATTTAAAGATCAACAAGTCAATGAATGCCATTGATGAAATGGTACCAAGAGAGTGCGGTAAACTGCTAACTTGATTTGAAGCATGAAAGGGAGCATGAATAGTTGGATGAGAAATCAATGGAAGTCAATGAAGAAAAAAAAGAAAATTTCACACGAGTGAGCTTAACCGCAGGGAACGTCAGCATACACATAAGGTCGTAGGTATGGAATGCAGGGGCGTCCACGTGCAAATCTGACTTTGTGTATAATATTTTTTGTGATTTTTGTTTTCAATATCAAATACATATTTTTTCTCTGCCATTATCACTTTTGCTTTTCCAAAAAAAACCTGAGGAAAAGTGTCCAAGTTCGATTTTGCAGTCACTTAATTTTTTTTTTCCTTTTCCTTTTTTCATGACAAAAAATTGCTATTTTTGAATTTAAAAAAATCCTTGCATTGAATCCAATATCTGTCCTTAGAAGTTTTCTAAAATCTTTATATAGTTCAAGGATCTTAAGAGGAGGTCACAAGCACTCTCCAAAGGTGGCGGTTAGAGAGTTAGAGGACAAATAGGTGAGGATCTTCCTACGAAAAACATTTTAATGGCTAGATCTTGAGGCCGTTATGGTTCTGAAATTCGGCACATGGAAGCTGAAATTGGATGCATGTTGCCTATAGCAAGCACGTCACAGAAATTAAAGCCACATCACTTAAAACCCCGCATCCTGTCAATAACAGCAGCTAAAACTCGATATAAGTTAGTTCGTAGTAGTAGCTAGCAGAAACCATTGAAAGTATAAAGCTTCACGGGCAGAACCACCTGCTTCTGCACCTTGTGCCTTCCACAATCGCCTGCATCCGCCTCTGATAATGTGGAAAGCATGACTTTGATTTTTTGCTAATGCAGTTGAGAGAAGGGCCAACCATCTATGTTTCTTGCTTCATGAGACTTTGGTAAACTTTTGCAATGCAACATCATGACCTATTGAATGTTATCGCTTGGGAGTAAAGTTTCAAATGAGTTTACGCAAATGTACGGCAGGTTACCATTCTTCTCAGGAATTTTTTTAAGGCTGTACGTATGTACGTTGTATGCTACATAGATGGTTTTGCTGTTGCTGTATTGCGTGCATTTTGATTTTGAATTGAACTGTAGTGTTTAATTAAAATGCCTGGTATCTTAATGAAAATCTTTTTGTCCACCCTAATTACGAGAATGAATTTATTTTTCAGGTCAATATTTCATTATTCTTTCAGTAATTTTTATGAATGTATCTTCCTTAGTAAGCTTTTCTAAAGCATTACTTTTACTCAGGAATAAACGAAAATAAAATTATGATGTCATGGTTAAAAAAGTTACAATAAATTAAAAGAAATATTATTTTATGAATATTTTGACGAATTTTATGAATTTTGTACTAACACAAAAACTAAAATAATATAGTCCAAAAATATTCTAAATTAAACAGACTATGAATTTAAGCCATAAAAAATATTTTTTCGTTTTTTTAAACTATTTTCGTCAATATTTAACAAAAATATTTGAATTATTAAATTTGCAAAACCCCACACAACAATGTAAAGTAATTGTCATAACGCTAAAAAATGACTTTTTTTGCCTCAATAAGCTTGTATTTTTTTCTAATGTTTTATTTTTGTGGACTATATATTGTTTTTTAGTCAAATGTTTTTTTTTTAAATTCATGAAAGCAGCGCTTCTGCAGTGGAAAATTTTGATGTTGAAATTTTATTTGTTATTTATTCGAAAGAACAACATTAATTATGTTTAATCTTGACGATAAATTTTTGGAATATTGTCGAATTTTAAAGTAAATCTTAATGTAATTAAATAAATATTATCGTCTGCAAAGTTTTACTATAAGTCAAAGCTCTTTCAACCGTAGGGGAAAACAAAAATATTCTGATAATCAAAATCTTTAAAACTGCAGTAAAAGTTAATGTTGATATTAACTTTTAATTTATTTTAAATTCTACTTCCAGCAAGCAATGTTTTGCAGTTAAGTTTATATAAAAGTGAAGTGACTAAACGAAACAAAAACTTTTGTAATTGACTTACAAATATAAACAAAAAAAAAAAAAAAAACAAAATAAAACAAATCCAAGCTCCCGTGACCTAGTGCCAAAGTTCACAAAAGCAAAACTAAAACATGGGAGTTTCTAAAATGTTTATGTGCTCAAATTTCGTAAACGACTTAAAGACTTTCATTTAGAATATTTTATGGATTTCCTGTTATCTCTCTAATTACACATTTTTCACTTGGGAACTTTTTTTTCGAAAGCACTTAAATTTCTTTATCGAACATTATAATAAAGCTTTAAGCACTTTTTCACTATCGCTCGTTATTTTTTTTTAACTTAACTACCTTCAATTTTTAATGCTTTTTCATTGTTTCATTCGGTTTTGTTTTAACAAAAAAGAGTTTACCACTAATCTGACTCTAAACTAATCTTTAGCCATAAATCTCTGCTTAACGCTTCAATGGTCATCTTAATTACTCTGCTTAACCACAAAACCTGACCTTAAAAACTTGTACTCTTTTTTCCTCCATACACACCATCTGCAATGTGTGAGAGCGGATAACAAGAAAAAATGCACTCCTGTAGTGTCTAAGGGCAATTAGACGTAATTCTCTTGCAACTCCACCCACTTTTTCTTGTTGCATTTAGCTAGAATTTGATGTGAAGTGCAAAGCTGCTGTGGCTCTTTTTTTATGTTACACGTGACTTTGGTTAATCGCACAAAATAATGGTAATTTTTTATACGCTACACTCATTCTATGGATTATTTTGTGCTCTTTTAATGAAATTTTTTTGCTAACTCGCATACTTGTTTCTTTCCTTATAGCTGAATGCAGATAATTTTTTATAGTTTTAAACGAACAAAACTTGAAAGTGCATTTTGAGCACAGTAAAACAAAATTATTTCGTTAATGGTGATTATCGTTATATTTAAGTGAGACTACGCTGGAATTGCAAATACCGCAAAAATTTTCTAATTTCCAAGGCCTCACATTTCTTGGTAGCATGATTTTTCACGAAGATGACATTTTTGTTATAATTTTTTTTCTTAATATTGGCGAATGGTCAAAACATAATCAAACATTTTTCTTTATGATCCTTGTGACGAAGATAAAACCAACCTGAGAATAATTTATCAAAATGTTAAGTCCAAGTAAATAGTTAAAGTTGCTCAAAATCGCTTTTCATTTAAATAAAATGTTCTCAATAAACAATATCAGTTAAGGGGCATGCTGCTTTCTGAAGTTCAAAAAACCGAGTTTTTTTTACTGCTTAGATCAATATCATAAACATTCAAAACTATGTACTCAAAGTTACAAAGGGCAATTTAAAGTATTTCAACCGAAGTCGAGCGTATTGCCGCCCGCAGAACTGTTACTTTGAATGCAAAACTTTTTTTTCAGAACACTAAAACTTTGAATCGCATTTATTTTTCAAAATGCTATATTTTCAAGCCTTCAAAAGGTTCGATTTTGAAATTATTGCTGGGTTTTCATAGTTCACTCTGAAAAAAATTATAAAAAAATTAAAAATCTTTTTTGTTTTTTGTCTTAGACAAGAATATTGAGCTGTATCTTCCGTGCCAATTGGAGACTTCAGTGGTGAGGTACTTTATGAAGGTTCTAATAACTTGGCTTTGAATATGTATCAATTACAAATTTACATAAAAATATCGCAAAAACTTAGTTGGGCTCAGTTGATTTTTTCCCTTCCAAAAAAGCTTTGCGAAAATAGCTTCTCTCCGACACCATAAAACAAGATTCTCTTTAATTGAACTGCATTAAACTACATTAAAGAAAATCAACCAAAATTAGAAATTTTTGCAGTAGATTTCTTCCAGATTTGTGTCAGTTAAGCTTTTCAACCAAATTTATACCCTAATGTGAAAGTGAGCCAAGACGTAAGTTTTCGCAATCACACTAAAGAAGAAATAGGGCATCTTTGGGAAAGTCGGCTTATGCCCTTAAATAATTATATTTAAACTGTTATCCCTGCGGAACATTGACGGAAACTTTGTTGATGAATGATATAATGCAGATAATGCAAATTTTAGTCTTCTTGGAATATGTTAGTAAAGAACGAACATGATGTCTGTCTCGTTATATCGTGGTTGATCTTTGATAAGGACTTACAGCTTGATCCTCATAAGCCACTTAGTGCAGTAATTTTTTTGTCAGCAAGTTGTTTACATGAAGCATCACTAGCTAAAGAATAAACATTATCCATTTTGTCATTAAGATACTCCTATTTTGAGTCAATCAACATCAAAAAAATTTATTGCTATTGTGTTTTGTTAAAGTTTTGAAAAGTTTCCCTAAGTCTTCTAATGAATCTAACAAAACAAATCAAATTTTTGCATGACAATATTTTCTTTGTTTAGTTGCTGTTCAATTAAATGCTAAATGTTTCAAAGCTTCACTCTATGAACGCAATTTTGAACTCAATGTTTGACTACCACAAAGAACATTCCCCAACCATAAATTTATGGTATGCAGTCACTTGAAGTCACTAAATTATACCCGAAAGCAAAAACTCTCCAAAAAACCCAAACCTCGAACATAATCTAAAATTGTATCAACAGAAATTAAGTTAAGCCCTGTTAATCCATATGAAAAAGAGTAATCCAAACATTGGAATGGACCGAGACAGAGCAGATAAAGTGAACAGACAGAATGAGGCAAAAGAGCGAGCGACACTAAAGAAATTGTTGCAAATAAATTATTTTGCAAAAAGTCCTGTCAGTTGGACAGTTTAATTTTGATTTCCCAATGGTTGGAGTAAAAGCGTTGGATAACCGCAAAAAGTCAAAGTAAAGAGGAAACATTTAAGCAAAACAAAAAAGAGAAGAGTAAATCAAATAAAACACTGCAACTGGCAGACGAGTAGATCAGATGAGTGAGTGTAGGTAAGGAAAGATAGCGTGGAGGGAGAGAGAGTAAATTTCAGTAGTACATGCAAGATTTATGGGTGAATTGTAATAAAGTTTTATAATTTAAATGATATTTAATTCGGGGACTACGTGCGTTTGATAAATAAATTTTGTCAAGGTCACACTAATATTTAGTCTCCGAATAAATCAATCCTTACTAATATTTTGTAGAGAAGTGTAATAATGGAGGGGTGTTATTCTTAGGATTAAAGCTTACATAACAGTGCTGCAAACGAGCAACATTAATATACTTTAAGAAATATTCAAAAATAAAATTTCATTCAAACGCAGCTAGACCATTTTTGGCTTATGATTACGCTTCAGAGCTTATCCAATTGAATTAACTACTAAAAGCAAAACAAAACAAAAAAAGTTGAAACAAATGTTTGTATATGACCAACATCGAATTCGTAATTATACACCGATGACAACTGTCGAAGAATTTTGAACATGACCAGTTTCACGCCAAGCTCTCTAAATACCGCTTTTGAGCAGATTTTTTGGAACATGTTTCTTATGTCAAACTTTGGAAAATAAAGTTTAAACAGGAGTTTCAACATAATCAGAGCAACCGCTGGATTCCCGAAGAGTCAGCTGCGGGAACTTATCACGGGCAATCGTAAGCCTTCTCGCATATTTCGCTATACTGGACTTTTACTAAGTTGTGACTACTAAATATGTGAACAAAATTTAGAGTTGAATGTGTCAAGCACGCATGCAATTCATCTAAAATTAAATTACATTTGTATAATTTTTCTTTAGTGCTATAGCAGCTATAAGCTGCTAACACTTTGTTGCTGCAATATTTTGGTAGTTCAAATAAATTCTATTCAAAATTTGTTGCCTTTTGCTGTGTTCAATACGGGTGTGAGCGTTGTTTATTTCATCATGACTTTACAATTTTGTCATTGTTGATGATATTGTTGTTATTGTTGATACTTTGTTGTTGTTTTGCCACTGTGCATTTTATTTTCAATTGTTGTTATTTATCTTCATTGTCATTGTTGCTGTTGTTGACGCTATATTTATTTTTATTATTCTATGCGACGTTTAAAATAAGTTCATGATTTGACAATTTTTTTATGCATTTGGTTGTTTCGCGCATTTTGCACCAGTTAGTTATAGTTTTTGCTAGCATTTATTTTTACATTTATTTTGAATTATTTATTTTTTTATATATGGCTATCGCTTTGTTTAAGTTAAATGAAAATAAAAATAAAAAAATTTAAAACATAAAATCATGATTTTCCTATCAGTTATTGACTCTTTTTTGGGATTATTGGGGAGCTTAACGTTATTTCCACTGCTGGTATTAGTTTGATTTTTGGTTGCGTAAATACTGAAATTGTTATGCAAAAAAGAAAAAATGGATTATTTTTATATTTGATTAGACTTAATGTGCATATTTGGAGTTTTGCTTTGAATATTTTTATCTTGATTTAATAATTTTTTCAACAGTTAATTAAATGTTACTCATACGACGTGGTGTAACTTTTTTATTGTCATATATATGAAAGTCTATGAGAGCTTTTACTGTCGCCAAACATCAATGCTCATAAATAGAAAACGTATTTAAATTTAACATAACGGGTGATTTCTTACGCATTTGGTTTTTGAAAATTGAAAAGAGAACAGAGAGTTTTCACTATTGAATGAAATATTTATTTTTAACTATAAATGTTGCTCGCGGCTGCGCCTGAAGTGGTTTATCCGTAAGCTTCGATTTTGGCTGCTGTAATGTTGTCTTCCAGGGCTGCAATTGTGGCTGGATTTGCCCTGCACACGAGAGACTTCCCGTAGTTACACAAAATATAGTCTAGTGCGGTCAAATTTCATGATCTTGGCGGTCAATGGACTGCTCCAAAACATGGGATTAATTGCTCACCAAAATCGCCTCTGAATAGGTCCATGGTATTGCGTACCGTCTGGCATGTGGCACCGTCTTGTTGGAACCTCATGTCAACCCAGTCCAAGTCTTTTATTTTGGGGAAAAAAAGTCGGTAATCATCGCGCGATACCTTTTTCGTTGACTGTAAAATTGCGATTTTCATTATTTTTGAAAATATACGATCCAATGATGCTGCCAGGTCACAAACCGCACTGAACAGTGCATTTTTCAGGGTAAATTGGCAACTTTTGAACTGTTTCTGGCTGCTTTTCAGACCAAATTTGGCAATTCTGTTTGTTGACATACCCATTGGGCCAAAATGAGTCTCGTCGCTGAAGAAAGTTTGTCGATAAAAAAACATTTCTCACAGAGCACGTATTTAGATAATAAAATTCAATTATTTGCAAGCGCTGTTCGTTTGTAAGTCCATTTGTGGTAAATTGACAAACTTTATAGAACATTTTTGGCGTTGACATATGTAAAAAATTTTGCGTGAGATGTCAAAAATTTTATACTGAAAAAACAAATAGCAAAAAATCACAAATCTTAAAGATTTATCTAAAAGGAGTCCAGGCAAAATTGCCAGCGTGTACCCCACCCGAAGAGAAACGCACTATTTTTTTGCATCGCAATAGTAAACATCTTCTCTTGAGAAAATAATGAGTCTAATAGGCTTAATAGATTCATTATACATCGAAATAATTACTAACATGTTTAGTTGTGCGAAAAAAAAATTTTTTTTTTTTGGGAAAACTTGGTTAACCCTTTTGGTATACCACTTTTCCCTGCCTTCCTCTATATCGCTATAATACGAACGTAAAAACAAAAATTTTTTCCATTCATTTAATATTATTTTCTTGTAGGGTCTTGAAATCTAAATGCTTTTTCGACTGTGCTAATAGTCTTAGGTAATTAAGAATTAATAATACGGCATGTTGCACAACATTGTAAATTGAATGTATTTTGATACAAATAGAATTTACCTGTAGTCTTTTTAATGTTTATTTATCTACAGACATAGTTTCAACAAAATATTTGCATAAAGCTCTCACTCTTTTCATTAAACGAAAAGTTCTAAGTACAGTTTTTATGTATTTTGTTGTAAAATACACAAAAAGTTAAATATTTATTTCAAAATATCTATTAAACTTAATTACTTATTTATAAATTTTCACTTTCCGTATTCATCAACAAAATCAATTTACATACATCCTTTTCCCATTGCCATACATTTAGTTGAGCCTTTCAGCAATTTTCATCTTAATCTGCTTTCAAATTTGCTCTGCATATTAAATCATTGTTGTTGCTATTACTGTAGTTTTTGCTGTAACTGTTGAGTGCTTGGCATTAAATCATAAACGAATTCTAACACAACAATAAATAAATTTTCACAAATTTTATGCATTAAATAACAAAGTACACACACAGAGTAAAATAGAAAAAGAAAATGGAAAATAAATTTGAATTTTCAATAATCTTTCATTTCAAACATTGTCAGGGTATTTATAGCAATTTGCTTCAAGGTCGTGTTGAATTCGTGTATTTTAATCTATTTTTTAAAACTCAATTTTTGTTGTTTCTATCTATTATATTTTGAGAAATTTAATAATTTTATTAGTCTTAGTTTGACAGTTTGTGAAAAGTTTTCTTGGTAGACAAGAGGAATTATGTTATTTGTATCCTTACATGAGTTCTTAGCTTATTTTGTTTTATGTTTTATTTTGATTGTAGTCAGCAATGTGTAATTTGTGTAAAGACAAAAAATAATTTGCTGCTATTTCAATTTGTTTGTGAAAAATTTTCCATAAAATCTAGTTTTGTTTTTATTTAAATTTGCATCTACTAACAATATGTGTCAGAATAAAATTGATATGTGATTTGAATTAAATTTGTAAATTTGTGGTTTGCAAATAGTCATTTGTAATAACATGTTCGAAATGATTCAAATAATATTCAGAAGAAATATAATACAAAATTGCACAGAAATATATAAAATGATAAGACGTGCATAAACTTTAATTTAAAACTCAAAATTTAAAAAAGATTAAAATGTTTTGATAAAGCCTAATGCAAAATCGTCTGAAATAATATCAATTAAACAAAAAATATAACTAAAAAGAAAGCGGTCAGCAAAAAAATGGCTCCAAACTTTTGTTTATTATATGCTAGCAAAACCCGGTGCGCCTCAACACATAAAATATAATGTGTTTTTGTTTTAGTTGTATTAAATTTCATTTTTATTAATATTTTATCTTCATGCGAGTGGATCAACTATGTTTTTGTTTTTTCATTGGGTGCATAAATAAACAATTTATTTGGTGGAAATTATTGGAATTCGTGAAAATCATCACCTTTGAATGAGTTTAATTTGGATGTAATCCATGTCTTCTATATATTTAACGAGTCTAATTAATCTGCATCAGATGGTTGCTGTGATATAAGAAGTCGGTTTTTTCTTAGTTTTGAGGCGTGGCACCATCCAGTTTTTCATTGAATCTTACTTTTGCCTCTTTTTTATATATACATACGAAGTTTCATTTATCTGCGTCACATAGTTTGTGAGATAAGATAAATTTAACTCTTTTCTAAGATGGGAGGGCGTGGAGTTGCCCCTCTTTTCAAAACCAAACTATGCTAAAAACATATCAAAAATAATAATAAACATTTGTACCAAATTTTATTCATCTGCGTCGAATAGTTGTTGAGATGTAAAAAAGTTGATTTTTTCTCACATGGAGGCGTGGCACTGCCCATTTTTTTCATTAAATCTTATTTCTGTCTCTATTTTCCATACATGTACCAAGTTTCATTTATCTGCGTTAAATAGTTGATAAGATATGACGAATTTTATTTTTCTTTTATATGGGGAGGCGTGTCATCGCCCCTATTATTCAAACCAAATTATGCTACGAACCTTCCCCAGACCGTAAAAAACAAATGTACTAAATATTTCGGCGATTGGTTCAACGGTTTAGGAGTCCATAAGCAACATACATATACACATATATACATACATACACAAAAAAAAATTAAATCAAAAACAGAGAAGCTTAAAAATGGAAAAGAATTCTAATAATGTTGAACACCAACACACTACCTCGTAGGACTTGTCTAAAATTAGTCTAGATATTTTTCAATTTTTTTAACACAAGAAAATAAATATAAAAAGATATGCTTACAATCACTGCGAGCTTATGTCACATTTAGTGCTTATTGCATTTTATGTCACTTAAGTTGAAATGGCTGTTTTTTTATACTTTGTTATCTTCTCTTTTGTTTTTTCGTTTCAATACTTTTTAACTGTTTCTTTATTTTCGTTTTATATCGTAGCATTCTTCTAAGCTGTTTTTCCTCTCACCTCGATTAGCTTTAACATTTTTATTACATTCTTTTGTAAAAAGATTCTAAATTTGAGCGATAGAGTTACCTTTTAGCACTTTTTTTGCTATTGTCTTGAAACTGAATAACATTTTTAGATTGCAAAAGATTATTAAAATTCTTAGTACCTATGAGTTAAATCAAATAAATTTCTATTTAAACGTATTGGTGACCTTGCAAAAGCTTGGAACACATTGCGTGTACAGAGTAACTTCTAAGTTGGGATAATGCGTTCAAAATACATTAAGTCACATTTAAACATACAATATCATTGACATAATTTGATCTAAGGGACATGGGTTAGAAATCAACACTGATAAATTTGTTAGTATTTCTGATTCGATATTGAAAATTCTAAAGTTATACGTATCTATATGTTCAAACAATTTTCGCTTAAGGGATTCTGGCCAAAGTACATCTCAATGCCAACATACTGACCCAGTAGGCAAGGGCAGGAGCTTGCAGGCCTTCTAGCAGGCCTTACCTGGTAAGATTAAGGCCTTACCACCTCCTTTCAAACTTACTTTCTTTTTTATATGAAACGTCCCGATAAAACAGGCCTCATTTGGCAGGCCTGATAGAAGTACTCTTCGAGCAGGTCTTCCTACATCGCATGCGTCAAGAACCCTTCTAAGACCGCTTACCGTAGAAGGGGTCATAGAAGTACTTTGAAAAAATTAAATCTTAATACGTCGTGAGACTCTTAGTTAAATGTTTTTTTTTATCTGCGACAACCTCCCTTACATTCATATTTTTAATGTTTATTTTTTGTGATGATTTCTTAATTTATAATTTCACATTGAATACACAACACTCTACCACATTAGCATAACATGAAACAGAAGACCAACCTAGCAACATGCATACCGTTTTTTACTTCTAACCATGTATCAACTTTTGATGTCGTATAAGTACAATGCAATGACAAAAAAGTAATGTCGAATTATAAAACATTGCAATACATGAAATAAAAAAATTCATGAAGTCCTTCTTTTTTGCCTTCTATTATGAGGCCTTATAGCACTGCTGCTGTGGGAAGGCCTTATAGCACTGCTGCTATGGGAAGGCCTTACAGCAGTACTGCTGTGGGAAGGCATAATAGCACGCCTGCCGTGGTAAGACATAATAGTATTTCATGAGTATACACTCAATGGAGTGTAACTATTCTGCTAATTAAAAATTCACTACTTATAAAATTTACTTATTGTTAATATTGACAGATTGTAAATAAAAACAAAAATCATAGTAAAACAAAAAAAAAATTTTTTTGTTATTTACATGAAAATTTAGTTTTGAGAAGGCCTCTTACAATCGGAGCAGTGCTAGCAGGCCTTCTCCGTTGAAGGCCTTGCTCAATTGCCTGCTGGGGAGTTTTTTTATCATTCCACACATGAATGTAGTGTCTCCATCTAATACATTTACACATATATTGACAAGTATTTGTGCATAATGCCGCGCTTGGGAACGTAAACATTGATGCTTAGCTTAGCGTGACTAGCCTCTACTAAACCAGGACCATCAGTACGTGGCCAAGAGTCGCATCCTGTTTGAGATGTTCCTGCTAAAAAATAACACTGAGGATCTATACCTGACACGTCGATAAATGTTTCCTCTTAAACAGTGGCTTCCTTGAAATCATAATTAGGGTGAGTTTCCGATCAATAAGCTTAAAACGCAACAACTCTGCACATGATAACCATACTGCTAACAATTTCCTGCCCTGAGTAGTGAATATGCAGGTTTAAGACTCATTGGAAAAAAGCCAACTGACGTTGGCATCAGACGAAGCAAGCTGTTTATTGATGAGAGTTAACCGTCTTTGGTTAGATTGTACGCTGCGGGTTCCCTAAGTATATCATAAGAGAGTCTGTTGCTTTTTGATAATGAAGTCGAAATGGAAGAATCAGACATAGCGTCGGAGGGGACCAGGAATGCTAATTTTTGTAATTGCATTCCGACGCAGACTGCAACGTACAACGGTTAGTCTGAGTGTGAGCTTGGATATTATCGGTAAGCCAATAGGCACAAAGAAGGTACCTGAGCTAGGGATTGAATGGTCTAAAAGGCGAATCAAAAGGTTGAAGAGGTACAGAACGAAAGCTAGGAAAGCAGTGGAAGCTGCGGCAAAGGCTAAGTAATGAATTGGGTTGCACCATTAGAATATTTAATCAATGCCTGAGTAACTTGGTCATGTTTTGTTAAGTATTCACTTCTTGTTTGTTGAAATAATCTTCCTTCATTGAGAGTGAACTCAATGTCCATCTTTGAAAGCGACAGTAAAAGCAACAATTAGTTGGATAAGTGAACTAGCCCCAGCTTTGAAATTTAAAGGAAAAGACATCATTTGAATTAAAATAGGGTCATGCTAATTGCTTTAACTTCAATACATACGGTACACAATGTTTTCTGCTGTCTGACAGAACAGTATATAGTTCTCCCTCATAAATTAGAACATACGGTGTCAATATAACAAAACTATTCTTTTTTGACGTTATGTGCATATCGATTCAATTATCAAAGTAATGCTCAGATCTGAAGCATATAAATATATCATTGCCAATTTAAGTGCAGCACTATTTCTTTGAAAATTTTTCTAAAAGCTTATTTTAAATCGCTGAAATCGTGTTACTTTGTGTGTTGATCTTTTGGTTGAAAAAAAATGTCTTTCAGTACTATTATGTTGCACTGCTTCGCAAACGGCTAGTTCCTCTTGAAATAAGTAAATCTCTAATACTTAAGAAATTACCACTTTCCATAGAACTTACTCTGCTTTGATTCGAAAGTATTAAATATCAATCAATTTTACCAATAAGAACTTCAATAGCACAAACTCAGACTATAAGTAATCGTATGTACTCAAGTAGTGCTAATAACCAAAGTAGCTTACAAATTACATTCTAAATAAGAAATTAAACTGCTCCGTTACTCATTTGCTCTTCAAAATGAAACACTTGAAGTACAAAAAAAAGGACCAAGTTTAATTGCACTCGTAAAAACGATACATTTTCAGATTCTCCTTTTAATAGAAAACCACAATGTGCTCGTATTATGTAATATTGACGCAGGGCAAACAACAGCAGTAACAGCAACGGCAACGGCAACAGCAATAGAAAGTATCAACATGTAGCTGCATTCAACATGATGCGTTGTTGCTATTGCTAGTGCTACTGCTGCTGGTCCTTAACAACGTACTGCTGTTATGCTTGGCAGGATACGTTTGTTTTCTTAATCGTCTGACAGGATGAAACATTTTTTGAAAGACATTGCAACGATTTTGAAATGCATTGTATTTTTCCATGGAACGGTCGAGGGAAGGGTGGTAGAAGGGAAGAAATAACAAACAATAACAGCATAAGATGGTAGCTTAATATAAAGTTTTATTGTTAAAGTAAAACAACGGCAACAACAATTTAAAATTTAAATTGTTTCAAGTTTATGCTTGTTACGTTCGAGATTTTTTTTCTCTGGACTTTTTTGCTTTTGTTTCTTGACAGGACTTCAGACAGGAATCTCTAAATTCAAACAATAAGATGAATGAATGTGATATTAAGTGTAAGCTTTTCTTAAGCACTTTGAAGTGGAATTGACTGTAAGTTTGTTGTTATTTTGCTTAAGGATGAATTGCAATAGTATTTTGTGCAGGTATGTACTTGCATAAACTTGAAGAAAATATTTTAGTTTGAATTCTTGTAGAAAATTTGTTAAATTTTGTTGTTGTTACTTAGTTTACTTTGTTGTCATTGTGATTTTCATGGTAGTATAAATATTATTCATTCCATAAATAACTGCATACTTTTTTGAGTTTTGTCAGCGATGTTTTTGATTTTTATATATTGTTTAGTGTTTATCTAAAGGGGAATTTTGAACATTTATAAACTTAAAAAAAATTGTTTTCAAAAATGTTATGTTTATTTTAAAATTTAGCTGTAACATTATTTGAAATGGAATATCTCTAAAACTATAAGGAATAGTTTAAGAAATTTAGCATCTGTTTTGTTTAAAAACGCTTTAACTCCATACAAAAATGCCGGTTATCATACAATTTTAGCTCTTTTAATTATAATTTTAGTGCAATCGCGGTAACGTGAACTAATTAGTTAATTAGTTTATTAATTAGTTAATCCAATGTTGTTCACGATAGCAAAATTGTTCACGTTAGCAAAATTGTTCACGTTAGCGAACATGAAAATTTTATCCAAAATTTGTGCAGCGCAGTCGATGTAACGTATTTTGCATAAAATTTTTATTCTTCATATCATTTGTAACAACAAAAACTTTAAAAGAAACAAAAAAAAATCTTCTTCATGAACTAAAACAAAATAAAAATAACAGCCTTTTGCGCATTGCATGGTTATGTCGCATTTATTTCGTTCACGTTACTGCAACTGCACTGTGGTAAGTTTATAACTATCACTTATACGACCTGTTGTACAAAATTATTACACAGGAACAAAAATAATATTCTTCATGATTTTTCCAGAACGAATTTCTTTTTCAGGGTGTATTTCTTTCCCCTAAGATCTCATTAACTTGTAAACAGTAAAAAATCAACTAATTTTTTTCTAGCTTATTAGTTCTTGGGTAAGAAAGTATATCATACAAAAATATTGGTCACCTGCTTCATAACTTTCAAAGATGATCAGCCAATACCGTATAATTTTGTCATTGTAAATAACACTGAAATATTAGTTTGATATCTAAAAAAGAACTTCTGATTAGAATGCAATCCGGCTCTGAATGCTGCGCTGAAAAGGTGAACAAAACTGATTGCTTTGATTTTCCTATAACTTCTGATATAACTTGTTAATGTACAATAATAGTGCCAAAAGTTTAATTTTCATATGAGATGAATGTTACTCTCATGGGCACATTAAAATCATGAGATGCTTGGCTTACCCTTGAGATATCGATTTTAATAAAAGATAAATTTCTTACCAAAATATTTAAAAAAATTTCCCTATAGATATTACAAACGCAAGTGATGAAAAGAATTTTCAGTAAGAAATGATGAAGGTTATTTTCCCAAAGCGCAAACGTATAACCATAATAAGAATCCCAGCTGGAAATAGCTATGGTGACATCTGCATCTGCATTATCAGAAGACATAAAAAATCAGAATTCAAAAATTACTCAGTGAATAATCGACGATGAGTACCTACGTTCCTGAAAACGTCAAATCGAATCAAATAAGAGCATATTATTTCACAATACATTTTTAGGGCGTAGCCTTAATTAAAATTTTGTGTTTAGACAAAATCGTCGAAAGAATTATGAGCACAAAAAACTTTGTCATTTGGTCCTAAAAATCATAAATATTTTTTTAAAATAAAGCAATGGCTTTCAAGGAAAGTAGGTATAAATGAAACACCAAATGACCACAAATTTTTAACATTTTTTAACATAAAATTTTTTAATATATTGGGCTTTTCTAAACTAATGGCCATTTGTTATGCTAAAAACATTAGTTATTTTTGCCTATTTCCGAAGCTTTGCTATTGAAATCAAATTATATTTCATTTGCGGCATTTACATATCGCATTCCAATTGGGATCAACTCCAAATCTCTATTTATGTTAGATGCATAAAGGACAGCATGTAAGAAAAAAGTTCACGTCAATTGAAATGAATAAAAAGCAATAAATGTTTGCAGAAATATTTACTCAACAGCACAACACAGTAGCAGCACAACAAACATTTTTTTAATAACATTTCTTCTCTGATTTTTTTTTTCTTTTTATAAATTCGAATCATGACACTCACATCGCCTCATGCTTACTCACTCATGCGCATATTGCCAACACATTGACACATTTTGCAAACTTCACTTTTTTTTCTTTTATTCCTTTTAAAAAGGGTTTCTTCTTAATAGCAAAAAAAAGGTCTCCAATTTTGCCTGACATTTGATTGCTGCGTTGCTCTCTTTAACATGCGCTGCTGCACACTCAAGGGAAAATATTTATACACTTGGCACATATGTGACCTCACATGAGCTCATCAATGGCATGAGTAATAAATAAAAAGACTTATGAAAAAAAGTCCTCATCATGGTAACATATAAAGTAAAACAAAAATCAAATCCATGAAGAAAATTCTTTCAAAATGAAAAAAAAAATAAAAAATACAAAACAAATAAAGAAACTAAAATTTGAAACTCAGCAAAAGATATTTGTCATTTTTATACGAGCCAATTTTTCTAAGTTGAATTTTTTGATTGAAGCTTTGAATTCATACTCTTGCCATAACAACAGACACAAGCGATTAAAAAGTTTTAATAAAAATTGTGATGTTTTATTTTAAGAAGGTTTATACAAACGTTTTTCCGTTTCTACTGTCAGGTTTCGTTGGAAATTTTTCAACATATGTGATTTTATATAAATCCAAAGGATTTTAGGCCAATAAGTCTTTCTTCATTTCTTTTGAAAACATTTGAATGACTTATAGAAATCTATATTCGAATCAGTATCTTACCTGATATGTTGTCTAATTTTCAGCATGCTTACACGAAAAGCTTATCTATATATCACACACTGTTGGGTAGTATTGAAAAATCCTTTGCATATAAGGAGTTCGCTCTGACGGCGTTCGTAGGTATTAAATGAGTATTTAATACTATTAACCCAGGTATGATTATATCAGAACTGCAGAAACTGAACATTGTACAAGTTCCTAGTTGAGCTGATTAAAAAGTTTATTTTCTCAAATCTTGGTGAATCCAAGGCAAACAGGTTCGTTTGCAAAGGAACGCCGCCGGGCGGTGTACTATCTTCTCTATTGTGGAATCTGCCAATAAATAAGATGCTTATGTCACTTAAAGGGCGCAACTGTAGAGTTGTTGGCTATGCGGATGATGTATCACTAATTGCTTAAGGTGGATTCCCACTTTCGAACGATTCTGTTACATCGCATTGTGATGTTGTGGCCTATCTAAAGCATGGTCAACTATTACAAACAATTGCAGAGGGTTGAAAAGGCTGCTTCCATGTGCATCAACTATATTGTTCCAGTAATCTTATTCAAGAGCGATTACATAACTCACATTCCATCTGGGGATTACTCGAAGGGAGGACTCCCGAGAAAAAGGGCCATATTAATTTCTACACAAATGGCTCCAAGCTAAATAACCAGGTGGGTGATGGTACTTACTCTACAGAACTGAAGATAAGAATTGCTGCGAGGTTATCAGACTATTGAAGCGGTTTTCAGGTAGAGGTTATAGCGGTAGATGAAGTAGCAGGATGCTGAGGATGAATGTTGTATCCTAAAAGGATATAAGAGTTTGTTCAGATGGCCAGGCTGCAATGAAATCTCTAGAATCAGTCTTCCTAAACTCACTAGTGCCCCAACAATGCCACCCGTCTCTAAATGAGATGGTTCAGCATTTTAATATTCACCTCATCTGGGTGCGTGGGCATAGGAACGTTGACGGCAATTGCAAAGCTGATAAGCTCGCTAGGCAGGGAACTACTGCACAAATTCCTCAGTACAAGGAAGGTGCTGGCATGCCATTTGCAATCTGCAAGTTACTGCTTGAAGAAGAAATGGTAAAAAATGCTAACAAAACGTGGACTCAAGGGTCAACTTGCAATATAACTAGACAAATCTGACTAAAATGGGATGCTAAGCGTTCATAAGAACTTATTTCTTGCTCCAAACATAGTGACCACTGCCTCATCGGCAGTCATGCGAAGCGATTAGGGGCTAGGTCCTTTGCCTTCTGTGGTTTTGGAGACGTGGAAGAGGATGAAAACATTAAAAATTTTCTCTGCTCCTGTCCCGCACTTGCTAGAAAACGCCACAAAACACTTGAGTTCGTTTTTATTTGAAGACCTGGATGACCTTAGATATGTTAGTCTAAGTCAGTTATTTAGTTTTATTACGAAATCTGGTTGGTTCAATGAGAGGGTATAGTCAAACACCCCGTGGTATCACAATAGACCACATGTGTTCTAAGTGAGTCGGTTCGTAACTGACTGCCACTCCTACCTAACCTAACTGATGAAACTGATCATAAGAACTTTCAAATATGAAATGACTTACATTTGATATTACACGTACATTTAATATCGAATTTATATTGCGTAAATGAATTTAATAGGAAATACTTTCGAAGTAAAGACTGTCTCTACCCGCGCACACACCATTGTACAGTCTTGTCTACATTTACGCAGTCTTTACTGTAGACAATTGGGTCGGGTCCATATAACAAATTTCACAATGAAAATATTATATTCTCGTTTTGGCAGAATAAAGTTTTGTGAAAAAATTGCTCTTAAGTTCAATTTAAAAGTTATTTATGATTTGAATTGTTTTTAGGAATAAGTAATTTTTCTATTAAAAATTATTATTTTACAAAAGTTCCATGTATATTATTGCGTTCATTATTAAAAAATTCACAAACTTATAAGTGCCTTAAATAATAAAAGTTCAATTAAAATAAAAGATTTTGTGTACCACATTCGATATCACTTGGGAGCCATAGTTTCAATTGTGATGACCACAAATAAGATGACAACAGTTCTATTCTGAACAAATATTTATTATCTTTTATTTCACTATGACAAATGTTTTATTTATTTATTTTAATATGTGTTTTTTTTTTCTATTTACAAAACTTTATATATAACAATACGTGCGTATGTGTGAGTGTGTTATTTAATATGTTTTCATAGCAAAATGTCAAATTTTAATTCACTGAAAGAGTTTGTTAAAAGCTTTTTACTTTTTACTCCATTTTTTATTCAAAAATACCCCACTCTCACACTTTGACACTTTGTGTCAGTTGCCACATGACGTTACATAGGAGTGGGTAATTTTTCATTGTTGTTGTTGTTGCTGAAATCGTTGCCAGTGCTTTTGTGTTATTTAATAATTGGTTTATTGACATATGATGCTATGACAGCTTTTTAATCGAACTTAATTCTCTTATGATCTGGATTTTGACAGAGGATTATTTTGTCTTTTTATATGATTTACAATATGATAGTGGTGCATGAGGGTATTTTTTGGTTTCTTTGGAATAGTTGACAACAGAAGTAGTTTTGGTTATTTCAAAAAAGAGGTAAACACTGAATATAATAAGTTTTTACGTTTAATAATTTGTTGCTTAGTAAAGATTAGAAACGAAAAATATAAAAGAATATATTTTATATAAAACGCTTAAGTACGACTGCATAACAATTTCTAAATCATTTTATATAAAACAGATTTTTAAGGCAGCTACAATTTGTATTTCTACGAAATTGGGCATCATTATTTTCAAAAGTCAAGCACACTCAAGATGACAATATTTTTATAGAAAAGTTTAACCAATTTTTCTATTGTATTCTTTAGAAGTTTTTATTGTCACTGGAAAAAAATTGCAGATATAATACATAACAGAATGCAGCATAGTTGCCAGCTTGTTAAAAAATCGTAATTGCAGAACTTATTTCGGCAGTCGCAATAGAAGCGAAAAATCATGCCTAATTTATAAGGACCAATCATTTTATTTGAATATCATTTTTGCTGCTTGCGAGTTTTGATCTATGAGTATTTTTAATCCACAATGCGAAATAAATATTTTTTGCGAGAAATATCATTGGCAACTATGAATATACATAAGTGCATACAAAACACATATACACTCAAGCAGGTACTATATATGTGTGTGTTTTAGTTTGTCATTGACAACAATGCCGAGTTTGAAGTGATGCAGTCAGCAATACGTAATATAAGTTCAGAATTTTGTATAGAATTTTGTGAATAAAAGAGTTTTGGTCAGCGTTCCTTCAATATTTTCTCAAGCTCTATTGTGTCACTGAAGTTCTACCCACTGTGAGTTGTTATTTGGAATGTTTGCATTGTTGAAGTAAAAAGAGTAAACATTACAACTGAATTAAGGGTGAAAAGTATGAACAATCTTAGAGTATGTTATTGAAAAGTAAATAAATGTATGAAAAAATTACTGCTATTTGATAAGTTAGCCTAAAAAATTTTTGAGGAGTGAAATTTTCTTTTTATTGCTCAAGCGGATGTAGTACGATTTTGAATAGTTCTTAAGACAATCAGAAACTCTTATTTTGTGAGAAGACTTTGATTAGAAAATGAGTTTTAGTTCGAGAAAAATGTCACAATCATTGTTCCAAAAAAATGTTACATACTAAGTTGCATATTGCCTTTGCTTCATTTTAAGGGTTCACATCCAATGTTCGGCATCAAAATAGTTGTTCTGCTTGCAACATGCATACGAAACGAATACTTTCATATAAAATTTGGTGTAGAGGTGTCGGTTAGTGTCAGCATTGAAACTTAATTGAATTCGATAAGATTACATAAGTGGGCGTGGGATCTTACATATTAACATAAAGTTGTAGGCGCTATTTAAAGTGACTCATTGCAGCAATTGATATAAAATTTAATATGCGTGGCTTAACTTGCTATATGAAATATCTGGATCAAAAGTGGGCAAAATATTACCATTGAGCGTGACACCTCCCATACAAGTCAAATACCAGTGGCATATATATCGAAATATGAGAGCAATCGTACTAAAATTTGGTATAAAGAACTGGATTAAATTCGCACGGAATTGTACGAGTGGGTGTGTCACCGCCCTAATTTTAAGACTTACTACGGCATTAGTCACAAACTATACAAGCTATTGTGCTAAAATTTGGTATGCGGATGTTGATATCGAATATAATTGATTGAACTAAAAGTAGGCGGAATTGGAGAAATTGACGTGGCATTCATTTTTATTCGAATTTTCGCAACATTTTCCATATTTTTTTAACTTTTTGCAGTATATCCCATATGATAATATTCGATTTTTTTAACCACTTTCAACTTTTTTTTTTTAGTTTTTCAACCACTCTCAACATTTTCCACATTTTTTTCAACATTTGCAGTCTCTGTTAACTTTATTCGTTATTTTCTTTATAAATGCGACGATATCATTTTTAATTGCTTCAACATTTTTCAACTTTTTTGAGTCTTATGACTTTTTTCAACATTTTTAATTTTTTTCCAATTATTCAATTTAATTTTTTATTCAATTTCTTTCAACTATTGTCAACTGTATTTTTTTGACTTTTTGAACTATTTGAACATAGTTCAACCTATTTGCAGTTAAATTTTTGTTTTTGTTTTAATTTAACCCTCTTCAACGTATTTTTAGCATTTATTTTATGGTACTTTCAGTGCAGTGTAGGTAATATCAGCGTTTTGCCAGGCCGAAGATAACACCTTTACTAGTTTAAATATTACAACTTTTGTTCGACTTTTTAAAGTTTTTCAACGCCTTTAAGCTTTATTTAACATTTTTCATATTTTTCTATAGTTTTTCTTAATCATAAGATCTAAAAGAAAAAACAGCCATGGTTGGTCTCCTGGTAATAATACCATAAAACTTAGTAAACTTAGTCTTACAGTTTTAATGGTATAGTTTTTTTAATTTGGTAAATTGTTTGCTTTTTTTAATGAAAACTGTAAATTGTAACATTTAAAAGTTTTTTATTTCTACACCAGTTTCAAAATCATGGCATTAATCAATTTATGAATTACTATAACTTTCATATAAGCAGAATACGCTGAAAAAATATTGATAACAAATTCAAAAATCCATTGCATTTATGTTAATAAAACACAGGCACTTGTATACGTGAAAACCTACATTGTTTTTTATTGTAATAAAAAAAAATCTTGAAAAAGCAATGTTAAATAAAGAAAACATTAACACCAGAAATAAAAAACCAAAAAAAAAAAAAATACAGGAAAACAACAAACAGAAGTGTAAACGGACCTGGAAACTATCAACAGTTTGGTTCACGCTGCTTGAAAAATGGGTCATAAAATCGCACTAAAGCACAGAATGATGAGTGTGAAAAAGTGCTGTGCAGTGCAGCATGCTTTTGATGCAAGAAGTAACAAATGTTCTTTTAATAGATCGTAGAAGAAAAAATGGAAAAAAATAAAATAAATGTCATATAACTTGATTTTCTAAAGCAACACCTGTTTCGACATTTCAAAAGTACTTGGGCAGATTAGCAAAATAAAAATGAGCTAGTGAATATCCTTCATTTTAAGTGAAAGAAAATAAAAAGACCACAACGCTTCTGTACTTATTATGTCAATATTTAAGAAAAATTTGTTAATGCATTATCTAAGTTCATGGAAATTTTCCACAAAGATTTGCCTAAAAACAAAAGTTTATAAGCACACAAGCTCAAGCTTAACTTTTGAGAGCTTCAAAAATTTCTTAAAATCCTCTTCGCTAACATCATTTTGTACTTTTTCACTCTAATTAACGTTGTAAGTGTTGTTGTCTTCATTTACTCTAAAACTTAAGTTTTGCGAAAATGTTCAGCAGCTCAGCAAAAGTTGCGTGAAAAGTTATAATAAGCGAAGCAGAAATGGCAACACTGCAAAATTGTTGTATATCAGAGTAGTAAAGTTGATGGTACCCTTTTGCATTTGAGCGCCCCTTCGAGTTTCTTTTAGTTTTAACAATTTTTTGTGGTTATTTAAAAATAAATTTTTCACTTTCGTCACAAAATAAGCAGAAATGCATACATAAGCCGACAACAATTAAATACGCTCTGATGCCTCAACAAGCTCATGGTTTTTATCTGCTTAACGTCAATATGCTGCAAGAAAGAAATGTATTTATTTTTTTTTTGGTTGAAAAGTCAAAAGTTGTTTAGTTGATTGTATGCAACATTTTGTTGATAACAATTCAGGGGCACAAACCATTAACGGATAGTAATTAATGTTGTCATTTTGATATAATTGCACTTTTATACGTTAAAAAGTAAAGGAAACTGGAAGCTTGTACACTTACTATAAGTAAATGTACTTGAAAAAAAAAACTTATTTACTGATTAAAATAAAACATTTATTTTCATGCACTATCACTAAACTATAAATCCGTTGGAGGCATGGGGCCTGACTAAAATTCTTATAGGTATCTCGATCCCTGTCTCGTTGTTTTGTGCTGCCCCAGCTCATTCCTATTTCTAATATTTATAACACTTTTTATCATTTCAATTTCTTTTTGATATAAAATATTAATGAAATCCAAAAAACCCATACTCCATCAAACGCTCTCATCAATTGAAATTCGCTGCTGAAATATCCTTAAATCTCAAAATAAAAATATAAAAAACGTTTCGCAACAATTGAACAATTTCCAAGCATCACTTACTGCTTGTTAATATTTTTCCCCCACGTTAAGTTTTCAATGTTGCATTGAATATTTAATGAATGCAAATATTTTTCAACAACGCTTCAGTGCTGAAGTGTTAAAACTGCGTGTTTGATGTTACAATAATGCGCTTTTCCACGCGCACTCCACACTAAACGTTAATCAGGCTAATCATTCATAGGAAAAAGTGCTGCTGCTGCCGCTGCTGCAGTGACATCCAATGCAGCTAGCAACATGTTGATGGACAGGATTATAAATCATGCAAAAAAAGAAGATAAAAGAACTCTAACATGCATACAAGCACATATACTTACAAAGGCAGCAACAGCGTTAGTTACACACGCGCATAGACAAATGTAACCATTTTAATTATTAGCAAAATCAACAAAAACAACAAAAACAACAAAATCAACAAAAACAACAATTTGTGGTTGTAACGAATAATTATGTTGAGTGGCATTTGCGCTGCAGCATGTTGTTGTTGTTTTTGTTGCTGTAATCTTGTGTAGTGGTTTTGATGGATGAATGAATGAATAAATGAACCCAGCAAACACTTTTTATCATGATAGAGTTATACATAGTAAATCATTCGCCGCGATGATGGTCTCGATCTTATATGCTAATGCCAAACTGTCCAAAGTCAATTAAAACGCTAAAATGTCTCACGTTGCAGATAATTTTTTTTTTATTTTAAGGAGCAATATGCTGAACTAAGGACAGTGCAAGCAATAGTGGTACTTTTAAAAAATATGTGTGCTAAACTCACTCATTTAATAGCCTTAATTTTATTACGTAGGAAGTTTGTTTGTATGTACTATACTAAAGAAAATTTGTTCAACATAACGCGATTCAGAGCGTGTTACACTGATGGACCCCTCTATACATACAATTTCTTAATTACAATGAACAAGAGAAATGTATTCTTCATTATGGCGGACCACCTTGTATAAAGTTTAAATTTAAAAAAAATTAATATCGAATTAATTGAAACATATAAAATTTAAAAATTGCGTTAAACAACAATTTAACTCTTTTAGAAGTATTATAAATTAACAGCTCAAATATTCACTGGGTACATTGTAAGCGCTATTTGAAATATCGCACAACAACACAGGCAGATATAACAAAACAAAAGTAACGACAATGCCAACAATAGTGACAACGACAACAACAAAACCAAGAGTTAATCTTTTGAGTACGCGTATCAATTATGAATCGCTAATCACTGGGGAAGCCCTCAATTAGTGCGCTCATAAATAATTGTTTGTTGTTGTTGTTGCGTTTGCCGCAGACGTAATTTGTTTGTGAATTTTTGAATTTGTGTCTTTTGCTAATTTTTGCAAATGAGCAACCAAAAAAAAAAAATAAGGAGAAAAACATAAAAAACTGAGCCACAAAATTGGCCAATTACGTTCGGATTTTTTTAAATCTGGGAAAAGCCAAACGCAAACATTATATGTTTCATATGCGATATAAACTTTTTTGGGAAGACTTTTTCTTAAGTGATAACTTCATTCATTTTAAAAATGCTGATCATATTTTCCATTCAATCAAATGTTAGGTACACCCTTTGAATCTAAAGCTTAAGCTAGGCAGCACATTAGTAGCCATTTCGCTTATATATATTTGCTTAGAATGCTGAAGGATTATAAGGAGTACGTAACTTCAACGCAAAAAAGCAATTACTTGAGCAACTTACTATAATGCAGCAATATGTAGAAAGAAATTCATTTATATAAAAAACTTTTTCCAAGAAAAATGCAGTTCATTCGACTAAAACTGAACTGCCAACCTTGTAAAATGTTAGAAAATAATTGAAGTGAGAAGGATGTTGATTACATTGTTGACTTAAGTATTAAACCCAGTTTATAAGATTTTAACTTATTGAACTTAATTCTTTAATCTGACACCAACTTATTCTTTACTTAGTTGCTTTGAAAGAATGGAAAAACTTTAATACATTACTCTCCTAGATTGCAAGTGGAAGACTTTTACTTAAAATTTTCATGTAAATTAAAATAAAAAAAAATTCTTTTTACTTAAGTCTGCAAGAGCACTAATTTTGGAAAACAAAACATTGCAATTAAAGCAGCAACCTCAAGATTAAAACTCTGTAAAAAAGTTAAAAAATTTCTAAATGAAGAATGAGTAGCGTGCGAACAACTATTTTAAATTCATTTCAAGATTTACGCACATACAAAACTTCAAAGTTTTTCCATTAACCCAAAAATGAAAATACACAACGTTTTCATTTCTCAAGAAGTGGGAAAGGAAGAGCTGCAGTTTGCTAAGGAAAAATATAACAAAAACCAAAAGCCAAATCATGTCCACAAAATTTACTGACTTAGTCGATGTGAAATTTTCATTTGGTGATGAATTTTAGTGCGTTACGTGCGGCTAAGGCAAAAGTTTTTTAATGACAAATTTGATTAACAGACTCAAGGCAAATGAAGAAGAGAGAGCGACAATCTGACAGGCAGGCCGACAGCTTAGACAAAATATAAAAACAACAATAACAATTATATATGTACATTCAAATCGGTTCAACAAATTAAGTGAACAAGTTTTCAATTCCTAGTAGTATTTTACATCTTAAGCCTCCCGCGGGTAATGCAAAATTACGTTAAAAGCGAATGGTTGAATGAAATATGAACGGATTGATGAAAGGGTTGTCAAGCTTGTCAACTTTTGTGCCCATTGGCAATTTTGTTTCTATGCTTGGTTGGTGCAGTGTAGCAAAATGACAGATGAATTGATTATTATTTGGCTGCGATGTCATCAGCTTGATGTTTTCAATATCTTGTATTTTATACATAAAAAACTGACAGGGTCTTATATGTCTTTATTATCTCAAACGTCAGTCCTGTTGTCCCCATATGTATTATGATAAATAAGAGAACGCTAAGCAGCTCCCATTCCTTTTGAACTCCCATAACACAACATAATCGCTTTTTTTTTTCTTGCTGGAAAGTAGAGAAGAGAGACAGTACCAAATGAAACTTTTCTCCAATAGTGGGCGGTGACACGCCCACTAAACTAATTGACTGATTTTGATGATATTTAGTATGTTGATAGATTGAACTCTTAAGAATGGTATAAAAACTTTTTCGCCCCAATGACAAAATTTAGCTATTCCAATCAATCAAATATTTCGATCTCTTTATTCATTATTTTTATTGTATTTATTGATTTCATTGCAATTATTACCTTGATTATTTTAATCGGCTCTGCTATTTTTGTTGGTGAAATTATCTATATTTTCTTCTTTAGATACTTAAAGCCCTTCTTGCTGTCTTCATTAACAAAGCTGCACCTTTTTCTTCATTAACTACGCTGTTGACACTGCCTTCATTGTCAACTGCTTAACTAGTTCTTCTTCAGTGTCCTTATCGACTATTACTATGTTTTTATGCTTTCAATATTTTCACTACATATCTGCACTTCCATTATTTTACTCATTGTCTTGGCTTTCTTAACTGTCTTTATTGTTATCAATTTATTTATTATCTTTCTTGTTTTTAATATATCTGCCTTCTCTGTTTCAACATCTTCTGCCTTCAACATTTCACTATTTCAACAGTCATTTAATAAACTCTATACCACTGTGCTCGTGCCACAGGCAGCCGCCAACCAACTTGTGTTGTTTGCCCAATTTGGGAAAGACCAAAAATCCTTTCGTAACAAATTGCCAAATAAAACCGACAACACTGAAACATTTGAATTTTATTGTTAACAATATTTAGTTTGGGTTCTGGGTGCCTTTGGGTTCGAAGTTCGAACTTGAAATTTTGGGCGCGACGTTAAAACGGCAAGAGACGTAAATCAAAAACGACTGCTCATTTTCAGCAATAAAACATAAATTTAGCAAACATCCGGCAGGCAACCCACAAAAGCAGAGAAGCAGAGAATTAAGCGATATGCGAATGGGAGTGGATATCGTTGTTTTTATTGTTTTTGTTTTTGTTTCGACATGCTGTTAGACGTCATCGTATGGCATTCAATATGCAACACTGTTGTGACTGATTGACGTATACGTTCAGCGTTCATTCGCATGTAAATGTTATGTTTGTTTGTCTGCCTGTGTGCACTTCCGTTATGGCATCTATATGAGTTTCCGGTTGTAAATTCGATTGAATTTCAATTCAATGTTAGAAAATCATTTGTTACTCTGTCGAGGCAAATATCAACTGTCGGCTGTTCCTGCTGTTAGAGCTGGGTGGTCAAATTGAATGAGCAAAGTGTGTCAATTTTATTGTCGCTAAAAATTGTGTAACATTTTATGAGTAGGCGTTAAAAAGCATAAAAAAGTATTTATGTGCGTCGCGCGCAATAAAAGGCGTTTACAATAAAATTGGTTATTATTATTTTATTGATTTGAAATGAAGCATTAAAATGGAGCATCACTTGAGGAAAAAAAGTTAAGCGATATTATGATGGCGGTTTTTATTATATTCTAAGCGTTAATATGGATATCGTGCTATATGATATTTTAATTAAATTTTTTAATGGGATCATTATCAAGTAATTATTTTTGTGATGCAATCAAATGATTTGAACATGAAAATTGAAAGTGATACATAAAAATGTTGAGAAATGTGCTCCAGATGAGCAGGCTTAAAATTTTGTACATAATTCTTATTTTGTGGCTTATTTAATTTATTTTAAGCTATGTTTTGATCATTACAAATACTCAGACTCTTCAGAATCAGCAAGGCAATCACCAAATCATTGTCTGTATTATATATAAGTCTGCGCTGTCTGCATCACATAAATTGCTTACAATGTCTTCTTCATTGTCTTTAGAGTCAAAATTTTCCAATATTTTTCTTCCAATATTCATCGTTATTGCTGTCACTATATTCATTGAGATCGTTGTTTTCACAACTTTAGGCTGAAAGTATTGCAAACTTATTTTCTCAACATATGTCTGCACGTCAAGCAAGAAGTTGACATAACTTAATTAATTGAAAGTGGTTTTCATGGAAGTGCCTCTAAGATCTTATTTCATGTGAAAGCTAAGTAAAATCAACAACACATATCATCTGGCAGGTTTTTGACTCATTTTCAAAAGAGCCAGAGAACAGTATTCCGTCTAAAATTTATTATCGAGAAGAGAAGTTTTGAACTTATAGTTAGGAAGCCGATGGCCAAAAAATTTTTTATCGTTTGGCAGAGGTTGAAAATCATGAAATTCTAAGTAATATAAATAAAACAAACAATATCTGCCATATCGACATCCCTCTAAGGCTGTAATAAAGTTATCATAACCAATTTTACCGCGTCTGCCCTTTATTTTAAGAAATGTGCTCGAACACAAAGGCATATAAATGCAATAGGCAGACGTTTTGTTGTAGTAAATTTTTTTTAAAAGTTTTTGTTACATATATTCAAATATGAGCGATTTTTTAGCCAGGCAGATTTCGATAATCACAAGGATTATGTCATAAAAATCGAAAGAACAACCTCCGCCACTTAGTTATTGCTGCATTTAAAAATTGCAATAAAAAATTGTGTACTAAATCATTTTATCGCGTCTGCCTCTTGACTGACTGGCTTTATTACTTGTAAAAATCATAAAAAGAGAAGGCAGACGATTGCAGCGCTGATTTTTCGAAAGCAGACGTTTTCCAACATTTAATGTGCATACTAAGAAGGATCTATCTATAAAAACTATTACCGTGCAAATTTTGTCACACACAATTTACTGTTTAATTTTTTCGTTAATGTATATTATTTTTCTGGCCACATGTATGAGGCATTCCTCGGAAAATCAGACAACATGTTGCTTTTGTAGCTTTGATGTTTTGATGATTTTTCTCTCATAGTACTGTTTGACGCTAGCCATAAGATCGTTTAATGGAAATAATTACAAAGATTACACACAGTTCCAATATGACAGGTTAATTGAAAAGTTAAAATAAAGAATATGTCAGAGAAAAAAAAATTAGATATCGATGTAATTCAAAGCGGTTTGGCTTTGAAGGGAAAAGCTGAAGTTTTTCAACTACATAATTTAATACATTCGCAAAAACTGATTGTCTCTAAAATAGCAACCCCATATATTTTGAAAAAGCAAATGCTTACACGTCTAACCCTTGAATTTTAGCTTCTAACGAAATTTTGTAACAAGTGGATAAAATTATTTAATAGTATTTCTTACATTTTAACATTTGCTGTTATTAAAGATGCAGCAGTGTGGACGTCTGCCTTTATATTTTCGTTACTTATACCATGCCCTTAAAACAATATGTCTGAGGCAGACGCGATAAAATAATTGAGCAACATTTTTTTTTGTGCAATTACAAAGTTAATTTTAAAAAAAAAACGTCGCTATCATGCTTAACTCTAAGTAAAATGCCATTGGCTTTCTCACTACTATTGAACGACTAAATTTATACTGCGCTTTACGAGTTTTTGAGAAATATTTCATACATAGACACTAACTAATTAATAGACTAAATTATTTGAAAGCATATGTCTATAACACTATGAAATTGATTATTTTTTAAAAATGCATTGGTAATGCCATTTAATTGAGTTTTTTTTTCGTGACCTATATGTGTAAAAAACATCAGGACTCTGATTTTATCGTAAGAACTTGTCTTAAATTTATGGTCTACGTCGTCCTCAACAAATTTTTTAAATAAATCAAAAATACTTATAAGATTTCTAAAACTCAAATGACACATCTAAATCTAATAAACTGCAACTTAAATAAATGAAAAATTTATGTACTTCGTCGTGAGCATTTCAAAAGAAAAAATAAAACTTGCAAAATTGAAATCTATAAATCTTTGAAAAAAATAGTTTTGCTTACTTCAGTGCGTTGCAAATTTATATCGTCATTGTGCGAGGAGCGAGTAGAAAACGTGAAACCTCTATAAAAATTTCAAATGCATATCACATACAAAATAAGATTTCTTACTTTTATGCCAAATAAACAAAGTTATAGAAATAAAATTTGGACTGCAAAAAGAACTCAAAAAACCACCACAGCACGTGCAGCAAAACTTTCAACAACATGGTGAGTCATAAGAAGCAACAACCAAAACAAAAATAAAAATAACAATAAGAAATGAAAATGACAAAAAAAAAAACTGAGTCCCCAGATTTGAAAACTTCTAAGTCAAGAGATAATTTCGAAGAATATTAAGCAAAGCTTAGAGACTCACACACACACATAAACTGAGCAACTGACTGACCATCCGTATGGGTAAATGATGAACGTTTATGACAACAATGACAATGCTACAGGCAGATTTTTTGCAATAAAAATGAAGTAAAAACAAAAAAATATCAAGAAAAACAAAAGAGAGTGTAAGAAATATCATAAAAAACACACACACACACACTAAACAAATGACCGATACAACCGAAAATGACCAAAAGTTGCGCAAAATTATGATGAAATAAAAATCAAGTTCCAGTTGTTATTATTCTTAAATTTACGGCTTCATAATGCGCCAGTAGAAACAATTTAAAAGGGCAGTAAAACAAAAACAAAATCAACGTTGTAAAGGAAATAATAGCAAAAAAAAACAAAAACAAAAAAAAAAAGCTTTTCATCATTTTCATAAACTTATTATTTTATCATAATAAACATAATTTTTGATGTTTATTTTGCGCTCATTTTTATTTCTCGTTATTAACTTTAGTATTTTCAACCCCATTTAAGTTAACTCCCCCCAATTTACTACTACATACAAATATATAGCGTACCCTTTAGAATTTTGCATTGCATTTTCATAAGCTTTTACTATGTGTTTTTACCCCCACTTTCGTTCTATTGGAGTCTGTATAGCGTTTGCTGCGTCACTACATTTTAACGCAGTAATTTGGAGCCAATTTGAGGCTACGCTCCATATGGCAAGGTTCTTTGTTCGCACTCCGCCTTCCTTCCTTATTTAATCAATTCTCCTTCCTCTCCTACATTTTTGACTTGTGCTTTCATTCAGTAAAATTGATAAAGCAACAACAACAAAGAAAAAAAATCTTTGGAAAGCAAATGAAAGAAAAAAATGTTAAGAAGTCTACTTTTAGGATTTGTACTCCGTAGAGAGGTCAAGCGTAACAAATCAAAATCATACCAAATGTGGCCAAAAAAAGGAAATTATTTTATTGGCTAGTTGGCGAGGCGCACTGTGGTGTACTAAAGACGCAAAAATAGTGAAAAATTAAAGTGTTGTGAAACTACTACTACTAGCCTTTAAGATTTTTGATTTTAAGTAAGGTTTTTTGAAGTTTTTAAAACTTTTGGTAGGATTTTGAAAATATTTTCTTAAAAAACAAAAACAAAATAAGAGCGCACTGCAACAGATTTTAACTTTGCAGGGCCCGGAGCCAAAAACTGCAAGCGGCCATTAACCCATTAAGGACCGGTACTAGTTCCACCTTTACTATTTTAATGAAAGTTCATATACGATCTGTATTTGATCCAAAATTTTCACAAAAAACATTTCAGTCTTATAGCTCTGTAGCTCACTGATTTATTTGCTGCGTACTTTTTTTACCCACTGGGCCGTCGTGGTCTAATATTTTTTTGTATTTAAATCATGAGAATTCATTCTGTGGCAACAACTAGCGATTGTGGTGATAGACACATGGAGTAACGAAGATTATTAATGTGGGGGAAATGCCAATTTAATTGATGTCATATTTTCTACATTCACATTTTTCACTCAGCAAAAATTCAAAATTTTTTAGAGTTACGTAAAAAATTACGAAATCTTGAAGAGTTTTCAACTTGGTTTAGGTGGCTATATCTTTTAGGTAGCCAACTATGTCAAAAGCTTCACGACATAACAATAGGTTAATAGCTAGATATTATATTGATGAACAAACAAAAAAGTCAAGATTTTCACACAAACATATTGACGGAGTGACCAAAAAAAAAAAACTCCACCTGTTTCGTTTATCAAACACCACTCACAAATCTATACCAATTGTTCTCATTTTGGGGGGCTCTTAAGCTTGGGTTCAAGCTTAAATTTTATCTATATCTCTAGCAATTACTTTAATTCAACACTGGCTAGAGGTCAGGGTCTATAGCAGCTCCTAACTCTACCTTAATCCAGAGCTGCCTTTGCTCATTTCACGCTAAAAAGAATGTTTGTATATTGCATTGCTTAAAACCCTGACGACTTTTTGGATGATTTTTCTCTTAAAGTTATGCCAAAAATACGGTTTTGTTTGTAAAAGAACAAGAAAACAATAGGGAACAAAACTTTATGTATCATTTTACAAAAATTTTTAATAATTTACTTTTCTAAAGTAACGCATTAAGTGAAGAGACTACATATCTGAGAATTTCTGAATCATTTTTCTAGCATATTTTTGGTAAAAAAACTAACTTTTGTTACTTTTGTCATACTGTGCAATATATAACATTAAAGCACAAAGTTAAATTCTTGAAGTGGTGCTTCTTCCGGTTAGCTCAGAGTTGAGCTAATATTTCCTTATTGCCAAAACATTTTTTATTTTGTGTGCCTACAATTTTACTACTTATGTTTTATATCTTTCGTAGCTGTTATTTTGGCAATACTACTTGGAAATATTAATAATGTTTTTCATTATATTTGACGTTTATTTTACGATGCACACTACTGCTACGTACCATACACACTAATACTTGCGCAAATATTTTTACTTATCGATCTGGCAACGCTGATTTATTGCTTTAAAATTGACTTGCTTATCAGTATGCGTCCAAACAATGCAAACATAGCATCAACGTATATATTTATAAGTTCAGACAAAAAAAAAAAAACCACCATGAAATAAATGAAGAGAATTTAGTATTATTTGAGTAACGCTGGTATTAGCGTAAACGAATATATTAAAGTGGATCATATAAAATAGAAAATTGATTATGTGGTATATCGAAAATAGGAAATAGCAGTAGAGTATCGAAAATTCGCAAAACTTTACAGATTTGAATGTTTCTGAAATTTGAAATTTTCTTCAGGCAACCTAAAAATATTTGTTATAATTTCAAAGCAAAAAAGATCTTAAAAGACCAGTTGAAATCATAAAAACATTTATTTTCAGGAATTTCAAGAAATCGATCACGTTTCATATTCAATTTTAATGCACAAATTGTCACTAACTTATACGCAAAGACCATTGATTATGAATACAAAAAAAAAAAACAAATCCAAGGGTTTTAATCAGAACTTCTTGGAGGCATTTGGTATCAGTATTCCTTACGTGAAATAAGAGCAATAAATCGATTGTGGCATGGACCTTGTTAGAAGTAGCGCCATCTTGTTAAATCAGTATCTTCCAATTCAGGCCATGAGAAGTTTGTTTTATCGATTTGTATCACTCACCATTGACGGTAATGGCAAATACTTCCTCACTTTCGAAATAGTGATTGATGAATCCATTGTGCACGAATACACACCAAGCGGTTACATTTACGTAGTGTTTTGGAATTGCCTAAAGGCCAGCATTATCACAATTGGTTTTTTACTGAACCAAAGTGGAGGAAATGCGCTTCACCAGAGAAGCTGATTTGGCAAAATCAGCATCATATTCAAGTTGTTCCAGAGAATAATTTTGTAAAGATGTAAGCCCAAGTTCAACCGAAAATTACGCTCTGTTGTTATAAAAGATATTCTTAACTGAAGTGTTGAGCATGCCTTGGAATCATTATATTTGTATCTTCATCAACACTTGCGTAAACGGCAGCAATATTTTTGTCACTACTACCAGATTTTTGTCTTAATGGTACGTAACAGTTGTGTGTAGTCGCTGAATACGAATTTTCAGTCAGATTTTCAAAATCCAAGATAGTGGACCTGATATAGTGGTTTGGATAATTAAGTTTCTGGCATACTGGTTCGATTATGGATTTTGAAAATCTGACTGAAAATTCGTATTCAGCGACCCCAAAAACCCCCGTTTACAAAATTTGGTGAAATCGGTTGTTTTTTGTTTTTTAAACAATACGTCTGCCATATTAGATCGGCCATCTTGAATTTCAAAATTTTTAAAATATGACCTCAGATTTGTAATTTGTGAACTTAAAAGCATCTATATACCAAAGTTGGTACAAATCAGTGAGTTTTTAAAAAACACGTACACCATCTTGAGTTTGGCAATTTTGACTTCGAATTCGTGATAAGTGACTTCCAAGACCTCTGCATACCATATTTGGTGCAAATCGGTTGAATTTCAAAATTTCATCTAACTGCCATATTGGATCCACCATGTTGGATTTTGTCAACCGACTACACCAGATTTTAGAGGCGTCTATCAGTCACAATTTGAGCAAAGACATGATCGTTTGCGAACTTTTTTCTTCAAAAGCTATTTTTACTGGACACTCGATTTTTTTTGCGACTTCCGGCCACCATATTGGAACTGCTATATTCAAATTCAAAGGCACCCGTTCTCATATAAAAGCTCTTGACCATACAAACATTTTAAGACCTGAAAAACATTTTTCCACTAATTTTTCGGCAGGTCAGTTGTTCTGAAATATTCCATACATAAAAATTAACTTATCTACACTTAATGGATTCAATTAAATTCAACAGCAAATAGCCCATTACAAAATCAACACAAATAAATGTTGTGAAATTTTAATTGACCTTTAATTACTCACATGAAATCCGAATAAAGTTTTTAATTTTCAACTACTTCATTTGCCACAATTGAAGTTTGCTCATTTTTATGTCATTACCATTTGGTGTTAATGATTTTTTTAGTGTTAATGGCATTTTTAGTGTTGATTGTTTTTTTTTTGTGATAATTAAAAGTTGTGCTTTTTGTTTTTGTCATATTGAATATTATATGCTTTTAAAAAGTCTTTTGTTAAACAGCAATTTAATTAATATTACTTTTTTGTCTATTTATTATTCTTTTTTTTGTTGGCATTAATTAAAATTTTCCCCATTTAATTGGCAATTTTGTCATGTGGTCACATTTGATTGCTGCTGTCGCAAACCCTGACAGGCCTGTCAACCTTGTTCATCCTTATCACGTACATCAACCACAAATCGTAATGCAATGCGGCTTTCTGCTGTGTTTACAAAAAAAAAGAGAAGCAGCAGCAGTAGCAAAAAATTAAAAAAATCAGCAAAAAAGACACTTTCATTTAATTTAGTTTTTTTGCATGTATTTTGTATACATTTGTTATTTGAAATAATATTTTACTTCATTTTTAATTGAGTTCTCGATATCGACTGCTTTGATTTATTTGAAATGATTTTTAATATAACATATTCATTAATTTCAATATTTGCGCATGGTAGCTATTTGTCATTTTTAAAATAAAATTTCTGCAATAAAATTCAAATCAATCTGTGACAGATAATATTGAATAGATAATATTTAAAAATAGCAAATATGTTTTGTATATAATATTCATTCCCTTTAATATCTGAAAATAATTTGCATTAATGTCATTTAATCAATATAATGGGAAAATCTATGTCTGGTCATTGTGCGATAAATTATTATGTAGCTGATAGCTTAATGCGATAAAGTATTGTGTTTGGTTGTGACTACGTCATATGTTCCTTCTAAAAGGTTGCAACTAATAACAATAGTTAATTAAATTAAGGTATTTCCCAAATGATTCATTTGAAAAAAATTTCCGAAATTCCCAATTTACGTCAGCAGGAGATATGATTTGAATTAGGTTTTTTCGAATTTAATCGATAAGTTATTTTTAGAAACACTGCGTAAAGTTTATCTAGAATTCCACGTTTTCATGGTTTACAAGCATAAATATGTCAGATAAGTAGCTCTTGACTAATTTTAAGATACATTAATATTTTCGCACTGGCACGTTTTAGTAAAAGTAGAAAAAATGATGACACATACAAATAAGTTGCATATGCCTAGTGCAGCGCAGCATTAAAAATAGGATCATACGAGCTGCTAAGAGGCGAAGTGGTGTTTTGGCGCTCCAAAAACTCACTTTTTTTGTATCGATATTATAAGCAAACTTAAATTATATTTCAAATAATTTTCTTCTAATTAAGAATTAAATAGCAGCAAAGCATTTCATGTGAGTACCAATAATGGCGGCACAACGTATCGTATGAGTAATATTAATAAGAACTCGTAATTAAAATTGCTTAAAAGACAATTTCCACTAATTTCACAAAAATTTTTCTTCATTTCATTATATAGTAAGTTAAAGCCTCATTCAGCATCGATATGCTGACGCTTTTTATAATGATCTCCCACTGTCATAATTTTTAATAACATCGTCATTATTTTGTAACTCGCGAGCAGCGTTTAAATAAAGCCAGCAAGTCGAAGGCAACTTTTAAAAGTTCTTCATCTGATTAAATAAATAATAAGTCTGCGACGTGACATTTAGCCAAAATTGCTTCACTACCAGTACGCATGCAAACATAATGGATGCAGCGAAAACAAAAATACAACGTAATAGCAAACAGCAAATGATGATAGGGGGCGAGGGTGTGTTAGAAGAATCCCAAACAAGTACAATGACTTTATCGAAAATTTTTTTAAGGTTAAAACAAAATGACGGTAGGTACGACCAACTTACTAAAAACGGTAATAGCTTGGAGAAAAACAAAAAAAAAAAACAAAAAATTCAACTAATAAAAGAGGAAAAAACAAATTACGATCTTTTTGCGTTTTCCGTTACCACAAAATTACTCTATCTTTATTATTATACCCAGCTACTATGTGACCTCCTTTCATACGCTGGACTTGAGGGAAAAAAAGCGCAACATAACGTAACGTTAACGTGATGTAAATAAACGTGATATAAACAACCGTACCGACAATAGCGTAACGCAAGGCGCCTCAGGTTAGGTTTAAATTGCAAAAGGAGCAACGTTGGCTTGGTACTCGCTCATTCGCGGTATGGTTGGCACTTCCTTCAAAAAGATAGCTCTACTAGCGCAAATAAAGATGACGATGTTGGCACAAGCAAAAAGTTATTTGGAAAAATAAAAGAAAAAAACGTTCACAAGCATATCATAAATAAATAGAAAAACGTCAGAAAAATGTCATTTGCAACGGACAGCAGTGGTGGCAGCAACAACAACGGCAATGTGCGCTCAAAAAATTGCTGTTTAATGATGGCACTGTGTTAAATACTGTGTTTAGAGGTTGTTCGGAAAAATGGCCAAAAAAACAAAGGTTATAATATAAACAAAATAAAAATTAATAATATGATAAAAAAATGGTTTCTAAAGCACATACGTGAAAGTCCATTTGAAAGAGGTTTTAGGTGTTATGTAAAAAATTTTCATAAATAAATATTTAAAAAAAAAAACTTTTTATAATTCGTTAAAATATCATGAGACTTGAGTAAAAATATAATGGAAAAAGTCTCATGTAATAGAATATTTTGAAAAAAAATACCATTTCCATGGTACTTGCTAAAAAGATTTGAAATTTTGATATAAATGTCTTGAAATAAAAATTTCTTTGGATTAAAAGCACGTGAGATAAAAATATCATCTGATCAAGAATTCATAAAACAGAAATCTGATACGACAAAAATTTCACATGACAAAACTCTCATTGAGTAAAATAGTTATTATATTATACCCAGAACGTATAAAAAACTTGAAAAACTTAGTTTGTTTACGTAAAAATATTATGATATATAAAAAAATCATGAAATAAAAATGCAAAGGAGAAATATCTCAAGTAATAGAATATTTTGGAAATAAAGTATCATGGTGATGATATTCTCATATCCTTACAATAAGTTCAGAGTTGCTGTATACATTGTACCAAAAAATTTTTGCATGGAACTAAGAAAAAAATCATTCAAACAATACTATCAATTTCATATAAATATCATGTGATAAAAATATCTACATAAATAACACGTGAAAAAAATTTCTTGTGATAACAATTTAAAAATTCATAAAATAAAAGTCAGATACCAAAAAAGTGTCATATAATAAAATCTAATATAATAAAATATTTCCACAAAAATCTCATGATACAATATTCTAATGAACAGTTTTTATTGCATAGAAGTTTCTCAAGCGCACAGTATTTGTTTTGGAAATGCACTCAAATTTGTATTTTTGGGACGATTTTTTCGTAATTATTTATTGGTCAAAATCAATGAGGGGCACCAACAAGCACGCAAAACTTCGTTTCCATGGAGAGGTACAACAGCCATATGGTGGAGTTCTACTTTTGCTGAAGGAGAACGGAATCGTTGTTCTTTCAAACGCGCTCTCGTTAGAACTTGCAGAAGAGCTTGTGCCCATCCATGGTCACAAACTTTAACAGAAGTTATAACTTGTTTGACAAATTTCTTCCCTAAACATTAAAGTTGCCAATATTTTTAAAAAATTTTCACTCAATAAATTTCATGTACGCGCAGCACTGTTTTTTGGTACGCATCAAATGAATGGTGTTAAACACCCCTGAAGGCTTTATTATCTCTGACGCGTTGCTGCCGCTGCTGCTTCTTCTTGACTTTTTGTTCTCCTTTTAAAAATAAGTTTGTTTTCTTGTAGAGTCATTTAAATGTTAACCATGTCTAAAATGCTAAGGGCTCCAAACAGAGGAGAGAGAAAAGCGTTTTGAGACAGTTTCGATTCAATGGACCTGAATTTTCTTATATTCTTTCCTCTTGTTATGATAGCGGTAGTGTATCATAGTTTATTTCTCAATGGACGACGTTTGACTACCACCTAGCAATTTTACTTTACTTTGGTATTTTCTACTCCACCCAGACTTTCCGCACAGCTTACAGCAGAGCATTTAATGCAAAGTGCAAAGAGCAATCTGTAAATTTTTATCAACAATATTCGTAAGATTAAAATTTAAAACTATTTGAAGGACGAGTAAAGGAGTTTCCTTTATGGTTAATTTTTTTTTCTGCTGATTTTTTGTTTTTGTTTTTGCTCTACCATCAACAGCTTCAGGCAAAAGTAATTTCCTTCAGTGGTTTCTTAAGTTCATTTCATTGTGTTGCTGTTGTTACTGCTTTTATTGTTGTTGTCTTTGTGTATTGGTGTCAGTTGATAAGTTTGTGTTGGTGTACCTCTTATTGTCGCTATAGGTTGGTTTGCTGTTTGTTGAATTAAGCGCCAATGTTGGTTGGTTTGTTGGAAGTTAGCTATTCTACATAGGTGAGTAAGTGCGTAATTTAGTGCAGTCTTATGTGCCAAATATTATTAGCGATAAAGTTTTTAAAAACTGTGTAGAAAAATCTTAAAAATTTAGATAATGTTACTAGGGAACTTTCTCATAGCAATAAAACAATTTTTGTACTAACATCACAAACTTTTGGAAATTTATGGAAATTTGCAAACGGAACAAAAAATTATTTTTAATAATTTTACATAGCTTACTGCTTAGTACATCGTGTGACAAGACACGCCCGCTCGCTCAAGCGAGTCATATTTGTTTCATTCATTGCTAAATGGAACCAACCAAAATGGACCTTTGAGCTTTTCTTAAACCTGATTTGTTTCCCTATTTTGCATAGATTTGTTAAGAACTCAAAAAAAAGTGTTGCACTTTTTGCTCGGGCTCTTAACCAACCTATGAAAATTGGCAAACATATAGGGTTCAAGAAGAACTCAAACAAAAGTGTTTCACTTTTTGCTCGGGTTCTTAACCGACCTATGAAAATTGGAAAACATATAGGGTTCATTGATGACTTCGATTAGCACCAGATGAAGCTAGTACGACTTGTCTTAGCTTGTCTTTAGCTGTTATGTTTTCTAATTTGTATTTTTTTGGTGTAATCACACACTGTACTGTTACTGTTCAGTAAAATTGATAAGAATGAAATTCTGCTCCGATACACCGTAAAAAATATGAGTTTCTCCTTAAACTTACTGGTAGATATTTTGTGTCAGAGCGTATGGTATGTACTAAATTTAACGCCACTTGAGAATGTTCCAACTTCATTGTAATGCAATTTACGTCGGAGTGTTTAATTTTTATTGAACTTTTTCATATTTTCCTTTTATTTACTCACGCTAAAAATAAAAAGTTTCTTTTTTGTTTTTCTGTATTTTTTTTTTGTCTTATGAAGGCAGGTAAATAGAATTTGCGCCATAATTTTGTTTTTCACTTTGTCGCCACTTAATTTTCGCAAGCTGTTGTGAGATTAATGAAAATCCACATTTTTTTTCACTCTCTCTCTCAAACAAATCCATGCAATGTACACACACGTCAGTTGGTTTTGAGGATTTTTTAATGGCATTCAAAATTTAATCACTGCGGCTCTTGGTGACAGCACGTCTCTGTGGTTTGTAACATTTTCCAGATTTTCAAGGGATTACTTACATACATACTCATTCTTACACATACTCGCATGTATACATGTGCGACTTTTTACTGTTTTGGACAGCATTGTTAAGCTTATTGTGTTTGTGTGTATAAGTTAGTTCGAGCTCTTTTGAATATGCTATAATTATTTTATTTGCTTACGTTAGCAATTAAGTTTTTGTTTGTTTTACTATCGTATAGTGTTTGTTTAGGTTAGTTTTTAAATATATTAACTCATATGATTTTCATAAATTTCACCACAAGCACTTTGTCGTTACATAGATTTTGCGGTTAAAAAGGACAATTTGTTTAAATTAAACTTAGCAACGTTCAATCTTTTAGTCCAGCCGGCAGTGGTTATGATGACATAAATGATTAAACAAATAAAATATTAGAAGTTTTCATTTATTGTAAATAATAGTAAATAATAACTTCATACTTATGTTACAAATCCCTCAATGAACTTTTGAAAAATGGTGCCAAAAATTGTCGCCTTAAAACTTTAGATAATAAGGAAACTGAAAGTTAAGCTGAAAAGGATACCAAAGTTTTTCGCCAGTTAATTTAGTTTATTTTTTTAACTTGATTCTGTGCGAATCAAACCAAGTATATTGCAACGTACCATAATTAAAAATCCATCTCTTTAAAGTTGAAAATCGTTAAATTTTTAAGCAATTTAAATTTTATTCATCATTGTTGAAAATATCCTTTATATAAACATACCATAGATATTTTTCTCTTTTATCCTTCGCCGCAAATTATGTCAACATATGCAAGTAGCAGATATGGCTGCTGCTGTTACTTGTCTTCCTTGAACCACTTAATGTCTAAGCGATTTTCCAGCATATTATTTTTTCTTATGTTTGTTCAGCAAAATTTGATGTTGTTGCAATTTTTTTCTGCAATGGTTTCTTAATGCTACTGTAAATATTGTCAAATCCTTTGAAAAGTTTTTTTTTTCGTTGCAAAATATTTTTCAAAAGGAGGAAGAAGAACAAAAAGTAGCTGCAAAAAAAAAATCTTTAGGATCAAGTAGCATTTTTCGATACTCTTCGTTTATCCTTGTTATAGCAGCAAGCAAGCAATGGTCGTCCAAGCGAGTGAAACGTGCAAGCAACCAAGCAGAAATACATAACCGATGCTTACAAGCGCTATCATTGTAATGCATTATAAATCGATTGTTTTATTTTGATATTGAGAATGTTTGATATATTTAGGTGTAAACAGTGCCTTTTATTTAATTTTTTTATTTACAAAGCTATATTTATTTATATTTACATATTGCTAAATAGTGGTACGTGCGGCTTTGCGCGTCAACAACCCTTTGTAGTTTTCCTAATGAAATTACTCTCCTAACATTTCACTTGTTCTTCTCTCTTCAAAAGTAGAAAAAAAACAACAATAAAGATACAGAATTCAAGCAATAATTTTTGTGTGGGGTTTTGCAAAAAATAGTTCTAAAAAAAGGATATTTAACTTTAAAAAATTAAAAAAATAAGTATACAATAAACTTTTGTAGCTTACAGACGTTGTTTTAAAAAAAAAATTATTAAAATCGGCCCAGTGTAATTTGCGCCAAAGCGTTACAAACCATTTTCATATAGAAGGGAGAAACTAAAACATTTTATTTTTACGGCTTCCTCTATTGCAACTCACTGACAATACTTCAGCAGTTTAATTTGTTGAGGATAGTTTTTTCTCAATTATCGTAGCTTGGATTTGGCGTCAAGCTATGAATCTTTGCAAAAAAAATGAATTGCGCTCAGATCTAAGCTAGCACAATGCTGTTGCGTCTAAATATTGTCATTATTAAAAGTTTCAATATATTGTATTGAGAAAAATGTGTACCAACTGATACTTTAATAAAACATTCCTCTACACACTATCCAAAATTAATTAGAAGTCTCATACAAAGTATCGATATAAGCTTCACGATATCATATGCCTTCTACCAGTACTCTAACTACCATCATAATAGCAACAAATGCAATTCTTATATTGCAACTGTCCGTTGCGGAAATGCTATTCCTGCTGCATCATAAAAGGATAATCATTATTTTTCTAAGAAAAGCACACATAAATTTCATACATATCCTTGCGACAGCAGCAGACAAACACACGCATAAATTCAAAATGCTTATAGGCAACAGCGTATGATATAAGCACGCGTATATCAAAATTGCAAACACCAGCGAGCAGACATTGTGAGGAAGTGTACAGATGAAAAAAAGAAGAAAAAAAGCAGAGAATCAGAACAAGGAAGAGAAACAGAAATGCCAGAGTGAACGCGAGTTGAAGCGTTAAGGATGCAGCAGGATAATGCTTAACGCGCTTAAGTGAGCACAAATGCTGCTGCTGTTGTTGCTCTTCTTGTGGCTGCAGTGTGGAATTTTCACTTACATATACATAAACATATGCTACTACAGACGCACACATGCATGCGATTAAAGCCATGTGCACCACAGACAAACGCTCACATGTTTGACGTATGCTGTTCGACTGTTTCCGGTCAACATTTTTAAGAATTTTTCCGCTGCTTGGCTATCTGGATTTTATGATTTTTTCGCTATTTTTTTAACTGCACACACAGCGGCAGCTGTTACATTAAAAGTTTTTAGTTTTTCTGCTTTAATTTAATTTTAAAAATTGGAGGTATTTCATAGCTTAAACAAAAGAGACATAATTTAGAACAATTCCTGTTTTTTCAGAGCTTTTCGGATTCATTTTCTCATAAACCTTTTTTTCTTCTCAGCATAACGATAATTTTATTGTCCTCGTTTGCTACTTATCAGGCATATGCCCTTATTTTTTTAAATAATGAATGTTCTTTCAACTGTCTGCCATTTAACTCCTTTGCTTGTTGTCCTTTTGTTCTACTTCATTGACATAATTTAAAAATGACTATTTTCACATTTTCTGCCAGCACTCATTTCATGCTCTGCTTTTCTGCACTTCGCACATTCAGGATGCGCGTTTGCCACTTTTTCACTTCATCCTTACAGTTTGGCACCCAACAACAACGTGGTTTTTTATTTTATGCCCGGATAATAGGGTCAACGACTGTGAAAATGATATATTTTTATGGCTCACAGGATAATCGAAGGCATTACGCCGACAAGTCGCTAGCAATTCACAAAAGAGCAATGGAGAGACAATGCAAGCGACAAAATAATTGAAGAAGTAACAAGAAGCTCACTGAAAAGGACATCAACAGCGGCAGAAATACCAGCGACCACAGGACACAATACAAAGCCATATCAGTTAGGGAATACGAAAAATGGAGTCAAATTCACAGTAGAAAACAATTAAACGCAAAATCATGTGCATTTAATGGAATGGAACAAAATGAAATGAAATGTGAAATGAAACAAAAGTATAAACCGAAAAACGAGAAAAAACCAAACAAACCAATTGAAATGAAAACTGCTTGTCTTGCAATGTCCGTCCAGCGCAGATATACGATAGTTTCAAACACACACAAACAGACACATTGTGATTTTTGTGGCAGCCTGCCACGCATTCTGGTGCATCATTCAATGGACATAGAAAGGACATGCAATATATCGTAGCAGTTTTTGAAATGGTTTCATCTGTGGCAAAACACACCAGCATTGGCAGAACAATTTTGGAGTTTTGTTTGCTGTTGAACGCAGGATGGCAAACTTTAATTGGGATTTATCGTTGACATTATGACGGCAGTTTCGGCTATTAAGGCTAGTGCATGAGTAAAACTTTGCAAAGAATTGCTGGGAAGTGATCGGGCGTCGGTAAGAGAGAGATATAGAGAGTGAGGGCAATATGGGGCTTAAAAGTTTTCAACGGTATACTGAAAGAAATCTTAAGGAAGAAAAATAAACAAGCGGAACATGGCAAATGGATACAAAAAAGGATCTAATCAACAGGAATTCGCTAATGCTGCCCATTAGTTTTCTGTTGCCTTTAATATCAACGAAATATTTTTAGTTTGTTTAGAAGTTGGTATCAACTGTTCTTCTGTATTTCTCAAAACTGAAACATTTTGGGTTGAATTGTTGACTTAAAACTTTTCAACAATACTCATAAAATGACAGTTCCTAGATCCTAGGTTCATGTCTTCTTGTTAATAGACCCACCCAGATCAATATTTTGATTTGAGCCGGTACAACAAAAATTGCTTTGAACAAGCCGTTTTTTCATCTTCGTAAAATAAACAGAAAAAAAAACTAATATCTTGGAATCAAGTTTCCTAAATTCGTTTGGAGAACTTCCTTGACATAGTCCTTTAAATATATACATATTCTATCATGAGAGAAATTGGATTATGTCGTGTTATGTTAATAATTTTGTATTATTGATTTTTCGACATAAATTGGAGCGTCTTTTCAAGAAGATGCTTTGACAAGTACTTTAGAAAATGCATACTGCAACGTGTTAAACTCCTTGAACTCGTGTTTTATGCTGTTTACACATACTATGATAACACTTTCTACGATTCTTTTTCACATCATTGAAATATCATCAAAGTAAGCAGCACAATCACAACTCCTGGATTTCTTTTTGCAAGACAACATATTTTTTTCACAGTGTATTTAACTTGCATAACATTTTCAATTAAAATTTGCACTTTCACGCTGTGTCAGCCAAAAACAACTGCAACTATTTTTTGGAAAATTAAAGTACTTTCGAATTCCTCTCCCTCCAGCATAGTTTATTGTATTGTGTGTGAGAGAGTTCAGCACTGAATTGCTAAAGTTGAACGACAAAGTCTGCAAAATATTAAATTTTAGTAAAAATAAAATTTTCTTTAAAAAATTTCCTTTAAACAAGAAAACAATTTAAAATTTTTACTACTTGAGCATGAAGTTTTTTTTTTTAATTTTAATTTGATATTTTGTTGCAATGCAGAAATAAATACGAAAAATACAAAAAAAATTCATGTTAAATCAGTTGACTGATGAAAAATGAAACGCATATTGTCGTAATTAAATTACGTTGTTATGATTGCGTTACATTAAACGCACTTAATAAGCGATGTTTGTCCTTCATTTTATGCTTTAAAAGAAAAGCAGGATATTCGCAGTATGCTGTTTTCGTTGTGATGCGGTTGCTCAAACTGCCACTATTTCATTGCTGTTGACTGCATTTATGTGGATGCCGATGTTGCTGCTGTTGCTGCTTCTACTGTTGATATGCTTGTTGCCGCAATTACTTTTGTTATTGCTATATAGAGCATAAAAATTTCTTAATGATGCTGAAATTGTTCATCAAGTGTTTATTTCATCGCCACGTGCTACGCAGTTAACTATTTTGTTCAGCGATATCCCTCCTGATTACCGAAAGGGGGATAATTATTGTTGAATAACTTAAATATCGCGGGTTGATAGCTACTATCGATATTTGCTTTTTTGACCTTAGACCCAATTTCTTAAGAAATTTTATATAAAATTTTTGGAAAACTTTGCAAGCTACTCGAGATTGAAACTTTTTCGAAAAAGCTGAGCCCAAGGATCTTAGACTTTGGACGTTAGAAATATTTGAGCAATTTCAGCAATTGTTGCAAAAACAAATTAAGAACCAAAATTAATAAATGACGCATTTAAAAGTTTTTCTTTAAATTCATTTTATTTATTCAAACATTTTTAAGACACAAATTCAATGATATTTTTGGCACGATACCATTTCATTCGCTAAGAGCATCATGCAGCAAATTTTCTGGGCGGTGTTGCCATAAGCTTTATATATTAAATACGAGTACGCCATTCTTTTTTTTTTATCATCCTGATGGTTGGAAATTAAATTCCATTTAATTTTCAACGAAAATTGTAAAAGAAATTTAAGTGCTCATTAACATATAATTTTTAATTGGCAACGGCAACAGCAACAACAACAACAGTAATAATGCCGTGGGTTAAAAAAGTTGTGATTAAATTAGTGATGGCTTTTTGAAGAAGTACTAAGAAGACACTTTTATTGCCAATTGATTTTAATTCCAGCATAATTCTTTTGTTCATTAATATTGCGCAAAATTGGCTATGATTTGGCTAATGCCTTATACTGTTGCTTACTTTAAAATTAAAAGGGTGAATAGTTTAATATAAATAAAAAAAAAAAAATTTGAATGTTTAGCGAAATCTCTTTGATTTATTCTTGCTTTGAAGTACAAGTGAAATGTTTAATGTCCTTTTTCGTAATTATTTTTAATGCATAGTTAATGTTTTGTTTGTTCATGCAAAAAGCTGAAATGAAATGTTTGTATTATAATCTGGAAAAATGGTCCTTTTCTTATTAACGCAAAATTTTGCAGTAGGAGAAAATTTCAATCAGTGTCAAAATTAGCAACTCTGACAAAAGAAGCTGCTGACTTATTACACAGGGTATTTTGTCGCACAGCATTCATTACGTTTTGATTCAAAACGCTTACTAAAGCGTGCACTAACGTCAACAAGGAAATTTAAATTCATAGGTTAGAAAACTTTTATTTCAAATTTATAAAAATTCTCTATAATTTAATTTCTCTCTGATATATTATTTTTCAGATTACATGTTCATTGTCATTGAGATAAATTAACTTAGTATATACTGGAGTTTTGCATAAAAGTTTGAATAATATATGTATAGAGTAGGCCTTACAAGCTAGAAGTCTGCGGATTTGGTTCCATGTATACTTTCTGTTCTTAATTATCTCCTTCTTCTCTTCTTTATTTGCAAACGTTTTCATAGCTTTATTCAATTTAACACAATATTTTTGAACAATTTTTATGTTTTGAAAATCATCAAAATACTTGAAAATTATCGAATATAGTCAAAAAACTATCGAATATAGTTAAAAACTATCGAAGAAATGAAAGCTTATCGAAAATGACGATAACTATCGAAATCTATCAGAGAACATCGAAACTTATCGTTAATGTAAATAAATTTCGAAAACTATCGAAAGTTATCGATATTTTAACATCGAAAAATTGTATCAAGATTTTTACGCCAATGTTACTGCAAACAAAAATTGGCGTAAAAGTCTTTTTTCAAATTCAACGATTTTAATTTTTTGTCGGTATTTTTAAAATCAGTCCGCTTTTAAAAAAGCATAACAATTTCTTCTACTCACAAGATAAAAGAAAATATCTCTCGCAAAAGATAGCCTTCGTTGGCAATATAATTATTAATGGATAACAATTGCTATACCTGTCTGGTAGTTTAATTTGATTCACATTTCCGCAAGCGTAGTAACATAAATTTTGTTAACACAAGGAAGTAGTAAAAAACTTTTTAACCAACAAAAGAAAAAATACAACCAAAAAATAATCAGCAAACCAATGAAAAAGAAAAAGTCCAACATAAAACAACTCAACGTAATCAAAAGCAACGCATGCATATCCTGGCATATTCACACTATTTCAACTTGAAGCGACTTCTTAGCAGATTCCACCTCTACTACTGCCAGTATTGCTTTGTCAGCGTGTTAATTTGTTAAATAAATTTCCAAACGTGCAGAACTTATTCACAGAAAATCAAGTAAACATTTGCGGAAAACGTTAAAGGACCAACGACCGCGCAGGCAGCTTCAATTTGAACATATCAAAAGGATACTTTAAGAAAATACCATACCATTTGCCACTTATATTTCTTAACACGAATTTGTGTATGCATACAGGACGTGCTTAGAAAATTTATTATATCGTTTCTTATTGTTGTTGCCATTACTTATTGCTGTTGTTTTTATTTTCATGCAAAAGCTTAACAAGTTCACACGTTAAAAAACCAACAAATAAACAAATGAAAAGAAAAGTAAAAAAGAACATAAAAAGAAGTTAAACAAAAGTCAGCATAACCTGCGCTATGTCTTAAAAGCCACACACACACACACACATACATTTAAGAGCACTCACGGACACTCCAATGTGGAACCGCTCACGCATTTTAATTAACATAAGAGATTTAATTGTTGCTGTTAGAAAGTTAATTTGACGCACATTAAGAAATAAAGCTGGGCATTAGCGCTGGGAATATGTAGAAAAAATGTGAAAAGATCTGTTGTTGTATGAAAATTAAAAAAAAATCCATTTTATAATAGAGTGCCAGAATTTAAAATTCTTATTAATTGCAACTGAATTTCAATATCGCAGAATACATTTGAAATTTTTATTCAACACTATCGGATGGAGTATTTTTCAAAGCTTACAGAGTATAAAGTTTATCATGCTGACTTGTAGAAACGTATGCCAATGGGAAAATTGATCGCTCAATGCCGCATTCTGGGTCTCGACTTTCAGCTCAAAGCTTCGCCGCGTTTGTAATACACCTCCATATCAATTTTCATGGTTGCCTGGGTAAGCAGCTTACCACATTGCTATCGTAACTTAGTTTTTTTGAACAAAGTGTACGAAGTTGCCACTTAGCTCTATGTGGTGAGGCGTAAAAGCAATGTCATGGGCAAAAAAAAATCACTGATGATTCCATTTGGCAATGAATGAAACTAGTATGTATGACTAGCTTTACCCGTTGCTATCTTCTAAATTTTTGTTCTTGTGAGTTTTTTGGTGTTTTCACACACTGCGCTATTATTTTAAGCGTTCATAGTTTCACAATTTAAATTTTAGGCGTTTAAAAGTCTTAATACTTTCTGTACTGGAATTCGATCTCACGACTTCTTTGATAGCAGAAAAAGTATCCTTTCACTGAATAAAAAATGTAAGAAACCTTAACCAACACGCTTACCACTTGCCTTACGGCGTAAGCTTACAGGTAAGCATATTAAAACGAAATAAATTGTTTAATATGCTTGCCATCTCTCTGTCACTGTAACTTAACATACCATCTGCTATGCTTGCTTAAAGTTAAAGTAAATGAAATCTGTGTAGTCTCTTTTAAGTCAGTTTCTTCCACATCTTAACTGGGTTACTGTGTACATATATTTACATTTGCACCCACACAGATGTAAATCAAGGCTCTGACAGGCAGCTTTTGTTATTTTTACGTACACAAGAACAATTTGTATGCTGACAAGTCGTCGTCGACATCATTTCATTTTCCCCAACTTTGTTTATCTGTCCATTTTAGCATGATGCTCCTTATGTTTGCATGTCTGCATATTGCAAGAGTGTACTATAGAAAAGTGTCGTATGGTGGCCTCATTTCATGCGGATATACATTGGTGTTTCGAACAACCTTTTTTGATTAAAATTCAAACCTCTTGAAGAAAGTTATCATTTTAGAAACAATTAATTTTAAAACTTTGATCATTCGTCTGATGATAATTTTTGACCATTGCATCTAATGGATCTCTATGTACCCAAACACAAAACTTTTCTATGTTCGCTGAATTCTCAGAAAAAAATGAATTTATATTTTATCATAAGTATTTGATGAACATGTACACTCTAATTATGTTCCTTTTTTGCATTAGCGTGCAAGCCTCTGAGTTTTTTTTTGTAAATTTGCGTGAGTCCATTTAAATATCCTGTCGTTTGCTTCTGTAGCTATGTGCGTGTCCGTTCACAATCTGCTATTGTGTCGATGCAATTGTGTGCGTCCGCATCTCCTGTTTACTGAATGACGTTGATTTTACCAGAGAGTGACAATGATGACGATGACACCGTAAAAACAGAAAATTAAAAAGAGAAAATAAATAATAAAGCAAACAAAGCAGCTTTTGAGCAACAATGAATGTGAAGCAAAAAAAAAAAAACAAAATTGAAAATATAAACGTTATGATTCCTTCCATTTTGGTTAAGTAAAATCTGGATAAAATAAATGAAAGACAATGTTTTTCAAGTGAGTAATGCGTCTCGTGTTGTCATATTGCACCGCTGTAGCGGTGACCAGTTTGTCACGTTGTCAACAGCTGCTGTTGATTTTTATGGTTTTTAACAAAAAATGGCGTCGAATTGTTGCGTTAGAAGAAATTTTTAACTCTTTAAATCAAAATCATTTTTCTATCTTTTTTATTCTATATAATTTAATAAAATTATTTTTTTTTCTTAAATGATAATGTGCTATATATATTTTTGGGAGTTAGTGGAAATACTCGATGCAGTACAAAACAATGTCAAAAAAAAAGAGAGTATATGTTGAATTTCGCGGCGTTATGAGCATTTAAAAAAACGTCATTAGCAGCGATTAAAGCTATGTATATCCAGTTAGTCCTGTTCAGGTAGTTAAGCAGTAATCTGATGTCATTTTCGGCCCAATTGGAGAGGTTGTTGAAGAAGGCTTGTTCTAGATGTCTGAGCTTGTTTCTGGCAAAGGCCGGAATGTTAAAGAGAATGTGTTTGGCAGATTCGTTCTCGTTTACATTCAGGCAACTGCGATAAAAAGGGTTAAATGGAGTACCTAATTTTTCAGCATGTTTGCCGATCCTCCTGTGTCCAGTGCAAGTCGCGGTGGTTTTTTGCAATGTCATTTCGGCTCTTGGACAGAAGTCCAGTGGTTTTTGAATTGTTATAGCATGGCCACTTTGCTCTGTATGTTTCACAGGTTTTTAGGTTCCTCCAGTTCTTTGCTGCCTCGAAAAGAAAAAACGAGAAAACCTCTCTCTTGACTAAACCGAGCTGTATATGCACGTGGTCACAAGTTCTAGCTTCATCAAGAGAGGAACCACGCCTTGCTAGTTCGTCCGCCTTTTCATTACTTTCAATGTTTCTGTGGCCTGGAACCCATATGAGAGTTACGTCGAGCTGACACCCCAGCTTATTTAGCTCCTTCCTGCACTGTTCAACTAATTTAGATTTTATCGTCTCCGAGTTCTGAGCCTTGGTGGCGGCTTGGCTGTCGGAGGAGATTGCTAGCTTACCCATATTAGAATTGCCCACTAACCTTCAGGCTTCTAGAATAGCAAAGACTCCTGCTTAATAGACGCTGGCTACATTAGATAAGCGAAAAGATTTAGAAATTTCTCTGTGTTTTGTATAGACTGCCGAACCTACCCTGCAGTCTATCTTTGACCCATCGGTGTATACGGTGGTTTCAAAATTTCGATTTAACAAAAATTAATTTGGTTTTTATAAACTCAGATGTAGGTATAGCATCTGTTTGTCCTGCATGACTGAAGCATCAATGTATTGCTTAACCCTATTATTGCAGTGCATTTCATGCGGAATTTTCAACTATCTGGAAGTTATGCCAAATTATTAAATCTATAATTTTTAAACCTAGTAACAGTTTTGATACATACGTCAATAGGCAAGCAGTCATTAAAGTCATTGGCTCCAATATTAGCAAATTTCGCTTGATCCTAGATTACAAGAAATCACAATTTGAAGTAAACGGGAAATGCAACTTAACCGTCTGTTGGATTCCTGGACATAGCGACTTCATTGGTAGCGAGACCGAAAAAAATTTACATAATATCTGATCCCCTTGTATTATGAAACCACTAGCCTTAATCAGCGGCAAAAATTGATTCAAAATGTATAAATAGGACTAATGTGAGATTGTTTTCTGATTTAGGGGATCTTTGTAGAAGCTGTAAAGAACCTGACGTTGAAGAAAATGTCTTTTATTATCTTTGTGAATGCCCAGCACTGATAAACCGGCGCCCTCAGTTATAAGAATGTTACCTCTTTGACTCTCTTGAATATATCGCTCAAAAGTGTACAAAATCCACTTTAAAGTTTATAAAAATTTCGAAAGGGTTTGCATAAGTTAAAAATGTAGTCATAAACGGTGTATACAAGGGGCCCAACTGCAGCCTAAGCTATGATGACAATTGTCATCTCCCGTGCTAACCTAACCTAAGTTATTCTTTCATGACGCCTCAAAATGCAATAAATGAATGCAATTTTTACATAAAAAGAAATTCTTCAACATAACACATCCATCATTTCCTTTATTGTCAATTAAGGTAGAAAATAATTGGCTATCTATTCATTAGTTGATTTGTGGCTTTACCACATTGTAGTCTTTATTTGTTTTATTATGCAAACAACAAGTGAAGGAAATAAAGTTACTTTTATTTATTTAATATGAATTTAAACTAAAAGTAACTTTTGCATGACGTGCAAAATTGTCTATGCGCCCAAAAGTATACAACGTGCTCATGCAATAAATGGCCAATTAAAAATATTCACTTTTAAACTAAATATTTAGTGGAAACTGATTAATGCAATGACAAAAACAATAACAACAACAACAACCACAAGGGTCGGGAAGTAATTAAAATTGTTTAAATACGTGCTAGTGTGTGCTTCCATGTGTGTGAGTGCATAAATTTATTTTTGCTTCTTTTCCATGGCACTACTCGTGCAAAAGCAAAGTTGCATCCAAAAAGAAAAAAGTTACAACTAAAAGTTCTTGCAATGCAAAAATTTTCGTAAGTGCGGAAAAGTGCAACCAGCGTATAAGTGCTAATAGGGTTTTTTTTTTATACCGTATTCGGTTCGTAATTGTACTAATTGTTTTTTGAACTCATAATGCGTAATAGTGATGAGTAAGCGAAATTTTTTGGCTTCTGATTAAAATACTGAGTAGAAATTCCTTCAACTATATCTAGAGTTGTATTCTTCATTCATTCCGTTGAGAATAAAAGTGTCAACAAACAGTTTTGTTTATATAAACAAAAATCAAATTACATGACTTCTACGGTACCTTTGAATGTTAAAACGAATGACTAACAAAATCCGACAAAACTTAACCTCACAATTATTCTAACTGGCCAAAAAGACCGCAGGGACATACAAACTAAAAATATTTGTGGCTTACTGCGGCTTTTGTGCAACAACTATGGCAGCAGGAACAACAATAATAATAGCAACAACTACAACAATTATAACAATAACAAAAACTGCTTTAAACGGCATGTTGCATTTTTGGCCGCAAACAAAAATCCCACAGGTTCTGTACAAAAGCACAAATTTGGTACCAGTTGTCGTTTTTGCTTAATACACACACATACGTATATGCAATGTCTACACATGTATTTGTGTTACAGACAATTTTTGTTTGCTGTTGCAAATATTTATGCCAACCTCAAACCAATGCAACAAAATTTCACTGCATTATTGGTGTATAGTGTTGCCAAAAGGCCATATAAGTAATTTGAGTGCTACTCGTGTTACATTTTTCAATGAACTCAAATTAAAGGCGAAAATATAAAATACGCAAATAATAATCGCCCGCAAAAAAGAGTATCTTTTCAGTGAAGGCATGGATCAAAATTTCAAAATTTTATTGATTTCACTTTTTTTCATGATTTTTTTAAAAAAATACCTCAAAATTAAAAAAAAATTCTCCAAAATGAAAATTGAGAAACTAAATTTTTGGAAAAATTTTATGAAAGTTGACCAAAATTAAACATCTTGTTTGTGGTAGATTTATTGTTGATTTTTTTTTTTAAATGTTTCTTACTTACTGTTAAATAGAAAGTGTGACTTGACTCCAAATAGAGATAAATACAACAAAAAATGGACTAAACTAGTGAAAATAGTTTCATTCATTGCTAAATGAAATCATCAGTGACCTTTAAGCTGATTCGTAAAATTTTCTTTTCATTTTCATTGCTTCTTGGGATCTCAACGAATCTATGAAAAAAAGGAATCATACGAAGCTTAAAAATTCACAATAATCGGTTTAAAGGTCGCTGATGATTCCACTTAGCAATGTATGTAACTATTATGACGAGCTTTAGCACAGTTTCTGTTGTTAAGTATTAATCTATAACTTGAGGGTGCAATTTTTGAAAAGCATTTAAAATCCACAATTAACTTAGCATATTTCGAAAATTTGACTGCATTGCTCAAACAATGGGAAAAGGTGGCAACATTGCTTATTGTATTAAAAAATTTGTGTACGTGTAAAATTTGCTGAATTTGAATCAAGTGACAGCTGCTACTGCGTAACGTGTTGCAAATGTAAAGAAAATAAAAAACAACAACAATAACAACAAGAAAAATTCTAAAAGTTAACAACCAAAAACGCTTTAGTTGCAAATAAAATATTTGTTGTGCTGTGACTTCCTATAAAATAAAAGTAAGTTTAAAACTAACAGCTACAACAACAAAAAAAGCAATAAAAAACTTTAATTGGTATTTGTTGAAAACGACAACACTGTATGTAAGGCGTGAATCAGAAATTCTTTTATTAAATATTTTTCATTTTATGAATTTTTATTTCTTTTTTAAAGTATGGTATCGTTGCACAATTTTTGCATTTAAATTAAATTAAATTTCAATGCAACTTACAGTCGACTGCACACTTTTAAATTTCATATTAAACAATTAATAGAAATGAAACAGAATCATAATAGAAACGCACAAAAAGTTTTATTATTTGTCATGAAAATTAGAAATCAACAAGCGAGAGGAAATTTCACCCAAATCGAATAACAAAAAAAATTAAAAAAATCATCCAATAGATAACTCCATGAAAAATGCAAGATTTTTAGATTATCTACTTAAAGAAATTTCACTTCACCTAAGATATTGCTATTTGCTATCAAATTTTTGCCTCTATGGCAGAATAAATGATTCCAATATTGATTCTATTACCGGAAATAAAATTTGGTGTTAAGAAACATTAGTACATATTATAGTAACAAAGAATTTAATTTTGAAGCAATTGCAAATATGAATTTAATTGGTCATGCTTTTTGAACTGGGCACTCGAAGTGTTTGACAGCGGGCTATTTTTGGGAAAATAATTCTGTTTTTGAGCTGACTTTTGTGTCCTGAAAGTCTAAATTTTGTGTATTTTTGTCGTTTACATTGATGAAACAAAAATGTTTTCGAAAAGTTGACGGTATCTGGGATGCCTTAGGCAAAGTTCGAAATTTGTGTTACACCTTTCCTCTTCGAGTTCAAGAAGCATTAGCAAGTAAAAGTCAAATGACAAGTTTTCTGAGAGGTTTTGCAAAGGCATAGTCCTAAAAAAGTATATTTAACTTTAATCAATGAAAAATTAAGTATGCAATAACAATTTCTAGCATTAACTTGATGTTTTAAAGAAGAAATTATTAAAATCTTTTGAGCACATTTTGCGCCAAAGCGTTACAAAACCATTTTCATATGCGAAATTTTATATAAATAATATAGACAAATATCCAATTGATATCAACTCTTAAATTCTTTGTGGAAATTTTTCAATTTTAAAAGCTCACTCCTATAGTGAAATCGACAAATGGAAGGAAATAAAAATTTATGAACCCATATATTGATTCTTACCAAGTAATCATTTCTTATTTCATTGAACGAAAGAAATTGATTTCGAAGTCTACTTCCTTAGATTTGAATCAATAATTTTCAATTCTGAACTTTGATTTCCATAATGAGATCGCATAGGAACTATTTCCTTTGCCATGGAGTTGAAAAAATGATTTTTTCAATTCCTTGGAATTAGAATCAAAAAGTGTAGTTATTTTTTTAAACTAAAATTATATTCAAAAACAAATGTAAAAATATTATTTATATGATTTTAGTGGTTTTCAAGATAGAAAGGTCTACAAAAGACTCAATTGTAATTACCTTTGATAAAATTCACGCTGCCAGCAAAAGTTTTTAATTCTTTGTTAAGTCAACTTAAAATTCTATTCCTTGAGAGTAGAGATATGTAGTCATATAAAAACAAAATATTAAAATAGGTCCTCAGTTTTCAGCTATTCCTCTATATCTAATTATAAAAAGTTGTTTCAAAAATTATATTCCAGAATTTAAGACTTAGCAAAATTCTAAAGCAAATCCAAAAGACGAGATACCACAAAGAAATTTAATCAACGACTGCCACAACAAACCTTGATGTTTTTTTGCTAGTATGTACTTATTGCATATTATTAAAATTAAATAAAAAGTGGAAGTCATAAAAAACAACAAAAAAATTTAAATAAAGAAAATTTCAACCAGAATGAATAAAAATCCTATTATACCGAATTTGTAAACATTTTTGAAGCGCTCAAAATTCCATCAACAAGCACTGACGCGTTTAACTCTTCACTTCATATGACTTTGGTGCTGCAGTCAAATAATGCAAAAACCAGCTGAAAACATTTTAAAAAGAATGAAAAAAAATATTACTTTGGTCCATTGCTGCTGCATGGCTTCAGCGCTTAAAAAGTACAAGAGCTAACAAAGTAAAAACAACAACAATAAAAATGACTCCTAAATTTGGGTGGCATAACAGTGAGGGACTTAGCATATGCAAACTGTAATTGAATTAATTCAATTTCATACCAATGCCAGAATATGCGAGATTTAACATTGACCCCACTTATTTACACTAACTCATGCCGTAACAAGGATGCAGCCTTAAATTCAACACTACTCTAACTGAGGGAATTCGAAAATAAGGTGATGCAAAAAAGATTGTTAAGGGTTTTGGTTATATTAAAGTGTTGAAGTCAACAATTTGTTAAATTTCATTATCATTAAAATATTGCAACCAAACGTGAAAAAAACTGGTTTTTCTGGCATGCGACCATTAACTAAACTTATAAAGTTTTGTGAAGAAATTATTAGTTCGTGAAATCGTCACTCAATTTGCTTCCTCAACGGCATCGAAATGCAGATAGGTGATAATAAAGATATGCTATATTTGTGCAGCATGACGTATGAGCAACATTTAGTTCAAATGAATAAAAATTAAACATTGTCATTATGCGCCATATTATCTGATATTTATGTTGCGCTGTGATTTCGCTAGCGCTTAAAGCAAAACTTTAAGTTATCACTTCCATAAGACTCAAAAGCTTGGAAACAAGTTATTCTTTGACTTAAGTGGCTTTCATTGATAATTATTGGAGGATGAAGTTCGTAAGTTTATTTCGGTTTTAAAAACAATAAAATTCATAAAAGTCGACAAAACCCAGATGAAGGAGTTTTTGAAATTATCAGAAATTTTAACAAAATGTTTGTATTATGTACACCACCCTAGTTTTATTACATTTCACAGCATAAAACAAAAAGTCAAACAAATTTCAAATTAATAAAAACAAACGAAGACCAGTACAGAGTAGCGCCATAAGAATCCAAGCTGTAAGTACATAAAGAGGAAAGAGGGGCTCTGTACACACAGTAAAAGGCGCCACTTTGGCGATCATAGCAGCTGACATATGCAATTTCTATTAAATTTTAAGTGAACTTTGGCGGGAACTTAAAAAAAATAAAAAAAATGAACGAAATATTCACTATCACACATACAGTTAAAGTCAAAAGCGTAAAATGGTTTTGCAACAAAAAAAAAATACCAATGACCAGTGAGCTTAAGCTATAGAAAGGCGCTACTCGTATTGGTGAATTCAAAAGTGGTGAGATGGGAAACGGTTAGTGGCGGCTTATGCCGCTTGTGCCATCATCATGGTAGATATCCGAAATACGATAAAATGCAAATGGACGTTGAATAAATGCGCTTGAAAGAAACTCAGTTTGCCTTCACTGACACAGTGAGCACATATACGTGTTACTGTGAGTATGTCCTGCCAAAGGACACTCTGCTGCAGCAAAGCACAACCAGCGTCAAATGTAATGCAAATGTAAACGACTAAAATTTTGTTTACATTTTAATGTAAATAATTATTAGCTTTTGATTTTTCTTTAGATTTTTCTGCTTCTCTTTGGGGTCACTGCTGCAGAAGTGCTGCGATTAAAATGCATTAAAATAGAGTAAATGTTGTTTGGTTTACTTCCAAACGAATAGTTTCGACAAATCTATGAGAGAAACTAAAATTTTTGCATTGACACTTAGCGAAGAATGATGCCGATATAATACAAATTGCTTATGATATTGTTGACTTAAAAAAAAAAAGATTTTGAAATCAGATTTTGTGTTGCATATTTAAATTCAAAGAAATAATTGTACGAACTAAGCATTCCTTTAAACTTTAAATAATAAGATGAAACAACGAATATTGCCTACCATTCCAAGTTTCTGAAGAAAGAAGGAGTAGACATAGGAAGTTGTTGCGAAACTTGGTGGTAATATTGAAGCTAATTAGAAAAACTGTCGCTTGAGTAATTGAAAAATATTTCGCTCAAAAGTTTTACACTCAAAAACTACGACATTGTACTGACTTTAATTTCTATGAAAAATTAGTGTTACTCATACGACATGTTGTTCCAGATTTTCTCATTAATAATTTGTGCTTTGGTCTTTTTATTATTTAAATGCAGTTCAATTCAAAGCATTTTCTTAAGCTTGAACACATAAGTTTTATCGGTATAACTTTTGAGTAACAAATATTGCCAAGAGAAATTTTGTCAAAATAAACACAAAATGTTTAGTGATTTTATGCTATGAAATATTCATAAACTGTACTTAATGACTTTTTACAGAATATTGATGAATTGAACATTTGTCAATTCAAATTATTATAAGTTGCCATAAGATATTTCAAAAACTGCAGTGCCTGGCACAACAAAATTCCATTGATAAATCAAAAGATCCAATGTTATAAATAGCTACAACATGTGACCAGGCTATATGTAAAGTATGCAAATCTGTTGCTGAAAGAAATCTTTGTACGGTCTAATGCATACAGATTGTCAATACAACATGTGCATCAGCTGCAACAGAGACTACTTTATATGTCAGCAACTCGTTTATACCTGACAGTTTTGCAACAGATTTGCCACGAGATTTTATTATGGCTTTCATGGTACTTTTTAGCATTACACTTAAGAAATTTTGTTGTCAGAAATATTTGCAATTTGAGTAAAGTTGTACTTGTGGCTGTATATTGAATGTAATGTAGGCAAAATGTCATATAATTTTGCAAAAATCATTTAATAAAATTTTGTATGAAAACGAAAACTAAAACTTATTGAAACGTGGCATTAAAATCAAAACATTTAAATTGAGTAAAATAATTTTTTAAAATAATTTTTTAAAGTGGTGTTTTTTTATATTGTTGATATCAATGTTTCCTTGCTCAACCTGTCAAGCTACTACCTTGTCAATCGGTGTTGATTGCAGTAGGCAGCGTCAATTCAGCAAACAATGTTACAGTTGCTGGTTTTTGTTGCTCTTTTCATGCATTCTTTTTTTTAATGGTTTATATTTTGGAATCTCCTTAGATTTTACTACTACAATATGCTGTATGTGTCAACTTGACTAACTACCCAATGTGCCAAACGGATCCGTTCCTGCGGATTATTTGTCCGAAACGTATTCCGTTGTTATCAGAGGGAAGATACAGGTTCAAACCCCTGCGACGACAAATTTTTTTTTTAATTTTTTTTTATTTTTTTAATTTAAAGATATATAAAAAGCAAAAAAGGAGTAGAGAACTATATTTTTTTATTGAAAATAACTGCCTTTTATATCAATAATAAAAAAAGCTGATTCCGTTTTTTTTCCGTCTATGACGTCCGTTTCGGATCTGACAAAACGGACGATCCTTCCGATTTTTCGAGAGGAATTTCAGCCGACAACTGATCCGTATATGACGTCCGTTTCGGATCCGTTACGGATACGAAAACGCGGATTCCGGTTTTTTTCCGTTTTTGAGGTCCGTTTCGGATCCGTTACGGAAACGAAAAACGAATCCGAAACGGATCCGTATATGACGTCCGTTTCGGATCCGCTACGGATACGAAAAAGCGGATTCCGGTTTTTTTTTCGTTTTTGAGGTCCGTTTCGGATCCGCATCCGTTTTTACGCACATTGGGTATCGAAATTTTTGTTCTTACTGAATTTTGGAGAACTTTCTAAACTTTTTTTTTAAGTCTTTAAAAGTTATTCCAAACTTATTTTGGTTTTTTTTTTAAATTGTGTATTTTTAAATGCAATGGTATCAGAGGTTTTTTAATTTAAGTCTTTTTTCGATTTTTGTGATAAAAGCTCATTGTTAAGGAAAATGACTTATAATCGATTTATACTATATGTATGTTAAGCATATTTTAATTGTGTAGACTCGATTATCTTTTTTTTTTGGACTTTTTATAACCTGTTGTGGCACTTCATTAGAAAAGTAATAAGGATAAAATCAGTGATACGTATCGTGGATTGAAAAAAAGTAAACGTTCGTTTTTTTAAGAATACAAAAAATTGCCAAGTGTCAGCTAAATTGAAGATATAAATTTTGACTGTAGGTTGTGTTGGCATGTGTAAACTCACAAAAACTCTAACAAGCATAAATCGACAAAATGTTTCCACTAGATCTGCCTACACTTTGAACATTCACTCATGTTTTCTGTCATCACTTTGCATACCATTTTTTGCTTCAAAATTTACACATCAATTCTGATGTTCGTTGGACGATTCAGTCAACCACTCAAGCGTTGACTTTACAGCTGACAGAACGAACTAATGCTGTGTGCGCAATAGAGTGTGCTATAAGGAAGATGATGTTTTTTTTTTAGCAACTTGCAAAACGTTATTAACCATAATTAATGCATAGAGTATTGTTTAGCTTATGATTTCTGTCGAAGGTAATTTGGATGAGTAACGATTTATATTGGGGAAAATCTGCATAAGCCCTCCTATGGACGGCTTCCAGAAAATGGATACCACTTGAACCAAAATATTTCCCATAACGTAAATTAATACACTATTGACTTGCTTAAACAAGAAATAATATTATTCATTACTAATCCAAAAAACTGGTATCCCAAAAATAATTAGATTTGTATTTCTTCGATGAATTTTCGCTTTGAGCTGACGTAGCTGTCAAACAAAGCATGAAAAGACGCACGATATGCTGCAACACATATGTAAGTTGAAACCTTTTTTAGAGACCTTACTAAGCTAAAATTGCAGAAAAAAAACTAGAAGTGGTAGTTTTACTGATTCAGCAAAAGCTTGAAAAAGGCCGTGGTTAGTGGCTCTTGAGTTTTCTCTTTCCTAAGACTTTTATAAGAAGTACTTATCATGGTTTAAAATTTTTGAGACTACTTGAAATTTATTATGAAAAACGTTTTCAAATAAAAACTTGGCTTAAAAAAAGGTATTTTTCAGAACACACACTTTAAATTAATAAAGTTGCATATGTGCCTTCATTAAGGTAAAGCTCACTCTAATGCAGATATGTTGCAGCAAACATTTTGATGCACATTTCTGTAAAATTTCCATTTTGGGACATGTGAATTCAATCTCAATTTTTTTTTTCGGTTTTAAAGCAAAATCTTCAGTTTAGTCATTGGAAAATTCTACACTACTTTCTTTATTTGCTTTTTGAAACCAGTGCAAAAAGAGCTGCAAACGCAAGGACTAAGTTTTTTCAAAATTTTTTTGTATCAAAAGCAAGATTAAGAAATGTCTGATTTAATTTTTGAAAAATTCAAAAATATTTCTTATGTATATTAATGATAATTAAATCAATTAATTAAAAATCAAGAATTGAAAAATAAATAAAGTTTAGTTACTTTGGATACGACAAACTTTGACTCTGAGGTATGGCCTCAAAATAATATTTTATGTATTTGTTGTCTTATTTATACATTTTACAATAAAATTCAATACAACTTTGCATCAAATCAAGTCATAATATATTTTTTTTAATATTATTTTCTAGCACTTACCAATACACTTGCGTACATCGCTAAAAACTGAAAACAGCGTTTAAAATTGAAAATTTGTAACATTGATGCGCTTGGCGTTTTATGTTCCGAGACTGCAGTAAAATTTCGACGACTCTTATGAATTAAATTGCGCATAATTTGGTGAAATACGTGCGCGTTAGAGAACTTCAGCTACGTGGTATGTCTAACAAAAATCACTGCTAAATGCAATGAATGAATAAAAATGTACAAAAATAAACTCTCAATTGAAATGAATAGCGAAAAATTACACTGAGCAAAAATTATGTTATTTTATTAAAATTTCATGCTTTTTTATTAGTGGTGCTTGCTGTATTTGGCATTTATTTTAATTGATGCTACATAGTTTTAAATGCAGAAATCAAAAACTAAAAGAAAATTCTCAAAAAAAATCAACGGAAGTTCAAGTGCTGCAAATGAATATGAAATAAAATTACGTGCAACATTTAACTTAAAACTTACTCTTGCATAAAACATAATATGCGCGTTAGTAAAAAAAATGCCTTTTAAAAAAGAAATAAACTCAAAAAAGTAGTAGAAAAAGTAGCACATTAAAAAAAAAGCTGCCTCAAAACAAAAAAGTTCTGAAATTTAATGTATGCAACTGTGTGTAGCAAAAGAGAAAGGGGGAAAATATGTTCATGAATTTTATGAAATTTAAATAAATAAAACACCAGAATTTGTTTTCACAGCAAAAAAAAATGATACAAAAGTTTCGTAACTAAGAACTTTTTCTAGTTAGCACTTTATGGTAGTGCAAAAAAATATACTACTCTTTTTCACAGGCAACTTTTTGTTATTTCACTAAAAAATTGTGCAACAACATGCAGCATGTTGCATCTTACATGCAGCATGCACATACATAGATGTAGTACGTACAGTATGTGCGGCGTCAAAAACTTTTGTTAAGTCTGTTGCACATTTTCTTTTGCTTCTTCGTGTTCTTCATATATTTCTGCTACTTCTATTTGAATAGACTTGTGCCGAAAGTTTTTTTTTGTAGTAACATCCGTTAAAGTATAGATAGATAGAGTTTTGAACTCTTAAGTTTTTGGCAAAACTTTCTGGCACAATCGCTGGAAGTTTTGTGACTTTTGCATAAATGAAATATAAAACTATTTGCGTGTGAATCCTGTCTAGCTGAAAGTTGTTTTGATGCTGCGAAATTGATGTTAAAGTTGGAAAGTGGAGCATCATGGTTTTCTTTCTATGCAAATACCACCCTTCGCTTTTTTTTATAATTTAATTTTCAATTGGTTGTTGTTGTCTTAATTTAATTTTGCTTAAATGTTTGCTTGAAAGGGTGAGTGTTATTGAACAAAGGCTTTAGTATGAAGTGATCTAACTTATTTTTTAATGACCTGGGGACAGAAATTATTTAATTTTCTTCCCACAGCTTTCACTAAAGGAGTCGGTCCTGCTAAAATAAACAACTTTCTTCGATTTAAGGTCTCTCACAATATCGCATGCCCAGAACGTATTTATTTTTTAAAAATATCCAACTATATGTTGCTCATACGACGTGTTGAACGGTATGATATCAAAAAAATCTTAGTATACGTTTTTTTGAAATGTGAATATTTCTAAGGAGTTCTCAATTTTAAAATGAGCTTAGATTTTACAGCAGGTTGGAGTAGTTTGTTAGTTATAATGCATAGAATGGTTCCTGACCAAAATTTTTTAAAAAGGCGTTGTATTTTGCAAAAAAGTTACCATCAACATAAAATTTTATTCTCAAATGATGTGCTGTTGAAAGTTAGTTTTATTTGCTTATCTAATTTTTTTAGGACAACAAATGAACGACCTCTTAAGGTTTTCTTAAGATCTTAGAAGTTGTATCATCATAGCTCATTCATGTGTTGACCTATAAAAAATGAGATGAGCAATTCTAAATGTATTTAAGGCTCACACTTTCCCGAAGCAATGCTAACGCAGTCCCAGAGAAGATGGAGGCCCGAAGAAGAATGTGGGTTTTAGAAAATTTACACACTTTATAGCTTATGACGGTAGCTTTAGGTTGAAGCAGTGCCGGGTTAATGCAATGCATTTCCCACAAGCTCCACAATGGAAGAAAAGGCTTAAACTTAAACTTTCATAGCTTCTGAAGAAAATTGGTAATACTTTTAAAATCACAATTTAATTTTATTATATTACTTTTCTATAAAATAATAATAAATAAAAACAAACTCAATTTTGAATATTAATAAAACCATTCAATTATCGCTTGAAAAAATAAAATTTAAAAAAATTTCCGAAATAATTAAAGTATAAAAACTGCGCATTTGAAAATGCTAAAAAACAGCATATTTTTAATAACTAATTGCAATTGGCAACACTTGTTTTTTTTTAGCATAGGTCTCCTCATCTGAGCATTTTGTTATTGTGTGAAAAGTTTCGTACATTTACAATAACATGCGTAAAATCCTTACAATTTTTTTTGGTGTCTGATAGCACTCTGAACCACCACTATCATCATCAACTCTGTTTAATTTCAGTTTTGTGACCCCTTAATCCCTAAAAATTGCAATCAGAAGTGCACAATCGCATACACCCACTCTAACTGCAGGCAGGCAGCATAACACTTTGGCAAGAAATAAAGTAAAAAAGTTTGCGCCGTCCAATTTTCGATTTAATTTCGACAACACTCGCGAGGGCCGATAATAATGAAAGTTTTATTTTATTACAGAGCAAAAAGAAAAAATTTCAACAAAAGTTTTTTGCGCCAGCATTTTTATTATTTTTTTCCAACTGATACTCAAATTGATTTTCAAATTTAATCTTCACTTGAAGTTTTGCAGAGAATAAAATTTGTTGAAACCATTACTTTTTTTTTGACTTTTTGAAGTGCATTTGGTGACATAGTGAATAGAATATGTATTTATATCTGTTATACCTTAAATAACTGCACCTTAAGTCTTTTTAACCTTTTAAAGCATTTTTTGAAACGAAATAAGTATCACTTACACTAAGATTGATAACACAGGCAGTAAGTAGCGTACGGAGGGGGGCAAGGCATGGGAAATCGGGAAAATGCCCGTGAAATATATCTTATTTTGTAAGGGTTTTTGAAAGTCAATGATGACCTTTTTTTTATTTTTTGGTGAAGTAAAGAAAATTTTTGTAAAAAAACATAAAATTTTTTTTTTGGTAGGGGTGGCAAATAATTTTTGGCCCGGGCACCCGATATGCAAAATAAAACAGATTTGACTTAATATATTCCATACATAGCAGACTCATGTGCTGCGATGAAAATAAAAAACTAATTCTCTGTATAAATTAAAAAAATTTTATCTCTCATTTATTATATGCAAAAGATTTTATTTTTTATAATTTTTAAAAAAAGGTGCTGTAGTTTTCATATTTTGTTGCACATTTTTTTTCAGTTTCATAAGTTAGGACTTTAGTGTTTTATAAAAAATATTTGCATGTGTTCTGCTTGTGACAAGCTCAATGCCTTAGATATTTATTAAAAAATTGCGATTATTTTATTTTAGCTGTCACATATTTTGATTCATAAAAATGTGAAAAACTTTATGCACATTTTTTGAAGTTGCCACAAAGTGAGTTTTAAACTGTTTAATAAATATGTTGCTTCGTTTTTGAAATAGTTTTTTATTGTTTATAGCAATAAAAAAGTAATATCTGCTAAAAGCAAAATATTTCTAGAACCCTTAAGACATAGTGTTATTGCATTTGCTTTAGTGAAAAAAGTTACTTCAATATTGACTGCTGTTCTCAGAAAAAAAGATTTTCACGGGTATCTTCATGAGATTGGTCTAATAACAATTTCAATTTAATGTAAAAATATAAGGGTGCATGTGGTGCTGCAATATCTTAGTCTCGCAAAACAAAAAAGTTCTTTCGAAGTTCCAGAAAGCTTCAATTTCAGATATGTTGTGTAGTAAGTGGTTAGTGGCTCGTGATTCTTTCCCTTGTAAAACTTACTACGCCGAGACCATATCGATGTTGATTTTTGACATATTATCAAAATCTCCATGACTGCGGTGAACTAAAGTTTTGGACCGCTTTTTTGGACCGCTTTTTTAGAAATATTGGATCTAAAATTACTGGTCTATATTAAACATTATGCCATAATGTACATCGGCTGCTGTATACATTTTTATGAAGGCGACAAAGAGGAGACTAACCACATTCTCTGCTCCTGATCTAGGAAATTTATTCAAGCTATAGTAATGCATTCACTGTATCAACAGATTCCTATTTATTGGATGAGTACCAGAAGGAGATAACAAGAATTTGTTATCCTTTTTATCTCAACGTTCATCCTTTTTGATGTGTTAATTATTGATGAATTAATTATTTTGCGTTAAAATCTCAACCGTGGACCATAACGCCTTCTATTTTTATGTTATACCATTTTTGAAAATAAACTTAGGAATTATCTACGTTTGAGCCAATTCTAAGAAAGTCGGGCGCCGGTTGCAAATGAATGTTTATGATTAAAGGTACTGGTATTTGGAATTTCACAAAATATTCCCTCTAGCTGTCGCATTATTTGCTACATGAATCAAAATTAGTACTTATACTTAAGATAAATGAAGCTCTTTAATTAAAATTTGTCACCTAAAAATATGCAATGCAAATATATTTGGCATTGCCATATCCATTTGATGCAATGTTTGATGTATTTTGTTGCGTATTTTTAGGAACTTCTAAAACTTTGTTCTCAATTGCTAAAGATCGTTCAATTAATTTGCATAAAATTGTTTCTAAACACATTATTTTTGCTCTTTTAAAAATATTTTTTTGTTATTCAATTCAAGAAGATTTTCAACGATTATTTTAATAACACTTTAACAAAGATCGTTTTTTAATGTTGTTTTATATATATATTTTTTTTGAAAACACAAAATCACCGTAAAATTTGTGCAGTGATAATTTTCAAAACTTCCTAATATATCATTTATATACTATGTGTATGGATTTAACTAATAATGCCATCAAAAAGTGTTACGTATTTGTGTAAATTTTGTTTGAGTTAACTGAAGCGCGTTTACCGTCGTGCGATTTAATTGTATACGCGTTTTTCTACATCAATTAACTAAACTGATATTTTTTTTCCAAACTTTGCTATTTATACCAAGAGCTATGGTAAATAAAATGATGAAATACGAATGAATAGAGAAATTGTTATAATAAACAATTTACCATTATCAGTGCTAATTTACTGCTACCATTGATTGCCACTTTTTTGCATTAGTTTTCCATTCTTAGCCAACTCTGTTTTCCATTCTTTATGAGTACTTCTGCTGCGCTCATTTTTTACACTACTTTTCCGGGAATGATTTTTTCCCAGTTACCATTATAGTTATTGTTCTTTAATTATCATAACTATGATTTACTATTGTTTGCTAATTGTCGCATAATAAATTTTTGCGCTCGCTAAAATTGCGTTTAATCAACAATTCACCACCAATTACACCTTCGTACGTAGCCTGCACAAAAACGACCCACACCACTGTTACGCTGATAAGGAAGTTATTTACATATACAACTTGTCGTCGTTTATAGTTTTATAATGACGATTTGGTAGATCTCATGCGTCCTTTGGTATCGACGTTTCAGCAATTGATTACGGTTGGTATTAGCCAGCGTTAAGGTGGGTTGTATATTGACAACAGGCTTAAGTACTGTCAACACAAACATTAACCATTTCTGACTGCATTGTTGTGAAATATTTGTTGACTATTTTATTTAAATATTTTAATTTTTTAAGAATAAACTCTTCTTTTGGGTCTTTCTAGCTTGCTGAATCCGTATATAAAACATTTTTCTCGTTCTCTTTGAAAAGATGCTCTGAAAAAGATGCAGAAAACAAATTCTTATGGCATTTAAAGAAGACACATTTTTTGCCCTAAAATCCGTGTGGTTTGTATAAGAATGATCGGAGTGTTTTCTAGCAAAAATTTTTCTCACACTCATTTTAAAATATTGTTTTTCTTCAGACATTATTATCAAGTTTCCGATACGTATTAAAATTGGTTAAGTTTTTTTTTTGTTGTTGTTGTATTCTTATCTTAAATAAGCACAGTTTATGTATGTTTATTGATTGGCCACAATCTAAAATCAATTTATCCATTGTTGATTTATCGCTTGTCTCATTTAATTAGTGGACTTATGCTTACCATCTATTGTTATCTTTTCAAATACACCACGCTTAGTAGCTGCTTTATTGCATGCTGTTTGTTGTTGCTTATTTTTCTATTGTTTTAAGGCTTTACCAAGTGAAATTCATATGTTAATAAAGATTTCCTAGAAAAGTCATTAAGCCTCCGTACATTTAATTTGTGCTAAATGATGTGGTAAGTTCCTTTTATTTCAGTGAAATGTTTGACATTTAAATTTTCACGATAGCTGATATAGCAGGCTCTCAATTTTTCTATTTTTAATGGATAATCAGGTAGTGTATACTAACTTAAATATTAGAAATAAAATCAGTTGTTTCAAAAAAATTAAGGATATATTCTCTTTTCAGGTGGATGTTCATATATTTTGTTTAAGTAGGCCGTACTATGCAACAAATTAATGACGTCAAGCAACCAAAACCTGATGTAAAAGTGATGCAAAAATCAAGTTTCAAGTGATCAAGGAGGTAAAGAAAGAAAAAACTAAAAATCAAATACAAAATAAGGGCTTAAATGTCATTTAAGCTAGCTACAAATAAGCAACAAAACTAACGACAACGATACCGTTCGCCAACAACAACAACTTAAAACAAAGAAGCGCTTAAATTAATTCAATTAAATGAAGCGTCACCAGAAGTTTAATGAGTTGCCTACTACACAAATTCTACTGGTGACTGACAGCAAACAGGAGGCAGCCAAACAAAAAACAGCAGCAACTGCAAAATTTTACTTTGCAACGTTATGCTGCTGAAGAGTTGTTGTAATTTGTAAGGTTCCGCAAGTCCAACAGCAGCAGATGTCATTGTTTTGTGAACAAGCTTTTGCTCTTCGCCAAATTGACATTGACTTGGATATCAACTAATTAAAATTTTATTTAAGAAAATATTTTCTTGGAATTTGTAAGTTTTCCAAAAATGGTTTTGTGTTTTCAATATACTTAATTTTATCTTTGATTGTTTAATTATGAACAGTTTGATGTTTTGTCAAAATTATTAAGCATTGAAATTTCATAAAATTAATTAATTGCACAAGAGGTAAATAATCGAAAATAAATTTGAATAAGAATATTTAGCGGATAAATAGTTAAAAATTGCTATATTCAAAAAGTTCTTAGTGTAGTAGAAATTTCTGTTATACAAAACTTTCTTGGCATTTCTAGAAAGGGTTGCTTGTGAACTACCGCAATATTTCATAACAAAAATAGTTTAAGCTTTCCAACGATTTATTTTGGTTTTTAAGAGTCATTTAGTACGTAAACAAACAAGTAATAATTGTGAAAACAAAATATTATATAAATGACTCAGATAACATCAAAAATGTCTTTAAATAGTACACATTATGCACTAGGTAAGAGACAAAAGTCTTAAGTAACTTGGGTCCAAGGGCAAGTAAACGATAAGGTATTTTTGCACTATATGATAGTTATTTCGAGAATCTACCAAGCATCCAATACAAGAGTGTGACAATATTGGAAAGAGTCGTTTTATATATGAAGAAGTATTGGAGAACATCGATTTTTTTATTAATCGATGTTATAAAATATGAATTTTTTAATCAACAGCATCCAATACATTAATGTGACGATATTAGTAAAAATCTATTTATCAACGAAAAAAATACTGGATAATACCGATTTTTTATGAATCGATATTTTATTTTCATCGATTTATTAACCAACGGCGTAATGGAAAATATCGATTCATAAGCATATGACGAAGTACTGAAAAACTTCGGCTTTTAATGAATCGATGTTTTGAAATATCGACATATTTATCAACGGCATCCAGTGCAAGGATGTAACGATATTTGAAAATATCGACTTATTTATCCATCTGTATATTAAAATATCGATTAAAATATGAATCGAAATCTTAAAATATCGGTTATTTTGCCATGGACTTCGATATTAATAAACGCTTATGATATGTCAATATTTCATCCGCCAAATCATTGACTTGATGATCATTAACAAGGAAATATTTGCTACAAAAAAAATAAATGCTAATACTAAAACATAACTGGTTAATTATAACCAAATTGTGATGTACACAAATAAGTCGCTTCCTCTGCGTATAGTTAGCGGATAGAGCATTGACTTGCTACCTTCGTTTCTATGTAGTTTCTGAAAAGTAAATTTGCTTGCAAAATAGTCGGCAATATTTTGCTTACTATAAAACAGTTAGCAGTTACAAATTGCATTACTCTAAATTAGCTGACTTATTAAGCTGCTACCATTTAATTTATGAACTAGTTAGCTTTTCTTTAGTAGAAGTTTCTCCACTATTAACCAGCTTACTGTCAAGTTGTTGGTGTGTAGACTTTGCGATTCTAATTAGCTAGTTTGTTAAATCGTTAGAGTTAGTTCACTTCTTACCAGTTATCTAACGGTTAGCGTTTAGATTCTTGGCACGCAACCAGTTAGCTTACCATTATTGGTTTGTAACTTCAATTAAAACAAGTTAGCTAACTAATTGAATTATAAACAGCTAGCTTACATATATTCAAGGGCACATGAGTCTTACCAAATTGCTGAAAGATAATTTACCTTATGCTAAGTATTTGACCCATATTGCAACTGAACTAATAATTTTATTAAGTACATACCGGAAATATTTTGTATTTCTAATTTTATGTTACATCAGTCCTTAATATGAGCAAAGTAAAATAAATTGCACAGTACCATATTGAGCTTCTCAGCCTGGTTTTGTTTCTTAACCAAATCATATTAGATTTATTTCATTAAACCCATGTTATCATAATTTATATGTCACAGATAAACTATCTTCGCTATATTTCCCTAATAAAACTTTTCAAATGAGAGATAAACAACTCAATAATGAGTTTCGTCGAATAGTGCAACTAAAAATAACATTCAAATGCATTGACATTTTAAAATTTTCATTTAAAGTCTATGCTTTTGTAAGTTTCTTAATCATAAATACTCATAGAATTTTTATTTACCTTAACTAAACATCAATTTCCGTACCATAACATCTTATTACCATATTTCCTAAATTGAATTACGCTCATACCTTTAAACCCTTAGGCTGCAGGAAATCAAAAAATCCAAAATGTCAATTTGAATAAATCCAACCCATATACTTACCAATGCGTGCGCTTGCCAATTCTTAAGGTTCTTTTTATCTGATTTTCATTTAAAATCCTTTTAAATTTAACTCTTTCATTTCGAATGCAAGGTGATTTACCGCAAAACACTTGTAAACGAAATAAAGTAGCAAACGGTAAAACGGAAACGGAAATACCACTATGCCAGGTTAACTGACGGTTGCGGTTAGCAGCGTGGGGTAAATGGTTGCACGTACCCAACCACACTGATTTCATAAATTGATTAAAATTCAAATTATTTTCGAAGCAACGCTTCAACACTTGACGTTTTCTTTGAACGTGGGCTTCTTGCAAAGGTATAACTCTGTGCGTTAACTAAAGTTATCAAGGTATATTTGGCAACAGTAACAACAACAACAATTGAGTAAACTGTGTGGGTCATGGCTGCTGCATTGGCTTCTTTGACTGGGTTACTTTACACTTTGGACTTTTGGCAGCAGCAGTAGTTAAAGTTACTGTTGTTGTTGTTGTTGGTAAGAAAAACTTTATTTTAATGTGGGTTTTCTGGTGAAAATAAATTTTTTAAGAAAATTACTTTTTGCGGTTATAGAACTAAGTAAAAGGCAATTTAATAGGGTACTTTTATATATTCCTAAAATTGTTTCTAAGAGAATATATAGAATACATATATGGGTGGCTTAGAAAAATGGTTAGTAGTCGTAGTAAAGTCTACGTAAAATAGTTTATTATACAATTCGGACTTAATCTTTGCAACGCTCATCGACCTGAAGTTTTTTTAATTCGTAACTTAAGGAAGTCCTTTCGTTTTTTTAGTAAGGACCCCATATTAATGATGTGAATTCCAATGTTAGTGGCAAATCAAAAGTTAGCGAAAATGCATAATACCAGTGATATAGCAATCCGAAGTTCTGTATATAACTTTACTAAAAATCGTTATAACTTGAATCGTTTCTAAAGTTTCACTGTATTCCGTTTTTTTTTAGTTCGTAAAAAATGCACAGCACTTTGACTTCGTTTGACTGAAGTTCAAGTGGATACCATTTAAAGCAATCGCTTTTTTGAGGTTAATCTCTTAAAAAGCTTGATAGCCCGTTCGGTTAACCTGACGCTTTTGTTTGAATACACAAAGTGTGTGTGTTTTGTGTGCATGGGTGTATGTACATAAGTATATTTGTATCTGCATTTGTGTGCGTTGTTGTTGATGGCTTTAGCGAAAAAGTTGAATCCTTTGCGATCATCGATAAAATATTGTGAATTCCTTTTCGCAGTTTTCATGCTACTGCTGCTGCTGCGGGAATTTGGATGATGATGGTCTCTGGTTTTTCAACAAAAAGTAACAAGCAACCGATTTTACTGGACAGGGTTAAATGTGTGCGGTTGCTGGCAGCCAACTGATAGCCATGGCTTTATATTTTTTTGTTCTTAGTATTATTTTAGTAGCATTTTGTGCGATTTTTTTACCTGAAAATACATGGAGAAAATTACTTACTTAAATCAGTCAGAATATTAAATTATTAATTTATCAAAAGTGTATTAAGTAATATATAAATGGTAAGTTAAAAATGTGTGCGAAAAGATTTGAAATATAATTAATCACAACGCAGCTTATGTAGGTTGGGAAATGAAGGATAGGATACTTGCCGCTTTATAAGCAAATGGGCTCGGATTTGTAATTATTTCTTTATACGCTTATCTTTGTATGCTTATCATGGTGAAAAATGTTGAAAATACTGATAAGAAGTCAAAAAATGTTGGAAAATGCTATGTATATATATGTACATATAAATGGTATACTATAATTACGGTGACCATCCATCCCGTGTTTCCTGGGGCAGTCCTGTATTTCAGTTTACTGTGACGTATTCATTTTTGAGTAAATACGGGACGAGCAGATATCCTATATTTAATTTTTAGTCCCGTATTTAGACTTAAGAGTTTTGCTGTCATGCTGTTAGGTTAAAATGAGTTTTTCCAATGAGGAACAGCTAAACCACTTATTTTTATAAAAAGTTCCTAATGACCTTCAATTATTCGCAGTAAGACATATTAAGTTGTGAGCTTTTTCGCAAATTCAACAAATTTCTTTTCGCCTCAGGCTTATCTTCTAAAAATATGGCCACCGTAACTACAATACGTATTGAGCAGCTTTTCATTTAGGTAGGGCTAGAAGGCGCTTAGGCCCTGGCTCCAAACATAAATTTGTGCACGTTTTGTGGGATTTTTTTTTTGTCATACCGTCCATATAACGAATGTTTAATTTAAGAACTCTTTTCAAAAAATATTGCCCGTCACTGTAGCTAAGATAATCCATTCTGAAGTTTAAGTTATCGGTGACGCATTCGAGCCATTCGAGTGGTATTGACGAATGACTCCAGTAATGCTGGCTTTCAATTTCTTAATCATAAGTGGCTTATCCATATAGGTTTTGGATTTCACATAGACCCAAAAGAAAAAGTTCATGGCTTCACTGGCTGTGCGGTAAGAAGTGTCAATTTGTTGAATCCCATTGTGGTTGAGTTCATGGGCTTCAATATCAGATGGTAAACAGTTCGTTGTCGTAACGTGATAGGGGACGCCATTCACAGTTACGTGGCGACCTGACGCATTTTTGATGTAATATGGACCGAACCATAAAACACAAAAACCATTGTTTGGTCTGAATGTAATCGCCGTTCTTAGGAATTTTCATCGCTGAACAAAATTTTGGACGAAAATAGTGGATCTTTTTCAAGCATTTCAAGTGCTCAAAGGCTAAAACGGTGACGTTTCGGAGGGTCGGCTGCCTTAAATTTTTGCACTAGTTGAATTTTTTATGCTTTTAAACCAAGTCGATATTCATAAAATATGCCAAGTTGTTGCATACGATAAGCCAAGCTGTTGAGAACGGTGCCGAAATGATTTAGCACGTTCATGGCGTACAATCCAAGCTATCTCCGCTATATTTCCTTCATTGCGTGCTGTAGGTTTATAAAGTTTTGGTTGGTATAGTGAATTGTGCAATCAGTGGGCTGGTTAATCGCTCCATAATTTGCTCTAAGCGCACCATATTTATTCCTCGTAAAACACTGTCTTTGTAATGCAGCCCAATTTATAGATGCTGTGTGGGACTTTCGATGATGAAAGTACTGCAGAAAACTATCATGACAGCTTGACACGACTTACGCGTGATCTGTCCGAAATTTTTTTGTTAGCGTTCATACTTTGGGTAGGAAAAATGCGCTCTAGAGAAGGGTCAGTATTTGCGTGGGCAATATCGTTTAAACGTTTAAGAAAAACGAATCTCAACGCAATATGCTTTTGCGTCATCTGCAGTATTGGCCTTAGCCTTGGAATTTCTTTTACAAACAAAACTATTTAATCAGTTCTTCTTTATAATTTGAAACATTTTTCTTTTAGTCAGTTTTTAATATCCTTTATATGCATAGAATTATCTTAAAATATTTGTTTTTATTTTTTGTGTGTACGTTTTCACTTGCAATTATTTGGTCAACTTCAACTCAAAGAGGACAATTCATACTTTGTTCTAGTCGAAATTCAGTTCAGTTGTTGTTTTTGTGTGGTTTATTTTTGCGCAAACCGTCATATAATTTTTTCTTTTTTTTTTTCTTTTCATTCTTATTCATAGGTATTTGTATTTGTATTTGGCAAAAGCATTTATTGGTATTATTGCTGCTGTGTTTGTTGCCACTACTTTTGGCCTTTTGACTTAATATTTCGTTTCATGTTGTAGTTGCTGCAATATCTGTTATGTTATTGCTATCGCTACCCTCTACGGATGTTGCAAATTCAAATGAGAATTTTCATAAAATTGCTATATATTTCTGTCGGAGTTATCTGGAAAGAAAATAAAAAAAAACGAAAAATGTAAAAGCCAAAAATATCAAATCCAAAGGATAATCTTTAATGCCGTGGACTATTTGCAGTGGCTATTTGGATAACTGGCTGCTGCATGACTACCACCGTTTGGTGTATTGTTTACCTGTTAGGTATGTTTACCCGACGCATAAATAGCGTTCCCGGAATGGTTGCGCAATGACGTTTATTAAAATGCTCAATGAAAATCGCTTTATTACGAAATGTGTGGAGTTTTCAATGATATTCTGTATATGCGATACTTTTAACGATAGTTATAAAGTAATGTAAAAAAAGTATCGAGTTACCGTAGTAAGCTGGATGTTGAGTATTTGACATTTATACATAAAATTATGATTTGCTTGAAAGAAACTTTTTTTAAATATTTTTTCTTTTTTTATATTTAAAACAAAGTCTTTATATATCGTGGTCAACATTTCATTGCTGATATATTTCGCTACCTCGATATTCATTATGTCCTGATACAGCACTATCTATGGGCGTGTGTGTGTGTGTGTGAGTATTTTTTACTATTGTTTGCATTAATATTATTTTTTTTGTAAACTTAACTGCATGCTTACCTATTGGCTTATCGTTGCAACCCACAAATATTTGGTAACATTGAGTTTTTTTCTGCATTCAATTGAAAAACTTCAAAGGTAGCATTTTTGACTTTTGAATGGGATTTTGTGTGCTGTTTTTTTGTTGTTGTCAAGGCCTTCACTGTTGACAAAGTTTAATAAAATGGCAAGTATTAAAATTTGCAACAACAGCAGCAGCAAAAAAGCTGCAATAGCAAACTTTAAGAGTTTTAAATAATTTTTCATTATAAAATGGAAATTTGCATAATAAAAACTTTGCCAGAATTGCAGTTTAGTCGTTTCTGACTGCCTTTTGATATCGAGCTAAAGTGAAACTTTTTTTTGTGACACACATATGTTTGAGTTTCACTACCAATTCAGAAAAATTATATATTATGTTTAAGTTTCAGTACCATAATTTCAGAAATTTTCCTTTTGAATGCACGAAAACTGCCACTGAATTGATTTGCGGTATATGTCTGAGATCCATTTTAATTTTTGACGCTTGTCATAGACGGCCTTGGGTCTTGTAGTAATTTTATCAATTGATTCCGCCAGCCATTAAACCACACCATATCATTGTTTTGTCTGAAAGTAATAGCAGCCTTTTTGAGTTGCTCTTCAGCCCGAATACGGTGATTTCACGTATTCTTAAATCAGAAATTGGATTCATCACTGAACAAAACTTTGAACTATGCCCAAAAGACTAAAATATTGACATTTTGGAAGGTTGGCTTCCTTAAATTCTCGGACGAGTTAGACTTTGTATGTTTTCAAACCAATATCTCTAGGTATTTGTTACATACGACAAGCCAAGCTGCCAACGCGTACACTCTCATTGCATTTATTGCATACTGTATGTGGTCTATTTGATCGCGTATTTTAGAATAATGAAAATTATGTTGCCATTTTTTTGATGGTATAGCGAATTAATCTTTCGGTAGGCCGATTATATGACCCAATAGTTGCTCTTGCTAAAAATGTGAAACCATTGCCGTGATTTGTTCGTGTTGCTTAAATTAAATTCTATACAAGTGCGTGAACCAGCTCAGATTTTAGTTCATTTGACTGAAATTTTTTTATTTTTGCTAAATTTGAAGAATAGATGTCGCACACTGAGGGTAGTTGTAGACACAAACCTAAAATAATCAGATATAAATGACAACTTTGCTTGAATTTGCAGGAGCGATAGTTGGTCACGCGAGGCCCTATGCATGCAATGAGTGCAGGGTCCAAATATAGAATTAAAATCATATATTACAATTAAAACAAAAACGGTGATGAAACAACATACATTCATCGCTGATTTGGCTCTGCTTTCATTTTCCCGTCTTAATACAACGTCAATAAGTTGTATTAAGAAGCAAAAACTTTGGTATAAGCGTCTACGACGTTATACATTAGTATAAAAGCATTTGATAGATATTTTTCGTAACAAGAAAATTACGAACTGATGCGTGAGGCCCCTTACCACGCTAGGCCCCTTTCAACCATACGGCCATTTAGACGGATCTGGTTTACGAACAGAAGCTTTGTCAAACACTATCATGCCTCCTAGTGGTCAGTGCCAGAAGTATTGAGGGTTAAACTTAAGCGTTTTATTCACGGCTAAGGCTAAATTAATCCATGGATCTCCGGTAATTCTAACCTGGATCCGACATAGGCCTTGAGTACCACATTGGCTTGCAATGTATCTGTCGTTTTTTCACAGTACAATAACTTTCTCATTTTAAAATTGATTTGCGAGAAAAATATAAAAATCCAAAATTCTCAAAATTTATTGTTTATCGAATTAATTTTTTCATATGAGTTGCCCCACTTCCACGACAGTTGGTTTTCCCGTTAAAATCATTAATGTCATATTTAATCTTAAACATATGGCAACGCTAAACATTTAGCACCCTTTAAGCGTCCTACAAACTTACTATCTTTTTATACTAAGACGATGTGATTGGATCAAAGTTGGGTGATCTGTTAGCTTGTTGACGCACCTAACTAATGTCTGTAGAAGTGTGAGCAATACCTTGAGAGTGGTAAAATTTCGGTTTTGCTTCTTCATTCTTGTAGAACTCAGTGAGAAAGTTAATAAAGAAACATTTTATATCTAGTTTACTTCTCGGGAAACACGTTGTGTACATTTTAGCCGTACTTGCACATTTTTATTTGAACAAATTTTTTCCACTATAGAATCCCTTGATCAAATTTCCTGGGTAAGTAATTAATACAAAAAGAATGGCGATTCATATGTTGGAATAAATACAGCATTTTAGGAGCTCTAATGTATCGTCATATAATCTGGTTACCTGTGGCATAAACAATGCGTGCCTACCAATACGTAAAGTAACGTACGACAAGCTGCCCAACACTGCAAACCAGTTTGACAAACAAGTTGACAAGTGTAGTTGACACTTTAGTTTTGATTTAATTTGCAAACTGCTGAAACGCGTTGCTCCGTTAAAATTTGCATATTTTGTAAAATTTCGGTATTTATAATATTTTAAAAGCAGTAATATGTATCAATTAATAACTTTCAAGTGAAAAAGTATTTAAATATTGTAATAAAAGTGCGTGAAAATGAAAAATCGCATTGCAAGCGGTGCCGTCGGCAGAGCCGCCAGTGCAAGTGCTGTGTGTTGTTGCTTCTCAACCAAGTGTTGTTAATATAATCGTGGTTTTATTGAAAATCTTTGCATTTTCTCATAAAAAAGGCAACAAGTGTTTAAATTAAACTAAATTTCTTCCAAATGTTGCAAGTGTTTGTTGTTTTATCGTTGAAAATAATTTATGAAAAATCATAAAGTGGTGTGAGTGTGATGTTGTTGCTGTGCTACGATGCATTGCAGTTGCTGCCTAAGCATTCTGCTATGGTTCTGTTCATTGATATAATTCAGTGCTTTTAAAATATTTTTGCAAAACGAAATTTTAGCAGTGGTTTCTCAATTCTGCAAGGCCGCGTGATCGGTAAGTTATTTATATTTTGTTTTTTTTTTACGATTTGCTTCAAAGTACATACCTTTGTTTCTTTTTATCGTTTTAAATTATTAGTAAAAATCCATCAAATTTTTTAATGATCTTTTAAATGAACGAGCGACAGTTCCATTTAGGAGGGCTTTGGGTTTAAGACAAATTGTATGTAACATAACCATTCTCGAGAAACTATGTACAGTAGAACTTCGACTTTTCGTCTCCCTATTGTCCGTCACTTCCGTTAACTGTCATGGTCAAGTTCACGTTTTAACATCGTTTTGTATTATCAAAATAAATAAAATACGAACTTTTTCCTGGTATTTATGCGGTGGATTTTTTTTGTTTGGTAGATTTGAGGACGTTTCGAAAGTTTAATTTTAATCTGACATTCTTTTGCTTATTTGTATACACATTGAAAGCGATAAAATTCTAAGAACTTAGGATAAAAGATCTGAAACTTATGTCTTTTCTAGTAACCGTCTTTTCGGTCATGCGGTCATCACCATGCCTGACGGATAATCGAGGCTCTACTGTATTTAGCTTCTGCGTATTATCAGAGACGATAAATTTAAGAGAGTTTTTAATCTGACTCACTCCGCGGAAACATATCAAAACTATTTTCGAGCTAATTTTACATAAGGCTTGATGTTTTTGGCGGAATGAACAATTTCATTGAAATTTTTCATATCTTTTCTTTTTTCATAGTAAACAGATCAAGCTAATAATACACATCTACAGTCTGAGCTACATATATTGCTTCTGAAGATGATTTTTCACTTCATTTTATTAAAATGCATTCTTTATTTAGAGTATTCTCTTAATGTCTCATTTTCAAACTAATGCACTTCTAGGTATTACTGAAAAAAAAGATTTAGTGGGATAGTTTGTTTAAATACGATATTTTTTTTCTTGCTGAAAAGAATTCAATTTTCATTTATTTTATTGATTTAAAAGTTAATTGTTCTAGTTAGAACATTTTCAAGTAGGTTGCTCTTCATATGAAGAGTACTTGAACCATTTGTTTTCTCATACTTAAGATTCGATGATTTTTTAACAAGTGGTCGGAAAATGAAAGTTAATTATTAATATTGAATTATTAACAATATTATTTTTAATAACTTAATAATTTTCCAAAATAGTTTTGATTTCATATTGTGAAGCTAAAATGATTTCATTAATATTGTGACTTCTGAAAAAGTTAGAAAATTCATTTGGTCATATTAAAAGATTGTGTAAAATTAGTCAAAAGTTTTGCATAATACATATTTCCATTTGAGTGTGAATACTCACAAAAAGCTATGTTTTGATAAGTAAATAAACCATATCTTCAAAGTTATTTTACTGAATTTAAAAAAAAAAGTTTTTTCATTCTCAAAAAATGTTCCGAAATATTTTAGATTAGCATTACTTTCGCCAGCAGTATACAAAATTCTTGGAATAATTTCTTAAATTTTATTAAAATTTTGCTTACAACATCAACATAGGCAATACACTTGAAATCCAATAGCATGAGTTTGTTTCCATAGAATTTTAAGCCTGCCAATGAGTAAAATTTTGCAAACATTAGGTTATAAACATCACACCCAGATGGCGTTTTTACTTTTACATATGCAAAAATAAAATGGGTCTATTGATGGCAAGAAAACGTCAACTTATGTCAATTTATTAACAACATTTAATATATATACCTTAAGGACCTGATAAGTAAAATTGTATGAAAGTGTAAGTTTAATGCTTTTTTTGTCAATGATTCGTATTTAAGAAGCCATCTTACTGATTACGGTTTTAAAGTTCATCCCTATCGTCACTTGAGTCACGAATTCGCTCATTTCTTGTTACTAAGTATATAGAAAATTCGAGTTGTGTCTCCTGTTTATGATGCCTTTCACGATGTGCAGCAATTTCTAAGTTTGAATTTCAGCAAGCCCCCCCCCCCCCCTAAAGTAGATTTTCTTTATAGTCTTATCGATAAACGGCCAATACAGCCATATTAATTCTGATCAATGCTGCTTCATCTCAGTAGAACTGTCGCTAAGTCTTCGTGTCACGCATATCAAAACCGTGTGCGTGCATATTCGCATAAAATTGAGGTCAGTTTTTATTTTATGAATAATATTTTTCAGTACTTAAATTTCAATACAGCACAGCTCTATATAATAAATTTCTTCTTACATAAATTTGTTAGCCTCGGTCATATATATTTAAAGCAAAAAAGAATGCATTTACTCTTTCCAAAACAAGTACTTAAGCATTAAAAAAAAGGCACAGATAGATCTTAAATTTTGCTATAAAATTTTGTTAAATTTGCATAAAAACAAGAAAAGTCTCTTAAAAGTTTTCATGCAAGAGCCTTTTGGCACTTTTGAAGCTTCATTTTACTCTGCCGTTTTTACAACGCCTCCAAGTTGTTGCGAGTTGCAAGTTGCTGTTGCTGGTGCTTGCAAGTGTTGCCACACAATCAGAAAAGTTATATATTCTTTTCTTCATTTGTTCATTCATGACAACAAAAATGCAATTTATTCAAAAAGTTAAACTTTGGGCCTGCTGCTGTTTTGCTTTGTTGCCGTTTTTTATTTATTTTGCTTTTAACTTGAACTTTTATTTTATTACTGCTTGAGTTTTTTTTTCGCTTTTTGTTTTTTTTTTTTAGTTATATAACTAAAAATTAACTTAAATGCAACTTGTACTGTTGCTAGATGGCAGTTGCACAGTAGTGGTGGCTATTAAGAAAAGTGTTCTGAGATGAGCAGATATCGAAAACCTATCTGATACTGCTGACAAGTGCTAGTAGCTTATGATCTGTAGGAAGCATTCGCCAGAAACTATGGGCTTCATTTTCCAAAACTTTAGTAACGACTACCTAAATGTTTTTATGTAGCTACGTGGAGCTAAAAAGAGTTTCATACAAGGAAGCCCACATAGAAATTGTAGCATTAGTGGCAAACAACTATGAGCAGCAAAGCAAAGCTTTATGACATGACATAAAAAATGCATTAAATTCACATTTCATAAGAGAGGTACGAGGTGGTTTTATTCCATATTTAATTTTTCGTAATTTTGAAAAATTTTTTTGAAGGCGGATTTATCAACGAAGAATGGAGTTGTAGCACTTCCAAAATTATCAGTTTATACTGAAACAGGCACATTTTCAAGAACTATTTTAAAAAATTAAAATAAGCTCACTTGAGCCTTCCATAATGTATTGGTTGCCACAATTAAATCTAAAATAATTTGTTCATCCATATAAAAATTAACCACATGTACATCGATACATCCGAACAGCTCTTCATTTAAAAAGAATATGATGAATATCCCAATATTTGTACAAGAAAGGCAATGAAGTGGCAAGTGGACACAAGAAAGTTGAAAGAAAGAAAAGAAACCTCAATATTCCGAAAGCAGTAAAAATATGAAATGAAAACACTCAAAACTATTAAAAAAATTTTAAATTAAAAGATAAAAGAAACAAAAAAAAAACTGTAAAAAGAATTAACAAAAATATAAATTCAAAGGAATGAGTATCGCACCAAATTGAGTGCCCAAAAAGTTTAAAGAGAACGCGCACACACCATAAAAGACGTAAAGTCAAAAGTTGTTTGAAGCAAAAGTTTGGAAAACTTACTTGCTATTGTCCTTGCTGTTTCGTGTTACTCCCTTCCATCCATATTTCATTTTTTTTTTGGTCTTGGAATTTTATTTAGTAATTTTTACATAAAAATTTTCTTGTAAGTAAAATGTTTTCTTGTTGTTCTCCTTTACTTCTTATACGGCCGAGCTTACTGCATTTCTTTATAGTTTTATATGTAATTTGTGTTTATTTTTCACAGTGTATATATTTTTCTGTTCTAAAAATTTTAGTAAGTTTGAAGTAGCAAGAGCCAAACGACAGTGTTTCCAGTGAATTATCGAAATAATTTTACATTCACTTCAACCTTTTATTCCTTAAAATTTTTTATTTTCTATTTGTCCGTATTTGCGTTACTTTGAGGTTGTTGAGTAGTAAAAATTAAGTTTTTAAGTTGAAAGTCTTTTCTCTTTGAAATAACATAAAAAAGTTTCTCTGTTAAAAATCTTTAAGTTGACAAAAAAAAAGCCTTTTTCTGAAATTAGTTTGTATTTTTATTATACTGTTGAACACAACACTTTTAAGACTGCAAAAAGTTTTGTGCTTAAAAAGAAGATGCTTAGTTGACAAGTGCACGGTCTTATGTCACCACTATGTGGTCAAGGCAATTTTGCTCCTAGCACTTGACTTTATAATGGCTTAAGTCTTAGAGAATGTTTTGTAAATGTGTTTTTATTAAGCAACAGTAGACTGTGTGCTGAAATAATTTAATATACATTATTTTGTTGTTGTTTATTTAACAAAATATATATAGTTTTGTCTCAATGCATAAAAGTTCTCAAAATAAACGTTGCCGTAACAGATTTTTCTACACACAGTAATCCCTCGATTTGCGCTGCAGTTGCGTTCTGAAAAAAACAGCGCGCTAACTGAAACCACGCACTCACTTTTATTATTATCATTTTGTTATGGAGGCAAATGAAACTAGGGAAATTGGTGTTACACTCACTTTAATATAAGTCTTAACTACACTTATTCACACTTTAACATGTCTGAACATGATTTGGTTCAAAAACAAAATGCGAATTATGTATGTACAAATTACAAACCACATCACTCAATTTAAGGGTACTCACCAAATTTTATTTGCAAAATTTCATCACATTTTATGCGCATATGTATTGCACGAAAAATAATGCAGAAAAAGATAAAAAGAGAAATGGAGGAATATGTAAGCGCTGCTTACTAAATATCAAAGTAAAAACAAAATCACGCAACTCCGAAACCGCGCAGTCATAAATCGCACAGATCGAGGGATTACTGTATGTGATGTTGAAGAATTATATGTTGTATTTAAAAAAAAAAAATGGAGACTTAAAGAATGTTGATATTTCTTTGCTTTGGTGGTCAGCCATTAGTAAAGACAACAATTAGTCAATGATTACGAGAATTTAAATATTAGAAACGTCTACATTACAAAAAATTATCTTAGATATAACAGAATAATGTTATCCAGACATGGAAATAGAAAAGTTGGAAAGATTTTTATGCACTAACTCTCAGATTCCCGCACCACAATAGAGTTTTTAGGTACCCGTAACTAAGATAAGGAAAAAATACTCACTTAAGGCTCAACTTAATTTAAAACATCCCTACTTTAATGTGCCTTATTGACAAAAAAGGTGGACGTTTAATAAAAAAAAAAAACATTCTCTTTACTATTTAATGTTGATATACCAGGTGTAAAGTATGAAATGCGAATTTCGGAAAATAGATGGAGCACCAATGCAGTGTGTAATATAAGGATTTGACTTACACCTACATCAGTGAGGATATTTTTTGTACCTTAGTACTTTTTTTTTATTGCATTTGCAGTACATTCGGCACATTTAAGTATATTCGGTACATTTTTCAGCTATATCAGTGATGTTATTGTCAGTACATGTGTACTTTTTTAATACATTTGTACTTAATTCGGCACATTTTTTAGTACATTTGACACATTTGGATCATTTACAGTACATATAGTCGCTCTCGGGTAGAAAGGCCCTAAATCATTTTTTCCTCGAAATTGACTTTTTTCTCGATAAATCAATTGATATCGTTAATTAGGTAAAGGTCTAAACTAAAAATCGTATGCGAAATCTCCTCCTTAATACCCCAAGTAGACGAGTATATATTGTAAAGAATGGAACGAGCAAATCCATGTTCACATTTATGTCCATTATTCTGTAACGGCTGCATCGATTTCGAAAGTGATGATGTCATACTAAAAATAAGCACAGGGGCTATAATTATGGTATTCATAACTTGATGGAAGTGTTGCCATTTTTAATACATGTCGAATATGCCAAATTTTGGTGCAAATGTTCTAGTGTCAAAAATCATTGATGGAAATGACATTTTGGGATTCGCATTTGGGTATCGCATTTAAAAAAATTTCTTACTTTTCTTAAAGTTTTTTTGAATTCTGTGAAATTATTACCTAATGATTTTTTTTTTTAAGTAAGCTTAACGGAAATGTGGTTAAAAAAAAATCAGAAGCAAATTAAATGATCTTTTCAAAAATTTATCATAATTTTTGTGTCCATGTTCGCTGTCTAAAAAGCACATAACAAGTCTTGATTCAGTACTTTTCCACACAAACCAAAGCCATCACTGACTAACCTATATACATACGTGTATAGGTTTGACAAGAGTCCGCTTTTGACACGGCCAAGCCGTCAATTGCATGCCAAAGCCATAGGCTGTTGAGCCGTTAATTGGAGGTAAAAGCCATTACTGGCCGTAGACAAGGAACAGGAAACCACCAAAAAGGTACGCAGTTGCTGAATTGCAAGAATGAATGCTCAGAGCAATTGAGCATTAGTAAATAAGCTGTTTTCAATGAAAAACAGACCAGAATATCGAAAAAGGCTGCACAAGGTAATTTTCGTGGGAGGACTCGGCTGAGAACTTCTACCTCCTGTGGCTTTCTCTCCCTGATTACTACTTGTTTGCAGCGATGGGTTGTTGCTGAGCAGCGCTTTGACTTTCACGAATTGTAAAAAATGGCTCTATAAATAGTTCCTGACAAAAGGGGAAGATATTTATAGGCGTGGTATTACAAATTGCCAGATAGATGGGAAAAACACGTTCTGTCATTCTTCCGAACATTATGTTTTTTTTTTACAAAAAAAAAAGTAAAATCTTAAGCACATAAATAAATAGCAAAAATCTGGGGTCAAGTTCTCTAGGACAATGTCGAAAAATTTATTTTCAAAAAACTTATTACTATCATTTCATTTTCATTTTGCTTTCCATTCAATACTTTTATATTCAACTAAAACTATTTATTGATATTAAATAAATGCAATGTTATCATCGAACTTACATATATTTTTGTGCAGATGTATGAGTAACAGCTTAGCGAGTACAAACTATAACTCAATAAGTGCGCTGGCTAATTAAGCAGACGTAGTAGTCACTTTTTTATTATGACTCTTCTTCATTTATTAGCAAACGATTAATTTAAAAAATTTGAGCTGATTATACTGATTATATACCTTTTCGTTACGTTGGTTTGGCATAAATGCTCACTAAAATCGGTCTGGGTGTGAATAATATGTGTTTGCCTTAGCCGATGCGTATTTATTTTCATATGAAAATGTTTTGCAAACTTAAAGTGAAATTTCACAACAAAGAATTTGTGATATAAACGAAATAAAGGTGCAACTTTTATTGCAATTATATACCTAAAATTATATATTGTTGAATTTTGACTTTCAAATATTAAGAACGAATATTTTTTATTGATAAATTTATTAATTAAAACAAAAAAAAAACAAGTGAAGGGTGTTTTTCTTAGGCTGTTGTAGTATCGTATTGAAATAAAACACAAAAAATTATCTGATTTTTGGCTCCATTAGCTTGATAATTTTCGATTATTTATCTTCGAGCAATGTTTATTTTCAAAGCGTCTATTACTGCTGGTTATCAGCATAAGCCAGAAACTACATACAGTGCCACAAGAAATAATTCACTGTTGTCAAAGCACGCGATTTTGGTGGTCAATTGATTTCATAATTCTATGAAAATCTTGTGAATTTAGAATAGAAAATTTCGTATTTTTTATCTAAATTTTCACAATTTACAAGCGTTGTTGCGCTGTCAACCATTTCATAGTTAAATGTTAAAATGTGAGATAAGCACAAATCAGCTGTCAGGTATCAAAATGATTGTCCCTAGAGGTCGTGTTGCCAAGTTAAAAAGAAACCTTAAAAAATACCCTTTATAACACCAAAATTGTTATTGTGAAAATTTCTTATCAAAACAAAACAATTCGCAAGAAATTCTTTAATTGCGACGACAACAATTGGCTGTTCTAAGTCATCACCGCTGATTGGCTTAAGAGGAAATAAGTCAATTGAAGCACATATTTTTTTGATTTTTAATTATAGTAGCTTAAAAATTAGCAATGAATCAATTAAGTTCAAGAGCGCGATTAAAAACATTATGGCAAAATAACTGACAAACTGAAAACATGCTTTAATACCGATACTGTGTGTAAAATTAAATAGGTCTTCCGCATAATATTTGGTCATTTTGCCATGAAAGTAATAGTTTTCATAAACTTTTGTCACATATGCAAAGTGGTTGCAGATATTCTGAATTTCTGTGATAGTCTTGAAATGTATACAACTGGGGCTTAAGCTGACCTGGCTTGTCTTAGACCTTCGAACTTATCGATTAAGTTCACTAAGGCTCTGCGAGAAGATGCTTGATGACGACCAAGTGCTGTACAAACTTTTCGAAATGTACTTGCGATATTTTCACCGCGATTTAAAAACCTCTAAAATTTTACTTATCAAAAGTATCCTCATAAAAGAACATCTTTAGTTGGATGACCCTTTACTTCTAAAATCGATGTATAAAATGGCTAAAAAGATTTCTTTCTTAGCTGGACATCTGATTTTAAGTGTCATTCGTTCGGAAAATAACATAAAAGGAATACTTTTGAGAACTTTGGTACATTGGCTGGAACTTACATAAGCTGAACAAAATTTTTTTTACACATGAAATAACAAGGATTTTCTATTGAACCCATATGTTACATGCACATTGTGAGAAAGTGTGCGTCCTGCATATCAGCTCGCCTTCACTAGCGCCAAGCCAAGCGGTTACAGCAACGAGAAAAATCACACAATTTTGCATTTGTCATTGTAAAGTTACTGAATTCTACCTCACTATAACATATAAAAATAAACTAATAATAATTATCAAATTATTAAGCCATTTATCTATTTAGAGACCGAAATCTATAAACTATCAATTAAGCTACACTTAATACTAAATATTTACCTCAATAATGACATTTAGGGAAGTTTGTTTTTTAGAATCAGATTAATAAGATACGGTGACTTCAAGAAAGGGCAGGCTTCATGAGAAACTAGTGGTGTCTTGCTATAGTAAATTTGCTTAAAGTTCAATTACAGCGTATTGGATTTCAAGGACACACATTTATATGCTATGACATATCTCTGTTGTTTTATACTTAAATCACTTTAACAGCGATAATTTGGGACTGTAATCCTTTGTGCAAACCCATCCCTTATTTTTAATTTAATGGGTTAATTACTCTCATGAAATAGTTTGGAGTGCCGTTATATCTGCGTAGTTAAAAAAAGCGCAAAAATTAAAAAAAAAAAAAAACACTCAGCGGTAAATTTCAAAACAAAACTCACTAAAAATATATATTAAAAACCCCAAATCACGCTACATTTCGATTGCGTATTTAGGCAACAATGATAGTTAATTTTGATTTATTATCTATTCTAAGTAAAACTTTTAGATTATGTAGAACTCTAAGTGCAAAATTAATTACACGCTCAAATAAGATTTTATTTGATTATATCTTTTAATATTTTAACCGTGCTAATTCTACTATATGACGTTATTGAAAACACAATAAGTTTAACATTTGAAATTCGTGCAATTACCACGCTGAAACGGTTTCCACATTTTGTTAATGACATTGTTTTTGTGTACTATCTTATCAGATTAGGTTTAATTTTATATGGTTTCTTATCAGATGTTTCATATATCAACTAAGTATAACCAATATGTGCAATATACCCCAATAATATGTTCGAATTGAATTGAATTGATTAATATTGTGTCGTTTTTGGACAGATAATGCAAAGAAAAAATTCGCATTGTTTAGTCATCATTTAGATATATGCGAATATCTTTCAACTGTTGTTAAGTACTTTATATGGTTGCTCATAGTTTAGCAATTAGGTTTTTAAGTGATATATACAAAGAACTTAAATATTATTATTAATAAATTGAATTGAAATTGAATTGACTTTGCCATGTTAACATAATAGGCTTGCATGCATGGATTTTTTGTAAAAGTGTTTGATTATTGTATTGCTACACGCTTACCGCTTTGCAAAAGCCTTATAATAATAATGTAAATAATTTGAAATGCTTTGATTTTGAACGTAACTTTCTTGAAAACATTCCAAGAAACTCAAAATTTGTGACATAAAACTATGTCATATAGGATAATTTGGAGCTGAAAATTCAAATCCGTTGTCAGATTTGCGACAACTTGCCGGTGATTTTCACAAGTGCGGCATTGGCTGCTATATAAATTTTTTTTTTTAATTGGAACAAGATAAATATAAATTTTGAACCTCTTTGAATCTAACCTAAGCCGGATTACAAAGGGATATATAAAAAAATTCATTCAACGTGGCATTTTGAGACATCCTTTTTATCAATTTTTCACTACCTTCATGTTGTCTAATGATAGGTACCCTGTTATGGGACAAATTCAAGTTTAGTAATTGCAATAATAGCAGTAACATTTTTCTGATGCATTGGGCTTTAATTTATATAATTTGCTGCAATACAATGAAGCTTCCAGACTTCTAGATTTTATCGCAGTCTTGGTCTGGGAAGAAGCAGATCATAACTTCGGAGAAGATTTTTGAAAACATGAACGCAAAGCAGTCCTATTGATACATGGCACTGTCTTAACAGGTCTTCTGAAGCTGAATTTACTTCATAACTAACGCTCACTACCGTTGTTGTTCATACCACCCAAGTTTGAGTAGACTATAAGGACCACCAAATATACAGCCAATCAACAGTATAAAAATATAATATGATGTTAAGAACTACCAACACCTAGGTTATATTTACGAGTATAAGGCTATTCAACATGAAAATTTGAGCCTGATAACAGGTACTTCATTAAAGGAAATTGGAGACAAAATTTAATCTCCCGTTGGATTCGATAAGAAGATAAAGAACGTGATATGAGCACTTACCACACTTTAAGGCATCACAATAGGGCTTTAAAAGCTCCGCAGTTCGATCGGCAAGCTGCCTGAGCTACCAGTTTTTTCAAAAACTTTCAAAGTCTTTACCATTTTATTTTATTTTATCTTCAATCCCAGACCTGTCCCTTGACCAAAATTGAAATTTTAATCAAAGAGCATTTCAACATAGCAAGATCTGGAAAACGGCTTTAAAAAGTGACTTTAACTTATGTTCACTTTTATCTTTATCAGTTTTTCTTTTCTCTGCTACTCGTTTATTTTCACTCATATTTATTTTCTTAACTAGTTGACTCTTGCTTTATAGTTTCTGGCGCAAATTTAATTTATCTGCGTTTAAAATGGTTAAGAAAAAATCACTATTTCACTGAAATAAATGCTACGCAGTGAAAAGAGAAAAAGAGTGAAAGCGAAAACGAGATGGCTTAAGTGCAATAAAAATATTTTAACTGTTGGAGAGTAAAACGTGACCACTGCCTTTGTTATTTGTGGCCATTAAGTTCAGTTTTTGTAATTTATTATTGGCAATTCATTAAATGCAGAAGCGTAGAGATGAATTGTTTGTAGAATTTTAAAAGATAAATAGCAGTTAAAGTTGCGACGAAAATTTTAAATGAAAAAATTTTATATTTTCGTCAAACTTTAATACAAATAACACGTATACTGTTCCTAAGTTGCTTCTGTCTGCAATGTAAATTAAAAAATTGAGAATGACTAAGACTTAGCTACATTAAAGATATCTCAATTTATATTTATTAGTCCCTTCCTTTTGCAAACTTCTCATAATTAACTAAGAAACCAATATATAATTTTTTAACTTCCGGTTTGGTTGCTTACAAACTATCCATTCATTATGATTGCGTAGTTTTCAATAAACTCGCCTTGGGATTATCTATTTGATGCTATTTGGTGTCTTTTTGTTAACTCGCTTTCGTAAGTTCTGTTTGATGAAAATTCGAGTCGTTTTATTTACTCGCATTTGAATGTTCCAACTAAATCGTATTCTGATATTTCAGGAGAGTCAATTCCAGGGTGCCAAACTCTACTGAAATGGGGTTCGAAGAAGACCAGTAAACTATAATTGTTGTCTACAACTTTTTTGTTTGCAATTTGCGATTTATATTCTCATCTTTTGGGAATGTGATTACTGGCAGAGCAATTACATAAATATTATTAGAAATAAAAACTAAAAATTTTTAGTTTACCTACTTTAAAAGTTACAGCCTACTTTTGCGATATGCATTTGCCATTGCTTTCATCAATTTTGCTATTTTTATAATACGTATATATGATAAATGTAAACGAACTCATAAATATTTGAATGATATTTTAATGAGAAATGACTCAAAATTAACTTCTTTATCAGACATACCGGAAAATAGCAATGACCTGTTTTTATGATATTTTCAAAGCCACAAAAATAAAATATGTTATCGATTTATTTACAAGTACAATAAGAAAATTTTTAATGTCTGCAAAAAATATTTGGCATACGAATTCGGATCAGCTGAACTCTCTTTTATATAACAAATAACAATAAATTTTTAATTTCGAATCATCAATAAAATACAGAACGTTGAACTGACCGCTGGTATATCAATTCAAAGTCAATTTTATTAAATAGATTTAATTTTTGATATTGAAGTACTATAATTTATTACTGTTGCTGCTATATATAGGAATGTGACCACATATATAACATGAGTCTATGACATATTGCCTATTGTTATTAGTATAATCGTAGTTATCTTTTATAGGAAGCCATCTATAATACTTAGTTTGTGTGATATTGATTGTAAATTCACCGCATTTTATTAACGCAGGCATTAATCTAATCGTATGTTTAATCTAACGCATTATAGTTGTATGTACATAGTTCGATATGGTATTTCCCTTTTTTTTGACGCGATATCGATAGTTTTCATGGGACTTTAAAATGAGTTTGAATGCATAGGCATCATCATTTTAATCTTATTGTATAATCGGTCATGGATTACTATATAGAAACAAAATGTGATATTGTTTATAATCTTATATTTAGCTCATATAAGCCAAAAATAATCTAATAATATATTGTATGCATGTCTCACAATTAGTGCATGGAAAGTTTTATGGCAAGTACATATAGAACTTAAAAATTTGTTAAAAAAAAAAAACAAAACTTACTATGTCGCCTACAAAATGTAAACAAGAAATATTATTTAGACGTCATAGTAATGGCCAACTCTGTCAAAACCCAACTCAACGCATATATCCATAATTTGTAAGAACTTTTAACCAAAAACTCAATGAATGTCTACGACCAAGCAACGTATTCATCTGATATGACTTTGTCTGACACTTTTCAGTTCCTGAAGTATAAAATATCACTTCGAGGATGGCGTTTAAAGCTGAGTTTCGCAAATGCTGTCAGTCAAAAAAAAAGTACAAACGTATGACCATTTCAAAGAAGTCTTTGGCAAAAATATACAATATTACTAAAATCGCCTCATCAAAGTAAAGTGCTTACTGTGCTTAATATTAAAATCCAAAACTCTGCCATGCCAATAGCATTGACAAGCTAATCAGGTAGACTTAGTACATGTATTTTTATACCGACAAATATTTTTCTTATTCATTTAGGTAGTGATCAGTAAACTCTCCAAATTATTTGTACTTTTTTTTGTTTGAAACATTTATTCAAAAAATTTTAATTTCATTGATTATACAAGTACAAAGGCCAACTGATAAAGTCAAGAATCGGTTATGATTTTTAGATAACGATAAGTTTACCTACGTTATTAAGTGACGGCTTTAATTACATGCCAAAAAAAAAGCTACTACTATTTGTTTCAAGAATTGGCTCGTGAGGCAGCCTTAATCATGGTTGGTACTATATTCAGACCCTAACAAATTTATGAGCGAAACACGTGTATACTAAATATTTATATATGCTACTTTATGATAATTAAAGTTCTGTCAGTAAAGAATTCACCAACACAAATTTGCTTCTCAAAGGTCAAAAAAGGTACATTTCAGTGAGCTAAACATGGACATTTTTTAATACAGAAATGAACAATTGTTCTGAGCTGCACTGTTCCAATCGTCTTGATCTTCTTTGGTTTTATTGAACTCGTCTTATTGCTAGCTACGCTAGTTAAATATTATTAGTTTTGATCGATTCCTCGATACTTAAGTTACGATGCTTTCTCAAAAAAAACATATAATACTTTCTAAAGTTTGATGGAAATTAAAACAAAAATCGTAGAAAGTTATAATCGAAATTTTATCTGACTTTGTCTCAAGCAGCTTCATTAAACCTAAGCAGTTTAATTTTCTCTTTTTCGTTTAAATTGAAAATATTTGTGCCAATAACTTTACCTCAAAAAAAATTAACGAGATTGCATTAAAACTTTTTTTAAATTGCAGTTCATCAAACGGCTAAGTTGCCATCAATTCTCGAATTTTACAGAAACGATTATTTATGCTAAAAATTGTATAAATGCCATCTCAGGTCTCGTATGTTTCTTTATACTGTACATAACAAAGTAGTTATAAAAACATAGTAGAATATCTGAAGTATATCCTTATACTGTATACATAAAAGTCGCTTCAAAGAACGCTTCATTTCTTCATATTTTGAATTTTTTGTCTTTTTAAGTCGCTGTACCAAGACAAATATGAAAAAATATTCAATAATAAAATAAAACGATCTATATATATTTTTTAATTTTATACTTTCAAAGATCTTTAAAAGACCTGTTAAAGTCTTTTTATAGAGCAATACACAAGGCAATTGTCTGGGAAGGTACTTCTTTTAAAGTCTTTGTATGGTGTCTCTTAAGGACCTCAAATTTACCGAGTCTCTTCAAATATAATACATAAAACAAATGGCTCTTTTAAGGTTTTTACTTATCTCTAAAAGACCTTTAAAAGAAGCTGTAAAACCTTTTTTTGCTACTACTAATACTACTACTATTACTACTACTAATAATTAGGCAAAATTTTTAATAACGCAAAATATAAAACTATTTTGTTTATGAGAAACAGCTTTTTCTTCAGTCAAAACTCAAATAGGCGCCTATGTGCGACGTTCAAGCACATTACATATGGGTAGAAAAAAAGGAGGCAAAAAAAAAAAAAACGGAATATGTAGTAGTAAATGGCGTTAATACCATAACTAACGCTGTGTTTGTGCAGTGCGTTGGGTGATGCAAATGCTGGAAAATTGAGAAAATAAAATTCAGGCGATTTGTGAAAAAGAAAATCGCAGTAGCATTCGTAGTGGTAGTAGCGGAAGAAAGTAGGAATGTAATTAAGATATGCAAATGAAGTTAACGTTTTACTACGCCGCTGTTGGGCGGCAATTCGCTTTACCAAAGAGAAAATAAGTAGAAAACTAAAAAAAGAGATAAACAAAAGTTTAAAACTTTGAAAATAAAGTTTATAGAGAGTACCAAGCGCTAACAGGCGATAGCTAGAGCAGCCTAAGCACATAAAATGAATTAAGTAGATAAAGTTGATGAGATATTTTTCACTTATATTTTATAAAGTTTAATAAATAATTGTTATATAAATAATATTTAATTTTCTATTCTGCTTTATTTTGTTACCAAAACTTTTGAACTATAAAATTTTGGCTATTAAGGTTTCTTTTTTTAACCTTATTAATGACCCACGCTCTTCAGTTTGAGAGCTCGTTTACTCATTGCTGGAATATTCAATTTGTTGCCTTTGAAAATATCAAGATCTTCTTCGGGTGATGGTTCACCTATGGGACCTACAGACGTAGGTGCATCAGTGGGCTCATCAGTAGGTTCATCTGTTGGTGCTTCAGTTGGCTCATCAGTTGGTGCATCAGTAGGTTCATCTGTTGGTGCTGCAGTTGGCTCATCAGTTGGTGCATCAGTTGGTTCATCTGTTGGTGCGTCAGTGGGCTCATCTGTTGGTGCATCTGTTGGTGCGTCAGTGGGCTCATCAGTAGGCTCATCTGTTGGTGCGTCAGTTGGTTCATCTGTAGGTGTATCTGTTGGTGAATCAGTGGGCTCATCTGTTGGCGAATTTGTGGATGATTCAGTGGGCTCATCAGTAGGCTCATCAGTTGGTGCATCTGTTGGTGCATCAGTGGGCTCGTCAGTCGGCTCATCTGTTGGCGCGTTGGTTGGTTCATCTGTTGGTGCATCAGTTGGTGCATCAGTTGGAGCTGGTGGCTTTGTTATTCCTGCATTACAGTCATTTAATTCACTGTATATTTCTTCGAACTCTGCGAGATATGCATTTGATTCGTAAGCCTTGCAGCTGTCTTCTTCACTTTTAATTATTTGCTGATTGTAGATGATGGTTTTTACTACATCGTTAGCGATGATGGAAATGGTGTAGGCTGTTTTCGATGTTTCACTTGACTAAGGAAATTTACAAAAACAAAAAAAATAATTTGTTTAATATTAAAAAAATTCATTAATACCGATACGAAGGTAAACACTATTCAAAAACAAAATAATTCGGTTATATTTGTATTTCGCCTCTAGAAAGATGTCTTCAAAAAAATCTGCCGATTATTATATATTTAATATTAACATTCAGGACTTTGAGCAATTTCCTGTTTAAATATAATTCTCTCTGAAAATTTTATCAAAATTGTTTTTTTCATTAAAAAGCGCAAATGATTAAATAGAATTGAATTCAAAATTAGAAAAATGTTATCAAAAAGATTGGTCATGTGATAACAGAGTTTGGTAAGAGATTTTTTCTGTTCCATTTCTTGGGTGACTTGAAAATAATTTCATTGATTATAATTTATAATTTGGTTTGTCCCGATAATACTTGAATTAATTTTACCAATAAGTCAATAAAGCAACTTACAACCATTGCATAGCACTGAAAGAATGATAGCGCGTCCTTGTTGCTCTCACTGCAGTCACCAAACTTCGCGCAGCTATCTCCCGCAGTACTTTCAAGCTCACTACGCTTCGATGCCATTTCGGCTTCGAGAGCCGTATTAGCATCAGCTGCACTCTGCACGCAAGCATCATAGGCAACTTCATATCTGTCCGTACATTCCTTATACTTTCCAATATAATCATCAAAACATAAAAGATAGTCATGAGGATTGGCTGCAATTAAGGCGCTCGACTTCAGAAAATGTTCGTTCAAACGTTTATCTACTACGTGTTTAGTACGTAGCAAAAGGTTAGCAGAGCCCAGGCTACATAGCGCCAATAGGGTAATAGTTGTAGTGAGCGTGAATTGCATTGTTTCGTTAATGAATTTTTGATTTATTTAAGCTATATGGTATAGTCTTTGAATGTTTTGCTAAGCACAAAGTACTTTCGTTTATATTTCGATTATTATTAATTTGATTCTTCTGAACGGTTCCACGACACGTTTGTTTCGATTTAAAGCACTGTACTGACTTCGAAAACAATTCTATTTCTTTACTTTATATATGAACTTTACTTAAGAAAATTTTTTTAAAAATGTTTTTATTTCTTTTGATTATAGATTATGGCCAATAAACATAAAATATTAGCTATCGCAATTGATTGTATCAATAAAAACAACAGTGTGTTAGCAATTTCTTTGTAGTCTTTTCGTGTCTGGCTAAAAGTAATTGAGTCAGTTGAGCAATCATTCGTTAAATCTTCGTTTTCTTTGCATTTAAGAACATTTGTAAGTTTTGGGTTACATTGGATTGCATCTTGGGAATCACAATATACGTCAAATAATTCTATAGGAATTATGTTCCTATTATTCCTACCAGATACAAAATATCATCCTTTCTGTTTCTATGTCAATTCTTTCGCAATTTTATATTCAATTCCTTTATCAATCAATATACATTTGAAGTTCATTCTTCGCTTCCTGAAGCTTCTCTCTTTGTTCTCTCTTCAGTAAGAAATACTCCGATTTTCTCATTTTGTAAATATATCAGCAGTTTATTTTTATCTTGTATACTTTGTTGTTAACATAATTATGCGCACACGTATGGTCAGTACCGGTATTGTTCTTGATGTATTTGGCTGTACACAGTGGCCAAATAATATAAATAAATATCAATAAATTTTCAGTTTTTTACCAAGTCTCATTCATCAGTATCGAATTGCTGATGGGATATGATGAATTTATGATTGATTTTATTCTTTAAAAGGAGTTTTCATGATAATCTTAGTTAACCTCCGCGGAATTTGATTCCAAACTCCCAAAAATATAAAATCTTACAGTAAAATCCCGGGGATCTCTTCATGGGCACAGGAATGGACAATTGCGTATAGACTAGAAGAGAATTTGAAAAATTTTTTTTAAATTGAGTTTTGTTTTTATTAAAAGATTTGGAATCAAAATTTCATGATCCGACATATTTCGATTTAACTCTATAACGTAGGCATTTATATGGGACATAAGTATGTATCACATAAAATTTTATTATTTTTTTTGTATATATTTTCTTAAATAACGTTATGGTTTGCATATCCAGCTACGAGCATAGGCTCTTTTTCTAAAATTTAAAAAGTGGAATATGTAGAGCAACTTCTTACATTTCAAAATTTCCAAACTCAAACTCATGTTGCACCACGAAAAGAGGGTTTTGAGTAAAAACCGATGGCATTATCCAAAAGAGCATATCAAAATCTATCGATTCATGTTTCTTTTATTATTTTCTATTTAATCTCCCGAGATTATGCGCGTGTGCTAGCTGCTATAAATGAGCGCTCCCATATATCTATGTACATCTAAGTTTTTCTCTAAATACGGCCCCTTTAAAATTATCAAGTTTATACAAAACTATCTCCGTTTTTTTTTTTTTTGAAATTTATATAAAAGTAAAATGGGCTTGCCCGTATAAACAAAGATACAGCGTATTGTTTTTGTAATCAGTAACCTCTTTAGTGTCCTTTGTTTTTAGGAAAGAGAACAAAGCTTTTCTTTCAAATGAACTTAAATAGTTTATACCGTATTTTGGGCACTTTTAAAAAAATGCCAGCATATTTTTACTTTACATTGCAACTGCGGTACAGAGTCCGGTAGTCATCATGAGGCATCCATTCTAATAGTATAACAACTAACAACAAATTTTACTTTGAAGGTGTTTATGATTCACAACATATTTATGCGATATGTTCCATATATACATATACATATGTGCATAACTATATTCTGGAGATATCGCTGAACTATATTCTTTTGGAATGACGAAAGAGCGACTATTAGCCTCAACTCTGAGCATTGTGGATTTGGCCGTATTAAAATGAATATTTCGATCTAAGCAACATGTGACTTCAAAAAATCAGTGCCACTAGCAATATAATATGTCCAATTTGACATTATTTGATGGCGCTGAACTTTTTCTTACAAGGCTATGTACGTAAAAATCGTGTTTGCGTGTCTCGTAGCGGACATTTGAAGAAAGTTTAATCTTTAGGTGGTGAAGTTAATATAGAGCCCAAAATGCGAATTGGAAAAATTGAGCGAACTTAGGCAGCGAAAAAAAAATCACAAAGGATTAAATTGATCAAATATATTTCGTTTATATATTGTAAAGATTATTAAATAACAGCATACTATACATATATACAATGTTACTATCTCTTTTGCATTATTTCGTTACCAACACACTTTTAGTGTAATATTTTGGCTCGTATATTTCGATATATTTTCTATTTAGTAATATTAATTCTTCAGCCTTAATGAACGTCTTCTTAGTGCAGCTACATTGAGGTTTGAGTGTTTCAAAAGATCGAGATCTTCTTCGGGTAACGTTTCGTTGGGCTCCTCAGTTGGTTCATCTGTGGGTGCATCAGTTGGTGCATCTGTTGGTGCATCAGTGGGTTCCTCGGTTGGTGCATCTGTTGGTTCATCAGTTGGCGCATCAGTGGGTTCATCTGTTGGCGCATCAGTTGGTGCATCAGTGGGCTCATCTGTTGGTGCATCTGTTGGTTCATCAGTTGGCTCATCTGTTGGTGCATCTGTGGGTGCATCAGTTGGTTCATCAGTTGGTGCATCAGTGGGTTCATCTGTTGGTGCATCAGTTGGTGCATCAGTGGGTTCATCTGTTGGTGCATCGGTGGGCTCATCAGTTGGTGCATCAGTTGGTGCATCAGTTGGTGCATCAGTGGGCTCATCAGTGGGCTCATCAGTTGGTGCATCAGTTGGTGCATCGGTTGGCTCATCAGTTGGTGCATCAGTTGGTCCATCAGTAGGTTCATCTGTTGGCGCATCAGTTGGTGCATCGGTTGGCTTTGGCTTTCCATCCAAACAATCACTTAATTCATCGTATACTTTCGAGGAGTCTGTAGTGTATTTTTCTGATGCGCTAGTTGTGCAAGAGTCTTCATCATATTGAACTTTTACCAATTTGTAGTTGATTTCTTGTACTGCACTGTCAGCTTTATTTTGGATGCTGCGGGTTGTTCTTGTTGCCTCACTTGCCTAAAGAAATTTCAAGAAGAAAATATTTTTTTTTAATATTCCATATCCTGTTACCGTTACGAAGGCTTATAAAATCATTCAAAGCATCGTCGCAAGAAAAAAATAAAAACAGAAAATCTAGGGTGATTTCCTTAACGCAAGTAATGCTGTGTAACAATGCATAATCCCATGTTTTTAAATGCAAGCACGGCAACACTTACAATGATCTTTGTTCGCAAATGCTACCGTGCAACTTATGTTGTACAGAAAAAATCAAAAATTGTATAAGAAAAAAAATACAAAATTGTGATATTCGTGGAAAATTCCATCGAGTTTTCAGAAAATGAATTCCGACAGCTATATATATTTTTACATAATGTTGAAACCTTCATGCGAAAATAACAGAGAAAGGACATCGTGTTTGCATTCACCCTTTTCTTTATTATATTTTTCTTAAACTTAGTAAAAAAAATTAGCAACGATAAAAGCAGAGCTGCAAAAATGTTCCTTTTAGCATTTACTAAGCAATAAAACCATACAATATATTTTTAATTATGCTTTGTTCGAATACAGTAGTAAAAAATGCAACAATACTTTACGAATTGTATTGAGGAAGTCTGGCAGAGTTTTGTAAAATTTGAATTCTGATATTTGTCAAGAGCTGTGCAAAATTTTTAGTTGCTATTAAGGCGCTTACGCGATTTATCTTCAAGAAAATAATTGGAAACAGATACCTCTAAGCGCATGAAAAGTTTCCAATAAAAATTAAATTACTTTGTGGCTTATTTTCCCATTTAAAAAATCGCCGATAGCGAAATGGCTCGAGCTTGAAATGTCAAAAATTGTTGTTTGGTAGTTTCTTTAGCTATTGAATCGTTTTTTGTTTTTTGATCTACACAAAGGTATTTCTATTTTTGTGGAGCTTTTCAAATTTATTTGGCTGCCATTTTTTGTGCGATAATTATCACTCATAATAATTATTATTCATAATACTTTGAGTAATTTTACATGCACTTCAATCTACCAACTTACAGCGGTTGCATAGCACTCAAAAAAAGATAGCGCGTCCTCGTTGCTTATACTGCAGCCTTGAAACTTCGTGCAGGTATTTCCCGCATCATTTTCAAGACCAGTACGTTGTGGTTCCATCTCAGTATCGATAGCTGCACGAGCATCATCTCCACCTTTTACGCAATCGCCATATGTGGTTTCAAATACTGCCGTTAATTCATTAAGCTGTGGTAAATATTCCCCAAAACATTCGAAATAATCTTGGGGATTGGTTTCAATTAGGGCGCTCGACTTTAGAAAATGTTCTCTGAAACGTTTATCTATAGCGTTTTGTGTATCAAGCAATAGGTTAGCAGAGCCCAGGCTAAAAAGCGCCAACAGGGTGATGGCTGTTGTGAGTTTGATCGACATTTTTAAGTGTAAGTTTCGTTGAAGATTTTTCGATTTATTTAAACTATATAGTCTCTGTGTATATTGTGAAGTATTGGGATAGTTAGCACTATTATTTTTATTTCGTTTATTATTTCCACGATGCGTTCGTTTCGATTTACCGCACTGTACTGACTACAATTAGAGTTCTCGTTCTCCTTTTTATAACTAAATTTTATGTAGTACATCGCAAAGTTTTTTTAAAAGAAAAATTACGGCTTTCTTTATTAAATTTTATGCCTAATAAGCATTAAATATCACTTGACGCAATCGATTGTGTTTCACTATCAATAAAAACAATTTTGAGTTAACAATATCTTCGAAGTTCCTCACTTTCTGGCCAATAGAAACTTAGACAGCCAGTCAATCATTTGATAATCATTGTTTCTGCTAACGCTTCTTATCAGCAGCACAATAATCATAATATTTAAGAAATAGAAGTTTACGGCCTTAAAAAAAACTAAATACATATGCATGTGCAAAGGAAAAGTTATATTTCTTATAAAATAGCTCTTGTCGCAGTTGATTGTGTTTTACTATCAATAATAACAATAACGATTTCACTATTTCTTTGATATCCCTTCAATTCCGGCCAATAGCAACTGAGCCATCAATTCAATCAGCCCGTAAATTTGTTTTCTCTAACGATTCTTATCAACACAACAATCATAGTATAAAAGAAAAATTTGAGGTTTCCGGTTAAAAAAGATTATATTTTGTGAATTACAGATTCCTATAAGATTTCTCAGAAATAATTAACCATTCAGTTTTATTACTTTCACCGGATAAATCGTATGTTTTTTTTTCATGGAAATTATTGCTGTTCGTCCATTTTGTTTCAAAGATATTTCTTTTGTAGTTTCATAATAAGTAACTGCTTTGTCTTGTCTGAATTTTTTTCTGTTTGTGAAGCTTCGCTCTTTTTCTCTCTCAAGCAAAAATAACCCAGTTGCTCTCTCTTTCTCTGAAATTAAAAAAAGTTTTTCCTAAGATATCAGAATATGTAATTTTGATTTTACAAGCATACCTTTAGGCGATATGTGCAAATTATTTTAAATGCAACAGTTCACGCTCGATATTCGGGACTTCAACAATCTTCAGCACTGCAGTAAAATACTGAATCTGCATATACTAAAAACTAATTCGTTTGATATAGAGGGCTCCGCTTCAAAATGTTAGGAATGTAACATTTTTTAAAAAACCTTTATCAATTTTAAGCAAAATATTTAAAAAAGTGGCATAAATAATGCTTTTTTGAACATCATTCATCCAAAAAGCTTCAACATCTATCCCTCATTTAAAAATGGTTTCTTTGAAATGGCTACTAAGTTGCTGGCACAGTTTTGACAATGATTCATTCATGTTCATGAATATATATTTTTAGGCCAACTAACTATTTCAAATGATATATATCGCCATCAGGTATTTTTCAGAATTACAGAGAGTTTAGTATTATTTCGCAGGTGTATAAAAAAACCCAACAAAAAAGAAAAAATCATGGCCAGATTCAAATATTGTGTATTAAGATTATATAGAAATGCTTTTACATATATTTCTTAAAACTTTTTCTATTATTTCAAACTTAAAATAATCAAATTAACGTTAATCCGCTTTAGAAAATATTGATATCTTTACATTTTTGTATGAAAAATTCTAAATTGTGAGTGAGTGATGAGCATAAAATGATTGCCTCAAAATTGCTTTTCCCCCGGAAAACTTTTATACATTTTAAAAATATTGAATATCAGGACATTTTTTTTCGTAGTCATAACGTCACTGAAATCATCTGAATTTTTTACTGTCGAAATTTTTCATTCGTGTTTAATTTCAGTACTATCTATTTTCGCCCGTTGCTTTTTTTTTGTATAAAATGCCACGATACAAAATTAAACAAAAAATTATTTGAAGTAAAGACACAAAGATATTTATAAGTTATAACTGCAAATTTTTGTGACGATTTCAGACAGCTTTTTAAATCAAAGGAAACTGCAAATATATAGTTTTCATTTGCAGCTACAAAGTATTCTATGAACAAACTCTTGATTTTGTAATGGAAGAGATTTGAAGATAAGCATTTTATCAAATTTTTGCACTCAATTTCATGTGACTCCGAAAGGCAATGATCCGACACAGTGCCAATATTTTTTAAATGTTCCAATGTTATGAATTCCAAATTTGTAGCCAAGATCTAAGAAAATTTCTATGGACCTTCTTCACTATTGAAAGTTATAAAAAAACCTAAAACTTTCACATTAGCAAGAAAATATGAAATGAGACAGCCATTTTTATAGGAAGTTATGAAATTCTAGTAGGTAATTTATTAAATTTTAAGTATTTAGATTATTAATAATAGGCTTCACCAAATTTGTTCCAGTTCGGGTTCCGACAAAACTTGAATTGGGTATTATTTGGGTTGCAATATGAAATCGGTATATGCAAAAATTGCATACACTGCTTTTTGATAATATTACATATGTTATGAATGTATAAGATTCAATCGAAATTTTAAAAACCATCTGAACTTGACATATTAAAGTACCTTAACATATAGAACTACAACCCAAATTTCAGCCTCCTCCTCTTTCAACCATTTTTAATTTATTTTGAAAATTTTAGGTCTCAAGGCCTACAAGTTGTGGTTTGACGTTATGAATATTTTTTATAATATTGTTCACTATACAAACTAAGTTAATAAAAAGTTTAAGTCCCCCATGCCTTGAAACCTTATTTTGCGACTTGATTAAGTGAAATCATTCTTAGTAAAAGACGAATAATTTCAATATGGCACCCCATACCGAAATTTTAAATCCAAACACAGATTTTATTTTGTTTGTCAATTAATACGCTTTAAAATGACGCAGCTCTCCGTAAAACTGGTTAACCAGACCCGAAGATATTAAACATAGAATAGGGCTCTTTTGACGTTGCTACTTACAGACAAAAACTATCTTGTAACTTTGATAGTAGTCAGGCTAAAGCAATGAAATGCAAAAATTTCTATATATCCTATTATTATAATATTTGAGTTGAAATATAATAAAATCAATTATTATTTATTTAAATTTTTTTTCAAGTAGCCGGTTTTTCCAAAAATTCCGTAGATAATAACATGGTGATTTACTTAAACATATTTAAGTGCACCATTATACTTCCTTTAAGTCTACTGTGTAATCTTCAGACCTTGTTCGTGTACTTCCCCTTTCATAAATTTATCTTTATCAATATAAAAGTAACTTTTTTGCTATAATCCATTTATTTTTACTCAAAAAATAATTTTTCCTAGAATTCCTTTTTTCATTTATGGAATCGGATTATATATTTTTAATTTATTTTAACAAGCATTGATTCTTAGCGCAGAACACGGCTAGCGATACTGGTAGTATTTAAAAATATATATGTGAGAAAATTACTTAATGAAACATACTCATTTTATTGTTTAAGCTTTATTATTTAGAAAGTTACGATACCATCTGTGTTTGTTAGTTCTACCCTGTAACTAAGTCGATGGTGAAGTAAGATCAGCCCAACTCACCCCCCTCATCCACACAATTTTTGCTCAAACCTAAGGAAATCTAAAATAGTTTTGATAAAATTTAATAAATTAATTTTAAACTAACTACTTTCATGACGTTAATACAATCTGAAAAAAATTTTCGTAATCAATAAGCAAACACGTGTCTGATGTGGCTAAAAATGCACAATCTATCGACTGCCGTGCAATTTTTTAATATTAAAAGGTACTTGACTTCATATCAGTCGCTGAAATATATTTTTAAAACATATTTTTAGTAACTTTCTACAGATATTAAATCAAGGTCGATTATGTGTATAAATAACCGCAAATAGATTGTAAGAACTTAATAACACAACTATTTCATATATTTTTTGCTTATTACCAAAAATGTTAAGTCTTTAATTTACTAATAATATTGTCTACGTACAGCATTGCGCTGTGAAAATGTCTCGCAATGTTAACCATCATTGTTTCAAATATTCTATCGATTATCGAGATATATATATATATATATATATATGTTTGTACAGGAAATCGAAACAATAAACTATAAAATTTAATAAGCTATTATAAAGATAGTTGTCTAAAAATTAATTTTTTTTTGTGACTTCAAAAATAGATAACAAATGAACACAAAGTTGGTATGATCGGTATCAGTACCAAGCTATCTAAGACTTTATATTACCGAATGAAAGTAGAAGAATTAGATTTTTTAATGAAACAAAAACTTCATTAATACATAAACAGCATGTTCTTCTGTTTACTCATTATATCATGATTCACCATGCAAACACATTTTAATGTTTTTTGTTTAAAAAAAAGTTTTCAGTTTGCTATTATTTTATAGACATAATTAATTTGAATTTATAAATTTGCTATCATTTTTATTATAAATGCGTCGAGCTGCAGGAATTCCAAGAACTTTCACTTAATTTTTTAATCTTTATATTTTCCAGAGGCATTTTTCTTAGGAAATGCCATAAACTTTTTTAAATATACTATTATCATTTGTGAAAAATTTATGGGCCTGATTGTTTTAGTCACATACATAACACCGATTTTGTTGGTTAACCTAATTTTTGTTAGACACTTAGTTATTATGTCGTGCTATTTCTTTAACAATATTACATTAGAGTTATCTTGTGCATAGGAAATTTCAATACACAAATTATTTAGAAAACATTTTTTAATATGGAAATTTAAAAATGCCTATTTGATATCATCGACAAGCCAAAATCATTTAAAGAATGCTTTTGGTTTCTTTTATTTCAAATAAGCCACGTTAAATAATTCTTATGTAAATATATACCTTGGCGTCTTAGAAATAAAAAACTAATATTTGAAATTTTCTCTACGTTACATAAAACTCATGGCTCAACATTTTAACATTCACCTTATTTGGGTGCCTGGGCATAGGACGATAATTGCAAAGCTGATGAACTTGCTAGGCAGGGGACTTCCGCACAAATTCCTCAGGACAAAGAAGGTGTTGGCATGCTACTTGCTACCTGCAAGTTACTGCTTCAAGAAGAAATGGCAAAAAATTCTAAGAAAAGATGGACTCAAGGGGCAACTTGCAACATAATTAGGCAGATCTGGCCGGAATGGGATGCTAAACGTTCGTCAGAACTAATTTCTCGCACTAGACATAGTGTCTAGTCAGTTGTTGCAGTCATAACTGGCCACTGCTTCATCAGCAGACATGCGGACAGATTAAGTGTTAGGTCCTTTGACTTCTGTAGAAGTTGTGGAGATGTGAAAGAAGGGAAAATACTAAACATCTTCTCTGCTCCTGCCTCGCACTTGCTAGAAAACGCCACAAGACACTTGGTTCGTTTTTATTTGATGACCTGCATGACCTTAGACATGTTAGTATAGGTCAGCTCTTTAGTTTCATTACGAAATCTGGGTGGTTCAACGAGAGAGTGAAGTCAGATATCTTGTGGTATCACAATGGATCAGATATGGTCTAAGTGAGTCGGTTCTTCGTGACTGACTGCCACTCCTACCTAATCTAACCTACATAAAACTCAATTCGTTTGGGTAATGGCCTGATTTAAATGCATTCATTTCCATATATGCTGAAAGCAATTTAAATAGCCAGCGAAATTTGCTATCTGGTGGTCAAATTAGATAGATGTGATAGCAAATTATGGTGTTTGTGACGTAGATCGCCGCAAAAAAACCAAAACTTTCTATAAATTTCACTAGATAACTAACTATTAATATTTTTAATAGAGACTTTGCTATTATTGTGTCAATAAACTTAGTAAAACATCAATGTATTTGATCTAAAATTCGTCTAGGCCACAAAAAATTGCTATCTTAATTACATGTTGGACACGTGTCAATTTCAAACTGAACAAAGAAAAGATTAAAGTTTATGTTTATTGAAATATCACACGTTTTTTGTTTTTATTATTAGATATGCAATAATATGTTGCTGAACCAAAATTCAGCTGATATTACATGAAGATATAAAACTTTTATGGTTTTTTTATACCGTTTGGTTGTGATAGTAAATTTGTTTTAATGGAAGTGTTAAAATCTCAAAACTACTTAAAACTACTTAAGAATTTGTACCTTGACACTTGTGACAGCTACAAGCTGGAAATGCGATATGTGTACGTTCAAATTCAATCACTCGAGAATGTGGGTGTAGTTTGAAAACTGTGTTGGTATGTCCCATGCAACTAAAACACTTAAAACTCTTATATATTGGCACATGAATATATGTATGTATGTATATTGTTTACGTAAAGTACTTTGAAAATTGCATGCAGGATTGGACAACGGGGTATAAAATTTCACATCATAGACTTAAATATACTATTTCCGGTATTACGAGGCATACGAGAGTGTCATCGTGGGGAAACAGCAACAATAGTTTTTGAATCTATCTGGGCATTTAAATTAATTTCGGCATTTATGGAAAAGAATGCATTTAAATCAGGCTATTACCCAAACGAATTAAGTTTTATGTAACGTAGAGAAAATTTCACATATTAGTTTTTTATTTCTAAGTCGCCAAGGTATATAATTACAGAAGAATTATTTAACGTGGCTTATTTGAAATAAAAGAAAACAAAAGCATTCTTTAACTGATTTTGGCTTGTCGATGATATAAAGATGGCATTTTTAAATTTCCATATTAAAAAAAGTTGTAAAAATATTTTGCATATTGGATTTTCCTGTCTACAAGGTTTTAACTTCAATTTAAAGTTGATATAACATGACATAGTGTCTAATAATAATTAAGTTAACCAAGAAATTTGGTATGTATGTTATTATGTGACTAAAACATTCAGGCCCATAAATTTTTCACAAACGATAATAATGTAATAAAAAAAATACCTCTGGAATTAGAAAATATAACGATCATAAAATTAAGTGAAAGTTCTTGGAATTTCTGCAGTTCGACGCATTTAAAATGAAGTTGCTATCAAATCTATAAATTGAAATTTAGTATGTCAATATAATAATTACTAACTGGAAAAATATTTTTAAGCAAGGTCAATTATTGTTAAATTTTTCCATTATGATGCCATTACCAGATGACCTTGAAAACTTAAGTCGATTGTTGACTTAATCGCATAGCGATAAATTGAATCTCTATTGAAATCGATCGAATCAATTTTTGAATATAGTTTTCTTTCTCAGCACCTCAGTTGATAGTTTATCCCTTAAGTTTCGACTTAAAAAATTTCATGCAAAAAAAGAATCGACCACATATTGCGGATGTCTACGGAATGAATCAATTAGTTTTTAAGAAAATATTTAAATTAAAGTCAAGGCGATAAATAATTTTTTATATCAAAAAACTTCCGCAATATGCATTTTAAAATATCGTTATTTTTTCCTTTGTGTGCTGTAATTTTGCTTGCCACCAATACATCAACCACATCATCAGCTGCAACAATAATCACCTTATCAGCCAATGCATCCAAGTTATCCTTAGCTGCGATCACACGCTCTGCGGATATGTCACTGACGCAATTTATGACGCAGTCACGTGCCAACAGAGTCCACAACGTTCGTTGGTTTGTTTGGATTACTATGGTCCGGTGTTATATCAAATTGCAACGGATTTTAAGAATCAATATGCAGCATTTGGACAAACTGCCGAACTGGTCAGAGTAGTGTTGCAAAGTGTAGCACAATCGGAGTGTACGGAAATTGAAGAAGGAGCTGACAGCTCATATGCAGCAATGGCCAATTCGTATGTGGTAAATGAAAATCAAAGAAAATAATATTAAATTTTAACGTGAAATGGTAACAAATAAAAATAAAATTAAACAGCTCTTAGAGAGTCCTTAATTCAACTATTTTTTACAGAGGTATCCTGTTGCATCAAAATATATTTAATTTAAGTACTGTAAAACACAAAAGGTGACTGCAGAAGAGTGGTGTTCTTTTAATAAAAGGACGATTGTTCTCTTAGAGAATCTGTACAGTGTCGCCTTGATTTCTGTTGGCAGTTTTTTTCCCTTTATTTCACAAGTGCTGATATTTCTGTCAACAAGTTATAGGACATTGTGACATAAATAATTGTAAATGGTAGCTTAGAGTTTGAATTTCATTATTTTATCAAAAGAAGTTCAAATGGTATTACTGTTGTTTTTTAAAAGGGAAATAGGCTTTTATTTTGAAACTAATGTTAAAAAGTATCCACCGCTGATCCGAGACGAAGTCCTTGGCCAACACTTTCCAATTTTCATTCATCAAATCAGTATTACTAGTTACAGGAGTAACATCTAGAACTTCTTCCTACCTTTCGAAATTTTCCAAACTTGGAACTTTAAAAAACGGAGAATGTCCTTGTTACAAATACATGAGTTCGATTTAGCAACAAACTCAAATAAGAACCTTTAGGATAACTTTTCTACTGTCGACATTTTTACAACATTTTAAATATATGCTTATTTGTATGTATATTTTCTGTAACTTTTACAAAATATTTTCTAAATTGAATAAATAGTTGTTATAAATAAAGTTGAATATTGATTAAAACATTAATTTTCAACTTTCCTAAATTTAATAATTTGTGTTAGTAACCAGCAAGCCTAATAACACTCCACATATTCTTTAAAGGTGCCAATTTGCCCATATATTCTTCTGAAAACTCTGGTGGACTGTTGATTTTTTTATAAGAAATTTCGGAATCAGTTTTAGTTGAATCAGTCGTAGTTGAATCAGTTGTAGTTGAATCAGTCGTAGTTGAATCAGTTGTAGTTGAATCAGTTGTAGTTGAATCAGTAGTTGTTGAATCAGTTGTTGTTGAATCAGTTGTGGTTGAATCAGTGCTTGAAATTGTAGTCGTTGGCTTTGTAGGTACTCCACCACCACTGCGGCAATCGTTGAACTGTTTATTTGCGTCAGCTAAGCTCTTAACATATATCTCACCTACATTTGTATTGCATTTACTTTTATCAGCATCAATATTGGCATATTGTACTTTCAAACTGTTGTATGCAGCATTTGAATCGGAGGACACTTTGTACAGTTCGTCTCTACCGTCCCTACTCTATATGTATAAGAATATTGAGAATAGAAAAAATTTAGCTATGTACTAAACGAAAAAACTTTTAATATACTCACCGCATTAGTATAGCAACCATAGAAACTCAATAAGTCATTGTAATTTTCGCACTCTGCCATGTCAGCACAACTACCGTTTCCACGTCCTACCAAGTCAGTACGCGTATCAGCACCTTGTGCAGAAAGTGATTCTTTAGCTGCATCAGCAGTATAAGAACATTTTGCAGTATCACTGCGGTAAGTTTGCATACAATCATCCGATTCCTCATAATACCATTCAAAACACTCGTCATCTGTTGCTCGACTGTTCACTGAGCGTTTATTGCGCATGTGCCATAAGTTTCTCAAGGATTCCTGATGTTGTTCTAATATCGTATCAAGATCGACGCCAATTATAGTGACCGTAAGGCCGCACAGCAGCACTGCGAGCAATAATTTGTTAAACATCGTAGTTGACTTTATAAAAAAAAAACGTTTTATATTAAAAATGTTAAAATTTCTTTCAATTCGCTTGTAGTTCTCGTCTGTTCACTTGAAGCATTCGCTGAATGACTGTGATTGCTGTTGAGCATTTTAATGCTTTTATATTAAAAGTGCAAAATTTTTTCGTACCAACATTTTGATTAAAATTTAATTAATTTTTATCAAAAAAATTAAAAATTTTGTTTTTTAAAGACGGAGATAAATGAATTCTTGTTTTCGTTATCGTTTACTCAATTTTCGGGGTTAAGGCCAGTATTTGGTGAGAACGCATATAATGGACTATTAAGTACTTAACATGTCAATGTCCCTTGGGTCTTAACACATTGACAGCTCTATGCGCTTTCGTCAGCACAAAGGGCCAGAAGTTAAGACTGTGCATGTTGATACTTTCCTCAAGTCCCTAGCCATCTATCGTTCTAAGTCTTAATGTACTAATTTTAAATTGATTCTTTTAAATCTTAAGCCAAAATGATATATGAATGTAAATTAAACTTAAAAAAAGATGAGCGAAATAAGTTTTATGATTTCTGACTTCTTAAGAAAATAAATCTTATTTCTTTGCTTTAATTTATTTTACTCGAGATTAATTTGTTCTGTTAGTGTTTATGTTACATTTAGCAATTTTTGTGTAATTGAATTTTGAAAAAAAAAAACATTATATGAATAATTATGACCTTGGCATCTTAAATTTCATAACATTAAATTACTGGCATCCAAAAGATATTCTTTATAAGGTCATAAAGTAAAATGTTTTAAAAGTAAACATCACTATTTAGACATTGCTTTTTTCTGATGAGTTGTCAATGAAAATTCTATTTTTAAGTCACTGTTGAGTTTTAGTTAAACGTTTTATCAATCCAACAGAATGCTTGCTTTTTTACAAAAATAACGTAATTTCAGGTGTCCGCTTTCTGAATAAAGTCTTAATTTGCATAGAGTGTTTCAGAAATTTTTATAATTTTAAATTCCATTGGAACACAAGAAACATTATCCAAATGGCTTGAATCTTAAATATTGTTATGGGTATATTTGCACCCTGCTACAACACTATCTGAGATCCGATTTTCGACCACTTCTTCTAACGTCTTGGACCGTGTCGCAGTAATATTATGGCGAAAGTTGACTTCGAAATAATCATAAGGAATCATATTTTTGCACCAGAAATAATCCAGTGTTGTCAAATCGCGCAACCTTGGAGGATAATTGATTTCACAATTGCAAAAAAACTGTGTTAGTTTTGAGTGAACTTAGATTTTGAATTTTTAGTGAACTTAGTAAATTTTCAACATTTGCTAACGCTGCACATATCATCTTGTAGCTGTCAAAATGACTCTCACTAAAAAGTGTTGCAAATTTAAAAACCTAGCTTATAAAAGAAACACCCATTACAACTTTGCCTGAGAAATAGCAAACAATAGGCAGATTTGAAAGATTGGACATTCTTTCTCACATTTCAGTAAAGTATCGAACACAAATCTAATTTCTGAAAGCAAAGATTGATTCTACAGTTCATTTACATTTTATTTGGTTTTGCTCAAAAGCATCGAAAAGCAAAAGTCATACATGCAATATCAGTAGATTCCTCAGAGAGTTTCCTAGAGGTACGTGAATGTCTTTGAACATTAGAAAGTGATAAATAACGTTGTTCGAGTGCTTCGAAGCGCGATTATTTAGAAAAGTCAGAAGCTACTTATGAAAAATTGCAAAATTATTTATCCAGAGCAAGACAAGCACCAACTAAAAAACGGCAGCACTGACTACATTGGAATAGTAACTACGGAAGCATAAACACCAGATCAATCTATATCACCTGCAGAGACAACAACGGAAGTTAAATACACACAACATTAAGTGAAAGTTCTGTAAAATCTCAAAGTAGAGAAGATATATTGTAGAGAAACAGAAGACATTTAAATCTAAGCCACATGAGTCAAACAAATTGAATAAAAATGAGTAAACCAATATCACAAAGTTTGCAAAAACGCAAATTGGCTATCATGGAACTGAAGTCAACAACGCAAAAGTGCAGTTAAGAAATTTCGGCAAAGCTCATGCTAATAATGCCTATCATATACAAAAACAGGAAATGTCTTTAGCAACACTTGGACGTTCAATAGATTAAATTGAAATTCGACACAAAATTTTAATTGCCACCTATCGTAGCCGTTTTGTACAAAAAGTACAGATTCACAATCAGACTTTGCTAATTTGATTCCATTGAAAATTTTTTATTAATAATGCTATCAGTTGTTGTCACATTAATAAAATGAAAATAAAGATCGGTTATCTACATTAGAACGGATGTTTATTGATATTATTAAATTAAGATTTAAAACTGATTTGTTATTGATTGAACGGGAAGCACTCAATAAATAAACGAATTCTAATCGGCCATATTTTAGCTGGAAAGCATTTATCTGACCGGATGTTTTAATTTAGTTCAAACATAAAGATCTGTATTCTATCGACTGATTATACGGCACTGCAAGGCAAAACTTTTGCTCATCTTAATGCAAGTGATTTCGAAAGAATTTGTTTTTGCACCGAACATTTATCTGTTCTTTGAAATTACTAGTTCTGTGTATGTTTTGAGTAGAGTAAAGGTATTTTAGACATTATAGTATTTACATAAAAATGATGTTATAAGCTCATGACATTGCTATGTGATCATATCCTCAAAAAATGAGGGAGAGTAAAAGTGGTTTTTATACCTCCTATTCAAGCCACATGGGGCAGAATGAATGTAGACCAATAAACGATTAGAATTTCGAGTAATTTAACCACGTATGTACATACGTGGACAATTTGAAAAGTTAGTTAATTTTTTAATTTCCACGTAATAACTTTAAATGCAACACTGATCCTGTCAACTACCATCTGTTAATAGACAACTGTCAAAATGTCAGCTTAGTTTGTGTTTGACAGCAATTTAGAGCAGACGATCCTGTGAATTTTTGCGAAAATGGAAAAAAGCGAATTTTGTGAGCTCAGCAAGCATTATTTTTTGCGCAAAACAACCATCAGCTAAACCAAGGTAAGGCTTGTCAAATAATATGGGGACTCTGCACCATCGATTGAAATGATTCGCAAGCCGTTCACTGAATTCCGATGCGGTCACACAAGCACAAATGACGCCGAACGTTTTGGACGCCCAAATGAGGTCACCATACCAGAAATGGTAACTTAAATTCACGATACCGTGATGGCCGATCGCAGAGTTAAAGTGCGTGAGACTTAGCACCAGACAAGACCTCATCACTGAAACAGAGGCCTATTTTGAGGACCTTCCAAAAACGTATTTTTCGGATGGGATCAAATAAATGAAAGAACGTTCGACGAAGTGAATCGAGCTAAATGGAGACTATGTTGAGAAATAAAACGTTGTTTTGCCGTAAAATTCATTCCTTGTTTCATTTTTCACGGAAATATCAAATGGCCCTCGTATCTAAACTGCAATTTTTGCATTTTTTTCAATAGCTGATCTAGAGTAGAATATCTCCAATTTTTGCTTGCTAGATAAACTTAGCGTACTGACTTAGATTAAGCATTAAAACGTCCAAAACAAATAATAAATGTTATTAAAAGTGGGAAAAGTATTAGATATTTTATGGTCATGTTCAGAAATGGAGGTTTCGTCACGTATAACTGAAAAACCTATAACTACAGATTGAGCCTTAGAGGCTCAAAATCTATAAGACCTTAGGTTGGCATTACTGAAATACTGACAACAGTGAAAACTTTTACTTTTTGAAGTAACTGTTTGTTATTTATCAGCTACGTCCCATGAAATTTATTAATTTTACTTACCACTGTTCGATTTCGTGCACACTAATTGAAAAACATAATATAAGCACTAACAACAACACATGATCTCCAGTAAAATAAACTCAAGCTTAAGAAGTCAGAAATCCTAAAAATAATTTCGCTTACCTTTTTCATATTTTCATTTACCTACAAATATCATTTTTTAATTATTGTTAACAAAATCAATTCAAAAAAATATTATGACTTAGAACAATAGATGGCTTAGGACTTGAAGAAAGTACCAACACGCGCAGTCTTAACTTCTGGCTTGTTGTGCTGATGAAACCACACAGAGCTGTCAATGTATTAAAACCTAAACAAGTAATAAATATTTCCAAGTGACATTGACATGTTAAGTAATATGCACTTGTCCACTATATGCGATCTCACCAAACATTGGCCTTAACGCCGAAAATTGCGGAAACGATAACGAAAAACAAGAAATCATTTTGATAAAATTAATTAAATTTTAATCAAAATGTTGGTACGAAAAAATTTTGCACTTTTAATATAAAAGCATTAAAATGCTCAACAGCAATCACAGTCATTCAGCGAATGCTTCAAGTGAACAGACGAGAACTACAAGCGAATTGAAAGAAATTTTAACATTTTTAATATAAAACGTTTTTTTTTATAAAGTCAACTACGATGTTTAACAAATTATTGCTCGCAGTGCTGCTGTGCGGCCTTACGGTCACTATAATTGGCGTCGATCTTGATACGATATTAGAACAACATCAGGAATCCTTGAGAAACTTATGGCACATGCGCAATAAACGCTCAGTGAACAGTCGAGCAACAGATGACGAGTGTTTTGAATGGTATTATGAGGAATCGGATGATTGTATGCAAACTTACCGCAGTGATACTGCAAAATGTTCTTATACTGCTGATGCAGCTAAAGAATCACTTTCTGCACAAGGTGCTGATACGCGTACTGACTTGGTAGGACGTGGAAACGGTAGTTGTGCTGACATGGCAGAGTGCGAAAATTACAATGACTTATTGAGTTTCTATGGTTGCTATACTAATGCGGTGAGTATATTAAAAGTTTTTTCGTTTAGTACATAGCTAAATTTTTTCTATTCTCAATATTCTTATACATATAGAGTAGGGACGGTAGAGACGAACTGTACAAAGTGTCCTCCGATTCAAATGCTGCATACAACAGTTTGAAAGTACAATATGCCAATATTGATGCTGATAAAAGTAAATGCAATACAAATGTAGGTGAGATATATGTTAAGAGCTTAGCTGACGCAAATAAACAGTTCAACGATTGCCGCAATGGTGGTGGAGTACCTACAAAGCCAACGACTACAATTTCAAGCACTGATTCAACCACAACTGATTCAACCACAACTGATTCAACAACAACTGATTCAACAACAACTGAGTAAGCACGAATTGTTTTATAAACAAATAATTCAGCTACAATACATATTGATCAAACATCGCCTTATCTCGAAACTCTCAACTAAGAAGGGTATTTTACCTTTCCACCAAGTTTTGCAGAAGATGATTTCTTTAAATTGGCATCAATTGACATGTAAGAATATGTGGAATGTAATAAGACGTGCTGGTTATTAATGAAAATAATAGAATTTTAAATTGTAGAAAATTATAAGTCCTTGTTTTTTTAATAATTTTATTTTAATATCTCATTATTTATTATATTGTTTTATTAAACAAAAAAAAAATGTTTTCAGTAACAGAAAATATATATGCAAAGAAGCAAACACATAAAATTTTATGATCTTTTCAATAGAAAAATTAACCTCCAAGTGCTTCAGCGCTTTCAATAAACCAGTTGTGTACTTGTGGTACTCCAACGGATCAACCTGAATCACGTGTTTGTGTTCAGAATTAACTTTTTTTTAAACAATTCTCAAGAATAGTCGAAGATTCTGTCACCGGAAAATATCATAGACTAACATTTCATGCTTATTTTTGTAGTTCGGATATATATAAATGTAGAATGTGCTAAAGTAATAATTGCAGCAGTGGAGTGAATAATTTAAGGAATTATTTATCTGAGAACAGTGGACAAATTATAAAAATATAATATAATAATACATAAAAATAATATAAAAATATAAAGCACAATATCAAGTGCAAGTTTTGCGAAGTTTTCAAAATAGACATGGAAAAGATTGATTTACTCCATCGATATATGGTACATATAAAAACCAAAAACTTTGATGCAAGTGGTACAGTCAGAGCATATTTGTTCTTCGGAACCCGAAAATCAAACGATTTCGATGAAAATTATTTTAATATGCCTTTTAGAGCACATCATTTGAGAGCAGAGTCATTTCGTGAGGAATAAGTATTTATGTAGATAAGGCACTACGGCCTACTCAATAATGGTTTCCAACAATAAGGCTAAAATTATGTGCATATTTTGATATTTTGTACACACAAAAACTAAATAAAGGTTAAACTGGCTATTTGATCCATAATGACGAGTTAAAGAAGATTGAAACTATCAATTTTTAGAACAGCACATATGGCGACTGTGGATGAAATGGTAGTTAAGTAACTTTTTGAAAAGTAATGTTTTCTGTTGCTTGTTTCTATCTGAAGCTGGATTTGCCTTCGTACTACCATATATTGAAAAATGTCAGCGATCGCTTAGAGCCGAAAACGTGACTAAAATGCATGGGGCTCCAAAAAATCAACATTCAATTGAAGCCAGCACATCGGGAAATCGTCTTCAATATGCTGAACTAGAGCCGTATGTTATACAAGTCTAAAACTTGCCTTGGTTTAAATCAAAAAGGTAAAGTTTTTCAGTTTACATTATTTTTCTTCCAAAAAACTGGTAGCCAACTAGCTGTATTTTTTAGGCAAAGTAATGAAGAAATTTCCTTTTTTGGTAATTCGAAATTATTCCAAAAGTAGCTCTAATAAATATTTAATTTTTTTTTGTAATTTGTAATATGTAGTCAGAACAGAAACCGAACCATTCCCCATCAAAAATTCCTATGTATCGTGGCTAGATTTTTAAGCATAATTCTGGCAAGTCGTATCAATACCGATGGCGAAACCCCATGTGACTTATTTGATATTCATTTGCTGATTACAAAGTTTTTAAAAAAAGTTAGTAGCTACATAAGCATTAAATAAAATTAATTTACTTTAAGCTTAAGCCAGCAAGTACACAAACCAAGTAAAAATTTACCAACAGATGGCGCTAAAAGGAGAAGTTTTCCATTTTATGACGTACAATCAAAATGCTTTATTGAATTACAATTAACATTTGTGATAAGTTATGATAAGATTGTGCAAAATTTAGGCCACTTGAAATCTTTTTTTTTTTTGGCTGTTGTCTATTGCAATCAAAAACATTTTATAACGGCTCATCACAATTTGCAGTTAATAGATTTTTAATTAAAGCTATGGAAAGGTATTCCAAATAATAATAAAAAATGTGATTTTTCAAAACAGCTCTTAAGGTTATAAAAATTACTGAAATTATAGATTCAATACATATGCATTACAGAACCCCTTCGACTTCAAGTTCAATTTTCAGTAAATGAATTAAAAAATATGTCAATAAATGAAAAATGAATGATATTTCACTTACACAGATCATTAGGTCAAAAAATAAGCAAAAAATCGAAAAAAAAACTTTCGTGTTCCTTGCAGTTCTAGAAAAGAAGACCCTCCGATAGACTTTCGCCTCAAGAGATTTGAATGAGATGTGTCACTTTTGAAGTGATAAATTTGACACAGCTAACTTTGATGTTACGTCGTATTAAAAAAGCATAATACAGGGTGTTTTTTCAGAGTATCACAGTCTTAAATTGCATTTATGTATAAACAAATAATACACTATTGATTACTTAAATATTTACTTTAGTCCTATACCATACGAGTGATAATCTAAGTTTTATAGTAGACTAACTCTGATGTTACGTCGTATGAAAATCGCATAGTATAGGGTGTTTTTTCAGAGCATCAAAGTCTTACTATTGATTACATTAATATTGGCTTTGGTTGGTAGATAATACCATACTATATGAGTGATTATCTAAGTTTTATAGTAGACTTTTTTTTGAAGTATAGTTGTAATTAAAACTTAGAGAGCAAGTAGCACCGTAGAACAATTAAAAAAAAAGTTGTTAAAGTGCTTATCTCTCGTCGCAGCAAAAATTCGGTACCCTACACCGCGTGAAAAGTAACAGTGCGTATAAGTGCTAAATTTTTTTTAAAGAAGTATTTCTTCCAACTCGTTACTCATGTTGAATATGGCAACATTCATTTGAGTAGCTCTCTGGATATCGTTTTGAAGCGTTTGCTTGCTTGGGAGGCGCCATGCCCTGTTTTCGAAGTTTGTCAACTTTATGTTTGACGCTAGACCAAACGATTTCTTGTCTTTGTGTGAAATTTCGTTCCATTACCTTAGATAACTATCTCAGTATAGTGCAATGAAGTTCTTGCTTGGATGGGAGGTGTCACGCCTTCTTTTTGAAATTCGCCAAATTTTTGTCTGATACTAAACCAAATTATTTCTAGCATTTGTGTGAAATTTCATTCTTTTATCTAAAATTTTACTGACAGTGTAGCATTTGCGCTTTTCCAGAGTTCTTCTTTTCCCCAGAGTTTGTCTAAGATTATCGTAGTATTTTTGAGAAATTTAGTTACACTATGTTATATTAAATAATTCGCTCAATATAGCGTTTTAGATGTTTTGCTTGTATGGGCGGTAGGCGTGTGCAATGTACCGATTTCGCACATTTTCAATCTCAAGATGCTTGTTTAAAAATGTTGTACCGAATATCATTTAATTAGCTTGCTTAATTTTCGTGATTTTCACCGACAGAAAGACAGACGTACAGACGGGCATGACCTTATCGGCTCAGGTGGTGATGTTGAAATATAAATTAATTACTTTAGACCAAACTTATCAGTTCAGGTCTTTTGAACGAATCGGTGAATTGGCAGCAAAGTAAGGAGAATGCATAAAAAACGGAGAATGAGAAACTGTCCACGTTTAAAAAAAGTTCTGGAGCACTAATTTTCAAATACAAATAGCTGGTAATATTTTCGAAACTTTTCTTCTCATTGAATGCGAAATTTTTTTATCAGTTGCACCTCCTAAATAAAAAAATTATGGCAACTTAGTTAACATGAACAAAGGAAACTTTCTGCTACTGTTACAATGCAATATTTTAAAGAAGTTTTTATCGATATATCCTACTGTATGTAGTAAATATTACACAGTTTTATTAAAGTGCCGTAAATGCTTAAAAGAAATTGGATTGCAGCGCTAAGAGTTTTCCTAGAAAAGATTTATTGCATGGACACTTAAAGATAAAATAAATATATAGTTTTGTGTGCACCTTTTTTCGGAACTAGCGCTTCATTTTTCAATGGAAATGATAATTCGTGATCACAAATAATAAGTAATTAAATGGAAATCAAAACTTTGTAATTAAGTAAGCTATTTGCTTATAATTTGCTATAAAAGCGCTAAAACGCTTTGCAGCAAACACAGTCCTTTAGCGTGTGTGTTAAGTGAACACAAAACATCAAGTGAAATCAAAATCTATCGTTTTTTAAATAAAAAGCTTACAATTTTTTATAAATTTTATAATGTCGCTTCAAAGATTACTGCTTGCATTGCTGTTTTGTGGTCTTACTGCTGCTACCGCTGGAGTAAATGTTGATACGATATTGGTGCAACACAAGCAATCGTTGCAAACATTGCGCACTGACCGCTCAGTGTATGCTAATCAAAATGACGATGCCTGTTTTGACTGGTACTTTGCAGCTATAGATGATAATATGAATATTTATCGGAAAAATAATGCAGAATGCAATAATACTGCTTATGATGGAATTAAATTACTTGGTGCACAAGGTGACGGTACACGTTATAATTTGGTGCAACGCGAACGATCAATTTGTAAAAATTTTGAATGGTGCGAAGAGAGAAGTGATTTATTGCAATTCTATGATTGCTATAGAAATGTGGTAAGTGTTTGCAAAAGGTCGAATTTTTTTTTCGTTCTTCAATTAATATTTTTCTACTACCATACAGAGTCGTAACAGCACTCCTGAAATATACAAAATGTCTGCTGATTCAAATGCTGAATACAATATATTGCTAGTAAAATACATTAATGTTGATGCAAATAAAAATGTTTGCGAAGATAATGTTCGCGATGAATATATTAAGAACTCAGCAGAGGCAGATAGACAGTTTCTAGCTTGCCGCGCTGGTAATGGAGTTCCAGCAAAAACTACCACGACACAACGTACTATAACTGAAGAGCCTACACCTGAGCCTACAATTGATACAACCGAATGGCCTAGTTTACGACTGCCTCGATATTAAAAAAAATAGTTGATTTGGTTGCTGGAAAAATAATTTTAAGTATAAGTTTTCTAAGACAATTTTATGCTAATATTTTGTAAAAAGGAAAAAATGTGATTAAGAAAATACACAAATGATGAAGTATCTATTTAAATTTTTTATTTATTGTTGTTAATGGAAAATTATACTGCCGATTCCTTAAAGTGTTCAATATGAAAATAACACATCGGATCAGTATATTCCATGCAAATGTTGTATCATTATTTTTTGCTTCCAATTCTATTGCACAGAAAGTGGTATGGCAAGGCATATATTCTTGATCAATGTCACCTCCAGAGCCGATCTAGTTCGTCAACATAATGTTGACAACAAATTAAAATAAGATAATTTGATGAAATTAAAAGTGGAAACATCTGCCGTGAAGCTAAATCATAGATTAATTAGAGATTACTTAGGAATTATTGAGTAAAGGTTCATAAACTTAATGTCAACGGATTTTATAAAGATGGTGTTCCACACAAGCACTTAGAATCTTCAAGACACTATATTTTTAGAGCAGTACAAGATATTCTTTAAAATGAAATCTGTACGTATTTGGATACTCTTTATGTACCTAATATTATTTGATATGAAAACCAGCATAAGAGACTATGAGTTACCTTGCAACGAATGTAAAATATCAAAAAAAAAAAAAAAAACAAAACTTAAGTTTTATCGCATAATCTTTATTATCATACAAAACAACCTTTATTTTAATCAAAGTTTTAAGGATAATTTCTTTGAAATGTTTGCCATAACTGCAGTTTATTTTCGATGACGTGTTCGAGCGTTTTGATTGTTGTTTGCCGAATGATGCAAGCAATGTTGGTTTTCAATTCCTTAATCGTAGATGGTTTATTTATGCAAACTTAAACTTAACGAATCACCATGAGAAAAAGTCTAGAGGTGATATATCACATGATCAAGATCGCTAATGGGTTTCATTATATTAAGAAAACATGTGAATTTTAAATGAATTTTTATATTTTGTATATATGAATTTAGTATATTTCAAGCGTTGTTGTGGAGAAAGTCCCTCCACGATGAAACATCAATCAGTTATAAACAAAAATACAATGCTAGTTTGATACAACTCTCGCCTGATCTGTCATTAAATCCGTACAAAATATCAATGAATGAGCAGTACATATTGTGAGTAAAACGAGATAATATAAACATTCAATACGATTTATTTGTTTCTTTTAAAAAATATAAAATTTAGTCAAAACAAAAAAAAAAAACTTAAATTTTAGTACTCAATTTTTAATTTAAACGATAGCTATTGCCCAACATTTTTCATTTGTGACGGCAGCAGTGTCTTTCCGGAATCAGATTAGTGCTTTTTCTGCTGCACCTACATTTTCATCTATATTTTCTAGCTTAGGATCTGGAAATATTAAATACACCAAAGCCTCGATTTGCGTCGTCCCGATTTGCGTCGTTTTCGAAGTTGCGTAGTTTATAAGTTTTCAGATTTTCAGAGTTGCGTCGTTAAAATTTAAATTTTCTATGAATAATTTTAAAATATTTTTTTCAGTGCAATTATCAGGGCTTTAAATTCAAATTGCTTCAAATTCTAATTATTTAATGGCGAACCCAATTTTTATGAGTAAGTCATATGTTTTTCGATTGATACAGAAACATCTTGAATTTATATTAAATTTAGTTTTAAAAAAATTTTAGTAACTTATCCGCAATGAATCATAAACGAAAACAAATAAGTTTGGAACTAAAACTAGAAATTTTAAAGTGTGTAAAGATGTTGATATTAAAAAAAAAACATTTTTTTCATAAAACATACAACCAGGATCCAGAAACCAATTAACAAAAAACTAGTACAAATACATGCAAAAATGATTTCGATTTGCGTCGTTTCGACTTGCGTCGTCTTTTTGCGGTCCCAATTAGCGACGTAAATCGAGGCTTTGTTGTACTTTAAAAATTCTGGGGAAATTCTCTAAATCTGGCAAAGAAATATTTTCGTGCTTTGTAGGTTATGCCGTTGAATTCCATAGGAAAATCTGCTAATCCAATGGTGTTTCGAAAAGTTTTGAAAAAGTTATTCTTTTTTTTTTTATATGAAAATAAAAATATTTGAATTCGATGCATGTTCAAGTTAGGATAGCAGTATTTTTATAAAATGTTTTATCGGTCGCACGCATAAGCCTTACTGACGACACATGATGTGATACCAACAGACCAAGAGGGCTCTGTAAAAAACTAAATTTATTAGTGCTCATTGATTGTGGAACTTAATAATGAGGAAAAAAAAAATTTTTGTTTACTGCTGATAATATTTCTGTTGCTGTAAAAATTTATTTTGTTTGTTGCTTTATATCTTTTAACAATTGTTTACCTTTTTCTATTGCCAATCACTTTTCTTTAGAAATAATAAAATTATGTATAACATAACATAAATAATCTCCTTAAGATCCGACTATGAACAATCATTGGGAAGTTTTTTCGTTCAAGTCAAAAATGGATCTTAAAAATCCAGATGTGATCCCGTCTAAAACCTTTCCTGATCAATTCCACAGAAGGAAACGCCACGTGAATGCAAGCACTCACTTAGAGTATTATCGATTAATATTAAAAGTTCCAAAATATCTACTACTTAAAAGTATCGAACATTTTAAATCAATTCTTAAGTGAACTTAAATGTGATAAAATAAAAATGTATCAAATATTATCAAAAAATTGAATGCGAATAATATCGAAAAGTCGACATTAGTTCAAACATATCAAATAAATAGTATCGAAAAACAGATATCAGAGAAAAAAGTAAGCAAAGTTGGTATCGAAAATTATCGAAATCTTCGAGACTTTTTTCGGTTATAAATATTAAGCTCTTGGAAGATAAAACTTACGTAGATTGCACCACACCTTCTATATGAGATACTACGAGTATGCACTACAAAAGGGCTTAAAATGAACATTTTAAATACTTTCTCAGTAGAGCAGTAACCTTTTAGAAAGTCTAATTTACATCAATGTGAAACATTGTAGCCACGTGCACTAATTCAAAAAATATGGCAACCTAATTTTAATAACCAAGGAAAGTACGCGTCATTGTCTCTATTAGAATATTTCGTATCCTATCATACATAAGTACTTTGTATATATAACAATAAGTGATATACCATTTTATTCAGGTTCCATAAATGCCCCAAAAAATAGTTTGCGGTGTAATAACTTTTGATTTTCTTGGAAAATTTTATTGCCTCAAATATTCAAGATAAAACGTATACTTTTTGCGAATCAGCGGTCTAGTTTTTATAAATAACGATTTTTTGTGATCACCAATAAAAAACTAATAAAATGGAAAACAACATGTCTTAAAGAAATAAAATATTCGCATAAAATTTGCTATAAAAGCGTTAAAATCCCTTGCAGCCAATACAGTCTTTTGGAGTTCGTGTTGAGTGAAAGTTAAGGCGCAACTACATAGTTTCTTATATTGAAAGCACAAAATTTTTCACAAATTTTATAATGTCGTTTAGCACATTACTGCTTGCAATATTGTTTTGCGGTCTTACCGCAGCAAATACTGGAGTCAGTGTTGATACGATATTGGCACAATACAAGCAATCGTTGCAAACATTGTGGAACATGCGCAATGATCGCTCAATGTATGCTAATCAAAATGATGATGAATGTTTTGACTGGTACTTTGCAGCTATAGATAATAATATGAATACTTATTGGGAAAATACTGCACACTGTAATGATACTGCTTATGGTGCGATTAAGTCACTTAATATAGTGGGCAATCACACACGTTTTGAATTGGGGCAACGCAAGCGATCAATTTGTCAAAATTTTGAATGGTGCGAAGAGAAAAGTGATTTATTGGAATTCTATGATTGCTATGGATCTGTGGTAAGTGATTTTGAAAAAGTTTTGTTGTTAATGTCCTCAATTGTTATTCTTCTACTACTATGCAGAGCAACAACCACACCCCCACAATGTTTAAAATGTCTGCTGATTCGAGTGCTGAGTACAAGATATTATCAGTACAATACAATAATGTTGCTGCAAATCAAAGTGTTTGCCTTGAAAATGTTCGCAATGAATACACTGATAACTCATCATGGACAGATAGACAGTTTCTAGCTTGTCGCGCTGGTAATGGAGTACCACCAAGGCCTACCTCAACAGCAAGAACTACAACTGATTTAGGAAGTGATTATTCCACTACTGTGAGCTTATGAGACTAATGGCTTGTAATTAATAAAAATAATTGATTCAGTTTCTGAAATAAAATAATATTTAAAATGAAATTTTGGTAATCTGAAATAAATGATTTGCAAGAAGAAAAAAAACTTTTTAAAGAAAATATACAAACGTAAATTTTTAAGATTTTTTATTTAATCTTATTTATAGATAATTAACCTGGAGCTTCCTTAGGGAGCTTTATATTAGGAGAATACATCTAATTAGTATATTCCATACAAATAGCATATTCTTTCTGCCTTCCGTTTCTCGAGAAATGTTTCAATACCTCAATACCGAGGGATTCTCTTTTAAGTTGGCGTGGCATCTCCAGGTCTTTTAAACGATATATTTTTAAAGTAACATAAGGTTTAAATTGAATTCTGACGTTTCTAAAATTATTTGGAATGAGGACCAATAAACGAATATTTTTTTTGAGACTTTGTGATGATTTGAAAGTAATCTCATAAAATGTCAAAAACTCAAAGAGTTCTATTTTATCAGTTCGTCTATATTATCATACAAAATATTCCTTATTTTCGTTTATTCTTTATGAGTAATTTTTATCAAATGATTACATTAACTACGGCTAACCTGGTCCATTCTGAAGTTCTAATTTTCGATCGCATGTTTCAGCATTTTGAGTGGTATAAGACGAAAGGCGCAAGTAATATTGGCTTCTAATTTCTTTATCGTAGCAGGCTTATCCACGTAAACTTTAGTCTTAACATAGCTCCATAGTAAAAATATAGAGATGGGATATCAGATGATCAAGGTGACCAATTTGCAAATGTTGTTGAACTTACGCCTGGTCTTTTATAAAATCTGTACTAAAAAAAGGGACTCTAAATAAATCACCTGTTCAAACCAAAAATTTGAAATAACCAAGTGCCAAAAAAACTACAACGGCAAGATATACAGAATTAGAAATGGGAACTGATTATTCTACTACTGAGAGTTGTACTGCTGACTGGTAATTAATGAAAATAATTGATTCAGTTTCAGAAATAAAATATTTAATATAATTTTTTCGGTAATCTGAAATAAATACCTTGTAAGAAGAAACCGTAATTTTTTAAAAAATACATGCAAACGTAGTGTTTCAAATTTTTGATTTAATTTTTTAATATATAATTAACCTGGAGCTTCCTTCCATATCTAATTAGTATACTCTATACACATGGTATAGTCTTTTGGCTCTCCGTTTCTTGAGCAAAACTTCAGAAACTTAATGCCGACTGATCTTATTAAGTTGGCGTGGCGCCTCCCATACAAGCAGAGTATTTTAAACGCTATGTTTTTAAAGTAAAATTAGGTATTGATGTTAATTCAGTTCTGACATACTTAAAACTCTTTTGAATGAAAACCAACAGATGAATATTTTGTTTGAGGTTTTGTTATGAAATATTAGAAAATCAAAAAGTTGAAGTTTTTAAGATTATCTATGTTATCATACAAAATAACCATTATTTACGTTTATTTGTTAGGGGTTATTTCTGTAAAATATTGACTATAACTCTAGCTAACTTGGTCCTCTCTGAAGTTTCAATTTTCGATGACGGGTTTAAACATTTTGAGTGATATTTAATGAATAACTTGAGTTGCTTGCATTCTTATTCCTTAATTGTACCTCTAAGGAATCCATGTAAATTTTAGACTTTACGTAGCTCCATACAAAAAAAGGCAGAAGGTGTGATATCACATGATAAAGATGGGCAAATGGGTTCCATTATATCAAGAAACTAAGTGAATTTTAAATGAATTTGAATTTAGTAAATTTCTACAATTTGTAAACGTTGCTGCGGTCTTTCCATTATGAAATGTCACACAATTCTGAAAAAAAAATATCATGAATACTCTGCCGAAGAAATAACTCTAAATTTATCACCAGTTAGTAATTAAGTAGTTTGAGGTTTAATCTGTTAGAGTCTAATCACGCTTTTCTGTCTATATATGTTACCGGTCAAACTAATTTTTTGGATAAACTAGTTTCTCCTATGCCAAACTAGTTCATAAAAAGCGTGTTAGGATGGACCAGTTTAGCCTAGAAAAAATTTAGTATATTAAAGGAAGTAGACGGCCGCGATTATGCGTTAGCATCCTCCAATATATTCAACACTGCTTTCGTGGTGGCTTTCAGTCGCAGTTCACTGTAGTATATCCAATGGCGATGTGTTGGCGCAGCCCATGTTGGACATAGTATAGCAAACCTTTGTAGATGGGCGGCCGCGAAGCAGGTATTGGACACTTTGGGGTATGTAAGCCCTGATTCGCTGCCGCAAGCCGCCCACTTACCCTGCCATACTAAAATTCCAAGAAAATCGGTAGTGAGGTCGTTAAAGGGAATAATATCCCTAGTTCATTCTAGATTAAACTGGTTCATCTTAACACGCTTCGGATGAACTTGTTTGGTCCAAGAAAAACTAGTTAATCCTTAAATCTAGTTTGGTCGGTAACATATACATACAAGCCTAACACTGTTTAAAAAATATAGAAAATTAAAGTGTAGATATACTTAAAGGTTAATAGTGGTTCTTAAAAGATAATGCCTCCTCGTAAAATGAACTACACATACTTTCAACACGTTTCACTTTTAAAGAAGAATATTTGATACTAGGAGTTTTTCTTAAAAAACATCGTAATATTTTGCACATTGGTAGTGTCATAAGCAATTAAACTTTTTAAGCTTTTCGCAAAAAAAGTTATTTAACATTCAAATATTATTGCCCAAGAAAAAATTTCACACAGCAGAAAAGTTTGCCAAGTTATTAAATAATTATTTTTTGCTTATCTTCAGTTAGCAAGTACACAATAGATGCAATAAATTGCCAACAGATGGCGCTGAATTGAAAAATTTTTACTATCAGAGCATGACGTATTATGATGCTATCTAATTGAGTTCCATTTATACACATGTTCGATTAGATATCCACATTAAGAACAAAACTGTACTGTGCAACATCAAAAACTGGGTTTTTTAAAAGTTTTTTGACCATTGCACAAGTTTATAAGTACGTGCCAAAAATGCCAATAGATAAAAGTGTCAATTTTGAAGCATGAATTTATTAAGCATTTCAAACGTAACAAGGCGATTAAGGGGCTGTTTTGTGATGGTATTTGAAACATTTATTATTGATACACAAACTGAGGTAAAATGAACTAAGCCAATTAAAAAAAATTAAAATAGAGTATTTTATTTAAACTTCGAAGCCAAATTCAAATGGTACAAATGAGAAGAAAAAAAAACAACCATAACAACACAGAAGCAGCAACGAGATTTTTTGTGTGAGGTTTTGATAAAATTTAGTCCTTTAAAAAGGATATATAACTTTGAAAAATAAAAAAAAAAATTAAGTATGCAATGACCTCTTAAGCACAAATATATTGTCTTAAAAAATAAATTTTCAAAATCGGTTCAGTATATTTTGCGCCAAAGCGTTACAAACCATATGCATATAAGCAATTTTATACAAATTATATAGATATGGCTTTATCTTACATTCATTTTTTTAAAGATTTTTACATATTTTTTTTAAATTTTTATCCTGAGCAACTTTTCCTATACCAAAAATATTTTGTGTAAACTTGAATACATTAAGAATTTTATGTTTCCATTTCAAAATTCATGATAAGTTCACAAAAAAAAAAAATTTTGTTTTTTTGAAAAAGGAACTTCATACAAAAGTTGGTTCACAGATAATTTTAAGATAATAGAACTTCTGAGAATATTTCACTTAAGAATAATTTCAAGATATCTGAAACTGGGTAGTATTTTATTTCATTCATAAACTTTGACTATCAGCATTTCCTTTTAACTGATAACATGCGGCAGCTGTAATTTTTTTTTTTTTTGCTGATGACTTTGAAGGTTGTTATCAACAGTCAGTTCTTATTAAATGTTCAAGAAAGATAACATCTAAAATCTAAATGGTAATAATATAAAATTTTAAAATTTTGCTACACTCTAATATGCTATGGCTTAAAGTTGATATTTCAAAAATAAGTAGTGCCGCTAAAGGACGGCACAGCCTTTCATTGATTTGTTTACGGAGGGTGGTATTTTCAATGATTTTTTTTTTTTTTTTTGAATTGACTTTAGAAAACGAAATCAGTTTTAACCCGCGCAAGCCGGGAATCGCCAGTCACAGCAAAGTGGGATTTGTAGGAATTGAAAAATTTCCACAAAAGAGTTGGAAGACTTTTGTTATCCATAGGTCTTCAAAAATTTCCCGGAAAAATTATATTAAATATTTTTAGAATTGATGCCAAAAAAAAAATAAATAAAGATAAGAGGCCCGGAACTTTTTTTCGAGAAAAAAGGCGATTCTTTGGTTCCCACTAAGGAGTTGAATTGTAAAACGTACGCTTCAATTTCTACGCTCTCAAGCAACACCAGTGCTTGGTAATACCAATTGCGCCTAATGTAGGGTATCTTACGTTTTCGATCCCTACTGATAAGCGAATGTTGATATAGCAGCGCTCATTGGGGTAAATGTTCATTAATTTCAAGTTACTACAGGTTGTTAGACGTACCAAACAAGTAAAATGATGAAGATGAAACTGTTGGCGATGGCTGTTTTGTGCGCGGCAATTTCACTTAATCTGCTTGAGGTGCTCTCGCTGCCAGTGGTCACAGAAAGCAACGATAGTGATTGTTTTGAGGTTTATTTTGAATGCCTTAATTCCTCTGCAACAAATTACACCGAAAATTTCATGAATTGTCAGAAGGATAAACGTAATGCGATTATGCGTATTGATATTGAAAATGAACCTGATCGTGGTACAATACAAGCTGAAGCAAACGCCGTATGTGAACAGTTAAAATCTTGTGAAAATATGGAAGTTCCATTGGATTTCTTTAGGTGCCATTCAGAGCTGGTAAGTTAGTTGAATATTTATTTGTTCGAGAGTTTTTTATCAATTTTTATCCTTTGATATATTAAGGGTATGACCAACACACGCTCCGTGATGGGAATTCATTTAAATTCTACCAAAATATTAGTGGACATGGAGGAGCAACTAGGAGCGGCTGAGAAGGCGCGTATACAATGCGAAATGGATGCTGAATACGCCCATAAGGAAGAATTTGGGTTAGCATACTTAGAGTTGATAAATTGTCTTAATTAGAATTAAAGGTAATAGCGTATAAGGACATAATTTGCTTTGACTTAATTTTGCGGAAAATATTTTGGCATGCATTTGAGGACATTAGTACTTAGTTTGTGCAAAGTGTAGTGCGTGGTAAACAAATCGGCAAGTTTGCGGCTTTAGTCTTTTGGAAAACTCCCAAATAATTATTAAAGATTAGTATGAGAAAGATTTCTTGTTAAAAATTAGTAGTTTCCGGAAAAACTCAACAGAAATTGTCCAAAGGCTTGGTCATAATAAAAATTAAAAAACGAAAATCGAACAAAAAGTTTAATCAAATTAAAAGAGAATCAGCTTAGTCCGCTTTTGCTCAGTGAAAAAAGTAATTTAAATTTTTGCTTTTTGTATTATACCCACACTCCAAAGTTTATGTTTACAAACTTTTTTTTGTCTTTATAAGGCTAAAGTTTTTTCTTAAATCGCAAAAGTGTGACAAAAATGATAACGCTCTCATGTCAATAATACTAACTTCGTTTTAAGTGTAAAATTTTGTCAAAATAATAAATTTAATACCATGTATCATGGTTATTCTATTGCTAAGTATTGTTAGTTTATTATTATTGCTCACACGTTTTTATTTAATTTGTTGTTTTCTTGTATTATATATAAGCTGAAACGAAAACATTTTTTATATTTTAACTAATTTCAATTGGTTGTTAACCCAATTTTCGTTGAAAACAGGAAGTACACATTCACTATATTTTTTATTTTTTTATGACAGCTTATCTTAAATACTCTATCGGAAAAGAAAACATCTAATATACTTGAAAATATTGTATGTCGACTGATTACTATTAGTGCTGATATCGTAAATATAATTTCCTTAAATCTGTTAATATTTCGTTTTTTTTAATTACTTTGCGTGATTCCATTAACTTGATTAATAAAATGCATATTAGAGTGACCACTTATAAGGAAGCTTAGCTATTATAACACTTGGTTACTTAACTAAAAATATGTATATTTAACTTTGAAAAATAAAAAATATGCATGCAATTACTTTTCTTAATACAAATATGTTATTTTAAAAAATAGTTTATGAAAATCGGCTCAGTATATTTTGCACCAAAGCGTTACAAGTGATTTCACTATATGCAGTTCTAAATAAATAGTATAGATAAGTTTTTCCAATAGTTTAATAAGAGATCCTTCAATATCTAAATCGATTTTAAGTCTTATGACGTGACTTTTCATACTTTCCAATCTCTTAGACTCATAGCATAGTTTTCTTGTTTAGTTTAATTAAAAGAAAGGAATATTTGTGTTGTTAGAGATAACTTTAAATATAATTTTATTATGTCCTTCAGTTGGCTCATAATTGTCTCAGCACAATGTCGCTGGCCTGCCGCTCAGTTGTTCAAACAGTGTCGCACAATGACTTCATATCTGAGCTCAAAATGAAATATAACTAGCTAAGACTTGGCACTCCAAAAGGATTTTTGATCCATTTCAAGTTTTTTATTAATATAAAACTCGATCATATAAGACCGCAGAATTCGAGCAGAATAAATTTTTTTACAGCTGTTGTCAATTAGCTCGAGAAGTACGTCTTCAATAAGAATAAATCTTTTCATCAAAGTCTTGGGGCGGAAAAAATTGTGACTTTTAAGAAAACACAACTTCAATTTTAAGAATTATTGAAGCTATGATATTTTGTACATAAAAAGAGCACAAATATACATAAAAAAAAATTTTATGTTGACTGCTATGTAAACACTAAGTGACTTTTAGCGTTAGAAAATAAATTTTATCAATTTACCGACTCTATCTTACCAACTGAGCGCCAGGCTGTTGGAATTATGTTCAGATGATCATAAGCCAATCGAATAGGCATTTAAGAAAAGTGCGCAGACTGGACATGCTATCTTTCGGCCTATTACGGTCAGATTTGATATGTTTGATAAGTAACCAATTATTATTTGTAATATTGAAGACAGAGTCTTTTATGTGAATTCTGATTTCGTAAGTTGTATTATAATGACAAGTTATAAAAAAGGTTATGATTTTTATGGGTGATTCTCTAACCCAATATCGGTCGAAACGAACTTTTGGTGAATTATTTTCTTACACAGGAGAAAGTGTTGATGAAAACAATCTCAATTATATCACTCTGCTCGACACTGGTATTTTTGACATTCTTGTATTGTCGAACTTTGTTACTCCTATATTTTTTAACACTTTCAAATATGCAAAAATTCCAAAAGTGTTGTCTTCTGCTTGTTATCAAGAGCGGGAACACAGTCCGCGCAAAGTCGATTTTTCTAACTTTCTCGAACTACTTTATGCAAGAAAACATTCTTTTTTTATAGTTTGTTCATCGGTTAAGAAGGCTTACTGTATCGAGTTTTTTTCTGGTTAAAAGACTTTTTTGCGTAAAATGAGTGGTTTTCACCCACAGTATAGTTTTTCATAGTTTAAGCCACTTTCTTAGAGCTATTTTTTACTAATTTGAATTTCCCAATTAGTTCTCGATTAATTTCAAGCGTAAGACAATTTTCACAACTCAGTAGGGTGGCTTTAGCCCTTCAGGAGTTAAAACTACTCACGGCTGTTATAACCACCTACCATAGTCGAAAGTAAATCAATTTTCCTGAATTCACTCCAAGAAATTTAATCTCATAAGCTCTGGAAAATGCTGTACAATAAAACAGTAGAAAGGGAGTTTTTTTTTACTTTTAGGAGTGCTAAGGTAAAGCTACGAAATCCAACATTGCAAGAAAATATGTAGCAGTGCATTCGCATTTCTAAGTTTTTGTTTGCTTATTATCACCATTTGAATGTTGTATAAATATTCTAAGGAATATTGAATTCCACCTTTTTTTTTAGTGCATTTCGGAAGTTAACTTAACAAGGGTCACTCTATTATATATGATGATAATGTATATATAATGCACAATGCTAATAGTTGCTTTATAGCGCATTGAACTGATAAATAACGTTTAAAGTATACATACATCCTTATCGTAGACTTATCAATTTTTAATTGTTTTATTATGTTCGCTTACTTAGAAATTATTGAAAAAATCTTATCAGAAATCTACCGGTATTAATAAACTTAGCATATTCATAAGTGTTTTAGTTATTATCGTAATCCATAAATTTATTGCACATTATCTAATATCTTTAAGAATTTTCTTTGTTTGATTTGATAGGCCGCAGCAAGTTCAAGGCTTTCTGTTTTTATAAACATCTAAGTCAGCCTATATGTTATATACGTTTTTTTTATAATAAAACAAAGAAAGTCAATTGTTTTTCTGCACCATTAAAGTTGAAGGTCATATATGTGCTGGTGACTAAGAAATTGATTTAAGTCAAAAATTATTTTTAAAAATATTTTCATTTAGCTAAAAATGAAAATATCGGACCGTAACACCAATGAAAACAATGATAATAGCAATAAAAAAGTAAACATAAAAGATTGTTACTTAATCCCCTTTAGAATCTTGGGCACAAAATGTGACGAATGTACTCCTTGAGTAAATGGAAAATTGAAAAATCAAAAAAACAAAGCTGAAAGAAGTGCAAACTTCGTTCTTTTGATAAAGTTCATAAAAAATAATTGCATTATCCATTGTGGCCACTTTTAGTAACTTTCAGAAACCTCAATGTCCTCTTCTTATGTTTACAGTTCAACAACAAGTGCCAGAAAACCGAATATCGTTTGGTTTTTTGATTTGATGCTATGAATAAAATTTGAGTTGAAATTCGAAAAAAAATGATTAACATCTAATGCTGTTACACTAGCAGTTTGTTGAGGGAGTTGTCACGTTCACTGGCCTTGTTTCGCTCACTTTTTCTGTGGAAACACCTTATAACACGTAAATCTGCCGTGATAAATTTAATAGCGTTTACATAATTAGTTCCCTTATTAAAATTGACTAAATGGTTTTAGGCGGTTTCACGCCTTTAAGCGAGTGTTGCCAGTATAGTAACTAGGCTCATATTACCATTTTTTTAATTGGTATCTTCTCTTTAGCTTTTACTACACTCACTTTTTGTAATTATATGACATTTCCGATTTGAATTTCTCTACAAAATCTCATTTTGTACGATACTTCTTAGAGCCTTAATGAACTTGAAGTCCACCACAATCTTTATTTTGCTCACACGAGCACCAAATCACCAATCGTTTCAATCATTGCAATCTTTATCGGAGCACAGTCTAGCCATATATTTTATCTATATATACGCGTGTAGAGAAGTACATTTTGTTTTTTTCATTTATTTTCGTATTAAAATGATATTTTTCCATGAAATTCATAAAAAAACTTACAAGAAATAACGTAAGAATGATGAATTTTAAACTTCAAGGGTACATAAGATTTTATTTCATCATGGAGCAAAAGTCATTGAAAAATGGATGGTCCAAGCGTATAAAAACAAGGCGGAAAACTATCAAAAAAAGTCCAACTTTCCTAGGTTTAAATAACAATTTTAAAGACTTCTAACCTTAAAAAAAATTTTAGTTACTTTGATCGTATTCCACGCACAAATTGCAACACATTTACATTTCTTTCGTCCATTTGCCTACAAAATTGATACGATTAGGTTCAATGTAAAATTTTTTAATTTCTTGACTACTGCCGATCGTCTGTTACACCAGTGTAATTTGACTTGGCTACTTACGATCATAAAGAAGTTTCAGATGAATTCATTTGTTTTTTCTTGACTTGCAATATCTTGTATGCAGATGTAGATATATCGGTAATTTTTGATATAATTACAAACATCCTTTTATGACTGTGTTCAATATTTTTGAAACAAAACATCTCAAAAACTATGCGGAATAGGATTTAAAAAATTAGTATCAGTTTTGTTCAAAAAGACTTTAGTTTAAAAAAAAAACAATTTGCAACACATTTATTGTGCTGTTATATATAAAAGTGTTTCTCGAAATGTCTTCGATTTAAGATTTTTTTTTGGTTTTGAAAATGCTTTTCTGCAATAAATCCTTAGAATGTATTCCCGACATAACATTGGAAAAATGGTTATTTCTAATTTTTTTGAAAATACATTTAAAAAAAAAAAATTCAAAATTCACTCTTAAATAAGTACTAAGCAATATAAAGAAATCAAAAATATCAGTAAAAAATGTACAGAAGGTGTGTAGAAAGTTAAGGAATGAACGATATTTATAATTTTACATTTCTCATTTATTAATTATATTTTGTTGTCTTAGTAACCGAATTTTCTACGAAATTTTAAAAGTGCGAGACTAAAGCTCTTTTTTGCAGCTAGCGTTTCAACTACAATTGTAGTTTCCGCAATAGCTGTTTCAGTGAAAGTTGGCAATCTTGTCACCTCTGTGCTTTCATCTGTAACTTTAGTAGGTTCCACAGTTGTTGGACTAACTTCCAGTGGAACACCATTATGCAAGCAATAATCCAAAGCATCATAAATTTGACCAGTTTGTACAATATAGGCGCGCTCAGTGTCATTGGTGCATTTATACATATTATAATCTATAGAGTCCAATTGTTGATTCATAAAAGTGGCATCATTAGAAGCATTGTTGGAAATGCCATATACAGCGTACAGGTAGTTTGAGCTCTATATAAGAAACAAATATTGTGTTAAAAGGAAGTTTCAAATATTTTTGAAGAAAATCACAATATTAAAAAATAAATTGTGCGATAAAAATAATAAACTAAAAGTGCCCAAAGTAACATTTACAAATAAATTTTTGCAATCAGTTCACTTACAAAGACTGAAAAGCAGTTAAAAAAGTCCTTAGAATCCACAATATTTTGGCAATTCATCACAAACTGACATAAACCAGAGGCTGTGTTTGACATTGCATTTTGTTCGATTTGCATTTCTGACATCAGAGTATCCCGCTCACTATTGGCGTTGGTTATACAGGAACTATGATTAGCTGACCAGCTGTTGGTCACATTATTTAGCAGCGGCAAGTAAATGCTATAACATTGCGCTGACGTCGTTGCATCCGAGTTCGTGCTTACAGTTTGTTGGCTTAGCAGAAAATTGGCCAAGCTAAGATCTGTGCGTGTTGAAAAAATTTCACTTGACAACGGCGAGTGTGCTTCAATCTGAAAAAATGTGACTAGTTTAGCATAGGATATTTAATTAATTTGTAAATTTTTTTTTCTCACATACACCGCTAGCAAGTACCAAACTAAAAAGTAATAGCAAGTGCCGCATATTAAATTATCAAATTTATTGTTTTGAAATGTGGACTGACTTTGAAGAATTTTATAATTTAAAATTCACTTTTATAGACTTAGGCCATCAGATAATACATTTGTTATCTTCCTTAGTATGAAAATAGATAAAAGTTATCAAGTTATAGCCTAACCTAATACATCATTTTGAAGTGATATGATTTTGATGTGAACAAAAAAAAACTTTGTGTGTTTGTAATCAAAACCAGTGCATTTTTATTAGAATTTTTTTTTTTTTGAGTTATAAAAATAGAAATTTTAAGTTTTTCATACATTCCAAATAAATACTTTATTCATATCTTCTTCTGATTATCCTGGGCATACTCATATTAAAAAAAATTGACACAATTCTGTGGATCTGTGGGCTGTTTAGTTACAAAAGCTATTAGCCTTCTAAATTAATTAGCTCGCAAGTAAAAAGCTTATCAAAAATAGTTTTTAGAAATGAAAATAAGATATTAAAGTCCACGAACAGCATGCTGAGTCCATTTTATTTGCCCTATTTTCTATATTGGTTCTATGAACATAAAGAAGCTCTCTAAAAAAAAAACAAGGTTTAAATGCTCAGACGGGCAAGGCCGTGTTATTCAAAATAAATTGAAATTGAAATTTTATTCAAGTAGACATCAATTTATGTTGCTGATTATCGCTCACATGCCAAGTGGCTGTTTTAATTGTAGAAAATTCAAAAAAATAATAAATAAAGTTAAAAACTTATAATGCAAACACTTGGATTTTGAAGGAAGTAAAATATAGACAGGGTTCTTGTTGGCTCACTAATTTGTCTTATAATTTGTTTTAAAATTCGGTGCTGCATCATAATGCCCAAAGTTATTATGCCCAAACACTACCCAATTTCTCAAAGAAGTTATAAAATTATTTTATTACGTTATCCTTATGGCTATATTTCCTAGTTTCCAATTGTGAAAGAATCTGCTCATGGGATTCATTTCTTGAATGCTCTGACAACTCATCGTCTAATTTTTTTATGTGATATTCACCATTTTTATAAGAAAAAATTGAATACAAAATACATTTTTTTTCGGCTAGTGAAAAAATTTTTTAAATCTTAAAAGTATTTTTGACTACAAAACCCAAAAAAAAGCTTTTCCATGAAAAATTGGTGAATGTCACAAAATTAAAAATCAGACGATCAGCTAAAGTTTCCTTGTTGGCACTTTAAATTTTCAGAGCGTTCAAGAAACGATTCCCGTTAGCCGAATCTTTCGCTAGTCAAATCAAGCTAATTTCGTGATCAAGATCATCGTGCCTAGCGCCATCAGAAGAACATAATTTAAACGTTTTGGGAGATTTTTCTTATATGATTTTTTATGTTCAAATCCCATGTTGAAAAAGGTTTTCGTTTTAGTGTGATAGTTTTTTTGGTATTTAATTTTGAGTCATATCGGTTGCCTAAAATTCTTCTTTCCCACAGCTTATTTAACTTGACTAGTACACTTATACTATAATTTAATTCACCATTAAAAACACACACTTTGTGCATGTTTTTATCAATAAATAAAGCTTTTGATAACAGAATGCCATATCATTGTTTCAAAAGATGTTGCATACTTTTCGGCATATTTCCAAAGTTAGCAGGTAATGCAGACAAAATATAAATTAAATTTTGTAGTTAACAAAAAAATAGGTTTCAAGGCTAGTGTTACCATCATTCTTAAGAAAAATAAGCAATTGCACTGATATTATGCAATAAACAGTAATGTCCAGCCAAAGCGAGTAACTTATAATATAATATATACTTATCCGAGTAAGCACTTACACTTGAGACTACTGAACCCTAACATATTACTTATATGAGTCCTTTATTTCAAAAGTAGCCCAAATCTTTCTTTGTCGAGAAGATATGTTAACATACATCTTATACAATTCATTTCAATTAACTTTATATTTTCTTCCCATTGAAGAGTGAAAAGTTGCAATACTTTCAATAAATAATTTCGTTAGAAAATTAAAATAAAAATCCCAATGGAATTAAGAAATGACTACGCTCAAATAATTAAAACTAAAGTTGCACTGCATTATTTTTTTCATTCCAGATAATAGTTGAAATTCAAAATCAAATTAACCAAAACGATTACAAAATCAATAATAATATTCTGAACTCAATCAAGCTATTAAAAATGGATTTGAGTTTCATTCAATAGAGCTAAAAACAGGAAATAATAGTTATATTGCTTAAAAACCTTCACATCCTAATTAAATCTTAATTAAAGGATTCTCACTTCCATTCCATTTTATCATAATTTGAAGGAAGTAGACTTATACAACTCCAGATTATTTTGAAGAAATATTACATCAAATTAATTATTCCAATTCTTCAAGGCATAAAATATTTCTCTTTCTAATTATGCTCTAAATGGAACTAAAAATAGTTCAACTTCAACATTGATTTCTTGATCTGAATCCAAAATTTATCTTAATTATAGCAACGAAGTTGTAAAAATGTTTCTAGTATCCCATTCCTTGTAGAAAGGATTTGGAAGAAAATTGTTCCCAAAAAAATGTTCTTCATAGGGAATATCAAATTCAGTACTTGATTCTTAAAATTTTGCATTCATAATATACCATGGATGCAAAACTCATTATAACCTTTGATATGTTTTTTTTTTTATTAAAAATTCTTCTTTATAAACTAAGTCTGGCGTACACACCTTTCCCACTTGCAGTAAAATTACTTACACTCACTTGTTACGGTTTAGTAAAACAAAACTGCAAACTGCGGGGATAAACAGTTGAAGGATATTTTCATCAAATTTTGCATTTAAATTGCATTCCATTTTGGTAGAGGAAAGAAAACGTGCAATGAAAACGACGATGACATCAAGTTCTGAACTTCTAAAATATTTGCAATGAAATAATGAACAACAAAATTCCTAACCGACAGCAATGAAAGAACAAAAAAAAAAATGGATAAAAGAAGGAAACGGACAAGCTTATTGTTGCTGTTGCTAACGGCTGACGGCTGACGACTGACGTTGGTGTGCGTTAGCCTACGCTATGCAAAATACCAAGTCTGTTTGGAATTTGCAAACAAATTAGGTATGCGTTTTCTATGAAGGATATTGTACGCATTTATACGAACATACATTTCTTTGTTCCAGTACCTACTTCATTTGCTCTGGCCCTTTTAACCGCCTCTGTCGAAATGAATAAAATTTATGTAGGACTACTAAGTAAAGCTGCCCCGTGCTTGGATTGGCTTGAGAATGTCATAATGTTCTTAAAGGACCCATTAACTATAATTGAAGTGACAGAATATTAGAAGCGAAGAATACGTCACGCTTTCTTGCTCTTTAAGGACTTTTATGTCAATTTTTTTGTTAAAAAAAAATGAGCTGGAGAGAAGATATTCATTAAATGGTCAAAAAATTAAACTGAGTCTTTTAATTAAATTTATTGTGACTAGCATAGCTGTGAGCTGTGACTCCCTTTTACAGACTTTTTAATTGAAAAAATACTTTAAAACCAAAGCTAGGATGAATGACAATTGGGGTAGAAAATACGAATGTAACTCTTAAAGCATAAGATCTTTTTAATTCCAAATTTATATCTGTTTTGCATGACTTAAATAGATTGGTATTGAAATAAAAAGACATTCTTTGTTTTCTTTAGGCCAGCTAGACTTTGAAATGGAAATTGTGTTGCGGCGCGCCATATAGTGAAAAAAGTCGAAACTCAAAAAAACGAGTAGCTTGAAACTCATGAGTTGAAATCGTATGATTTGAATAACGAATGAACTCAACATGAGTTGAGTCAAATGAATCGATATGTTCGAGTTTGACTCGTTGCGTAGGACAAAAGTTCGAACATGTTCGATCAGCTCGTTGCACAGCTCTAATCATAAATGCCTTAGCTCAGCAAAAAAAAAAAAAGAATTAAGTAGTTCTATACTTAAATAGGCTAAAAACTATTATTATAATTTTAATATTTTAATAAGCTGAAATGTTATAACAAACAAATTTCAAAATATTGAAATGATTCTCTTAGTTCACAAAAAAAAAATCAATTAAATATTTTAAAAATTTATTATCCAAATTATTGGTAAATTTCTTAAAAGAAACACTTTTCTCAAAGTACCAAAAGGGGATAACTTGCGAAAGTGGACGAGTATAAAAGCATTGAAGAACATTTTACTAAACCATATTTGGTGCCTAAAGCAAGCAATGCACAAAGAGTTAAAGGCTTTAGATATGTGGTCCTCTCACTTTCCATTCAAGCAAAAACCTAAATGACTTTGTGAAGCGAAAAATTCTTAAAAATTTTTTTAAGCTTGGTACGGGAGTATGTATGTATATATAACACACCCATTTCAGTTTTTTTCTTTCTATTCAGTTATTCTGTCCTCAATTTTATGAAGTATTTACAAACATAGCTATTTTTGTAATAAAAGTAATCTTTGTAAAAAGTTCATTGAACATTTCTTCAAACAAAACTAACCATTACAATTATGATTTCTTAATCTCCAAGTAAATACTTAGAAATGTTATCTAAGGTATTATGATAAGAACAAAAATCAAAACTACTTACATACATACCATCTATAGAATAGCTTAAAAACAAATTATCATTTTAATTTCATAGATTATTGTTCGTCATAACTATAAAGTTGATAATAAACTCGTTAAAATTTTTTAGCATTTAAAGAGACATTGTGGATTCACTTAATGAAATCGATCATTTTATTTCATTGTTTTTTTAAATTAAATACTCGTGCTTCACATTAAACTTTCACTGTTTGTGAACGGATTAAGCAGTATACTATTTTTATCTAGATGACTCATTAATTTTTTTAGGGGTATTGTCATTGTTCAAATAATACTTAAAACAAAAGAACTCAGACGATACTCCATCATCTAACTCATTACCTGTGACTTTCTTCAAGTAGTCTCTCTCTAGGAAAAAATATCATTCCGCGGTAATTAAAAATATTAAATTTTTCTAATGTGAAGATAAAAATTCAAAACATTTCTTGGAAAAAATACTCAAATTGCATATGAAACAATATTTTATCTAAAAGCAATCAGTTCAAAAAGTGCTGGGTCTATATTATTTTTTGATATTTATCGAATCAATCAGTCAAACAAAACCCGGACGTATTGTAAAAGTTCCATTTGGTCAAATTTTAGTTTTTTAGAACTTGTTTCTAATATCTAAGCTATTTACCAGGACATTCTGGACATAAGTTTTAATTCGACAAAAATATCAAGAAAACTGAAGTATGAAGTTTTTTTCCTCATAGTCTGTAATCTGTGAAAAAATTTCATCTATATAATTTGTATAAAATTGCTTCTATGGAAATGGTTTGTAACGGTTTGATGGAAAATATACTGAACTGATATTAATAATTTTACTTTAAAACAACATATTTATGCTAATGAAGGTCATTACATACTTACCTTTTTTTGCGATTAAGTTCTTATAAAACCAAAAAATTGTTGTTGTTTTATTTTTCATTGCTTGCTGCTTCTTTTATACGATAAAGATACTTAAAACGCTATATCTTATATATATATAAATATATAGCCAGACAAATACCACGCCAATTAAGATGAAGTTCGATATTAAGGATCTTTATCTTTAGGCCACGTTGTGCAAACAATTAACATTCGACTTTTAATAAGCCCTCAAAAAAATTTTAAAATCAGCTAAGACCGACTTACACAAAGTTTGATGCAGACTATGTATCTAACGCTACCGAATACTTAAAGACACAAACTATTCCTCTATAATATAAATTTCCCATGCAAAAAATACTGGATACGACAACATTAAGATCGATATGTAACATGGTGTTTCATTTAAAGTTTGCAAAATTTCCAAATGGTAATTGGATATATCTGGTAAGTAGACTAAATTTGTTATCTGAGATATATTTTTTGTGAATTTTTTAGGTAATTTTTTATTTTTTGCTTCTTAACAACAAATTGTATTCAATCAATCATCCGAGTTGCCAAAAAACCAAAACTTTTCTATAAAAGGCAAAACCAAAGAAAGTTACTAAACAGTAACATTTGCCGTTTCCAACAACATGAAGTTCATCGCCACAATTTTACTGATTGCGCTTGTAGGCGTAGCAAGTGCTAAAGTAATTACATAATAGTAACTTTTATAGAAATAATTTTAAAGTGAAAATATTCCCACAGATCAGCAGCATACAACCCGTTTTAGCACAAGCCAACTTTGACAATTCGCTGGTCAATTATTTGCTCCAACCTAATGGTGCTGACGCTTACGATCCTACATTATCTGCACAATGTTTCAACTACTATTTGCCCATATTAACTGAGGTGGCCAATACCTACTCGTTGCAATATCAGGCTTGTCTGACATTAGCTAACGATCAAATGACCAATCTAACCGATCAAGCTACGCAAGATCGTACCACCTATGTGCAAGAAGTTAACGATATTTGTGTCGCGTACCAGGGATGCGATAATATGACAGACAATTTGAACTTCTTCAATTGTTATGCAACAGTGGTGAGTGAAAAATTTTGAAGCAAAAATTTTTATTTTCGCAGCAAATTTCATATTGAAAATTTAATATGTGATGAAAAATATTTTTATCTATCCATATAGTCTAACCAAGAAGTCACACAAGTCTATGCTATCTCAAATCAAGCTGTCAGCGCTGCCACTACTTTGTCCCAGGGCATGAAACAAATTCAGGAAAACGAAGATATTTGTGCAAATGCTACACAAGTTACTTATGTTCAAAATACCGCTCAAACCTATGAACAATTAGATACTTGTCTGATGAATGGTTTACCCGTTGTTGCCACCACAGAACCAACAGTTGCACCCACCAGTGCTCCAGTTCAAACCACAGAAGCAGTTTCCACTGATGCTCCAATTGAGCCAACGATTGCACCTACTAATGCACCGGTTCAAACCACAGACGCAGCTGTAACTACTGATGATCCAATTTCAACCACAGGACCAATTGTTGACAACGGCAATGATAATGACAGTGTGCAGAATGCTGCATTTGCAGTGCCAGCTGTGGCGCAAAGTGGCGTTGTACCACAGTCAGCTCCCCTTAAAGCAGTTAGAAGGACGATCAGACGCAACGTGCACAAGTTCCTTCACTAAGCCGCTTAGGTTTTTGGCTTTGAAAATGTGAAACACTTTACTCTTAATTATTTGTTTTACAATAAATAGAAAATTGCATTTAACTCATAGTATTGCTTTATTTTTAATAAAAGCTCTTAGATCTGAAAAAAATATTATCAAAGGGAGACAAAGTGTAGTTTTGCAGTACAAAAGATATAATAAAAGATGCTATAACATTCAGAAAGGGGATATGGGATATGGAAACAATTTAGACATTGTGTCATTAATATTTATCTACCCGAAAATAAAATACAGAAAAGTGTAATCGTGTGAACATTAAAATCAAAAAACTCGAAGGACACTTACGCACAAAAATAATATGAAAATATATCAAATATATAAAGAAAATTCGCATGATGAATTTTTTTGTTCGGTTTGATCCCCAAAATAAAGAAGTATAAATATTGCTCTTATAATACATTTTTTTTTTATAAAAAAACAAGGCCTAACTCAATATACTTTTCAAAGAAAATTTTCATTCATTTTCTGATAGTTCTGGACAAACCATCTTTAATAATTTTACTTTAGGTTTCATTTTAATTTCCCAAGGCCAAGTTATCATAAGAACTAATTGATAAATTTTAAATTGAGAAAAGGTCAAAGACAGGATCACCGGTATTAAACACCATAGAAACCTTCTAAACACTATATAAATTTTTTGTAAGGTCTAAGCCATTTTTGGTGGATATTGAGGTAGCTTTTTCACTTTATGAGATATTACTTTTTCTATTCTTTGAGAATAGTGCCAAAAATTCGATATTTTTTGAACAGAACATTTTTTGAGTAACATGTAACACAGACAGGGTGCGACAATTTACCAACCAGAATCTTCTAGAAAAATATGAAGAATTCAATACGTTTCAAAAATTTTCATATATTATTTAAGTAATTCCCGCTCTGGTAATTCATTTGCTTTGTTTTAATTATGTCTATATACTCAAAAAAACAACCATTAGTTATCAATTTCAGTAATAGAAAGAAGTCACGCGGTGATAAATCAGGCAAATAAAGCAGGTAGTTAAACACGCAGACATAAATTTTTTGCTAAAATTGTTGTATTAAAATGACATTGTTATCAGATGTTTTATCGTGCAACAAACAACAATTTCTTGGATCTTTATTCTTGCAAACAAATTCCGTGAAACTTCAAGGTAGAATACTACCGTTACTGCTTGATCACTTGGAAGAAGCTTGTGATGCACCAAACTCTTGTTATTGTAGAACACGATCAGCATTACTTTGATTTGTGATGGAATTTGAAGTGTTTTTTTGGGTATTAAGTCATCATCTTCAACTGTATCGCGACCATCGCGAAAATGTTTATATCTGTCGAAATGTGTTGCTTCCTTCTATTTCATAGATATATTTTACTATAGTAGATTACGAAAACTATAAAAACGATACCTTAATAGCTGACAATCACTTTCCAAGAGCAAAAGTGCGATAGTTGATAACCAAACATCATTTTAGCCGTTACCATCAACGCTGTCATAAGGAAAACTGAAAATGCGTTAGTAATGTGATTAAATATTGGAAGCATTATATGAATAACTACTGTCAAGATTTAATATCTGAACTTGCAAAACGCAAAAACACGTGTATTTTTAATTTCGTTCCTTTATGACTATCAGTTCAATTAAAAATAATTTGATTTTTTTATCTCTAAAAAGTTGGCATTATTGCGTAGCTACTTAAGCTGGGTCTTAAGCATTTTTCATTCAAAATAAATACATATATACGTAGATGACTAACTCTATATATGCATGCAAATATGTACTTGTATCGTCTATTTTATTAAACTGAAGATTTTAAATTTTCACTCAACATTTAATTTATAAAATAGAAGGGCACTTATTAATACACTCAAAAGATAAAAACAAAGGACTTAAAAACTTCTATCAACCATTGAGGTCGTGATATAAAAAGCACAAGCGCCATCAAAACAAGTGTATTGCAGTAGTTTTAATAGTTGAGTGAAGTCAACATGAGGTTCTTCGCAGCAATTTTTCTGATAGCACTAGTTGGCGCAAAAAGTGCTCAGGTGAGTTGAAGTTTATATTTCAAAGTGGAATTTCTTATTGAATTCTCTCTTATGAACTTTTAAAGGCCGATGCGCAAGTAAGCTTCGACAATTCATTGATCAACTATTTGCTGACACCCAGCGGTAGTTCAGCTGCGGCACAAGACCCAACAATTGCTGCAAAATGTTTCAATCTTTACTTACCAGTATTGAGTGAAATTGCCAATGACTACTCGACGCAGTATCAAGCCTGCTTAACGCTGGCCAATGAGTTAACAACCAATCTAACCAATGAGGCAGAGAAAAATCGTGCAGCATTTGTGCAAAAAGCATCTGATGTCTGCATGGCCTATCAGAATTGCAATGATTTGACAAACACTTTGGGATTCTTTAATTGCTACGCATTAGTGGTAAGTAAAATAAAGTAGCATTTAATTGATGACGAGAAATAAAAACAAAATCCACACTTCCTTTTCAGTCTAAGCAAGAAGTAACACATGTCTATGAAATTGAAAATCTAGCTATTGGTGCTGCTAACAGTCTCACTCAAGGCTTGCAGCAAATTCAACAGAATGAAGAGGCATGCACCAATGCAACACAACGTACATATGTTCAAGATACAGCAGACACTTATCAAAAATTGGATATTTGCTTAGAAAATGGCTTACCCAATACAGAAAGCACAACATCAGCACCCAGCACTAGCTCCAGTACTAGTGCCAGCACTAGCACCAGTACTAGCATCAGTACTAGCACCAGCTCTACCGAAATCACTACCGACAGTGAAGCTCAAAATACTGAAGCAATTGATGATAGCAATGATGCATTTGTTGCTGCAGCGGCAGCAGCAGCTGCTCCGCAATATCAGTGCTCCAACGATACTGGCACTCATACACAGACTTCAGCTGATGGTTCGCAATCGCAGTCACAAACTGGGCCTGGCTGTCAGAGTCAACAGAGTGGTGAAGGTAATCAAAGTCAAACGCAAGACGGTTCATTCTCACCAATGAAGCCAATGGAACCCATGAAGCCAATGGAACCCATGAAGCCAATGGAACCCATGAAGCCAATGGAGCCCATGAAGCCAATGGAACCCATGAAGCCAATGGAGCCCATGCAGCCTTTCGAACCAATTGTATTCAATTAATTGCTAGTTATTGAATTTATAAAAGTAACTGTCAAATAAAGAATATTTTAAGATCTGATATCGAAGTTTCACTTCTCATTAGTTGAAAATCAAAAAAGAAAATTGTCCAAAAATAAATTTAGTGTCTGAGTTTTTGAAAAGTTAGTATAAAAAAAAAGAAAGTTAACCAATATTGAATTTTTGTAAATAATTTTTATAAATTTATTGTAAATAATTTTTCCTCCATATCCTGCTAGGGAATCAAGTGAAGGACTGTTAGTGATGTATTCATAACAGTTGTTAGAAATTTTTAATTAAGAAACTGTTTCGTCTTTATATGATTTGCTACGTTTCATTTGAACAGGTTTACACTGTGAAGATATAGGCATATTCAAATTAGTCACCCACTTGATTCTCTATACATAATATGGGGATAGTGTGCTTTATCCATTATAGGATGAATTACTTTATCAGAGCTCCAAAAATGTGTACCATCATCATGTCTTGGCTTCTAGAAATTTTTTATGAAGATAAGATCAAAGAAATAATATAAAGTATTTTTCGAAAGCCTTCAGAAAAGCAAAACACAATTTAAATTTTTTACACCATCATTATGAGCTTATCATATTCTGAAAGTATTTTTGAGAGTAATTAGTTTTAATGAGAAGCTAAGGTCCTTCGTCAACTGGCAGTGAGCCTAATAGTCAAAAATTATTCGGATAAAGTTTATTTGTAAGCAAATTTAAGTACCAAACACAATTGCTAAAACAAAAATCAAAGCAAATAAGCGGGGCTACGCGTGGTCATACATGTTTCATCTATTTCTTAATCGAATCTTCAGTAACCCGATGGTTAAAAAGCTTAAATGTTTTTTTCTAATTTAATGTTACACTTTCTTGTCGGTGCTTCATTGTTAGTTTTCTTGGCGAGGTAAATTCAAGTAGCAATCATAAATCGTTTAATCAAGTCATGGGCAACTGAGGATATCATTTAGCAATGAATGAAACTAGAATGAGTACATTTTCCTCCGTTTTTTTGTTTAATTTTATTACTTCTTTTTTTTCGAGTTATAACTGAAATATGTTCTTAAATTTAATAATAAGAAAATAATAAAAATTTTGTGAAGTCTCTGCATGCGTATACTTTTAAATTAAATTTGTTTCGCTTTCAATTTCCAGAATATCGCCTTATTTAAATTTCTTTTTTAAGTTCATAATTCCACAAAATAAAATCTGCACTAATTAGTTGTTAAAGTATTTTAAAGCTTTTTACTTTGACTCTTAGCTTTCAACATTTTACCCACCACAATGTGCAATATATGTGGTTCTCCTCATGAAATTCTTTTTTGAGGTTTTACAAAAATTTTTCCCAAATTTTATTTCGTTTTGTGTGATTTTTTCTTTTGAAAGCTTTTTCTTAAATTTCTTGTGGCATACTTTTTGGCATTTTATGAAAAAAAAAATTTTAGCCAATGTCTTCGCGCAGAACTTTATTCTGCATTTTCTGGCTGAAATTACGTGCAAAATGCGTTAACACGATAACAAGTGAAAGACGGTATACGCGTCGTATGTATTTTCTGTACAAAGCTGATTGCTAAAAGCAAGCAAAAGCTTTGAAAAAATATGATTTTCTTCATGCTATTAAGTAGCAAGCGATTTGCGGCATAAATTACTTTTTAATCATTTGCTTTTCTTCTGATAAAAAGTTATCAAAATAATAGTTAGAGTATGTTAATTTCATATCTGGTCGATAGTCTCAAAGTATAATGAAGCAGCGTTAAATTAATGCAAATTTGGGGAACTTAAGCGAATGGAAATAATCTTATAATAATTTCTTTAAAAGTAATGAATTATTAAAATTTCAAATTGCCCATATACAAACATATATGCACATATGTAAAATCAAGTCAATCAAGTGACTTCTGGCCGCATAAAAAATTAATATGTATGAAAAAAAAATCGAGTGGAAATGAAAAAATAATTTGTGGCAGCATTGAACATTACAGCTATATGTATCAAATATCGCTTTGTTAAGTAATATTAAATTAAAAATTTTAAACAATCTCAAAATTCAATTAATTCAAGAAATAAAAATAATATTTAATAATACTTACCAAGTCTTTAGTCCCTTCATAATCTTTTCCACACACAATGTTGTGTTTAGTCTCCTTATTAAAACTTCAGTAAATCGGAGAAAGATTTTGACAACGCCATAAGTGTAATCTTAGCGCATCTTCATCGTAGGATATGAAATATTTCATTACTATTAAGTGAGAAAAACAAAATTTTAAGTTTTAAGCCCAAAAAATCTTGTTGCACTAATGACAAGAGTTGCAAGCGACAAAAACCAGACAAACAAAGTTTTTAGTGCAAGGATAAAGTTTTACTTAAATGGCTTTGAAAATTTCAAAATAATTTGCGAAACGAAAAGTTGTGGTTTTGCCGCAAAAAAATATAAAGATTACAGTGAAAATGCACCAACGATAAAGAAAACAAAAATTTTCGAAAATTTTAATTCAATTTAAAACAATAATTTTCTACATTTTTCAAGAGCAAACAATTTTTTTTTTCTGTAAAAAAAAAAAGGTTAAAATCTAAGAAATTTGCAAACCAAATTGTGCTATTAGCCACAATGTTTCAGTATCTTAATGTTTTTAATTTTGAATTTACAGTAAGTAAGTCACCAGTGCTAGCCTGAATCACATAAGCGAAATGACGCGAAAATGTTATAAAATCTTCTATTTTTCCGCAGCAGTTAAAGTGAATTAAAAAAAAAAAAATAGTAAGACCAGAAGCCGCTAGATTTCTTTTGGCGCAATATGCTGTACAACCATTAACACATTATATCACTTTGAGCATTAAAAACAGTCAACAATTTCAGCTACAACCACTGTTACTAAGTGCATGCATGCTGAAGTGCAATCATGCAGCACAGACGTCATTCATTACAATAAAAGAACAGCAGCAATAACTGCAATTGCAATAGCGCACCAATTAGCCAAGTTAAGACAAATTTTAAAACCATCAATCACAGTCGACGATGCGTTGCGGTAAAAAGTTTGGTCAAGTTTTGCTGCAATTAGCGAGAATGAAGTATTTTCATGAATACTGAAAAAGATTTGTGATTAATTGCTCGTAAATAGTTAAAGTATGGGGGGTATGAATGTGGTTTTTTGTACGTAGCAACATAATATTAAGTCCAGGTTCTAACTCTTATTTTAACTGAGAAAGAAAATAAGTGACAGTGAGGTCTTCGAAACAGTTTTGACAGAATATTTTGTACATGTGCTTAGTGTGCAGTACTTAATGGCTGAAAAGAATGAGCAATTAACACAAGACATTCATAAAAAGTTGGAGAAAATTGAAAAGATAATAAATAATGTAAGAAACTAATTAGAAGAACTGATAGAGCAATGAAAAGGATGCTATTATGCTACTTACCAACTAAGGTATTTACCCGCAGATGCAAAAACTGCTAGAATAGTAAAAATTTAAGAGAAATCGAACGGAAATTAATTTCCAGAATTGGTAAAATAAATAGAAAAAAAAAATATAAAAAAAAGCTTGAGATAAGAAAAATATCGGAAAATGCCTATGGAATTACAATTAAATGAAAAATTTACAGAAACAAAAATTGTAAAAAATTAATGAGAACACAGCAGCATGGGGAAAAACTAACGAAAAATATTCATGAAAATGAAAAAAATATTCAAAGCAAAAAGCTTATAAGATATCATGAAAACATGCAAAAAATACAGGAAGTAGGGGTAAAAGTAATATCCAGGAAATATTTGACTATCTCCAGCCAACTTCCATAGCATTTGTGATTTCAAATTTAATTTCGAAGGATTTACAGAACTTTACCGAATATGTTGTTGAATCATGGCTTTTTGCGGATAAGAAAAACGACTTATATTATACGCATAGCTTGAGAACTATATTTAAGATAAAAAAGAGTGATAAAGAGTAAGAAAAAAAGAGTATCCAAAGACACAAGTATGTTCGGGCACCAAGAATCGGAATAGAAAACAACTTCTAATTATTTTACTGAGCTAATTATTCAGTAAAATGTGTGCTTACAAAAAAAAAAAACAAATCCATAGAAGAACCGAAATATATCATCCACAGAAATTTTTATTCACTGGTTACTGATGATTCCATTTAGCAATGAATAAAACTAGTGTGACTAGCTTGGGCCGTTATTTTGTTGTTCTACATTTAATAATTGTAACTTTTAGTGAGCAGTAAGCTCAGTAGAATAATTATAAAATTTAATTTTTTTAATTAGTAGCCTTATAAGTCATCGTGAAACCAAAATCTGCGAGAATAAATTTGTGCATGTAAAAGTTGTTTTGAATGTGTCATGCATCATATGGTGATGAAATCTTTTGAAAAAAAATGTATAAGTTTAACAAAACAAAAAATAAACATTAAAAGCAATATAATCTTAACTTCAAGAAGCCCCTTTAGCATTACAATTTTTTCACTTTTTTAAGAAAATTTTATTACAAAAAATCGTTATAATTGATATGATAGCAACCAAATAAGATATTATCATGAAAATTACACCAATACTATGATATAAAATTAAGCAATTCTAACAAAGTCAATGACCCACGCTACGTTTTCGTATTTCACGCAGTTAAAGATTTATTTATTTTTAATCCATTGCCATAACATAAATCGTTGTAGAACATTTAATCTCTTGAATTTGAGTTTGAACTTTGAACTACAAAGTTTGTTACACCCACTGGCAACACACAGCAGAGGCATAAACTGCGGGGAGTTCAAATGCTGCCTGGCTAAAACAGACAATTTTTGTACAACGCGAGCTTTCCGCCGCTCATTTTATTTACAGTTCCTTTTTTTCACGCTTTTGTCATGTTTTTCCTTTGTATTCGGAATGTTTTCCTTTTCCTTTTCTTGTTGTTTTTTTTTTTTTTTTTTGGAACAAACGGAATTTTTGAAAAAAGGAAAACGGAACAGGAAAAAAAACTCTGAGTAACAACGCTTTCCACAGTGTTGAAGCCACAGTCATTGCTGTCTTTATGCAGCAGACAGCATTCATATGCAGCGAGGCAAACTTCCGCAACACGGCAGCGGTAGGGGCAATAAATAGAACGTTGGCATCAGGGAAAAAGAGAATGGATTAGCGAATGCACGCCATTTAAAAGTCTGTTTGCTTTTTACGTGTCCTTTCGGACGAACGCACGTATACTCACACATACAAATGGTGTTACATTTACACTTACAGCATGAAGTCAAAAAAACGAAACTGCTAAGGTCGCTGCACACCAAAGTAAAATACGACTTGAATGCAATTACACATAGACACTGACACACACACACACATACAAACAGAAATTTATAAAATTTTCTATTTGTGCTGAGCAGATAACAGTCTATCCATTATTAAGTGAAATCCTTTTTGTTTTGCGCTCAATTTTTTTATCAGTAGCAATACTTGCAATGGATAGTGAAATTGCGGACCAAAGTTCGTTGATTTGTTAAGCACTTTTAAGATTAGAAAAAAATCTCTTGAGTAGGTAGGTTGCACTTACAAATAAACTTACAGAGGCTTAGTGTTTTCAGAAACTTAGTTTTATTTTTGTAACAGGGTTAACATTTTAATCAATCTTTTAGTATATAATAATATTAAAAAAATTTTAATGTTGATTCTCTGTTTAATGCTATGTTAAATATAGTTCGCTGTTAATTATAAATTTATAAACGCTTAAATAAGGAGATGCAGAATAAAAAACTATATTATGACTTCATCAAAAAAATTTGCTTTTTCCTATTAATCTACAAGATTTCTTTACTGTTTCAAATGAAATCGAAATACAAACTTTGAGATATTATAGAAAGCTTTCTGAAATGGAATTGAAATGTTTCTGAAACTTAACTGAATATATCATGTGAAAAATTTCTGAAAGTTTTACGAAACGTTACATATTGAGTTTCTGACTGATTGGTGTATGTCATTCTAGATCAAATACTAGGCAATAATTTGATTTCAAAATGTCTAGAATAATGACTGAAGTTATTTGTAAAATATCCCTAACAAGTTTTTTCATTGCTTATGCATTTTCGCTTCATTTTTATGCAGTTGATAAAAAATGGTGGCGAAATTTCTAATTTTCCACTGCAGTGATTTTGAATGGACGCGTCCAAGTAGGGAATATAGTGCACAGTGAGTAAAACCTTGCGGCAAAGAATCATTGCACGTCACTACCGTTGGGATGGTGAATGTGAATATGGAATGAAACGCATTTGCATTATGATCTCATGAGACCAAGCACTTGTACGTGTATGCGAGCTCGCATTTATGTTTCTGTGTGTGTGTGTAACTATTTCTGTGCAGCAAAGACACTCAGAGTGCGCATCGCCTCATAAAAACTGATTTATGCGAATCAATAACTCAAAAAGTTTTTGCAAAAGTTATGCCAAGTAGCAGCAACAGTGGTGGCCAATAAAACATTGCTGTACGAGATTGTTTGTGCTGAAAGACTCATTTAGAGATGAAAATGTTTTTATTATTGTATTCTTTTTATTCTCTTAAGTTTTCAGCTACAAATTGCAACAGTTCATTTGGAATATTTGCGGCTCATTTATAGAAGTAGTTAGTGACATGCAGAACTTAAGAGTTTGTAAAAATTGTTCATATTACTTCTGTTTGCATTCTGAATCATATTTTTGGCAGTATCTCCGAATTTACTTATTCAATTACAATTTAACTTTGTGTGTTGACTTAAACTGTTCAGAGTCTTATTCAATAAAAACATATTAAATACAAAATTTTTCTCAAATAAGTTAGTCTGATTTTCAAATAACTAGTTTTTCAAACATTTTTTGAGTTTTGTACGATTCAAATCTTGTTTTGATTCTTCAGCACTTTCGATGAAGCCAGTTTATGATACATTATGATTTCCATCCAATTTTGGTACTTTAATATACAAATGGTTTCTCTAACTTTCCATAATAGTACTTTTAACCTTAGATAGCTAACCTTTGTCATTTTGACAAACACAAGTTTAACTATCGCGCCTTGGTACATGTTAGAATAACATCAACTCAGTCGTTACTGAAAGCTTGTTTGTGGTGATAGTGAGTAGTCAGTAATTATTTTTAATTTTGATAGCAAGGCTAATTGCTTGTCATTTTGACGAATGGTAAGCTTCTGTGTTAGTGTTGTGCTGTGTGCTTTTTTAATACGCTAAAAATCTTGAAAGATTCATTCAATTTTAAATTTAGTCTAAATTCAAAGAAATGTCAGAAAAAGTGAATAGAAAAGATTTTTTGCACCAGATTTTTTGTCTGAATACATTCTTCTATACATTTTATTTTTCATAAATTTTTAATAAATGTATTAAATAATGTCAGGAGTTCGTAGTGAAACCATTTAACTCAAAAAAGTACACAACTTCACATTTAAAACAACAATGTGTTCGCCAAGAGGACCAATGAATTGCTATTAAGGAGTACTAAATTAGATAGCTATCTAGGGCTTAGTATTTCGCGACATTTTATTGCTTTTGGTTTTTTTTTATATATTGAAAGTATGCTTGGTGTCATTGCACTGTTCTTGTCATTAAATCTACCAGTTAATGAACAAATCTTGTATATCTGGTTTGATAGATAGCAAGGAAGACGTATAAAAAGTAGACTGATATGCCAGCTAACTTCAAATATTTTAAAAAAGCAAAGTGCTCTGAGCAAAGCCCTCGGCACCTGACGGCCTCCATAGGTAATCTTAGACATGCTATGCAATCAGAGGCTTTACTTTTTTTACTGATCAGCGTTCGGAAATGCGCAACACAAAGGATTTCATCAAAAGTCTAATGAATGACAGTGTCAGCGCTTTCCAAAATATCCACCATTTATTTTATCATTTCTTTTCAGATTGACGTGATGTCATTCCAAGTCTTTGGAAACTGATCAATACACTCAGAAAAGAGCAAACTTTGTGGAATAATCACCCGATGAAGTTTGTGCTCTTATTCAAATAAAAGTCGATATTATTTAACTCATGTTAATACATTTCAATATTTCTTGACCATAAACAATGCTTTTCTTCACCTATTGACTGTTCGTTACTTCTCGATTTCTATTAACTTTTCGATAGTTTTTGATACCATTTGATATTTTTGGCTTCCCTAAAATCATTGATGTTTTTCAGTACTTTATGATAGCTTTCAATTTTTGTCAAATTTCTTAAGCCAACTGTTGTTATTTTACTGAGTAATTGTCAACATTTTGTTGTCTTTTGATATATTGTAGGATATAGTAATTTTTATTATTCCCAACTTTCTGCTACCATACGAAACTATTTGTAAAAATCCTGAGTTATGTGAAACTTTTCGCTTTTTAACGATATCATGTCAGTACATTTCGACTCTTTTCAACTTTTCGAATATATTCGATATCTTTCGGCACTATTCGATAAGTTATATATTTGACATACATCCGCTCTACTATACTTTTTTTCAATTCATATAACTTAAAATCGAATTACCGAAAGCTTTAACTGTGCAAAACTTTTCCATACTTTTCAAATCTTTCTGATACTTACAACTTTGTTTGATACTTTTGAATATTTATCATCAAGCCGCTAGAGTTTGCACTCACTGTTTTTTTTTTCAAAAGATGACCGCATCAAGAAGTAATCGGAAAATGAAAAGAAATATGAGTGAAAAATGAAAAAAAAAATAAAAAATAGAAAAAAACGTAAAAGAAAAACCGGAAAACGTGTTTCTCCCGCTAATGCATATCGAGGGTATCGGCAAATGGCACATAATTCATTTTTTTATTGTTTTTACATTCAAGCCGATGCGTTTATCTCTCCAACATCGTAAAATTTTAGCAAACGCTAAGACGGGCGGTGTTGAATCCTTATACAGCCGGCAACGACGGCTAACGGACATTACAAAACAAACCGGATGTGGTGTTGGCATCCCGCAGTGCGTTCATTTCACCAGTGAAATTCTCGCGCAGAAAAAGAGCAAAGAAAAATAAATTCAAAATTCACTGATTTACGCGCACGTTATTCCGTTGCGGCAGCAGTGGCAACGGCCGCAACTGCTTTACTTCAAGCACATTGAATTGCACAATGCACAGTGCATTACAACGCATTCGCTTTACACCGCTGCAAGTTCGTTTTGTCCTGTCGCTAATGCTTCCACTTCAGGGCGCAGTAGTGCAATAAAGATTATGCGGCGCATTCATTGTTTCTCTCTATGGCCATAGCGGTATGACTTTTGTGTGTACGCTTTGCCAAACAGTTAACGGATGTGCTAAGGGAATAACGCGCTAGTGGTATATTACGCTGGAGTTGTTTGCTGGTCATGCATTAGAAAGTAGTGAATGGAGTTTGTACAAAGGGATATAGATTTAGCTTAACGCATTAGCGGATACATTTTTAATGAGTGCAAAAAGAAGCTTCTGAAGTTATGAAAAACAAAGAAATTATAGTATTTTGGAACATTAAATGTAATTCCATTAATTGCATGTATTATCAATTGTGATTTAAAGCAATGTTGCATTGATGGGATCCAATAATATTGATTTTTCGTCTTTGGTTTTTTACTTCTTAAGCCAGTTGCACTAATTTTTCTTTCACAGAACTGATTTTTTATAATTTAATTGTGTGCTATACAGCAACCTTAAGCTTAAATGCATTTTTTTTTCTAATAAACATCGTTCACATTACATGAGTTTTAATTCAATGAGCATTAAGCCTAAGCAAATTCAAAAAAAGAATAATAAAAACTTTTTAGTTTTTTAAAAACAGTTGAGTTTTTAACACGTGCGTTTTAAAAAATTCTATGAATTTTATGCCATAATCCGCATTTTCCGCAAACATTAATAAGCAAAAGAAAAAGAAAAGAAATGACTCAACACCAGTAACCAATACTTCGTTTAAATTCAACAATTCAAAACTGAAGATTCCATCAATGGCTGCATAACTTACGTTAGCAAATTTTCTCATGCAAGTCAACTATAGGAAATTTGTTTTTACATTTTACAAAACTTTCTAATGAATAACGCTGGAGTGCATTCTAATTATGTTGATCATCCAATTATCCTTTCATTTTTCTCCCCCAACAACACTTCAATGTCTACCACCGGAAATGTGTACCCACGACGTTGTGTTTATTACGCTAACGAATTACGAGTATAACATATACATAACCGCCTTGATGCAGCTGTTAAAGTTATCATACTTTGCATACCTGGTACATGGCATTTAGTTGAGAACCTTCAGTCTCATGTTCCATGCATTTCAGCCGCCTTATGCTGACTACTTACTTACTACCAATCCAACATGTTGTTGGCAACCAAGCGTGGTATGCAAATTAATCATGAAATAACATCAGGTGCGCGTTGGGCTGAAAATGAGTGTGTGTGTGTGTGTTGCAGCATAACATCAGCGGCATTAAGCAGCATCAACACTAACATCATCATCATTGTGATAATCAATTTCAGCGTCATCATTATGGTGACTTTAATTACAATTAATGTAGTGTTCTTTTTGCGATTATGTGCATGTAAGGTACGGGTGGCTCCTTAATTTTATAGAAATTATAGCTTACTTCTAATTACATAATTAGAAAAATATTCCACAATAATAAGAATAAAAAGTGGTAGTAAAAAAGTCGAAAACAAAAAAAACTTCAGGGAAAAACCTTTAAAATTAATTAAAAAAAGTTCTAAAAAGATAACATAAGACTGAAACATAAATATGAAACTGCATCCTATACAACCCAGATCGGTAAACTATAGTCGACTTGATAATGCGAACTGAATTTTTTGTATGATAAAGGATATTTTCTAATATGATAAAGGAGTCAACCGTATTTTGCTACATCGCTGATGCAACGTCATAAAGAACTTCTCCATAGAGTACTTTTCGTTGGGTCAATTAGGGTGGTAAAATTCTTCACAACGTTTTAATTACTCTGCTGTTAAACAAAATATGTGTAACTACTGGCTATATCTATATAGAAAGCCATGATAATTTTGTATATAGTCTAGAAATGTTGAAGGGGTGTTCCTGAAAGAGCTTTCATTTTGCTACAATATTGAATCGTGCTGAACAGGGGGTAGTTTCTGTACTAATATAGATCGAGGAAATCAAATCTGTGATCGGTTTTTTTTCAGCTTCCTTTTTTCTTATAAAAAATTGAAAATTGATCTAATGAACATGAAAAGATACTGATTTTCTACTTTAAAGTTGCAAAATCGTCCCATATTATTTTAACACCGATTTATACCAATTTCTGAAAATCGATACATGGACTCAACTGTCTGCAGTAATAACTGCAGAAACTGTAAGTGGAGCGGCACAACGACCAGTGCGCGGGTAGAGCCACAAATCCAGCTAATATTAAACATATAAATGTAAGCGAAAATAACTAAGAAATATCGGCGATAACGAAACGAGATCGATACGATAGCAATACAGATGAAAACATGCTCTTACGAGACGATAAGCATGGGGCAACAACAAGCACGATACGATAATTTTTGAATTAAATTAGTTTTGAATATCATCTAGTTTTATAATTATTACACATGAAATAATAAAACATGAAAATATATATTTAGAAATAATATTAAGATTAATGAATAATTAATGTTAAGCAATTAGTTACATAAATTAAAATTATTATCTTTATTTTTGCATATTTTCAGTTACAAATCTTCAAGCCATCTGCATCCGGAACAACTTTTTTAAAGCAATGCCGAAAATGAATTCGCGCTGGAAATAATATGGTGAGTTGAAAACTTATTTCCATAACTTTAATTTTTGTAAAACAACACTATCGTGATTTGGAATTATTTTCAAAACCAAAATGACATAAAACATCATACGATAACGATTGATAAATACGAAACTAAAAACTTTCTTCAAATTTCCTTAAAAAAATAATAATATTTTCAATAAAATTTTTTATTTGAAAATGAATAACACCCTTATCGCTTAATATAAGTGGAGCTGCATGCAAGTGTATTAGACTGAATTATAAATCCTATACATCTATGAGAATGTGGCTGTTCATGAAAAAATGGATCTTATTTTCTCTTAAGTATCATCTAGAGTAAGATTTTATTTTACAAAAGTTGAATGTTTCTAGACTGTTTTATTAAGCTTTTTTTGAATACAACTAAACTGTACCGCGCAAATAAATGTGAAATATAAAAGTGTATTAAAATTTTCAAAATAAACAACTAAATAAATTGAGCCAAGCACCTGCAGAACAAATCGCCCGAATGCTTAAATTGAACAAACGTCCAAGAATTGGCTAGGGCTTTTGTGTATTTGCGAAATGCTTAACAGTGAAAGATTTCCCAAAAGGAATAGTTATTGGGCGATTCTTCATTGAATGATTGTACAATACACACAACTGCCAAAAATTATTGGGCGATTAAGTACTTTTTTTAGCATTCTGTAATTATAAATACAGACAATAAATGAATCAGTGTCATTGGCCGTTTATTGTTGATAGTGTCTAATAAGGAAAATTTTTAAGTTTTATATGAGAAAAATAATTTTATTTATTTTCTGGTTTTGCAACCATAATTTTGTATTTTCATAATTTGTATTGAGAACAATTAGTTGAAATTATACCTGACTAAAGTAACAAAAATTACACAGATTGATATATTCGCGTAATAAACGAAAAATCGTAGTATTTCGAAAATTTGATGAACAATGAATTGAACTAGTAAATTTCAGAAAACACCAATGAATTGAATAAGTTATTTTTCATAAAAATATAGCATCCTTTATTTATGGACTGTCACGTTTGCTAAGGTAAGCCCATGTTAAGCGCATTTGACGTACTAGCGCGTATTTTACTTTTCTTATTACTAATGCGGTTGTTTTTACTGTTACTAAGTGTGTGTGTGTGTGCGTAATGAGGTCGTGTGTATGTTTTCGCATGCCAGTTTGCTGTTCGTTCTTTCTCATATATTCACTTAAACACAATCCATCACTTAACACTATCAGTGTGTCTCATTTTACTACTTTTATCACATGTTATAATGAACAGTGGAACAGAAAAATTAAAATTTGAAAATGTTTAAAATCTGAGAAATTTGCATTTTAAATACTCTACCATGTTATTAATTTTTTACGAGCATTAAAAATTACAAATATCTCATAAATCAGCAAGCACACAACATCAAGAATAAGTGTGTATCTACTCAAAATCGCGTAGTTTCGTTAAAAAATAAAAGTTTTATGGCTAAATGACTAAAACGAATAAAAGGTCAAAAAGTTTTTTAAAAATTTCATTGCATCTGAGGAAATTGTTCCTAAATATGATATTTCGAGATAATTTCAGTTTTTTTTTTTGTTTTTGTGTCTGTATTCCATTACTTTTTAATAAGTTTCCTTGGCAAGTTTTTGCCAGTTCTTCGTTTGCAAAGTTCGTTCATCTTACACTGAGCTAGCAATCAGCGTATCAACGTCTACTAATTTTATGGAAGTTTCGAAAATTGTTTAAACAGTGAAATATCAGCGTCGAATCTTTTCATGCTAACTCTAAATTTTCTTCGAATAATTTTGACCACAATTTCTTTGAAGATCTCCCATTGTGTATCGGTAGCCTCACTTTTCAATTATCCTACCGTTAATGCTATAGCAAGAGAAATTCGTTACCAAACTCTAACGCGATTCGTTTGCTAAGCTTGATTTGGAATTTCAGCTTCATAGCTTGCTGCGTATATAAAAGTTTTTAAAACGCATGCAATAAGTTGCGTGAAGCTATGCGTAGCATTGCAGCATTTGCATGCATTTCGCGATTAGTTCTCAAAGTTTTTATGTTCAAAGCGACAGTGTGTAGAGTGTTAAGGTAACCGTTAAAATGCGCTTTGCGTACTGTAATGTAATGAGTTGAGGTGCTCATATTTTGAAAACAAATTACACTTTATTTTCTTAGAAATAAAAGTTAGTTCACAATAAAAAAATTTATTTATAAAGCGTGAAGAATTGAGCTTAGCCATGTAAACCTATGAAAAAAAAAACAAACACAATATACTGGAAAGTCACAGAAATATTTAATTTCTAAATGTATTATAATGTATTGTAACACATACATACATGCCTTCTGTGTAGGGTTGCCAATTCCTTTATTTCATGTTACGGTCATGGCCAATGGTGATATTTTTTAACCTTCACACGGTTACCAATGTTTTACTACGGTAACGGTCACTATTAACATATGTTAATATTTTTGTTTTCATACAAAATGTATGCGAATTTACACATTTACTATGATTTTTGAATTTGAACATTGCGTTATAGCAAGCCTTGTAAGAGTTGCTATTGTTACAATATTTTTAGGGGTAACCTAGGATTCAGTTGCTGCGTTTCTTTGTCAGTTTGTTTTGAAATTCCTTAGTAGAAATGATATTTGTAATTACAAAAATATAAATATATATCTCATAAGTGGCAGGTAAAAATAAAAAATTTTAAATTCTGAGTGCTTCTTCTGTGGCTCAGTAAGTACAAGATGAATCATTTTTAAACTTAGCTATTTATTCAATGTTCAGGTTATCGTTTAAAATGCATGCAAACTACTATGAGCATTTAATTGCCAATATGGACTCGGATGAGGACAATACGGAAACAGAGGTAACAGACGCAACAGAAGGACACATGATTAATGGATATGATAGTGTTTCAGCCTGAAGGAGATCATGGGGAAATTAAGTTCGAATTTGAGGATGAAACCGAGGAAGCTGAAGTAGCCTTAAAAAATTTTTATTATTTTTATTATAGTAGCTATAAAAAAATGTAGTTCCTTGTTTTCAACTTCACAACACTGGTTATGTGAGGAAATAAAGATATTTTTTACAAAACGGGTCTTCAAAAGAACCAAAACTGCTCCAATGAGTTTCCTCGATCATTAATAAGAAAATTACATGCAGAAATCGTTTGCAAGAACCACTCCGATTTTTTATGCATTCAAATCAATCCGGTTTACTGAGAAAGCTCCATTTTGCTAATTGAAACAATTTGCAGATTTCATTCTTAAGCATTTCAGGAAAAAATTATTTGTTTTCCAGAACGCCGAAAATTTTTTCTTATCAACATGGCAACCCTGTCTAGAACTAATACTGTGTCATAAAAGTTTGAGTTAAATATCCATTAGGAGCTATGTAGTCAAAAATAATAATGCATCTGGCTATGTTAATGGATTTTTCTATATCTTATATTTTTTGTAGATGTTCCGATCTTATAATATATAATTAAATACAATATATAATTAAAAGCTTTATAGACTTTTCAAAGATCTTCTTGATACTTTTCGATGTGTTTAGATTTCTTGCGCCACTTATTGACATGGTCGATGTTTTTTAAACTGTTAAGTACTCCGTGACATGTTCAATATTTCCCATACTTTGAGAGCTATGTTGACGTTTTCATTAATATTTATGCTTTTAGAAATTGATCGACCTTTTTTGACCTTATTCAATTTTTTTAGATCTATCAAGTTCTTGAATCTACACGACGTTTTTCAATACTAAATATTCTTAAGGCATTAATGGTCTTAAAAAAGATCAAAAAAGTCGTAAGGTTTCGAAAAAATTGAATAATGACATACTAAGTCAAATAAAATCATAACATAGATAAGACTTAAAATTTTTTGTTGAGTCAGAAAATCTTAAAGAGTATCGAAAAATTTCGATAAAATTCGAATAGTATCGAAAAAATTAAAAATTTCGAAAGTTTGAAGAAGTGGGGAAATATTCTGACACGCGATATTGGGTATGATAATTTACATAATTTAACAATAAATTTAAAAAATTATTTTTCTATGCATACTTAAATATAGTAAGAAGTAAAAATAAATATTTGAATAGAACAGTTCATATACATATAACTATCCATATAATACTAATTTTATATTAACTTTAAGTCGTTGTTTTCAATTTTACTTGGTAGTAATCTAGATATGTGTGTGTATATATGTCAGTGAAATCAAGTAAATTCCATTTTAGCAGTATCACGCATGTACATATACATACATAAAAAACCAACACACTTCCGTTAACTTGGTAGGTTGTGCAGCAATAAAACTAAAATGTGAAACATACGACTGTGACGACATTTGATGGCAACAAACTTTACACCACTGACCTAGAGAAACAAATGACAGACATTAAGGTAATGGATTAAGGAACATTGTATTATGTCATTGTATACATAAAAAGTGACCCAAGACCCAACAGCATGTAATCAACAACAACGACATCAACATCAACAATTTCACCAGCCGCCTTCAGACAAAGCAAAATAATCAGTGATTTGTTGATTTTTGCTGGTTGCAAACGATTTGAGTAAATAAAAGTAAAAAGCAAAGAAATCTCATTTATGTGACGTTTTTCCTCTTTCCGACTCTTCCAGTACATTTAATGAGGCGTACATTATGGCCTTCGTAATGTTGTAGGTGGCAAAGAACAAAAGCGAAGAAAACGCATTGTAAAAAGTTGGAAGAAAGAAGAATTTATATAAAAAATGGCATACAACGTTAACCCATTGACCCAGAAAAAATGACGTTAAGAGAAAAGACATCGAAATCGAAATGGACCGCATTAAAAAACTCTATTGCATGGATATTATGAAAATCGTCTTATAGTGCGAATAGTTGCTGAAATTAATAACGAATACTTATGCAAGTTTACTTATGAATATTAAGTTCTAACAGTGTTTCATAATTTATTCGCTATACTATAATATCTATGGAGCAATAATATTTTTCAGAAAATATGCATAAAATATCTCTAAATTGAAACTTTTGCCATCAAAAATTCGATTTTTTCGTTTACTAGTGATTAGTGCAATAAAAGTATACTTATGTCAAATTTGTGCCCAAAGCATTACCTTCCGTGAGTGTTCAAAATACTCCTTGTTTTCCACTGAAATTGGTTTCAAATCTTTACTAAAGCCGGAATACAAAAGTAGTTTTCGATCTTTTCGATTGAATTGACGTAACAACTATTTATTTACGGAAAAAGAAACTGAATGAACCTGAATGTATTCGACATTTCTTTATCGTGGTGACAGCTAATTTTCATTACTAAATTTTTGTTTCACGACTCTTGCAGATTCCTTATATAGAAAACCAAAATTTTGAGCCTACTGCAGAAGTAAAATATTCGCATAAATGCCATCTCCAAGTTTCACTTAAAACGCATATCTGCCTGTGAGAGCTGGAATCAGTGAAAGAATACTCTAACTTTTGTTGGAAATAATTTTTAATTTACAGCAAAAGAAATATTAAATCTCACTGACCTCGTATATTTTGCAGCATGCAACAATTTTTGCGCCTCAGGATATCAACACAGCTGAATAAACGCGTGCACAGGTGTCTGTGTTTATTATTTCTGATATTTCTCCTTAGGCATGTTAAAAACTTGCCATGTATCGATACTCATTTAATATTTTTTCTGATTTTTATTTGAAATTTTACTTCATTCAGAAAGCGGAAGAAGAGCTATTGCACTAAATTTTTTGTCTGTATGAGTGTGGTATCGATGATAATTTAACGAAGTTTACCTTTTGCTATTTCACTATTTGATTAAAAAATGTGACACACTTAGTGAATTTTGTGCCTTTTTCGACCCGAATTATAGCTACGACTTCAGGACAAATTTAAATCTTTTAAGTTTAGAGTCATTTGAGATTATGAGGAAAATTCTTTTATTTATTTCTTTTCAAGTAAGTTTTTGTCAGCAATGTTGAAAACTTAGAAAAAAAACCTTTAAATATTTTTTTTAGCTTACTTTGTATAGAAAATCCGTTTGGCGTTGCCACGCCTTAACAAATAAATTACAATGCTTTTCGTTTTAGATGGATAAAATAAGTAAACATTATTTTTATTGATATTTTTTCTTAATGCATGTGGCTAAATTTTATTTTTCATTTGCCTACTTGGTACATAAAAGATCAATTGCGTGGAGTCAGCATATTTGAATGATCGGTACTAAAATACTGCAAAAATTTCATTAAAATCTGTCAGATAGTTTCCATGTCCATGAAAGATAGACAGGCAGACAGACATGCAGATAGACAGAGAAATAGACAGACAGATAGATAGATAGACAGACAGATAGACAGACAGATAGACAGACAGATAGACAGACAGACAGACAGACTGAATATTATATTAAAGATTCTTTACAATTAAATGATCTGCTTAAATGAGCTTTTAAGTTATAGTGCTTTAATTAAGTAAATGAACTTCTTACATGCACTACTTTCAATTTCTATAATTTTTTCTATTTGAAAAGCCGATATTTTTATTCTTCATAATCAAACATCTCTTGCGTTCATTGCTTTTTCAAAACTGTTCATATTTTATAGCTTACGTTAAGTAAAAAGCTGACCTTTTCAACACGCAAACATTAGAGAGATCCAAAAAAAAAAGTTTTAAATTTGCTACTTTCTAGTTTGTTTGAAGTTCAAAATCGATATAAAACATAAAGAATTTTAAAAAATACTTTTAAAATTTTAAGGTAAAACATAGTTTTTTGCAACACTCTAATAATTGTATACTTCAACAATAACATAAAGTGAACATTGTAGACCTTTTGCACATACTTACAAGCGAAATATATGGCTTTTATTATTAAACTTTAACTGCTTGTAAGGGATTTTCAAATATTGTTACTATACGGCCTTATGAGTTTTAGTGGCACACGCTGTAAGTGCCAGTGTGCTTGTGTAGCAAAAAGAAAACAAAAAGTTATCTGCAAAAATCAGCACCTTAGTCAATGGTCAGGTGCTAACAGCAGTTAACGGTTGAAATATGGCAGTAACGCTGCTCTAAGAAACTAAAAAAGGGATTACAGCGGAAGCGGAGAATATTTTTTGTAGCTAATATGAGCAATAAAGGAAACATAATGTATTTGTATGTGCACAGTACGGTGAGCCCTTCAAAAATTAAGCAAAAAAGGCTCACAGTTTATTAGAAAAATCAGAAAATCTAAATCGCTGCTTAATTGAAAGTCACTCATACGACATGTATGCCAATATGAAAATTAAAATATTTAAATATTTGTTACGTTTTTTTCTTCAAGTATTTTGTGTTTATTCAAGTATATTGCACAACTCAAACTAATGCAGAAGTGCAACAACAATAGCAACAAAAATAAAAACAATGTGTTTTACAAAAAATGTTATACAGTCAATTGAATGCGGAATTTATCTTTGTAATTTATGATAAAAGCAAAATGCCGGAAACAATGCAATATCTCGTTGCAAATAGAAGTAATGAAAAAAAAATTATAACGTAGAGATAAAATTGAAGAAGGAAATAAAAACAAAAACATAGCAGAAAGTAACAACGGCTGTTAAAATGAAAGAACAAAAACATTTACAAAAATCGACATAATATCGACAAAAATAAAATTGAAAACAACAACAAATAGTTTTTGTAATAAAATCGCCGATTTTGAAAGGATCAACATAATAGCAAAAAAAAATAAATCAATGAATCCGTTGGTTGTACGAACGAAAAAGCAAATGCATCCGCAGTCGTTGCAGTTTAATGGAATTTATTGTGCGGATATATTGAAGATATTTTGTAGCGCGGTTATTTGAAGCTGAAACTTAGAATGAGGATATTGCACCGCGTTGGAAGACAGCAGCAGTGGGTAAGGCCACAAATTCTGCATAGATAAGAAATATTTATTTCATTTTAATGCATTTTTGTAAAGTTTGTTTCTCTCATACTTTCTGCTTTTGGATTCAAGTATTTATGTAATGAGAATGCTTTGCAAATGTTGCAATGAAATTGAAAGAAAAAATTTAAATAAATAATAAATGCGGCAAGTGCAAAATAAAATAAATCATTTCAATTGATTTCTTTTTATGAAATTAATGTTAATCATACGTCTGGAAATTTTAAGTTTTAATTTTTTGCGATCTTATGAAACTGGCATGCATACATTTCTTAATGAAGCATTTCATTAGGAAACAAATGGCTATTTGCGAAGACAAAATAAAACTTAGTTTATTTTATTATAAAGATTGTAATTTTTTTTTATGTCACTATAACATCAGACTACAACAATAGTGTTTTGCACTCATTACGATATTGTTTTCATCAAATAGTCTTATCTCTGCAATTTTTATTTCTATTGATTTCCAATAGTTGTTATGAACATAAAAATTGAGTCATAAATATGATAGGCATGTATAGTAGTTATAAATTTTGTTAAAAAAATTTCTGATACGAAAGACTTTATTTGTTTGTCAATGGTGAAGCTAAGAATAACAAATTTTTAATGTTTTAAATAAATACTTGGAAAAATTTTATGACCTACGTTTTTGTTGTAGAAAATGAAAGTTCGATTAAGTCATAAAAAGATGACATATAAAGCAATATTAATTGGATAACTAAAATGAGTTTTTTTTAATGAATACGGCAACAAACAAGATCATAAAAGAAGTATTTACATTAGATATTTTTATCAGGCTATTATCCGCAACATTTGTGTGGAGCCTGTAACATTTGTTTCTCAATCCTACATTCTCTATTTTATTTCTTTAATTTCCAATGTGCAATATTTATCGCTAAATAAGTCTCTATTTGTTTATTTCGCTTCCTTGATTAAAACCCTGAAGTCTTTGTGTTGACTGTATTTATGACATAAAGTTCTCTGTATAGTGCCGAAAATATCTTTCTTAATAAAATTTATATATGTATTTAAATTGTTCAAAGTAACCATGTATTGTGTAGTACTTTGGAATTGCTTATAATTTTAAAACTTAAGAAATATTCCGTAAAAATATATATAGTAGGTTGCTATTAGCTTTCTAAAGTTTTAACTTTTTCATCAAGAATGAAAGAATCTGATTAAATTTTTCACAAATCAGTCGGAAAAATATACTTTTTCATATTGCACTTTAGATTTTCAGGCAGGTGCCATATACTTACTTTGAAGTTGTTTATCATGTGTATTCTAAGCAGATCCTTTGTTCAAAATTTAATGTCATAAAATTTATTAACATTTTAATTACTCATGAAAAATATTAATTTTTTTGTATGGTAAATGGAAGTTTTTGAGCTTCACAAAAGTGCCCAGAGGTTGAATTAAAAAAAAAAATGCAAGACTCTTGTTTGAGTCATTTAGCAGAGTTAAGTTGTATATCTAATGTTTCTAAGATAAATAGTTGGTCTGAGCATTGATTTTATATCAGCCAGGACAAAATTTTGCATATGGTATAAGCCACATTTTCGTATAATTGCAAAAATGAGCGTTACTCAATGAAACTAATTTATTCTGATAGCATTTGCGAGAGCGAAAACATTCTTCATTAAAGGCAAAGCTAAAAATTGCATTGACATTTTAAAAATTAGCCACATTCAAAAATGTTTTTGTTCACGTTGATCAAGAACACCATTGTTATCTTCCCAAAAGAACGCCATTGTTATCTTCCCATAAACGAGTATCGTTAATCACTTCCGGTACTCTAGATAAAGACAGTTTTTATTTTCTGAACCTCGTGCCCATTACAACTTTTGAACAGAAAGTCACAAAGAACACCATACAGCCAATTTGAACGTAGCTGAATTTTCGAAAGGACTGTGCGGGTTCCCTTTGTTATTTTTCGTTTACATTTTTTTTTTAGAAAGATTTTTATTTCTGCGAAAATGTTCAGATATAATGATGTAATAAAACGTTTTCCAAGAGTTGTTTCATTGTTGCATTATTAATTGATTTTTATTCATAAGTTTTTCAAAAACTAAATATTTTTTTTTGAAGTGAAAACTTCTTATGGCACGTTGTGCACCTCTATAAGAAAGCATTCGCGGTTGAGGAAAAAAGTAAAAACTCGCGCTATCGACACCGACATCGACATCGCATAATAATCTATATATCTATTCCTAAGGCTAAAAGGTAAGGCTCTAGTTGACGCGATCTAGAACAGCTACAGAAGCAAATGCTATATCAAATTGAAGTGCTCATCCAGCAGAGTTGCGGAATGGGATCTTGATATTTGATGAGAAAGAACAAGGGAAAAACAACTTCGTGTTACATATGTTATTGTTGTATGGAAACTTTTATTTTGGATTCATATTTTTGGAAGATGTGATGCATTTTTTTTTCAATAGATGTAATGAATATTTTTTGAAAGGCTCTCCAATTTTTTATTGTTAAAACTAAATAATTAATATCAAGCGCACATGGGTGTTTGTAAAAAACTCTCGCTTTTTGTGTGCGGGCATTATTTTGAACTAAATTTGACTTCACCTTTGAAACCAATATTCTCATATCTACTCTTGAGCAATTCCACCCCATTTTTAAAAAATTTTGACTGCTTGTTTCAAGAATCCTCAGATGGATATTGTGGGGATTTCAATATAAATTTTGCAGATGATAAAAATATTCCATCAATTGACTTTTTCGGAAATGAATTTGGTTTAAACATGTCAAATGATTGCAATCTTAGCACAACAAAATACAAAACTACTATTGATGCGGTCTTTACAACATATTTAAATAAATTCGAATCAAAACTGTTCGTATCCTACTTTAGCTACCATAAACCAATCGTATCAGTTTTAGGAATGGGCAATAACGCTGGCAGTGATCATGGTGCAAGAGTTGTTGAAATTATGGATGAAAATTGATTTTTCCGAGTATACTTAACTTATTTTTGTAAAGTAATTGTAATAATACTGAAATGTAATTTTTTTATTTTATGTAAAATTATTAAAAAAATAATTGTGTAAGACAGCGCAATAAATAAATATTGTAATTTACCAAAAACATGATATTTCTTTATATTGATAAATAAAACAATTCGTGGAAAATTATTCCATAAACATTACAAAATATCATGAAAAAAAAATTCCAAAATATTATTTCAAGTTTTCACTTCAGGCACTCCCAGAGTGCAACCCGCCTTTTTTTTATTTTATTTTATATCCATAAGAGCAAATGAGAAATAATTGTTACAAGTTTTATAAAAAATATAAACGATATGTGATTTAAATTTATTTTCATCTCATTTGTAAATTGCGGTGGCAATGCCTACATTGATAAAGAAAATATAACAAATTACAGCAAATGGTCTAAATTGCTATGATAATAAAACAAAATCAGCTATGCTGTGATAGACGCAAAACATGCTGTTTGCATGTCTGTGTTTCTGATAAACCATCATCATCAATTGATGATCCCTGGGTACCACACAATGATTTATTTTGTCTAGACACAAAACTATGCTGCTATGCATCCTAACATAAAGCTCAAATTGTGCAGTTTTTGATTTTATTGTTATAGAATTTAAATATAAAACAACTTTTTATCTCATTCTCAGAACAAAAATGTTTCCTATGCCGCGTTTACCCGCTTTTTATGATTTTTATGCAAAATTTTTCTGTAGTTACGGCGCAAGATGTCGATGTAGTTAACTTGCAAAAGGTTCCATCTTAAAATAAGCTATTTAATGCACGCTAATAATTGTTAAAAGCATCCAAAATTTTAATAAAAAAAAAAAAAATTTTAACATAATCAGTCAATTTCACTGATAAATCCCCACTGAGCCCAGTTTGAGAAATTCCCAATTACGAAATTCATTTCCACACATGACAACGCAATGATCCTCACACACCACAAACAGCCTATAAACAAATCAGCATGTAATACTGCCAGAACGTTACCGACCTAAGACCAAAGTATTACAATACAACGTACAGCAGCGATCCGATGGATTTACAACCCTCAAATTGGAATAAGTCCTTGGCAATCTACAACATATGTGCGTGTGTCTTCATTTTCAAATACAAAAGCTGCGAACAGTAAAGACGCATCTGGTAGTGGTCGATGATGGTGACGATAACGGTGACGACCATCACTGCAAGGACACTAAAGCAGTAAAGTAACCGAAAGCCACGTGATAAACGCGACGCACGTAAGCACACATTGTAATTACGATTTTGCACATTACTCTGTCGTGTATATATGTACATATATCTGCTGTTTGTTCAGGTTTACAATAAAATTTTATGCAAAAAAGTATCGATACTTTTTGAAAAATGAATATTTTGCAACCAAAATATTTTTTTTAAATTCACTATGTGATATTTAAGTTGAAAATTATTGTTCAAAGAGTAGCAAATGAATTTACTTTATCTGTGGCGTAAAATATCTTTGGGAAATCATGATATATGTCTCTAAAAAGATAGTAAAAACCTCAAGTATTTTCTATGAAAGTTTTCAGTGTTTTATTCATAATATTGTTAGTATTGCTCACATTACCTTAAATGTATTTACTATCTATTTTGTCTTAATTTTCATTATCCTATATTAAGTATTTTCTTTCAGTATTTTTATAGCATAACAACCCTTAATTTTCATTGTTATCGATATCATTTTGAGCATCATATTTCAAGTGCTTACATTTTTCAACATCATTTGTTGGTTCATGATTACTTGAGACCTTGTCAATCAAGCTGCCTGCTAAACGCACCCATTTATTTGCTATCACTGGGCTGTCGTCGCGTTGAGCACACACAAATGCCAGATTTCGTATGATGGCAAAATTTGTGTTCGCCACATAATTTTAGAAAAGGCGACACCAGCAGGCGTTAGACTGTCAGAGTAGACACGATGAAGAATGACTATCATACAGTGGACATGTGCGTGAAAGACGTGGTCACTGAATTTGAGATATGCGTTGATGGCTTTGTCATGGCTGTCGATGATGGTAATGAGAAAATTCTCTCTGCGCATGTTGAATTTTGTACTTATGGACATCAGCACTTGAATATCAGATGACTTTACTTTTAATTGTTAGTATACGATTTGCGTTTTGCTACACTAGTAAACCAATAAATATAAATAGGAACAATGATAAAACAACCACATTATTTGAAGGTAGCAATGGCTTAGCCTACAGCTTTATTTCTGACAATTTTTTCTCACTCCTTGGAAATAATACTTTAAGCTTACATTTCCATTTTATCCTACACGGAAGGTATGGTAGGGTAGAGGTAGGGTTTGTCATTCCATTTGTAACGCATAAAAGAGGGCGTGGCAGCTATAGAAAAGTCTATATCTTCTTTATCAGTGTCACCAACTTAGTCGATTTAGGCATGTCTGTCTGTCTGTCTGTCTTCTTCTGCCTGTGTGTCTGTCTGTCTGTGGAAATCACGTTAACAGGAAAGCTAAGCAAGATAATAGACTACAACTTCTAACATGCTTCTTGTGATTCAAAATGGGCGACATACTTTCACTGCCGACTATACTGTATGTATTAATGCTCATACCTAGTTCAAAAATACTTATGCTCACATAAACAGAATTAAAATAGGTTAGGTTACAAGATTTAGTTTTTATAATGTTGTATCTCTAGATGTTGTGATAAACTTCGATAATATCGCAAACTGTTAGTAAATTTTGGTATGCTGATGTCAATCACAAATTTAATTTATCTAACCAAAAGTAGATGGAATTGGAAAATACGGGCGTGGCATATATCAACTTTTTCATTTCATTTAAAAATTTTTCATACTTTTTTAACGTCTTTTCTTTTAAGCCCTTTTCAAATTTTTTTCGACTTGTTTGATTTATTTCAACCTCTTACAATTTTGTTCAACATTTTTCATATGTTTTCGGCATATTCAACCCTTTTGAATATTTTCAACACTTATTCTTAATCATAGGATCAAAACGAACAATGGTCGGTCTTCAGTATTTCCGGCCCACTGTGCACAGTGAGACATTAAATTTAATGCACTTAACTGTGCCTTATGTGAAAATTATGTCTTATACTTCACGTAATGAGTGGTGCACAAACGCGCACACATAAAGATGTCAGTTAAGTTTCACAATCACACATGCAATGAACAAACAAACACATGCATATGCACACGTAGTACACACGTACATACGTACGCAATGCAAAAGTAAATATAATTATATTTGTAATTAACTTATGTTCATAAGGTCAGTTTATGGCATAGCAACAATAATAAAAACAACAACAGCAATAAACAGCAACAAAAATTGATGCGCCATATTGTTAGCGGGCATTTTCCAGCTACAACGCCAAATTGTGAAAGACTGTGTGATATCTTCTTGTTGTGCCAAGAATGGGGTATGATGAACGTTTTCATTTCAGTCAGCGAGCGAAACGAGTGGCGAAATTGCGTTCAATATTTATCTGTCAAACGTGCTAACATGTGCCGCCATCTCCGCTGCTTGCACCACCGATGCGCATTATTTTGTTGTATGTAAGTAAGGCGTATTATGAACATCAGATGGCTTTTGGTTGCATTTTACATTTAATTATCCTCCATTCTAATGTGGGATACAGCACATACGCATGTGAATTTGAGATGGGTTGCTAAGCTAGTGGGTGTCTGTGTGCTACTATTTATTTGTAATTGTGCAAACATGCGTTTTATGCACAAACACGTACATATTTCGCTCATGAAGATAAATGCGTACAAGCACTAAGATTTTCCCTTCATTTCTTTCATATCTTTTTTTTTTTTTTTTGATCAAAGCTCCATTTTCCAGCGTTATGGGATTTTTGTTTTCTTTATTTTTTCAACGTTTTTTTATAACTGCATCTATCGCATTTTAAAATGTCGGCGCTGCTGCATTTTTAAGCTTTAGCAGCGTACAAATGTCGTAAATTATACGCGTGTGAGCAGCATAAATTAATCTCTTGTACGTATGCACATATGTTGGTTCTATGAGAATTTATCTCACTTTTGATTGTAGTGGTATGAGGTAAGCAACGGTTTGAAAATTAATTCAATAGTAATTAAATTGTTAAAAAATATTTATAAATGTTTTTCAGTAAGATAACTGAAAACTTAGCTCGGAACCAAACCATTTCGAATATTTGTTATTAATAGAAAAGTTTTGATTTTGGTGTTGTTTTTGACAATCTCTGACTATTGTTTCATTCGCTAATGCTTCGATTATCTTATCAGTTGCGATATTAAAAACTTTGACATGGGATTGATTTTTAGCTTTTAATTTATTTCTTTATTGAACTTGCCACACCAACATTTCCAAACTGCTTCTCTCCTTGTCCAGTTCCTTCTGGACTCAAAAGGGTAATTTATTGAATTTGAAAAAAAAATATTTAAGCACCTTCTAGCATGGAAGTGAAAGGCTTATGTTAGCTGCGACGTCCATTGTCAAGATTTTCTTTTTTTTATTAATTGGCAGTTCTCGAAATGCTAAAAAAATTGTTAACAATACCTCAAAAAACTCTATCAGTTAATAAATTGATGGCTCAACGCTTTACAGATAAAATTCGATAAAATTTTTGCTTAAATCGTACCCACACCACACCTCAGACTTATATGAAATCTGATTACTTAACACTTGGTATGGTGTGACTCCTGTATAAGGCCGAAGTTTTTGTTTGGTTTAATCGTGCGGCAGATGCTTAAAATTAGAAAATGTAAAGTTATATAAAGAATGCGAACAAGCTCTGCCTTAAGGTTGTCTCTGCGTTATGAAATAGGTGCCCTTGAAACATAAATACTGGGGGAGAGGTTTCTGCGGCTACTTTTAGAAGTAATTAACTTTAATTTTAATATTTTGATATATGTAGGTATGTTTGTATATAAACCTACAATTTTAAGTGAATATACAGTCAGGCATATTGCAATATTTATAATTACCATGTCATACGAAAGCAGAAAATCTGCCTCTGCCACTTAGTTATTGCTGCACTTAGAAACTGCTAGGTAACAAAAATGTTCATTAAAAAATGTTTGATAAATCATTTTATCGTGTCTGCCAGTTGGCTGACTGGCTCGCTAGCTTTTAAAAAATATATTAATAGAGAAGGCAGACGATTCTAGCGCTGATTTGTCGAAGGTAGACGTTTGTGAGCACTTAAGATGCATACTTTTAAGTATATATCAATATATGTAGAACTATTAACGATTAAAATTATGTTTTGCAAAATGTACTTAACTATTTTTTTAGTCAAGTATGTTATTTATCTTCTGGCTGTGTATATGGAGCATTCCAAGCCAAATCGAAAATCATTTTGCTTTTATAGCTCTCTTTTTTTGATTTTTTTTTACTTTTAGTACAGCTTGAGGCTAGCCCCTTTATTTTTTTCAATATTTTATATTCCTTTGCCCAAATTTCAAAATATTTACTCAATTTTTAATAAGAAAAGTATTTGGAAAGTTGAACGAAGATATTTTTTGACACAAACTCATTTTGAGTATGGCAAGTAACATTGAAAAAATTATAAATTTCTACAATTTTGACTTTCGAAACAATTAAATGCCAAATATTTTACTATAAAAGACCAAACAAAATTGTTGACTTCTGTATTAAGGATGAGCTGGTCAGTTATTAACTGATCTGAAACCATTCCATGTAAATGTTAAGTGTGTTAATCCTTTGTGTACCTAATATTTTCTCTTGTAAAAGTGAAAACATCGTTACAGCATAGAATTTCATTTTATACAACTTAATTTCTATTATTTTGTTTCCTTTTTCTGTGCAGTCAGCTAACATGTAAAATGCTGCATTTTATTGCAATTATTTGCACTTGTAATTGCAAGAACCTTAGCTTCGAGTGTTTGTCCGAACATTAAAGTCTTGTTAACTTTGGTTTGATTTTGGTTGCATCTGTTGTTACCATATTCAACAGACCCAGATTGAGATTCTTGGGTGACTGTGCAAATATTTGCATGTACTGCAATACTGCAATAACTGTTATCAACAAGGTGCTGGTAAATGAACATGCCAATATGAAGGGAAGAATAAACTGACAGACGGTTTAATTAAGATAAATTTTAAATATCGTTGTAAAAAGCATTAAAATAGAAAATATGATTTCATATCAGTAGGCATATATGCAAATTTTTGTTAAGACTATTAAGGGAGAGTTACTACATTTTCTAAGACATTTATAAAACTTTTGATATTTCAAAATATGAATTAATGGAAAAACTAATTGGAAATATAAAATAAGTTCAAATTTACTGTTGTCGGGATGAAAAAAGGTTAAACTTTTTTTTGTGTTCTTTAATGAAAAAAGTTTAAACTTTGTTGCAATAATTTTTGGAAATTTTATAACACACTCGAATTTTCAGTTAAGTGTGATGTTTCATAAACAAATTTTTGCTTTTAGTTGTATTGTATTTTCCTAGCAAACTGTGCAAATTAATTGGGTCAGAAAAATGGCATGACTTTGGATTTTCTTTTTACTTGGTTTTCTAATTTAAAGTTAAGTAATAATGTAAATTTATGTATGTGCATACGGGTTGTACAAAAATAAAATCTAACCAGTTTAATAAAAGCTTTTATAGTAAAATTATTGAAGTGTAAGAAGGTGAAATGTAAGTGTAGCGTATGCACGGAACCCTACATCTGTTCCGATCAACCAAAAAACTCTTGAATTCCAACACAAAAAAAAAGCGAATATTTTTAACATTTTGTGTGACCTGTTAAATGCCGTCTTGTTTTACATTGAGGAAAATGATTTAGATGGATTATTCTTCGTTATTTCAGTTGATTTGTTTCTGTTAACTTTTAAAAATCATAAATTTAAAAAAAAAAATATTTCACAAATTCGATTTTGGTCTCATGACGTTTAAAAATCGCAGCTATTGTGAAGCATTACAAGTAGATTAGTTATCAATTGATAAATATATTTATGGTGGCAAGACCAGCACAGGCACTGCGATCTCATTTGAAGTCCTATTTTTTCAAACTTTAATTTCACTAGAGCAAATCTTTAGCTCTTGAGGCGTTCAGAAAGTTGCGACTCCGGTGGTAGTGTGGTGACAATACGGTACAAAAAGTATGTGGCAGATGATTTTTTGCTGAAAGATATCTTTCCTGATACGCAATGGCGCCAGGCACTCTGTAAATATGTTTGTATAACGAAGTTTCATAACCTGCAGTGCATGTGCTGTAGGTAGTATCACTAGAGATGTGCATTCTACTGGCGTGTTTAAATAGCTAGCAGTGACCAATTTCTATTTCTTCCAGAACCCTAGGGTTGTTCCCATTAAGGTAATGACTAAATTGCAGTGGCTTTTTTTCTCAATCATCAAATTTTATTCGCATAAGAAGATATTTATTGACCCAGCACAATTCAGCTCTATACAATAGTATTAGCTTAAGCCTAAATTTATGCAATATTATTGGTGTTTTTTAATAAATAATACCGTTGATATTGTGAATAAGTGAGTTATATCGTACTTATTCTTATGATAGTTATTTAATAAATGTTACTGATTATCTCAAAAGAAAACTTCAAAAAAAAAAAAGGATGAACATAACTTGCTGAAGATCTTCTTATGGAAGCATGGGAGGAACTAAATCAGCTGCTGTCATTCACCTAAAACGAGTAAACAAAGCGCGATAATGTCAGTGTAAAAGCTATTTTTGAAAACGCGAAACAAAAAGGAGACATATGAAAAACTTTTCGCTTTTGATGCCAATGTGTAAGTCTTCCAATGATCTTTGAACATTTTGAAAGTAAGTTTTCGAGATTACACTCATACAAAATAATTTTTTTTTGAAATGTTAAAATTGAAATATATCATTTGTTCTAAAAAAAAAATCAATTTTTAACAGTCGCAGACGATATTATGCGTCATGCTTTTGTTTTCTCATTTCCAAATTTAAAAACGATCTGTGTGTCGCTTGGTAATTCGAATGGAAAATTTTCACAAAAAAATCATTAGAAACTCTCTAATTTTTTCATTCAATAATTTAACAAACTGCTATGTTGCCATCCTTTAAAACAAATTCACAGATTTCGCGTACCTTTATCGACTTCATCATCTTCTTATGCCGATCGGCAACGTTAAGGCCCAGAGCACTTTATCATCGTAGCACAACAATGAAGTATCATATGTCTTTTATGCTCTGGATCAAAGTACCAAATGTACTGCAAGCAACATTAAAATGCTTTGGTTTCTGTATAACACCAACACAATGAAAGCAGCAGCATAACTTAAGTTTATGACCCTCATTCCTAAGTCAAACGTCGAGAGGTTTCATCGTCATTGTCGTCGTTTCCTTTGCTTTATGCTATTCTACCGCCGTGCTTTTGGTCACTTTGTATGATTTATTCACGTTGCAGTAAAACAATTTATGAGTTTTTCTACATCTATGTATATGTGTGTGTAGTTTTTTTCCTTCTAAGTATAGGTGTTTTTTTTTTTTTTGTTATCACAATAATATATGCACACTTTTGCACCAACGCATACAATACAACCTTGAAGTGCGCCTTTGCTTGAATTACCCAATTGGAATTTTCAAAAGTGACCAAAGTGCTTGATTTTTTTTTTGAATATTATACAATATGTTTGGACCCGATTGATTTATTTTCATTTTTTTTGGTGGGCCCATGATTACTACTCCTTACAATTTATTTATGAACTACTTGTAGAGAACATATTTTAACAGTAAACGTTTATTTTCTTAATGGGAAAGTGCTGCAATTTATGCATAACGCTCTTTGTACACATATATCTTAGCTGTGTGTGCTCGTATGTGTATGTTTGTATGCGTGTGTGTAAATTTGCTGCATGCTCTCACATATAACTTTAGATTAATGCAAGGTGACGATTAGAATGTTGCATAGAATGATTTATTTTTAGCCATAGGCTAAGGCTGGCGTTTCGTTTGTTTTTTTTTTTCTAAACTTTCTCTCCTCAGTTATCTTTTCTATACACACTATCTTTTATCTTGTACCTCCTGCTGTTGTTTCTCAATTAAGTGGCGCGTTTTATTCTTCCACTTGACTTCAATTTTTTTTCGGCTTATTTACTCCTTGCACTAAGTCATTAAAGCAAACTTAGCATTCTGAGATTTTATATATTTTCATATTATAAAAACTCCTTTTGGCAATTAAGACAACACAATATTTGGATGAAGTTTGGAGACATTGCTGCTTATTTTAATCAGGATAAATAAACAGAAGAGCCTTCTAAAATTCCTAAAAAAGCTACACATTCGTAGACAAAAATTTGCAAAGCTTTCTTCCGACCCAAGTTTGTTTTGAAAAAGTTTTCGTTTTTCACGAATATATATGTGGCATTCCACGCTAAATCGCAAACAATTTTTGTTTTTTTTTGGAGTATATTTTCATAATTTTTTTCCAATTTTTTTTATATTTTATATAAACTTAATCTTTCATTAAAATATTTTCATTTCAAGGCTTCAAGGCCAAAGTAAACTTTCACCTTCATTGAGTAATTGCACAATTTCCAATAATGGACTGCAAAGTATAACAACATATGAACATAAATTTTCAAGCCTAAGTCTCTGAAATTATCGGCAAAAATAAACAAAATGACAAAAAAATTACCAACGATAATAACTCAAACACCAAAAGAACAGTAGAGACAAAGAGAGATTATACAAAAAAAAAAAACCTGTGTTAAAAAAAACAAAAATTTGATGATATAAAAATTTGTGGAGCGCAGCTACAAATTTGTGAACTTTCGAATTTGATGAAAAAGGACACAGCAAACCAAGCTGAGTCCAAGTAAACTTTAGTATCTTAAGTAAGAGAAGTTGAGGAAACGTTACGACAAAGGCCAAGGAAAAAATTTAATGTGGCGGCTTGAATCAGACTGTGTGCTTTTGCTTGAAATGTTTATGTATACGCGTATGTAGTAGTCATTTGTGTTGTTGTTTGTATTTTTGGGTCGTATTGAACTTAATCATTTGTTAAGACATGAACATATATCCTTTTTAGTGCTTGTCAATAATCAAGTTAGTGGCAATTCACACATACGTATACTTACATATTTTAAGGACAATTTCACATACTTGCACAAACGCAGATCAAAACGGATGTATTACTGTTTTATGTACGCAAGGGTGAACCTTTCGTGAAGAAATTTTATAGAAGATATTAAAAGACAATACGAGAAAAATATAAAATATGAAAGATAAAAGATGATAGATAAAGGATTAAAGATAGAATTGAAAGCACTAACGCTAAAAATAAATAAAAGATGATAGACAAAAGATAGAAAAGAAAAGACTTCCAAGCCTCTCGAAAGCATTTCTTGCATTTGAGCACAGTTGCAAGCATTAGGTCTTTTTTTGTAGTGGAAGTGATATTCATACTCCCACTCACTGTATGCAAGCACTAACTCGATTCGATTCGTTTCAAATGAGCCGTGATTTTTGTTGAATATAAAGCTATGCACGTTATGGTGTCAAAAAAGCGTACACCAAATAATCTTGTAAATGTGCACTGTAGCTCAAGTATTTCGTCTATCTAGGGAGAGAGGCACTCACACTTGCGAGTGTCGTACCTCGCTAACACTTATGTTTAAGGAAGTGCAACATCCAATCCTTTTTTTTTGTTCGTAAGCATGAAGATAAAAATATGCATACTCATGTAGCTCTCTAGTGCGCATAAAAAAGGTATAAAGACTAAAAGTTCTGTTTAAAACTGAAGCCATATCAATCGCTTTAGAAGAAAATCTAACATTCACGAACTTATGGAGACATACGCCACTTACAATGAGAACGAATTTTCACATAATTCGCTGAGAGAAGATTCCATCAGGATGAGATCCAAACAACTTAAATAAAATCAAATTTTTGTCCGTTTTTGTACAAAAGAATATCCATACATTTTTAAAAAATTATAAGTGTTCATTACCAGTTTGCATTTTGTAGACTCTAATAATTTATTTTTTCACCACAAACTGAGGTTCACTCTAATTTACATTATTGCTTCTACACATATGTAGAGATTTGTGTGTAAAATTGCCGTTCGTAGCCTTAGTTAAGCAGCGAAGAGTTTTTACCATTTATTGCTTTATTACTTGGAAATTATTTCGAATATATTTCGTTTCGTATCTTGTAGCTTGCTTTCTCGTTGACATTTTTTTTTTGCAGTTATACATTTTGTGTCGCGTCCATTTCCATTAAATGCTGTGATATTAATGAGTTTTATGGTGCGAAAGTTTTTTTTTCTTGTGTCATCCTGCCCGTCCAAAATAGTTAAGCAATGGGCGTTTTATTGTTATAGCCTATTTTTTCTTTTCATGTACTTGCCTTCTATCTCATTCGCTCGTAGTCAAGGTAGAATTTTGCTTGAACTCCTGCATGATTCAACCATGTTTGTCACATGACCCTATTTTTTCTAACTTGTGGTTAATAAGATAACTAATGACGTTTGTTATTGCTGTCGATAATTCCTTTTGATTTGGCATTTTTTCTCGATTCAACTTTTTTTTCGGTTCAAGTTTCATGGATTTTTTTTTGCTGTCTCTAACAAACTTAATACATTAACAATGACACTTAATGTTTTCAATGTTGTAAGTGCGAGATGTTGGTGTATATATGGTATATGCATGTGCTTTTTGGAAATTAGCAGTAAATTAAAGTGAAAACTTTGGAAGGTCAAGAAGTTCCATAAGGAAAACGAAATTGGAGTTTTTTTTTTAAATATAAGAAAACACGTCCAAATTGAGGAATACGTAAGAATTCACGTTAAAATGAAAATGCTTAAATTATAAGTTTTTTTGTTACCTTAGGTTCTAAGTTTAGAACTTTTAAGTATTGTATTATATAAGATGATATATTGAGTATTTTTTCGGAGCTTTAATTTAAGGCAAATGAATTACACTCGTTCTGCAAATATCTTTTAACTCAGAATTTAGTTCTCGTGAGGCCTCATTTTTAATCGCGTATAAAGTAGTCGATATATTGCCGATCTTATTTGTGCCTTGTGCTATTATTGCTATTTTTAATCACCGTTTTTTGTTTTCCAATATCTTGAAAGCTATAAAAGATATGCCACAATTTTTATCATTTTTGAAATTGTCATTGCCAAATTAATGCAAATTGATAATCAAATCAAAGTAACTGTTTCAGCCACATACAACTTTGTATAGGAGATAGGCGTGTCCGCGAATTTATTTTATATTCTCAAATTTTTATTGTTTTGACCTAAAAAAGGCGTCTGCCCGAAATTTCAAGAGCCAAGCGCTATTTTAACTATTTAGGTCTGCCGTTATATAAAAACCCATCGTTCATGTTTGATTTAGCTGCATTTACTTAAGTTTTTAGTTTAGCACAACACTTTTAAGATTTTTGATGATATAGAAGTACAAAACCCACTGTTTCATTGTCGACTTATTTTTGTCCGGGTCACTTTTAGCATTGCAATTATCAATTTCAGTTCAATTTATGTATAGCAGTTAAGTTTTATCGGTTTGTAAAAAAAGTCTAATAAATTTCTTTTTCAGTTGTGTAGTTACCTTCACTCCAAAATTCTTATGCTTCTTATTTTTCGTTGATAAGCCTGATTTTTTTTTTTTTTATAAAAATAAATAATCAAAACTTGATTTATTAAGCTTTTTAATCGTGTACATATATTATTTGATCTTATCAGCAATACATTTTATATACAGGAAAATAATATCAATTTCAAGATATTGTATTATGGCCAAGAATGTTCGAGTATAAATATAAATGCAAAAATAAAAAAAATATTTTCGTTTTTGTTTTCATATTTGTGAATAAATTATTGAATTTTTAAGTTTACATTTATGAATCATTAATTTAGATTTTTGTTTTTTAATGTTTTCTCAAGGCTTGTTTCATAACTTTTGAATGACGAGCTTTAGTTTCTACAGCCTTAGCTTTAGTTTCTAGAGGAGCAGGTCCATTTATACAGAGTTGCAAATTATTGTAGCTTCCCTCGAGTGCTGTTTCATATGTCATCTTGCAGGTGCTGTCGCAAGCATTTTTCCTAAATTCGATATTTGAAAGCGCTAGTTTAACATCCTTTACATTCTGAGTAGCCTGGATATTCATGGTGTATGCGGTCTTAGAAGCAGCGTTGGCCTAATGAGGAGAAACAGAATAAAAGGAAAGTTTTTATTATTTGAGGGAATCAGTTTTTATATGGAAAATAGTAAAATTCTTGGTTTTTGAATTTATAGATAGAAAGTGGTTTTTAAAAAAAAAGTGAATGAATGAGACACATAAAAAATTTTATAAAATTCAATCAAGTTTTAGTAATATTAAAAAATATGTGACAATGATTGCAGAATATGCAGAGTATAACTTTTTTGATCAATGGTTTCATTGAATAAAAATTCAAAGTTCAATAATCTTGGAATCATTGGACAATCTATCAACACATTCAATTTTATTTTTCTTTGGTTTACTTACGTTTGTTGCATAACAAGAAAAGAAATCAAATGCTCCTATGTTTTGATTGCACACATCAAATCCCTGGCAGCCTGATTCAGCCTGTGTTTCCAATCCATTTCGTTGTTCGGCAAGAGAATCATCTAGTGCGCTCGTTTCATCACTAGAAGTAACGGCACATTTATCTAAATCATCCTCATAAGTTTGGGTATGGTCACTTATGTCAGTACTATAAATAACAAAGCAAATTGGGTCTACTGCTCTGGATTGAAGTGCAGCTTTGGAAAGAAGTTTTGCAAGATGATGCTGAAGAGTTTCTGCACGAGAACCGTTGGTCAAGGCGCAGAGTGCCACAAGTGCAATGATGAATTTAAACTGCATTTTCAAGCTTTAAATTTATTTTTGAATTAAATGTTTTTATAGATTTACTTTTGTTTTGCGTATTGATCGCACTAGATGTTAGTACGATTTCGAGTTTCGTGTTTGACTGTTTCAATATTTGCCAAAATTTATGTATTTATAGCAATAGGAAATATTATGCGATCAAACGATATCTTATGATAATTTATAACGACGCGATTTTATTAACTTTGCGATAATCAAACACTGAGCTATACGTCACAACATCATTATCATATGTATAATTGGAACCTTAAGATATCTGTGCAGACTGTGCGCCTGATCACAAAATTATAATCGTTTTGTTCTTTTTTTCTAATCACCAGCCATTCTGGTATTACAAATTAACTTTTATCTCTGTGAAATACGAGAAAGCTTCAATATTATTTCTCTTGGAACTTTTATTTTTTTCTTTCTTAATTCTGTATAATCGCATATCAGATTCTCCGCGCTCTTATCGTTTCAATTATTATTTGTTGGTGCAACATTTGGGAGTCACAAAATTATTTTTTAATAATCTTTACGATCAGAAATACGCTAAAAAATTTATTAGCCACCATTTGTTGTTTCCAACAGCTAAGAACTTTAGACATTTTCAGGTATAGCCTGATTTTAATGTCAACGATTGTGTGCGTTTATGTCAGTCATGTTTAGAATAGAAAACATTTGACTGTACTTGGGAAAACATCAATGATTGGGCATTGTATAATTTTAGATATATTGCAGTCTTATTCAATATGTGCCGGAAGTTGCTGGAATAACAATTGGCATAATAATTTTGTAAGACTTTGGTGTTTCAAAATATACACTCAATATGGTGTTTGTTGACTATAGAGTTTAACTGATATTTGGATAAATAGTGAGAAAAGGTTTCTTAGTTGTGCAAAAATTAAATATACAATGCGTGATATTTCGCATTTTAGTTTTTATGGTGTAAATTTTTTGACATTTTACGCGTGATTCGTAACATAGGTTAGCGCCAAAAATGCTCAATAAGATTTGCCATTTTACCATAAATAGACTTACAAGCAAACAGCGTCTGCACATCATTTAAGCTGTGAGAAATGTGAAGATCCAATTTTTAATCGAAAATCTTTCTTCAGCGACGAAACTCATTTTAGGCTCAATTGGTACGTCAATAAAACTGCTGATTTTGGTCTGAAAAGCAGCCGAAGACAGTTCAAGAGCTGCCAAGATTAGTGCAAGCGTTGCCAATGCACCAGGAAAAATGCACTCTTGAGTGCGGGTTGAGCGCCGGCGGCATCATTGGACCGTACTTTTTCAAAAATAATGAAAATCGCATCGTGACAGTCAATGAAGTAAGGTACCGTGCGATAATTATAAACTTGTTTTTGGCCAAAATGGAAGAATTGAACTGGGTTGACATGTGGTTACAACAAGACAGTGCCACATGCCACGCGGCACGCGATACCATGTACCTAGTGGGAGGCGAGGTTGGTGAGCAATTAATCTCAATTTGATCCCAATTGATAAATTTTTGCGAGGCTACGTGAACTGTCTTGTGTACCGAGGTAAGTCAGCCACAATTGCAGCGCTTAAAGGCAACATTATAGCTGCCATTGGTTCGATACTGGTCGAAATGTTGGAAAATATGCCAAAATTAGTTCTTACGGATGAACCACCTCAGACGAAGTCACGAGCAAGATTCACATGAAATAATTGAAGTGTCGCTCCAAATAAATATTTCTTTCACTTTTAGTTTCAAAAATCAAACGCTTAAAAATCACCCTTTATATGCTAGGCCAACATCAACTTATATCAAAATGCTCGAATTCGGCGGCAGATCTTGGACTATACGTTAGCGTTTTCAAAAAAACGCTCTTCTACGTTTTTTTTCAACTCAAGTCTGAGTGGTTTGGTGTCTGGCACAAATTAGAAGTCTGCTGAAAGTTATATGTTAAATGAAATTTTCCTGTATAAGCTAATTTTCCATACAATCCAACGTCACAAAGACGCTAGCAGTGCACAGACCATACGACTAAGAAAACCGCTAGGAGAACTTATCAATCAGCTTTTTGATGATACTAGCAGGACAGCAAAACAGTCAGCATAGAATTAGCTATAAAATCTTCGTCGCAAGCTACTAACGAAGCTATAGAATAATAGTTGTAGTATTTGTAGTAGTAGTAGTAAAAGTTAAAGACCTTTGAAACGACATACGCATAATTTTTATCAGAGACATTTATAATGTGGAATGCTTTACCATTAAAGGTTTTCATTTGAAAGGCAAATTTGTTAGCTGTACCACATATCTGAACATTGTTTGTACTCGTGTTGTCCTTAATTTGGGATTATTATAATTTTATGTTTATATATAACAATTTCGAAAGCTTAGAGCTTTCAACAATTTAAAGTATAAAAGCTGTTAATGATCAACGATCAGAACAAATTCAACGATTAAAAGTGGTTTATCAAAAACGTTTTTGCTTCCATGACAGATTATGTTCAACTTATAACTTTTCAATTTAAATTGAGATAAGTAAAATACGTAGCACTAAACTTTTATCACATAATTTTTATTTAAAACTTATTTGTCCGTCATGTTCTAAATAAAGTTTTCTTATGTCACGCGTTTTATTTCTTTTGATAATATTCCACTTCAACTTCATTTGTTTATTTATTTCTTCAAGTATTTTGCAAGCTATTTATTATTTTTCTCGGAAAAATATCGAAAATAAAAATTTTTTTTTTTTGACCTAAAAACTTTGATAAAACTTTTTTTTTTGACCATAAAACTAAAAAAAATTTTAAATTTTTCATTAGTTTCTTGTCGTTATTTTTCCATTGGTGAGTAACACAAAAAAAATTAATTTTTTATGTTTTTCGTAGTTTAGAATTCTTTTCAACCAAATAAAAAAAAACTATTTTTCACTAGTTTTTCTAACATGAAAAAACAAACTTTAACTTCAATAAAAATGATGAATATCAAATAACAAAAAAAAAAAATTAGACGATATGCTAGGGTTTAGTTCTCGGCGTTATATTTTATTAGAACAATTAGGAAAAGATTCCACTAAGCCGCATCTCTCATTAGCATAGGGAAACACGTTCAAGACCACCGTGAAGTATAGTAACATATAACGTCAAAATCAGCTTGGAATGGTAGTAATATTTCACGTTAGTTATAGTGAGTTCATCAGCCTGCGCCACAAGCATTAATACAAAAGACTGAAATTATAACAGCAGATAATCTCTTTTACATTTTTGTAAATTTAATATGTTATTATTATACAAAAACTTGTTTTTAGTTAAAATATATTTGATATACTTGCTGGTCATCAATCTCAGTCTTATTAAGATTATACACTTTTGTTTAAATTTTTCAATCCGAACTGTAAAGTAAAAAATATTATTGCGAAATTTCGAAAACTCCTCGTATGAATTGGCTATAAAAACTGCCTGATAAGATATCGTTGAAACGCATTTTGTTTGTAATTAATCAATTTATTAAATATTTACAGCAGCTGTGCGCCTGGTCAAATCATCATAAAAAGTTTGGAAATCACAATAATCTTGAATTTCTTAATAGTAGAGACTCATTTATGGCTAAGGTTATTTAACTTCCAAGAGGGACATAAGTCATGTGCTCGCAATTATATTTGCTTCATTTAAGTCTTTTTTTTTTGTAATCAGCGGAAAGTTCTTCGAGTCTTACTTGCTGGTACTCGTAGTATATAAGTTCAGCATGTCCGTCAGTTTCGATTCGCCAACTTAGAATTAGGATTTACATTTATGTTTGTGTGTATTTGAGTACAATCCAATAAATTTTATTTTTAAATCTGATCCATCATTTCATTCGACACTATCTTGAGGTACTGACTAAGACTTAGCTCAAATCTAACTATACCATTTTTTTATCGAAGGTAAACGACTTACTCAAATGTTTCCCAAAACCAACTTTTCTATATATACAGGACCGAATGTGGGATAACTCAGAATTGAATTCTGAAACACGGCTAACTATTTGGCATTGGCATTACTAAATGGCGAGTTAATTACTTAATTAAACTTATACATTTTACTGCAGTAGTTTTATTTCATAGAAAGTTATGAGGAAATCTTCGTATGTAAATATAGTGTAAGACAGCAAGAGGTTTATTTTCAAATACGTAAAAAACGCAATTTTTTTTTTTAAATGCTATAATATTTTTATTCAAGTGTTAAGCAAAGTGTCCAATGTTATAACATATGGATCGATTCTAACTTTGAAAATGTCTTAAGAATTGAAAATTCAATACAAAATCGATGACAATAGCGGGAAAACGTTTTGTAAAGTTTTTGGTCGTCATTAAACGCTCTCCCTTGGAGCTACACTGAATTTGATCGATGTATTTTAATGTCTGGGGCAAGTTAGAGACTGCAATACCATGCTGTTGGGTGACGTTTATTATCAGCAAAACGGCCCCACATACAACACAGCTAGTGAAAGAATGGCTCAATTGCGTGAAAAATTTCCTGAACATCTGATTTCTCGAAACAGAGACATAGATTATCCGCCGACATTATGCGATTTAACACCACAAGAGTTCGCCGACTAGAAGAATTTCAAACATTATAAAGACAATACAAAACAGTTCAGTACTATTTTGTCTAATTAAATGTCATCGCTTACAGAAACAAAAATCATGGTTTGATGTTGCCCTATCTCTACTCCTTTCTTTATCCCATCCTTAAGGTTCAATATATCTGCAAACTAAGTTTCATTAAATTGGTCCGTTAGCTTAGCTCTTGAAAACATATTTTACTGTTAGAGGTGTGGCACCTATTTATTTGTAATTTTACTCAGGAATATATACATATTTCTTCATACAAAATATCATCAAAATCGGTGCAGCGCCTCAGCGTACGCCATTCTATTATCCTACACAAGCCGATTCAGCAAATATTTTCTGAAACTATTCGCTATCAACCACAAACTTCCAAATATAACTCCCAGATATAAATCGGATATTTAATGTTTCTAAAAGGCCGTAATGTCCAAACTGGTAATTAGCATTCAGCACTATTAAATAATATCAAATATAAAAAAATTTTATATCAAAATGTAATATTAATAAGATTTACTTTAATAATATCTTCAGCAAGATCTGAATGATTTTCTGGCATTGTTCGATATTACGAGTACTAAAAAAATGTTGATAATATTTAATTAAAGTTATTCGATTATTAGAAATGATATAACTCAATATATTTTCATATAAAACCAAATAGACTTAGATCTATTTGGGATACCACTACACTTCATGTATTGTTTTTATGCTAAATCTGTACTTGCCCACCGAGTTACTTCAAAATTGTAAAATTTAACTATTTTGTATGAATTTCTGAATCTGGTGAAATGAAAGAAAATCCCTTGTCAAAAGTTTCCCATTCCTTGCCGCTTTTAGTAAGCCTTCGTAAAGATCGTTCGCCAATTCCCAATTTGAATAATTATTTCAATATCTGTCTTTGTATATAGTATAATCTTAAGTACATGTCTTTCATGCATTAATTAGTTTTAAAATTAAGCTATTCCCACAAGTATATGCAATCATAAATCATATTTTATGATTGTTTTTTATTGAGTTCGAGAATCATAACGCCAGTTGTAGTCTTACTGAATAAAGAATTACCGCTTTCTCTATTAATCTTTAAAATAGGTTCTAATCTTCAGTCAGAATCTTATATTAAAAAAAAAACACAATGCCACCTAGTATTGTTTTTAACAAACCTGATAACATGTCGATAGAATCTATACAATATTTTTATTTGGTTTATTTTAAAGACACGTTTTCCTTGGTTCTTCACATAAACGTACTATTAAAAAAATAATTTTTTAAATACAAAGGTGTTTTTTTGTAATTCTTAAAATATGAGCTTACGTATCAGCTTATTATCTATTGTTAATTATACAGAAAGATAGAGATTACCAAGAATCAATTTCACTAAGTGAAATGTACGTACATTTATGTTGTATGTTTATGTTACATTTTTTTATATTATTAAAAACTTTGCTTTAATTGTCAGATTGAAATCGCTGACATTTTTAAGCGAAATGATATCATATTGCCAATAATAATACTATCATAACACGATTATTATAACAATACGGAAATTCTTTAATTATTTCAATATTTATTTAATGTTTTTTGCATGTCATGTATTTCATTTCATTTATGGTTACTTATTTAATTGCAATTTTGGTCGCATTCATTGCATCATTATTTCGCTAAAGATTTGCTTCAAAAAGACTGCTTTTGAGTTAAAGCTAAAATGACCGGAAACGGAAATAGATTTAGTGAGAGCACTCTTTGTGATGCATATTCACAATGGTGATGAAATGCTCCAAAGTTTTCAAAGAATTTTCTGATGAAGATTATACAACAACCTTCAGAATTTAAAATCTTTACATATTAAAATATTTTAGAAACTGTCTGATGAAGAGTAACACACAACGTCGACTAGTTGTTTCAGAAAACATTGTTCATTATATATCAGAAATTTTGGAGAGTTGATCAAAAATAATACAAATAATTTCAAAAAATTTTATTAAAGTCAAACGTTTTTAAAAACATCGAATGAAAGCTATCGAACAGGAAAGATTGAGTATAGTACTGAAATTAATTCAGGAAGATCATAAAAAGTAGAGCTTTATCACAAATCGTTGAGCTTTGCTGACGCGTTTTGAGTGAATTAAATCCTCGGGTTGTATTTTCAGCCCGCGCAGTAAAAGAGATTCCTTGGAATTTGATTTAAGTTAGAGCAATATATTCAAACCAAACTCAGTGGACATTATTATTCAAAGTTTTGAGTCTTAATCGTCAGCCAAGGTTTTAAGTAAGTCGAAAATTTAGTTGGCGCAAATGTCTGATTTTAGAGCCAGGCTCCATGTTTCGAGTAGGAGTTCTGATTGAAAGTTTAAATCAAAGATATAAATTCTGAAAATACGAGTTTGGGTTTCAAATTGGAATTTAAGCTGTAAATAGGTGTCCAAATATTAAGATGCAGCTCGATTTTTAAGATTGTCATTAAGTGGCTTAAATTAAAAGAAGTCAGAATAATAGTGCTGAAACGCAAGTCTTTATAGCCAGTGGGATTTGAATTCCAAGGTACGAATTCAAATTTCCATTACGTACGAGTTCAAGTATCAAATGATGTCACTGTCTTACAAGTAAAGGATCTGTGTGAGAGTGATTCATTCGCTACATCAAGTACAATGCGAGAGTTAGCCAAATCGTTAATGAGTAACTATATTAAGCTAAAAAGTTTTGGGTAACTTTCCATTTGCGTCATAGTTCCGGGAAGAAAAAATTGCTCTAATTTTATGCCGAATCTTATGCCGCGCATTACCAGTTATCGGTGGTAGTCTTCAAATTACAAAAATCGTGGAATCAAGACGTCATCATTAGCACAAAGGATTAAAAAAAAAGTTTTAGGATTCCTACGAGATTTTGAACACAATAGCAATAAAAATATCTAGCTACTCCAAAAACAAGCTCTGTGGGTTTGCGGGTTGGTATCCATGTTTTAATGTGTCTTTAGTTTGCTTACATCGAAAATGAGCTACATCGTTCTCAGTCAGCACTTAATATCAAGATATATGAGGCTTAAGTTTGCAAGAGCTCAAATCTTATAAAGACCAATTTTATGTTGGGATAAAAATTGTATCACGCTGATAGTGGGAAACAAAATCTAAGTGTCAAGAAACGTAACTTAATGAGGATTTTCCAAAGAAAATGATCCTCAGTGCTCATTTTTATCTCAGCGGATACGTTAGTAAGTAAAATTGTTACAAAGGGGTAAATGAAAACTCAACAGAGATTGTTAAGAGCCCGATGCCTACTCAAGGAGTCACTGTTTGGTGTGTTTTTTTGGTTAGAAAAATTTTGAAAGTTGAATCATTTGTTTTTTTTTAAATGGTTATGCTGTTACCGTGAATGATGAACATTCTCGAGCTAACTTTTTATTTCTAAATTGGAAGATATGGATGTGAAAGCTATGTGGTTTCACTCAAACTGGAAGTTTCTATAAGCAATTTGTTTTTAGCATGTCGCCAGACACTATTATTTTGTTTATTATTTAATGATCTCTTAAGAAAAGGATTCTATACCAGAAAAATAAGATATTACATGGATTTAGAAAATGATTGGCATACTGACAGACATTTGAAAGTAACTGGAAAAAAAGGAAATTATATCTTGACTAAAATCTTATAGCACACTCGAAAAGAGTATCGATCATCACCAAATATACTACGAGCAATTTAGCTGAAAATGAACATATGTTTGATTTTTTTTTTTAATTCTTTGATACAAAATTTTTTTTGATATTCTTCTGAGAAATTCAATTGGGAATTAAAACTTCAACTAAACGTTTAATAATTGATAAAATTTTATACACAAGCAAAACAAAAGATTATTTAATATAAAAGTTTAGGGGCAACACATTTATCAGTACAATAAAACACTCAGAGAGTAGGGAAATACAATGTTTTTGTTAAAACTTTTCGATTAGCGCAACTTTAACATTTCTATTTAAAAGTTTTGTTGTTTTCTTGCCAACAATTTTTGTTTGCTTATTATATGCTTGCCATTAACTAAAATTGCACATTTCACGGCAACAGCTAAGCTGATTGCTCATACCGCAGCGTTTTATGATATGAAGCCAAAAATATATAAAAAAAACATTAATTTGTATTACTTACCAGGCGAAAGTTTTAATTGAAAATTCGCATGAAGAGATCAATTAACATTTTCACCTCTGCCAAAGGATAGCAGAGAATATCAGACACTTAATTAAGAAACATTATATTTTCCCTTGGTAACATAAAGGTTTTTCGTTTTCATTTACTAACTCATTTCATAGGACATAATAATTTCAAAGCACATAACAATAAACTTTAATGACTTGTTTAAAGTTTTACGTAGAAAAAGGAGTTAAGAAAGCAGCAGAAAAAAGAAAAGAAAACAACAAAAAAATAATGGTTATAATGTAAAATTTAGTAAATAATTTTTTCCACACAACAAAATCTTAGCCAACTTATATTGAAGCCGACACTAAGCATAGACCTAATGGAACTCATTTACATTGAAATTGCAGACATCATATCCGAAATGAGTAAGGAAAAGAAAAAATACATCAAAGTAAACATTAGCAGGCACATTAAGAATAAAACAAAATGCAAAAAAAAAAAAAGATTTATCCAAGGCAACATTGGCGTCAATTGAAATCATCACACAAAGATGGTGGCGTGCAATTAGACATTTTGCAAATGGGTAAAAATGGATGGGGCAGGTTACGTATAATGACCTTCAAGTGGTTGAGCCTTAGACGAGAAATTTTATTTTGTACCTTAGTCAAATGGTTTTATTTAAGCAAGCTACAATATTGGCTTAGTTGTATTTAAGATCCTACTCGCCCATTTTCATCAAACTAAATTTTTCTCGTGTACTTTTTGACTATAAGGATAAAAATACCATCATAAAGCGTCGGACAAAATTTGCTTCGGAGATAATGCCATCGAAGGTTGCGGATATATCTTTGCAACCACTATATTAATATCCAAAATATGCTTGTGATATGAGTGTTCATAAACAAAAACTTGCAGAAAAATTATGATATTTCAAAAATTGTGCGTTCAATTTCAAATTTTTATGTCTCAATGTTGCAATTTTTATAAAAATTTATGCAAACCAAATTTTGTTGACCTAAATAACCCAGACTTGCAAAATTTCATTTAATTTTAAGATATTTTGATATGTTGAATTACAAGTACTGCACTAACTTTTGCATAGCACATAAAGATTTATTTATAATAATTAGGTGATTCAAAAGGTGTCATAGAGTCATAAATCGTATGTCCTACCTTGAAAAAGATATGTTATGTGCGAAACGACTTTCAGGGCAAAAATTTGCTGTTAACAATTTATTATTTTTCAATCTCTCTTCTCTCGATTCTTTCATTAAAATATAGAAACGAATACACCATTCAAAAAATATGGAGTTGCACTGCCTTATTTTATTTTCATAGAAAAAAACCTTAATTTATTTCTAAAGATGCACTTAGTTTGTACATTGAATGAAATAAAACTTTCATCTGCCTTTCGTATTACACTGTTAAGGGGCTCTTCATGTGATACGTAACGCTATTAGGTGGGGGAGAGGGTTGTCATAAAGGTAGAAAAAAAAATGTGGTTTTGATGAGTAAAAGCTGTTAACTGACTTTATATCTTTTTTCACCTCTGGCTTATCAGATTCATTCTGCTGATACTCAGACAGACCGAGTTTTACTCTTATTTGCATAAAAAGTAGGCCTTAATTTAACGACATTTCTTGCAGCAATATTTGTATTTATGTTTCGGAAGCAGACATCTTCAAAACTTCAAATAATGATATACTGAGGAAAGGTAAAGCAAAAAAAAAAAATAGTCCTTTAATACTAAGGCCCGCCTCCCAAAAGTTATTTCTTGGTTATATTCTCATTCGCATTTTTAAACATAAGTATATAAAACAGCGGCTTTCTCGCGAACTGTCCTTTGTACAACCCCGTGTACACCTTACGCAGTCCTTAATGCAGACAATTCAGTCCATTGGGGGCGAAATATCAACACTTGGTGTAAGTTCCAAAAATACCTAACTAAGTGCTTTTGTTGAATGGTTGGAGCTATAACCCATTAGCCAACCCTGTTTACATGTAGCGAGTTGCTTACCATAAACCATTTTCATTTACGTATCAGGTTTCACAACTGTAGCTGCGATAGATGACAAGATATGGCATTTTAAGTAGTTTTGTCCAACAAGGGTGCCACGCTCCTTTATCTAAAATAATTAAGATTTCGTGAGACACTGAACGTTCTGGCTGAATTTCGTTCTCGGCGTATGATAAGCATCTGATTATCGCCGCGAATGAGATATCTGCCAGACCCTTCTCGTTATCATACTTGTTCATACAAGAAATAATATTTTTCATATTTATCTTATAACTATCGCTCTCGGTCCCGATAACGAGAACGATAACGATATTTATCGGTTATCGATGAAAAATTACATCCAGGCATCACAAAAGCGTATAACTCAGGAACACAAGAGCACTTTATGACGTGAGTTTGTATTTAAGCTCGTACAGCACTACACTGAGTTGGCACTAAATGTGGAAATTTTTAAGTGATGGGGGAATATTGAATAACCGAAAACGTTGCGCTTCCCAGACGGGCACTAGTATTCTAGGGTTAAACATCAATGTCATTAATATAAATTGAAATCAACTTACATTTAATGTGCCACATCACAGAAAAAAAGATATGGAAAAGGTCAAAATGTGAGGGAATGACTCCTTTTAACTAATGTGATAAACAGAAACAGTTTTTCGTGAGTAATATGTTTCAAACCAGCGATTCTGTATCCTGACGTGACATAAGATAATTAATAATATATTTTTATTTTGTATCTATATCATTGATATTATTTGTACTTTTTTTAGTACATTGGAGTCGTGAACAATATGCAGCAGTACATTCGACAAATTTTTATTACCTTCGCTACAATGGAAGAATTTTCATTTGGATTATTTCTAATGACAACCTTTTTTTGATTTTCTCTAGTAAACTATGCTGAAATATCTGGAAAAAAATGTTATGAACTGTTTTATTTTAAATTTTAGAAAAATTTATAAAGTTTTGAAAATTTTACAAAATTTTTGTAAATTGTCGTAAATTTTGATGCTCAAAAAAAAACCTTTATACGCTCTCTAAAAATAACATTCGAAGTCGCAATTTAGTACATTTCTACCATACGCAAATGCCACCAATGATCTAGATATTTAATAATATCACTAATGAGTTTTCCCAAGCGCAAACCGTCGTAAGCTTAAATTATTTAAGCTACACTCTCGTAAGCAGGCATTTTTCATACATTGTTGTTTGTTTTTAAACTTTCTACGAGAAGAGTAATCGCACAAAATTTTTTTTTTGTTCCAGCTTTAAATTTCCACATGAATATCTTTGAAGTACGCAATTAAAAAAAAAATTGACTGATTAGCTAAAAAATCTTAGCAGACATCTGAGTTATTACTCTTTAATATACGAAAATATAATAAAATGATGACTGATACAAACTGAAATCAGTCAACAGGAGCACTGACTTAAAAAAAACAAAAAATTTTTTATGAATTGCACTTTTTATGACTGATAAAATTATTGAACATAGATTTTTTACGCATTTGAACACTTAATGCAATTTCAACACATTAGAGCGCGTCTAATTGACTCAATAAAATTTGAATGGCTATTTTGTGGTGCATTAACAATCAGTAATGACACTAATTTGCTAATAAAGATATTTTTAGTTTTGAAAGCTAATGATATAGAGTTAATGCATAGTTGTTAGTAACAGTTAAGAGCGCATTACAATCAACTTTCGCAATAAATTTGAAATTTAACACTTGGATTGATATCATTGCGAAATTCGCTTTGTTTTTGTGTAAATAATGTAGTGAAATCGTATAATGATTGCAATAGGGTGTATACAATCTAAGTTATTAAGTTTAAAAACTTTATTTGAAACATGGAAATGACGCAAGCTTATAATTAAGTATTTGAACAAGGAAATTAAGTTAAGGTTCAAGTGAATGCTTGTTATATGAAGGGTGCTTAGTCAAGTAGTGAGTGGGACAAAAATATATATCATTTTATTAATTAATTTTTTTTTATATCATTCTTTGGGCATAAGTTTAGGAAAAACAAAATTTCTTAAGTGACCATGGCTTGACGCTTACAAAAACAGGTACTTTCTAAGAAATTTTTCATATCCCAACGTAAGCTTAAGATCCTGAGATTCGGCTTCAATAATCTTAAAGGTCTAATGCCGTCAAATCATTTGAAAGTGGTCGCTAGACAAATCCAGAATTTCAAAAATATATTGGTCACCGACAAATGCTCGCAGGATAACCATTGTCACTCTGGGAGTGTATATAGTAGCTTCAAATTATTGAAGCTTACATTATATCACTATTACTTGATATTGAATGAATATTTATCCTGGATGGAAATTTTCTGAAGCAGTCCTGCTTGAGTTTTTGAAAACTTAAACCACTGAATTCAAGTAAATTTAAGGTTGTATAGTATTTCACATCCAGAACTGCAACAACTATTTGACGCAGATGGATCAAATTTTGTATATAGGAATGCCTCCTCATATAATAGAAAACTCAATACTCAGTAACTATTTAAAGTAGATAAATAAGTCTTGGTGCATATATAAAAAATACTGCCAAAATGTGTTCCAATGAACAAATGGGGAGCACCAAACCTCAAATATGAGAAAAACCAATTTTTTCTTACAGCGCAGCAACTGTTTGAAGCGATGCCAAGCCTCCGTCATCTAATAGAAAATTTAAAATCCACATATCAGCGTCAAATATTTAAACGCAGATGAATGAAGTTACGGCCAAACGTAGGTTTCAATGAAAAAAATAGACGGTACCACACCTTTTGCATGAGGAAAAACCATAAATTGTAGAAATTTATAAAAGTCCCTTAAATTTCACCTTTATTTTCACTCAAAATTCACATTCTTTTTGAAATTATGAAGTCAAGTAGACCGCATAGATATCACAACTTAGGATTTTTTCGCTTGAGGTTATGTTAAGTCGAAAATCTTCGTCGATAAGTCAACACTAAGAAGACAACACTACTCGCGTAATTTACGGTATACCACGAAAATTCGACCTTCTCAATGTATCACCTACGGCATAGTCGCTGCATTTAAACGAAACTATCTTTAAAAAGCAAATATCAGAGATTCTTATTTTGGGTTATAATAAAGATTCTATTTTAAGTGATTTATTTAAAATTAAAGAAAAAATTTCTAAATGAGTCAAATGCAAAACCACTCAAAAATAAGTTTCATTTGGGCCATATTTCACAAAAAATATCACTGAAAAGAAAAGTTTCTTTATAACTAATTGCAACAGTTCAATATAAATATAAATTTTTGTACCGTGAGTTTTATTTTATATTATTTGCATTAAATCGCTATCCATTTTCTGGCATATCGAACGTAGATAATAGTGTGCTATATGGCATAATTTTAAAAAAAATTTTCTAATACCCCTTAATTTTTCTTCTTCTTTTACTTTCTACAAAACAAACATTTAAAGTTTTCCTTTTCATTCTTATTAACTATTTATTGAGTGCAGCTATCAGAATTGTGCAGATAACGAAATTGCAAAGTGGGTTGGACTTACGAATGCGAAGAAAGCAATAGTAATATTGAAGAAAAAAAAAAAAACAAAAGCAATTTAAAGAAGTAACACAATCATGCGAATAGCGTAGAATCATATATATATATAGAATTAAACTGATAGCAAAATCAAAAATAAATAAAGAAAGGAACACAAATTTCAAGAAGTTGAACCCGAAACCATGGCAAAAAACATTTCTTTTTTTACTCTTTTATTTTTTGGTGGAAATTGTAACGCTTTCGCGCGATAAACGAATTCTTCAGTCAGCTGAACTGAAATATTGTTATTTACACTTGCACTCTGACAGCCGCAATTCTTTACATGTGTGTGCGTTCAAAGATAGCAAGTAGAGTAGTGAGTTTAAAGGAGGGAGTAAGTATGCATTCATACCCAGTGGGAAAAATTAGTAGTAAGTGAGCTAAAAGCTAAATCAATAATTTTTTTTTAAATGAAATGGCCAAATATTGTTGACACTGCGTAAATACGAGAGGATAAAGCTTCAAGAGGAAGCAATGAAAGTGAGCCTGCAATGGGCTATAGAAAATACACATATTTTAATGGGTTTTCAAAAGAAAATAGAAAAAAAAATGTTAAAATATATGTAAGAACATGTCGAAATACATATAAAAGTTAATGTTTGAAAGTATAGTTTTGACAGCTTAATTTTTTCAATAGTTTATATGATGTATCGGGTGAAAGATGTCCCCAGTACCCAGTAATTTTTGAAACTTATTGAGAACTACTGGAAAAAAATAAATCAAGAAAGCAAAAGCTTAGAACTGATTTTGTAGCTTCTTGTTTTGGAAAGCTGCTTGAGAATCTTGACGCTCATCGCATTTGATGGAGTTTTCAGAAGCTACATTTAAATCTAAAATTAATGTCAAAAAATCCAAACAATAATACAACTGGTTAGTAATCGTTATAGTTATAGAATCTATGTTCAGACCCTACATACCTAATGAAGTCCAAGGAATATTAGTGATTCTGCAATTGAGGTCTTGCTTAATTTCTAACTGGGTAATTTGAAGAGTATTTCAATGGGTGCTCTGTATTTTGGTGAAAGCTAACCATAAGTTTGTGCGTATTTCTAATAAGAGAAACGAAGAAGTAGCGAGTTGGAAAAGTGGTGGAATGATAAATGGCATTTTATATGTTTGACATTTTAACAAAATGTTTGACTTGTTATTCTTTATTCACTCAGTCTTGAAAATTATGGCAGTTGTTGTCAAACTTTTTGCTACAGCACCACTTATTTCATTCTAACGAGCAAAAGCCTCAATATCTAAGGAATGTCCCTGATAAAACTTACGTTTTGTTCTTTTTTTTATTATGAATGGTTAGTTTTCAGAATGTGAATAACTTAAGACTAGTAAATAATTTTTTTTTTTATTAAAATTTCTTATATTTTTCTTAAAGCCCCTCATAAATTTTTGGACAATTTAGTTGCACACAAAGTTCAACACTAACTTTACGGAAGATCATTAGCTCGATATTGCCGATGCTGAGTAAAATTTTTTCGCCAGTTGGAAAACTTCTTCCCTATGTATAAAGCGTATCGTAAAGCACCAATGTATTACCAAAATTTTCTGTTTTATATAAATATCGGCATCTAGATAAATCGTTTCAAATTTTGGTATATATATGTTCTAGTATAATAAGATAGGCTTATAGGTTTTTTGGAGGCTTGTCTAATTTAAATATTATTCATAATAACTTCTACAAAACGAAATTTATAAAACAGAAACATAAGCTAAATATCAAAATTTAATTTGTTCTTGAATGTCTTGAATGTGTTCGCCACTAATGATCAGATTAAGTTTCTCATATTTGTGAAACACTGATATCTTTAGCACGCGCGCACTATCTTCATCTCTGCAGCTTTTGGCATTAACATAGCGCACATCGGGCAACTTCACATTCAACTTCAACGCAACGCAACGCAACTCAACCAGATGACGTTGATGACAAATCATTCAATGACGTTCTTTCAGTTCAGTTTTTGTTATTTTTTTACTTTTCCGTTTTGTGATGTATGAAAACTGAAATGGTGCTGATAACATTCGTTGAAGGATGCACACACACGCACGCACATGAATGAAAGTATACGCAGACACATATGCAAATACGTATTAAAAGTTGCATAAATTTTCAAATTTTAAGCAACGGAAGTTCGTATCCTTTGGAACTTTTTATTTTGCGCAACGGTGTACTGCCAATTGAATGCGTGATACAAAAATATGCGCATTTCCTTAATAAATACTAAATTATTAAAAGAAATTGAAAATTTTTATAAGAAATATGTATAAGCGTATACTCGCATATACATATTTAGAAATACATTCATATTATTTACGTGGGTGTTGTAATATGTTTACCTTTTCATTGGGAATGCATATCATTTAGTACGATTGATTTGCTTGATTGATATAATGCTAGCAGCTGATTTCTAATCGCTGTTGATAAAATACCTTTGGTTAATGATGCTGTAGTATTTTTATGACTCTTTTTCTAATATTATAAATATGTGCGCAATGATATGCAATGTCACGCCTGTTAAAGGTATCGCTGTATAAGGATACACGTCTGACATGTTTTAAAGGCGAAAAGGTATGCCAACACCTTAATTGTCCTGAGGAATTTGTGCAGTAGTCCCCGCCTAGCAAGTTCATCCGCATTGCAATTGCCGTCAATGTTCCTATGCCCAGGCACTCAGATGAGGTGAATATGAAAATGTTGAGCCATCTCGTTTAGGAACGAGCGACATTATTGGGCCACTAGTGAGTTTAGGAGGACTGATTCTAGTGATTTGATAGCTGCCTGAAAATGTTTATATCCTTTTTGGATATAAGCTAGGATGCTACTCCCTCTATTGCTATAACCTCCACCTGAAAAACGCTACAATGATCTGGTAATCTCGCAGCAATTTTTAACTTCAGTTCCTTGGAAAAAATACCATAACACACTTGGTTATTTAGCTTGAAGCCATCAGTGTAGAAATTAATATGGCCCCTTCATCCCGGGAGTGCTCCCTTCCAGTCATCGCTAGATGGAATATGAGTTACGTTATCCCTGTTGAATGAGTTTCCTGGAACAACATAGTCCAACTTAGAGGGTACAGACCTCAAGCTATGAAGAATAGTTGAGTGTCCTATTCTACCCTCGGACCAGCAAATAGTTTCCCTGAGTCTAATGGCAGAAGAAGCTGCCATCCGTTTACCTAACAGGTCAAGAGGAACGAGATAAAAGAGGACCTCCTTCCGCCTACCTCTTGAGAAATTATACTAGCGATGGGTATTTGCAAAGCAAATTTTATCACAGTTGCTTGAAATATGTCGTTAAAGCTATTAAAGTTTTGAGCGGTGGCACAGCTACTGGTGAAACCAAGCCTGATTTTGATCCACAAATATCTTTTTATATTCCTCATTTTCACGCAAAATTTTAGTACAAGTGTCCACATACTAGATATTTTACTTTTATGGGAAGTGGTTCACTTTAAATACCGCACGCAACTTTTTGTGAATATGAGAGGTGCCACGCCTACTGCCGCAATCATGTTCAATTCCATTTAATTTTATTCTTCGGAATAAAATCGTTAATTGACCTGAATTTTTGCTGGTTGTTTCATTTAATCTTTTCGGTCGGGCATTATTCTTACATTCTTATATGACTTTCTCCAAAAATTTAAATAATGATTTGCAGACTAAAGATTTTAACTATAATAAAAATAAATAAAATAAACAAATAATTAAATACAAATACTTAGGCGAAATTTTACTGACTTTTCCGAATTATTCGTAAAATATTTCCCAAGGAAAAAATCGCTTTATTTTCTATTACTTTTCCGAGGCATTTAACCATGACATAAGTCACTTCACAGTTATTTCCATTCAAATGTCAATAAAAATACATTTGAAAAATTCATCTTCTATTAACCCCACCATTCTACAGCCGCGCGCTTTTTACATCAATTTAATCGAAATAATCTTCGAAATTTCTCAATTTAACACCAAATCGTTGTGAATTGCCCTGAAATCAAAAAATTCTTGAGCCAAAGCGTAACACTTTTCATATCACCGAAGACATCTGCAATAAAAACAACAAAAACAACAAAGAGAAAAGAAGAAGCACATGTTATCGTATATCATCAATAATCTTCAAAATGGCAGACAATCAAAAGAACGAACGAATGAATAAAGGAGTGAAAGCGCCAAGTGCTTAACCGCTGCTTATACGCTCGACAGTGGGTGCAAACATTATTTTATTGAACAAAAATCCATATTATATATTGTTCTTAAAAGAAACAAAGCTATGAAATGACACCACAATTTTAACCACTGTACTCTGTTATATAATCTGCCTTCATCTCTTCAATCCTTTTTCTCAGTCAACTGCTATTGCTGCTTTGTAACACAAGTACGTTTTTGATTTATGAGCAAAATTCGTTTTATATATCCTTTTGCTAAAGGATATCATCGTTGCATAAGAAAATCACAGCTGAACAGCTGAAATTTTCGTTAGGTTTTGAAATTCAACATTCGCGTATCCTTTAGTAAGTCACATGTCACTCGCGCGTATCTATCACAGCAATGTTTGTTCGGGTGCCACCGTTATCGCTGTGTTGCTTCGCTGAAAAGACGCAAAATTTTCATTTAGTTGTCACTTGATGGCAAAGAAGCTTCAAGTATCCTCGTTCTTATCAAATTCAAAATTTCGCATTTGCATTTTCTTATTTAAATTTGAGAAAATGTAAAATAATATAAGGAAAAAGTCAATCAAACAGAATTGGAAAAAGATGCTTCCATATTCAAATGAGAAAATCACTAGCAATTGACAGCGAAAAAAGTGACAATGAGCTGCGTGACTGTATTAAAATATATGAAAAAAGGATAAGGATGAAGTTTATTTTTAAATTAGTGAGGTTAATGTGGACTCCATATGTTTTTTATGAGAAATTGTGTTCTTTATTTACATGAAGTTGATTTACAATTTTGCATACAATTTCTTTGCTAAGCCAATTTTTTGAAGAAAAAGATATGAAAGAGTTCCAATAATATTTCTACTTATATTTCAGGAATATATTTAGAGCTCACTCGCTTATTTTTTTTTTAAATAAATAATATTGTCAAAGAAAAAACTATATTTATTGATTGATTCCTTAATTCCTGACACTACCACTAATTTTAGTTTTGAAAAATTTTGCCAGTCTGAAGCCATTTTTTGATTAGATTAATACATGCACGTAAATAAATGGCCTAGCTTGGTTTAATTTAAGACGTCATGCAGCATTAATGCTACAATAAAGCATGGCAATAAAATCACAAGCAATAATATTTAAAACATGCAACAAAGTCATAAAGCCTGTACTTAAATCTTAGCCAGAAAGTTTTGTTACAAACAAATGAATTCAATTTATGTCGTCTGGCATTAATTAACGTGATTTACAATGACAGCGCTCATAAATAGTCTGGCAGCTAAGTAGCAAGAATAGACAAAAAGTAAAGAGGCAGGAGCGCAAGGACTTCCATTTTGTGCATGTGCTCTTTATGTCGAAAGCTAAACATCTTTTGCATGGCAACTGATTAAATAAGGGCGAAAAACTAATTTAGTTTAATTTTTATTATAGTGCAAGACAAAGAACAATGAACCTTTTGTGAGTTTAACAGGGCGTATGAGTGATATTAATTCATAACATTATTAGAAGAAACAAGAGCATTGACATTTCGGTAGGATGAAAAATTTTAGTTTCAGAGAATATATGAATAAAATAAGTTTAATTTTTATTGAAGAATTGAAATGAAGAATAATAATGAAAATGCTAAAAATTTTTAAAGCTTGCGCCTTACATGAAAAATGTGTTCAAAGGCTACACCTTTAACACCGCAACCAATTTTACAGCTGTGGTGTCAGTAAGTAATTGGGTTCGCTGGCTCATAACACGCCAGAAAAAAGGTATCACATAGTACAGTGTAGTCGCGGTAACGTCAACTAATTAAACCCCCGTAGCGAAATTGTTCACGTTAGCAAATATGAAAATTTAAATCAAAATGTATACAGCTTAGTCGCTGTAACTTATGCATCAAATTTGTATTCTTCTTATTATTTGTAACAATGAAAATGTTAAAAGAAACAAAAAGAAAGCAAAAAAACTTCTTCGTAAGCTAAAAAAAAAATTAGAAATAAAAATACCCAAACAGTTTTTTGCGCATTTATTTCGTTCACATTACCTTGTTGTTAGACGTTGTTCATGTTACCGCGACTACACTGTAATGGCAATAAAATCACGCAAGCTAAATGGGAAAATAAAATAAAACGAAAACCAACAAATACTAAACAGAACCAAATTTAAGGCTAGCAAAAAAAATTAGTGAAACAGTAAAAAGGATTGAGTGAAAAAATAAAAGGTTGCTAAAATGATAAATTTAGCATTGTAGTAAAGGAGATGACTGTAAAAAAATGAGCCAATATTAAAGAGTGAAACTTTTTCTAATATATTAATTAAAAAAATCACATCTTATTTCAAAGAAAGATGAGCACTGTTTTTAACAAACTAGGAGTCCTTCGTATGCAAATCACTTATATTTTCGCTATTTCATTTGATTCAAAATTGGATATTATCGATATCTGGTAGAGAAATCTACATTGAAGATGGTCCTAGACAATCAAATTTGGAGAATGTGGCGCTGCGATTTCATATGCACACAGAAAAATTGTCTATATATTTACTCAAAGATTTTGATTTTCTTTGTCGTTGCCATGATCGACTATTGTCAGAAATAAAGAAGCCGACCGAAGGTCTCTATCGCTTTATTGAATCTACTCTCGATGATTACAGTGATGAAGTGTTATGCCGCTCTCTCAATATGTGATGCTATTAGATTGCATGTCGGTGAGTAGATGCAAGATATTTCAATTGCTTGCTAGGGATGTACTGGTTGACACGATTGGTAGACTCTGGTAAATATGATTTCCGTCAAGACCTACGATGGAACTGCCCACATCATAATGCCTTTTAATGCCGACATGATTATAAGTTATTTCCTTCAAATTATAGGGTTTTTGACGGACCCTTAGTTTCTAACATTAAATTTACTATTTTTATGACAGTCGCCTCCTAAAAAATTGGCCAAATGTTCAAAAAACACAAGCAAGATACAATAACAAAAAACTTTTGTTGAATGTTTTACAAGGACTCTTTTAAAATCTATGCGGACTCGTAAAAAAATCCTTGCTGATGCTGCTGATACATTGCTTGTGACGGGTTACAGCGCCGGCTTTGTGGCCAAATTTTGAAACCTGTGAGTGTGCTTATGCTCAGTTTGAGTTTTGTGTTTGACCAGCTGCCACGAGGTGATAAATTTAAATTTCTATAAATTTATTTTTTTTATTAAATTTGTTAAATTGAAATTAGAGAATTATTAAAAATATATTTTTCTATGTTAATTATCTAACAATTATTCTGGCAAAATGAACAACACTATCAATGAATTTGCTTATGTGAATTTAAATTTTTGGCTTTCAATTTTTGAGCTTTTACATGGGCTCGTAGCTTCTTTGTTATAAATGAATAAATTGCTATTTAATTCCATTGACTATTTTTTTATAATATACTCTCACTTTAGCAATAATATTTTGGTATCCGCTGCAAGCTTTCCTTAATTTAATACAACAATATTTTCTGAATATTAGGCGTCTAAACCGGCCAAGTCCATGAACTTGCTTTCAAAACTTTTATATCAAAACCGGTCAAGCCCACTTTTTTCAAATAAAATTTGTTGATTACTATGCCAAAACTAGTCAAGTCCATGTTCAATTGATTATGAGACGCTAAGGTCAAAACTTTTTTCTCAAAAACATGGGCAGATGAAACTCGAAATAAACGATTTTCGTTGTTTTTCCAAAAGTTTGAAAAAGGAATTGACCGAATTTATAGCTGTACGCCTCGCATACGTATTTTTCAAGTCCTTGCCAATAATCCTTTCAATGTTTGAGTAAGAATTAATAAATTAATAATTAAAGAATTAATTATCTAAGTAAATTGAAAATAGATCTTACAGTTAAGAAAAAATAAAAGGATATTTCAAAGTGGTGGCTCATCTGTATCTGCATAATATTATTAAATTAAATTTCACGCTTGCACGCCACGGGTGCTGCCAAGCAGCATTTGGATTTAATTGCAATAAATTTTGCAACATTTTTGTTTATTTATTGCACAATAATACGTACTTACAGCATTAGCGAATAAAACAATATAAATCAAATAAAAGCTCAAAAAGTAAATGAAATATTTGCAGTTTAACTCACGGCAGGTGGTTAGTACTTAAGCAACAATAGAAATTTTAACAAAAATTATGTTGAACTATGCGCATTTTCAATTTTGTGTGGTTTTATTATGAAAAGTGCAAGTTAAATACCTACAAAAGCTGAAATACTAAAAATTGATGCCAATAATTGCCGAATTAGTAAATTTAAAACTCAAACATTCCACAGTACCCTCAACAAGTCAATTTCTATTATCCGATTTGATATATTAAAATACTTTATTGAGCCACCACTTTTCAGACATTCATAATAACGTCTCTTAGGTCAGTTAAGATAGAGGTCGCGGCTCTACTTTAGCTTAGCATAAAAGCTCATCTTTAAGTAATCTGCTAGAGTTAAAATCTTTTTGAATTGATAAGGTTTGTGTAGCTGTAAAATTCCAGCGTTTTCATAGCGTTTTCATAGCTGAAATTCTCTACAAATCGGAGAATTCTCCACAAAGCAACAACATTGTGAACAGAGTGTAATGCATATGTGTATGAAATTATAAGCAAACTATGTAATCACATGCATGCAGTTGAATGAAGTTTTAAATACATTACGAATTATTTATGAAAGCATGTTTCCAGTATTTAGGTCATACAATAATGCATTATGAAAGCATTACGTAACGAAATAAATATTCATGGAGTTATCGTACGCGCAGCTAAGAATTAAGTGAAAAAATTTGAGCGTTTTGTAATATGGAAAAAAGAAGATTTCAATAAAAATACAAACTCGTCATAAACATTTTAGCACTTGTATCTTTTTGTTATTTTAATTTTGACTATTCGTCTAATTTACACCAAAGGAACAGTTGAACTGGCACACAAAGTATTAGTCTAAAGATTTGTCACTTGAGAAAGTAAGAAAAACTCATACCTTCGTCGTGTTTTTAATAACTATTTTCAAAGTTATTTTAAGCGGCTTAGAGCACAGCCAACATTATCATTATATAATTTCGATTCAGGCCAACTTAATAGCAGTAGTTTATTGTTCCAAAACGCTTGCACAAATCACAGATTATTTTTACACACACATGCAATGAGTGTCACACTCACCCACTTTGGATTTCTTTTAATGTTGATGTATTGTTAAAAATAAGGTTTTCAACTCCACTAAAACTTGAAAAATTTTAAAAATGAATGAATCCCGATTTGTTAAGAAACTCGTCAAATTTCTTGTTACACATAAAGTGGGTTAATGAGATATTTTGTTTTAGCCAACATTTTAATATTCAGCTAAATTATACTGTGAACTACAGAAGACAACAACTTTAAAATGATGCGACGGCATACTTTTTAGTGACGTCAAATTAACAGAGATGAAATGCATTCACCGCTTTTAGGCACATGAACGCACTTAAAAGTACAAATAAGCAATTTAAATTAATTTAACGTAGCGTCCTAAATTTGAAATGCACGCTACTTTAGCAGCCGTCACAAATAGACAGACAACCGCATAAGTACATTAAAATACAAAGAAAGATGTGCGTTAGTGTGGCTTACGCCACATGGATATTCATAAAATTTCGTATTAATTTCTTAAAATGTTAGCATTCTACAAACGAAAGACAGTACTTTTTGAGATAAACAAAGGATCCTCTGGATGGTTGCTTATAGTTTTGTAGGCACATAGCGTTCACTTGCTAGACTTTAGGATTGCATTTTTTAGACATTTCAATACCAACTGGAATAAGTAATAAGTAGTTTTTAATAGAGCCATATTAACTGAAAATGTTGAAAATGATTACACCAGGATATCTTAATTTTCAAAAAAAAAAAAGCCTTATACTCGTATATCAGGAACTGTACAAGATAAGACGATGTGGCACTTTCTACAGAAATTATGGAAATGATGTAAAGGGTTTAATGAGCTAAAAACGTTGGACATTTGTGACTGCGTAAGATATCAATTACTTTTAAGTGTTTATTTGTAATCGTTTCAGATAATAATTCTCTGCTACTTTTTCACTCATGACCTGTTGAATTCTGCTGACCCATTACTTAATTAAAAATCTTTGCTGCTTCTTCTGATTCAAGTCTTCTTCAAAAAATGTTAAATATGTATTACCAATGAATCTGCCATCATTAATCCTAATTTTTGTCGTCTGCGAAATTCTTTACTTTTTCTTTATATATATATTTTAAGTCTTCGAGGTGGTGGTTTCTGCTAAGCTCTGAAAAATTTATGTGGATCAGTTTTTGAAAAATAAATTCTAAGTAGTAGTAGCCAAATTATGCAAAGAACAATCGCAAAAGCGATTTGGTCACACCAAAAAAGTTAATAAAAATGAAATAATGGCTAAAAATGCATTGAAATAGCAATACCAAATTGCAGATATCTTATCTCTTTGTACTACAAGGCCAAAATTTTATGTTTGTTATACCTTGACATAATGGAAATTTTCATAAAACTTGAATGAACAAAATTTTCCTTAGCAACTAATTCAAAGGATCTTTGCTTCAAAGGAGCTATATTTTTATTAAATCGAGTAATCAAGCGAAACGAAATTCAGCTCAAAAATAGTCGTTCAAAAAAATAATAGCAGAACTGCTTAAACATTTCATTTTGCCAAACTTGTAATAATAAACCACCCTAATAATCGTGTAACTTCCACTACGCGTGTATGTATATACAAATACTTGCACGCAATTTAACAGTTCGTAAATAACTCATTAATTTGTTATGATTCATTGCCAACAACTCGTATCAGCGCAACAAACTCCATGTAAATTGCGTGTGAGTGACTGACTGAGCAGCGAGTAAGTAGTGAGTGGTGGATGAGTGCATGACTGAGTATGTGATTTTATATACGAGTATGCATGTATGTGTATGTATAAATATGAGTTTGTTGTAAATTTAAAATCCTATGCTTCATGGCTGCTTTCCAACATATACTACGTAAGCACACACACATATGGATGTGTGTGTATGCATGTAAGTGCTATGCTTTTCTGCATATGGTAAAAATTACTGTGTATATGTGTGTGACTTAAGTGTCGTCACTTTATTTTATAGTCGTTTGCTGTAAATTTTACTGTAACATAAAAAATTCACGCGTATCCTTTTCTTTTGCTTTTTACTCATTTTATTGCCGCAGCCTTAGCGTATAGAGGATATCTTGATAACGTTGTTGCCATTGCTGCTGTTTGGTGTAGAAAATTTATGCTTTCAAATATACATATATCTTTCTCTTTCTTTTCAGGCTTTTATTCTCATAATATATATGCTACCAGGATTTTTTGAACTTTTTTTTCTTTGTACTATTTGCATTTTGTCATTTTCTTTAAAAATGTTATCAAGCACTTAGTGAAGTTGTAGCTCTCGTTGTGCGCAGCCAGATGGTTAGGATGATTAGGGTTGTACTGTTTGCTGTGGGTGTTAGTATAAAGTTTAAGCGTAAGGCTAAATGACAAATTTGTTTTAAAACTTTGAAAATAAGAAAATAAAAAATTTTGGAGCATTTAAATTTTGTTTTCTTTGAATTAAAAAAATTAAATTAATGTTCATCATATATCTTGCTGTATGCATTGGGCTAGAATTTTAATGTTAATTTTTAAGTTTAATGTTTAAGAATTACTGAGAAAAGTACAAATTGCTAAAAAAGCTTAACAAACAAAATTATTAAAAAATTTGCTTTGATTGACAGCGAAATTTTGCATAAAATTATTGATAAATTGATGCAGAATATAATAAAAAATATTTAAAAAAATAATCGGCCTATTTTTGCATTGAGACATGGATATCTCTTAATTAGATCTTGAACATATTTTGAAGGTTACGTAGCCTGCTTTTGATGTCCGTTTAAATGAGTTTGGATTTCATTCTTATTGCTTTCAAACTTTTGAACTTTTTGTTTTCAGTGTGCCCAAAAACCATCAAAACTTTTTTGGTCAGAGCCTAAATAAACACCTAAAACTCTTATCTATTTTTAACATTCAATCAGGTTCAAGTGTTTTTGATATACGAATGATCTTAGTCACAAATTTATATTATAATATTTAAAAAAATTTTTCCATTCAACACAAACGTTTTGTTTTAAAAATTTGGAATTTTGTTAAAAACGTCACCTACAACATTCAAAGCTCAAGCCAACAAACAAAACTATTTGCAACAAAGTCTGCTGTTGAAGTACACAAAAATACATGCACGGCCGAAGCTATTGTCTATAAAATTTATAGCCTCGCACATTATAATGCTATACGGACTTTACCCGACCATACTTACAGTCTTATCAACCATTTTAGCCTTTAAAGTAAAACAGCGCCATATTCTAATGCTGCCAAACATAAATTAAACTAAATGCGTTTCTAGTGACAGCCACAAAATTCACCTCTGCGTGCAACACTCAATTGCAAGCGTCTTGGCAATTTAAATACTTTTAACATAAAAAAAAATTAAGGTTTTTTTATTAAGTGTGAACTACCTCAATCTTTGTTCAATGAAATATATAAAATTTATGGCAATTTGAATCAATTTCTACATTAATTTTTATTTTCTCGCACATCTCATTGGTATAATTGAAAAAGTTACTCCCATAAGTATGCAATAATTTAATGCTGACTACAATTGTTGCCGCTACACATTCGTTTTCTTTTTTTTTTTTGCACTTAATTTGTGCTTTTTACCGCAGCAAGTCAATTTAAATTGCGCCGCTGCCACCGATTGAAATAAATCGAAAATTAATAAAGATTTGTGTGCCAAAAATTTTTGCTGTCGAGCGGAAATAATTTGGTAATGGTGATGTTAAAAACAAAACCATCGCGCGCACACACAAACTTATATTTCCATTTGTGTGTGTACATTAACTTATAGACGGACAAACGCTTGTAAGTGCGTGGTCAGCAGTTAATTAAGTTGGCAGATTTATCTGTAAAGTTGAGTTTCCAGAGTGTAAAAATGTAATACCACAAATTACGTGAACAAAAACAAAATTAATGTGCGGACAATTTTTTTTTCGGATAGGGTAGAGCTATAATATTTTGTTTTTAGTGATTTAATATTAAATAACATGAGATCGTTGCTAATTTGAGTTGTTAAGCTAAATAAATTTATAAAAAAAAATTTTGATAGTATACATGAATATGAGTATACTCTCAAGAAATGCTGAGTAGTAGCTAAAATGTACTCTTCGAGATCGCTATAAGCTTGCGGATAAAGTCCCAAGTTATTTAGTGTGAAAATTAATTTCAACGTTGAAGTGTTAAGGCCTTATTTTGATGCTGCTCGAAAGATTTTTCAGAGCTTCCACCTATTCTTTTGCATAGTTTCCTTATAATACGGGCAATGTGGTGGGGTGTGACATACCCCAGCTGTGCTTGCCTTCGTGCTTACCCTGCTATATGTCACGTTCACCTGAGGGTGCTTGCCCTGCCAGTTGCAGATATTATTATTAAACATTATTATGTATTCTGCTCTTAATATTCATCGAGTATGTATTCTTTCTATTGTTTTTAGACAATTTCACAATTTTAAATCAACGCATATTATTTGATATAAATTTTTTTCCAAATTTACGTCAAAAAAATTTTATAAAAATAATCTCGAAATCACAAGTATAGAAAGCAATTTCGAAAAAAAAAAATTAGTTCACACAACTTATTGCATACCATAAAAAATCAATCAACATTTTCACTATAATCAGAAAGTGGAAATGAGAATGAGAGAAAACAAAATCAAACAAAAATCAAAATTTATTCACTTGCACTGTGAGTCAGCGTTTGATATCAGCAATAAAATCGACATCAACACAAATCCGTGCCATATGTGACACTTTTGTTTCCGGCGAAAAAAAAAATAAACAACAACAGCAACAACATCTTCATATGCTGGGTGCAAGTATTTGTGCTGTCAGTCTTGCTGTAAGCAATAAACTTATGAATAGCTGCAGCTGAAGCGGTTACGCTTTTAAGTTTTTTTATGAATTCACCATAAACCAAATCGACAAAATCAAAGTTAAATTATATGAAAACAAAAAATGGCAACACTTAAATAACAAAAAAACAATCGATATTGAGGAAATCGAGTTATTTCTTTTATTTATATTATACAAACAAATAATCAAATGCAAACGCAGTATGCAGCAAGACACTAACAAAAAGTAAAGTTAAATAGAAAGTTCGTGTTAGTTTATATATAGATTTGTTTACGTATGAAAATCTCATTTGTAAAAAATACTTTGGTCGCACATATAAAATAGGGTGCTATTAAAAATCAGAGATTTTAAAAAGTCAACTTTTTCTGGAGTAAGCAAAAGTTTTTATTTCCTTTTTGGCAGTTAATAAAAATCCTTTAAAAGATTTGAGATAACAAGAACTAATGTAGTGGTACCGATGACCAGCCATTTTGTTGGAAAGGAACCTTTTCACACATCACCAATTACCGATTTGTTTTATGCGCAGTTCTCAGAAAGACCACAGAAACCGGCTGAGATAGAATAATAAGTCTGTCCCTGGAAAATATCGAAGCAGCAGGTGCAGCTTAAATTGTTACTAAAAATTTAAAAATAACCACGAAGTTCACAAAATAAATGGTAACTTTGATGGCAATTGCAAAATAAAGGACATATTTCAATGACAAAACTTAAGGTCAATTCGTTAGAAGGTTCTACGAAAATTCCATAACATAAGACTTAACTGTACCCAATAATATGGAAACATTAGGCTTATTTAGTATCGACGAAAAATACCTTTGTTGAATTGCTCATAACAAGCCGGAGAGGATTTGATTGCCGTCCTAATAATACGGTGAATCGGTATTAAATAGGACTAACATTTTACAAGTCATAAATTGAAGGAGGTCGACAAGTACTAGAGTGGAACCATTATAGATACAGCAAAAAAATCAATCATAAGAGCGATCATTGGAATAAAAAATAATTTGATCGAGGAGAAAACTGTTGACTTGAAGAATCTAACTAATGGCCGTGCAAGATGGAGGAGTTTTGTGAAGTTCAATGAAATAAAAGACACAAAAAAGAGAACCACGAGTGAATACTTGCTCCAACATAACATTCAATTGATTTTCATCTGAAATTGTATGTTCGCATGCTAACATGGAGAGCAAAATGACTGCATTGTTCTTTTAGGGAACATTTAAATAAATTGTGAGGTCTCTGTGATGAGGCCTTGAGCTCATAAATTCACTTACTTTATCGTGCCAACCAAAGATAATCATAAAATCAACGAGTAACGGCGATTCCATGTTTTGCAACTCTAGCGCTTTCTAGCTCATTGTAATTCACCTCACCCATTCTGTTTTTACCTATAATCGTTTCTATGTTTGTGTAAAACCCGAGACAAAAAATGTGTAAGCAAGGCTTAAATTTTTTGTACTGTGACTTGGAAACGGGTTTTACGAATAATAAATTGGCAATGAAATTTCCTTTTCACGTTGCTGGCACTTTATTGGAGTTTATAATTAACACATACTGTACCCACTAAGTCACAAATCAACTTTTGCTTCGCAATGCCAAAGCAACTACCTAAACAACGCAGCAACTGAATTCTTGATTCCACCAAAAAGACTATAGCCATAGCATTTCTAACAAGGCTATCTGTAACGAACTATCCAAATGCAAAAATTAAAGTCATGGTAAAAATTTCCATACATTTTGTATAAAGAAACAAAAATATTACATTTGTAAATAGTGCCCGTTACCGTAGATAAGCATTGGTGCCAGTGTGAAGGTTAAAATATGTTGAAACATTCGAAAAATGTTGAAAACTCCGACATATGTTGAAATTTCGAAAAACATTGAAATGGTCGGGATATGTAAGTCAAAGAATATTGAGATGTCGAGAACGTTGAAACAGGCGAAAAATATTGAAGAAGTCGAAAAGTGTTGAGGGAATTGAAAACTGGTGAAGCACTCGAAGCATCTTGAATAAAAAAAAAGTCCTTTCAAAATAAATTACTCATACTTTTATGTTCACTTATTCTGAATGGTCAAAAAATCTTCCAAAAATGAAAAATTGTAGAAAGGCCACAAAGAAAAACATCAGTAAAAATTGTCGGGGGCTGTCGTAAAAGTTGAACAATTTTGAAAAGTTAATGTCAGTTAAGTTAAATTTTCGTTAAAGTTAAAAACTGACGAGTTTGTAACAGCAGCAAGATGTTAAGGATGACGTAAGGTTTCATTCAATTCACAGTATTGTTTTTTTTTTAGCGCCCGCTCTTTCATATCCACCAGCAAATGTGTTCACATATCAAAAATAAATTTTGCTTCTCTGTTAAAAAAATTAAAAAACCTTTTTAGAACGCACTTCTTTGCATCCTCCTCTTTTGAATTTAAGGAACAGCTTTCTAACAGCTTTACGTCGACACTTAATGTTTTTTTCTCGTTATTTTACATCACTTTGTCTGACTACATTTAAAATTATCATAAAAATAAAATGTTTCATTGCAAACAATATTTGCACAAATTTATTTTATCATCATGCACACATGATTGTGTGAGCATATTTGTGCTTAAGGTAAGAGTAACAATTTGCGTAAGTGAATGAAAAAATTTGCTAAGCAAACATTTCAATGAATCACTTAAGTTATTTAGTTTATTTTATAAATATAAAGAATATACTCATGTAAAGTACCCATATAAGATAAAAGTCATAACAACCATCTTAACTGGTCCAAAGTGCATGTTATAGATATAATAATTGATAGATTTCATAGGTTTCGAATAAATTTGTGTAAAATATAGTAGGGTATAAAGGATTGAAAAGAGGCTTATATTATATAAGAAAATCCACTACAAATTAAATCACTGACTGAATATGAGTAGTTTACTGTAAATTTAGATACCTTAAAATATTTTTTAATTCCAAGTTTTTTCACCGCGGCTCTCTCCATTTTAGCTTAAACCAAAATGTTTCCGTTGCGTTATTGTTAAAGTAGAACGGAAACGGAAATGTCTTCCGTCAGCAGTCCATTTGTTTGTGTAATTTTTATAGGTTTTCAGCGACAACAGCAATAACAACAAGAACAACATAATGGTGTTCAGGCTATGCTTTTCAAAAGTATTTTGTAAAATACACTCCCCTTTTTTTTATTGTATTTCCTTTCATAGTCGTAAATGCAAATTTCCTTAAAGGATATGTGCAGAAGTGCTAGTATATGTTCGTTTGTTCGAATGTTTGTGGCTGTTTAAAAATTTATGACATCAATGAAGTTTGCATTTGCTTGCATAAGTTCTTAACAGCCTCTCGCATATTTCGTCCTGATGCCTTCTCTTTTCTTTTATTTCTTTCTATTCTTTAGCTATTAAGAGTATTTGTGCCACTGATGATTGATTTGAATTTTTATGAGAAAATCTGACTTATTTGGATTTATTATTTTAAGATTAGTTTTAAGTAAAAATGAGAAAGGCACATACATAATTTCGTAGTTAGGTTAGGTATGAGTGGCATTCAGTTACGTCACCGACTCACTTATACCAAATGTGATAGATTGTGATCCATTGTAATACTACAGGGTGTCTGACTACATCCTCTCGTTGAACCAACCAGATATCGTAATAAAACTAAATAGATGACCTATGCCAAAATGTCTAAAGTCTTCCAGGTCATCAAATAAAAACGAACCAAGTGCTTTGGGGTGTTTTCTAGCAAGTACGGGGCAGCAGCTGAGAACATTTTTAATGTTTTCTTCCTCTTCTACATCTCTAGAACTTCTACAGAATTCAAGTGTCCTAACAGCTAATCTCTTCGCATGTCTGCCGACGAGGCAGTGGTCACTACGAGACACTATGTCTAGTGCAGATAATCCGCTCTGACGAACGCTTTGTATCCTATTTTGGCCAGATTGGCCTAGTTACATTGCAGGTACAAAGTCCATCTTTTCTTAGCATTTCTTACCATTTCTTCTTTAAGCAGTAACGTGCTTAGGCCTCTTTGAGTTCTATCATTTGGCATACACCAAATTTGGGTGAAATTCGGGCATTTCCGGTCATCAGGACAGGCTTTGACAAGGCAATTCTGGTTGTTTAGTTTCACCAAAATTAATTACTATCTTTTCCGTATACCTTCTCCTGTAATCTTTTACATTCGAATTTTCTACAGCGGGCTCTTGGACTATAATAATCCTAATGAGAAATCACAAAAAAGTGCGCCATCCTATTTACAATTTTAAAACACAATTGCTATTGTTGTCACAAAAATTTAATGCTTTTTCGGTACTTATTAACAATCCATGTCAGATTGTATATAATAAAGATATTTCTTTTCAAGGCAAATACCCTAAACAAAACGAACAATCAGACGCCGAAACGATTCATTATATACAATGTTAAGAAAAATTTTGTTATATATTTTTGCTCTGCTGCTGCGACCCCTTACGGTTCGAATGTTATTTATAGAACATGCTCATTGATCAATGCATCTTTTGGTTATGATAATGATTGGTTTATGCAATCATAATCGCGCAACTTTAGTTCGAATCTCGAAGAGCCAGCGTATGCTACACACAGAAGGCTTATTGGTCATATTAGTTTATGTGGTCACATGGAATACTGAATTCAGTGGAGATGTAATATCAAAGGAAAAAGTTCTACCTCTAAGTCCATCTACCGTTTCTGGTGACAACACATAACTCATATTATCGCACTTTGGTGACTGCTTCATTAATCTCTTTTTCACTGGGTCGACACTAGTGATATAAAGATAACATTAACATTATTAAACACTAAAGTTTTGAAATAAATAAATAAAAACATTTCCTTAAAATTTTTTAAAGTCTTCACAAAAATCCGCAAGTTTTTTGAAAAAAATGTTTTATTTTATTAAGTAATCAAATGCACGAATTTGAATGAACTGAAAAGGCATCAATAGTAGTGATAGACATTCAGTAAGTTGAAAGCCTTGCAGAAATATAGAACAGTAGTGAACTTAATATACTAAAAAGTAATTAATTTTCTGCGGAGTATTACCTCTGGCAAGCACTGCATATCCTTATATTCCTAACAGCGATGTAAGCACTAACACTTTAAGAATTGCATCAGTATCTTTGTGTTTGTCTTAAGGCCACAGAGCGTATCTATGCCAATGATGGTATTTGAAATTTTCGAGGAAATACTGAGTGTAGATTGGTATGTGTTTTATCGAGTTAAGCGTACTTTTGTTGCGCAAACTTTCAAAATTATTTTAGTGTTCACAAATTCAGTTGTCGATAATTCATCTGACTTCTTTTTAAATTGTCTTTCACATGGCGTATCTAGATTAAATATTAAATAGAAACTCTGTTCAATTTGATTTGAGAAGTTAGTGGCTTAGCAGAACTTAACATGGTGTCGGAAAAGTGATACTTTTGTCCAAATTTCCTAAATGACGATCGCATTTTTCAATAGAAGAAATCTCAGAGCATTTAAATGCTGTGCAAGTAAAGCGTTTAGCACGAATACTTTGTTTTGACTCATAAATTTCTTTCCTTCTACTTGTGCACTTTCCAAAGCAAAAACGTACTGAGAAAAGTTCAACTGTACTGACAACGCCATCACTGGTATTTGCATGTTCTGCGGCTTTCTAAGGTGCTATCGTATTTGTGGTTCGGTTAACGAGGTTCGTTTACTTCCAACACCTGCACTGTTGTCTGTCAGTGTTGTCAGTCAGCCGCTTACGCACTCATTCGCTCATTTACTCGACCACTCAACTGACACGTGGCTTGTGGCCGCAACTGTCATAACTGTTGTTGTACGTGCAGTTATATGCTCGCATAAGTAACAGCCGCAAACGCCTGCTTAGAGCTTCAGTTTGTTTCTATTTACTTAACATTGCACAGTGGAGCAGATATGTGAAAAAATTTTGAAAAGCTTAAGCTTTAGAATCTTTCATTACTTGATTGTTTTTCACATAATATCTCAGTTAAGAATTATATTTGCTAATTTTTTTTTTAAACAATGAAATTTTTAACCTCTTCTCTGCTGTTATTCGCTAGAAATGTTAAATGAAAACGTAACAACATTTTGTTTTATTATCCTTGTAAGGAAAATTTACTATAATAATTGTAAATGTATACATTTACATGAAACACTATGACATTAGAAAGGTTTGGATTGTTTTGCTACCATTCATTCACACATTTGCTTCACAGCCATTTTTCACTTAAGTGCAAAGTTTAATGTTTTTGTGTCACTGTTCAGCAACATATTTCATTTACTCATTTCAAAAATTGTTTTCTTTTTTGATTTTTTTTTTTTGCGACAAAATTGCACCATTTCATTTTATGGCTCAAACGAAAATTACTTTTTAAAAATTGTACATGTGCCGTATTCGCGTAGGCTATCATAGTTTCATGTATTCAAGGTTTATATTTTCATTTCTTTTTGTTTACATACATAGCTTGAAATATTTGGAACACGCACATCACACACACATACACACAAGATCGTCAACTTCTATTGTGCATGTAGTTTCTTTTTAATGCTATGAAAATTTTCTACCATAATTTATGTGGGCCATTATTTTGCCGCCATAACTTGAGATAACTGAGGACGAAGTGGTGGTAGAATTCAGAGAGAGTGTATTTGAAAACACGCATTTTTAGCGGCAGCATATTAAAATTCTAAATGAAAAATTGTAATAAAATTTTAATTTTTTAGATTGTATTCCTAAATAAATAACCAGGCGAATGTAGAGCAGCTTAAGTCTTAACAAAAAAAAAAAAGAGTTCAATATTATCACTGTACAAATTAACTGATCTTAATATAGAAAATATATTGCGCTCTTGAAAAAACTGCCTTAAATAAGAAAGTATTTAAATTGGCTACAACTTTGCTTGAGAAATATCAGATAGCCATTTGAGTGCTTATTTTATAGCAGATATTGACAGCGCTAAATGATTTTTTAATTGGAAACAAACTATATTTAAAATTTAAAAATGCTGACATGAAGCTAAATTCAGATTCAGCGCCAAAAATTGCATTTCAAATGATTTTCATCTGAGCAACAACCAAACTTCGCTGACTTATGCCATCGATAATTTTGTAGTCCTGATTTTGCAAGGCTTGAAAGAGTTATAGTTCTTGATCGAAACAATCAATGTCTGAGGACGAATAAATTGACTTCTTATAAAATACTAGTGGTACCCACCGCTTCGCACGCGAACGCCCTGTTATTTTGTTTATAATGAAATTACTCTCTTTACATAAAATTCTATATTCTCTTTTCCAAAAAGAAAAATAATCTATTGAAAGAGAGTTTGTTCCTTCTCTTTGAAGCTAAAAACAAAAGCTAGAAATGAGAAGAAAAAAAAAGAAACACAGAATACAAGAGCAGTAACGAAAATGCAAACCCACAATTTTTCTGAAATTTCTTCCAAAAACTTAATTCTAACAAAAAGGATATTGAACTGTAAAAAATAAAAAAATTAAATACGCAATATCCTTCTTTAGCACGAATGTGTTGTTTGAAAAAATAAATTACTAAAATCGGCTTAGTATATTTCGTGCCAAAGCGTTACAAGCCATTTACGTTTCAGCAATTTTATACAAATAGTTAACAGTACCAGAAGACCAGCAAAAGTTGGGTATTTTGTTTTAATGTCGAAAAAGTCTAAAAAAATCTGGAGTGGATTCCACTAAGTTGAAAGAGGTCGAATAAATCGAAAAAATGTGGAAAATATTTTAAAAAGTTGAAAAAAAAAGGTTAAAAATTCGAAAAATTTTGAAAAACTAATTTCTTGAATTAAAGAAGGCATAATTTACTTTTTTAATTTTGACATAATTCTTATTTAATAAAGTACAATTTGGACAAGTTGCAATATCATCGCTGGTGCTAATTTTTAGTGCTCTTCAGCTACATTAATTTTAAATATAACATCTTCAGATATGCGCCAGTGAAATGAGACGTCAGTAATTAAAATTTTCTGCAAAATAATAAGACGGTTGAAGTCTAAAAAAAAAATTGACTTTATTCAAGTTGCGTTTGAGATATTGATTTTATCTTTAATTTCTTCTGTTTACAATTTTCTCGGCACTTCCAATGTGCTGAAATCTTACACATCAGCAAAGATTCAAAGGCATCAGAAATATTTACAAATGAATCCTTAACAAAAAAAAAAAACAAAACAAAATAATTGTGCATTACATTTTAAGTCTTCTTAGCTCTTTGACAATATGTCGCTAACCAAAAGTCGGCTCTTCCAAAGATCTTGGTACTCACCATGATGAAGATTTATTACTCTGCTTTACCGCTACCTAAGGCGTAGCTTAATTACGTTGCGATGATGGATATTTACGGCGCGTTGACAAGCAACAATACAACTACGTATACATCAATTAATGACAGTTTGTACGTTTTCGACATTTTTACGTATATTGGAAGGAAATGAAAAAGAAAACAAATGAAAAGGAAAAGAAAACTGCTACAAAGCAAATCAAAAGAAGCGCGTACACATTTTTCTAAGGAGCCGAAGGTCAAATTCATATATTTACACGTGATTAACTGCAGAAGCTTCAAATCGTTTGCTCGTGCATAATGTTGGTGGCTGCTACTGCTGCTGCTAGCATCGATGAATGTTGCAGCAGCAACTACAACAAAAATATTACAACAAAAAATTAAAAACAAACAAAAACAAATGCCAGACTAATGACCAACTCTTTGACTAATTATTGTTGGCGTAAATAATGAGAAATTAAAATTGCACAGGAGGCGTGTCAGCTAGTGATGACGGTTTTCTTTTTTTTTTTTACTTCGCCATCACAAGAGTTTTGGTGATAATTAATCAAGTTGTGTGAGGAGTATTTTGGGTGTTTTATTGCTGACATTTTATTTTTCTTATTAAGTTTAACTGAGGTTTATCTTTAAGAAAATGCGTTTCCTCATCAAGTTATTGTATTTGCTTTGGACAATATGATCTAGATAAATTGATTTCTTAGCTAAACTTGCTTAATAGGTACTTTTGTATTTAATAAAATGCTCTGGATAATTTTTTGTATCGTTTTTTTTTTTTTTCTTTTTTTATAGTAAGTAGCAACAGAGTAAAAAAATTTACTGCCACATTTCTTTAACAATTTTGGGAACTAGAGTTACTTAAATTACTTAGGTGGAAAACTTCAATTATACAAAACAGTGATGTGAGTGTACACATTTTTAATTTGAAACTTAAGTGTAATCTGATAGTACAAAGTTACAAACATTCAAACGTATCAATTTGGCATTTATGTTTTATCAGTAATTTGGTATCAATTATACCTTATAGTAAGAGAGCATACTTGTCATTGTATATACGAAACCGAAGCGCAAAAATTAATGAGAGTGCAATATTATAGAATGATCGTACGGGAAGTACAAGTGACCCGAAAATAAAACGTCAAAATACTGAATGGAAGTTGAAATCATCACCACAGGCCAAAGTAAAATAAAGCCAAAAATTTCGATTAAAGATCAAGGCAATATTTAAAATATTTTCTTAGATCATTCACTGTGATTTCATCCCTTATGGATAAACACTGGTGCTATCTATTTGGAAATTGTACATCGTTTGATGGCCAGAGTTTGTCAAAATTGACCAGAATATCGCGTTCGTGACGACTGGTGTTTGTTACAAGATAATGCACGTCGTTGATTTTTTGTTAGTTTTGGCAAGAAATGAAATCAGTGCTTCAAATCATTCACATTATTTACTTGATTTAGATTGATGTCACTTTGCACTATTCTCAGATATATAAATGAAGTTGAAATGATGCGATTTTGATTTTGGTCAATCGGTATTGAGTCGCTGTAGAAAATGCATTGAATCAGAATGATAATATTTTGAAATAAAAAAGAGTTATTTAGAATAAATAAACTTTGTGTCATTTTTGTAGCAACAATCTCGGAATATAATTGCCACACTATGTATTTTTCTGTAGTATGTGTCTTTTTCATGGAAAGTCATATCTTTTTCTATTATTTTTATTTAATCGTGCAATCAAATACCTTATCATATACCAACTGAAAACTAAATTGTAATTGATTTAACTTTAAAGTTAAGCCAACAATATAATTGACTGCTTGAAGTACCTATAATAAAAGTGCATTTAATTTTAATTTCTAAGAAAGGCTTATGTGTTAAACAACAAGAAATCATATAAGCCGATTGTATACATTATCGAGTATATTTAACAGTGTTGAAAGAAATGCATTTGAATCAGCACGTTATATTTGCCTGCTTATTCCTAAGCAGCTTGGTGAGTAAAAGTGTTCTAAACAATACTCCGTAAATTGGAATATGTAATTGATTTTTCTTTTAATTTAGCACGTCGCATATGCTGAAGATTCATCAAATGCAGTTCAGATTGTTCGCATAGTACAAATATCATGCACCATTTTAATGTTTCTGTACCGTTTCTATAAGATCATAAAGGACTATAAGAAAAATTGAAACTTCAATACTTATGACGAGGAAAAAGCAGAAGTTTCAACTGTTTAGCATTTTCAATTAATAAAATCAGTGTTTTTGATCAAAGCCAAATTATGGCAACTCAATAAAAGTGATATTTTGTTTATAAAATTTGAATGTCGATTCATAAAACAAAACATTTTTTGTAAAGAATATCTAACCTTCAAGCATAATTTTTGTGATTAAGGTTCATGGTTTTTCCTTAAAAAAACGCATTCTCGCGAACTTTTTCCAAACACAAGGAAAGTTGTTGCTCATGAAAGTTAAATTAAAAAACGCACAGCATGAAGCTCGTTTACCACTTCCTGCTCGTAATTCTCTTGCTCTTTCGTTATTTGTGCTAAGTCATTTCAGCTCACAATCACCGCAAGCGTTTTGTTAGTGTAATTTTGTCTTTACACGTACTTAAGCTAAACGATTTTAATGTGCAATTACCGCATGCTTTTTGTTAATGTAATAGTCAAAGTTCTGCCAGCTCGCGTTGTGTTCGATCCGTTCAAACGAACAGCGCATTCGTTCGTGATGGGCGCCTTAATTTTTTCTTATTGATTTCTGCAAATAGTTTGGAAATTCTTTACTTCTGCGCTCCTGAAATTGTTTACAATATAACTTATGGACCCTATTATTTGCGCTGTTGTTTCTCGACATTGGAGTTCGAGCGCTACAAGGTTTTCAGTGCACAAGGTCACCTCCACTTGGTTTTTGTTCAGCAAAACAGAGTATATGATTAGGACTAAATCATCATAGATGCTTTAAAAATTTATCAGTAAAAACAAGTAAGAAGATCTTTACTCTTACGTATGAATTTTTCTAAGAATTTTACTAAAGACTCCAGTTTCTGTGGCAAACGAGGAAAGAATACTTGTTAAGTTAAAATGAAAAAAATGAATAGTTGAATTCCTTAGCGAATGGTATGGCACAAAATATCGATTCTTTAAAAGTTATGGAACATTTTGTTTTGCAAGAAGTATTAAGCTTTAAAAAAATAAAAAAATTAGTGTGCAATAAGCAGCTTTAGTACACAGATATGTTGTTTTCAAAAATAAGTTACTAAAATCAGCTCAGTATATTTTGCGCCAAAGCGTTACAAACCATTTCTATATAATTTATTTCTATCAATAAATGTTTAATTTCTAAGTACATAATTATCTCATTTAAAAAGGTTTTGAATTTTTTTGTTGTTTTTAGCACAGACTTTATTTTATCCGTTCCGTTCCACCCCTGCCACCAATAAATAAACAATATTTAATATAGAAAATAAACAAATTTTCTTATCAACATTGCAAAGCAGCATCCTGTAGAGGCTTAACAACTTCCATGAGTGACTTTAGTTCAGCACCTGTACATTTGGTGAGTTTATTTACTCTGCTTATCGCCACTTGATATTGTACATTCCATTGAACAGAGTTTTGTGGTCTATACACGTAACTATAAACTTTTTGTAGATATTTTTGAACCTAGAAACAAAATTTTTAATAAAAACCTTAAGCAATACTGTCCTAAGCACTTACCACCTGCACGTAGCAATTGAATTCATAGTAGTGCGAACTTCTCAAACAGCATTCATCATTTTCCTTTTGAAATTGTTGCATTGATTGTGTTTCATTAGCGACACTTAAAAATGCCTCCACATGTCTATCCAGTAACGAGTAGCAATTACGAAATACAATACCACTTTGATTTAATGCCTTTTGCAATTGTCGTGTTAAATCATTTAGACAGGAGTTATCAGCATTAAATACAATTGTGTCATCTTTAAGGACATCATTATTGTAGATTGCGAAATAAACTAAATTTGCACCTTGTGGTAAAAGTGTGATCTCCACTGGTGCGTCAACATAAACAGATTGCTAACAAGATTTTAAAATTTTTTTACTTAAGAATTTCCTGAGGACTTTATTGATGATATACTTACTGCTAAATTGCAGCATAGCAAAAGCGCTGAAACAAAATGCACTATTAGTTTCATTTTTGAACTAAAACTTAAATTTTTAATATTGCTGCAACTTGCTTTTATACTAATTATCAACGTTTTGGTATCAAGTGTATGACAGAAAAATTACCGGAAGAAGGTTTTTTCCCCAAGTGTTGCAGTGTTATTTATGCCCTCCGCACCTACAATTCAGATAATAATGTTTTTTTTACTGCAGTTTTTGTTATTGCATTCTTTAGAATATTGCTTCAATTATTTATTTAAGGTGTGATATCTTTTTATTTATTTTACTTAAAAAGAAAAAGAATTTATCACAAATTTCTAGAAACTTTTCTTTGAAGTTTAGTCAATTTGATTTCAAAGAAAGTTCGTACTTATAAAAGTTAAGTTGTTAGTACTAATTCTTTAGAAATAAGAAATCAATGCATGTGAACTGTAGTTATTGGCAAGAAAAAAATTAAAATATTTATTTTTGAATGGTTTCCAATATCATATTACCAAAAATATATATATATAATCTACAAAACATTACTCAAAAATAGGTGTAAATATTTTTTACAGAAAATTTTTGTCGACTTTAGAATTAGCGGCGAAACGCTCACAAAAATATGCGAGATCAGACTTAGGCATAGAAAATAAATAAATACTACCGCTTTGATTTTTATCCCAAAACAACAATAGCAAAATAATATATGAACCATTCCATGGTCACTCGGCACTTATGTAGAATCAAAGCTAATAGACTGCAGCTTATAATGGATTCAAGTAATTTAAACAATTCAATATACCCGAGTTGATGATGACTGAAGCATCAGTTAGCAAAAAAAATAGAAGGAACTATGGAAAGTAATTCTTTTTTCAAAGAATTACTTTATAAAAAAAACTTTATGTTACTAAAAATGTGTTTTTTTTTTTTAAAAGAACATGTACTCAAAATGGTCAAAAGCATAATAAAAAACTATTTCATCAAGCCGCTGCTTGCAATATGCCTACGCCAACGATTGATACAGTTCTCATACATTTTTTTCCAGAGTCTGATTAAGGAATATCCTTCAGCTTCTTCAGCAAATTCGCTTTTACGGCTTCGATATACAAAAGGTACATTCCTTGAAGCGCTTATTTTTATATTGGGATCAGGAATAAATGCAACAATGAATCGAATTTTTCAGTATGGCTGCTGAGAATCAGGCCACCCTGTATAATACAAGGTTCGTGCAGTATAGTCAATCAAAATTAACATATTTTTAAACTAAATGTTTTAAATGGATTTTTTAGCTTTAATTTCCAATGCATAAATAGAGTAATCCCTTACTTACGATATTCACAACGCAGCTCAAAGAATCTGATACTGTTGGTTTGGGTTTGCAATTATTAAAGTCCTTATTCAACTCAGTTTCGAATTTTCTTGGATTATTATTTTCAAAGTATTCTCGCATATCCTTCTTGCTGATTTTTGTGATTCTGCTTATATTTCTACCAAAATTGCAAAATAGTTTGGTACCATATCTCGTGCGCTTAAGCGAGCAGAGCTTATCTTCTGTCGCTCTAATTTCATTTGATGTTCGAATACTACATTCAGTTACTACACTTCTGTTCAACACGCTATTGAAAAGCGTTAGTATCTTATTGTCCTCGGATTCTTGCACAGGCTTTGTGTTGTCTCTACGACGGAAATTCCCACCTGAGCGAAAAATGTTTTCATCTGAGCCCTGACATACCACACTAACGGCAAAAAGAACCGCAAGTGTTAAAAGAATTTTTTGCACAAAGTTCATTGAAATTTTCTCTACTTCTTCTGAACTGTTCGATTAATGTGAACTTAAAATAAGCAAAAAGTAACTTATTTTGATTAAAACTTCTGAAAAACTTGATCTTAAAAATAAATTTTGGAAAATTTATAATGAAGCATTTTATTTTTTAAATATCCCTCACAAATTGCTTAGCAAATGTGGCATAATTATATACTTTAATTAGATAAGTTCCAATAAGGCACATTAAAAATTGCAGATTCGCAGCTAAAAAGTTTGCAAAACACGAAGTTATATCAAAGTGCCATAAGGAAGAGCAAGTCCAACGCATATGGGCCACAGGATGGCGGAATGTAATAATCATTCTTTGAAAAAAACTTAAGTTTTTATTTCAATATATTGAAATAGTTGATAATTTGAGATTATTTCGTGTCACCCATTGGAAGCTAGTGATAGAGATTGTATTTACGATTTTGTCTTTTTAAATCAATTATGTATACGTGATACAAACTGATTGACCCATTTCATGTTTTTTCAATTACGTCAAACTATTTTTGCTCAAGACAGCTGACTTTATAGTCACCTGATTTTTATTTATAATTGATATGAATCGAAGTATTTCCGCATGATTTGGAAATTATAAATACAAAGAAGTTATGAGCAGTTGCAAAATGAATTCATAACTTTGTCTAAATATATTAATATTTATTTTTTTTTTTGAAAGTTTAGTTTCAATACCATCGTCAAAAAAATCATTTCACAAAGACAGCATATAGTTAGCAACAATCTTGCTCTCTTTCAAAAATGCAGCTTGAAAAACTATTTCAGATCAGATAATTTACCACACGTTAACCCAACCGTTTTCCCAATATTTTAACTAAATTTGTCTACGGTTTGTTACAAAATTTTGTTCCGATAACATTGACCGTGGTAAAAGTTTTCAATAAGTATAAGCTATTGTTTAAGTATCCGTAAGACCCCTTAGAAAAATATTGTAACAAACTTTTAGCACAGCATGTCTGTACTATGATATAAAGGATCTCAATTGATTAAAAAAGCATGTGTTTTCTTTAGTTTTTCCTCAAGTTTATGTCTTTGAAAACTAAAATTGAGACTCAAAATCATAACAATTTTAATCATGCAATTTTGGACTTAATTATTGTGAGTTTAAGCCAACTTTTAAATAATAAAACGTAAAATGGACTGAAGTTGAAAAAAACTGCTAAATGATTTTTAAATAAACTGTAACGAAGAAAATGGTAAAGGCTTTTAAATAATAAGAGGCTACACAAATTTTAATTCTTAATAACAGCTCCTGAAAGTTATTTTCTTACAAGCAAAATAACACAAAAACAAAAATTTTTATTTGTTATCAAAGTATTTGACTGAGTTTTAAAGTAAAATTGATGTTTCTTTTTCTCATTCGCAAACGTTTCCTTTCCTAAAATCGCAAAGTAGAGTTAAGACCATATCTTTAATATATTATGTGATATATATTTTGAGCTATACATGCCTTAATATAAAATGATTATCACTTTGTTTTCACAAATCTTGAATCAATTAAAAAATATTTTTAATTTTATTCCATATATTGCTCAACCAAGAGGACTTTCCGGTGTTTCCATCAGTATTGCTGAGTGTTGTATTATCAGTTAGTGATCCTTGGGTTGTAACATTAACAATAGGTGGTTGACTGTTGGTTGTATAATTGTACCATGGCGTTACTGTGGTGAGATTTGCTACAGTTGTATTATTTCCCCATGGAGCAGTTGTATTCCAAGGATTTGTTATGTTCGCTGTGGTTGAATTAAACCAGGGTGTTGCTGTTGTCCATGAATTACTTGAGTTGGAGTTTGATGAGTTTGAGCTTGGTGGTAACGTATGCCATGGATGGGATGAATTGGAATTTGTGGAGTTACTCCATGGTGGCAATGGATGCCAAGGGTTAGAGGAATTTGAGTTTGTTGAGTTATCCCACGGTGGTAACGGATTCCAAGGATTGGATGAATTAGAATTTGTGGAATTGTTCCATGGTGGTAATGGATGCCAAGGGTTAGAGGAATTTGAGTTTGTAGAATTATCCCACGGTGGTAGTGGTTGCCAAGGATTGGATGAATTGGAACTTGTTGAGTTATCCCACGGTGGCAATGGATTCCAAGGATTGGATGAATTAGAATTTGTCAAATTATTCCATGGTGGCAATGGATGCCATGGGTCTGAGGAATTTGAGTTTGTAGAATTATTCCAAGGTGGTAACGGATTCCAAGGATTGGAAGAGTTGGAATTCGTAGAGTTATCCCAAGGTGGCAATGGATGCCACGGGTCTGACGAATTTGAGTTTGTTGAATTATCCCACGGTGGTTGCGGTTCCCAAGGATTGGAAGAGTTGGAATTTGTAGAGTTATTCCATGGTGACAAATTAGCTGTTGAGTTATCGCTAGGCGGTGCAGGTACCCAAGGAGTGGTTGAGTTGTTAGAGTCAGTATTATTAACTTGTGACAAGCAATATGTCAGCTGATCAGTTGCTTCATTCGTTTGACGCACAAATCGATCCAATACCAAGTGAACGCAGAGTTTCTTCTTAAGAGAAGTTTCCTTGTCATTACCTTTAATTTTGTTGAGACTACTGGTAACCTGAAAAATTATTAATTTGTTTAATGAATTGGCTTAGAACATAATAATGTGAATTACCGTATCGACATAACAATCCATTACTTTACGTCCAGTACGTTTGTATGTGCAACGTAACATTTCCAATGTGAAATATCCTTCAAAGTATAAAGTATTATGTTTTTCGAAATACTTTTCCAGATCCTTATCACTAACATGCATGCAACGAAGTATTTTGTCACCTTTAGTGCTTAGTATATCAACATTGCGTCGTTCGTAGGCCAAAAGACATGACGATTTTTGGTTGTCTGCGGTGGAGTTACTTAAATGTTTTCCATATTCAGTTAGAGCAGTGGTATTGAAAATCGCATCGTAGAATATATTTGGTTTTTCAGTTGTATCGCGTTTGGTGTTTAACACAAAGCTGCTCGCCTATGGGAGGAAATGTAAGATAGAATATTATATATCTAATACGACATTATTATTCTAATTGCAAATTCTTGGAACTTAATGCCTTTGTAAAGCTTTAGATGACAAAGACTTCTAACTATATTGTAACCTTTTTGTTTAATCAATATATCACAGTACTTATATTAAAAAATTAAGTTCAAAACTTCGTTATCAAGCTCTAATAAAAATATAGTTTTTGAAATTTTTCAACTTACAGTTCTCGCTCCTCCCAGCAGCAGTCCAAATAATGGTAAAACCAATAGCACAACCTTCATGGTTGTTTGTCGTATCGGCTCTAATTGAAGTGAAGTCAAGTTCTTGGCAATAAATTTAAATTAAATGAAATCATTTCGCCAACCTGGTCTTATATACCTTGTCATATCATATAATTAGTCATTTATCTAAAGTATCTTACTTATTCAATTATAAAAAAAGATAATATTTCTATGAGAAACTTGATTAATGGTATATTTTAAAATTTACTTTGTGTTTTACTTAGCCATTTGTTTTGTAAATATTTAATTAGTTTTTTCACATGCACATACGTTATCTTGGCTTATATAATTTGTAGTCTAAGTTTTACTACCGTATGTTTTCCAAAACTCATTCATAACTTTAGTAAAGAGGTGATAAATAAACAAACTTTGATGGAGTTATCTCAAATAAATACTTAGTATGAGTAATGCGATCATAGAACTTAATGCTTTTGCTCATGATAAAAGATAAGAATTATACTATGGATTGTAAATGATTATTCTTATCATTGTGTGAATCTCTTAACTGCGAATACGTCTAGTGTCATGGAAAAATAGTTTTTTGTTATTAGAGCTATTTGATTACTAATCAGAATAAGTAGGCTTATATTCAAGAAAAAGATCCAGAAAATCTAAAGCAAAAAATATCATTTGAAAAGAGTCTTCAACGTTCACGTTGATTAAAGCACAAAATTTTGAAATCCTTTATAGAACTCAATTTGGTTTTAAAAATTTACTTGTTTTTTTTCTCAATAGTTTTTAGTGTCGAAGTTATGAGATAAAACCGAAAATAATTTAGATTTGTACGGTCAAATGGTGTTCTCATTAACCAATTCCAACCATTTAACCGGTGATTAAAATCTAATCAGCTCAATTCGTTTTCGCGTGATTGTTACTCCCACCAACGGACGGATATTCAAACGAACATATAAACGGACAGTCAAACAAAAAAGTCTATACCGATTTAAGAGGTGACATTGATCATTCGCTGATATGCTTTGCAAACATACATACGTACATAGCGAATATCCAATATATATGTACAAAAATTTTATTAAAAAAAAGTGCCTTGTTTCCTATATTGTTTGCAAAAACAAAATGTTATCCATTCGAAAAAAAACAATGCATTTTAATATGAAAAATCTACAAGTCCTGAATTGATACAGTTTCATCTGGCAACGCCGCAACGTTCGAGAGAGTGAAAAAGAGATGTTTGATTCTTTTTTGAGAGTAGATATAAAATTTCTGATTTAAACTTTGTTCCCACTTGTGAAAATGTGACGGTGACGGGACAGAATTTGAACAGGTTACGGGAAATCGTTAACGATTAGACGCTGTCAAAATAACAACACACCTGACCAACTAAGCTAAATTCTATTTTATTTTTCGGCGGTGGACGATCTGTGTTGCATTTTGAATCAACTTGTGTCAATTTTATTTATTAACGTTCGAAATGTCAATGAAAGCAGAAGCAGAGGCAGCTGAACTATCCGTCCGACGCATTGTGTTTACTCGAACGATTTTCCGACGGTTTTTTTTGACAGCGGGTAATCGTTGCCGATTTCGTAATGTTTAACACATAACTCATTAGTTACAGTGAAATTTGAGAGTGGAGGAGTTTGTAAAGAGTTTCTATTCTCCAGTATTCACGAAAAAATGTGTCAGCTATAGAGAATGATTTTCAGAGACGAGTGTGAAGCCTTTTCTTCATATTCTTCCCTGTGCTTATGAAATTTATCAGTCCAGTAGCAGCAAAGCAATTCACAAGTAAACATTTGATAAAGATCTAGCAGTTTGTGTATAGTCCATTGAGTCGAGTCTCAAAATTTTAAGATTTGAAATTTTTGCGACTCATCACTTTCATTTCTTTTTTATCAATTTTTTACATTTCCGAGAGATCATTCTATTCCGCTCAACAGTCTTAATTTCATATTAATTAAGTCAGCTTCGTTTACATTAAGAGATTGCAATTCATCTCTCTAATATCTGAGATTTTTTGCTCTTTTGACATACTTTCTTTTCCTTGGAGGATATTCGCTAGTCGGACTAATAACTTATTTTTATTCAAAAAAAAAAAAAAATAGTTGACTATCGGATAGTTACCGAAAAATATTAAAAATTAATTATTCAATTTTTGAATTATTATATTATCAAATTAGTTAGGTATTTCTACTTATGGAAATTAATCTTGTCATTAATGATTTATTGCCCTTATGTACGTGCAAATAAATATATGGTGTATGTGAGAAATTTTTTTTTTTTAAAGTTCACACTACAAAAGTGCACAAATGTAAATTGTTAATTATTTACTTTGAAATAATAAAATGGCAACAACAACTGATTCATCGGCATAACACTGAAATATAATTACTTGTGAAAATAATTTTATTAATTTGGATCATATGAGTATTTCTTATCATTTGAAAACTTTTTATCTTTTACTTTTTACCCTAAGTAACTACTTCATTAGAACTTGCTTGTCGTGTTCGATAAGCAACAAGATAAAATTACAGTTAACTCAAGATAATCTTAACTGTTATTATTTCAAAATTCTTATGTTTAAGAAATGATTTATCTTTAGTTATTACGCGTTTGCTGTAGGCTATTAAGAAGCTTAAGCAATAAAATTGCGCTACATGCTATAAATATAATGGATTTATTGCGGATTTTACTGCTTTTGTAACGAAACTTTCCAGACTTTCAGGAAAATCAATGTGAGAAACTGGCGCATGCGCGTATGACCACAATTCCACAGCAAATGAATAAACTAAAAAAAAAAACGAACTGAACAAGGCAACGTATTTAGAAAGAAAAATATATGTACGACTAAAATAATATATGTAATACCAAAATTAATAGAAAATTCAATTAACAGGGACAATTGCAGCGATGGCTGGAAAAACTGCTCTTCTCATCTTATACCCAAAGTACCTTCACATATACTCTTCTGGGAATATTTTCTTTGCACTTGTCTTGTCAAATTCTAATAATGCAACAATTTTCAGCACTATATTTGGTCTTATGATGTTTTTTAATTAAATAAAATATAGTTACAAGTTCATTTATATGCAATAGCTTACAAAATATCACAATATATTGTGACTATATGTTTCTAATAGTTCCAGCAAACAAAATATTTTTATTATAAATAATAGCGTAGAAAAATGGATGATCTACATCTAAGTATTTTAAAGAAGATGCTCTATACACGCTAGTATTAATAGGGTTTTCTTTAATTTCAGTATCATAGTTTTCGGATTTCTTTTTTCGTTCCCATTCGACACCTGAAAGAGAAGATTTTGTTAGAGCGAATGAATTTAAAATCAATACATTAAATAAAATAAATATTTGTACTCGGGAGAATAAATATCGGGTATAATATGGATACGCAAACTAAGAAGCCATCGACTATGTGGCTCTTCCAAGAAGTGCTAAACCCAAGAGAGGTTGTTCGTACAAGAAACACTTCGAAGCAAATGGTGGTCTGTTTGGTATTAATGGGCATATGGCTACAGCGTCACTAGAAACTCTTAGAATAGTCAAATGTGAATGGTTCCAAATCATTTGTTTACCAGAAGTATTCACTGAAATAATGAAAACTAATAACGTAGGATCATCTAACACATTACAACGCCAAAGCAACTCAATATTTGACTGGTTAAAACATAGTATTGATGGTTCATCCGCCATGCAGTCTTAATATAGCACTTAATGAGTTCTTTTAACTACCGATGATTAAAAATAAACTGTCTGGTCAGCGTTTTTTGATGCCAGCTGTAACGGTTGATGAGTGCAAAAATCAAATTTTGATGAGAATACTTAAAAAACAATTTAGCCACTTTCAATGAAAACTTTATGAATTTTTGTGGCAGGCTATATAAATCACATTTTTTTAAATAAAGAACTAATAGAAAAGTTACAAAGAAAATGTGAAGGTTATGTATACGATCTACTTACTTGATACAGCAACAGCACTCACACCCGTCATGGTGAAATCAAGAGCAACTGCTTGCTGCAATTTCCTTGCTCTTATGTCTATTCCATATTGCAAGTTTTCAAATTGACCTTCATCCAAGAAGACATCTCGCAGGCCTATCTACAATAACATAAAGATATATGACAGTACAATTTCCATAATACTTGAATCATTTAATATCGAAAACCTCAATAAATCAATCGCTCTACATTCATCAAAATTTTTTTAACAAATTATTTAATATATCAGTGTAGTTAGATCTGATCCTTCGATGTTTCAAATGAATTAAAATAATTAAAATATATTTACTTTGTCTAGCGCCTTTTGCACTGGCTCCTTAATATTAAGTTTTAGCTTCGGGAAATACACCCTCACTGTTTCCCTGCTAAGTTTTGATTTAATCTTTGTTATATCTTGATCTTTCAATTGTTCCAACAAGTCATCTAATCCATCTCTCTCCTCAGGTAACAGAACTATCATCTCTGTTTGACCACCTGCAAATGGAAACACAACTGCCGTGGCAGGCAATCCCTCAGAGCTCAATGAACCATGCAAAAACTTATTAGTCTGTTCATACATTTCAATATCGTATCTACCAGTTACATTGTAAAAGTATTCACTTAAAGCTCTAGCGAATGGGTATTTCCATTTAGCATTAAAATTTAATATATCTACAACAAGATGGGTGCTATCAGCATCGATATCTTTGGTTTTGTAAAAACTTTGTATTCTTTCATCTGATCTTTTTCGTATGAAATCGTTAACTTCGGCTGCACTCAAGTTATCAAAAGGTTGCTGTTGGTACTCAAAATACTCGATAAGGCGAGCTCTCCATAAATGATGTACCAAATTTTTGTTACACGTGTAAAAGGCTGATTGTGCCTGTTTGATATCTCGTAGATCCTTTAGAGCTGTACCGATGTTATTTACCACAACATTATTATCACCATTGAATTCACCGTACTTCGCTAAAAGAATGGCAGTCTGCTGGCTGGCACCTATGCGCATAGTTGCAAGAGCCCTACGCAAGCCAGTGGGTGAGATCAATAGATTCGATGTTCCACTTTTTGGAAGGGCATTGAACACGTTGGCTGCGAATTTCGCCTCAGTTTTACCATCTAATTTCAATTTGCAAGTAACAAACGTCATAAGCAGTGCAAATATAAATGCAATAAAAACCATGTGGGTAAAAGCTGAAAAATAAATTACAAAAATAAAAACTAAATATCAAATGCGTCGCTTAAGGTCGCAATAAAACAGAATACAAATTCTGATCAGTAGGCTTTTTTTAATATATTTTTCTATTTTAGCTTATGGATGAACTTTTCCAAAGCAAAAGAGTCAAAAACTAAAGAAGGATGAACAGCACTAAAAATTTTTCAGCTCAAAAAGTCGCAGTCGTTTTTTCTTCACCAAATTGAATGAAAAATGCATCTTCACTCTAATTTTCTGATTTTTTACAATTATTTTTATATATTTAGGTTTGTCAAAAATGAAAAACCATCATCACTTTTTTTCCAATATGTTTTCTTAGGAGTTTTCCAAGTATTTTTTTCATACATTCCCGAAAAATATGTTTCACCAAAAAAAAAATCGGCTTTAAAAAACTGATTTTGAAAAAAAAAATTAAAAAAATTAAGATGCCATAAAATTATTTAAAAAAACTTGATTTTTCGCTTAGTTCTTTGACGCCATAAAACTTTTCTAAAAATTTTATTCCTTAAATTTTTTGACGTTGAAACTTTCAGCTGTTTTAAAGCTTTGCATGCGATAATCGCAGAAAGCAATAATATTTTTTTTCAAAACTTTATTAGCTTTGAAACTGATTTTCAAGCTTTTTTTATTTATGTATGTATATTAATACACGATTTTTGAAAACTTTAACTTTTTTTCTTTAAGGACAGGATAAAGGACCTCAATTAGAAGCTATTAGCCGCTATTAGTTCCATCGAATTTAAACGTTTTTTTATTTTGTTTTTGAGCCATTTTCCATGAATTTTATCCAAACCAAACAAGTTTTTGAGTGTAAATAATTTATCATTCTCAGTTCCTAGCAAAAGGACATCAATGCACTTTTTCAGATAACTATAAGTTATGTTAACTTACCACTCATTGTAGCTGATTTATTCCTTTTAAACGCGCAACAAGTTGAAATGATTGTGTGTTCTTTCAAATAACTATTAAAATTTATAACTAAAAATGCCATTGTCTAAAATTCTTTTTATATACAAAGAAATACAATCGATGCATTACAAATTAGAGTGGATAATTTGATTATTTCGTTTATCTATGTCGTTTATATATGTCGTAAAATAATATTTGTAAGTGTTTAGCAGTATGGATTTTCACAAAATAAAATCGACTTATTATATATCTTCAAAAGCAAGTCGACTTATTTATGTCTTGTCCACGTGTCGCCTTTTTGGGCGTACATATATTTTTCTTTAACTTTAAAATATAACTTCAATATAGCAGGCTGCAACAACGGATTTATTACAAACTAACAATAATGATCAGAGCATTGTTTTTTTCGTGAATCCTTTATAAACATGTATCCCATTATAATATTTGTAATTTTAAAGTTGTAACCTTATGTGTGGGGCCTGTTCATAGTACTGAAGTAAAAACACTTTGAAATTGGCTCTAGAATATTCTCGCGCAATCCTGAAGCTTACCGATCCCTACATTTTGCAATAGTGATTTTGTGAATATCTCATTCACAGGTTTTTAACGTTTTCAGTAAGCACAGCAAAGTTGTCTTGCATTTGCATTTGATGCTTGCTATTTCTTACATACTCTTAAGATACACTCGTCCTGCTTACTCTGAAATTAGTTTAGTCATTTTTGCACTCTTTGGATTGCTGAAGATTGCTAAGTCAGTAGATTAAGTTATTTTTTTATTTTTTTTTTTATGGGGAAATCTGGAAATATTTAGCTTCCATGGCATAATTTTTTATATGTTTAATCTTTTATCTAACGCAACATGTCTGAACGATACACCATGGAACTCGAACATAAAACGCTAAGTCGTTCCAGGCTACCATCTGAAGTCAACACATCAGTCGAAGCGAAGGAAGTAAAAGTAGCAAACTGAACTTATTGAGGAATATATGTACAAGTATCGAAACTGAGGATACGTCATTGATCTATTGCTGACCATTAATCTGCGAAGATTTTGGCAACTTCATCTGAATTCATTGAATTTTGAAAATTTTGTCGGGTGCTACCATTTGTCGCTACTACCTTGTTGCCCCTTTGGCTCGAAGTTACTGAATTCAAATTTCGACTATTTCCTTATAGCCAAATTATGTGAATATCAAGAAAATTTAAGGTCCAAAATGAGCGTAGTCTGCGAAACACATTTCTCACAGAACACGATTTTTGGTAATAAAATTGAATGATTTTCAAGCGTTGTTTGGTTGTTTGGTTGTTTGTCTATTTATAATAAAATGGTAAGTCCTGTTGAGCATTTTTGGTGCTAACGCATGTTACAATTCACGCGTAAAATGTCAAAAATTTTACACTGAAAAAACAAATAGCAAAAAATCATCCATTATAAGTGTTTTGTTAGCATATAGTTACACAACATTTACCATTAGACTTCAAAAATCTCTTGTTTGCATCGGATAAGAAACTTTGCTGACGTGCAAGCGATTCTTTACTTTGGTTTTTACTAAATTTTGAATTGAAAAACTGATCACATCAGATCTAATTATAGAGGTATTTTTTTAACTTTTCATTGCTAATAAAGCTAATTTACTTAGTTATCTGAATTTATAAACGAGCTGATTTGCTTAAAAATCAATTCAGCTTTTTCCATTAATGGTTTCATTTTTGATTTAAATTCTGAATTAAATTATTATGAAATTTCCAATTAAATCAATCATTTCAGAATATGCATTCACGCAATGCGTAAATTAAGTTAATGCAAAACGCAGATAAATCAATTTATTTGTGATAAATAGCTCCGTATATATGAGGTAGAAAAAATGCTCTACTAATATTAGATATTTGAATCAAATTTAAATCAAAACTTTTGAATATTAAATTTAACAAAATTGATTAGATATCATTATAAAAAAAAAATCTTAGTTTAATACAACTTATTGAAAGTTAAAAAAGGAGGGGGGATGTAATTCAACTGATTTTCGATGAAATCAAAAATTCGCAAGGCCTCGTAAACTACTCGTATAACACCAGCTTACAGCATTCCGATGCCAGGCCAATATACAGCCGCTAACTATGGAAATAATTGCGCTAATTTCATTAAAAGTTCTTAAGCGTATTTTTTATTAGATATGCTTGAGCAAATTATAGATTTTTTGGTTTTTAGAATATTTACTACCGCATATTTGCAATTAAACCGATCACTTAATAATTACTTTTATGTCCTTTATATGGTATTTATTCAATTCGAAATTCCATTTGAAATGTATAGATGAAAATATAACAATTAAAAAATAGTGTATGCTATTTGTAAATATTAAATGTTGCAGTATATTCATGGCTATATGACTGTATTGACTGTTGGTATGTTTGTCTATCTGGGTGTAAAAATCACGATTATAGAAAATTGAAGCGAGAAAACTAAATTTTACAGCCAATCAGCTGGAGGAAGTCAATTATGTCCAGAAGTAAACAACCGCAACCCATGAAGCATATAATTATTATTAATTAAGTATGCAATTTATTATTCTATATATGTAACAGATTACTTAATGATTGTAATTTTAAACATTTAACTTAAAGCTTATATTTAATTTTTAATTTTGCCCACGCTAGTTGGAAAATCGGCCTATATCTATATGTAAATAGGCCCTTTTTAACTAAAACAACACCAAATAATCACTTGACTTATTTATTTTGTTAGAAAGGTTGTGATAAGGGGCAGTGAACTCAAAATAAAAAAAAATGTTTGTTTTTTAATGAACTGTGTCATGCTTCTAACCCGAAAATGTGTGTTCGCAGCTAAGCCATGAGAAAGGTATTTCTTTTTAAGTGGGTTGGAAAATGTGCTCTCAAAACTAAAGAAATGAATCGATTTTGATGAAATTTGGTGTAGATACAGCTTATGCCCAAAGAAAGGGATACTAATCGGAATAGGGTAACATGATGCCAATATTTTCACTTTTGGGAATGAGGCATACAATGGTTCTTTATGTCAGTTTTTTAGTAACAAAAAATATTTTTTTGATAACTTTTGTATTTCACTTTAACGGTTAAATTTAAACCAGTGGGCAAACTCTAGTTAATATAAATAGTTAGCAGTCAATCTCTTAAACAAATCGAATTTAAATAAAGAAATCATAAAAAATGAGCTGGAATAGAATGGATATAATAATTAATTACTTGTCGAAACAAATCATATTAGCTTAATAACTAATGCGTTTCGACCTACGTTTTAGGCCCTACGCTCCTGAGATAATTTTGGGATATCATTTTGATTTCATCCATTGCTTATGTACATAGTGCTCCGACCTAAACAACATTTTTCTTCTTGGTGACAGTTCCCTACAATTGAATTGAATGATAAAAGTTTGACGTACTGAAAAACTGTTTATGGTAAATTATTCGCTGAGAAGTCTGAGAAAATTCCCTTTTTGATACAGTGAGGCATACTGCAATTAATATATTAATGAATGCTTGGACCATTCCATATAGTAAACGTATTGAGTCATGAACACCACCGTACCGAGACCATTGCGTAAATAATGTTTGTTAAAAACCCAAAAAAAATTGTTTCCCAGAAGTAGAGCAGTTTTGTTGAAAATGTTTTTTTCAACTTGTCGGTGTCATAAAAAAATCGATATACAATGTAAAACTCTTTCAAATATTTCCAAACATTTATGAATATAATACAATAACAATTTTTCTTAGAAAGAACTTTTATTTTTTTTTGTTTTTTTTTTTTTTTTTTTGAAGCGCGTTGTATAATGCTGTAGCCTCGCGGGAATTACTAAATTTTGCTTCAAAACATTTGCAAAAATAGGAAAACAGAAATACCAATCCAACCAGATTTGTAAGCGAAATGTCCATAATATTTCCAAAACCTCTGCCACGACTAAAAAAAGAAAGTGAAACCGATAAAACTGGATTTACCGAATTAGAGAAAGTTACACTACGAAATTTATGGCGTGTGGTTAAACGACACAAACGAAAACACTCGAGGAATGTTTTTCTAGAGTAAGAGAAGATTGAGTTCAGCAACACTGATGGACAGTTAAATTTCAATTGTACAAGTTCTTTTTTTCAGTATGTATACTGAAAACGAATATTTTGTGGATTATTTTCGTAATTCGAAAGGTGAAATCAATATGCATGCATTACATTATCATACGGGAGCTGTACTAAAAATCTATGAACGTCTGATTGAAGACGGTCTTGACAATGCAGGACTATTTCATGTTATACTCTCGGATGTTGTTTCAAGACATCTTAACGTCTTGTCATCAAAAGCCGCACTAAATGCCATTGAGGTACGAAATTCGCAGATCAATTTCTGTATAAAGTTTTTGATTAATGCATTTCTTTTCATTTAAGAAACAAACGGATTTGTCTATAGCATATTGTGAAAGAGTTCCAGTGAATAATAGATCACCAACTTTAGCTGTTGCGCTAACGAAACTAAGTAATCTTGTTAAATCGTATCTAATGGATGGTTAAACTCTCAATAGAAGAGCGTTAATGAAATAAAAAAATGTGATATTAATTGATTTTGTTGACTGCATTAAGAAATAGTCATATATAATTATCTTTTAGTGCAAGAAATTAGCTTGATAATTCCGCTTCCTTCGAAAAACTTTTTGCTTGCAAGATTCATCAAACTAAATCATATGCTATATAGATGGTTCCAACCAAAACGGTTAAGAAAGTGTAGGTATTTTTAACGCATCAACAATAAATAATCCCAGGCTTTCAAAATATTGTATTGTAGCATTTTAGAAACCGAATTAATAGCAATTCTTAAAGCTACAGAAAGCATTTTAGAGGAAAACAGCAACTGTTGCATCGATAGGCCGCTTCAAATGTGCTCCAAAGCAGCACTATTAAATCGAAATCGCTTTTCAGATGCTTAAAATTTTAATTGGTGGAAAAATAAGCAACTCAAGAAGCACTTCTGGGTACAATGCAATTACTTACTTATTGCAGCTCCAACTTAGTACTTTAAATCTGAAATGGCCACTTAAATAGCACATGCTGGTTACAGCTCGATGTGAACTTAACGACAAAAGTAACTAAACTTTGAAAAGACTGCAACAGAATTCATATTATATATATCCAGAGATAACTGCCACCACATGGAAAGTGTTACATCTGGACACCGACTTTTCAGAATAACATGCAACTAAAATGATGCTGACTGAAACTGATCTAAGCAGAAACTGCATTGAACTAAATATGGTAGAAACGATCGAGTACTTTCACTATGATTGCGTTGCACAAGGCTTCGAACACTTGGACATGCTTTTTTCTACTCATTATATGACGTTGCAAAATTAAAATTCCACAGAATTTGCGATTTTGTCAAACAGTGGAATATTTTTATCATAAATCTGGTATCATTATGGATCAAAGTGTTTATGTGATGTTTCCAATCCACCATTGTAACCTAACCAAACGCTATTTATCTTAAGAAAAATTGCCAGAGTATTAGGAAATTCAAATTTAGTCGGATTAATGTCTCTTCCGTTTCAGTTTTGGCTGATTATTCGTAAGAACAAGCGATTCAATATTCATTTAAAATTCAAAAAATTGAAAAACCCTAACATTTCACTCACAAAACAAAGAAAAAGTAAGCCTGAGTTATTCCTAATGATTTTTTCTTCTCAAAACCGATATAAATGAAAAACTTAACTTAACTGAACAAAAGAAAAACTAGAACAAGATTTTGACATGGTATGTCATTTCTTACCTGAAGTGCAAATGAAGTAACAAATAACTGATTTCCTAGAATTTCTAGCTATTAAACAAAGTTATTTAAAGCATTATTTATTGCATACTTTTAAAAAAAAAACAAAATTATATTTCATTATTGCTCAGATCTACAGCGGATTCATCTTCTAAAGGTCTGTAAACTGGCACTTCTGCAGGTTCATCTTCAACTGAAAACGCTACAGGCAGCACATTAACAGGTACCTCCACAGGTTTATCTTGATAGTTTTCAGGTAAACGCTGTCTTGGAATTGATACAAGACAATCATTATAGTCATTGGTGGCAGTAGTAAGATTGTGTTTTGTATGACTAAACGCAACGCTAAGGCACGCGTGGCATGCAATATCGATTTCAAAATTATCCACTTCTAATTCAACAGCCAAAAGTAAAGCTTGTGAATTGGCACGATCTAAAAGTTCCATATTATGATCGTACTGAAAACATAAGTGAAAGTTATTTTTTGAAAAAAACTTTGTTATAAATATCCTAAGAAACTCACACTTGTGGTGACACAGTTGAGGAACAGTGTGGTATCATTAATGCTGGTGCAATTAGCCAATTGCAATTGAACGGTTGTTAGGTCAGCCCTCATAGCCGTTGTGGTCACATTAGCGTTTTTAGCATTGGTTTCCATGGTACGATTTGCATTCGCAAAGCAAGTGCTGGTTTCATTGGTCAAATTGTTATTAATTTCTTGAGTGCGATTGTTGTATGCATTGGCGCAGTACGACTCAGCTGGGCTCAGTGCACGTGTATCAATCAAAGCTGAACGCATTTGGGCAACCAGTAATTCATAGATGTTATCTTCATGGCTGACGGCAAAGTTTGGCATAGAGTGCGCCTGAAAAAAAAAATAAAAATAAAAAAAATTAGAATTTTCTCATGAAATTTGGGGTTTTTTTTTTTTTTAAATTTTTCACAAGTATTAAATATTCAAGATCAAGCACATACAGTAAATACGCAAATGGCAAGAAAAACAACACGTCCAACTAACTGCATTTTGTTTGCTAAATTCTTACAATCGTCTCAATAAGAACCGTTTTCGAATTTGTGAAGAATAAAGTATTGACTGAATCCATTATAATGATGGGACAGTTATTTATACCAATTTGCTCAATGACAATTAAGATGTCAATTTTATCTAACTAGCTGCTTAGTAGAAGTATGAGATATGCTTAAATTTGGTGTTAAAATTATCACAGCAGTTGTACCTACATTCATGTAATTGCTTTTGATTAGATAAATCTTTGAGCGTTTACCCAATGCTTTGTTTCGATATTTCAAAAGACAAATTTGGAAAGTTCTTTTTAATTTGCTCATTTATTTCTTGCTGCTTGGCTCTTTATTTCTTTGAAATAATTTTTATTTTATCTGCAAAAAATTCCAATTCTTATCTAAATTTTAAGAAATTTTTGGAAGCTCATAACCTTGTGTGAAGTTAATTATTGCGTTCAAGGTAATTTGCCTAAGCTTATGTCTTACTGTGTTCACTATATTTCTAGTTTCTTGAACTAAAAATTTATATTTCGATATATTTTTTTGACAAAAAAAGTTTTCTTCACTCTCAGAGAAAAAAAGGTTTAAGCTTTTCGGCACATTTTTTTATGAAATTTTTTAAAATAAAAATTTAATTTATTAAGATAACGATGAGTTTTCTTTCAAAAATAAAAATAGTTGATTGTTTGCAAAAAATTTATGCCACTTACATAGTTTGAAAACTTAGATCGAATAAAATTGTGTACAACTTTTTCAATCAGTACGAAAAGAAAAAATCAAAGACGCTGAAATCAAATGGTGTCAGCTGCAGTGTGAAGTATCCTGTATGTAACTTACTTGAACATAATGTTCTGGCAATTTCTGCAACGAAATAAAGATAAAAGTTCAAAGACCTTAAAAGTCAACTTTTGACATCTTTTAGCGCTTTATTTTTAACACAATTATAGTCACAAGTGAAGGTGCGAAGATTTCCAAACTTTAAAAAAACGTGTTTTTCTTTTAAAGCTACAAAAATTGCTTAATTTTTTACACTATGCAATTAGGGTGTATTTACTTCATCATAACTAGAAGGAGGCGAGGCAGATATATAAAGGTATATTTTCTTGACCAGCATTATCATCTGTGTGTCCCTCTGTCCACATGTCAGTCGGTGGAAATCACGATTACGAGAAAGTTAAGCAAAATAATTGAGTGAAATTTGAAGCACAGGCTACACCTTCACGCAGGACTCAAGGGATTTAAATTGGTCGATGTTGATTTTCAGATACGCCTACCTCTTCTTTAAATAACAAATCCGCTATATTGAAAGAGTTACTTGCTATATTACAACCAAAATTCTCATAAATACTTACTAAATATAAATACGACAAGCTCTCTATAAAATGTTACCAAATCACTCGCATAAGCTCTGAAATATAACTTGGCTAGTTTTTGCAAACGACCGTACCACCTATTACAAAAACAAAAACTTTCAAACACTATACTGTGGGAATTATTTAAAGTAGTGAAACCAAAGATAGCAATTTTCGAAAAGAGGATGTGGTACATCCCATACAAACATAAGCTTCACAATGAGATTTATTAAAGTAAATGTTGTCAAATTCAATATGGACACGGTTAGTCAAAGCAGTTAGCACATACCGTAATGAAAGAGATACCTTCTTACCGCACAATTTTTTTACTGTTAACGAGGTATGGAGTGCTTAATTTTTGGCGAGACCAAAGGATACCCTTATTACTTCGTTTTGTATTACGTATAATTATTATTCTTAATTATTTAAAGATTTACTTTGACTTATGAGGCTATTCGATTGCCTGGTTCATTAAGTAAAAATTGTATGGGAGAAGAGCTCTATTTTGAGTAACCGGCTGATTATTAAAATTTCTTTAGAGTAGTTTTTGCGACCAAAGAAAATCTCATAAGTTTTTAAGTATTATAGTAGAGCTACAGGAATGAAATGAGTGACAATTAAGTCACATATTTTTTATTACAAACTATGTTTTCCGTTCGCAATTACCGCTTGGTAAATTCAAAAATTCTATTTTTTTACATCGACTTTTTTTTAAAAATACCGTAATAAATTGTGGTTTCTTTCATATAAATAGAAAGATTTTTCGTATCAGATTAGTTTGACAGAAGTCAAAATACTCTTGCTAAAGCAGAGTCTGAAAAAAGTAAAGATTTTGAGTATGAAAATTCTTTTCACCAAATTCAAATACGAGACAGTGCCAACCTACTGAACTTGGATTTTTGTTGAAGCTTGAAATTACAAAAAATGTAATCCATTTATGTTATGGTATCTTATTAGTCCCTGTAGCCATATTTCGTGAAGATGATCTTTTTCAAGTAGCACGTAAGGCATTTTATACGATAGAAACTACCTTTTGCATATCAAAAGTTTAGCTACTAAATTTAATAAGTAGGTACCCGCTAAATAAAGACCGTAAGGAAACAGTAAAATTGTGTTTCTGTGCATGTGAAGAGCAAAGCGGCTGATGAAAATTTACCTGGCTCATAGACTTTTAATAACCCATTGTAAAATGAGTGAGTTTAATTATTGTTATTACTAAATATTCTTCCAATAATGTCATGTTAAATAAATAAATATAGCTTCAGCTGCACGATTTACATATGCAACAAGTCGTTTGTTAAACATTTTTTTTCAGTCGTTCTCACATAAAATTCACCATCAAAGTAAACATTTTGTGCTAAATATAATTTTAATTATGCATTATATGCATCGTTTATAATGAAATTTTATTTATAAAACTAAAAGTGTGACGATTTCTGCTGATAAGATTAAAAATCAGACTGCTTTCATATGCAGTAGCAGTGCTTTTGAGATTTCTGTTTTATAAAAATGATGATAAAAATTTTATGATAATAATGCTTTTAGAAGGGGAACTTTTTTGAATTAAAATTAATTTTAATTTAAGCAAATAGATATATAATCGTATCTATAATCTATAAAGCGTTTTAAATTTTACTACGGTTTTAGAAATTTAAATTACCGTCTATTTTGATATTAGTTGATAACTCAAAATATATTTTGTTCAAAAAAAAAAAAAAAAAAACATGTCCGTTTCTAAAACTAGTTTCTGGCAATGACCAATGATTAGCACAATAGAATAGGGTAAGATTTTGGAAAAATTATGTAAACATATTGGAAAAAATTTGTTAAATGCCTAACTTTTAAACTTTGGAAAGTACATTATGCAAATTAAGCAAATGTGTAGGAAATGGATCTTGTTGTTAAAGAAATTTCAGCATTCTTTGTATTATTAATGTTATCAAACAAAAGAAAAAACAATACACCAATTTCAAATTCTAAAATATTTGTTTGAAAAAAAGTTATAGCCAGCAGCAAAGCAACTTGGGTTAAGTTGAAAACATACACAAGGGTTAAGCACAACCGTACTTCCAAAGTAATTTGCGGGATTCCCTCAACCAACCGGAAAAACTAATTATATCAAACAAAATATTTATTGCACCATTTGTCGTAAACGAAAAATTTAAAACTTAAGTTTCAAAGATATGAAAAAATCCCATGCCCAGCATGTATTTTTAGTAACTCCAACTAACTTTTCACTTATCTTATCGATAAGCTTCTTTCACAGTTAACTAAATCAGCTCAGCACGTCAGCTGTCCAAGACATATCTTAGATCAAACAATTAAAAGTTTTTAAATGTTTTAATTTTACAAAGTATAAATATATGGCCAACGGAAACAGTAGTAGTCAATAGTCAATTCGAACTCGAACCAAAAGAGTTAAAGTAATTTGGTATTATAACTGAAATAAATTGAAATAAATTTCTACAAAATGCAATTGGTCGGTCGTGTTATTGTGCTTGCTGTGTGTGTCTTGAGTGTAAGTTAAAGATTTAAAAAGTATCACAGTTTTTATTGGTTTTCAAGTAGCAATTTTCTTACAAGTCTTTCTTTCTTCATCAAATAGGCTTATTCCTTTCCCCACATCAGTAGCAAAGACCATGGTAATAATGAGAAACTTTTTGAAATGATTACATCACAAGTGCGTTCAGCACTGCTTGATACATATGCTCTAAGTCCTGCTGAGACAGTTTGTGCCAATCTCTACAACACTCAGGTGCAAGACATTAGCAGCAATTTAACCAGTCAAACAAATGGTTGCTTCGAAACTGCCAATCGCACAACTATCATCAATCAGGAAGCAGCCAATGCTACCGCTAACAGCATCAGAAATGATTTACTTGCCATTCAACAGCAATTGGCCAATTGTACAAATCAATCTGATACAAGTTTGCTCCTTAATTGTAATACTAACAGTGTAAGTTTTGAGCGAAATATTTTTATTTTTAATGAAAAAAATAATGTTCATTTAATCCTTTCAGTATGATTCCAATCTGGCTCTTTTGGATCGTGCTAACTCAAATTCCTATTTGGTTAATGCTCAAATGACAGTCAGTAAGACGCAAGTTGAATATTTGTGCTCCGCTTGCCTCAGTGTTTCTAGCAGCAATGCAAAACGTAACTTTACCATCGTAAGCAACGATTATAATAAATGTTTGGAGAATATTTCAAAACATCGTGATGCACCTGAAAATTTTCTAATTGAAAATTAGTGCAATTTACTGGAGGAGAAACGTGAAAGTTTTATGTGAATTTAAAAATGGTTTTTTGAAAAAGAAGATTTATTTAAAATAAACGAAAATTTAGCAATAAATTTCAAAACAAAAATTGTGTATTTTTTGTTGAATCGTACAAACGATTCCTAATGTGTTAGCTTTCTATGTCTGATTTAGTTTTTGGTGTAAATCAACGTTTGAAATATACGTGCATCTTATATATCTGTTGCCGAAACTTGTTTTCTAGGAAAGTAAAGTAGTTAACGTTTTCGATGTCATTCTAGCGAGTCTTAAAAGTAATTTCATCCTTGGATGGATTCAGCTATATTGTTCAATATCTTCCTTTTAGCCAGATGGTTGCAGGTTATCGTTTTGCGTTTTCTGAGAGTGTTAATCACACTTTCAGCGTCTTTCTTCTCTCTGTCTATTTAGTTTCACCACTGTGTTGTTTTTCACCTCTTTAGTTTTCAGCAAGATATCACGTTTTTTCTCTCATGCGGCGATTATTGTCCATATGGCGGTACTCATATTTCTTTCCACTTGTAATTCTAATTGCATTCTTAGCAAAATACCAAAATGCTTTGATGCTCCCATTGTGCAGTAAGTGAAGTTGAACTACTGGGTGTGGTACCTTCTATAGTACCAAAAACTTATTAACGCTATGATAAGAAAACTATACAAACAGACTTATCACACTTGGAATGAAAACTATTGGTGATACAATTATGCATTGGGCCAAAAGTTTCCATAACATGACTTATTCAAGATATTATCTCATAAAGCTATAACAACCAACCAAAAAAAAAGAAGGAAAATAAAAATCTCTTAGTCACATAATTTACAATCGACTTAAACATCAACTTACGATTGTCAAAAATAATTAAAGTTGTTTAAATAGAAAAATCTATAAAATATAGCTTTTAATCATATTTTCATTAGTAATTTATCTTTTTAATTGATATCCAAAAATAGCTTAACGTTCTCATAATGACACATATCATGTACCTCGACTAAGTAGCAACTGACAGCAAGTCTAAGAGATAAATAAAAACTTGGTAAAAAAAAGTTTACTGATAAGATAGCGTGCTTTGGAAGCATGAAGACGTTTATTTTTTCGATAAAAACTTAATGATAGATATCATAAGGTGGCTCATAAAAATGTTTCCTTCTAATTTTGGTTTGGTAAAGCGATAAGACTTTACCCGTCATCATTGAATTTCGAAAATGCAACACGGCCAATGGCGTGAGGTGTGTAATACCCTTAAAATTCTTTAGCATGTTGCATTAAATATGGATATTGGACTTTTTAATTTTTTTTGTTGCCTTATGTAATTCATTGAATTAATTTAAATAAGTAACCAATACAAAAAATAAGTTAATTGAACAATTTTGCTCAAAAAGTTTGCATCGCACTAGTTAAGGCAAATTAAAAGAAACAGTTCAGCAATATTCAGATAAGTAAAAGAAAAACCTACAAAATATTTATTTTATGAGAATGTTAATAAGGAAGAATATATATTAAAGTTAAATGAACTCCTCAGAATGTACGCAGTTGTCGCAAGATGGTTTCCATGTTTCATGCAATCGGGCCGATTGCACTCAACGCAAATATATTCTGTGTCCCTGTTTTTATTCCGGGGACACTCATATCACCTTTTACTGATGACCTTGCTTTGTAGTTCCTGGGAAGTCTCTTCATATCTTCCATAGTTCCTTGTAACGCCTCATTGGCATGACATATCCAGGCTGTGTTTGTCTGCGTGCTTGTATTGACTCAAGTGTAAAATAGTTTTGACAGCGGGTGACCGTTGACGAATTCCCGACAACAGTAAGTATTCTGTTCACAAAAAAGTTGGAGGATGTTTTTTCTTCAGCTACTGAGATCTCTTTCTGTTTTTGGTGATGGAGGGTTTTCCCACCTCATTGATGATGGGTTACGTCCCAGCAGGACAAAGTTGCACTGAAACAGTACTGATTCAGCGCATATTTTGGTGCAGTAAGTGTATTTTTCTTGCTGATCTTTAATTTACGTTTTGCCTACCCGTGTCCGGGTTAAATGCGCATTTCCTTTGAACCCAAAAGGAGATGAAGAAAGTGTACATTTTCATTAAGCCCAAAATGAAATGAAGAAAGTGCGCATATAAAGCACGTTAAACGTTCACTGAGCATTTCATTCCATATTGCTTCTACTTCAGCTTCTAATGTGAAATAAAAGATGCTCGCCTTTAAAAGCTTCTGAGCAAGTGAATAAAATCCGTATTTTCATCAATTACTTTTTTGAAGTGCTGACACTTTGGCCCGTTGGGTTATGTCCAGTGGTGTCCACAACCACAAGCAACGATAGGCATGTGTTGATGATTCTGTATACTTACACGCTTTTTTATGCTCTCTAAGTGCCTTCTTGTTCTCATATTTATGGCTTCTGATCGCCTGCTCGTTCTCTGAACATCACCGATTATGTTTATGTAAAACGCTTCAAAATTCTATTAACATCCTTATCCTGCGTATCAATCTTTAAATTTTATAATATGCTCCAAGCTTGTTATTGGCGTTCCTCTTTTTTTTTGTACTACATTATTCTTAAATGAAGCCGAATACCTCTAGCGAGTGTGCAACTGTTTTGCCTAAACTCGATTAATGTTTTAGCATTCTACAACCTATCGTATATGATATAGAATATACTTTAGAAATTATGTGTTTTCAAAATTTCAGAAATATTTTTGAACAATGTAGATCTCGAGTAAAACAAAACATTCTTGATTCAGTTTATGGGTACATGGATTCTAGAATGTATACTTTATTTTGTTTAATATCAAAAAGGCTGCAGTTTTAGAAATCTATATTATAAACAAAGAAATCAAATTCAAAAATAAATTTAACATCTCAAAGTTATTTCATAAAAGTTTCTTGTATCGGAAACATTAAACTTAAAACTGTTCTTCACTATAGATATATATATATATGAAATACTCTGTTAAATGTTTACTTCAAATGTAAGAACTTTGTAGGCTAAATTCAAAACGAAAGCACTTTTCTTAACGCTGCTTGATATCATAATCTCACTTTCATGAATATCATAGCTAGCCGTACATCAAAATTTGTACCTTAAAATACTCATATATGGGTCATTCCATCTGTAATGAGCCAGTCATTACCTTCATGTTTTTTAAATAGGCTGAAACTTTTTTCAGAATGAAAATTTCATTCAATTTTATTCATCTTATTTCATTTTATGGTAGAAAAAATTGGATGAAATTTTCAGAAATGGTACTGCTGTATGTTCTGAAAATTTTGAACCTTAAAAAAGTTGAAATCAGTTAAAATTTTATTTTCTCGATCTCATTCTCAATGTTTCAAATAGGGTGAAAAAACATGAATAAAATTTTCATAGATGGTACTCCTATATGTTCTAAAAATGTTGTGCCTAAAAAGGCTGAAATCGATGATGGCGTATTTGGGAAATTGATGTTTTCTTGGAAAGTCAATTTTTTTATCTTTTACCGCATAGAAACCGTTCAGGCCTTCATTTATTCAGATTTGCAGTTTTTTTTGTCATCTACTAGTACACAGCTACCTAAAAATAACATAAAAGCTAATATGAATAATGTTGGTTTGCTTATATTCATCAATGAATTTTTTTGTTTTACTTACGAGTTTTTTTTAACACAATTTGAAACTTTTTTTTTAAGCAATAATGTTGGTCAAAAAAATTTTATCGAATTTTTTTATATCTTCTACATGATAGACCAATCACTGAAAAAAGTTTCAACCTATTTAAAAAACATGAGGGTAATGATGAGCCCATTATAGATGGAATGACTCATATATAAAACCTAAAATAGAATATGATGATTTTCATGTAAACGGCCTCATAAGAGTAAACAACACTCATCAGTTTTTTAAATTAAAATATGAGGAACTGTTTTCCCAAGATTATACCACTTGAATGAAATTATCGAAACCGAAAAAAAAAATCAGTGACAACAGTAAAAAAAAAAGGAAGAATTTTATTATCTTAACTTTTCTGTAATAAAAACAAAAACATTTTTGGTGTGTGTTTTTGGGGTGTAGAAATTTCCTGCGGCACTAAAGCGCTTTTACTCGATCAAGCCGCTTAGTGTTGGTGTTTGCAAAAGCAAGCGGACATATATTATGTAGTTAAAGGTGGTATAAGGAAGCTTTGGAAACTTTTATTTTGTTTTTAATGAAAACTTTGGATCGAAAATAAACTCTCTTGAAAATAGCCAATGCTCACACATAATGATAAGACTTTTTTTTGCACTTATATAAGGTGGCTTCGAAACCTATTATGGTAGCTGCATTCTTATAGTGCATGTTCAATTTCAAGTAAAGTTTTTCCGCGCTAACATTTCAACGCTGCCGTTGTCACCATTAAAAGAAACTGAAAACTTTTCATAATTTTTCTGCTAACAAAGTATCTTCAAAATAAATATTCACATTTAAAATTACTTTTCCAACATTTGCTGACAAATTCTAATTCAATAGAAGTTTTTTTATCGCAACACCCTACCGCACATGCATATATTTGTTCATGCAAACAACTGAGAGTGTGAACAATAAACAAAATACTTGCAACGTTTAAATAAACGTTTGAGAATAAGAACTTTCGTGCGTCGTTTCAAGCAGGCACCTCGTGGAGTAGGATTTGTTGTAGGCAATTGGACAATTTTACGCATAAATACACAAGGAGTACAAATACACACACACACATACACACATGCGCGTATTCATTTAATTTAGAAACTTTTTATATTTTCAACATGTCTCCTTCCGCAAATTGTTTTGATTAATCGCTACCTTTTTATTCGCTTGTTTTACGGTGAAACCTTGATTTTTATGCCCTTCCCACTTTTATTTTGATTTTGCCACAAACACCAAAATTTGTTTAAAGCAAAGATGAGAAGAAAAAAATTGCTATAAATCTTCTTTGCATACATTAGGGCGGCATACAAAATGGTAAACTTTTTTCGACTGATGACATTTTGCTTACCCTGTGCTTAAACTTTTTGTTGTTTGCCTCAGAGAATTTGGAGTCCACATGGTATACTGACATGCGGGAAGGCATGTTGATATATACTTTTTTTTCTCTCTTTCTCTCTTTCTGAGATGACTGAATTAAATTTGTGAATAATATAGTAAAGCAAATTTGTCAAAGTTTTTAAAATTACGCGGTATGTGTGCTTAGGCGGATAATTTACCCATATGTCCGCAAGGATTTTTTGTAGTTGTGAATAAAAAAAAAATTGCTTAAAATATCAAGTGTTTTCGAAACAATTTGTGAGCATTATTAATGCATTTGACATTTGATAAAAATGTTTGCTTGCTTAGAGCAGTAGGGTGAAGGAGCGAAACTTATGCACAGGTGAAAGCGTGAAGGCAAATAATATCAGTTTGCATTTGTTAAAATATGTTGAGTCTAAGTTTGCATTTCTGAAGTAATGCTATTTTAGTCTAAGTGCTCTGCAGTTTTAACAAAAAGTGTTATTGATTTTTGAACTTTTTTTGATAATTTTTTTGGAAAACATGACTTGTGTGAATATAAAAAAAATATGCGATTTCAAATTGTACTGATTAGAAAAAATTATATATTGGCTTTTGCTCAAAAAAAATTAAATATGTGTGCAATTTGATTGAGTTCATGCATCACATCTCATTGTCAGCTAAGTCTTATCGAATTTAGGTCTTTTAAACAAAAATTACTGTATTTTTAAATACAATAGTGGTTGAAATTCAACCAACTTTTTAGTATTTACTATGAAAAAACTGATATGATAAAGAAAATATTTTTGTAATCTATCACCATACCAATTTTCATCAAAATCGGCCCATTAGCTTATCGTTGAAAGCATATATTCCCACTCAGACCGTGGCACCGTCCACTTTTAGAAATCGTTTTTAGGGTTCAATCAACATATATCCTTACAAAATTTCATTAAAATCAGTTCGATATTTTAGCATTAACGATGTATTTTCCTGTAATAGGCGTGACACCTCGAATAAAGCCAATTCTACAGGTCCAATTTTGAACCACTTTTTCGAGCATATGGGGCCGTATGTCGGCAATAACGCCACGAATGTTGGCTTCCAAGTCCCCTAACGTTTCTGGTTTGTTGGCGTAGACGAGCGACTTCACATATCCCCAAAGAAAATAATTCAATGGTGTCAAATCACACGATCTTGGTGGCCAATTGACAGGTCCATTCCGCGAAATTATGCGCTCATCGAATGTTTCCTTCAATAAATCGATTGTGACGTGCGCTGTGTGGCATGTAGCGCCGTCTTGTTGGAACCACAACTCATCCACATTCATGCCATCCAATTCGGGAACAAAATAGTCGGTTATCATGGCTCTATACTGGTCTCCATTAACGGTAACTGACTCTCCAGCATTATTTCGGAAGAAGTATGGACCAATGACTCCACCAGCCCATAGAGCACACCAAACAGTCAGTTTTTGTGGATGTAATGGCGTCTCAAGGGTCTCATGTGGATTCTCTTCACTCCAAATGCAGCAATTTTGCTTGTTGACGTAGCCATTCAACCAAAAATGAGCCTCATCACTGAACAAAATTTTGCGATGAAAATCAGCATCGAGATCAATCTCATTTTCGGCCCATACACCAAAATCACGACGCATTGCATGGTCTCGCGGCTTTAATTCTTGCACAAGCTAGATCTTGTAAGGTCGCAAGCGCAAAATCTTCCATAAAGTTGATGGACAAAGCTCCAATTGCTGTGCACGGTGGCGAATCGATTCATTCGGGTCCTCTTCAACATTTTGCTCTACAGCGGCAATTGTTTCTTCGGTGCGCACTGTTCGACGTCTCTGCGGATGCGTATTATCACATAGAGTAAACGTAGTGCGAAAACGATCCATGGTTAACCGAATTAATTGCACTGATGGACGATTATGTCGACCATAAAATGGACGGAGCTTGCGGTAAACTTCGCGAACTGAACCATTATTTTCGAAATAAATTTGCACGATTTGCAAGCGTTGTTCTGTTCATGATGAAATGGCAAACCAAACTGAACATAAATGACATTAGAGTTGACCATAAAATGCCAGTTTTATCTCTATTCGAAAAACAAACCTCTAAAAAAAACACCCTTTATAAGATGTGATCTGCATTACCAGACAGAAAAATTTTTTAGTTTCAGAATTGCACAAGAATGCTGAAGAGGTTTATGTAGAAGTTAGCAACGGAAGGCAAGGCTCTTTACACAAAAATTCAGTTAAAGTTATAAGCTTTGTTGTTTGCAAATTTTTCTATATATATTTCAGTTTTTCAATTAAGTCATGGCCATTACACATCATTATTTAATTATTCCTTGCCCTAGGCCAGTTAAAAGTCAATAAAGGATTTGTGGTTTTCCACCAAAAATTTGCTTGAAAAAAATTAATCTGCATAAATTGTTTTGTTATATTATAAAGGCTATGTGCCAGCTATAACTATAACCATACAATCAGACCAACAGAATATTTTTTTCATACACATAAGAGTTGCTGACAACAAGCCAAATTCAAACTATAGCAACCAACAAGTTCCAAGGACACACTGGAGATTTCAAACGAGCGCCTGGGCGTCAATGAGAAAAATATAGAACAAAGTAATGTGTAGAGCAAGTTATGAACATCGGCGACAATATGTGAAAATTATTTATACAATTTTACTGCTGCTGCTGATGTTATTTTTTGTTGTTGCTGTTATAACACAAAATATGTTTATAAAAGTTTGTCAAAATTTAAATTTTTGCTGTAATTTGTAATTTAAAATATGTTTGTAAACAGCAAATACTATATACAAATGGGGAAATTTTCCAACCCGTTTAGAAATAATGAATACAATTGAGAGATTTGAATAAGAAAGTTTTCAATAATTAAAACTTGTTAAACTTGTTTCATCCACTGCTAAATAGAATCAACAGCGACGTTTTAGCTGATGAGTGAGAATTTTTAAACCTGTTACGTTGTTGCAAAATGTCACAAAAATTCGAAAAGACAAAAATCTTTCTTATGTTAGAAGGAAAAATTATTAGGTTTAGAAATCTCACTTAACGGCATAAAAGTCGCTGATGATTCGATTTAGCAATGGATGAAACAAGTTTTTTTTTTGATGATGAATTTTGTAAAAAAAAAACAAGATTTTAATTTTGGATTGAATGCTGTTTATATTTCAAAAAAAGTATGATGAGCTGTATATAGACATAAGTATTTTTCTGCTTTGTAGTACCAAAACATCTCTAAGTATCTTTTCTACTGGGTATTCGCAAACAGGCCGTAGATACCATTATTTTCGTTTTAGTTTTTTTTATAAAAATCTAGTACGTTGAATAATAATGAGATTTTTATGCAAATTTAATGCTGTACCAAAAAAAGAAAGAATTAAATAAATAAAAGATAGCAATAAAAAAGAGTGAAACAAACTAAAAGAGTAAAAATACGACAAACTAAAAGTTTGCGACAGCAAATATTTAATTTTGTACGCAAACATACTTTTCCAACGTGCAGCTGTTGACTGTCGAAAAGATGTTAATTTGACATGTGAAAAAAAAAATACAGCTTACCGAACATGTAACAATTTTAAATGGAATTTTTTGGAAAAAATATATTAAGTCCAGTAATTAGCAAAAAAAAAACAAACTTTCCAACGCCATAACAAAATTGTTTGTGGAATCCTTAACGTTAAGCTGGTGTTAAGGCACCCAAAATGCAGTGAAAAAAGGAACAACATATAAGCCCTGATTTGGCATACCAAAGACCAGATTTTGTCACCAAGTTGAGTGACAAAAATCAAAAAAATTGTTATATTTTTTCTACATTTAAAAGGAAATCACATTTACAAAATATACCAGAGCCATTTGTTTTTGCATTGCTGCCTGATATTTTCTCTGTTGATTCATTTGGTCACAATCTATTTTAATTCAGCATCAAACACACATATGTGAGAACATTAAGGTGGACTAAAATTAAATTGCGTACAGTTAAGTATATAAAGGGTGATTTTTTGCTACTTGTTTTTTAGTGTAAATTTTTTTTGACATTTTACGCATCATTTGTAACTTATACCAACGCCAAAACTGCTCAATAAGTTTTGCCATATTTCTATTACTAGACAAACAATCGAACAGCACTTGCAAATCCATTAATTTTGTTACCAAAATTCGTGCTCTGAGAGATGGATGAAGATCATTTTTGGCTCAATGGGTACGTCAAGAAACAGAATTTCCAAATTTGATCTTAAGAGCAGCAAAAAGCAGTTCAAGAGCTGCCAACGCACCCCAAAGAATGCACTATTTGGTGCGATTTGTGAGCCGGCGACATCGTTGAAGCGAACATTTTCAAAAATAATGAAAATCGTATCGTGACAGTCAGTGGAGCACCGACTTTTTTTTGCCCAAAGTGGAAGAATTGAACTTGGTTGAAATGTGGTTTCAACAAGACGGTGTCACATGCCACACGGCACTCAATATCATGGACCTATTAAGAGGCGAGTTTGGTGAGCAATTAATCTCACAATTTGGAGCAACCGTTGGACGCCAAAATCATGTGATTTGATCCCACTACAGTATTTTTTGTTTGGCTACGTGAAGTCTGTCGTGTACAGGGGCAAGTTATTCACAATTGCAGCACTGCAAGACAACATTACAGCTGCCATTGATGAGATACCCGCCAAAATGCTGGAAAAAGTATGCATAAATTGGAGGTTGCTGATGAACCACCTCAGGTGTACATTACATGAAATAATCTTTAAAACGCAAATGAAAGGAATTGTTGTATCGCTTCAAATAAATATTTCATTCACCATTACAATTTTTCTGTTCTCTTTTTTTAATTTTCAAAAACCAAGAACTTAAAAAATCACCCGTTATTAAGGAAGCTATAGAAATAAAATTCTTTAAATTAAAGTTCAAATCAAATTTCATATAATTTCGTTTATTCAGATGCATCATCAATTTATTTAAGTGACGATGAGAATGGTGATATGAAACCGAAGTTATTTTGTGCAACATTTTTATAAATAAGAAAATGAGTGTTTTAACAAATCTTTTAAAAGCAAATAATAAGCTTTAAGCATTTTTAAAAGTTACTGAGATATTTTAAATCAAATAAGTTTTTTAGTCGAACTTTGGAAAATTCATAAAATCAAAATTCACCATTAGGTAACCACTACACGATATATATAAATAGAAATTATCTGAAAAAAAGTCAAAAGTGTGTGTAATTATATTAAAAATGAACGAATTGAATTTTTTGTACCACAAATTTTAAAAAAATATGGAAAAGTTGCGATGATTTCCACCTTAGTGTGAACACTTATGTACAAGATCAAACATACGCACATGTAGAATATATGAATTTTTACCTTTTTTCTCTAATATGATTACCTTGAAATGTGTTTTGTATGACTATATACAATATATATGCATATTTTATATTATTTTTTTATGCTACACATATGTGCAGAATGTGTTGAGAAATAAAATAGTTTGTAACCTTTTTTTTTGTGTGGATATGTACAGTGTATGAGTGTCGTATGTCAGCGAATGTGAGATTTTTAAGTTACCTTGACAGTTGCAACGACACGTTATACCCAAACACGTACAAAACAGTATACCTAGCAAACATTTTTGAAGGCGCGTAGGGTCACATATTAATAACCTAAATGATGGTTTTGATCTCGCGTGAGCTCATATTCTGATGTCAGATACCTTCTTTGCTTCTGTGCAAATATCATTTGATGTCGTATATATCGCACATAAGTATATATACAATGCAAAAAAAAAATATAGTAAAATCGAATCTTAATTCAGTGAAATATATAAATTTTTAAAACACTGAAGAAAGCCAATATAATTCTTCTAATGAGGTTGTAAGTTTATCAACTTGAAATTGGAATCCTATAATCTTTTAAAAGAGTCGTCAAATAACCGCATGTATGATTTAAAATCAATTTCTTTTATTTTGGTTGAAATTAATCTTGCAGAAGAATGTTACGAGGTTCGCTTATTAATATCGCTGAACTTCGTTTGCATAGAACTCTACTAGAAAGGTAATAAATTCATTACAATAAATGTGTAAGCCTTCAAAATCTTTCAAAATGTTTGCTGGGTATGTCTGTATATAAGGTTGAGTTGCTTATGGATGTACATATAAATATTCTACAAAACTAATGCGCTTAAAAATTATGTAGACTTAAAATATTGAGGGAAAAAATACATACATAAATACTTTACGTAGAACATCTGTAAGTCAATTTCGTTATCGGTTGATTAAAGGAGCATAAAATGAAGCAAAAGTCTTTTTTTTTGAATTTTCCTTGAAAATGTTTCATAGCTTATTACTTGATAAAAACATTTCTGTGGAATAGTTTTTTATTCTAATATTTTTATTAAATGTACTTTGGTTTATCCCTTACAAGGCCGCCAGCACTGTTTGTACATATTTTTCAAACGTGTCCCTTTTTTTGCCATTTTCATTTCACTGTCATTTAAACTTGAGGCAATTTTCAACGTGCTTGCTGTCACCTGCTGTTTATCTACATACAAATGTAAATGGTTTTGCGTGCATTTGGTTTTATTAGTTTGCAAATTTTAAAGGTTGCAAGTTTTTTGAGTGAAAAAATGGATATAATTTTTTTTTTTAGAAAATCCAATTTTGTTATAAGTTTTTGTGTTAAAGAAAAATGGTTTCCTTTATTATGTTATATTATTTTGAATAAAAAATTTTTAAAAGTGTGCAGATATTGAAAAAAAAAAAAACGTAATCTCTTTATTTCTGCTAGGTACGGTAGGTGAATTTGTGTGAAATTCGGGTTCATTGCCTTAAAGCATTCTCTAAGTATAGCTTTTTGAAGTTTAGGCTTATTGGCAGGTGCCACGCTCACATTTTTCTGATGCCAGACCAAACTTTTTCTTATATTTGTTTCGGTGTATACAATTTGCATGATTTGCCTTTATAGGAGAAGCGATGCTCAATGCTCTCTTATCGTCATTTATCTAATTTTGTATAGAGCTTGTCCAAACTATTCCTAGTACTGACTTAGAACTTGATAACGCTATCTTCAGTATTACAATTTAAGGTTTCCACTGACATATGTGGTAGGTGCGACAACGTCTATTCAAAATGTATTCACTCCATTTGTGCAAAAACTGGTTTTATTACCTTTAACTTATCTCTCAGTGTAGCATTTTAAGGATTTTGCTATCTGGGATTACCACGTTTATTTAAAAATGTATTTTTCCCGTGCTTTTCCGAATCATTCCTTCTATCTGTGTGAAATTTATTATCATTACCGTGTAATTCTCTCAGTGTAGCATTTTGAAGTCTTTGCTTGTACAAGAGTGGCCACGCCCTCTAATCGGAAGCTTGCAACTTTATGTCTCATGCTAGGCCAAACCGTTTTTTGTATATGTGCGAAATTTAGTCACATTACCTCAAGTAATTATCTTATCGTTTTAAGGTTCTATTTGTATGGAAGCTAGGAAACCCTCTTGTCGAAATTCGCCAAACTTTCTTCCAAGCCTTGCTTAACTTAGTAAAGGTATATACATTCGTGTACCTTCCTTGCGTCCTTCTATGCTTTACAAACGGAATTACAGTGATTATTCCTTAAGTATAGTCAAAAATGGGAGGTGCCTCCTATAAAAACAACACAAACTTAAACAAAATGATAAAAATGAGTTTCCACATATATGATCAATTAGATCAATTTTATGCTACTACAAGCAAATCACGCCCCCACCGGAAAAGTTTTATCAAAACTTTTATGATCCAACGAAAATCGATAGTCAGGCCAGAGATAGGTTAAATTGAAGCTTAAATGAATTCGAGCAAAATTCAAACTAAACCGAATTCAGTCAAGTCCAAGTGAAGTAATTCTTTTTTTATTTGTTTTTTATATAACATCATTTCCTGAAGATATAAATATTTAAGAAAAGTCTACTGGAAACTGAAATATTAATTACAATAATATGTTGCAATTAAGAAAGATAATTGAGTTGAAATTTTAACACAATTTTGTTGTATTTTATAGCTGTTGCCTAAGGTGCGTGCGTGCGAAAGATTATTTGAAAAGATTAATTTAATTTAAGGGGTGAAGTCGAAATGAAAGGAACAGAAAAGCATAGAGTAAACAAATTTCGTATAAAGAGTTACGTGCAAGTAGTGGAATTGTGCGAGTGTGTGTATAATCGAATCTCATTTGTCAAAAGTCTGGAGATAGCAAAATGCATAAGATAAATAAACAAAGGCATAATCTCAGAGCAATATTTGATATCGGTTGATTATATGACATATGGAAAGCCTCGAATATTTTTATTTTTAATTTTAAACAACAAACTTAACAATTGTGGAAGCCCATTGAAATGCTTACCATATAATTTGCATATATTTTTATTAAAATTATGCTGCAGCACTTCATTACTAAGTATTATTCTGGTACTCTGCTAAACTGTAGTAGCATAGTGCCTCCGGTTATTAAGTACGTTGTATTTAATGCATATAAAAAAAAGGAACATTTGCTTTGATTTAATGTTAAGCTACGCGAGCGCTTACACATTTTGACTGGAGGGCCGCTAATCGAAACGACGAAAAAAAAAATATTTAATTCAGTGAAAAAATAAAATCAAAATAGATAGAAGAAATAATGCCATAATACTACAAACAAACAAACGCAAGGATGTATGCAAACGTTGTAGATTCTCACGCACATATACATTGGTAATGGCTTATTTAAAAGGATTGCTTAGCTTGGTTGGAAGTCTGTAAAGGATTCAAACACGAATAAATTCAAGTTTAATAAAATCATTTTCATATTAAAAGGCGGAGAGCACGCTGTAGAAGATTCGAATGCATTACAGGATAAGAACTACGGGAAAAATAGCTATGCGTTTTATTGAAATTATAGAACCAGTATTGCCTTGCCAAAGCCTGTTCCGATTGCCAAAAATGCCCGAATTTTAGCCAATTTTGTTGTTTTAATTAAAACTATATAATATTACACTTCAAAATGTATGCCAACTGATAGAGCTCGAAGAGGCCGTTTAGCGATTCGACTTCGCTTTATTTCGTAGAAAAAGTCATTTAATTAATTTTAATGTCACTTAAATAACTTCAGAATACTGAAATAAAATAATCCTGTTATTAAAGTAGTTGTTGAGTGCTGGAAATGAGTTATGGTAAAATGTCAACTTTGTGCTTTAATTACGCTAACCAAATGGTACCGCAGTTTGCATGCGCACAAAACGACCGCATAGTTAACCAACGCACAGAAACGTGTAAAATGTCGAAGGACATGAAACGCAAATAACAAAAACAATATAATTGTATTTTTTGCATTACAGGTTGTTTGCATTATTTTTCTGTTGAAATTTGTAGGCTATGACATTTTTGGCGCTCATTTTCGAAGAATGTTTCCGCAATTTGCAAATTTATTTATGTTGGTGAATAAAACAACAAGACTGCATTGAAAAAGTTGCAAGCTAAAACAAAACTATCTGCTTTTTGTTGTAGCTATATGCAATTACCAGTGAAAACTTTATGTTAATTAATGCAGAAATTTACATTGCGTAAATTTAATGAAACAACAAATTATTATTGAACAAAAATTTTTTAAAAACTATTTTATTTTGTTATTTTTCTTTTAGCTTCAAGCAAAAATTTGACAAAACAAAAAAAAACTGTCCCAAAAACAAAACACCAATGCTATACTAAATTCAAAAATTGACCACCAAATGCTAAGTAAGTCAGAATTTAGTCATTATTTTATCAGATAATCATCGTTTGAATTTTAGTATATCTTTTTAAGAAGTTTTATTTTTTAGTTAATTGTCCGTACAGAAAAATATGATCCCAAAAATCATCAAGTATTCGAAAATTTTTATGTATTTTGAGCTCCATTTCGTCTTCTGTTCGAAATATGAGAAATTTGTGTGCGTTACCCTTGCAAGTTTAGGTGCGAATATTTGTTCTTTTTTTGACGGAAGTTTGACTGCAATATATAAAAAAAAAAATAATTTCAGTTTGCACTGCTTTCATTCGACAAAAAAAGGTAGAATAACAAAACCAGAAACAATTTCACCTCCGCATTTGTCGGTTGTGTGGCAACATCTATTTGAATTTCGATATTTGCACTACCTTTATGCACCGTGAACAACTGGCAAAATTACAATTGTCATGGTAGCAAATAGTTCAAATAGCATGTGAAATAAAGGACGAAAAATGCTAGTGACCAAAGTATAAATGTCGATATTTACTTTATTCAAATTTTGAAAATTTTATTAAACTTTAAAGCTTTATCAGTTTTCATTATTCAAATTGAGCAATGTGCCGTTTTTATATCGATTTTGCAAAAGAAAATATTCAGTTGTTCACTGATAAAAGCATCTCAATAGAAAACATCTTGCTATCCAAAGATTATTTACAATCGACAGGAAAAACTCCTTCAAACAATTTTCCTGAAACATCAATTAAGATTCACAATATAACTATTATCAATTCACGTTTGACTCAATAACCCGAAATATTTGAAAATTCTACCAATTATTTAATATCAAAATGTAGGACTCCATGCATATCATGCAGTAAAAACAAAAATAGCAAAACCTGCAGCAATAGCAACAGGAAAAGTGCCCACAGCTGCAAGCGTAAATTGCAACATTTTTATTAGCAACAACAGAAATTGTAGCAAATGAAACCACCACAGCAACGACAATTATAATGACGGGATAGTTTTTTTTTTTTTTAACTTTCAATTTATTTACTAAACGAAAATTCGAAAAAATGTAATTAGTTGTCCCATTTTGGTGCACCAAAATTTTTATTTTTTAGAAAAGTGCAGCAGAACGTTATTTACAATAAAAGTGGTGGAAAGGCACACGCTTTTTTGCGTTTAACTCGTTGTGTATTCATTTAATGCTAAATGTGTACGCAAGTATATCAAAATTATAGAAGAGGTATCCGAGTTTGCTTTAGTAAACTGCTCCACAACGAAAGTTAAGGTGTGCTTTGAAAGTAGAAATTGGAATGCCTCCTGCTTTGAGATTCCTTCCCAGCAAACATTTCAAAAATTTCTAAGTTTTCCACATAATCGTGATGAATTAATGACTCTTCGAATAAGTTTAACCTTATCAAATTTAAGCGCGATGAATAAGCAAAACTCTTAACGTTTTTCAGAATGATGTATAATCATAAAAATAAAAGTAATGGAATTGAATATACCAAGCGATTCGATGTGGAATAGAACAAAAACGAAAACGGCTTGGACGCCATAAAAAATATACTGCACATTTTTCGATAAGGACAATTTTTTCTAAAGTATTATTTTACACTAGTGGTTTCCGAGGCTTTGCACTCGTAAGTCCTGCTGTTTTTTTTCTCTTAATATCTCATTCTCGTACGAGAATAAAGAAATCAACAATAACAACTCAAAATTCAAGAGGCAACATAAGCATAAGCACCGAAAAATCACGGGACAATTTTTTGGTGAGTTTGTGCAAAAACTTAATCCTTATATAAAGGATATTTAACTTTAAAAAAAATTAAATACTAAGTATGCAGTAATCTTGTTTAGCACAAATTTGTTGATTTAAAAAAAAAATTTTAAAATTGGCTCTGTATATTTTGCGACAAAGCGTTACAACCATTTTTATACAAGCACTTACATGTAAATAGTATAGATTAATCTATGGGACAACAATTAGAAGAATATGATTATCAACAGGACCTTTATGAAATGGTACACATTTACTGACGATAGTTTGTGTGTGGGTTGCATTTGGCAAGAGGAAGTGGTACCTAAGAGAGTTCATTTGATTTTGAAAAGTTCTGGACAAAAAAAATGCAAATTTCGACAGAAGAGCGTGGTATCTCCCATGGGTTAGGTCAGGCTAGACGTGTTGTCCATTTAAATGCTTATGAGCACACACATATCAGATCAGTTCATTCGTGATGTACGTATTTTGACAAAAAGTGCGTTGTACCCTCACTAAAGAAATATAAGTCAGATGTTCAAAAATTTAGCTAAAAAGTTTGGAAACTTCAAGTTAAACTATCAACAATTGATTGATTTACGAGTATTGACTAACGTACTTTACTTAAAGTGAGTCTTATTATAAAAGTTATTAATTAAACCAATTTTCGTAGTTCTTAAAAAGAGTTTGCAGAATTTTTCAACGACTTTTTTCTGTTTTTTTAAATACAGAAATAAATTTTGTTTCCATAAATTAAAAAACAAACAAAAATATTATGCCAGCAATATTAAGAGTTTCTTTTGCTTCAAACTTTAATCTTAACATTCCACGAAATTTCAATGCTCCCTAGTGTCCCATTTTATTAAAGCGTTGATAAGGCTGCTGTAGCTCCTGCTGCCACTTTAAGTGATGTTTCATACAAAAAGCACAAAATCTCTGTGTTTATTAACTAACACCACATCGTCAGATTGCTACCATCTGCTACAGCTGCAAATGGTCAAAATGCAAATTTAAAGGAATCCCGAAAGGCTTTAGGTGTGTGTTGCTGTGTGTTTGATGCAAAATCGGCAAAGGTTGCCAAAAACACATTAACAAGAATAGCGACAGAGTTAAAGGAAATAAAGAGAACAGCAGCAGCATCATAAGGATCTGCTCAAGCAATACAACAAATAACTTGTACAAGGATGAACATAACCCTGCTAAAATTTTGTAATGGAAAATGTTGCTCTTATTTTGTTACTGTCGTCATTGTTGTTGTTAATGTTGCCGTCACTTTATATCTGGCTTGCGGTCAGTTGTTTTACAAAAATTTCATGTGAGACTGAAATTTTTCGTTACTTTTAAGTGTAATTGATTGGCGATACTTTCTAATAGAGATATATGTACAAACAACTGTCAGTTTGTATGGCCTTAGATCAAAATGGACAAAAACATGATGGGAACTAAAGCAAATACATCAAAAATTTCATTAAAGTGAAAATGTGGGAAAATTTTGCATTCGATTATCTTTTAGACAATTCAAACTTTTTACTGTGTTTCTTAATTCCTCCGTTGTAACATCAAAACATATAACAATACCTTGAATAACTAATAATGAAATTATACGTTTTTGTTTTACAGGATCCTTCTTTAATCGCATGAATCATCCATTTTCCGGGTATGGAAAGTGCATATACTCTAAAGAAATGGAATAAATACCAAGAAAGGCTCAGGAACAAATTTCATCACCGTGAAAATACTTCCGGTAAGTTTTCGGTACGAACACATATATGGTTTGCTAAATCTGAATGATGTCGACTTTACCATCGTATTCACAATTATGGTTCTTCTTAATTTGGTAATTCGAACATTTAATTTCAAGAAGTAGGCGATGTTGAAATTTTTAAAAAATCGCACATATAAACAGAAAAATAAGAGCATTTGATGCTTTCAAGTAAAAGGTTTTTCTGGACTTAATTCATTACACATGTTGGTGTTGTTTTATATCATTAAGAGATTGCTTACAAAATGACAACCTGAGCATTATGTCGTTTATATTTGCGTTGTTCATAGTTAGAATAATTTAGAAATTTTTTGAAAAACTCAAGCAATACATAATTTCCTTAAAAACATAAAAAAATATAGCACAAGCCGACAAAGTTGGCAGAATCTTCAGTAACAGATTGTGGTGTGGTGGATCTGAATATGATGTCAAAAACTCTCCACTATATCAGTTCTTAGAGATATTTAAATATTGATATGTTTTTAAATATATTCGGGAGAGTGTAACACAATGTATAAATTTTTCGTCACAAATCTTTTTGAGGCATAAAAAAATTATGTGATTTCTTTAAAATGCATTTTGAGTTCATTGATAGTGACTGCTTCTGTCTTTTTGCGTCTATTTGCCATCTAGTAAGATTTTATGAGCCAGCTATGTTTCTTTTTTTGCATAGATTTGTCGAAAACCATAAGACAAAGCAATAATTCTATTACCTGTAGTGTCTTTGTTTTTTTAACTTATTTGATATTACACTTTTCTTACTTATCGGCTTAAAAGTCACTGATGATTCCACTTGGCAGTGGATGAAACTTTTATGACTTTATGTAGATATTGTTTGATGCTTTGCTTATGTGACTATTTTGGTGTTATCTTAAACTGTACTAAACATTATGCTCAGTAAAATAATTTACAATTATTTTATGTTTCAATACACCACAAATTATTTATTTTCTATTATGATTTTGTTCGAATTTTCTAGTGATTTTTTCATAATCTTTTTGAAAACACTACATCCTACATTGCTTCAATTTAAACGTTATTACAACCCCGACAGATATGTATGTAGTAACTGTCAATGTCTGTAGTATACTCATGTACAACTGTTCGTTATTGTTGTCAATCTTTCTCATATCTGCACAATAAAGTGATTTGAAAATCCAACTTTTTGAAATAAAGTTAGTAAACGCAAAACTTGTGCTATTCATTGCGTTCATAAGATGTATACAATTAATGTTTTTTTAACTTAATTTAAAAAAAAAATGGAACTTTTAATATTAAAATACGCTCTACATATAACTTCTGTATCTCTTCCACGTATGTACTTATATTAAGTAAGACTAGCTCCATTGCAATTTGTCTTCGGTTTGTCAAGTTAAGGCGCTTGTATTGTTGACACAATGATTTTTTATACACACTGATATATGTATGTTTTTTTTTGCTATTGCTGACTTCATTTCAAAATAAAAAAAAATTTTCGACTCACTCTAATGCACATCTCTTGTTTGTCGCAAGCAAACGGCCAGACATTTCACACGCATTCATTCAACTCACTCAACGCTTGTCAGTCGCGGTTTTATGATTTAAGCTTGCCACTTTCGTTGCTTACTGTTGGGGCTACATCATGGCATTTTTTATTTACACTTGACATATGTCAAATCAATGTTATGTTGCTTAACGCGTTATGCATGGTGTAATTGTGTTCAACGTATACAAAAGTACATACTTGGGATGTATATTAATCACAATGGTGATAATGGTGTAATTTTTGTAAGAAAAATGGAAAGCCGAAAAAAGAAAAGATTGGTAAAAATAGTTTCGAAGTAAAGAAAATCAACCGCGAAATAACGAGTTTGCTTATCATAAAAATATTTGTGTGTAGAGAATATCTGACTTCGAATGTCAGTTCACAAGGATTACTACGTAAAATTTGTCAATTTGCATAGATTTTAATGGGAAATTATAATTTCCAATTGTAGAAAGCTTAAACGGAGTTTCGTAGAAAAGTTTTAGAGACTTATTCTTATTGGCTATAACTTCTTGAAATCAAAACTTGTTAACAAAGTTACCGGTCCATGTTAGCAATGACATTTGTGTTTTTTGTACTGAATTCAGTCTTGGAATGTAGTTTTTGGATGCGGAATATATTTTTAATGTTAAATACCCAGAAAATTGAAAAAGTCCTTAAAAAAAATTTATGCTAAAAATGAGTCCTAAATATTTTACAGTCGGAGTGTACCGATAGATTTTTAATTGGTCCATGTTTGACAAACTCTCACTTAAAATTATTTTATTACCTATTTATTTCAATAATTTTTATTTTTAATAAAAACTCTTAATCACTTACCTGTAGACAAAAGGAGTTGCATTTTACTGTAACTCAACAACAGTGCTGCATTCAACACCAACACCAACACCAACGCGGCTGTGCAAATGTGTAAAAAAAAACATAACAGAATGAAAAATAATTTATTTTCTTCATTGTAATGTACAAAACAATGGAATTGCATGACCGGTGCAACCCAGTTTTTGTTTGTTTTCATAGATTTTATTTTTGTACTACCAATATTGTAGTTGCAGTACAATATCCAGTTATTTATGTTGTAACAGGAAAATGCATTTTGTTGTAAATAAGCGACAACCCATGGAACTCTGATGTCGCGTACTACCTCTTCCACTAAAATGTCGATATTGCTTTACTCTCAGTAAATTATAAAATAATCAAATCGTTTCACGAATGGACAGTTAAATTGATATTCATTAAAAAAGTTTAATCCCGGGCTAGCAAAATTGATATTTATAGTGAAAAGTTTAATCTCGGACTCGATCTTCAATTCTGGGAGTGTCGGGACTTCGCATTTTTTATTCGATGTACTGGAGCTTTTTAGATTCTAAGGAATAGTTCCGAAATATTTCTGAGTTAATTTCGATACTAAAATTTTTCCTTTAAACGAGAAAAAAATGCATACCACGCTTCATTCCTTTTCTTTGCTAATTGAATCGTTGTTACTACAAATCCATTAAGATAATTTTTTTTTTTTCTCAAGTGTAGTGCTTGTCGGGAATGAAACTCTCGAATTGAACTGAGTGAGTAGAAGGTAACAATAATCAAAAAATCGATTATTGGGATAATACAGGAGGTAGACGCACTTACAATATGTAGCAGTAAACAGAATCAAAACCCAGCAGTTTGGAGGCTAAAGTAGGCTCTCAAAATACTGTGGAGAAATTTAGTTCACGGTAAGAATTTGGTCGATTTCAATATATGTACACATATAGCAGTTAAGCTTTTTGAAATCTTATCGTAAATGAAATTTTTTAATCAGATTAAATTTTCATCTAATTGATTTTTGTGATGTCAGTTTTTCGGTATTTTATTTTAAACAAACACTGCGATAGTAGAGAAACAAAAGTTTGGATTTCCAATTTAAACTAATTTGTAAAAAAAAAATTTGAAAAAATTATTCAAAAAATTTGTCCAATATCCAATCCGCCTTAAGAAATTCTTCAAAAACTCCGCTAAATTGACTTTATCTCAAAGAGCCATAAATTCATAAGAATCCATCCATTAGTTGCGTGAGTGAGTAATGCAGATTCGAGTTTGTATCATATTAATTCGGTATGTTCGGCATGCCAACAATTCGTGTTGATCACAACAACATCACCTTAAGGCACATACACATAAAAAGCATGCACTCATCGTGCACCTGAGCTTCTGCTGCGGGCAGTTGAGAAATGAGCTACAAACTGTGGATCGTTGACGTTTTATACCTTCATCTTTTCCGATTCTCTAAATGAGTAGAGAACCAACTGTGCCGCAACCTGGCGAACATGATAGAAAGTCTTCCGCACCGTTTCTGTTCCTGCAATGCCTCACGGCTTATTCCAAACCTGCGGGCTATTCATAAATTCCATACGACTACTACTACCCATCTTTTTTAGTGAATAATTCAACTATGCATAGTAGATGCTGCAAGACGTGTGGCATGTACTTTGCATCTCGTATGAAGCTATAAAAAACACGAGTCCGTGCTGCATGCAACCCATCGTGCACCTATGTTAGGGCTCGCCCAAGTTGTGTCGTCACCCGCCTGGCTGAAGAGCTGCTGTGCGCCTTGGACGATAGGCTGGAGTGAATCCACGAGGAGGATGTAGATACATATGTACGTCTAATATAACAGATTTCACTAAAACTCACCAAAGGGAGAGGGGGTGCGAAATTTCAAAAAAAAAAAAAAAACACCTCACGTAATTAGTAGACGGCTCCTAAGCTAATTTTCCAAAATCCAATTAAAGTATTAAATTCACGATTTATTCCAATTTTCCACTTAATTCTTCGAAGAATTCTGCTACAAATGCGAAAAAAATCATTTTTCTTTCACAGGTTAACATTTTTTTTTTAAATGGCACAACATAATTTCAAATATAAATTTTCAAAACTTAATCGTGTTGTACAAAATATTCAACGTGTATATTATGTATTTAATTTAAGTAACCAGGACGATAGACTCAATTATGTGAATGTACGTAGAATGGTAAAACAAAACAATAGCTGGGTAAAAATTGTGAAGACAACAACAATAACGATTGCCTGACAAATATTTGCAGCGAAAAACCAATTATGGTCAAGCGACTGCAAAATGGTTGGTGAAACATATACATACACATGCCACATATATACATGTGTATGCGTACTGCTATGTGTATGTGTGTAACGCACACTTAAGCAACATACAAATGAAGCCACCACCAACACCACTGCCACCGCCATATTGATTGTTTTCATTTCCAGTCGATTGCATGAACGCTTGTTCCCAAAAATCAATTAACAGAAGCCATACAACAACAGCAGCAACAAAAGCAATGATTATACTTAATACAGCAAATTATACAGAATATGTGAGCATGTGTGTGTGTGCGTGTAACAGAATCAAAATACAAACCATTGCACAATGAAAGTGCAATGTTGCATTTTAGTGCGAATACCGTGACATGACAGCATGCGTTCGATCTCTTTTAATGTCAAAAACGTAATGTGTAGCTTAGAGGTAAGGAGATAGTTGGAAAATAGGTTTGAGCTTTAAAGTTAATTTAGTGAAATTTGAGTTGATTGCATTTGGAGTTTTTAGAATTCAATACAATGTAACTTGAATGTCAAACAATTCTTGCTACGAATTAGTTGAAATAAATAAAAGAGTTCGTAATTTTTAGCATTACGAATCACTTGATTTCAATGTGAAATGTTTAGTTTTAACAAAACTAAGTACTATGATTTTTTTTATTTTGGTGCTAAACAGGATGTAAAGAATATCGTACGTATAGCTGTTTCATAGCAAAAAATAAATCCTGTAACATTAAACTATACCAGCTCCTTCAACTACTCGTACTATCGATTTATATCATATAGAGAAGAAAATTTATTAGGGAACTAAGAAAAAGAGGATGCGAACTAATTTTTACACAATGAAAATCAAAAAAAAATTAGTAAATTAAATGAATTTCCTAAACTTCTGCGAAAATCACAGCACATCCGGTTGAGCATTATTCAGAACTTTGATGTCAAAAAATTGAATTTTTGCTCACGGAAACAGTAAAATGAAAGTGTGGGGCATTGTTTGCTTTCATGTGTTCTCGAGTGATTGGCTCTACAAAAGTCAAAGGGCAAATAAATTGACAGCCTTTTTTGGCACTCTGTGGTTCCATTCTACGTTCTGCATATCCAATTTTCATAACTAAAGCCACTAAGTGCAAGACTACTGCCAAGCATATACCTTAAATTTAAAATAATATATAATATAAAAGTTATTTCTATATAAAGCGGCGTCTAGTAAATATAAAACACTTGGTGATAATATCTTATCTAAAAAAGATGTCTAGCTATCAATAAAAAGTTTGCGAACTGAGCTTGTGCACTTTCCTGGAACAACCAGCATTCAAATATTCAGCTAAAGCGAGATCTGAGTGCAGCAAAAAGAACTAACCAAAGGTTTATTTCCTATCATTAGAAAGGATAATATCGTCTATGTAGAAACAACAAGCCACTATCTACATTTTTATGTTTTACAAGAGAAATCCTTAGAAAAGTTTTATCCATTAATTTGGAAAGTTTTTCCTCAACTTGCCAGATATATAAGAAGTACAGCCGCGTCTTAGTAAACATTTAAAATAATAATAATTGAGTCATATATTTTGTTAATTTTTTTCCTAAGTGCACCTACCATTAAAATCTAAAATTTTTGCTCCACGTCAGCTTCTTTCTCTTTTTATATTAAATTGCTTAAGGAATAAAAGTTTAAAATAGTGATTGAATATCCATGATAAGCAACAAGGACAATAACGTGCCTGTCGTTTGAAATTATTCCGGCATATCCCTTAGACTTCACTTAAATCTAATGATTGGGTTTATTATACCAACACTTCCATTTCAAATTACAGCAACAAACTAGCGGGTTGGCGAAAAAGAAAAGATATTAAACAATAGACGCAGTGAGAGAAAATAAAAACAGAAACAACAACGAATTGCACGATACAAAAAACTAAATTGAAACGAACAGGCAATAAAAATAGAAATCGATGTAAACAAAATCAATGCGAAAAAACAAAAAAAAAATGGTAGGTTGCACCAATTGCCGGCATTTATATTCTTCCTTCTCTTGAACGCTTAGAATATCGATATTACGGGATGTGGTATGAGAAGGTCCTGCTTTTACTCTACTTATTCAGCGTAAAATTTATATTTTTAGATGCCAACGAGGCAGTAAAGCGTGCAAGTGAATTTTCAATCAATTCACAAATGAAGGCAATAAATAAGAGGTTTCTTTTTTATTTCATTCTCTTGTTTTGTCAACTTATTTTGTATTAAGATGCGTCTCCTTCCACTACATTCTGCTGCCACCCAACTTCAGTGGCATTTTAGTAAATCCTAAATAGACTTGGGCTTTGTTTAAGTCGCTTCAAAAATTCGCTCATATACAAATGTGTTTTTATAAGCAGATTTTTAATAATTTTATTTATGCTTTTGAAAATTTTTTTTATAACACTATAATTCATGAGACCATCCTTTAGTGCAAAACATTGAAATAAAAGTTATTTTCATTTAACAAGCTATATGTTCAACTTCAGCTTATTAAGTATTTGTTATCACCTATATAGTTATGATTGACTTCACCAAAATTGAATATCTGTTGTGGTTCGTTGGAATTTATTTTAATTGTTTGCCAGCACTTTCATGCCGAGCACTTCAGCGTTAGTAATTTTGAAATTAAATTTGACCACACCAATGGAAATGATTTCGGTATCGGTAGAGAGATTTGGTTTTTATGTACAACATCCAATATTAAATGTAATTGTGCTGTTGAATTATACGCTCATTACTTATGTAATAATTATGTATCACCGCAACAACAAACAAAATTGTGGTTTAAAATTTAGCAAAAGTGCCGCATTTAATATGGCAAATTCGGTAGCTTTTGGGGTTTAAATGCAAATTTATGCTTCAGTGCCTTTTAAATTTGTTTTTTTTTGTTAATATTTGAATGAAACAATAAAATATAAAATTTCCTTTAATTGAACTAAGTCGTTTCAGTTTGGAACCGCGTCATGCATTTTGTTAGTGTAGTTTTTTGTCTCCATGGCGTCGGACTTTCAGACCTGTCCGTTACTCGATGTAAATACCTATGGTTCGCCATCGCGATTTTTGTTTTTGTGTTTTTTTGTTTTCAAGTCACTTACATTCTCAGCTCTTAATTTTTGTTTTTATTCCGTTTGCCGGTATTCAAGTAGCATGCCGCAGTACATTAAAAAAAGTATTGCCAAGATTATTTTATTTTTGAACAATAAGTTTTTTTAACTTTCAACTCCAACTGGTGTTGTTGTAACTATCTCCCGAATCAGATTGCTGTGCGAATCTATGATCTTAAGAATTTAACACACATGCGCAAGTATGAATGCTAAAGATCCCTAATATTTATTGCTATTTTATTTTATTATTAACAAAATAATACAAAAAAAAAAAAAAGGAAAAAAAATGCTCAAGTAACTCTCTCACCATATGCCTGCAAAGTAAGATATAATCATATGCTCAAAGCAACAGAAAAATTTACAACAACATTAATACAACAACAACAATAACAACAACAACAAAAAACAACTACAAGTTGCGCAAATAAAAACGAATGCTAAGAAAGAAACTTCAACGACGGACGTCCACTTAGTAAAATTGAATATGGAAATTGGATTTTATTGTAATAAGAGTCGATTATTTATTTTGGCGCGCAAACATTAAGCCAACACTAACAACAGCAGCAACAATAACAACAACAACAAGCACCACAGCAGCAAGAAAGAAAAAAATGTAAAGAAAATTTGCCTATAGTAGCCAAGACTGAAAGAAAATAAATGATTCTACTTTACGGAGCTACCACCGACTTCACTCCAACTTCCTAGATATTGGATTAAACTGAAAGCTCAAAACTGTGCCAATACAGTGGAAATTTAATTTCTTGTTGGGTGATTGCAAAATCGCCAACAATATGTTAAGGTGGCGAAATCATAAGAGGAACAATTGCCTGAAAAAAATTCATACAATACTGAAAAGAAAAACCGCCCAAGCATGAAAAACTAATTTTGACTAAAAAGCATTAAAAAGGAAAAATTTAAAAAAAAATTATGTATCAATTTTTTAAAGGTCAAAGGATATGAGACTTTAAGATTTTTTCCCATTTGGACAAAATGTAAGCGATTTCAAGTTTTGCAAAATTTAATCACAAAAAAACAAAAAACTCACAGTTAATTTAAGGCCAATCCCAGAAAGTGTAATTTACGCATGTTTGGGACTTTTTTTGAGGTTCAAAAACTACAGAAAAATACTGATGCTTAGCTCAAGATCAGATTTCTTTGATTCCTTTACTCTGAACGATACCTAAAGTCATTAAAAAGTGTTAGAACATACAAAAATGCTTTACAAAATTGGTATCGGCCAATGTTATATACACTTGATCGTTCTGGAAATTAAGTCTTTGAGGTGTCGTAGTAGATGAAATTGTACCAAAAGTAGGTGGAAATGCAAGAATGGGCGTGATACTTGTCAAAAATCGGAAAATTCGATAAAGTATAACTCGGAAGCGCTCTATCTCAAGAACGCCCAAGTGTGTAAAATATTGCCTAAGACCAAATTACTCTGCTCTGTAATGTTGTACCACCAGTACCGTTCAGAGCAGAGAGGCAACATTTTTACAAAAAAAAAAACTTTTTCACGATCTTTGACCTTAAATGTCTTGACTCGTGGATACGATATTCTATTAGATTTTTAAGCCTACCTAAATAATGTACTAATTTACATCTTATTATGTGCCATTCTGATGTTGAACCGAACAAACGAGTAATGAATGTCTTTGGTCAGTTGGTGCTCAAATATGAAGAAATTTTTTTTGCGCTCAATCCGAGTCCGACCTAAAAATTGGCCTATATCATCAGTATTTTAAAATATTTGAGATTATATACTGATCAAATGGAGTTTTGGTCTACAATTTAGCGTATATAATAGCTTCAAAAATATTTTCAGTTTGTTTCTTATAAAAATTCTTCTTCTTTAATATAAGTTTTTAGGTGACATAAATATGAAACTATGATCCCCTATAGCTCACCAATCTTAACCAAACGACTGTTGTAGAAGCTCCAGGGCTCTTTTTGATAGAAATATCTCCGAATATTTCACTTAAATTTGACTCCGTGTTCATAATAAGTTCAAAGAGCACTTTAGAAATGGGAAATTTAAAAATAAAAAAAAGTGTACTCAATTCAACTAGAGAATAAATTACCATTCAAAGTTGGCACGCGGGTTCCAAACAGGGCTTTAAAATATATCAAACCACTAAAGAAGTCTATTTGGTAAAGTTTTGTAATTGCTTTATTTTTTGACCCGGCCTAGAACGCATTCAGCGCATAAAAATTGGTAAAATATTTAGATTAACAAAGTCTGTGAGAAAACAAAAAATATTCGAGTTTGCTGCTTTTAAAGAAAATAAGTTCAGGAATGGGCAACAGCAGACAAAAAAGATCAAAGTAATTTTATGTTCTTCACTTTAGTTTTCTCTTTTTATTTGCTTAAATTTTATTTTATTGGCTAAAGCCCGAAAACGGCACATGTTGCATGCATAGCCAATTGAATTGAAGGTGTTGGCTGAAATTGCTGCTGCTAAATGTGGCATAAAGTTATTGTTTTTGTTCATTTTAAATTGGCTTTGATAGATTGGAAAACGATGGTGGATGTAGATTGTCAAAACTTAATTTATGCTTAATTTGTAATTTTAAGTATTTATGTAAATTCCTGAAGTGAAAATATTAAATTTGCTAAGGCCAACAGACAAATTGCTAACGTAGGATGTATATTAAGACGCAAAATTATTCTTCAAGGTAAGTCTTTAGGACGGGAAAATGCTACATTTGTCGTCTTTGAGTTAAAGTGATGATAGCGCTGACATCAAAAAAGTAAACAAATCTTAATACGAACTATGACCTTTTCATCTTGACACCAGTAGCGCAGCTAGAGAGGCCGAGGTGCAATATATCTCATTTTGCTAGAGTTTTGAAAAGTCAAAAATGAGGACCTTTGTTTTTTATAAGGATAATAAATCGACGTAGAAAATTTTAATGTGTAGGTGGAAATGTCCAAAGGTAAAGTGAAATATATTTCATTTTGTCAGAGTTTTTGAATGTCAAAAGTGAGGACCATTTTTTTTCTTTAGGTGAAGTAAATGAAATTTTTGTTAAAGAAACCAACTTTTTTTTTTTGGCATGGGTGAAAAATAACTTTTTTGCCCCAGGCGCTCCATTAGCACGGTATGCATGACGCGTGCTGAGATATCAGATCAGAATTTTGTTAATTAAAATAACGCTAGTAACTAAAACTATTCAAAAAATTGTACTCATAATGTGAAATCAAAAACTTTGGGCACCTTTCGAAATGTCGTAGCTAATATATTTTATTATCCAAGTCATTCTTTTCGATTCTATGAGCAATAAGATAGTTACCATAAGATTATATCCATTTCAAAGAATAAATATATTATTCATCTCATTTTATCTTTTATTCAACAGTGCTTCTTCTGCTATGGCTTATATAAAAAAAAATTCCTTTTTAAGCACAAGCTTTCCTTTTGCATAATCTTCAAATGAAATATAACAAGATTTATTTTAAAAACGTAAAAATCTTTCACTACTACAAGAGCGGCCTTCACAGAATTTAGTACCACAAAATATTTGCTATAGAAATTTTTTTAGATTGACAAGAAAAATATAATCCTATTTATTGGAAACGTTCAAGGCTAAAACAAAACAAAAAATACCAAAAATGACAAAAACACTGCAATTGGCTTAGCGATTCCTGTGGTTGCGCTCTTTGACATTTCCGTTCTTCCAATCAATTTATGATTTTTCCTTTTGCATTAGAAAACAAAAGAAGATTAAATTTAGTGATAACATTGTGATAGCACAACTTGCCAAAAAATTTAATCACAACGAACTAAAAAATGTTAAACTAAAGAAATTTTTTTGTAAAATTAATATATTTTTTTAAATTAACTAAAAGAAATTAATTAGACATAATAAAATTTCAAAATGAAGCTTCTTAGTTCTATTTAAATGAACGTCAGCACGTGATGTCGCAAGTTAGAGCAGCATATAAATTCTATCATCATGATACGTCAGCACGTGATATGCGGCTGATATTCTGCACAAAACGCAATTTCGTGATGGATGACATGAAAAATGCAAACGCGTGCGCTGAGTTGCCGACTAGTATGCGTGCAAACGCACACATTTATATTTGTAAATTTATGTATAAAAATGATTTGCAACCTAGTAGACAATTGATTAAGGCATTTTCAGAATAGAAGACACTGAATAATATCGCTGTTCAGATCAGCTTTAAATACAAATTTATAATATGTCAATATTTGGATATATCTATTCTTGATAAAAAAATTGTAAAAATCACATTTTGTGTGCTTATTATTTGATAAATCATCAAAACAGTCATCCAATCTACGGAAGTAATAATTTTCTGACTTCTACGAAAGGCCTTTTTATAACACTTACACGTAGGTATATCTTATTTTTGATTCTTATTCTTGCTGTGGAAGGATTTATTATCTCCAATTCATTAAAGCAAAATATTTTTAAACTTTTCTCCCTCTAATCGCACTTCTAACTGGTGCATTTTCCTACTGAGGAAGTCTTGCATAGCATACTACGATACTACTCGTCCTATGTAAATGTGTGTATTTTTCTGTGTCAATCATATGCTGAAATGAAGTGATATGCCATTCAATGTTATCACATTTGCGCTTCCACGCACATAGAAAAAATCTGTGAAAGGACTTCAACGAAGATTAAGATGAAGCCGCATTCTAATTAGGAATACATTTGTTGCTAGTAATCTCTTTTTCTTTTAACGTTTAAAAGTTGTTTTCTTCATGGCTACCAAGTGTAGAATCTGAGCCTATTATTTGATGTCAAAAGCTTGGTAGGTATCACTGCACAGTAATTAGAACTACTGTGTAAAATTGACAAAACTTAATAGGGTTTTTTAATTGAATTATCTAAATTTTTAGTGTGAAGATTCTTATTTAACGTGATTACCTCAACGAGAGTTTTATAACCAACATAAAAAAATAAATTTTTGGCCTTGAGGACTGCGAATGTTAACATAACAAAATTACAAACATCTAAACGAGCAAATATGATTGGGATTTAATTTAGAACTGAAATTTGTTATTAAGTTTTAAACAATTTTTTTTGAACCAAATCTAGTGTGACGATTACAAAAAAAAAATTTATAAAATAATGAACTTCATATGACCATTTAAAGAGGAACACTTTAATTTTGGGTTTGCCATTTATGTTTTTAAATGGCCATTCTTACACGATTTGAAGTGACCCCTTGTAATGTCCCAAAACCATTTTCGTCTTTTACCCCATCGATTTGTACAAAAAGTTATTTTTCTTCGAAAATGTGCCTAAAAATGAAAATTAAACTTTCAGCTTTTCCCCAGCGAATGGTGCAAGAAAAACTTTTTTCGAATGTGGACCCAAAATTCCCACTTTCAGAAGCAGCTCGATTGTTACAAACAATGTCTGTTTTGGAAAAGGGTTTGATAGAGTTACTTTAAAGATTTGAGACAGTCTGTAGTAATATTCGATGGAACAATTTTTTCTGCTGTTTTGTTATCTTTTCCCTTCAATATCGTATGGGAAAATGGGCTTAAAGAACAATAAAACAGGTTTCAGGGCAGCCACTTATAGTGTCCAAAATCTATTTTTGAATTTTCTCTAATCGTGAATCTGTGCCGGATATCGGCACAGGTTCACAATAGTTTTTTTTACAGTTTTTTATAAGGAATACCATTTGCCATGTCTGGCCTCCATTTTTATTTTTTTATAACAATCCAGGTATTAAGATTTTGTTTTATGTATAAAATACGTTTAAAACAGCAATCGAACTTCTCCAAGTACACGTATATAAGTTGTTTGTGTAAAATATAGGACGATTTTTTCAGAGTGTCTTACTTTTCAATAAGAAAGAAACACCAAAAATTTTATTAAATCTGGCATCATTGGTGTCATCTACGTTAAGTAAAAACTTAATCGTGAGAATTTAATGAACTCACTAAAGTTTCTACTAAAATTAACTAAAAATTGATAGTATTTCTTGTTATAATGAAATTAATTGGCAGCCAAAACAAAACGAATATTATAAGTAATCAAAGGTCAGGCTTATCTTACATAAGTCGTAAGGGATCATTAAGCGAAGTAAGGTCTCTTGTCTGGTTTTAAAATCGGCTTCACTAAAGTTTAACTTTTTCTTGTTAAATATTCTAGCGAAACTTGTCGTTAACAAAAAAAGAAATCAACTTCGTAAAGTTAGCTAAGTTTTGTGATGTTATTTCAAATTTCCAGCATGAATTTTAGAAAACTGACATAACTAATTTTCTTAAATGTGTCTCAGACATTTAAGGAAGAAAATTATTAAGAACAACGCATTAAGTAAACCTCCAATTTCACCCTTACACTTTGCACTTGTTTGCGCAACCTTCTAGATACACACATGCATAGTATGTATGTAAACAAAAAGAAACATGTGCTACTCCTGACCTTGCTGTCAGTAATGTTGCTTGTTAATAAAACCCTCTTCAAGAGCGTGTTAAAATAAACACACAATATTTGCTGCTTTGATTTGATTTCGTGGAAAAACCACCAAGTTTAATATTAAAATACAAAAACAACTACGACCACGCAAAATTTAAATTAAATTTACGCGAATGTTTTCTGGAAATGGTATAACCAATGTTTATATAATTTCGAAAAATAGCATATGCTCCTAGCAACCAGTAACCAACAATATTTTAACTTTCTGGATGTATCTGTTACGAAATATTCAATTACATAACACAATAATTTTCAATGTTTATTTTTTTGCTTAAATCGACCATGAAATTTTACTATAATTTTACAAAATTTGATTTTATAGAAATGAAAATATCTGCATTTCATTTGTTATTGTTTAAATATCATAAATTTTAATCATTTCGTAGTTAGCATAAGCTCTTGTTGGTTCGACAAACAATATGCAAGAGTTCCTGGACGAATTCATTCTGTGTTAAAATTTATATATTTTTTATGAGTTTTTTATAACATTTCTGAAAAAATATGTAGTTAAAAAAACTTTTAAAACAACAAAAAAAGTAGTATTTTTGAATACGTTTTGCTTACTTCTATAAAAATAAGTTTATATTAAATTTCCCCAAAAACTTCTTTTTTTTAGCAGTTGCGTACCTATGGGGGTTAAGGGTGCGATCGTCACGCTGTCACTGCTGCTATTAGTGAAAGTATTGCTGAAGTTCGATTCGTTGGCGTTCTACATTTGCACCCGCAGCGAGGCCTATAAACAGCGAAGCGTTTACAAAAGATTGAGTGTGCTAGCAGAAATATGGTTTGAGAAAAGCTGGGCGAAGAAAATCTTCATGTGAATCAAAAAGTCCAATGAATGCACAAAAAGTGTTTAGTAAAATAGTGTCATCCGGCCATACATTTTCAAGACCAGAAAGATTGAACTTTAAAAAAAAACTGTGAAAAATTTACCACAATTAGCGCTTTGATTACTTTTGCACAAAATCGAAGGTATTAATGTGAAAGGTATTCATTTTAAGCGTCTCGGGACTAGTCACCGGCAGCACTTAAATGCATGACAAGTTTCCAGGCTCCAATATTTACAATTTTGGTATGGTAAGCTTATCGATTAGAACTTGTTAAACTTTTTTTGTGTAATTACACTAACAATTTTGACATTACCGACAAACACGTAACCTTGGAGCACCAACAACCAACAACCAACAACCGTCAAGATGTTCAATATGTACGTAGCTTCGCTGGTTTTGATATCAAGTAGGCTGTAGGTAGTTTGATTCGAAAGTTCTGCGAACAACCGCTGCCTGAATTGGGTTCTGTCATCCAGTAAAACATGAAAATATCATGAGAACTAATTTAGTTGAGAGGGGGAATAATGAAAAATATCAATTGAATGTATAAGCTACACAAATGGAAGTAGTAATTAAACCAATCTACGGCTCAAATTCAATGAGAAAATTACCCAAAGCTAAGAAAAATATTGAGCGTTCTCATGATGATACTTAAGGTTTACATAAATATGATAAATTAATTATTTTTTCTTCGATAAGCCGAAAAACCTTATTATAATTTTTGATAAATTATTATTTTAACCCAATTAACAGAAATCAATTTACGAGTTATAAAACTCTTTTGTTTAAGCTTTATATACTCCTCAGAGTATGTCATATTATTCACAAAATTATGTATGTTATTAGTTATAATAAAGCCAACAAGCCAATGTACGTACGCCAATAATGATGCTGCTGGACCAGATACAAAAACAGCATCATGACTGATTTTCATTAACGTAAATAATTTTCACTGTGCTTTGTCAGATGTGGGCTTAAAAAAATTTATGTTTCATGCATTTTACATGAGGCATTTTTTTAGGCTTTTTATCCTTAATGTTGAATTCATTTCTTTTAAGTTCGACTTCATTATCCAGAGCAGTTGAAAAGAGTTGATGCATCAGTATTCAGCGATAAGAAATCATTCAAAAATTTTTTAATTAATCTGTAATGGTAGCACATTAATGGCTTTTTCGATTCTATCAAAAAAAATGTTCTACTCCTTCATCCCATCAATCTTATGGAACTGAAAGATAAAATGTTAAAATTTTCGGCAAAAAAAAAATTTTTGGCTGACTGACTGACTTGTATCTATCGTTCCAGATTCATCAACGATAACTAAAATAAATAAAAATTTTTTTTGAAGAATCGAAATCGCTATAGGTTTGAATCATTGATAAATACATGAGGATGCACGCATGAAAATTCATTAAGCAGATTACAAATTTTAATTAATTGATGTTCAGTGTAGAAAAAAAGAGCCCGATATTAAATGAAACAAAGAAAAGCAGTCTTTTTTTGATAATAAATATTCTTAAAAATATTTTTTTTTGTATATTTTCAATCTACGTTCTTTTGTACAATTTTGCACTACTTTTCCGTACAAAATTAAGTAGGAAGGATCTTGATAATTTATTAAAACTCCTTTGTTTTTGCTTGTTGCTATGTTGCGAGTTTTTGAATTATCATGCCTCTATCTGGTGATGAACGACTTCTTGCAGCGCTGCCTTTATTTCGTTGTGCGTATTCTTTCCTATCCATTCATTATTAACTTTTTGTTTATGCGCTGTATTAACAAACATTTTGTCATTTTTAATTTAGCTGTTCCAACATGCTCAAAATTTGTAATTTTTTTCGTAGCCGTTCCTATTTAGCATTACCATCGACGCAAAATGCAACCTATCTCTTATGGTAAATTAAAAATTAAAGCTTTAATAAAAAAAAAAATTAATTAAGATTCTTACTATTTTCGTTAAAAATAATCGTAGTTTCGGATTTTTATTTATCGATTAAAAAAAACATAATTTTGAATCAATAATGGCATTTTGGTTTCGTAAAAATTTTGGGCAAAAAAAAGTCGGTAATTATCGCACGGTGCCTTGCTTTATTGACTGTCATGATGCGATTTTCATTATTTTTAAAAATATACGGTCCAATGTTGCCGCCCGGCTCACAAAGCGCACCAAAAAGAGAATTTTTCAAGCTGCATTATGAGCTCTTGAACTGCCTCTGTCTGCTCTTTAGACCAACTTTGGCGATTCTATTTATTGACGTACCCAATGAGCCAAAAGTGAGCTTCGTCGGTGAAGAAATTTTTTGATAAACACATTTGCGAAACATATTTCTCACATAGCACGAATTTTAATAATAAGATTCAATGATTTGTAAGCGTTGTTCATTTGTTAGTCTAATTATGATGAAATGGCAAACCTTATTTAGCATTTTTGCCGCTGACATATGTTACAAATCGAGCGTAAAAAGTCAAAAAATCTACACTGAAAAAGCAAAGAGCAAAAAAATTACGCGTTATTTTTTCGTACTTGCACTCTCATTAGTTACTTTCATGAATCGCTTTTAAGTTCTTAGTTCCAGGACTTGAATTTCTTTCTATTTGTTATTGGTTTTGTGCTCTGATTATTTGATTATTTTTGTCAAACTCACTGATAACCTTCATCATTTGTTACTGTGCGCATAAAATTCGTCTTTTGTTGAGGCAAAATAACAAAATGACTCAAGCTGCAACGCTTGGATTCATTTTCTCATCTCTTCTTTATAGCTATAACTCTGCTTTGCACTACTGCTTTATTTCTGCACGCTCCACGCATTTTCAAGCTATTGTATGTCTATAAGTCTGCGTGTCTCCTGACATATCTATGGTTTATACCATTGCTGTTGATGCTACTCCAGCGTCATTTGTAACTATGTTGGAACACCTGCGCTGCAGTGTTGCCATCATTCTCTAAAGAATATTTCGCTGCTAGAGTTATTGCAAACTCGTTATTGCTTGCACTATACGTTGCTATGAAAGATGTTGTTTTTTTTTTTGCATTTTCTATGTTTCTATTTTGTTTCACAGAAAAGAATGATTTTACTGATATTTTTTTTTATTGTTATTTACCATGCTATTGTTGTTGCTGTTGCACTTCATTTGCACCACGTTGACATACAGCAATGTATTTGCGTTTATTGTTTGAAAATTGCTCATTATTGCGTTGGCAATTTCATTTATTTTCTTATTTTATTGGTTTTATTAGATTTTGAGAAAGTAAAATGCTGAGCATTGACGAAAAAAGAAAAATATTTTTGATGTGTGGATATTTGCATGGAGATTGAAAGTTTACTAAATGTTTCAATAATGCATAAATAAGCTTAACTTGTATGGAAACTTACTATTCCAAAATACACTTAAGTTAGCAGAAATAAGCTTGGAGAATTTATATTAATTTAACCATAAAAGTTTTTTTGTTGAGTTAAGCAAATATATATAAAAGTTTTTAGAGCTCTGAAAAATTATTCTTTCATGTGACAAATTCTTACAAAAACATTTAATGAAAAGGAACTAAACGTAACCTTTTAATATAATTGTACTGCTCTCATTTCTTTATGCCTCCAATAAGCAATTACTAGCAAATAGAACATGCAGCCCCAAGTGATCATCTGTAATAAATAACATTTACACATTCAACAGCAATACGAGTAACAAAACCAGCAACAGCAAAAAAATGGCAAATAAATCTAAAAAGTCACTTAACGTTCACTCACAATCAGTCAAATACAAAATACGACCAAATCAAATAAAATTACCACCACTGCCGCCACATAGCCTTTTCGAACTTTTATAGCATATGGCAATACGTGCTGTTGAGACAGAATCAAGCGGCGGTCTTTAATGTTTGTGGCGCGCATAAAGCTTTTCCTGCAACACTTTTCATACGTTTTACCAATTTTGTAGCAAATACTTAACTTCAAATAAGAAATGAAACAAAATGAATGAAGATGTCCTGTCATTATTACTTTTACTTACAAACCACTTCCGTTGTGTTTTCGTTGTTTGTTGCAAACGTACATGAATAGTGAGAAAAACAACAACGTTATCATCATCAACATGACGTTGTCATATCCCTAAAATAAAAAAAATGTCTGGGGGATGTTTCATAAAGGAAGTCTGATATATTCTTATGAAAGTTCGAAAAAAATTGATTACATTATGTGCAAAAATGAGACCGAAGTGATGGGGAACATTGACTTTAATCAACTTATGGTAAATGGGTCGCTAAGCTCCATTTATCATCAGACTTTGCGTTACACTTCAGTGTTTTGAGATAATGGTAAATTAACTGATATTTGACAAGGTTACATATGCAATTCCATGGCTTTTTATTTCAAGTCGGAGAGGTTTGATGTCTGAGGCACAGTTGTTCCCAATAAAAACACTATATATATATATATTGCTCGTTCAGTACCTTTTAGCTCCCCCAATGGTGCATTTCAATCAAGATTGTGCCCAAGACCGCACAAAAAAATACTTAGTCGTCCGTTCTGCATGTACATTTTATCGGAATATTTGTCTAAAATGTACTCCATAAGGGGCTGAGGAGCGATAATGGAGGAGTACTGTATATGTTTCTTTGTATTTTCTTGAGAAACATCATGCCCTTGGACGGTAACCATCTCAGACTGAAAAGAGACATCGTCAAAAACCCAGATATGTAAGAAGAAGTTACCAAATTTAAATATCTATTTTGGCGAAATTCTCTTTTAAATTCTCTTTTTTGCTTTTTTTTTAAATTTTTGTCTAACTTATCTCTAAATTTTCGAAACTTGGAAAGGTTTCATTTTAAACTTCGTAAAACCGTATTAGCAACTAAGTTTTTAAACGCTCATCAGACAAGAAAATTTGTTTTGTATATGAAAACAAACTTGATTGCTCAGCTAATGTCAGTCAAGCATGGATAAAGCCCATACGGCTAACACACATAAACTTATGTGCGTGTAGATATGTTTGTCTGTTTGTTTGCTAATTACATTCCGGAAATATAACGTTGACTGATTGCACCAATAAATGCCATAATGACGCGCCATTGACTACGAAATCGTAAAAACTTCTTTCCGACTTTGATTGCTACAAACGAAAGCATGAAAAATAGCATACAAAATAGCAGACAGCAAAGAAATGTAACTCAGCAGCAGCAGCAGCAATTTCTAACAAAGCAGCATCCCCAAAAGTATGCCCATAAAAATTTGTTATATGGCGAAAAGCATTTGTAAACCGTTGAGTGAGTGTGTGCTTGCACTGATTTGAAGATTTTTTCGTTTTACTTTTTTTTTTTGTTTTTTTTTTTAAGAGCAAGAAGATGTGAGTCATGTGGAAGCAGCAAAGCTTACAAAGGACATAAATAACAAAAATGCATGTGAGTTACTTGCAGCCAAGACATGCATATGTGGGAGTTCTTTAATCATTTTGTTGCATGGCGAATGTAAAAAAAAAATAACCACATGAATTTTATTTATAATCAGACTGTACGTTATTTCACAAATACTTTTTCGAAAGAGAAATTTACCCTTTTAATGTTTTTGTTAAGAAAAATGAGTTTTTTCCAAAAGAAAATTTTAGCTGAAATAAAATTATGATATAAAGTTACATAGCGAAAAATCGTGCAAGGAATTTGGAAATTCAAAAGCTTTTGAAATTAAAAAAAAAAAATGCTTAAGATCATTTATTCTGAAAGTGTGATAGTTTTCGAAAAATAAATTAATGAAAAAAAAAAAACTGTTGAGGGATTGATGACATCGTATGACACCTTGAGCTTAAATGAAAGCTTTTGCATTAAAACTGTTTTTTTTTTTGCAACAAAAATATTTATACATCTACTTTAGTTAAGAAACTTTGGAAACAATTTACAGTCTAATGTATATCATCATTTATTGTTAGGGTGTTATAAGAAAGATATTGTGTTTGTTATTTTTACTGTATAAAAAGTATCCAAAATTTTTAAGTCAAACAAAACAAAATTAATTATAAACTAAAATTTAATCTGACAGCCAACTTTGTGGAAGTATAGCCCCACAACAATGCATTATCCCATAAAGCTATAATTTTGAAAAGTTTTTTTTGCCAAAAATTCGACGAATGTGATCGAGCCACGTTATTCATTTGATATGATGCCGTTTGTCGAAATCAGCACCCGGATCTAAATTTGCCACTTCAAGGAAAACGCTTTGAGTCGGCTCAAGCCATAAATGCAAATTTGCTGAACAAGCTGAAAGCTATTTGAGGATAACTATTAAAATTCAAACTTTTTCAAATCACCCTAAAACAAATTTATCTTATAGTTGAACAAAATGAGGAGAGGAATCTATGCAATTGTGCTAAATAATGATTTATACTCGTACTGTCAAGTGTTACAAAATTCTTTATCCAAATCATACACTTAACACTCACACACGCAAATCAAAATATTCACATGAATTGTAGTCAGCTAACAAAACCAACGTCATTATTTGCTGTCGGTATGTGTGAAACGGTTGCAGCTGTTGTTGTTGTTGTTGATATTGTTTGTGCCATCACTGCCTGTGTTGAAGATGAAATCAAAACCACAAAAACTCTAATCGCCATAGATGCCACACTAGCAGCAGCAGCAGCGTATGCTTGATGCAGCAGCAGCAGCTCCATGAAGACCAGGGCTTTAAGCTGTGGTTGATTCCTTACTGCATTTACTGTTGCCAATGATGAGTTAAGATTTTTTGTTTTTATTTTATGCTGCTGTTGGTGATGTGGCTTACATTCAAGCGAAAGTATTACCTTGGGGATGATAAAAAAATAGAAAATTAAAATAGAAAAAACATAGCTATAAAAAGTTCTCTTTAGAAAGGATATAAAAATGAACTTGCTATAATGCTAAAATACAGAGAAAAGGATAAAATAAAACTAAAGCACTTGAAGAAAATGTGTCAGTGTGTCAGAAAGAGAAACCACACATTTGAAAATCCCTGTTTTTAATTAATTTATTTCTATAGCATTCATTTCATTTGTGCTGAGTCTTAAGGAAACTCAATTTATTTTTAATGTACTCAATTTAAAAAGGTTAGATATATATGTATTTTTTGAATGAAATTGATTAGATTTAATATGATAATCTTTGATTGAACGTAATTGGGGTATGTTAACTAAATTATTTATTATTAAATTTATGATTTAGTAAAATTTGATAAAATTTTAATGTCAAATTTTATTTTGATTACCAAACTTAATTTGGTTTGGCTGGAACATAGTTGATTGATTTTGGTATGTTTTGTTTGGATTTTCGATCAGCTTAGTCAGATTTGGTAAGCATTAAATTGATATGTTAAGGTTGGTTTAGGTTTTATTGCTTGATATCAATTGCATACCTTGAATATATTTGATATGTTTAATTAAATTATATTTCATTATGTTCGGTTGTGTTGAATGAAAATTCATTCAAATTAATATATTCAAATTTCTCTGACTTGGGTTTCGATATGATATAGAAAATCTCAACTTGAATAGGTTCTTGCGATCACGTGGTATATTAATCATTACTTAAAACTGTACATAGTTTAAGGAAATGATCAGAGCAGCATAGTAGATTTTTACATTAACAAAAACTAATTAAAATTATTTATATTGTTCGAAGAAAAATTCCTTTTTTATTCTGACCTTAACTTTACTTAAATTGATCGCTGGTTCGAGTCAGAAATCAAATAAGCGATTTCCGATGCATTTTTGAACGTCAAATCTAAATTTGCTCTTATAATTTCCATAAATATTTCCTTGCCAATAGTGCACAAACTCTAAAAAATCTTACTTGTAATCATCACACATCATTGTACGTGTTTCAGGCTTTTTATAGACTGAGTCGAGATAATTCTCCTTCAAAAGTGACAAAATGACGTTTGCGGCAAAATAATTTTCAGGCGAAATAATGAGAAAAATTTATAAAACAAACATTTTTTCGTAGTTCTCGAAAAGGGTCACTGATCATAAGAACAATTCGGACAGGCTCTAATTCTATTTTTTTCAAATTTTTGGATGTTTTTAAAAGCTTAAATATATTATTGTGGCAATTTTTTTTTAACTATTGCATTTATCTTGTTTTTCACATAATTTTAATTTAATAACCTATCTGTTTACTTAATTTAAGTAAAGTGTTACGTATCGAATTTTATTGCAACAACCTTCTAAAGAAGTTCAAAATTTGTGCTGTTTTTCAAAATTTGTTAGTGTTTTTATATTTTTTTTTTAAATCACTTGATTTATTTTTTACTTAAATTTTTTTTTATTCTTCCTTTTTTCTGTTTTATATTCGCCCATGATTTGAATTTTATTTCCCTTCACCTTCCTTTCATTTTCATAGCAGTTTAAAATTTCAAGTGCTGACATTGCCGCTTCCCATAGCACATAGCACAATAACCTACATTTTTTGAGGCAACAAAATAGAATATGAAAAAGATAAAACCTAACTGAACCACACAACAGCTGTTTACGATAGAGCTTTTTATAGCAACCTGGCTGTGCTATACTCTCTGCGCTCTCTAGCACAAAGTTCATGAGCAAATTTTTCTCAGCACATGCCTGCTAAGACTTTGTACTCTTTTTTTGCTATTCTGCTGACAGCATTGCAAAGAGTACTTTTTGTTTATTTTCTTTATGAATTTTATATTAAGCCGTTTTAGAAAATTCGGTTTGTATTTCCTGTATCTTAGTTTACTTAGTCCTTGCACAATACGCATATGTTTAACCTTGAATTGATTTTATCATTTTAAAATGTTGGCTTAGTTTCCAAATCCATTTCTTTTAGAGCTCTAATTTCTTAAAGCATATAAGGAATATATTTGAAAATAAGTTGATTTTTATGGAAACACTCATGGATGAGCACTTACATTTAGGAAAAATTGGCATAAGTGCTAAAATCAAAGTAACAATGTGCTACAAAATATGCCCTGGCTTTATTAAAATGTTTTATTACATTTGTAGCAATCGGTTCATTTTAAATATTGTATGAAAATATAAATGCCTGAACATTTTCTGCTATGTGTTTGTTTATCAAATTATTGGAATCACAAAATGTTTTGTATGATCCAATAATATTGCGAAAGTCATCACATCAGCGTCAGTTATGACATTATGTGGTTGCCTTGAAATTATAGTAAAATATTATACGTATCACAGTTTTCTTCAAAAAATACAATTCAAAAATTTTCTTTTAAATAATTTAATTAAGTTTTACATCAGAATGAAGCTTAAAAAATCATATTCCATGCAACTTATTTTTTGGTATATTCTGATAACTTTATATGCTTAGCCCTCATTTTGAGAGATGATTTCTGACAATTTTTTTAAGTGTTTTAGAGCGTATGTTCCAAATATGGTAAGCATTTCGAGATGTACTCAAAAACACGATTTTTTGGAATTTTTTGGTGATTTGCCCTTAACTCCATAAATTTGCAAGATTTGCATGGACTGTAAATTGTTCAGAAGACAATTTTACTTTATTTTGAACAACGTCCAGCTAATGTAGATCAGATTAGATTTAATGGAGCTACAGACGATCAAATTGCAAATCAAATTACTAATTTGGTCTCTTTTTAAGCCCATTAAAAATTCGAAAATATTTTTTTAATATTTTTAGGCTTTGAAATGAATGATTATTCAATTTCAATTTCAATTTATTGTTATCTTGAATTATGAGTATAATAAGAGCCAGGTTCTTTTAAAATACAATGCTGAGTTAAGATCAAAAATATAATTCTTACTCATCAAATTAAATGTTAATACGAGTAAATTAAATTAATTCATTAAGTAAAATATATAATAAAACAGCTTCTAAGCAAGATAAAGTAAGAATTTAAGATAAGAAAATGAAAAGTCTTATATGAAAAAAAAGATAACAAACAAAAGTGAAAGCTGATTCAGAGGAAGAATTACTCAGAATTGACAATCCAAATTTTTTTGCTCCAATTATCGATCTTGCTATTTAAGTTTAAATTTGCTTAGATCAGACAAAAATGTAAAATTGATTAATTAAAAATTAATGATAAAACGTAATTTCAATGTTTTCATATATTAATGGTTTTGGTCAAAAATATGACTTTTTACTTGAGCTTCTTCGACGGTGTACCGTGGAGTCTTTGTCTATTTGCTTCCTTAAAAGTTTGCCATTCTGCCTCCGCCCTAAAAGCCCTCATAGCATATTTCAAGTGTACCGATGTCTTGGTGTAAACGCTCGCCTTGTTAATCAATCTCAAAACAAAGAAGATCTAGAAAATGCATTTGCAATGACATTACGCACCTGAAATTAGAAATAACGTTTCTTGATAAACATGTTATTCATATATTTGTACAGCTTATATGTACCAAAAGGAGTTACAGTGATCATACGCACCAATGGCATGCAAAATTTCCATCATTTTATTGATAGGTTGGTCGTTTTCATTTCTTTTATTGCCAAATAATTCATGAACTAATGCCTCTCAAACTTCAGCCTGGGATTCGGTGAAGCAGTATTCGAGCTCGTTATCATCGAACAGTTTCCAACTTTGTGTATTCACGAATATCTTTGTTTGATTATTTCCGTAGACAAACTGAAAGAGTTTTTTTTGCAAATATTCAAACGCATTCAAAGAATGCTTGACCGAGGCCCAGGCTAAAGCTTGACAAATTTATCACTTGCATATTTGGTATCAGTTTAATATATAAATTTTGACATAATTTTTCATTTTCATGATAGTTTTGCCAACAAAGAAAATGACATGTAACTTTTAAACGCTCTTTAACAGAAAACTTTACTTTAATTCTCTTCATCTATATTTGCAAACTCTCAGCAAAACTTCAGAATATGAAGCTCTTGCTGAATTAACTTTCTGATGAGGATGCTGCCGTAAAATGGATGCTGTGGCTTAATACAGAAAGAGCGTCAAAAAAGGTTCTCACTCTCCGCACGCACATAAAGCTCAACTGATAAAATCAACGAGAGATTTTTGCTACAGTCCATCTTTGTTGGTTTTTGAAGCAGTCACTCGTTAGTTTTGTTATGCTTAGCTACAGCTTCGGCTGAGATGAGACACGAAGGCAGAAAAACGACAAAAGCTGTGTAACGTCACGATGAATGTGAGATACACAGGCACAGAGGAAAATTTTGCACCATAAAATGTTAAGCCTAAAAAAACCAACGAACGCGCTTTGCTGTTGCTGTTGCTGTGATGGCATCTCGTTGTTGTTATCGGAATCTCAGTTAACTTTGGACTATGCAAGGAACGTGTGTGTTCAAATCGTACGGTCGATTATGTGGTAGCGTTGCGTTGTGTTTATGAAAAAAAAAAATAGTATATTTCAGTGAAGTTTTTGTTAAAATAAAGAGAAAAATTTGTGAAAATTTAAAAAGAAGCTATATGTAAATAAAAATTCAATAGAAATAAATTACAATAATAAATTTCAATAATAACAACTACAAAAATTTAAGAACTTTTAACAAAACACACACACAGTAAGAAAAAATCATTAAATTGTCATAGTGTGCGTGCCACAGCACTCATAAATCATACAGCAAAAAAAAGAAAAGCTAACCAAATGCGAAAAGGTCAAATCATCAAATATGAAGCGGAAATGTGAAAACCCTTTAATGGCAGCGTTACCGCATTAAGTCGGCGACAAAGACTACTACGTTGTCGAAAACAGCAACCTTCATGGAAAATTTACTGCTGCAGGCAAAGGAATAAAATAAAAAACAACACAATTTCATATGCGTTATCCTGCGACGCAGCATACGCGACGACGACGACGACAACGACAACGACGTGTTTTAGCTCAACAACATTTTTCCTTTGCATTACGTTATTACGTGTTTCGGTTGCTGTAGTCGTTCTCCTTAACTGCTGATTTTGTTGCTGTTGGTCCTCAACTTTTACAGTTATCAGTGTTTTCTTTTTTTTTTTTTTGTATTACTGCCGCTATTTTACGTTACGTTCTCTATGCTTACATTCACGTAATATTAAACGTTATCCTTATTATTGATTCGTGTCGTGTTGCCGCATTTTCTGCGTCTCGTCGTTCTTCGCTGTCATTTTGCTTTTGTAGTCAATACTGCGTGCAGGACTAAAATTTGGTGAATTTATTTTTGTTGTTATCATTGTTGTTGTTGTTGTTGTTGTTGTTGCAGCAAAGCCGCGACATCAGCAAAATTTTAATATTTTTTTTTCTGTCTTATGTTGTGATTTTTTTTCATCTTTACTTTTCGTTTCATGTTATTGCCTACTTTTAGGCTTAGCATAGCCTACTATAAGGCGCTTTTTCTTGTTTTTCTCTCTTTTTGTTATCATATTTTTATCTTCTTTTGTTCTGGTTGCTCCTGAAAATGTCACTCGTGTTGCGGCATAAATTTAAATTGCGCTAATGATGGATTTCATGCTGTTTGCAAGAATAAGTAGAACAAAAGCACAAGTGATAATTTTGGTGTGATATAAGAATTGAGACGGAAATATGAATGCCATATGTTATTAAATGCAGGTTTTTTGAGGAAAATTAAAGTTTTGCGTTTTGTAGGAAAAAAATTTAAAGATTTTTATATTAAGTGAAGCAGAGGTGAGATTAAGTTCGTTGCAATAAAAGTAATTGAATCTGATATTTTATATTGCTTACCGTCTGATTTTCCAACTTTACAGCTGGCTGGCTGTCTTTATTCTGTGCAATTTTTGAATAACTTTTTGTAACGAAACTTGGAACAAGACTATAGGTAAGAATACCCGCACATAGACATTATTTTCATTTGCAATGATAGGTATTAAAACAGAAATCGTGTTAACTAATGTCCCTATTCTATTCAATGTGAAAAATAGTATGCAGTAGGGTGATTTTACACAAAATTTCATCAAAACTTTGCTAGAAATTAAACCTGTGGTGAAAAAATTAAGTGCTAATTAATTAGTAAAAGAATTTTTCAATGAAAGTTTTCTCGCGACACTTGTGGCGATACGCACTTAAACCCATTTCAAAAAGAAATGGTTTTTAGTTCTTTTGCTTAGCCAACTATTAAGTGTGTGATGGTACCACAAAACGTTACAAAACCAAAAAAATGACTTAAGCTAGGCATACTAGTTTCATCCATTGCCAAATGGAATAATCAGTGTCCGTAAAGCCAACAAGTGAGCATTTCTAAGTATAGGTTTGCCTTTTTACATACATAGTTTTGATGAAATTTGAAGCGAAATGTGCAACAAAGTAAGAACAAAATTATTTTTTCTTTTGAGCGTCAATGTTTTTGTAACTCATTTGATATTACACTTTCCTTGATATAACATTTTTTGCCATAAAACACACTGTAAAGTTGTTACGTTTTAATATTACACGCAAATATTATTTTTGTTGCTAGATAAAGAAAGAGAATTAATTTTAAATATAAATTTCAAAAACGAATTTCTTTTCATATTCAATACAATACATGGCCTGAAAAAAATTTTCTTAAAGTATTTTTTCGCTGGTTATTTTTTTTATTTAAAAAATTCTGCTACAAGCTAATTAGAAGCAATGAAATTCTAAAATGTCTTGTCACCATTGAAAGAACGACTAATCCAGTGAATAAGCGTCTGCTTCATTGAAAAAACAGTATGCTCCAGTGAAGAGAGACGTTACACTCCATTGAATAAAGGACTTGTAAAATGAAAAAAAAAAAAAAATATTAATAAGAAACGCTGATTAAATGAAGGAAAGACTTCGTTAAATATTTCCAGCAATTGAATGGCTTATGAAGTTAAAGTTTTTCCATATTATCGCATAAGTATTGAACAAGTAATCAATTCAACCAAAATAATTATAAGGAGTTAAAAAATGTGGAATAAATTATCTATTTAATTTTTACACTTAATTCTTATTTGACACAGCAGTTTGTTTCTTTAAATTAATTCTTTCGGATCGAAGCATAACTTTTGTACAGTTATAGATAACCATGTTATTTATCCTGTATTTTGCAGGATACTTCAGTATTTTCAGCGAATATGCTGTTAACAAAATGACTCCTGTATTTTTGTGCAAAAATCCTGTAAGTATCCTGTAACCTACCTGTTTTTATTTCACTGGATTTTTAGCTTTGCATTTCTCTTGAAAGTTAACGATCACCATCTCGCTCAGTTTGTTCTTGTTAGTTTGTGTTGTGATAATATAATCAAAACTGTTCTAAAAAAAAATTTTTAAATATGGCATTACCATTTCAATTATTTTCCAAGTTTTGAAAATTTTGTGTTTGCTTTGAAAAAATGGGTTGAAATTTTACTAATTTGGAAACTGAGATTTGCGATTACAAGGAAATGGCGGCAATAGTGGAATATGTTCTTTGCTTACCCGGCACGAACGCCTCTGTGAAACGAATATTTGCTTCCTTGAACAAGACGTGGACAGATGAAAAATCTTAGTAAAAAGTAGAAAATTTGAAAGTCATGCTGACTGCTAAGACATATTTAAATATGTCATGCATTGATTTTTACAATAGGATAAAAACAAACCAGGACATGCTGCGGAAAATCAAAGTGAAAGACAAGTATTTTGTTGAAACTTAAGGTGGAACTGAACGAATCATACAAGAAATACATGAACGAAGACTTTTATTACACTTAAGTGCCAAACTATTTATTTATTTATTAATTTGTTTCTTGAATATATAGTGGAACAAGATATAAAATATTATAATTACACCACTAGTAACTCACATAGCCAACATGTCATTTACAATTAAAACTTAAACTGTAGTTATTAGTTCTATACTCAACAATTATTATCTATTCTGCGTAAAAAGGGGGAAAAAATTATATCCTGTGATCAATCCTGTTTTCAAAAAATTAAATTCAGTAAAATTAAATTTTTCAAACTAATGCCCTTAGCGACTTGTAAGTAACTATCCCAAAATTTATTTTTAATTTTTTTTTTATTTTATATTTTTGTTTACCTTTTAGTGTTTTTTATAAAAACAAAATTTCACAACGACAACTTTTATATAGAGCTGCAGCAATAACAATGAAATAATTTTAAAAAAAAAATATATTATAATTTAAACTTATTTTCAAAACAGTTGCGAAGCGAAAAAGGCTACGACAAAACTTCCAAAAGCCAGAGTGTAGAATGTAATATCTGTCAATATCAGTAGTAACTGCAAAGTCAATATGCACAATTTTTCAGCGGTTTAAAGTGCAGCATAAAAAAACAACACAAAGCATTATCAGCAATTTCATAGATTTATTAATATGCGCATAAGTAAACCATTAGCATATACGATTACTTAAAAGGAACAACGAAAGAAACAAGAAGCTTCGTGCAAATAACAAAAAAAAACTTCACAAATTTGTGTTTCAATTTAAAGGAAAGAAAAAATGTTTGCAATTATCTATAATGCCACATATAATTTTGTGTGTTGCTGCCGAAAACTAAAAATATCCAAAATTAATTAATAAAAAAGAGTAGTTAAAAAAAAACATTGCGCACTTGTGTAATAAATTTAAAAACAAACTGTTGGAATAACTTAATTTGTGGACGTGCGCTAGCATCCTTCTATCAAAATGCTGGAAACAAATTGTTTGCGATTTAATCGGATTTTTAACAGTCTGCTGCGAACACTCATGCTGATAATATTTGGACTGGCGAATATTAATAATGGTAAGTGAAATTACTTATATAGAAAATGGTTTTGCTTTATTATAATTAAAGTGTTTATTTTTTTGTTTAATGAAATAATGAAATTTTTTAAAGTAATATCTACACAGAAATGAATATGTGTCGCCTAGTAAGAAAACATTTTTTTAGTATTAAAAATTACTATGTCGGATTGTTATAGCTTCCAACTAAACTATGAAAGATTATAAAGTAAATTTTTCTTTCACCGATGTAACTACAAAAGGTCGCCTTATATTTTCCCCAATCTAATGCAAAGACATTGATATGGCTATATTTTCTTTAAAAAATTAAAGTTTTCCAACCAAGAGAAGTTTATATTTAATATAAACAATTTTGAGCAACCTTTTCTCCATCTGAATAAAAGTTTAATGTTCCTACACGATACAAGCCCAGTTATTTGGCATTTCTAAACTGCAGATTTAAAAAAAAGAACCTTATTATTAAAATCAGAACTCGCAATGCTAGCCATATGTCGAAAATGCTGTCACCTTAAAAACTAAAACAGCATTTGTCGGCAATCAGGCAAAAGAAAATAAATCTAAAAATGTTCAACTTGTTGTTAGTATGTGTTTTAGTTTACCAACAACCTTATGAACCCGTTGTGTGTTAACACATCGCATTTGAAGATATCCTCAGGCCAATTTTCTCAACAATCAAAATGGGAAAGTACAAAACCAAAAATGAAATATCAAACGAAAGTTATCCTTGCGCAAAAGTGATGAAATACAAATATTGGCCTGTCAATGTGTCACATAAAAAGCGTTTGTTTTTCTTAAATTTTCCACTTTTTGTCTTTGTTTTTTTTTTACAGTCTTATCGTTGTTGTTGCGGTAAGTCAATACTAAGCATTTCAATCGTTTGCAATGGCGCTATGTGTACGTAAGCGCAGCTAAACGAACGATTGATACCTTGACAATATTTCCGCTGTTTACATTTTACCACCTTCGCCATTTATTGTTGATGTCGTTTTTGTTGTGTGTTTTCTTTTCATTTTAACTTTTCCTTTATTTAGTTTGTTTTTCCGTTTTTTTTATATTTTTCCCATGCACAATACAATAAATGTTGCCAATAACTTAGTGCTCAAGCGAGCTAAAAATAAAACCACCTCTTTTTATTTTATTTGTCGTGCACCATTTGTGGAAAATATAAATATTTTTTTTGTGGGAAATTCCATGAACGAGTGAAAGCTGACAAGGTTTTAGTATATGTAATAAATTTTAAAAATATAAGTGCCTTATAATAAATATATTTTTTTTATGCCAACAAATTTTTGTGCAACTACGAAAATAGTTTGAAATATCACAACCTCAAATAAAAATTTGAGGTTGATATTTTAAATTTGAGCCAAATGTTACTTTTTCTTGACATGCCAAATGGTTCATAATTTTGAGTCAAATTTTTAAGAGGTCTTAAGATCGGCGATTTTGAAGTTTTGCTGATTTATGGCCACTCAATTCAAGTTCAAAACTTTAGCTCAAGATAAATTAAAGGCTTCTAAGCTCTTAACTCGTCTTTCTTAGCATCGTATATTTGAACCTCGATCCTATAAATATTAAGGTTTTATACTGTTTTGGCTAAGCAAATGCTTTTATACAGCTTAGTATCAGTTTTAGCACTTTTGCGCTTATTGCTAAAGATATTTTGAAAGTTAGTTGAAAATTAATAAGCATTTTGCTAATTTAGTTCAACATTTTCATGGAAGCGCTTCCCCTTTCTTTGTTCTTTAATCGCATTTTGCTATTATCATTTCTTTTTTATTTCTTCTCCTCTTTATCTCATTTTGCAGTATTAAACGCGCTTGTGACAAATGACGATGTCTCACTAGCTCCTGCCGTATCAATTTTTCTTTTTTCCTTGGTATAAATATTGGGTTCCCTAAAGATTTCGCTATAGAATAATGTGAATAGAACAAGTCAAGTTCAGTCTCTGTGTACATAAAAATGTACGTAAGATGTGTATTCTTGTGCACGTACCAACTTATGGGACATTTAACTTAGAGCAACTTGTTAAATTTTATTGATTTTATACGTTTGTTATTTCAACTACTTTTGTTTAATGACTTTGAGTGTCTCTTGTCTATTTTTTTATAAACTTAATTTTTTATGACAAATTAATCCTTCGTGCGCATTGTGCAGATTTATGGAGTTCGTTAGTGAAAAGGCTTATTGTACGACAAAAAAAAAAAAAAACAAAAATGCTCTTAACATCTAAAGGTAGAAAACAACTAATTGGCCTTTAGCAAAATTGAAGTGTGTTTAGTTGTTGTTGCTTTTGTGCGTGTGTGTTGCTTATTGTCAGAACTCTGTAAATTTCCATAAAAGTAAGGCTGCCTTTGAGTATTTTTTTCGTACAAAATACTTAGTAAAATAAAACGATAAAGTCTCAATGCTTATGAATTTATGTAGTATTAAGCAAATAATAATGAACTTATATTTAGTGAAAGTAAAAGGTCTCGATATTTATCTGAAAATATTTTGCTTTAAATTAGAATTAAAATTAAACTAAATAAATGGGACAGAATGTGTGCATATGTTTGCAATTTGTTCAAAACAGTTGTGTATATGATCTAATTGAACTTTTTTAAGCTTTAACGATATATTTAGAAAAATGTTGAAAAACTAAAAAAGATTGGGACTTTTAACTCCAATAGTATGCATCTCTCTAAAAGGGTCTTTTTAATACTATTACTTTTAGCAGAGCACGCGAAAAGTAATATATTCTTAAAGACAATATTTTTAAATGGCTGTTAGAAGCAAGTGTGTAGAAAGTGAATGTAAGCACATTCATAAATGCGTAATATCGCAAAGAAAAAAATCTAGTATATCACATAAATAAAAGTCCAAAAGCGAATGTCAGAGTTCGTTAACAAAATTTCCGATTGTTAAAATGAAAGCGAAAAAGCCTCAGATGGATTCGTTTTAAAACATCCAAAGTCACATGAAATAGATGATGCCAATTGTCGAGAACATCGAAACATAAGTAAAAGTTTTTTATTTCCAATCTAATTTATCTATCTTTCATCTTATAAATTATACATTCGTAAGAAACTCAGATTAAGCCCTCGTATCTATTCGGTTCAACTATACAACCAGTGATGGCATTTAGTTTATGTGTATATGTGCTACCGGCCTAGGATAATCTAGTTTTTCCTAGACCAAACCCATGAAGCTTCATCTGAAGCTTGTTAGGATGAACCAGCTTAGCGTAGGATGAATATTCAATATGGTAAATATTTATTCTAACGGTTTTAATCTCGACTTTCCTGAAATTTCAGCATGTAAGGGTAAGTAGGCCAATATGTCGATTGTCAGCTTCTAAGTGGCATGTGGCCGCAATCCACTATACTATGACCAACCGGTACAGTGAACCGCGGTCGAAGGCTGCCGCAAAGCTGGTGTTGGATATATTGGACTTGGTAAGCCCAGAGTCGCAGCAGAAAGCTACCCACTTACCCTAACAGAATACTTCCTAGCCTAAACTGGCTCAATCTAGCACGCTTTGGATGGACTCGATTGTCCTAGGAAAAACAAGTTTATACTTAAACTAGTTTCAACGGTAACATATATATTGAATTGAGACTTGAAAATTAATTTTTTTTTGTATAATTTTGCTTCATGCTCCAGAGCCACTTTAAATTCTCATTTTTTTCTCATTTTTATATCAAAATTGATGTTTTATAAAAAATTCTTTCTGTGCAATATAGTTTTCGGCATCAGAAAACTTGCGTATTAACATACAGGCGAATTAAAAGTTACAAACATATATATGGATCATTCCATCTATAATGGGCCTATCATTACCCTCATTTTTTCTAATTAGGCTGAAACTTTTTTCAGTGATTGGTCTATCATGTAGAAGATATAAAAAAATTAGATAAAATTTTTTTATTATTGCTTAAAAAAAAAGTTTCAAATTGTGTTAAAAAAAACTCGTAAGTAAAACAAAAAAATTCATTGATGAATATAAACAAACCAACACAATCCAAATTAGCTTTTATATTATTTTTAGGTAGATGTGTACTAGTAGATGGCAAAAAAACTGCAAATTTGAATGAAGTAAGGCCTGAACGGTTTCTATGTGGTAAAAGATAAAAAAAATTACTTTTTAAAAAAACATCAATTTCTCAAATACTCCATCACTGATTTCAGCTTTTATAGGTTCAAAATTTTAAGACTATACAGGAGTATGATCCTTGAAAATTTTACTCATGTTTTTTCACCCTATTTGATTTTACAAGCACTTAAAGTTAAGATTTATGATTTGCAAGGTAAATTGAAATATTGAGAATGAAAGCGAGAGCATAAAATTTGAATTAATTTCAGCCTTTTTAGGTTCAAAATTTTCAGAACATTCAGGAGTATCATCTCTGAAAATTTCATTCAGTTTTGTTCACCTTGTTTCATTTTATAAGCATCTAAATTGAGTGTATACAGTGGAATATTTATGAAAGAAATATAACGGAATATTCAAATTTTCTCGCTCTCATTCTCAATGTTTCAATTTACATTGCAAATCCTAAATCTTAACTTAAGATACCTGTAAAATGAAATAAGGTTAACGAAAATGAATGAAATTTTCAGAGATGGTACTCCTGAATGTTTTGAAAATTTTGAGCCTAAAAAGGCTGAAATCAATTCAAATTTTCTTCTCTCGGACCCATTCTCAATGTTTCAATTTACATTGCAAATCATAAATCTTACTTTTAAATGATTGTAAAATCAAATAGGGTAAAAAAACATGAATAAAATTTTCAGGGATGGTACTCCTAAATGTTTTGAAAATTTTGAGCCTAAAAAAGTTGAAATCGATGATGGAGTATTTGGGAAATTGATGTTTTCTTGGATGGTCAATTTTTTTATATTTTACCACATAGAAACCGTTCAGGCCTTACTTCATTCAAATTTGCAGTTTTTTTGCCATCTACTAGTACACATCTACCTAAAAATAATATAGAAGCTAATTTGGATTGTGTTGGTTTGTTTATATTCATCAATGAATTTTTTTGTTTTACTTACGAGTTTTTTTTAACACAATTTGAAACTTTTTTTTATGCAATAATATTGGTTAAAAAAATTTCATCGAATTTTTTTATATCTTCTACATGATAGACCAATCACTGAAAAAAGTTTCAGCCTAATTAGAAAACATGAGGGCAATGATAGGCCCATTATAGATGGAATGACCCATATACATGTGAGAAATTAACAAAAATTCTATTGAAAACTCTTAGTTGAAAGTGGTTCTAGTCAAAATTAAACAAACAAGAATAAACGCGATTAATAGAAATTGAAGATTCTGAGAAGCGCGCTTTCAATTTATTTCAAAACACAATTATAAAAGTTATTTTTGGTCCATTATTCATTAAATCATTCAATATAAACAATCGCTTAAAGTTTTTTTGGACGTTTGAATAGCATTTGGGCGATTATGCGAATAGCATTTTTTTGTCTGTTCAAAAGAACACGTTTAAGATGGAGGGTTTGAGTCAACCAAAAAAAAAGGTATGCATAGGCGATGGGTGTGTGAAGTGAGCAGGGTACGGTGCCCCTAGTTAGCTGTGTAATAAAAACTACGAGTTGTAGAACATATTCAAAACTATTCACTTTCTTGAAAAATCCTTTTCAGTTATGTAGAACTACTTTAATATACCGCAGAGGTCTGTAATCAGTAAGCTTGATAATTTATTTATTAATATAGAAATATTTATTTAATTTCGTAGTCAGTTTAATAAAACTTAAAGATTTTTCTTTTTATATAGAAAAAGCATTTGTTTTTGATGGATAAAACAACGCTAATGTTTTTATCAAACACATTTTTTGAATAATTTACTGCGTAACCTGTTAGTACAAGGACAAGTTAATGTCACGCTTCTTTACAGTTGTTGAAATTACATTTTAATACTTATTTCAAAAATAAAAATTTTTTATTTAAATGTAGATTTAATAACTTTGATTTCTGAAAGCAACGTTATTTGAGTGAAATATGTAAATTCGTTATTCAAATATATAATAACTGACTTGTAAAAAATTTGCCACATTAAAGAATTAAGTATATGCAATGAAATAAAATAAATTTTGTTATAAAATAACAACATGAAAGGTTGCATATTTCTTAGCACTTCATAAAAATTAAGCTTTCATGAAATTACTACCATTTGCACATAGCATCTACCCTACATTTATGCCGCGGAATTTTTTTTTCCTGAATACAATATTATACATACTATAATATTTTCTATAATTTATGATGTAAGCCAACAGCAATTTCAATAAAAAAACAACACAATATGGGTACCTTATTTTGTCTGCTGCAGCATAGACTGTTAGCACTTAGAAAGTAGCTATACAAAATAGCGAAAAATTTAAAACTTTTGAATCAAAAAACTGTAAGAAAAACAAAGGAGAGCATAGTAAAAAAGTCAAGTAATAAAAGGGGAGTGAGTTTCTAGAAGAAAAACAACTCCGCAGAAGTAGTGCAACGAACTGCTTGGGGCCAAAAAAATAGCAACAGTAACAATTTAAAATAAACAAACATACATAAATCATAAAAAAAATTCACTCCAAATTTCAATTTTGGAAATGTTTGCCATAGTTGCAAATAAAGAATATCTACATATAGCACAGTCAAAGTTAGGAGTGCGAAATGTGCTATTGCCATGTTGTTGGCAACATTTTTTACGTTCCAGCTGTGCGCATAAATTTCACAACAAAAAATAACTTTTGCTATTAAAAGTTATGATTTCTTTTTTTCATTTTTGAAGAATGTCAGCTTTTTGCATCGCGCAAAGATATATATTTTTTTTTTATTTATTTTATTTTACAGATTTTTATTGTATCATGAACTTTTATGTCTCTTGCATTTTATATATCTAAAAGGTTTAATGGGTCGCTTTTATGCACATCGTTCTGTATTTATTATGTACAAGTTCAAGTTCAGGCCAGTGCTTGATTCAGACTACCTTTGAAATTTATCTGAAGCTATGGACATAAATATTTAAGAGCGTAAAGAATCAAATATATCAATGGGCAATAGAGTGATACAAAAAAATTTAACTTCTCTCGAATATCTTTTAAAAAATTTATATTACTCAGTTCTTATAAGAATATGGAAATTATAATACCAAAACAAGTGTCAACTGATATTTGCACTAAACATTGCACTCTGGAATATTCCATTGGTATAGAATTTCATTAAGTTGTCGTATGCACCTGCAATCCGTATCAAAAGCGTGAAGGTGAATGAGTACAAAACTGTATCGATATTATAATTGGTATGTCAAATTTATTTATATATTATACAAAATAGAAACGTAAAATTATCAGAAATTTCTAATAACGTTAATTGTGCCATTCAATAATTATTGACTTAATACTTGTGTGCAGAACTTTAGTATAAAACGAGTTCTCTTCGTAGCTGAACACCAAAAGTTTTTGTACGTTCAAAAATGAAGAAACATCTGTGCACTTTTCTACTACTGCTTGCTGCTGTATCCATACAAACACAAAAACGCATTGCTGGCGGTAAAGAAGCCAATGATGTTTTTGCACCATATCAGGTTTCCTTGCAAATGGTGTCCCATAAATTCTTTCACACTTGTGGTGGTTCGATTTTAAATGATCGTTATATTTTGACTGCAGCGCACTGTCTATATAGAAAAAGGAAACCAAAAGACTTGAAAAATATGGCCGTCATAACAGGAACAAATTACAAGAGCAAACCCGATGCTATATACTATATAGATAAAGCTTTCGTACACTGCAACTATGCTGCTACATTTTCGGATGGCGATATTGCTCTGTTACGTCTTAGAGATTCAATTTTGTGGAATAACAAAACAAAATCAATAAAATTGCCACGCGAACAATTGAATCCTGCAGCTACTGTTATAGCAACTGGTTGGGGAAAAACTATACAAAATGGCTCAAGCCCTGAAAAACTACAAAAGCTCACTCAGTTTTACATTCCAAACGATAAATGTCAAAAAATGATGGTGATGGCGTTGAAGAGAGCTAAACGAACTGATACCATTTGTGGACTTTCAGAAATGGGTGAAGGAGTTTGTCATGGAGACTCTGGTGGCCCATTAGTTGATGCAACTAGAGAACATGTTGTTGGAGTCGCCAATTTTATGGACAGGTATTGTGCCACTGGAACTCCAGATGCATATGCTAGCACTCTGTACTACTCCGACTGGATAAACTCGATCATTAGTGGAAATTATGATAATAATGACAGTAAAATATGTGTAGTTTATCCATAAATCAGATCTTGAAAATATTTTTTTTTTGTTTTCTCTGATCATTTTTCAAACGAAAATATGTAGATAAAATATTTAATTTTTTTTTAATGATTTCTTAGCAGATATTCTTTAGCAACAATAAATTGAATATTCAATAAATTGACTTTTATACTTTTATTCGTTGGGGGTAATGTGGGCTTGGGACCCATATTTTGATAAAATATATGTGGTATTATTCGATGGGAAAGGCCGAACACAGATTTTGGAAACCATAAAAAAAGTTTTCGTGTGTGTTTGTAGCAATTTTTGGAAAAAAATTTTATTCCACGAAAAGGCAGAAAATGGATTTTGGAAGTCATAAAAAAGGTGTTTTTGGATAAAAGTTTTACTGCACGCATCGGTGAGAAGATTTCGAAAATGGATTTTGAAAGCCACAAAAAGTTCCCCGATCATCCTAAGGGCACGTCTTAAACCCATTTTGCGTCATTAATCCAATCAATAGGAAAACGCCAAAAATTAAATGGTATCTCCTTCAATCTGCTTAGAGAACTTCTGCTTTAAGAAAAAAAAACGATATTTCATAAATTGAAGCGAAGAATTTAATTAATTAATGATTCAACTTATAAGTCATTTGAAGTGCTTTCAATACTCCTTTTTTGTGTGCCCAGATTGTTTAGTCGTGTTTGTGAAAAAATTTCTTTTTTTTTGTTATTCAAGCTGTGCTTTTCTATTATCCCTTTACTATATTAATGATGGCAATGAATTTGAATAAAAAGAAAATTATCTAAATAATAAAAAAAAAGTTTTAACAACCAAACAAAAAAGTTTTCAAATAAAATTGCTCAACTGATAGTTGTAACATAAGGGCATTACCACGGACAACATTTACAAAATAACAATAAAAATTAAATAAAACAACAAACATAAAATTCAAAACACGACAACAAAATGCTTTCCACTATTTTGATTAATTTTTGTCATACTTTTTTTTTGCGCTACAAATGTAACTTTTATGTTTTGCAAATTATTTTCAATTTTTTGTAGCGCCAAAAAATTTAACAACAACAAGACTAAAGACAAAAAACAACAAATAAGGGGCGACACAACACAAACACAAAAAAGTATGTATACACTGAAAAACAAGTTGTTTCTGACTATAGCCAAAAATGCGCTAATGTTAGCGGGTTATGTTGTTGTGGCTTTTTTGCAGCAGTTAAAAAACAACACATACATAAATATACCCAGCAAAAAAAAACACCTACACAAATACACAAGCAGACATGCAACTATACAAAAAAATTGCAATGTGAACAAGGCAACCTTAACACGAATTTTTTTTGTCTCGGTTGAGTGGAAAAAGTAACCGCTGCTTGGAAAACAGTAGTGATCGGTCCAAAGAGGTGGATGGTAATATAGCACCCTCAAAAAACTTTTAACATGCAAAAGAATGCACATTTTATTTTACTTTTGTGGCAACATCACGACGATAGTGAAAGCTTTGTACACAAAAATGCCAATGTTTCTCTAATCTCAGCAAAAAATTTGCATTTTCAGAGAAGCCACAAAAATTATTTCAAAAAAATAAGTGAAAACTCTAAGAGTTTTGTTTTTTGGGTTTGTGTGCATTTATAAAACGTTTAATATATTTTTACTAAATACATAATTTTTTTTCAAATATTGAAAAGTTTCTGAAGTCTTTTTTTCAGAGAATAATTAAGTACCTCAGTATTATTACAAAACAAACGCTAATATAAATAATAATAAATTTAAAATTGAAAGTAATGTTAAATAATTCTCTCAGATCAACATAAATTTTTAAAATTTTCAAAGTTAACTGTGAAAATGACAAATTAAAATTTCAACTTACAGTCATGTGCACTAGTAGTAACAAAAATGAAAAAATCTGAAAATAAAACAACCAAAATGAAATGCACAACACATTTAAAATGGCTTGAAAAATGAAAAGTGTGCTCCAATTCTTTCTCGTTCATAACAAAAAAAAAAAAAAAAAAAAAAACACTATCAGTCGTGTTGGCGGGACATGTGCATTAGACTGTTGCAAAAAAAAATCCCATTCTGAATTGTTCCACCCATGAACTATAAAGTATTATTGGTATGTACGCAGTACAGTACACTATATATGTTTTGAATCAGTAGCTTAAGAAGTCAATTTTATTTATTTTTTTTAAAAAGGAAAGAATGGTCAAACCAGCCTGCGTTGGTTTTCTTATTTGGAAATCAATAATTCACTTTTGTAGGTAATTGGCTACTAACAGATTCTTCAGCATATCAAAGTTATTTTCATCGTTTTGAATAAAATTAGTTTCAATTTTACTCCAAGATAGCTAACCTTATTTAATATTCATTAAAAGTTAACCATTCGTCACTTTGACGAACACAAACATTTTTATTGTTTATATGTGAAATGGTTTTATTACTAGCTACTGATATTTTATTTCATTAGTAATAACAATTCTTATTTAAAATCAAATTAAGTTTTTACTTACACAAAATCTAAACATTCGTTAAAACGACGAACATGTAATATTTATATCAAAATTTTAAATACTCACTGATTGCGAATTACCACCACAAGCAAGTTTTCCGCGAACTCTAATTTAGTAGAGAAGTACGTGTATAGGTACATACATTTATGTGACTTTGTGACTGCTGTTCATCAAAATGACGAAGGTTAGCTATGTAGATGCATATTGCTATCGATCATTGGTGCATATTGCATCTTTGTGCGCACAAGTGATGTAGGTACCCAAAAAATTATTTTTTTGGTGTGCACTTATACAGTCTTGTTGTCTTTATAAAATAATCATCAATTTAGCATTTTTAAATCAAAGTTTTCCCACATACGGCTGCTTTCTATACATTTTACAACTGTTTAGTGACCAATTATGAACACCAATTATTCATGGTGAAAAGAATTATTTAAAAATAGCACAGTATCAAACGTTATGTTTTCATTTCAACAATTTATTTTTCAATGATATTTTTGCATGCCTTAAATCTTCAAGCTAAATAGCTAAGGCAAATAATTGCTGTTGTGGCTAAACTGTATTATTTCATGCATCAAACTCCGGTGGAAACAGTTCGTTATTTATTTGTTTTCTTGAAAAAATTGCGATGGTTAACTCTGTCCAAACTATTCTAGAATTATAGATTGTGCTTCTCAAATCAATAAACATACGTTAACCGATTTGGACTAACCGTTTTTAAGAAACTGGATAGCTCTAAGGAAAGTTGAAACTTTCGGCCATTTATAAGTTTACTAAAAATGAGAAACTTTTTCTAAAAATGTAAAAATTACGAGAAAAGAAGGTTCCAAATGTACTAAAAATGCTGCAAATGTACCGAAAAATTAACAAATGTATCGAAAATGCCATCACTGCCATACATCAGTAGTAGTATCACTGATACAAAAAATGAAGTGTCTAACTCAACTGTTTTAAAATAAAGGTTGGGTCATTACTGAACTTGTAAAAAAGAAACATCACTAGCTGTCTCTAAACATTGAGTGTATTAATAAGACCTTCTAGCTAGTGCAAGAAAAAATTGAAAAACTTCGAGTTTTTTGTATCAGTCTAATGTGCATGCAGCAGCTTGGTTGCAGGCGCCGCGTACTTGAGATATGAGCACAGATTTGACTTTTGCTAGTTGAATGCGTGTCTGCAGCAAATAAAGAAAACAACAGACAACAAAGATAAACGAAACAAAAAAAAATAACAGAATGAAACAAGACAAAACTATATTATGCACATATTAAGGATATGCAGAATATTTGCAAAGGATGACTTTGCGTTTTTTATAAATAAGTCAACAAAGACAACAAAATACTTAATGGTGCATATGTAAGGGAAAATGACATTTGAAAATTTTCAGTTTATGAAAACTGCAACAATTACATTAATATTTAAAAGTAAACGAATCAAAGCATAATAAGACTTCTTAAGCATTTAAGACTCTACAAATATACAATAGATTTCAAAATTAAAAAAATATTATTCAGAAATATAACATAACACGTGCTGTATGGTCTCTATTTATTTTTTTTTGACTCTTGATTGTTTTTTCTTTACAATTTTTCAGAAATAACAAACAAAAGCTACAATTTAATCTATTGTTTGTTTAAATCTTCAATTCAAGCATTTATTAAAAAAAAAAATTGATTTCATTGCTTATGACATATTTGCGAAAAATCCTTAAGTAAATTCTTGCACAAAGCTGACTAGAAAATGTTTATTTTACGAAATACATAAAATCCATTTCTTGAGGACTCAATATCAAAACATTACTTCTTCCAATATGTTTTAAACACGAAGTAGGTAATGCCTGCTTGGGCTACACTTAAGTAAGCTACATGCTTACTTTTAGTATGAAACTTAAGTTAAAGTTAGACCACAGTGGTTGAAAGGGGTATACTCACAAAGATTTCTAAGTAATGTAAGTAGGAAATTATTAGATCATTTATTGTGGAACATATCCTGGTAGAAAGTAGATATAGATATAGATTAGGAAAGCTATACCACTGAGTTAAGTGTTTGAAAATTTTTTCAGGGATGTAAGAAAGCGTTCGCTTGGGTTTTTAATTCTGCTCGAACCAAAAATATGTTACATGGTTTCTTAGGCAAGCTCAATCTGGAGATATGTTTACGTTAAGACAGCGCCTCTTTATAATTCTGATCAGTAGACCGGATTCAATTTAGTTAAGAGAAAAGATGATTTTGAAATTGTTATATTATTGTTAATGTTTGAAGTGTTATAATATTTAGGATTTGCTAGAACGTGCTACAGACAAAGTTTCATGTTTAGCTTATTTATCTGAAATACTTTTTTTTCATTGGAATAGAACACCCTGTGTTTCTGTCAAGTTTTGAGTCAACCGTGGATATATTCAATAAGTTTTGTAGGTTTTATGCTTCGTGATCGAGTTTTTTAAAGGAGACTTTAGGAGAGCTTTTAAAAAGAAAAAGGTCAATTTTATTTTTATGCTTAAAATTATTAATTTGTTTTACTGTGCTATAAGTTTGTTATTCTTCATAAGATGTTCCGCATTAGTTAAGGTCGAAAGAGTTAAGTTGACAACAAAATTTTTAAGGACAACGTGTCTTATGAGTAAAACTTAGTACGTTAAAATCTTTGATTTATTAGATTAAATATAAAATTAAAAACATGACATATTTTTAACAAAAAAGTCTATTGGATAATAACTTAGAGTATTATACGAACCATAACGCTGATAAAAAAGAACATTAAGCAACTTAATGCATTTCGCTATCCTTATCACATTAGAGGTAAACAATGTCATTAAATTTGGGTAAGCTCAGGTACTTTGGGCGTTTCCTGACTTAAAAGTCAGAGTATGATTGAAAAAAAAAGACTCAGTCTTGACCTATGTAAACACATAAGAATTTAAAACAAACATAAATACATACCTTTAATGCTTGTAGTCAAATAAACCCTTTTTACTGAGTAGTCTTCAATGCTCTTAGACATAAAAAGAATTCTAAATTTTTCTTTTTTTTTAAATGTTCAAAATAATTCAATTGCTTACTAAAGTTAAGAAAACCAATTTCAAGATATATAACGGTGGCTATAACCAGAGATATTTTAACTAAAAAATTATTAAACTCATTTTTATTATTGTGGTGTGTTATTATCTTATTTTGTTGTTAACTCCACAGTAAAATTTTTTAAAAGAAAGGAAGATAAGCGCCGCTCTATTTATGTGAGGTAGTAATTTTGTCATGGGTTGGGAATTTTACCGAAAATAGAAAAATAAACAGGACATTAATTCAAAAGAAAAAAAAACAAAATAAATCCGAGAGTCTTATTTAAAAAGCCTAATAATCTAAAATATCATATCTTATATATTATAACAGATATTGAGCGTAAATTCTAAAAAAAAAATAATCATTAACTGAATTTTTTCTCGAATATAACTTTTTTTGTACGATTTTTAGCTCTGAATATCTTAAGCCATCTAATTCGTAATATCAAACTTAAGTTGTATTTTAATAATTTTGTATTAAATATATCGGGCCATTTTATTTTTTCCTTTTGCACTTTAACTTATACTCTAATTATTTTGTTATACATTTTGTCCACTGTGCAAAAATAACAAACTTGGTTTCTAACCATTTCGCTAAACAATTTATGTTGCCTACCTCCTAGCGCTTTTCCTGTAACTTCCGGCTCTATGCCTTATCGACGCTGAAGCAAATATTTATATCTTCTCAAGTCTGTTAGTAAATGCGCAACGGTTATAACTTAAGATAGGAATCAGAGCATTTCCTTTGCGTTTCTATCTTGGGTTAGCAACTTCTAAATCACAAAAATGCCTACGTTTCTAGCATACTTTTAGGCGCTTCACAATATAAAGCTGGCAAGCAATGGGAATTTGTCTAAGAGAAAGTTTATGATTATATGTGTGCTTTTGTGTGTGTATGTTTGTATGTGTCACTTGTAAACACACATACAAAATGACAAATAGAAAAAAAAAGAATGTCATTTTTACTTTTGCATAGCCGTTTACTTCTTTGTCTCGCAGGCAAATATAAAGTTGTTTTCTACGGAAAGCAATAAGATAAACAAAGTAAAGGAATTTGCGATAGCGTTGCCAACAGCAAAAATAAACAAAAATTTTATATAAAATTTACTTTTAGAATGCGTGCAGAAAATATTTGTACAGACCAATTTTTGTGCATTTTTTTTTTCTTTTTTTTTGTAAGGCTGGGTTAAGTTTTATTTGCTTTGTATGAGTCAGTCAAAAAGACAAATAGCCAGCAGAATAAGAAAATTAAAAATACCTTTGTGACTTGCAAAAGATTAAAAAGAGAGCGTTTCTTGTAGCCGTTTATCCAAATAATGTAATGACCGACTTTGAACTTTTTAAAAAAATCTTATACGGACCCATAGATTTACCGAGCTCACGTTTGTGCAGCAATATTTTCATTTAATCATTATTAGATACTCAAGATTAAAGGCAGAGCTGTCGAGCAATGAGCAATTATATTAAAAACTAAATCTGTTACAAACACTTCACGAGAAACTACAGCAAAAATACTTTTAAAGTACACTTTGCATTGTAATAGCCAAAGTCTAAACAATATAGTCGCTTCGAAAGCGGAACTGAAATTCAAAGTTTTTTTTTCAGAATCATACAAAATAGACATATCCGTCTCATTATCGAAACCAAACAGCTAAAGCTCAAAGTTTAAAAAAAGGATTCCATAGCAAACTCCGACCATTTAATTTAGAAGAGCAATTGACATTAATAGCGAACTCTAATTCCAATTCTGAACTATTTAAATCAAACAAAACAGGTCTGATGTTCAGAAACGCTTAAGCCCAATGAAAAATTTGATAAAGAACAAATTTATAGTTGTTGGCTTTAATTATGTTAAAAACAATTTTGAAGCAGGGCTTTCGTTAGATCAATCGCTTTTATAGATAAACGTGCCAATTGCCAGGACTAATTTTTTTCAAAATTAAAAAAAAAAATTGATTTTCTAACGTAATTGCATTTACCACACTAATTAATGCAATGATGCAGTCAAACGTTGCCTCGAAGTTGATTGGAAATTGCGTATGCACTTTGTGATCAAATCATTAAGCGCTTAAAGGTACCCATTGACGGCAGTTTGCGCGCATTTGTTTGTGGTGGTATTTGGATGCCAATTAATTAAATGCAAGAGTTTATAACAACACCAAAAAAGCAACGTTTGATGCTTGATGCAATTTTCATTTCAATTGATTCCATTTAACTTAATTCCAGCTCCTTTGCATGAATAGTGCTCCAATTAACTTTTTTTTTATGTCAAAGTGCTGCTTATTTTCTATTTAAATTTGCATTACGGGTAATCACAAAATTTCTTGTTTCCATTAAATAATTACGAAGTTGCTATTCAGCTTTAGTGGAAGATTTCAAGCGTTAATTTGAACAGTCAAGTGTCACTTTTAGTAAACTGCTGGCAAGTAAAATTGTGAAAGTTTATTGCAGCAATGAAATCTCTGCACACAAAATATGGATTTCTCTACTGAAAAAAAAAACTTCTGTTCAACATCAAACTTCAATTGCAAAATACTTCTTAAGGTCTTGTGCAGCCAATCCATGCATTGACCCAAATAATCACCTAAATTACAAAAAGTTATAACCGAGAAAAGTTAAGGAAAATACCACGATTTCTTTAACTTAAATACAATTGACCTTATTTTTTTGCAAAGAAACAGGCTGATTGCTATGGAATTCACCTGTTACCCGATATAACGTTCGTTCGAGTCAAGGAAATACCTTCAAAGTTGCCAGTAAAATAGTTGAAATGCTGAAAATTGGATGGCTAGGTAGCTGCTATGCATTAGCGTCATGATTATAATCAGAAAACGAAGCCAAGTCAAGCGAACTTACGAGAGTAGTCAACTAACCAGCAACGTACCAACATTAGAAAATCAACAGCAGCAGCGTTATCACAACGACTAATGGCAACACTGGTAACCTTTGAATGCTGTACATTTTTTAGCGGCATACCTGTACACACACATAGATTTGTGTGTTTCGCTCTGTGCATTAGATTCACATGGATGTATCCGATACAGTGCATGTGTCAGTCAGTTGAAAGCAAAGTGAAAAGTAAAGCAGCCAAACTAAAGATTTTAACTGAATTTTGTGACTATATCTTTCCATTGGAATTTATCTTTATCCAATTGCTGATATATATGTTCTCCGTATGCTTGGCGGAAAATTTATATGCATAATCTATGGTGTGTGAACATTGGCAATGTGGAAAAGCAAGTGTGGTAAGCAAATGTATATCTGCAGTGTGCAGTTTGTTAGTTTCTTAGAAACTTTTCAGAGGGAGATAAAGTGCTGCTCTGCCGCCTGTTCTAATTCTCGTTGACCTTAAGATACCAACAACTGAATATTTCAAGATATCCATGGCTATCTTACTACAGCTTTTTTTTGTACTCTGAAGTAACCTCTATTTTAATATGGTGTTAGGCAAAGTAGCTGAAAATATATCCCAAAAATTTGCTATTGTCGCTATTTTTTTATAGATACACCAGCAATAAAGAAATATTGATAGTTCTTTCTACTAACTCAGGTTAGGGTTATGCCACATCAGTTGTCATCATGATAAAAGCGGCTTTGACGCTGATAAGCTGAAGAGGCGATATAAATGTCTCTGGTATAACCGTAGTCTACTAAAAAGTCTATAACTGAAAAGCTACTTTCTATAAAAGCCAGCTGTTGAAAATTATCTTGACCTCTTAGGTATCATTTTCTACAATAAACCAGTCAAAAGATAAATATCGTCTTTAAATATTAATTTTTTGACGCTTTTATTTTTAATGCCTTAGAGAGTCTTCAGCAATTCAATTAAAAAAAAATCCAAAAAATATATGATCGCAAAAGCCTACAGATAAACAAATCAAAAATCTCAAAAAACTGGATGTAAGACATGGTACGAAATTGCCCAGAGTATGACCACTTGATATACGGATGGTACCATAACTTCTTTTAAGTGAAGAGACTTGAGAATTGCCATTTTGAATGTGGATTGCTGAATGAATGAAAAAAAGGCATAAGAAGTGCACATGTGTCTGTAGTGATGGCAAGACTGCGCTAAAGACTCTTGCTAACCGAGCCAGCTATTCGAAAATTGCAAGTGAGTGTATGGCGATTGTGTAGCTAGACCTTATGAGTTGCATCTGATTTGAGTTTCGGGACATTGTGGTATAACAGGCAATGAACTAGCAAACGAATGGTCTAGCCTTACAACAATATCAGTTTCGCGGTAATCACTTATTGTACCAATGACTTTATGAGCATTGGTCATGCAAGGTGGTGGTCTGACTTTGATTCTTGCCAAATGATCCGTGAAAGTATTCTCTAGGAAAGTAGGTTATTCTTCATCTGGGAAGAAAATACCAACGGTTACTTGTAAAATACCAAAGAAAAACAAGATAGATCCAATTTCTGTTTCAAAAAATTTCTTCAGTTTTAAGTCATTGATTTGTGCTTCAAGAAAAGACTGCTTAAGACTTATTACAGAAATCACCCTGTACATAAGTTGTAATGAGATTGCTATTTGTTGTTGTAAGCATGACAATCTGTAAATGCGTTTCTGCGCTTTTTTCAAGATAGTATATACAAATGCAAATGCATACACATTGGTTTGCATGAGAACGTATATATGTGTGTGTGCGGAAATATATTGCACATTTACAACGCAAATCTTCGTAAAACTCTCACGAGTGCAAAATTTCTTCTTGGCAACCTTTTAGGGATTAGAATGAACTTTCTGTTTTTTTTTTTTGTTTTTTCTTCGCTGCACGATGAACTTTGTGTTTCTGCAGTTGCAAAGAAGGCGAAATAAAGTTGGTAGCAACCAGATTGCTGTAGTCAACAGCAACTTTTTTCGCTGTCAAAGTTTGTCGAAGTTAAAGTTCTGTAACTTCCGCATTGTTGCTGCTGTACCGCTATATCATTCCGTTCAACGACTGCTTACAAGCGTCTTACATCAGCTATGGTAAAAGTGAAATTAAATTAAGTTCATCCTTAGCTGCATAGTCAACAAATGCACAGACTTACATAGTAGCAACACGCCTAGTTTAGTTTAGTCTATATACGAGTACATTCATTTATAGTATACTTATACAAGGTGGCGCAACAATCGAAAGTTGTTCCCAGTTTTGCAAATCGCGTTATGTGTCATAGCGATTTTGGTATTTGTGCAATAAACAGATACAAAAATTACGTTGTGGATTGTTATAGTAACGTAGAACCTGTCAATATTTTAACGTGTAGTTGGGCGTTTGCTTTGGTTCGCATGAGCTTCATTGTCGATCCCAGAAATCTGTGAATATATGTAAATGGGTACATGCTTGAATACGATTTTTGTCCCACTCGTGCGTTATTTAGAACCTTAACACGATGTGGATTACTTTTCATAAAAATCTGTTCTGATCTGAAAAAGTTAAAGTGCCAAAGTAAACAAAATCGACATACATTCTGATTCCTATTTTCAAAGTAAATGCCATAGAAAATCAAGTAAGAAAGAATTTGCGCCACCATGTAGACTCGCGCAATTGAAGTTTGCTTAAAGCTTTTCATATGCAAATCTTAAAATCTACAAAATCCTCATTTAAACACAAAGTTTCGACGTTGATTTTACAAGGTGTGCATTTGTTATTTCTTAAACTTTTGCGCTTACTTTCATTTATGACGCCTATAAATATGCAGAGGTTTTCCGCATTTTTTTTTGATGTTTTCTTATAAGCCGATTTTTGATACTCTTTTTTTTTCTCTTTATCTAAGTTATCATAGCATACCTTAATGACTTTTGATGTGTCATGGCAATACAGGAACACTAGCGAGTAAATGCATCTTGTAAAATTTAGCTCTTAAATTTTATTGTTTCGTTATAATTTGTAATTTCGTATTGAAATTTTTATCATATAAGTCTAACGTTAAGCACGATTCCAGGATATTTTGATATTTTTAAATCCAATCCAATTGCGTTAACTTTAATTCCAGGCTTATGGTCTCTATTCTTACGCAACTTTCAATTTACAGAAAAATTTCTTAATCTAAACTAAGTTATAGTATTGCTTTACAATTTATGTTGGTATTTCAATGATACGGTTACTACTTATTATTATAGTTATTACTTATGTATATATATTAATTACATATATAAAATTTCTTATCTGATTGCTATTTTATTTTATTTTTTTAATCCAGCCATATTTTTATTGCATTTCACTAATTTCTTACAAGTATTTTCAATTTAAAAAACAAACATTTTTTTTTCATATTTCGTGCTCAAAAGTAAACATATTTCGATGACAAGATGTTTATTAAATTCTCAAGGATGATTTTTTATTTTCCTTTTTTCATTTTATTTTTCAAATTTAGGTCATCATCTACTCTTGTGCACTCGACATTCTACGAAAAAGTATATAAACTCTAAAAATAATAAATACATATGCATGATTTTTACTATATTAAAATATGGATATTCTTTTTAGTGTTTTTATTTTTCAATATACGATAAAATAGAAGAATAATATTATAATAAAAACAATTGTGTTATCCTACCGAGGCGATTAAAATAAGAATGGAATGCTGAAAATGAAAACGTAGACAAAATTCTTATAAAGACTCAAACTGAAAATACAAAAGAGCAAACAATAATAAACAATAGGGTAGTAATGAAAATGAACATGAAAAAATATAAGCCAAAACTAGAAAAGAAAAAAAAATAAAACCCTTTATACAAAATATGCGCTCATATCCTGTACCCTTTCTCACTCATACCTACTGGTGACAATTAACCCTTGAATGTACAGAACAGAACCAGTGAAGTTGACAGTTTAGAGCTGAAAATGAAAGTTAAAAGCGTAGAACTACAATGAGCTAAGTAGCTAATTAGGCCTTTTGCTCTAGTAGCTAAACTTAATTATTATAACAACGAGTTTTTAAAGTTTAATATAAATTTTTTTATAAGAATTTTTTTATATGAATGTGGATTTTAGCTTAACACTGAGCAACAGCTTTTGCCAAAATATTTTTGCAGTATAACGTAAAATTATCCAACAAAAAATTAACAAAACAAATAAAATTGTGGGACACATGTGTACCATATACATTAAAAGGTTAAGCGAAAAACTCTTGTCTTGCTCTGAAATACTAAGTAATGCTGGTGCTTTCACTGCTGATTTAACTGAGTACAAGAATATTCAAGGACAAACAGGATAACGATGAAAAATGAAGAAAAATAAAAAAAAAAATAAAAAATCTGAGTAACTCTAACAAAAAGAAAATTATGTCGCAGGGAAAACAAGCAAAGCAAGCAACAAAATATAATGATTTTGTCAACAAAAAAAAAACATATCTCTTTTTTTAAGTTATATAAGCAAATAACTTAAGAGTTCGTGTGATATCATTACAAGCCGCCACCAACACCAACAGCAGCCATAATGAAATCTCAAGGAAAATATGTCTCTACAGTGCTGACTGTGGAGTGTAGAAAAAAAAAATTATGCAAGCGAAATGTTTAATATTAAGATTAAATTTTGTAATAATTTTGCATCCTCAGAAATTCTTTAAAAATAAATAACACTGTGCAACAGTGATTTTTGCTCAAAAATTAATTCTCTAAGATTTGCATAACTAAAAGGATATTTTTAAGAGTGCATTCACAAATTATTTATTATTATCTTTATATCAATCTAAAAAATTATTTTATTTATAAAATGAAACATTGGACAAAATTTGGGAACTTTCACAACTCCAAGTTTATGGAAATATTTTTCTCTAAATGAGTTTTTTATATGACTAAAAAGAAAACTGATTTTTAACAAAACACATTAATACATTTACTATTTAAAGATGTTGATGCATAAGACTTTCAGGTTTTGAGATATTATTTAAAAATTTGAATTTTTTGAAACTTTTTACGGTCTTGTGTCACCCATATTTGTTAATAATACCAGGCATACAAGTATAAAACTTTTTTCAAAACTGCAGTTAAATTAAAAAATGTTATTTTCAATACTTTTCAAGATTAAAATTAATTTTAAAGTTTTTGTTTAAAATAAACAGAAAAATTATATTTTTACAATTTCCAGCTTGAAACAGTGAGTCTTTAAGTCAAAAAAAAATATTTTAAAACTTGCAATGTCATTTGTTACTTTTAACTTCATTTGAACTCAATTTTTTCTTAAGTATATTTTGCCAAATTATACTAAAAAACCCACTGTGCCGCTGCCAAAAATGTAGCATGAGCACTAGCAAGAAAAAAAAAATGCGGCAACGATAAATAGCGCTACAGATTAGGCCGTTAGCGCTTTGCTGGCTTTCAAAAGTTTTGAGCTCTGGGCTATGAAGCAATTTTGCTAAATTTTGATTTTTCACTGAAGGATGTTACGGAAAATGTTGAGTTGCCTAAACATTAAAAGGAAAACCTCTAAACTGACAACTTCTTGCTTAACATAAGTGGGAGTTAAAAATTTTAAGCTGATAACCAGCAAGTAACAAAAGGAAAGGGAAACGAAAAGGGAAACGAACAATTTGGATGAAAATAAGAAAGGAAATTACGAGAAAAAAATCAACAACAAAAAATAATAATAATAAACAAACAGCGTAAATTGAAAGCATGAACTTTTTTTTGGTTTTTTTTTTTTTGGAATCAAAAAACCCCAAGTCTAAAGAAGCAAGGGTCGCAAAATTAAAAAAAAAAAAAATATTTTTTGCATGCGAGTATGGAGGGAAAAAACTTTTATAATTCTGCGTAAATGTAAAACATTAAATTTATTCCCTTGCATTGTTAAGCGTTGAAAATCAAACTTTCGTTGTAAGCATGAGCGGTGGTGGGTTTATTTTCATTCTTTCTTTCTTTGAAAACTTGTAACATAATCCTTTGCTAATTTTATTTTTAATGTTTTTAAGAAATGTTATACTTCCCCATTTTGATATTATTTGATTTATTATCATACCTTATCTACTTCTGGTACTAATTTGCGCTGTAAGTATTTTTGTATCTGCCCCTATTTTATCTGATGCGTTTGTTGTATGTATCCTTTTTTTATGGTTTCATTTCGTTGTAACATGGAATTTAAATTTTTTTTTGGATGTTTCCCTTTATCAGTTGAGATGTGTAAAGGTGTTTTTATCGGCATATTAATATATTAAAAAAAATTCGTGCAGTTTGGCTTAGTTATTTTGAAAATTTGGTTTTAACTAAAAATATTAAAGTGCCCAAAAGTAAAATAAAACTGAAAATCTTCAAAAAAAGGTATGGTTAATTTGAAAATAATACTTAAGGATCAAAAAATAATTTTCTAAGTAAAATCAGATCGAATATATTGTAAACATATAAAAATTTATCTTTTGATCACACATAAATGTAAAGCGGAGCGATTTCACAAAATTATATGCCATGGAAATCTTATCACAAATAAAATACACGTGAAATTTAATTCAGGTTTTGTTAAAAAGCAATAAATAAAATTTAGATAAAAGATTTCAGTCTCAAGATATTCGAGGTCAGAGATAATTTAAATTGAACATTTGAAAAGCAAGAATATTGTGCCAATTAAAACATATGTTCCTCAGAGGCTGAAATTCAACCATTATGGTGACATTAGTAAACAGTTCAGTACCATTTGTCCTGATTATATATCATCACTACCAAAAAAAAAAACTTACTTACTCCATTTCTTTCTAGAGTTCTCCACTCAATACACATTTTCTGGTAGATAGCGTGACACTACCCTTAACAAACCAATACCCTTTCTAAGGCTTTGAGCTATCTATGTACCGAATCGTTTTATTTGGTAAGAATTAATAACATGATTTTCAGTTAGAGGTATGGCACCTCCCAGTTTAAAGTAATCAATCGTGACATTCCTTTTTCCCATTTAGTGCGGTGCTACAGCCACTAAACTAACGCACAGTATTTAGTCTATTTTCTCAGAGTTTTTACTTACCGCCTACTTTCGAAAAAAAAGACTAACGATTATGTTGTGTAATTTCAGCTAAAAAGGGATGAACTCTTTTGCCCCCAATAATTTATTTATGTACATTTTTTCTTACGTAAAACTTTTTGCTGTTTTTTTTTTTTTGCACACGTAATTTTATTTTTATTTTTGATTACTTTTTTTTTTTCACGTAGTTCTAAAATGTATGTTTTTATGAGATAAATAAACATGTACTGTTATCTCATATAAATTTAATTGAATGATATTTTGCGCTCACATAATTTTTTTTGGCGTTTGTCTTAGTATATCATAAAAAATTTCGGTAACTTCATCTTATGAGAGTAAATCATATGGTCCAAATCGATACCTGTAAGTCCATTTTATTATGTGTGTGTTAAGCTCCTTATGATGTCTAACTTTTGAAATAATCTGACATATGAATTTGTTATCACTCCAAAAGTTCTGTTACGAAGTTAGTGATGACATCTGTTTTGCAGTGCAATACATTCAACAAGGTGGTGATGTATGAACTTAACTCCATTTCTACCTTTAATAACCATAAAAAATACTTAATGAGCAATTCAATTAACTTACCGTTTTCTAAATGTTACAATAATTGGTCTTTTCCTGTGCGAATTCAGTCACAGATAATTTGCGACCCTATATACCAGGAAAAACCATTCAGAGGTTTAAGATCATTATTTTTGAATGGCTCGCGCTGACTCGGGCTCATTATCTTATAATGTAAATATCTCAAAGTAAGCGGTAAGCTTCACTCTACTACGTAGATGCAATGCTTGGAATTCACGATTTTTGCTTTTATTTTATTTATTTTTTCTCGCAATGACCCTTATTTAAACGAACAAACAAACAAACAATCCGGCATGATAAATGTTAATAATAAGTAAACAAATCAGAAAGACATTTTATAATAAAATTAAAAAAAAAATTGAAATGATACCAAGGGGACAGTTAGCTGTACTTTTCAAAAGGGTTCTTCTTTTTAAGTGAAAAATAAACAAAATTAAATAATTTTCTTAAAAATGCTGCATACCCGAAAAAGAAAGAAACATACAAATAAAGCAGAAGACAACCCAAACAATTTAGCTTGTCAGAGAAGAAGAATAAATAAAGAAATGATATAACAAGACAAATCGCAAGATAAACAAACTACAAACACAAATATAGCCATAGAAATGAATATTTTATTTAAAATGACAAAATGTATTTAAATGAAACCTTTTTTTTTGGCGCAAAATTGAACTCAACGAGGGTGGAATGGGATAAGATCTAAAATTATTCAAAGGGCTTTAGGTAATTGTTGTTTTTATTTAGAAAAAGGGTTGAGATGAAAATAAGTAGTATTTAAATTGAGATTCTGTATGATATTAACTAATCAGTTTTAATTTTAAAACAAAATTGACTAATTTTTATAATGTCGTCTTAACATAATTCTGCCTTAGCTGATTTTAGGCGTACGAAAAATGTGGAATGTTGTTATTGAAAAAATTGAAAAACCTCTTTTAAACACTTTGAATGAAAGTTTTAGACCATATACGAAAGTAATCTCCTAAGATTTTTCTTCTTAGTGGAAATTGAACTAGTTTTTCAACCAGAGAATCTATTATTGAGTTTAATGTTATATTCAGGCTGTACTGGTATTAAGTTAACAGGATCTTGTTAATAGCAAAAGAATTGTAGTTCTTAGAGCTCATGCGTTGAAAAACAGCATTAAAACCATTAAAAATGCTGACAAGAAGTAAGGACGCTGAAAAAAAAAAAGAATAAGCAAACTTATAAATTTTATATTTAAATTTAAATGCAATGAAATCCTTTTGATCCCTTTTACACTATATTGTAAGCATTTCAACACCATCGTACCCATACAAACGAGCAAACAAACACACGCTGCTTTTCCACAAATTTACTCTCATAAATTGTTAAGTTTTGGCGAAGAGAGGGCGAAAAAAGCACAGAAGAAAATCGAAAGCACAATGAAGTACTTACAACTTTAAGCACGCTGCACACACACACACACAACACAGCATTACAATAACAGCGCTGTATAGGATAAGCGTAAACCATTGCATAACATAAGGGATTAAATCCAACGAAATAAGCTAATTTATGAAAATTGTTACCAAAAGTCATTAAAGTGGAAGCGGCGACATCTACAACAGCAGTGACAGTAGCTCGAGTTACGGGAACGCATGTTGTAAGATATACAAAGTCATAGTCTCGTATAAATATATGCGAATGTAAAGGAACATTGTCAAATTGTTGTAAATTTATGTGAAGTACGGAATGTCATAGACGTTATGTAAGCAATGCTTTAACCAAGGAAAGTACTATTACAAACTACTATTAGCGCAGTGGTAGTTAAGTCGTAAAATAGTGAATTGATTACATTGATTGAAGTTATCCTGATTATTTGAAGATTCTCTGACTACTAAATCATAACTGATCATTCCCAATGTGCACAAAAAGTGATGCGGATCCGGTACGGCTATGAAATGGATTTTAAACGGACCTCAAAACGGAAAAAACCGGAATCCGCTTTTTTGTGTCCGTAACGGATCCGAAACGGACCTCAAAAACGGAAAAAAACCGGAATTCGCTTTTTCGTATCCGTAACGGATCCGAAACGAACGTCATATACGAATATGTTTCGGATTAGTTTTTCGTATCCGTAACGATCCGAAACGGACATCATAAACGGAAAAAAACCGAAATCCGCTTTTTCGTACTATATCCGTAACAGATCTGAAACGGACGTCATATACGGATCCGTTGTAGGATGAAATTCCTCTCGAAAAAACGAAAGGATCGTCCGCTTTGTCGGATCCGAAACGGACGTCATAAACGGAAAAAAAACGGAATCAGCTGTTTTTACTATATTATTAATATAAAAGGCAGTTTTCAAGAAATTTTCAATAAACAAATACAGTTCTCTACTCCTTTTTTGTTTTTTATATATCTTTAAATTAAAAAAATAAAAAAAAATTTAAAAAAAATTTGTCGTCGTCAGGATTTGAACGTGTATCTCTGCTTATCCAATAGTTGTTGCATGCGTTTAACAACATCAGCCACCGCGGCGAAAAGTATGTTATGTATGTATGTTTGAATCAGCAATCGACAACTGCTCAAAATGAATCTTCACTTTTTCATTTTGATAGAGAAATAATTAAATTTAAGTATGTTATAAAAATAATGAAAGTAGCTGAGTTGGTTAAGATGAGCATATTTGAAAAGTGGCGTGGCGCGGGATGCGCATGTTCGATTCTGATCGGTGGTAGGTAAAAAAAAATAAGTTTTTCCTTAAGGTTGATTTCTAATCATATTCACTTAATAAAAACTAAGTTGAATAGCATTAAAACAAATATTGTAGAAGGAAAATAAGTAAAAAAATTCAAATAAAAATTAGATTATTATTAGATTTGGGAAAGAATAAAAAAACTTTTTTTTTAATTGAGTTAATTTTTTTGTACAGTAAAATCCGCATTATTAAAGAATAAGGTCGTCTCAAATCCATTTTATTTAGAAAAACGAATCCGAAAAAGCGGATTCCGGTTTTTTTCCGTTTTTGAAGTCCGTTTCGGATCCGTCACGGGTCCGGCAAAGCGGACGATCCTTCCGTTTTTTTGAGAGGAATTTAATCCGACAACGGATCCGAATCGGATTTTTGTTGAAAGTGTGACGCAATTTGGTATTTCTCGGCCTGGAAAGATTTCTAGCACAGTCTTGTGGAATCACATATTCTGTAGGTCTAGCTGATCCAATTTTGCACAAGAAATTTTCTGATAGCTTTCATCAGAGGCTGTTATTGCATTATCGCTAGCATCCTCCAAGAAATACTGTCCAATAATGCTGCAGGCCCAAATGATACACCCAACAGTTACTCCTCGATGGTGTACTAAACTTTGGTGTATCAAAATGAAATGTGTTTCGTTGCTAATAACGATTTTTGACAAAAATTGCGTTTATCTTTACTTAAACACTCCAATCTCATCGCAGTATGTAGTCATTTTCCAGTAGCTGTTGTATCAGCTAAATTTTATGTTTATAAAAAAGCAAATTCTGTTAGCGAAACTTTTAACAAAAATAATGAACGGTGCATGGTGTCAATGAGAGGTACCCGGACATCTAACAACACTCTGCTTTACTCTATCAATCTTATCTGTTATACGTTGGCTTAATTGTTGCCCAGTCTTTACTTTATCACCCAGTATTTGGAAATTTTCAAAATCATTCATAGCACGCCAAATGGTTGAGTTCCACGACACAGAACTACCACCAATTGAATAGAATTGAAGAATTAAATAAATTAAATACATAATAAGTCGTTATCGACCACTCTCTACGACTGTCAAATGTCATTCAAATTAAAAAACCGAATAACCGTACTTTCCTGAAACATAAAACGCATGCTATATATATGTATTTCAAGAAAAAAAGAAGTCAGGACTGTTCTGATTCTATTTCGGAAACGATTTTGAAACAGAATAGAAACTCAAAAATTATTTTAGGACCTTATAAAAAAAGGAAAGTCGGAGCTATAACAGTTGAAGTACGGAGTTTGAAATAAATAGTCCATATCAATTTCCGACCATTAAGCATAGAAGAACTATTGACGTTTAACTTCCGAGCTAAATCGGAATCAGGGCGGGCTTGAATTTTTGATGAACATTTGATTATTCTACTTTTCACAATAGGATAAGGAAAGAACGTTAGTTGTCGGTTATTAATTTATTTTTTTTTTGAATTTTTTTTTTCATCGATTTAGCATTACATGCCGATTATCAACTATATATCTTTCAGCATTAGTCTCTGAAATTGAATGTATTATGAATGCATTGAAAAATTAATGAAATGTGAACGGCTCTGCCTTATGCGCATCATACCATCTATGTTTTTAATGTTTTCATTCAAAATTACTATAAATAAATTTCTAATTCAATACTATAAACTACGCAAATAAATTAGAAAATAATGTAATAATAATATCATATTACGTATAAATTTAAAATAATCGCAAAGTACATGCAAATAACAAATCAATTAATTCATTAATTAGCGGAGCTATTAAATTACACTTTTATACGCAATTAATCAAAGTTAAATTATACACCGCGACAATGCGTTGGTGGCACGATGGCTCACTTTGGTAGCAGCTAAATTTTCTATTCTCAATGCAAAACCAAAATTAATTACGAATACTAAAGAAAACCATAAAATTTTAAAAACGAAAACCACAATACGACAAGGGAAATATGAGGGGTGTTACCGAAAAATGTGGAAATTCTATACAGAACTCATTTAGTTTATCCTTGTGTCTTGTAATTAAATTTACTGCGAGGTATAGGGATACGAAACTGAATTAAGTAAAAAAGCAGCAAATACTTGTTGCCATAGTTAAGTTTTTGTAAGGAAAAGTCAATTAAAATTTTTGCAGGTAAAAGAACTTTTTTTTTGGTAGGTACGAGTAAGATACTTTTCTTCAAGGAGTTGTTTTGTTGCTTCTTTATTCTATTTTGGTGCTTCCTATACACAATTTTTTTTTTCTTTCAATATTTTTTTTTATATTAAAACTTTATATGCTGGGAAGCAGGTAATATGGCATACATTTTTTTGTCCAATTATGTATTTTGCAGAAAAATTTCTTAAAAACTCAGTAGACTTTTGGGAATCTAAGCTGCCTCACCTTAATTTCCAATACTACATTTCAGTTTTAGTTCGATTTAATGACATTTTCGATATAGCTGCTTCCAAGAAGCTTGAAATTGCTTTTAGGTTTTTCTTTTCTAATGTATGTCAATCTCTTTCTCTCATTCACTTGCTTTTACTTGTCACTTTACGCGTCTACTTGCCATAGTTTTTTTTTTCATCATAGTACATACATTTTCAGCTGCTAACGTTGTTTTTTTTTTTGTTATTTTTTTTGACTGTAGCTAAGGCTGATACTGACTGTCCTGCAGGCTTATCGAGCGAACTTCACAATGGTATCGGCGTCACTGTGTCAGCTTCCATTTTGCGTTTAGACTTAACTTTTTTCTATACAACTTTCTCTTATCTTAGCCATACCCAGATTTACTCTTCTCCAGCTGCCATGGTTCAATAATGGTTTTCTCTTATTTTTTGTTTCATTTTTCCATTTTGTTGCTGCTATCGTGGCTGCTTCACTTTCATTTTCTGCAGAAATTCAACGTTAGTACGAGGTAAATGAGATTAGCGCAGTCCATCGGTAGTATGGGTTGGGCGTAGTCAGGGAGTGTGTGCGTGCGAAGTGGATGTTCAATTTCAAGTAAGATGAGGTAGTCTTGGATTTTCCGCTTGGAAAAATGGAATTTATTATGCGAATGTAAAATTGAACAGCTTAAATAGTCAGCAGGATTAAAAACCTAAAAATGTGAGAAAGCAGCTAAAATTCATTCACAGTATGAAGTGGTGTGAGAATGTGGTAGTGAGTATTAGGGATCGTGGAATAAAAAACCAGCATTCATTCATTATTAAAACTCTTTTTTAAATTTAAGATTTATTGTAGAACTTGATGTTTAACAATAGAATTAAATTGTAAAACAAAAACACTTGCTGTTGGAAAGCTAAAAGCGAGTTGCCATTTGTATGGACTTACTTCGATCTATAAGAATTTTTTTGAAAATATTTTTAGAAAAATTCACGATCGGGCAATATTATAAAATAAGACATTTATTTCATTTACATATCTATCATATGTATATACCATAAAATATTTAACATGATATGTTTTCTTCTTTCTTTCAGGTAAATGCAACTCCTTATCCTTATATGCAGCTTAGTGAGTATCTTAAAAATTATTTCCCCACTTCTTTAGCTAAGAAAATTTTTATTTCACAATGACGCCGTAAAAAGATAATATGTCAAGTGACGAACTTTTCTAGTGTTTACTTTCAATACATTTTTTTTGCTTTTTTTTCATTCTGTTATAGTGAAAAACAGCCCAAAAATCATTGCGGCAAATGCCATAATTTTTGACAGACTAGCTTAACTATTTACGCTTTGTTCCTAATGAAAATTTTCATTTGTCTGGAGACCTATTATTTTTTTAAAATTATTTTGGTACGTTTCTTAATCTAAAATTTGCTTTATGTGTTCTTAAAAGTCGTTGCGCTAACATTTTACAAATGTCTTGGAAGTAAAAAGTCAAAGTTAATAATCGAGAATACTTAAAAGCTTAAGATTTTAATTCACCTCAGCACAAGTGGTGTTCAAACTGTGCTGGCCTGTATTAGTTCTGGAAATCTCCGTTTCAAAATAAGTTGAAATTTTCGCTAAGGGCACTATCACCTGGATATTTTAAAACACTAAAATGAGTGTTGTAATAAACAGTAGTTTCGAAAATTTAAACAGCAATATAACCCATTGGTCGGCTATAAGTAAGTTGCCATTTTTTACCCTACACAGAAGGTATATTCAATCTGTCATTCCATTTGTAACATTTCTGTCTGTGTAACAGTGTCTATGTCTTGAATGAAATTCGGCACGCAGCCCACACCTCTAAATAAACTTCATAGGATTGAAAATGGTCGAAACAAGTTCACGCGCACGCCCATGCAAAAAAAATATTTAAAGCGCTTAGTAGACCAAGTTTCTAAAAACTTCTAGGAAATCTCGAGTCAAGCGCTTTGATTGAATAATTGGCGGCGAGTTACGACAAGAGGGCGTGGCACTACCAATGCAAGCGAAAACTTCAAAATGCTATAATGAGAATGTTATTTAAGGTAGCGGAACGAAATTTCACATGTAATCAAAAACTAATTCGCTCCAGTATCAGACAAAATTTTGCCACTTTCAACAAGAGTGCGTGCCACCTTTTATACAAGCAAAAGCTGTAAAGTGCTTAACTGAGAAATTTTCTTTAATAATATAATAGCTAAAATAAGCTCCATGCAAATAAAACCTTAAAAGCGTTTTGTAGGTTTAAGTTTCTAAAGTAGAGAATTCAAATTTCTCACAAATCCGACAAATAGTTTGGTCTAGCAGCAAGCAAAAAGGTGGCCATTTTTTTGAAAAGGCTATGGTGCCTCGCATAAAAGTATTAGCTTCAAAAAGCTACTCAGAACTTATTTAAGAAAATATTATGAAATTGAATGTCAGTACGTTTAGTTCAATCAGTCAGAACGTAGCGAGTTGGAAGAGATACCCTTCCTATGAAAATTTGAAGCTAAAGCTCACTTTGCCTGTTAATACGGGGTAGGGTTTTGCATTCTTGGCTTCTTATTTGTCCATATAAATAAAATCAAATTAGACTGACATATTCACAACACCAGACAAAAATTAATAAAATATTAAAGAAAATCCCGAATTGCACAGTTTTTAGCATTTTTTTTTTCAAATTAATGCAATGGACTTGAAAAAAGAATTTTATGCATGAGCATCCAAATTGGAAATTTAAAATTAAACAACAAAAAAAAAAAACAAACAAACTTATTTGTTTTTGTTTTCATTTTGAGATAAAGTAAAATTACAACTGTAAGATAAAGCGGATAACAAGAGCAGCAATACCCAAACAATTAGCAACAAATACGTGTCACAAATACAAATACAAAAAAGGACAAACAAATGAAAACTCCAACATGACGATGAGATACGGTTTGTCATGTAGTATGAATGCGTATGGCTGTGCTGACATTACATGAAGTAATGAAAGACGCAATAAGAGACTCAATGCAAAATTAAAGTAGAACGCCTATAACTTAAAACTATTAAAGTTACTGTGCCTCGCCTTACTTCGTACTGCTTTCTCAAGTTCGCTTAATCCAGCTTAAACTGTACAAGGAAGACGAAAAATATAGAACTGAGAAGCAAACATGATTATAGCCTGCAAAATTGTGAACTTTTAACTGTCGCAAAAGCAAAAAAATGCGCAAAAAGACAAAGTTAACTTTATATGCTGCCACTATCAATGACATGGTGAAAAAGGAATTCATTTATGACAAAAAAAAAAAATAGAATATTAAATTATACTAAAGGCTACGAATGTTATACAAAAAGGCTATGTAGCGGCCAGCAACCAGATAAAATTTTTTAAAAAATATTGGCTATTCATTTATGAAAATTTCATTATGAAGTACGAAATCATGTCGGACTTTTATAAAAAAAAACAAATGTCTCCAGTGAAAGGGTATGAGAAAGGCGCAATATTGAATTTCTAAATATAATTTTTTTAAAAAATTGCTCTATAAAGTATAGAATTAAGTTTTTGTTACTCTCCAGCGTACAAATGGATTAGTGACAATATGGACATTTTAGTTGATTAATAGGCGGGGAGCTCACTGTAGAAAAGTCGAGTACATAAGATTACAGAAAAAGTATAAAGGAAAGATATTAATGGATTTTGGTGCCTTGCCAAACCCTTCCCGATGGATGAAAATGCCCAATTTTGTTATTTTCATTGAAACTATATAATATAACACCTCAAATTGTATGCCAAATGATAGATTTCAAAGAGGCCCTTACATAAGCTATGGTTGAATTCTGTCCAAAACAAAGGTTTCGGTTTTTTGGATCAATTTTCTTTAGTGAAGATAGCAGCTAGAAATGTGTACCAAACGATAGAGGCTGAAGAGCCTAATGAGAATATAGATATCGTGTTGTCTTGTCTTGTCTTGGCCAATTGATCTTAAATGAGTGGCAACCCATGTTTGGAACAGAATTCAACAATGCAATCCTTTATATTCTATTTAGGTTCTTCCAGTTCTATCATCAAGAAAAGTGATTTTAGTGAATGATGAATGAATTTAGTGAATGAAACTTGTCCACAAGTCCTTAGTACCGACTACCAGATAGAAAAGTTACTTAACTGATCATAAAAGGAAAGTTTTCCAAAAAAATCTTAAGAATGTTGTAGTAGTTTCGATACTCGTAGAGTACTCCATAAAAGAGATAAAAAACTTGAAAATCGCTGGATTGCTGTGACAAGCGAAACCGGTGTTGGATATCCTATAGAATGTACATAAGTGCGAATTTCAAGCTAAGAAAAATATCAAAAATGGCTGACTGTACCCTTCATACATGTAGAATGCTCGGAATTACAACAAAATTAACATATTTCAAGCTCAAGGTTATCGGTAACGTGTAGCATTTTTCAAATAATTTTCAAAAAATTTGTAAGAAAATAAGCTTAACGTACGAAATCGCGGGCAACGGGCAGTTTGCTTTTAAAATTAATTAAACAAAAATATGAAATTTAATATAAAAAATTAATGTATGTATTTGGACTCAATTAAATTTAATTAACTTTTTATTATTTTTCAGTTTTAAATTTTAGTTTTTAGTTTCTGTATTTTTGTTTAGAAAAATTAATTTAAATATATGTAAAGTCATTAAATTGAATTTTTTGTGCTACATTTCACTTATTACACTTTTATTCAAATTATAAACATTATTTTCCGCAGACTTTTTTTTCATTATCATCTACGTATGTCGAACAGTGATGGCACTTTCGGTACATTTATACTTTTTTTGGTACATTTGCGTACCGAAAAATCATCGTCAGTACAGTCGATAAGTTTTCAGTACATTTTCGGTACATTTGGGCAATTAATAATAGATACATACCTTTGTTTTTTGGTAGCTGACAAAACAAAAAAAATAGTCGCAATGCTTAGATTTCGTAATTCAATATAATATTCTCATTTTGCTAGGGTTTTTGAGATGGGAAAAGTCACGATATTTTTTATTTAGTCATTTTAAAAAAATTAATTACATTTTACTAAGATCAAGGCAAAAAACAGTACATTCGGCCTCTACAAAGTACTTTTGAATTCTCGATTCAGTACATTTTCGCAAAACCCAAATGCCATCACTGATGTAGATGTCAATGTCATTGTCTCACCTGCCAGATAAATGTTTTGCTGCTGATAACAGACGTATTTTGGTGCTCATATTGCAATGTCATTAAATATGTTGCAACATTTTTTGTTGTTAATTAACGCTTTTTTTAGAAAGAAGATTTAACTTTTTTTTTTGTATAAATCTGCGAATAAAAGAATAATATATTAGCTTTTAATTAAATTCAATAAACATGAAAAACATATTCAGGCTATAAATTATATTTACTTCTTATGGATGTCATCACTGAGCAAACAAAAAAAAATTTAATGAAATTTTATTTTGGATCAAATGAAATTGCACGAACCTAGACACATAAATTTAAGATTAAAAAAATTCTTAAAAATATTGCAGCTATTGCCACCATCTGGATTTTATAGCTGGTCCATAACTAAATACAAGTTTTGAATAGAATTTTTATTTACTGCTGTCGCTTGAGGTGAGCAGTAGCCAATGTTGTGCAAAAGTTATATTTTCATTTCCGTTCAGATAGCATGTGTGCGCAACTCAAATAATTTCTAATTTCCTACCGAGTTATTAAATATACGCAAGTGCATTGTTTGCCCCACACCCCCTCAAAAAAGAACACAACTTACATGGTTTGACAAATATTTGTGTGTGTAGTAGTAATTGCTAGCATTGTTATTGTTATTGCCACTGCTGCTGTTGCAATTTCTGTTATGTTATGTACTGTTGTGGACATCTTCATTGTTGTTGTTGTGACTTAATTTGTTCTGCATCATCAGCGATTTGTTAGTGAATGACAGTTGTGTGCAATAGCAGCAGCAACAACAATAACGAAGTGTCTACAGTCTACAACAAAAATAACAACATAAGCACTCAGTAAATGACAATTCAGGACAGGAAATACGTAATCTACATGCTAAGTAACACAATTTATGATAGTAGGTCATTAACCCAATGTTCATTAACGCGCACATACAAACACACAAAGTAGAATACATGTAAGCAATGGAATAAATAAAATACAGCAAATAACGAGAGTGCAACAAATTTGTTAATATATGCAAAATGGTTTAAAATAATTCAAAATAAAAACTTCCAAAAAATAGTTTAATTTATAACTGGCCAAAATCAAGTTGAAAATTTTATTAAAAACTCACAGAGAAATAACTAAAAAAAATTTCTTCAGAAAAAAAATTTAGATTTTGGTCACTTACCTTAACCGTCTAACCGGCAAATCTCTAAAAATGAAAAAAAAAATAGGCGGACAATTTTTTCTAGGGTAATTATGGCCCAATAAACTCAAAAAAATTATCAGAAAGTCAATTATTATTTTTATGTAACAGCCTGGTGAAAAAAGGTGAAGAGTGCCTCAGGGCACTGTTGCGGGTTTACGTCAAAAAAAAAGTCAGGTATACTTTTTTATTTGTTATTAGTTTTTATTGAAAACTGTTATGAAAGTTAGGAGAAAACTATAAGAATATGTTTTATTTTTTATGATGATAATCATGAAAACAGTTTTTTGCACTTGAGCAGCACAAATGCAGGTCACGTTTTGAGCAAACACACTGTGTTTGTGATTTTTTGCATAGTTTGCACCATTTTTTGCCGCCTTCTTTACCTAACCACATTGGAAAGTGGCGTGGAGGGGGTGTTGATATTTTCCGATCTAGCTGCTCGATTTGTTTCTAATACAATTATTTTCATTATATCTCTTGTGAAGAAATAACAGAAAATGTCCATTAACGTCTTTAATTCTTTTATTTCTGATGGCAGGGATGAGTCTCCTCGGAAAGCTACTTCATTGACATGTAGTTTCATGGACCGTTGCCGCCATGTGATCTACGAAAAATCTTTTGCATCTATATTTATTGATTCAATGCCTGTGAAACATCAAGTTATGTATTTTGAAGCCGGTTGGCAGTTCTCAATTCTTACCTGCTCCAATGAAGCTACCAGCAGAAGGGACATATGTTGGACCAGTACTTTCCGTCAATGGTAATGGAGAGCGGGGTCTTTTTGCTAATTTTTTTGCTGTTCTAGTCACTGTTTCTTTGGCCTCAATATTTTCCACATTTTCGTTTCCCATTATTGGTTTCAATGTGGATGGTCCCGAAGGTGCGTCAAGTGCACTGTTCAAAGCACCATTCACTTCATTGGTAGTAAACGAATCCCTATTTTGCATATCTATAATGCTTCTGGTACGTAATTTGGACCATTCTCTTCATCTTCGCTACTGAAATCTACTTCTAGGCGTATTGATTCCATAAAATCAAACATCTGAGCATCGGTCATATCGTATAGTTTGATCCGCCTACCAGCCATTTCTAAGGACTTACGTTTTTTATTTTTTGCGTTATGCTCTAGCTTATAATCTTATAGGTCTAAAAAGACGCAAGTGACGTTTAATATGATGTATAACACTTGAAGATACCACTGTTAATGACAAAGATATCTAGCAAGCAAGAAAAAGTCCGGGAACTGATTTTGTCCACATACCTGCAAATTTGGTTCATCGGAAAAAACTGTCTTTACGGTTATTTCTAATTATAAGAAGGGTCTACCTGTTTCACGAAAAAAATGTTCAGGCAGAAAACCATGATTTTCTAACCCAAAGGTTAGCAAAATGCCAACACCTCAGGCTAGAGCAGGTACATCAAAATCTACTGTACAAAGAATAAAGGAAAATTATATGAAAGGTACCTGACTAAATTTGATTACTGTGATATGGACGACGAAACTTATGTCAAAGCACATTTTAGGCAGCTACCTGGGCACGAATATTATACATCACCGAAAAAGGGGTATGTGTCTAGTAAATTCAAAGAAATAAAAATTTCGAAATTTCCGAAGCAATATAGTATATGGTTTGGCAGGCAATATGCAACTGTGGTCTCAGAAGCAGATTTTTTGTTACAGTCAAAACAAAACATAAGTTTTTTCTGGGACAATCCTTACATAATTTTATAAAATTAATTGATAAATGGCGACAAACAATGAAAAAAACCATAGGAAAAAGTGAACGAAAATGAAATGGAATAAATCGATAAATTTACACCGGAACCCGCAACAGTGCCCTGAGGCATGCTTCAGTTTTCATGTTCTCAACGAAATTTTATTCTGTTTTTCACATTCACCATCATATAAATATAATAAATAAAATATATTTTTTTTATGATAAGGTAAGGCTATCACCTTATCATAAAAAAAAATTTCACTTAGATCGGACAACTAAAAATCGATGTAATTTGGTTTTAAAAATTTAAAATTTCAAGCACAAGGATTCACGTGCTAAAGTCTGACCTTTCACACTAAACCGTTAACAGAAACAAAACTAAACGTTAAGTGCGCGCAAATCTACAAAACAAAGGTCATTAGATATGTTTCTCAAGGCACCATTATCAGTTTGAATAAAAATAAAAATTAGTTATCGACAAATTTCGAATTTTGCGAAGCATGCCTTGAGTCTTGCCGGTTAGAGGGTTAAAGACAAAGATCTTAAAAAGCTCAAAAATACTGAAACCTGCAAAATATGTCGATATTGTAAAAAAGTTCAAATGTTTTAAAAAGTTAGCAAATACTCAAAAGTTGAATGTTGTTGAAATAGTAGGAGTATATCAAAAATATTTTTAAAAAAAAAATAAAAATGTTGATAAAATTCAAACATTTTGAAAATGATCTCACATTTGGTATGCTCAATTGTGATTGCATCGCTTAAATTCCTTGTTTGTTATAACATTTATAAAAAAATGTTCATGCCATAAAGTGAGTGTATAATTTTTGAAAAGATGTCCCAGACATACATATGCCTTTTCCTATGAGGCCTTTTCATAATATACTTAAATTATTTACCGATGACAGCCAAATACATTAAAATCATTTGTGAAAATTTTCACAAATGATTTTAATTTCTGTAAATTTTTAATTAATAACTAAGTTTTTAACATGATTAGAAGCTTAGAGCAAAATAGCTTAGACCGTTAATTGTTACAGTAGCTAAGCTCTGTTATTATTATAATCTATAGATAGCATTTGGCATGTTGACATGGATTGCTGAGGAAAGTCGAAGCAAAATCTATAGATACTGTTCATCTTCATTTGTGCCTTTCTCCAGCAATAACAGTTGATTTAATGTAAGATTATACACAGATAGTTGATCCTTGATCCATTTGTCAAAAATATCAATAAGCTCTGGCGACAAATCATCAGTATAGCCGCCAACTTTGCCTTTACGTACGAAGCTAATAACAAATAATTAAGAATGAATACTGTTGGCAATGATGTCAACTTTGTGAAGGAACACTTACTTTGTATCTACATAGTGAATTTTGAGCTTATCACGTACTTGCTCAGTTTCCCAAATATGGTTGGTCTTTGAATTTTCTATACAAAAGATTACAAAATCTTAAGCAAAAAACTTGCGAAAAAAATTCATAGTTCAGATACCTTTCATGCTTTCAAATGATAGATGATTAAGCATTCGTAGCATTTGCTCTTCCGTTATCGATTTATTTAAAAAAGTGCAAATTTCATAAATGACGTCTCGTAAATTTAATTTCATTCGCTCAAAACTGGTATAGAATATCCAAGGTTCTTGACGTAGTGCGTAAAATTCCGTCACATGCTCGAAAGGTAGATGCACCAGGGAAATATGCTCCATATAATCTTTAATAAAATCTTCACATGTCCTATAAATATCCAAACCCATGCTACGCTTGTGATAAAACTCTGAGACGAGAGCATCTTTTGGATCACGAAAAACATAAATGAGCTGCATTCAAAAAAATTATAAGTCGATTTACTGAAATTTTATACAGAGGCCACTAACTTTTGGCTTTTTGTTCCAAACTTGCTTGGGCAGTAATGGTAATGGCAAGTGAGACTTGATCAAGCGTGGTGATTTTAGATCTTCAACTGGCTTCAAAGCTGTATCCAGGCTCCCATTAAAGAAAAAATCAAATCTGAGATTAGTCTTTTAAAAACTCTGTTGCTTTTTCCGATATCATTTTACCCCAAAAATGGTGATCGCACTTCTAAATCCACACGCTTGGCTGTCTCAAAATCAAAATCGTTCAGAACAAGCCACAACAGCTCCTGCATCCAAGTGGTACCAGATTTTGGTAGAGTCACAAGCCAAACATCATCGTCCCGCACTTCCATATTATGTATTGATGGCATTACTTCATAGTGAGTTAAGCCATTGAAACATCTTCGTTGTGTCCAATCTTTTTGCAGCAGATTTGTTGGATAGCTTTTTGGAATAATTTCAACTTGTTCCATTATTTTGACTACGTGTAGTCCGTAACTGTACGTTGCTTGCGTTATAAGAGTCAATAAAAATCTAGTCGATAAACGGTACCACAGTTTTAGTTTACCTATCAACTGGTTTTTTTTTAGGCGATAATATACAAAATAATTATTTTTGTTGTATGTATAAAAGTGTTGTAGTTTCCAAGAAAATGTAGATAATCTTAAGCGCTGTGACCATGTACTACATATTTTATTCGGTTATGTACACGTAAATCAGCGTTACACAATTGAAAATCCACCCAGATAGGAATATGTTATTATCAAAATATAAAAGTGAGAACCATAGTAAGTGAAAAGGTTTTTCGTTGTTGCTTGTTTCTCAAATGCTTATAAGGCGATCCCGGTATTTGGAGAGAATAAAAATCAAATTCTTGAAAAGTGTATCTGCTATTCTTAAAATAGCTGAAATTGTGAGTAAATAAGTATTTATTTATATAAATATGGCAAGATTTTATTTCAAAAATGGCAGCAGCAAACTTTAATGAAATTTATGATATTGGGTAATCTTTAGATTGTTGTCGGTTTTTAGTTCTTGAAGGCTCTTGTAATATCGAAAAGTAATGAAAAAAAAAAAACTTTAATGTTGTTAAAGTCGAGAAATGTTAAAAAAGTTAAATACGTTGGAATGTTGTAGAAAAATGTAGAAGAAGTCGATGAATGTCGTTTAAGTCGTCGTAAGAATGTTGAAAGAGCAAGAGTAAAAATGTCGAAAACTGTTGAACAAGACAAAAAACTTTAATATAGTCGACTAATGCTTAAATGACTAAAATGTCAAAATGTTTTGAAAGTTTTAAATACGGTTAGATACTTACATATCTATGTATTGAAAAATATTGAAACATTTTTTCCGATTATGTGTCGATTTATATCAAGTTTGGTTGACAAGCGCATGTGCCCTTAGGTAAAAAGGTAAATTTTTATGAACTAGCTATCAGACAACTTCATGAGTTTGTGAAAATTGAATAGAATTTCCAGCTGCGCTGTCAGCATTATTTAAATTTTAAAAAAATTTTACTTATTCCAATACTTGAAAAATTTTATTTTTACCTCACGTAGCGTCCCTACCAAAGGACGCTTACATTGAACAATGTAAATGTCAAATAGTTAATTAAATTTCAATGAATAATTTTTCGCATTGAAAAATTGTTTCAAATATTTGCAGATATAGATATGTGCAAACAATTATTTATCTATTATTTATGTATTGATTTACTGCTTTGTTTTTGTTGATGAGATTTATTGTTTTATAACTTTGGTTGTTGGTTTGGTATTTCGGGAAAATAACATTAAACGCTTTTTTTTACAACTACGATTAGAGGAATGAAATATTATTTAGAATATGTATTTATTTATGTGTGGATATTTTTAAGCTGAAAATTTTGGAAGCTTGTTACACCAAAACATAATGCTTTCTTTGCGAGCAACTGATCACAGCGTCTTATATGTATTGGTATAACAGGGGCACTGAGTACCATTTTAGCAGAATCTTTAAACGTTATACGTCATTTGCTATCTATTAACTTTTTTGGAAAAGGAGTAGCTCATAAAACAATACTTGCGCTGAAAGAATCGGGGTGTTTTAGATACCGCCCAAGTGATCATGGCAACGTTGGCCCCATCCTAAATGATAACATTGATTACATGGCCCCCACTTTATTCATTGATAGGAAATTTTTGGTTACGTTTCCTTCAGGAGAAAGCTGGAAGCTGGAAAAAAAAGGCGAGAATCCTACAGATGCAATGAACGGCGTTGCATCATAGCACCCAAAATCATAACGCCTAAGTCTCATGAATGCATAACGCCCAAACATTTTCCATATAAATTGTTGTTGCGGAATTATTTAAGCATTGCGACATTTTCGTTTTAATTTTGGGCTCTATGACATTTTTGGGTGTTACGCCATCATGAATTTGTCACAATGCCCCAATAATAGCCATAGTACCCAAAAGAGTTACATAATAAAAAAAATGTTGTATTTTGCTATGGTCAACGGAGCCGATGTTGGACTGATCCGTGGCCAAAGGTCTGGTCTGGAGGATGTAAATTCTGAGCTGCGGCCAAGGCCGGTTACTTACCCTATTTTTTAAGTATATTTACTGTGGCCAGTGCAGCCGGTAAGTGGGCCGCGGGTCAGTCTATATTATGTTTAACACCAGCTTCGCTTGCCACAGTAATTTCTCAGAAAATTTATTAAGTCGATGACGTCATAACGCCCAAACTGGAAGTCAAAAGGCCCAAATTTTAAGTCGTTAAGCTCTAATTCGCTAACAACAAGTTTCCTCACAAGAAATTTGGTCAATATGTAATTTTTGAAATAATTTTTTTTGTTTTCATTTGGGTTTTGTGTCATAAATTTCCTCAGGTTTGGGCTTTGTGCCATATTTTGGGCGTTATTACTTAATGCGACTTGGGAGTTATGATTTTGGGCGCTATGATGCAACGCCGTTAATTATTATTTTAAGCAGCATTTCTTACAAAATGTATGATCCTAAAGTTCAACAATCAACTCTGCTTCCAACCAGTAGAGGCCGTAACAATTAGCGGATAGTACAATCATATATAGAGAAGTTCAAAAGTTAACAAAATTTTAGATTTTCATATCTTTTTGACTACATAGGTACTTTAGATACCTAAATAAGTTTTTTTTAATGAAGTGATACGATAAGAAAATTCAACTAAGTGGGGTTTAAATTGAAATTTATGATTTTTACAATTTTGTTAAACCCCTTAATGATTATGCAGCTTTAATCTAACTAAATTAAAATGTAACAGAGAGTCACTTTCGATTAAATAGTCTTTCTTTAATGAATATTGCTCAGCCTATCATGCTCTCTAAAGGTAAATACTCTAACATCTGTAGTATTTGTTGATCCGAAACTGTTTTCCGATCAAAAATAAATTCGGACTTTTTACGCATCGAAAAACTTTGATAAAATTAAATATTTTACAATATAACATATTTAAGAATATGGTTTTATTTCGATGAGTTTAAGTGATGAGTAGAACCACCTGACAGTAAATTACTCTTTTTTTGAAGTGTTTTAAATTTTTAACCGCTTGTGTTGACATTAAATGTCATGAACTAAACCAGAATAAGAAATTCTTTAAAAACCATTCTCCATAAAAACATTTTGATTCACAGAATTTGTTCTCTATGTATTCTGTTCATCAGCATTTGTGTCATTTTCCAGCAATAACAATTGATTTAATGTAAGATTATACTTGGAAAGCTGATCCGTGAACCACTTTTCATAAATAGCAATAAAATCTGGAGACAAATCATCAGTATAGCCGCCAACTTTGCCTTTACGCACAAAGCTAATAATAAAAAAATTATTTATTGATTAAAAGAATACATACTGCTTACAAATGTAAATACCAACCGAAATTAGGTACACTCACTTTGACTCTACATAGGGAAGTTTGAGCATCTCTCGAATTTGTTTGTTTTCCCAAATATGGTTGGTCTTTGAATTTTCTATAGAAAAGATTAAAATCTTAAGAATAAAGCTGGCGCAAAAAATCTTAGTTCAGATACCTTTCATGCTTTCAAATGATAGATGATTAAGCATTCGTAGCATTTGTTCTTCCGTTATCGATTTATTTAAGAAAGTGCAAATTTTATTAATGACGCTCCGTAAATTCAACTTCATCCGCTCAAAACTGGTATAGAATATCCAAGGTTCTTGACGTAGTGCGTAAAATTCCGTCACATGATCGAAAGGTAACAACTTCAGGGATGTACGCTCCATATACTCTTTAATATAATCTTCGCAGTTCTTACCGCCATTCAAACCTAAACTACGCATGAAATAAAAATCTGAGACAAGAGCATCTTTTTGATCACGATAAACATAAACGAGCTGTATTTAAAGAAATTATAGGTTAAATTTTGAAGTTTTTTATAGCGTCCACGAACTTTTGGCTTTTTGTTCCAAACTTGTTTGGGCAGTAATGGTAATGGCAAGTGAGACTTAATCAAGCGTGGTGATTTTAGATCTTCAACTGGCTTTAAAGCTGTATCAAGACACCCGTTTATAAAAAAATCAAATCTGAAAATAGTCTTTTAAAAATTCTGAAGTTTTTTTTGACATAATTTTACCCCAAAAATGGTGATCGCACTTCTAAATCCACTCGCTTTGCTGTCTCAAAATCAAAATCGTTCAGGACAAGCCACAATAGCTCCTGCATCCAAGTGGTACCACTTTTTGATAGTGTCACAAGCCAAACATCATCGTCCCGCACTTCCATATTATGTATTAATGGTATAACTTCTGAGCGAGTTACGCCATTAAAACATCTTCGGTGTGTCCAATCTTTTTGTAGTAGATTTGTTGGATAACTGTTTGGGAAAATTTCAACATCGTCCATTTTTTTGCTTACGAGGAGTCCGTAACTTTCCGTTGCTTACGACATGAGAGTCAAAAATAAACTATTCGATACGCGGTGCCAAAGTTTTTATTTACCTATCAATTGATTAATTTTTTTGGTGTTAATAGATAAGGTATTTTTATTGTGTAATCTTATAATAGTTGGGAAAAAAAGTAGATAATCTTTGTAGCGTTAACCATTTACTACATGACTCTGTTGCACTCATGTATTTAATATCAACGTAAGATAGCATAGTTTAGTATGGTCAGTTATCTTATAAACACGTAAAACAGCTTGTCACTATTTAAAATGGGACTACTAAGCACTCAGATAAGAATATTTTGTAATTAAATTATAAAAGAGAGAACAGGACAAAGGCCTGTTTCTCAAAGTCTTTTAAGTCACTTACAGTATTTGGAGATTTAAAAAAAAACTTACAATAAATACTTAAATTAATTAAGTTTATGTTGAAGAATACTGGAAATTTAAAAAAACCACCAGAAAAGGTTGAAAATAATTACTATGTAAATAAATTTGAATACGAAGATGAAATTTTTGTGAACATAGAAAATTAATTCTTTAAGACTAAATTTGAGCTGAAATCATAATCATAGGATTATAACGAAGTCCGAGTCAATGTCGATCTTCTGTTACTATTTATTTTAAGCAGCATTTCCTACAATTGGTGCTGGTCATAAAATGGCTGATCTACTCTGTGTCCAAAAAATAAGGTGACATTGTATTTATTTTGAAAATTCTTCATTTATGCCAACGGATTTTCCAACATTTCAGGTGAATACGGTGGTTGCGGAACGATATGGGTTGAGTTTTTGACGAAATGATCACGAATTACGTGTGCAGTATGGGATGGTGCATTATCGTGGTGTAAAAACTATGAATTGTCTTTCCACAATTCCGGCCTTTTTAGACGGATAGCGTTACGCAAACGACGCATAACGTTCAAATAATATTCCTTGTTGACTGTTTGGCCGGTTGGAAGGAATTCATAATGCACAACACCACGATAATCGAAGAATCAAATGTCAACTTATATTTTGGACACAGTAGTTTAAGCTCAACAATCAACTCTGCTTCCAACCAACAGAGACCGTAACGATTGGCGGATGTTACGTTCATATTTCGAGAGGGCCACGTTCCTCGAAAGTTAACAAATATTTTAGAGATTTCATAAATTTTTGAAAGAAGGTGCAAAAAAGTCAATGAGCTTTTAGGATAACACTTTCTGGCATTTATGGAAGAAAAAAGTTGTAAGATAATGGGTATATGGTACTTCAGATACCTAAATAAGTTTTCTTTAATAAAGTGATAATTAAATCTAACTAAAAGACTTATGTGGTTCACATTGAAGTTTATGACTTTTGCAATTTCGATAAACTCCCAATGAAAATGGAGCTTTAATCTAACTTAATTAAAATATACCAGAGAGTCAATTTCAATAAAATCATTTGTTGATCTGATGATTAAATAAAATTCGGACTTTTTACATCTCGAAAAACTTTAATAAAATTAAATATTTTTCGTATAAACATATTTAACGGAATCGGTTTATATTGAAGAGTTTAAGTGATGAGTTGAAGCATCAGGCAATAAATGACTCAAATATTGGTGTATTATTTATAAACTTTTAATTGCTTGTGCTGACACTAAATGTCTTTAACTATTTAAAAATAAGAAATTTTTTGAAAACCATCCGCCGTAAAAATATTTCGAAGCTCAGAATATGTTGTCTAAGTATTCTGTTCATCTTCATTTACGTCTTCTTCCAGCAATAACAATTGATTTAATGTAAGATTATACTTAGAAAGCTGATCCTTCATCCATTTGTCAAAAATAACAATAAACTCTGAAGACAATTCATCAGTATAGCCGCCAACTTTGCCTTTGCGTACGAAACTAATACAAATTATAACAACAATTAATTAATCAAAAGAATGAATACGGATTACAAATGTAAATACAAAATATTTTTATGTACACTTACTTTGTTTCTATATAGGGACGTTTGATCTTATCCCGAAATTGTTCAAATTCCCAAATATGGTTGGTCTTTGAATTTTCTATAGAAAATATTAAAAACTTAAGCAAAAAACTTGCGCAAAAAATCGTAGTTCAGATACCTTTCATGCTTTCAAATGATAGATGATTAAGCATTCGTAGCATTTGCTCTTCCGTTATCGATTTATTAAGAAAAGTGCAAATTTCATTAATGACGCTCCGTAAGTTCAACTTCATCCGCTCAAAACTGGTATAGAATATCCAAGGTTCTTGACGTAGTGCGTAAAATTCCGTCACATGCTCGAAAGGTAAATGCATCATGGAAGTATGCTCCATATACTCTTTAATATAACCTTCACAATTCATATCTATTCCAATGCCTATATTACGCATGAAGTGAAAACTTGAGACAAGAGCATCTCTTTGATCGCGATAAACATAAATGAGCTATATTCAAAGAAATTGTAAGCCGACTTTTGGAATTTTATATAGGAGCCACTTACCTTTGGTTTTTTATTCCAAACTTGTTTGGGTAGTAATGGCAATGACAGGTGAGACTTGATCAAGCGTGGTGATTTTAGATCTTCAACGAGTTTCATAGCTGTATCAACACTCCCGTTTATGAGAAAATCAAATCTGAAATTAGTCTTTTAAAAACTCTGTAGTTATTTCGACATTAATTTACCCCAAAGTTGGTGATCGTATTGATAAATCCACACGCTTTGCTGCCTCAAAATCAAAATCGTTCAGAACAAGCCACAATAGCTCCTGCATCCAAGTGGTACCAGATTTCGGTAGTGTCACAAGCCAAACATCATCGTCCAGCACATCCATGTCATGTATTAATGGCAGTATATCATAGTGAGTTTTGTTATAAAAACATTTCCGTTGAGTCCAATCTTTTTGCAGCAGTTTTGTTGGATAAATTTTTGGAATAATTTCAACTTGTTCCATTTTTTTGATTACGTAGAGTCCGTAACTTTCCGTTGCTTACGTTATAAGAGTCAAAAATAAACTAGTCGTGACGCGTTAATAGATAAGGTATTTTTGTTGTATAGCCTTGTAATAGTTTGTAAAAATATGTTCTTAGATAATACTCATGTATTTAATATCAACCTATGATAGCATAGTAGAGTATGGTCACTTATCTTATATACATGTAAAACAGCTTGTCACTATTTAAAATGGGCCAACTTAGCACTCAGATAAGAATATTTTATAATTAAAATATAAAAGAGAGAACATGAGGAAGGCCTGTTTCTCAAAGTCTTTTAAGGCAATTACAGTATTTGGAGAGATAAAAAAAGAAGTAAAGAAAGAATATCTCTTATTCTTAAACGAACTAAACCTAAATTTTTTTCGAAAGCGACAGCAGCAAATGTGAACATGTGAACAAATTTAAGATTGTGCTAGGATTTTAGTGTTTGAAGACTCTTAGACAGTCATGACGCTGCCTTATATTTTAATTTTTATAACGTCATATCTCACAAACCAAGCAGCGTCATTATAGCGTCATATCAAAAATGGCTACATATAATGCTTTAAAGCAAAATTTAGAGATGATATTACTGTTAGTAGTCGTTAATACAATCTAAGTCATAAAACTCGCAAAAGCTTTTAAGGAGCGTAACCCATAATATCTATAAACGTTATAATGAGAGCACTGATATCGTAATCGCTATGGAATTTAGTATGGCAGATCTAAAAGCTATGAGAAGACCTTCACACTTTTATTGAAAAGCTATGAAAATTAAAGTTTCTAAAAACATTTTCGTTACAAAAGCTACAGTAAGATTATCGTTTTTTATAAACTTTTATTGAATAAAAATTTTTTCTATAAGCTTTTAAAAAACTTTTACACAAGAGTTTGTAATGATATCTTAGATTAAGAAGGTTTTGTTGCTTGACCAATCTTGGATTACCGATGCAAAAAAAATTTCAATTAAGATGACTTTAGATTCTTCATAATCGAAAACCAAAAGAAAATACTGAACAGTTCCCTTAAACGAAAAAATTGATGAAAATGCATATTACAATTAAGAAAACCTTTGAATTGTAATAAGAAACTTTCAAGCTCCCGGTATTCGTAAAGTTATTCTATCGTTAACGTTCCCAAAGTTGACATATATTAAAAATCTTGACCTACCATACATTGGAAATATATTTGAACATAGAATGTTGTAGGAGTCAAAAATTTAAAAAGTCATAAAATGTAATATTTCTAAATTTCGTTCTCGGCAATAATTAAGTGCCTATCGTACGATTAACATTACATTATCATCGCGAACGAGATATTGGCTTGACACTTCTCGTTCTCGTCCTCGGTCGTACGAGAAATATTTTTTTTGATATCGTCTCGTTATCGATATCGTTTTCGGTCCCGGTAACAAGAACGATCATGATATTTAACGGCTCTCGGTGAAGCACTACTTATGATCGAAAAACCTTATTTAAATATTTTCCGTCAATGCTATTTTTGAGATAGCCCTTAACATTTAAATAAATTAACTTATGCTTACTGTGTGTTTGTACAAACACCATAACATGTTCACTAAACTCAAAGCAGAAATTGATATACGTAAAAGGAACAAAAAACATGGTACGCGGTTATATTAAAAAAAACAAAGCTATTGCCTAATCGGCTGCAATGAGTTTCAGTGAAAAATTTCGAACAAATTTTATGAAAAAAATACAACAAAAACAACAATAACATAAATGCTATGTTAAAAATCTACAGAGCATAAAACCGCAATAGCAACAATAAAAACAGCAACAACAGAACCAATAATCATATCTTTTTAGACCACAAAGACCGCAGCTAACAACATTAACCTACAACAATGAAAATGAAAATAACAATAATATGAAACAAAAGCAAATACTTGGGAAAAAAAGTGAAAATTTCACTTAAATTCTCAAAATTTTCACCAATCGTATAAAATGCAGTCGTTTGGCAAAGGTCAAACTAAAATCAAAAGTTGTTTAAGGACATGTATTAGGGTGGTTTAAAAATGATATCTATATATACAGCCGCAATGAGTGAAAGTAATTCCATTTTGAATTTTTTTTTAAAATAACTTCACTGCATTCAATAAATCCCATTGCTTACTGGTGCATAACTTGAAAACAATTTTTTGCGGCTTTGTTGCTTTTGCTGGCTGCACTTGGTTGCATTTCTGTGGTAAATTGAATTCCGGAATAAAAATTTTTGGCTTTGCTTAACGATTTCAACATGAATTTCCTAAAGCTTCAAATAGATTAGAGGTAGAAAGGGTGCTGGATGTAAGGTAAGTGATTTCGAAATGGACATGCAAAAATCTATAATTTTTGTGTGTTACGATGTGATACCGCAGCTCAACTGCTTGTTAGAATACATTGAAATGTTGGATTTGTTTCAAAAAATTCAACTAACATTTTTCTTCATGATACGAGCTCAATGAGGTGTTTGTAGTCTAAGTGTGAACTGTTATAGGAAAAATACAGGTTAATAGCACAGAAGACTTAAATAAAAAATTTAATTTGTTAATTGAAATGGCTATTGAGTTGTGTTAAAATTTTAAAAATAATTAAAAAAATCAATTCATTTTTGAGAGTTTATGTGGAATAAAGTGATAATTTTACAAAGCTACCTGAAAAAGTCGAAAAATAATATTTTTGGAAATAAAACTGTGGAAAAAAGCAACCTTGAAAATGCTTAAGAAAATTCCGTCCAGGTATGAACAAATGTAAATCAAAACCAAAAAGAAATTCAAAACTACCACTAACGAAAGTTAGTTCTTAGAACTTAATAAAGTTCATTCAATTATTTACATTTTCTGCAACTAACGTGTGAATATTGCACTTTTCATGGCAGCATAAGCTCAACGCTTCAAATTTAGCATAACCAAAAGCAAAAATTGAAATAAAGTTACTTACACCTCATTAACTCAATCAATCAACGTTTAATACTTACAAGTGCGATTCCAAATTGAACTTGGCCTTGTGCTGCGAAAAATATTGGTAGTCATTTGTATAAAAGAGAACAACAGTCAGCTATCAATGCATATTTTTTCATACAATCATAGTAAATCAGTAAAACCAACAACAATTGCGTGAACATACAAATGAAAATAAATTAGAAATCAAAAAGTAAATGAAAAAAATTAGAAAATGTGCCATAGAAAATTATGCGGAAAGAGTAAAGTTGAAAAAGGAAAATTTCCAAACAAAATGCAAAACCAGCAACATTTAATTAACAACAACAGCGCCTTAATTGCACTCACAGTGACAGCAATTATTGTTGCTGTGTGGACATTTCTGTTTGTTGCTGCTGCTTCTCTTCAAGTCATTGAGCTTCGGAGCAAAGCTACAAATGCGTTATTGTAGGGACATGGAACATTATGAAGCTCACTGCGATTGCAGTGACAAAAAAAAGTAAAGGAGAAAACAAAAACAGCTTCAGGGGTATACAGGGGTATATAAATTCAACGTGAAATGAATTTGCAAAATTATTTTTAAAGTTTTTGTATGCAGCTTCCTTCTGGCTTAACACATTTTCCCCAGAAATTAGTTTTATGCTTAGAGTTTTCATGATAAAACTTAAGAGCTATGCGTAAGAACATGAAAATTCAAGAAATATTTAATAAAAGTGAAAATATCACAACACTGATTTTATCAGTGGCCTTACTTTCGCGTCAAAGCTCTTCAAATTGCTGAAATATTTTATTCTTTTTCATCATTTTTTTTTCACTGTTGCCATTTCACCTTCATCGATGTTCATATTGCTAACAAAATTCTCTCACACTAAAACTAATAGCAATCGTTTCTAAACGCATCTTAAAGAAGCTCTTACGGGACTTACGGGACAACCAATGAAGCACAAATAGTTTAAAATTTTTTGGTTTTATCTACCACTCTCAAATATTACTATCAAATTATGAGATTTTGATCACAAAAGTCATCGATGTTCCTTCAACGCAGCTTCAAAACAAAAACTTAAGTATGTAGCCATTAATTCTGGATATGAGGCATCCAGTTGCAAGACCGTCCAAGTCCAAAAAAATAAAATTTTGAAATACTCTCACATATCAAAATCTAGGCCAAGTCCATGAACTTGCTCCAATTTTTTTGTAAATTCTGTTCAATTGAGCTGAAATTTTGTCACAATTGGGGTTCTTTCGAAATTAAGTTCAAGTCCAAGGCTTTGAAATCAAAACCAGCCAATTTCAGTACATTGATATCAAAACCGGTCAAGTCCACTTTTTTCAAAAAATATTTCCATGTCCATGTTTAATGGATCATAGCTCATCAAGTCCAAAGTGTTTTCTCTCAAAGATAGACAGATGAAACTCGAAAAGTCTGATCTGACGTGTTTTGTATAAAAAATTGTATAAGCTGTTATGTCGGAAATACGTTTTAATTTCTCAATTTACATAGATGAAGATAAACGTTGTTTGTTGTTTTTCTAAAAGTATGAAAAAGACACTTGGCCGGTTTTGTAACTGGACACGTCATTTGCTGAAATTGAATGTAACAACATAGAAAAAACAAATTGTAAAGGCAGGTGCCAAAAGTAAATAACCTCAGACAAAACTTATGAAACAGAAATATTTACAAAGGTAAATAGTGCCACTTACAGTCGGCGTTATATAAGAACGTTTTACATACATTGTGCTTTATATTGGGAAGACACCAGCGTTTTTACCCGCCGACAACACATTTAGACGAAGTTTAAATATTGTTATGTTCCGTCGTATTAACATTTTATTAAAGTTTTCTTGAAATTTATATAATTTTCTAATAGAATTTTAATCGCAAATAGTGAAAGATCGAGAAATTTTTCCGATATGGGATCAATGTAATATATATTATAGTGGCCGAATCAACATTACGAAACTACTCTAATATTTCTCGGCTAGCTTTGATTTTTTTTTTTTTTGAATTTCTAAAGCTCTATTTTTTTCTCATCTTATGTTAACAATGGGTTAACTCTTGAGCTAAGTGACCACTTTGGTAATCGTCATTCATGTTGTAAAGTTGTAACACACACTTGAAGTGATGCTGCTGCTGTCATCAGCAACAACAGCAACGACAACAGTAATGAATAAAAATAATGCTTAAATAGCAACAAACATTTTGTTGTGCTTAAAAGTGCAGTTTGTGTTGTTGTTGTTGTGTTTTTAGCTCTTGTTCAAAAACGCATAAAAAAGTTGCAAAAATAAACAGACAAGTAAATGCTCGCATTTTCCAAACATACCCATTGGAAATCCTTTAAGGAATGAGCGTAATTTTGAAAAACTTAAAGTCTTTCAAGTGCAAGTAGCGTCCACTTTTTCATCTTCAACAACATTTTGCCCACTTAGCGCCTTGGTATTTTTTCACCATTTTTCATAACATTTTTCTGGGAAACGCTGTGTTTTTGCTAACTAAACTTTCATTCTATAAAACAAGTTGTATTCGAGGATCTATTTGGGCCTGCATTAGTTTAGGTAACAAGTTCGCATTCCTTAATAACTTTCCAGTTGGGGTATTAGAATTTTTAGTACCCTCATGCATATAAAGTTCTCTAGTATGCTGCTTGCAAACTCCGGAAGAGCATTTGCTTTTCAACTGCCATAGTGCAACAAAATAAAAAGCCACGGAGTCAAATTTCGTTGTGCAGACAAAAAGAGTGAAAAATGAATGTAGATGACGCAGTATTCCCTTGACGGTATCAACTGCCATTCTTTAACTGCGCTTCGCTGTAAATGCCATAAACTTACTTTATATAATAACTACCAACCTTTGTTTACCTTTCACTTCCTGTTCTAATTGGCTTTCTTAACACTCGACTAGGTACATAGCATGTAAAAAGTAGCATCATCTACTACCCACAACCTTTTTATTTATCTTCTTCCCCACATAATAATAATAATAATTTTATATTATATTTTTTGAGCTTTGCTTATGCATAAGCAACAACAACAACAATAAATAAAAAGAATGAGGAAATATTCGCTTTAGTGAAAATGACTTCATTGTTGACTTTTTAAGCACAGCATCTCTGCGTCATCATCTGCAATTTCTTCGTTTCACTTGTTCACATCAATAACCAGTTGGCTGTTTCCTTTGACTGAAGTGAAGATCCATGAGAACATGACATTATCAAGAAAAAGCAGCAAAAGAAATATTGCGCTTTGCAACACTGGCTGTGCGCTAAAGTACTACGATGGTGCTGCCACTGCTGCTGGTTTACTCCATTTTATGCTGGTCAGCTGCAATCCGCATTTTTACAACTCATTTTTTTTTAACTGCCACTACCACTTTTATTGTACAATGTACTGTTTTTTTTGTATTGTGCTTCTTTTGCTTAAATTGTGCATCCTGTTTACGCTTTCCCAGCGTTAGAATGGCGCTATTCAAAATCGTTAAAAGAAATCACAAAATAAACATGACAAGCAGGAAATAAAATATAATTTATGAAGTGTTGAAAAGTGGTACTTAAAATAAAAGAAATTGCAATAGTAGTTGTAGTAGATTTTATGGCAACACTGGAAAAAGGTTACTTTTGTTGTTATTATATGTAGTGGCACAATGAGTGTGCGCAGTTAAAATAGAAAGTGCTGCATAAATTTTCACTCAATTGCCACAGTTGGTAATTAGATTTATTTTGCATCAACTGGTTGTATTAAAAAGGAACTAAGCTCTTTCAAAAACGATAAGAAACTATAACGATCTTCTTTAAATTATTAAATAATATTTTGACTGAACTAGATATATCTAAAGAAGGTCTTTGAAGTGGTGATTATAAGCTTTTCTTAATTTTAGGTATTATATCAAATGATGTCCCAATAACAACGAACTTTTTATATAATTTTGTTTTCGTTCAAGTGGCAATTCTGAAACCGGTCAGCTGTAACCTATGATTATTCCTATTATTAAAACTGGAGCACTACGCAAAAGAACAACGCTTTATCATTTTGAAACCCCATCGCAAAAATGGGTAATGCAGCAAAGTAAAGTGAATGCCAATTTTTCGAAAAAAGTCATCTTCACCGATGAAGCACTTTTCCATCTGAATGGTTTCGTGAATAAACAAAATTATCAATTTTGGTGGGGCTCAGAAACTCCTAACGCGATCCATGAGAAACAAATGCATCCACAACGAACAACTGTCTTGTGCGAATTTTGGTCAGGCGGCGTGACTGTGAACGGTATTCGATACAAGTTCATGATCACGGAGTTCTTTTTGGCCCCTACTCAACGGCATGAATCTGGATGACACGCGATTTCAGCAGGAACGTGCCACCTGCCACACCACGCATGAAACAATCTATTTATTGCAGCAACGATTTCCAGACTAAATCATCTCACGAAATCTTAATGTCAACTGGCCACCAAGATTATGCGATATAACGCCATGCGATTTCTTTCGTTGGGGTTTTGTGAAATCTCGGGCTTATGTGAATAAACCAAAAACAATTTTTGAGCTCAAGGCCGAGGTCCAACGCGTCATTAGTGAGATACAGCCTCATCTTTGTGAAAAAGTCTAAGTAAATTCGATAAAAAAAGCAATTGTCTGTCATCAGAGCCACGGTGACCATTTGCCGGGTATTTTGTTTCGTACCGAATCGGATCACTTCTACTTTACAATGCAATAAGAACATCACGGCTCGCTCAAAAAAATACGAGTTTTTATTTTTATCTGATAAGTATACCCTAATTAGTCAAAGCAAATTGAAAGAACTATTATTTTTGGTGTATCGGAACATAAAATCACTTAAACTAAATACATATTTTACTGAACTAACTGTTCATTACAGTGAGTGATAACACCAAAAAAATAACAAGAACAGAAACAGAACAAATCAAAAATCAGCAGGCTAAATAGTTTCATTAATTGCTAAGTGGAATCATCAGTGATCTTTGAGTTGATGAGTGAGACCTGGTATGCTCTTTTATTTGCGTAGATTTGCTGTGAATCCAACCAAAAATTATGTCCCTACAGTTTTTGCTTTGTTTCTTAGAAAATATTGCTTAAAGTAGATTATAAGGAATCACACAAAAAAGTTAAAATTTCTGCAAACTAGAGGGAAGTTTTCAAAGCACCCAATTTTAACTGAATTTCAAAATTTTTAAACTGTGTTTAATATTTTATCTATCAGTTCTACTTATGGAATTCGAACCTAAGTTAAATGCTAAGTTTTCAGTTTTATCTCGCATAGAAACAAATTTCCCAGCGTTTGAAGTATGTTCAATATTCATTCCCCAAATAAAAATTATTTGCTCCTTTGGCTTTATCCTTGTAAACTTAATTATTATTTACAATTAATTAGATTTTTTCATAGTGCCGAAAAAAACTGGCATGTTTCTCTAAATAATAGATATTGTTGGGTATTATGGTGCAAATATTCCAAATCTTAAGCCTTGTACAGCGAGAATGTAACTTTATCCCAGCATGTTGCATGTGCTTTAAGAATGTAAGATTTCTGGTTATATGTCCATATTCTTTGCGCCCCTAACAAGCACTATTTCAAGAGGCAATTGATCATTAATTGTATTAAAAGTTTATTATATTTATTTTCACTACAGAACAACTACATAATTTCAGCAAGAGCTCCCATTTCGAAATGTAAATGCATCATATATTTACTTTAAATTTTCTTAAATCAAAAACACAACCTGATTTCTTTCACTACATAAACATTCTGAAGGGATAATTAAATATCACTTGCAACAATTGACAGGTAATCTGCACTAATTGACCCTTTCTTTGCCAAGCGAACAACCACAAATCACTTACCGCTGCCACTCAAATAAAATTTTGTGTTTTCTACAAAAATTTTCGTAGGAAATTCAATTTTAAAACAACTTTTTCTTATAAATTCAATTTCATGTTTACAAATTTACTCGGGGGAAATTTTCTTGCTGTCACTTGCAGTCAAATTTGCTGTCGAGCCAATAAACGTTAGAGAATGAACAAAATGGTCGAACGAATAAATATAGAAATGGACAAACAAACTAACACGAATAGAAACCACGTATTAAACTTGCAACGTGCTATAGAAAAATATTCAAAAAAATAGTGTTATCTTAAAAAAAACGAAAATAAAGTAGTCCATATCTACCAAATTCAATCAGTTTTTATGTTAAGATGCTTTTTTCATAGTTTTTAGAAATTGTTTAAGACCTAAATTGACTTCTAATAATTTGCTTGAAGTTTTTTTATTTGTAACTTTTTGGATGTTTCTTTATAACGGGTGATTTTTTTTGCTATATGTTTCTTTAGTGTTTATTTTTTGAAATCTCACGCGTGATTCGTAGCATGTGTCAAAGTCTGAAATGTTCAATAAGTTTTGTCATTTTTTTATAAATCGACTTAAAAACGAACATCGCTTGCAAATTATTAAATTTTATTCTAAAAATTCGTGCTCTGTGAAAAATGTGTTTCGCAAATGTGTTTATAGGAAAATTTACTTCGGCGACGAAGCCCATTTTTGGTTCATTAGGTACGTCAACAAATAGAATTTTCAATTTGGTCTGAAGAGCAGCCGGAGGCAAATCCAGAGCTACCAATGCACTCTAAAAGATCCACTGTTTAGTGCAGTTGTTGGACCGGCGGGATTATGGATCGTACGCTTTCGAATATAATGCAAGTCGCTACGTTTAGAACAATGAAGTGCTATGGTTACAGACCTTTTTTTGCCCAAAATGGAAGAATTGGGCTTGGTTGACAAGTGGTTTCTACAAGACGGTGCCACATGCCACATTATACTCGATACCATGGACCTATTGAGAGACGAGTTTGGTGATAAATTAATCTCACGTTTTGGAGCAGTCGATTGTCCACCAAAGTCATGCGATTTGACCCCACTAGACTATTTTTTGTGGAACTACGTGAAATCTCCCGTGTACAAGGACTAGTCAGCCACAATTGCTGTCCTGGAAGATAACATTACATCTGCCATTGGTGAGATACCGGCCAAAATGCTGGAAAGAGCATACTAACATTAAAGCTTACGGATGAACCACTTCAGGCGTACCCGCGAGCAACATTCACATAAAATAATCTTTAAAAAGTAAATGAAAAAGAATTGATGTATTGCTTTAAATAAATATTTCATTCAATATTGTAAACTTTCTGATTTTTTTTTCAATTTTCAAAAACCAAAGGTTAAGAACTCGCCACTTATTTTGTTAGAGTATATTGTTATAGTTTTTGGAGCGAATAGATAAGTTCGCATTGATCAGCATAAGATTTTATTAATTTTATCTCTTCAAAAAGCATTTGACCCTCCATCAAATTCCTACGACAAGCACGATCAATAGCAATTCATTCTAACACTTTTCCGTCACGTATTTCCTGCTACCGTTCAATTTGTTTCAACTGAAGTTACAAAATGATTAAATTATTTCACTTTTTTTTATTTATTTGTATTTATATACATATGTATGTTTGCAGGTATTTAGCTGAAGTTTATCCAATTGTTTTTTATCTCGTAATGGCAGATAAAATCGACGACTGCATTTGTGTTCTGATATATCAAAAGCAGAGTGTTTTAATGAAAACTGCAATTAAATGCCATAGTTTTTGAATTATTGAATTTCGTTTATTTTTAAATAAACAACACTCTGTTTACAACTCACTGCAGAACACAATGAAAATTAAATTGAAATTAAAAACAAGAAAAATTTTTCGCTGAAAAATAAAACACCATATTTTTTATTAACATTAAAATTATTAAACGATAATTGATTAAAATTTTCGTTTTGGGTGGTTACTTAAAAAATTATTCATAAATCATATTAAATTCATTTGAAAGTTAAAAGTTTCGGCACTTTTTCCACAAATGCGTCTTAAACCGAAATTGATTATTAGCTCACTAGCAGCTGCAAAGTGATTTTAGGTGACTACAATGCAATAGTAATTCTTCTAATCATGATATCAATTCAAATGATGACGTCACCAGAAAAAATGCATCCTTTACGTTAGAAAGACTGCAGACTTATGGCATTGAAGTTTACATGCTACCTCATTCTTAAATAGCTGCACTCTGAATGCGGATATTCTCATGAATTAAAAGTGAAAATATATTCACTCTTCAACAGCTCTACCTGTTAGAAATTCAAAAAACTCTGAAATAAACCTTTGAAATGTCCGGGAATTCGACAATATATTTGTTAATTGAGCATTTTCCACCTAACTTTTTACCATTTAACGAGATAATTTTTATATTCATGCTGACCAAAAAACAAGGTTATCTTTATTTTTTTTTTCTGTTTAAAATAGTAAAAGTATCATTTTTTGAAAATGAAAAGCATTAAAAATAACATTTTTTAATTTTGTTTCAATCGTAAAAAACTTGAAATTGCAGTTTGAAGTTGTAATAATTTGAAATCACTATTTTTTATTTTATTAAATCAATGTTAATTCATTTTGATTTGTAGCTCAAACCTCCATTTCAAAAAATATAATTTTTTTTTGTTCAAACAGTGACACACTTTGTGGATAATTACTTGCTCATCGTAACAGGTTTTTTTTATTTAATAGAAAAACATTAAAACAAGTCCCCTTTGAAATTCCAAATATAATAAATTTTAAGTTGTACATTAAATTTAACTTAACGCAACAAATTTAATCCAGCAAATACTGAAATACTGCATAAGATGTAAGGAGCAATGAATTTTGCAACTCAACGCTTTCGCAAAACTGTTGGCTGTCCTTGCACAGCATGCACAGCAATGACTTTCATTTCCAAATTTTTCTTTCTCTTTGTGATTTTCTTTTTTTTTTGTCACAATTTCTTGCATTTTGAATAAAAATGCTATCATTATCAAATAAACAGAAAATGAGAAGAAAAGAAAATTGCTGTGTTAAATCACTTTTTTTGATTTATATCAAGAAATGCATTTTAAGAGAAGTGAATTGTGAATTTTAGCGAACATAAAAAAGACATGCTAAATGAGCTTAAATTTTTTCGAAACTGATTTTTTTCTTAGTTATCTAACGCATTTCTTTTATCAGAGCCAACAACTAATGAACTCTGTGGTAAAATTCTTAAATATTTTCCACATTCTCCCACATTACACTAATCCGAACACATTTGCACAATATATATGTAGCTATTAACTTTTAAAAACTTTAGCAAAACTTTTTGCACAGATTTTGATAAATCAGTTACAGCAACAATGTCGAACGAAAACTTGAGAATGTGTCAAAAAAGAAACTGTCAGTATTTACACATTTATTAAATTTAATTTAAAACTTTGCACTCAATTTAATTTCAAGTATTACGATGAAAACTTTTCGCTTGAGCACAAATATTTTGATAAAATATTTCAATGTAATATGACAGTAACAATAACAACAACAACAACAATCAAATAAAATATAATTGAAATAACAACAAAACAGCGGTTATAGCCATGTTCTGCTCCTAAAACCCAAGCTCAGAACAATAGAAATTCCGAGAAAAAATAAGAAAGAAAACACCCCCCACGTAACCTTGAAATTTTTTTTGGAAAATCTCATTGGTGCACTTTAAGAACATTAAAAACTTTTAACATTTAATTGAAACATGAAATTTGTGGCAAAGTATGAGTACAAAACATACAGGAATGTATTGGCAAGGGGTTTGTTGACAGCGAAAGGAAAGAATTGTGCTAAATACGTTATAAGAGGAGTGCTTTCATGAAAAACGTAATTTTTATCATAAATATTTTTTTTTTCTTCATATAAAATCAAATTGTTTCACTCATATGGAGCAAATAATAAAAAGTCGGCAGAGTATGCGTAGTTTGTATAAATTGTTAGTCATCAAAAGTGGTGCTTGATAAAATATGACTAGAACTCTTTATCTAATGCGCATGTTATTCCATGCTTTTTTTCATTTTCGCATCTAAATTTCAAAGAATATTCATTTATCAAAATTCTGGGAGCCCAAAATATATTCTGTTTTCGATTGCTCATTTAGGTTCATAATTATTTTTACGATTTTTCACTTCAAGCTTCAAGTAAATTTACAAAACTATATATCATGGAAAACGTGAGTTATTTCACAGAAAATTGGTAATAAATAAAAATTAATTTTTTCAACCACTTTTGAGCATAATTTTCTAGACTTTGAATTAAAAAGTTCAGAAAAATGTCAGATTTCAAATCAGCTTCAATTCATATAAAAACGTAGTATGTTTTATATTCAAAAAGTTTAATAAAAAAATCATTTAAAAAGTAATTGAATGTTCAAAAAATGACCTCAATATGCAAACAGAAATACAAGCTTGTTTCATTCCCATATAAGCGGACTCCCAGATCAAGTTCCAATCTTTTAGAAAATAAAAAAGTTGTTTCCTGGTTTTGGTATGCAGTAATTTAGACGAGCTCCATTTTAACTTTTTCACATCGAATAATGCAGCAGTTTGATAAAATTCCACTTCATTTGTGGACTCACATCTGCACACAAGAAGTTAAAGCAAAAACATTTTCAAGTGAGAATTCACTAACAAGGAAAATGAGAAAATTTAATTTTAAAAAATTTTCTCAATATTACTTTGACAACAGAAGCAGCAACAATAACAATGTCAAAGTAAAAACAAATAAAAAGAACAAAAAGTAACAAAATTTAATAGGAATGGCGGCTATAAAGGAAATAGGTTAAGAATTAGTGAAATTTTAAGTAGAAATAAGCAGATTGTAGAAGATTTTTTTCCCCATTTATTTCTTTATTCCTCAAAGTGCTTTGATGTTTAAGCTTGAGTATCTTTTTTCTAAGAACAAATCACAAAAAAGGACAATTGGCCAAACTAGTGGCAATTTAAAAAAGGATAAATATAACAAAAGGGTGAAATAAATAAGAAGACTTTGTAAGCAACTGATTTCAAACGATAGCAACGCACACAAAAAACTGATAAAAAAAAGTTCTAGGATATATAATAAATTGAGATATTTAAATTATACTTAAAGAACGATTGAAAACAGCAATGAAATATAGTCCAAACAAGGATACTAAAATTTTGCTCAATTTTCCAAAGAAACTGGTGCTCAAATCACAAATGTAAGTGGGTTAAATCGCTCAATATTCTGTAGACAATATAAGAGAAACAATCTGAGAATAATTTAATTTTTCTTCACTAATGAAGAAACCGCAAAAATCTACGCACAATATCTACTCGTACAACTGAAACTAAAAGTATTTTCACATTGACGCTTTCTACCCTGCCGTCATACCTTTTAACATCCGCAATTTGTAACTGTGTAAGTGTTTTTATTACCATTTTCTCCGCTTATTGCCATACGGCTTGGTAAATCTATTCATTTTATGTATTGCCCTTCTTAAAAGGATTTCGACATTTAACTGCTGCTGCTATATCTATCAATTCAATTTTATTTGTTTTTATAGTCGAGAAAATGTAGGCTCACTCCTTTTTTGAGCGCAACGCAACTGCTGCTGCTGTAATACAAATATAAGCCCCCCCCCTCTATATCCTGCTAAAGTACTCATTACTATGTTCTAGACTATGGCGCATAAATAAAACTCTGCTTAACTGCTGCCGTTTCTGTAAAACATAAAAACAACCATTTCATCGTAGTTCTATGTACATAGTAGACTCCAACGTTGGTTACCATTTTCATTTATCTTCCGTTGGAAGTCATAAAATTGGTACTATTTCATGTTGTTGAGCGCCATGCTTTTGTTTTCTTCTTTAACTAACAATGCGCCTTACAGCGTCTACTCCGCTCTAAGTGCTGTCGTTTTAGCTCTTAATAATTAAGTTTCTGCCCTGAGATTGCTTAGCCCGATGCTGGAGCAGTTGTACATAATTTTTAGATATTTTTTTCTCTATCTGAAAGGAGACAGCGCTGGTTTGCGCAAAGTTTTTGGTAATGTGGCATTGCTTGTCACCTTTGTCTTTTAAAAATCCAAAAAATGTTTTTTGTCCACCAATAATGGGTTAAGTTTTACTTGCTTTAGCAACTTTTCTTTTAAAACTTTCAACTACCTATTACTCTATTGCTTTCACTACTACTATATTGCTTTATTTGTGTATGTTTTGCATTTTTAATTAATGTTTCCTGTACACAACTCTCTTTTTGCTTGATTTTCGCAGTCATATTAATATACTCTGCTCATTTTTGATAGCCCAGTAAACATTTTTAATTTATGAAAGAGTAGTAATATTGTTGAAGTGATTGTTTCGATCGTGCTTGAGCTCACATTCTAATGTTAAGCTATAGTTTGTTCAGAAAAAATTTTCCAGATGTAACGACTGGCAAATGCGCATTGCGTAACTGTAGGACTTTCGAAGATATTTTTGTTGTGGTTTTCATGAACTTCATAACCTAACATGAAATATCCGATTCCAATCCACTTTTTGGATAATTTCTGCGCGCGGGTCTGTTTCAAACGATAGTTTTTGACAACGAAATGGCGTAAATGACGTAAACTGGATTGGAAATATTGTCTTAATTTAACCACATAACTTACTTTTATGAATTATAAACTATCAGATTGCGCCGATCGAAATATGCACAGATACTTTTTTCCTAGTTATATAATTTTCAAAGAGAATAATTCAAATCCTTAAACTTTCTATTGATCTTAAGCCAATTTTTGCTTTAGCATTTGCTTTTATGAGATATATTTCAGCATAGTTCCATAGCCAAGGAAACTTTTAGCAAAAATTATATTTTTATAAAATTTTTTGTAGATGTTTCCATTTCCATTAAAATAATATCTCCAATTTGTAGTTACATTCATAAATAAAAAAAGTGTGCTGTTTTATTTTCACCACAAAATATGTCAAGATGTTTGAATTCAAATTTTGTTTAGCCTTTCATTCCATTTATTAGCAAAGAAAGTTGGCTGAAACTTTTCATGGGTACGGTAACATCTACAAAAAAACGTTAAAGGCAGTTTCATTGGAAATATCTTGAGGTACAGAAATTACTCTAATCACTTTTTTGTTGATTGCGCAGATCACGAAATATTTCCAAAAGCCACTTTCTTCAATAATCTTAAAGTGATTCTAACTTTCTTCGATGATTGTTATTTAAGGGCATGTTAGCGAGGCAAATATAATGATGCACCTAAAACCTTAATCTTTTTTTTTCATAATTTGTTGCGACGTATCGACTCGCCTAAATGATACGAACGAAATAAAGTGTCTGCAGAACTATAATTAAGTATTTCAATAGTGGAAGCTCACACTTGAAACCCTTAGCTGGAACAAAAGCTAAGTTAATTTGGTTGTTTGTTAGTTCTTTTATTATTGTTTTGATTTGTTAGCAGCAGTTTGAAATAATTTTTATTTGGTTATAAGTAAAAAGTTGCGAAAATAAGTAGCTAACAAATTACTTTTTGCTTTATAAGTCATATAGAATGAAAAGAAAGGCATTCTTATTTGTTTTTTGAGTAGCGCTGCAGTATGTGCGTCAACCCTATGGTCACTTGTGACTTGCATGCACAGAAGGTTCACTATTCTCCGGTACAGTCTGTATTTTATTAGTTCTTGGATTAAGTGAATATTTGGTAACTGCTCATTTTTATTATGTATAAATTTCATAGCCTCAAAAACGGTTGGTTCAGCATTCTGCCAAGTGTTTGCTGGGAATGTTTGCATCAGTGCTTACGCTTGTAGTTGTAAATCTTTGTGACAGGTAGCTTAATTTTGTAAGTTATTTTATAAAATACTGCGACATTGTAGTACCCAAAGTTAATTTTAATACCTTTGATTAAGCTTTGTCTTTATATTTATGCTTTGAGTCATTATTTTCTGCATAAAATTTAATATAAATCAAATTAACTGCCAAAAATGCATAAATCAATAAATAAGATATAAAATTATTACGTATTAGTTACTAATAAAGTTTTCAGAAAAATTATATACATTTCGTTTTATTGAAACAATTTTCTCTTATGACGTCATAATATTTTTTTTTTGTTTAAAGAAATAATGTCACAGTAAAATAAAAAATAATATAACTATTTGATGTTTTTTTGAATTTTAAGAACTTTTTTACTCACAATAATTTTTATGAAAACAAATATTTATGACATCATAGAAAAAAGATGGTTTTAATTTAAAAACAAAAATATTTCTGAATATTTTGATCAATTCTAAGAACTTTTTACTCTGTACGATTTTTGCTGAAAATTGATAGTTTAAAAGAAAAAAAGTAATTAATGATAAAATTTGGCGCATTTCACTACTTGTTGATCAATTTTTCAAAGTGAAATGAATGTACCACTTTATAATTTGGTAATCTTATAGGAAAAATCTCAGCTTAGTCATGGAATGATTAAAAAAGCAAGTATCCAACATTAAAAAAAAAATATAATTTCTTTTGATTTTCATGAGTAATGAATCTCAAATTGTTCTTTTTTTAATAGTTTTGTCACACAAAAAACTTAGAAGAAAACGTTTGAGATGAATTGAGGTTTAATGCATCTGTAAAAAGTTACAAACGTTTGAAAATTAGGATCTGCAATTATATTCCGTAAATTGTGTCCCCTCCACCTCAGTCTATATAAATCCAAATGAGCTAATTTTTATTGTAAGAAATATCATCTAATAGAACAACAATTAGCTCAACTTTCAACTTTATCGAACCAATTTTGTTTATGAGCTCCGACAAATTAATTCCTGAAAGCATATGAGTTTTATCATATTTTTGCTACAAGGAAATTGATATTTTTTCCATTAACTCGAATTCTTATTTTCTAATATCAGATTGTTAAAAAGAAAAACTCCCTCACAAATCTTAAATTACTCCATTTGGTGTAGTGCAATTAACTTGCTAACAATATCTTAATTCTAAGAATCCATTCTTTATCCTTCCAACATTTTGTGTCCTACCATATGTGTATGAATGTATGTATGTGTTGAATGCTTTTTAAAAACTTTTAAAGGATTATTTCCGTTTCGTATTCAATCACTAACAAATAAAATTCAACAAAACTTTTTCGATTTAAGTTTTTATACGCTTTTGACATTTGAGTAACAACAAGAAAGAACAAAATCAAAAAAAAAACTGAAATTTTGTTGAAAAACCAACTAAAGAAATTGAAGAAATCAACAAAAGAAAAAATATAAAATGGAAAATAAATTCAATGTAATAGAAGTTAAAGAAAAGACATTTTAGAAGAAAAAAAAAATGAAAAATAAAATATAATTGTTGTAGAAAAATGGGCAAATATTTGAGAAAAGCTTGAAGGAATGACAACAACAGCAAAAAATAGAATTCACTTGATGTCCTTTTTGCCATTGTTGAGGCGTCGTCTTTTTTATTGTTCTGCTGCTTCTTGTTGCTAAGCACCGAATTTTTCACTTTCGTTTGCGATTTTTTTGCTCCTCGGCATTGTTGTTGTCAAGCAACAGCGCTCAAACAGCCAATGTTGCCCAACAAACTTGGCCACAAATAACCCACTTGAAATGTAAGGAGCAGACATGAGGAAACCAAAAAAAACCAAAAAATAAATGAAAAATTTTAAATAAGTTTTTATGTTTCCTTAGAAAAAGTTAAGATGAATGAAAAAGTCAAACGAAGAAAAAGAAATAACATAAAGAAAATCATAAAAATATCAAAGAGCACAAAGATTTTGTTGCTACCAACGCATAAAGTGAAAGTTAACTTTGAGTAGACATTCAAAAAAAAAAAAAAAAATAGAAAATATGAACAAATGCTGTCAAGAAAGAAAGCGGAAACGGAAGTCGCACTGAAGTAGGTACTGATACGTTTTGAGCATCTTTCAAGTCAAAAAATTAAATAATTTGTTGGTCTTATATATCAAAAGGCGTAGGCGAAATTTCTGAAAGAAAAATTGCCAAAGAAACAAATTCACAAACTGCATTTCCAGAAATCTGTGTTAAACTTAATTTACATTATTCTGCAGATCGATCTTTAAGTATTTTGGCTAAAACTCCAACAAAACCATTTCCACTACACAAAAAAAAAAAAAAAAATCGTCATAACCATTGCCAAAATGTAGTCCTTTCGTTAAGTCATTTGTGGTGCACATTAAAAATGTAGCACAGGTAGACAGGATATTCAACACATTAAGTCCAAGGATACAACGATTTACCTTTTATGCTGCTGCTTGGATTCGCTACTCTTAACTACGTTGATTTTTTGGTTTATTGAAACCACTTTCTGCAATAGCAATAAAAACAAAATTTCGACCCTCTGTCTATCAATGTCGGCTCATCGTCATCGTCATCGCCATCGTTGGCTTTGATGCTGCCGCTGATTATGTTGCATATTAAAACTGGTGTTCGACTGTAAGGAAGTTGTCAATTTAATTTTATGAACTTGGCAGCCATAAAAAGGCCAACTTTATTTTTTGTACGTTTTCTTACCTTCGTTCTGTTTTTTTTTTGTGCACCTTTTTTTAACACTTTTTTCTTTTTGATGAAAAACGAAAACAAAATTCATGCTGCTTTTTTTGTGATGGGTTTTGCTTAGGAATAAAAATAATAGCCTTGGTAGCTGTGCCGCATAAAGTTATTTTGGGTTGAGTTAATATAATGAAAGCTTTCAGCAAAATCTCAAAGAAAATAATCGCAAAAATATGTTTTGAAATCGTATACAAAAATTTGGTTTAAATTCATATAAGAGCTTGCCTTAGAGCTTGAATTATGAAAATTTTTTAGATGGTTTTTATAGAAGTTTTAGTGCAATTTTACTCGAAGATAAAACGTGCACTTCTTAGATTTGAAATCGTTCATAAGAAACTTTAGCAAAATGGGGTGAGAAAATTTATTACAATTTGCATAAAAAATAGATTCGAAGAAAGGCTCTTCAACAACTGAAATTGAGTTTTTGCTTTAAAACAAAAAAATGGAGCTGAATTAGGAATACAGAAAAAGATGACCAAAAATGTTTCAATAAATTAAACTTGGCTTAGGATAATTTTTCTCACCAAATGATGCAAAAAATCTGATATTCGTTATGCAAAATATTTTTCTGGAAATTTCTTCTTAAATTAATATGCCTTAGTTGGACTTCTCAAAATTCGCAAATGAAAAAGAAAAACACAAAAAGCATAAGTTATATATGTACCGAATCAACAAAACTAATTTCGTCATTAAAAATGTAATAATCGTCTCAATTGGATCAAAAAATTAAAATAATTGTACAAGGAAAAATTGTTCAAAAAAATTTCTTAGGTAATGAAAATTATTTTGAACGCTGTGTGGAACCCGCACGCTTTTGAGACGCTTGTGGTGATGTTGAAATGATTTGTTGGCAGTTTTGTTATGTCACGCCTTAGACTCTTAACCCTGGAACCGAATTTGTGGTACTGGATTCCCAAAATGGCTTTCAAGAGAGAGCCACTCTTTATCTTTGCCAATATGTTTTCTATACGATTATCAATGTATTGCACCTTTAGCTATGCAACCAGACTGAATTTCAACTAAACTTTTTGACTAAGAGAGTGAGTGAGAACTTTAGGCGACACAACGTCAATACGTGTTTGGGGAGCTGTAGTCCCCATCATCTTTCTCAGTACAATTCGTAAGAGAACGTTATTGATTGTGCTCTTCTTCGTCTCAGTTTGTATTAAAGTCTCTTTATTGATGCATTTTTTTAAAGTTTACAACAAACCCAGTTCCTAACATCTAAATTTAGTAATTTGGGCAGTGAAAAAGTAACATTTGTATTTTGAACCATATCACTAAAACTGTTTCAAATATCGTGTTTGATTTAATTTTACGAAGTTTATGATCACATAGGACTTTTATCGCATGATTTATTATGTCATGTACATTTTAATCTGATGTTATTATTTTTTGTCTACTCTTTCAAAATATAACTGATTTCAGTTTGGTTAAATAAAAAAATATTTCAGTTGCAAAATACCTTACCTTACCTCCTTACTTTCGTAGCAATACTCTTATTTATTTCTTATGAAAAATCTAATTAATGTGCCAATATTATTTATTGCAACTCTTACCAAAAATATCAAGACCTACACAAAAATTTTTAGGTACCAGTTGATGCTGCCAAATGAGCCGCACTGCTTAAAAAAATATTTGTAATTTTACCCCAACAGTATCATGCAATTACTTATTTCCTGTTCATCTTATGCTATCAAATATTTGAAGCCACAATGTATCTTAATTTTTCAACAAAAAAAAAAAACAAAAATGGTTGGAAAATATATGTGCATCATACTCCTACCAAAAACAAAGACATGCTCGTAAATAATGTAAAATATGATTTCCCCAGTTCATATTGCTGGCACCGCTGACATTAAACAAATATTTGTGTTGGCCTTAACAACATACATTTGCTTTCGCTCATCCTTTTTATGAATCCGACTTAAACAGTCATCATCTCCTCTTTGAGTTTCAAGCAGCAGCTATTTACCGCACACAATTTCCGTTTCCTTCCATTTGAATGTAAATTGGAGGTTTACCTTCCAAAAATTCCTTTGTATTGTAGGTACTTTATTTCCTGTGTAACCAACTCATTTCAGCTGCCAATTTCAATCCCCCTTCATATTTTATTTTGTCGATGTTTACTTGTGCGCATCTTTCAAAAATGTAATTTATTAATATTGTAAATATTTTTGCTCGCAATTTAACTCAACGTAACTCATTTTTTGTTTCCTTTTTCTTTATTTACATTTTATTGTATTTCACTTTATATATAAAACAATATTTCTGACAGATGCCAACGCCATTTCTTGTATGTTAGAGATCTTGGTGTTGCTAACAAGAGCAATAAAAGGCTACAAAAAGTACGGTGGAACCGAATTGAACGAGAATTTAAAATATTCTTTATTATCTTAATTATGGGTATATATAGTAAGTCTTTTGAAATATTTCTACATTTTTTCAAAATCCGACTCTGTTGCCCTTTGCGTAAGTCAGTATAAGACTTGCTTTGATAGAATTCAAAAGTATTTAATAAGACTTGCTTTTTAGCCAATGGAAGTCCTTTTTCATTTTGCGCTAAACAAAACTTAATCAAGATCTTATAACTGGTGATTCCTTAAGCGTTTGGTTCTTGAAAATTGAAAAAAGAACACAAAATTACAATAGCGAATAACATATTTATTTAAAGGGAATACATTACTTCCTTTCAGTTACTTCTTAAAGAAAATTTAATGAAAATATTGCTCGCATCTATGCCTGAGGTGATTGATCCGTAATCTCCAATTTTGGCCTACCTTTTTCAGCATTTCGGCGGGTATCTCACCACGGCTGGTATCTCAAAATTTGTGGCTGGCTTGTCTCTGTACACTAGAGACTTCACGAAGCCCTTCAAGAAATAGCCTAGTGGGGTCATGTGGCACCGTCTTGTTGAAACCGCCTATCAACCAAGTCTAATTCTTCCTTTTTAGGCAAAAGAAAAGTCGGTAATCTTTGCACTGTACCTAGCTCCATTGAAAAAGTACGGTCCAATGATACCACCGTTCCACACAATAACTGGGGGAGAATTGTGGCTTTTTCCGCATGCTCCAAAGACGCAATGTATTTGCACATTGCGTAGACAATTTACCTTTCCTTTCCACGAATCAATCTTAAACAGACGAAAAATATTAATAGATTCGTGAATTTGTGTTCTTTCACATAGTAAACTACCGTCCAATACTAAAACGACCAAACCAAAAGTTGGCTCGTTATGTATTTATGGTTTTGGGCAATTTTGATTCAGTCTATTATGTGAACAGCCCCATGAGTATTCCAAGTGATATTGAATACCAACTTAAATTTTTTTTTATTTTTGAAAAATGCGAGCAATATGCCACTAATGGAATGAATGCTTTGATCGCGAGCTTGCTTATATAATTTGGTTTGATAATTATGGTCAAAAGCTCTGAAATAATATTTCAATACTTAAGGATTGAGCATTGAATTTTATTTTAAAAATCATTGGCAATAATGTCCTTGTTCTAAATAAAAATCAATATATTGCCAATTTAACATAGAGAAAGCTTTAGTTTTGCCTATCAACCACTGTGCATCGCACTCATTTAAGCAAAGTGATGAAGTGTTAAAAATTGAAAAGCATTCAAGGTTCAAACAACCACTCGATTGGCACTGCCATCTATCTATCTATAGTAGGATGCTTTGTGCTGTAGATATATTGATGCTTTTTATGTGTTTTTGTTGCTATTGCCTACCTTACAAATTGCTGCGTTTTTTTTTTCATTCAATTTTTTATTCTTTTTTATAAATTTGATTTATACCATTCGTGCACCCCCTTTATTTTTTTTATACTTTGCTGCCTACATACAACATTTTTGCGGTATTGTATGGCAATTTTTATATCTACTGTTTTTGTTTTTTTATCTTTGAAGTATCTTGTTTTCAGACATTTGTGCTTCATTGGCATTTTGTATCTCGCTTTGTAGCAGTAGCAGCAGCGTTGTATCCATCATTTACAAATCATTCAATTAGTGGTAGAAATACGTTTCCGTTTTTTTATATTTTTTTCATATATATATATATTTTTTTTTTGATATTTGCACCGGGAACTCAATTTATTTTTATTTTCATCTATGCTACGTTGATTTTTCTATTTATATTGTTTAGATAAGAAATTACTTTTTTCTTTCTATACCTATGGTTGTACAGCTGCGACAAATCACAAAAGTAATCTCTTTTCATAAAAATTTAAAATTTATACGGATTATTACTTTGAGCTATGGAATCACACCGAAGGATAATCTTAGATAATTTAGACTTTTTTTGTTCATATGTTTGATAGACTTATGTTGTTTATGCTTTAAAGAAAAATTTGATGCAGATAATTAACAATCAATCAAAGCTGATTAAACTGATTCAACAGATGTGGTTTTTGGTATTTTCCCTTAACAACCTAAATTAATGTATTGTTTTATTATTGTGTTCTTTTAAAAAAATGTTTCCTTTCTTGACTCTTTGCAGGTAAGAAACCTAAGGTTGTTGTAATTACTCAAAATAATGAAGTTGAACTAAGCAGTAAGTAATAAACCTAGCCATTTTATATGAGTGCAGGTATCTCATTTTATCCTCTATCATCAAGAGAAAAGAAAAAACAAAAAGAAACAACTAAAAGGGTTGGTTCTTTGAACTTCGAAGGAGATTTAACCTTAAAACATTTGTTGTTTTGAAACAGACATCATTGCAATCGGTGCTGCATGTTTGGCGCCAAAGCGTTACAAACCATGTTCATCTAAGCAATTTGTTATAAATAGTGAAGATATGATAGATATGTCACGTGTTTTCAAAAAATTATATTAATTTCTTGTATATAAAATAAAGCATTTTTGAACTCAAAAAAAAAAAACCAAGTGTGAAGTTACTTAAGAATGGCAGATATACTTTCTATGTCTACTTTTCTATGCCCTGAACTGGAAAGACATATTGTCATATGCGTTGAAATAAGAAACAACAAATAAAATAAAATTAAAGTAACGACAACCTAAGTATAATCTTTTAATAATTTTTCATATAATATCAATAAATTAATTCACGTAAAAAATGCAATTTAAAGTTTGATAAATAAAGTTAATATTTATTCTTTAATTCTGATTTAATTAAAATGTAAGATCATATCAAGTATTTTACCAACTGTTAGCAGACATTTAAGCTGAAATTGGACGTTTAACATGTACAGCACTTAAGCGAGGTATTTCGTTGCCTTCTGATGATTTCATGCAAAAAAAAAAATTAAATCAAAATACCAACCGCCAGCAATCATTACTTTGCCTTGGCCCAGCATTCAATGCATCGCTAATGGCGATGATGATCACAGCGCACTTTGACTGCAATTACAACTGCAACTGCGAATCAGGGAATCATCATCAACAAAATTTACATTTTTACAATTCATTTACATTTCTGTATGCCATTAATTCTAAAGGGGTTTGTTGTACATCGCCACATTGCGGTAACTGGGGCTGTTGCTGCTTTCACTGAAACATGAAATAAGACTGAGGCTATTGTCATGTACGAATTGTGTTGCCATTGTATTTCTGTTGAAAGTGAGTTAAGGGCATGCTATCATTTCGTACTTATTTTAGCCTGAAAAATAATAGCTGAAAGCAATTTTATGAAATTTGGTTAAATATTTAAAAATCCACTTTAGCTATGTTTTAAGTTTAATTTTTGTTACTAATTAAATAATGGAATACTTAAATTGATTAAACATGTGAATACATAATTCGTTGAAATAAATCATTTCTTCCCATAGTTTTATTTTGAGTCTTACTTTAATTTGAAAAAAAATTTTGTTTATTCCAAGCTACAGACCAAATAACAGGTGATTTTTTAAGCGTTTGGGTTTTGAAACCTGAAAAAAGAACAGAAATTTGCAATAGTGAATAAAATATTTATTGGAAGTAAAACATTAATTTTTTCCATTTACTTCTTGCTGGTAATTTAATGTACATATTGCCCGCGTTTGCCAGCATTTCAGCCGGTATCTCACCAACGGCATATGTGATATTGTCTATCAGGGCTAAATTGTGGCTGACTTGTCCTTATACACGAGAGACTTCATGTAGCCCCACAAAATATAGTCTAGTGGAGTTACATCGCATGATCCATTGCAATGGACTGATACAAAGCATGAGATTAATTGCTCATCAAACTCGCCTCTCAATAGGTCTATGTTATCGCGTGCCGTGTGGCACGTGGCACCGTCTTGCTGAAACCACATGTCAACGAATATCAATCCTTCCATTTTGGACAAAAAAAAAGTCGGTAATCATTGCACGGTATATTACTCCATTGACTTTAACTTTACGATTTTCATAATTTTTGAAAAAGTACGGTGATGCTGGACCTCGGTATGCACTCTTCACATACGGGTGGGTGGACTAATGTCCAATAAAGTGAAACTGTTACGAAATTTTGTCACAATAGCTTAAGTAGCCTGTTGGTTGGGTCGATTATGACGACCTTAAAATAAACGCAATTTGCGAAACTTATTTCGCACGAATTTTCATAATAAAATTCAATAATTTTCAAGCGTTGATCGTTCGTTAGTTTATTTATACTAAAATGCCAATTTTTACTCAACATTTTTGTGGTTCACACATCTTACGATTCACAATCGAAGTGTTAAAAAACTTATAATAAAAAATCAAGTAATTAAGAAATCACCCATTAGTTTGCTTTGCTTAGGTTGAAATATTATTTAAGAATATTTTGCAGAATGTTTAAAAATAAAATCTGTAGAATCTTATCGAAATTGAGACGGAGATTGCAAAATTTTGCTACGATCTGAAGATCACTGGAGGTAACTTCGATTATAATTGTGAAGAAAGTGAGAATTAGGAAACTGCGTCGCAAATTTAATTTTGCAAAGGCTTGGCAGCTTTTCCAAAAGATTATCATATGTTTGATTTACAAATGTCGAAAATTTGCTGAAAATGCTAATGGAAAGTTATTTTCAAGTTTGAGAGAAACTGTGCGTCGTCAAAACATAATTCACAAAATAGAACAGTTCCTTTTAAATAAATAAATTTTTTAATATATTGGGGATATATGTAATTGATGTACAATTTTAAAAAAATAAAAAAATTATTCATCAAATGCAAATACTTTTTAAGTCCTTTCATCATTGCGCACAACACAGTTGAACTACATTTCCAAAATAAGTTAAGTAAAAGCGGGAGTTTGCGGTTGAACTGCTTTTTATTTAGTAGATATTGCTTTCGGCATGAATTCAATGTCTCATGACCTAAAAACATGCATAATTTTTTTGTATGTTCTCCATCTGCGATGAAAGGCGTTGTATTGTTTTGAATGTTTTTCTGTATGCAACACAGTACTTTTTACTTTTTTCTTTTATCTTATCTCTTTGTTTTGCTTTTGTTGTCAATTTTTGCCAACATTTTTACTGTACATGTCATAGTTTATGCATGCAGCGTGCGTTTGATGTTTTCATTGACTGCAAAAGAAAAATTGCAGAAAATAAAAAAACATTAAAAAAATTTTAAAAGTAAACAAAAAAAAACTATGCTATGTATTTGAGAGTGAACTTTAAAATATAAAGTTTTTTCATTTTAAAACTAAACGCATAGCAGCGTAAGTTTTAGATTTGATATTTTTTAAATTTTGTTTTTGCAAAACTTTTTAAAATAGGTACACCTTAATCACTGCAAATAGCAAGTGCAAAAGTTGCTAATGCAGAATGTGTAAGAAGGACAAATTGCATTTCATTCAGTAGCAAGAAAAAGTCAAAGTGAGTATTGCTTTAGTGGCGCAGTTTTGTTTGATTGTTTATGCAACAACACACTTGACCCTAAAAGCCGCAACAAAAAACGAAAAAGCAAATCAAAAAAAGTTTGTGTTGTTATTGCATGCTGTGCAAAATAATTGCTTGCCGCATAACCCGAAAAAAATGAACCGGAAAGTAGTGGAAAAGAAGGCAATTTAAAGAATAGTTGACTTAACGCCTAAGGGCATGCAACAAAAAAAAAATGCTACACAACTTTACTTTGTCTTCATACAAAAAATGCATTTCGATTTTATTAAAATTTTTGCTTTTATTGAAATTGCATCGATATTGTGTATTTTGAAAATAATTTTTTTTTTCTTTTACTGTCACAACTTGTGTGTGGTTTGAACTTTCATATGAATTCTCTTTGATAAAATTTTCTTCATAAAAAATAAACATTTTTCAAAAGGATCCGCTTAGTTTTCGCAGCAGCAGCATGAAAGAAAAATATGTCAAGCTCTGTTTTGTTTGCTATAGTAATATTTTGTGGTTTCTTGAATATCTCACTTAAATTTTATTTACTTTGAGTTTGTTGTTGATTTTGCAGAGAATCGAAATATATTTAATAAGCTAAAATCTGGTGGATGATTTGGTCTTAACATTTTGATTGAGAATAAAGCGGATCAAAGGATTTGGTTGTATGCTTTTAGCTTAGTTTGATGTAGTTAAACTGAAAAATTATTAAAACAGAATTTTACATGAATTTTAATGCAAAAAATAGTGTCATGGTAAGGTTGAAGAGGGAAAAATTATATATCTGAAATTTTTTAGGGATAAGAACTTAAAGATTTGATATTTTTTTTGCATAGGTATTGTGTGAAAAAATTTTAACTTTCAAATAAATACATATTCAAATAAATATTTAACAAAAATAAGAGACAGAAATATAAAGATTAGTGAGTTGATATTAGAATACATGAATTTGTCCTTTGGACACGCTGTGCATATAACAAGTAATTGTTGACCTGCCAATATCTCTTGAATTCACTACTTAATTGCATTAATTGAGTAAAATGTTTCTACTTTTACTAAATAAGGAGTGGGCGAATAGAACGGCACATGTCCTTGATCGGTCGTTTTGAGTTTTTTAATGCTTTGGTGTCCATTATAATAAGCTTCAAGTAATTTCAATCTCAGAAATTTAAAAAATGCAATTGATGTCATAATTTTTTTATAGTAAAGTGAAGGTTTTCCGCAAAGGGACACATGTTCTGCGAATATTTAAGTTTTTTAACAATTCGTGAGTGTAGATTTTCAAAAAGCCACGTATTTTATATAAAAAGCATTAAACATTTTTAAAATATTTTTTTTGGGTCTGAACGAGTTAAAATAGTAGCGCAAACTGACATAAGTTAAGATGATCAGTTTAGCGGCATAAGCAGTTTTTTGCGTTTTTTGAAAAATTCTGGACATGTGGCGTTTTGATTGTCCACTCCTCAAACAGCGAAATTCATAATATATTCGATTAAATTGAATCTTTTTTGCTTGTTTAAAACAAAAAAAAAAATAATTAAGGAACTGAAGACAAATAAACTCGTGTAGCCATTCCACGCCAAATTCAACACGATTTTGTTTTTGTATCGCAGATTTATTGGAAAATTTTTTTCTTGTGGTAAAGGTTTGATTGTATTCTTCACAACATTTTTAAATTTTTTTATCAAGTTACTTAAAAGAAAAAACTATTTGCAAAAATTCTTTGCTTTAGAGGTTATCACTTTTGTTTACAAATTAAATTCTTAACAATGTTTTCGTTAGTTTTAAAGTTTTTTTTCAGTTTTCAACACAAACTACGCACTTTACAGAATTCCAGACGAAATATTTAATTAAAACAACACATTTTTTATTTTTTTATAAAAGAAATCTATTTTTTACTCTATTAAAAAAAAAGCTGAGATATGCACTAACAATTGTGCACTAGTCAAAACAGGCTTCCTTCAAAAGGATTTCCGGCACTTAACTGCGCTACTATTTGATCGCCATACAATAGGAGTAATGCAAGAATGCGCAAGGAAAATGAAAAAAAAAATCTTTTAATATATATATAGCGAGGTACTCGAGCATTAAAACGAAGTCAGACGATACAACTGCAACTGTACATAGCAAAAAGCTAAAGTGGTAATTGTTGGAACTGCTCATTAAAATTTAACAGAAATCAAAACACAAAAACTCTAAATGGGCTACATCATGAGAGACCTATTATGTATTTGAAAAACTTACGCAAATTGTGTATTTAAGAATCTACAGAAATTTTTCATGAAAATGCCCAGAATAACAGGAAAGAAAGAAGCAATAAAAACTCAACCAAAGCATCAACCAATCTCTTATATTTTTTTATCTTTCATAGTGAAATAAAAAACCGGAAAATGCGAAATTAAAATGGTGAACCACAATAGAAAAACTGTTTTATTAACGAGGCAGCCGAAGTCAAAGCTAAAGCTAACACTGAAACGTTGAGCAGCAGACGAACAAAAATCGCAAAAAATTAAAAGAAAAGAAAATCTTGCTAAAGAGAATGCTTCCGAGAAAAAAGTTGAAATAATGCTGGGAAAAAACATATATTGATGTACATAATGCAGCGCCATAATTAAATGTTTTGCATTTTTATATATGAGGCTATGAAATTTGTTCATTTTTTTTTTTGTTTTTACCACATGTATATAAAGTTTGTTTTGTGAAAAAAAAATTAATTAATGAGATATTATAACTTTTTTCACTTAAAAAAATGCAATAATGCTATTATGCATACCTTTGTGGTTTTCTCATGTTTTATAAAACCCATTCCCATTTTGATGGTCGTAATAAAACCCGATTAAGTCCGCTAAAAATACTTTGATTCAATTTGTTGGTTTTTATTTAAATAGAAGATGTTGGAAACTTTTCTTTGGTTTTTTGTCCCTCAAAAGATATCACTTGAATACTAAAGTTAAAGAAGCAACAATGAATTTTTGAATATTTTCTCATCTCAAATTAAAACAAAAATACGTTTGACGCACCTTTGGCAATAAAAATAAAAGTCCTCATTAAGCAAATTATTAACTCAATCAAAATTTTAATGAATCATTTAAACAAGCTCAACCCATAAGCCTTTTCATCACTATTAATTTTCGTAGCTATGAACCAATTTCACAAACAATTAATCATAATTTTTGACCTTGACATAAATAAATGATAATGGTAACGTCCATAATGATGATGATATAGTGCAGTTGTTCAGTTCCCAGTTGACCCTTGGGATAGTAGCAGCAGCTGCTCTCCCTTACTCATTGGCATAATAAACAATGCCACTAGGGTACAGATAATTAACCAGTAGATTCAGACAAAAAAGTTTTTACATTTTCTATCCCAAAAATGTTGGTCAATGGCACTGTGTGTGGCATATTGAACAACTTAACAAAAAAAAAAACTCTTCCTTAATATAAATAAAAGAAAGAGAGAAAGTAAGCGTGTGGGCGCTGTGAGCAGTTAGTTGAGTCAGAAATCTAATCTAATGTTTAGAAACAAAAAGAGCACCATAACAAAAACAACAACACAAATAACACCATGAAAAATAACAGTAACAATTTTGCTAACAATTTATTTTAGGCATCAAAAAGGCGTCGTCTACTGACTACGTCTTAACAACACTAAATAAAGTTGTAATATTGTCCTGCTAAAATGTATTAATATCCTTTTAAGCTCTTACAATAAATGTGTGTGTGCGCTAATACATAAAGAAAAATTGCTTTCATAAAAATTTTTATAATTATAATGAAAGTAAATTATATTTTTTGCACTTCAGAATAAAGCTAAAGTTATAATGTCGTGCGATTAAGTAAATAAATAAAATTTTGCCTAAGTTCTTTTTAGCGAAAACACTTTGATAAAAGAACCTATCGAAATTTTAGTTTTTTCTTGAACTCAGCTACATTTTATTGATTGCTTCCATAGACCGTTAATTAAGTCATAGTTTTATTTTTTCCTTAATTTTTTTCACAGTGTAATTTATGTTACCATCTACATGAGAATTTTTATTTATAGGTATGCGTAGACAAAGTATGTCAGCAGTGTGTGTCTTGGCTATGTCTTAATAAATGTAATGATTTATGACGACCAGCAAGATTTTTGTTTCTCTAAGTGTTTAATTTATGATTTTGGCAAATTTTAATACCAACAGGACAGCTAGCCAAAGGCAGCCAACCCTTAAATACATAAATCTGACATATTACTACAATGTCGTTTATAATATTGTACAACAGAAACAAATACTTTTTTGATTCATACGAAGCTTGGCTTATTTTGCTTGATAAAAGAGCTATGAAAGTATTTGCAAAAAAAAAACTGTTAAGAGGTAGCTTGAATCGGAAAATTTTATAATTTAACTTTCCGTTTTGCTCGTAAAGTTGCTTTTTTTGGCAATATGCTTTCCATAGTATTCATTTAGAAAGGGTCGTAAAATAACTTTTAAAATCATTGCTTTTCTATCTATCTCTTAAAAATAGCATTAATTTAGAATTTTACATTAAATTAGAAACAAGAAAAACTAAATCCAAACCTATCTTCAGTATGATATCTGACACATCAATTCAGCACAGTGCAGACTACTTTAAGTTAATTTCACCTACTTTGTGGTAAATCTTTTTCAAAAGACTTAAGGTTGGTTTGTTTTGTATGTTTGTTAAATGGACAGAAAGATTGTTTTTTGTCAAATGGCTATAAACAAAATTGCTGCATTGAGATTAAAGATAGACCAAAGAAATTATGCCTTACAAAATTTTTGTAGAAACTCTCTCAGTTCACATACATATGCAGATACCTCGAAATATTGTTATATTTATTCATTAGGAAGTCCCACCATCTGCTCACATTATGCCATGGTGTACTTTAATATGCTTGTGGTCTAAATTCCCGCACAAATTCGTTTCCTTTAACGTGCTCTTATTGTAAGAAAAACAGACCAAAATTAACGTAGATATAACAAAACTTATAGGATTTTATTGAAGTATTTCATCAAAAACTAAATTTCTTTTCTTCTATGTATAATCCTATTTGTATTCCATTTCAGCTGCTGCATCTCGACAGAGCAACATATAATCAGTTTATTTTAATTTGTCTTGATTATTCTTTATGTGAACAACTTTCACGGTTTCATTTAATTTGATAACTTTATTTTACCTTCCTTCAACCACTAAAATTATGCAATAGAAATTTTGCTTTCTCTTTATATATGTGTTGGTTGTTCTTTTATTATTGATTTTTATTTTCATTATACGCAAATTTTCTGACAGTGAAAATTATTTTATATAATATGAAGACTTATTACTTTAAACATAAAAACTAATGGGATTCCGTACTCATGAAGCTTTTACAATCTTGCAGGTCTCCGAAAAAAAAACTAAGCTTAAGCGATTTTCTATACATTTCGTGCTGTTTTTTTTGGAATGACTTTAAATCGTGGAAGAATCATATTGTAGCCCCACATAATTTCGAATTTTATATTTTTTGTATATAAAACTTTTCGCACGATAACTTGAGTCATTTACTTTGAAAATGTCGTAAGTCGCTCTCCGTTGAAAAAAAAAAAATCACGTAACTTAAATCATTTTTATAAAATTTATTTCATTTTTTCTTCTCAACGAAAAGAGAGCTGCTCCAATTTCAAAATAAACGGCTCATATAAGAAATGGCAGCTTCAGCTGAAAAATGCTGATCGAAAAATGATCGTATCATATTTAAATAATTTATCAAAAATGCAGTAACTGGACTTATAAAACCATGTTTGCTGCATTTCAGCCAACGTAAATAATATCGCAGTTTGCCAAATTTTACAATTTTTTTATGAGTTTGCAAAAATTTTTAATTAAAATCAAAACATAATTCCCAGCATATTATTTATTAATTTACCCAATAAAATTTCGCAGACACATGGGTGTAAACACTATGGCTATTTTCGTATGCAATGAAATTCGTTTGAATTTCAGGAAATGCTGACAGCATTATTACAACTACATGAACACTTATCATACTGCAAATACTTAGTCAGCGTACATGCACAAATGTAAACATATTAAAATACATACAAAGGCACACCCCCAAAGAAATGAGAAACACAAACACACAAAATGCATACATTGGTTAAACATGTGTGAGTTCGTTAAAATAATTATTTATAATAAAGTTAGTACTTATTAACAAACAAATGAGCTAGAGAGTAGAAGCAACATTATATTTTGCGTAAGTATCAGTGTTTTTATATAGGGGTGATTCTCCGCTTAGGGGAACTTATGTATATTCACTATGATTTTGACAGCAATAAGAAGGATCGTATAATATATTGTTTAAGACTTTGAAAATGATTTCTTTAAACTAAAATTTTGTAAGAGCACAGAAGCTTTTATCTTCAAAGCTTTTTCACTACAACCACATCATGTGTGTTAGCGTCTACAACGCTTTTTGAAGAAATGTTCCTGCTTTTATTGTTTTTTTTTTAAACACAAATTCTTAGCTCACAATATTTTATTCATCGTGAATTATTTTCATAAGATTTCTGAAAAGTTTGTTTTTTGTTTGCTTGCATTTTTAAAAACTAATTTTGCACGCTTCAGCTGCTACCTTTTGAATGTCTAGAAATGTACGAAAATGCTTATTCATTTAGTCAAACCAAAAAGGTACTTTTCAAGGAAATCACTCACATACATATATATATGTTTCTATGCTTACATGATATACTAACAACACTTATGTACATAACCACAATGAATGCGTCATGCGTTGATCCTCTCTAAGCTGCAAAATAAAAATAATGAGCTTACACAACATTAAATAAATCTACATATTTTATTAAACAAATGCTTGTATAAAGCGCACACATGCAAATAAACATTTATTTGTGTTTGTGTTTATGTGATCCAATTTTAATTTTTAAACTCCTAGAGACTAATCACTTGTATTGCGTAAACTCTTGTTACATGTGTTTTAACAGTAAGTATGCAAATAAAACATTGTTCAAAATATGTAATCCAAGTGTTTTTGATTCCAAAATGAAATTAAGTAGATAAAAACATTGTTCATATTGTACAGTTATGTACTTATAACATTCAACTATAATACCACTTATCGGAAGCTTACATGAATATAATTTTAGAAACAAAAAATCAATGCCTTTACTTCTTTAACTTTAAACATTATTTATTAGCTTGGAATTAATCTTCAATTAGCTGATTTGTTTTATAAAACTATTTCAAAACTATTTCATCAAAAAGATTTGATTTACAGAGTTGACACCCATTTCTTTTCAATACATGCGATTTTCTCAGAGTTCTACGCGCAAGTTTTATGCGAAAAATAGCTCTCGGTGAAATTGGCTGATAGTTCAATGATGTTATTACTATTTTCTTGATTGAAAGTCTATAGTGAGGCACAAGCATTTATTTCTAGCTTCTGGTGACAAAAAGGTCTTGCTTAAAACTCACGTCATTTGCGTGAAAAAGTATTTATTTTGAAGAAAAAAGAACAGCTGACAGTTCAGGGCTATAAGGTATGAAGTGCTACACGAAAGGGTTTGACAGCTTCAGTTTACAATTTTGTTATAAAATATGGTTGGAATAATTATTAGGTACTTACCATTAACTGTGAAAGGGCTTCTTATAAAATTCAGAGAAAGTGAAGACATGGTGATCTTTGACACTCTAGACGTCCGTCAACAAATCGTTCAACACAAAACATCGCAGCAGTTCGTGAGACTGTGTTCACTTGGCTCAAGAACTGTAGCTTACTGACTGCGGACAACAGAGAGAGTTCGTTTATTGTATAATGGAACAACAACTAGTGGATGTTGATATTTCAAACAATATCATTTTCAGCGTTGAGACTCATTTTCATATTGATATTTAGTTAAAAAAATGCACAAGTGATTGTTGAGAATTAAACGCATCCACAAGGTGAGGATTTTGAGCTGGAAATATCATCCGATTTTTCTTCATCAAAAATACGAATATTTAAGAAATAAAAATACCGATAATATGCCTAAGCTGCGAGATGTGGGCGTGGACGGCATGAAATTTCGACAGGATACTGCTACATACCATAAGGCTCCTTAAACATTTCAATTACTGCATGAGTCATTATCTGGTTGTGTAATTTTTTCTTTTGGCGAACAGAATTAGAACAATAGAATCATGCAATTTACCACCGTTTAACTTCACTTTCTTTGGAGTCTTCTAAAATGTGAAATTTATTCCAACAAGGCCACGACCATCCACTCACAGTGTAATACTTACAAGTTTTTTAGCAATAAATTTGACTATTCCTTTGTAATTGAATCGAGATCAATCTAATTGCGCGTAAAGTGTTTGTAATACTTACGACTTTAATGAGAGACTTCCAATTTAGATTTTTTGTGACATATGACAGGTGTCAAAAGCATATGAAAAATTTGAAAAACCTATAAAGCCAGAGTCTAGACACTGTTATTTCCTACTAAGCATTTTGGCAGTCCATCAATATTATATTTTATCAATATTTTTGACTTCTAGAATTTAAATTTTAAGAGTTTAAAACCTTACTTACTAACCTATGGAAATGATAATATGAATCATCTCATTTTTATGGGGTTTTAACGTTTAGATAGATTTCATATGTCAGAAACAATCTGAATTCCAAAGTCTTTCATTCAAATGGTCAGTATTTCAAAAACATTGAGACTTAATGATTATTTTCGTTAAATTTCAAAGAAGCACTCGACTGTTGAACTTAAAATTCGTAAATATCACAATAAGCCACACCTTGGCGAAGTGTATGCTGTATGAACTAAATTAAGTCACATTTTTGCAGAACGGTTATGGAAAATTTCGACGAAAGTGTGCGTATGAGCCAGCAAAGCTGTTGGGTCTAATTTGCCAATTTGCTACTTTATGCATCAATGAAAAAGTTATAATTTTTAATTAAAAACCTGTGTTTTCTATCAAAGTTACTTTACGCGTAATGTTTGTGACACCTTTTATATGAGGACTAATTAAAATTTGCATATATAAAAATATCAGCCACCAGTATTACTATTTTAATGTTATCAACGCTCTACTCGATATTTAGCTGTTGTTATTAAAATTTCTAACTAAAGTTATTAAAAAAAAACATTTGTTTAAAAAAAGCAAATTCAATAATCTTATCAATAGGATTTTAATTTGCTTCTTAATTAGTGACTTCATTAATTATCTAATATACATTAGAAGCGTAAATTATGAGTATAGAAATTTTTAATTTAAAATATTTCATTCAGCTTAACACGCTTACATTAATTAGCTCTGTGTTTATTATTTTTATAATTATCATATTCATTATGTTATGTGTGCACTGGCTTTATTTAATAAGCAGTGATATATGCAATTTTTAATGAAATCTAATTCTATTGAAATGCAAATTTTAATTCATATAGTGTTTTTCGATTTAAAATATAACTTAATCCATGCCATTATTGTAAATTGAACTGAAAATAATTTCATTAGAGATTATATGTTTAGTTTTTAATTCATGCATACGCATTTTACAAAAGTTTGCACAAAATTTATTAAATTAGTTCTTTGTTTGCAAAATTTTTGGTTTCGCTTTAGTCAATAAAAAATGATTTGTAAAATTTCATTTCTTTTTTGAAATTATTTTTAAAATCCGTTGTTTCTACATCTCATATCAAATTGAACTTTAAATGTTTAATTAAATTTCTAATTACATAGATAGATAAAATTTGATGAGTATGACAAAATCATATCAACCTGTCGCTGGCATCAAATCTATTAATCACTTCAGGTTTTTCCAACAGCATAAACATAAAACATAATAGAGTAAAGCCCCATTCAAAATTTATGTACTACGTCAGGTGTTGTCATCATAATTATCTCAGCATAATAATGCGCATTTCCGAAGTATCGTAGTAAAAGAAACGCCCATTAACACTTGACGTTGAATGTCCAATGACGCATTTACAGAAGGCGGCGGTGCGCTCTTTTCCCTCTATTTTCATTTTTCTTTTACATCGGAAGAGAAATAATCATAAATTTTCATCTCCATCTTCTTTTTCTTCTTTATATTCATTTACGCCTTAGTTCATTTTCATTAAGTAGACGAATTTATGCTCGAATATAAATTGACTTAAGCACGCGCCTAAAATTAAGCTGATATTATCAGCAAACAGCTTAGTAGAGGAGTTTTCTTTTTTGTTTTAGAGCGCCGCTACACATTTTGAGGAAATATACATTGACGTCACTTGAGTTCTTGTATGGGATTGTGATGGGATTTTTCCTTAACGCAAAATTCATTTCATTGCCTAAAATAGATTTTTAAGTGTTGTTCATAAAGTGTTTCATTTTGTTGGAGTTTTTATCTGACATAGTAAGAACTAAAGGCACCATTTTTCAAATATTCTTTAAAAAAAAAGTGGTCTTAAAGTTACTTTAGGGACGCGAATAAAGTAATATTTAAAACTCTAAACTTATGATAATTTTTTTCTTTCAAGACATAGAAGAACTTGATTCCCTGCAATTTTTTGAGATGCTACAAATCCTTTTATTCCAAAAATTTACGGATTTATGATGGTGTAAAAACTTACAAATTCAATCAAGAAATAGCCAGCAACTTAATATGTAGTACTGAATTCTGTAATAATTAATTCAATATTCAAAAATAACTCCTACAAAAGTATACATTTTTTTGACACAAAAACTACTCGTACGAGTAGCGTATAACCTTGTTGAACTTAGTCAACCAATTCTATTTTTAGATAAATATTTTTTGACACGCACAAACTTTTCGCCAAACTCAAACTTATTTCATTAAATTTTGCTCATCCGCCCCTTTTATTTTGCTTCTGTTTTTGCAGGACTCACGTCGTATGTTACAAAAGATAACATAAATGACGAACTACACCGGAATATAAATCAAAATTTAATTATGTCACCAGCGTCAATATCGAATGGCGCGACATCAGCTGCAGCAGCGTCACCCTCATCATCGTTTTCATCAGCATCGCTATCGGCATCCTCAGCATCATCATCATCATCGTTATCCTCGATTTCGGCGTCATCAACGCTCTATCACCAAACGGGCAGTGGGAGTAGCATAACAAGTTTTGATTCAACAAATGTTTTAACGCAACAACAACAACAACAGCAAAAGCAACACCAACATCAGTCCAATAGTAGACAGTTAGCCAGAGACACGTTGCCAGCAACGAATCAACAACAAAAACATCATACAACAACAGTACACAAGGTTGTTGGTGGTGGTGCAGGTGGAGGTGCCGGTGGATTAAATGAAAATCTTCTAATTGATACAAATATATCAACAGAGGATGGGGCGACGAGTGCAGATGGTGATATTTATGTGGCGCCCATGTATTTCGGCACCGAGAATTCAACAGTGGTGACAACACAAATTGGTGCTACAGCGCATATCCCCTGTACCATTCATCACATAGGAGATGGTGTGGTAAGTAGATATTTATGTCTTTAGTAGTAGAAAGAGTATTGGAAAAATAAAAAATTCAAATTGGAAAACAGTGTCAACAAATTTAAGTAGTTCGAGTTGGTACAGCAGGAAACGGAGGATTTTAATTTTCATTGAAAATTATTGTCTGTTAACACACGAAGTGTGAAAAATTGATTTTTTTGTTGACGCCTTAAGTAGTTGAATTGCGTGGACTGGCGGCACGTTTCGGGGTGAACAAAACCATTGCTGCTGCTATCGCTATTTGAAAGCTTTTTTAATTGTTGGAAGTAGAAGGCAGCAAAAGCAGCGCTTAAATTCAATATTGATAATAGCAAATGCTTGGCCATTAAATATTTTTCTAGGAAAAGTTTAATGAAAATAAATTGATGAAAACGCTTTATATCTTTTAATAATGTGTTGTGTTGACAAAACCTCTTCGAATGAACCATTAAGCATTTTAAAACATATATCACATATTTTGCTGTGTTTCATTAAAAATGACATTTGCAAAAAGTATTTAAGTGAATAACGTTAGCTATATTTAAAATAAGCTATTATCACTATTTTCGCCGAGTCTTCAAGAGCACATTTGATACGATGTAGGAAATAATGCAGACATTTTCCAAAATGTGAAAACTTGAGCTTTGTTGGAAAATTTCATATATTTACAACAGCAATATTTACAAGTTGAACTTGTTTCAACTTCTTAAAGCGGATTCCTACAGACTGTACTGTTATAAAAAAGATAAAAGAGTGAAATTTTCCATATAATATCAATACAACGTCTATTAAATACAAATGTAGACTGAAGTCTGAAATCTAAAATCAACTTAACATAAAGTAATATAAATAGCAATTATATAAAAGTCAAAACCATATTACATATTTAGCTGCTGCTGTGGCGTGAGAACAAAGAATTCCATTAGCCACCTGATGTGACATTCAACACACTCTTCCTAACGCAAATATGATATTTTCGTATTGCTGTGAGCCATTAATGAAATTTCAAATGGATGTAGCAAAAGTTCTCAAATCACAAGACCGCTTTGTTAAAATGTCAAAAGGGGTTCAGTCTGCGTAAGTGTTTTTGTGATGTATGAGTGTATGTATTTGTATTAGCAACAAAAAAAAAATATTTCTAACGTAATGTCATAGACATACATTCATTTAATATAAATATTAACCCACTGTCATCGCATGGGTGAATGGTTCTCCGGGAGGAAATGTTGGTGTCACGCCCAAAGAATACCAAAATTATCACTACTTAAAAATACTATTATCCCCGTGAACCTTTCCTGTTTAACAGCACCGCTGCACTCACTATCATTATCTCTAAGGCAATTTAATTTTGCGCGTTCTCTTTTTGAATTCACATTTATTATCAAATTTCTTCACTCCTTGTGTTTATACATGTGTGAGTGAGTGTATGTGTAAGTGTACAGGACATAATTTTAGTTTAAGACTAGAAGAGTCCATCTTAGAGCATATGCTTCATGACTCTGCAAAAAATATTTTTGTCAAATTACCATGAGTTGAATTGAGTTAAGTTGAGTTGAGTTGAGTTGAGTTGAGTTGTGTTGAGTTGAGTTGAGTTGAGTTGAGTTGAGTTGAGTTGAGTTGAGTTGAGTTGAGTTGAGTTGAGTTGAGTTGAGTTGAGTTGAGTTGAGTTGAGTTGAGTTGAGTTGAGTTGAGTTGAGTTGAGTTGATGTGAGTTGAGTTGAGTTGAGTTGAGTTGAGTTGAATTGAATTGAATTGAATTGAATTGAATTGAATTGAATTGAATTGAATTGAATTGAATTGAATTGAATTGAATTGAATTGAATTGAATTGAATTGAATTGAATTGAATTGAATTGAATTGAATTGAATTGAATTGAATTGAATTGAATTGAATTGAATTGAATTGAATTGAATTGCATTGAATTGAATTGAATTGCATTGAATTGAATTTAATTTAATTGAATTGCATTGAATTGAATTGAATTGAATTGAATTGAATTGAATTGAATTGAATTGAATTGAATTGAATTGAATTGAATTGAATTGAATTGAATTGAATTGAATTGAATTGGATTGAATTGAATTGAATTGAATTGAACTGAATTGAATTGAATTGAATTGAATTGAATTGAATTGAATTGAATTGAATTGAATTGAATTTAATTGAATTGAATTGCATTGAATTGAATTGAATTGAATTGAATTGAATTGAATTGAATTGAATTGAATTGAATTGAATTGAATTGAATTGAATTGAATTGAATTGAATTGAATTGAATTGAATTGAATCGAATCGAATCGAATCGACTTGAATTGAATTGAATTGAATTGAATTGAATTGAATTGCATTGAATTGAATTGAATGAAATTGAATTGAATTGAATTGAATTAAATTGAATTGAAATGAAATGAATTGAATTGAATTGAATTGAATTGAATTGAATTGAATTGAATCGAATCGAATTGAATTGAATTGAATTGAATTGAATTGAATTGAATTGAATTGAATTGAATTGAATTGAATTGAATTGAATTGAATTGAATTGAATTGAATTGAATTGAATTGAATTGAATTGAATTGAATTGAATTGAATTGAATTGAATCGAATTGAATTGAATTGAATTAAATTGAATTAAATCGAATTGATTTGAATTGAATTAAATTGAATTCAATTGAATTGAATTGAATTGAATTGAATTGAATTTAATTGAATTAAATTGAATTGAATTGAACTAAATTGAGTTGAAATCAAATAAATAGAATATAACTCAACAAAACCAAATTATTATTTTATTTTTCCCTAGAGAGCATTCGTTTTGTATTTGGTGTTTTCAGTGTCCTTGTCTGCTTCAAAGCTTAATTACAATTTTCTGCTTACAATTGAATAAACGACTACTTGTGCAAACGACATGTGTATGTATTTACGAGATTCTCAAGAAGTCTACTCAATGCAATTACTTATGCACAAGCACACACATATACCTACATCTCCAGAGATTCTTCAACTTAAAAGCGAACACTTGCACACAACACATTCCTTAATCGGGATAATCGTGCATATGCTTATTATTCAATGAGTCTCGGAATACTATAAGTGTATGTTGTTGTGCCTGAATGCGCTGAAGTGCGCTTGTTTTCAAACAATGAATAATGCAAGTGTTGAAATCCATCAATTGTTAATTTTGTTGTTGCTATTGTAGGTCATTAAATTGTTAGTGTTATTACTGATATACGTATAACAACACTCCTCAGCATGGCTTTAGCAAAATAGAATAACATTGCTCAAGCAATATAGATGCAGATATTAATATTTTGATAGCTTATCGTTTTCAAATTGTTTGTAAGCAAAGTTATCCAGAATTATACTGTCGAATCAAAAACAAAAAATATTTTCTTGCTTTGATATAAAATAGTTTATGGTGTTAGAAAATAAGTGTATAATGAAAAAGAAAACAAAACAAATAAATGCAAATATAAGAAGAAAAAAAGATATTGCATACTTTTAGTTGAAAAATTTTCAAGTCAAGTCAAAAACAAATTTTGTTTTAATTAAAATGAACAATTTCCCAAAATCGCATATATGAACTTAACGTTAAGTTTTTCACAAATTTTGTATTCGACTTAAGTTATGATTTAATATTTAATTTGGTGTTTCTAATTATTAAAATATTCACCACAATACACTGCGTGACCTATTATTCAGAGAAAAGGAACTTTGATATTCTTTTAGTTGCACAAAAAATTTGACATTCAAATTTATTGCATACAAAATTGAAATGTCAGTGTCATTCATTCATGATTTCAACTAAATTAAGTTGTTTGCAAAAATTTTTCGACAACGCACAACGTAAAGTATGTGAGTAATAAATATTGTCAAGTGTCGTCGTTTTGCTCTCTGTTGCCCCTGTCGTGATTTAACTGTCTTCTGAGGTAGTAGTATCATTGTTTCACTACCACCGGCACCAGAATGCCAACCATCAAAACTACCAGCAGCACAAACACTTGCTTTGAGTTATTGGCTTTTGAATCATTGCCTAAGCCACGTCTATAAACATTTTTCAACACAATTGACATGCAGCTGCGAAAAAAAATTCAATTTTTTCTTTTGTTTTGTATGCTCCACACTGATGGCAATAAAATTGTGTGTTCGCATTTGTTGGTGTTGTTTTATGCTTCAAATGTTTCAAACCTCCTCAATAATATGCGCGCGTGAAAGTTTTTGTAGTCACAATTTTTTTCCATTTCAGAAATCTCTATTTCACCTACACACGTTGAAACTAACATAAAAGAAACATGAATGCTTACTTAGAATATTTATGCACTGAGAGAAAAAAATATTAATACATAAAAGTTTAATATATAATATACTTAAGATGTACCCACGTGGAACATTTTTTTTTCTTAGTTGTAAGCAAAGTCGCTGAGAATATATAATATAGACAAAATTCATAATTATATATGAGATTAGACTAAATAGAAATTAAAAATCACCCACAAAAAAAAATTCGAATATAGAAAAAATAATAGCCATATTCTAAGATAAATTTAAATGTCAAAAAATTATGTGAAGGAATATCAAATTTATAATCAGTCAACATCTACTACTAAAATAGTGTTACTGAAAAAAAAAAAATTTTCGGCCACAGAAAGGCTTCATAGTCAGTAGCATGTGTGTCAGCACCAAATAAAATACACAAAACAAAGACTTATACCAAAAAAATTGTTAAAAGCTCGTCATTTTCTTATCAGTTTAATGGAATTATCAGTGACCTCTTAAGCGAATAGTAAGAACTTCTAAGTCTGATAGATTTCCGGTTTTGTATAGATTTATTTAGAACCCAAGGATAAATTAAAACAAACCAAGGCGAGACACACATTAGAAAAAATTGAAATTTGCTTTATAAATATAACAGGCATAGAAGTTCTTGCTGATCAGTTCAAAGGTCACTGTTGATTCCATTTGGCAATGAATGAAACTGGGATGATTACTTCTTGCCCATTTTTGTTGTGTTAGCCTATTTTTTTTGTAATTTTTTGATGGTGACATGCGCTGTACTGAACAGTTAGCTTAGTAAAATAATTATAAGTTGATTTCTTTTCCGTCACAAAGAACTTGATGATTTCTTTTAAAAAAATTTTCGTTCATTCATGCAATCCCAAAAAATACATTTGCTCCGTGTACATGCAGTAGTACGCAAATACAAAAAATACACCGCACGTCAAAAATTTCTCATAAATTTTATCAATTGTGTGTGGTTGGAAAAATTTGCATTCATTTTTTAACTCACTTTTTTGTGGTTTTTATTTTTATCTTTCCTCGGTTAGATATTTTTTTTCTGTATTTTTTTTTTGCTATTCTGCAGTAGACTTTTTTACTACATCTGTAATACCTACTATTTTTTCGATATTTTTTTTTTTTTGTTTTTGACTGCTGTTGCTGCGTTCGTTTGGCGTCTGTCTTGGAATTTGAATAAATTATATTTATCTGTATATGTCCCTACATATACGGTTGGGGTGTGTGTTTTTGCATGTGAATTGTATATGGGCAACAAATTCATAGCTCACACTAACACTGAAGCAATTAATCAAATGCAGTCCGTATCTCTTACGTTGTATACGAATGTTTAATTTTGATGGGGTGCTTTGAAAAGTTGCGGAAGCTTTATTTTATGAATTAAAAATTTTGTTGTTGTTCACTTAAAAAAAATAAAAAATTTCAAGCTTTAACAATTAGCAGCTTTTAGTTCAAGTAAATCGGAATCATAATCGAAAAATGCATGAAGGTGATCGACAATATCCGTATATAGTTTATTAAAAATTATGAATTTGAATAGGAGGAATGCTATGATTGACCATGAAAGTGAGACAAAAAGTCATTCAGCAAATTTTTCCCAAGGTGTCTAATTCTAAGCCCTTTCTCTTTAGGAAAAAAATTGCTCATAAGCTGTAATGCAGAAATGACAGAAAAACTTGAATAAAACTTTGCGTCATTTAAGTAAATTCAAAATTTTTGAACCACCCCCATGGTCACAAATGTCAGTGGTAATATATGTATACGTTTAAATCTCTAGCCTTGTGTTTCTCTGTTTGTTTGTTTGTTTGTTAACTGCAAAAAGTGAGATTGTGTACGCGTATCTAACAGATAATTGTTTATTTTTAAGCTTTGCCTTTTGAGATGATTTTATTACAGGATATACGTTGACTTTCGCAACAGCCAACAAAAAATCCCACAAATCACTTGTTTGTTGTGTGATTTTATTTCATTTTTTCTTGTTACTGCCTATTTACAAAAATATTTATGACAAATTTATGATAATTTTTAACACTATGAACGTTTCTCCCATTTTTTTCCCCCCCATTACTTTTTTGTTTTTTTTTTTATGTTGTTATATGAGAAGTAAAAGGATTGCATTTCGTTTTGCTGTTTATTAATTTTAAGCCATAATCCTTCAATTTCCCTAAAAAATAATACTTAAATTTGGTTCATATTATTGCCATATGAATTTTTAGAACTGTTGTGCTGGGTCGTTAAAATTTAAAAAGCTATAGAATTTAATGCGATCTTTTGTTCAAACTTTAATTACACTGCTAAGGTCTTACTTTCTTTCCTTACATTTTCTATGAGTTTTTCTTTGGTATTATTTTGCGTGGAACCACTAAAAAACTTAATACTTCTATGTGAAAGTACTTGAAATATGTACCTCATGATGTGTTTGAAGGTTTTTTGTATATGTTACTTATATGTGTAACAATAAGTAAGTGGTTCTGCACAAATTTTTCCAATCCTATTTTAATAATTTTTTTGGAAAAATTTATGTTTATTAATCATGACAAATATAACTTAAAGTAATGAACTTAGTTCTTATAAGAATGGCAATTTTAATATAAGAAACAAATCAAACCTGCCTTTGGAGAAAATACATCCAACATAAAATATGTGCAGTATGTAATGGCTGTAAATGCCTATAAAAATTATTACATTGCTTTTAAATATTCTTTTTAAAAAAGTTAAATAAAAAGCTTAATAGTTTTACCAGACGCATTTAGACGCAACTCTTGATAATAATGACTAATTCCATTGATAATGTCTTGATGACAAGAAATTTTAAAACTCATTGAAGAGGTTAGTGATACATTTGAGAACTTGAAACGTTTTGATGCAAATGTGATAAGTAATGTTTCTACGATTACAGATTCTTGAAGCATTTAAGACTATATAGCTAATTTAAAACAACAAAATATTCAATAAGAAAAGAATCGAAAACCCTAAAACCTAATCTAATGATCAAGTTTTATCAATTCCTATTACAACAAAAATAAATTAGCTAAAAAAATATCACATAACAGCATAAATTATAGTTCCAGTACACATTTATAGAACGCATTAACCAGGGCTGACATTGTGGAAAAGTTACAAACAACTTTCAACATTTTTTTCAGTACATACGATATGTAACTTAGATGTCACTCTTACGACACATAGTGCTCTATATATCTATAACTTGGGGAATGGCAAGCTGTTTGTGCAATTGAATCTAATCGAAGAACAAACTGCGCTTGAAATAATCTCGATGCTTCCTGTTTCCTGCGTTGACTGCATTATTAGAGCGTGCAATATAAAATGTTTTGTTAAAACTCAACGCTATGTGGATCTTGAGAAATTTATTTCGTGCGCATGCTGAGAAGCACTCGGCATGCCTGACAGCAATGTTTTCGGCTGATAGGCCAAGATTATTGTGATATCCAGTTTTGATTTGTCACTCTCATGGTAAAATAGCCACATGTGCTTATCTAAATATACCCACTTGCTCTCATATTTGGGTGGAGAAGGTAACAGTTTAAGGAATGAGAAATTAATATATTTCAATTATTATTAGCCCAAGGCTGCACATGTAAATTGTTTTATTGCTAATAAGAGCGGAAATTAATTTTGACATTTTAAAATTTATTGAACTGCTTTTTTTTCTTATTCTGTGAAAAAGATTCGTTGTAATTGCTTGTGCAGAGTTGTTGATTAATTTGCACCCCCACTTTTATTTATTAATATTTTATTCATTTTTAATATTGTAAATATACTGACAACGATTTTTTAATTAACTGAAATTGAAAAAAAATTAATTTAAATAATCAAAATGCAATTCTAGCTTATATGAATAAAAAGTTTTAAAATGAAAATTTATCTACTATTTCATTAAAAAATTAAAAAAAAAAAATAAAAAAATTTAATTATTATTAATTTTTTCATATTTGGACATTTCATGTGAAGCGGATAGCCAAAGAAAATAAATTTGTTCATATGTGGCCTAGTTGTACTTCTACACGGTGTAAACACATAATTCTAAATTATTTAAGAAGAAAGATGAATACTTAGTAACCAGTTCCAACATAATCACATAAAAAATTTGCCTTAAATCATTGAAAATAAATAAATAAATATAAATTTCACATAAACTTTAGTTTCGGATTATATCTGTTCTCTTTAAATTCAATTTAACTAGAGAAATAATAAAAAAAAATGTAATTGTCCTTGTGAAATGCTAAAAAAAATGTACATAATCCGTTTCCGTAATTTAATCCATTTTGTAATTTTATTTTCAATTTTTCATTTTTTTCATTTTCCTTGCAATACAAATATATTTCCATGCAATCAAACTTAAATGCTTTCTGCCTCAGTCTATTTCCAGCACTACCAGATCACTACCATGGTCTGTGGCTATTAGTGCCAACGCTTGTGTGAGCAGGTATTGTATTGTATTACTCTCATTGTAATAGTATGCGCGTATGTGCGTGTTTGCGTCAATGAGGTTTTGGTCGATTTGTCTGTGTGCGTCACTTAGTCGTTAATGAAATTTCCTATGCATCATTTCCTTTTGTGTTGTTTGCTATAACAAAGTCCTTCATTCATTTAAAATTGTCATGGTTGGCTGTTTAAGTTTTCAGTTTTGTTGTTTTATTGCAGTGTTCAACAAAACTACTGTTTGGACACATACTTTAGATGTTGCTTTATGTTTTCTATATGTTGTGCGCATACCCAGCAAACATTTTTAGTTGCATAAAACTGATATGTTAAATAATGTTTTACGCGTGTGCTTATTTTCTGATGCCAGTTAGTAAATTGTTCGGGAGAACAAATCCACTAAAACGATTCACAAATGAATCATAAGAAAACCTTTCAGGCGAAAGTTGCTGAAGGTGATATAAAAATATTTAATACCCGTACATAAGGTTAAGTTCGATACGCCGACACCGCCTGGGTTAAAATGTCAAGTGTTTGATCTCAGCATTTAGATGCGTAGGTATGTACATTACGAAATTGAAATTGCGCAAGAGCATGCATGTGTGATGCATAAAATTATGTCAACTTAAATAAAAATATTGAAAGCATAAACTGTTGCTGAATAACTTGAAAGATTTTACATGCAGCATTGCAAAGTCTAGACGTTAGAATATGGAATATTTGCTAAAAAAAAGCATTAGCTTAAAATGTTTGTAAATACTGTGCAAATCACGATAAGTTGAATTTATCAAGCAGTTCTATAATTCTTTAAGTTTATTTGAAACAGCAAAATATTTATCAAAAATTTTTTAACCTCATAATGTACCAAGATTTTGTAACAACTTCTTTGTTCACATAAATTTCACAAACGTAACCTAACTAATTATAATTGCCATAATGATAATTTCTAGTATAAATGTAAATTTGTTTATCTCTTACATTTTTTGTCACCTACTTATTTTACATACCGCCTTGCACTGCGAGTATGCTGAGTAGCCTAAAAGTACGCTACTTGAATTTAATTATCGCAGAGTTTTACTTTGCTCATTTGTTTTAAAAGCTGTTGACACAATTACTTAGCAATAGTGGCAGTAGAAGCAATGTTTGTTGTTTTCATTATATTGTGTAGCAACAAATTAAGCAAGAAAATTAACAACAATAACATAAAGTAAATTTTAGTTCCAAAGAACTTATCGCAAGGTAATTACTTAAGTTTATTGTAAAAATATTAATGAAGCAGCAAACTTTTATTTATTCCTATTAGTTTTATCTTATTAGCGACAGTTATTGTTTTTTTCTGCTACTTCACCTAGAAAATTGAATATGATTATTTTTTTGCTCAGCTTTTTAATGCTAACTTAAGGGAAGTCTTTAGAAATTTTGACTATAATTTGGTTGAAAAGGGGCAAGTTTAAGTTAGTTTAAAAAGGTTGATTGCATATAACAAGATCCACTTGGAGGCAGTTTGCCCATTGTGATACCCTACATATATATAAAAGAATTTCGCTCCTTCTCCTTAAATTGTTAAATTGAATATTTGCGAACCAACGAGAAGCCTTGGTGAAGTTGAGAATGCTGGTGAGTTCCAAGTCGGCTAGTTCCTCAAGACCAACAAAGGACTCAAAACAAAAATATTTGGTTCGTTTCCTCACTAGCCCCGGGTATTTGTAGAGCAGCTGTTTAACCCTCTCATCTTCTTATTCATCATCCTACAATAATCTCTGAAAGGAGCATCATATTTGGCGGCCGTTGGGCCAATAGTACAGTGCCCCGTCAGTACTGTTACAACAGTCTTAAGCTCTCCTCTTCTGAATCTTAAGAGAGTTTGCGTGCTGCTCAGATTCAGTTTAGGCCACATGTTTCAAGACGTTTTGCATCCGGCGGTGAGGTTTCACCTTCTGTTCGTTTTGTTCTTGATTATGCCCTCTATTCGATAGTGTAGTTCTGCCAGCGGTATCTGAAGGTCTACCACTTGTTGCTGCTTTGTTATATCCAGAAATACCCTTATGACCGGGCACCCAGCAGAGCTCTGTAGTATGCTGTCGGATTAAACGTAGTGACTCCCTGACTCTGCACATCTAAACTAGACGATTTTTGGATTTTGGTCACTACCTGACTATTCAGACATATGGTAAAAAGTATATATAGTTCAAATGATGTCACAAAAAGGAACAAATCTCTGCTAGTTACATGAACTAACTATTAAATGCACAATAAAACCTTACAGCTTGAATTTCAATTTTAAATCCAAGTTTTTTAATAATCCATAAAAAACAAGAAAACTTTAGACTAAAAAAAAACATCAGATTGAATAAAATAAAAATAATTGGAAAAAAGAAACCAGAACACATCATTTAAACTTTTTGCGCAAATAAAAAATAAAAGAGATATAAATAAAAATACAAAAAAACTCAATTTTTTCTCACTCAGTTGCTCTGACCCAATTTTACAAACAATAAGAGCAAAAACCAACAATTTCTAATATCAACATGGAAACTCACTCCCTCTAACTAAAAAATAAAACAAAAAAAAACGACAACATTTTACACTGCAAAAAACGATAGTAATAAGAGTACAAAAAAAAATAAATATTCACATATATTCTTAAATTGAATAATTTCTTTCTGAGTAGAGGTCAAGCTCAATTTTTAAATACTGCGAAGTATTACGAAATTTCTTATAAAAGAACTGTGAACAGGATAAAAAAAAAAATATCTCAATTTCGCATTACGATTTAGTTCAGAACATCGAATACGATCCTGACTCAAACAACGCATTACGACCGCAGTAAGGTTCTTAGTAATGTATTCTGATGAGGAATTGATCAAATGAGCGTATCAAGGAATAGAATTAATTCATGACCGTAAGATTAACAAATCTTTTACAGCCTACATGCCCAATAAGTTGCAGCAATTTTTTTTTTTTTTGGTAGAATGTTGTTGAATATACGAAAGTACAATTGTATTATAACTATAGATACTTACTTCTATGAAACTTCGATTATTTAAATTACACAAAAATTGTAGAAATGCCACAGAATAACAGCGTTTTAGGACTTCTGGCACAGAATACATTTGAAATTGCTACCTATACCAGTACAGAGATAAATGAGCTTTGTAGCATTAAGCTCGGCAAGCAAGCAAGGCCACAGGATATGAAGGCTATTATAGGTTATGACATAAGAAAGGGAAATTTTTAGGAAATATTGCAGCTCGAAATGCCCTAGAAGAAGTAGATGGAGAAACTCAAAATGCCAGAAAAGTCTTGAATTCAACAAGTAAGACGAATAGACAGCCCATTGTGAGGAAGTTATGTTCGTTATATGCAACAAAACCAAAAACAGGTATCATATGGCTGCATCTTGCAAAAACCCTGAACATTGAAGAGCGAATGAATGAAAGCGCTATGCGCCAATGAAAACAATAAAGCGAGAAGACTTCTGCGGAAATCTTCGAAAATTTTTTGCGTCCAAAAGCAACAAAAAAAAGCGTCGAAAAAAAAATTTATCGAAAAAGTAATAAACTTTATGAAAAAAAATGAAACAATAGCAACTTATGAAATCTGCAGGTTGCACGTCGCGCAGTTTCCAAATAAGACTTAGGATGGTGATGTGCGATTGTGAGAGGATATTCAAAATGCATGCAACATTGAATATCTTCTGCAAAGGATTATGAAAATAGTTTCGGAGGCAGCTCCAGCTACAATCGAGTGTATTATGAAATTTATTTTTAAAACTTGCACTTTCTGTTTCTTTACGATATTATCATCATAGTATTGATACATATGGAGGAAATGCTTGAGTAAGCCAGCCTGATATTAGTTACAAAAAGAAGCTCACTTTTCAAACGAAAGGTCATATATTTGACAAATAATGTCACTTGCATTTTTGCCAATGAGAGATAGTTCAATGTGGTAGTACTTAGTATAAAACTAATACTCCACAAAATTACAATAAGTGGGCGAAAATAATTAGGAAAAAATAAATTTAGAAAATATCTAACTCAGCATCTCTGGTTAGTAAGCGCAGTGCAGAGTATCCTTCATGTATATAAAGTAATGTCTGACGAACTTTTTCCACATAATATTATATCGTTCAGTGTATTCACTGATATTGCAATCATACCAACCAACTTCGAAATTAGTGCAGCAAAAATGATTTTTGCACAATATTTTTTTTTAAATTTTTAAAAAAGTTTTTTTTTCAACAAATATGCCTAATTTTTCCCCTTGAAGTTCATTTTAAAATTTTATTCTACAATTTACTATTTCCAAATGAATGCATTCTGCAAATGAAAACAAATGAAAACGAAATCCCATAAATTAAAGCACGTGGCAAAAATTGGGGTGCAAAAAGGAAAAAATACTAAACTCAAACGGAACTTTGAGCAAAAATGGCAGGTATAGCAGAGGAAATTTCCATCGGATGCATTTATTATGAATTAAACGATTTATTGTTAGCCATTTTTCGTTTTTTTGCACTATTTACATACAAATTTTAGCACTTATATATGCTGATTGTTTTGTTCGCTTTACGTAACGGCTGAAAAATGTCCAGCAGGTTAGAAAATAGCATTAATGAAATCACATATGAGAAAAAATGCAATATTATATGAAATTATTTATAGTCCCAAAGTGTGCTAGAAATTCAAAAAGCTTACAAAAAAAGGCATCAAATCTTAAGATTTTGGGTAACTTCGTCTTAGAAAAAATTTTTAAAATTTGATATTCTTTTTTTTCAAGGAATCTTGGTTTTGTCAGTTTTCTTTTATTTGTGAGCGATTTTGATTGAAAACTTGGCAAAAATTTAATCTTTATGTTCCTAAAAAATCTCCCTGATGTTTTAAATGTTTTTCTTTGTTTTTGTTTACATTGGTCACTAATATTTTTTCACTCCCACTAATTTCTATCATATTCATTCTTGCCGATTTTATCACTAAACTAAGATCTTCGCTGGCTACTGAAATCTTCCTCAACAATATTTTAAATTTGAACAAATTTTTTAATATTTTTGTCAATTAAACATTTTATCGTGGATTTTCTAAAGATGTCATTAAAAGCAAATGCCAAATTTGCTTAGGCGCCCTAATAAATAATTTGGAAAAAAAAAATGTAAAACAAAACTTTTAACGTACATACAACATGTTGCGCCTTTGGTTGACCTTCTTACTACGTTTTGTAACCGAAAAACATGAAAGCGCATTATTAACGCTACAGCTGTTGATTCGTGCTAAAAAAGCAAAAACAGCAACACCAAGAACTGTAATTAAAACACAAGAAGTAAGCAGCAGCAACAACAAGAAGGGCAACCAAAGCCAACTGCTAAACATCGACATTGTCGTAACAAGGGCAGCCGCAACAATGTCGCAAAGTGCGCGCATCGAAATTAAAAAAAAAAATAAACTGTTGTCGCCTTTCAGGCGCAAGCTACATTGTTTATTATTTAAATTATTAAAATTAGTCCTAATAAATGTTGACATGCGGCAAAATTTTCTAATGACCGGATGTTGAAATAAACCTACCCTCAACATATTTTAACGAAGTGCTAATAATTTGTATTCATTAGGAGCACCATCATTTTTGTGGATGCTTTTGTTTTATTTTGCAGTATATTAAAAGAGAGAAATATTAATGAATGTTACACAGATAGCCAAGGGTAAATTAAAGGTTGAACGAAAGAATTGTGTTAGACAATATCTCTGTTAGTAAGTTTTTCATAGAAAAAAAATAAAAATAAGCATATATCAATATAGTTTCGAAAACAATTTATTTCTCAAAATGAGCGTTTGATTTACAAAAAAAAAAAATCTTTTAGCACTATTTTGAACAAATGGCAAGCTAAAGCTTAAGTGTTGAGCTAAAACCATTAACATTTTGAGTGTTTTTATTAAAAAATATTTTTTTATTCAGCGATTTTCAAATTTAATTAAAAAAAAATACACTTAATAGCATTATAAGCACAGATGTAATTATTAATTGATTTTTCACATTTTACTGAGCTTTTAAAATTGATATTTTAATTGCATGCAATAATAACAGCAGCAATAACAATATCTGAATTTGTGATGAGAAATAAAAAAAAGTTTCATTTCATCATGCAAACTACATATTTTTAATGAAATTATTATGACACATAGTTACATAATAAATAAAGTGTTGCACTGCACTTCAGTTCTTTTTTCATTGTTTCTTTTCAATCTTTTACTACAAATAAAAAAATTGTGTTAAAATTCCATAACAAAAAGACAATATTTTCAGATTTATTGTTTAATGATTTAATTGTTTTTAATTGTTTTTTATCATATTTTATTTTTATATTGAAGAATTTGTATGCATTCTCACTTTTTATTGTTTTATGTTATGAATTGTTACGTGTGCAAGTACCAATGTACGCAAGCATGTGCTGCACAGGTCGTATGAGTGACATTTAATTGAATTATGTTTGCTATGCGAGCATGAAAGTGTTGTTAACAGCGCTTGTATTAAAATGTAGAACTTAGTTTGAAAATTCAAACATGTGACGTTAAATTAATTTGTTTTCATTGGCTTATGTCTTATTAATAAATTTTAATTTCGTGATATAACGAGTGGTTTTTTGGTATTTCTTTTTTTTTGAGTAAAAGTTTTTTGACATCTCGCGCGTGATTCAAAACATGCGTCAAGGCCAAAAATGATCAGTAAGGCTTGCTATTTTATTATAAAGACTTGTATTATTCGAACACCAGGAAGATTTTACGTAAGGACCTCGGTAAGAAATCATACAAAATACAGCTAGTGCAAGAAGTGAAGCCGGGTGACCTACCACAACCTCGTTTGTTTGGTAAATAGGCCTGACAAAAGTTGGATGAAGATCCAATTTTTTATCGGAAAATTTTCTTCAGTGACGTAGCTTATTTTTGACTCAATGGGTACGTCTGTAACCAGAATTGCCGAATTTGGTCTGAAAAGCAGCCAGAGGCAATTCAAGAGCTGCGAATGCACCCTCAAAAATGCACAGTTTTGTGCGGTTTGTCAGCCGGCCAATATGTCAAAATTGGAGCTTATTGATGAACCACCTCAGGCGTAGCAACGAACAACATTTACATGAAAAAAATCTTTAAAAGTAAATGAAAGAATTTATTTATCGTTCCAAATAAATATTTCAATCACGATTGTAAATTTTCTGTTCTCTTTTCAATTTTCAAAAACCAAACGCTTAAAAACGCTTCCGTTACAAAAAGTTTATTTATTTTATCAGCGATTTCAGCCTAGGATAACTTAAGGTTAGTCAATTTGCTGTGATTAGATTTCGGCACTTTTCAATAAGAATATAAACATTTTTATATCTGCTGTATATAGTAATAGGACTCAATTTTTTCTTTCAATTTCGATTTCTCTTTTGAAATTAATTTTATTGCAAGCTAACTTCAGCAAGCATCTCTCTGGAAAATAACTTATAAGAGATTTGCAATTTCAGTTAAAAAAACTTTAAAATTTGTGCTTCAAAATCATGTCAGCTATATGAATTAATGCTAATTACTTAATTTAAGCTCTATGAATAATAGATGCATAGCTTAAAATTTCATCGAATCACTAACATATTTTCAGAAATCTAACAGTTTCTTTCATCTACAGTAAATTGTGAAGAACACATATACTAATGTATACACGTACACATGTACATTTTAGCATGCATGGTGGCAAAATTCTAATTAAAATTATTTTGAAGTATAATCATTGTTCTGCGGCAAATACAAAGCATGGGCTTTTGTTTCAAGTAAAGTTGAAAATTAAAGCTTCAGTCATTGAGAACACAACACAGGCTGTTGAAAAATACAGCAACAGTAGCGGCGATAAAAAAACATTACAGCAAACGTGTCAAGGTGTTGTGTTATCGAACACACAAATATGTGTCACAAAGAGTGACGCTTTTGTGTCAAAGATTAACGAACGACAACAGTAATAACAACAACAAGGACACGTTAAATATCAAATATGTGTTTGTATGCAAAAAGACACATCAATGCATATGTAGATGTACATAACCTCTATTATGCCTGAAAAGGTTTTCTGAAAGAAAAATAATTGAAGTGAAAATGTGTTGTGATGGGCTTCTTTTTCTAAAAATCTTTGTTTATGAACAAAAAGATAGCACAAATTAGATATAGATATGAGATGGGATACATATATTTCACAGTAAATTACAAACTACACATTGGAATTAATTATCTGGAGTTATCTTATATCCACTTATTAAAAAAAAATGTAGTTATTATAAATTGTCCAAACGTACTAAGAATGTGCAGCAAATTCGTCAAATGCACTAAATGTACTGAAAACTTGTCGAATGTACTGACTGCGAATTTTAAGGACGGAAATGTAGTTCATCGAATTTATGTTAGTGAATTTTATGACATATTATTACGCTTATTAGTCAGAGTCTATAGTGCACACATATTTCAGCGATTTATAAAATATTTTTTTGCTCAAGTTCAAAGTTCACATCCTTATATTTAAGCTAACACAAAAAATATTATAAGGGATTTTCAATTTCTTTATTAGTTACAAGAAAAAATTTTTTTCTCAAAGAATTTGTTGCCGTAGTGCATGACATTGTTGATTAAAGTAATTAATTGCTGCAAGCACAATTTCTGCTCCACAAGTAGGTAAAGCAGTAATTCACACAAGATATCCAAGCTTAGCTTTTTGTATACACTTGAGCAACAAGGTAAGTAAAAACTTAGTCTACCCTTAGGTTTAGCACCAGCTTTCTGCAACTTTTAAGTCAAACAAAAAGAAAGTTCTCACACTACCTTGCTTTATTTTAAGTCTTTATTTATCGGTTTACTTTCTTTACTTCTCTTTCATTTATTAGTTCTACCTTTCGAGCAACATTACTATTTTTAAGTATCTTGTGGATATAGAGAGAATCTGCTCAAAAAATTGTGTTGGTTACCAAGTAAAAGTTGACAGTTTCTGTTTATCATGTGCATTAGTAAAGTTTTATTAAGGATCTTGTTGATGCTGCTTTGGATGACGCAGTTGTGAAGTTAAGTTCCTTCTCCCATTAATACCAGCTTAAGTTGCCATGCTTTTTTATTTTGCTAAACTCCCTTGAGTTACCCTATTACCTTTAAGAACTCCCTGTATGTATATGTTTTTGTAAGACATAAGTACATATAAGTTTTGTATGTGTGTGTGTTTAGCGTATTTTTATCCTGATTAGCGGTAATGAAGTGTTCTGTACTGCTATACTGTTAAACTTTTGAGTTAACTTCAAAAATTTTTTATTTTTTTTTTCTATTTTTATTGACAGGCTCTCTCCGTTTTTTTAGCATTTATATCAATTATTTTATATAAAATGAATAATGAATAATAAACGAAATAAACGAAATATAAATATAAATTGAGATATCCATATAAGGTATTTACAAAATTAAATGAAAATAACTTAAAAGTAAACTTAAATTATGAAGAAAAAATTTTTTGAAACTTATCTATGTCTACAATGCAGTTCACTTTTAACTACATTATAACAATACCAAAAAATCGAAACAGACAGACAGACATATTGGGAGCAAAGTTGCAAAGCAAATATTCAGAAAATGATTTTAAATTGAATTTACGAAACTTTTTAACTCAACATATCGAACATTTTGTGTAAAGAATAATGCAGCGTAATGAATGTGAAGGTAACTAATATTAGAGAATTTTGCTAATTTTTTTTTCTGTTGTGCACATACAATGTGCAAATATCGAAGATATTGAAAATATTATTATATATCAGGCCTAATTTAATAGTGTAAAATTTATATATGTGCATAATGTTGCTGATAGTTTGTTTTAACTTTTAATTTTTTCCTATTTAATATTGGATGGTATAGTAAATCAATATCTATACTCTATACTTTTATATAAAGAGGTAAAGTTTTTTTTGTTTTTTGCATGTAGAGGGTAATCTCTGGAACTACTGTTTCGAGAGATTTCAATATTTGTGATAGGATGCAAATAGTCAATGGCAAGCTTCTCGCAAAATATTGACGAGATTATATTAGGAGGCGTGGCACATTCCATGCAACAAAAACACTTCAAACTCTTAGTTTTGGCTCCTATGGCAGCAATAGTTTTGAAGAATGTTGTTAGGATCTTTATAGGTTATGCTAAGCACCTCAGGAAATATGGAGTGGAATACGCAACGGGGTGTAAGACTTTCCATACGAGAAAACACTTTAAGCGCTATACCTTCACTCCTATGAAAGCAAGAGTTTTAACATTTGGTGTTAGAATGCACATGGTCTATGGCAAGTACCTCGCAAAACGCAGTCGAGATTAGAGAACGGGGCTTGGCACTTTTCAAACGATATAAAAACTAAAAATGCAATATATTCGCTCCTTTGATAGCAAGAGCCCTTAAATTTCGTGTAAGGATGCATATGGTATATGCTAAGCACGTCGCAATGGAATAAGAGCGTAGCACCATCCATGCGATAAAAACAATTAAAATGCTATCTCTGGTAACTTGTGGTAGCAAGAGATTTAAAATTTATAACAAGGATGTAAAGGGTGTTTTTTTTAGAGGTTTGTTTTTCGAATAGAGATAAAACTGGCATTTTATGGTCAAATCTGGCAACTCTAATGTCATTTATGTTCAGTTTGGTTTGCCATTTCATCACAAACAGGTTGACAAAAGAACAACGCTTGCAAATCGTGCAAATTTATTTCGAAAATAATGGTTCAGTTCGCGAAGTTTACCGCAAGCTCCGTCCATTTTATGGTCGACATAATCGTCCATCAGAGCAATTAATTCGGTTAACCATGGATCGTTTTCGCACTACGTTTACTCTATGTGATAATACGCATCCGCAGAGACGTCGAACAGTGCGCACCGAAGAAACAATTGCCGCTGTAGAGCAAAATGTTGAAGAGGACCCGAATGAATCGATTCGCCACCGTGCACAGCAATTGGAGCTTTGTCCATCAACTTTATGGAAGATTTTTGCGCAAAGATCTTGGCTTGCGACCTTACAAGATCCAGCTTGTGCAAGAATTAAAGCCGCGAGACCATGCAATGCGTCGTGATTTTGGTGTATGGGTCGAAAATGAGATTGATCTCGATGCTGATTTTCATCGCAAAATTTTGTTCAGTAATGAGGCTCATTTTTGGTTGAATGGCTACGTCAACAAGCGAAATTGCCGCATTTGGAGTGAAGAGAATCCACATGAGACCCTTGAGACGCCATTACATCCACAAAAACTGACTGTTTGGTGTGCTCTATGGGCTGGTGGAGTCATTGGGCCATACTTCTTCCGAAATAATGCTGGAGAGTCAGTTACCGTTAATGGAGACCGGTATAGAGCCATGATAACCGACTATTTTGTTCCCGAATTGGATGGAATGAATGTGGATGAGTTGTGGTTCCAACAAGACGGCGCTACATGCCACACAACGCACGTCACAATCGATTTATTGAAGGAAACATTCGATGAGCGCATAATTTCGCGGAATGGACCTGTCAATTGGCCACCAAGATCGTGTGATTTGACACCATTGGATTATTTTCTTTGGGGATATGTGAAGTCGCTCGTCTACGCCAACAAACCAGAAACGTTAGGGGACTTGGAAGCCAACATTCGTGGCGTTATTGCCGACATACGGCCCCATATGCTCGAAAAAGTGGTTCAAAATTGGGCCTGTAGAATTGGCTTTATTCGATCCAGCCGCGGCGGCCACATGCCCGAAATCATATTTAAACATTAATGGCATAAAATTATCCTTCCAATACAGCCAAATTGATGGACATTAAAACGATTTTCTTGTGTTTTATTTCAATTCGAAGCTCTATACCTCTAAAAAGAACACCCTTTATATTGTCTATTTAATGAACCTTATGTAATGTGGAGGCGAAAAAAAAACGGGACGTGGAACCTTTCTTACAACAAAAACACTTTAAACGCTATATCTTGGCATCTATAACAGCTATTGTTGTGAAACTTGATACATGGATGTACATTGATTATGCCAAGCTACTCACACAATGGGAACAGCATTGTGTATTGAGGCGCGGCACCTCCCATACACGACAAACATTTAAAATACCAGTCTTCGTACTTATACCAAGGTGTTAAATTTGGTGCATGCACCCAATTGTCTGCAGTAAGATCAACTTTTAGGTCACATAAATCGACTAATGCTAACTCGCGGGAAGAAACTGATTAAATTATAACCTTTAAAATCTTTGATATGAACAATTTGTTTAAAAGAATTACAGCATTGCCTTTAGTCTGAAAATTTGACTCAATTTTGTTGAGTAAGTTTTTCTTGACCTATTACGAGCTCCAGGTATCCGAATATAAAAATTTCTTTGAAATAAAACTTTCTTCTAAGCAAATACCATAAAAATATTAATTATTTTTAAGCTAAAGTTTTCTCAATAAAAAAAACACCCTAAATGTATGTCAATTTCAGTCAAATACAAAATTACAAAACTCTTTACAGCAATTCCACAAAAGTAATTTATTTAAAAAAAAAAAAAAACATTTTTTTATTTTCGCTATTGCGCAAACAACCTCAATGGATTGTATTTACCAGCATTTTACTAATTGGAATTCTGCTTAAATGACTTCAACTTTTATGGAACTGTATATTGTGTTTCAATATTCGAGTTTTATATTATACTCGTATTTAAATCTCGTTCATCATTAAGTTGTGCAGCACGTTGTGTTTATTAAACTTGGAAAAAACTTATATTTTGTAGCATCATTATCAACTGATTATATGAAAATCTAATTTAGAAATGAAAAATTTATGAGCAAAATATTTGCAAATAGCTGTTTTTGATATGTTTTGGTTTTAAAATAATTTGCTTTTAGTGTCTGCGTGCAGTCATTGCATTTGAATTGCAGTAAATTGACAACATTACAAGAAATATATACGTTTATACCATATGAGTATATAGTGATTACTAACGCAAAAACTTTTTTAAAACTAAATTAGTAAAGGTGTTATCTTCGTCCAGGCCGAAACTGACATACCCTACTTTGCATTGAAAGTACATTTTAAATAAATGTTAAAAATACGTTGAAAATGTTGAAGAGGTTAAATGAGTCGAAAATAATGTAATAAGACTTAAAAAGGTTGAGAAGAGTTGAAATAGTTGTAAAAACTGGAAAAAGTTTAAAAAATATGGAAACCATTGAAGAAAGTTGAAAGTAATTGAAAAGTCGAAAATATATGGAAAATGCTGAAAAAGCGATGAAGAACTCAAAAAAATAAAGAAAATGTCGAATAAACTTGAATGAGGCTTAAGAACGCTATGGCGTTCAAATTTAAGGCTATGCCACGCCCCCTTAAGAGCCTTTGCAAATTTAAAATCTAGCCTCATCTTACTTTTGCTCACATGTTTCCCAAATCGAAAATATTCCTCAAAATCACAGCAGCTTTTTTCTAAATGGGCTGGGGTATATTTACATAGAGTATGGGCGGTGGGCGTGTTTGTGATTTTAACTATTTTATTACGCTAGCAGCTTGTAAGAGTTTTGATCTGTTTGCTAAATTTCATTGAATTAGCTTGCTTAGTTTTCTCGTAAACGTGGTTTCAATAGATGGGCAGACATGCAGACGCAACAGACAGACAGACACACAGACACACAGACAACACACACAAACAAGACAAACTAACAGACAGACATACCTATATCGACTCAAGTGCTGACACTGATCAAGAATATATGCACTTTTCTAAACCTGACACACCCCCTTCTATGCATTAGGAACGGAATGACAAAGTGAATATACCCTCTATATAGGACATACAAATTTCCAGTTAGAAAACTAAATTATATTTGAAGAAAATATCATATAAGTTATGCATTATGTATGCAGCATTCTATTTCAAATCGGATACAATTTTGCTTTTTTTCGAAATTTTTTTTCGTTTGGTGTGGGTTGAGAGTTTGAAATTTATTAATTTTTTTTTCGCGTTAAATTTTATATCCATTTGACTTGATTTTGCAGTTTGTAATATTTTGACTAATTTGTAAAATACTCTAATACTAAGCAACTGTTGCTATTGCAATTTGTAGCAAATTCTACTATTATTAATAAAAACTAAACATTCACTTAGCGTTACTAATGCAATTGTCTGCTTTAATAATTTTAAAGCAACAAAGTTGAAATTAAATCGAAATTTTCGCATGAGACGCACACTCCGGATAGAGTCATAAATATTTTACCTGAAGTTGCTCCACTACTGCTGTGAAGTTGCTTAAGTTGATTGAAATATATATCAACGAATAAATAATTTCAATTTAAAAAATGAAAAGTCTGAGCAAGAGATATGACCCTGCATGGTTGAAATGATGTGCATGCTATTGTTGGTGCTACTTACTACAGCTCTTGCTAGCTGCTTCAGAACCCATTTCCTACAAACACATGACAAAAGGTCAGTAGAAGTAAGAATATTTTGCTACTACTCTTCCTGCGTAGTTTCTTGATATGATGAACACATTGTAATATAAATCAATCAATCAATCAACAAGAGCATTAGTTTCGTTTGTTTTTCTCTCTCTACGCAAACTAATAAAATTTCAATTTTTCACAAAAATGAGTAATAAGATCCTAAAAAAATGTTTTTTAAAATTAAAAATATATCGGTCTTTGTGAAATTACAGTATAAACTTGACTTAAGCTCATGAAGAAACGAGTTGGCGAAGGGTTCTTGCGAAACTTATGATATGTAAGGTTGTTTCCCGATATTATGGCGCTTAATTGATAGCTTATTTATTTTGTTTCAAAATTGTCTTATCCCTTTCAGCAAAGATTTTTATCTGAACATTGAAAAGGTTTCAAGACTTACGCCAATAACTTTGCTCGCATTCGCATTAGGGTTTTTATGTCCATTTCATACTCTTAATTTAAAATATTTTTTGATTGATTTAAGTCAGTCTTTTTACGTTGAAAATCAAATCTGCCAATTACAACAAGTTGTATGTCAATCGAATTCCAACAAGTTCTTTATCAATTTATATACTTATTGTATGATCAAAAAAATTCCTTTCTTAGTTTTCTTGTAATTTGAAAATCTATACAGATCTTTCGTTGCAGATTGGTTTTTCTCACTTAAAATATAATTACAAGTTATTTTGCAGCATGTTAAATCATCACTTGTAATATTGCAAATAATTCCATGTGCAAACCAAAACCTATTTAGCTAAGTTGACATTATCAAGATTGTACTGTATAAATGATGAATACAAAGTGTACATGAGCTCAAATAGATTGATGAAATCAGCAGCTAAAGGTCATACTAACGGTGAGGCAACACTTAACTGCAAAATAAATTATACACAACACACAAATACCCAATCGGAAAAGCAGCAATTGCAAATATTTCTTATATATTTAAGTGCTGATAAAGGCAATCCTCAATTTTAGAAAAAAAAGAATTTTTCGCATTTAAGTGCAATATGGTGATAAAAAAGTAGCGCGAATTATTAAAAACCATGAGCGTTATTTTTTCTTTAATAATAAAAATTAGGGATATAAAAAAATTAGTTTGAAATTTAAAATTGAGTTTGTTGATGTTAAATTCTAATGCCCCATCTCTCCATATGTCTCTCAGTGCAATGTCTTGAGAACTTTTTTTTCGGTATGAGAAACTTTCTCGCTGGGTATTTTCACATTTATGCGAACGTGTATATTTCTAAATACACTGAAAAAAATAGTAACGAGAAATTGCTTAATTCAATCAAGAAAAATAGTGCTTCAACGCTAAATGAAAAATTGTTACTTCAATCGAAATTTCAGTTGTGATCATGTTGTTAATTAACCGCGTAATTTTTTGATGTACTTGCTCAAGGCTTAGTTACGACGCCACAGAAACATACTTTAAGCCATTTTCAACTTCGTAATGCGAATTTGAGTTGTTTCTTTCAAAATTAAGACAACACGAGTATTATTTGTTTTTCAAAAAGTTCACCATTCAATTTAAAGATATCGCGCTAAGAAATTACTAAATCAACAGAAATAAACAAAATAAAAAATTGCTCAGTGTAATACTAAAAAGTAGCAAAGATAATTTAAAATAAAAGCACATGCGAATCTCAACGGGAATATGGCTTGCCTGCACATGCTGATGATTTAATAGCAAAATTGGTCATTAATCATTGGTACAACATAAATAGGTAGGTAACAAGGATACGCGTGTATAGACATTAGTGTATGCGAAATTATACAAACATATGTTCACATATACAAACAAGCATGTGTGTAAGTAAACTTATGCGCCAATCAATTTCCACTTGATAAAATTTTGATGATTTTTTACTGATGCAAAAATGAGTATTTTTACTTTTGCTTTTATTTTATGCAGCTTAAATTATTTATGTATTTTTCAATGCTCGACTACCGCTCAAAATGCCATTTTCACCATTTTGTTGTATATATGCAGATAAATTTAAAATTTAAATACATTTTGACTTATTTTTTTTTTAAATCATAGCAATTTTATTAGGCGCTTTTTAAAAACATTCAATTTTGTAATATTTATTTCATTTTTTTTTCCATTTTTACTTCGAAAAGACAGACAACAAGATTTTAAAAAATAATGCTCAGTTCAAAAATGAAGCTTAGGCATTAGGTACCAAACATTAGCTAAGCTCTTTGCTGCCTCCAACTTGTTTTCTGCTATCTTTAAAGTCCTGGCAGTTTTTGCAATATTGTCTACATAGCAATATTGTTCCTGGCGCCGTTTGGTCGTTAGATATTTGCACTTCATACTCCAAAATGAAAACTAAAATACTCTTTCGTGGAAATTTATTCACTACGATTAGGATTTTTTATTATGATAACAACGCGCTAGCTTAATGGCTGTCAGAAATTGCTTGAAATTTGGCCGGGTTGACTCTATTGGTGTCTGACTGTTTGTGTTTTAAAAATATGTTGCTTTCGTGTAGACATATTTGAGTACAAGCTATACTACATGACATCTAGTACGTATATAAAATAATGATTTTTAAAGATTTATTGTTATGTCTGGCTTAAGTTTCGTAATATTCTCTTAGTGGATTTTAAAAAAATAATAAAAAAATTAATACTAGAATGTTGATGGACAATATTGTTGTTTTATGAAAAAAAATTCAATTTAAAGAAAAAGAAAACTTAACAGTGGATGGTTTTACAAATAAAGTAGGCAAAAACTTTTTATATAAGCTTTTTTTTTCTACTTGTAAACAGCCATATCTACAAAACTGTTCATAAATCAAACTTTTATCAACATGATATTTCAATACAAGCTACTCCGGCACTTAAATCAAACCCTTCTGGGTGCAAACATTTTATGTTCCCAAAAATTCAACTTAGATGAAAGTCCGTAAATATAAAAAAATATATATATATTATGCACAAAGTTTATAATATCTCTTTCACCAACATTGGCTTCAGTTGAAAACCATTTTCTTGGTTTCAACAAAATTAAAGTTATTCGAAGGTTTCTTCAAAACATTGAAGTAAAATTTAAGACCGGTTAAGTAATTTTTAAATTATAAGAAATCTTACACAATTTCACAAAAAAATGTATTATTATTTTTGTTAAAAAAATATAATATTCATCTACCTTTGCGATAGCAAATTAATGAATGTTACTTAACTTCCCTTATCATTGTTGCTACATGGTAAAATTTCTTATGCAAATAAATAGAAGATTTATTATTTTATTCGCACAAGCGAATCCTGAGATTTATGAGAAAGAAAATATCTCAACGCCTGCAGTAATTCTTTTAGCAGAAGTTATTCCCACTTGTGTGAAAAAATTAATAAATATTTAGTTATTTGCATAAAAAAAGTGTGTCATGTGGCATGCCATGATAAATTAAATATAGTTAACTTTAGTAATTGGTATCTTAAATTGTAAAAAATATGGTTTTTTGGAAAAATCAAAATAGTAAAATTTCCTGAAATTGGCTATATAAAACTCAAAATCAACTGAAATTATCTGAAAGATTTTCGTATTTTTTAAATGAAATTGATGAAAACTATTAAGAGTTTCTCAAAAAAAATTACGATATAATTAGATTCTGTTATGGTTGTATTTTTCTGTGTTATCACCATTTTTTATGTACATATCGAGAAAAAAATAGAAAAAAAAAATACTTTTTGGCCGAAAACAATTAAACATTATTTTTTATGTGCTCTGTCTAGTCAAAAATACTTTGAAAGTCAACAAATCACAATAAAAATAAAGTCACCACCTTTATACCACTCCTAATAATTACTGCTTCAAAACGAAGACCATCAAGTACTTTTCATCTAAATAATTTCAATTTCACTTGCCAACATTTTGATCAAAAAGAATTTACATCGGAAAAAAAGTTCAACTTAGTAATTTTACAAATAAAGTTTTAATGAATTCAATGGAATTTTGTATGCGAAATGCCTCTGAGGCCTAAAGGAGTTTAAAGTTCATTCTGAGTAAAATACAACAAGCTCAGATATAAAGCTTCTATAAGAGCATTAAGTATTTAGTAGCTAAAATTTATTTAAAATAAAATTTCCATGCTCTTTTACTTATGTGTTTCGTTATTTCCACAGTGAATTATTTTATGTTTGCTTTTTACTTGCAGGTGTCCTGGATACGGAAAAAGGATTATCACCTGCTGACAGTTGGCCTAACTACGTACAGTAGTGATGAACGTTTCAGTGCAACGCACTTAAAGCATTCTGAGGTAAAATTTATTGGAGTATACGAAAGATTTATGTTAATTTTTAAAAATAAAATAAAATGACTGATAACATTTTGAAATGTTGTATGGTTAAATTAAAAATTAAACTGATGTTCATGCCAATTTCTAAGTTGACATAACTACATAAGTACATACTTTCTTTAATGCAGCGAATACAATTTCATTTTGCTTTTACTTCATTTTGATGACGTATTCTTGGAAACTACTCTGTGCTTCATAAAGCATGGCATGATGTAGGAAAGAAAGAATGGTAAAAATATATTTGGCAAATGCAGAACATGTTGACATTTAGTGTTATTAACTATACTTACACTAATGCACACATTCAAAGCCAGTAAACGTGATGTGACTAACATTTCACAGACATATACCTATACAACATACAAGGATATATGTAAACGCAAACTCACACGATTGACTACTTTCAAATACTCTGGTTATCGACTGACCATCAGATTGCGTCAGCTCTGTAAAACGTGCATGAAAAGTGTCTTTTTTTCGGAAAATCCAATGCATATGAGCACGTTGCATTTGCAGCCACTACATGTTACCATTCTAAATGCCATGAACGTCATCATCACCATCATCATCGATACCACAAAATTCCATTTTATTGCAATACGCGTTCGAGTTTAAAATTCTTTCGAATTCAACTGCATTGGATTTTCTCTTTTCAGATTTTATTTTTTTTCTTGTATCTTGGAACTTATTTTTCGTACTTGCAATGTAGTAGCATTTACAGAGAGCGAATTGATTAGGAAATTTACTTTCAGACAGTGAAAAAGAACGGCATAAAATATTGCAAATTTTTTAGTTTGTGAATTAATTCTCACCAACAACATCCCTTGACATCCTTTTTAAGAAATTTAATTTAAGAGCTTACTCCAAAATTAACTAGGCATCTTGTACTTGTACTTGTACTTGTACTTGTACTTGTACTTGTACTTGTACTTGTACTTGTACTTGTACTTGTACTTGTACTTGTACTTGTACTTGTACTTGTACTTGTACTTGTACTTGTACTTGTACTTGTACTTGTACTTGTACTTGTACTTGTACTTGTACTTGTACTTGTACTTGTACTTGTACTTGTACTTGTACTTGTACTTGTACTTGCACTTGTACTTGTACTTGTACTTGTACTTGTAATTATGCACATTTTATTTTTAACTTTTGAACACTTCCAATGTTATCAGACCTTGACAAAAGCTAAGATATATATTCTCTCAATGCATTTTGCATAGTTATATTTAAAGAACTTTTTTTATAAATTTTTTTAAAATTTTTGCACCCATTCAACTGAAACTCAAATCAATTCAAACTCCAAGGATTGGACGCTGCAAATAAAATTTGTGCAACTACGTGATGCTGGCGTCTACGAGTGTCAAGTGTCAACCCATCCACCCACATCGATATTTCTGCATTTAAATGTAGTCGGTAAGTATTTTGGCCATGCTGATATTTACAACAAAATATTAAATAAATATTATTTATGGTCAGTGGTTTGCTGTTTTTTTTTTATTAATGTTAGTTTTGTCAAGTGTACCACATATAATTTTGTGAAAAAATCGCATTATTTGATTTGTAAACAAACATCAGTACATGAGCCCTGTGAATTGAAAAGAAATTTTTTATTTTTTTAAATGAAATCATAAACAAGTCTTTATTTAAAATCAAAGATTGCATATAGACACATTGAAAATCATCATTCCAAGGCAATACTTCACATTACCCATCCTATGTTTTAAAATCTCTGTGGAGATAATATTCAAAAATTAGCTAATACTTGAAATCTTCTCATTATTTATATATATTTGACCAGCTATGTATGTCAACGTTGTTTCTGAAATCAGCGTTATGACAGAAAAAATATCGGCTCTAGAAACTAACATAAATTGTAAAAAAATGTTAGCCCTATGGTTATCTGTTTATTTACTTTAAAAATCATAGTAATATTTACTGCATAATTTAAAGATTTTCATAACAAAAAATTTTAATAGTTTTTGACTTTGATTTAATTTTACATCAGTATATTGAAAATAGATCAATAAATTTTCCAAAATGTAATCAAAACAAATGACTGGCATAGAAAATTCATAAATTGCATTAATTTTACATGGATACACTTGACATGGCAACATGCACCTAATTTCATAGAATGCTCGCTAATTTCTATTCGTTTTCTCTATCTCTTTCAAAATTTAATTTTTCTACGCGCCCAATAACGAAAAATAATCAACGTTAAATGTTATGTTGAAACTGTTCGTGTCATCGATGACAACAAAAATACAAACCAATGACAACAACACGACTGCATGTGTTGTAATCTGCAAATGACAACAAACATCCGAAACAACAACAACAACAAACCATTCAATTCGGTTAGAAGCACGCGCTGAAATATCGGGACCACCAATTCGCTATTTAACACCAGGCTCAACATTACGACTGCAATGCCGCGTTGTGCAAAACACCGAAGCATCGGAATTTATATTTTGGTATCATGACAACCGAATGATAAATTACGACATCGATCGCGGCATTAACGTGTCAACGGAGCCAGGTGAGTTGGAAACCAAAAAAAAATTAAGTCGTAGCGCAGGGATTAAAATTTCTTTTGGATAATTTAAAATTCAGTGCTATAAAATTAAGATAAAACCATGATTTTATTTAAATGAGAGCGTAATTATAATTTGCGCAAAAATCCGCAATGTTTCTGAGGAATTTTTTTGGGGAAACAAATTTCATTCTAAGTTATATAAGGAAACTAACTAATATATTTAAAAATCAAATTTGTAGTTAAAAAATACGCTATCTCTAAGGACCTCGAAAAAATTAAGGAACTGAGAAGTAAATAATTAGGGAAAAAGCAAAATTTTTAGCTAAAGGTTATCCATTAATTACGTGAGGTGTTTCTTTAAAAATTCGCAGTAGTAGTCGAACGGAATCTGGGAATAGCCCGCATGTTTCGAATAAGCCATGAGGCATTGTCGAAGCAGAAACGGTGTGAAAGATTTCCTATCGTGTTCGCCATGCTCAGGCACAGTTGGTTTTCCACTTACATTGAGAATCAGATAAGGTGTTAGCATAAAGAGTTCTTAAGCAAATTAAATTTCAGATTTGATTTTTTGGACATTGATGCGACTCTATGCATCACGGTCCAACGGAGATCGTCCATCGGCCGTTACGGCAGCCCATACCATCACACATGGTGGCGCTTCAATTCTAGTGGCCAATCGAAGGCTCAAATTTTCGAATGATCTCTTCGCTAAGTAGTCGCAATTATTTTATTTGTTAACAAATTAATTAATTGAGAAATTTTTCTCGTCAGAGAAGACGATATTCGGCAACTGGCCACATTCGTAAAAGCGTAGTAACTGCTTTGCTCGTTCCAGCCTAACTTTTTTTTACGCTTTTTCAAACTTGTAAGGCATTACTCCTAGCTCATATTTGAAAATTCGTTGAATGTTTCTTGGCGAAACTTGCAACTCAGCAGCAATTTGTCTTCCACTGCGTCGAGGATTTCATTAAACAGCACAATGTGAAGTTGCTGTTTTTTTTTCCAACCACCACCATAACGTTTTGCAACGCTGCCCGTGTCGATGCATCGAGATATGAAACGAGAAACAAAATAGACTTATTCACATCGAGGTGTTATAGGTCTTTAACGATAGCCACTTTTGGTTTTCCGATCAAATACAACGCAATTACGCTACTACCTTTGAATTTAATCGCGGATAATTTTTTTTCCACTGAATCGCGGCGTAACAGCTTTGAGAAACTTGTAGACAACTATATAAACTGTCTTTATGCAAAATAAAGGACCCACTGTCACCAGAGGGTTGGCGTTCGCAGTGCTACGAAGTTGGTTGCATTTCGAGTGCTTCACCCTGTAAATGACTTCAAAAGTTATTTTTCGATACTAATTTTTTTTCAAAAGTTACATTTTTTTCGCTCTTAATATATTTTGTTGTTTTTCTATTGAAATTCATGTCATTGTTCCTGGGCGATTTTTCGCCTTAATTTATTTTGACAGTTTTTTGAAAGAAATCTTTGCAGGCAATAAGTCTTTTTTTCTCGGATAGTTCATTTTCATATAAAAGTTTAAAATCATGTAATATCATATCAGCTAATATATACTTCCAAAGGAAAATTACCACAACTAAATTATGATATAGGTACGGGGTTAACGATATTGCTGCTTACATATATTGCAGATATCACAAATATTTTATGTAATAAATAAAATTCTCCAAGGCACAATCATTTCGGTAAATAAATCATTGCATTAAATTGGCCCAATGAACAGAAAGGAAAAAACTTGATTGCACCATTTTGCAGTTTAGTAAAAAAAAATATTCCTTACTCTGCTGACGTGACAAATTTATGTAAATAAATAGCGCAAGCATAACAAAATTCGACAGCAACATTTTTTATTTATTTATTTTTTGAATTTTTTATTGGATTTTATTTTATTTTTTTTTGAAAATGAACACAATTTTAATCAATTGTTCGCATTGCAACACATTCACGGTGTTGATGCCACAGAATACTGCTGCATTCAATGAAAGACACTTCAGTATGCAGCATTATTACTGCTGCATGCTGCTGCAGCTGGTTTAATGTTACGAATAACATAAAAATTCAAGCGTTGACATTTTTACTCTTGTTGTAACGAGAATGAAAAGCAATGCGTTCAATATGCATAATATGGGAATTGATTCCACAGAACTTATAGTACAGTGTAAGGAAAAGTGTTAGAAACAGTTTTCATGTTCAGTGAATTCTTCGAATTCGCAATATTGAACGTTTATATTATTAAAATTATGAAAAAAATTAACACATTTTTTAAAATCATCTTTATTGTTACTATAGTCGCAAGCCATGAAGCTTTATTGGTAATGAACATAAATCATTGATATAAATCGTTCGCCTTATTCTACATTGCACATTTCTGATCTTGCCAAAGCATTTTTCGTGACCTTACGAAAAGTTTCAAAAAGGTTCTGTCATAAGCTCAATTGTGAGTGTAAGTTAACACTCGGGTATCTTAAAAGAGGCCCTACGAAAAAACAAAAAATTGACTTCAGATGCATCAGTTGTATGACATTAACATGTGGAACACAATGTATGAGTTCATCTAGTTGTGTTAACATACTCTTAAATGTTAGTTTATCAACAATAAACAGTGATCGCGAATAAAGTTTTTTGGTAAAAAATTATTATAGAAAATATTTATGGGCAATTTGTTAGAATTTAGCTAAATAAACTTTTTGAGAGCATTTTTAAATTCGAATGGCGTTAGTGCATTATGATCCCTTCTACAAAACTGTGTACAAATTTTCATTACATTTTTACTCTTTTTCTCCCTTTTTTAGATTTTCAATCATCTGAGTTAACAATACTGCGAACGAGACGCGAACACTCTGGGAATTTCACATGTGTGGCAAGTAACACACAACCTGCCAGTGTATTGGTGCATATTTTCAAAGGTAGGTGTAATTTTTTTCTAGTTTTGTTTTTTGTATATTGGGGTGGCCCAGAAAACCAAACTTAGAAGTTTACTAAGATTTCTTTTATTTAAAAGAACTTGCATTTTCCCTCATAAGTTCACAACAACATTAGTTAACAATTTCATGTCTTTGTCAAAAAATACTTGTGAATGATAGTGATCTGGTCAGCAATTTTTTAAGCTCCTGATTGGAATTCTTATGTATCTAAAATTTGTTCTTTACTGACATTATTTTAACGTAAACTATGATTTTGAAATTTTGTGGAAAAATGCAAAGTGTCATGACTGTCATGACAAGATGGGCACATTCTTGTTCATTGAAGACAAACACAACATTTTGTTTGTAAAAATTTTAGAGCATATAGAGCAGCTGAATATATACACGTAGCGATTTACAATTTTTCTTATCAAGTCCTGATCTTACAACAAATCTCTATTGAGTTAATTTCTTTCGCAAATTAATTTTCTACTATGAGAGCTAATAAAATAAAACTTTTCGATTTTGTTGAACTACCCTAGCCTAAATGTTTACTATGTATATATATACGTATATGTATACGTTATTCGAAAAACATTGAATATTGCTGGTCAATATAGTTTGAATGAAACAAAAAACAAAACAAGAAAGTTTTATGCCGAGTTTAATTCAATTTTGTTAGCTGTTAAGGTTTATTTTATTAGTTACATTTTAAGCTAACTAGGTATAAAGCGTTTATTTTTTTGGCTATAAAATTTTTAAAAAATCGATCTCGGAAATTGTAAACTTTTCTAAATGAAATTAAAGTGTTACCTTTGTGAGGAACTTTTTAAGTCTCTTTACTTTGCTAACTTAAGTAATAAATCACTTTTTCATTCAGCAAACTTTACTGCTGTTGACGTTGTAGGTTTTCCAATATTCAGATCCTACTTATTTGTAATTTGTCTGCTTAATCCTGGCTGTCAACGCATTCGTAGTTGGTTTTTTTCCCTTTCGTCATGCTCCTTTCATTTTTATGCCGCATCATCTGGGCATCATCGACAGGATATCCTTTTCGAAAAAAAGTTTTACGCAACATGCATAAGTGAAAACAAAAAAAAAACACAAAAAACAGAAAAAAATGTTGCCTGTTTTCAGGCTCATTAATTTAATGTTTCCTGTTCACAGTTTCATCATTACCCTACAGTATTTGCTTTTTTTATGAATAGCATGCGCGGGACTTTTTTTTCTATTTGGAGGAACTAAGCCCGTTAGATAAATGTTTTGGGTTGTCGCTTGCTAATGAAAGGTTTTGAATTTTAGTATTTATTGTATTTTTTATGTAAGCTCTGCTGCATAGCCATTTCAAACAAGTCTGCTTCAGGCTTTCAACGCTGCTGAAGCTTAGTGTACCATGCAATTTAATATTTAGTAGTCAGCTTATATATCCTTTAAATGTTATGAGCATATTAAAGGAAATAGAAGTCAGAGTAATAGCCATTAAAATTCACGGAGATAGAAGACTGTGGACTCCAAGAAAAGTTAGGAAATGAAACCGCCAATGCTAAAAAGTACACGATATACTTAATCTTGGATTTGACAAAGTTTAGTTGGTTGAAGTGTGGGCGACAAGTAACAAGTATCATAACTTTTTTTGTTTATGATTCCCCCAGCTTTCTATATATACGCTGTTTTCTTATTTTTAATAAAAACCGTTTCTGCTTAAATTCCAGAGCAGGGTTCTGTGCATCAGCTATCAAGCTATTGTATCCACCCTTATATAAGTGTCATTGAGTACTTGACAAAAAAAATGCTTTGCACTTTACGTGCTAGATAAGGCTTACTAAACTATCACAGAGCACTTTCGACCCAATTTTAAAAACAAATAAATCTTTCAAGCTTGTCTTTTTGATATTACTATCAAATGACTTTGAAATTTTTTTTTCTTTTTGTTGATACTTTGCATACTTTTGCGATGAACCGCCAACCATTAACATTGAAAAGTCTAAATTAAGTATGTGCCATTCGATATGAGTTTTCTGTAATTTTTTTCCTTTTTGTTTTATTGCTCACAGTTTTTATAAAGACTTTTTTCATTAATTTTACTACTTGTTCAAAAATGAGCTCTCTGTGGCCAAGAGCGTACACCATGTTGGCAAGTACATTTAATTTTTTTTTCGTTTTTGATATGGCTGCTTCTCTTGATAATGACTACTACTCGTTGCTGTTATTGAAATTTTTTATGAATGGGCAATTCTACAAAAAGAAACAATAATCAGAAGATGATTTATGCAAATAACGGATTGTCATCTCATATTGAGTAAATTCATATCACATTAGTACCATGTGGCGTATTCGCAACGAAAAATTCTTTCAAAATAATAACAAAATGCTATTTATACGTCATGCTGTGCGTTACAGCAACAGTCTAGTAGGTCGAAATTTCATGAAAACGCGAAAAGAATATTTGCTTTAAATTAAGTTTTTCATAGAATTGTCACAACACGAGCGTATTGTTTTTTGCAATATGTTTGCCACGCGCATGTATTTTGCTTTGTAAAATCGCATCATTCATACGATTTTTTTGCGCTATCTGTCTTTGTGGTTGTGCACAAGGTTTTTCGTAAATCCACTCCACGGTTTTGTAATTTTCATAAATTTCTTTTATTGGGTCATTATTTCCGCCATGGTATTCACTTTGGCATGCAGATCTGCCTACACTTTAATATGTTTTTACGTAAGTTTTGTGCACATTAAAGTATATGCGCTATACCACACCAAATGTTGTAGTTATAAAATGTAGACATGATTGTACTTTAGCGCGCGTATAATATGATGGTTAACACAAACGCAAATGCAGAGATACACATGCTCATATTCGTATGTTTATGTGGAAAAGTTCGAGAAAAAGAGGAATCAAGCAGATCATCAATGGCGACTTGGTTTTTGTTGTAACGGGTGAATTTTTTTGCTATTTGTTTTTTCAGTGTAAATTTTTTGACACCTCACGCGTGATTCTTCTTCTGTCTTAACACCAAAACTACTGAGTAAGCTTTGCCATTTTACTATATATAGGCTAAGAAGCTAACAGTGCTGGCAAATCATTGAATTTTACTATCGAAAGTCGTGCTCTGTGAGAAATATGCTCATCGAAAAATTTTCTTCAGCGACAGAGCTTATTTTTGGCTCAATGAGTACGTCAACATACAAAATTGCCATATTTGTCCTCAAGAGCTGCAAATGCACTCTGAGTAATGTACTGGTGCGGTTTGTGGCCCGGTGGCGTCGTTGGACCATAGATTTTCAAATATAATGAAAATCGCAACAATACAGTCAATGGTTTAAGGTACCATGCAATAATTACAGTCTTTTTTTTATCCAAAATAGAAGAATTGCACTTGGTTGACATGTGGTTTCACAAAAACGATACCACATGCTTACGGCACGCGATACCATGGACCTATTGAGAGGCGGGTTTGGTGTGCAATTAATCTCATGTTTTAGAGCTGTAGATTGGCTACCACGATCATGCGATTTGACCCCACTGGACTATTTTTTGTGAGGCTACGTGAAATCTCTCGTGTACAAGGAAAATCTAGGCAGAAGTGCAGGGCTGAAAAACAACATTACAGCTGTCATTAGTGAAATACCGGCCGAAATGCTTCAAATTTTAAATTAAAGAAATTGTTGTTTCGCTTTAAACAAATAATTTATTCACTTTTGTAAATTTTCTGTTTTTTTATACAATTCTCAAGAACCAAATGCTTAAAAAATCACCCGGTATATAAATGGTTATTTTTTGTACTAAGGCTTATAAATTTTTGGTTTTCAATTTTGCTGGTTGCTTAATAAATCGAAGTTGTCACATCTATACATATTTATCTTTATCAAAGTCAAAGTTATATCACAGTCATATTATATCAAAAGTTATGACAGCCAAAATCTGTGATGTGTTTTCTGTATATCTTTTATTCTTTATACTTCATAAAAATAAATAAAGGATACATAATTAAAACTAGTAGCACTCATTTTATAAAGATATAACAAAAGTTAATTACACTTCTCAGAATATGCGCATTTTTCGTAGTACAGGAAGCACTTTAAATATCTTCTTCTGAATGCCTTATTTTGTAGTTCCTCAAACGTTTCTTCAAAGCTTCTATCAATTCTCTTTCGAATTTTCTTAGTAACGCGGTCAATGAGGTGGGGCGTGACACACCCCAGTAGTGTTTATTTCTGTGTTTTTCCTTCAATGTGGTGCACTCTACAAAGTGTAGTTTGTGTAGCACTTGTAGGATGTCTTATCTTCAGCTACTAAGAGCACGTGGATAGCCTTTCGTGTCCGGAGAAAGTAGTCTCATGTCTCTTGTCTCTTTTCATTATGAGGTGCGGTGTGACATACCCCAGAAGTTCTTAGTTGTTTAATCCAACGTATTACGCTCGATAAACATGTTTAATGTGCCAGATGTAGAATATTTTGTTTCAGCTACAGAGAACACGAGGTCTTATATTCGTGCAAGGAGAAAGTTGTCTCTGTTTGTAATCATGTGGAGTTTTTGACACCCCACCTCATTGACAACGGGTTAATCATGTTGATTTTTAGAGGATACTTATTTTTGTTTTAAATTATGAAATCAGTTTAAAGATTTAAGTGATTTTATTGAAGAACACCGGAAACCGTAAACGTTTCAAATCAGAGTTTCAACAAATTCAGTCTTTTTTATATATTTGATTTTTATTTTAAAATAGATGTAGTTTAATGTGTATGTATAATATATTCAAAATTTCAAAATTGGATCTGCATTAGCTTAGAAGATTTTGCACAAAATTAATTTTTTGTCACTTTAGTATTAATATACATCAAATCACTTATTTTATAATAAATGTGTTTTCATCTTTCATCAGTTGATTAAGTTAACTCAATTATAAAGATTTAAATAAATTTGTTTGAAATCAATGCAGCACTTTCCATTCAATCCATTTTTGTTTTAAATTTTAATTGCAAATGAATTTAAATACATAGAATTTTTAATTAAATAAATGCAATTGTATTAAAAATCATGCAATGCATACATTTAATTAAAATAAAATGTAAGCAAAGCATACTTTTTTGAGCTAAAATGTTGACAGAATGCTTTGCTTACATTTTGTATTAAGTGTAGCTTTGCATTGTGCGAATTTAACTACTCACACATAAGCTTAAATAGGTTAGCTATCTTAATTATATTTGGAGTGTTTATTGTGAAAGATAATTGATTGAAAATATAATAAAGGCGACTAAGTTATAACTTGTTTAATTAAAAATGCATTGCCATTAAGCTTTACCTAAACAAAGTTTATATTGTATAAGAAAACTAACATTCACGTGCAATTCTTTTAAGGCTAAATTAGACCTGCGTTAATTTTGAATCATAGGCATCAGTAAATATTAATTATATTCACATACTCTATTAATTATTTGGACAGATATAACATACGCAAAAGCAGTGAAATATAATTTTAAACTGCTACAAATGAAATTACTGTAAAAAAGTAGCTAACTTAATTATATTTAAATCTTTTTTAATGAAGTTATATGATGTACATTAATTAAAATAGCCTCTGGCCTTTGATTGACTTAATCAAAAGTCAATTAAAACTGAAACGCAGTGTGTGTATTTCGATTAGATTTCCTTAAGCGCTTACTACAGTTATATATGAATAGTTCTATAAATTATATAAAATGCATCAATGTAGTATATTAGGGTGCTGATTTGTGACAAAAAAAAAATACAAAAAATTGCATAGGATTTTGAAACTCTCCTTTTGATTTTTCATTAAAACTTTTTTATAAATTCTAATTTTTTGCAATAAAAACCATCTGATGTGTTATTATTCAACTATTTACTTTTTTTACTTACAGGTGATAATCCTGCGGCAATGTATCATGGTCATGTCGGCTCATCGACCAAATCATATCAGACACATTTGCATAGCATTATGCTAATTATATCTACTGGCTATCGAATATTCTGCTCACACATACATATTAAAATTGTGTAATTATGAGTTTAATCAATCTGTAGCTTCTTTATTGTTAGCTAAGTTGACTAACTATACTAGCTAAACCATTCTTGCTCTATTTCTCTTAGATGTATAAGTGTATTTCATAAGTGTAAGTAAAGGATGCTCGCCGTTTAGTTATAAGTTAATACAAACATATATATATATACTTTAAACATATGTAAGTAGTAAGAATATATTGATAACATAAATGATAAAACTAACACACTTACAAGTAATAAAAAAAAATACCAAAACTTGTTTTTATCATATGTGTATGTTTATATTGGGGTGTTTTTTTTTCTTTTCTTTAGTAAGATGGAAACTCACTCTGCAGAAAATGTCGAAATCCGAAGATCTAGAAAGTTTAATGAAGTTTTCTTATTAAATGTATAGGAGCATCTTCTACTTCAATATATATACAGAATATGTACACTTATGATGGTATCATATTGCCCATCTCTATTTCTGCCTTCATCCCTACCTTAAGCTTACATATAGCACAACTCAGTTCCATTTATACCATTTTACCTGATTTAATGTCGTCGCTCGCAAAGGTAAAAATCATGGTATCATGTTGCCCATGATTTGCTGCGAAAACAATTTTCCTGTTAAGAGGCGTGATCCTGCTCCTATGAAACAAATTTATCTTTCCTAAATGTTCAGTCTATCCCAGTACCAAACTTTATGCAAAATGATTCCTTAGTTTAACTGTTAAAACATATTTATTGGTAAGAAGTGTGGCAGTGCCCATTTAAAAACAAATAAATCTGTTCAGTTTTCACTCTACTCCTGTATCAAATTTCATCTTGCCATCTATTAACAAGCAATCAAAACACAAACGACGTCAGAAAAATCTGCTTCTTCAAACAAAAAAACTATGACACAACAGATATCAAAATCCATTGAATTGTTGCCGAGTTGCAATTAATATATTCAACTTGCCTACATTGACATCTATTCGTTAGTTTTAAAAACACAAACGGCGTCAAAATTAAATCTGATTCTGCTTACAAAAACTATGACGCTATTAAAATACAAATGATGTCATAAAAATCTGCTTCTTCTTACAAAAACGATGACACCACTCTTTTCAAAATCCGTTGATTCATTGCCGAATTATGGCTATTGGAATATTCAATCTGCTTACAGCGCCATCTGTGAGCAAAATAGCAAAACACAAATGACGTCATAAAAATCTGCTTCTTCTTACAAAAAATATGACACATCATTTGTTAGAATCGGTTCAGTAGTAGCCGAGATATTCCACAATAAAGATATATAAGGCACAAAATTTACTTGCTGCTGGTTCATGGTAGCCTGGTATTTTGGATTTTCTTTGGTATGCGATTTTAAGTTCGCTCTGGATTTTGCAGCAGTCAGCCAAAATAAATTTTACTCAATCAAATTCCAGCCCAACATAATCCAACAGGCAGCTGATCGTAAATCAGTGTATATATACACGTACATTGTACATATATATATATGTACATTTGTATGCTACAAATTCAGTAAATTTTCGAAAAAAGTTGCATCTTTTGGGCGCAAATGTTGTAGCATTTGCGTTTGAACTATTAACAGTTTAAAAGGCAATGGTATCGTTTCTGATGCACCGATTTTAACAATTAAGGTGTTATTCTTTTTGTGAAATGTTGGAGAATTAGAATAAACTAAAGAAAATACGAAAACTGGAAGATAAATGTCAATAAAAGTGTGCGTAAAAAGCTTAAATGTTTTTCCGTTGTGCATTCAAAATCAAATGAATTGATATCAAAGGAAGGATATTTATTATGATTTGTCATGCGACGGATCATTTTGAATCTTTCAGTTTTCATTATTGTACACCTTTTAAGTTTTACTTCAGATTTTCTCAAAGATTTTACCCAAACTGACAATGATTCGCTTACAGATGTGATACACGTTTCCTAATTTCGAATAACTAGCTTTTTTTTTATTGTTTTGAACTAAGGTATCGGCATTTGACGTAGTTCATTGGATGCGTTATTCCTTAAACTATTGTATTGCAAAAGATTTTTGAGTAACGATTTTTGTGCTACTGAGGGCAGTATACTATCATATAAATGTGAAATAAATATTCCACAAAAAAATCACTATACAGTGTGAAGAGATACACGGTGGAGTAGAAGAAAACTATCTGAATTTTCTTGAAGAAGTGTAAATTTCTAACAGCAGTAAGTTCGTTTTTCAATATAAAACAAATATATCACATGGTCAAATATAGCTTAAGAAGAGTTGACAACTTCGAAAAATCTTTACCCACTTATTACACTTACTTAATGTTAGTTTTTTTTACTCCACCCTAATTTAAGCATATGTAATGTAAATATATAGCCAAGTAACAAATAATGTATTATAAAATAAGTCAACTTCGATTTAAGTTAGTTAAGTGTTTTTAAGGCAAATGTTGATGATAATGATAATGTTGACTTGGGCGATGGTCTCTCTCTGTTGACGTCATATTTCAGCGTAAAAAATAGTTAAATTTAGCAAAACATAATTGATTATTGTATGTACTTTGTTTGGCATGTGCTGTTTAAATCAAAATTTATGAGAAACTTTATAAAATAAATTTTTGTCAGAGTAAACATTTGAATGCGGTTGTGTGGCTTCTTAATTGAAAGCATTGCTAAGAACTTTAGGCGATAATGGTGATGATAATTATATTGTGTGCAGGCTAATTAAATTAAATTTAAATTTAAATTTTTAATACTGAAATAATCAAAATTTTAGTAATTAATCAAAAAACATATTACCTTATAACTAAATATTTAATTATTGATGTGAATGAGCCTTGCTAAGCGATGACAGCAATTGTTTTGATTATAACAGAATCATTGCAATGTTTAATTTGATGCCGCTGCATAAAATAAGATAAATTTCTCTTCAATAGATTTTGTGGACGAAGCTCTTGGACCCTCGCCAAATTTAAGCAGAGAAAAGTAATCTGAGAGACTTGCTAAGTGTCCATATTTCACCTCTCTAAGAGCTCTGGGCTACTTTTAGTTCTTTTAATCTAGCTAATTTCAGCCTAACTTAGAAACCTTCATGCTCAAAGCCTTTATATACAAATGAGTGTGCTCTCTTGCATTTTTTGACTAAAGCTGACCAGATTATATGAAATTGAGTTTCAAATAACTTTCCATCATTTTTAAATTTATTTAATTTTCGATTAATTTTTTTTTTTTTTTTTTATAAGGTGGCCTCAGTTTTTAAGTGGGAAGCTATAATACTACTTTTTAAAATTTGTGTCATATTTTAAATGCGCTTTAGTTAAATAATCTCATAAGCAAAATTTTAATTAGAATATGGCGCGAAGTGATGAATCGACTTTTTACTTGAATGATATATAAAGTATAAGCTTCCAAGCAAATGTTATTCAAAACGAAAAACGTAACAATATAGGGAAACTTTGATTTGGATTCCTTTCCCATGCAAGCATTTTTTTTCTTCTCTCAAATAAACAGTTGCCACCATCTCTTGCATACGCTTATTAAATATTAATGCAGAAGATATGAAAACTAATATAATTACTTATATATCATCAAATCTGAAAAATCAAAATATACATTTTTTTTTTCGAAATAAGACTTAATTTTTGTATTATATTATTGTACATATATATATCTTAATTTATATAACGAATATAAAAAAAGTTATTTGCACCTATGCAAAAAAAAAAAACTAAAATCCAAAATAAGTTTTAATTTATAAAATAAATTAAATTTTAAATGAATATAATGAATAATCAAATTAAAAGAAATAAATGAAACAAAAATTACATAATAATTATGAAATATTTAAAGTTATTTTTTACAAACAATGATTTTTATTAAATGTTAACTTCAAGTTAAAACAAACAAAAAAAAATTAATTCAAAGAAATGAAATTAATGTAAATAATTTATTAGTAAATAAATAAAAGGCATACATTGATTAAATGTAAAATAAATAATTATTTAAAATTAAAATAAAAGTTGTTTCATTTACGAGCAGCATAAATAGCAGAAAAGAAAAAACAGCAAATCCCAAATGGAACAATATTTTTTCATGCAATATGGAGAATAACACAATAAAAATATATGTGTTGTTTTTTTTAGGAAACTATTTTCATAAGCCAAGTCTTTTGTAAACGTAGGCACATTTCAAGTTCAAGACTACCATTTCCAATTGTATCAGCATATAGTTTGCGTGAAAAATCAAAGCTGAGTTGGATACCTATGGTTTTTTGTTCTGTTGGGGTGATTACAGCTCATACTATTTATGTTGTATTTTACAGAATACTCCTGTATATTCAGCAAATATTCTGTACAAAAAGAACTCCTATATTTTTGTGAAAATTCTTGTCAGTATTCTGTAGCTATTTTATTTCCGTTGATTTGAAACTTTGCATTTTTCTCATTTTTCAGTCATCTCACTACACTAAAGTTTTTTTTTCTTTATCTCCCACTTAAACTGTATACCCATCAAAAACAAATCATCAGTTTTTATTTATATGTTCTTGATTCAATGAAAGAACTTCTTACATCAACTAAAGTCTTAGTTCTTTTCCTTTGCGTGCTAACATTTTCTAAATATCTACTTTTTTTTATTTTTTTGTTTTAACATCATTCAAAAATGCGATTTGGATCTTTTGTTTTAAAATTGTTGATTCTTGATGCTGACAAACTCCACATCATTACCGTTGAATTAAAATCATGCTGAATAAACATCATTTAAAGCTTAAAGAAGCTTAATCCGTTGCAGCACATTACATCCAAAAGATGCAACTTAAATACTCCTTGGATTTGTTCGTTAACATTAAATTTTTTTTTTCAAAAGTTAAGTTTGCCATACACATTTACTTCATAACTAAGGAAACAAATCACATTATTATCGCAAACGGGTTATTTCATAAGTGAACAAAATCAGACATTAAAAAAAATTAATTTATTTTGTAAAATGAAAAGACCCCAAGACCAGTTTGAGCTCTTAGCAACTGATCATCTTGGCTTGGTTGGATAACAAACGGGAGTCCTTTTCGTATCATTGGATATTAGCCTACCAATTTCGATAAATTTTTTAGGAGCCGAATATACCTATAACTGTCGTGCCAAAAGCCACAAGAAAACTTGTTACATTCCGTTTTTATTAAAAATTTCTGTTGACAAGCATTTTGTTGCAACCTCAATGGTAGTAGGAGATGTTGTCGTCACAAAGCGATACGAAATATTGCTAGAACAAAAAACACATGATTCGGGAAAGCGTTGGAGAAAATAAAAAATATTCAGTAATGACGGTGATCGATGAAGAAGTTTTGCGAATACTGTGTGTACCATGAAAAGCTCAAATAGGAAACAGAAGACGAGGAAATTATAAAACAGAAAGTTTTTTTTAAAAAAAAAATTAGTATCAGTATGTTTTTGACTCCAAATATTCATTTCAAACATTTTGCATACAAAGCTTTCACTTATTTTAGGACGTTTTCGATTCTGGTATCAACTGATAAAATTCCTTGGAACTATTGGGATGGCTTCAAGATTGCTTTGGGATATTCGTAGTTGCTGCTTCTTGCTGCGGCGCTATACCACGTCGCCTAAGCTTTGCATTTTGAATGAAATGGCTCATCAACAATCCGTTGCTGCTACAATTTTCCATTATAGGCATACCAAGCTTATTGGTGAGATTTTTCCAGAACTACCTTTGAATTGTGGGTTTTGTTCTCTATAAATTATGTCAGCTGACCAACCAATGATGGACATAAAATTCTTGGAAATTTAAAAGACTTTGATATCGAGAAATTATTAGAAACTTTTAGCCAATTGGAAGATTTTGTTGTACAAAATATATAATTTCAAAAGGACGGTGCTAAATTTCACACGACAACGGAATCAATCGATCTTTACGAATAGAAAATTAATAAGCGAATAAGTTTTTGGAGAACAAACACGAATTGACCACAAAGATCATAAGACAATTTGAATTCTTCTTATAGAGTTCCTTGAAATGTAAAGCTTATACGGATAATCCTCAAACTGTTCAACACCTCAAAGACAATATCATCGAGAAAATATCATCAATTAAGCTATTATTATGTGGAAAAATATTCAACATTTTGGTAAAAAATTGCCAACCTGCCGAGCTGGCAGAGGAAATCACTTGAAAGAGATTATTTTTATTTATTAAATGGAATTAATGTATTTAAATTTCCAATAAAAGCAAATAAAGATTTCACGGAATTAATGTCTCTATATAAAATTTAAAAATGTACCTAAAGTTTCAACACCCTGTATAAGCTGTTTTTCGCTACTAACATAGGATAATTTTACATCACTAAGTTGTTAAAAAGAATTATCTTAAACATAGAAACGGTTTCATTTAGTTTGTTCGGAAAATTTTCATTTACCATAAGTGCTATGTTTACTAATTGTTGCCGTTTTTGAAAAGTGCAATATAACAATATTTTACAATGCATTACATATGTAGCCAGTATTACATTCCACATGAATATGCCCCTTTATCTAATCTAACTGCAAACAGTAGAACTTTTGCATCAAAATGGCAATCATCACTTATTACGTCATAATGATCATTATCACGTTACGAATGCCCATAATCACCATTACTATCAAAATGAACATCGTTATATGGCGACATTCTTATGCCGTTGCTCACGTCATTCATTCTTTCATTCATTTCGTTGCTCATTCTTATAATAAGCAAAATTTGCCATCAGATGGCAGAAGCAGCGGCAGATTATCCATACTTTCTTCTTTTTCACTGCACGCGCCCATTTTCTTAGGACTTCTTTAGAACAGCTACAACAACGGAAAAATGAATCACTTGAGTATGCCGGAGTCAATGACTTTTTCTTTTTTTTGGAGCACAATCGTTGAAATTCCATTTTAAGTGGTTCATTTAGCGCTGTATATTTAACAATGAATTTAAACTTACATAGTGGAATTCTTTCGTTTTTCGCAGTCTCCTTTTAGGTGCTCTTTAGATATTACAATAAAATATTTCACTACGAAACATATGGTATGAATATGGTAGGGTTCAACCATTTGCTTGAAATAACCATAGCACGGCATAAAATTTAATGTGGTCAATGGCAGCAACTTGAAGTGGCATTTGAAAAAATAGACTTTTAAGTTTTAGTAGGGTTTAGCAGGGTCGTCCATTTTAGATTTTAAGTTTTTCTTCTGTAACTTAAGTTACTATTATTTTCTTAAGAGAAGCAAAAAATCTTAAGCATTTTAAAAGTGGCAGTTAGTAAAAAAGAAAATCAGATTAATTTGTAGAAGACTTTAAACTGATGTTTTCATGTTTCAAAAGTTTATTTAATTAGTTTGCCATACTTGATCCTTTTCTAAGTACATAAAATGGAATTAAAACTAAAATCTTTATTGCAATGAAAATTGTAAATTGTTATGTTTTCTTTGTTCTTATGGGTAAAATCCTTTGAATTATTCCCAAGTGATACTTATGAGCTCTTCGCTGTTGGCTATTATATTAAATTTGTATATTCACAAGATTATTGATAAGATAGTTGAATTCCACATTTATTTTACTGTTCGTAAGGATTTTTCTGTCGAAATCTTTTGATAAGAAATGCGCATATTATTATGTAATTGGGTTTCATATTAAAAAATACTTATATGGTGAGTGATAAATATTTAATTAGGTGCCACAATAAAATACATTGAAATAAATAATTGAACACTTGCCATAGAGACAAAGCATCGCAAGTTATAATATGGAATCACTAAAGATTGTAAAAAGAATTCTAATGAGACTCGAATGACCGAAATTAACCGCTACTTGCCCACGGTAAAAATCCCAAAATATTATGCACACAAGGTGCATGGGTATTGGTGAGGTCTGTATCCTCCAATTATTACTACATTTTTCCAGTAATCTCATTCAACAGAGATCACGTAACTCACACTCCATCTAGGGATGACTGAAAGGGAGAACTCACGGGGAGAAGGAGCTATATTAATATCTACACCAAAGGCTCCAGGTTTAATAACCAGGTGGGTTATGGTATTTACTCTAAGGAACTGAAGATAAGAATTGCTGCGAGGTTACCAGATCATTGTAGCGATTTCCAGGCGTAGGTTAAAGCTCACTAGTGGCCCGAAAATGTCGCTCGTCTCTAAATAAGATGGCTCAACATTTTAACATTCACCTCATCTAGTTGTCTAGGCATAAGAACATTGACGGCAATTGCAAAGCAGATGAACTTTCTAGGCGGAGGACTACTGCAAAAATTCCTCAGTACAAGAAAGGTGTTGGCATGCCACTTGCTACCTGCAAGTTACTGCTTAAAGAAGAAATGGTAAGAAATGCTAACAAAATATGGATTTTGTACTTGCAATATAACTAGGCAAATCAGAGCGAAAAGAGATGCTAAGCGTTCGTCAGAACAAATTTCTCGCACTAGACTTAGTGTCTGGTCAGTTGTTGCAGTCATAACTGGCCAATGCCTCATCGCTAGACATCCGGAGAAATTAGGTGTTACGTCTTTTAACTTCTATAGAAGTTGTGGAGATGTGGAGGAAGAGAAAAATATTAAACATTTTCTCTGCTCCTGTTCTGTACTTGCTAGAAAACACCACAAAAACACTTGATTCGTTTTTCGTTTTGTGACTTGTATGACCCTAGATATATTAGTCAAGGTCAGCTATTTAGTTTCATTACGAAATCTGGTTGGTTCAACGAGAGGGTATAGTCAGACACCCTGTGGGATCACAATAAATCACATGTGTTCTTAGTGAGCTTTGTAACTGACTGCCATTCCTACCTAACCTTACCGAACCTATGCTCACAAAAGCTTAAGGATGCGGAAAATAAAGTAACAAAAAAAAAATGAGTGAATTCATAAACAAAAGTAGCGAAAAAACATATATTGTTCTCAATTTTAAAAACGCAACAACAACAAAAAATGTTGACACAAAATGTTAAAACTGTGACTTTCAGGTTGCACTTGGTACATAATAGATAAGACTTAAGTTTATCGAAGAGTTTGACACACGAATTAAAAAAAATAAGAATCGAAAGAGATGTTAGTCGAAATAATCCTATAACCTAAAATGCAAATGGGTTTGCTCTTGCAACAGTACCAAAATTTTGTAAATTGTCTATAATTTCTACTTGTTAATCTTGCGATAAAAGATTTTCACAGTAAAGTCAAACAAAAACTTTACATGATTGCATGCGTAACAATTGCACCTGTTTCAAGTCTAATTGCTGAGTCGATTGCTTACAATATTTCAAAAGCGCGTACGCAAAAATAGCATACTATTCATGTGTGCATATGTATGTATGTAGCTAAATAATCCATTTCCATGTTGCACATTCACTGCTGCTGCAGCAAAACAACTTCCTTTGCTTTACCAATTTTCGAGTAGGATATTTGGCATAAATGTTACCAAAAATGTAAATTATGCGTGTGCTAGCAATCAGTTGCAGTGCACTCAAATATTGCTGCACTGAATTTCCAATGTTGTCAACAATTTGTGTTTACACAGATGCGCACAGGTTGCACACATTCGAAAAGGAAGATAGGCTGACATAGATTTGTGTTTTAGATTTCTTGTTTTAGTATTTTTGCTAATTAATAGGTTTTCTGTAAAACGGTTTTCACCTTAAACAAACAACTATGGTTCAGTTAAATTCTGCATTTACTGCCAAATTTTTTATACCACAAAAATGCTGACTTGTCACTCAACATCATTAATTAACCTGAACTTTACTTACAATTCAAAACACCGAAGAAAAAATATTAACTTCTTGCGCAAAAACCATACGAAATTTTCTTTAGGGAAAAAAAAATGCAAATAAAATTAAATGAATTTCTTGTAACAAAAAACCAATAAAAATACCGACAAAGTGGAAAGAAGAAAAACACCTAAAACTAACAGCTAACAGGCACAAAAACAAAAACATGTTCGTGAATAAACAGACAACATGCAACACTTTGCTTTATAACGTGTTACAAAATAAATGAATGGCAACACTTTATCCTTTCAATGAACTTCTGAACATTTGAATGGTTGGCGACTTCCTGTGCAGTGCTGTTGGCTAACAGTTACCTATCTCTCTTTCACTAACTCACTTTGTTGGTGACTTCATGTTTTGCATTCAAATGCTATTTCTTTTTGTGTTTCTGTTTCTCTTTATCTTTAACAATTTCTACCAGTTTTTCTCTTACATTTATTTGTATCAGCACTACATGCAAGAAGTGCTTTTTTGTAGGTGTGCGTGTGTGTGTGCTTGTATTGGCAGAAAAAACACCTCAAATGACCGCAGAAAAAGTCACGTCGCTTCAATAAACACTAATTAAGCTTGACTCTGGCCTGCAGCTAATTGGAATTAAAGTTCTTGCCTTAACTATGTAGGTGTATGAGTATTAGAGTGTAGTAGAGGAAATTAATTTTTTTCTTGAAAGCTCTTCACAATATTTCGCTCAATTTTTTCTCTAAGTTTACTACTTTTCTAATACAAATTTAATAAACAAAAGTTAACTAAAAGAAAGAAAAAAATGTATATCAAATAATTCTTTTGTTTAAAAAAAAATTATGGATAAACAAAACCTCTCGATTAAAAAAACTTGCGAAATAACGGACTGTCTGGCTTATACGTATAGGTTGCTTTTACAGTTCTGGATGGAAGGACTATTGCTATGCTGTGCTATGTTTTGTAGAGAAAGCAGGATACATTATTTTTTGAAGCTGCAGATGGTTACTATGTATACGAAGGGATATAAGCGATTTCGTTTTTACTTTTAGAGGAAAAGTATTTGGAATCACTCCAAAGTTACTCGAAGTTTTAAAATTATTTTGCAATTATATTGTATGATTTATTGTACGATTTCTGAGCTCTTTTGAGCTATCAATTTTAATATGAAATCATATGCAGTAAATTTGATTTACTATAAAAATTATGTTGTCAATGATGTAATGAGTGTTTTTTTTGAAATTGCAATGAAACACCAAAAAATGTTCTATATTACCAGAACTATAGTTTAATTCAATAAATAATCTTACATAATTTTGCAGTTGAATTGGTTTTTGTGTATTTGAATGTTTGTCCCCAAAAAAAAATAGTTCAAGCAAAAAATGGCATAATCATTTTTAATACTTAACGTAACAAAACTTAAAGATAGGATGATGATGATTACCGACTTTTTTGACATGTGGTTTCAACCAGACGATGCCACTTGGCACGCGATACCATGGACCTATTAAGAGGCGAGTTTGGTGAAAAATTAATGTCACATTTTGGAGTAGTCCATTGGCAGCCAAGTTCATACAATCTGACCTCAATTGACCATTTTTTACGAGGCTACATGAAGTCTCTCGTATACAGACAACATTACAGCTGCCATTGGTGAGATACTGGCCGAAGTGCTGGAAAAAGCCAAAGTTGAAGTTTACAGATGAACCACCGCGGTAGCCGCATGCAATATTTGCATGAAATAATCTTTAAGCCGTACATGAAAGGAATTGATGTATCACTCCAAATAAAGATTTAATTCACTTTTGAAAATTTTCTGTTCTTTTTCAAATTTTCAAAAACCAAACGCTTAAGAAATCTCCCGTTATTATCACTGGACAAGTGAACTGAGGAGGAGCTAACATCTTGTGAAAGCCTAAGAATTACAGAACTCAATTGGGAAATATGTATCTATGTATCTTCTTTATGTTGAACTAAAGACTCCAAGTAACTGCTTTTATGGTAAGGCCTTTGTAGTTTTTCTAAACTTTAAAGTTGTCTTAAGATAAGAATTCCAACAAATCCAGTTCCAATTACTTTTTGTCTATACGCTCTTTAATATGTTTCATACAATTTTGCTTAAAAGTTCATACCAAAATCTTTTATCCTGCTTAAGGACAAATTTTGCCAGCAGCTGTCACATTTTTCGTGGTGAAAACTTTTCTAACTTTTTTTCAAACTCATTTTTTTCGAATCCTCTGCTCATATACCACAGATTTTATATACAAACATTTGACGCCTGATTCAGGCATGCAAATTCATATCGACACAGACGATTTCGATGACAACAAAAGCAAAATGAACAAATTCACACATAAGCAATTGCAGCTGCTGCATTTGCTGCAATATCGACGCAAGCAACAGCATTGTAGCAAGCAAATGAGAAAAAAGCGCAGCATAACTTTTTCAATAGCTGCATCCATGTAGTTGTATTTTTTTTAACTTTTGTTTTATTTATACAAAAGCGCAAACAAAAATAAAATACAAAAAAAAACGAAAACAAAACACTTGCAAGTGCAACATTTGCTGCAGGCATTCAACCACACAAATGCACAGTTAACTGATATTCGCTTTTCAGGCAAATTGTGCCTGAAGGCTGTGCAAATTGGGGAGGGGGGGGGGCAAAAAACATGTTGCCGACGTGTGTTTAGAGGGATACCTCAAAAAAACTGCAGCTGAGCTGCCTTTTTTTATTTCGTTGTGGCATCATTTGCGCTTCTAAAGTGTGGAATGCGCTCAACAAAAATGGCGCACATGTGGAAGTTGAAATTTTTTTCTGTTTCTGTTTATGTTGGTCGTGCTGCAAAAGTTGCTTGAGTTTGTTGTTTTGTAAACACATAGCTTGCCGCAGAGCAAAATATTGTTAACAAAACATGCTTTGTGTGTATGTGTGTGCATTTACCACCTTTTTTTTTGTTGGCAACACACAATAAATTCTGTTATTTGCAGTGCTATAGTAACCTCTAGGTCGATTGAACTATTAACTAGGTACCAATGACTTATGGGCATGGATTTGTTGTATGATATTATTCTATTTGCTCGAAATAATCCTATTTGAAGGTTGTCGTATTGTAGAAAAACACGAAAGTCTTTAGCTTTAAAATTTAGTAGTAATGCTATTACCGCAGACATTATTTTACATTCAAGGCCAATAAGGAAAACGACATTTCTCACCTGCAAAACTCGAGTTAGGGTTAATATAAAATTCAATGTAGCTCATCACTGAGTTGGATTTAAGGCTTTCTAGTGTCATAAAAGATGCATTAAATTGCACAACAAGATCTTGCACCACTTTTATTAATGGACTAATGGAATTAAAGCCATATGATTCAATTTGGTAGCTTCGTACGTGAGTGTATATTGTTAGCATTAATATCCTTGAAAAAAAAGGTGGAGAGAAGGTTCGGCTTAGCGTTATTTACAAAAATCTCCACTAACATAGGTTGAGGCTAAGATGGCTTTTTTACTAAGATCATGTGACTGACTATTTTTTTAAGAAACTGAAACTTTCTCTTGAAGTTGGTTGGCGAAAAAATCAGCTGAATTTAGGTATGGCTAGAGGTTAGCTTAGTTCTGTTTTGTAGATAACGAAACGATTAAACATGATTGCGAAACTAATTAAACATGAGTAAATTTTTGAATTTTAAGCATTCTTGAAAAATTTTAGAACATGAGATGATTTTGAGCATGTCTTATACACCTACAATACCAAGTACCATATCCAGAATGCGTGAGTTTCATGATATTTTGCATTTCAGTGTGGTATATGCTCAAAAATATTCAAAAATGTTAAATTAAGTCGAAATGTTCCAAGGTTAAAAATGTCCATAAAAACTTTCATAGATTCGAATTGAGTCGAAAACTGTTAAGATCTTTCATAAACGAAGATCGAAAACTAATTATGAACTCATATATCTTGCCTGAAAAGGAATAATTTACTTCGTCACGCGTGGAAGCTTGGTTGAAGGGCAAAATACTACTTAAACGCTGCTTCAAGGAATTAGCATAAATATACTTTGAAAATGTTAAAAAAATTTTAAGACTACTCAAGTTCTTGCGCCCATATAACTCTGCAAAATTATATTCAGAAAACAAAATTTCGCCGTAGTAAGGCAATTTCTTTTATATGTTGACGTTTTACAAACTGCCACGTATTTCGGGTATTTCATACTTATTTCAAAATTTGACTCAAGATTCGTCTCCATACCAAAAACCATTAGAAAATAACAATTTGTGCACTGTGATTTCCTTGCAAAAAATTTTACTTTACGTAATGAAATTAATTTTTGCGCTTGCTATCTTAAACTCGATTCGAATTCTATTTACGACGCTTTAATCTCAAATAAAAGATTTTCGAAGAAAAAATCAAATTCTCTGAAAAAAATTGTCATATCAATTGATCAATACTATCAATGTCTTTAGATTTTGAAAATAACCTATAAATAGATGTAAGTAAGCTATAGTTGTCATTAAATTCGACCACCAACTCTTAATGCTTATCAAAGATTTTGTAGCGTAAATTAAAAAAATTAATCATAAAGTCCAGAATAATGCCGAAGATTTCCAATAGCTGCACCAACAATAAATTGCAGCGATAAGAGCGCATATAAGACTCATTTATGAACATATTATAAAATATGTATTACACTTAAGAGATAATATAAAATTAAAGTGCTATAAGAAATAAAATGAATATTGCTCATGGTCAATAAAGATAGAAGTTATATTTCAGAGATAGTGATGATTTTTCAATTGTAATACTATATATTCATTCAATAAAAAATTATCGAAAAGGTTGTAAAATTACGACGTTATAACTTTTCATAGGCTATTACAAAATCATTCAGTTTTTAGCTACAAATATTTAAACTTTGTTCAAAATTAAAACAGTCGAATGCGAAATTCAAATACTAACGAATATCTAGTCTGATATACTAAAGCAAAATATAAATTTCTTTTAACTTCAAAACTTAGTTTCATAGTGAATTAAAATTTAAAAATGCTATTAAAACTCACCTTTGTAGTCTCAGCACTTTGTGCTCTAACCAGTGGTTCGCAATTACAATCAGCTCAACAACGTCTTGCAGGAATTTTACTTAAATCTAATGCCGCTTTCAAGAATAATCCAACACGTTCATTGGCATGTTTTGCTGAATATCTTGATGAACTTAATGAGATTACCGAAAATTATGAAACCGCCTTTGCTGCATGTAATACAGTCGCTAATGATGCATTAGGCGTACTAGAGCAGTCTGTTGCAGCAGATCGCGTTGAATTGCAATCACAAGCAGACTCGGCTTGTCAACTTTTTACTGACTGCAATGCAATAGAGAGTTCGTTGGATTTCTTCTCGTGCTATCAATCAGCTGTAAGTAAAAAAAAAAATATTTATATGGGTCTTTCTTTGTCAAGTGAAAAAATATTAATTTCATAAAAGTTGCAAGAAGTAAAAAATTCTTAAAATTGATCAGAAAAAACGTTAATAAAAAACTAGCTTATTTTTTTACACTGTGGATTTTTTTGAGACGAAAATAAATTTTAAAAAATTTGTTACAAAAAAAAGAAAAACAAATATTTCTGTGAATATTTTGATTAATTTTAAGAACTTTTTAATCTCAGCGATTTTTTTTAATGACAGTTAATAGCTTAGAAGAAAAAAGTGAAGTTTTACCAAAACTATTTTTATTACTAACGTAAAAACCAAAAACTTTCCGAAACTTATCAAAATCCAGAAATTTTCTAAAATATCCAAGCTATGCAATCAAACTTCAACAACATTTTAATTTTTTTTTATTTGAAATATTTCTTACAAAGCTTTACAAAAACGTGACGTGATCTTTTACTTAATTTCTTCATCGGTAATGTATGTCTTAGTTGATCCTTTTTATCTGAAAGACTGCCTTGGCTCCAAGAGGGACTCACTTGATAAAAAAATTACCCATATTTAAACGATAAGTGCTGAAAAATATACCTAAGTATTCTAAATTTGAGCAAATATCTGTGAAAAAACTATTTAACTTTTTTTAACTTTTTCACAAAATTATATTTTTAATAAATTCTTTAATTTGTTTATATCAAAAATGGTTACATTGTTAAAAAACTTAAAAAATTTTTGTGTGTAATTTCAAGTTATAAAAACTGTTTTTTTCGTTAACAGAGCAAAGAAGCTTCTAGAACCACTCACTCTATCGGTACTAAGGCCGCACAGCACGCAAAGGATATCGAACAAAAGCAATCAGAAATCAATTACGTGAAAGATCGTTGCCAAAGTGATAGCAAGACTAAATATGAAAAAGATGCCGATAATGCCTTTAATTCATTGCAAAATTGCTTAGGTGCACCAGAAACATCAACCACCATTGAGCCGACAACAGAAATAAGAGCAATTCTTCCTTCAGCAGTTGTGAAGCAAGCCTTGAAAAACATTAAAAACTAATTTTCGATTAAAGATCGATTAATGCAAAATTGGGAATTTAATTATTTACTGGCAAATATGCAAAATTTGTAAAATAAAGAATAGAAATTTTAAGTCTTTGTTTTTCTTTTTAAATACGAAATGAAATGGTGACAAAGTTAAAACAAAAACTTTAGCACAATTTTTAGGTAGCTCAGCAAACATTAAAACTGAAAATTTTATGATTATGTTTTTGAAATAACTTAAATTACTTTTCATGGTAAGTACATATATGTCATTCAGAACTCACAAAGTTGTAAGACGGCTCAATTTAACTTGGTGCTTTGAGAGCTGCTGTTAGAATAAAAAACCATTTTAAGTGCTAGTGGTATATTGTTATGGTTACGTTCAGTTGTGTACATACAGTCAGCTGCTTAAAAGGTCACATGTGAACACATGTGTTTTACTCGTTTTAAGCAGAATCCCAGCAATTCCTTGTTAGTTATACGCACTACTCGTATATTTGTTGTATTCTTTAGAAATAAGACTTAATTTCTTTAAAGCGTTCTAATTAAAGTAGTAAATTTTTTAATTTTGGCATGTGTTTCAATCGAATGGATGGTTAACCGAAAATGTTATTTAAATAAATAATTTATTTAGTAAAAAGTATTTAGTTCCATACACAATATTAAAGCACATGAACGCCTTATTCAAGGAGACGTAGCAGGCTTAACTATTTACATACATATCTATCTACAATTCAAACGAGCACCATAAGCAAAAACCATACCATACACAATCGTATATACGATAGAAAAAAAAATTAACACAGACGCATAAGAATACACATTAAATAAAAGGATACAAACTATAAAAATTCTAAATAAAAAAAAAACACAAAAAATATGACAAAAAAAAAGGAAAACAAAAATTAACTAAACCCCAATACAAACGCAGTGCAAACATTTAGAATACAGCGGGGAATAAATATTTTTACGCTGACATTACAAAATGGGTCAACTCTTAAGAAAAATATCATATCTAAGAATTCTAATTTTTGAAAATATTTATAGATATAGCAGCTGATACTGAAAATAATTTTGTTAGCACGCTATTTTTAATTTTCCTCAACTCTTTATTTTTATATATCTTCCTTAAATCGATCGAAAACTGGATCAGGTGGTAATTAGTTACACAAAAACTTCAGTTGTTCTGTTTGCATCAGTGTTCTATTCAGTTTTTTAATGGAGCTATAAGTCAATTCCTGTTTCTTTGATATATCAGGGCTAGTACATAGTATCTTTACTCCTAAAGAATAATTTTTATTTACATCGCAGAATATCAATAGCTTACCTATATTCTGTGTGACTACTTATGATATCGTTTTGAATTCACTACGTGTTTGAACAGTACTCAGCCTGTTCAATAGCGTAGCTAAGACGTGTGATCAACACAGCAGTTGATCCGCTGTGACCCCAAAAGGCTTAAAAAATTTTGAGTTTATATCTATGAAAATATAAGGACCGGTATTTGATTGTACTGGCTTAGAAAAAGTTAAATATGAGCTTCACTTTTTCATGTCAAAATTTAAAATGCTTTTCTGATAACTCAAAATTTTAAAAAATGCATGTTCTGAACATAATATATGATATACAAAATATTTTAAAAAAACATTTCAAATAGCTGCGCGATGCAAGAAAACTGAGACGGCCATATCGAATTATAGTTAAGTAAATTCGATGAAAATTTGCATTTTTGTATTCCAAAAAAAAAATACTAAACACAAGCAAACAACAATAAAATTAATTGTTGTGGCAGTTATCGTTAATCGTGTTCTGTCCTGTCAACATTTCTTATCACTATTTAGTTGATCATTATCAGTTTCATTGCTTTTGTTTTTATAATTTTTTATTTTGCGATATATTAAACAATAAAAAAGTAAAAACAATATCGAAAAAACTACTGCCGTCGCTCACCGCTCGCAACGAAAAATTTCCCAACACCTTTAACTTCATGGTTGTGTATCAAAAGGCAATGAACGCGCATAATTGTTGTTACGATCGCTCCCACCGCATTACGTTTTTGGATCTATATTAACTCTTGCACTTTAGATTTGGAAACTTACGCATTGACACCGTTAATCAAGTGATTATTGACTACTAACTCCCTTATTCAGTTCTTCTGAACATGCCTCCATTAGAAGCTCACTGGGTTTTTTCTTAAGGCAGGTTTTCACCTTGTGGACCCGAAAAATTCACTTTTTTTAGGAATTTTTTTTGAGAAAACGGTTAAAGATACAACGCTGAAAATTTTGTCTGAATCGGAACATATATTTATTCAGAGAATACAATTTTCGAAATTGAAAAAATCAAAAAAAGGGGGGGGAGGGGGTGCCCATCAGTGTTTCGCTGCCGGAAGTGATTGGCTCAAAACCCGTGATCTGAAACACAAAAACCGAACACATTCTTAATTTGTATCGTATCATCTATTGAATGAACTACGATCATGAAAAAAAAATCAAAATTCCAAAAGTTCTGAGGTTTTGAAAAAAAAATTACGATTTTCGCATTTTTTTCTTCACTAATTATTGTTTTAAATAAACAATTTTCAATATTTTTGGCTGATCGTAGTTCGTTTATTAGAAAAAACTCTAATGAACATTTTAAAAAAAATTTGGTGACGATTGGTTCATTGTAGCGTCTTCAATCACTTCCGTTAGGTCCGAAAACGTGGTTCTGAGAAAAACGCGTTTATAGTTTTGGCTTCAAAAAGCAAGGTACATGTCAGTGTGTACATGTCGGTGCTCGACAGTGCTCTATGTAACGGGCTATAACTTTCGTAATTTTTCAGATTTTGAACTGAAATTTCTAGAGCACATTTTTGGAACATTTATCTACACGATAAGGCAAAAAAAAAATCGATTTTTTTTCCCCACACGGTGAAAATCTGCCTTAAGTTTTAAAATGATGACTACGTTTGCGACCATATATGCCACAGAAATATTCATATCACAACTAAAAACTTATTCCTTTATAAAATAGCCGTTCTTGGTGTTTACTTCTTCTAAATATCTGAATGCTTATGAAATCAATTTTTTTTTTGAGGGCGCTCAGCTACCGATTTGCCCTATATTTTATGTGCCCTTTTAAATTATGTTTGTGTGCAGCAATAGTTTTCATAGATAAGCATGCAAAGATATATGACTGAAATAATACAAACAAAATTTGAGACTCACAGATCTCGTATATTGTTTGTAAGTACATAAATGTGAGAATGGATATGAATATGTATGTGTGTATGTTCGAAAGTTTTCTTGTCATCACGTTTGTGAGAATTTATTTCCAAAAATACAAAAAAAATTAAATTCATAAGAAAAAAATATATTTTTTCTCCATTCAGCCATTTTGCTATCTCATCGCTTTCACTCTTTTTGTTCTATTCTCTCGAGCTCTACTCCTCTGTATCACAAATTGCGTTGTTACTTTTACTTTCACATAGACATAAAAATATACAAATACAAACAAAATCTAATAAAAATAGAGAAAAACCGTTAGAAATGTTTTGCACAAAACGGCGTCTCATATTTTGTTGAGATTATACGAGCACATTGTTCAGGGTTACTTTATATTATGTTGCATATTTCTTGGCGTTTTACTGTGTTTTTGTACACATGCTTTAAACATGTCCCTATCAACTACCTAGTTGTATTTTCTTTTTATTCTTATTTACTATTATATGATGTTACTTTAATCCTTTGAAACTGAAATAAAATTCACTACGCTTAGAGTAGCAGCCTTCAGACGTCCTATGTCGTTGGATTTATTGAAATGCTTTAATTTTAACCATATTATGCTACTACTGCTGTTGATCGTTAAGTTGGTTTCTATGCTAAATTATAATACTTAAGTTTAAGGTAATTGGAGTTAATAATGGTAGATTTATATTGATGATTTAGTAATTAAATTAACAATAAAAGTTTATCTACCATACATTTGTTGCTGTCATTTGTATGTCAAAATGGTTTGGTTAATAGCAGGTGGGAGTTTCAGTTCGAGTCATGTTTTCCATAGCTTAGCAGTCTTCTTTGGAAGATAAATCATCTTTATCAATAAAGACTCAAAGTAGGCAATACTGAGCTTTAATTTTTCTGCAAATTTCATACACTAAAACGCCAAAAGCTACTTGAATTTTAGATCACTATTATTCATAAGACATTTTTCTTTTGTTCGAGATTATAGCTGTGATAAATTTTTCGCAAACTTGCTGATGAATATAAATGTTATTTTTGATTTCCAGTACAAAATTTGACTTGATTTTAGTTAATAGTATTTCTAATATGCTATATAATTGTCAACATAATGACGACAGAATGCATTATTTGCAGAAGCCATAGAAAATTCTACAGGGTAATTACATTTGATGCTCGACATTACAGTTGAATATGTCTGAATCTGTCAAATAACTTAAACTTACCCTAAAATATTTAGTTGTATTTGTTATACGACTTCTTGCGCAAATGCAAGGGGTGTCAAAGTGTCATGTAACTTTCTAATTGCTTCCACGCCTAAATGCACACAACAATTTGCCTTTGAATGCATTTCAAATCGACTATAGCTTCAACTGCTCAATAGCTTGAATGTATATATGTATTTATAGCAATACAAATGTATTGCTATTTACATTAACACACTGTTTACATACATCGCATTTGTCTTTAGTAAAATGAATGTGTATGTTCTTGCTGATGTTGTCCTTAGGCCAGCTGCTGAAAATTTGTTTCTTCTTAAGAAGGTTGACACCCAGAATTTCCTGCTTTTCATGAGTTTGGCTTCACTTCGCTTCCGTTTCCGTTTCAGTTTAGGCCTTAAGTTTTTGTTTCTGTTATTGTTGCTTTTTTGTATTTTCAGAAGAATGAATTTCAAATAGTTTAGCAGGAGTGATTATGAAATTCTGACTGTCTTTTAGACTGCTGTTGAGAATGTTACTGAAATGTCATTTCTGCCAATTTAATATATTTCAAAATTTCTCCATTAAGTAAGAGAGCCTACTCTGTAATTGTTGACAGCAGCTGACTAAGTCTTTAAAAGATGTGAGATTTAAGAAACTTTTGTATACCCCTTCTAAGAAATAGTTTGGCATACTTTGTGTCAGGTCTGATCACATGAAATTAAATTTTGGTTTATTGGGCTTGAAATGTTGACGAAATTATTGGTTATTGGTCCATGAGCGTAGTGTCCACGGCCATCTAAAATTTTCCCAGAATGCATTTTTCGGAGATTCAACCCACATTTTATCAAAAATAGTGCGTGATAAACAATTTTTGTACAAATACTTGTGCTCAGCATGCACAAATTTATCGAAAACATTTTAATTTGAAGGCCAGTAATTTAAAAAGCTTAATACTTCATATTTCTTTAAAAGAACTTGTTCATATATTAATGTTAATAAAACATATTGAAGTCTTCTATAGAATAAATATTTTAATATTCAAAATCACTTAATTTTTGTTAGGAATGTTTTAGCTTTTTTTATTTATTTTTTTTTTGTTTTGGGTCTTTGTTGGACATAGTTTTCAGAAAAAGTTTAAGTCAAAGGATATGAAATTACTTCTGTGAATCCTTTTTTGTAGGAATCTACAAATTTTGGGACACCATAATTGCATTTTTAATTTATGCGTATTATAATTTTCTTCCGTCAAAAATGAGGTTACAATTTTTCATAAAAAGAATTCCAACAAATATGAGATTTAAAAAGAAATGCTCGAAAATTTATAATAGAATAATTACCGAAAATACAGTGGTCTTAATTCTCGAAGTGCTTATATCTGTATTTTGCTTATACCCTAATTACTTTCGAATAACAATTTATATCGAGTATCCCAAAACCACCTGTGACTGCTGCTTATGTTAAATTTAAATTGTCGCAGTTCTCTATCGTATGTGTGTTTTTACTGGCCAGAACGATAATCGGTTAGCTAAGTGATTTAACAATGCTTCACCTAATCAAATTGCCATAACAGCAATTTCATCTTAAGTACAAGTGCTTAAACGCCTGCATCGTCTTCAAAATCTGACATAAATTTCAAATGAATTGAACGATCTATCACACAGAACTTGAAATTGTAATTTTACAAATTCAATTGTACCAAATTTATTTGCTTACCTACTAACCCAATTCATCGTATTTGATTAAAATTACATTTGTCTGGAACTGCAATTTGAGCGATGACAATTCAAGCTTTCAATTGAATTCTTATACTTCACAACTTAATAATTTATTTATGAATGGAAATATTCAAAATAAAAGAATAATAAATACTTAAAAATAGTCTGTCGATAATGTAAAAACACGTAGAGATAACTTTGTTATACACTTTATATGCATATCAAGGTGTTTCAAAAAAAAATATAAATACAATTAATTGAATGGATATATTAATGGATTTTGAATGTTTTGAAAAATCAATGAAGTTGGTTGAAAGCGTCGTTTGACTCATTCCAAGTACACCTTTTTTAGTTCTATCAAACATCATATCAAGAAACTGAAGCTCAAATTTCAATTAATTTTTCCACCTTAACTAAAATACCTGTGCACATATCAGCAAGCAGTATCTACATAAGAATTTATTATTCAAATCATCAGAAACTTATTTGAGATTAAATAAATCCAAATAGATAAGACAGTTGAAGAATTTGTCACCAACAACATGTTAAGTTTTTGTTGTTAACCACAAAAACGATTTAAAGGATTTGGCCAATAATTTAGATTTCATTGGAGTTCGTAAGCATGATATGTATATGTACTTATGTCAAAACATTTGTTTGTATTTTAGTTTTGAGTCAAAATTTTATTTGTGTAAATATTTATTAACAAATAAATGTAAATAATTTAAGTTTTCATATACTTCTGATAAACTACAAGACTCTGTTTATCGAAAGTCATTTAAAACCAACCAATTTCTTGTAATTGAAATATTTCTGTGAGTAAATAAATTTGAGGGCAATTGTGCTCCGTAATAGTTATCGTTTTGCATTAACTTAAATTTATTAAATAGTTTAATAGCGTACAGCTATTAATGTAATTTCAGTAAATAATTACACCTGAGCGGAAACTTACTACCAAAAGTTTAATAAACGCATAATAATGGACGTGTAGAAGATGATGTGCGAGCATTTTCGCTATTGAATTCAAAATTTACTCAAGTTCTAACGAAATATTGAACGTAAACAACATCCATGCATCCATTAATTTACTTATTTTCTATATAAAATTAATCATTTTAAAATTTTTGTAGATCTATGGGTATATAAGAAACATTTAGGGAGCTTTTTTTTAAAAAATCACTGTGATGGGTGAGTGAATTGGATGTAAAAACCTGACCGTGATTAATTTGAAAAAAAAAAAAAAAATGCTGTATGGTTGATTCGTTAACGCATCAATGGCCACATCCCATAGTCTCAATATCTTTGCAGGAAAACAGATCAGATTGGTTACTCCAATCAATGGGTCAATGGCTTTTCTTAATGAAATGGTCAAAAGCTGACATGCCTATAATTTGACTGATTTCCTTGTTTTGTATTATACTGAAATAAACTTCGTACTTCTATTCCGTTTCCAGAGCGAATCCGGCACGTATCAGAAATGGCCTGAATATCAGTGGTTTATTCATATTGAAATATGTGTAGTAGAGTTTAAAACTAACTTTTGTGCTGATATTTTTTTAAAGTGTTATTAATATTTACTTGCAAAATATTAATAAAATACCGTATCTTCAGGTGTTATCCAAAAACTAAAATTTTTCCTTTTTTCAATTAATAAGGAATTATTATATATAAAAATAATGGTATTCTATTATTTTATTATAATACATAAGATATTCAGCAAACAGAAAAATAAGGGTTACAGAAGTAGAGCTCTTTAAAAAATTTACACTGAAAAAAATTTTATAAATAATAAGTAACTTCCTTTTTTTCAAAAATAAATGAAAAGACTTTAAAAAACTTTTAAAAGAATGCATCTATTAATTTACTGAAAAATATTTTTGTAAGACTAGAAGTCTTTGTTTTTTTTTTGGAAAACAATGTCAATTTTGCAGTGAGTAATTCTTAATTTTTTGTTTGTTATAATTTTAAACAAAACTTCTATTTAATGTTTGGGACGTTTGCAAGGACAAGCAATCATCTAATTAAATTAATGATTATATCTCTAAAAATAAAGCAGCATACAGAAGACCTTACATAAATTTGAATGCAACAAGCAGGGCCGTAGCTAGAGCCGCGGGGGCCCTGGGGCAACAAGTAAATTTTGGGGCCCCCATACGGAAATTTTTTTTCAAATTTTAAAGTACCCCTACACCAGTGTTCGTAGATTGTAGTAGAATTTCTATGAATTATATACAGAATTCTAATACAATCTACGAACACTGATTTACACTGGGATAACACTCGGCCCATCAGCGGGAGGGAGCCACGCTACCTCTTTCCCGTTCGTGCAACACAGAACGGGAAAGAGTTAGCGTGGCTCCCTTTAGATGATACATAGGGGATTTCCGGTTAATGGAACCTTTTTTCCAAGTGTGGGATTTATCATGTGTAGAACATCTGAATTTCCCGCGCGTATAAGGGTCGCAAACACTGTTCGATACCTCGATCACCGCGAATCAAAAGTATGTTATTTTGTACATCAACTAATAAAACTACAAAAAAATGTGTAATTCTTTTATGCTGGGAGACCACCTTTTTCAATTTCTCGTGTTCACTTTCAGGAGACCCCAAAGTCTTTACAGAGGTAAGATTCTTTCAGGACCAAAAAAGTGGTCCACGAGAAGGGGCCCCTTCCCGTCGGGGGCCCTGGAGCTCCACCCCGCCTGCTCCATGCTCGCTACGGCCCTGGCAACAAGTTGTATGGCTCTCATTAATTAACAACGCGTTGCATTTTCGCCATCATCAGTTCACTCTAGTTTTGTTATCACTACAGAAACCACACAGCAACACTAGAACTCAAAGCATTTGAAGATATATATTTTTGCGAATACCCTCCAAACCTTTTATTTAGAGTGATAATTGATAATGACGATGTGGTGAGCGCCGGCACCAAAAAAAAAAAAAAAGCACAACCTCAACCAAGAAACAATGGACACTAGCAAACAATAATAGCACATTATAAAGGCTTCCGGCTTTGAGAGCAAAATTTAAGATGCAACTTTTTCTAAGCAAAATGCAACAGCAACACTGGCACAACACACACAAACTTAAATTTCTAGTGTTCTAGTGGCGACAAGTGAAGCCAAAAAATGTTGACCACCACTGAAATGCCTGGCTGTATGCATGTTTGCGTAAAAAACATGGTACTGTCTATATGTACTAGTTTGAATGGGAAAGAGTTTAAAATTTAACATTATGTTCCAATTTGTAAAGCATTTTTCAAAAACAAAAACTCAAAAATCCTAAAATCGCAAAATTGTGCTTCAATAAAAATTGCTCGAAAACTTAAATAAAATGTTCTGAACTTGATATCAGCAGAATATTTAAGCCACATACAATCAACTACAGCTATGCAGTTGGTAGCAGTAAGACTTCGCTATGCGGCATACTGCAACATTAACAGGTTTCTATGGTAACAAAATAAAAGTTGTAAAACTCACTGCAGGCAATGAAACCTTCTGGAAATTGTACACTTTTTTGCTAAAAAAAAACTGTTAACTTTAACCTGCAGAACGGACTCCATTTAATTATTTTACAACGCTTGCACTTTTGCTTTCTCTTCCACTTGTGCACTCTTCCGCTCTTCCACTCTTCCACTCAAGCTGATTGTAAGTTGCGTTAAGTTTGCGGTGAAGCGTTAAATTTTGATGAGCAACAAAGCGCACGATGGCAACACTTTTCAAAGCTACGCATTTAATGCAGTCAACTGCTGTGCTGTGCAGTTATGCGCTACCGGCTTGTTTGCTGCTATTTTTGTTGTAGTTGCTTATTTGCCCAGTTTGCAAAATTGCTTGTATTTGAATTCGTGGTTCACGTTATTCCAAAAATTAGATTAAATTTGTTTTTCCACTTTTCACAATTTCGGAAATTTTATGCAAATAACAAAATTTACAGAATTTTCATTACAAAATTTTAATTATGCATAAACCGATTAAAATTTTGTAATTTCATTTTTGTACGAAAGGATATGAAAGGACTTAATGTAAAATACTAATTGTTGACATATTGTCATCTGCTTAGATTAATTTTGTATAGAATTTATTGAAGTTTCAGATTTTAATATAAAAATAGATATAACGCTTCAATTTGATGCTTTTTATCGCTTGCACTTTCAATAACTTGTATTAAGCTAGCAGGATCAAGCATTGTTTAAGCTTGAAGATTTTTTGTGGGTGGTCAGGACTAAAATTTTTATTCAAAAAATTTAAAAATTGAAAGTCGCATTGCAAATATTTCTTATTCAAACCATGTCCAAAAATTCAACAATCAACTTTTTCTTTCTCTGCATTAATCTGCTTTAACTTACGTCATATTCGAGTGCTTTGTCAACTTTGAATATCCTTCTTTGTCCGTGGCAGTAATTGACAAATAAATATGTACGTGTGTAAGTGTGTGTGCAAATAGTTGGTAACGCGTGCTCTAAACGTTGCTATGCGCACAGAACACTTAATAACATTAAAATTCACAATTGACAATTTTGCCATTTGGAACAATTCTCAATTATGTTTGAATGGACGAATGTATTTTGGTTTTAAGTATCTCTTCGAGTGCTTGGGTATTTAATATAAACGTTTGTATGCACATAATTTCTATGATAGGCCGGAGCAAAATCGTATCGATACTTTAAATATCGATTCCAGATAATAAATACTTCAACATATTTTTCAATTAATATGCATGTCAGGAGGAGCAAAATCAATTTTTAGATTGAAAAAAAAACGATGGAGGTAGTGCATAGAAACAAGGTGCAACTTTTACAATCTATGAACCTGCTTTTTTAAAACTAATATGTTCTAAGCGGTGACTTTCAGACTTTGAGAAAGTGTTTAAATTTATAACATATACTAAATCATGACTCAAACGCGAATCACGTTTAAGCACGACTGCGTGCTTAAACTTGTTCCAACAGCCTTATTTTTGAGTAGATATTGAAATTCATAGGACGATCTTAAAACTCCACATCGAGTCGGGTACATTAGTTGTTAGTAAGACAGAATTTTGAAGTCTTTGCGAAAAACTATCAAAGCTCATTAGCTAAGAAGGCGAATAGCTGCAGTAGCTAAAATCTTATGTTATTGCTCTTGTAAGCTATGTCAACCTTCATGTACTCACGTGTTTTAATTTGAAAATTAATATCGTGAACCAATTTATCGAGCACATACTTGAAGTCTCTATTTATTTTTGACATATTAAGCAAGCATTCGTAGGTGCTTGTCTTACATACGTATGCATGTACTTACATATACATGAAACTTCGACAAGTAAGCTGCAAAAAGAGCTTCCTCTACTGCTCTACATGGCAGACACGTTCGATGCTTAACTGCCTGTTGAATGGTTTTGCAAATGATTTTATTATTTAACCACAATTGCAGTAGCAACAGCCGCCATTTCAGCATTTAAGACTTCGCTTCCTTTACATTTTCCCATTTATTTCTTTTATTATCATTTTCCATTGTCTTGGCAACGCGCTTGTGGTGAACGAATAAGGCGCACGCTTGCTCGCTTCTTCAATATTACAGTAATGGTTGCTGTATGACGCGTATTTTCAAAATGGTAACGTTTATTACACAAAAGCTGCTGTATTTTGTATAATTGTGTGTGTATGTGTTAAGTGCATTAGAATTGATTTTGTTTTCTGTTGCTACTAATACTAGTGTTCAATGCACACATATTTCAATACTCTCACATACATATGTGTGCTGCCTCTCACTTTGTTGTGCGCGTAAATTGAAAATTACCTCATTGAGTTGTCATACTTTAACAGCGTACTTCGTTTTCATTTTCACCTTCTCATTTCATTTAATGCCAGCGCTCCAGCTCTCATACCGTCAGTCTTTAAGATACTCTTGTCACTCATTTATTTTTACCGCATATACGTGTTTTGTAATTGTAGAAGTATTTGTTCAAGTGACAGCACACAATCATTGCTAATAACGAAAGTGACTATAGGGTGAACTCATCAGAAATATGTTTCTGTCAAAAGGACACATATCAAGTCATTTTTCAAACTTTGCAATAGTCAATGATATATTTATTTGAAGCGATGCATCAATTCATTGCATTTACTTTTAACCGCTGCCAGCGGTTACGCCTGAGGTGAAACATCCGTAAGATCCAATTTTGGCAAACTTTTTGAAGTATTTCGACCGGTATCTCACCAATGGCAGCTGCAATGGTGTATTCCAAGGCTACAATTGTGGCTGGCTTGTCCCTGTACTCGAGCGACTTCACGTAGCCTCACAACAAATAGTCTAGTGGGGTTAAGTCGCATGATCTTGGCGACCAATGGACCAATGCCTTTTAGACCAAATTCGGCAATTCTGTTTGTTGACGTACCTATTGAGCCAAAAATGAGCTTCGTCGATGAAGAAAATTTTTGGAAAAACACATTTTTGAAACCGAGCACCAATTTTTATAACAAAAGTCAATGATGTGCAACCGCTGTTTGTTTCTTGGTCTATTTATGGCAAAACGTCACTACCTTCTGAGTATTTTTGGCGTTGTTACGAATCACGCGTGAAGTGTCAAACAACTTGCACTATAAAAACAGGCTGGAAAAAAATCACCCTCTATAAAAACTTTACACTTATGACAGTCTTCCTAAGACAGTTTAGCAGTTGTAATTATAATATACTGGACTAAGGGTCAGATTTTTATGGATATCGAATCTATTTTTGGCAATATGTCCAGGCAAAATGTAGAAACTTTTGACCCAATACGCTTGAAAGTGGCTTCCATTAGTCACCATTATTTATTATTTTCTATTCCTAAATCCTTAAATGAAAACATTCTCGTAGTAAATAGCAAGTGTTAACTATATCGTTACCAAAATATAATATGAAAAAGTTCAAAAGACCAAAAATAGCAACGAAAAATCTCTTATCAAATTTAAAGGATATATGAAATTTTTTTTATGTTATGCCTTCAACTACAAATAATGTACCAAATCAAATTTATATTTCAAAAGAGAACACTTTACAACATTTTTCATAGCCCCAAAAAATTTCTGAAATGTATTGAAAATGAAGCTTTTCCATTTTAAGTCTTTGGAAAGGAAAAATAAGCCAGGAATGTGGCATCATATATTAAGCGACCTTTTCTTGAGATTTTTAAAATTTTTTTAAGTCTTGGGTACAGCTGTTAAAAACATAAAATTTTTTTTATTTTTTGGTTTTCTTTTTTATAAATCACTTTGCCACACATGCATATGTTTGCTTAACTTATTGAATAATAATAATTCTGGCTGATTAGTTTTAGCGACAGTTTGACAATTATAAGAAAATTTTTATTTTAGTGGACTTATTGTGCGCTTCACCCTACAATTTTTTTAACTAATACGTTATTAGCTTTCAGTTTGTGTAAGCAGTGTGGTTTCTTTAACGAGGTCCCTTTAGCGTTGCACGTTTTTGACATTTACGGGAATGTTATTAGCACGCAAACAAATAGCAAAAACGAAAATCCTTTTACCGTGATGGTCAAAACTGTTGCATACATTAAAGCTCTTGCTACAGAAATATTCTAAGTGAAATCTAAACTTAATTTTTATTTATTGAAAGCTTAGACTGCTCGGTTTTTCGACCATTAAATTAAAGTTTTCATATATTTATTTTTTTAAATAAAGTAATTAATTTTTTTCTCTTCCCTTTTTGTCAAAATAAACTTTGATACTTATGGTTTTGTGAAAATGTTTTTTCATGATTTCTGTGTATCTTTCATAAACTGAAAAAAATGTATTTAAAAAGTGTTTATTCTTAGACACTCTTGGAAATTTCTTGTCTTAAATATAAATTAATAAATCAAGTTTATTCCAGTAATAGTTTGTTACGCGAAATTTTAATGAGAAATCAAGCGGTCAAAAAACCAATTGCTGTTATCGGTCAATGTTTTTTATACAAACATAGCCAAGAAAACAAATGAAACATTTAAACCTTGCAATTGGTCATACATATTTCGGCTATTACCAAATATATACATATTCATATGCATATAAACATAGCCTCATCAGACTAGTTTTGATTAATTTTTAATATGATTTGAGCCACGACCTTTCCATAAAATATATTTGGATATCCGCTCTTAAGACTTGAGCCATTGGGGGTTCTCCTCACTAGATGTACAAAGTGAAGTTTTACATATTAAATTTCACACACAATGCGCCATCTGTGATCTGTATTTGTCATTTTTAGTTTGCGCTAAAGCTTTGTTGAACCGTCGGTTCAAAGTCTTGCTATTGCGATTTTTTTCGTTTTTTTGTGGCGTTGAGGCACTATATGTATTCACCGATTTGCATTACTTCACATGAATATCGGTTCTTGCTAATGACTTACAAATGCGTTCAAAATATGTTCCATTAATTACTTATTAATAACACTGTTGGACAAACATCAGTATCTGCAATCCATATATTCTTTTCCGAAGGTTGTTGATCCGCTGAATTCAAATCCGAGGTCAGAATTTCTCTGCTGGTTTCAGTTTGTGATATATTATAACCTTAACCACGGAATTGAATTCAGCACGTCGAAAACTTATGGTGTATTTGGCTTTCAGATACTGAGAATTGACCCAATTTTGTCGATCTGTGTAACCAGTGTACAAAACACACATAAAATAAATAAATATTAATTAAATTTAATAATAAAGGGTGTTTTTTTTAGAGGTATAGAGCTTCGAATTGAAATAAAACACAAGAAAATCGTTTTAATGTCCATTAATTTGGCTTTATTGGAAGGATAATTTTATGCCATTAATGTTTAAATATGATTTCGGGCATGTAGCCGCCGCGGCTGGCTCGAATAAAGCCAATTCTACAGGTCCAATTTTGAACCACTTTTTCGAGCATATGGAGCCGTATGTCGGCAATAACGCCACGAATGTTGGCTTCCAAGTCCCCTAACGTTTCTGGTTTGTTGGCGTAGACGAGCGACTTCACATATCCCCAAAGAAAATAATCCAATGGTGTCAAATCACACGATCTTGGTGGTCAATTGACAGGTCCATTCCGCGAAATTAAGCGCTCATCGAATGTTTCCTTCAATAAATCGATTGTGACGTGCGCTGTGTGGCATGTAGCGCCGTCTTGTTGGAACCACAACTCATCCACATTCATGCCATCCAATTCGGGAACAAAATAGTCGGTTATCATGGCTCTATACCGGTCTCCATTAACGGTAACTGACTCTCCAGCATTATTTCGGAAGAAGTATGGCCCAATGACTCCACCAGCCCATAGAGCACACCAAACAGTCAGTTTTTGTGGATGTAATGGCGTCTCAAGGGTCTCATGTGGATTCTCTTCACTCCAAATGCGGCAATTTTGCTTGTTGACGTAGCCATTCAACCAAAAATGAGCCTCATCACTGAACAAAATTTTGCGATGAAAATCAGCATCGAAATCAATCTCATTTTCGGCCCATACACCAAAATCACGACGCATTGCATGGTCTCGCGGCTTTAATTCTTGCACAAGCTGGATCTTGTAAGGTCGCAAGCCAAGATCTTTGCGCAAAATCTTCCATAAAGTTGATGGACAAAGCTCCAATTGCTGTGCACGGTGGCGAATCGATTCATTCGGGTCCTCTTCAACATTTTGCTCTACAGCGGCAATTGTTTCTTCGGTGCGCACTGTTCGACGTCTTTGCGGATGCGTATTATCACATAGAGTAAACGTAGTGCGAAAACGATCCATGGTTAACCGAATTAATTGCTCTGATGGACGATTATGTCGACCATAAAATGGACGGAGCTTGCGGTAAACTTCGCGAACTGAACCATTATTTTCGAAATAAATTTGCACGATTTACAAGCGTTTTTCTTTTGTCAACCTGTTCATGATGAAATGGCAAACCAAACTGAACATAAATGACATTAGAATTGCCAGATTTGACCATAAAATGCCAGTTTTATCTCTATTCAAAAAACAAACCTCTTAAAAAAAACACCCTTTTTAAATTCTTTTTTTGGCTGTGCAGAAAATGTCTCAAATATTTTTTTATTTAAAATTTTCTCTAAACAAACAATTTTTCTTTTTAGCAGCAGCCACATCATACAGGTTTTCCGCATTTTATTTGCAGTATCTATGTTTTGCTCATCACATTGTCTTATGTTGAGAACAAATAATCGCCTTAACATAAAACTACTAACAATATTAAAAGATCTGAATACTTCAATATCACTGTGCAATTCTTACCAAGTAGCAGTAATAGTGACTACAGTTTGTGAGTTTTCCATAATGATGCGCATTCACTAACATTCCCTCACATACGCCGAACACTAACACAAATGTGTGCTTGTGGCGCACAAAAAAAAAAACAAATAATACAGTGGAACTATATCCGAGTAAAAGTGTGCACTGGTGGCTAATTGAAAAGAATTAGACAATGTGTTATGTGCATATAAAACTTAAAACACAAACTTACAGACAACGCAAGGTATCACAGCATTGTAAGAATACAGCGAGAAATATGGGCACTAGTAATCGAGACAATCAAAGGTGCTGTAAGGCTTAGCAGACAGCTTGTTCTTGGTAAGAACAATTGGAGGTTTTCGAGACCGATGACCGTCAAGTTCTCCTGCTTACATTTCTTCCAACGATGATGTAAGCCACTAAAAGATTTAACTGAATCTTGCAAGTTTTTCTTGTAGTGTATTTGCTATCATTTCTAACGAGTAAGCGCTGAAATTTGATTGGAACGCTGAGAAATGAGTAAATACTGCACCGATGCTATTTTCACCGATCTACTTTTTCAAAAATAATGAAAATTACAATGTTACAGTCAATGGAGCAAGGTATCGATCCATGATTACTGACATTTTTTTTGCCAAAAATGGAAGAATTGGACTTGTTTGACATGTGGTTTCAACAACACAGTGCTACATGCCACATGGAACGCGATATCATGGACTTATTGAGAGACGATGTTGGTGAGCAATTAATCTCACGTTTTGGAGCAATCCATTGGCCGTTAAGGTCATGCGATTGGATCACACTAGATTATTTGTTGTGAGGCTACGTGAAGTTGCTGGACAACCCAGTCACAATTGTAGCCCTAGAAGACAACAGTACAGCTGCTATTGGTGAGGTACCAACCGAAATGCTGGTAAAAATATGCCAAAAATTGGAGCTTACGGATGTACCACCTCAGGCGTAGCTGCAGCAACATTTAACTTTCTGTCCTTTTTTTAATTTAACAAAAACCAAGACAAGACAACCTTTAGAGTGAGCACGCTGATTTGGTGCCAGTTTTTCTGGTCGGAGTATCACAATGAGGCCGATTTTGACGGAACTTTACTGTAATAGACCAACGTTACAATGACATTTTTCGATTTAAATTTGTTCCTGTTCAAATACTTGGCATGTGTGTTTCCTTTATATTGATGACAACAAGAAATTTCCTATTTGGTATACATGTGGATGTTATATGCCATGACAACGTGTTTCTAAGCGCATATGCACACTACGTACATCGAAAACACACTTCAGATGTGCTAACATATACAAACCAATTAGAGATCTCGTGTAATTTCATTTTGACGTTATAACAAAAACACAAATGTACCATTTGTACAACCATTTGTAACTACTTACTCGTATGTATGTCTGTATGTTTGTGTGTAATATCTCTGTATTGCTTATTGAATTGTTATTTTTATTATTGTATTGCTAAATTGTGTAGGAGTGAGCCTATTTTACAACAAAGTTTTGTGTGTGTACGTGGTTTTAGTAGTACTTAATATCTGTAATATCTAACGCTTCATTGTTAGTTTCTCATTGTGGTACAACTAACAAAAGTAAATTACGTTTATGACATTTGTTCAGATTTTACTATAAAACACAAGAAATCCTTTTGTGAGTAAGCAACGTAGTTAGTGCGAACCATACTGAAATGAAATGGTTCATTATTCCTAAGAGTTCTTTGAAGAACATTAAAATGTATCATGTTGAGTTGTTCTGGACGGTCGATATTTCCAGACATAATGTCAAATAAAAAAAAGCAACGACAGAACATTTATCTGCTCTCCAAAGCTTTTAACCCAATCAAGAGGCAACGAGCATTATGTGAAGGGACAACATGTTAATTAATTGAGCGTAACGCAAGTCTCTTAAAATATTTCTGCACCCTTTCAAAATGAAAACTATGGCATTCATAACAGGGATTCCATATTCCAGCCTCGAACGAACGAGGCTAGTGAAAAAAACTTTAAGAGTGCATGGATCTCTAAAAGATGACCCACGACTAATAAAAACCAACCTTGCGTATGCCTTTATAATACTAAAATTCAAATTTGCACGGAAAGTAAAATTAACATCAAAAACAACGCCCAAATCTTTAAATTTTGAAACAGACAACAAAGTAGTGCTGGAAATGGAGTAAGAAGTAGAAAAAGGAGATGTTGAACGAGAAACTTAAACTCAGAACAACAAAAAGGCGTAAATTACTTTGTAAAACTCAAGTGAGTGGCATAAATATAGTGGCCACAATGGAAAAGGTCACGCAAAAAATTTTTATATATTGAAAACAAAATTTTTTAAAAACTATGCGTGTGAAAAGAAAGTTTAGATGCAGAAGTATCCATATGTGATTTAAGAAAAATTATTCATATTTATCTTATTATTTCACTACCACCGTTGTGCTTACGTTGTAGGAATGTTATAATAATAAAAATTAATATTCAATGCTCTCACGCTGAATTTAACCTAAGAGTATTAACCATACTAAAGCCTTAAAACAAACCAAAAAAAATATGCTGAAAAATTTTTTGGTTCATTAAAAGTTTTTGGTGATTAAGAAATTAAAAGCTAAACTGCATTATCCAAATAGATTTCCATAGCTCAGTATATTCAATGTTGCAAATTATGAGTAAATTATGTTTATTATCTTAAGCAAAAGCAACGTAGTTGTGTCACATCAACACATGACGAAATTTCTGAGAAATCTGTTTACTTTAACTAAATAATTTCTATAAGTTAAGTTGTCCTTTATCAATGTGTCAAAACCATCTACAGTGGGAGTGTCTTAATTAAAAGCCTAATCAAAGCTATATACTTCAGCTTTAAGTTTTACAACAAACATACCAAGAGAGGTTCATTGGAATTATATGTACGCAGCTTGCGCAGCTTTTCATTCATTGTCTTTATCTATCTCTTTCATTCTGGCACTTACTCTTTCCATAGGATAAAATTGACCCATTTCAATTAGCAACGATTTGCCTATGACTACAATATGAACTTATGCGAAATTATTATCATCAATGCATGTTAGCAAAGGTCTAGCAGCAGAGTCACACATAAATACGCAAACATAAAAAAGGCTAAGTGTATGGACATTTTTGAATGTGCAAATTTTGAGGTTAAACAAAAACTAACTGAAAAAGATGGTTGATGAGATAATACGCACACATTCAACTTGTCATAGCCAAATTGGAAAATCATGTGAAAGAGATGTAGTATGTATTTAAGGAAATTGCAAGGCATAGTCCTTGACTGTTATACTTCATAAAAAGTCAAATAGCAATACACTTGTGAGACACCATATCATAAAGCATTATTTATCATTAAAATCTATTTCCTATTGGGATACTTTGGGATACTCATGCAAATGTATGTAATCTTTTCATAACAAATGGTTAGAAGAAGGAGATACAAAATTCGTAAAATCATCAAAATGTCAAGATTAATAAGCGTGTAGCTGTGCAAACAAAGCAAAATTTCTAGTAAAAGAACCCCATGAGGATATTGAGCCACACATTTTTAAGCAATCAAATCATTGCAATATTTTTATTGCTGCGTTTTGTTACATCAAACATTTTTGAGCAACTACCAGACAAGATTACAAAGTACTAAAAAAACTTCTTCATAAGGTCATGAAATCTATCCAAATATTGTAGCACCACACCTATTCCAAATGCTTGAAACTCTTCAACTAAAACTGTTCCATATATAAAACACAGCAAAAATTCTACTGCGAGCTATATCAGGAGATAATCTGGAACATGAGTGAAGATAATTTTAGGCAGAGATACATAGCTTCCATCCATGGTTCAAAAAATATCACACATGAGATCCAAATAGCTGAAACTTTACTTCTTCGCATTTTGTATAGGCAGCATAAAGTATCTTCCAAATTATAATAAAATAATAAATATATTTATTTGTTTATTTAATCAAATTTCTTATATCAAGCAATTTGGTTCAGCTCATCATTTAACGTTAATGCAAAATTAAACCGCAATTTTGAGTTCACTGCTGCCCTGTTGTGGAGGAAGAGGTCCTTATTTTTTTGAAGCGGCGTTATTTTTAAGAAAATTATATTTGCTGCTGCCAGTTTTATATATCTGAAGCATATTTACGGAATGAAATCCTGATATTTCTTCGATGACATCGGATACACTTTATAAATTTTTGTAACGATTTGCGCATATTCTGCATACTGGCAATCTCAGTTGCTAGTGCTGGATACTATCTTAACGTTCTCACAAAAATACAAGCTTTCGGCGTTTCTATTCAGTCAAAAAAAAAAGTATCAGTACTAGCAACACTTTGTTTGGAATCGGAATTGGAGAATAAATGGAATTTGACAGAGATCATCAATGTTTATACATTGGCAACGATCGATTATGATTATAGTTTTTGAGGTGTTAGAACAGGAAGGCTGTAACTGTAACGCATTCGCAAGGTATTGGTGTTCGATTTTCCTACGAAACCTACTTACATATATCATAAGTCTCTTGTGGGTGCCAACTTGTAGCAAGCTCTACGTTCTTGTTACGTGTGTCTGTTATCGAATTGATTCAAATTTATTCGAATCTTGAACATAAATCGAAAATATTTAGTCTTCCCCTGAGATTGTCATGAGACCTGAAAGTCTTAAAATATACAAAACTTAAGACATTGACAACGTTGCTTCAAGTCGAGCCAAAAATTTATAAGCTATCAGCATTAATTGAGTGAGGGAAAAGACGTATATCCTTGAAGCATAAAATTGATGTCCTCTTTTATTTGTCACTCATACTGATGACTCATCAAAGCCAATCTATTGTTCAATACTTTTCACAGTTTTCGACCATAAATTTCAACTGGGTATCTTACCAACGCACATGTTTACAAACTACAACCTATACCCAATTGCTCTGCGCGTGTTAGTTAACAAATCAAACAATTAAAAGTTTATGAATGAATTTTAGCAGAAATCTTACAAATGCTTGGGTAAGTCCCTTTGCTATGGGCAACAATTAAGAAAAGTTACTCTTCAGTAAAGGTTAGAATCGAAATTGCTTGTTGAAAGCAAACATATACAGACACATTCTGTACATGAAATGAACCAAAACCTAGAAATGTACACAAAGTTGTCATATACAAAAAAAATAGCTAAGAAGTTGCGAGTTCGTTGTCATGCTGACTTCACCCCATAGATACACACACTCCATAACAAAATAAGCCGCATCTGTACTTAAGTGAGTGTTTATTATATATGTAAGTATATTTATTTATTTGAGTGGCATTTCTTATGTATGAGTATGTATGTATAATACTTTTATATGATTTATTAAAACTCATTGGGTTACCTTGGCCGCATATTGACTGCCTGGGAAGTTGACTAACTTTTACAAGTTTAAAGTCACAAAAGGCTGTGAATATCTGCCTGCATATTCAAGCAATATTTCTTATACTTTCTTAAGACATTCTTAATTGCAAAGGATAGTAGATGCTCCTTGATATGTCAATAATGAACTGTTTTGCTGCAATTTTGGAATTTTTGGCATGACCTGTGGATATTGCTATAAACATTCAAATATTTTAATTTTTTTAATTTGCTTACTTTCTTCTAATTTGTTTTCTGACATAATAAGGATTTTACTAACTATGTGAATAAGTGAGCGAAACATAACCCTTGTGGCAAAATACTCGATTCGATTTTCTTCCTGCTTAATAGTTTAGAAAAGTAAGCAAATCAGTAGTAACAGCTTTTTTTAAATTAACGGCACTATTTGCGGCGTGTTTTTAATAGATAAACAGTTTTACAACTAGACAGATATGAAACCATCATCCAACCGCTACTAAAGTTTTGTTGAAAAAGTTTTAAAATCAATAAACAATGTAATTAACGATAAAAAAAGTTTGTGTGTGCTATCCTCATCATCACTGCGCATTAAAAAGTTCGCATTTTTATGAAAGACTAACTTTTTCAATCCAAATCCTTATATGTTTCGTCCAAAATTGGCACAATGCCAACATTTGACAAAATCGCAATAATTTGGTCTGGTGTTGAAGTGAACTTCCAATACAACACACACACTCGCTAACAAAGACACACACACAGCTCAAGTAAATATATACATGATAGTAGAACACCCTACAATTGGTAGTACAATGATTCCTGTATAGAAACTCAAACGTAAATCGTAGCAATTTACGTTTACACACTTCAAAACGCAGAAGAGTTTTTTTTTTTTTTTTTCAATGAAATTCCTGCGAATTTTGCGGCCACTTGTTTTGTGTTGGTGTTAGCACTTTAGTTGCTGTAGCCCAGTAATCAATTTAACTTACTGCTATCAAGTGATGGTACGTTTGGAAGAAACTGTTGAAGGCGAAATTTACAAATTACAAAAAAGTGGTGCATAATTGAAATTCATTGAATTCTACGAAACTCAAGAAATGCCAAAAAGTATACAACATAAACTTTTAATTTTTAATTTTAGCCTTTTATAGCAGTTACATTTTCATTGCTTGGAAGTTAGCATATTCAACAGTCTTCCAAATGATTGCTGGGACTTGCAATATCCACACTTTCTATGATGTTGGCAATAAAGTTTATGTTTTCTAGATTTTTTTTTCTATTTTACACTTCTTGAAGCAGCCAGTGTTGCCAAAAAAAAAAAAAGAAAAAAATAGTAATGTTGCAGCTTTTTTGGCGCTGCCCACAATTACATGCAATGTTACATGTACGAGTTTCGTACGTTTTACTTGATGTTTTTTCTGCCAATTTTGATGTTTGCTGCACATATACCCTTGTATATTGGTGGCTTGTGGATTTATGCGTCTGTCTGGTTGTGTGTGTGTGTGTGTGTGTGTGTTTATTGTGGGAGTTTTTGTTATTTGGTCTGGTCTGGACAGATTATGGTCAGTCAGTAGCACTGTTGACTGTTGTTGCAAACTATGTTTTGTTACAGTTTTCTTTTCATTTTATTGGGTTGAGAAAGCAAATTGCGTATAACATTTTGTTTATAGTGAAGAGCACAATTTACTACAACTGAAATTTATTGGCGGGCAACAGCCAATGCCATGGGGTAAAACACTTTTTGCTACAAATTGTGAAAGGTTGAAAATTATTATGTTATGAATTTCAATTTTCTTTTTATTTATTGTCAATAATACTTGTTTAGAAGATATGTTAGTATATTATGTTGCGTTTGGTGTTAAAAGAACTATCTAGAGCTAAATAACAAAAATAAATTTGAAGTAACTCAAGAAATATAACTCTTTATAGGAGAAAACTCATTATAATAAGAAATTATATTTAAAATTAAATAGAATAATGAAAACTAAATCAATTTTAAATAATTGAATTTTTTTAGTGTGTAGTTTCAAGGCTATGTTTACAAAACTATGCCAGAGTTATTGGCCTGCTAAGCTTCTAAGCTTGATGTGAGAAGACTATTAAAAAGAGATAGCTATTATTAAATAATTATAATTGTTTTTTAATAATTTTTTATTTTATTTTGATCCCGCGGTAAACTAAAATACTTGCGGAAATGCTTGAAAATGATCTCCATTTGTTATTCACATCAAATTTGACATATTTTGCTGCATACTTTCTGGCATATTTGCATGTAATTTCATCGAATATTATTTGAGCACAGTCGTTTCAGTATCATAAGATATTATTCTTGCTATTAACCAATTGTACGTTCAATTAAATTAAGTCATTTCAATTTGTTTCAATTGATGACTAACAGTTTTCCTCTCATAACTTTCAACTTTAAACTTTAGCTTACACCTTATTTGCACATTTATTTTTAAAACACTTCATTCATCACATTCGTTCTATAGTTTCAGGCGTAAGTTGTGAAAATGCTTTCGCTTTATTCAGGCTTGCACACGCATTGCGGTTTTCCGTATGCTCTTACACTTTGCCTTCCATCCTTGGTTTTTTTTGTATACTCTGGTCCTTTGATTTATTTATGGCAAAAATGTGCCGTAAAATAAAAGCGCACTCAAAACTCACTACACTTGGCACTGCCACGTTGTATTTTACCATTCTGCCTCACTTCTCACTGGCACCATACACCAATTTTTTATTTGGTCTTTTTGGCGCCTTTGATTTTTGTTTTTATTGCTGTGTCCAGTGCACACGTTTACGTAGTGCTATAATTTTGAAGTATTGTTCGGACATTTAATTTTTATTTTTGTAATATATTAAAGAAACAGAAGGAAGAATTTAAGAAATATTTTAGGAATAAATAAAATACACTTTACTTACTTTACACTTTATTTAGAAATAAGTAATTGTCAATAAACCACATGCCCTTCTTATGGCGTGTGGGGATATTTCAGCAAATCTCTGTGATATGTTGCATATTTTGAGAGGAAAAGTTTAAAGCTTTCAGCTATATAGGTAAATATATTCGGAGAAACTAAATGTCACTAAAATAAGCATACGAAGTTTTCCAAAATCGATGATTTCAACATATACAGTTCCAATATATCGATAAAAAGGGCTATGAAAATTTGCTTTACATATTCGTATTCAGCAATCTCGAATTTGTTTAGTAAAGTTTGATTTAATTTAAAGAGTGACCAGTGCTTTTTCGTCACAATTTTGCAACATTTCTTAACTTTCAGGGATTTATATATATTGCATATAAGTCCGACATTGCTTTATTAAATTTATGAAAGATAGTCGGACAGGTTTTTCACTATTTGCTTGTGCTTAGTAATATCCTCTGGAAGAAAGCTCTCAGTTTTTACTTCATCATAAACACTTTACATTTCGAGACTTTTCCCGAAGATATTTTGTATTCCTTTCCAATAACCATACCGATGGATACAATATTTTGTACAACACTTTTGTGTTTCATTTCAATTTTATTTTCTGCAAAAATACGAATATGAAGAAAACTTTGTTCCAGATATTTGATTATCTCAGAGATTGCAATATAAAATATAAAATGATTTTTACAAGTTTGAGCACAGCAATAGTGCTGTGCTCATAGGAGCGGTTTCAGTTGATTTTTATTTTTCTCAGGATCTACTTCTAACAAGTAGCTTAGTATATGAAAGCAAAACACAAGAAATGCAAAATCAGCAATTCGAGCAGAAGTATCTTTTCTTGAGTACCAAAATGCGGCGTATTACGTGTGTGTGTGTGCGTGTTGAACATTTACTACTTTGATTTCATGTTTATTTTGAAGTGAAAATATGGGTGAGGCAAAGTATAAAAATTAGAAACATGTAAAAAGTATGAAAGCATATGATATCAGACAAAACTTTAAAAAACCAGCAATAAACTGCAGTGAATTGCGTAGCACTTTATAATGCAAACCCTGTAAGAAACGCTAAAAATTTTATAGTACGAGTCTGCAATGTTAAATAATTTAGAATTTATTTAAGTAATTATTAGAACATTGTAACATTTATACTTATGTAAATATTGAATTTATGATTGAATAAACAACAACAACAGCTTTTTGAATTCTTAGCACTTTTCTACAAGTTTTGTGAGAAAACTCATTTCATTTTGTCAATTCTCCTTCGATTCATTTAATATTGGCCAATATTTTAATTTCAAAAAATCAGTAATTGTTTCATTATTTAACTGAGCTAACTGCTCCATTCAATGTCTGATAAAAAAAAACAAATTTACATGAAACAAAATAAAACAGCAAATCTATCAGGAACAAAAATTCTGACTCATCGGCTGAAACGTCGCTGATGATTACATTTAGCAATGGACGAAACCATTTTTAAAAAAAGTCGTGGATATATTCATCAAACACTGCAATCAAATTTTCTATTTTAACTTTGGCCACGAAGGGAGGAAGGAAGACAACTTTATTTTCTGGTCTTAAGAAATTTTAGAGCAGGAAATACGTAGGTTGAAGACATTTGCTGCTGATCGCGGTTGTTATAAGAATTTTGTTGATCCGATGCTGCGTGAGGAGATAGAGGACACAGGAGAGGGAGAAAGAAAAGCGTGTTTTACAAAGGCAAGACTTTCATACAACGAGCTCAAGTTCTGTGATAAGCTGGGCGGTATTTCTTTGTCTTTAAAGGTGTAGCATGAAATCATCGATAGGATTGCAGTTTTGTATGACCTCAATTGATTGATCTCTAAGAAGAGAAATGATTTACTGATATGCAGTTTTTGGAAGCAGTGTTTGATACAAAAATATTTAATAATTGAAATCGTAAAACATTATTAAACTTATTGATTTGAACAGCTAATATTTTTTTGCAAAATAATGCTGCAAAATTTCTAACAGAGCCACACTAAGGATCTGATGCAGCAGTCACTCTGACTTCAGTTTAAAACAAAAAGACCGTCCTGTTGATACAACACACTTTTCACTTGGTCCAAAAAGCGTAAGATTTGTTTGTTTGCTTTCATTTTTCTTTCTGAAATCTTTTATCGCTCAAGTTTTGTTGCGCTTCTTCTGAAGTTTTTGCTACTTTTAGCTTTTTCCTCCCATTTTTATCTACTTTAGTTATATGTATTTGTTGTTTACTTCTGGAACTTGCAAGCAACAATTTGCAGTTTTTTTCTCTATCTTTTCTTTTCCTGGTGCTGCTGCTGTTGTTGGTGTTATTAGGTCGAGTATTTGGAATTGCAACTTGTTAGTGTTGGAGTTTAACAAGGATTTTGGTTGAAGTGTTGCTGTTATTGTTGTTTCTCAACTTCTTGTGCGTTATACATGGTAACTAGATACTGCATTCTAGTGTCTGCATTTGTATCCGTTGCCATGTTTTTGTAGTTGTAGCTATTAACAGATTTTTTTTTAGGTTTTTTCTTATCTCGTTTTTTGTGTCACTCAAAAATGTCAGCAGCTTATTGAGGAAATATGAGTTAAAATTGTATTTAAAATTTTTTTCTCAAGAAATTCGTTTATTTTTTTCATTGAAAATTTCTTTTTATTTAAGAGGAACTTCTTCATTTAGCTATCTCAGTGAGTAGCTACTTTAAAATTTTAAAGAAAAACGGTTTCTAGTAAAAACCATACTGATCAAGACATGGTTTCTTAGAAGTAAACATGGACATTTCGTGGTTTTTTAAATAAAATTCTGGATGAAAGGATTTAAGTGAAGGAATGAAGTAAAGTTTAATAGAACTTGAAGTCGGATAAAGAACTGAGTAAGGGAACAGATTTGTATTCGGAAGTCCAGAACGAAATATTAAAGCGTATTGGTGCAATAGGAGTGGAATCGTGCTATATTGTTCTCTAAAATTTTAACAGACGGATTTGGCTCATACTGTCTACTATACATAATTTCTATCGATCGATAAGCATTGTTCAGTAAAGAAATCAAAATCATAACAGTGCAATAATTTTGTTTTTACTTAACTCATGCTGAAACCACCTTTTATGTATTATAAATTAGTATTAAGGCTAAAGCCGACGAATATTTATGAACCCAAAACTGTTTTTAATAGAAATCTGATTATTATCATCCATCTAACCCCTGCACAGATTATTGTGGCATAAAAATGCAATCAAATTATACTAATAACTCTGCCACTACTAAAATATTCTATAAATACATAAATCTGGTATTAATTCTGGTAGATATAAAGTGATATATGCACGAAATTATACGTACACATAAAAATGGCCTTTGAACAAAAACAGCAATTGTGACAAAACACAAAATCTTGTTAACTTAAATGTAATCCACTCAACAAAAGGCGAGTAAATCTACGCTTCGTTGTTTATTGATTATTTGAAAAATACAGTGAAATGCATTGAACTCTGGTACAACGACACATACATGCATAAATTTATTTAAGTACAGACAGACCGACAGACAGCCTAACAGACATAAACATTCATAAATACAATGATGAATACAAATGATGCAAAGATACCGTAATACAAATTTCAGAAAATATAGATTTCACTTAGACGTAACAATAAAATATGGATAGAACGACGGAACAAAGCATCGGCAAAAGAATGAAAAGACCATTCTCACCAAGCGCCAAGCCAAGCCAAATCAAATCAATTCAAACCAAAACTAAACTGAACTAAATTGAAGTGAACCAAACAAAATGTCCGTAATTCCTGGCTGTGTTCAATTATTTGTAAATCTACACGACGACTGCTGTTCAAATCGACAAAGATTTATTTAGAAAATGACAAGCATACGAGTAGACTATGGCAGCTTAAATAGTACCCAGTAGGGAATTGTTCAATGCTGCATTCAAACTCATTCCTGTCAATAACTAGCTAGCCAGTTAGCTCGTTCGATACTTATCATACTTGAAATCTATTACACTTGTGGTTACATCTTCTACAGAAGCCTCAAAATATGCTTTTGTTTTTTTTTTTTGATTTTATGATTCGTTTCTTTTTACGATTATAGTTCTCGATTAGTTTATGAAAACTTCTGTGAAAGATAAAGCTTGCTAGGCACTTAAAGATGATTTGGTATATACAAAATCACTCATCCGATATGGGGTATTAGGAAGATTTTCTGTAATTATTATGCGTTTCGAGTATTACAAAAGCATTTTTTATGAAAATTCACGAACAACTTTATGGACTGTTTCTTTTAAAAGACATCAAATTATAGACCTAATTTTCTGCTTTCTATTTGAAATCGGACACGACAGAACTGTATTTTATTTCAAAATTAATATGGAAGGCCAACTTTAATTCCTTCTGTTGTGGTTCTACGTTTTTTCACTTGATGTAAGGCCAAATTATTGTCCCTTCTACTAAGCAGCAAGTTAAAAATGCATTTTTTGGGAAGCCTGTTTAACCCATAAGTTTCATAGCAAAGAAAATAAGTTTTAAGCGAGTTCAAATGTAGGGCTTTTTGTTCATTAAGTCAATTTTAACTCCTAATTTTGCCTACTGGGTAACTCATCAACTTAGATGCTTCTGCATACGTACACGTGTTGATTTTGGGGTGTCCCTGAAAGTAAACTCATTTTGATTATAGCATTTACTTTTTAGATTAGACTAATGGCACTTATAAATCACACTTGAGTAATTAAATAGAAAAGTGTGAAGTGATCTATAGTCTGTTATTTAAACTATAATTGTTTGGAGTTTGACATTGACGAAAAAAAAGTTCCGTTTTACGACTAGTGCGCTTTGCATGCAAACGTCCTGTTTTTTTTTTCATAATAAAATTACTTTTTTAACATCTAACTCCATATTCTCTTTTCAAAAGTAACAAAATAAAAAACAACAATTGAAAGATTGAAAGAGAGTTTGTTCACTGAATTTTGAATCAGCAATTAAAAAATCAAACGACTATATTTGTGTGATGTTTTGCAAAACTTCAAATCTTAGAAAAGGAGATTTAGCTTTGAATATATAAAAAAAATGTGCAGTGACCTTTTTTAGTAATAATATATTGTTCTTAAAAATAAATTATTAAAATCGGTTGAGTATATTTTGCGCAAAAGCGTTACAACTCATTTTGGTATCAGCAAATTTGTATATGTAAGTAGTATAGTTAATTCGTTTTAAACTAAATAGGAAGAACAAATTCCTAATTTTTAAACTAAAATTTGCTCGAGTACGCCTTTGTATGATTGATTTCTGAAAGCACTTAGAGATCTAAATTACTAAGAATTATTTGCTATTCAAAAAAAGTCATTAAATATTTGCACTGTTCTATAGTTTGATATCCTTCTCAAAGTAATAAGTTAAGGATTTTTATGAAATTTCAAAATTTTACAAAAAAATTATCGCACTAAAAACCTTGTAATATTTTTAGTGAGTACCACCCCAAAATATATTTTTTGTATCCACCCGTACTTACACTTATACACTCATACGTAAATCTTTTCGTTACGTAGCGTTGTTGCAATTTAAGCTTAATTTCAACAGCTTACGTACTTCAAGCTATGTCAAGCGTTAACACGGATACGACTGCGTCGCTTCTTGATGTCGATAGTTATGTATGTACGCAGTTGTTGATAGTTGGTTGCCATCAAGCGGAAAGGTCAACGGGTCAGTAACTGTGTTTGTATGTATGCATGTGTAAGCTACAAAATGAATAGAAAAATAAGCAAAAGAAAGATAAAAAGAAATAAAATAAAGTGTCTAAGCGAGTGTGCAAAATTGAAAGAGAATACTACGAGTGCATTAAAATGAGAGAGCATTATTCAAATTCGCACTCAAGGTGAAGGGAATTTTGCTCCGGAATTTTGTTTTGCGTTAAGAAACTGTATGCTAATATTTATTTATATAATTTAAGAAAATGTTTTAGAAAATATCTTAACTTTTTATCTTAAGGTTTTCTTAATTGCAGATTTGAATTCTTATAAAAAAATCGCAATTTTAATATTCCATCATTAATAACTTTCAGCATTTTTGAGATTTCATATTTCATTAAAAAATTATTTTATTTGTTTTGCATTCAAAATTTATCCTTAATGTTATTATCTTCACACTATATCCCTATTTGATCCTTTCACCCTATTGTTTTTCTTGTTAATTTTACAATCAATGCAAAAATTTAATTTTTATTACCTGTCAAAAGTTCAAGAACAACTTAAATTAAGCATAAAAAGAGAAAGCTTTAAATTGTTAAGAATTCAATGGAATTTCTTTTTTTTTTCCACTTGTCCATGTTCATTGAACCAACTTCAATGTTCAATAATTTTTTATTCATCTTTTTTTACATGCCACAATAATTTTTGTTTTGACTTTATGATTTCAAGAGTAAACTTTCAGTTTATCTTCACTTTTTTTCTGCTATTTTTGCTAATGTCAATACGAACATGCTAAAAAAGAAGAGCAGGCAATCGAAAAAATTGGAAATGCAAACTGTTTTCAATAAAAGTGATAATGAAAGTTAACAAAATATGAAATCCATTTAGGCCAATCAATTGATTTTCATAATCCACTTAGCCGACACTTAAGCTACTTCTGCTGCTTTTATATGGCATTCAAAGGCTTTTGTGATTTCGGAAAATTTTGTGTAGATTAATTTTGGAAGCTTGACAGCGCAAATATATTGAATGTTTTCTTATTCATGAATATGTCGAATATATATTAAATGCAAATATATGCCATTTAAAGTTAAATATGTGAGTACTATTTAATATAAGTCAAGTAGTTCTTGAAAATATTGCTAGTTACTGTAATGTTGTATGAAGTGATGTCGTCTTGAAAAATGTTTCTATGTTGTTTGTTGACAAACATACAGCATTTTGTTTAAAATTTATTGTTATATTGAAGCTTCTTCTTAATTATAAAATATTGATTTAATTTTTGTAACAATATCCTGTACAACCATTTGGAACTATAGACCTTAGCAACAGTCCTACCTTTGTCCATTTGTTCTGATTTTTACTATTATAACTATCTACCACTCATTTCTACAAATGACTGGTTTACCGTGCTCAACGAGTTTCCTTTTCATCTTTCTTTTGCCAAGAGCTAGAAGAAAGAGAGTCTTTGGCGTGTATCAGCATACATAATAATCTACAATTATTAAACTAAGCTTACGTTCAGTATAATGTGTGAAAACTCAAAAAAAAAATTACACGGAACATAAGCAAAACAAAAAAAAAATTGCTACTTTATACTAGTTTCACCCATTGCTAAATGGAATCATCAGTGACCCTTGAGACGATGCAGCAGAGTTTTGTCGAGAACCCAATTGAAAGAAATATAATTTGGTAGAATTGCAGGTGTTCACATATACTATTTAACAGAAATCATCATCGCTTCTTTAGTTAGACGAATGCCACAACCCACGTTACAAAACAAAACTAAACTTCAAATCATTTTTTTATACCTACAGTCAGGACTAATAACAAAAAAAAAATTTAAATGTCATGAAAAACAAGTAATTTTTCATATGACAATATAAACTGTATTCCCAACACTGCATATATATTGCCACAATGAATGCAGTCTGCGATGATCCTTGCCTCAGTTGACAAGCTAATAATTTCCTCAATGTTTCTCTAAAACAGGATGTCTGAAGAACAGTGGGGAGCGGATGTTAACAGTTGGTGGATGTCGGATGAGCGACACACAATACAATGCACAATAAAAATATAAACAAAAGGAGTGTGCACTAGATAGATGCATTCAAAATAAACGCAGTGAGTGTCCTTTGATACAGTGAACAAAAACAAAAACAACAACACTAATAGCAGCAGCTATAGCAACAGCAACAATGAGAGCAACAGTCAGGAATAGCATTTTAAATAAACTAACTACGTTTAGTGCTCAACATGTGGTGAAAAAATAAGAAAAAAGATGGGAGTAGAAAATAAAAAGTAACCGCTGTAACTTTCAGCAATTTACGGCGCCTTCATTGTTGCAAGTGTCTTGAAAAATAACCATCTACATAGACGTATTTATGTACAAATGTTAAATATTTATTTGACTACATAGCCATATGCATGTAAGTCATTCCAGAAAGAAGTGTAAGCTTAATGATTTGAAATAAATTAAATGAAATAATGTATGATGCCAGTATGAATACCAGTTAGAAGCTCAATAGATTCTTTTAGCAAGTGTTAGTTCAATTAGGAATTTTTAAAAAATGCTTAACAAAAGAATATGTAAAATTATAATTTATGAGAGATGCTGGCACCTTTTTTTGTTTATTGGCTTTTTAGAACTGAACGTTAAGCTTCTAAGTTCTGAGAGCTGTGGGTTCTGAGAATCACGGGCTTATTTTGCATGTAATTTAGGAGCTTCGCCTTACGGTGAGTGACAATTGTCTAACAATATTTGCCTACAAAGTTAAGTTTGCAGGAAGAGAAAAATAGAAACTTGGAGCCGTACTAGAAGGAAGGGAGGTAATCATCCTTATAGATCTATCCATGCTGGAATTTAGCGCAAGAGTGGATGTTTATTCAGATAACATAGACATCGTTATATCTTTTAGACCTCGTTATAAGTTTATTGTTTTTCAAGCTGAAATCTACGCTATAGACTAAGCCCCACAGATGCTACGAAACAGGGATCTTACTCCTTCTGATATTGTCGTATTTGTGAAATGTCAGGCAGCGACCAAAGCACTGGTAGCCAAAGTCGTGAAGTCTACGTGTGCAGAACTCTGCAGGGAGTCACTACGTTCAATTCGGTAGCATACCTTAGAGCTCTTTTAGATGCCAAGTCATATGAATATTTCCTGGAAAGAGAAGCTAATGAATGTGCCAAAATTAGATCAGAAAGTCTGGAAATCAACAAAAGGAATACTTTTTGATGCCGCTGGCGTTACTACACGACTGGCGAGAGGACACAATTCAAAGGTACTAAAAAAACACGAACTCTCTTAAGGTTCAACAGAGGAGAGAAAAGAACAGTTGTACTCTGGAAATGAAGAGAGGATGAGATCGTTAAATATCTACTCTGCCAATGACCTTGAAGAAACAAACCATATATTTAGGCTTTGTTTTCTTTGTTGGTCCTGAGGAACTAGCCGTGTACACCAGCATCTTCAACTTCACCAACGTTTCTGGATGCTTCACGTCCATTAAGTGAGATAATTTCAGGAGAAGAGGGAATTACCGATGTAGTGTATCACAATGGGCAAATTACCTCCAACAGATACTTATTACATACAAGGACAACAACAAATTTTCAGCAGAGTTTGAGGAAAATTAATATTACAAGGCTTTGGGTAGATCTCTTCATGGCATCAATTGATGGAAAAATTAGCTTCACATATGAAACTCGATATAAATTTATTTTGAAAGAAATTTTAGCGTCACCATGAAATTCAAAATAAAATTTCGACTTGAATTTTTCTTTTTGCAAGCTAAGTGGGCTCAGCCCCCTGCTTGCTACGCTTGTGTGCTCTATCGCGCTCTTCACATAACTTTTGTTTTCATCTTGTATTTGACAACATAATTACATTTTTTTTTTATGAACTAAAAGCATGCCATGAAGTATTACCGTTCTCTAGCAATTAAAAGTATGCAATGCAATTTTTGTTTTCCTCTTATATTTATTTAGTGATTATTCTTTTATCAGTTTTATTTCATTAAACGAATATTAACTGACACCAAAAAACTATTTTATATTATATAATAGAAAGAGAGAGTACAAAAAGTTTAATACTGCATTTTATAGAACATATTCTATTTCGTAAAACTTTTAGTACCCTATTTTCATGGAATCATTATTATATTGTTTGCTCTGTAGTAAACACATACACTCATATATATGACAATGTATAGGCATGTGTTAGTTGCTCCAGACAGAGCAAATATCACATGTAATTTCGAGCATGGTAATAAATGCAACCAGCTAGTTGACTTTACTATGTGCATGTTTTACGCACGCAAACATTAAAATGCATGCATGTGCATATGGGTGTGTACTGTGGAAGTAACCCTAAGTTTTTTTTTAAATAAATACATTAAAGCATATTTGCTCCACATTTGCTTTTATTGTAGTTTGCACATAACTACCATATTTGTTGTTGTTCAAAAAAACCAATAAAATTTCAAATAACACTTGCAGTTTTTTGAAAATTTGTATGAATCAGAGATTCATGAAACAAAGCATGAATTTTTAAAAAGGAGTTTCACAGTTGAAGCAAAGTCTCGTAGCTGGGTTTCTTGAAAAATTAATAAATATTAATTTCAAAACATTTTTTATAACAAAGCAAAACATTTCAGAGAACGCAAAAGCACTCATATATAGTATAGGAAGTGATTTTTTTTCTCTTTTTTCAATTAAAGCTATTTAATAAATATTTAACAGCATACTAACAAGTGAAAATTCTTAAAAAGAACACACACAAAAAAATTAACTAAGCGCTCATTTTAAAATGTCCTTGATAGTAAATCTGTGAAAAAATGGTCTACTTTAACAGGTAAGCTTCATAAAATTGTGACAAGACGAAAAAATAATAAAAAAAGCACAACAACACCAAAAACAATGATTTTAACCAAAATTTCCAAGGAGACATCATCATTATGCAAAACATTTTGTTGTCATTTATAGGCAGCTTAATAACGTAACACATTGGGAACCATTGGGGAACGTGCGCTGCTGTACGCGGCATACTGTGTAGCGTGCATTACATTAAGTATGCTAATTTTGTTAAGCAAAATTGCAAAAATAAAGACGACACATTATTAACACCCTTATAGGGATATGGTTTCTGAGAAATTTGGAATTAAAGCCAACAGGGATTCTGGTTACTTCATTGATTTATGGTTAGAACAATGCCAGTAGTCTGGGTAAGGGTGCAAACGATAAAACACGCCGCCGCGTCTTGAAGACTAAGTTCCACTAACAAAAAACATGCAGTGACAGTCATCCGAGACTACTTATTTGAAGTGAGTACGTTGAAAACAAACTTACACAAACAAAATGTGGTGATATCAAACAGAAATTGCATTTCAAATGAGTTGTTTGAGGATAAAACTACACAACCAAAAAGCATGTGACGATAGTCAACTGAAACTATTTAACTTAAGTAAGTGCCTTGAAGACATAATTGCACACCCAAAAAGCATGCGTTGGAAACAAAATTACACAAACAAAAAGCATACGGTTGCTGAGAACCAAAATGATCAAGCTCGAACAACATAAAGAGCTGAGAAGAGCTCGAAATTTTTTGTAGGAGCTGGTAGAGCTAAAAAAGTTTTGTGCAGTGCACAACCTCTGTCTAAAGCACCATAACATTTGTTTTAAAATAATCAATGATTAAAAATATTCCATGCATCGATAAGTAAAAACCTCAATAGAATTCACCTCAACTTAAAATAAATGATCACTACCGCTTTTCTGATGCCAACTTTTACCAAATGGGTAACATTACAAGCTCACACCCCCATTTTGCCATTTCGAATATTTTCATGAATTGAGAAAAATTACGTAAATTTCATGCAATGATGAAAAATTTGGTGATACCCCACGATGATGCGATTTTCGCTGTTGTTTGTCGATGTTCATGTCATTGTTGTCCTTATGATTTTTCGTCTTAAGTGGTATATCTATTTAAATTTTCTTTTCTTCTCTCTCAAGTACATGACAATCAGTGCGAAAAATATCTTGCTACATAAACAGCTTGGATCATTTTTAATGTTTTTGACAACATCAACATAATGACGACCTCTGACGTGGTATCGTAGTGGTGCTTTCATATATTGAAACACCACTTTAGGTACTTACTGAATATGTAAGTAAACGCTTGGCAGGGTTTTGTCAGTATATTAAAATAAATTTTAAGCTTTTCTGTAAATAGCATGAGGAACATTGAAAATATTGTAATAGATAGGAAGATTTTTTAAAAATTTCTTAAGTGTACAAATTACAATACTGTGCAACACTTAAATTTTGCGTATGTAATGAGTTCGTGGAACATGCGAAAATGAAAATTTATAAAGGAAAACAAGAAAATTTGCTTGCAGTAAGTACTTTTGAGGATAAAACTAAATGTAAAGTGCTTCGAGGTTTTAAATTTGCAATTTATTTCTTACTGGCTGTTCCCGCGGCTTTAGCCGCTCACTTCATTACTGCAGACAATTTGGTCCATGCACCAAATTTCACAACTTGGTACAAGTACGAAGAATGGCAATGTCATTGCTTTTGTTGTATGGAAGGAACCACGCCCTAATACACAATGCCGTTCACATTTTGCAAGTAGCTTGGCACAATCAATGCACATCCAAGTATCAAGCTTCACAACTGTAAGTGTCATAGATGCGATGTTTAAAGTATTTTTGTTGTGAGAAAGTTTCTACGCCCCGTTGTCTTATCGTGTCAACATATCATGAGGTTCTTAGAATATACAGTATAAATCTTTGTTCCTATTTTTATAGCTCTTGCTACCATAACTTACCATATATACCGTTTTAACTGTTTTCATCGCATGTAAGGTCCCACGCCTCGTCATTGAATCCCATAATAAGGAGCTTAGCATAGACCATATGCTTCCAAACACCAAATTCTAAGACTGTTGCTACCATGGGAGCGAAGATATAATCCTAATCCTGTGCATATTTCGTGACATGCTTAGAATAACCTGTAGACATCCTAACACCAAAGTTCTAAGATATATCGTTTTAAGTGTTTTTATTGCACGGAAGGCGCCACGCTCCTTACCTAATCCCATCCATATTTTGCGAGATGCTTGGCATAGACCATTTGCATCGCGTCACCAAATTTAAGACTCTAGCTATCATAGATACGAAGATATAGCGTTTTAAGTATTTTGATTGCATGAAAGGTGCCACGCCACTTATTTTTATCAAAATATAATATAGTCTATGTTACTCAGGGAAAGTGTAGCTTTCTATTGGAAGAAAAAGTTTTGGAATCGGAGAAGTAGTTCCAGAGGTTACCCGTTACATGCAAAATGACAAAACAAAATCAAACTTTACCTATTACCATAGATTGAATTTCTTTTCTGACCCATTTTATTTACTAAATTTAATTTTATTCAATTAGAATATTTTGCCAATTTCCAAATGAACGTCTTTTGTTTATAAACTCAGCTCTGTCTTAAGTAAATACTACAATTGCAAAACTCAAAGTAAATTCTCAAATATAAATTAAGTCATCTGATAGTCCATCGTTCTTATGCTGCAGACATTTCAATTACAGATTGCGAATCGCTTCATTAGATATTCACAAAAATCTAAGTAATAGTGAGTGAATTGCACTTTAACTCAGTTACACGAATGATGGCATATAAAAATAAATACACAATCGCACACATACACACACAAACATTAAACAAGCAAACTCAAATACACTTGCACACTTATAAAATTTACTAAAAATACTAGAGATTTATATATCTACGAGTATTGCTGGACCAGTCAGAGTCCTCGCTAGCAGCTCAATGCATAGCAAATGACAGAAACTTGAAATTCAGTTTAGTTTTGTTTGCACAAAAAATTCATTTCATTTATTATTTTTTTTTTTTTCTGAATTCAAGCAACGTACAACGACGCATTGCAGTTATATAGAGACAAAATTTTTTTGAAATGTTTTGGAACGTAGTAAAAATAAAAACTAAAATTGAAAGCAAAGAAAACATCACAAAACTTGAAGTGCTTAGAGAAATTCAAATATTGAGCTCAAATTGAAAGGAGATGGCTTTGAAAGTATATTTTCGATTTCACGTATGCACAACAGGTGTTGAATTTGTAAAAATCTCGATTTCATGCAATAAGAGAAAAATAATAATATAAAAATTTCCAAAGGTTTTTCAAGTTTTCACACAATTTGCTACCGTATGTGTGGGAGGAAGTAAAACTTTTGCATAACTAATAAATTGAATAAAATATGAAAAGTAGCTCAAAGCAATAGAAGACTGGTTCTGGCAGGAATATTGCTATCTTAGATATGGCAATTTTTTTTAAATCAACATTACCCACATTAAACCAAGGCTACAGGCTTTTTTCTGATTATTTTTGTAGTAAAATTTTTGAGGTAAATTTTTCAATATTTTGGCAGACTTTCTCTGTACCGCTTTGTTGAGTATTTTTGTTGCAACGTTATTCATAAGACAAATGCGCAAAAGTACCAATAACAGAATAAATATATTTTAATCAACCAAATTTTTATATAATTTAGGTGAAAATTTCTATTCGACCTCGCTATTAAAAACGTGCCATATGTTGCAATTTTAATTTTTGCTTTTATGTAAACAGCCACTGAAACACTTTGTCTATATATTGATTTATATATATTTATATATTTATATTGATCATAGGGCAAATAATAATATTCTTTTTAATTTTCAAACTTTTAGTGTGCAGAAAAATTGCGCAGAAGCTTTAGTCCAAAATATACACAAAATGTTTGATTTAATAAGCACGTGCATAGAATCTAATTTTTCGTACAAAGATTTAGTTTTATAACGATTTTATTCACAATATTTCCTATTATTTTTTGAGAATTCTTTACGATAACACGTTCTACTGAATTCATGCAGATGGCATAATACAGCGTTTAGGACATTATTATTAATTAGCTCACTCGCTTACTCAATATCGCTTACATTTACGCAGTCCTTCCTTACTGCAGACATTCGGTCCATCCACCAATTTTCAGAACTTTTCACAAGTACGAAGAATGGCAATTTAATGGTTATTGTTGTGTAGGAGAAGCCACCTCCCGTTGTCGCATCGCGTCCACATATGATGAGATTCTTAGAATTGACAATATACACCCTTGTCTTAAAACTCTTGCTACCATAAGTTACCAGATAGAGCGTTCAAATTCCTTTTTATAGCATGGAAGATGCTAAGCTCGGTCATCTTATCTCATCAAATTTTGCGAGGTGCTTTTGATAGAGGATTTGCATCCTATCACCAAATTTTAAGACTATTGCTATCAAAGAACCAAAGGTATATCAATTTTAGCGTTTTCTTGCATGGAATGTGCCACGCCTCATTGCATATTCCCACCTATATTTCATAATAAGCTTACCCTAACCCTTAAGCGTTCTAACACCAAATTGCAAAACTATTACTATGACAGAAGCCAAGACATAGCGTTTTAAGAGAATTTGTTGCATGAAAGGTGTTACGCCTCTTAACATATCCAGTTCATAAAGTATATTTTCCTATTGGTAGAAGAATTCTTAAAATTGGAGCATTAATTCCAAGGATTACCTCTACATACAAAAAAAAAACCAACAACAAAAAAAAATATCTCTTTATACCTGTAATGGTATAGTTTTCAAAGCTTACCGATTTCTTTCATTTATATTATTTCAAATGACTTAACTTTGAATATTCTTTAGTATTTTGTGTAATTGTGCAATTTTATTAACAAAACTTTTAAATTAAAACTTAAAATTCACCATAATAGAAAATGAAATAAAAAAAAAGCAAAATAGAAAAAAAGTTTTAACTTTCCACCATAATCCTTTAAGACCTACCATTTAATTTTAATTAAACGAACGCATTGCAAAAAGCAAACTACACTGTAGCACAAAAAAAATACTGCACATAAAGAGTAGAAAAAGTAGCAATTGAAATCAAAAGAGCTGAAACAAAAAACAAAAAAAAAAGGAAAAAATCACTGGTTAATTAAAATTTAAGCTGCTTTTGTTTTGCTGCTGCTAATGCCAACTTCATCTGCTGCTTCTCTAGAGCTACTTCTTAAAATCACTTAGTTTTCTTGGTATTACTCAAAACGTATTGCGTACACATGTATGTGTGTGCACTTGCTTTATTAACTTAATTTTTTTTTCAAGTTTGCTACAACTGCACGTTATTCAGTTTTTCCAACTTTATTTCCTTAACATTTATCTCTGTCTATTTCCTGTTAAGTTTTTTTTTTAACAATGTAACCCTAATTAGAAAAACTATGCCAACAATGCAATCGTAATAAGTATTTGTGTAAGTTTCTCAAGATTTTGATCCTTTTCAACACTGATGTTGGCTTTGCGATTTAAAGCTGCTTTCAGCCACAAATCTATATACCTTGATTAAGGAGCTCGGTTGGCTTTACTTTTTTTATATTTTTGTGGAAAATAGTCTTTGCTCATTTTTTAAAATAAATTTCAATGAAATCATTTCATTAGAGCAGTACATAAAAATATTTTATTTAACATTAGTCTCTTATGAGGTACATAGAATATAAAACATAAAATTCTTCAATAACTTAAAGTTATTTAAAAAGGAAATAGAGTTACTTCACTTAAAAGAGTTTTAATTTTCTATCTTATATTTATTTGCACCTCAAGAAATTATTTATATGCCTTACGCAATCAACTATTAATTAGAGCGTAAATAATTTATGAATTGCATTGAAAAAAAAAAAATCATTTAACAAAAATAACATGATTAATTAATATTTTACCTAAATACACACACATGTCTATGCATTGATTCATATTTGCATAACAAAAGTAGAAGTTAAAAAAAAACACATTTTTTATTAAAAGGATACTTATAAATATAAATAACAATATGAATACAATTTATGTGTATAAATAATCCAGCAGAGATAATAAATATATTATGTAAATTTTGCAAATGCAAACAATATAAAAAGAACAACAACAAAGAGCAACAATATATTGATGACATCCTTTTTATGGCACACACCACAAACACACAAACAAAGACATAAATACCCAGGAGACAAGAATAGGAATAAGTGGCGCTACAAGAAGGCATTCTCAGTTAACTTACTTGCTTTTTTTATATCAAATGACTCAAGGCACTCCGCATTTGCTTCTAAGAAAAATCGGACTAACGTATAATGGCAGAAAACAAACAGGAAATAGACATAGGTCTTCAGTCAGAAAGAAAAAGTAGCTTTCCGTATATCCATTTGAAAAAGAAAAACCACCTCGTCCGCCTCAACACACAAAGGAAAATTAAAGTTTTCTAACTGATTTTTAACGGGTCAAAAATATTATTATCTCACAAATAGAGAAACGATGAATACAAAAATTAAAAACATATATGCATTACATAGTACTAGATATGTGCAAATGAACACAGTTAAGGCACAATCCATCTGATAGATATATTTGAATGAAAAGCTGGAATTGCATTTTGCAATATTGAAATGGGTATTGGTGATGCTGCTATCAAACCATTTCCAGAAGAAGCTTTGCTCGATTGTCTACTGGGTACTTTCTTCATAGCAACATAGATGGGCATTTCCACAATAAACAAAAAATATTACTCTAAATTTAATGTCATGCAAATTCTACAGCAAAATAAGTCGACTGAGGAAACCAAGGATATTAAATTTTTTATGTCAAAGCTCAAATTATTCGATCATAATCATTTCTGAGACATTATTTACATTCAAATACATCAAAAACAAAACTAATAAATTAAAACATTTTGCCTATCCGCCGACTGAACATTATTCCTAAGATTTTCAAAAAATTTCTAAATATTCTGCTGACATTTTCACACACACGATATAAGTTGTGCATGGAAAGGCCCTAAGACATTAATAAAATTTATCTATGTATGTATTAAAAATGTACATACAAACTAGCATACATATTTATGCTTCTGGCTACCGGGATAATTGTGGTCCATTTAATGAAGTCATAAACAAACAAACAAGAAAATTTCTCATTTTGAATAATTTATTTAATAAATCTTAACGACAATCATGCACTCGATGTTTATGTTGAGTACAAAAACAACAACAACAATCAAGTTTTAAACATCCTGAAAAACAGCAGCACAATATCTTTTAAATATATTGCAGAAATATATAATGTGCTCAAGCATGGGTCTACAATGTTTGAGAAATTGCTTAAGAAAATACTTTAAAAAGAAGTTCTTTTAAAAGAAGACTTAGTATAAAGATGAATTACTTTAGAGCTGCCTTTTTCATGATTTTTAATTGGACTCATATAAAAGGCCTATAGAATTGGATTCAATATCAATTTAAAAAAAAGATTGTTTTGCCTAGATCTTTTCTTCACTTCTTCTTTTCGGCTGATTGTTTTTCAGTTATGAAGCCAAAAAATTTTGTATCGACGTTTAGATGATCTTTGACCTGTGAGTTCTTTCTTGTCGAATATGTCAGCTTTGAATTAAATATTTTCAAATCGTAGCTTTGTCCCGCATAAATACTTGTAATGAAATTTCTTTTGTGCTGTGCTTCACACGCCTTTTAAAAAGAATATCTTAGGGCTCTTATTGACCACTTCTTCTTACTCATTGTTCAAAATACTTTTCTTTTTAATACCAAGTCATGGTTTTAAGTTCGTGAAATTGACAACAGTTTTACTGTGTATGTTTACATTGAGCTCTTTATGCACAAACAAATAAATACTTAATAACAAAAGTAACAACTTAAGGATATTTATTGTTAAGTACAAAATGAGTACAGACAATTGCTGCTGCTGAATGAATATTTAATTAATCCGGAAAACTTATTTGAAAATTGAAAATTTTAAAGACTCAAACAAATCACAATATCATACCCATAACAAAATTGGGCAAGTTTCAACTATGCAATATAAAATATCCACAATATGAATTCAATATCTGCACAGATGGTTCAAAACAGAAAAACGGGGTTCATTGTAGAGAATTTGGTTATTGAACTTCGAAGCCAAATACGATCGATACTAATGAGAAAAAAAAAACAACTACAGCACAAAATTCAAGAAGCAGCATAAGCAGCGAAAATTCAAACGTCAAGTCTTATGTGAGGTTTTACATAAACTTAACCTTCAATCTTAAAATCAGGATATTTAATTTTGAAAAAAAAAAAATACGAATGCAATTACCTTTTTCAGCACAAATATGTTATTTTAATAAAGAAGTTATTAAAATCGGCGCAGTATATTTTGCGTTAAAGCTTTACAATCTATTTCAATACATTCAATTTTATGCTTATAGTACAGATGTATTTCGTATATTGCAGCTCTGATATTCTATTAGAGAGTTGTAATACTGGTGAAGTATTGGCACAAGCATTGTCTTTAAAAAAGCCCCATAAAAAAAAGTGTAGTAGGGTTCAATTGCACTACATTGCTGCACTAAATTGACGATCTTCATTTCGAAAAAGGAACGCTTGTAGTGAATTTTTACTATGTTTATACGTTGCGCCAGTGTGTATCGATCAATATTTAATAACTTTCTAAACATAACTTATCAAAAGTCATCTCGATGATAGTTAAATGTTGTCAGTCTAAAAATTACGTGTAACTGAATTTAAGTGTTTCACAATTTTGAAGCAGTTTACCAGTTAAGTCTTTAAAGATTTTTATTAAATTAAATTTCTCAAATTTAAGAAATTATTGTATCATTGCTCCTTAAGTTCGAATAAGAAGAATTTTTAGTTTTTATTTGCCAAAAAATTGAAAACTTCAATAAAAACTTTTAAATTCTTGTCACATGCTGGCAATAGAACATGTTTGATATTTTATGTGTAGCACATTTACAAACATACACAAACACATACATACACAAATACTAACAAAAAGTCACGCAGCTTAACCACTTTCACCATGATGAGTGCTGACGTCAAAAATCGTTATAACAAATGTAGCAACAGCGGCAGCAACAACAGCAACGATGGCAGCAGCCCAGGCATCAGTAAATTTTTCATTTTATTTTTGAGTTTTTCTCATTTCCCACTTTTCTAAGCTTTCATTTGACATTTTGCTTTTACTGAAAGTATTTTTATTTCTTTTTTTGTTAGTCTTTTCTAGTAAATATGGGAATTCATGCGTGCAATTTTAAATATTGTTGTTGTTTTTGATATTTTAGTTAATTTTGTTGTTTTTATTGTTGTTGTTATTAGGTATAGTTGTTGTTGTTATTACTGGCATTGTTGTGACATTTTGTTGACCCCCACGTTGGTAAAACATACAAAAATTTATTTTGGCAAACATATAAGGAAAATGTGTAAAAAGTATCGATACATTGAGTGTGATAAATAAAATAAAAGGGTAATGGTTTTTTTTATAGAATTTGAAATGAAATTCTTAATTTATGAAAAACCATTGTCGAGTTGCTGGCATCACTAGAAGTCATCTCTGTTATCTGGTTAAAAATAATATGACCCGTAGGATTGGCAATTATATCACAAATCTAACAATAAAAATTAGGACGGCTTTCTAGCATTTGATATATAATTTGAAAAATTTTGTTGAAATTCTTGTGAAATCAAAGTGTAAATTGTAGTGTATATTTTAATTGGATGTATCATATTATTAGATTTTCGCAAAATATTTCGATATCGTGCTTTTTAAGCCCAATAATAGTCATTTATAAGAAGATCAGTCAGTAATTCACCTATCTCGCTCTAAATATCGCAGCTTACTTCGTGTACTCTCATACCAACTAATTCGTCGCCAAAAGCTGTGCTCGTGGTGGTGGTGTGCAGTCAGTGAGTATATTAAATTATGATATTTGAGCTACTCGTTCGTCAATTGGACGAATGGTTAGCTTTTGTGTTGCTTTTGTTTAACAATTTCTTATACGTACTTACACGTTTAAGGGTTGTTTCTATTTTATTTTTCATGTCATGTTCATGTTCGTTTACGAAGTTGCATTCATCAGTTTCATAAATTACATGAACATCAATCTTTGCTAGTGACTGTCAGTTCATTCAAAACCAAAATGTGCAATGTGTGTGACACAAATTTTTTACCACAGGCTTCTAACCCAATTCAATCAATAAAAACTGGAACTATGAATGTATGTATCACAATTTCTTGGAACAAAATCAATTTTTTGTCCATCAAGATACTTTTTTGCTTGGATTTATGGCGGTCTTCTCGATTAAATGACCTTACAACTTTCTATGGACCTACATTAAGGGCCGGCTGATAGAGCTGCTACCATGCTAAATACTTAGCAACAAATTAAACAACTCCCGCAACTCTCATCATTTGACTCATTTTTCCTAACGCTGTCTTCAGAAACATATCTGTATTTACAAGAATATCGTTACTCGCAAAAAAGTATCAAATAAATTCAAATTGCATGGCTTCTTACACAAACTTATAAGTACTTGTATTTTGATTTTATTGTTGTTGTTCTAAATCTTTGTTTTTTTTTTATGTGCATTATTTTTGTTATTGTTATTTTTCTGGTTTTTTGAAGCTGCTTCAAGTTAATTAAACTTTTATTGACCTTTGTGCTATGTTGACTGGTTGACTGGCATAATGTTTTTGAAGTACCCATCGTTTGTTTAGAACTACCAACCCGTACCAAGCAATATAAATAGTACCAGCAGCGACAACAGCGGTACAATTCAGTAACCAAGAACAGGACAAAAGTCCTTTTCGACGAATATTCGTTACTTATGTCGTCATTCTGTTACAATTTGGGATTTTAATTACAAAAGCAGCGCGTAAAACTTGTTAACCTAAAATGTTTACGACTCTTTTGAAATTGGCAACAAGTTATGTTGCCGGTCATAAACGATGAACATCAATTTTGTTTTCTGCCTTACGTTGTGTTTGTTTTTGCTTTTTCCAACCATTATTTGTAAGATAAAATGTAAGGGCATTCAATTTTGTTGATGTAGGACTTTTCAATCTTGATTTATTGACTCTCCTGCCTAATTTTTGCACAGATTGTTTTATTTTCAGACGAAGGTGGGTCGAATGAAGCGGCGCAAATTGCGTGGGCGTACCTTTATTAGGATGAAGTTTAAAGAAAAAAGAAATAGCAAATAAAAAGTTAACAAAACTTGTGGTAAAAGTTAAATGAATTTATATTCTCGAACATGCGTTAGTGGTATAGAACTTTGAGAGTTGCTTAAAGAATAAATGGATATGTTTTATTTTATCCTGTTAATAAAAGGCAACACGAATTAAAGGTATAACCTTAAAAATGAGATTCGTAGCGTATTTATCATATGAGCGTTCGTTTGAAGCAAGCAGTTCTGTGTTACTTTTACAAGGAAATATCTCAAGGCCAATACAAAATATCACTAACGCAGATAATCCTAGTTCCCATTAAACATTAAAAGATGTCAACAAGATAAGTGAAGCACATAGTTAGACACTGACATATACAAATAATATGAAAGCTTCATGTGTGTATATATGTATTTATTTAGTACAGTGATGCTCTATTTTGGCCTTTTCCGATGTTAACTATAGACAAATATCGAATGTAGTAGTTTAAGCCACAACAAGATGAGAAACAATTTCGATGATAACAATAACAACTGACATACACATATGTAATTCTAGACGGAGCTGACAATAACAAGCTGGTGTATGTAATGGAATATCAGATTAAAAAAGGTAGATAGAAAAAGAATGTGTTTTTGCTATAAAAAATGAAAACTATTTCTCACAATGCATTTTGTGTATGCAGCATAACAACGGGTAATTTTTTTGCTAAATGCTTACTAAGCCTTTTGTAAATGTGTTTATTGGAAAATTTTCTTCAGCCACGAAGCTCATTTTGGCTCAATGGTTACGTCAACGAACAGAATTGCCCAATGTGTTCTGAGGAGCTGCTGGAGGCAGTTAAAGAGTTGCCAGTGCACCCTGAAAGATATACTGTTTGGTTTGTGTGCTTCCGGCATTATTGGACCATACTTTTTAAAAAATAATGAAAATCGCAATGTTACAGTCAATGGAGCAAGGGTACAGTGCGATGAGTACCATTTTTTTTACCCAAAATGGAGATTTTAGACTTGGTTGACATATGCTTTCACCAAGATGGTGCCACATGCCACACGGCACGCTATATACCATGGGCCTATTGAGAGGCGAGTTCGGTGAGAAACTAATCTCACGTTTTGAAGTCGTACATTGGCAGCCAAGATCATGTGATTTGACCCGACAAGACTATTTTTTGTAGGGCTGAGTGAAGTCTCGCGGTACACGCCAACATAACAACTGTATTCATGAGATACCAGCCGAAATGCTGAAAAAAGTATGCCAAAATTGGAGCTTACGGATGAATCACCTCAAACGTAGCCGCAGTCATTATTAACATGAAATAATCTTTAAAAAATTAACGAAAGGAATTGATGCATCGCTCCAAACAAATATTTTATTCACTATTGCAAATTTTCTGTTTTTTTTTGCAATTTTCAAAAATCAAACGCCAAAACAAATCACCCATTACATATGTGCATATATAGAAGTTCACAAATATTAAAGAAATTGAAATGTATTGAGATAGTCGAAAATTGTCGAACATGTTAAAAAAATATTAAAGAACGCAAGACTGTTGAAAACGTCGGTGATGATGAAAGTATTTGAAAGCTGTTGAAAATGCATAAAAATGTTTAATAAATCGAGGAGTAGTCAAAAGTATAATTTGCATTTTAAATATTTAATGAAATTTGATTGTTGTTGTTATTAATAGTCTCTTTACGACAGTATGTGTATTCTATAAGATATCACTGAAAGTTACTCGTAAAATTGACGCTGAATAAAAATCAAATAAATCTTATGAAGTATTACAAATGCTAACAAAACAAGAAATGAAAAGTATAAAAATAAGTTTCTAAATAAAAACTTAATTTCGCATATCCTTAAACAACTTGGGTAGATACCTACACACACACATATGTGAGATGTTATAATATTGCGTGGTACGTACATATCTTAGAAATTTTTATATAATATATGAGTGGGTTTCAGTATATTTGACTTTTATTATTGCGGCTTATTTATATTGCATAAGCCGCTGTAAAGGAAATAAAGCATGTCAGAGTAACAATAAAGGAATGAAATGAAATGAACTCATATTGAAAACAAAAAGGACGCAACGTCACATGCAATCACATTGCCAAAGATAAACACACATACATACATGAAAGCGATACCATAAGTATATGTGTAATGGTATTCACATATTCAGAAAGTAAATTGAAACAATATAAAAAGGACAAGGACACATTTAAAATTCTGAATTACTGTTGCTTAGAATTAAGTATTTTAAAGGATTTTTAGCACAAATTTATTGTGCAAAACCGCGCCTTGCAAATTACATTGAAAATCTTATGGAAAAATAAAAATGAAAATAAAAGTGAATTATGAGTTTTCTTTTCTATTGTTCTTTTTTTATTTGTTCGCTGCTTTCAAATTTTATTTAATAGCAATGGTTTTGCTGCATGAAAAAATTGTAAAATAAATTTTAGCGGAATATCCTTAAAAGCGAATGAAATAAATTGAGTTTAAGTTGATGTTGGCAATGCCTTAAGTTTGTAAGTGCTTAAAATATATGTACGTATTTGTAAAGTCTATGCGAGTGTGCGTGTTTGTGGGGTTGGCTGTTCATACATAGAAATGTAATATATTTAATAGCAAAAGAAAGCATTTGAAAAACTTTAAGAAGATGCTACAACATCCTCAAATTTAATTTTTGCAGCATAATTGAGTAAGGCTATAATATAATTTTTTTTTTTAGATTTTGTTGCCAAATTTTAATTTAATGAATTGTGTTTGACAAAATGGAGTGCCAACAAGTCGTCTGTGGAACATAAGAATTTTATATATAAGTCCAATTAATTCACAGAAGACTGTTTTTGGCTAAAAAGAATCAGATTAAATCAGCTCCATAGTACACCTTACTTTGCATACTAGCACAAGAATTGTAACATTTTAAGTTTTTGCATGTAACAGAAATAAATTTAATGTTTTAAAATTCTATGTATAGGTTAAAATGGGTGATTATTTAAACGTTTGATTTTTGGTAATTGAAAATGAACAGAAAATTTGCAATAGTGAATAAAATATTTGTCTAGAGCGATTCACCAATTCATTTCAATCTTTTTATAAAAAAATTTCATGTAAGTGTTGCCCGCTGCTACACTTGAGGTGGTTCATCCGTAACCTCCAATTTTGGCATACCTTTTCCAGCATTTCGGCCAGTATCTCCCTAATCGCAGCTGTAATGTTGTCTTCCAGGGCAGCAATTGTGACTGGATTGTCCTTTCACACGACAGACTTCACGTAGCCCCACAAAAAATAGTCTAGTGGGGTCAAATCATCACACGGTACCTTGCTTCATTGACTGTTGCATTGCGATTTTCATTATTTTTGAAAAAGTACGGTTCAATGATCCTGCCGGCCTACAAGCAGCATCAAACAGTGCATTTTAAGGGTGGATTGGTTGCTCTTGAGCTGCCTCTGGCTGCTCTTAAAATCAAATTCGGGAAATCTCTTTGTTGACACACCCTTTGAGCCAAAAGTGAGCTTCCTCGCTGAAGAAAACTAACATGGATGTATAGTAATTTGCGAAACACATTTTTCTTAGAGTACGAATTTTGATACAAATATTCAAAGATTTACTGTTCGTTTTTTTGTCTAGTTATAGTAAAATGGCAAACCCCATTGAGCATTTTTGGCGTTAACATGTGTTACGATCCACGAGTAATGTGACAAAAAGTTTACTTTTAAAAAAAAATCAATAACAACAGAATCACCCATTATAAGCAAGTAAATTCACCCAAAGAAACTAATTTTGTATGGGTTTCTTGAACCTCCAGTGGACACAATCTCAAAGTCCTGACTGTAAACGATTCTTTTGAAAGAATAGGCTTTTTTTAAGGAAACCATAAACTTAGTGAGAAGCTAAATAGTGAAATCTGATATCCACACAAAAATGTGGCGCTATTTTTGCCCAAAATTAATAATCTTATCGTTTTTACCTACGCATCTCTAATGCGTTGGCGTTCATTTTTGTTTTCTTTTTTCGATTTAATGTGCGTGTTTTGAGTTTGCTTGCGTGAGATTTTATTGAGGTCAATTGGGTTGCATTTGACAGATGTCACAGTACGTTGAAGATATATAGCTAAGAATAGCTTAAAGAAAATAAAATGCTTGAGAAAAAGTTAATTCTAAGAAAAGTTATTTGATACAGAAAAATCCTTTACGCTTAATTAAATTTAAGACTTCCAACTCATGTGGCGAAGCTTACCAAGTAGATTAGGCTTAACGTCTTGATAATTGTTGACGTGACTGCGCTCAACCAGGTATCATGTTGCTTTCATATAACACACATGCAACGAAATTATTCACACTTATTTATAAGCGCTCTGCGTGCATAATTTGGTGAATGAATACAAACATACCGACATGAATGCAATTGGCTTAGGTAGTGTCATAGACATATACTTTGCTTGCTTGTGAGTGCATAGTGATATGTATATGTGCATATGTATGTATAATGATGCATGCGCCGAAATGCATTGCAGTAAAGTTGTTAAAAGAAACGCAGACATAAAACCTCACAATTGCACGTACTCAAACATACGTTCGTAACTTATGTTCTGCGGTAAAATCTTAAAATTCAATAGACAATTCGAGAACTCAAAGCTTTTTTAGCCCAAGAAGGTCGAATTTAATATGCATCTTAGTCTAACGTTAGCTGGAATGTAACCAGTGACTTTTTGCTATTTGTTTTTTCAGTGTAAGTTTTTTGACACCTTGCGCATGATTCGTGACATGTGTCACCACCAAAAATGCTCAATAAGGTTTGCCATTTTACCTCAAATAGACTAGCAAACGAACAGCGCTTGCAAATCATTGACTTTTATTATTAAAATTCCTGCTCTGTGGGAAATGTGTTTCCCAAATTACGTCCATTTTAATTTTCTTCAGCGAAGAAGCTCATTTTTGGCTCAATGGGCACGTCAACAAACAGAATAGCCGAATTCGATGTAAAGAGCAGCCAGACGCTGCTCAAAAGCTGACTCTGCACTCTGAAAAATACACTGTTTGGTACGGTTAGCGGGACCGTACTTTTTCAAAAAAAATGATAATCGCAACGTTACCGTCAATATAGTCACTAGACTATTTTTTGTGGGGCTATGTGAACTTTCTCGAGTGCATGGACAAGCCAGTCATGAAAGACAATATTACAGCAGCCATTGGTGAGATACCGGCCGAAATGCAGGAAAAATTATAGCAAAATTGGAGCTTACAGATAAACCAACTCAGGCGTAGCCGCGGGCAACATTTACATGTAATAATTTTTAAAAAATAAATGAAAGGAATTGATGTATCATTTCAAATAAATATTTTAATTACTAATGCAAATTTTTTGTTCTTGTTTTTATTTTTAAAAACCAAATGCTTGAGAAATCACCCTCTGCAATATTATTCGAAATTTCAAAGATTTTTTGGCAATAGCTGTACACAGTTTTTTTGCTTTTCTCATTTTAGAACATCTTTTTGAAACGAAGTGGTGTTTTTTTGTTAGTTTTCTTCTTTAAAAAACTTAGAAAACCCTAGTAAGTATCAAAATTTATTAAGTGATTGAAAAAGAAAATCTTCTTACAAAATATTGAAAACCTTTTGTTTAATAGAAAAAGTTTAACTTAAAGTCATTTCTGCAAAATACCATCAGCTTGCGTTGTAAAAGTTAAAACCCTCTAGGTACCTACACTTTCAACTGAAATGCAAGCAATGCATTGAAATCAATGTTATAGCAAGCACACACACGTAATACTACCGTAAGCTTAACTAATGCATGTGTGCGTGTTTTAATGCTACCAAAAACAACAACATGAATGCAACTTTTAAGTTGAGATTTACTTAAGATGCTCGTATTTAGTTGGAAATACTTAGGCGATTACAAGTAAGTACACAGAAAACCTTCGGAATACGGCTGCAGCCAACATCAGTAACAGCGGTTGACAAAGGGACAAATACAGGGAAAGAAAAAAAAAATCATTCCAGTTCAAGCACTAACATGTGAGGTAAGTTACATCAAAATAATATCGAAAGAAAAGTATTGATGAAAACTAAATATAATATCATTGAAAAATTGCTTATGGGTACATTCAAGAGAAAAGTCTTCATAATCCTTAACGAAGTCAAATGAAGAGCAACAAGCTAAATCTATAGCTAGTGCTCGTTTTACCTTAATATGACCTCTGTATTCTTTCGACCCAGATAATGTGGATTTGTTCAATAGCAAAGCTCATTTTCCGCAGTTGTTGCCGGAATTGGAATAATACTTTAAGCAAACTTAAGCTATAAGACGCTTTAGTAAGTAAAGTATCGATAAATTTTTCATCACAATGCCGCACAGCATATATTTTAACGATACCTTGCCGACATGAGTAGATACTGACTCATGTCGGCACATGCATACAAATAATTACACAATTTTATTGTTCAAATGTTTACTCTTTTATAAGAAGGCAAACAAAATGCTATAAGATGTTAAAAGATTTTTTTTACATTTTTTCGCATTTTTTTGAGAAAAGCATAAAAGTTCAGTTATTGTTAAAGTTGTGGAATAAAAGAGCAAAAAAATTTCACTACAACTACCACTACCAAACGCAGCAGCAGTACCTTCAATGAGTTTATTGCAGAGTAAAATCCAAAAAAAAAATATCAAAAGCAATGTTGCAAGTAGTTGGTTTCATTGAAAAAAAAAAAAACAATGGCCACTAGCAATGTTGCATGCTACCAGTTTGGCAGCCTTGCTATATATGCTACGTTGCAACACACAAAGGCAACTAAATAAGTGCGTGTATATTACTTGGACAAGGTCGCGGGGTAAAAGAAAGTAGACGCAAAAAAAATGCTCTTGTGGTGTATCGAAACATAAAATATTTTCAAATTTCACATTGAAAAGAATTACACGATTCAAAGTTCAAAACAACAAAATAAAAACCCTAGTTATACTAGTGTCTTCCATAGCTAAATGAAATCATCAGTGAACTTTGAACCGATTAGTAACAATTTCTGATTGTTGAGAGCCCAAGCAAAACAACAAAATATTTTTTCTGCTATGTGTCTTTATTTTTATCTAATTTTTCTCTGTGTACGCGTAAATATACTATTAGTATACAAAGCAAAAGATGAGTGTTTTTCAATGTAACAAGGATAATGTAATGTAAGTACGCTTACTGCTTTGATTTCGAAAAAAAGTAATATTGAAAACAAGTAACGTATTAAAAGAGGTTTGCGCTTGTTGAACCAAAAAGTATTTAAAAACTTAAAAATACACCTACAAATTTACGGTTCATATTATAAGTACTAAAATAGGTTTTAAAACTTGCTAATTTCTACATATAAATGATAGTCGTTTATCAAAGTTATCACCGTTTTTGCAAAGTTGTTACATCGAAAACAATCAGTTAAATTTTTTTAATCATCGACACAATTAAAGATTTTTAAAGATTCCTTGGTATATTACGCGACTCGCATGATTTGGTAAGCTTTTATTATCAATAATTTTTTGCTTTCTTAATTTTATTTAAAACTTCCTCTTTTATCTCGCTCTCATATTTTGCTTCAGCACGTGCGTTTATAATCATGTTTGCATGTTTTTCATAACCAATGCAGCGCAGCGTCTCAACCATATCGTTGTGCTCATCGTGTGCACTTAAAATTCTTTTCATGTGCTAACAAACAGCTGCATGGCATCATTGCATTGCATTACTGCCATGCAGCATCCTTTGTCCTTCGCTGCGCGGCGCGTATGCACGCCGTTTGCATGCATATTGAATCATTTACCTGCGCTATTGACATTAATTCAAGTGAATTTCTGTAACAACTGCACATATTTACATATTGATTTCTCTTGGAAATTTTCAAGAGCACGCGGTACAATGGTAAGAAATATGCCAAAAAATTTTATTAAAAAAAATAATGAAAAAAATTAGGAAAAACAAAAAAAAGATTATTCAGTAAGACATAACGTCAATTAGATAGTTATGAAATGAATGATTGAAAACAATTTAAAATATATGCCGTAGGCAATTAAAATCACACCTAGTCACGTAGAAGTAATTTCAATCGAAAAAAAGGAGTTTTACAAATGATAGTATTCAGCGAAATAAATTATCAGGAAGATCTCTGATTTGGTGATCATTACTCTATTTGTTCGTGTGATTTATTTTGCTAACGAGTTGATTTGGGGAATATTCTCTTCATAGTTTCAGATACCTATCAGAAATTTCGAATTGAACGTTTTAAGATTCTATATAAAAGACTTAAGGGCTTATCGTCAGAGTTCAATGTCTCAAGATATCGATATTTATTCATATATGAACAAAATATGGCTTTATCTCTACTATTTATATTAAATTGCTTTTATAGAAATGGTTTGTAACGCTTTGGCACAAAATATACTGACCCGATTTCAATCATTTATTTTTAAAACAAAACATTTGTGCTGTAAAAGATTATAGCGTTCTTGTTTTTTTTTTATTTTTTGAAGTTAAATATTCTTTTTTGTACGAGAAAGTTCTTGCAAATTTCCACACAAAAATATGTCGTTTGATCTGTTGTTTCAAATGCTTATGCTGCTTCTAGAATTCAGTGTTGTTATTGTTGTTTTTTTCATCTCTTCATTTGTACCATTTATATCTGGCTCCGAGGTTTACATAAAAAACTCTCTTTAAATTGTTTTTTTTTTCTTTTGTAACTTTTAAAGAGAGAAGCCAAAGTAACATTTTTAATGGTTTTGACTCACAATAAAGACCATTGTAACGAAAATTCCAAAAAGTTGGCTTTTTTTTTATTTATTAACAATTTTACATTGTCAATGAACAATTTTTCTTTCAACAATTTTGTATGTCCTTTGACGTTTGTCCAACGTTTGTGCATTCAATATTTTTTACGTTTGATATTTAATTTTTGTGGTTTCCACATAGATTTTCTTTTTTTTTTGTTTTTTCAGTTTACTTTTTGGCTGTGCAGCTGGTTTTATTAAATGAACAAGTTTTCTCAAATACACAAGATTGTTTTTTATTCAACTTTTTCGTTGCGCTTTTTTATGATATTTTCCATCTGAATATTTTTTTCAGAAGTTCTTCTTTCTTCTTATCAAGACCATTTTTCATTTTTTCATGAGTTGTTGATTTGCATTTCAAACTCTCTCAATCATTTTATTGCTTGTTCCATGAATTTTGTTCCATTCACACTGACTTTTTTAATTTGCTTATCGAGGATATTTTTTTAGCAGTTCAATTTATTTTTCATTCACCAATTAGATTCTGCAATGTCTGTTTAGATTTTGTTTTTTTCGTTTTTTGTAGTTTTTTTCAAGAGATACATTTTTTGTCTTGGAAAATTTTGCGTTTATTCAAACCAATTTTGTGCTTTAACAATAATTTTTTTATTTTTCTTTTCACAAAAACTTTTTAATTGAAAAGCACATGCTATGGAAATTGAATCAAGCAAATAGCTTAGCAACTTATTGATCATAAGCAATTATATTTGATGTGAAAGCTAAAGACCAAAACATAAACTGAACAAAAATCTTTACAACTTAATTTTACATCTTATCTACCAATCTAGTATACTGTGCACACGTCATTCGTATATCAAAGAAAATTATGAGAGATGATGTCACACTGTGTTTTATGAGTATGTAAATTTACCATTGCGTGGGTTCCACACGAAAACACAAAAGTTATATCGCAGACTGCAATGAACTTTCGTTCGAGATCGGTTTGGTTACGGGCATGTTAAGCAAGACAAAAGCTGAATGCTGCTTTATGTTTTAATGCGAATGCATTTGCTTGAGTTGATAACTTTGCTGCAATTAAAAATTATTTAAAAAAGGAATTAGTAAGAATATTTCATTTCTCAGGAAAGGTAAATTTTGAAAAATTGTACAGTTTGTTCAAGTAACTGTAATACCTATTTTGGGTTTTATCAACATAATGTAAACAGGGGAATGCAAAACAATCAGACCATTTTTTAACTGCCTTAACTGCATGTTTTTTTTTTTTTGTTGGAATGGTTTTGAGGAGCGGCAGTGGCAAATGTAATTTTTTTTTGAATAGTAAAATGGAAAATAAATTTTCATAGCACAACTAATCCACCAGAGATAGATTGATCCCTAAGGAAGGCTATTAAAAATCTTGTGCTCTGTTAGTGGACGTGCCAACGGGAAAAATGCTGTCACCGCTGAGCTGCTACACTAAAAAGATCAAATTTGGTAAGGAGATAGGTTGATTCCTAATTAAAAAAATTTGATTTTGAGTGGAAGGTGCCACGCCCCTTGCAGGAAAATATATTTCCACTGCTAAATAGCTGCACCGATTTGATGGAATTTATGTTGCCAATATTGACATAAAAGTGCCCAATTCAAAAAAGTCAATTACTTCAACCATTGCGCAGCACGGTTGATATACTCAGTTAATTCTCATTAAGACATACTGCTTCGGTTCTTGCTAATAAAACTGGCTTTTTGGTCCATTTTCTCAGCTTTATTTTTTAAAAAAAAGTTAACTTCATTGGCGCTAAGCGATTTGACGACGATTCAATAATTGTCTGCAATTGTTTTCCACTTCTTTATATGACTTTCAGTTGCCATAACATAAGACTTCTCAAGCGTTGTTCAGCTTTTGTTCACAACGATATAATGCCTTCTTTATTATCGTATAGCTTCTTTTTGTTGCTTAAGCGTCTTACGTGCTTTTTGCTACCAACAGGTAAGAACAAAAAACTGTAATAATGAAAAAAAGCTCAACAATATGACCGGAAATTAAAGTAAAGCTCTTAAAGAAAACTTCAAAGAGCAGTAATAAATCCAAGGTACAATCGTTGAGTACAATAAGTAGTTCACAACAGGAAACTAAGTTTTCACAACCATTAAAGGATTTATTAATTTTTTCAGAGAAAAACATTAAATTTACAACTTTATTTACAATAGCAATAACCTAATATATTTAATCAAACTGAAAAAAAAAAAACTAAATAAAACTGACATATAACCTTAAGCAGAGCAATATTAACCCATATCTACCCAAATACACTTAGCGTTTTCAAAACCCTCCGTAACCAACATCATAGCTGCCAAAACCCTCAGCACCAACAAAACCACCAACGTCAGCATGACCACCAATGTCAAAATGAGCACCATGTTTTTTCCAACCATGATTTTCAACGTATACTGGCACTTGTACTGGTACCTGCACGTAAACTGGTAGTGCTACTGGAACTGAAACAGGAACTGGCACAAATTGTGGTTGCACAACTGAAACATAATGATGTTCGATACCACCGCCGAATTTTCCTCCGAACTTTCCACCGAAATGTGCCACTATGCTCACTGGATGTAGTAGTGCTATTGTTAACAATGGCAGCAACAGTGTAGGAGATCTAAAAATCTAAAACACTTAGAATATAATACGCAAGCTTTTGCTGTTTTTTAGAAAAAAAAAATATATACTTGGGCCATTTTCAACGAACGATATCACTATTCTTAGAAAAAAATTTATAACAAACTAAAACTCTCTTAAACATTTTGCGATAACTTATATAGCAAAGATTTAGAATTTTTGTATCAACATATGTGAAACTAACGTTTCTGGTTCTTTTTTAAGAAATACTCAATGCCAGCAACATCTTATCTCATCGTTGCAAAATATATTAAATATACAATTTATATACAGAAGTTCATTGACATTTTTCTAAAATGCTTGTGTTGATTATGTCACTATAGTCGGGCCTACTATGGTAATTTTTTGACAAACGAGATTTTTGTTTTTTTTTGGTTTTGCATGTTTAGTAAAATTTAGTAAACACGTGAATTTTTCATAAATAATGAAAGTAAGAGTGACTAGCATAGCAGCTTAGCACAGAGATTTTATTTCATAGTTGGAAAAAACTTGTTTGTAAGCAGCTTAAAATGTCGTATAGATAACAGTCATACGAAATCGAGCATTTCCTTATATAAATAAAAGCACATAGTACATGTATACTTATTTGTAATTATGTTAATTTTAATGTGCAGTATGCTAAATTAAGTTTTTTTTTTAAAAACAAAGCATCAGCTCAATGTCTATAGTTCGCTTTATTGATTGAAGTTGTGAAAAACTATGAGAGTTATATAAAATAAGATAAGGTAAAAAGTAGTTGATAGAAAAAAATTGATATAGTATTCATTCAAAAACAAATATAACAATAAGTTGTACTTTATTTAACTATCTATATACATAAAGATATAAATGCGGTGTTCTTCGTCAGAAAGGATAACCCCGTGCACAATTTTCTTTATAAGATAATTGAACCTGATGTTTCTCAAAGTTTTAGGCCTTACAATTTTTAATGTCATTTGACTTCAAGCAAATTTCAAAATGGCAGCTTAATATGGCCTCCTTAATGGAAAAGATCACGTTAAGTTTTTGCAAAATATTAAAAATAACATTAAAAAAATAAATTTTTTTTTGTATCGTTACAGCTATAATTTTTTTTTCTGTGACGTCATACATTTTTAGTCCGAAAATAATTTATATCAAAAATTACTTAGAGCAAAAAGTTCTTAAACTGAGTCAAAAAACACAAGAGGATACCTTTTTTTTTTTATTGTGACATATTTCTTTTTTTGAACATAAATGTCTACAGGAAAAAAAATAAAAATTCGGTTGTTTTTACAATAAGATACAAAAAATAATACCTTTTTTCATATTTTGGCCAATTTCAGAAATTTTTTACTGAGTATGTACGATTTTTACTGAAAATTTCTAGTTTAGGAGCATAAGGTAATATTTGGCGCATCTGGTTAGTTGTCGGTCAATTTTTGAATCACTAATGAACTTAATGATCCTGTGGGAATGGCAAATAAAACGAGCGACCTCGGGTTTGAACTCTAAGCTGTCCAAGAAAAAATGATTAATGCCATATTAAAAAGCGCTTATATGGTCCTAAGCTAAAGTTTATCCGATCTGGAAAAGACAGGTGTCAACCGATGGGTAATAGGAATGATCACAGAAATGGCCAATAAATTGAATGACCTCCAGCCTGTGACTGAATTTGTTTCATTTTTAAAAATTTTTACAATTTTCTAGTCTAGATTCCTGTTTAATATTATTGACATGCCGCAATTGACAAATAGCTTTGAATTAACTAAGTGGATTTATTTTTGTTATTTTCAATTATATTTCTGGTTGAATCAACAAGCTTACACCTTGGCACCAGAACATTACTTCTCCTAGTTGAATTAACCAAGTCCTAGTTGAACTTTTTTCGCTGTGTAGTAAGGTATTAGGCTCTTTTTTTTTGCTGATATATCGCACTATCCCTTACTGAAAAAAGAAATTAAGTGCTTTTTTTTAAGTGAAACGAAATGTGGTTTGGTGACATTATTTACCATGTCACTTATTGAGTTTTTCGGTATTTTTCAAAGCATTTCGAAACATTTAATGACTTTTCGATACAATTCATCACATTCTCAATACTTTTTTATACTATTTATTTAATATCTTAAAATGTTTCCTTAGTTTTTTTCTTTTTAATTTATTAGATTTATCAACACTACGAGGGCGGATTGATAATGATCCGTTTTAACAATGAGAACACACTTTATTTTTTAAATTTCGTTTTATTTTTCAACATAGTCCCCTTTTAGCTCGATACACTTGGTCAAACGATATTCTAACTTTTTGATGCCATCCAGATAGTAGATTTTGTCGAACTCCTCAAAATATGAGTTTGTTTCGTTGATTACTTCATCATGTGATATGAATCTCTTTCCCGCGAGCCATTTTTTTAAGTTTGGAAATAGGAAAAAGTCACTCGGTGCTAAATCTGGACTGTAAGGTGGATGCGGCAACAATTCGTAACGTAATTCATGGAATTTAGCCATTGCAATTGTTGATGTGTGTGTCGGTGCGTTGTCTTGAAGAAAGAACACTTTTTTTTCTTTAAATATGATTGTTTTTCCATGGTTGTTGTTGTTGAAAACCGCATCATTATCAATCCGCCCTCGTATGCTGCATATGTCGACTTTTTCGATTCTTTTTGACTCTGTACGACACTTAAAGTCTCTTTTGGATCTTTCAATACTTTTTGATTCTTGTCGACTTTTTTGCGGTTACAAACATATTTATTTCAAGAATTTTTTTTTTTTATTTTTATGGACTAAGCGATTTTCATAGTTTATCTTTTAGTTTCATTCGATGTCTATGACTCGTAGATTTTTCCTTAAGAAATAATAAGTATATTTCAATGTAACAAATTTGAAATTTTTATTAAAGAATTCAGTTAGTTAACATGTTAAAAAATAAATCTTTTGTTTTAACAAATTATATCTGCTTTTTTTATATTTTTCTTAAACGTATTGGCAAAAAATCTTGCACATGTTGTTAATAAGATTTTTAGGCTTGAGTTTGCTTATTTGACCAAGACAAAAGCTATTAAAATTATTTCCATATTTGACACATCTACTTTTTATTAAAGCAATATATGCTCGTCATCATATTTTACAAGATAAAAGCCACATGTTCGCTTAATATATTAAATGGTCATAAGGTCAGTAGAACAAACGTTTTGCAATACTTCCGTTTTGTTAACAGTTAATGAAAAAGAGTTTTAGAGTGGACTATGTGGGCGCCTTAATATCGACTTAAAGTATATAAGTCATATTTTCAGATGCAACATTACAGTAACATTTCATTAAGCAACCGAATACTACCAACACTTTAGCAACTATTCAACTAAGAAGAAGATCAAAATGAAGTCCTTGGTAAGCAACATATTACTTTAAAAACTTCAAACATCATAGACTAACGTATTTGGATTCTCTAGTTGCAAGTTTCTGTGCTGCTTACGTTCGTTATGTGTTGCAGTTATGCACAACAATATTCATTTAATGGACCAGGAGGACAATTTCAAACATATACTGGTGTAGGTGGTCCAAATTCTAATATTGGTTACAATTCTGGTTATAGACCAAGTTATGGTGGAGGTCCTGGCTATAGTACAGGAAGTGGATTTGCATTGCAACCTAGCATTGGTTCAAGTTACTTTCCTAGTAATAGCATTGGTGGTAATTATTCTCCTGGGCTTGGAACTTCTCCTGGACTTGGCAGTGGGAGCTTCAATCCCAGCTTTGGTACTGCTTCTCGGCCTGGCTTTGGAAGTGGACTAGCATCTAGTGCCAACCCTGGCTTTGGTTTTGGAAATGGCGCTAGTGGTGTTGTCTCAAGTTTTGGTCCTTCAACAAGTGCTGGTTTTGGTCCAGGCTTTAGTGTAACATCAGGTTTCAGTCCAAATTACGGCAGCGGTACTACATCTGGATTCAACCCAAGTTTTGGCAGTGGGAACGGCATTAATTCTGGTCTAAGTGCTGGGAGCAGTCCAAATTTTGGTAGCCCTAGCTACGGCAATGGTATTGGATCGTCAAATTTCGGCAGCGGTGCTATATCAGGATTTAACCCAAGTTTTGGCAGTGGGAACGGCATCAGCTCAAGTCTTAGCGCCGGTAGCAGTCCAAATTTTGGTAGCCCTAGCTACGGCAATGGTATTGGGTCGTCGAATTTTGGCAGTGGCAGTGGCAGCGGCATTAGTTCTAGTCTAAGCGCTGGTAGCAGTCCAAGTTTTGGTAGCAGTCCAAATTCTGGTAGCAGTAGTTATGGCAATGGTATTGGTTCTAACTCTATACTACCATCAACATCTTCAGCAACATCAGCTCCGGGTTCACCTTCAACTAATCCAAACAATCGCATATTTGGACTACTGGGTGGTGGCGGAGGTGGTGGTCTATTTAGTGGTCTACTTGGCGGCCGCGGAGGTAGTAATAATGGTGGCGGCTTATTTAGCAATCTGCTTGGTGCTTTTACTGGTAATAGACCAGGTAGCTCTAGTTCACCTGCTTCGCAATCGATTGCACCGCCATCATATCCGCAATTTGGCGGCTATCAACCTGGCGGTGGTTTTCCGGCTTTTGGCTATCAACCTAGTGGTGGTTTTGGCTACCCACAAGGTGGTGGTTTTGCTGGTGGTTATCAACCCAGTGGTGGGTATTTTGGTTAATCTCAAATATTTGACTGTTACCTGTTGTTAAATTATTTTAAGACTCGAGTTTGTATGGAAATAAATCTTGTTTTGGACAGAAAAATAAACTTTTGATTCAATCTTGTTAGATATTTTTCAGGACTAAAAGAAAACTTGGACGTAAGAAACATCGAAATATTTCAAGAAAATTGAACTTTCGAAACAATAAATGCAACAGAGAGAAAATTTCACCCAAGCTCAATAATTCAAAATTCAATTGAAAATTCTACAATTTTTTGTAATGGACATTAATATTTTCTGAAGAAAAATTACCCACTCAGCAAAATTTTTTTAACATAACACTTATCTTCTTAATTTTTTTTGAGTTGTGAGCAATTTTGTTTCTGAAAAAACTTTAAACTAGAACTGATGTTTATAATCGCCCAATAAGATATATCATAACGTTTTCCATTTTTTAATCCATACACTCTAACTAAGTACTTAAAAGTCTCCACAATAGCTACTTTGTTTGTATTAATACAACTTATTAGATAAACTTTCGAGGCGTTACCAATCAAATGTAATCCAATTTAATTTGAGACTACTTTGGTAACTCACCTGAAAAAACAAACACAACAAAGTCACCACAAATTTGACACTAAAACTATAAAGTCAAACGGTGAGTGGGGAGATGGAAAACACAGACTGGTGTATCGGATATGGTTGTGGACAGCAAACAGTAGAAGAAGAAAATGATATTCTTATGAAATGCACCTAAAAGCCAAATAAAATAACAACAACAACAGTATATTGGTTAACCAAGCAACATACACGCTGTTAAGGATACCAAGAAACAACAGTAACAAAATTGTAAATGTCCAGTTTGTTGTTACCTGCTATCAGGCTGTTGTATCACTTCTTGATTGGTCGGTTGTGGTGTTATGGTGTGCTTTTAAACAGTGCTTGTGATAAGTGATACCCATTTTTGGGGGAAAGGTATCGATATAAGGAATAAAATTGCAAACATTTTTGATTTACGCTGTTTATTCTCTTAGATATATATTTTGCTTAGCTAAAAAGTTGCCGTTAAGAGGAATCGGGGTCGGCCTTTCATAAGATTTACTTTAATCCCTTAAATTAGAGGCAAGCTCTCTTTAACATGGGCATATGAAAAATAAACTCGCTTTGGATAATCTCTTGTTATGATGAGAAAACTACTCAAGTTTTTCCAAAAATAAATCTTTTTCGTCCTTTATCACCTCAGCTGATTCTTTGCCATCATCAGTTCTGAAATTGCTGAAGTTTTCTCTGAAAATTCTCAAGTAGTTTGTATTTCTATCCAGTGTTAAAATAACGATATTTTCGTGATATTAAAAACTCAAAAAATGTTCTTGCACCGAGCAACAGCAACAACAAAACGATGTTGTGTATTGTGCCAACATTTGTTGACCAACATGACAGCTAAGACAGCTTTTTGAATGAACGTTAATTCATTAAAACATTATTGCGCTTCAAGGGCGTAATTATAATACCAACAACAGCTATAACAACAACAGTAAAAGCAGTAAGCTGAGAACACTTTTGTTGTTGTTGGCTAACCTCAAAAACGCGTTTGCATAACCAAATGCCTGTTGTTGCTGCACTGCTGTTGTAATTTTTTTTTCGTTCTGCTAATGCTGGCTTTGCTGCCAACTCAGCCATTCATTAAGTCATTAAGAAAACTCCTTATTGCATACTTTTAGATGATGTTAGACGTGGCATGGAAAATGGTAGTAGTACTACGTAAATTAAGGTTACCAGATGACAGAGAGTCGAATATGCCCAGAATTTTTTTTTTTGCCGCTTTAAAAATTCAATACTCCAGACCACATTAAAACCAAAAGTATAATACTAATATTTGGATTGAGAGCCTCAACAATGCTCACGTGCCGGCGAGTTCACCAAAGAATTCGTAGCAATTTAATCTTTTTTCTATTCGATCCAAATCAAAAAAGTCTGGTAAGCCTACGTAAATGAGCTGGTTTAAGGGTGTGGGTTTCCTCTACTTGGATTATTTTAGCATGCTTTTGTGTGCTGCCGTTCATTTTAAGAATTAACAGGTGAGAAATTGCTTAATTGCGATTTTAAATTGAAAGCTGGCGTTGTATTTCGGAGCAAAGGTATGTTGAGCAAGCCAAATAATGAGCAAAAGTAATTGAAAGTAATGCAACATTAAATCAACTAAATTTCATTTTCTAAATTGGGAAAAATTAGAAGTATTTCTAAAAATAATTTGTGAATTCGAAATAGAAAATTTGCAGAACGCTATTTGGGACCGGGTTTTATATCAATTTGTAAAGGGTGCCACTAGTACAATGCTATCAGCTGACCAAACAATATTATCAAAAATCTAACTAAGCCAACTTAAATTAAATATTTTTGATATCAAGTTTATTTAAGCCTTGGAACTGATTAAAAATTTTAAAAGGACATTTGCTAGCTCAAACCATTATTCAGTCAAAAATTTAAAAATTATATTGCAATATAAATAAATGTCGAGGTTAGAACCCAACACTATTGAATTTTGAGAGTATAGCGTTGCCCTTTCGCTACAAACGTACACAACAATTTTTATCACTATAAACTTCAAAATTGAAATTCGAATTTATATAAAAAAATATTTTCCTAAAATATCACAAGTGTCCAGAAACTAATTTATACAAGGTTTAATTACAATAATGTAAAACTTCATCACATATTCAGTACTCACAAAAGAAGATTACGCTTAGGCCAAAGCCTAAAGTACCAAAACTGCTGACTACATACACTTAAGCCAATTTTGAAGAAAATAAAACATGTAGCCAACACCACCTCATACCTCATTCCATTCAAATGTTTTTTGTTTGCTACAATCTGGTTGTGCTCCAGCAAACGATTGTGTACAAAAAAGCCACCAAATGGCTGAAATGAGGTAACAAAAAATGTAAGCAATAAAAAACAATGGCATGTACCCTCCATACTTCCTGCAAAAAATAAAAAAACAAAAGAATATAGCCCATAAAATTAATAAAATTCGTTGATACCCTTGACGCACTCAACTTAACTCAACTCGCAAAGTGTTGACTTTAGCGACAGCAGCTGAATTAAACTGAAGTGTCGAACGGAAGTGGATGCATGAGCCGGAAAAACAATAACGTTTTCACCAATTTCGAGTTGCTTGTGCAACTTTATTAAATTCACTACGTAAAAATAAAAATTAAATAAAAAACAACAAAAAAAAATTTTAATGCATATTATGATAAAAAGAAATGCCAACGACCAAAAAGGATTTTATTAATTTGATTAGCACTCGACAAAGGGAGTGTGTGACGCATGTAGCGTGAGTAAATGCATTAAATGCGATGTTGTGACAAAAATTGTAGCATTAAAATTTTAAAAATAAAATAAAACGCTTTAAATAAAAAGTTAAGCATTTTTTATATACTTTATAGAACTTTTATGTTCAGTTCCAAAAAACACAAATAAAGAAATAAAAAAGTTAAGCTTTTCAGCAAAATTTTAGTGCTTTAATTTTTCACAAAACTGAAAGCTACATACATCTTGACCTGTTTAGATTTTATGAAGTGCTGTGAAAAAAAAAATTAGAGAAATTAGTTTAACTCAGAAACGTACAAAGTACATACCTCTTAAAAAACAAGAAAGTAATATCGCCCAAAATCTAGCAAAATATCATTATAAAAACTAACATATCAGTCATAAAAAATTAAGATATGTTTATATGGAAGATTGATCCATAATCAAGACGGAGTCAATTCGGCTTGAGACAAACTTTGACAATCTTGACGAAAAAGGATACTTTGCCATGTAGGACAGTTTTGTTTTATAATATACTGCTGCTGAAAAATTTGAAACCATTATGAAGAGAGAATTAAAAATGGCTTTATGGATCATCCCGTATGTCCCGTATGTGTCACTACACTAGATATACAGTGTAAAGACGCGTACAAGACATGTCACCTAATATCTTTGTAAGCACTTTCTTATGTCCAGTAGAAATGCGACGTCATGTCTCTTATAAAGATATAAGGTGACATGCCTCTTTATACCGCAGACACAAAAGTCACTTAAAAAACATGCCCACCGTGTCTTTATATTGTCCATCAGTCTTTTTAAAGCGCTTCACCAAGACTAATTTGAGAAAAATCACCTCGAACGCATAGTAAAATATGTCACAGATAGCCAAGTGGAAAGTATACAAGATTATGAATCATTGGGGCATTGGTTCAAAACGGACGCACAAAACGTAAGTAAAAAAGAAATTCAATAATAAATTATTATATATTCTTTATGCTTTCAAAGATCTTTAAGGCACATCGTTAAGTCTCTTTGAAAAAACTGTATACAAGACATTTGTGTGAGATCACACTCCTTTTTAAGTCTTTGTAAAGTGTCTTTTAAAGACCCAAGAAATATGTTTTACCGAGTCTCCTCAAAGATAACAAAGAGAACATGTTTTCAAGCGTCTACTCGTCTTTAAAAGGCTTTTATAAAAAGCAATTAAGCCTATGTTTGTTAATAGGGGAACTCACTTAGTAAGCTTCGAACAGGCTATGCAAACCTTTTTATCAAAATATAAGAAAAAAATCTCTTAACTAAGTTCTTGAAATTATTAGTGTTAGATTTTAAATAGTTTTCATAGATATCGAGAGGTTTTCAATATCGAATATTTAATCATCGATCACCACTTTTTTATTACCAAAGTTTACGTCTTAAGTGTGAGAAAGCGCACACGTTTGAGTTATCTGGTGGCGAAAATATTATGTGTTCTGCTAAATAGGCTGAACAGCTGCTTTTGCTTTGACAGCAAAAACGTGAAATTTTGTAGCGCGCATTAAAAAAAATCCAATTGCACGCTTGGCCTATGCGTGAATGTGGTTTTATGGCATCGCAAAATCAGTTTAAATGCCAATTTCCCATACCACCACCAGAAGTGTTGGCCATTATTATTGTTTTTGTTTTTATATGCCACCATTGTTGTTGTATAAAAATACAACAAAAATAATAACAACACTGAGTAACAATGATAGCACGATGGCAGCAAGTCTTTGTCTCGTGGAGCACCGTGGTATACGTCATACCTAAAAAGGATTTACAGTCAAATCCTTGATTGTGAAAGGACATCCGATTTAAGAGCAGCAGCAGCATTGGCTACAACAACAATAACAATGCAAGCAGTTTAACTACCCGCTGTGCGTCTGATGACATTAACGTAATCCAAACGTCCACTTTTCTTCATTAGGCTGCGAGTTGTTTTTTTTTTTTTTTTTTTTTTTTTTTGTTGTTTTTGACTTTCTTGGCCATGGCTATGAAACTGTACAAGTAGCGAAAACAACAATAATGATTTTTATGAATCCAGCATTTCAATGCCGATACACGAGACAGACAAGGAGAACACACAGTACGATGATATCAAAAGAACATTTTGACGCCATTTATTTGATTAAGTTTGGGCATTATTTTGTAATTTTGAGAATTATATTGAAGTAAAAATGCACAAGCACATTTGGAGATAATGCAATAAAAGGGATTTTTATTCATTTTCATCAATCGTCCAACGTACAATGAAAGTCTAAGAGCGATTATTTTTGTAAGAAAAGCAGCAACACCCGCCTTAGCTTGGATAATTCAATTTACTTTGATTTATTTTGGATTGATTTAGAGTTTATTGAACTTGAAAGAATTGAAGAAATAATTTGGAAATATTGTTTGATTAAAATTATCTAGTGATTTCAGTGTTTATTCATTTAAGTGCGCCAAGAGAACGAGTTTTGTAAACACTTTACATAGTCGCTTCGATTGGCAGACATGGTTGGGTCATAGAAATGTGTTTTTTCCAAATTCAATTTTGTAGTTTTTTTAATGTTAGCAAATAGTCTCCAAAATGTTCATGTGAAATATTTTGACATTTTGATTGAGCCGGTGATTAATTTTTGGAAAAAATTATAATTATTTGAAAAAAAGCATTCAAAGTTCCAGAAAACTTTCAATGTCCCCAATGAACCTGATTTAAGACTTTATCTCAACAATATTATTATGGCCTATTAAAATTTCTTTCATTTAATACCATTTTTACTGATAACTTATGATTTAAGATAAGATATATCCGATCTTCTGATGGATATGTCTCTCATATTAGGTGCCTCTCTTTGCTTATACTTCCATTATCGCTTTAAGTATGAAATTCCACGGCAAAGAAGTGGTGCTTCATAAAAAACGGAAAGGAGTACGTAAAAATCTTGAAGGAAATTACAAAATTTAAGTCTGATATACAGCGCAAGGGCATAATCCAAATCGTAAAATATTTTTAATGGACATTGGTATTACATAAAATCAAAACTTGCAAAAAGCGTTTTTATGATCAACTTTTTTCGATGTATTTCGAAAGCCTTTTACTTTCATTGATGGACTCGATACACTGAATTTGAGTGATGATGTTCGATAAGTTTAAAAAAAAAACTAAAAAGTCAATAAATGCCGAAAAACACGATAAAACTCGAAAGCCATCGTTAACTGGGATAAATCGATAAAAATTAAGACCATGGAAAATTGTCGAAAACCACTTTAATCAATTGTAAAAGTTGATAAAATCCGAAACTCTTAAAAATAGTTTTCTCAATTTTTAGAAAATCATGATAAGTTTCGAATATCGTGGAAAAAAAATTGACTTATCAAAAAGCATCGAAAAAACGATAATTGTCAAAAACTATCAATAAAGTTGATATATAACGAACAACTTCGATAAGTCGAAAAGTATCGAACTACTAGTTCAAAAATATTGAATTGCATTGAAGAACATCGAAAAGTGTCAATCAACAATGGAAAAGTCAAAGGTTATAGGATAATATCTTGAGACTTCGCATAAACAAATCTATTTGCGAGCTTCATGAATCGAAGCAGAAAAATAAAAAAATCATGTACCCAAAACGCCTAAAAATAGAAATTGACGGATAAATGTTTTATCTAAATATATAAAATCCCAAAATTCTAATTCTTTTTAATCTAAAAAATATATATCTGATATAAAGTTTGTTTTTGATCGAAAAATACAGAGGTCATATAGAACGACAATTTTTGATTTTAAAAATTAAAATCACAAAATTAAAAATCATGTCATGTAGCCAAGCTTCTCTTCAACAAAAACTCATCTCATCATATCTAAATATACAGGTTGTCTTCTCCTTGCATGGGAGTTTTTGATCTCAACTATTGAAAATTACGATTATTTACGGACCGTGCTCTAAACTTTTGAAATATTATAAATTCTTATAACTTTTTTCATACAAAATCCCAAGTAAAATGCATTTTCTTAAAGACAAGTGCATCGCTGAGATGTCAAGTAACTCCTAAAGTCTTAAATTTTCTAAAAAACCAAATATCAAACTAATATTTTCACTTAATTAGTTTGAATGTGAAAGAAAATGATTTTGATGAAGTACACTTTCTGTTAGTGCTTCTCAAAAAAAACAGTGCCTTAAGGTATGAAAAAAAAAATATGACATACCCACTTCAGCAAGCTGTTGCCTCAGCTGGACACAATAGCAAAACCAAGACCAAATAAAATAAATAAAAAAAAAATCCTCATGCGCTTACCTCTCTTTTTCCACAAAAATGTCATAATTTATTTAAACTTACCGCTAAGTCAACAGACACTCTGACAGTGGCAGTAAGAAGGCAATGATGACAAAGCGACTGGCTGACAAAAAATAAAAGACAAGAGCATGCAAATAAAACAGAATAACAAGATAACAACCTCCCTATTTCAATTAAAACGAAATTATGATGCCTTCACGAAATAAAATGAAATATCCAAGAAATTTCACAAATAAAGAAATGAAGAAGTGCTCCAGACGTGTCTGCAAATAAAAACATGAGCGAAACTCCATACTTCCAATCAAACGCCCAGAGAAATGTAATACGTTTTTTTCTTTTTTCCGTAAGGATAATAAAAATACGACAAAATAATGAAAAAATCCCAAAAGCAATGGAGAGCAGAAAAACAAACAGCAGAAATGACGAATGATTAATGTTTTGCTTGGCGACGTGATACGCCTTGAAATGCCAATTACTACGCTGCTTTAAGCACATTTCGGTCATATCCGCCACAGCAGCACTCCATTTCAAATATTTACAAGGAGTATATTGTGCACAAGCTTCCTTCTCTCAGCTACCATAATTGTATGGAATTCATAATTTATGTACTCTAGCTCTCGCTCGTATATGTTAAAGAAAAGTTGTGCAAAATTGCAAGACTTTTTCTTAAATGAGACTTTAAATACGCACGAATATGGAGTGAAAAGATGTAAGGATACTAAGAATGAAGAAATGGTGATATTAACTGCATTTAAATTTCTTTGTTAAGAGGATATTTTATTTTCTTTGGTTTACAATTTTTCTACTTGCTCAACATATTTTAATTTTCAAAAGCAACTGTTTTTCAACATGTTTGACATTTACAAATTATTTAAAATTCTCAATATTTGTTCACTTTTCCCACACTTTTGTCGATTTTTTCACTTTATGACGCTTGATTTACATGCTATTTTTTAACTTTGTTGATATCGAGCTCACATATCATACCGCAAATGCTTTGCATCTACAAAAATTATATGTTCATATATTTTTCAACTATCGATACTTTTACTGTCATCTGTCGTACACAGCAGTTGTGAATAAGAAAACAACATGTGCAAACATTAAACACTCATATTTCTTAAAAGAACTTTGAATTTTAATTCGAGTTGAATGTGAGCAGAATTTAAATTGCATTGAAATATAAAATAATAATTTACTGAGCTTTACTTACGCAAAGGCAGAATTACCGATTGAATGGAAAAATAGTTATATAACAGCATTAATACATAAGATTCGATGAAAATCGATGTTAATTTATTTCGTTACAAGGCATAAAAAACAATTAGTAATTATAGAAAACTTTGTTGTCATAATAAAATTAGAATATGATAGGGAGTCCTGGATATAACACAAAAGATTTTGAAAAAAATCTTTAATAAACATAAATGACAAATAAGCACTTACTTATCTTCAAAATTTTGGAAAGAAGTCAGGAAGTTACTATCACAGGACATAATTAAGGAATTCACAGAATGTCGTATTAATTTTGTGCCGAATAACATCAAAATTGTTGTAAAAATGTTAGAGTTGGTCTTCAAATGAAAACAAAATAAAACAAACAAACTCAGTTCCCTACGTTTTTTTATTGCTGTATTCATGTTTCAATTTTAATGAGAGAATCGTGTAGAAAAAGAGAGTGGAAAAAAATGTTCGCATAAAACAGCAATTTTTCGCTGAGAGATTTGTATAGAGAGAGAGAGAGAGAGAGTCGCAAAAAAAACTTGTAAGCCAGAGAATGAAAAAAAACTCTATCGTATGGTTCGATTTCGTTCTGTTCTATGAGCGTTAACTTTTTACAGCTGCATTCCGTATTTCACTCATTGATTGAAACACTAACACCAACCATACCAAACGACATGTGAGAGCGCAATAAAATGCTAACGTTCTGCTCTACGTACAAAAACTTTATTCGCTTTGTTGTGATTTTGACTCGCGATTGCTATAAGAACCCATACCAAATGTTTTTTGTCATTAGATTCGTTTGAGAGAACAAACAATTTTTTTTTCAAAAGAAAGATAGCTCAAAAACTAGTTTTGGACATCGCTTAGGGGGGCTGGAGACCCTGGAGAGAACCGTTTTTGACCAGAAAATAGGTCCCCGGACTATGGTACCCATTTTTGACCCTTTTTCGGGAAAGAAGTTTTTTTTTCAAACGAAAGAAAGCTCAAAACAAATTTAAGAAATCATTTACGGAGGCTGGAAAGAAGTGTTTTTGATCTGAAAATGAGTCCCCGGACTGTGGTGCCTTCAGACGAATCTAATGAAAAAAATATCACTACATTGGGTACGGGTTTGGATAGCAATCGCGAGTCAAAACGACATAAAAGCTATCATTCGTTCCTCTCTTTTATTTCTGCTTGCTATATGACGGGTTGGTGATTGAGTCAAAGATCGAAACAAACAACGTGAGAAGTAACATTTGCGTTTTGCTATTTGAACGTTACGATAAGGTGCGGTTTTTTTTTATTCTCTGTTGTAAGCAAGGAATTTTTGCTGAGAGAGTCGTATTAATATTGTCATATTTTCTTCAAAATATGGTTTACGATTTACAACTTCACTTGTGCATTTCTAGCATAAGTCTTTTGTGACATAAAACACAAAATATTCAGGTTGAAGTTGCAACAATTTGCGTGCGTGTATTTTCAAAATAATACGAAATTTTTCCTCTCATCAGAAATTTTTGATTACAATTTTTATTATTGTTCTTAGATGACCATATTTACTAGAAAACATTTAAGTTCTGTTGTTTAAATTTTTACATATATTTTAAAAACAAGTGATAAATATTTAGAAACTTTATATATATAATGTTGTTGTCTAACGCTCATTACTAAGCTAGAGCAGCGAAAAAAAAAATGTCACAGTAGTAAATTTTAATTAAATATCGTAACAGAGCTTCTATACTTTAGGGATAAAAAAGTAAAACAAAATTTCTAAGAAAAATGAAAGCATAACACCAAATATGGCCATCAGCAATACTTGCGCCACATGACAAGTTTTTCTCTGCGACAAAAACAAACAACAACAAAAATCAACAACAATTACGCCATATGCCTTAACAGCTGTCAGAACCGCGTGACTTCTCAGAATTTTTTCTGCAGAACTACGCGCAATTTGAGCAACAACAGCAGCCAGTGCAGCGTGAATTCTTTGACTTCAGGAAAGAAAAAATAATTATAATGAAAATAAATAAATGAAAAACCTAAGAAAAATTATAAATTAAATAGCATTGCCAAAGGCAGACACAAGAGGAAATTTATATGAGTTTCTTTTAGAAAATTAAAGTTCTTAGAAAAATATTGCAATTATGAAAAATTTTATGGAACAGTACATTGACTTGGACAAAGAGTCATGAGAAAGCATAGTATTTTGACCCATATTTTAGTATCTAGCATTTGAACTTTAATGATTTCTATCATACATACAAATCTGGAATAATTTGTATTTATTTGATTCAGAAAATAACGATTTTCAATTTTTTTGCGAGCATTAAAAATAAATAGACAGGCAGTTGCCAAAAATATTATATGATTTGAATGTGCGGCAGAGGTTGAAAATGCCAAAGCTTTAACTCTTATAAATAGTACGAATTATTTCTGCCATTACATTTTCTCTGCGTTGTTAATAGAGATCTCTTTGAAACCATTACAAAAACATATAATTAACAATTGCATTGCGTCTGCTAATTATTTTAAAAACGTGTCAATTTGCAAAAACAGATACGTGCAAGAGGCAGACGTTTTTGTTGATGCGCATTATTGAAATTAAACTTGTTTTTTGTAATATTTTTATATGAAAAAATTTTGTCAGGCAAATTGCGATAGTTATAAGGATTGTGTCATAAAAAACAAGAGCAACAACCTCTGGCATTAAGAAATTGGCGCATTAAAAAATTGCAATATTACAAACATGTAAATAAGGAATTGTGTAGTAAATCATATTGTCGCGTCTGCCTCTAAGCTGAATCTCTTCCTCATAAAAAACATAATAATAAAGAAGACAGAACCTATTCATCGCTGATTTTCTTAAGGCAGACGTTTTTGAGCACTTAAGGTGCATTACTAATAGTTAAGACTATGCATTCTCCATAGTTGTTGTCTGGCTTTTTTATGTTTTTTGGATATTAAAGAAGCAAAAATATTAAAGATGATGAAAAGGCTCTTGTCACATCATTCAATCAAATGTCAAATAGATCAGTTAGTGAGTAAGCTAAGATAACTGATTACTTTAGCCAGAGTATCTATCATCGATGGCTTTGACTCGATTTATTGTATTTCAGAAATTTCCAAAAGAGTTTTTACTATCACCTAGATTAAGTAAGCAGTCAATTTTCGCAATTTAATTTGCTAATTACAGTTTCTATAATTTATATTTCATTTGTACCTAAGTTTTTCTTAAGCTGTTTTAGTGCTTACAATTTGCCTTGGGAAAATTAATTACAAAACAGAAATTGACTCACGCACATACACTTCACAATATTTAAATACCACTGTCAAATAAATGCAGGTTTATTTTTCATATAATGCTGTATGGTGTTATGTACATATGTCACTCAAAAGTCACATGCAAGCAAATACACATTTACAAACACATACACACACGCATATGCGCCCTCTTACAAACTGAGTGCAGCGAAGCTGCTTGAAGCTTCAAAATTACATAGTTACTTTAATGTCTTCTGAACGCAGCTTAATTTTTTATTTTTTTTTTTTTTGCTTTTACTTTTTCACTTTGTTATCCTTTAAGAAAATTGCATTTTGAGTAGGTTGCCACAACGGAGACAATGACTTGGCTAGTAGAAGATACGAACGTAATTTACTTTAATCTCTTGACTGCGCCTTAGCTATAGGCAACGAAAAATTTGTTAGAAAAATATGGGCAATGGAAGAAAAACAGTGAAGTTTTTAAATTTAAGTAAATGTCAATTTTAAGCAGAAGCAAATATTCACTTGAAAAGTTCACCAAATTAAATGTTTAAATATATGAATGTATGTGTATACAGACTTTCAAATACAGAGATTATATGATTTTTTCTGGGAAGAAAAATATGTTCCAGACTGGCCTCCGAAGCCCATCATGTATATAGAAATATTTTTCAATTGTCTCTTAAGAAAATATTGCTGTGTTAGCTATGAAGCGCAATTAACAAAACCAATTGAGCGTGGTCTATGTTATCTCCAACTTTTCTCTGTTTTTTTAATTTATTTAAGTTTAATAGTCCATCAGTTTGCTTCACAGCAAGTGAAAAACAAAATCAGCTGCATAGAAAAGTATAAATGACTAAAAAATGTTGCGTTAAGAATAACGACAAATGAGCTAAGGAGCTGAAGTCGGTACTGCTTTAGCACTTTAGCATTATATATTTTGTTTTCACTATCACTATATTTGTTGTAGACTAATAATGAGGTGTATATCAATTTTATATGTGTGTCAGTGTGGTTGGTAATATTGGTAGTATGCTTTATGTTTCATTTAAGCTTTAAGCATAATTTAAGCAAAGTAAGTTGTTCGTGTTTTTGTTACAGTCAGCTATTGTTGTTGTTGTTGCAGTATTTGTAATTGCTGCCTCTTGAGGACATTAATGCAATGTCCTTACTTTGTCCTCATGCTGTGTTTTCCGCAATTTAAATCTCTATTTCTCGGTTTAGTTCTGATCTCTGATGTTGTTGCTGCTGCTGCTGCTGTTGTTGTCTTACATTTCAATTAGGAATGTTAAACATGAGAATGTCATTAAAGTGAATTATGTGCACAGAAAGACAAGCGTAGAGTGTAGTGTAAATGTTTGTGTGTGTGTGTGCTTATACGTAGAAATGAAGGTGACAGTCTAGGACAGTTACGTGGTGTTGATGTCATTTCTTGAAGAGTATGAGACGTAGTAATTAAAATTGTTTGTATGGCTTATCAAAGCATTTTTTCAAAAAATCTGGTAACACAGTGTAATTACGATAGTTAGAATTTTTTTTCCGTAATAAAAATATGAAAATTGAAAAATGATAATAAAATAAATTGGTGCAAGGATGAAGTTCTACAGAAGGCAAGAATAAGCAAGGCTTCCCAAAACATTCAGAATATGCTTAGAGGTTAAAAATTTGAAAACTATTTTAAAAAAATCACTCAAAATCCTTTTAATAAAAATAATACACAAATCAAAAGTCTTCATAAAATCGGGCCTCAAAAAAAATTAAAAACAAAATGAACGAGTGTTGTGTAGGGTAGGGAAGTTAAGGTAGTTATTTTTAAATGAAATTCTGTACAAAATTGTATGTTTAGTGAAAAATGTACATATAATTCGTTTCACTCTAATGTTTGTCTATATTAGGCCACTAGAGCAAGAAATATTGGCAATATTTAGGCTCAAATTGGCAACAATAGATATCTTTTGTCTGTACGATATTACTAAACTCATTGTAATACTTCCTGTTGTTCAATTAAAGGAATTAAACAGTACCGTAATGAAAAAATTAATTTAAGAAATTTTTTTATATATTTGCGTCTTTTTGACGCTTAATCCGAACCAGGTATTCGATTTTTCCGTTAAATTCGTCTTTTTGAGACATGTGACACCAAATTTGACGAAAAATACTTTTTTTTAAAATCCATTTTTATATTTACCAATTTTGTTGCTCTTCGATTTATGAATAGACAATACTATAACCATATATATTTTTAAACATATAAGGTGCAATTGCAATACAGTATGCGCTGAACACAGCGGTAGACTTAATTTTAAAACATTAAGTAAACTTGCATACGTTTTCTAGATCTTTTATTTAAAGGCTTGCTTTAACATTCAGACATAACATTTCTGCTGCCAAATAAATAGAAATTCATTTAATTTCCTTTGAGGTTTTTGACTTAAGTATGTGTCTGTGTACATTGCGAAAAATGTGTCAAAATAAATTGTTATATCATGATATATCAATTTTCATGTTCTTTTTTATTTTATTTGAGTACGTGCACAGTTTGTACTCGTACGTGTAATACAATTTTGATACATATGTATGCACACCTAGTTACAAGTATTTATAAATACTTGAGAATACTATATGTATGCGAGAGTGAGATAGTCTTTTATGATGAATATGTTATGATTGTGTCTGTTGCTCCGTTTACCTGTAACATTGACGAGAGCAACATATTGCACAAATTGTTGTCATCAATAAAGTTAAATCAAATGTTTAACAGCATTTGATGATTGCAAAAAAAGAAAACAATTCACTAAATATGTTAAGCATTTTACAATGTTGCTTCTTATTTACACAAAGCTGATAGCGGATGGATTAAAAGAGATTGATTTTTAATAAAAACATAAGAAGTAACATTGATTTTATAAAGTAACTACAGTGTCTTGCTAAAGTGGACCTACAAGTTTAGGGTGGACATTTCACAAAAGTAACATAATCATTGGATCCAAAGATTGAGTTTGATGGAATAGAAAAATATTATTATGTTATTATTATGAATCGTGAAGATTTTTCATTTTAATTTCAAAACAAAAAAAATTATTTTATCAATTGAAAATTTTATCATTAGAGATTGTGCAATTTTGAAAATTTTTTGCAAGTTGTATGGTATAAATATTTAATATCTTCAAATAATCCTGTACGACTTTGGAAAACTTTCACTTCATGCGTTTCTCTCAAGTCAGCAGAGTTCTTGTGAAATTTAATAGTAATGCAGAGAAAACTTTGTTAATGCTCTTAGTCAACAAAATGAAAGAAGTTGCATTATTTGGAAAAATTTTGTATGCTGCTTAGCATAAAATATTTAAAAAATAATTAACTTTTTACTTGCAACATATTTTGCTTTTGTTCTCTTTCATGTTTAAGCTATGACTTAAAAACAGATTAACTTTAGCCAGTAAAAAAGCACTAAATACCAACCAACTCACACAACACAATGTATTGTTGTATAGTAGGTAAACAATAGAAATGATAGAAAAATACTTTTGTTGTACTAAACCAAACAGTAGCAGTAGCATTAGCCTAAGACTTAACACTTTTACTATTGCGTTTAGTTGAGCAGAAAGCAATGTTGCTAGGATGAACTACAAGTAAATATATCTCTGTAGCCACAATCAAATGAAAGCACAACATGTTTAGAAAGAAGCATATGAAGAAAACAATAAACAGGATCATTAAAAATTTCTTATCAAAGATTATTTAGAATTTCTAACTCAAAAAATATCCTCATCGAATATGAGTACTTTCAGCTTGAGGCCATATATGTATGTATATCTCCTTCACAAGCCCCTTACCTCGAATTTATTGTGAGTTTAATAAGCTAATATAAGAATTCCATGCATTTAGGTCCTTATTTAATAGAATCACAATGCATTTTTTATTCAAAAATGTTTGGTAAACATTTCAGTTGATATATACTGATAATTAAAAAATACATTTAATTATGCTTCTCTTCTCTTTTAACAATTCTAATTTTCTCCTTCATATATTGCAAGTAATTTTTTTTTGTTACAAAAAAACACCACAGAAAAAACTTTCGTTGTCAGTTTCTGAAAAGCCAATTAAAAATAAATTTTACTGAAGCACAGCAGAAAACAATTACTGCTACAAACAAACACCTACAAAGGCCACTAAAAAAAGTTAAATTATAAAAAATAAAAAAATGGCAAAACCTTTATCAGTGCTACCACCACCGCTGCCATTGCCAAATCCCTCGTTAAAGTAGTTAATCAAAAAAATTCCATAAAAATACATAAAAAAGCGACGAAAAAAAAAGCAGCATCAAAACGTGGTGTAGCCGCAGGAGTTGAAGCGCAGCATTGGAACAGTAACAACGACGACTTAACACGGTAGCAACATTTATTACTTTCCAATAAATAAATAATTGGGAAAATTTCGTAAATGCACATGAAATGTTTGTAAAATGCAAAAGAGAAATTAAACAGCTTTTTAATGTTTATGGGTGTAGGTATATATATATATAGTATTTGATTATCAAAATGCCAATACTAAAATTTATAAGCTGCAACCAAAGTGTGCAGTGGTTAAGAAAAATTAATTGAATAATCATAACACTGGGTTCTTTTGGGTATTCCAGAGAATTGGTGTATCAGTTGCGATTTTGTGCAAAAATTGCAGGCTCTTCAAAAAAAACTCGCTATAATTACTATATAGACTACAGATAGTGATTTACATTTTTAACTTCGAATGTCTTTTTGTTTTGGTGCGAAATTTGGTCATATGAGCTGGAATAGTCTGTTCGCTGAGTCGATTATAAAGTTCACGTAATTTGCTAAACACATTTATCACAGAGCACGAATTTTGATTATAAAGTTCAATGATATACAAGCGCTGTTCGTTTGTTTGGCTATTTATAATGTAATTACAAAGTTTAGTGAGCATTTTCGGTAGTAACGCACGTTACAAATCATGCGTGAAGTTTCCAAAAGTTTACACTGAAAAAACAAATAGCAGCAAAAAAATCACCCGTTATTAATTTGAAAAATTTTCATTTATGTTCATGTTAGGGTCAACAATTTTTCACCATAATTTCTTTTTAATTTTTCAGGCAATTTATTTACATTTTTGAAATCATGTTTGTCCAGCTCAGTTATACTGTGCAGCTTAATGCAAGCGTAACAAATAAATTTAATAATATTCATTTTTTTTGTAATAAATTTTCAGGCCATAAAAATTTGTTTTTTTTTATCTTACTGCTGCTATTGCTTCCAGTGGTAAGCATTACTTTAACGGTGCGTAATATTTTTTTTTATTTTGTCGAGCTCTGTTGGTTTTTTCCTTTCTCTTTCTTGACCAAGGCCGATTGGTACTGCTGCTGTTACTGCTTTTGGTACTGATAAGCAAAGCAACTTACTCAGGTTGTGTTTATAATCATTTAATGGAGCTTTTTCAATAATGATGAAAATTGACAGTGTAAGAAAAAAAAAGTGTAAGATCGAAATTTGATTCACAAACTTTGAAAATATATTAATATCAAAGTTTTAAGGACTGGTTATAAAAAATATCTCTATTTCACACTAATAATTTCTTAAATAGAACAGCTAATTTTCAGTGAGCAAACATATATGAAAGTTCATTGCAAAATCTTTTTTTGGCATAATTTTACTTTTGGCGCGATGCTTCAAAAAAATTTTTTTTTAGGAACATGGAGTTTTTCCCCCTTAAACCGAATCGGAAAAAAAGTCGGTCTCTTATGGCTTCCGAGATGAAATTGCTCAAAGTTTAAAAATTTCATGCACCCCCCCCCATTGTATAAATAAATTGTGTGAAAATTTTTTTCATTTATTTTTTATTTTGTGTATACGTTTTTTGACTTCTTAAATACGAATCCGTTAAAAAACATTTTGATCTGTTATGGTTTTCGAATTAAAATTCACGAAAGTTTGAAAAAAGTCTGAAATTCCGCCACCAATCCGATGTTGAATTTTTGGGAGTTTTAAATCTTGAGCTGCGGCCATAGGCCGCCCACTTACCCTTATTTATTTTTACACAATTTATTTATACAAGGGTGGGTACACGAAATTTTCAAACTTTGACCAATTTTATCTCGGAAGCCATAAGAGACCGACTTTTTTTGTTCAGAATCGGTCTTGGGTGGTAAAATTCCATGTTTTTTAAAAAAAAATTGGAGCATCGCCCCTAGAGTAAAATTATTCCTTTTTTTCGCACTGTGCGCCGACATGCGTTGCACATTATAGAAAAATATACCAAAGCGTTACCTTGTTTTCCCTTTACTTTGAATGGGTGTGGTGTGAAATGTTGTTAATAAGTATGAAAAGAAAGCAAAAAAAAAAAATAAACGCTCATCATTGCTTTAAACTTTATGGCGACGTGAGTTTTGTGATTTAAATAAAATTCCATTACAAAGTTTTTTTTTATGTTTCCCAGAACAATTTTTTTTTTCAGGCTCAGGGTCCTAAAAAAAATTTGGAAAAATAAAAAATCAATCTTGACACATCAGTGCACATTCTTTGAAGCTTAAAAATTATTGATGGCATAACAGAGTGTGTGCAAGTGCTACAAGCTACAGTAGCAGAACAAAAAAAAAACAATGAATTTTATGCTCTGGAAATTTTGCATATTTTACGAGTGGCCGCGCGCGGTGTCACGGAAGTGTGTCTTAAATTGTGTTTCCGGTGAGTAGATAAACGGTGGCGATTTTTAATTTTTTTATTTAATATCCTACAGAATTTTTTTAGCGCAGTTTTTCGTGGAATATAAATAGATTTCTCAAATCTAAATTTTAATGATAAATTTCTGTTTTCTATTCATCAGCACTAAGATTGTAATTTGACGGAGGATTTTGCTTTATGTTTTAGGAAAGCAAAAAGCTTAAAATTAATTAACGCTCAGCTTAAAAACTTTTTTTTTTTTATAAAAGTAAATAATTTCCCAATCCTCAATAAAACTCTATAAGTATGCTGTTTTATTTTCCCCCAAAAAGTGGAAAAGAATTATTTGTTAGCTTATAATCATAGCGTTAATATATAAGCCTTCAAAGTAATGCTCCTATTCAACAGTACAATTAAACTACAAATCTAAGAAAATTATTTTGCAAGCTATGCAAAAAAAATCCATAACACCCTCACAGATTCAGATTTTTATACGAAAACATCAAATACCAACAGATCGAATAAATGTCAAATTCAATACCCCACGATAGTCTGCAACAACATTAATGTAAATGACAAAGGAATCTTTACTTCTATTATTAATTTTGTCACCCGAAAAAAAAAATTTAAATTTCAAGTGCTGCGTAAATAGCAAAGAAAAAAAATTACCCTCATTTCATTTCAATTGTAATGCTAAATCAAAGTTGAAGTCCTGTTTTAAACTGCTTGTCAAACCTTTGTAGGATATAGAGTAAATTTAATGCAAAGACCAGCAAAAGGGAAAGCAACAAAAAAAAATTTAAGCTGCAGTAAATGTTTGTGCCTACTTTGTACCAACCCCACCATGGTGAATGAATTTATTTGCTGGACATACAAACGTTATGGGTTTTATTTTTCTTCTCTTTCTCCCCTTTTAAGCAAAATGCGTACAATTTTAAATGGATCTACTAACAATCCTTGGAATTACTTCTCCCTTTGAATACCCTACAGCTAGAACGCATGAACTATAACCGTTCGGTTTTTGGAACCAAAAATGCCATTATAAGCTTGAGCACTGAATACTTTCATCAGGTTGGCGTCAAAATATTTATGTTTCAATGATTTTACGACTTCACAAAAAAAGCGATCCCACAACCTGCGCCAACTATCGAGGGATAAGCCCACCTAATATCTGATAGAAGGTTCTGTCAAGCGTATTGTGTGAAAAATTTAAGCCCATCGTTAACAAGCTGATTGGACCATATCAGTTTGGCTTTAGGCTTTAGACCTTGCAAGTGCACCATTGACCACATATTCACACTACGCCAACTCCTGGAGAAAACCCGAGAAAAGCAGATCGACACCTACCACCTACTTGTCGACTATAAAGCTTTATGTGACAGTACTATAAAGGATCACCTTTACGCCGCTATGTCTGGATTCGGCATCTCTGCGAAGCTCATCCGGTTTTGCAGGAAGACTTTAATCAGCACCACGAGCGCCATAAGAAATGGCAAGGATCTCTTCGAGTCATTCGAAACAAAGCGCGGTTTCAGATTAGGTTATCCACTATCATGTCACTTCTTTAATCTTATGATGGAAAAAATAATCAATGCTGCAGATATCGATATCGCCATCACGATTTTCTATAAAAGTGTCATGTTGCTCGCATACACTGATAATATTGAACTTGTTAGCACCAATGCATAGATATTCTGCGCAGCATTTTCTATAATTAAAAAAGAATTGCATCGAGTGGAATTTATGGTAAACGAGGGCAAGATAAAATATCTTGTGTCAACAAATGAAGAGCCCCGGCATCTTGGACAAAAGGATGCTGTTGACAACTAGAAAGGATTTTGTCTGTGTTGGATCCAGCGTAAGCAACAATAACAATATCAGCCTGAAGATCTAGCGAGAATAACTCTTGCCAACAGGTGCTACTTTGGACTCAGCAGGCAATTTAAAAATAGAGCTCTCTCTGAAAAAAAAAAAACAAAAACAACGCTTTGCAAATCTCTCATTCTCGCCGTCCTGCTGTATGGCGCTGACGCTTGGACGATGAGAAGATATTAGGAGCTTTACAGAGAAAAACTCTTCACATGGCCAAAGATCTCATCTGCGTGAACGATGCACACCCTATAAGATAGAACCACTAGCTGTATGAGTTATACGCCAATATTGATTTAGTTCAGCGCATAAAAATACACCGGCTACGCTGGCTAGGTCAAGTTGAGCGAATAAACAACAACGCTCTGGCTTAGAAGGTATTCTATTGTCTGTAATCTTCTTGGGAAATCTGTTTTGATAATTGAGCTTTAGGTCCAAAATTATCAAAACAGATTTATCAATATAAAGGTCACTAAATCCAATTTACTTCTTGGAAAATAAATAATGATTTACTGGTTAAGATTTCTGTCGTTATATGCCTAACATACTTTTAAAAATATATTGAAATCTTTAAAAAATTAAACTAAAAACAAAAATCAAATCTTAATGCTATTTAACAAAAGAAAATGCATAGAAAGTCTTACGATTCCGTTTATCAAATTAAAATGTAAAATAAATCAAAACATAAATTTCTTAAAACTCAGTGGAAAAAATTAATGGCTCTTAACATATAAAGGCTAAGACATGATCAAGGCGTTGTCTTGTACGATCACAAGATCAATGATTGCTTGACTTGTGATAAAAAGCAATAGCAACACACCCTTGTATTCCATTAAGCTTTTGGCTATAAAGATTTTTTAAAGAGAATTCAACATTCTTTAACATGGGTTAATATCTGAAAATTTAACTCTGTTTTCTTTAACATGCATAGATGGTATCACATGAAAAAGAATCACTTTACGTGACCTCTTTTTATTCAAATTTGAAAATTTCCTCAGGGGTTTGTATTCTTCTATAGGTACCTATACTCAAAGCTGATCATATAAATTTGAGTAAAAATTTGTAAGAAAAAGAAACACCATAACATATAAACTTTTCTACAACTGACAACCACCTGATTTGTGCTACAACTATGACAAGGTTTGTAAATGTATTTAGTAGGTAGTGTATAAAAATCATAACAAATAAAAAGGAAATGATAAGAATAAAAACACTAAATTGGCTAACAAATTTTACGCAAAAGAGGTTTCTCAACTAAACTTAGAAATGGAAGGCAATTTTGTGGTTTTTCTATTTGATCGACTGTATATTTCCGTTTTGTTTAATTCATCTCTTTTATTTTGAATCCTTTTTTCTGTTAGTAATTGCAGTTGCCTCATCTGCAATGCTTTGTACTTAAGCGTTTTTTCTACTTTTTCACTATACTATTCGTATTGCGACCATCTGCTTTTGAGGGTTCATAACTTTTTTTATGGTTTTTTGTTTATTCACATTGAAATTTTGTTTTGTTCCATAGTTAATTTTGTCTTTTTTTGCTGCTATTTTGCAAACTCAATTTGATATGTCCAGTTTTCTTGTACTGATATGGTATAGGCTGAGGCAACCGCCAGGTTAATTAGGTAATTTCTTTATCGATTCAAGTAAATGTAGTTTTTCTTTTTTAGATAACTTACGCAATTAAGTAAGTTATTAAATAAATCAATAAAATTTGAATTATAACGAGGTCAAAAATAAAATGATACTGCTGTGCAATACTTAAATCCATTAAATCACAGTTTCCAGAGAGAATATAGACCGTTTCAAGCTATAAGGCAAAGTGCTTCTCAAGCTATGTGCGGGTTGCTTCAAGACATCAGACCAAAAGCCATGTTATTCTAGCGCAGAGTTTCTTATTTTGATTTTTCTTTTTGTATTCCATTAAAGACTTTCATCTGCTTTAAAGAAATAAAACTTTCAAATATTTTCACTTGCCCCATACTATTTTGTTGACATTTATACGCTTCAAACAAATAAATCGATTAAACGCTAAAAGTTTTGTATGAAAATGAAAAGAAAACTCGCTAAGCTGTAACCGTAATTACGCTCAAGAAGCAACTCAAGAATCAAGTGGAATCTGTTTTTGATCCACTTAAATGTGCTACTCGTTACTACATATCCACTAGAAAACAACAAAAACAACGACAACAACAGCTTTAACCACTACCAACAACGACAGAAACTATGTAATACAACAACTACAGTTAGAGCAACAGCACTACCGAAACCAATTCCTCAACCCAAATCCAACTGCTCTACAACTGAAATGAAACTGAATTTACTCCAGAAAGTATGCTACAAATCTTACCCACCTCACTGCGAACACGTCGCTCCAAATGGGACTTATGCATATAAAAAAAAAACTTAGAACACAGTTTGAACTTTTTATGAATGGGCGGTGTTACGCCTGCCATATGAGAAAAATACTTAATTTTTTTATATCTCTGCAACTATTTAACGTAGATGTATATATTTGTTATGGTTTGCTGAAGGTTCGAAGCAAAATTTGATTTGAAAAAAAAAAAAAATAATGGGTCATGCCACTCCCCCATGTTGTGGAAACATTAAATCCATCATATTACTTAAACTATTTGACGTACATGAACGTAACTTTTAATCCCATTCGTGCCGGCGTTGGTAACTTGTACGGATTGAAGTGGTGCAATAGAAAAAAAAGCAACAGAAATCACTCAAGCGAATTTTCTTAATTGATACCAAACAACAAAAATTTTGTGCTTCACGATGATTTCTTTTTTGGTAGGGGAAGGAGAGTGTTTTTTTTTTGCACTTTGCAAATAAATAAATTTTTTTACTACGGTTTCTACTACAGTTTTTGTGTTTTTTCTATTCTTTTTGTATTTCATTTTTAATTACTTTACTTTTCCGCCCGTGGCGTGAACAAATTTTTTCACCATAAAACTTCATTAAAATCACAGCGCAACATATTTTGTCATTTGTGTGCGTGTAACAATAAAGAAACAGTAGCAAATATTTCAAAGACACTTGGAATTATGGTATCTAATTTGTTTACTGAAGTTATGTCATGGTATCGATCTAAGAAGCTTAGAAATGAAGTTCATTTTTCTAAAATTTTTCTAGGCTTAATGCGACATCAAACGAATGTGACTTTATTTTTACTCAGACTTTCAATATATTTCGTTCATGACATGACTATACTACCGAATTCTTTTTGTTTTTAGCCTTGACTTAGCTTCTTAAAATATAAGCTTTCTTTGAGCTTAGAGGAAAGATAGACTATGGTGGCATTGCTTTTATTATTCATATCGGTCTATGAAAGATGAAAGTTTGAAAAAATTCCAAACAAATATTAGAAGAAAGCGAAAATTCCATTGCATACTTTATTTTGTTAAAGAAATTTTTAATTAAGTTGTCAAATTCAATGCAACCGTGAAAGTGGTTCCCGTCAAGAATAAACGAAATAAATAAAAGAACAAAGAAAATTATATTGCATACTTTCAAGTGATAGAGAAAGATTAAGCTCCATTGCATACTCTTCATTGATAAAGGAAAGCAGCTCACAATGTGCGAAGCGAAGTACGTGCAGGCAGGGGGTTAAAGTTTCTGAACATATAGGATCATGGCTTTTTTATGATATTTCAACTATATCGATTTTTTTTTCCGATATTTTTTGATGCTTCCGCACTACGGTCTCTTCGATGTTGCGAGATATTTTGTGAAACATTTTGACTTCAAGAGGCTTTTTGGATATGCACTTCCAACTAAGGCAATATTTTTGCATAGAATTTTTTCATGGTTTCAATATTTTTCGATACTAAAAAATTTTTGTAGCTTTTGTCGATGTTTTCAATATTTTTGATACTTCCGATACGTGTGAACTGACATCAACTTTATTGATGCTGTTTAATAATTTCCAACTGTTGCGGAGAATTTCATCACAATGCAAAACTTTTCGAGAACCACCGACTTCTTCTATGTTTTTCGATATTTTCCGATACACTCTGAATTTTCCTTGTTTTTTTACAAGCTTTGTGCACACAGCATCGCATTTATAGCTGCTTTTAGGAACCAAGAATTTTTTTTTTATTGATTGTGTAAACAAAAAAAATGCTTTAATGCAAAAATTGGCTAGATCAGGCCTCTTACTTTTAACACAAGCTTACACTCTAAGACATGTTTCCTTTTCATAACCATAGCAGGTCTGGAAAATTTATAAAATAACAAGGCAAAATCCCGTTTGATGACCGATAAACCTATAAAGATCTAACGAGATATAATCCATAGAGTCAATAGTATTGCTCAAATCTTGATAATTTGCAAACGAGGAAGAAACCAAAGAAAAAATTACAAACAGTTTGAAAGTATTTAGTCTATATACTATAGAATAATCAACTTTGAACTCATCGCTACTACATGATGTTCGTACTAAGTGTTCCTTAAACAAAAAATAAAAACAAATAGGGATAATTTTTTGAAACCATTAAGTCAGTTTCAAGTACAAGAAGTATGAGACTAGAGAGAAAAGCAACAAAAAAAAAACAACTTTGGCAGTGGCACCGACAATGACGGAAGGATTAAGTAAAATTGATGAAGTCGTCAACTGTTGGTGACATTTGACTTTTTTTGGCGCCACAAGCGTGTCATCACAAATATAGCCTTAGCTTGGTACTGGCAATAGAACTGGACAGCAGTGGAGTAAGCGAGTACTATTTTGTGTTTAAGGAAATACTACGTTTTAATTTTCTGTTGTTTTTTTTTTTTTGTTGCTGTTATTTTGATGCTGTCACTACACTAACATACGAGTTCTTTGACGTAAGTGTTACGGTTTGACTTCCGCTATTACGTCAAGCTTTTCCTTTTTTTTATTTTTTCTTTTTATTTTTTGTGTGGCACATTCCTTGAATATTTCGCTCATTTTTTACTATGTTCACTAATAGCACTCAAAATCTTTTTTGTATTTTTTAATGGACTCTTGGCTGTTGTGGAATTTTTGATTAAGTTAAGAGAATTTTTCGTTGTTACAGTCAATTAAATCAAATCATCTAAAAGCTACATTTTTGTATGGCATTTTGCATGAAATAGATATCTACTTGGAATTACGTAAATCCGATTAAAGAATGGGTTTGCTTTTAAATGTTGTTTTTTAAATTCTTTAATCACTTTAAGAAGGATTTAGTTTTTATATCAAACAACTTGCACAAAAAAAAAAATTGTTATTGAAAACTTTAAAATTGTGTATAAAATAAGCTGATAGTATGGTATAGTAATAAGAAAAGAGATATATTTGTTTAAGGTGTAATGCTATAGTTAACATACACATACATAGAAATTGTTGTCATATAATATATATGATCATTGACAAAGCTTAGCTGTCCTTAACATTTCGCACTATATTATTTTCAAACTCTTTAACTTTTTGAAACGCACGTTGTAACATTAATTTTGTCATTAGTAGCAAATAAACAAATTTCGTAATATTCTAGATCACTTGGTTCAAATATTTAGTGCTAAATTGATTATGATAATATTTTACCTATTTTCATTATTTGTATTTTTTTAGTTTCGTTAAGTTGGCAGCATTGCCAAATGATGCTGTCTGTCACAGACGATCATTTGAAGTACAACAAAGTTGCTGCTGCTGCTGTATTAACTACATCTCTTGATGAAGATGAACAATGCAACGAGTAAAAATTGCTAATGTTGTTTGTGCAACACTTAAATGGCAGCGACAGTAGCAACAACAAAAACAACAACAATAAATAACAGCCACTCAAAGCAACAACACAAAGAACGAAACACAAAAAAAAACAAAGTGTTTGTTGATGAACTACCAAAGCAGTTAAACTTCTCACCACCTTCGGCAGCAACAAACACGAGCAACAGCAACAACAGCATAAATATCAGTATCAGCGACAGGAGTAACAACAACAGTTTCAGTAAAAAACAACAACTTGCTGGCAATTTCAAGTCAAAAGAACTAACAATGAGCGCTGCAGCTTGCGCTTGCTGGCAACAAATGTTATTATGGTTGTTGTTCCTGTTGTTGTTGTTGTTGCTGTTGTCACTGTTTGATGCTTAGTTCATGCTTGCAAAAAATGTGCCAAGCACACAGTAAATACCAGAAGCAACAGCAGCATAAGCAACAACAATACTAACGAACTAGGTAGCTATGTATCATCAATGTTATTTGAGGGCAACAATTCTTTCGAGCAACCTCCCAGTAGGGAAAATGGACTTTCATGAACAAAATCTAAAACTTTATATGAGACTTTCGTAATTGCAATTATAACAAAATGACGGAAAATTTCAAAAATAGAAAAAACAATATTCGCCATATTGTATTTTGAATATTGCACAATTTTCAGGATTAACTTAAAATATATTTCATCTGAGAGAATATAATACATCCTGTGCTTCGATTGAACAAACATTCTATTAAATTCTGATTTTCAGTCTTCAGACGTTTGTAGCTTAGTGTTTCTATATTGCCAGTTTTTAGATTTTCAATTTTAAAACTCTTTTTTAATACCTCTCAATCGATATAGCTAGTGATTTCTTAAGCATTTGGTTTTTCAAAATTGAAAACAGAACAGAAAATCTGCAATAGTGAATAATTTTTTATTTGAAACGATATATCAATTCTTTCCATTTATTTTTTAAAGACTATTTAATGTTAATGTTGCCCGCGGCTACCCCAAAGGTAGTTCATCAGTAAGCTCCAATTTCGGCATACTTTTTCCAGGGCTGAAATTGTAGATAGCTTTTCCCTGTATACGCAAAACTTCACGTAGCCTCACAAAAAATAGTCTGATGTGGTCAAGTCGTATGATCTTTGCGGCCAATGGACTGCTCCAAAACGTGACATTAATTGCTCACCAAACACGCCTCTCAAGAGGTGCATGGTATTGCGTGCCGTGTGGCATGTAGCACCGTCCTATTAAAACCACATGTCAACCAAGTTGTTGACGTACCCATTGAGCTTTAGTTCTAACATAAGATTAGTTTTGTTGAGATAGAGGATCAGCATACTGCGAGTATGTCAGAGATCTTTCAAGTGACTTCTGATCTTGAGAAGATATCTCAATTTATGTGAACCAGTTCGATATTAATCGTTATAATTTCGTTTCGTATGAAAAAATAAAAACGGAACGATTTATTTTACATTTTCAACAGGGAAAGCATATGAAGTTTTTGTATCATTTTAAAAGTGTGGCGACCAAAGCAAAAGCAACACCGGCAGCAACAGCCATAGCTGCAACAGCACATAAAACCCATTTATAATGGTGAAGGATGACTTTCAATTACCACATTGTAGTGAAAGCTCGCGCAAAAGAGAAACGAAACCTATATGAAAGTTTAAATATAGGTAAGAATATGTATGGGTTTTTTCACGTCAAAACGGATAGCACGGAACATTTGTAGCCACTCTTTTTATGAACTTTTTCAAAATTTTCCATATAAATAATTTTTTAGTTATAAAAAAATTAAGGCATTGAAATCTGATATTAACTCAAACCAATTTTTGTTATTTTATTTCAATGTTCAGATTTTAAATTAAAAAAAATTAAAGAACAATACTTTTCTTGTGAAAGGTGCACTGATTTGAATATTGAAAATCCTCTTTTTCTTGGCAATAAAATAATTCATAGCACGTTTTGAATATATCAAATGGTATCCCACAAAAAATCAAAAAATACAAATATCAAGATTCCAATTTTCAGCTCCCTTCGTTTTGAATTTTAATACCCCATATTTAGCGTGAAATATGGCGAGAAAAAGTAGAAATATAACAGAAAAAAAGCAACAACAAAAATGGTACAACATTGGCATGGCGAAACAGACACATGCGCACATTTTGTGCTAGGTAACACTTTCTTTAGCCAAGATGACAATCGGCAGATTGCAAAAATTGCAAGTGAAGTAGGTAATTACGTCAATGAAATATTGAGTCTGATGAAAATTAATTACCACCATGACGAATCACCTCCACGACAATTGCGCCAGAATGTTTTCAAATGCTATTGGATGGTGGAGCGCATGTTAGAGTTGTATATGTTCGCTTTCTATGCTTTTAAAGAGTAAGGCAGTGCTCAGAAAGAGTTCACTTTAAGGTGAAAGTGTAAGTCAATGTGCATGGCAATAAATTATTTTATTTTTAGAACCACAGTATAAATAACAATAAATTAAGATGGAGGATATTGATACTTGAATTGGTGACCAGTTTCGTTTCTTTATTTAATGCAATTTTTATATCTGCAAGTAAGCATATAGTAAGAGTGACATTTATTTGTATGTTAGTGATTGTTTAAATTTTAGCAAAACTTGAGCTACTTCTGATTATTTTTATTGAATAAGATTCGGTAAATTATAGAAGAACATTTTGCTCGAAAGTAAAAACAAGTCACATGAAAGGCAATACAATTTTTGGCCTAACTTCAAATAAAAAGTGTAGCATACTTTTGTACAACTTTATAATATTATTTGCAATGCTTTCTAAATTCTAACATTTAACTTTTCGAAGTAACATTAAATGAAGAAAATATTACCCATAGCTGAGTACCTCTTCGATAGCCGACAAAATACTCAAAAATATTACCAAAATATTTTTGGCTCAGCAGTAACAGGAGTAAAATCATCATTATATAAATAGGCGAGGTCAAAACAGTTCAATCCCATTTTAACTGAAATATCAAAACAAATGAATTTAACATTGTTTTATTCATAAAATCTAAATTGACCTAACAGCCTGTTTTTCAACAAAGAAAAAACCTTTTCAATTTATAAAATCAAATATATTGGTCAGATATTATTCATACATAATCTTTTAATTTTTTTGCTGGAGAGTTTCTGAAAAGAGGCAGTGCGGAATGTAATTTTGTTTCAAATTGTAGACGGTCACACGCCTATAGTAGGAAATACGTTCCCATGCCGCAACCAACTTTCTGATTTTAATGAAATTTACTATGGAGATAGACTAAACTCTAAGAAAAGGTAGGAAACACTTTTTTTTGTAGGTGTGGCACCGACTTTAATAAGAAAAAGCCCTATCTCAGGTGAGCTGCTACACCTATTATGTTGAAATTTAGCATGAAGATGGATTGATTCCTCAGAAAATATATATATGTGTGGTGGGCGGTGCTACGCTTCTAAGAGAAACATAAGGTTTCACAGCTAAGCTTATGAACTGACCAGCCTATATAAGAGTTCCTCGACATTTTCGAAAATATTTGTTGGTCAAGAATTTCCAATTTTCACAACGTTTTTCGACTACTTCAAAATTTTATTAAATGTCGAATATATGAAACGAAGTTTCGTTACGTACACTCATCACGCAGCGACTGCTTAAGTTCACTTGCCATTTTTTAGTTTAGTAAAAATCTCTGCAATTCAGCCTTATTCGTGTGCAGAATATATTTTAAATGTGAATTTCTGTCTCTTAAAAGAGTGTATCCCCTTTTTTAATGGTATTTTACTTGTAACAGATATCAAGTAAATTGACAACCAAACAACAGAAAATGAAAAATAAAAATCACATATCATTTTGCATGAAAGAAAAGAAAGAGATAAAGTAAGAACCAAATTAAAAACCCAAATAAATTTTCAACAAAAAACAAATACACCGCATTCGCCTTCTGCAACACTGAACCCATTATTCTCAGTTGACTTGACACAAAGGCGTTGTCGAATGTATGGAATATAAACAGAGTGCTATCGTAGGAATGGGTAGATGTTTGGATATCACTGTCCACCAGCATTGTCTTTTTTTGCTATTTTTTTTTTCAATTTACAACCAAGCGCATGCCAATGCTGTCAAACGGTGCGAAGAAAAATGTTTGAATGCAATTAAGTCAGCAACAATGCGACGACGACGGTTGTGCTACTCGAGGCACTCTATATTGACTCAATTCAATTTTCCGCAATAAATTTCCTTCTTGCTAAGCAGACTGCGAGTATCAACATTTTCTCAGTTTTTTTTTTTTATTTTTCTTCCATTACTTGGCCATTTTTCTCCATTTAACCTTTTGCATCCCACACTTTTTTTTTGTTTGTTTTCTTTGTGACTGAAGTATTGCAGCAGTGAGTAGATGCAGTGGAAATTCACTGCGTACTATTTGCATACTGCGCACATTTTGCATGTGGCTTTATTTTTATTTTATTTTTTCTTATTGTTATTTATTTATTTTACTCAATATTTTTTATATATTTGCATTGTTTTGTTATTTCTTATTTTTTCCTTAGTAGTTTGTTAGCTATTTTTTTCATCAAAGTTCGTTTTTAGTATTGGTTGACATTATTTCTGCTGCTGGTTAAATTTTTCTGCAAAAACGAGCAACTCGACAAAGGTTTTCGTTTATTGCATTCTTTCTTCTTGTTATTTATTGCATATCTTCATTTTTGCTTAGCAAATTTTTGTTTAACTTTTCTTATTCTTTTCTTTTACACATTTCTTGTTACTAACGTTTTACAATTTGTTTCATTTATTTTCTTCGTATTATATCAAGTTGTCAGCGCAAGTGCGAATTTTCGCACTAAGTGCATAATTTAGCAAAATGTTGGGAAATGTTTCTTCCTTTTGTTTTTTGTTGCTATTGCATTTTCTATTCGATATAACAAGAGATGAAAAATGAAAAATGTTCCAAAGAAATTGAAAAAAGGTTGGGTAAAGTTTTTGCTGGACATAAAATTGATTGATTTATTATTTAGTTCTGTAGTCTGTTTCAATATTACAAATCTAAACTAGAAGAGAGCAGTATAAAAAAATTACTACTTGATAAAATAGAAACTTTTGCAATACAGTTGAATGTAAGTGCAATAATTGTCAAATATTTTCTAGTTACTTGGAGTGGTCCAAGGAAGACGTCTGCAAAAACTCTGCACTTTTAACACCACTCCCCTGGTTGTCTACTAATGTCCAATTTTGATTCTCCCCCTCCCTCCCTCTTCCAAATGACGTCCACATAGGATTATCACTACCACATTTTTATTATTTATTAAAGTATTAGACATATTAAGCGACTAGAGCTCTTATTAGCTGAATGGAACATTCATTTGTATCATAATGCAAAAGTTCCATAAACACAACTTATTAATAATTCATATTTTTAGTATATAAAACAATTTCTTAAATATCTTGAGAGAATAGTTTTCGGAGCCATTCATCAATTCAACTGATTTCTGAGAGTGATGACAAGTTTTTTCTTCAAAATTGGGATAAAAATGCACAGATGTTAATTTTTTCGATTTTCTGTAATTGTCGTTGACTTTTTAAACTCTGATTAATTTTTTGCTTAGGTTTTCACTTGAGTAGATAAATACTTTGCTGAATTGAAGTAACCGCCGCACTTCTTACAGGTTTTTTTGATGAGCTCGAAACAGTTGGGCAGTAGAAAACGTAGAGGAGCCTCAGAAAATTCCAGCCTTCGATTATTTGTTATCCGTTTTGATATCACTCAGCAAACTTATGGTTTTTGCCATATTTTTATTAATTGATTTTTTTTTTTCATCAAACATTTTGATATCAAGCTTGATGACATTTTCTTGAATAGTTTTCTTCTCAGGACAGCTGTGCATGCATTGCTCTTATTTAGGATTTTCGAAGAACATATTCTTTAGTTAGCCAAAATAATTTACAAATGTTCAGTCTACGCCTAAAATTCTGAAAGCTTGGTATCCCAAAATTATTTAAAATGTCGATTTATTCATCAAATCGCGACAAGCTACGACTGATTACTTTCCTAATCTAACTGTAGAAATGGAACTGGAATGGATAACGAAAATCGCCTGCTGATCTCAACCAATGAGCGATAGATTAGAATCTTAGCAGAAAACCTGGCTGCACTTATTTAGAAAAACACTTGAGTCAGGGGAATGTAAGAGCAAATTGAAAACACTCACTACTCACACCGTGGACGTTCGATAAGGAGACAATTCACTTTCACTTCCAACAGTTTTTTAATATAATCCTACACTTTCAACAGTTTTTTAATATAATCCTACAAAACACTGATACACGTGTCTAATGATTTGCAGCCTCAACTGTCCAAGTTTTGTCTCCCAAAATAAAATTATTCCTTAAAAATTCAACAACACGATGGACACCAATTAATTGTAAGTGCTTGTGTGAAAATTGCAGAAGTCTACGTCAATTGAAAAGAACTTTGTTATTAAGTTTACTATTAAATTTTCCATTCAGCACAGAAAATTCAATTTAAATGTTTACTTTGGTACAATGAAAGTCAAAAAAAAGCAAAGAAGGGAAAAAACAAACAGAAACCGTTTAGAAAAATAAAAAATTGCTATAAAATTGAATATAATATCTCTTCTATGCAACTAAAATGAAAATCGATAAGAAAATAAAACACTTCGGAGTAAATTGTGAAAATGCGACCAATTTGAAAAATTACCAATGGAATTGAAAGCGAGAGCCGAAAATGAAAGAAAAGTTCGGGTTGATGTAACTCAATTCAATAAAATAAAATTAAATCAAGCAAGCGCGTCATTTGTGAAAAGCATTCGAGTACATCATGAACGCTGCACAGCATTTTATTTGTGCCAAACGAATACGACAATGAAAAGGTCATTTGAAGACTGGAGCAATTTTGTATTCATATTATATTTTTCTTGCAATTTATTGCTTCAGAGATATGCTGTTGTATGGTTAGTTTACTTAGAAAATAGTAAGCTTCAAGTAGTGCTATATTTAATCATAGTCCAAGGACATATGTTATCAATGGCTCCGTAAACGAACGCTTTTTTAAATTAAAGTTATTTTAAAGGTAGGTAAATATTATAGTAAATATAAAAAGGGAAATACAAACTTGTAGGATAAGAAATGGAACATAATCCTTTCCAACAGGAGTAAATACGTTCTCTTTCTGAAAAGGACGCCATTTCCGAACATATGCTACATAAGTTTGATGCGTGGCAACCGACTTCACGGCCGTTTATATTCACATAAGCAGGGCTAGCATATTACCATCGTCCAACGTTACGCACAAAAATCAAAAATGAAAATTAGATTTCGATTTATAAAAAAATTAAAAGAAAGAGATATCGTAAGAAGTGTTTTTTTTTCAGACTTTCGTTAGCTTCCACTTTTCATACTTAAATTTCTATTTTGCAACTTTTACGGAAAGCTACAATTTAAGTAAGCAAACCTTATCTACTTTTTAATTTATTTATTTTTTTATTTATTTATTTTTGCAATTTTTCTCTTAAGTTATTTTTCCGCAGACTAAATTTTTTACTTTTTTCTTTTTGCCAAGCGTTAAATTTCTCATTAAGTTACTTTTCCTTTTGAAAGTTTTTTTTTTTTATTTTGATTTTCTTTCTGAAGAATTTTCCTTTTTGTTTTCAAACATCTGGATTTTTTTTGCTTTAGTTTCAATGCTGGCTATTGTGGCACGTTGTCCATTGGATTATTAAAGACTCGCAATTGCTTCTTCCTCCAGCAGACAAAACAAATGGAAAATGTAGAAAATGAAGATGAAATGAAGTTAAAGTGTATGAAATGAAATTTTGAGACCAAGTCAAAGTTATTGGCGCCGAGAGGCCAATTTAAGTATTAAACTTATTGAATTTTCTATAGCATTTTTGCGCTTATTATTTTCATTGTTTTGTGCTAACTACAGAGACGTGGTGCTTAACTTTGTTAGTAGAAGCAAAAAAGCGTTACACAACTGTTAATCAGCCAATGGTTTGTTGAGGGACTGCACAGCATAAATAGACTTTTTAGCTATTAAGTTTCTAATGTTTTTATTAAATTCATTTGTGTTTTTAGTCGTGATAAAGTTTTTGTTAAAAAAAAAGCTATATACAGAAGTATTAATACTGAAAATTTAATGCAGCGATAACCTTGAAACTTAAAGTTCAGTAGATAAGCCATATTAGCGAGTTATATATAAAAATGTAAATGTAAACTTCAACTTACCCAGAAGCTGAAGGAAGGAAGGAAGGAAGGAAAGGAAACGATCATAGAAATGAATCCGCAAAAAGTCACTGTTTAACATGGTTTATGAGTAGGCGGATCTTCGGACCGTAATTAATCGAAATAAAATTAGTTTTTGCTCAAATTGGATGGTATGGATGTGAACAACATATGATTCCAACATGATGGCGCTACTTGTCCCACAGCTCATGCCATATTAGAAACTCTGCATGAGAGATTTGATGGTATACTTATCTCAACGTAGACACGACTTGGCGAGCTCGTGCGATTTATCCCATTAGACTTTTTCTTGTGGGGAAGTTTTAAGTCGCAGGTCTATGACAATAAACCGTAAACGACCGGTTCCCTGAAAGTCAACATAACCAGTGCCATCGCTCAAATTAAGCCTAATATATGCGAAAGAGTCATCAAAACTTAGATCATTGTTTCAAATTCATATTACATTAAATTGGCTATATTTTTAGCTGGGAACATTACAGCTGACCATTGGAAAAAAGAAAACCTCAAAAGTAGACATAATAAGCATTTTTTAAGTATTTAACATCAAATATTTTAAGATCCTGAAGAGTTTGAACAATTGTGAGGCCAAAGCCATATTCAGTGCAAAACATTCTTTCGGAAGTGATAAACAAAAACCTCGCAAGCCTGTGTAAACCATTACGCGTCTTTAACTACTCCAAGATTACTCTGTACATCATCTTCCTCCAACTAAAATCAATTTTTTTATTTATATATATTTTCCTTCCTTAAATTTAGTTGGAAACAATTTGGTATTCAACGAGCTCTGGGTTCATTACAACAACAAAAAAAAATGGCTTTCAATAATTCAGTTCAAATATGAATTAAATAGAACAAACAAAAATTAGACACTTCAAAAACAGTGTGCAACGGCATAAGGAATGTGCATAATTAAAAATCTTTTTTGTTTTGTTTATGATTTTTAATAAAAACTTCGTTAAGTCATAAATTAATAAACAAATCAACAATGAATAATTTGCTGCGGCGGCATTAAAGTCACGTTCCTTGGTCGCTCGTTGATTGAGCGCTATGCATACAAAAGCGAGCGCAACAGGAAGGATACTGGATGCTGGTTTGAAAAAACAGTACAGAAAGAGACAACAATTACAAAGCATAGCAAAGGATGAGAAGAGAAGTGCCGGAAAATCAAATGAAGCATTTTTAATTAATTCGCCATTTTGTTAACTTTTCATTGTTTGTTGTTTGACAATTGAAAAAACAAACCGTGGAAAAGGCATAAAAAAAACCATTTGTGTAGGTGAAAGAAAGAGACAAGGCATACAAAATTATTGTAACAAAAAGCAAAGCAAAAGCAGGCCGTAGCAACACACAGGAGCATGTTTCCATGGAGTAAGATCCTCTGATGATTTAAAATGTTAATTAAATTAAAACAGCGACGAGTGAAAAGTTTTGTTACTGAAATGCAATTTTAAGAAACATTTATCGTTTACTGTTGGTTTTCTAAGAAGAAATATACAATGGGCTGAATGGATTGTGAAGAAAAGTAAAATTTATTGAATGAATTAACAAAATAATTACATTGAATTAAGAAGTTTATTCAAAGAAAATACAAGAAAGAGCTACACTGAAAAAGCTGGTTTGCAAAAAAAAAATAAAACTAAAACTTATTATAAATCGCTCAGTAAAATCGAAAAAAAAAAGTCAAATAAATTTTAGCAGAAAATTTATTATAAAATTTTTCACAAAAGACTTTCGTTGTAAAAAGAAATTTTCAGATTTTGGGCGGCTTTAGCCTAATGAAAGATCACCGAACGATTTTTGCTTTTTAACTAATAATTCGTTCAACTCCATAGAATATTGAAGTCAATACGATAAATTATCGAAAATGTTGAAAAAAGCGGAAAAAATTGAAAAGGTTTGAAAAAAACGAAAAAAATAATAATTAAAAGAAAGTCGAAACGATTTTGGAAAATGTCGAAAAAATTTGAAACAGTTGGAAAAATAGAAAAGTTGATATGATATGGAAAACGTTGAAAAAAGTTGAATGAGGCTAAAAAACTTCGAAGAAAGTTAAATGAGGTTGATCTGGACAAAAATAAAAAATTGAAAGATGTTGAAATTTTCGAACAAAAAATTGAATGAGATTGAAAAAGTCGTGTTCAAATATTGAAAATTCTTGGTAAATTCGATTAAATTGAAAGAGTTTGAAAATGCCAAAAAAAAGTTAAAAAGTCGAAAAAATATGATATGGAATCAACATAAAAGAATCCAAAAGTGCCACGCTCACTTTTCCTACTGAGCATACTTTTGATTCAATAAATTATATTCGTGGTCAGCATGCCGAAATCTGTCCCAATAGCTTGTATAATTTATCAGATATGTCGTATTTAGATATTAAACTAAGAGCGGTAACACCCAATGAAACAACCAAGCGTATTGTGAACAACGTTGTAATATCAAATTTTAGTGTAATTCCTCACATAGTTTACTAGATATGTCATTTAAGGTATTATCTGCCATGCCCAATGGTTCTTATTCTGCTGCTTATCCCAGATACTTTATAGTAAGTAAGCCCGCTATATACATTGCATTTTATATCAATTTCTAATGGTAACCGGCATCTCTACAAATAAAACTCAAGAAGATTACTCTCATAGCAGACTATAATTAACTTTTACCGTATTAGCGTTAGCTGAAGCGTGAGTGACAGCTCAAAAAACTAACTATGAGGAGTGGAGCTCCGAGTTCAAATTTGACGAGGTTGAAACTGTATCACGTCCCAAAAAACAGCTTCAATTACTGCCAGTATGCGGTCTGGTTATTTTAATATATCTGTTTATTATAACTGACTGATATCTATGTAAACTGACTGATTTATTTCATCCAATCATGTAGCTTATTTCAAATTTATGAAAGCTACCTTTTGCAGCTCTCATTTTGTTTTTTGAACAATTTACTTTTCTCATTTTTTAGACAAAGTTTTCTTTCAGTGCTATGCGAATTTCACCTCTTATTTCAAACTAATGCATTGACATGATTTTAAGTTGCTTCATAAATAATTTATCTCATAATTTTTATTAAGACTGATCAACATACGGTAGGTGGTGGTGGCAATGGTGGCAACCAGCTTTAGCAGCTGTCGTACGCCAAAAAATATGCAACACTTTGTTATGCTTAGAACAACAATAAAAGGACTTAGCTAATTATTAGCAACATTTTGCTGCATGCCTCATCACTTTGTTGCCAGGATTAGAGCTGTGAGTAACGCCCGCCTAACTCATTAATATTCAAGGATTTGTTGTTGTTTGTGGTAGTGTTGCCGCTTGTCAGTGTTTGCTACTGTCATTGTTGAAATAAACTTTTTTTTGGCACTTTTCAAGACAAAATTTAAAGTGAGAAAGTGAGCAAAATTTTCATCAAAATCATGGCTTGACTGAGGAATTTGAGCTTTTGCGCATTTTCCAATTAAGGTTGGGCATAAAAAAATTAGACAAAAATAAAACAAAAAATTTTGGGGCAAATTTATGTAAATTAAAAATTGCACAAAAATTGCAAAGAAGATTATTTCATTAGCAAACAAAAATTGCTCTAGCCTTGATAGTCCATTGACTGCATATTTTTTCAGCGAGTTTTTGCCAATTTAATTTTTTGTACAATTTTTCTGAGAAAAATTCCTCTAAAAATGATTGAATGCTGCCAAAGTTATTTTTCTAATGAAATTTATAAGAAAGATTTTTGGAATGACTTCGAGTTTTTTTTTATGTGTGTTTTTGTGTCATATTTTTTTGTTCTATAAATAATTTTTCTTAAAAAGATAGATTTTTTTAATTCGCCATTAAATTTCTTGAAATCTTTTTAGCTGCGAAATGTCACAGAAATCTAATTAACGCATTCTAGTCGTTAATCTCATTTCTTGAGAAATACAGTTTTTCAAAAAGTTCTCAATAATTATGTGTAACGCAAGTAACTTAGGTTATGCAAAAGCAAAGTCATACAGAAAATAAAATTCAAGTGACTTCAATTTTCAACAACATGGCCTACCTCAGTGAGAAAATGTTTATTCAAGGTAACAAGTTTGTAGTATCAGATTTCAAATTTTCTTTAAAAATAAAAATTGAAACAGAAAATCTCATTTGAAATGATTAAATTTGTTTATTTTTTGCTTTTAATTTACGTTTTTTATTTGCATTTTTTACATTTTTTTTTTTTGTATTTGGATGCACTGCACGTAACGAGCGCTCAAGTTTAGACGCATACAAACAAACTGACACACATACATTTATAGCTCTTGTAAATTCAAGCATCTACCACTACTACTACACTAACATAAACACGTAGACATGCATGACTGCAAGAGTTCCTTTTTAATTGGAAATTCTCAAAGGATTGCAACGACCATAAGAAAATAGAAAATTTGTATGTAGCTGCAGCAACTCTTTGAAAAGAAAGTGAGAAGAAAATGAAAAAAAAAAATGAAAAAAGAGTTGTATGCAGTTTGGCCGAATTTTTGGGTACACTACACTTTATGTTATTTTTGTTGTCTGATAGTTGACATTTAGAGACAGTTGACATTTATGAAAATTTATTTGATAAACCATTTTAGTAAAAACTACCTCATGAGCTTAGTTTGTGTCTTAAGTGATTAAACGTAGGCATGCAAAATTGGTTTATTTAGAGTAATTTTCAACATACCCTTCGACTTAGCAAATTTGTCTGATTTAAGACTTCTGTCAGTTTCACTAAATTTTAGCTTCCTTTAAATGTCCATCTTAAAATATTGATAAACTCCTTGTTAAATTATTTTAATGGGACATAGAAAAGTTGATATCACAGCAACATTAAGCAATTTTTTTTCTTCGCACAAATATAAATGAAACAAAAACGTTGAAAAAATAATAATACCACATGTCTCATTGTAAAGTACGTACATCACGACGGGCTCTATGGTGAGGTATTTCAGGGTTCTGATATGCACGGCTGCATTAAAAAAATGAAGAAAATTCTTTTAACAAGAGTTATAATTGCATAAGTTAAAGTAATAATATGATCTCATGGGGCAACAGATGAAAAACAAAAACCAAAAGAAAAAAACAAACTGAAAATACAAGTCAGTAAGTAAAAAGGATAAGTGATAGAAATAGCACAAGATAAAAAACATACAAATAGAATACGATTAGGATAAAAGGATTACATTTTAGACCTAATTATGAGGCATTTGCCAAGAATAATCAGATGAAGTTATTCAAGTTGTATGTAATCATATCTATACATTTGACTGGTTCTGACATTTCTGATATCATCTTGTCAAATTTGATTTAATTTTAAGAGCTCAAATCCTTTTGTAAGCCAAAAGTTGCACAATATGAGAAGATTTCTGAGTTCAAAACCTCAAATTTGCAATTGTGATTATTTAAACAAAACTATTTGTTTTTTTTTACAACCAGAGCACAAAAATCAGCACAATTTTAAGGTTTAGTACCAGTCTGCTAACATTTGAATGAAAATGAGTTAATGTATTCACTAAAAAATAAATTAGCAAAATATTTATACTGATTTCTATAAAAGCAGGTCGATAGTTTAGAGACATAAGCTTTTAGTGCAAAAATTAAATAAAAGAATATAAGATTCTAATAGAAATGATACTTTTAGAATTGCTTAAGTATTTCTTTATACAACAAATTATTAAATAAGCAAATGAACCTCAGATGTATTTTATATTAGCCCTAGGAAGTTTAACCGAATATGTGCAGACCTTTCGCATTAAAATGTTTCTATTACCTTTGTGTTAGAGACGAATTCGTCCAAGAATTCCTACAAGTATCTACGCTCAACCTTTTTTTCTTAGTACTTAACACACTTTTAGGACACCTGCCTATACAAATCCCATAAAGGTATGCGCAAACCTGGTTGTATCAGCTAGCGCCAACAAATTCCTGAACCTCGTAGGGTTAATCAAAGGCTGAACTCTTGAGTTGAGTTGTAGTCCTTAAACCTCACTTCAATTCTCTGCAAATTATCGGCCAAGGGGCCATATGCGTCTTAGTTTCTTCTTTCATTTTCAGGGCATAAAAAAAGAGTCGATGATAGAAGGTGAACAACAAAACTATTTGCCGATGTCTACAACTACAGGGTGTTTTTTTTTAGAGGTTTGTTTTTCAAATAGAGATAAAACTGGCATTTTATGGTCAAATCTGGCAACTCTAATGTCATTTATGTTCAATTTGGTTTGCCATTTCATCATGAATAGGTTGACAAAAGAACAATGCTTGCAAATCGTGCAAATTTATTTCGAAAATAATGGTTCAGTTCGCGAAGTTTACCGCAAGCTCCGTCCATTTTATGGTCGACGTAATCGTCCATCAGAGCAATTAATTCGGTTAACCATGGATCGTTTTCGCACTACGTTTACTCTATGTGATAATACGCATCCGCAGAGACGTCGAACAGTGCGCACCGAAGAAACAATTGCCGCTGTAGAGCAAAATGTTGAAGAGGACCCGAATGAATCGATTCGCCACCGTGCACAACAATTGGAGCTTTGTCCATCAACTTTATGGAAGATTTTGCGCAAAGATCTTGGCTTGCGACCTTACAAGATCCAGCTTGTGCAAGAATTAAAGCCGCGAGACCATGCAATGCGTCGTGATTTTGGTGTATGGGCCGAAAATGAGATTGATCTCGATGCTGATTTTCATCGCAAAATTTTGTTCAGTGATGAGGCTCATTTTTGGTTGAATGGCTACGTCAACAAGCAAAATTGCCGCATTTGGAGTGAAGAGAATCCACATGAGACCCTTGAGACGCCATTACATCCACAAAAACTGACTGTTTGGTGTGCTCTATGGGCTGGTGGAGTCATTGGGCCATACTTCTTCCGAAATAATGCTGGAGAGTCAGTTACCGTTAATGGAGACCGGTATAGAGCCATGATAACCGACTATTTTGTTCCCGAACTGGATGGCATGAATGTGGATGAGTTGTGGTTCCAACAAGACGGCGCTACATGCCACACAGCGCACGTCACAATCGATTTATTGAAGGAAACATTCGATGAGGGCATAATTTCGCGGAATGGACCTGTCAATTGGCCACCAAGATCGTGTGATTTGACACCATTGGATTATTTTCTTTGGGGATATGTGAAGTCGCTCGTCTACGCCAACAAACCAGAAACGTTAGGGGACTTGGAAGCCAACATTCGTGGCGTTATTGCCGACATACGGCCCCATATGCTCGAAAAAGTGATTCAAAATTGGACCTGTAGAATTGGCTTTATTCGAGCCAGCCGCGGCGGCCACATGCCCGAAATCATATTTAAACATTAATGGCATAAAATTATCCTTCCAATAAAGCCAAATTGATGGACATTAAAACGATTTTCTTGTGTTTTATTTCAATTCGAAGCTCTATACCTCTAAAAAAACACCCTTTATTTGCAATGTGCGACACATGTTTCTTAAACTTAGCAAAGACAAAAGAAGATCAATCAAATGAACTAGAATATCAGCTGCTTCACACTTTTGTATGAAATTTTGGTGCAACCAAAATGAATAAAACGGCTATTATCACTGATTACAACTTTGCTTCAAATGCTACATAGGTTGCTTCAAGGTGCCGAAAGTAAAAATTGTCTTGCATATGCGTAAGCTGAACAGATTAGTGACTCTTAAAATTATGGTTTGTGTATCGAATAGAAAGGTTTGAAACAGTTTAATGTTCCATCTTGCTTCAGTACGGTTGAAAGGATACTGTAAATGATATTTTCGTTTCGAGCCGTCGTGACGTGTCGGCTTTGCTATGGAAACTTTTTTTTTTTCTTTCAATAATAATCTTGTTCAAAGTGAAAAACTTACGTTCAATTTATATGAATTTGATTACTTTAGCTAAGCACAATTTTTATTTATCACTCACGATAGTTTTTATTCGAATTAAAAGTAGGTTTTTACAGTAAATAATTAAAAACTTTTGTTCAAATGACGAACGAACCGAAACGACTGAACTTGCGGTTTAACACTGCAACTCCACTACACATATGTAATGTTGTCGTTTCGAAAAAAAGTTTAAGTACTCAATTAAAGTTTTTAAGGTAGTAAATTGTGAAAATCGGTAGTATGTACTTTACTAAGATATTTTTAATACTTATGTATCAGAGGTCTGCGCAAATCAACTTGCTGTGACGTCCGACTGTAGGAGTTACTGTTAAGTATTGATCAAGCATGTCATTCTGCAACTCATCAGTACCAGTAGCAAAGAAGAGAACGATACAAAGAAAACGACTTATCTTTATGTATATAACAGTTTTTAAGCGCTGGTTGTCAAGCCTAGTGCAATTTTTCATTTCAAATTAGATTTCATGCAGTAAACTTTAATGTCACGCGCTGTGAGTTATCAGTTTTGGCAAAATATTTTTGAATTACGCGAGAGTTTTCGAGAAACTTAAGAAATGTAAAAACAATTTCAGTGTTCAGATGGGACAAGTGCCGCTACATAGCGGTCTCAAAAATTCACTTTTCTTTTGTATTTGAAATGTATGTTATTACTTATAACCGTAAAGAAGCGGAGCATGAACGAACGTTAAATTAGTACAAATAGTCGAAGGGTAGTTTAGTAGTACGCTTCGCTGAAGGGTAGTAAAAAACTACTATTGTAGTACAAAAGACAGCACTGTTTCTCAAACTGATTAGTGGCCAGTGTTGTCAATTTTCTCCGTATTGATGCGTTATGAGCCACGCACACAATATGTCGCCGTAACGACCACTAATGCACATATAATGTTTGCGTAAACCGAATTTTTCATTTCGAGTTCGCATTACGATGTGTACGTATCGTGACTGTGCTGCTGCTAAACTATATTAGGCTGTGAGCCCGCTGTAAAAAAGTCGATTGTATAAGATTACAGCACAAAATATACGGAAAAGATAGTAATGCATTTTGTTGCAACCAGGGTTGCCTTCCTAAAGCCCTTCCCGATGCCAGGAAATGACCAAAATTTGCCCAATTTTGTTAATTTAGTTAAAACTATAGTTTTTTACAACTCGAAATGTATGTCAAATCATAGAATTTGATTAAGCCTACACATAATATACAGTGCTGCATTGTTGAATCCAGCCCGAAATATAGATTTTCACTGGATTTTTGGATCAGTTTTCATTAATATATATAACAGATTGAAATTTATGCAAACTGATAGAGCTCAAAGAGCCTAAATAGAATATATAGGTTTGCCTTGTCAAATCCAGTCCCAAGCATGGGTTGCGACTTATATTAGAAAAATTTGCTCGAAAACGGGTAGCACAACCTATGTTGAGGACAAGATTCGACAAGGTTATGAATTCTATTTAGGCTCTTCGAGCTCTATTTTCAGCTCCAGCACCAGACATAGTTATTCCTATTTAAAATGCTCTTTCTTACGAATTTTGTAAGATATTAAATTTTAAATTACTTTTCTCTGGCTGCTTCTTGACATAATTTCATTATTTTTCCAACCATAACGTTTTTAAGCACTCTATTGCTGCATTAATTGCTAATTATTGTCCATACTAATTGTAAAGATTGATATTAATCAATAAATTTGAACATAAATTTCTCTTCCACCATAAATTCATAAGTCAATAACTCATAAATCGTTAAATTTCAAAATATTCACAAACGGTCTGCGTGAACACGAAATCAGCACCGCACATGGCACAGCGGTATACACAAACACTGATTTGCTCTAACGGTATGTATCGTCTAGAGGCCTCTTAACATGCTGCCACATAAAAGAAGATCGGCAACATTTATCATATGACAGTTACCGGTATTGAAGTGCAGTTTGCAATCGTTTTCCTCTACTTCGAATATAATTATTTCTTTTGTCTGTATTTAATAGAATAATAATAATATGAAAAGTATGTAGTGATCGTATTAAAGTGTATGAAGTGCTAATTGTGAATAAAGTGTTAGTGTAAAAGTTGGAAGAAGATTTATGCAGAAAAGCGTTGCTATAGCTATAGCTGCTCAATTGCATTAGTCTTATAACAAAAAAAAAAAAAAGCGAAATCATTACAGGTTCATTAACATAATGAGAACAAAGCGATATGGCTAGGTAAGTTCTTTATTTTGTAAAAATAAAATTATCTAGTTAATTAGAAGAAAAATGTTCTTCAGCCAGCCATCTTGACTTCCACAATTATTCCAATATTATCATTGTTGCGCTCAACATCAAACTGTGCAAACTGTTTTATTCAATATCCGAACCTTTTACTTCCAGTAAAATGTTAGTTTGTCCATCTTAAAAATATGTACCAAAATAAATTTTTATTTTCATCCATTGGGGTTGAAGAAACAAATTGAGCAAAATTGCATAAATATGAGGGGAATGCATAAGACTGGTTGCTCCTAAACTACTGAAGCGATTTATTTAAGCAAATGAAATGTCGGGTGTTCTTCATTTGTTGTAGTTGTTGTTCAGAACTACTTAATTGGCCAAGTCAAAATGAAACACTCTCACATTCATATTTTTTTATTCGAAGTTAGTTAGATGTTATAAAAATTTAAATTTTTGTTTTGATTTAAAGTGTTTATCTCAAAAGCAAAGTTGAAGAATGAAAATGCTAATTGCAAAAGAGAAAAACAATTTGTATTCATAAAAATTATCGCAAGCGCTTGTAATTTGAAAAAGTTATATCTTCTAATTCAAAATTTCAAAAGGTTGACCAAAACAAAAAAAGTGTTAAAAGTTATGAATAAAGCTAGGAAATGCAAACGACAGACATGACAAACTTCTAATAACTTTCACTCTGCAGTGGAAAAAACAACAATCTTTCATAGAATTGAAACTTCTGACAGCATTTTCACATAGCACCAGTTAGTTAGCAAAAATTGAAAAGGCCAATTGAAGGCTAAAAAAGAACTTTAGACAAACTTTTCAATGAACTGCAGTGGAAACCACTATAATGACATCGTAATAGTGTTGTACCTGGGAGTGCAGGGTCGTGCAAAACTATATTATTTTTTGATTTAAGTTTTTTTTTTGTATTAAAATCGTTTCTTTCATTATTTCGTTAACAAAATTTTGAGATATTTAAGATGTAACGATTGATACATAACAGAAGACTGTATAAAAATTATAGATTTTATATTAAAAACATACGTTTAATAATTTTTTTCGCATCTCAAATTCATTCACAATTTGATATCTAATGAACAATTTAAATTAAAGTTTTGTTTTAAGCAAGAAAAAGTGCACATTTTAAATTCGTATATTGAATATGAACTAAATTATTAGTTAATACACAAATGAAACAAAATAATCAATTACGAACTCAAATCATAAATGCTATTTTGCGCCATCCTGTACAAAGCAAGAAGTATTCCTATTCATTCTATAACTAGCTGCCTTTGTTTGAATTTAAGTGCAAATATTTGAAATTTTAACCATACCAGCGTTTGTTACATACGCATACATAGATATGTAAATTACCCAACTCATGGATAAAGAAAAACTGTAACGATCACAATCTTGTCAATTTACTATGTGTAAGTTAAAATTAGTTTCGGAATTTTCACAACTTCCTTTAGTCACTATGTGTAATAGAAAATGTGAAAAATATAAAAATAGATTTATGTTAATGGCTAAAAATATTTCCATTGACCAAAATAAACACAAAACAAACATAAATAGCACTCACACACACATAAAGAGGGGGGAAAAAAACCTTAAAAAAAAAATAACAAAGCCTCTAAGTTGGCCAAAAAGCGGCCACTTCCGCACAATCAACTCGAACAAAGAGCGAGTAAATTGGATGTGTTCAAAGAACTGTTTGGTCTAGTTATATCGATAGATTTCCTATAAAACGATACAACAATAATGTGAAAGATATTTTTAAGCAAAGTTGTATGCAATTGGAAAAACTATCCCTGCAACATTATGGCAAAAGTAAAATGAAAAAAAACTTTCGAATCAGGCATTCCTATGATTAATAATATTTACATTAAAAACAATTTGAATTAATTTTTCAAATATTTATTTCATTTCAAAGGTTTTACTTACTTAGTTCAATATCTTGTAGGAAACCTTACATAGAAAATGTGTCATAGTGGAGTGTCTCTTTTTTAAGATTTAGTAGCATTCCTTAACCCAAAATTTATGGACTGAAGTTTGTACTTTGTTTAAAAATACTTCATAACACAATAAATTTTATTTGGAGGCAAGTGAACTTATAAGTCCTATATGAGAGCCCATACAAATCAAAATATGTGCCATACTACTCAAAGAATAACTATGAGCCGTTCGAAATAAAATTTTAAGAACTACCAATGTGTTATACACATCGTTTGAAAGGCTTAGTAAACACTAAAATTTGTTTTAATAAACTAGTTTTGTATGTTGTACAGTGTAGAACTCAAAGGTTAAAATATTTACTATACTACCTAATGTTCTCAGTTATGGCCAATTGAAAATTAAATTGGTTTTGACACGGTCTCAAGTCTGAGAGGTTTGGCGTCTGAGGCAAAGCTGTCGCTCATGAAAAGACAAACCATTTTTCCATTAACATTATCCTTCTAGCAATACTTCTTAGCCTCTATATGAGTCGTTTGTGCCGTAGGTTCACTTTTTCAGAAAATTTGACTAAAATGCTACATAGAGGCTTGAAGAGTGGTGAATATGAACTCTTTTTAATTTCATGAGAACAGCTCTTGCCTCTGAAACCACAACCTCGCAGCTTGAAAGAAAAAAGAGTAGGGTTAGCTTAGTGTTTACCAAAATCCAATCTGATATCAGTCGATGTTCCTTTGGTCTTAGTTTTGCACACAGCACTTTCGAATAATGATTCCAACGAAAGCATTTAATCAGGAAAATTTGACTCTGTTAACTCCCTGCATGAATGATATGATATGTTATTTTTTTTTAAATTTTGTCAATTTTGATTATTTTGATATTAACTACTAAGTTGATTCTTTAAAACTTCTCGCAGAGATTACCACCACTTTCTTTTCACAGTTTAGGATATACAACAGAAATGATTGAATTGTTTATTCAAAATATATCCTGGTTTTTCGAATATTGATATGTCAATGATTGAAAATAATGAGTATCATTAAATCTCTAATGTCTCTGTGCGCTATTGGATCATTTGAAAACCCAAAGTATTCACTTCCATATTTTGCCATGAACACTTTATACATGCGGCACAATTTTAAACCAACAACTTAAAACAAAAATAAACAACAACCCAAAAAATTAAAAAATAAAAACCTAAACGAAAGCAACCAGCACACATTCGAAACATATGTCAAACGAATGCAGGCTTAAAAAAAAAACCAAATGTCGGTACTTTGTCAGTGACCAGTGTTTTCTTGATTTACCCTGCCTAGCCTCCATATGCCAAAAGTGACCGATTGCCTAACAAACAACGTGGAGACCTCAAAATCGATTCATTTGTCGCTGTCGTTGTTCCCTTTTTTCCGTTTTGCTGATGTTGATGTTTTTGTTGCCACTTTGAAATATGCAACCGTAGGGTAGAAAGCACAAATGCCGTGAAGTAACTAAATTCTAAAAATTTTAAAATTATGCAGTCACATTAATGAAATTTATCATAAATATAACTGAATTAAACATTGTTACAGTATGTTTTCATTATTGTTGTAATTTGCACTTGTTGTTGTTGTTGTTGTTTTTTTTTTTGTTACTATTACTCGTACTGCTGTTGTCCTAGTCGTGTGTCCTTTTTATTAGAAAAGCATTCACCATCAATATGTGAAACATATTTGTCCCAGGACAGCAATTATTGTTATCGTTATTGGCATCGGACGAGATTGTTTTCGGCATATACATATGTATGTATGTTGGTATTTGTATGCTTGTGTGTTTGCTCTCGTGTGTCGCATGGTAAATTTATTTCTGCTTGACTTGGTAAAGCATTTAAAATTACTAGACAGAAATAGAAAAACGGAATGCTACAAGCGTTCCTCTCCGTACTTCCCTTTCGGTTAAGAGCGAAACCGTAACGAAAAAAAAGAGCTCAAAAATATTAACAAAACGAACAGAAAACAAAGATATTCGCTACAACAGCAACAACATTATGAATACGACAAATCCAACAGGACAAAAAAGGGATTTGCAATGTACTCTTACATATATCGCAGTGATTGCTAAGGATAAACCATTGGATACGTTGTACCGTGGATCATTTGGCAAAATTTTAAAAAATAATAATTAAAATAGGGCACAGCAGTGTGCTTGAAGTTCTTTGCCAGAATGCAAATGTGGAAGCAAACTACGATATGTTTTTCACAGGAAGCTTTTTTCAATGCTGCTAACAAAGGAGTCCTCTGTAAGTGGGAATTTAAAATTTTTGTCCCAGGAAACTTTCATAAAAACATTATATGATTGCTTTTTATGTTATTTTAAAGATGTTCTAAAGTATAGGGTATAGCTACCGAACTTTTCATTTTAAGACCCTGATCCATTTCCTTTCAAACGAAAAATATAAATATCCCGATTTTTTTTTGTTGTGTGAAGATCTGGATATGGCGGAAAATATATTATTATCGCTTTAACATCTATTAGACTTATGGGATTTTGGATAGTTTTTGACTATATCCAATTTACGACCAAAAACAAGCAACAAATTTTATTTGATTTCTTAATTCAGTTATTTCTTCAGTTCTACTGTATCGAATAAATTGTGCTAAGCATATTATACAATGTTTCGTTTCAAGACAAGCGATTTTTTTTTAACCATCCGATTATAGGAGGCGTGGAAGCAGAAAACAGCTACGAGTGTAGGTAGTGTAACAAATTTTAGGCAAACAAAAACCCACACACATACAAAGAGTTCTCATTTCCACATACCACTCGTCATTGGATTAGATATTAAGGTTACAACAAACTTCCAGGATGTGGGTAATGAGAAAAAGAGTCACTTTGTCATATGGGCTTTTTATATTTTTATTTTCTTTGTATTTTTATATATATATATATATTGTTACTATTGTTGTTGTTGCTGCTTGTTATTTTTGCTGTTATTGCCTTGTTTCATTTGGACCAAATATACCCATCGTATACTGTTGTTGTTTGTTCGGGTAGGTGGATTATCGTTACAACATAACTTTTGATCCTTTTTATCGATTACTATGTGATTTTATATATAAAGAAAAAATATAAAGAGAAAAAACTTTCATTTTCAATTGTTTGCAATTTTTGGCATAGCCCTAACAATCAGTTGTTGCTATTTGCTTACTTAACTAGTAGCTTTGTTTGGAGAATTATATTTAAGTTTTCGAACTTGGCATTTATTATATGGCAATACATTTGCAGGTATTCAATAGAAAGGAAAACTAAGTACTACATCCCTAGAGAGGATTCAAGAAATTTCAGTGTTTGGTATTTTATTTGTACTCTTATAAAGGCCTTCCATTGCAAAGCTGTGCCTTGGTTTTTTACGAATTTTATTTATGTTTTATACGTAAAGTCCTTGAGTTTCATTAGTTAACTAATGCTTCTTGAGCTTGCGAAAATTTGTTTTGCTAATTAATTGGTAATATATTTTATTTAAGGTGCTTTGACAGCTTATTAATTTATGGATTTATCATTGGTCTACTATTTCGTGAAAAGTTCCCTGCGTTTTTTTAAGAAAAATTTGGTGATAAGAACTTTCACATCAGTATCTAAGTTTACAATGGAAACTTCATACTTTGAAATTCTGCTCTAAAGTAACAATTTAAAGATTTGTGTTTTTATTTAGGAAAATATTTCATATATTTAACGAGTTTTGCTTCATGAAACACTTCTGCTTCACAAGCTCCGACTACTTTTAGAAGCTCTTCTTTCAGAACTTTTGCTTTGGAAATTAGTTATTTTTTAACTACAGGAACTTTTTTTTTAAGAACTCGTTTTAACTAGTGATCTCATACTGCATGAAATATTTTACTTCAAAAGCAGATTTTGTTATAGAAAATATTTCGAGAACTACCTTCGATACTATTCCATTTCAAATGCCGTTCTTCTTAAAGAGTTCCTTTTTTTTTTGAAGTCTTTAGCAATTTCGAGAACTAGTACTTCATCAAGCTTAACATTGATTTCGAAAATGACTTCTATTTCGTAAAAAAATTCAACTTTGAAAAAATTTTTTTTTGAGACAAATACCTTTACTTTGGAAACTAATTCAACTCTGAGAGATACTGCCAGAACAATTCATAGTTCAATAAACTCCTTACCATTGAGATCACGATAGTTCATATATTTATCCGTCGTCTGAGAGGACGCATGGTTTGGTTCTATCTTTAAGAGAGTTTGGCCACTTAAAGTCTCTGTTTATTTTTAAAGATTTTTTTTGACATTCCAAAAGTTGGCTTTATGCCACTCTTCATAAATAATCGATTTGCATAACCTTTACTTAGCAAACTATTATTTTTTTTTTAAAATACTTTGCTTCAAAAATTACTATAACTTCAAGAACTATTTGTATATAAAATCGAAAAATCATCGAAATTTTTATTTAGAATTACATTGCGGACAGTAAATATTTTAATTATTTAAAATTATTTTACCAAGCTAATACTCCAGTTGAGTGTATCATAGCACCAAAAAAATAACAAACACAAAACAACAAAACCTCAGCTAAGGCTATACATACTAGTTTCTATCATTGCTTAATGGATTCATCAGTTACCTTTGAGCCGATGAGTGAAATTTTCTAAACCTGATATCGTTCCCTTTTAACCTAGAAATGTTGAGAATCTAAGCAAAATGTAAAATATAACAAAGCCAAAACTTTTTTATGCTGTATGTTGTTGTTTTGCGACCTATTAACTGTAGAACTTTTCTATTTCAAGACCTATTTTTACTTCCAGAGTCGACCTTATTTTTTTGCTTAAAATACTGATAGCACATTTAACATATGATTTATAAATTATTAAAAAAGTCCAAAACTCCACTAACTATGTTCTCGATTAATTTCGCAATTTCGTTCAAAAACATTTGCTCAAATCATTCTCATTTTCCGACTTTATCAAGCTGTTAATAATATTTTCCGACCAAGTGTTAAAATCAATCATCATAATCTTAAAACCGCAGCTAATGCTTAAAAAAAAAAGATTATAAAATTTTTTTTTTAATGATGTGTTTACAACCTGTAACTTTGCAATGAATGGTCCCATAGCCTCTACAGTAAAACAAAATCTTTATTGCTTTTTTCAGTTAGAGATCACTGTTCGAAATCACTTGTCCACAAGTCAAATTTAATTTTATTACCTCTCATTTTTATAACAACGATGTGGTAACGCATAAGTCTGCTGTTGTTTGTCAATAGGTTAGGCTGCCTCGTAATGTTTACTAAGTGAGCTTCAGGCCTGTACTGTTTTTCTGAATTACTTAGTTAATTTTTCATGCGAATTTCATGTAGCGCCATTATTGTCATCATCAATGGATTTTTAATTACGAGCTGCCACTGTAATGAGGATATTATATCTGTTGAGCCAACACGCAATAATATCGCCATTAAATTTGCAGCTATGGTGGTTCATGAAATATTGGAAATTCAAACATGGAGCCACTAGCGTGAGTTCTTAAAATTTTCCATACATTTGTACTATTAATGCGAGCTTTGTGCAAATTCATAAGTAACTGATGAAACCAAAAAAAATGCAAAATAGTGCTGTTTTTTATATTTCTAATATTCGTTACTTATCATTCAGAAAAGCAGTTTTGTTCGAATTTACTGATCGATAGTAAACATTATTTTATTTAGCAAACTATCAAGATGCATATTTTTAAAGGACTGATTATAAATTGAAGATCTTGTTTATTTTTGTTACTCATCTACAGCAACTTCTCACTTAGCAAAATAAAAGCACAGTCAATTTATCTTAAAAAAAGCAAAATAAAAGATTATTATTTCGCCATTATATTAAAAACTGAATTTTGTAGACACTCAACGACTTTTCCGTGCCATTTTTTTTTTCATAACTTACGACATTTCATTTATATTTTAACGACTAAAGTTTATCACTTGTCAATTATTTACTTATGACATTACGAATATTTTTTTATTGATAACTTATCACTGTTTCCTATACTTATCACTGCTTTTGTAGAGTTAAAGCTTTTAACTTTCACTCAAGAATTATCATTTCCTACTTTTCACATATTATTTTTTTTATCCGGAAATAATTTGATTCCTTTTTGCTAACTTCTTTTCACTTGTAAGTTATGACATTTAACTTACTTACAATAACTATTAATCACTACTTATCAGTTCTTGCTTGTAAATGTTACTTTAATCTTATTATGGTGTCCGTGATATTAACTTTTTATCTCTTCATAATTATTAGTAGTAATTTTTTCATACTGATTACTAGTCATTTTTTACGAATAGGTATGCATCATTAATCTTTCATAACTGTCATTTGTAACTTATTACGTATAACTTATCAAAGATTAAACTGTCACTTATCGCTTTTTACTATATAACAGTAGCCCCACTAATTATTTAATACTCAGTAATTACCAGTTAAGAGCAATTGTCTTTTAATACAATTTACTTACCGCGCATTGTTTATTAAAAGATTCCATTAACTTAAGCATGCCATATTCGACATAGTTATTTAGCATTAGCTATCACTTATCACTCATTATTTAATAATAACCTTTGCAATCCATTTTCACTCATCACTGCAACTTTAAAGCATTTCTTTCAAAGTACTTTTTATATCCTGTCAATGATAAGTTATAACTACAAATTTTTATGCTTAGTTAACTCATCAAAATTTTTATAATTGATAATTTTAATCATTTTTCACGATTTTCTCCAGATTCCTTTATAGAATAGCCCCTTAAATCCAAAATGAAAGTAAAAAAAAAAAAATAAATTTAATGGTAAACGAAAGCGACAAATAAAATAGCCACACAAACGAAAACAAAAAAAGAAAAAAAAAAAACCGCCCGCAGAGAAAAACGAGAAAATTAAATCATTAAATCAGCGACCGTTAAAAGTGAAAATTTTTACCATCCCATTAAATCATGTCAGCTGTCATTAACTTTAAAGCGAATAAAGCATTGGACCAATAGTCTGATGGTCAAAATGACAGACAGACAGACAAATTTCAATATGGTCGAATATACGTTTATCTGTTTGTGTGTCGAGTGAAGTCAGTTTGGTGGGGGATGGGAACGAAAATGGGATGGTAGTAGGACTTAACAAATAAGCCGCTGTAATATGCTGATTTTCTGATTCTGTAATTTATATAATTAACGAGTTTTTTTAATGTTCTGCTATTTTTGTTGTTGGTTGTCGTTGTAACTGTCGTACTTCAACCCGTATACTTTGATTACTCGGTTAATTTATGCGATCCCTTTTTTTCGCTGTTATTTTTATTGTTGTTTTCGTAAAACTAGCACTTGTATGTTTTCTTGTCCTTCGAGAAGAATTAAAAATTTTTAAATAAACATAATAAATTCATTTGAATGGAAACATTAATGAATTTAGCTCATTTCACCCAGCAATTTGTTTGTTTTTTTAGATTTCCTTAGGAGTATTTGGCTGCCAAAACAATTTCGTGATGTTAATGGAGGGACTATGTTTTTATCAAATATGACCTTTGAGGTCGTTAGTCAGAAGTTCGGTCATTGTCCTCGGTTTTCTATGAAGAAAAAATATTAAAATTTTTGATTTGATTTCATAATTGAAAAGAGCAGTTAAATATTTTATTGTAAATTTGTTTAATTCGAAAAAATGCAATCGAAAAATAAATTTTTCGAAGTGCATAACTGAATAACTAAGCATCATACAAAAAAAACATTGTGTGGTTTAAGCTTCTAGAAGTACAATCAGGCCGAACTTTCAAATCACATTTTTTTCGTTGCACGCTTCACGTGAAATGATGACAAAAGATTCATATTTCGCCCTATGGCAATAACACAACGACTTTTGCTGTATAATGGATATGATTTTTCCGTCAAATATTTTGAATTATTCTGCCTACTGGCAATAATCAGTAAATTGTTGTTCATTTGTATATCAGAATAATTTTGAAAATTATCACTTTTTGAGCCAAAAGTTGTAATGTGTTCTTTTAATTTATAAAACTTGTTAGACTTTAGACAGAAATATCGAATTAGGATCGGTTTTTTTATATAAAATGTAGATTTATATGTAGATTATATGTTATATTAGATAAAATATCAAAGGAAGGCTTCAACTCTAGATACCTTACCTTATTTAAAACAACTTAAAAGCTAAACATTCGTACTTTTAACGAACACATATCTTTAGTTTGTTTTAAATGTTGGTTGACTTACTCTTTTTCAGTTAAATTATTGTATTTATAGCTACTGACATTATATTTAATATAAGTAAATAAATCATGACAACATTTAATTAAAATTTTAAAAAAAAAATAAGAGGAAGCTTACTTTGTATTCAAATAAGCTTACGTTTGAGCAATAAATTAAAAACAATTTCTTTTTTTTCACAAACATAACATTTTTTAATTTGTATTCTTGATATTTCTTAAAATTTAGATCTTTAGAAATAACCTCTAATCGTATGAATACGTTTTTAAAAAAACGTATGATGATTATCTGACTGATATTCGTGAAAGTGACGAAGGTTAGCTATCTAGGCTTGAATCCACCTTAGCGATACATATAATCGCAGAATAGAGTTTCGGTTGCATTACCTTGATGTGTGCAGAAGGACCTAATAAAATATATATCTATGTGTTACACATTTTGAGTTATTTAATGCCCGACTTATTAGTTCTTCTTTATTGGATTAGCCATCTTTTACTGATAGGTATTGTAAATATTTTTAGATTTCATTCAATATCAATCTGCATGGCTGGAGGTTCTTGTTTGGAGTGAAATAAAACCTCTCATTAAATTTACCTTTCTTGTGTAAGAATATTTGTGTAATATTTTTTACATACAATAACAACAACAACAAAAAAATGTAAATCAACAAAAAAAAAAGTAATTTGATGCCCTTGAGAGAAACGGAAATGTCAGAATGAAAAACTGCAGTAATCAGTTATTTCGGAGGATTTCAAAATCCATCCGTTCGTGTGTAGTAGCAAATCAACGGGAAAAAATCGCAGTTTTCCTTTGCATTTTTTTTATTTCATTTTAGCACCGAGCTCGCTCGCTTGTTAATGGTACACCACCATACCGTAAGTTATGTGGGTGAGCTGATTTGGCATTAGGTTACATTGTTGGCTGCAGGCAATGGACTACGGTCAGTTCATCAGTCAGAGTCAGAGAGTTGGGTGATGAGTAAATTGTTTGCTTTGGGGCCAGTTCACTTTTAGAGTGGAAAAACAGATCCTTCACGTCTGATTCTGCATTAATTACGTTTTTTTTATACATTTGTTGTTTTTTTTTTTTGCTTTTGCGCTATGCTAAAAAACATTGCCATGAATCTGTGTTCCAGGCGCGTAAATTGTATAACTCTTTAGAACTGAAATACTGTGCAAAAAAAATGGCATCGATTTGAAATATTACACGATACTTTTGTTATGAAATATCAAAATAACCATTCGAACAAAAATTTTAAATTGAATTAAATTTTCAAGTGCTAATAGAAAGACTGCTTTATTAAACTAAATTTTTTCTTATTCAACTTTTTTACGTTGCTGATAAGGCACTACTCTAGCTTGCAGTGATACCATACCTACCATTTGATATCCTGTGCACAGATTTAACTGGCACATCTCTTTTACCTTTTTTTTATTTAACACCCCAACGAAATGAATTTTACGCGGGCTTAACACTGTAGTCCATTAGAAGTTTTATTTACCCTTGCAGGCGCCAAGCTAAAAAATTACCAACGTTGTTCATTGGATGGGGTTTGAGTTTCTGACTTTGGTGGTCATGGTGCGTACAATTAAGTAGGGGACAGGCCAGTGCAACTCGACGAAGACAATGAGCGCCGCCGACGAGGCAAATCAAAAATAAATTTTGACCTTAATTAAACGCGCATATTGTGAGCTTGGCATTGGGCTTCTTTTTTAATGTGGTGCTTGTCGAAAGCATTTTGGACTCATGCCGAAAATATTTTTTTACCCTCACTATATTTTTTACTAAAATATATTTGCATGAAAGTTTTGAGTTTGCTTAGTTTGCTAAAAAATTTAATATGCCAAGCCAAATTGCTATGATGAAAAATATTTATATCTTTAAGAAATTAATTCAATCAATAACAGAGCTGAACAAAGGCAGTGCAGCCACAAGTTACCACAGCACTTAGTGCCTTATTCAAACATATATAGTTGCAAAACACTTTTCCAAATTTCGTGAAATTATTTCCGATGATAATGATCTTCGCAGTCGAACATTGCTATATCAGTGATGGGGTTTTGGATTTATGGAAATGTATTGAATAAAGACTTAAAATTTACTTTAGAATGTCAGTACTTTTTTGACATGAACTTGAAAAAGTTACCTTAAATTTAGTAAAATTTTAACTTCTGTACTAAAAAAAGACAGTTCAGCGAGGCTTACTTTAAATGTGCTAAAAGTGTAACGAAAATGTACTAGAAATGTACTGAAAATATACTCAAAATGCGCCAAACGTACCGAATGTACTAAAAACTTGTCGAATGTATTATACCTATAATCAACGGCTTGTACCTCTAATTAACGGCTTTTACCTCCAATTAACGGCTTTTTACGAAATTTTCCAATTCGTACTCGGGTTAACGGCCTGGCCACGTCAAAAGCGGCCACTTGGCAATCCTGAATAGGCACCTTCTGCCAAGGGGGAGGCAGATATTTGTGGGGCTAAATATCGAAAAGAGTAAATTTGAATATAATTTGATAGGTAAGTGAATTGACAAATGATGCGGTTTATGCAATGAGTTGTGCAACTTGCAGTGCATTGAAGTGGATTTAAGTAAAATGAGCCATGGTATTGTGAAAATAATTAACCTTAAATAGAACTAAAATATTTATATTTACTAAGCCAAATTAAGAATGTAAAGAATGTAGTGTTTACAAAGGCAAGAAAGTCCTTAAAAACTAAATCAAATTAGTTATCTTATCATAAAAATTCTTCAAATATTTTCTTTTTGTCATCAAAATCTTTTCCATTCTTTTTTATTTTTATTTTACCATTCATTTTGACTTTCAAAACTCTCAATGACCCACCCACGCACACACACACTAGGGGATAATTGCCAAAAAATCAAATAAATCGTCCTTTTTTTCGCCTTCCGCTTGTTGTTCATGTGTACGTGAGTTTGTTTGCTTTAGAAATGTAAATGTATTTGCGCTTCATATAAATTAAAGAGTTGAAGTCAAACATGCAACCATGGCACATTCAGCATTGTCAGATTGATAGCCGCGATGTTGTTGCAGTAAAAAAACAAAAAAAAATAGAAACTGCGCAGAAAAAAGGCACTCCACCATTGCCAAATGAGTACCAAAGGGCGTTGTAATGAAGATTGAACCTTGCTGAAGTGAATAAAAAATTGGGTTTTTTTTTAACTGCTTCTAATTTACAAAATCTCATGTAAATCCATTGAGATGGGCCGTTGTCTATATTGTGGGTATTCACTTTTTTATGTTATTTTTTCGCTTTAGTCTTTCTCCGATTTGCAACCTTTTTTTTCGCAGTTTGCTTTTATCATTTAAAATTAATGTTTCCACTTGACCAGTTGTTGCCAACTCAATTGTGTAAATTGTTCTAAGTCGTTTACAATAAAAAACCAAAAAAAAAAAAACACAAACACAGGATGGTCACATAATTTTTCGAAGAGCAAAGGGTAGTTAGATAATTTTTTTACTTGACCGTTGGGATGCGTAATTAAAACAAACATCTTTCTTGTTCAATTTGAACTGAGTGTGTACTTTGGGTCAAATTTTTTAACTCTGAGTTGTACAACCTTTAGAATGCTTTTTAAATTATAGATTTGGCTTTTACTCCGAAGTTTTGAGTAATTCAATTTGTTCAAAATTCAGTCAGCGCGTCGTTGTGAGCATATGAGAGCAGTAGGTCGCTTAAGAACATTAAGTTTTACTTTGTCTACAGACTTATTAAGCATTAAAGCGGCTTATGAGTAGTTTGAAAGAACATAAAAATTGTATTTGAATTTTTAATATTATTTTTATACAAAACTAATATTTTCAAAAATTAAATACTAAGGGGTAACCAAGCACTCCGCCGGCGTAACGCAATTGTTTTTGCTATTCAATCGGAAGCCCCTCTTACATGTGCAGCCGCGATTCACAAAGTAAAACGGACTATATTTGAATAACTGCCTTTGACTTTTTTTTGGATTTTTACATCTAGGTATTTGCCGATTTTTCTTTAAATATCTCCATTCCTGATTTTTAGGACATTCTTGAAAGTAAAAGTGATTATAGAACGGAGTTAAATCTGAATTTATATATTTTAAGAATTATTACTCACTACATTCAGTGCGTTGTACGCAAGTTTTATTGTAATACGATACATGCAAATAACCCGTTTTACAACGACAACCAACAATATCCTTAGTTAAGGGCAAAACTATTGGACGATCTGCGCAATTATCTGGAGCATATTGTAGAACACCTAATTCTTCATTTGCACCAAGGCATTCTGCAAGACAGATGTATAAAAAAAGAAAATAAATAAAAAAAAATAAAATTTAGTATTTAAAAGTACTTAGAGAATCTTCAGCATTTTCCACGATAATCAAAAAACAAAGAAAAATCAATGCACCCAAGAACTGGAAATTTTTATTTGGTAACATCTCCGCTGTAGTTTTAGAGAAGTTTGAGTAGAAATGTTTGTGATTTGCTTTATTTTGCCACAAAATATAAATGGAGTAATTTTCCACACTTTCACATAATCGCAGCTAATGAGTTGAGTGCATTGAAAATTAAATTTTATTATATGAAATTTGCTTTGGTACAAGCACTACAAAACGATTAGGCATGATGTAACGTATAATGTTACATGATAATGAAACGACATTTTAAAGTGATCGTTTTGTTTTTCATTTAACAAAATTAAATCTGCTCTCGTACACTTGGAGATACTGTCTGAGACATAACAAAATTGCAATTTCCCTGATCTCTGGTGTGGTTTACAGAAAATAGTTCCCACCATTAACTTATTGCAATATTAAACATAAGCTATGTATTTCTATTTGCCATTTCCAGCTATTACGGCCATCATTAAGTCTGCCAGGTATTACCAAGAAATAGGTTTAAAATGAGAGACCTCAGTCATCAAGGTATGTCTCTAGCATAACTAAAACCTATAACTATGGGTATATGCTGGTACAAAATATGTTGCGCACCGAAGTTTAGCATAAATACTACTTGAAAGATAGTTTCTAGAAGTTTTGTTTCCAATCACAGAGAAATTCTGCAATTTTATAAGCTGTCCAGGGAGTGTTTACGTGGAAAATATGTGCTCACGTTCTTTGTATAGTATCATCTACTTCAAAGCTAGAAATAACATAATTTTTTAAGGTATCGTCTCTCCGTAAGGGTGGACCACCTTACAAAATCATTGGAATAAGACTAAAGTTTTTTAAGATTAAAAATTTCATCAAAAATCTGACACAATTGTTTTATCTTTAAAATAAACTTTTAATTCAATATATTTATTTATTTATCTTTATTTTAAGAGTCTACATTAATTTATTGCTTGCAATCTTTCTGTAATATACAATTCAGTTCACTATCTAGAACGAAACCATTTTTGCATGTACAGCCTCTATTAAGTCGATTAAATATGGTGAATTTTTCATTTTTATTACATCGTGGAACTTGAAATTTTCCATCAAAGAATCTCCAATTTTTATTTTTAGGGCACCCTAAAATTCAAAAAAGAACAGAAAATTAATAGGAAAAATAACTGTTACTTAAAATAAATGGAAAAAGTATACAAACAATTAAAAGGTAATTTGCCTACTTAGATTTTCTGTAGACGAAAATAGAAAGAAAATAGTACATATTTCCAAAATTTGACGATTTTTTCATTAAATTTGCGGAAAAACTTTTCATTCAATTTTGAACGATTTGAATGAAAAGATGAATGAGGTTAATGGTTCAAAAAAAGGGTTAAAAAATCTGAAATGTGGAAAAAGTTTGAACAAGGCGAAAAACTTTAAGTAGACTGAAAAGGTTAAAAAAGTTGAAACTTAAAAAATTCGAATAAAAAAGTGAAAGAGACATAGGAGTCGAAAAAAGTTAAAAACCGCTAAAAATATTCAAAAAGTGGAAAACTGTTGAAAATATAGAAAATTCGTGGCATTCAGTATAGATTTCCTTTCATTGAAAGTTTAAAGTTCAGTAATGAATTTTACATGCTACAATTACAAATATCTTAATATTAAGAAAAATGTACTTACGGCACTTACTCGCCAAAACGCATTCCATATTTGTTGCACTTTTTCGCACATAGCCATCAGCACAACGACAACCGGCTGTTATTGTCTGTCCAATAATTTTTGGAGGACTTTCACAATTATCAGGATGAGACTTAAGTGTACCAAAAATTTCATTATTGCTCTTTACACATTCGGCAACTATAAGTTTACTTAATATATTAAAATAGCGCAGACCTCCGACTACGTCTTATATTTATAATACTTACCTCCAATGAACTCTCCTAAAATTGAAGTCCTTATATCACCGCATTGAACATTTACTATAAAAAATAATCCTAATGGCAGTAAACACTTGCTGGTCCACATTTTGCAAAACATCAACTAAAGAAATAAATTTTAAATTTGCAATTCCGTTTTAGTTTCGAAGGCAAAAGTCTTTACACTAAAATTCATTTTAGCGCGGAAAATTGTGTTTTTCGCGGTATTGCTTTATAACTCCCTGCTAAAAAAAATAATTATGATGTTGTTTCAGAAGTTATTGTTAGATATAAACACAATTTAATATTCATATATTGTGGGTCATCATAATAAAATACATTTTTGCTTTGAATTTTTATGTAACATTAAATTATACAAAAACAAAGTGTGTTCTGTTTCAGAGCCCTTTATTTTAAAAGTGGTCTAAGTCTTTCCTCGTTGAGAAAAAAAGTTTAAGTAACATAAAATCAACTGCACAGATTTTATTTGATTTTTCTACTCAATGATTAGATCACTTCCAAAACAAAAGGACCAAATGTTTCATTCAAGTACAGAAGTATGTTGCACTACCCATTCAAAAAAATATTTTCAAATGCTATGCTCAGAGAGTTATTTCAGATAAAATTTTTCACAAATATAAAGAATGGCTCAGGAAATCACAACGCAAATAAAGAGGAGAGAAAGGGTTAAAAGTGGATGAGGTAGCCCCCATAAAATAAAAACTTTTAAATGCTATGCGAATTAAAATACTCATACCTGACTAACATTTGGTGATACTAGTAGTACTAAAGTATTAGCGTAAACGGCATTATTCTTAATTCTTATTTAATGCTCGAGATATAAATCGAAATTCAAAGAAAATTCGAAATGTCTGAAAAAGATAGAAAATGAAAATTTAAAGCATTTTTTTTTTGGCAAAGAAAAAAAAAATAAACAAAAAACCTGTGACAAGAAGTCGCAATACACCAATATTTTTTGCATAATTTATAGGTTAACTGAGTTCAAATCTTGGTTCATACGGATATGTATGTATTCGTGTGCAGTAGATACGTTTTAAAGCACACTTCATGTTAAGATGGACCAGCATCTAAGATAAAATTCAAGAGCTGCCTATACACCCAGAAAAATACACTGTTTAGTGTGGTTTATGGAAGAACTGGACTTGGTTACATGTAGTTTCAACAAGATGGTGCTGCATGACACATCAAGCGATATCATGGAACCATTATGTGGCGACTTCTCTGAGCAATTAATCTCACATTTTGGAGTAGTCTATTGGCCGCCAAGATCATGCAATTAAACTCCACTAAACTGTTTTTTGTGAAGTCACGTTTAGTCTCTGTTATACAGGGACAAACTAGCCACAATTGCAGCCCTAGAAGACAACATTGCAGCGGCCATTGGTGAGATACCATCCGAAATACTGGAAAAAATATTCCAAAATTTAAGCTTACGGCTGAACCACCTCAGGCGTAGCCACGGGTCACATTTACATAAAATAATCTTAAACAAATAAATTAAAAGAATTGGTGTATCGATCCAGATAAATATACTATTCTTTTTTGAAAATTTTCTGTTCTTGTTTTAATTTTGAAAAACCAAACGCTTAAGAAATCACTTGTTATCGGGAAGATATGTGATTTTCACAAGTTGGAGTCAAAACTATTTCGTGATCATATATATTTTCGTTTTCCGTGATCAGGATTTGACAGCCAGTTTATGTTACTTTACGCCGTTTAACGTTTTTTCTGTAATGGTTTCTGAAGTCTACAGTTTATGCCAACATGGCACTCACGCCTTGAAAGCTCACATTCAGTGCTGCCTCAACCAAATATAATAACATTTATGTAAAATAGACATCAAAATCTTGAACAAAAAAGTGCGTATACGCCAATAAAGCCGTGGAGGTCGCATACCCAGTACGATATTCTATACATAGCTCTATACTGTAAACTTTATGAATCAGTAAAACATTTTCAATATTCAACTTAAAACCTGTGTTTTCCATCAATATTTCTTCTTGTGTGAATTTCGGTACACCCTTTATCTATTTGATTAGTATGTTGTAATTTAAAGTATTTTCATTTTTTATATCTAATCCAGTGAATAATATATTTTGTTTCGATAACTCCTCACCCAAGATATTGTATCAAATTAAACTTACTGAACTATTTTTATTCTGCTCTTTAACTTTGTTTGCTTTAATTTTCCTCTCCCTTTTTTTTGAATTCCATGAATATCAAAGCATTATTTATGTTTAATGTTCGCAAATATTTAATCCACATACGTATCAATGAGCTTGCATAATTACTGTGTTTGGTGCTAGAAGAGTCAATATAAATGTTATGATTACAATATACTCCAAGTCCCCCAAGGGACACAAATGCTCGTACGCACTGCTCAGAGGTGTGAAGGAATATATTTGCTTAAAGTCGCAAAGTGGTATCAAATATTTTCTCAAACTTTTTATCACTTAAATCATGTTTCGGCATTGAAGAGTCTGTTTAAAAAAATTAATTATTTTGTAGAAGCGATGTCAGAACTTATTTTTTTTTTACGATTTATTTTTTAAATTTTTTTCAAACCATTTTTTCATTTCTAGATTCAGTAAGAAACTGTAAGCTTTTACAATTCTGACTTTTGTTAGATTAGCTTCAATAAAATTATTTAGTGCATGTGCGTATTGTGCAAAATACATACAATAAATAAGTTCATTTATTAAGCACCAATAATAATGACGCAGTTTATTTTTATTTTTGCTTTTGTAAATTCAAAAGGATATTCATTAAAATTGTGGTCAACCAAATTAATGCAAATAGAATCCTATTTATTCTTTGAATATTAACCTTAATATTTATTTTGAATATAAATAAATGTCGTTATACAGTGTGCTGAATCGATAAAATTTTTTTTCTATTTTTAATAGAAACATATATTTCCAGTTGGTAATAAAAATTGTTTTGATAAAAAATTTTATAAAAACATTTTACTACGAAAGTTCAAGACAAATAAAAATCATATCTTTCGGAATGAAATTTCTTGGGAAAATCAATAATCATAGGAGATGTATTCAAAGCGATTTTTTCTGGTTATTATGGACTAGTTTAGAACTACTTTAAACTAAGTTTTAAACTCAATTAACCTCTTATTTGATATTTTATAGAGACAAGGTAATATTATCAGATTTTACATAATTATCGCCCTAACAAGTTTTTAAGATAAACTTGTTTTTCTTAGGCCAAACTCCAATATGCCTTCGGCAGTACTTTGCTGAAGTATATCCAACGTCGTTGCATTAGCGAATACCGTATTGGACTTAGTATAGTGAACCGCAATTGATGGCCACCACAAAGCCGGCATTGGACATTTTGGAGGATGCAATGAAAATCTTATTTATCACAAAAACTAGTTTGACCGGCAACATATACAAAAATGAATGATAACGATTTTCCAAAAGTCATTACCTTTATATGATTGCAGCAAAAAGGTTTTGCAGGCACTACATAAGCTCGAATTTCAATTTTGATACAGTTTTTCTTATATTTTCCTAGCAAATCGCTTGCAAATTAATCAAATGAAAATTTTTTTTACTTTACCTTATTAGTACATGTATCATTTAGCAAGAAAAGATAAAATCTAATCGCTTTTTTTTTCTTTTCAAAAGACCGACTAATTTTAATGTTTTGACTTATGCCGAAAGGACTTATGTTAAGTCTTCAACTAGTCAAATAATGCCCACGGACAAAAAGATGAAACAGCACAATCGAAGAGCTCACGATTCAACAGCTTTTACTTTAGCATAGAATTCTATACACATAAATATATATTATATTACTAAATATTAATAATGTACCATAGTTATTACAAAATAAGAACCTTTCCCCTTTGAATGTGCCATTATTATAGCAACATAATAACTGAATGTGGCAAGAATATGAAACATTTTTTGAAAATTTTGAACTGCCCCTCTTTTCGTTTGAAGCTTTATTTTAACGAAACAAAGCTTTTCTGCTATAAAACTTTTAAGCAATTTATGGTAAAGGATGTTAAAACCTTAAAAGCTCTATAATGCTCTTTATAACATAACTTGTACTATATACGAACATCTTAACATTATTGGAAATGCTAAGATTTTTTACTATAATTTCATTAGACATTACGACCATAAATTTTCTCAGAAGTTTTTGGCTGTTATTTTTTGCTATAATATTTCATTTAGCATCTTCGAAAAAAATATCGGGAATATTTTTATATCGCTGTTAAAAACTTAACTTTTAAAAGCTTTTGTGTATCTTAAATAAAGATATTCCCACAGAAATGTTGAAAAACACAAGGTATATTTTTGGTAAAAGCTAAGCAAGGTCATATTTCACTCACATGCTACAAAAGCTTAATATGGACACTTTTTCGGAAAGAAATCTTTGAGGCGAATTAAGAAAAATATGAATACAATATGTGGTTTGTGTACATCTATTGCTGAAAGCGAGAATTTCTCACAACCAAAAGCCTTTTTTCTATATTTTTAAAAAAAGCTCATTAATACACTGTGAAACAAACCATAAAATGAATATTATTTTTATATATGCTATCGGCCAAACTACTTTTAAGGATAGACTAGATTTTTCTAGGTCAAACTAGCGCATCCGAAACATGTTAGAATGAACCAGTCTAGCCTAAAATGAACAAGGGTTTAGTTACTTAATGACCTCACTACCGACTTTCTTCAAATTTTATTATGTTAGGATAAACATATCGGCTGCGGCTCAAGGTTTGTATCCTCCAATATGTCAAATTCCCGCATCGCGGCGGCCTTCGTTTACAGTTCAGTACATCATTTTCAACACGAGCTTTGCTAACACACCGGCGTTGTATATACTACAGTGAACTGCGGCCGCCGCAAAGTCAGTTTTGGGTATGAAAGCCAGGAATCGCAGTCGAGGGCCGCCCACTTACTCTAACATACTAAAATTTTCCTACAATAAACTGGTACATCATAACATGTTTCGAATGAAGTAGTTTGGTCTATGAAAAATTAGCTTTTGTTGTGATGAAAAAGCAAGGCGTGGCAAATATTTTGAAAATAAACTTCCAGTATATTTAATAAAATTACTTAGCTTTTGAGATTTTTTCCTCAAAATATCTTCAAAACGGATTCGATAATCTTTCAATTGGCGTAGATAAATTTACTTTTTGTACCAAGTTTCTTTTTGTACCAGATTTTACCTTAAAAAAGAAGGTCATCATGATTTCCTTAATAGTAAATATTAATGTAAAATAATAACAAATTTTTGGTTAGCTAATTATCCGGGTCTTTTGACCCCAATATTTTCACCTGATAACCATATTAGCCTCAATTCCAGTTTAAAATGTTGGAAAAAACTTTCACAAATATAATGCGAAAGCTGAATTTATTTGCACTACTTGCGAATATCCTTAAATGTCAATGTGCTCATTTAAAAATAAATACCATTCCGTTTACAAAAAACGAGCTCAAAGAGTACGCATAAATAATGCAAACTTTGAGTAACAGACTGACTTACAAAGGCATACAATTCGCATAAAATAATTTGGTGCAAACATACACACATATTTATTCTGCCATAACAATGAATTGTGCTAAGCATCCTATAGATATGCCATACACAAACAAATGAAGCAACAGTACGTACGGAGTACTTTGCCTTTGAGCCCAAAGCTAAAATGTACGAAATACTGACAGCAAACAGTCACTGGTGTTGCACTGGGAAGTTTCGGATTTTTCGGCTTTGAGCTTAGTGAGCTGGTAAATATTTAAGTTTTCCGTTTCACAAAAGAGGTCAATACCATCACTAGAGTACATTTCGGTTGATTGCACCACAGGGACTTTGAGGTTTGAGCTACGAAATAAAATGCTTTTTGTTGTAAGCACGTAAATCTTTGAATCAAAACTTTTGATGTTGACGATGAATTGACAGATGCTGTGAGCTAAATTGAAAAAAAAGAACAACAAAAAAGAGATGCAATTCGAAAACAACACAAATTTTCGTCGTGTTAGGTAGAACACTGTGAGCTTTATGGACGAAAAATGGGCAATGTCCAACAAATATAAATCACAAAAGAAACCTTTTGTTGGCCTTTTTGTTTTCAACAACTAAGCTGTTTAGAAAAAGTTTCTTGGAATAACATTATTTTTTTTTTTGGTCACCAATGTAGTTTTACATGCAAAGAGCCCATTACCAGCTCTTAGCCCCAGGTCACGCAAAGTCTTAATTCGACGCTGATATGCGCTGCCAAGTTAACATAATTTTTAACTCAATTTTGTTCAAAAAAAAAAAAAATAATTCATATGAACCCAAAATAAATGAATCTTAGGTTCATGGCCTTTAAAATAGCGCTTTTATTACGTATGAAAACGTACGTATTGCTACTACCAACTACCAACTTAGACAGTTTGTTGAAATTTTCTATTTTCCCGGCAATGAATTTATAATAAGTCTTCTGGAAGAGTTAAATTATCACTTTATTTTATTATTTCAGTGCATTACTTATTCGATATTTGGATTGTTCATAAGTAGATGACATAAAAAGTCAATTTATGACTAGAAACAATGAACGAACTTTATTTTGCTTGACTGGTACTCTGTTTTCATATTATTTCATAAGTGTTGTTTTATGTATTCATATTGAACTATAAATTATAAAACGTTAAAAGTGCAAATAATTATGAAATATGTGCAAATTTTACGTGGATAAGGTTAGGTTAGGTTCGAGTGGCGGTTTAACAAACATGCTAGAAGCCATTTAGTAGCTTTTATGTGAACTGAACTCTGGTTACGATTAAAGCTATCTCCAATTAGTCCTATTGAGGTAGTTAAGCAGCGAACCGATTTCAGTTTTGGCGAATTTGCTGGGATTGTTAAAGAAAGCTTGTTCTAGATATCTGAGCCTGATTCTGGCAAGAACCAGGCAGTTACAGAGAAAGTCTTCAACAGATTCTTTCTCGTTTGTATTCCGACAACTACGGCAAAAAAGTTTGAATGGGATTTGCAATTTTTCAGCATGCTTAGCGGTAGTACAGTGTCCAGTGCAAGTCGCGGTGAACTGAATACTTCTAAGAAATTAATTTTGTAATTACAAAAAAAAAACTATATTAAACTATTTATCACGTCTGCGACTGATATTTTGTGTTCAGGGCATAGTAAAGACAATGAAAATATAAAAGGCAGACGTCTTAGAAAAAAAACTTTACTTTACTTTTCATCGTTTTGTTTTTCTCACAATTTCATTGTTTTCAGTATTGTCTACAGAAGCTAAAAATACATAATTTTTCAAAATATATGGGGTCCATTTTGGTCAACTTCGTATATTTATTTTAGAGACACCAAATTTTTCCGAAAATACAGATATGTCCTTAACAATATGCATCAAAATTGCTCCGAAATGTCTGCTTTCGAGAACTCTGCACTGGAATCGTCTGCCTCTTTATTTTGGTGCTTTTTGTTTTTATGTAAAGTAACCAGGCATGCGGCAGACGCAGTATAATTATTTAATACTTAATTTTTTTTGCATGTTTACACTATTGGAGTGTTAAAATACAACAATAACTAAATGGCAGAAGCTATATCTTTCGATTCTTATGACATTATCTTAATAATAATCGCAATATGTCTCTCACATTTATCTATTTTTGTATTAATATTAATTTCTTGAAATAAAAGGCAGACGCAATTTTGCTCAGGTATAAATTGATCTCAATTAATAACACAGAGTCAATGCTTCTGTGAGAAATACTATGTGGATAAAAGCAGCCAATTCTGAATAAAAGCAGCCAAATCTTTTTTGCTTCTCATCTTTTATGGCAAAGATTTTAGTTGAACTGAGAACTACACACAAGTTAAGTCCTCAAATCAAAAACTCCAGCGCCAAATTAACCAATCGACTTAAATAACATATGTGTATCAGATCAGATCATTGAGCGTTGGTTCGGCGTCTAGCCATAATATTAAATTTAAAAATTTTGTGCAGCCAAATTGTTAACTTCTTGAAGAATATTTTAAGATGTTGCTGTAACTTCGTTGACTTTGACTGCTGCTAATATTTATTTTTTTTTTATCAAAATATGTTTTAGAAGTCTGCCTTAGCAATAACGACGCGATTTCATTTTGCATCTGCTACGTGGTGATTCTTAATGCATCAATGATTTCAATGTCAAGTTCACTTAAAACAAAAGTTTAAACAAATTCAATTTAATGTTTTATTAACTTTGGCCAGAGAGAATATCAATTTTTGTAATTTAATTTTATGATATCGTTACTGCCTTGTAAAAAATAAAGTGTCAGAGTTTGCATTCACATTATGGGCATTTTCATGCATCTTGAAAAAAAGTAAATTCTTCTATTTAGATTCGAAAGAAGTGCAAATTACGTTGGCGCAAAACAATGAAAATAAAAGCACTAAGTATGAGATATTTCATATATTAATACATATTTCTTATTTCATAAACAGTTTACACAAATGCTCAATAAGGTTTGCCATTTTATTATAAATAGAACAACGCTTGCAAATTATTGAATTTTATTAGAAAAGAAAAGTTGGATGAAGTTCCAATTTTATATCGAAAAATTAGCGACTAAGCTAATTTTTGGCTCAATGGCCACATCAACAAACAGAATTGCCGAATTTGATCTGAAGAACAGACAGAGGCAGCTAGAGAGCTGCCAATGCACCCTGATAAATGCACTGTTTGGTGCGATTAGTGGGCCGGCAGCAGCATTGGACTGTAGTTTTTCAAAAATAATGAAAATCGCACCGTTACAGTCAATGGAGCAAAGCACCGTGCGATGCTTACCGACTTTATTTTGAACAAAATGAATGAAATTGAGTTGGTTGACATGTAGTTTCAACAATATGGGGCTACATGCCACACGGCACGCGATACCAAGGATCTATTGAGAGGCGAGTTTGTTGGGCAATTAATCTCACGACTTGGAGCAGTCCATTGGTCACCAAGATCAAGTGATTTAACCACACTAGACCACTTTTTGTGGGACTACGTGGAGTTTCTCTTGTACACAGACAAGCCTGCCACAATTACAGCCATGGAAGACAACATTGCAGCTGCCATTGGTGAGATACCGGCAGAAATGCTGAAAAAAGTATGTCAAAATTGGAGCTTACGGATGAACCACCTCAGGCGTAGTCGAGGGCAATATTTACATAAAATAATCTTTAAAAAATAGATGGAAAAAACTGGTGTATTGCTTCAAATAAATATTATATTCATTTTTGCAAATTTTCTGTTTTATTTTGAATTTTCAAAAACCAAACGCTTAAAAAATCTTCCATTAGTAAACAACTTATTGGAGCGGAGGTAAACTTTCAAAAATCAATCTATTAAGCTTTTAAATCGAAACAGTTGGGGGTTAAAGTGACAATTGCTCTATTCAATATTTGCGTCAATGGGGTTTTTTGTGTATAAAAAGCAAAGATTTTACTAAGACCTTTGGTTACTTTTCTTGCTTCCTGATGAAAGCTACTAAAAACATGCAGTTAGCTTTACAAAATTAAACATAAAAACTGTCAGTTTATTGGAATTTTCTTCCGAATGCAACCAATTTCTTTTTAACGCATATGCAAACATACACATGCATATGTGTATTTATTCATATGCATATATATAATAATATCTAAGTCAACATGTCCTTGCTATGTCATCATAACTTAGCCAATAAACAAGTTGATTGACCCAAATGCCATCTTAAGTCTATCGTAGTTAAAGTTATAAAACAAAAGGTCAAAAATACATCAACACAAAACAACATCGTTTATTTTTAGAAAAGGGTTAACCCTTACTTACTATTGTGAGTTCTTACTGTCGCCAGCACTTTCGAAATGTGCAAATAATAACCATTTGACAGGTTGACGAGTGGAATATCAATGCTTTTTTATGTTTTATTTACATCATTTACATAGAAAACCTTTTAATGTATCGTAGAATTAAGAACAATAAAATCGATTGTGTTGGAAAGAAGAAAAGTTATTATATAAAGAACTTGTATTTATTTTTAGTATACCTACGCATAAAGTTGACAGTTTTCATGTTTCATATAAAAATTTGAACAAAAGAGCGATTAGGCTTTTCAAATGTTTGTTGCTGTGGGAAAAGAGGACATCAAAAACCTATCATCTTCTATGATGGCTTAAAAACTTAAAAACGTGTGCGGTTGCTGCCAAAATGACTTGCTGTCTTTTGAAACAAAATGAGCAAAAGAAAAGAAAATTTTGCCGTCATTGATTTTAATATTTGTATATCTAGTGTTTCCGGCTTTTTTGCTGGCTCTCGCCACAACCAAAAGTTTTTCTTTTAGTACACTGAAAGTATTTAGTTGATAATAAAATATTTTCTTGTACTGCAGCAACATTTTCATCATTTGATTCTAACAAATCAGCACAATATTTTAATAGTTATATCTAACTTTGTACGTAAAACATTTACAATATATCAAAAATTCCAAGTCTATGAAACGCTTGACATAACTATTTAACATTCAAAAGAGGGCGAAACAACTCAAAATATTTCATAAAATATGAAAATTCAATAGAAAAGCCTAAACTTTATCCACTTAAAGTCGATAAGACAGAAAAAATGTATCATTTTTGTTATGCTCAGAGCGCGCCGTATGATCAATTTATTGAAAATCCAATAAAACAATAATATTCTTCTTTGTAAGACAAAGAGAATGACACCTCACTTGTTAAAATCCTTTCAGTAGTATAGCAGCTATGTGACTTATAAACATTACGAGTATTACCTAAGTGTGCGTGTGCAGCCATCGAATTTGCCAGCGCCACGAAAAAATTCAATATGTAAAATTTGCAAAACACCATGCGACCATAATGCAACAGCAAGCAACGGGGTTTTTTACTTAACTTGAAACCGCTCTTACTCGGCTATTAATTAACCGATTTTAACAAATGGGGTGTCATTGTTTTTGTTAGATAATCTAGTTTTTTGTAAATATAAAAATAATATCAGCAATTGTACATAGAGGGCGCTGTAGTTCAAAGAGTTTTTTAGACGCCTGTAACTTGATAACGGCTGAATCAATTGTAATGAAATTCGGGATTTTTGAGACGTATTTTATCCTATAGAAGTGTGTTAAGCATAAGGTGATCATAAACCAACAGCAAGTATCGGTTTTTTGACTTTTTTATAACGTTATTGCTCGGCTATTACTGAATTGATTTCAACAGTTGGAGTGTAGTTTTTTCGTAGTTTTTGGTATTGAAAAATAATAAAAATTGGCGAATAGAGGGCACTGCAGTCAAAACAGATAGCCGTGGGACTTGTAGGAGTTAAAACATTTCAGAACAAAACGTATATTGAAGTATTTTTCTTATATGTACTTAAATTTGTTTCAAAATTGGTGATTAAAAAAATGGTTATTCAGTTTTTTATATGAACCATTGTAATATTGGCTACGTAGAAACGTAGAAGGCGAAGAACATCTCACTATCACACTCTATAACGAGTTCATTCACTATATATTTATAAGAGCTAATTTCATGGTATGCAGTAAAACAAACAACAAGCGATTTTTTTAAGTGTTTAAATCATACTCTAAAATACTTTCGAACGCTTGAGTTTAGAACTTATCTTCAGCAATGTGCTGTTAATCTCAAGCGCATTGCTTTTTTCCCGATTATATCAATGTTTTACGCTTAAAACAACAAGATGGAATTAGCTGAAGCCAAGACAGACACGACAACGACTACGGCTATGTTAATAAAATCCTAAAAACTTTTTCAATTATTAAGGCTTGAAATATTTCAGTAATGGTATGATTTGTCGCTATATTGATGTAGACGTCATTATTTTTAATGTTTTCGTTAGACTTTAAGTAAGTAATTTTTTTCAGGCTTAACGATTGAGAGTTTGTTAGATTATTTGCATAATAATTTTGATGCCTTAAGTGGTTTAATTGAAGGAGCGCACATTTTTTTCATTGTTCCTATGATTTTTTTTGGAAGATTTTAATAGAAAATTTGTTATGCTATGCAATTTTTTATAGCAATTTATGTTGGAATAAAAACGCAACTTTTTTTTTATTTGAATTTTGTTTGTATTTAGTTTTTATTTGTTTTCAATGAGTTTATTATTTAACATTTTAATACAACTTTTTTTGCATTTAATCTTTTAGTTTAACATTTAATTTTTGTTTTAAATTTTAAAATTTCTTAAAAATTTAAACACTTGGTATAACTAATTAATTTGCTTTAAATTCTTACATCGAAAATAGTTTTACAAAGTCTTGCCAAGTTGAAACAAATAATTATTGTAGTTTTTTCTTTCAATTTCTTAGATACATGTTATATAAACTTATTTTAGAGCATTTTATCAATTTTCTTTTCAATTTGGAAAAATTTCCTTCAGTATTAAAATATAGAAATTTTGAAACTAATGCTTTTAAGCTTCAATCACAAATGTTGTAGGGGTATGTTTGATTAAATATATAATCTTATATACGAAAACTTTTTTAACTTTGCTAACGAAGACAAGATTTGCCGGTGTATGTCATAAATGGCTAAACAATATTTGAATCATAATTGTGTGTGATAACACCAAAAAAAAAAATCAATACAACACAACAAAAAACAACTATAGCTGTTCATAATAGTTTCATTCATGGCTAAATGGATTCATGAGTGCCGTTTAAGCCGATGAGTGCATATTTTTAAGTCTCATATGTTTTCTTTTTTCCGTAGATCATAGAAAAAAAAGTTTTGGCTTTGCTTCGATTAACAACAAATCTATGCTAAAATAAAAACATATCAGGCTGTGAACCTCTCAGGTCACTGATGATTCCACTTGGCAATGAGTGAAATTAGTATGACTAGTTATAGCTGTTTTTAATTGTTTTGTTTTTGTGTTTCTGTAATTTTTGTTGCGTGTTAGCAGACACTGTACTAAGCAGTAAGCGTAGTAAATTTAGTTCTCAAAAGATACTCTGCATATTTGCACTTTCTTCAGACAGCCATAATGTTTTAGATTTTCTTTATTTACACCGCTTACAACATTTTAGTTTTCTTTAGATATCTAGTAATTTTGCTAAAATATATAACAAAATTTGTTCAATACAATACCTAACCACAATATTTTGTAATAGTTCCTTTATAACGCTAGAATATACAATTTATATACAGAGGTAAAGAATAGATAGACCTACTTAAAAACATATTAGAATGAAAATTAAATATTCATTTACATATAAGCATTATTATCATCATCTCTACTTTGAAACACAAAACCACAATTAAGTATATTTTACTTAGAATATAACAATATTACTTAAATATTTACAAAACTAATATAAACAATATTCACGTGCAGTGACATTTTTCGAGTGAGAGAAACGGCTTGGAAAGGTCCTAGTTAAATAACAAATTGTCACGTTTAATGTCATGTGATTTATCAGTTGGCAAAAACTTCCAAGCTACAAGAAAGGAAAATTGCTCAAAACAGAAATGCACTCAAACTTGCTTCTTATTTTGTATAAAAAATGGGCGTTTAAAAAAAATGGCAACTTTTTTATGGCTCAAAAAAGTCTTTTTTGTAGGATATATTAAGCTTTGAGAAAATTCGAAGGAATAGTAAGCCTATGTTCGCACAAATTTAGGAAAATATCAATGTTGATTCCAAATCGTCCACAACTGTAACTTCAACAAAATTAAGCTACACCACGTGCTATAAGGACCACAATTCCTCTTTCCACATCTTTTCTTCAACAAAATTTGAGTGTTTGATACTCTAACAATTCTTTAGAGCTTTTGTTGAGGATGTACCTCAAAGATCATACAAATATTCACTAAGTTTTACAAAATTGTGAACCCTCACATATTGATCGGTTGACATATCCCACATGACATTATTTGACTAGGTCTTTGTTTCTTTAGATTGCATACGTACACACATTAGAGTCCTTCAAATGATGCAGACAAAGGGAACCAGTCCTCTCTAGTTAATACTGTGCCACAACCATTTTAGCTTCGAATCCAACCTCTGGACTCTTCTCTGACTCACTTTGCGCTGGCATCACGCAGTGAACGCGTAGAGGGCAAACCCTTCAGACCTTTCTCCAATTTATCGGCATCACCAGCAGAGAAACGATAATTAGCTGTAGACGATGCCGTCGTCAATTGCGTGCTACCAGCCAAATACCCAGCACCCAATAACGTTCGATTACTGCTAAGACTATTACGTTTGTTAACCACAATTGGAGCAGTCATATCGCTTGGCAGCTCTACATCTGCAGAATTGGAACGTGAAAATCGACGCTTATTTGTCGGCAGATCCAGCTGCTGACTAGCATCCACAGAGTAGCTGTAATATGGTGTTGACATTGTCGTTGTTCCATCTGCTGCAGATGTGGTTTCTGGCAGACGTTTGTAGTCATTACGCGCATGCGTTTTCCAAGAAGATCGCCTTTGTAGTGGCCCATTTTGTCCAGTTGCATTAGTTGCCGTCGTGCTTGCAGCAGCGGGTTGATTAGCAGTGGTGGTGATAACGCCTACAAAGTTACTGTTGCTAGTCGGTATCGAAGAGTTCGAATGTGACGAACTTATGCTGGAAATACTGGAATTGCTATTGTGTGCTGAGTTACGCCGTGACGGCTTACTGTTAACGCGAGCATCGGCAGATTCGCTTATCACATGCAAATTGCTGGGATGATCCCGGCTGATTGTCGTTATATTCTCATAGCGGGGCAGAGAGGAACTAGGAATAATGGTGGCAGCAGAAGGCGGCGAAAATGCAATTAACGCTGGCGTTCTGGGTGGCCCCAGCTGTTCATCAACGTCCAGTAATGGTTCGGTGGATCGACAGCAACTAGTATTACTTGTGGAATGCTTCATAGTCCAACGGAAATCATTTGAGTTCTCATCGTCCAGCGGTGGGAACGTTTTTGTACCTGCGGCACTATCTGTTGGAAAACCGAATAATTGCTCTCTGGAGCTGTCATAACCTTCGGCCGGCGATATGACTTCTTCAATGGTATTGAGTGGTGACACCTGTAATGTTTGTTGCTGTTGCAGCATATCAATTTCAGTCTTTATAGTCGGTTCGATGCCCAGCAGTCCTAGCACAAGACGCGGGTTGGCCAGTACGAAGCGTTCGAAAGTGGGAAAATCGATTTTGTAAAAGTCTGTTTGGCAGGCGCGCGAAACTTTTCCGACTTCTGGTGTTGGTGGTGTTTTCGCTTTAATTTGATCAGTGATTCCAACACCACCAGTCAGTAACGTCTGTAGTTGCATTTCACGTCCCCATATCTCTGGCGGATGTGATGAGCAACGCTGCAGTGTTGCATCTTCATTGTTACCAGACACAAAACTTGCACCCACCACTGTAGCCCCACAGATATTTGGTATCGAACGTGCTGGCTGAAATTTCAGATCAGCTTGTGATGCCATTGTTGAGCAGGTCATTTCTTGCAGAGCGTGTATAGCGTTTCGAACCTCCAAACTAAGTTGCGCCACATCTTGATGTAGCGTAGAGACTTGCGAATCTAGACGTTCCATAGAAGGTTTTTTATGTGGCAATATGGGTTCTTCATCACCATCTAAACTGATGTCGTCATCTATTGAGCCAGCATCCAGAGATGAGACAATGTTGATGGATCGTTGACGCTCTACTCGATCTCTGATTGTGACTAGTGAACGTCCGCGTTGATGTAGCTTCATATGACGTGGACTGCTCATACCCAGCAGTGGAGAGCGTGCATGTAATGGTGATGGTGTGGCCAGGCTGTGGTGTGGTGAAGCTGTTGCAGCACCGCCCTCACCATCGTCGGCGTTAGCATCATCTTCGGGTTGATTTTCGTCGTCTTCACTGATGCTGGGGAGTGGAAATGAAGGGCCAATATCGGAATCTTGACTTTCGTATCCTTCGCGCAGGTTAAATGTTAGATCATGTTGTATATCGTTGGCAAATTGCTGTTGATATTCCGGATAGAGACGTAGTACTTCAACAAGGCCGCCCATATGTACGCATTTAAGATCACAGTAGGTAAGAGCCTGTAAAAAAAGGAGAAATCTTATTAAATCAAATTTTTTTTTTTGGGTGCATCGAAAATTATTTAAACCAGAAAATTTGTTATTATACTTCACTGAAAATAAAGAAAGAATGATTGGCGAGGATGCCGACTACGAATATACAATTTATAAAGCCAAAAGTAGGAGGAATTGAAACAGTGGGCATGTCCTTTTTCAAAGTTTTTTAAACGCCTTTCAAAATTTTTAATGTTTCTTTCAACTTTTTAACTTTTTACGACTGTTGAACTTTTTATCAACGTATTCCTTTTTTCTTTTTGACTTATTCAACGTCTTTCGACTTAATCGAATTCACCACAATTTTGAGTTCTTCAACCTCTTCAACTTTTTTTCGAGTTTTCAAACACTTTCAGCATTTTTCAACCTCTTTCCACTTTTTTTGACATTTTTCATATTTTACCGACTTTATCATAATTTTTCAACCGTCTCAATATTAATTACTAATTTTTTTCAACTTTTTTTGAGGTTTACAACTTATTTTGAGGCTTACAACATATTTTCAACCTCTTTCAATTGTTTTCAACATTTTTTATTTTAATTTACTTCATCAACATTTGTCAGCTTTTTCATAATTTCATATTTTTTAAACATATTTCTACTTTTTCTAACACTTTCCATCGACTTTTTAACCCTCTTTTGATTTTTATCAACATTTTCCATATTTTTGTTTTACTTTTTCAGCCTTGTTCACAGTTTCCACAGTTTTCTCATAGTTTTTTTCAATTTTTTCAAACTCTTACAACTTTCCCCACTTTTTCAACCTCAAAACGAATTTCCAAAATTCTCCTGGTACTAAAAATGTACTAAAAGTAAGGAAAAATAGCGCGAAGTAAAATCAACAAATACAATTTGGATATATCCCACAACATTTTTCTTTTTTGTCGTTAATATATTGAAGTTGATTACTTGAAAACATCATTATACTCAATAAGAATGTGCAATCAAAATTTAAAAAGGTCTATTCAGATCTTAGTATCAACAAGATGGTTAGTATTCCGAAGACGTTTGCTTCAAGCTTCATTCCATTATATTTTTTAAATGCCCAATTATAAACTAATTTGTATAACAACCGCAACATATTTTAATTATGTGTACAAAATTTAAACAAAAAAGTGTCAAGTACATTACAACAAATTAGCAATGAAAGAGAGAAAAAAGGCAACCGAGACCAAAACAACAAATTAATAAAACCCTGCTGTCACATAATTAATGCGTTGTCAGCGTACAATACGCGCGCGTTTATTTCACCCATCAAAATAAGAGGTTTATAATTCTGACCACAATAATTATGACAAAACGCGCCATTGTATTGTTGAGTTGAGGTTTAATCGAAAGGACAACACAAAAAAGGGAAAAACTTATAACCAAACAGCGGTGGGGTATTAAAGAGGAAAACCCTCGCCGGCGGCAGCAGCTGCAGTCGACGAAGAAGCAACAGGATGTGTACGTGACATTTAAAGAAAAATGTTGAAAATAACTTACTTTGCGTCAGTGGTAATTTAAATTTTGTTTATTTGTATTTCATTGCAAAATCCATTCATAAATATACTATGTGTGACAAGACTTACAATGTTTATAAAATAAATAAAGTCTTTATAAATTTAAACTTTCAAGGTAATATTTTTTAATCGAAGTAATGAAAATTTTATTTTGTTGCAAGGATTTATTATTTTTGTAGTATATTGGGGATAATATTTATCACTATAGACTTAATCAATGCTTCCACTTGTTCAAAATAGTTCTTACCTGCATTCTCGAACTTAATTCACATACGAAATGTTTTCATGCAAAACATTATTTTTATATTCTGACGATAAAAAATGATGAAAGTTTCAAAAATGTTCCCTTTACTCCCACCTTTCGACGGTCTTGCATCCATTAACCATATAAAAGACGTCAAGTTAACGTCAAAAGATTAATTTCGCTTAAACTTTTTAAGCACAAGCAAATATGCTGTTTTAAGGAAGGATGATGCTACCAAGTATATTAATTGTTGGCCATTCTTAAAGCATAATTTTTTTCTTGTTATTCTTTGTGTAGTTGATGTTTTTATTGTGGTTGTTACTTACGTAATTGCTACTGCTATTTCTCTACTACTAGATGTTACAGTTATTGTTACCATGCCATTCCATGTAGGTGCAATATTATTTAAGTTTGTGGTTGTGCATACGTGTGCGCATTAACAGTTGTTAGCGCTGTGTAGGTTGTGTTGGTATTTTTTTGAGGGTTTTCTCTTAATCTCACTCAACTGCAATTTAATGCGTAAAAGAACTTATAAATAATTTATGAGTAGCGTTTAATGTAACAGGAAGTTGGTGCAAAGTTTTTAAACCTTGAAGAATGAATTCAAGATACCGGTGTAAGAAACTACAAATTTTACAGTTTTTGTTTCTATTGTGGATATCACGCCCACGAAGTACTCTTCGGAATCATTCTGACTATTTGTGTGAAATTTGGTTCCATTGCCTTAAATAATTATCTGAGTATAGCATTTTGAGTTTTTGCTTGCATGAGAAGTATCACGCCCACTCGTTGAAATTCATCAATTTTTTCCCTGAACTTATTTTACCTATTTTTTTTTAAACCCAAGAAGTTTGTCTGAAGGTGCGGCTTGTGTGCCAAACTAATTTTTCAGAAATTAAAACTTATCTTCCTTGGCTAAAAATTGAGTCTACAATAAACTAGAAAATGCAATTTAATAATTTTTTCACAAAAAAAAAAATCAGAAAAATAGGCGCCATGTTTTATTCAAAATTAAAAAATTTCAACATATATCCTATTTTTGCGTAACAAGCAAGCGAAATATGTTTTTGTAAAATGAGCTACTCGCATATCATTCATTTGCACTTGTATTGCTCATTTTGATAAAATCTAAAATAAAGTTTCCATATTAATTAAGTTAAGTACGTCTTTGTATTTCATATTGAAATTTTCAGCAAGGACATGGACACTGCATTCACAATTATCGCATGCAAATATCATGCATATTCGTTTAATTATCCAACCATTTTAAGCAGCTTTCTGCAACATTTCGCTCTTATGGTTACCCAAACATTTACCACACATTCATTCTCGCACATGAGTGTGTGCTTAAATTTAATTACTTGGCTTCTTCTTTCATAGCTGTATTAAAGTTATAAATTTTTGTTGTGTTTTTAAAGCAGATATAAATAATCCTTTGCAGGAAATTACTTTATTGTTAATATTTCTTTATTAAAACAAGAAGTTTTTAAGTTCTGCCAAGAGAAATATGTTACCGACTGCTTGCCGTATAAGATATTTATTTTCATATAAAAATATTTAAAAAAATTTGATACGTTAAGTATTCGGAATATTATCAAACGCGAGATTGAAGTTTTTAAATATTTTCGTATTAAGTCGATAAAAATAATGGTATCTATGCAATAGTAATGAAAATTAATTTAAATTGATGAATAAAATCAAAACCATGTGTCGAAAGCCTTGAATGATTTCATAACGCATCAGAAAAGTTCTCAAGTTTCTTTAAAGAGACAGCCTTCTTTAATGGAAAATAAATACAATTCCTCCCTGAAAAATGAAACCAATCTCGGTGAAAGAAAAGCGGTTGCTTTAAATAATTTTCATCTGCCCGCTTCCCGTCCCTTTACTTTCGAGGTTGAGAGAAATGGCAATTTGCAAATGATACACTCTCTATGAACCTAACTACAGAGTAATGTCACGCTAATCAGATCAATTTTATTTTTGTCTTTTGGCCTAAAGAAATGTTCCCTCCCATTTCTAGATTTGGCTTGCATATACATTACGAGATCAACAACTATTGACTTTCTGGACATACCTAGTCAAAAGTAGCTTAAATGGGCAGTTCATGTGTTCGGTGTGTCAAAATAAGTGATTAAATGTCTAGGTTTTTATTGTAAGACTCCTTTGTGCCCTTTCGTATTTGGAGCGTTTTCATTTGCCTTTATAAGACCAAAGACAAAATAAGACTGAAATAAAATGTTCACATCTAAATCGGGATTTAAAAATATACTATCGGGATTCTCGATCAAGTTGAATGGCGTGTGATAAATTTAAGATGCGATACGTAAATTGCCACAACTATTGATTTGCTATAAAAAAGGTAGCACTTTTCTATCAAAAAAATGAAAGAATGTGCCCTAGAAAAATTTACAAAACGATTCAATCAGTTCGGATATTCTGTTTTCAGCGCTCGAACGTCCCATCAGAAGTTTTCCTTCTGCATCATTTAAGTGTGCAAACGAAATGCGTACATGAAAGCTGTTTTTTTCGCTCAAATAAGTTGTAGAACAATCGATAAATTTATTGTTTTCAAAAATTAAAAATTTCTTCACTTCCTAGTTTGATTAGCAGTTCAAATACATAAATGATATCTTTTACTCCGATATATTTTAAAGTTGAAAAAGCAACGCAAATAAAGATCAAACTTAATTAATACCAATCAAAAAGGTTTCTTTCCGACCAAAGAGCTAAATTGTTTGCAGTCAACCACTTGACCTTAACTTTCACTAACAACTTACTCGAACAATGAAATACAAAGAAAGTTCCTAAGTGTAATATATTAATAATATTAATGGCAAAACATGACATAGAAGATTGACGTAAGCTTAAGGCATCATAAATTTACAAAAAAAAAAAACAAACCTGATAAGAAAACCGATTAAAGGCCAGACTTATCACTCTTACCTTAATATCACTGCTACTACGAATAACCACATCCTGACCAGCGCTATTTGTTGTTGCTGTCATTTGGCCGTTTGACGTGGCAACCAAATGTACGTTGATATCTGAACCAACTAAGTCACCTTTACCTGTAAAAAAAAAACGCCGAATTAGATAAAAAAAAAATATTCAAACAGCGATGAAAACTTTTTGGGTCAGCAAACAAAGTCAACAAAAAAAGTTCAACAAACGCGTGAGAATTCAAACTTGAGAACTCGTGCGCTTTACCGCAAATTAATCACTTTATAAGTTTTATGAAATAAAAGTAAAACCAAATGAAAGCACGAAAATATATATCAAACACAATAAAAGGACACTCACCTAAAATGGCGACAACCATTTCATCCTTGATGACTTCCATCGACCCATTGCACAGATAGTAAATGTAATTCAGAGCATCACCTTTGTGTATCAGATATTCACCTGGGGCACAGAAATTCGTCTTGATGTGCAGTGAGAGCAACTTGAGGCAACCCTGGCAGATGGATTGAAAGAAAAACATTTTAAGTTAAAAAAATATTATTACATCGTATTATTAATCTTAAAATGCTTTCAAAAGCTTAAGTGCTTGAGAAAAACTGAAAAGAAAGCAAAAGGTCATGTACATAATACTTTTAAGTTATAACACATTAAGAGATAGGCGTTTATATGAAATGCTTGGGTCAATCATTGAATTGCAATGGAAACAGCAAATTTATTGTCTCATATATTTAACCACAAGAGATATATCACTAAGTTTTTGAACTTTTGATTGCGTGTGATGGCAATTTTCTTACTGTAAATTTCTTTTAATGTATTTTTCAGGTATTAAAAACTTTTTTAACTTTTACACGATTTCAAATAGCTGATTAATAAATATTGAGTTAACATATTAAAATATATTTATTGCCTTAGGTAATATCATCCACTTACGCTGATATAACTTTTTGTTTAAGAGTTTTTTCGAAACCAAGCAAAACAATCACCAAACCAGATATCTTAAAAAATGCAGACCAATAGATCAAAATATTATTGGCTTACAATTTCATTCCTTGCTTTCCTGAAAAGCTTAAAACTAAGTTACCAATAAAATTTAAAATATTCTTTTAAAATTTTTCAATAAATTAATATAAGCAAAAGTTATTATGTTCTTATCTTGAAAGTCTTAAAATTTTTCCAGTTGAGCTTTATCATTTATAAATCGAAATATCGTAAACTTTTCATGTGGTAAGGTAATAAAAAAGACCAAAAACTATTAGCACATTGTCGACCGAGTTCTCATTTGCTCCACACGCCACTTTTTGACTTAAGTCTTGTTCTATAGGGTTTTAAACATATCTTTATAATGCTGTTGCTGAGATATGCAGTGTTCACTTTGCTCCATGAGCCACATTCTTTCATTTTTTTCAGTTATTATTTGCTAAATTGCAATAGTTCCTAAATACAGGTTTGCTCCATATACTATGGAGAAAATTAAGTATGTCATTGAGCTCTATTGTGTGCAGCAAACTGTTGACTATGATTTATCTGATTAAATATCATATATCTCCAAGAGTACTTTGGCCCCATTTTTGAAATTTACCACAGAAATAACCAATTTGTCAACATACTGTTTAATTTAAAGTTCAATGGTTCTTTTTTGGAGCAATTTTTATAATTTACGGCTCAAACTTTCTTTTTCGATTTTTTCGGAATACACCTGCAGTCGTATGGAGCAAAAGAGAATTCAGGCGATGTCATATTAGTTATCTATACCAGCGGTGGGTAAGTGCAAGCACTTTTCACCCTCATGGCTAGAACCATTATTCGACGCACATGCAACCAAAAACAAAATTCGCAGAATTTCAACGCTATCGACGCACAGCGATGACTTGAGTTCAAACAAATGAAATCAAAAAAAATTTAAAATTTAGTTTGTTGTTGCTTGATGTTATTGTTGCGCCCTTATGCTAGATTTTCATGCCCACCACTGATCTATACTATTATAATCAAAAAGCCAATGATTTCAAGTAGATGTCAAACATGATGTTAAATATTTTAACATAAGTAAAATGGTTTTTTACAAAAAAAAAAATTAAAATCATATATATCAATCACCGTTTTATCAAAAATATTTTAAAATTTTCCTATTTCTTTTTTTATAGCTCTGCTGACAACGTCACTTCACTTTTAAAATGTTTAAAAATGTGCCGTACTGAGCTCTTTTGGCCATGTCTGCTCTAGATCATTAAATTGTTGTTTTATTTTCTAGAATGTTAAGTCCACGTTATAATCTTTCCGAAGAACATTTTTTAGAAAAGTGTAGTTTCTTTTTGCTGAGGAGCTTTTTTTTACTTCTATCAGTCATTAGCTTTAGGAGATTTTTTTTCCTTCATGTTTTTACACACCAGGCACTTTTATATTAAAAAAAAAATTGAAAAAATATATATGTGTATGAAAAATTTGCACCCAATCAATCAAATAAACAAAAAATTCATACAATTTATGCTTTAAGTAAATGTTTGATTGAATTCATGTCAAATATGACACAGGTTATACAAAATTTAGTATGAAATTTAGAAACAAAATTACGTGCACGTAGCCTTACAAAACTAAACCAAACAAAAGGTAAAAATGTGCTTGATTTCAAAGAACGCATCGTACAATACAAATCATCTTTACAACGATTTGTGACCAATTTAATTCATAGCAATTTCAAAGACATTTCGTTGAAATATTTCAATGGAAAAAGCTAACGATTATCTTATAATAACGCATGATATTAAAATTTGATAAATTTTATTTGTGAAATCATGTTAAACTCAGCGGCTTTTGGTATGAATTTCGAATTTTTTAAAGTTTTGTAGTATTTCTGCGGGAAATATAAAAACAAATCATGCATCAGATAGTCACTTGCAATATTACTATTAAAATATTGAACATTTTAGATCTTAGCTTTCAAAATTTTAAAGTTATATGGTTAAGAATTAGAAGTCACGTGGTGTGCTTTTAGAGAGGAAAAAAATCACTTTGGTATAGACAAAATAATCGATTAAATATTCATAGCTAAAGACATGTAAACTTGCTCCCAAAATCTGCCATTAGTAAGGACTATCTCACTTTTAATAATAAAAATGATGGAACCCAAAATGCCATCATTCTAGCTGCCGTGCTAGATTGAAAAAATTAATTTTATAGGAAATTAAAAGTTTAATTTTTAAAATAATCGCAAATGATATGAGAAGACTGTAAATTAAGTAAATTATTCTTTCCTTGACTTCTAAATGCATTCGAAGTCAAAAACCTTAAAAAAAAATTTAGAACCTTCATAAATAGAAAATATGTGCACAACACTGCGATAGCGTATTACGGTGAGAACGGGCGAGGGGTGGTTGCCCCGGGCGCAAGGGCTTAGGGGGTGGGCAAATGGTTGCGAAATATATCTCATTTTGCTAGAGTTTTTGAATGTGAAAAGTGAGGATCTTTTTTTTTTTTTTTTGGTGAGCTAAATAAAATTTTTGTTAAAAAACACGAACATTTCTTTTCGGTAGGGGCGTCAAATAAATTGTTTGCCACGGGCGCCCTTTATGCACGGTACACCTCTGCAACACTGAAAACGTTTTCATACAACTGAATGTTAATTGACAGGGGTATGACAAATTCATGCTGTCATATTTCGTTATTTTGTCTAACATAAAAAAAAAGTAAATATTTGACACATTTTAAAGTACTCGTTATAACGATACCTTTCTCTAGTCTGGCTGTAGCCATAGTTTATATTTTGTGGCTTTTGGTACACATAAAAGCCTAAACATTGCAAACACATTCGCATACGCACGTATACGTAAAAAGACGGCTCACAAGGAATTACACACTTGAGTAAAGTTTAGCTGCTTTTGAAATTCTTAGCAAATATTTTATTTTGCGCTTTTTGCATATGTCATGAGAGTTTGCGCGCTTTAGAGTGAGTGTGTGTGCACACACACACAAACACGTATATATGGCATAAAGCCAACTCATACAAGCATATTGATCAATTTCCTGCGGAAACTTTACAATTTACACAATGTTTATCTGCTTCCTGTGTCGCGCGTCAAAGGATTCTTTTTATATCTTTTGCTGTGTTATTTTTATATTTATTTGTTATGTTGAATATCCTGCTCACATCTTACATATTCTGCTGCCACTGTAGTTATTACCCTGCCATTAACCCTTTTTGTTACACGTAACATTTCACTTTAGCCGCACATTTTTCACTTGAATCGCTTGTAAATCGTTTTGAAATGAAAAAATTATTGATTTTCTTAACATTTTTTCAATTGGAAAAAGAAGAGGACAAACTTTAAGTTTTACACAGTACAAGAAAATATTTTTTTTTAACTAAAAATTTTTTATAGAAAATGTGATTGGTAGATTAAACACCGTATAAACTGAGGTCAAGCATGAAAAATTTTTTGTGTTGCTAATCTCCGTTAATTGTGGGAGTGTTTGGGATACATAATATTAATTTGGTTAATACTTGTGTCTTGAGATTTCTTGTCTCCTCGCGGTGCATAAGGCTTCCAAAAAACTATGCCAGCGTACACTATCAGTAGCAAGTGCCTTCATTTCTCTCTAATATTCCCACGGTTCATGCGTCTTCTGTACTTTTACACGGTGATTTAGGACGGCTGCGCTTTCTACTTCTCTGAGGGTTCCGTTCCAATGCTTGACGGTAGTCTTCACTTGGTAAGTGAGTGCATTTTGATGTCCAGAAAATATTTTTTTAAATTGTTCAACAACAAAACCCGAAAACACCGCAGTGATTTCAAAAATTAGTTTTCAGCTTTCCGCTAATTGATAAAGTAAATGTTTTTCAATGTCTTCAAAAATCTCCACACGACAGAGAAACTGAACTTAAGAACGCTGTCTCAATCATACGGGTCGATATGTTCGATCGAAAAAATAGAAATCCGAAAGTAAAATAACTTTTTATGCAACAAAAACTAAAGGAAAAAGTGCAAATCGTTCAAAAAAATGGATTATTAATTCAAATAGACCGAATGTTTTAGGGCATTCGGCTACATCTTATCAGAGGATTTTTGGATATTTATTTTAAGTATTTCGTTTTTTGGGTGTGAGTGTTCTGCGATTCTTTCAATGTTATTTCATAAATTTAAGGAAACTTTCTTCAATCTTCAGGAAAAAGATATTATGTAACCATGTGTTTCTGCCCCGTTTCATTTTTATGTTTTTATTCAGCGTTATCGAAATAAAGAAAGGTTTTTTATTTGTTATTTTCAGTTTTTCTCTTCACCTTATTTTTTTTTTGTATTTTTTTTATCGTACCATTGTACTCACCTGTGAGGCAGATTCAAAAATTGGCAACTGTAGGATCTCACGATGTAAATGCATGGAAACATCACCACGCAGCTCCTCCGGAAACTCACGCAACGTCTGTGAATGAAAGACAAAACGAATGAAAATGAAAGAAAAATCGAAAAAAGAAATAAAGCATTGAAATGGCAAGAAAAATTGAAAATAAATATTTCTTTTTAAAGGCTAAAGTCGACATCCTTGACGCCGTATTATAAGTCATGATGGGAGTACAACTGTGCGTGGGTGTGAGAAAACATAAAAAATTGGCGCATTTGAAAAAAATTGTAGTGCCAAACGCAAGGAAAAGACAAGACAATTTGATTATATTTTTTTTGCACACCGTTACATGATATATTTTTTTTTCTTCACATAAACGCAGTGTGGCTTATTCCTTTTTCTTCATCAAATCGAAATAATAAAATTAGATGCGGGCAACAGAAAAACTTTTCTATTTGATCTGAAAGATGTTTTATTTTTATTTTTATTTTTAAATTAATTAATTTTTAATCTGCGATTTATTGAGAAGCTTCATCTTTACTTCCTTCGTGCCTTTCATTCTGTTGTTATGATTACCAGTGGAATTGATGATACCAACTGTGTTGGTCCTTCCGTACACAAAAGGTAATGACGCTGTATTTTGGGTTGATTTTGAATGTGAAACTTCAATATGCAATCTGTTTTTGTTTGGGTATTGGCATTGAAACATTTCATTTCCTTTTGAAATGGAATTTCAAAATCAATAACTCTTTTTGATTACAATTTATTAATGGCAGTTTTGCTTTAAAATGATTTTATCTACATTAGGGCACATTTCTTGATTTACACGTAATGCGTTTTAGAAAAATCTGAAAATATTCTCAGCTTTTACGAAATCCTAACTAATAACGATGTATGCTTAAAAAACTTTGTGATATATTAGCAAAATATTGGAAAAAATTTGGCATTAAATCAGTTAAAAAATTTAAAAAAAATTTTTCTCGATAGTTGGCAATATTGCTTCAATAAATCAATGATTTCATGTCAGTATGCCAAATAGCACTCTCTTGCTGGTACCAAATGACTTCGGAATGAAATCCATAAAAATTTGGAAACCAAAATAAAATCCTGGTTCCTGCATTTTTATGATGTGTCGAAGATTTTAGGATGGCTTTTGGATTGGATTCTTTTCAAATGCGGCAATTTGTTTTTTTGATAAAATTGTTATACTAGAAGGGTATTGGACAGATTTATTATTTTTGTGTATATTTAAAAACCGAGAATTTGAAACAATCTCCATCTTTAACCACACAATACATATCGTCATGTCGAAATCAACTTTAATTTTTTTTACCAAAAGAATATTGAATTCTTGACAATTAATTATATTTTTTTTTGTAAAAATACATAATACTTATAGAGGACTTATATTTATAAATTAAACATAAAATATATATTTTGTAGTGGAAAAAGAATAAATAGTTCAACATAAACCAAACTGATTTATGATAGTTCATTCTACCCACAAAAAAGAATAAATTGCAAAATTGAATTAATATTCATCTCCCATCGCCTTAGCAAATAAAAATTATGAGCCAACATTATCAAAAAAAAAAATAAGATATAGTTTTGGCTTATAAGCTCAAAAAAAAAATCAGTTTAAAATATTAAAGGTCACTCATACGACCCAGTAACCCAGTCTGTATATTTAAATTTTTGCACTCGAGAGCACATCAATTTAAATTAGAAACCCTATGTTTACAGCAAGCAAAATGTGGTGAGCGTATTAGCTAATTAAGTTAATAACTTGCTCCAAAGTTTACTAAGCTAAACATTTAGTTACAGCAGACAACAACAGCAGACATAACTACCACTTACAATTAAAATTGCTACTAGCAGTATGAGTCCTACTAAATTTTAATAGTCAAATGGGGAATTTCAGCAGTTCGTACAAATAATGCCACAAATTAAAAGCATACATGCAGGCGCTTAAGCTACAATTTTATTCTGATTTTCCAGCCCACAGACGATTCCCATTGCCCATTCCTTTTTTCATTAAATTTCATTTTGTTTCTTTACATGCGATGCTTTTTATTTTTCGTAATATAAAACAAATAAGAGAAAGTTAATAAAAGAGAAAAGCAAAACTATGAGCTTGCGTGTAAATAAATAAAAAGCAAAAGCATATTTTAAGGTGCAACAAGCAACTTATTGCCGTTGGCAAACGCTTTTATGTTATTTTTCTGTTCAACCCGTTTAGGATGAATTTGTTTCTTGAGTGGCAAAGTCTCTTAGTTCGATAAAACTTAAACATAATTTTACTTCTGTATTTTATTTAGTATGGAGGTAGCGAGCACATTTTTTAATTAATTACTATAAATTTTCTCTAGGCAGACATTTAGCTATTTAAGATTGTTTGCTATGAAATGCACATTCAAATTATTTTAAAGAAAAACTTTAATAAAAAACGATGTAGCTAAAAGCAGGGGCGCCGGAAACGCGCGTAGCTTTTTACTTGCACGCACCCTTATCAAAATGGTATTTTTGATTGCAAGAACCAACTGAAACGTCAGAGCAGCCACGATTATAGCTGATGCATCAACTTGACAAAGAAACGAGGTATTAAAGTTTTCAAAAATATTATAGTAATTCTGCATAAAGGTAGGAGTGTGGAAACTTTCACTTTTAGCCAGGGACGCTCTAAAAACGGGTGTGGAATTCGTTGAGTTGTGGGGGGGGGGGTTTGAACATGATAATATTTTTAAAAATACTATTGATAGCCTCGGTGATTATTGTGAACCCAAAAAAAAAATATTTATTTCGTCAGAAGTAGCTACATCTTTTGTTAAGGCAAACACATTTGTTATTAGCTCGTTATAACTAAGTTAGTTAGTTACCGTCCGGCTCATGATTTGATTGACGGCTTGCGATTCGATATCAAGGCATCTATATCAACGCGCGTAGCTTTTTACTTGCACGCACCCACATCGATTCTGATCCGAATTTAGGGTCCATATTTGATAAATTTTTTGTCGTCGTGGCAGCTTTGATTGCAGGAACCAATTGAAACGTCAGGGCAGCCACGATAATAGCTGATGCATCAACTTGACAAAGAAATTTATCAAATAGGGACCCCGAATGTGGAACAGAATCGACACGGTTGAGTGTACGATGAAAAGCTCCACGAAAAATTCCCGTGTTTAATTCCACATGGGGTAGTCGCAAGCGTGTGGAGTTCTAAGCACATGCAACAGGTCTTCCGGCGCCCCTGCTTTGAGCTACTTACCTTATCAAAATGGTATTTTCAAGTCAGTAGCATTTTAATTTTAAATACCATCAATTTATATACAGTGTAGACTAAGGTGAACGAGGAAAAATTTAAAAATATATTACTAAAGTTTCGCGGTAGATACATCAACTTAGCAAATGTAATAAACGCAAAACTTTTAATAAAATCACATATGAAATTTAAGATGCATTATATGTTTGTCTCAAAAAAACCATTTAATTACTCTATATCTTATATTCAAACAAATTTTGTTCTCAGTGTATGAAAAAAAAACAACTTTTCAATAGAAAAATTTAATACGCTTTCATTAGAAATTCCTATTAAATATAATGAACTTTAATGGAAATTAAAAACATTTCACCTGAAATTTTTAGCAGAAAATATTTAAAAATATATCCACCCAAGTTTTGGCAGCAGTAATGGAATTTCAATCGTCTGAGTTTCACAATTTTTTCTGATGGCATTTGCTTTTGCCTTTTCATTGCTAACAGTAATAGCATTAGATTCTAATTAAAGTACAGCGTTAATGGAATTTGGTTTTCACTATTGCTTAACATTTCGTAGAACACATCGTTTTGTGGTAGTGGACAAAAATAATAAATTGAAACTTCAGTGCAAATGTCCTTAACGTGACTTATATACAGTATTCGAACCATTGAAACAAATATCGATTTTGCATTGCGATGTAATCAAACTTTCCATAGTTGAAAACAGTTGGAACACTTCAGTTCAGTTAAGCTGAAGATAAAACAAGTAAATTTAGCATTAACGTATTAAAACTATGTTATTCTTATAAATAATGCATTGCTTTATTTACAATGTATTTAACGTAATAATATTGTGTTTGTTAATGTGCATTCCTTTTTGTTTTATCACTTTTATTATCATTAATATCTTTTTTCAAAGCAATTAACTTTATAGCACTCCCCTGTGCTTGCTGTGTTTGTTTCTATAATTTTCAAATTTCAGCTCTATTTCTGTTTGCTCTTTTAAACTACTTTGCATAAATAATGAATGGAATCGTGTAAGAATTTAACAAATGCAAATGATGCAAACTTTAGTCTTCTCTACGTCGCTAATGAAGCCATCTGTCTGCGCTCTCTATCATCCGACCAACCTTTGCACCTTTGCTTCCAGGCGAATGCATACACATTTGAATGCAACCAGAAAAAACATGGAAAAAAATTAAATTAAAATCACAGTTAGACTTTCAACTAAACCTTTTTGCTTGGGTATGATTTTTTTGTATCACGCTAACTCACGACGTGAGTTAAATTTACTTAGAAAAAGTAAAATCTACAACCAATGAATACAAAATGATTAAAAACTCATTAAAATCGCATAAGATTATATTGAATCATGAAATATCAAGCGACTTTCATTATAATTCATGTGACATTTCTTTGACAAAATAACATGCAATATTTTTTTATGTGATTTTTCTTTTTGAACTATCTTGAAAATTTTATTGTAAATATTTCACAATGAATTTCAATAATTATATTCTTAAGACCTGTTACAATATTCTAGAAAAATATGTTGAAAATTCAAAAAAATCACATCAATCTTAACACTTTTAATTTTAGTCGACAGTTTTCCATCTATGCTCCTCTGTTCTTATACGCTATGCAGTACATACCAGTAATGGCGTTTGGGTCTTGTGAAAATGTACTGAATAGAGACTTGAAATGTACTTTTTGTTTTGGCTTGAACACATGATTTAACAAAAATATACGTAATTTTTCTAAAATTTTTTACCATGTAACAAGTTTCACAACTTTGGCTGTTATAGATGCCAAGATCTACTATATCTTGGTTTAAAGTGTTTTTGTTGTAAGGAAGGCTCCACGCCCCGTTGTATTTTCACTTCCACATTACATGAGGTTCTTAGAATAGACAATATACACCCTTGTTCCAAATTTTTAAACTCTTGTTACCATAAGTTACCAGATATAGCTCCATCGTCTTATTCCATTGCGAGGTGCTTAGTATAACCTATAAGCATCCTAACAACAAATTTCAAAACTATTACTGCCATAGGAGCCAAAATTTAGTGTTTTCAGTTTTTTTGAAGCATGGAAGGTGCCACGCCCCCTTATCTAATCTAGTCTATATTTTACGAAGAGCTTGTCTTTGACCATTTGCACCCTATCACAAAATTTTAAGTCTCTAGCTATCATAGGTACGAAGATATAGGGTTTGAAGTATTTTTGTTGCATGAAAGGTGGCACGCCCCTTATTTTTAATAAAATAAAATATAGCCTATGTTACTCAAGGATAGTGTTGCTTTCAATTAGTAGAAGAATTTTTAAAATCAGAGCAGTAGTTCCAGAGTTTAACCTCTACATACAAAAAACAAAAAAACACCCTTTATATAATAAAATAGATAAATTCATGGGGAAACAGCCTACACAATATCTTCGTAATTTCAAACATATTTTTTTTTATTTTTGCTCAAGAATTAAGTTAAGCAACAAATTAGTTCAAAATCAATGACAAAGTAAAAATATCTCAAGTGTTCGAAAATAACCAAACAATAGAAAGACAAATAGTTGTGAATTCAAAAGCAAAACTAAATAAAATTTTTAAATTAACCAAAAACCAAAATCAATCTATTTATTAATCCAAGCAATTTTGCTAATTTTTGCGCTTTGCTGTCATGAATTAAGCATAAAGAACCCTTTACCACATTTGCCTTACTGAAAATGTCTATCTAATTTCATGTTAATTTGAACTTCAACGAGGTGAAAGCTTGCGGCATAATTGATGAAAGAAGCATTTAATGAAATCTTTTATTAATTACGTCAACAAAGTGTCATTGCTGACGTAGTGCCATTAACATAATGAAAGCAACAAAAAATAACACCAACATTTGTAGCAGCTGCGATAAAAATGGAAAAATCTCATAACAGAAATAAAAAAGGTGCTAATTTTCTCAGATGGTGTTTCTTCATAGCATCAGTCACGTGGCCGCATTATTCAAATGTCATCCAACAGTGACACACGGAATTGGAATGCATAATTAATTTTCTCGCATACACTCACAAGTCATCGCAGTCACAAGAGGACACAGATAGATAAAGCACTTGTAAAGGACTTTACAGAGTATGATAAGAGAGAAAGAGAGAGAGAAAAAAAAGCAAAACACTCACCTCGTAGATGTCAATTCCATGGTTGAGTGACCAGCTTGTCTGAAAGTAATCTTCGATGCGTTGCTTCAGTTCCTTTGGCATCTGTGTGTGTGTGTGTTTGTGCATTTCGGCGCGAAAATTGAAAATAGAAAAAAAAAGTAAAAATGAAAATGTGAACTTTAGTCAAAAAGTCATCTGGTTATGAATAAAATAATGTAAAATATGTAGTCGCGACGCAGCATTTATAAGATGCATTTTTTTTCTTTTTCTGTGATAAATGAAGTGAACCATTACAATCTGGCAAGTCATCAAAAGAGCATATATCAAAGTCAGGCACGATAGAGTCAACACTTGACGATATGGAACACATTTTGGCTTTATTGCTTTAATAGCTAGTAAATTTTACATCGTATGTAAGGCTAGAATTACATGCATTATATAAGTAAAAACTTTACTCTGTTAAAGTAATCAAATTTATTTGTTTGTCAGAAGTATGGACATTTTTAAATAGCGGTAGCCCTCAGAGAGAAGCAATATTAGGATTTCAAATCAATTTGAAGTTATGAATCTTTTGTGGTCGAAAAAATATACAAATAAAATCATATGTCAAAGTCTTCATTTGGTACAAGGAAATGCGATTCGGATAATTGAGTCTGTTCCTAGCATACCATAAGTGGATTTGGAATTGCATTGAAATGTGCGGTAGCAAAGAGCAAGGATGCAGAGCTCTGGATTATTTGTTTATTTATTTGCTGATTTTTATAATCTACACAGAGGGTATATTCACTTTGTCATTCCGTTTGTAACGCATAGAAGGGGGCGTGGCAGGTATGGAAAAGTATATATATTCTTGATCAGCGTCACCACCTGAGTAGCTGTGTCCGTCTGTCTGTCTGTCTGTCTGACTGTGTGTCTGTCTGTTGAAATCAAGTTTACAGGAAAACTAAGCAAGCTAATTCAATGAAATTTGGTACACAGCTCACATCTTCATGCAAGCTGCTAGCATATAAAAATGGGAGAAATCAGTTCACAGCCACGCCTTCCGCCCATTCTCTATGTACATATACCCAAGTCTATTTTGAAAAAAAGTTGCTGCAATTTTGATGAAACTTGGTGATTTGGCGAATATGAGAACAACATTAAGATTAGGCTAGGTCTTAAGTTTGCAAAGGCTTTTAAAAGGGCGTGGCACAGCCCTAAATTTTAACTTTTATGACGCCATTGCTCGTAAACTATGCAAGATATTGTGATGAAATTTGGTACACGGATACAGATCTTGTGAATCTTGAATTGCGCATAAAGTGGGCGGAATTGTAAAAGTGGGCGTGGCATTTCTTAACAATTAAAAATTTGGATTTCGTATAACTCCAAATTGGTACATACGATTTTCATTAAAATTTTAGGGATGATACCACTGAAAGTAGTCAACAATACAAGCCACATCAATATACTGAAAATTTTATTTCAAAGGCGTGGCACAGCCTACAATATTTATAAACGTTATAAAGAGAGAACTAAAAACGCAATCGTTATGAAATTTAATATGGCGGATACACTTGCTAAAAGGTGGCACCTCCCATATAAGCGAAAGACGTTTAATGCTATAGATAGTGTGCTATGAGAGTAATCTTCATAAAATTTTGTGTAGAGATGTCGGTTACTATAAGCTTTGAATTTAAATGAAGCTTGACAAAATTGAATCAGTGGGTGTGGCACCTCCTATACAATTAAAATACCTTAAGTGGCATAAATATCGAAATATATGAGCAATCATACTGAAATTTGGTGTAAAAGGTTTGTTTATGTAAAGCTATTTCTGGATAAAAGTCAGATTGGGTTGTACCTTTGGGTGTGTCACCGCCCTAAATTTTAAGATTAATTACGTCATATAGCGCTAGCTATTGTGCTAAAATTTGTATGCGTACGTATGTTAATTACGAATATTATTTTTATTCCAAAAGTAGGCGGTATTGAAGAAGTGGGCGTGGCATATTTCGTAGTTTTCATCAATTTTATTCGACATTTTCTTTATTCTTTCGACTTTTTCATCAATTTTTCAGCATTTTTCATATTTTTCGACTGTTTCAATTTCTTTCAACTTTCTTCAAAGGTTTTCATATTTTTTCAACACTTTCAGTTTTTTCCAACACTTTTCATTATTTTTGAATCTTTGTACATTATTTTCGACTTATTCAACCTCTTTAAAATTTTTTAACATTTATTTAAAAAGTACTTTCAATGCAGTGTAGGGTATGTGAGTTTCGGCCTGGCCGAAGATAACACCTTTACTATTTTATTTAATCAAATCAAATTTTAAATAAAATACTACTCTTAGAAACACAGCCATTGAAATTGGCTACAATCTCCAATAATGCCAAAGGTAGAGCACTTTTCTGGGGCTCTATAGCAACAGCGTTTATTGTGGATGATAACGTGTCTACAATCATCATGCACACCATTCAGCCAAATCCACACTGAATGTAACTACCATCGTAATAGTTTCTATGTAAATTACTAAAAGTTAAATCAAATACGTCACATAATGAGTTACGCCTGTCTTTCGAAAATTTATTTGAGTATCTGATTGCCTTACTCATTTAAAGAAAAAAAAAAATAGGAAAAAAACATTTTTTCATTCACTCTCTCTCTATCTCTGATTTCAAGTACAACTCATTTTCCTATTCATGGCCTCATTATGCGCCATAACAAATGATGTCTCCTGCTACCATAGACATAGATGTTGATTGCGTTCGTTGGTTACTGCTGATGATGATGGTGATGATGATAGAATGTCATTTATTCCACTTCACTTGTTGGCTGCCTGGTTCGTTATAGCACTCGAAGTGCAGCATTGAAGCACAAAATTGTTTTTTTTTTCGTATTTGGGTAGCCATTAGCAATCGCTACCATGTGCTGATGATGCTTTTTTCCGGTCACTCCCATTAAATAACAGCAAACAGTAGGGAATTGTCAGCCATATCACTTATGTTATGCTTGGTCAGCGTTGTTAAACTAAATCAGTTATTCACTATTTTTGCCATTTTATTTTGTTTCTCGCTTCCTGTAGATAGTCGGGTGTGCGCTACGTACAAGAGGAGAGTAATTTAATGCAGCCATCGGGAATGCAATTCTGCTCAGTTACATGGAAGAAAGCACCTATGAACCATGTAATGCTGTAGGTGATATGAAGTTAAGGTGGACAGATGAAACTATTTATAGTAAATTTGAAATTTTCTTTTGAATGCCGCTAAGATATTGGAAATAAAATATAGCTTTTCTTTAGAAATCTTGCGAAGTCATCAAACGACAGTACTAGATCCTTTTTATTTAACACTTTCAGTTTTCTTTTTTTTTTTCTTTCGAAGTCTGACTACTCTTAGTGAAATGTAGCATACTTGTGCGCGATGGAGTGCATAAATTTCTGTTGGTGCACTATGTCCTCTTTAGCTGAGTGCACACATACATGTGTGGACATTTATTTGTATCGACCGAAACTCTAAGCTGTTTGTCGACGAAAGTGGATACCTTCATTTGTACCATATCACGTAATTGTTGTTGCTTTAGCTTTGGCTGTTATAGTTGGCTATGTTGATGTTGTTATTCTGATTGCCTTTACACAAGCGAATGTTCTACTGTTGTTTAAAACTCGTGGTAAAAACGTAGCGCCATGTACCTGTTGATTATGTTTCATGCTGCCGCAAGGATTATATTTTTTATCAAGGTTTTACTGTGAAGCGTTAGGCGATTTTAGTTTATTTTTGCTACGTTTTCATTAAGAGTAATATAATAGATTTATGAAATTGCATTATATTCCAAATCTTCTTGTGTCCTTTATCATCTCAAAAATTCAGCTGGACTAACTAAACATCGCTATAAATCAGCATTTTTGATACTTGTGAGAAATGGCCACCTCAATGTTTTTCGAACTCGGTTCTAAATCAAAGATTCACCATCTTATATTTACCAAAAAATTGATTTTAACAATTTAATTGATTTTCCAAAACTAATTTTTCAAAACTTTTTTTTTAATTATGGTACTTTTTAAGACAAGTGATGAAAAAATAAAAATTATCTGATATCTCTACAATATCCCAAGCTACGCTGATTCCCGTGGATAATCCTGAAAACTGTTCTAAAACTCTGTTTATCTTCTAGCGAAGGGTGTCATATGAAACAAGCTTAGTTTCCAAAATAAATTCCTTAATAAATTGGGCTGATGTGCTTAAAGTTTTCCGTGCAGAATTTAGCACAGTCATAGTTGGCTCAGCAATGTTCCTTAATTTCAGAATTTTTCTAATGGTATACAGTTCTTAAATTGAAAAAGTAATTACCAAAAATTGTTTATTCCAACATAAAGGGAAGAAAAATTCAGCTTCAAAATTACATAAAAATGTTTGATCTATTGCTTTAATAAGCCACAGCTTCCTGCATATTAAAGTTTGAGTAAAGACAGAAAATGCTTCAACATTTCTCATCACAATTATTACTTGCTGTTATTTTTATTAAGCTGCTATGACCTTTCTTCCTACTATGCTTACTATTGGTCTCACGTGGTGCTCTTAACCATACCACGATACTATGAAAATTTTTCTTTTTTCTTATTACGCCTTTATAATGCTGTCCATTAAATTTCACAAATTTACAACACGCGCAACACATACTTACTCATACACAAACGAAGGCAACAACAACAACACTACATGCATACAAATAACCTGTAGATGTACAAAAATATAATCCCCAACACAATAGATCTATCACAACCACCTGCTGCGTGGCCATTGCTGCACCATTCATGCCAGTGATGAAAATGCATTTGTCACTGATGCTGTTACGCTGTTACTGATATTGTGCACACACAATATGATGACGCAACACAACTCACCTGATGTAATGCAATGAAATCCTTTAAGTCCCTCCATTTGCTCTCGTATAAGGAACGTCGCGAGTACATACGCTGAATGATGGCTGTCACGTTACCAAAGACCACGGCATGCATTAGAGCTACGTAGAGGAAATTGGAATTAGAATGAGGAATTTATTTAATTAATACGGACATGTCAAATGCATATTTCTTAAGCTTATTGCTTATGTCTGGTTGCAGCTGAGCAATTACAAATAAAGTTGAAAAAGCTGTTTCTAGGAAATAAGCAATCGCAGATTCCTCATATACATTTTTAACATATCTTCACTTGTTTTGAAATAAATAATAATTTTATTTAATTCATTATATATTACCGCCAATTAACATCATTATAATTGAGAAAACTTTCTCAGCCGTTGTATTCGCTGAAACGTTGCCAAACCCAACAGATGTTAGACTGGTGAATGTAAAATATAGCGCCGTGGAGTATGCTTCAGCATTTGTTATATTAGAAATTGGCACTTTCAGACGCTCAGCCAAGGCATGCATCCAGCCTGTTGCATCAAATAAAATAAATGCATGAATATAATTAAAGTGCAAGAAAAGTTAGAAGCTTACAAAAGAGTCAAGACAACATGAAGCTTTTAAGCGTCATGCAGTCAAAATTGTGTTGTGTAACAGTAGTACAGCTCTCTATAATAATGGCAAGGTGTGGCCTCTTGAGAAAAAAGCAAACTGTTGAAGAGAACTGCAAAAAACTAGTTGAACTGATGCTCACATAATGGTAACACATTATGCATAACCACAAAAGCCTAAGGCTAACTAATCTGTTTGAAATTCACTGCTGTTATTAGCACAATTATCACACACATACATAATATAAGTATGTATATGGAATCTTTAATTAAACAATAAATTGCAGTGAGCCTTAAGACAACTGAATCACTGACTTGGCGCAGATATCACAAGAGCAAGAAGAACTACCACAAATGGTCTAGTGCACCATAAAGATGAAGAAAGTAATCAAAGCTCTTGGAAGTTTTATGATAATCAGAGCGCTTAATATCAGTATATTACCGAACATGTTCCAGATCAGATTTTTTTCATAATCCTCGAAAACTCATTTTCGTATATATTATACGTTATACATGAATTACGAAAAAAAAATTATGGGCACTCTGTATTCGGTCCCGGTAAACGAATTTTCATTAGGTATAGGCGGATGGATACGAAATGAACATCTTTCTTTGATGATTTTGAGTAATTAAGAAAATAAAAAATATCTTGAGGTTAGAATAGGATGTTAATTTTTGTAAAAATACATCAGACTACCTAAACTAGTTTAGAAAAAAGTGGATTTTAATGAGAATAGTCTGGCCGAAAATCTCGTTTTCGGCGATAATGTAGTGTTTATCAAACGATAGACACTACATCACCGAGAATGAAATTCAACCAAAACTACCACAACACAAGAACATTTAAAACGCAATATCTTGACACCTATGGTAGCAGGCGCTTTGCAATTCTTCGTTAGGATTTATATCGTCTACGCTACGTACCTCACGAAATCTGATTTTTTTTTTAATTATACCCACTTTTTTTGTTTTTATTATTTTGCTGAAGAAAACGTCAAAAAATGTCAAACGATCAGGTTTTTTTTTTGGTAAAATTGGTGTCCATGTTACAAAAGTACATTCGCCCTCTCAAAAGGATATTCCAAGTATCGATTCAGTACATTTCCTTAAAAGATAAATACCATCACTGATCCACTGACTATTGCGATATGTCCTGGGAAGCTTTACTCTCTATACTCTCTATAGATTTGTACCATGATAACATAGAAAGATTAAATCGTTAACACTTAAATTGTGAAACAAGTTTTTTGCGATAATCTTTCGTGAAAACTGACTAAAAATTAAAAACAAAAGTATAATTGTTGTGATTCATTTGTACAAAATGGTAGACCTAATCAGCGTTAGTTTGTTTAAAAAAATTTAACACTATTTTCTTAGCAAATATATAGCTTTCAGGTAGATATATGATGCAGCTGTACTTAAATTTATTGTACAAAAAGAAAACTTGACAGTTAATCAGCTTTGTTTTTTAAATTCATTTTAGCCTATGACGCATAAAAATAAAGTGAAACACAGTTTATATAAATTTTTAAAAAATAATTTCCAGCACGTCAAGTTATCTGAGCTCAGATTTCGACAATACAAAGTTAGATTATAAAATATCATTATCTGACTTGCCCAACAAAATTTTCCGCATGAATTCCATTGCAAAATATTAAACTGTTCTACTTATGTCACATTAAGTAAAAACATTTCAAGCACACAAAAATATTATTTTATGTTTCTAAAATATTTACGCAGATAGATTTGCTTACAATGTAACAGCAGATGTAACCTAAGAAATGATTTCTGTCTAACGAGGTTAATGTTTGGAAATCAAAACAATTATTATTTCTGTGAAAATCCTTAATTTTGTTATTAAGGACAAAACAATTTTCATTACTTTCATATCAATAAAATACTTTTGATAGTTCCTGCAAAAAATTCATTCCTCTTTCGGAGAAAATTCTAAAAATTTTATCATTTCTAAGCAATTCAATGCCACATTGAGCAATATTCCTAATAATTTTAAGAGATAAAATTAAATTTATATAAGTCTTATGGCACATCCAGCTTAACCCATTTCCAAAATCTAGTTCTTCTGAAATAACTTTACAATTTCAACATTTTTATTTGTACTATGTTTTGTTGTATGTATATGTAGTTGTGCTTTGGAAACGCCATAATTTTACACATCATTGCGCCTTAAAGTCGACTACAGTTAATGACACAATCACAACAAAGCAGCATTGGCATCGGGCTACAATGTTACTCAAACAAGTCTGTGAAACTTATGAGCAACTTCCGCTACGCCAAGTTTATCTTTCGGGTGGGTGTTTTAACACAATTTGTAACGTTAGCTTTGTTGACAGCGAGGAAGGACGACAAAAAAATTGCGCAAATGATGCTGAAGTTGAAGGTGGAATTGTAAAGGTAATAGAAAATACTGTGCGACAGCTGACAAAAGCTCAAAGGGCGAATCCAATTAGGCGAGAATTGAAAGCCTCTGCAATATTGACATTCCCGTTGGGTCGCAGCTTTGTTAAGGGGGTATTCATAGGCTAAATGGGGGAGTTAGGATTGTGCTTATTTGCCATGCTTTAAGTTTGCTCTTCCTATATCCAGAGAAAGAATTTTCTTTTGCTTGGAAATTGGAAAATGAGCAAGTTTTCGTTTAATGAGGCACTGATGACAGACAAAAGTTTTGTCAATGGATGAAATTTTATATCTATGTATTTGTTTGTGCAGAAATTGCGATACTAATTGGATTAGCATACATTAATATAATAGTTATTATAAGGACAATAAACAAGCAATATAGTAATATTCCCATAATTTTTACGTTATAAAGAAGTTGATTATTAAATTTTAATGAATGCATGGCGCATGATTTTTTAATCCTTTACTAAATGCGGACATTTTTTTTGTAACTACGACAAAGGGTCAAATAAATATGCTGCATAAATGACAAAACTGATCTCTATAATGTGTTGCAAGGTCTTAAAAAATAATCAAAGTTGCCTTGAGAAAAAAAAAATTGTCAACAAATCCTAAGTACACATTGAATCCATGCGTGTTGACATACAATTGATATTTTTCTACATACATACAAAACTTACATATGTGTCATTCCATCTATAATGGGCCTATCATTACCCTCATGTTTTTTAAATAGGCTGAAACTTTTTTCAGTGATTGGTCTATCATGTAGAAGATATAAAAAAAATCGATAAAATTTTTTTGACAGTATTATTGCTTAAAAAAAAGTTTCAAATTGTGTTAAAAAAAACTCGTAAGTAAAACAAAAAAAATCATAGATGAATATAAACAAACCAACAGAATCCAAATTATCCTTTATATTATTTTTAGGTAGTAGTGTACTAGTAGATGACAAAAAAACTGCAAATCTGAATAAATTAAGCCCTGAACGGTTTCTATGTGGTAAAAGATAAAAAAATTGACCTTCCAAGAAAACATCACTTTCCCAAATACTGCATCATCGATTTCAGTTTTTTTAGACTCAAAATTTTCAGAACATATAGTCCCTGAAAAATTTATCCATGTTTTTTCACCCTGTTTGATTTTTTTTTTATATCTTCTACATGATAGACCAATCACTGAAAAAAGTTTCAGCCTATTTAAAAAACACGAGGGTAATGATAGGCCCATTATAGATGGAATGACCCATATGTATGTGTATATTGAGAAAATTGATGACAGACAAGTGACAACAGATGAGCGAAATGACAAACAATACATCAAAACGACACATTTTCAAATTACGTGTTTTCATGTTGATGTTGTGTACATAGTTGTTGTGATTCTTTTAAACAAGAACAACACGACAATGTCAATAACACTACTACTACTCATAGTTGAGAAAAAGGAATAGCTTGGAAAAAATGCAACGACAGATCAAGGATGTTGGCGTTTTAGAGTGGAACTTTTAAATGGTATTTTCGATATTGGGTCTCTGTTTCTTATGAAGCAAAAGCACAGATATATGTAAGTACATACATACATACATAAATCAAATACAATTTAAGTCCAACCTATGGACTACTGCAAAGCTTATTATTTTACATCACAAAGGAGTACTTAGTAATATGAGGGCTTAGTAATATTTTTACTAGACAAAAATTACAAAATCGAAACTTCCAAATAGAACAAAAAAGGACGACTTGAAGTTAAGCCACCAAAAAAAAATGTGAAATGAAGCCAAACAATCTACATTCAAAGTTGAACCACCTATCTTATAAAAAAAAAAAAAATCCTGTCCTTGTCGAAAGAAATCACATTTTTCTATTTTCTTATTCTACGCTTTTAGCCATTTCACAAAAAAACAATATAAGCGATAAAAAAGTTTTTGCAACTTTTTCCAAAACGAATATGAATACCAAATATTGGTAAATTTGGTTACTTAGTCATTTGGTACAATTTTTACAATATCGATTTCGTGCGATGTTTAATTGTTAGATCATTTGTCATTAAATTGGCCATCTTTTAACATTTTTTGTACTTCTGCCATTTCCATAACTTAGAAATTTTTTATAAAAACTTATTTTTATAGTGAACTCTCTGAAATACGGATGCACTCCTTAATAAGCAATAGCACTGAGCACCGCAGTGTGCCTCCGATTAATAGAGCTAATGGAAGTTTTGTCTCTACTTGACAGCAAATGCAACTCTTCTGATAATTGTGGCCTTCTCAGTGGGTTTTCTTTGCACGTCCTTTTGTAAATCGCATTTTTTTTTTTTTTTTGTTTTTTGTTGCATTATGAATGGTCCTATTTTGTTTGGTTTATGTGCGTGCTAGTGTTGTTAAGTTGTCTTTGCATGTGTGTATTGTATGCTTCTATTTGTATTATTCAACTTACCGATATCCCATCCATTGTCATTTATCATATTCTCCTTCTCTGCAATAACATACCAAAAACAGGCTAACCAATGTGCCACCAGCGAAAAACACAACATCAGCAAAGTCAATATCATGGCCGTGTACTGCGAATATCGATCCATTTTTTGTAACAAACGCGCCAGGCGTAAGAGCCGCGTCAGTTTTACGAGATGAATATGAGATTCCTTAACGAGAAGAAGAAACCAAATGAATTTTTAATAAATTTATGCCTACTGGAGTAATATTAAGAAATGGCTTTTTTGAAACTTTTTTTGAAAAAATTTTGCAATTTTGAACAGCTGTACTTAAATTCGCTCAGTGAAAATTTCGTATAAGGTTTCAAACGTTGCGGGGTCACGTCATAACATATAATAACACAATATCTGCTCAAATTTTGGCATTTTTTAAGAGTACCCTATATATGCAATTTTTTGTAATAGCGCATTTAATTTTATATTAATAATTTTCACATACACTCTAAAAACAATTACGATATTTAAAATAAAGAATTACAAAAAAAATAAGTCTTATGATGATGGACGTTAAAAATTAATTTGCACTATCTTCAAAACTTTACGCGCCAAACCCTTTAGAGTATAAAAGTTTACACACAAAAAGACCAGCGCATAGTTGTTACGCCGGACATAATTAATCGTCAGCATAATCATGGCATTTTCTTTGTTTCTATTTTTTGGAGGTATAAAAGCTTGGGTATCTTATGTCAGCAAGATGAAACAAAAGCATAAAAAAAACGTGCAAAAAATTAAACACGACGATGAACTTCAAATAATGAAAATTTCAAAAAAAAAATAAAGCAAAACGCTTTATAGCTTGCAGTAAAAGTCTCAAACAATAAAAAAATTATGTAGGGTGGATTTTATAAAACTTTTTTTCAAACATTTTTGTACAAACAGTAGCGAAACGGTTTTTTACTTGATTTAAAGCTATGAGCTTAATAGCTAAGAAGGCTAATAGCTGTAGTAGCTAAAGTCTTTTGTGATTGATTTAAGGTAAGGGTTAAGTCTTCAGATTATTAACCTAGCTGTTTTCTTGCCAAACTCAAACCTGAAAAGGCGCGGACAGAGCTTCTGACCGATTTTGTTGAAGTTTTACTTTCGTAAAACCGACTTACTAAAACGTCGAAAAAATCTCAATTAAGTGCCAAGATATAGAGTTTCAGGTTTTTTTTTTTTTGTATGGGAGGCACCACCCCTGTTTTCGTCTGGCTGAAAATGTGGACAAAATATACCAGAAGGGTTTTTTTTAAATCTGCGGCCTCATACTCCTATAATATAGAATTGGGTTTGAAGAAAATTCTCAAAAAACTTCAGCTTCGTGGATCAAAACTGCGAACGACCAGTTTGTTCCAGCTTGTTCGATCTTGGCCAATTATTAATATCATTTGAATCCAAAGGAATAACATTTGAATCCAAAGAATTAACATTCTTTTGTGTAATATTTTTTTGCAGCTATTATTTCGTCGCGCAATTTTTGCATACACCCGAATTCCTTTTAATTTACCCTAATCTTTAGCCAGTATTATAGCAACACTTTCACTGTCGTTCAAACAGTTTCAGTGTCTACCGTCTTCTTGTTGTAATAACTAAACCTAACATAAATAAAAAAGCCAAAGGCAAAAACTTTGACGTAGGCAAGAAAAAATACGGTGCCCTAGAAAGAATTGTGGGCGGGATTTTCTACGCTCGAGTTATAAATTTTTAAATAAATAAATTTTTGTAGTTGTGGTAATGAGAAAGTAGTATAAGCAACATCAATAGCCTCAGCAACAGGGTTATGATGAAGACAATCTCAATAAAGTTGATGTAGCGCATGGGCGTGATAGGCCAACTTTGGCTGTCTGTCTGTCTGTTTGTCTGCATCATAGCCTGATTATTGGACGTAAAATATTCGCAAAAATGATGAAAGTGTCAAAAAATATTGCTATCATGGGCTAATTTGTTGTTGATGAGATACAGACTGTAGCTGTTGTTGTTGCTGCTACTGCCATTATCGCTCTTGCCTTGAGTTTATGAGTTAGTTAATCATTTTGATGATGATGCTGTTGATGATAATGCTGATAATGAGGTTACTGCGTGTCTGCTTATCGTAGTGTCGATTTAAAATGAGTAGCGCCAATCATTTAAATTAACGCCTCATCAAGATTTCTACCCAATTTTATAATGAGATTGGGTTCTTGGTAATGGGATTGTGCAATATAAGTAGGTTCTTAAGAATTGCTTTTAAATCGGGATAAAATAAATTTTACTCTTTAAACTTGGAAACTTTTTTTGCTCAGAAAGAAACTTTTTTTGCTCAGAAAGAAAATCTTAGCTTTTCTGTATATATTCTTTCAAGACAGTTGAAAAGTTAAAAATATTAGGGACTCGTTTCTCTGGAAAATAATATACCAAAGCCAAATGAGAAGATAAAATAAAAATGCGCACTCTTAAAACTATTTTTTGAAGTAATTTGCATAAATTTAACAAAATCCATCAATTTAAATTTTTTATTTAAATAAAGACTTAAATGTTAAACTACGCACAAGCCATTTAAAAAAAATAAAATTTTATTCTACTCCTATTCAAGTATATGCTACAAATCCCGCATATAACTTCCGCATCATAAAAGTTGAATTTAAAACGCTTAACGCTATTGCGGTATATTTTCTTATCGGAATTGAATGCACTTGAAAAAAAGTTTGTTCAAAATTGAATACATCATATCATATAATTTTCAAAATCTTATCAATCATCCTACATTACCACATCACTTGAGTTAAGTTATTTTTTTTTTTTAAACGCAAGTAGGATAACTTACAATGTTGCTTCTTACCCTAATAATTCCTTTAGCTAGGACCAAAGCAAAATATAATACGTAAGTGTATGATATCAAATTTTGAGTAGCACAGATGAGCGCTAGAGTTGCAAAAGCGAAAATGCAAAAAGTCTCTTAGAAGAAAAAGTAAAAGTAGGCGAACAACTTCAACTACGAATTTCAAGTAGAAGTTCAAGTTTGTCGGAAAAGGTGGAGAAAGTTTCAAGTCAAAAGTTTGCAACAATTTTAGCGTTTTGACCTTAAGCTGTAGTGTAGTAAGTGTATAGACAAGCTAAAAACTTAAGCTACTACAAGCAAAAATTTGCAGCTGCAACATTTTTAAAGTTTAAGAATCAACTTGTTTAGTTTTTCTTATAAGTTTCAAATTTTACCCGCAACAGCAAAAAGTTGAAGAAGAAAACGAGGATTTTGCGTAACTTAAGATTTATGAAGCAAAAGAATAAATCCATTCAGTTGCTGTCCATAATGATGCAGAGAGAACATCAATGATGCTGGTCGTGATGATGTTGGAAAATATGCGTCTGCTCAAGAAGTGATGGGAATTAAATTTTAAGTGAATAGAAATAATGTTCAAGAGAATTTAAGTATGCGGGTGATTAAAAAAGTGTTTAGGTATGAGCAGTAACAAGAAGAAATAAAATGTTGGATAAATTTATTTTGACTTTCATTCAATTTAATATTGACTTCATAGTTATATCCGAAATTGGTATATTTTTGGATTTTTTTTGTTATGTTCGAAATTTTTTCTTTTTGAATAATGCAGCAACGCTAATATATTTGTGTTTAAATTGCAATTCAACAGCACCTCAATACAAATTTATGCTCACTTCGATGCATTATCAAAACGACTTAAGCACCCAGCTTGGGTTGAAGAAAGATACTATTATTATAAAGTTGCTTACATGGAAATCGTTTGTAACGCTTTGGCACAAATTATACTGAACCGATTTTCGTAATTTCTTTTTTAAAACCACATGTTTGTGCTAAAAAAAGTTATTGCATACTTATTTTGTTTATTTTTTTAAAGTTAAATATTCTTTTTTGTAGGATTAAGTTTTTGCAAGACCTTACACAAAAGTTGTACCTATTGTTATTGTTGTTGTTTTCTTCTTCTTCTCCTTTATACCGTTTGTTCGAAGTTCAAACAACAAACCCTGTTTCAATTTTTTTTGTTTTGTTACTTGTAAAAAGAGAACATAGAATGAGATGTTTAGGGAGTATTTTCATTATGAGAAACAACGGGGTATTCGCGAGTACCTCCAGTCACATATAGATAGACGAAAGCAAAACAGTTCCTTTTTAGCTGTCAAAACGTAACATTGTAGCTTAATTCATCCTTACTGAGAAGAAGGGCAGACGACGTATAGGAAAATACGATTCCACGGTTAAGCCAACGGTCGTATTTTGACGTCACGGCTGATTACTTTTTTTTTATTTATTATTGATGATTTTTAATAACAATATTTTTTAAATCATGAAATTTAAATGAAAAAAATTGTTACGTATCCATTTAAAGTATCCTCACTATTTTGCACATAAAAACCATCATGAATATCTAACTAGTTTGCAAAACTTTTCGCATTATCATTAGGATTAAGAAAATAAATAAAAAATCAACGATATTCAATTACAAGTACGTGACGAAAACAACATCATTTTTTGCTTTCTGTCCATAATGTATTAATTAAAGATTACCAAGTACATGCCATACTCAACTCAAAGTGAACATTAATTTAAAAACTTTTTACGCTCCTCATCGAGTTCCAAAAGTAATAGTGGAAATAGCGGTTGATTTTCATAGGAAAACCATTACTGGCCGCCACTTTTTTCATATGCAAAACAAAGTGTTGTTTTTATCGAGTGCAATACATTACTTTGGTATTTCCCTTAGTGTCGTGTGGTGAATTTTTAATATGATTTTTGTCCCATTTGAACATTTTTTTTGTGCTATTGCATTTTGCTTTTAGCAGCTGAGCTTTTTGAGTCAACGATTTTTTTAATTTTCCTTTTTATTGAATGACACGTAAACCCCCAGAGCAACATTGGTCAGAAGTTTAAGGTCAGGCAATTGTTACTTTTGATGCAGAATCAGGCAATTGTGATGTTTATATTTTAGGATTGGTATTGGGTTAGTAAATTAAAATTTTATATTTTTTGGTTAAGTGACATTTAAGTGAGATTTTATAAAAAAATTACTGTAAAATAAAGTATATTTTACTTTATAAAATAATAATAATAAATATGCAATAACCTTTTTTAACTTAAATATGTTGTTTCAGAAAAAAATTACTAAATTCGGTTCAGTAAATTTTGCGCCAAAGCGTTACAAACCATTTTCGTATGAGTACTTTCATATAAAGAGTATAGATTATAGTTTTTTGTAGAAAATAAGTATCTTATGAAATTTTTTCGAGCAATCAATCTGTTGCAATCTAGAACAGATTTTAATCTTCATGCATCTTCAGTTCCGGTTGCAAATTAACTAAAATATTTAAATTCCTACAGCCCAATATGTTTAGTGGAACAAACCCCAACGTACATTTACATTTTAGGTACTTGTCTGCAGATCGCTTAGTTTGGAACAAAAACTAAGAAAAATTCGAATTTGGTACTCCACGTTACAAGTAACCTATTCTCTGTTCGATAGTTAGTATATTTGCACACAACTGAGATGTTAACATTACAACAGCTTAGTTGCTAATGACATATTTTTTCTCACTGTTGCTATTTGTGACAGCTCATGCTACATATTTTGGAATTGCTACTTTTTTTTGTCGATTTGCAACTGCAATAGCAATCAAAAGCTTTGACAAGCGTGTGCTTAGATTTATTGTGCAAAAATTTTAATTTCATATCGAAAGTTCATTTGTAAAGTGTAAATCTTATTGAACATGAAAGTTGAACAAAAAAATTGCATGTTCATGAAAATTTCGGGAACGCTTAAACACAAATTTTACATCTTTTGAGGTTATATGCATCAAAAAAGAGAGTGTTGTTGCGATTGTTTTAATATTTGAATTTTTCGTATGAACCAATTTTTTTTATTTATTTTTTATCTTGGCATATATAAATATAAATATAAAATGGAAGCATAATCTGAGTAAATAAATATGAGTAAATTAAAAAACGATTGCAGTTTAACCAACAATACCTATGCAAATTGAAATTTTTTTCTTAACGATAAATTATTAAATTCTATGCGTTCCCGAAAAAATTAAGAATATGACGTTGTTTGCCAAACTCTACTGAGCAGAATAATTTAAACTAGAGTTCGCCTAGTGGTTGAAATTCAACCAACTTTTTAGTATATAATATGAAAAAACTGATATAAGACAGAGCAATTTTTTGACATCGCTCAAAAAATTAAAACTTTGTTGCACTATCTCTTTCCATGTGAAATTTTATCAAAATCGATCCATTAGCTTAGCTGTGAAAAATCATTTTCTTACTGGAGCAATAGCACCGTCCAATTTAAAACAAATAGCTTTCTTGAGAATCCAATTCATCTCTTTACTAAATTTCATTAAAATCGATCGATTAGTTCAACAGTGGAAATGATTTTTCTTATTAGAGATGCTGCCACGCCTACTTAAAAAATTTTTGTTTTTAGAAATATTTTTTAGTGCTCAATCTATGTTTCAACAAACTTTCATCTTAATCGGTTCGGTAGTTTAGCAAAAACGATGTATTTTCCTGCAAGAGGTTTGGCACCGCCCAACTAAAAAAATTAATTTCAACTCAACAATCAATCTACATCGATATCAAATTCAATCAAAATGATAAAGCGGTTACAGCAGTTTTTCACATTCAGGGTGGTGCTATGGCCCCTTTAAAGAAATCAAAGTTTTAATAACCTTTCTTAGGCTTCAATTCACCTACAAACCAAATTTTATTAAAATCGGTTCATAAGTTTAGCTGTGAAAAAGCTTTTTCCTTTTAGTGGCGTGGCTCCGCCTACTATTGAAGTATATGCTGTGTTATGGCTGAGAATAAGCGTTGTAACCATTCACACACTGCGTATTTATGTATGGATAACAAAACCATTTTTTTCTACTAATACTTAAAAAAACAATTTTTGCCATAAAACAGATTTTTCAATATGTATTTAATAACAAGCTTTAATAAAGCTGCAAGCTAATATGGCCAACAGCTGTAGTAGCTAAAATGCTTAATTATTTTATTATATTATTGTGCTGAAGGTTATCAATATTTATGCACTTTAAGCAAAGCTAATTATATTTTCAGTATAACTAACCGCTAGGTAATTTTTTATCTTTAATTTTTAATATTTTTAATTAATTTTTCCTAACATTAATTAACAACATCAAACAACATTCTAACGTACCTCGCCATTATACAAATCCGATGCGTACAGATGATCAAATGGTAAAGCGGCCAATAAATCGACAACAAACCAACCGCGCAAATAGTTGATAGCAATCAGCCGTGAATCTGAGACCACCTCACCTTTGCTGGAGACAAAAGTTGTGCGAAAATTTAATAAAATATCTGCAATAGAATGAAAAACAGAAAAAGTTTTTATTATTTGTTAAGGCGCAGCGAACGAAAACAATAAAATAAAATTAAACAAAAGGAATTTAAATTAAAAATAATTTATACTACAAGATAGCAAACAGCAAAGTTAGGTAACAACGCCGGTAAGCGTACGTACCTACTATAAAAAGTGCCTCCACAATGACATCCGACACCATCGTCTGGCGATCGGCCTTGGCAAAGGCGGCATTGAACGGCACCAAAATTGCCACGTAGAAGGTTGACACCAGAATGATCCAGTCCCAGAATCCTTTGAAAACACCATAATGCGGCAGAATGAAGCGTGACTTTTTTATTGATTGCGTTTTGTATTCGGGAAATGGCGCCTCTGTGGAATGCAGCAAATTCTGTAATGTGCGTGTGGGAGAAAAGAGATACAAGAAAAGTGAGGCAAAAAAAGAATTGTAGTGTAAAAAAGAGCGTGTGTTTGTATTTTGTTGTTGTTTTAGTAACACCTACAATAGAGTAGGTAGGTATAGTGCAGTGTATGCGTGTGAGTGGCAAGTAGAGAAAAATGTGGAAAAGGCTTAGCGGATTTCAACGAAAAAAAAAGGACAATAATTTTTTAATACTTGCAACATAATTTAATAGTTGGCGGAAGACTTTTTAACAAGAAATTTATTGATGCACTTTAACTGCTGTGAGAAGTTTATTAAAACTTTAAAAGAAAAAAGTCGATATTTTAGCACATCTAACTCAATGGCGTCGGTCTGTCTCTCAGGGTCACACCATGAGATCAGTTCGAGTATTATTTATTCATTTCACAGACACATAATTGGCTAAGACTATGTAGTCCAATGGTATTTCGATTGGTAAACACAACTCCGCGTAAACCCTTTTTTTTGTAAATATATCGTTTCCTTTGCTCTCATAATATTTGAGGTTATTAGAATCGTTATAAATGTAAATATTTGATCTTTGGTAATATTTTATACCTATGATCGATGTTGAGAAAGAAGCACGAGAGCGTTGGAGAGCGTTTAGTCGTATCGATGACAACACTATGTAGTGCATGGATCTTAATGTATTGTACAGTTTGATTTCAAAAGCGACGGCAGCCATATTGATGAAATTTAAGGACCTGCCGCACATGCGAAAAAAATTAAGATTGCATAAGGATTTAAACTATTGAAGACTTTTCGAGGGGCTTGGTTCTAAATTTAATATTAATAACGTATATCTATCTATGAATTTGTAGGCGGAATTGGAAAAAGGACATGCCACCTTTTAACAATCGAAAAATGATATTCAATGTAATTTGAAAATACTCTATCTTAAGCTAGAATATATTGGCCGAGGTCGAATTTCAAGCGAACAACTCTTGCGATAACTCAAAATGTTATTCTGAGCAAAATAAAAATGAAATTCTTACAATAGAATGGGTTTCGCGACCTTTGACCTTGAATAACTTGACTTGCATAAATGATATTCTTTAAGACTCTTGAGACAACTTTTAAATTTCAAAGCAAAGCTTTGTGAGTTTACAGCTAATTATCTTTTATTCCGATGCTGAACCACGAATTGTTTTTCATTTCATGTCAATTTAATCGATGAAAAAATGTCGATAGTTTTAAACATCGGTCAGCAAATGTCTAAGTTTTCTCTTACAGACGATTTAAGGAGTATTCTTATTTGTAACTTCTATGTTAGTTTTTTTAAGAAAATCATATTTTGATACCAAAATAGTTAAACTATTGAAAAGTGGTCACCATTTATAAAAACGTATGCACCGAAATTGTTTTGATTAATTCTTTTAAATAGTTTTTTGTAAATTTTTCCATTTTCTTTTTGAATGTTTTTTCTTTGTTACAACATTCTGACAATAATTTTATCACTCTTACAAAAGCCTGAACTTAACATACTCGCATCATTTTAGAGAAATCATCAAGACAATGTAATTTACCTCAAAGTACTCAAAACTAAAGTATTAAAAATAGTTGTCCTTTACTGAAAACAAAATAATATTTTTTTAATTTTTGAATTTAGAACAAAACTTTTATCACATCAATTACAGTTGTCATTAAAACAAACGTTTTAATTTCAGATTCATATTCTTATTTTGCCAATTACAACAAATCCACTTCCACTCCTCCTCCAACACTTACATTTCCCAACTTCAGCTTCGTTTTCACCTTTTCCGGTTTATAGTGTCCTGACAGCTGATAGAGCACAGCACGACTTCGTCTTCGACCCATGTTACAACCAGCAGGTACTTCCAAATTATTGCCTTCACCATCTGGACCACCAACATCACCGCCACAGCCACCAATGCCGGGCAGTCCACCGAGGCCAAGCATACCAGCATTAGACCCAGCACGAAATCGTGCACCCAACAGGGCAGCTGTAAGTGCAAAAACTTGACGCATAAAAGCAGAAGAAATGGAAGAGAATACAAAAAGGAAAAAACAAACAAAAAGAACGAGATAAAGAAAGAAATAAAATACAAAGGACAAGGATTACTTTGAGGTGTAGTACACAGATTTTTTTATTTTTTTGCTATTTTTTTTTTTGTCGGTACTCAATACATAAAAAAGTAAGAGTGCTCTGGTGGGTGCAACATACACACAGCCACACGCACACACACACACCATACACTTACTTATTTGGCAGGACCAAGTATATAGTTTAAATGAACAACAAGTTGTTGAATTTCTGAAAGTGTAATGAAGGTGATGCGAATGAAAGTGGTGCGGTGTTAAACTCTTCAAATACAAGTGATCAATTTAAATTGAGAAATACAAGACATAAAAAATGTTTTTGTACTAGACAACAGCTACGATTTAATATTAAAAAATATTAATTTTATTAAAAGATTACATTATAACATGCAAAGATATTAGCACAGACGTAAATATATAAATTTTTTGAAAATTTTATTCACAAAATTGTTATTGAATTAAACGAAAAAAAAATGTGTTCAGTTTTGGGAATTGTTTCATAACACAGTATACTTTTTATAAAAATATGCTGTTAAGTTTTGGGCACAAAAAAAAATAGTTTTTTGCAGAAAGTTTTTTACTTTAGTCTTGAGATATTTTTCCCAAAAAAAACTAAAAAATCCGATGAAATGAAAATAAAAAAATTTGGCTGCAATTCAGCTGACTTTTTTGATATTTATTCACAAATCTGTTTTCAATCTTTTAAAAGAAAGCGTCATCATTTTGTGTCCTTTCAATAAAACATACGCAAGTTTCTGGCTTTTTTAACGAAACATCTGATTTGTGTTATCGCGGCTCACTCCAAAATATGGCACTATGCCCGTATAATTATAAATTATTCTAAGAACACAGAAAACATAAACTTTTGTCAACATATTAAGATTCAAAAGATCAAAAATCTTGGGTTTCAGGCTCAGGAGTAGCTGAGAGACCCTTCTATTCCTGAGCAAAAATTAAGAATTTCAGCAATCCTGTTGAATTGTTAAAACACATTATAATGCCAATCAGTTCAATTTTCTTACAATTAATTTTGTTCAAAAATAAATATCAAATCGAGAATATATATTATCAGCATCAGAATGACGAAGATTTAAACAGGCAAATATTGGTAACAAGAAAGCTTTTGAAGAGAAAAAAAATCGTCCAGGGTAGCAAGCTCAGCGACGCAGGAATTTCAAAACTATGTAGATAATTTGGATCTCGCGAGCATACTGTGCTCATATATATACGGCATCTGCAAATATTTTCAAAAACTTTATTGAAATTGAGGATTTGTCTCATAATACATGGTAGTTTTTTGTGAATTGTCATTGAAGTTTTCCATTTCTGTGGTGTTTTTCACGTGAGTCTTGCGACGTTTTTTCATTTATTTTTGAAAATTCTTCAGGAATACCAAATATTTACTCAACGATTTGCTATATCACTTTATCATCCTTGTTTATGAGCAAATTTTCCAAAAGAAATTAAGTCAAAAAAAATTCCCTAACTCCCAATGCGCTTAACTGAGCTATAATTTTTTTGAAATTTTCAAATAAAAAAATGTCATAAAAAACAAATGGCAATATTTTCTATTTTTCCTCAAATCCATTCTAATTTAACGAAAATCTACACATGGTGGCCAAGTTGGCTTTCGCCTTGTTCTTGAAATAGGCGAATTATAAATTTTTTATTACTGATATCCCTTTTAAAGAATTTTTAGCGAATTCGAACTTTTCACTCCTGCGACATTTTTCCATACATTTTAAGTTTTTTCGTTCGTTTAGAAATGGAATAAGTAGGAATAAACCTTTTTATTAATATTATACTTTGATGAGTTTTCATGAAATGAAATTTTTACAAAAGACTCTTTTTTTGTTCCGATTTTTAATTCAAATCGTTGGTCAACTTGTTTATCAAAAATAAAAAAAAATCATTTACTGTAAGTTGAAATGAAAATAGTTTTAAAAATTAATCTGAGATATTTTGCCTATTTTTGTATAGTTTCAACGCTTTAATTTTAGAGTTTTAAATAATTTATGCAACTTTTAATATCTGTTTTTGTCGAATTTTTGTTATTCCAAAATAAAAGCAACATAAATTGCCAAATAAAAAAAACCAAAATTACAACGCTCTTTGTACAACAAAGTCCCATTCAAATTGAGTTAATTATCTTTTATCTTTACGTTAATTGCATTTTAAAAGGTATCAATGCATAAATTAAAAATAAAAATATTTTTTTTAATATTCACAGCTACGTGTAAATGACATAAAATAATAAAATTCCATTGAAGTGGATAAAAGTACAAGGTCAAGCGATGGCACTCATCTATTGTTTAATCGTTTTCATACTTCCCAGAAATTCTTGCAAGCAAAATCTCTGATTTTACATACCCTCTTGCCAGTCAGCCCTTATGTTTGTACGCGCATAGCATCCTTGCTTTTAATTAAAATATTGCAACAAACGAAAAAAAGGACTTCAATTAGCTCAAACGTTACTCTGACAACGCAGGAATTTCATATGGGTGGTGGTGTAAAGCTTTTTACGCGTAAGCGATAAAAATATAAGTTTATATATTAAGCAGCAATTAAATATGAAACAGATAACAACAACAACTGAACTTCAGTTGTTTCAATAAAAAAATCAGTTAAGGTTAAAATACAACATTAACTGAAGCAAAAGGCGGTAATGGGCGGTATTTTACCGCGTTGTACTTTGATATGATCAATTACAATTAAGTTGATTGAGAAAAATTGTGATGAGGCGTATTAAAATTGTATTTAATAATGAAACTTTAAGTGCAACGTGAATTAAAATTAATTAACATATCAAAAATTTGAACTTTTCCTTTCATATCAAATGCGATTATTTTAAGTTTTTTGAATGTTTATAATGCTGCAGATATAATAACTTATTAATAACTTGTGAAACTTGTCAAATGAACTTGTGAATTTTGTCAATTGTGTTGTACGCCGAGCCTGGTGTCATGCGGATCGTCTTTCTGAATCCTCTGAGTTCTGAAATTAAATTAGTTTTCGGGACGCGCCGCGGAGGTTGTGTTTAAGCCCACTCGGCTATGTTTTAGTAAGGCAGCTTAGTCGGCTGATGAGAATAACATAAAAATGAAAAGACTTGTCGTCTCTTGTTGAGGAAAAAAAAATTCTGATTTTTTCTTTTATTTATATCAATAAAACCGGTATTTTCCTTAACAGTATAAATGCCAGTATTTGTTACGCTCCTCCCAGAATTTTGCCGATCGCCAATCAATTTGTTGATCGATCAGTTGCTTTGGTTTTCATAGCTACAACTACAACATGTACATAACGATTGAATATGTGCTGGCCTTCAAATCAGTGTCATATGATCCTGCTCATATTCATATGCACTACATTGTGCATTTGGTTTGGCCTTCAAATTGAATGTCGTTGCCTTAGGCAATCCGATCTATCATTATGCAGTCGCTTATATGTTATGGCATTGTTGCTGTAGTAGCGTATGTCTTGTGCTGAGTTTAGGTATGCACATACTATGAAGGGAAAGGGGATGAAATGAATTTGTGTGAAGTGTAAATGACATTCGCTTATCTACAGAATTTTTGATTTCAAGTACCCGTCTTTGTTTGGGTTAGTTTTATGTTGCATCAAAAATTCTGTAGTTATGTAAAGTGCCGGGTTATTGTAATTAGCTTTAATTTATGATTTAGTAAGTAGGTGGTCTAAATGAAATTTATTGGGAAAGTATTGTGATGGTAATAGTGACTTTAGGAGTCCACTACACCCTCACCGTCAAGAGAAATTTTACTTCTCGAAGTTAAATTTATCAGAAAAAGAGAGTGAAAAAGGGGAAAATATGATTATGGGGAGTTCTGGCAAATACAATTTAAATTTAATAATATGTGTAGAAAATCATACATATTTTTGTTTTGTATTCTAAATATGTTCTTTAAATAATTACATTAAAAATTTATTATTTATAAAAATAAAAAGTATTCGTAATATAAAGTATTGATATGATATTAATTATTCGTAAAATTTATAATCCTATATGTGTATATATATAATATGCTATATTATCATGATAATAGTGAAAATTTATTTTATGGAGATAATTAATTGATATCTTTATTAGTAAAAAAAAATATTAATGAGATTAATAAAAGTTAAATTACTTACTATAATGTAATTTTTGGATACTGTCTAATTATTAAATTTTTTCAACATATTGTTGTGATACTTTTTTAGTTTGTTGTTTATTTCTATTATAGAATTTACTCCATTTATTTCTTTAATTACATATGGTCCCTTGTATGGACTTTGTGATTTTTTTCTTTGTTCTAGTTTTACAAAAACTTGATCTCCTACTTTAAAATTTGAAACGTTTACATTTTTGTCATACTGTGTTTTTCGTTTATTCTTCGCAATGTTTATCAATTCTCTTGCTTTGCTTAATGCAGTTTTTAGCTTTATTTTTAATTCGTTTGAGTAATCTTCTAAATTATACCGTGTTGTTGTTGTGTTTTTTTCAATCAAATCACTTGGTAGGGATGGCAGTTTTCCGAAAATCAACTCAAAAGGTGTATACTCTGTATCAACATGTGGACTTGAATTATATGCAAACGTATAGTATGGAATCCATTTATCCCATTCAAAATCGTCTGCAAATGATAATAAATATTCATTTAGTGTTCTATGATTTTTCTCTAATGAAAATAGGGGGTGGAAAAAATTTGTTCTACCTTCAGTAATTCACATATGTTTCTAAGAAGTTCATTTGTGAATTCTGTTCCGCGATCTGATTTTAGGTACTTAAATAAACCGAATTTAAGTATAAGTTGCTCTACCAAAGTTTGTGCAATTGTTTTTGCGTCCTTGGTTTCTATAGGATGAGCTATAACGAATTTTGTTAGTTGACATTGCATTGTTAGTATGTAGCGGTATCCGTTTGAAATCTTAAGTGGACCGACAGTGTCAATTTCCACTGTTTCGAAACTTGTGGTTGGAGTGTCCGTTATGTTCATATTTTCTTTCGTGTGCCGAATTTGTTTATTCCTTGCACATTTTTCGCATGTGTTTACATGTCGTTTTATCATTTGTCTCATGTTCTTCCATGAGTATCGTTGTTTTAACTTGAGCATTGTTTTCCTGATTCCTAAGTGTCCACCCTGGGGTGAATTGTGGAATTCTTTTATCAACTCTTTTTGCATTGTTTTATTTCTTATGTTTCGTGGGGTTTCGTATATTAGTATTTTAAGCGATTTTTCATACTTATTATTCCTTTTATGCTGCAGCTTATTAAATTTCTTCTTAAATGTTTGTTTATCAATTATTTCAAATATGGCATCTTTTGCCTCTAGCGCTAGTTCTTTTATATTTTCTTTATGCATCTTAGATGATAGTTTCTCCAATTTCGAATCTAGATTCGTTGGATTATCACCACATCGTACTAGTACGAAATCATCTGTATTGTCGACAATTATATTTTTCTTCAAATTATTCTTGCTTATATCAAATTTTACGCGTTTTACATTCTTGACGTCAGATATCGATGTGCAGTCCCATATGAAAAGTTGATCAGGCTCTTCTGAAGACATGCATTTCTCTTTTATAATTTTGTTCGCTTTATATTCACTATTTTGCTTAACTTCATTATCTTCTTTAATTTTCATACCCCTTGTTAAAATCAATGCTTTTTTAATTTTTTCATCCTCTTCTGAGGGAATCATTTTTATTAATTTTTCTGAATCTATTTTTATACGCGATAAGGCATCTGCGTTAGTGTTAATTTTTCCTTTTTTAAATATTATTTCGAAATCGTAGTCCGAAAGATCCAATCTTATCCTTGTCATTTTCGATGATGGGTTTTTGTGGCTGAATAGTGAAACTAATGGTCTGTGGTCTGTAACCACAATGAACTTTCTACCATATAAGTATGGCTTGAAGAAATTTATGCCCCAATGAATGGCTAATAATTCCTTTTCTATCACGGGTTTGTTTAAATCGTGCTTTTGAAGTGTTTTACTCGCAAATGAAATGGGAAGGTCGTTACCTATTTCTCCTTGTGATAAGACAGCTCCTAAAGCAAAGTTTGATGCGTCAGTTGTTACAATAAATGGTTTGGAAAAATCCGGATATTGTAATACTGGAGGTTCTATCAATTTTTGCTTTAGCGTGTCAAAAGCTTGTTGGCATTGTTCTGTCCATTTGAATGTTTGCGTTTTCTTCAATAGGTTATTTAGGCATTGCGCGATGTTAGCAAAATCTTTAATAAATCGTCTGTAATAATTGCAGAAGGCTACAAAACGTCGTACTTCGTCCGCATTTGTTGGTGTCGGATAGTTCTTTATTGTGTCATGTTTTGATGGGTCAGTTTTAATTCCATGTTGTGTAATTAAGTGTCCAAGATAAACTACTTCTGGTCTCAAAAATTTGCATTTTGCGGCATTTAATTTTAAATTGTATTTTGATAATCTTTCAAAAACTTTAACTAAATTGTTGTTGTGGTGCTGTAGACTGCAACCAAAAACTATTATGTCATCGACATAAAGAAATGCTTCTGAGCTTAGACCAGTTAGTGCAAGTGTGAGCATGCGTTGAAAGCTATTGGAGGATATTTTCAATCCGAAAGGTAATCGTTTAAATTGATAGTGTCCATCATTTGTGGAAAAAGCTGTAAGTGGTCTGGACTTTTTGTCTAAAGGAATTTGGTGGAAGCTACTTGTCATGTCGAGTGTGGAAAAATATTTTGCTCGACCAAGTTTGTCTAAAACGTCTTCTATCCTTGTCAGTGGGAATTTGTCATTAACTAGTTTGTTATTTAGCTTCCTAAAATCTACAACTAATCGCCATTTTTTAGTGTCATCTTCTGACTTTTTAGGTACTAGCAATAGCGGTGCATTGTATGGGCTTACTGATTGTTCAATGACATCATCTTTTAATAAGTCTTGTACCTGTTTGTGAATTTCTTCATCATGGGCTTGCGGTAGTCTGTAGTTCTTTATGTATGTAGGAGTCGGGTCATTTGTAGTCAATGTCTGTGTATAGAAATTGTTCATTGTTAATTTTTCGTCTTTTAAATGGAAAATGTGTTGGAAATCCCTAAAAATTTCCGTTAAAGGGTGATTGTCATCTGTTTTTAGTTCTTGCATGAGTTTTTTGAAACGTGTATTGTTGTAAGTGTTATTTTGGTTTAGTTGAATATAGTTGGAAAGTGGCTCTGTTTTTGGTGTTAATTTTGTTAGTTTGACTTCGGTGTCTGTTGTGTTAAGAAGCTTTACGTGGCATTTACCAGTGGCTGGTATGATTGAATTTGCCAAAAATATTCCCGGTTGAATTTCTTCGTTCAGAATTACACTATCCTCGTTTAAATCTAAGAAAATAGGATGTATAATTTCTGTACGCGGTGGTATCCGTATTGTGTCATACGCGTGTTTGTTGAAGTGTAGTGGTGTCACGATGTCTATGTCATGTATTGTTATCGTCAATGTTTGTGTCTCGTAGTCAATTTTGCATGCGTGTTTCGATAAAAAATCTCTTCCTAATATTCCGTCGGTTTGAATCGGAAAATGTTCGTCAACTGCGTGGAAATTTTGAAAAAGTTTCGCATGTTGAAAATCTAATGTTAAAATTATTTTGCCTAATGTTGTTATTTGTTCATTGGTTATCCCCGTGAGTTTGCATCTAGTGTCCATCATCAAATCTGCTTCAATATTGTTAAATTTGCAGATAGATATGTCTGCTCCTGTGTCGATAAGAAAGGTAAGTGGTTTTTTGGAGTTGTAACATTTTACTGTGATATAATTTGTTTTGATATCCGATAGGTTATATATCTTTAATTTTGCTGTCCCGGATGATCTTCCTCGATATCCGAGCGTTCGTCGTTTCCCTGATTTTCAGTTCCAAAAGCGAACATTCTTCTGTTGTTACGCTGGTTCGTGTTGTTGTAATTCTGTCTCCTATTTGAATTACGGTGTGCATTCGAATTGTTATTATTTTGTGTATATCTATATGTATTATTATTATTTCGTGGATTTCTATATGAGTTATTATTATTTTGTGCATTTCTGTATGCATTATTGTTGCTTCCATTGTTGTTGTTGTTTGAAATTTGATTTCTATTAAAACTGTTGGTTCGTTGACCTTGGTTTCTTGAATTATTGTAGTTATTTGGATATCCGCGGTTGTTGTATCTTGTACTTGTGTTTTGCATGTTATTGCGATGACTGTTGTAGTTGTTGTTTCGGAAATACAACAATTGGTTGCTTGTTTTGTTATTATTTTCTAGCTCGAGTGCTAGGTTTGTTGCTTCTGTTAATGAATTTGGTTGAGAAGCAAATATTGTATTTTTGAGGTCATCGTTTAATCCGTTTTTGAAAATATTTAGTGCATAATTTTCGTTCATTTTTATGATTACATTTTGTTGTGCTATATCACCTGATAGCTCTGAAATTTGTAAACTATTTAGTTCTGATATCAAGGATACCAACTTATCCTTGTATTGTGTGACATTGTTGTTCCGTTGTGTTAAAGTTGACAGTTTTGTATGAATTTGAGATACTGTTAACATTGATTTGTATGATGTTTTTAGACTAGTTTTTAATTGGTCTAATGTTGTTATATTATTAGCATTTGCTAATGTTGTGCGTACATTTGTACTTAATTTCACATTGATTACTAGGTCAATAAGTCGTAACTTGTCCGCGGTATTGTATGTTTCATACATGATTTGTATCACTTTTAAAAAACTATTTAATTCTTTGTGATTACCTGTAAAGGTAGGAACTATTTTTAGAATAGTTTCTAAATTAAAAGGCGTTGTAGTGGGAGTAGACATGGTTGGTTCTGGTGGCTGTGGCGGAGTATCTTCGTTACTAGACATTGAATTCAATAGAGAAATTGTTTCTTGATACAATTCGTAAAATTGTTCAATTAAACGTTCAGTTTCTATACTATGAGTTATTGCACTTGAATGTGCATTGAAAGTTTTTAAATAAGCTTTTATTTGTGATATTTTTTCTTGTATAGTTTGTGCCGTATAACCTCTGTTGATTGATTTTCGTAAATTTCTATTTATTGTGTTCAATTGGCTGAATACTTGAAGTAAAATTTTCATTTAGAAATACCAGTGATTTGACTGATTTAAATTGGATTTTGTACGCGGTTTACGTGTTTTAAAACGTACTTTTTATAATAGGCATTGAGCTTGTAAAAGATGTAGAAAAGAATTGCTATAATAATTATTGTTATTATTATAGTGGTTGTAACTGATTTTACATTGGTGGTAGTTATCGCGGATCCTAAATTATTTTGGATGTTTTCGTTTATTACGATTTCATCTTTGTTTTTATTGTCAAACATTGTGATATTTAGAATTGTTTGAGCAAAGTTCGGTATCATAAAAAAAATGTAAAGTTCAAAAATGTAAAAGTTCTGTTTTAAATTTTTACATATTTATTTATACAAAAAAAAAATTTTGTTTATATATATTTTGTTTTAAATAATTTCTTTAAATATGGTGATCTGATGTTCTGCTTATCTTCTCTGAAAGTCGGATTTTTGTAAATAAAGTTATGTAGCGTTTGTGCTCGCTGCACTTTGTCGCATGCGTCTGTAATTATTCCTTGATGACTGTCAAGGTGTTGTTCGATATTTCTAACTTGTTCTTCGCAGATAAAACAGCATGTAGTTTCATCCATTACTTCAGTTTGTGTTTGATTTTGTATTTCAGATCTTTGATCTGATTTGCAAGGCTTTGCTTGTATGCGCCTTTCGCGATGGCTATTAGCCGGTACAGCTCCTGCAGTTGGGCTTTCTGTCTGACGTGGCGCCCAGCCCTCGTGTGTTTCCGTCTTTGTACGGAGTTTTGTTTGGCTATCGATTCTTTTTTGTTTTCTTGTTGTTGAAAATATTCCTCTATTGTGAGGCGTTTTGGTCCCGGAATGGGTGTTGGTGTGTACGTCGCTTCGGTAGCAGTTGCTGCTGGCACGTATTCTTCAATTTCTTTTTGTAGCGATTGTATGCGTAGGACCAGTGCGTCGAAATTTGCCTCAAAATCTTTGTTCATAATTTCAGTGGTCAATCAGAGTGTTGAATAGAGTTGTTGTGCTAAATTTCTTCCATTTGCCAATTTGGCAGGATCGCCATGTGTTGTACGCCGAGCCTGGTGTCATGCGGATCGTCTTTCTGAATCCTCTGAGTTCTGAAATTAAATTAGTTTTCGGGACGCGCCGCGGAGGTTGTGTTTAAGCCCACTCGGCTATGTTTTAGTAAGGCAGCTTAGTCGGCTGATGAGAATAACATAAAAATGAAAAGACTTGTCGTCTCTTGTTGAGGAAAAAAAAATTCTGATTTTTTCTTTTATTTATATCAATAAAACCGGTATTTTCCTTAACAGTATAAATGCCAGTATTTGTTACGCTCCTCCCAGAATTTTGCCGATCGCCAATCAATTTGTTGATCGATCAGTTGCTTTGGTTTTCATAGCTACAACTACAACATGTACATAACGATTGAATATGTGCTGGCCTTCAAATCAGTGTCATATGATCCTGCTCATATTCATATGCACTACATTGTGCATTTGGTTTGGCCTTCAAATTGAATGTCGTTGCCTTAGGCAATCCGATCTATCATTATGCAGTCGCTTATATGTTATGGCATTGTTGCTGTAGTAGCGTATGTCTTGTGCTGAGTTTAGGTATGCACATACTATGAAGGGAAAGGGGATGAAATGAATTTGTGTGAAGTGTAAATGACATTCGCTTATCTACAGAATTTTTGATTTCAAGTACCCGTCTTTGTTTGGGTTAGTTTTATGTTGCATCAAAAATTCTGTAGTTATGTAAAGTGCCGGGTTATTGTAATTAGCTTTAATTTATGATTTAGTAAGTAGGTGGTCTAAATGAAATTTATTGGGAAAGTATTGTGATGGTAATAGTGACTTTAGGAGTCCACTACACAATCTTTTAAAATGAATATGCACAATTTATGGATACAGTGACTAGTACAGAAATATATTTACAAGGCATTTAAAATAAAAATTTTAAGAGTTTAATCCTAACAATTTTGAGTTTTTTGAACAAATCTTAAATTCGCTTAGTGATGGGAAATCTTAATAAATAATACCTTTACTGAAATGCCTTGTAATGTGCACAGCATCGCTAAAGTTTTCGCTACTAATAACATCACACTCATCAGAAATCACGTGAAAACTTTGAAACTTTGTTCAATACGAAAGTTTTTCAAAAATTAGTTTCATCAATTTTAATTAATACCGGCAAAATAAGGAAAGATATCAATATGTCAGTAACTTTCTTAGTTCTTTGCGTCCATCATTAATGAACAACCACATATTTTTATGTGAAATAATTTATGCGGTTGAAGGGTCATGATGACCTTCCATTATCTTTATAAAATATATGAGCATTAAGACAGTAAGTATATAAGTCAACCCCACTCCCTTCAGAAGAAATTAAATGTTGAGTTTTAAGTGTTAAGTGAAATGCAATAAGTTTTTGAGCGAAAGTTGGCCAAATTATAATCAATACTTTTAATACAGAAAAACCTTGTTTATCCGAGATAATGTGGAAAGGTGGTATCACGGATAAGCGAAAACACGTACAACATGAGAGAAATAAACAATTTGATAACTTAATTAAAAAACCCTAGATTAATCTTTGAGGTACAAATTGCATTGTTACCACATAACATGCAACTCGTCAATAACGCGGGGTAAGTGAGTCCCTAATAAAACACAGTTTCAACCGGCTCATACATTTTAAGCTGCAATATCTCGCCATATTTTCATCACCAAGATTTCACTTGTGTAACCTTTTGGCTGTTTTCAATATGTGTAAGTTTTTTGACATCTCACGCGTATTTAGTAACAAGTGTCAAAGCCAAAAATCCATAATAAGCCATTGCCATTTCACCATAAATAGACTAAGAAACGAACAGTGCTTGCACTGAATTATATTATCAAAATCGTGCTCTGAGAGAAGTATATTTCTCAAATTATGTCTATTTTATGGCCATGATAATCGACCCACCGATCAGGCTGTTCAAGCTGCTGTGACCAACTTTCAAACCAATTTCAGTTTGTTAGACATTACTATAATCCACCAAACCGTATGCGGAGAGTGTGTACCGAGGAGAATATTGCTGCTATATCGGCCAGTGCCAATGAAGATTGCGATATGTAAACACAATTGGCCTTGTGTTATTCGACCACCTGAACTTTTTTTTTGCCCAAAATGGAAGAATTAGATTTGGTTCATATGTGGCTATTGAGAGGCTAGTTTGGTGAGCAATTAATCTTACGTTTTGAAGCAGTCCATTAGCCGAAAGATCATGCGATTTAACCCCACTAGACAATATTTTGTGGAACTGCGTGAAGCGTCTCGTGTACAAGAACAAGCCAGCCAGAATTGCAGCCCTTGAAGACAACATTACAGCCACCATTGGTGAGGTACCGACCGAAATGCTGCAAAAAATATGGCAAAAAAATGGAGCTTACGGATGAACCACCCCAGGCGTAGTCGCGGGCAACATTTACATGAATAAATCTTTATGATGTAAATGAAGGGAATATATGTATAGCTCCAAACAAATATTTAATTCACGTTTGCAAATTTTCTGTTCTTTTTTCAATTTTCAAAAACCAAACACTAAAGAAATAAACCGCTGTAAGCGGTAACGATTGAAAACGTATATCAGCCAGATTTTGGATTCCTCTTATCTTTTTTGACCATATTTTCTGTCATTTATTACCCACACAATTGATTTTCTATATAATATAACAGCAATTATTTTGCAAATTCTTTTAAATTACAACTATATTTTACCAATATCATGAAGAGTTTAAGGAGCAGTTATATATTTTCATTTTCAAAATTTAATCAGAACCAAAGATATTCTATGGAACAGCAAATATCTGTTACATCATCAATTTGATTCACTCAAATATAAATAATTATTTAACAATGAAACAAAGCTGTTTGTTTCAAACGTTGAATAATTGGACATCAATTTGCAAACAACAAGAAGCTTGTATCCTCTTTTATTAATTATTTCATAATTTATGATTTCCCTACCTAATTTTGCGCCTTGAGCACCAAATTAAATTTCAGTCTGATTCTTTCCGACTTAATGTTCAGGCTTTAATATGCGTGCGTAAAAGGCACTAATTGTGCAAATCACGCATATCTATTGGAATTTTATACCCTGTTATTAATTTCGAAGTCTATTAAATGCGATGAGTGGGCAAACGTAAAATTATACGATACATATAGAAAATGTGTACGAAAAAGCAAGGAGAGTGTACGGTGGATATTGAATATTTTCACATTTGAGATAAATGCATATAGCATTTCTATTTAGATATTTGTTTTCTTCGAAAAAATTGCTTGTTCTGAAATGGAACTCCATCTGTACCACTGACCCACAAAATTACCAATGCTTACATTTATATAACATAATTTAAACGACAAATGGTTCCACCAAAAAACATGTTTTCATCATCTTAAAGAGCTATCTAAATTTGATTCACACCCAAGATAAAAGTGCTTAATATCAAAGTTATTAAATAATATGACCTCCATAAAAATCATATGTCAAATTATCATATGATGAAAAAAAAAACAGTGCAGATATTGTAGTATACATCGTAATTTATGTGACGACAGCATAGATGTACAATTTCGACCCAAAACTCAATTATAAGCACGTGCCAGCAAAACTGTCAATTAAGGCATTTGACAGTTGAGTAAGTTTAGCCAAGTAACAAAAACAAAAGCAACAACAACTTCACCTTCAACAGCGTTGCTGACAACAAAATACGCTTGTGTCACTACAACTGCCAAACGCTTAATAAAATACGTATGTATACGTAAAATGTTTGTCTTCTCTCGCAGTTAATCACAGGATATTAGAAATGGTTTGAGCAGGAAGGTGAACAAAATTAGAAGGGAAGTTGTAAAAATATATTGAGTAGGGTAGTGAGAAAAAAAAGAGATTTTTTTCACTTTGTCAACACGTTAAAATCACAAGAGGAGCCTAGAAACCCGTTGAGTTTATTGATATACATAGCGGAAGAGAGAGAAAAAAGGGACATTCCCATTAGAAATTAAATCACGGTGACAGTAAGGTCAGTTTGAGTACTGTTGGGTAATATGTTCGAGAACCAAATTTTTATATAGAAAATAATACGAATTAGATAGTTTCGACAAAATTTCATGAAAGAAAAATGTTACACAAACGGGACCAAACCAATTGGAAAGACCATACATTATATTCAACATATGGTTGAATATATACAGTTTGCCCCATTTTAATTTCCCTAGCACAATATATCGAGAACTAAGTGAGATAGCGAAAAGTTTTAAGGCAAAAGCTATAAGGTTTCTAAAGCAGCTACTTATAGTGAACTCTCCTTTAAGCTTGGAAACAATTTTCAAGGTCAAATCTTGGTCAACTATGATTGCTTTTGTACTAACCTACATTTTATATCACAGATTTATATTTTATGTTTTGTTAAAATTGTTTTTTTCGCTATGATGTGCGTTATTGGTAAAACCAAAGTTGCTCAAAATATCACCTTTTCTCCTTAGTTATCAATTTTCAATAAAAACCACACCGAATAAAAACCTCTGAAAGACCATCAAAATTAAAAAAAAAATAGCTATCTTAGAAATAATATTGTTACAACAAAATAAAAAACCATGCATTTTTTTGAACGTTTTGGCCAATTTTAAAAACTTTTCACTCGATGCAATTTTTACTGAAAATTAATGGTGAAGGAAAAAAATGATAGGAAAAATTTTGACCATATCATTTGACCCCCTGTAAGCCTTACGATTTTTGCCTTAAATATCTATCATTTTCTTATTTTATTATCTTTCTCAGTTCTCTAAATATTGACCAGGGGAAATAAAAATGGAGCACTTAACATAAAAATTCAAACATTCATACGTTTTGCTCGGTCATTCACAAACAAATTCTCCAACGGGTTGGCCGCAAACACAAGTACTAACACACAACAACAACAACTGCATATAATAAAATTCAAGCCAAGTCGTTAATGATGTGTGAAATAGCAGGCAGCGTTGGCAACTGTAAACCATAACTTGGATGAAGGACTCAGCTTGGAATGACAACAGCAATAAGTGGAAACAAAAAAGGAAACAATAAAATGAGGAAAAAACCTTAATAAAGAGTAAACATGAAAATAAGAGAAGAAGAGTATGAGAGTATGCGCAAGGAGAGAGATTATATGCATTACATATTATGAATCCAGGTTATTAACTGCTTTTGCTCGGCCAGTGCTTTTTTTTTTATTGCTCGCCGCCATGCCAATATGCGCCATACAGCTGTCAATATGAAATATGGCGTTAGAGCCACAATGGCGGCAAAATTGTGTTGGCGTAATTTCGCATAAATTTTAAATTGTTGTGCAAGTTGCGCGAATTTTCAACACAGTGGCATTCAGACATATCTCAATACCTCAGTTGAGTTCAAAGCAACATTTACCCTTTTAAGTGCCATTGTTGTTCAATTGGGTATGAGTTAATTACTAACGAATATTACTGCGTGTACATTACTTTTGTTGTAATAAAATTAGAAATCCCTTGTTTTATGTTTTTACAAAAACGTGTATCGCATATTGGATGAATTGGTATTTTGACTTTAGCTTTGGCTTTTGACATCGTACGCTTCGACGTCTTAATGTAATTCCAACTGTCTGTATCAATGGCAAGTTATTTATTACCATCATCGTTATTTTGGTATTTACTGTGTGTACTACATCAGATAAGTAGTACATTGAGTAGATTACGTGCCAATATTTCATTTCTTTATGCTATCAATACCAACTTGACATGTGCAGCTTACACTTATGGGACCATTCAAGGACCTGCCATACAAAGTAATTGCAGCAAGTGGTTCCTTACTTTGCTTTTATGTTTTAATTTAAGCTTATTCCTTAAGCTCATTGTTTGTAAGTGTTTTAGTTTTTGCATAAGTTTTTTTTGAAAAAAAAACTTTAATAACAACAGATCGATTCGTAGTTTTTGAGATTCCATTTTGATTTATTTTATTATAGCATTTAATCGATTAATTAAAGTTACGAAATTAACACTTTGAATAACATATTTCAAAAATTTTGTCATCTGATTCAGACAAGACATTTATTAAGGACCTTCATTTTTCAATATAAATCAGGCAAATTAAGTGTTTTGCTAAGTTAGTACTTTAAGATAATCCAAATTAAACAAAATGTCATTTCATTCCACTTTGTACTTCTACACATCATATATATCAGGGGTTGCCAACTTGTATGTGCCTAAGATCGACTTTTTATCTCAAAAATGTGTCGCGATCTACATAGTTAAGCCAACTTGATAATTTTTATTAATCGTGCTCAAGTTTTGCACTATAAAAAATGCTCAGTCTGCTGTTTTAAAATTTTAAAATACTACGTTTCAGTAATTATGCTTTTTTTTAATTTTTAAAATAAATAAAAAAATTTTTTTTAATAAATAAAAAAATAAAACTAAACTATGATCGACCAAATATCGCTTCGCGATCAACCGGTCGATCGCGATCTACTTGTTGGCCATACCTGATATATATGGACAAATACAAGCATTTAATTTTATTTCCATATCTTGTAGCTCTCATAAATATGCAATTGATGGAACCAATTTTGTCATCAAAGTATATACATAGTGTAAGTGACATATTTCGATATGCAAGCACTACTCAAATAGTAAGTTTATTCGTAGAAAATAAGGCATTTCCTATACAATTATCCTATAACTCTCGGTGGCTTCAACGAAATTTCTATAGCTTCTTCTATTCCTTGTTTAATATTGTATGCAGTATCGCGTTCGATGTTCCGGGGTTTTTTCCGTATTTATGTTCTCAAGGGATTCACTAAGAAACTCCCTCCTGATCGTATGATTTATCCATATCGAGCTTCTCAACTCAGATAGAAACATTGTTCGAAGCCAAATTTCATTGAAAACAGGACACTTTCTTGTTTTGTAGTAACAGTATGCTTGTTTTGAATCATGATTGCATAAGGCAACTTGCAAAAACACTTCTCTCTTTGTTGATTCTTACTGGTACATATTCCGCGGTATCCCGTGACGCAACTATGCGATCGTTGCCTCGGAGTCTTTAAATTAGGGGTGGACGGTATTCATTGATAAATGCAAATATTGTTAAAAATTTTTTTCAATTCTATCTGATTGACCTTTTTAATGTTTCTTTTTTTGGAATTGTTTATTTACAGAAATATATTATATTGTGTATGCATAGCAAAAACTATATTCACTATTCAAAAAATAGGGGGCAGTTTGAATGATTGTCCTGAGATCTCCGTGTGAACTTTAATGAATTTTCGAAGAATAGTTCTTTGGGTAAAACACCGTTTTTTGTAGCTTCGATATCTCGTGAACTAAGGCTTATCAAACAAAAATGTAAAACTGATTTCGTAGTCTAATCTTAAGGTATAGCCATGTAAAATTTCAGGCAATTCGAGAATATCGTATAACGAGAATTTTCGATTATGTTTAAAAGAAAATTGAATGACTCACTACCAGCTCTGAAGCATTGACTGATAAACTTAAAAGGTTATGTTTTTTAGTAGCTCTAAGTCATATGCTAATTAAGGCAACTCTCTCAGTTGTTATTATGTGTAAATATCAACATTTGACACTAATATTGTTTCCGCAATGTTATTAGAATCAGTGCTCTGTACAAAATTGTATAAAATTTAAATTAATTTAACGCCCATATAAATCCAAACAGATTTTTAAATTACTATACACAAATGCAAAATCAAAAATCTATTTCCAACAAACCCCATGGGAGAAATTATTCGAATATTTATTTAATTTCATGCAAAATAAAACAAACACATTTAACAACGATAACAAAAAATTGCGGAAAAAACTTAAATTTAAAAAACGTTTAAATCAAATTTAATACAATTACAACATGTAAATGTGTGAACATAATTGCGAGCACACGTTAAATTAAACGTAGATATGTGTAGCATACCCAATGCGAAATAGTAGAACTTCAATAAAATTTACTTCTGATGAGCTTCCATGAAAAGCTGGAAACTGCTTCAAATGTCTTTGTCTCTGGATGTACCATATGTATTTTTTTAAACAGCATGTCGTTGCGGGTAAGCACATTCTTAGGGGACGTTCATTTATTACGTGAGTCAAAACAGTGGCTGAGGTAGTCCGAAAAAATCTCCCCAAATCTTACCACGTTGGAGGAGGGGTTAATGAAATTCACACGCCAACTTTTTAATGCAGAGATATAGCAGATTAAATTTTGTATCACAACAATTCGGTATGTCCGGCATGCCGACAATTCGTGTTGGACACAATAACATCGGCTTATGCATTGCAGACATCACGCCTGACTAAACACGCAAGGGAACTGCCCGAATGATATTTGACACTTGTACGGCGCTTATTTCAAATCGGGGAATCCCGATCAGTAGTGATATCAACAACGCATACTAAAGCCAGTTTTATTATGGTTATGTTTTTTGCATCAAAGCTTTTACAATGCGAAATAAATGTGCCAACAAGAAGTTAATTGTTTGTGGAAGGAGGCAAAGCTAAAGTTCCCGGATAAAAATGCCCAAAATAACTTAAGAGGTTGAAAAGTTACGGAATGAAACGGTTCAGAGGAAGGCACACACAATGTTGTCTTTAATTTGGAAATTAAGTAAATATTAAGTGAAAAGTATGTCTTCTCCGTAAAAACTAATACTTTTTCGTGTAGTGTTTTTCTGTCCGTCTGAATCGATCGGTCTGTCTAGCGAATACAAACATAATTACACTTTCTAATTAAAACATCACAATAGAGGAAGCACATGAATGCCCATGGAGTGATTGAAGACTTAGTAAAGGTGGTGTTGCAGCCTATTTTCTTGGTAAGTGAACTAAATTTAATTGAAGTCGTTATACTACAACTAAAAAGTTTTCATCTCTTATTTTACTAAAAATAATTTAGCACATAGAACACATCAATGTTAATGCTTAGGCATATAGTAAAATGAGGCAAAATATATGAACACATAAAATAAATCAAATTATTTAAAAATTATAAGGTAAGTGTCACGGAAGGGGGGGTCCAGCCAGATCTCACAAAACAAAGTGGAAGGTGGGGGTTCGAATTTTCAAATCAATACCTCACGTAGCTTATGAACGGTCCCTTAGAGAAATCTTTGGATGTGGTGGGGATGCCATATCAATGAAATAACAATAAAAAGCCGTATATTTTACATAAAAAGGATTTCAATTGGACTGGCAGATAAGTATACTTTGCTAGCTTAGTTCTTTTAGAAGAAGTTTCTATTACTTCTCGTTGGGTATGTACACATATCGCAGTTAAAGTCATATATGAGTATGTGTGGAGTATTTGCATAGGTAGAAATTGTGTAAATATAATTTACATCAATTCATGAAAATTTAACATAAAATGAAACAACAAAATCACACCTAATCTTAACTCAAGCTCAAAGCGGATTATGAAGTTAACAAAAAGAAAAACACAACAAAAAAATATTAAAATGTAAAAATACGTAAGAAGCATTTAAAGTAAATAATATATTTTGAAAAAAGCAAAAAATGCTAAGCCTTATAAGACTTTTGAAAGCAAAAATATAAAAAAAATGTTATCCGCGCGACTTATGACTAATTCTCGGAAAATATAAAGGAAATTCAGAAAAAATGATAACAAAAGCAAGTAAATTTTTCTCCTTTTGTAAGCTTAAAAAAAAAAACTTTGTAAATAAATAAAAATTTTATACATGCAAAAATTATTTACGTGTAATAAACATACATTGTTTATGAGTTCACTAAAATCTACAAGCGAATATTTGATTTTGGTTTGAGAAAAAACATATGAATTACATTACGGATAACACACTTTCTTTTTAAGTTGGGAAAGCCCCAAACCAAAGTGGGAATATGAATCGCAAATATAAAGTAATAACAACAGAGCATAAAAAATGAAGTTGAGGTTTGAAATGTCAGAAAAAAAATTGTTGTGCAAAAACTTACGAATGCGTGATTGACATATGCAGCAGCAAACAGCAAACAAAAAATCATCAAGAGCAAAAACAAAATATAAAAAAATAAATGAAAACATAAGAGATAAAATTAAATAATAAATGTAATAATTTTTTTTATTCAATAAAAGCATCATTGCAGCACAAGTATACACTGATGAGCAATAAAAAGAATACAGTAAATGTCATTATGCGTGTTAGGTATGCAACGATTATCTACGCAGTTCAACAAAAAAAATCGCAAATGGAAATGCAAAACGTTTCTTCGGCTTAGCTGTGGATCTTAAGTTACTCAACACTTAAATGTCGAAAATGCTATTTTTTCCGTTATCTGAAAATCTTAATTTTTTTCAAAATCCAAATGACATTTAGAAGTTGTGATGGAGTTTCGATGCTGATTCCGAAAATGGTCGCAAAGTCTAGCACGTCAGGACTTTGAGGTATATAACTCAAAAAAGCCATTTTTTTGCAATTTTTTTCATTGAATTGAATATTTAAAATTTTTTCAAAGCCTCAATAGCGGTGCTGTAGAGAGAACGAGCAGGCGCTCAAAGAGCGTAAGCACATAGACAAGCAGCATGAGAGCGTAAAAGGGCTATGGAGAATCATCAACACATGCTTATCGTTTCTAGTGGTAGTGGGCACAACTGCTCAAGAGGTTGCTTTTCTAAAAAAAATCGTATTCTGCAAAATTGTTTTGGCGCCAAAAGGCTCTACGGCCTAAAGATTCTAAAAACAAACGGTGCTCAATCTGAAGTTAAAAAAAAAAATTAGTTTTCTCTGAACAAACGGTCAGGCAAGATATATTGCACCTGAACAATCTCCTAATCGGTGCTGTTCACCCAAAATAACCTTATGTAAAATATATTTAGTGCATAGTATTTACTTACTTGATTTCATTTCTGAAAAAAAAAAATCTTTTGGAACCTAAACCCAAAGTATTTCTGTATCGAAATCAAGACTCAGTTCGTATATACCTACGTATTTTACGAAAACTGAAGATTCTTCACTGGTAGTTTGTAAGAAAATAAAAGGACTTACGAATGTTGACAAAAATTGTTATAAAGCGAAAGATTGTAGACTTCTTAAAGACTCGTTTAAACTAAGTACAAAAGCCGTTTTATTCCACAATACGAACATGTAAGCCGATCGCGCGATGAGAGTAAAGTTAAAGTACAGCTATAGTGGCCATTAAAGTTATTGGTTACGGGGTTCTGAAGTTCTTGGACCATGTATAGATTTATAGAGTTATTATGGGTTATCAACTTCGATTAGAGGTTTGTTCGTAAGTAATAGGACTTTATAGCTTGGGTAATAGGTTTCTATGGGTAAAACCCGACGTGATGAGGCTGAATGAACTGTGAATTCGGACACGGTGACCATTTAAATGTCTGAACTCCAGATCAGGAAAAATTCTTCTGCAAATTTTCTGTTCTTTTTTCAATTTTCAAGAACTAAGCGCTTAAGAAATCACCCGCCACTAGTGTTACATTTGAAGCAACAGTAAAATGGAGGACTTAAGCACACGAAAAAAGACAGTAAGCTTTCGGGCTTATTTTGTTGGAAAGTGTGAGAACTAACTTCCCGATTAATGGTCAGTATAATCTAAGAAAATTTCATTGGCACGCACTTTTTACGTGAAACAATTTATTTGTCTGTAAAATGAATTATTAAAATTCTATTGTTTAGTTTTTTTTATATCTTGTGTATTTTTCGCTGCTGAATTCAAATCCGCTATTAGTATTTTCTATCACTTCTTAAGAAGCATTTTGCAGTAGATAGAGTTTCTGGAATTTTTTCGACTTCTATATCGTATTTAATTTTTCCAAAAAGTTTTGAACTATTTCGGCGTTTCTAACGCTTTTTAACATTTTCATACTTTTTAAACATTATCTGTGCTAACATAATGGATATATCACCAACTTCTTTCAACAAAAAAAAAACATTTTATTACGAATTTTCGAGTATTCGGATTTTATATTCGTTGCATCACTAGCATACGCACGCACATTGACATAATTTGTGCTTTTAAGTTTTTTTTGCATGTCACAAATAAAAATAACGCGTTCGCCTGTAAGTGTACTTATGTGTTGATGTATGCGTGCACACAAATGTACATTTAAAATACACACAAACACGTTACAATGAGTTAAAAAATATAATAACATAGTTCGAGTACATGGAATATGCGTAAATATACCTACAATGTGTGATGATATTTCTGCATACATTGCAATATTTCAAGCGAGTTGTGATTTTCATACGTACAGCATGTTCTCTTTTTTTTACTTACCGCTATCACATTCATCATTCACGTTCATCTCCAGCATTTTGGTATGTGTGATGTCTTTATGTGATGCCAGAAATAGCACCACATCGCGTTTTTCATTTTTAATTGGCACAATATCGAACAGACACCAAAAAGGTGTTCCTGTAATTTGGAGGAACAAAGAGATTATTTTGCTGGATTTTAAATTTATTTATTTTTTTTTTTAAATAAATAAAGATTTTTTAAAAAAAAGTCCTCAATACAAAAGAAACCCTAACATTTAATCCACACAGCCTTAAAGTGCCATGTTTTTTTGCATTTTCATCAACTAAACTTTAATACAATTAGTTTAAGCACCCAACTTTCTTTTAAAGATCTCATAATTTAATGAGCCATCTACCGTGCTATTACGCCGCAAGCAGTTCCTTTTTTTATCTCTTTCGTGGCCATATAACCGTACAAATCCCTAAATGACGCAATTATTGAATAAAATTGCAAAAAACTTTTAACCTAATCGTGACCTTATTTAATAAAGTCAACACAAACAAGCGTAAGATAAGCGCAGACACATGCACACTCGCACACACCTTCGTGTGTGCACATACACATTCATACCTACAACTGCAGCTATACCTATCTAAACCTATATGAAACAACCTCATCAGGAGCATATAAAATTGTATTTATTATGTGTGACTTTTGTCACAAGAAGAAAATTTGTTCCTACTCCTAATTCTATGGTTTGCTTTTACACTTCAATTGACTTGCGCCCAACAGCATCTCTCCAATCACCACACAACAATAAAAACAACAACAAGAAAAACAACAGCAAAAAACAACAACAAAAGCAACAACAAAACCAAGCGCCAAGTTAAGTGAAAAGTAGTTCAAGGTTCCACTTTCTTGGTATTCCAGAATGTTGCCTGTTGCTGCTTACTTAACTTTGGCAATGAACGGTGTTGTACAGTAAAACATCGTTAAACAAGATTACAATTATTTCAAATGTTTGTTTGCAATGTTTACTTTAAAAACTCTTTATTATAGTGATTTCGAGTTTTTGCGGATTTATGATGCATTGCCAAAGTATAACGAAATATTTCTAGCATTTGTGCAAAGCCCGGCTGAGCCAAATTCAAATTAACTCTTTCAGTTTAGCATGTTGAAGTTTTAGTTCGCATAGGCGGCGCCACGATTTCTAGTTGAATAACATGAAAATTTTGTCTGGTGCTTTTTTAGATATATCTTTGTTTGTGTGTGAAATTTTGTTCTATTGCCTTCAATAGTTATTTATCGCAAAATAAGGAGATTTAAAGAACTTGTTTGCTTGGGCGGTAGGATTTTTCTAAATCGAACTGTTATTGCAAACTTTATCTGATTACTAAATTTTATGATTTCTACAGACAGATGGGCATGCAGTGGTGCTAAATTGAGTTTCCTTGGACAAATTAAAATTTCCCACCTCAATATGGGATATAGCAAGCTGAATCTTGGTATTCTAAAGATTTTATTTTGTGAAAATAGCCTCCTACTTTATTAGACATAAGATAATTCCGACAGCGGAGGTTTCACTGTACAAACTAATGCGCGTGAATCATTGTGCGTGTGTCCCCTTTATAGCTGTGCGCTTGTGTTTGCTTCGGAAATTAAAAGCGAACAATTGCTGCCATTTTGTTAAGTTTTCGTAAGCCATTTGCTGCTGTCGCTGCTCGTGTTTTTGTGATATTCTCTCTCTCCAACTTTCGAATAATAAAACTTTTGTATTTATTGCGCTTTTTTTTGGTTTTCTTCCTGTAACTTTATTGGTATCACATGCGTCTTTGCGACAATCTCTTGGCGTTGTTGCTTCTGTTGTAATAATAAAGAAAATTGTTGTTTTGTCGGCTGTTTTCATTGTTGCCGCGAGGACTTAGCAAAAAAAACGTTTAACAAGGTTTTTAACTTAACGATGTTCAAACTTTTAAGTTTTCAAAGGGAATACTGTCATGGAGGTAGTGCTGTTCACATCAGTTAGTATAATGGCGTAGACTAGATATCCTTTTTGGGACACACATTTTTTAAATGAGCTTATGCAGAAAGTTTTAGTGCTTCTTAAATTGAATGAAAATATATATAAACTTCTGCTAATGCCGATTAAAATTGAATAAAAGATCAAAGATCTTTCATTGATACACAATTTTTCTACGCTTTCTTTCATATAACTTACCATCCTTTTTATAAAAAATCACTTCTAATTTCAGTTCTGTTTTATTAAGCAGACTCTTTTCAATCTGCAATTTGTGTTCCTCCTTTGTTTCCGGTCCATATAGAAAATGGCACGAACATCCTGTTGATTTTTGTTTATTTCATTGTTGTTGATTGTTATTTGATTTAAGCAGAAGAAATAAAATAAAAGAGTAAAAATAAGCAAAAGATCAAATGTTTCATTCAAACAAATCAAAGAACAAATAGCGTTTTTGATTTGCAGCTACAACAAAAAAATAAATTGCTACAATTTTTATGATAAATACAAATTTTTATTGTATGGTTAATAATTTACCCTTTTGCATTATTTGAGCGCGTGAATATCCTGTCAGCTCCACGAATCCATCTGAACAATAAACGATTGGATTGCCATTTGCTTGCGCATTTCCAAGCACAAAATTTGAGTCTGCAAATAGCAAAAAAAAAGACAGAACAATAAAGTAGAGAAAGTGCTTTAAAAATTAGACATTAAAATGGAAAAGGATAAACTTTCTCTTGAAAAGGGACTGACGACAATAGAGATATGAAAAAAAAAGGGTTTCAGTTATATATAAGCCGAAATTTATGCCGCTAAAAGCCAAAGTAATGTTATACTTAGATTCAAGGTTCTTTACACTTAATTGTTGATTAGTGGAATCTTTAAATTTGAAAGAAGAGCGAGAATAAGGTTGGATAAAACAGAAAAAAAAAATAATTTAAATTTTTGTAAAAAACTTTCCTTAATGTATGGCACATTTGTAGTGTTTCTAGCTCACAGCCTAAACTTTAGATTTTTATTTTCAAAAGCTAATAAGATTATGTTGTGATATGAAAACCACTATAAGAGTTCGGTGAAATCTAGTGATACGCAGATTTTTCGGACATGAAATCGAATTGTTTCCTTAGCCTTTACATTATTGGTCTCAGTTATTGAAGGAACTATTTGTTTCGGCCTCTCACAATCAATTCTACCACAACTCTGCCGAATGATGCCTATTTCGAGCATTGGCCATATTTAAAGTATCTATTACAAAAAAATTAAGCCGAATAAAATGATGCAACCCTAATTGAACATTTGATTTAGATATGACGGATTTCATTTGAAATGTCCTAAGCCAAAAATCGAATATAATGGATTGACCTCAAACCTGAGCAATACTCCATATTGAATGAACTGCAAAATTCTTAGTCTAAGTGCTTTCGATAGATTTTCTAATGTCTTTTCGAATGGTCGTAAATGAGGAGTGGACGAACAGAACGGCACATGTTCAGTTGCTAAAAATTTTCAGTAATCGCATCAGACTCTTTATGTTTCTGAACTGATTACAGGATATCCTTCACTTTGGTATTATAAAAGTATGACATCTAGCACCTTTTGTGTCTGGGATTGAAATTACTTGAAATTAAGCGTAGCAAATATAATTCCATCAAAAAAATCAAAGCGATCGAGCATGGAAATGAGTGGTTCTGTTTGCTTAATCCTCAATTATCTTTTGAAAATTTAAAAAATTTGATCTTGATTAAATTGAACTGTTCTTTGAAGGTGAATGGTTTTGATGTTCAAGGCAGTAAACTGAGGTTTTTAAACTTTGTATACGTTTAGTTCCAACGAAAATTTTGGCACTAATTATGCCGAAGCAAATATGTGTACTTAACTAACTTGTGCTTTTAGGGTGGTGTTTCTACATAATGACATACTGTGTTTAAAAATATATGCAAAGACAATTGCATCGAAAGCAGCTTTCAGCTTCTCTGGGAGCACATCACAAGCATTTTTGAAGTAGCTACTCCATGTTTTGCTGTAACCCCTTGCTGCAATTCAATTTTAAAGCTTCAAAGTCTACTCATAAGCTAGAAAATGTATATTTGGTTTTAATTCAATGGAAATTTTCTCGAAAAATTTTCTATAACAAAAGTTTTCAAATGAAATAATAGAAAAATTTCACAATATTTTTTGGCCTAGAGAAATGTCATCATTCTGTCAAACTTTTCAAATAGAAAAACGAATTTAAATTTTAAATGACATTTACGTACATATGCCATGGAAATGTATTCTCATATGCGATTTACCGATTTTAATGAATTTTTATTCCCAACAATAAAAAAGGTTTTTTGTTCGAAATTTTTTCTTAATAATGCAAAGAAAATAAAGCCTATAAAAAAATACTCCAGAGATTACTGAAAGTGCAGGAGTTGTGCTTTTTTCACAAGCTGAAAGGATCAATTTAACGCAATGCACTTATTTTTTATAGCTTTAACGCTTCACAAGTTATGCGAGGATTGCATTTGATTATAGCTGAGTATGAAAAATTACTTCTCGCTTTCAATTGCAGAAGGTTAATATTTGAAATCCATTTTTTGAATTTCATAAAAAAAACAAAATGATAAAGTTTTGAATTAAATTGCTTTTATATTTAGCTATTATTCCAAAGAATTGAAATTCTGACTTAACTTTTTTTATAGCAAAGGGAATTGATAACTTTTCGATTTCATTCATGCAGTTGTATTACAGGATTGGAAAAACAAATTTATAAACTTCTTTTTCAAATATAATAAGTTTACACAATTCGACGCGACAGTGTTGAAAATCGATTTCAAGCACCAACGTCTACGATACCTGACATGTGAATAGTACGGCCATTTCTTGGAAAATAAAAATTGCGGTTCCGATGCCCCAAGAATACCTTTTTAGTTCCACCACATTAATTGGTATATTTCGTTTTTTTTTTATAAGTGGAACCTTGCTGTATTCGGTTCACATTTGGTGATATTTAAGGTTCATTTAACACCATCACACATCGATGAGGAGGTTGCTGCAAAATTGTTGCTGTCTAATTTTCGATCTTCGTGCAACGTTTGGTGCAAGCAAGTCTTTCACAAAAATCTTAACATCAAATCTATATTTGAATGATTTTTAAATTCTTTACAATATCTTGGAATAAAACAAAAACGTTTCCAACTCTTAGTCGACCTTCTCATATCACTGAAAATTTGAAAAATATAACAAATCGCTTAAGCTGATTTCATGTAGAATTTCAGATCAAAAAATTGCTTCAATTTGGCTGCACATAAATTATATTTTCATATATGTAATTCAAATTAACTTTTCTGCAAAATAGTGTTTTACCGGACTTTAAGTGATACTGACCTCACCCATAAAAGTTTTATTGGTATATATATATACTGTGTATTTACTCACACAATGATTTTATGTGCAATAATAAAGTTTTAATTGACATAAGCAAAGTTTCTGCGGTTGGCACATTACTTTTTTTATTGCTTTTGTCACTTACTGTGTATGTGACTTAATTTTCATATTGGTCACCAAGGTTAATTCTCCATAAAAGCATTGTTGTTCGAAGTATTTTTCTTTATATATTATTCAAGATAACTCATGTGGCTTCTGTTATTATGGCTACAAAATGAAGATGTAATAATTTTGATTCCTATAATATATTTAAAATGTGTGGAAACAAAAGAAAGCACAGCGTACGACAGCAAATCATAAGCTGATTTTTTTTTTTTTGTAGAGGTAGGAAATTTTAAAAATCAAAAACATATGATTTGTCTTAGGCTTGGTCATGAGCAATCTTTGTGCGCTAGGCGAGACGTTATTTTTAGCTTTTTCTCGGTATTTCTGAACTCTAATACATCATTGCCTTAAGGCGCTTAAAATCACTGCTCTAAGGATAAAACTAGTAAAGGTGTTATCTTCGGCCAGGCCGAAACTCACATACCCTCCACTGCATTGAAAGTACTTTTTAAATAAATGTTAAAAAAATGTTGAAGAGGTTGAATAAGTCGAAAATAATGTAAAAAGGTTCAAAAATGTTGAAAAGTGTTGGAGAAAACTGAAAATGTTGAAAAAATATGAAAAGGGGATGTGAGCCCTGAGCCACGGTCGAAAGCCAACTTCTATGCAAAAGTACAGTGGTAAGGAAAATACAACAATAAAGACACATCGATGTCATTGCATGCTAAGTATGTGGGCGACTTTCGGTCAGGATTGACATCTTCAAGTAGCCCAACTTTGTCTTCGCTAACCACAGTAATTTTAAATAAAATTGAGGATAGATTGGTGGCTTCCTGCTCAGGGCTTACACCCTACAGTATGTTCAATTTTTGAGATTCTGATTTTTAAGAGTATGTAACTTTGTTGCTATATTTCAATTCAGCACTCTTAAAAAGATAAGGAAGGTGCAGATTTTATGAAAGTTTCACCAAATGCCATATTTTTTTTTCAATGAATTCTAATTATTTGGCGGAGGACTGTAGTTAAAAAAAAAAAACAATAACACTTTGCTACTACTAGTTAGTGAAAACTTTTGGATTCAGAAAAATATTCTTAAAATAAAACAAATGACTAATACATGGCAACAAATGAGCAGAATATCTCACTAACTCCTGCAAATATGTATCTAAATATGTATGTAAACAAGCACTTTATATATCGCTACACATAAATAAATAAATATTCACATGCATGCTGTTAACTAAATATATTTTCTATATATAATTTCAATGGAAATTGACATTTCTCGTTCACAATTAAAAGCCCCAAACATCGTGATAAAATCAACCAACACCGACGACAAGGACACCCACATAAAATCAATGAAACACTTTTTTGGTATCCTTTTCCATCACTTTGCTGTGTTTGATTATGTTATTCATTAACAAGTTTAACGCTACGTTGGATGCTATTGCGTTACGTTACATTCCGTTACGGTTCCCATTTCTATGAAAATACGGTCATAAATAATGTTAGCATATCTCAAAGTACTGCATATCCTGCTTCGGTAAGTTACGCTGTTGATATCGCTGCCATTGTTGCCTGTTGTTTGATTTTGTTTTCGTTCTGTCTCTCTCTCTCTCTCGCACTGCTGTGTCTCATTTTGTTTTATTTTTTTTTTAGGTTTTATATTAACACAAATTTGTGTATTTTGCAACAGTTCGTACTTGTATGTAGTCTACGTTTAGGCGCTCTGATGAAGGAACTTTTAATACAATTTAGTTGAATTTGCTAATATTTGTTCGATTTTATGGCAATGCAATTAGAATCAGTGTTTTGCATGAATTTTTGGTATATTTTTATTTGTTTGCTTGCGCACGAGTTTATCCAAATTTGTTGAAATGTAGTGTGGTAGATGTGTGTGTGTTGGTGTCTACACTTTGCGTGAATTAAATACGTAACGTAGAGATATCAGAATGTATGATGCATTTAAAAATTAACCTCTTTCAGTTTTGGTTTTCGGTAATGTCTCGCAATGATAAATTTAGTTTGTGTTAAAGGAAAAATCTATATCACAATTTGCTTAAGAACTAGCACTAGACTGGGTTTTTTTTAGGAAAAGATGGGAGATGGCAACGGTGCTCAATCGTAAATCAAATTCAAGCCTTTTGAAAAAACCATAAGCATTTAAGGGAATTTTACTATTTAAACAGTCCAACTTCCAACGAGTGCTTAGTTTCTATGGAAATATCCTTTTACGTGCGTCTAGTTCTAACTTTTGGGCTAGTTGCCCTAATTACTACGAAAAAATTAGTGTCCAGAAACTTAAAGAGCTATATATGCACATCAAAAAAAATATTTTTGCATAAAATACTATAGATGATTTACCATCATTTCTTTTGCAGAAGAATTTTTTTAAATTTTTATAAAAAATCTTTTTCCTTCTTGGATTTGAATTTCTAAGCATTTCAATGTTTAGTGACAAAAAAAAATTTCATTGTTTATAAAAAATTTATTAAAAAGTTATAAAAAACAATTTTATTCGAAACCTCCAAACGATTAATTCAATTCCAATCCATCTGCTTCAATCTACCAAAGTTTAATTCAGATCAGTACATTTGCACAAGGGCAACAAGTTTTTATTTATTTAGCTACCGAAAACTTAATTTTGGAATAACTTTGTTAACAAATAATGTGTCGAAAATTTTTCGGCCTAATTTAATTTTGTGTATTGCACACATTCTGATCCCATTGTTACTTTTGGACGATTTTTCTTATATCCCGATTATTCAAGTTTTCTTGATTGATAACACTGTGCGCACAAATGAGTCCTCAATGCTGGTGGAACATTAACTGATCTGAACTCAGAGTAATTTGGGGGTGGCTGAATTCAAATCAGCCATCATATTTTGGGTTTCATACCTCTGTGGAGCATTTTACTCACGTTATTTGAAAAAGTGTACACACAGAACAAACGGCTGTTCATACTGTTTATGATTAAAATGCTTCATATGCGAGTTAAGGACTGGTACTGCAGTGGTACTGTATATAAAAAAGAGGTTTTGCTGTCAGGCTTGATATATAAAAAGTTGTGGAATAGTATTTGGAAATGTGAAAAAATCAGCAAAAAGCGAGAACCACGCGCTACCCAGCATGACAAAATATTTTCATTCTTTTTATTCTTAATTGAACGGAGGTTTCAATTAACGATATTCCCTTTTGGTATTTTTAATCAGATTAAATTAACCAGACTTTTATCCAAGTCTTTTTTTATATTTTATAATGAAATCCCAAATGGAAATTATATTCAAAAAATAAGTTTTAATATGCCAACTGTCACAATTGAATCATTCAGTATATATAAATACATAAGTTTCAAAGATTCAATCTTGAAACTTGATTTTATTTTAACTTTTTTCATTAAACATTTTCTTTAATTTTTTTGTATATTTCACAGAAAATCAAATAAACTGAACCAAAGTAAATTACAAATATTCCCCGCACGTGTGACAATGTGTCAATGTAGTATGTCATCGTAAATAATTCCTGAAACCCCTTAATAAACAAAGAAGGAAAAAGAAAAGTAAGCAATTTAAGAATAAAAATAATTCATACATTGACATTTTATATCTTTCGAATGAAAGAAAATTTATCGCGAAAACAAAAATATGCAAGAATCGCTTATATCGCGATTTTACTTTTATAAGTATGTACACATGAGGGAATTAATTTTACGCAACATAAGTTGAGAGATTTATCAGTTTTTATTTACATATTTTTTTCTGTCGTGTTGGGTCCTACCAAATTTTTGGTTTAATAAACAAATAAATTGACATAATACAAGCTATCGAAAGATTTATGAGCGAAAAAATTATAATTTTTTTTGCCACTTTATTTGTATACCTTAGAGATTTTTTGCGAGCTAACTCAGAGATGCTGAGGTTTATTATATATTATTTATGTGCTATTTTTCTTAAATTAATTTTGATATATTTTGTAGCAAATTGTTTCCGTTAGGTTTTCTGTGCGATAGTTAGATACAACTGTTATTTCAGAAAAATACACGTCACTATGATTAGGTTAGATTGTGCTAAAAGGGTTGCTTGCATATAACAAGATGCACTCGGAGGCAGTTTGCCCATTGTGATACCCTATATAAAACAAAAAAATCCCCACCTTCTTCTTTAATTGTCTTATTGAATGTGGCCGAACCACCCAGAAGACTTGCTAAAGTTGAGGATGCTGCTGAGTTCCAACTCAGCTAATTCCTGAAGACCAATGCAGAATGCAGGACCAAAATATTTGATTCGTCTCCTCGTTAGCCCCGGACATTCGCAGAGCAATTGTTTAACTATCTCATCCTCTTCTTCATCTCCGCAACTCCTGCAGAAATTTCTGAAAGGACCACTATATTTGGCGGCCATAGAGCCTATAGCACAGTGCTCTGTCAGTACAGCTACGAAAGTCTTTAGCTCTCTTTTTCTGAATCTTAAGAGAGTTTGCTTCGTTCCTAGATTTAACTTTGGCCACATTATTCGAGACGTTCTGCATACGGCGGTAAGGTTCCACCTTCTGTTGGTTTGTTTCTTGATTATGCCCTCTATCCGATTGTTGTTGTTGATCTTCCGGTTGTTCTGATCCTATTCTGGCACATTCGTCAGCTTCCTCGCTTTCGGAATAATCCTTAGACCGGGCACCCAGCAGAGGTCTATAGCATGCTGTCAGATTGAACGTAATGATCACGATTTTTGCGCTCAGTGCTTTGATCGCTGCCTGACTGTCTACACATATGGTAATGATGGAGGGAGTTCCCCTCCCTGTTTCGTATCACCTGTGCGGCTTGGTCTATAGCATAGATTTCAGCTTGAAAAACGCTACAATAGTTGGGTAGTCTAAAAGACTTCTAAATACATACCCAAATTATCCGAGTATGCAGCTGCTCCTGCGCCAAACTCCATATTGGATTCATCTGTAAAGATGGTTAGCCCCTTTCTTTACAGAACGGTGCCTGAGTTCCAATCTTCTCTAGTTGGAAATTTGATGTTGTAGACAGTGTCAAGGTCAAGTATTGGTACTCGGTAATCACTTGCCGTAAGGCAGAGTTGCCGTTGACGCGCAGAGCTTAGAAGCTTGTGGCATTCTTTCAGAATCACTTTTACCACCCACTATGATTAACAACTGCTACAAAAACTCAAGCAAACCCATAAAATAACATCATTTGAACGATATGTAACCAATAGCAATACAATTAATTTTAAATTGATTACATTTTCAATTTTTGTTAACTTAAAATTATATTATTGTGCAAAGGAAATGTTAATGTAAACTTATTAACATTAATGACAATATTTGCACAAATGGCCTGAAAACAAATTCGAATTTATTTAACCAATATATTAAAGTTGATTAAAGGAGGTAAACTTAAATGTTGAAGGTGTTATTCGAAAATAAGTGATGCATCTCGTTAGCAGTAAAAGCCCTACATTCAATTTAGCAACATTTACTTTAATAATGTAGAATTTTGAAGCTGATGGGTGTTGTTCGCTCTTTTTTCAAACACGCAACGCCCTTTTCCTTTGCATTACAAATGGAATGACAAAATGTATGTATGCTGAGCATAGGGTTTAAAAACATAATAAGACTACAAACCGACTTATTCCTTCAATCGACCTCAAATTACAGCTGAACTCATTTTCAAATGAAATGTTGGTTGCAACTGAACACGCCACTTATATATAAGATATCTAGGCTATGCATATAGTATGATATTTTGATGTTATACAAAGGTTTTTTTAGTAAGATAATTTTTGAAAACAAACATTGTTGTGTAATAAAATATGCATCATATACATGACGCAACACTTTTAGAAGCATTCTTCATTCATTTCATTTAAACCTTAAGAACTATGCAACATTACGTTCATTAAAAATAATCAACAAAATAATTAATTCAAGCGATGAATTGAACATCACTGCTGTATTTACAAGGATTAAGTGCTAATGTAGTGGTAACTAATGCTAAGGACAACAAATTGCTATCGAATCAATAATGTCGACAATTAAATTTCGGCACAGCCACAAAGTTACAAATTGATTGCACAGCCGCATATCATTTTATAATCTACTTGTGGTACTATAATTGCAAAAAAGCTTTTTGCTTCGGGTTGTTGTTGCCAATATTGAATTTTTTAATGAAATGCGAAAAACAATTTATTTAAATTTCACTTAATTCTTAAGTTAAATCAGTCATCTATTACTACTAGCACAAAATTAAAAATAAAAATGTTTCCATTTAACATTTGCGCTAAACGAATATCGCAGTATATAAATAGTGAAAACAATCCAGTGTTTGTTAAGTAGTTTTACAGAAACAAAAAATTGGTAATAATAATTCTAAAGAATTTTTTACAAAGGCTTGCTGTCTATATATCTCTTCAAAAAAAAGTGTTTTTTACGATGAAAAATGGTAATATTAAAACGATTCAACCGCAGCATTTAAGGTCCTTGACTTCAATACTATTAAGTCCCGCTTGGATCTAGATTACTGGAATACACTAAGTGAAATATGCGGGAAAGGTTCTAAAATTGACATTATTTTTGAACCTTATATAATGAAATAAATAGCCGTACTTAGGGCCAAAACTGATACAAAATATATAAATAAGCTAATACGAGACATGGTCTAACATGAGAACATATTGTACTTCGAGGGCAGTAAAGCGTTATTGTGATGCTAATAGAACGCAAAAGTTAAACTCATTCGACAAACATACCCGGAGAATCTTTGTCGGTGTTACCACAGGACACTATTGTAGAGGCAACCATGCCTCAAGACTATGGCTTTCTGACGTATGTATGAGATCTATGAAGAAGCTGTTGAGATCCTGAAGTCGAAGAGTTTGTCTATCATTATCTTTGTGAATGCCCAGTACTGAAAAATCAGCGTCTAAAGGTATTCGAATGCCACTTATTCGACTCATTTGAAAACATCGCTCAAAAGTTTTCAAAAGTTTTTATAAACTTCGAAATGGTTTGCATATGCAATGGACCAAACTGCGGCCTAAGTTATCATGATAATAGCTATGCCTTTCTGAAAATTGATGGAGGTGTAGCTGCAGAGTTCTTCTTTTGATTCAAGTAAATTCTATTTAAAAAAAAATTCTGGCGAATCTCAGAGAAACGTCTCGAACTTCATACTCATTTTCAATACGAAAAAAAGATTTTAAGCAAAAGCTGATACGCACTTACGCAAAGAACAGATTCATTAATTTATTTTATTACATCCCTAGCCACTTCCATGCGATAACGAGCGAATTGAACATATCGTGCTCTGGCGAAAGAAATCGTTACGCTTTATTATTCAAAGTTAAAGAGATTTGTTAAATTTTGTAATGAATTTTTGATGCTATCGAAAACTAAAATTTGGGTGTTGTGTCATTTTATTGTGTAGGTAAAATCAGAAGTTTCTATAAAATTACTATGCGTTATATAAAAATATCCTCACTTTAAGTTGAAAAATTTTTAAAATTGTTCATGCAGCGCTTTCGACGGTTTAATGTGACCTTATTTTCTCCCAATTTTACTGTGAACACTGTTCTCAGCAGTTTACTTACACATGTGGCATTTATTTTTATTTTTTTTTCATTGCTTGAAGCAATGGCTTTCATGTGACACTTACATTCTTCACTTTTTTTAAACTACAGCTCTTTTCTCTCAACTCTGAATCCTAGAAGCACCACAATACAGAAATAAATTCGTTGAAACAAATTTCACTGGAATCAAATGCAATTGATAAATTGATAACAAGCTTGAAAGCGAACGTTTTCAATCAACTGCAATTCACCAATTTAGTTTTATTGTAACAAAAATAAAATCTTCAAAAACTTTGAAAAATTTTTGTGCAATTCCATGGCTTCGATGTTGTGATGTTATAAGTTTTTTTTTTTATAAACGAAATTCGCTATGAACTTACTTACCAAAAACAAAATCGAGGGTTTTTCGTAACGAAATTTCTAAGGTTTCATTTGTGTTGCTCGAGATTTTATGTTATTTTCATTTTACGTTACCAAATTTAGCTTTGAATTAGAAACTGAAACGCAATCTTTCAGTGCTATGTTTGTGTATTTATATAACCTTACTGCTGCAGTAAACTACAGTCGGCAATGTGCACAAAAAATGGATGCAAAAAAATCATAGTCTTAGTATTTTAAATTCAAAGTCTATGTATCCACTTGGCGCTATTTTAAATGGATTTCTGTTGTTGTTTCAACATCTACGAATTTTTCAACATTCATCGATTTTACAAATTTTATTTTGGTTTATTGAAGATTTTTGACGTGTTTCGAGTTTTCAAAGTTTTAAAAATTATCCAATAATTTTCGACATTTTCCGGCTTTCAACATTTCTCAATTTTTTTAAAATGTATCGTCATTTATCTATTTATTTTCTGTTGGTAAAGCAAAGTTTTCGACATGGTGCATTAGCTTTGTCATCTGACGATACTGTTTGACTTTTTTCGACTTCAATCGAATTTTTTGTACAAAACTATGTACAGTTATCCCAAATGATCCGTGTGAATAAATTTTAATGCAGTCAACAGCTGTTTTTTTTTTAATATAACCATTTAAATATTGTTTTCATGCTTTTCAAAAACGACTAAATTAACATTTGGGATGAAGGGTATTTTAGCTACTACTTGAACGGAAATATCTTTGTGGAACAAAATCTTTTCTTTTTTTTTCATCTCAACTTACGTGTGCCATCAAAACGTGTTGCAATTGTATCCAAAAATGTATTTTGGGGCGCAAGCAGCCCCTTTCGCGCTGGCATTGGATTGATAGGTCTTTTATAACGCCTTTGCTTATGATTTACGTCTGAAATGATAGAAAAAAAGATTTTGATTTTTATTTGCAAACTTGTTTTACTTTTGATCATATTTTAATTTTTAAAGTTTTTTTATCTGAACTTAATTTATTGACTTCTTATTTTTTTATTTTAGTTGCAACAAATTTAACTGACATTTTTATGTAAGAAAAAAAAAATCAGACAGTAGCACACGTCAGATTATGTAAGTTAATTTATTTCTTATTTTCTTAAAAAAATGTGTGATTCTTTAATGCTGATATGCATGCCTGTTTACACATTTGTTCTTCTCTTATATACGATTTATGAACCTATTTGTTCCCTTAAAACTGAAATATTAATTTTTATTTAAGTTTTGAGAGCTAAACTAAGGAACACGCAGCGTAACACATGCAGTAGAAGATCCAACGATTGATGAATAGAAGATCCAACGTGACGATGAATGGTAGATAAAAACTTGCCTTTGGGTACATTATTATTTATTATCGATATATTCAATATCACTCAAATATATACAAAAACAGCTTATTGCGTAAAACGACTATTATTTTCGAATTGAGTGAGCTAAAAGTAGTTACCCTATTAAAAGTCATTAGAGTTCTGCGTCCAATACTTGTTTATATAGTTTTTTTTTTATTAAAATCCATAATCGTTGGAGTGAAAATTTTTTGAAATATTCAGAGTATATTCACTTTGCCATCCGTTTGTTATGCATAAAAGAAGGCAAAAGAAGGATCAGCAACACCACCTACTCGACTTAGATATGTTCGTCTATCTGTTAGTCTGTCCGTGAAAATTACGATTTCGTGAAACTAAGGCTCTCTATTGAATAGTATTTAAAACATAGGCTACATCTTCAAACAAGGTTTTGGAATTCGAAATGAGTAAATTGGCTTACGGACTCATCTACTTCCCATACAAACAAAATATTTAAGAAGCTATATTGAGAGAATTATGTAATGAAGTCTTACTAAATTTTTTAAAAATACTAAGAGAAACTTGAACTTAAACAAGAAATTAGCAAATTTCAACAAAATGGCGTGGCGCCTCCCATTGCAGCAAAAAATTTAAAACGCTGACTGAGTAAATAAAGAAAAGCGCTAGGTTCTTTGGGTGTAATTTAATTTTTTAGCATACTGATCAACGAACTGAGCCAGATTAATGGAGAGCCTTTTAGATGGCTGTCGATATTATAATAAATGGCTACTGCATTGAGTTGTCCTTGATTTGAACTACTTATTATCAGGATACACAGAACTACGTAGTATCTCATTGGATTTTGGTGAAATACTTTGCTCTTTAACTAAAAAAAGTTAATATAAATGTTTATTATATCATGTCACAATTCAGTTCATAAAAAGGAAGCAATATGTAACAACTTTTTATGATAAAAAATATTGATATATACAAATACAAAATAACAATAGATAACATTATATAAACTACAACAGTAAGGGTGTTATCTATGGCTTCGCAAAAAGTATATTTTCTACACGGTATTAACAGTAATGTTAATGGTCTCAAAATTAATTAAAAGGGGTTAGTGTGGGGCTGGTAGTAAAACACTGTTTTGCTCTATTTGTATTGTTTCACTAAATGCAGCATTTTATCTTTTTATAAAAATGTCACGAGAGAATGGAGAAACATTGACTTTAGGATATCTTTGAGATGCTGAGCTCAAGCCTGTTATCAGAGTTTGGTCTACACGGTATTGGTACGCGCTTCTACATCTTCTTATATTTCTAAGACAAAGTTTTTTTTAAAAAACAAATACAAATGTTTTTTTCTATTTAAACTACCCTTCCAGCACCCCACTCTTTAAGCACCCTATGCTGCATTTTATCTAAAGACCATATGAAAAAAATTGCAGTCGTTTGTCTCGTATGTAATTTTTTTTTTTTAAATTTATGAGTTGAACTATTTTATATTTCATAAGCTCTGAGAAATAGTAACGCAACCATAAATCGAAATATCGATATCCTCAAAATCTGAGACCTCAACTGCTCTCTTTTTTGAAAAAATTATCTCATATATATTTCAATTCCTGCTACGTCCTGCTATATGCCTTAAAACCGCAAATAAAATAAATACACCTTATGTGTAAATACAAAAAGAAAGATCACAGTGCACCTGAATAAATTTAAATAAGAAGATCAGTTGATGGATGTCATGGATTTTGGAATTTCGTATTCAACACTCACAAATATTTGATACCGAAAGCTATGAAAATAAGATAAAAGTTATGGTTGAAAATTGAATTTTTTAATTATTTCTCATTTGAGAAAACATTTTTGGGTTTACTTTTGTGATGTAAGAAATATTAGAAAAGGTAAGGTGTATTTGCTTCAAGTGCATAAATGTTGTAATAATTGTTGTTTTTCACATGTTCTAGACTCGAATTGGGAGTCAAAAATTACATGACACTTAAGTAAATTCATGTTTCAAGCAAATTTCTGAATATGAACTAAAGAGAAAAAGCTTTGACGGAGTTTTTTTTTCATCATTGTTCACACAGAAAAACGCATGTGAATATAACATTAAAAAACTTATGAGTATTAGAGTCAACTGAATTTTATTTGCAAATTCTCTTGGTAAATAAAATTCACCCAAAATTCTTATCAATAAAAGACCAATTATCAGCAACCAAACACTGACACTGATTCCAAAATGTTGCCTGTAAAGGAAAAATAAATCATCAGTGAATTAATTGCGTCCCATGTTCTTTGCACAACAACGCCATTTTAACACATATCGCTTAACATATAGTATTTATGTCGCTTTAGTGCTTCCTTTGGCATCACTAGCATGCTAAATAAATAAATTAATTAAAGTGGGTTTTTGCAAGCTTAATTTATTTCATTTATGCATATCAGCAAAAGTACATTAAGCACTTTTAAATTTTCATAAGGAACTCACTTAATGTGCACTCACTCTGTTCAAAATGCAAGCGAATTGCTTGAAGCTTTTTTTGCCAACTCTTACGTTTTTTTTTTCAGGTACGTTAACGTTGTGCACTCAATTGCACCGAAGGATTTCAAGAGCGTTTTGGCTTATTAAAAAATTTACTGCATACTTTAATGCGCGAATTTTTTACGTTTGCTTCACTTCGTATTTTAAAATAACACTATTTAATTTTATCAGCATCAGTATAAAATTTTCCATATAAAATATAGTAAATTCTTTCGACATGAGTAATTATTTAAATCGATTATTTCATTTTCGAACTTAAAATTTAAATTTTAATAATAAATAAAAAAATTTTTAACAAATTTCATGAATATCATGTAAAGAATTTCACCGTAAACCTGCGTGTATAAAAATATTATGAAATATTCGCGTACTAAACTATGAAAATGAAAGCGAAAAAGAAGATAATAACGAAAATTTAATGAAAAGGAATATTGAAACGAAAAAATATTAACTGATAAGAACAACAAGATAGGAAAGGAAAACACAGCTTGTGTACAGCAACAGGCTGAGAGAGTTTGATGTATCGTACGAGTATATTAGGGTGAACATGTTAAAATATAATAAGACCAAATCATTTCAAAAACAAGTTTAGAATTGATGTCGCTCTAATTGACACCAATTCATCACAAGTTAAAACAAATTTTATAATTTTTCCATAAAAAATTCAGTTTGCAATGCATTCAAAATCCTCACCAATTTTCTTAGGATTTCGCCAAAGATTTCTTCAAATGATACAAGAACATGGTTATGTTGCGAGTGCTGTTTCTGAAACTTTGCTCAAAAAAGAAAACGGAAAATCTTTATTCAACGCTCTTACTAGAACATTCTTTATATCAAAATCATTAATTATAGACAATCTAATGCATTAAGTTTAATTCTACTACGTTACCGAGGTTTTTCTAACAAATGACGACCTCTAAAAATGTATTATTTTCTCCACTAGCGTATTACGAACTATCGAATTTTTTCTTCGAAATGTGTAGTAATTCTCAGCTTAAAGGATACCTATAGCAAAATTTTTGAAGATAAAAAAATCAGCGAAAAATTTTTTTCAAAAGAGAGAGAAAAACCTTTTGGTATTTTTGTTTTTTTTTTTAATAAATTTCTTTAAAATAGAATCCTTCTAACAACGAATGCAGTTATTTTATATTTTGAAGCCACTCTGATTCATGGTAAGGAGTAAATGCATCTATATCCAGGTGCAATATGAACCATAATTTATTACCGTTTTTTACAATTGCTCGTCCAATTCATAGCTAAGCGCTATGAAATTATATTGACAGAGATTAATGGGTACATTAAAGTTATGTGTTGCTCTTTTTAAAGTTTCCGAATGAAATTATATGAACTTATGTGAACAAAATATTGTAAATGGAACTCTTAATATTACTGCTGCGGTTTTCTTTTTTTTTAATTAGTTCAGTCATCACTAATGCATGTGAACTTTTCGCAAATGTACTGAATAGAACATAATTAGGTCGAGCGTATTTTTCGCAAATTTTTTCCTAATAATAATAAAAAGAAACAAAATAGTTTTATCAAAAAAATATATGTAAGTGTGCTGATAACTTTATCAATCGATCTATTGTACTTTTCAAAGTTTATGTAGCGCGAATACCCTAAAATATAGTACAATAGTGTTGTAATTATCATCACTGATGTTAGCATGCTATAATCAACGTCATTCATGTGTCATGCCTTTCGCGACTTCTGTGAATAAGTACCTCATATTCTATACCACACTACAAATGTAGCAGCTGTTTGCAGCAATAACGCGTACTATACAAAAAAGAATAAAAAACCATAAAAAATGATAAGTCAAATGTAACCTTTAAGCTTATCATTAAAACCACAACCACCACCAGCTGCATAGCATAACACAACAGCCTTGATGTTATATTACTGGTGATAAAAATTTGATGTGATATAAACGGATTTACTTATTTTGGATTCTTACAATTGTGTGTGTGTGTTTGTGCGATAATAACACAGTAATCTTTATTTGATATTATTAAGCAATTGCATTTTAAAATGACACACATATTATTTCTCAAACTCTTTCTTCGATCTCGTAAATATTACGTGTTACTTCTAGGAGCTCACAAAAAATTCGCCGGCATCATTGGACCGTATTTTAACAGATATAATGAAAATCTCAACATTGCTGTCAATGGAGCAAGTTACCGTGCGATGACTACCGTCTATTTTTTGCCCAAAATGGAATGAATAGACTCGGTTGACATATGGTTTTAACAAGACGGTGCCACATTTCACACGATACCATGGATTTATTGAAAGGCAAGTTTGGTGAGCAAGTAATCTCACGCTCTGGAGCAGTACATTGGGCGCCAAGACCATGCGAGTTGAACGCACTAAACTACTTTTTGTTGGACTACGTGAAATCTGTCGTGCACAGGAAGAAGCCAGACATATTTTCAGTCCTAGAAGACAACAATATAGCTGCCATTGGTGAGATACCGTCCGAAATGCTGCAAAAAGTATTTCATAATTGGAGCTCACGGATGAACCAACTCAGACGTAGCAACGAGCAAGATTTACACGAAAATATTCTTTAAAAATTAAATAAAAGGAACTGATGTATCGCTCCAAATAAATATTTCATTCACTATTGCAAATGTTCTGTTTAGTGCTTCACCGAGGCTGCGAGGCAATCTCGTTCAACGAGAGGAGAACGAGGCGAGACCAAGGCGAGAACGAGGCGACATCACACTCGCTCGACCGAGGCGACATCACACCGGCACCTCGCCTCGTACTCGCCTCGTTCTCGCCTCGTTCTCGGTTCTGAGAACGAGGTGCCCCGCAGCCTCGCTTTAACACTAGCTCGTATCGCACGTAAGTGAAGTATTTTTAGTTTTGATACTATTTTTTGAAATTTGACTCGATTTTTATTTATTAGAAATGACAACTTTATTCTAAAATGTGACGTAGATCTGGACATATATATCTAATATATAAAATTCTCGTGTCACAGTGTTTGTAACAAAACTCTTCCGAAACGGCTTGACCGATACTTATGAAATTTTGTGTGTAAATTCAGTTGGTCTGAGAATACTATACACAAACTAGTTTATTAAAAGATAGGAAAGTTTTTATATCGATTAAGTGCATATTTAGGGTGGCCTTCATGCAAAAGTATGATATGTATATAAAATCTACGGGCAAAAGTATGTTTTAAAGAAAAAAAAGGGCATTAATATGCCTCCGATATGCGACTTAAATAATATTTAGTATATATCAGTAATTATTTGATACAAATGAATGAGACTTGGCACGTATAAAAGAAAAAAACTATTACAAATTAAACTCATCGCTCCACCTACCAGTAAGGGCATAAAAACGTTTGCCAGGCCTGCTATATGTATGTAAAAGAGTTGGGACAGAAGATATTTTCACTAGAAAAATTGGGAGTTTTGCTTCTACATTCCATCGCATGAGTTCATATAACATCGCTCCACCTACCGGAAAGGGCAGAGCAACGTCTCCTGGAATACCTAGAATGTATATATATGTCTCGGAGTCTCAGTGAAACACTAAGTTGAAGTTACAAGTACTATATTTTATTAACCTGTGCTTGCATACTTAACGAATAAACATAAAAAAGAAAATTGTGGGTGCCTGGATCAAATCTGAACTCGCAAGACCCATATGTGGGTTCAAAATATGAATCTAATTTTTATATTCATATTTATATTAAACAAATATTTTATTTTCAGTAAACTTGGGTGATCGATGAGAGAAGAATGTGAAAACTATTCTAGTAGAACTAGGTTTGAAGTAGTTTACTCAAAACAAAATACTAAAATTGTAGTTATATATAAATGTGCTTATGTACATTAGAATGTACCAGGAAAAAAAAGTTCACCGTACACCATCTTATCCGAAGCATTTTTGCAAGGCAATTTCGAAAAAAAATATGATATGATGAAAAATTTAAATGCGCGACCTCTATAATCGGTCAAAAAAAAATTTTTTTTTTCAAAATTGCCTTCCAAAAATGCTTCGGATTCGATAGTGTACAGTGGACTTTTTTTTTGCCTTTAAGGTGGTACGGTCTAAGGTCTAAAAAATTTAAGCATATTAAATTATATATCTATATATAAAGCTCAATGTGTGTATGATCGTAGCTAATGGACTCTTAAATATAAATATGTTTATATATATATATATATGTATGTATGTAAATTAACTAAAAAATTTAAGCTAACAAAAAGATCTATATATATAAGTCTCGATGTGTATATGTTTGTTGTTAATGAACTCAACAACCGGTTAACCGATCGCCGAAACATTTGGCATATGTATATGTTTCTTATGATTTGGGGAAGGTTCCTAGCATACTTTGGTATTATCAATAACTTGGCGCAGATGAATAAACTTTTTTTTATATCTCAGTAACTATATGACGTTAATGGATAAGATTTGGTACATATAATTCTTAGAGTTAGTAAAAAGTTCGTAGCTTAGCTTGATTTGAATAAAAATGGACAATGCCACGCCGTCCCATATAAGAAAAGAATTAAATTCATCATAGCTCATCAATCATCATATATGATTCAATCCACAAAAAATATAAACATATATTTTATTCAACTTCTTGAGGCGTTGCAACGCGTGCCGGCTTTGCTAGTTGAATATATCGTTGGCACACAAGCAAAATTGACCATTTTTTTTTAACAACCGAATATAATATAACACAAATTTAAGAGGATGTAAACATAATTAAACGATTAATTAGCGCCAACCACTTATTATTTCTTTGCAGATATGTAGTCAATTTTCCTCGAATACCGACAATATACAGGAATGATAATTTTTTTTCAGTTTAAAAAAATCCTTGCTTCTTACCGAGGCGAGACGAGGTATGTAATTGCAAGACCTCGTCCGAGAACGAGGCGAGACGAGACTCAAATTTATAAAACGAGGCGAGACCGAGAACAACCAGAACCTCGCCTCGCCTCGGGTGAAGCACTAGTTCTGTTCTTTTTCCATTTTAAAAAAACCAAACGCTTAAAAAATCACTACATTCATTACACCAAAATTATTTGAGAAATGTATTGTAGCATTGAAACATTATTTTAAAGACCAATTATGAACAGTGCATCGAATATGATAGTTGTTGGCAATCAAAATTGTCCACATATTGGCTCACATTCGAATCACGAGTCATGATGAAGTGCATACCTTAATTCGAAGCATAAGATGGATTGAACATTTTATGAAACTGCTAATTTATTTCACGCGAGTCACATTATTTTAATATAATTGCAAAAAGTAATATATCTATTTTGAATTGAATTTTAATGTTAACTTACTCATTAGAGCTGCACTTAGCCATAAATTATCTAAAATCTATTGAAAAATACATTAACTAATTCTGACAATTTATAACTAAAAACTGTTTTGATAAATTTTCAAATAAATCAATTTGAAAGAACTTTTTTTAAATCGAGTGATAAACGGACAAACATGAAGTTCATTTTTGTTATTTTCTTCACCATTTATTACATTACGTTCATTACATCAAAGGTATTAAAGGAATATTGTAATGAAATTTAATAATGTTCTATTTTACAGAGCAATTTTGAATGGCTAATCGATAATAATACTTGTACGAATTTTGAACCCAGCATTATATCCCCTTTAAGTTGTGGCCTCAGCAAAAATGTGAAAAGACGTACCATGTACATAGAGTTTAAATTTTCGCAGGACATAACTCAGTGGTATTTAAATTTCCAAATGATTTTGCCACGGAAAACGAATGATTTCGTTCTCTTAAATCTGACAAATACAGATGGTTGCCAGCTTTTAGGTAGTAAAAATCAAGTCAATTTGTTACAGTTGGCGCGTTCAAGTCTAGATCGTTACAGCAACATACCTATGAATTGTCCTTACCTTAAGGATAAGCCTTACTACATACGAGGACTTCGTTTTGCTATGGATGCGTTGCCAGCATTTGGTTTTGAAACTGATGTCAATATTTTTTATGAATTTATTGTTGAAAAGAAAATTGTATTTTCAGGCTACTTAAAGAGTCATATTGGATTGAAAAATTCTAAGAAGCGGAACAATTAAATACAAAACGGTGAATATTACATAGTTCACTAATGTAAAGTTATATATAAAATATTTGAATAAAAAATATTCAATTCAATATTTTGATTATCATTTAACAGAGGATCAGTTTAAAACAATTTTTATTTTAATTTATATTTAAGGGCATAAAAAGTCCTACGAAGAAACATAATCTTTGAAACTTTCTACTTTCGGCACAAGTCGGCAAACCATTTCCATATAAGCAACGTTATATTCATAGTTTGAAAGTATAGATATGGTACATAACACGTCACCCGACAAAAAATTTTTTTGAATCTTTGCATATAAATAGCTCATTTTGAGGCAATTTATTGCTCAAGTTACGGATTTTCACCAAATTGAAAATTTTATGTTGACTTGAAATTTATCAATTTTGTAGTCAAACTGATGGCTATGATAAAAGTTTAGAAAAACACTAAATTTGTCGCAGCTTTTTCGCAAGGTACGATCAAATTATTATCAATTTAAGCCTTTTTTTAGAGGTTTTATATAATAAAATCAAAATTCAGGAAAATATGACTTATTTGAGCATGTAACAGCTGTGTTGTTTTTGAAAACGTTTTCATTTGGACAACACGATTAACCAAAGTCAGAGCTTGAATAACAATGATAACCTCTTTATTCCTGGGAGCGTAGCCAGTAACACTAAAATGGAACGGCTATGCTATTTCTTAGTTACTAATATTAATATTTGCAACTTTTTGCTCTCAGAATTCAAATAAACAGCTTAATAAATTCGTTAAAATAAAAATTTGACACCCTTTCGAAAGAATCTCAAATTGGTTCGCTTTCGAAACACATCGCTGATTTGTTTAATTCATAGCATAATAAGGATTGATATAATATAGTATAAATATCTTTCTATACGAAATCAAAATATTTATATATAAAAGTTTTTCAGCGCTTAAGTTAAACAATAACGCATTTATTTATATATATTCTTCAATAACTCATTAGCCATGAACTGCACAACTCAATGCTCTCAGCCATACATTATCCATAACCAATTAAAAAATCATTAACTCGTTTTGACAACTAATGACCAACATTATTTTCAACAAATTTTTTGACATATCAATTGAACAGAAATTCTCTTAAGCCAAGTTATAAGCATACAAAATGAAGCTCGTTTTTATTATTTTCTACACGACTTATTATTTTACATTGATTACATCAAAGGTATTAAAGTTATATTGTAATGAAACTTAAAAACTTTATCTTCTATTTTACAGAGGGATTTTGAGTGGCGGTTCGAAAATAACACTTGTACAACTTTTGCACCCAGCATGATATCCCCTTTAAGTTGTGGCCTCAGCAAAAATGTGAAAAGACGTACCATGCATATAGAGTTTAAATTTGCTCAGGACATAACTGAATGGCATTTGAATTTCAAAATGATTTTGCCACGTAAGCCCAAAGATTTCGTCCTCTTGAATCTGTCTAACATTGATGGTTGCCAGCTTTTGGGTAACAAAAATCAAGTAACGTTAATTAAACTATCGCGTGCGAATCTAAATCGTTACGGCAATATGCCATTGAGTTGTCCTTACCAAAAGAATAAACTATATTACATACGTGGATTCCGTTTCGATATGGAATCGGTGCCAGCATTTGGTTTCGAAACTGATGTCGATGCTTGGTATGAATTCATTGTTCAAAAAAAAATTATATTTTCAGGTTACATAAAGAGTCACATTGGTTTAAGAAATGCTAATAAAAATAAGAACAATTAATAAATTAATAAAAAATGTAATGTATAAAATATGCAAATAAAGTAATTAAATTACAAGATTATGATTATCATTAAACTAAGTGGTTTGCTTTGCAAATTTTTATTTTAATCTTATGTCCCAGAAAAAAAGGGTTCGGGCAGAAATCCAAACTTTTCTAACCCAAAGGTTGCGGCAAAGGTGAAGCGCCTATTTAAACAAAATAAAAACACCTCAGTGCGAGATATGGCGGCAAGAGTAAAAAAATCTACTGTACGAAGGGTATAAGAAAAAAGTAAGCTAAGACATATAGAGCTCAAAAAGTACCAGACCGTTCTGATGAAAAGCAGTTGATGTCTCGCGAGCCCGGAAATGGTATAAAAGGTACCTTACCCAATTTGATGACTGTGTTATGGACGACGAAGCTAACGTTAAAGCAGATTATAAGCATTTACCTGTGCACAAACTTCATACATCACCGAGGAAGAGGCAAGCAAAACGTAAGTTTTTATGGGACAGTCCTTAGATCTTTACTCGGAGTATAAGCTTTAATACGATTCAATGTCCACTTCAACCTTTTTCATATCGCAACTTCGTATAAGAAATTTGCCAAAAAGGAATTAATTCATTCAACTCATAACTTTTAGGCTTTTTTTTACTAATTTTAAGGGTCAAATTATTTCTGCGTGCCATATACATTTATATAAAAATAACTATCATTACAGATGTTTACACATAAAAAATTATGTATATTCAAAAACAAATTAAAAATTCATCAACTAGTTTGAACAACTAATGACCAAAAACTAGTTGAACAATTTTTTATATGAATCAATCACACGTCGACTTCTTTTAAATCGAGTAGTGATAGAAAGGAAAACATGAAGGTCATTTTTATAATTCTCCTTACCACCTTTTATTTTGCATTCATCACATCAAAGGTATTTAAGCAATATTATAATGAAACTTAATAACTTCGGCTTTAATAATTTAGAATGACTACGACTGGTGGTATATAAGTAACACTTGTACAATTCCTGAATCCAGCATTGTATCCAGTCTAAAGTGTGGCCTCAGCAAAAATGTGAAGAGACGTACCATGCAAATAGAGTTTAAATTTACGCAGGATATACCTCAGTTTTATTTAAATTTCAAAATGGTTTTACCACGTCAATCCAAAGATTTTGTTGTCTTAAATCTGACAAAAATTGATGGTTGCCAGGTTTTAGGTAACAAAAATCAAGTGACGTTACTTCAGCTGGGACGAGCAACTTTAAACCGATACAGTAATATACCACGGCATTGTCCTTTTCTAAGGAAAAAACTTTATTATATACGTGGATTTCATATTGATATGGAATCGTTACCATCATTTGGATTTGAAACTGATGTCGATGTTTGGTATGAAATTATTGTTCAAAAGAAAACCGCAATTTCAGGCCACATGAAGAGTCACATTGGTTTAAAAAATACAAAGAACAAAAGAAATTAATGACATGTTGAAAAAATTTAAGCGATCACTATAAAGCTATATATTAAAATTGCACGCAAAATTGTTGAGTTACATCGTTATAACTAGAATTTAATTCAGGGAGACAGTTCTGTTCAGTTTTATTTTAAATATATTCAAGGCACCAAAAAGTTTGTTATTTTTTTGATTTTTTATCTTTAATACAGCTCCAGCTAAGTGTGATATTTAAGACACTTAATTCGATGGGGCTTTCCGAACAGTATCGAAGAAGAGTAAATACACTGTGATAAAAATTAAGTTCTCTAAATTTTTCAACTCCGTGTAAATTATGTAAAGTCTTTGCGAACAGAAATAAAATTCATGGAGAATATTTCCCTTTGCAGAAACTGGGTTGTCGCAAACAAACCATTCCCCAATTCATTCTCCAGCCGGTAGAGATACACCAAACCTAATACAGCACGAACATCTGGTTATAGATAGTCAACCAACCAATCCAAATACACAACAAAAATCCCCACATTACGCAGCACTTCTTACATATGCACAAGACGCATCAAACGAACCATCATTACATATTTGCGCAAATTCGATCAAACTTTCACAATTTTGAACAAACTGTCCAAAAGTCCAAATTTTAGACAAAGACCCATTTCCGACAGTAAATTTCAGTATATTTTCTTTCATACTCGTCGTTAAAATTGTGTATACTTACTAACACTAAACAAAAACAATTAAAAATGCATCAACTAGTTTGTACAACTAATGACCTAGCATTTGTTAAACAATATTTCAAATGAATCAATTACATTTCATCTTCTTTTAAATCGAGTGATAGAAAGGAAAACATGAGGCTCATTTTCATAATTTTATTTACTTACATTACATTTGCTACATCAAAGGTATTTAAGCAATATTATACTGAAACATAATAACCTCAAATTTAATTATATAGAATGATTACGATTGGTGGTATGTAAATAATAGCTGTACAACTCCTGAACCTAGCATTGTATCCAATTTAAATTGTGGCCTCAGCAAAAATGTGAAGAGACGTACCATGCAAATAGAGTTTAAATTTACGCAGGATATACCTCAGTGGTATTTAAATTTCAAAATGATTTTACCATCCAAAGATTTTGTTGTCTTGAATCTGACAAAAATTGATGGTTGCCAGGTTTTAGGTAACAAAAATCAAGTGACGTTAATACAACTGGGCCGTGCAACTTTAGATCGATACAGCAATATGCCAATGCATTGTCCTTTCCTAAAGGATACGCTTTATTACATACGTGGATTTCATTTCGATATGGAATCGTTACCATCATTTGGTTTTGAAACTGATATCGATGTTTACTATGAATTCATTGTTCAAAAGAAAACTGCAATTTTAGGCTACATGAAGAGTCATATCGGTTTAAAAAATATAAAAAATACAAAGAAGAGAAGAAATTATTGATATGTGGAAAAAATTGAAGCGATCACTTTATAGATATGTATTAAAATTACACGTAAAATTGTTGGGTTACATCGTTATAACTATCGTTTATTTCAGGGAGAAAGTTCTGTTCAGTTTTATTTTAAATATATTCAAGACACCAAAAAGTTTCTTATATTTTTAATTTTTTGTCTTCAATACAGCTGTAGTTAAGTGATATATTTAAGACATTTAAATCGATGCTGCTTTTTGAATAGTATTGAAGAGGAAAGGATACACTGTGATAAAAATTTGTGCTTATTTGGATTAAGTTCTCTAAATTATTCAACTCCGAGTAAATGATGAAAGGTTTTTGCGAAGAGATATAAAAATTTATGGAGAATTCTTTCCTCTGCAGAAACTGGGTTGTCGTTAACAAGCCCTTTTCCAATTCGTTCTCCAGCCGGTAGAGATATACCAAACCTAATACAGCACGAACATCTCGTTATTGATAGTCCACCAACCCATTTAAATACACAACAAAAATCCCCACATTAAGCACCAATTCTTACAAATGCACAAGACGCATCAACCGAACCATCATTACATATTTGCGCAAATTTGATCAAACTTCCATAGATTTGAGCAAACTGTCTTAAATTCAAAATTTTCGACAAGAAACGATTTCCGACAGTAAATTATCTTTCATACTCGTCATTAAAGATGTTTATACATCAAAAATTGTGTATACTTATTTTAGATCATCCTAATATACATACACTAAACAAAAGCAATTAAAAATGCATCAACTAGTTTGTACAACTAATGACCTAACATTTGTTAAACAATAATTCAAATGAATCAATTACATTTCATCTTCTTTTAAATTGAGTGACAGACCAGCAAACATGAGGCTCATTTTCGTAATTTTATTTACTTACATTACATTTGCTACATCAAAGGTATTTAAGCAATATTATACTGAAACATAATAACTTCATATTAAATTATATAGAGTGATTACGACTGGTGGTATGTAAATAATAGTTGTACAACTTCTGAACCCAGCATTGTATCCAGTTTAAATTGCGGCCTCAGCAAAAATGTGAAAAGACGTACAATGCAAATAGAATTTAAATTTGCTCAGGACATACGTCGGTGGTATATGAATCTCAGAATGGTTTTGCCACGTGAATCTAAAGATTTTGTTGTCTTAAATCTGACAAAAATAGATGGTTGCCAGCTTTTAGGTAACAAAAATCAAGTGACATTAATGCAGCTGGGACGTGCAACTTTAGATCGATACAGCAATATGCCAATGCATTGTCCTTTCCTAAAGGATACGCTTTATTACATACGGGGATTTCATATCTCTATGGAAGCGTTACCTTCATTTGGTTTCGAAACTGATGTCGATGTTTGGTATGAAATCATTATTCAAAAGAAAATTGCAGTCTCGGGCTACAGTAAAAGTCACATTGGCTTAAAAAATACCAAGAAAGTGTGAAATTAACATAGAAAAAATTTAAGAGCAAACTTTACGTACTATGTATAAAGTTAAGTATTAAATTTGTATGTAAAATAGTTGTTCGAAATATATTCCAGACACTTAAAAGTTTCTTATTTTTAATTTTTAAATTTTAATTTTCAATACAGTCCCAGCTAAGTGTGGTGAAGAGTTCAGTTATAGTATTTAAATAAAGAATAGTTGTAGAAGACTGGAATCGCTGGACAAGGCAAAGTATACTTCAACTGTAGCAATGTGCTATCAAGCTACGAGAGCTTCAAGTCTTCTAAAATCGATGGGGCGTTTCCACTCGTACTGAATAGTAGATTTATTGCAATAAAACTTTCTGTTTATTATGATTACGTCTTTTCTGGGTAAATAATGGAGAGTATTATAAAGATTTTTGGAGAATATTTCACTTTCGAGAACTGGATTGTAGCGAGCAGTTGGTAGCTATTTGAACCACTTTTTTGGCTGTTTTTTGATTTTTTTCGAAGTATTTGGAAAAGTATTAAAAATTAGTACATAACCAATTGCTACATTAAAAATAATAATAAAACTTTTCTTCTTTTTTTCACGTTTTGAACATTTTTGAAATGAAATATCTCAAAAACTATTAAGAGTCGGATAAAAAATATGTCATCGATTTTCTTTAAAAATGCTTTATTTTTACTAAAAAACATTAAATGAAAATTAGAAAATGATATATTTCCATGAATTTTCGTTTTTCTTCGATAAGACCTTTCGCAATTAACCCGTAGACGAAAATGTGAAAGACGTTTATCAAAATACACAGAAAATTAAATCACAGTATATCCACTCCTCTTCTGTACTATTTCATCCATCGATTCAGGTGACTTAAGTTCTCGTTGTTTGATAACATTTTGAAAGAGTGGAAGTATATGCGGCTTCGTTTAGCCGCAAACAGGACCCTTTATCTAAACATAACAATTTAATTAACTCTTTACCAGACTTGCCTGGAGATGTATTGAAAATTTAAATTTATCTAATTAACTTTTTAGTGACTTGACATATTTCAAACCTATATATAAATAATCGAAACTGTTAATGTTGTAACATATATTTTACATACAAATGTAATACAAATTGTAATAGTATGTATAATGTGCTCCTCAATTTCTTCTACATTTCATTAATTTCTCCTTTTCTTAGCATATTTTAAGCCAATGTGACTCTTACTGTAACCAAAAACTGCAGTTTTCTTTTGAACAATAATTTCATACCAAACATCGATATCAGTTTCAAAACCAAATGATGGTAACGATTCCATAGAGATATGATATCCACGTATGTAATAAAGTATATCCTTCCGCAAAGGACAATGCATTGGCAAATTGCTGTAACGCTCTAAAGTTGCACGTGCCAGCTGCATTAATGTCACTTGATTTTTGTTACCTAAAAGCTGGCAACCATCTATTTTAGTCAGATTTAAGACTACGAAATCGTGGGGCTTACGTGGCAAAACCATTTTGAGATTCATATACCACTGAGTTATATCTTGCGCAAATTTAACCTCTATTTGTTGGGTACGTCTTTTTATATTTTTGCTGAGACCGCAATTTAAACTGGATACAATGCTGGGTTCAGAAGTTGTACAACTATTATTTATATACCACCAGTCGTAATCATTCTATATAATTAAAGCAAAAGTTATTATGATTCATTATGATATTGTATAAATACCTTTGATGTAATCAATGTAAAGTAATAAATGGTAACGAATAGTACGAAAATGAGTTTCATGTTTGCCTGTCTGTCACTTGCTTTAAATTTTCAAAGAAGTAGAGATGTGGTAGATTTATTCGAAAAATTGTTAAGCGAATGTAGTCATTAGTTGTACAAACTAAGCAGTTGATGCATTTTTAATTATTTTTGAATAATATATAACTATTAGGTTCAACGAAAACAAGTTCATACATATATACAATTTATGATGTCTAGACATCTTTAATGGCGGGCATCAAAGAAAGTATACTGAAATGGTTTGGTGGAAATGCTAAGCGTACCGCTAAAGTTAGAATGTAGCAAAGCGTAACGCACTGCTTTCAAAGGTTTCTCCAAATTTTTAAATTTTTGGGAATCACATATTTTTCGACTTCTTCAACCCTTTGCGACTTAATCAATCAATATCAATTTTTTCGACTTTCACTAGCATTTTCACCAAATTCAACGTCTCGTTAAAGAAACAGATCATTTTTACAACTTTGTTTCAATCTTTTACAACTTATTTTTATATCAGGATTTGATATTTTTTCAAATTTTTTTTTAACTTCTTAAACTTCAAAGTTTTTCGCCTTTTTTCCCTTTATGATCTCATTTTACCGTATCAACCCTTTTGTTCAACTTTTTCTTTTATGTTTCAACGTTTTTCAATTTTTTTCAACTTTTCTAACTTTTTTTGACTTCCAACTTTTTTATTTTTTTAAACATTTTTCTTTTTTTTTTTTTGTTTTTCTTTCTGAATCGTTTTTAACTTTTTTCGAAATTTCTGCCTATGTTTTTATAACTTCATTTCTAAGTCAATTTTCAAATGTTTTACTTTCTTTTTTATGTTCTTTAAGATTTCCAAATTTTTTGCATTCTCAAAAATTTTCAAATATTAATTTTTCTGACGAAGTCAACTAACTGCACACGATATAATGAACACATAGTCTTAGTGTCATTTTTTCAACCCTGTTGAATTTACTCAACATTTTGAAAAATGTATCAACTCTTGGGAACTATAGTAACATTTTCTGTAGAATCTACCGATTTTGGTTGCTTGAATCTTTAAATCAAGATGAATTCATTAAAGATAAGTAAAATAAAATCTTATTGGAAAAATATTTTTATATTATAAACTTTAATGTAAGAAATTACATTTTTTTTAACTAAATTGACCAAAGGACGGCAATATATTCGTCATTTATTTACGTTATTTAATTTTTATTATTGTTTCTCCAAACGATGCGATTTTGCACATAGCCTTGAATCATTTTTTTATTATTTACCAAAAATTGATAGGAAACATGCGTTTCAGTTTCAAAACGTAGAGCGGGTAATATGTCCATATCAAAACGAAAATTGCGTATATAATACAATTTATCCTTGAGAAAAGGGCAACGTTTCGGTACGTTACTAAAACGATTCAAAGTGTTACGACCCAACTGTAGTAGATTCACTTGATTCTTATTCTCCAAAAGCTTACAGCCATCAATATTGGACAAGTTAAGCAACAGAAAATCAGTGGGCTTGTGTGGTAATGTTATTTTCAAATTAAGAAACCATTTTTTGATTTCTTTTGTAAATTGCAACTCAATGGTAAAACTGCGACGTTTGATATTTTTGCTTAGGCCACAATTTAGGACATGAAAATCACTTGGATCTGGAGCAAAACAGGAGCAATTATCGAAAACCATTTCAAAATCACGCTAAAAAGAAATAAACAAATTTAAATGTACGAAATCGTTAAACATTCTTGTTGTACGTTACTTACTTTGGCATTTATGTTATTTAAGAAATGTTGCAAAAATAACAAAAATGTTACAAAAAATATTGGTGCGAACCGTTTCATGTTGTTATACCTACTATCGTTATGTATAATGTAAAATTTACACTACAATTTAATTTCATTTATATTGACAAGCCACTTATTCGGCTCGGATTTGTTAATGAGAAAATAATTTGTTTGTTTTAGAAAAATATTAGCTTTTGGTAAGATCTGAGTGCCAAAAGTAATTATCGCAAATTGTGAACAAACAATGTATTATTTGTGACGCATAATTACAAGATGCACTCTTGCAGCCATGGTTTTGCATTAAAACATTTGGGTTCGACAACCTCTTCAGAGCCTTAGAGCTAACTGATTTCACTTCCGAAGATTTGCAATCTCTTTATGCCTTAAAAACCAGGTTTTTGTTGCTTTTATATTTCGCAGTTACTGCTGATTGAAATCAAACTGCCAAGGGACCTAGAATACCACAGTTCTTCTCAGACAATAAACGAATGGAAAGAAAGCAAATGAATTTGATGAAAATGAAAACCTGACAAAGGATTGAAAACAGTTAACCACAATATGCGGAAAAGAGATAAAAGAGAATTTCTTATTAAGTAGACAAAAACGCAGGAGATAAGATATAAATATGCAGCATGTAAGAAAAATATTTTTTGTTAAATAATCGCATGCAATATTGCCACAAGAATAATGTGTGAGCAAAGTATCACGAAAAAAAATAGCAGGTAAAAAAAGCAATATGAGACAAAAAACGCTTGAAAGAAATGTCGTTCATTTATGAATGCATGAAAACTGAACCAGCTACTGCAAACAGATGGACAGATGGCCAATAAAAGGATAGAAGAGAGAAGGTACTATGTTTTTTTTGTACAAAAATCTTATGAAATATATGTTGGTAAGTTAAATAACAAATAAATATCGTTTGTTGAAAAAATGCTGATAGAATATTGCGATAGGAATAATATGAAGGGTAATCCAATGAGAGCTTCCTATTTTGTTTTCTAAATAAAATACATAAAAATCAATGTATTGATGCAAATCTTAATTTGGAATGATAGTTCGGTTCCTACAACTCAATGTTTAAAATTTATTTTGTTCAATTGTTGCCCACGACTAGTTCCTGAATGGTCCAATCTGTGAGTCTAATATTCGATAACTCTTTCGAGCATATCGACCCGTATTCCTTGAATAACATGTGTTATGTTGGTTTCCAAAGTGTCAATAGTTTCGGGTTTGTCGACATAAACAAGTGACTTAAAATATCCCTAAAGAAAGTAATCCAATGGCATCAAATCACATGATCTTGGTATCCAATTAACAGGACCATTTCTTGAGATGATGTTTTCATCGAACGTTTCCATCAATAAAGGATTGTTTCTCCAGCTGTATGGCAAGTTGCGCCATCCTGTTGAAACCATAGGTCGGCTATACAAATATCTTGAATTTTTGGCAACAAAAATTCATTGATCATTGCTCTGTTGCGAGCACCATTGACCGTAACACGGACTCCATCCGAATTTTTGAACAAATACAGTGCAATGATGCCTCCAGCCCATAAACCACACCAAACCGTACATTTATCTGGTTACATTGGAGGCTCTTGGATTGCTTCTGGTTGTTCATGGGCCCAAATACGGCAATTTTGCTTATTAAGGTATCCGTTCAACCAGAAATGAGATTCGTCGCTAAACACAATTTTTCGATAAAATAATGAATCAATTTGAAGTTGTTGTAAGGCCCTTAAAACGAAATTAAAACGTAAACCAATATCAGCCGGTTTCAATTCTAGTACGATCTGTATTTTATGGGCTTTCAGACCAAGATCACGCCTCAAGATGCGCCACAATGATCCATAAGAGATGCACAAAGCCTGAGATCGGCGACGAATCAATTGTTCACGGTTTTCACGAACATTCAAAATTACGGGCTGTATGCACTCTGATTGAATGATGAATGTAGAATTGTGTAAAATTGGTTCGAAATTTGGTGATGGTGTTACGAATAGTGCGCACAGTTGGACACTCATAGCGACCAAAATGAAGTTGAAGAACTCTATAATATTCTCTAACTGATGACTGATTTTGGTAGTAAGTTTCCACAATTAATAGACGTTGTTCCGGAGTAAGTCTATTCATGGTTGAGTCGTATTCAATACTGAACACAAACGTCATATGGACAAGCCATTTGACACATGACAGCTGTCAGTTGAAAAAAGAGACCTCGAATTGGATCACCTTTTAGTAGACGGTGCCACGCTTTTAACCGATTGACCGACTTTGATCAAATTTGTAGATATATCAATTTCTGAGTAAAAATTTTTGCTTTAAGTGGGCGATGCCACACCTAAACAAGAAAGTACATTTTCACTGCTTAGCTAGGAACGTTTCCACAGATAAATTCAGCTTTGAGAAATAGTGTTTGTCATTAAGTGAACGCTGCCACGCCTCTAATAGGGAAATATGTTTTCACAGCTGGCCTAATTTAGAAAAATTGAACTCTTAGAAAGAGATAGAGATTGAAATAGCAAAATTGCAACATAATACCACAATTTTTATTTTTTTAAGCGATGACACTGTAATTGTAAAATGGTACCGATCTGTTTTGTACTATCACTATAATGGTTAAATTTCAACCAGAGTACGAACTCTTTAATATGAAATTAGCTACCCATTTTATGCGATAGGTGTGCTCAAGCGGCAAATCTAAAACATTAATTCAATTTGCTCTATATTGTCAGCACACAATTATCTTCTCAAAAATATATATATTATGTCGGTGTCAATTCGGTTCTGCTGTGTAATTAGAGATAAATAGCTATATCATAATTGTCATCGACTAATTTTAGTATATTGATGACCTCATTAGATCAAGTACTTGAGTGCTATAAAACAAATATTCTTATGGTCAAATGTAAATTTTTGAAAAAACTTCCATTGATTCAATATCAAAATGAAGTTTACAATAACAACATTTTTATGGAGTGTATTTTTTTTAGCTCGAGACTTCATATCAGCAAAAGTAATTTCTGCACATTACAAAGAAAAATAGTTATTAGATGTATGTATTAAAATCCTTTTATTTCAGCGCGACTTCGAAATGATTTTCGAAAATTGTTCCTGCATCAATTTTGAGCCAACTATAGTGTCTGTTTTGAATTGTGGCCTGAGCAAAACTATTAACAGCCGTACGTTTCAAATGGAGTGGAAATTTACCAAAGAGATTCCACAATTTTTCCTTACCATGAAAATTGAGCTACCGCGTAAATCGGCTGACAATTTTCAACTCGTCAATGTGACAAATTTAAATGGTTGTCAATTATTAGCTAATAAAATTACAATTCCGGTTTTAAAGTTCGGACGAGAAAGTGCATATCGCTATAGTAACTTTCCGAAAAGATGTCCTTTTGAAAAGGATAAGCTTTATTACATACGTGATTTTCGTTTTGATGTTAATATGTTCCCTTTTTTGCAATTTGAGACTGGAAATCATGTCAGGTATGAGGTTATGGCAGAGAATAAAACATTAATAAAAGGCTTTATTAAGAATCGTATTACAAGGAGGAAAGGTACCTAACTAATAGTTTGTTCCAGTGAAAAGTTAATATATTTGAAAAAACTTTTAATAATTATGCTGTCCAAATTCAGGTGGTTTAGATAATTCAACATATTTCTTTTAGTTCTCATGCTCTTAAAAGTTGATTTATACAAATAAAAATATATATCCAAAAAACAAGCTAATTTGATTCTTCATTTCTGGTAAGGTGAAAACTTAAAAAGAAAATTTAATTTCTATTAAAATCATGAAAACTGATAGCACTTTACTAATAATCTCAAAAAAAAGAGACTTATCGCCATGCCTTAGCTACAGGGACATAATGATCCTAACTATTTCGTCCAAGGTCTGACAAAAATCCTACCCACCAGAGTTAATGAAAAAAAGACCACTCAACCGGAAATAACAGGCAGGTTTTCATATTAATACCCTTTGCATTATCGTGAAGCAGATCATGTATCTTCATAATATTAAAGTTTTATCGATTACGATACTAATTTTGACAGCATAGACCAAAATTGCATCTGGGCTGCATTGAAAAGACGAGGTGCAGCAGCCAAGTTCAATAATCTCATCAAAGCTCAATACGATGGTTTTTAAATGTAGAGGAGTACATAGCGGGGAACTTTGTGACTTTTTTGAGTCCTTCCCAGGTGAGTGCTAGATTGTTCGCGTTCCAATCATATTTTTGATAGTGCTCTCAGCAGTGCTTTTGACTCTACAAATCTTGCCATTCAATGAAACTCTCAAGCATCTAGAAGACCTTGCTTATGACTAAGAGAAATGCTCCCTCGACACCAAGCTAAACTTCTAAAGCGAAGGTACTTTCACATCTTCAGATTGCAGACATACTATGTAGGTCCAGTTAAGAAAATAATTTTCACTCTTTTTCTATTTCGGGCGAATAAGAGCTGAAAAGGTAGGTTAGGGTTAGGTTAGGCAAGAGTGGCAGTCAGTTATGAAAAACCGACTCACCTAAGCCAAATGTGATCCATTGTGATACCACAGGGTGTTTGACTATACCCTCTCGTGGAACCAACCATATTTCATAATGAAACTAAATAGCTGACCTATACGGACATGTCTAAGGTCATCCAGATCATCAAATAATAACGACCCAAGTGCTTTGTGGCGTTTTCTAGCAAATGCGGGACAGAAGCAGAGAAGATGTTTAATATTTTCCTCTTCCTCTACATCTCCACAACTTCTACAGAAGTCAAAGGAACTAACATTTCTCCGCATGTCTCGGTAACTATGGATCGAAACATCTTGACGTCCAGAAATCGGTAACTGTCCAATTTTTTTTACAGAAACAAGCTCCTGTGCAAATTTTGCTATGCAAATCTTACTTTCGATTTCATAAGTCTGTTATATTAATTTTACTTTGTTCTTCTGGCCGTGTATATGGAGCATTCCACCCCATGGACACCGTTTTGCTTTTGTTTCTCTAATTTTTTTTTTTTTTAATTTTTTTAGTAGACACATCTGCCTCTTACATTTCAGGTTTCTAGGGGCAATACTGGAGAAAACAAAATTCTATTAAGCGATAAAATTATTTGATAGAATTTTTTTTCATATATTATCAATCGTTATTATTGAGTATGCGCCAGTGTAGACGTCTGCCTTTTATATTTTCGTTATCTATATTGCGCTTTGAACACAATTATCAGAGGCAGATGCGATAAAATAATTTCAGAGAGTTTTTTTTTTTTTGAAATTAAATAATCTTTCGCATATATGTGAAATACTTCACAGCGGCTTCCTAAATATATAAATGTAAGTAGATCCTTTTAAGCAGATAAAGTTTCAAACTTTGGTCTGTATTTTTAGTAGAAAGGTAATATCAAACATTTAATCTCTTTAAATTTCTTTGATGACAACATTTGTAAAAACCAATTAGTGCAAAGCTTTCGGGTTGTTATTCTAGCAATTAACCAATAAATAATTCTAAAAATATATTTTTTTTTTTGCACACGAATAAAAAAAAGAATCCCAATTAAAATTAATTTTAATAGCACACGCGCTCAACTAATACTTTTGATCAGCTCATTACCATAAATATTTATTTCCAATAGGACATAAAAAAATTGTGCCTTAAAAGTGACAAATAAAATGCACTGCTTGACGGCAATACTTTTCTATGGATTTATTTTCAATTTCTTAAGTACTGAAGTCCTTGCAGCGAAAGTAAGTGTTATATACAACTTATAAGTTATTGCTACAAAATAAACCTATTTTTTGCGTTTGCTTTTTCCACGCAGCACGACTTTGAAATGGCTTTTGAGAATTGTAGCTGTATCAATTTGGATGCGCGTACTTTATCTGTGTTAAATTGTGGCCTTAGTAAAAATAACAAACGACGAACCTTTTTTATGGAATGGAAATTTAACAAAAATATTCCGCAATTTTTCATCAATATTAGAATGGTACTGCCACGCAAGCCAACCGATTTTCAACTATTCAATTTAACTTCAATAAATGGCTGTGAATTTTTATCCAATAAAATGCAAATACCACTTTTAAAATTGGCACGCGAAAAAATCAATCAATTTAGTAATTTACCAAAGAGGTGTCCGTTTCTTAAGGATAAATTGTATTATGTGCGCGGTTTTCGTTTTCGTAGAGGTGTGATACCTTCGTTTCTTCTTGAAGCAGATAAGGCAATTTGGTTTGAGATCCGAACAGAGAATGCAGCTTTATTTCAGACTTATCTGAAAAATCATATAACACGTAATAATTACAATGCTGGGGATACACTAAAAAGAGTGAATAAATAAAATGCAATAAATACTGATGTATGATATGTTGTAATAAATAATAATAACTTTGTATATGTTAGCGGCTCAAATGGATGTTATCTTATTTATTTCAGTTAAGGCTTGGGATATCAATGCTTTTGTTGAATGAACATTTCAAGAAAATTTTGTTTTTTAATCGTGCTCTATTTTGTAAAGACTAATGCAGTAGTTGTCTTGAACCTGACAGATAAGAGACTAACTTTTTTGCTCTTGACTTGTCTTGTCTTGATTTCGAATAGATTAAATATTTTGGTTCGTGTCCGCCTTAGTTTCATTGAAAAAATCACTTGTTTTTTTAAACTTTTTTCTTCAGGTTTAAAAAAATCTATGAACAAAAAATAAGGTGACATTGTATTTCTTTTCAAAATTCTTCATTTATTCTTCCAAATCAATTTCATCCCCTTCAAAGTAATCCCCGCCCGATGCAATGCACTTATGCCAACGGATTTTCCAAAATTTTCCGTCTAAAAAGGCCGGAATTGTGGAAAGACAATTCATGCTTTTTACACCACGATAATGCACCATCCCATACTGCACACGTAATTCGTAATCATTTTGTCAAAAACTCAACCCATATCGTTCCGCAATCACCGTATTCACCTGATCTGGCGCCGTGCGACTTCTGGCTGTTCAGCAGGCTCAAAAGACCGCTCCGGGGACACCATTTTGATACGATGGAGGAGATTCAAGCCGCAGCGAAGATGGAACTGAAGGCCATCCCGGAAAGTGACTACAACCAATGTTTCGAAGATTGGAAAATCCGTTGGCATAAGTGCATTGCATCGGGCGGGGATTACTTTGAAGGGGATGAAATTGATTTGGAAGAATAAATGAAGAATTTTCAAAATAAATACAATGTCACCTTATTTTTTGGTCACAGAGTACACATATCAGGCTAACAAACTCTCATTCATCGGTGTAAAGGTCACTGATGATTCTATTTAGCAATAAATGAAACTAGTGCGACTAGTTATAGCCGTTTTTTTGCTGTATTGTTTTTTAATGCAATTTTTTTTTAATGTTATCAACGCAATTAGATACTTGTAAATTACTTTCTGTTCCGATACACCACAAACAAATTTAAAAAGCTTTGAAAAGATCATATTTCAATTTTACTTCAATCGTAAAAATTTTCGAGTTGCATTTCAAAGTTACAAAGTATTTGAAATTATTCTACATAATTTTATTTATATAATATTCCATCATTTTGATCATATGTAAAATCCCATTAAATCAATGTGGAATCTAATGGAATTCAAATCAAAAATGTTTCACTTTAACTTAAACATTTTCAACTTTAACTTTAAATCATAAGCGTTTATGGTTGAATCAAACATATTAATATTGATTAAACGAATTATTTGAAAACAAAAATCATTATATTTTTCTCGCAGTGCACTTAAATACATATATTTACATTTAAATAAAGTATATAACATAGAAACACATTTCAATTTTTAAACATTTTTTTTTTCCTTTCAAATTTAAAAGTCTTATATTATTCATTTTAACATCTTTACGAAATGGACTCGTAGCATCAGAATGAAATTGGCTTACGTCTTCTATTTAAAGTACTTAAATTAAGCTATGCGATCAAACAATTTTTATGTTCTTTAAAATTAAAAATTAAGCATATCGTTCTTCTGATTAAAGTCTACAGTAAAAACGACAAGGGATTTTCATTTTATTGGTTTCGCTACATCACTGATGTATTGACTTTCGAAGTAGATTTACTCAATTGGTGGCTAGGGGCCTGTTCTTTTAATATGGCGACCTTTCACTCTTTTAGCATGGCCAACTCACAGCTTAAGAACAGCCCAAGCTATTTTCACTTGCGTGACTGTGGCTTCAACTGTTGCCATAAGCATAGCTGAAGCTATGCAAAACCACCCTAAGTGAACCTTTTTTTCTGAGATTGTTTATGTTGGCATTAATATTCATTCGGTCAAAGTTTATTTTTATGGGAATTTCCAAGTGTAAGGCTTTCTTTTCTTTGAAAAAATCAAAATTTTAAGAAAAGACGTACGCAAAAAATAAATTATATACTTTGCATTGAAATGTATACGTTTTCCGGGGACTCACTTGCATTCATGAAATAGCCCAACGCACACATAGAAGCGCATATAAAAACAAGGGTTTAATTCTTTAAAACCAGCGTTACGCATAAATCCTGCAAACTGAGGGAAGCAGCATAATTTATATAAAAGTAGAAAAAAAGAATTTTTTATTATTTTTTCTTTTTTTTTTTTTAAATAACACCACGTCTCTGACAAAATGACAAAAGGAAAAATAAATAAAAAAGGAAAAGAGCAAAGCAAAAAGTATAATGATTAAAGTTGACTCAATCAGTGCACAAGTGGGAGTTGTGAAGGAAAACGTAAAGCGAATTTTCATGTGTTGTATTTTCATGCTGAGGAGGTAAACATGTTGTTGCTCATTTGACAGCTAGCAATGCCAGAGGGCACCCAAGACATGCCAGAAGTATTTCAGCGCGATTTCTCTGATAGCACATGGTATTGGTGCGTAAGATGTAGAGGTTTTTTTTTTGCTTTTATTTGAGCCATGCTAAGACCGTGAGCTGCAGCAAAAAAAATTTGCTAAAGGCCTCAAATACTTGTAAGCGTAGACGTGTGCTGAATGCTTAATTGTGATTGCCATGGTAGTAGTTGTAGTCATATTAGTTGAAGGTGATGTTAGTGTTGGTAGCTGTTTGATTTGTGATCAGATCTCAAGGCAGCTCTGTAAACTTAGGCAAGACAAGCATTTACTTTGCGATTTCGCAGCGTAAGTATGCGCCAAATTAGAACTGAAACTAAATAATATTTACTAAAATGAGAGAAAGAAATCAATTTTCTTTTTATATAAAATGATAAATTGACTACACGTGGTTGTATATTTGCTTTCATTATATAAACATTTGGTAAATGGAATCACTAATAAGTAGACGCATGCATACCTTTTGGGGCATGATAGAATTTATATAAAGCAATCAATATGATTTTACAAAAATCACTTAGTTTTGGATATAGAATGTATAAATGCGAAAAATCTTTTAAGGCGGAAAAATTTCTGTTTCTAAAGTTGTTTAAATATATGATTTCGGACACTTGAAGTACAGATTCCACAAGTCAAAAATTATGATAAAATATAATATTATTGATGATCTTCTAAGGAGCTGTATAGGGAGTGTCTGCTTTCAAAGGTTTTTTTTTTCATTTTTTACAGGATTTTGACAGCTGTCATGTGTCAAAAGATCTTGAGTTATAATTTTCGTAATTTTCCTAGCGTGCCACAAAAACTTTGAGCTCACAACAATTGATTTATAATAATTTACAAAGGAGGAGTCGAATTTGGAACTAAAAAACTCGTAAAGCCACACTGTGCAATGCCAAAAATCATAAGAGCGTGCATATGGCTCTTTTTCGAAAGTAAAAACTTATAAGGTAAAGTTATTCGCAGACGTCAAGTATCAAGTGTTTAAGTAAATATTAATGACAAGGAATGGAAACAATATATGAAATTTTTGATCAGTAAAATCTTCTTATAATAACATTTTACTATGCAAGGATGGTTTGTATTACATAATAACTTCGATTATAACTTGCTATTTTTAAAACATATATTATTCAAAGCATTATAACTAAATAAGTAAATGCTAAACAATGCCAAACGCATTAAACAAACAATCATAATATTTTTTTCTCCTTCTAACTTTGCAATTACTTCTAGTTTAGTTTTAATATAAATATTTCTTGTGGAACATCTGAAATATTAAAAAATAGAAATAAATTATGCACTGGACCAATTCAAATTTAATTTAGTATTTTGGTCTAAAAAAAATAACCTAGAGATTTTTAAAACTTTAATGCTTTTTTTCTTTAGTTGGCAATACATAAATAATATCACTAGTTCAACAAAATACTTTCATAGCAATGCAAAATTTTGTTTGTTTTTTTTGTTGTTGTTGTCATAAGAATTGGTACGAATTTCAAAGTTTTTGCATTTTTCTTTTGCCTTTTTAAAATAGATAACAATACAAATAAAAGATTATATGCTCTTAAGTTGAGAGCAGAGATATTTCAATATTTTATGATTCTTATGAAAAGCTGTAGAGATGCACTTAAAAGGAAATGAATAATTGAAACCTAAGTTCGATTTTTAATAAATACTCAAATTGCATGAAGTATATTTTTCATATGAAATACTTCTTGAAATAAAGTAATTTAATTTTGCTACATTTTATTTATTATCTTTAAAAAACTCAAAATATGGGGCATGCTTAATCGGGGGCTGACACAAAAGATGAAACACTAAAATTCAATTTTGGGGGGTTTATTATAATGTAATATTATAAATGCAATACAATATAGTATATAAATATCAATCTTATTTATACTATACGTGTTTATGTGTAGTGTATTCTAGTTAATGTTTTTGTCCAACATTGAGTTGCTATTTTGAGATGTGATGTTCTGGTGTTTGCTGAGTTTAGATGGTGGTTGTTTTCTAGATGTTGTGTTTCACTGTTGTGTGATTTGTGTTAAACCCTTGATGTTTGTGCACTGTTGTTTTTATGTTGATTTATGGTGTTTGATTATTTGTGATATGATTTTATGTTAAATGTTTTTTATGCTCGCGGGAGGGTTCGCTGACTTCGGGATCTTTTTTGTAGATGACTAATAATTATTTGCGCGTTTTACTCATTGTTGTTGTAGCCGATCGGCTTGGGACATTCGTTGCAGCCACAACGAGTAAACGGCAGCGCTTTGCGGTGGATAGCAAAGACGAGCAGATATGTATGCTACACACTAGACTAGTTTACGTTGTGCGTAAACAGGGCACATTAAACAGATTTTTAAAAATTAACGTATTGCAATATTTTTCCTCATAAGCTGAAGTTACTAAGAAAACTCTTGTCAGATCGTACTACAGTACTACCCACTGGTTGAAATTCAATTCTCTACACCTTACTTAGGGTTCAATCTAACTTCAAATCAAGTTTCAACCAAATCGGTGCATTAACATAGCTGTGGAAACATTTTTACATGTTAGGAGAGTGGCATCATCTACTTTAAAGCAAATACATTTCCTCAGGATTCAATCCAACTCTAAACCAAACTTCATCAAAGTCACTGCTATGCCCACTTAAAGGACTTATAGAAATATATTTGAAAAAAATCTAAATTTATTAAGATTTATAACGCATAAACGAGATCAATATGCTTTCATTTAATTAATTAAAGCGTTTTGTATGGGGAAATCAAGAGTAAATGTTCTCTTTATTTTACCTGCGTTAACGGCAATACCTTTCTAATGATATAATGTCCCTCTCTTTATAATAAATACTAAAAACGTACACCGTAAGTTTCGATGTTCTCGTATTAATATATAGATATCTTAATTTAACATCATTTGGTTACCACAAATACAAAAAAAATTATATGTTACTAAATTTCATTTTTGATATTTTCTCAGTTTTAATTTTTTGCTAAGAAACTTTTTTTTTGCAAATTTATTAAGTAAATAAAATAAAAATGTTCAGCTTGCGGTTGTTTTCATATATTTTTTTTCGAATTTTTAAATCTCAATCCATCATCATAACCATCAGCGCATGCAACTACGAATATGAAAAAAGATGCACACAGCTGTTAAGGAAATTCTATTTCAAAGTGCAATCAAATAGAATTGAAGGGAAATTGTATACAAGCACTGAAGGTTTCCTATGCTCGTTTGTATGTATGTACATTTGTATATTGGTATTGGTTTCTATGGTGCACTGCCAAAGTCAAGTTATGGAAATTTTGCCAATATGCAAATGAAAAATGATTTTTTTTTTACTTTTTTTTTTTTGAAATATCTACAGACTTTCGAACGTTAACCAATTTAAATGTGTTGATTTCATTCTTGTAAAATTTAAATATTTGTTGTCAGCTTTAAAATGTCATTTTCTTGAATATTGATATTTAAATTGAAGTAAAAGAGTTGTGCAAATTTAATGTATTAAGTTATCACACAGATTTTGGTTTAATATTCCATCAATTATATGATTAAGTTGTTAGACTAAAACTTATTTATGATGAAAGTGCATAATACAAAACAACAAAAAAAAACACTTGATTCTGATGGAAAAAGACGATTAAATGGCACAACGCAAACTTTACTCACATTTTTTGTTTCGCTCTTTGATTCAAGCACCAACCCGTACTATATATAGTAAGCAGAAATAAAATAGATGAACAAATTTAGTGATCATTTTTGTCATTAGATTCGTAAAAGTGATGGCATGTTTTGGAAGCGGAAAACGGGTATGGGTAACCATTTTTCGAGCTATATTTGGTTTGAAAAAACAATATTTTAACCCGAAAAATTGGTCAAATACGAGTACCATGGTCCTGTTACCCATTTTCGGGTCAAAAACGCTTCTTTCCAGGGTCCCGAGCCTCCCTTAGTGGTGTCCAAAACTTTTTTCGAGTTATCTTTCGTTTGAAAAAAAAAAATTGTTCCCCTCATACGAATCTAATGTCAAAAACGATCACTACATTTGGTACGGGTTCTGATAGGAATCGTGAGTCAAAACCACAACAAAGCGAATAAAGTTTTTTGTACGTAGAGCAGAAGTATGGTTTGTGTCAGTGTTTCAATCAATGAGTGATTTTTTGAGACATTGCATATGAGTTCAAGGGTTAAAACAATTCACAAAATTATTCTATAGAAGTTTCACAAGCGATCATCAGAACGCGAAAAAAGTGAGAAAAGACGTGGTATTTTCAGTAAGCGTAATATGACTAATCCGATTAGCATTGATGGTAGCAGTGGCTGCTTCGTCATTTTCAAAAAATTACGAATGGCAACAACACTATTCGGCCATATTTTATTTTTTTAAAGCTGGAGGTGATTTATCTTTGGGTACGTGATATGTTAGCATCGAAATGGAAGGCAGAACTTTACAGCATTTCAATTATTCACGTTTTTTTGAAATCGTGTTCTTTCGTACCACAACTGAAGAATATAATTACGAGTAAAAGAAAAATTAGAATATAAGGAAAGTGTATTGACATGCTTATACTAAGATTTGAATCCTGAGGACCTCGAAATTGTAGGCGCCAAAAGACTTTTTTGAGTCTTCAGGACATACTATATAGAACAAATTATGTTATTCACGTAAACACGAAAGCAGATTTTTTTTTTTGCTGAAGAAACTAATCCTTCAATTTTTTCTATTACCGCACACAATTTGCTTTTATTCTGCACCTAACATGATTGACCGAATTTAATACTTGCGTAAGTTGAACTTAATAATCGCCAAAATATGCTGTAAGAGAAGTCTGAGTCCATCATGCACTTCATATTGTTAATCAAAATCGAAGTCATTCTCCAAGTTATATCTGAGGTCACAGACAGATGAAAGTCAAAGCATAAGTATTATTCATGACACACACATTTTGAGTTCTGCAACTTTATCAGGCTACATTTTTAGTCATAGTCAAATTTATAGTTCAAGCAAGAAATTATTCCTGGAAATTCCCCTTCTCATATACAAATAATATTTTTGTCTATGTAATTTTGTATGGAAATTCTAAATTATAGTAATTTTACGTGGAATGAAGAATACAGACAAACTCTTGAAATATTTGCTTCCACATAACTTATGCAAAATGCACACAAACATATGTAGATATGAATGAATGAAATATAAAATATCTTATCTATTTCTGCAATGAAATCAAAATCCAATTGAATAAGGTAAACACATAAAATCAAATAAAAATGTATTATTTAAGGAACACAAAGTTGTAAGTCATTGTAGAAAGTGATATCTTAGGCAAACAGCAACTGACCAATGCGAACTAACTGCACATGCTGCTTTATATAGAGTGGAGATAACAAGCGGAAGTAGAAATATTTTTATGTGAAGCAGACGGCTCTTAAATTTATGAACATCTATGTAGATATGGCAAAATGTATGTATGTATATGAAAAAGCATATGTATGCACATCTGTTAGTGTGGAAGTGCACTTACTTTTATCCGGATATTTGTATGGTCGTCTTAACTATAGAGAAGTTGAAAGTATAAAACGACAAAGTAAGAAAGCACATCAATACTGTGGGAATAAAATTGAGTAATGGAAAAAATCAAAGCCTTTGGCATAAAATTGTGGTCTTCTACTTGGCTGCACAATCAACTTGAATCGAACATTTTTTGCTGCATTCCCATACACGTAGTTAAATTGAATTGTCAGCACATTTCTTGTGGTATGCTGTTGTGCGTTCAGCGATATAGAAAACTCTATTGGTTATAATATGATTTTGCATTCGGTTATTGCTTTTAAAAGAAATGGAAATTTTGAATGAAATTTAATAGAAATTGATTCAAGTTCTAAGTATATTCTTGTCAAAATGATTTTATGGTGCAAAGGTTTTTTTCTTTCAATAACTCAAAGTGAAATTTATAATTTTTTTATTTTTGTATTAATCATTTTGATTTGGGCTACAGCATTTTTAAAAAATTTTTGTAAATAAGTAGTTTAGAAATAAGTCTTACCTTATTACTTTCAAAATTAATTTTGACACAAGATTCCGATTTCAAAGCCGACTACAAGAAAACACTGTGTTTTGTAGTTTCATACATCTCTTACAACGCAGGTATACGAAATAGCTTCAAGGGCTTGAGAAGCGCTTGCAAAAGCAATTCATTATTCCCATGGTATTTCAGTCTTTCAGCACACAAAAATAATTAAATAAATTTAATATCTAAATTCTTCACTTCTACTCTTTTGCGATGTCTGCAAGAGCTATTAATTACTTGCAGCTCATTACAGTTAAATTTCAATTGTCATTGGAGATGAATAAACTCAAGGTAACGTATAAATATCTTGATGTTTTTGGCATTTGCTTATGTTGGATTTCAAGGAATTTGACATGGAAATTATTAAGTAAGTTTTTTTTTTGCTTGACCGTAATAAAGGGTGTTTTTTTTAGAGGTATAGAGCTTCGAATTGAAATAAAACACAAGAAAATCGTTTTAATGTCCATCAATTTGGCTTTATTGGAAGGATAATTTTATGCCATTAATGTTTAAATATGATTTCGGGCATGTGGCCGCCGCGGCTGGCTCGAATAAAGCCAATTCTACAGGTCCAATTTTGAACCACTTTTTCGAGCATATGGGGCCGTATGTCGGCAATAACGCCACGAATGTTGGCTTCCAAGTCCCCTAACGTTTCTGGTTTGTTGGCGTAGACGAGCGACTTCACATATCCCCAACGAAAATAATCCAATGGTGTCAAATCACACGATCTTGGTGGCCAATTTACAGGTCCATTCCGCGAAATTATGCGCTCATCGAATGTTTCCTTCAATAAATCGATTGTGACGTGCGCTGTGTGGCATGTAGCGCCGTCTTGTTGGAACCACAACTCATCCACATTCATGCCATCCAATTCGGGAACAAAATAGTCGGTTATCATGGCTCTATACCGGTCTCCATTAACGGTAACTGACTCTCCAGCATTATTTCGGAAGAAGTATGGCCCAATGACTCCACCAGCCCATAGAGCACACCAAACAGTCAGTTTTTGTGGATGTAATGGCGTCTCAAGGGTCTCATGTGGATTCTCTTCACTCCAAATGCGGCAATTTTGCTTGTTGACGTAGCCATTCAACCAAAAATGAGCCTCATCACTGAACAAAATTTTGCGATGAAAATCAGCATCGAGATCAATCTCATTTTCGGCCCATACACCAAAATCACGACGCATTGCATGGTCTCGCGGCTTTAATTCTTGCACAAGCTGGATCTTGTAAGGTCGCAAGCCATGAACTTTGCGCAAAATCTTCCATAAAGTTGATGGACAAAGCTCCAATTGCTGTGCACGGTGGCGAATCGATTCATTCGGGTCCTCTTCAACATTTTGCTCTACAGCGGCAATTGTTTCTTCGGTGCGCACTGTTCGACGTCTCTGCGGATGCGTATTATCACATAGAGTAAACGTAGTGCGAAAACGATCCATGGTTAACCGAATTAATTGCTCTGATGGACGATTATGTCGACCATAAAATGGACGGAGCTTGCGGTAAACTTCGCGAACTGAACCATTATTTTCGAAATAATTTTGCACGATTTGCAAGCGTTGTTCTTTTGTCAACCTGTTCATGATGAAATGGCAAATCAAATTGAACATAAATGACATTAGAGTTGCCAGATTTGACCATAAAATGCCAGTTTTATCTCTATTCGAAAAACAAACCTCTAAGAAAAACACCCGTTAGTTAGGGAGCCGGTGGCAGAGGTTCAAAATCATGAAGCTCTGAGTAACGCAAATAATACAAGCAATGTCTGTCATTGCTTTGTCTCTGCGTTCTTAATTGAGAGCTGTATGCACCTGTACCATATTACAATATACAATTTTACAGCGTCTGCCTTTAATTTTAAAAAATATGTCTAAGCAAAAAAACAGATAAGATTCATCATATCTCATCAACTACTGAACGCAGATGAATGAGTCTTGGTAAGTATAGAAAAGTTACGGGCAAAAGTAAGTTTCAAATGACAAAATGTGCAGTACCACGTCTCCCATTCAGTATAGTTTTTATTTTGGAACTTCAAAACTAATTTTAAGAAATATTGCTGGCTTAGTTTTTCTAATTCGCATAGATATGTACTACAATAAGTAGGTGTAAGTACCAACGATGATAAAATCATATACATAAAATGTTCACCGGCTCCCTGACTAAAAGAAATGGATTCAAAACAAGCAATGCATGGCTGACTTTTGGTCATTTATTTAAAAAAAAAAAAAAACAAGAGAACACTTCACATTTTAATCATTTTGAATTTTAGTTCATCAGACTACTAAAGTAGATTTAATGTGATACAACGTTTTTCCCCAAAAGATTCATCAGATTCTAAATTAATTTGCTCAAATTACGTGTCAGCACGGCAAATCTTGAAGAAGGCTTGATCCAAATAATGTGCATGCTGTTTATATATCTGTAACTCACAAATTGAAGTTTTATTGAGAGCTTAATTTTTCTAACGTTTTGTTTTTTTTTTTTTAATTCCAAGAAGGAATATAATGATTATTATAATGAAAACCTGGCGCTTGTATCTTTTTCCTGCACCCAAATCAATGATTGAAACGAAATAATTCCGCCAAAATAAAATAGAAAACTACACGGATAGCAGAAAAAATTAATACAAAAGTTGTATTTTCTAGAAAATAACAGATTTGCTTCAAGAAAAGTATTCTTCGAAAAATCGGCAAAAGCCATATCGAATTAAAGCATCCTTAAAATACTTTAGCAATCCAAAAAATGTTGAACAATTTATCATTTCATTTGAAAAATGCGAGTTTTACTTAATTCTATACCAGATTTATTTTAATTGTTCTTCAATGCCAATAGAGATTTGCAAATGTGTGTAGACTTAATTAAGATTTAACTCGATACTTACATATATACATAACAATACATATTTTTACACTGTTGCGCCATCTATGCTCATTGTCAAATTAATTTTGCAATTAATTAAACATCGTCATTAACATTATCTGCAAGAGGGTATGCGGTAGTGATGGCAATTCTAGCACTCAACTGAGCATCATTCTTATCCATTCACTGCGAACAATTACGAATGACTGCCCACTCGTACTGAAACAAAGATAGTCTCTTGAATTAATTACCGTAAAGTTGACATTTGTACACACTACTTACATGCCAATTGGAAAATTAAGAAAAGTTCTTCAAAAGTAATAATTATTCTCAAGGTCTGTATAAAAGATACGATACTGAAAAAAGCGTTGCATGAAAATCAGCTAAAAACATGGGTCAACACTAATCATTCCACACAAACTCTGATAGCTAATATCGTTTTCGCCACCTACACTTATTAGTAATCTGCAGTAGTTTTATTTCGGTTGGTCTCAAATTTCTTGTGATATGTTGATAAGTATATCTAGTACTATAGCCCCAAAGCCCGCTGTAGAAATGTCGTGTTGGTGAAACTAATTAACCAGAATTGCCATCGCAAGGTCCGTCCCGATGCCCAAAAATTTCCACATTTTTCCCAAATTGCCAAGTATGATTTCAACATACGATTTCTCAGAGATGAAAAAAGATATCCTCCGGTCAAATTCTAACACGCTTTGATGACAAAGAGTATTCATTTCGGACACCATTAATAGTCTTATAAAAATAAATTATCTTTCAATATACCATAACCTCAAATATTTCAAAAAATCGTGATTTTCACACTTTTAGGTTAGAATGTCTCGAAAACCGGGGACATCAGAAAAACTCTAACGTCGGATTCGAATTCAGCGCTTCAAAAACATTCGGAGAAGTATGTTCTAATATATGTGGCAGAGGTTTAGCCAAATTTTGTCGGCCTATGTTATCCTTGGAAGAGGGTGTGACAACAAATACGATCTGAAAATAGTTTCCTTTTCCATGATTTCTGATATTATCGTGAATTAATATACATAAGAAACAAAAATGACTCTAAGGTATGAAATTACTTATTTTCATTTCAACTGGGCAGCTTAAATTTGAGTGCTTTGTCATTCCGTTAAATGCACACACACACACACACTAACCCATATAAATACATTCAAACAAAACACCTGTAAGTCATCATCATTATCATCGCATTAGCAACAACATTAGGTAGGGACATAAATAATTAAACAATTTTTCTTAACACAAAAGCAACAAATTACACATAGAACCTGCTTGTGCATTTGATCGCATTTGACATATGGCATACATTTAGGCGTCTGTGCTAGCAGGTTGTAGATTTTATCTTACAGCTGAGCTATTTTGTTAATTATGCAATGTAAAGACGCTCCGCAATGACAAACACTTAAGTTATGAAGTGCTCCATAGCGAAGGTTTATGTAAGTATGTACATTTTTTATTTGCTTATACTTATGTACACATTTAAGATTATAATACATATGTACTTAAATATTCACTATCAATATTGTCTGTCATAATTCAATAAATTTTCATAACTTTTTAAGTTGAGCGCGACTATAGGTTATATCACAAACTTTCAAAGGTAGTGATCTCCAAATGATTTTCTAAAGCTCTCTTTTGTTTTCAAAATACAAAATTGAAATTTTAATGCTGAAAAAATTTTTAAAAAAATGTTTATTTATTGAAATCACTATAATGTACATGCTGTTTTTAACATTATCAACTATTGAACCATAGAATATCGAGTTTCCCATAGATTAAAATTCTTGCTTGCAGTAGCACTTACTTTAATTCCAAAGCACGATAAAATATGCGGTTTTCGAAATTCAAATAAATTATCAGTTAAATAAAAATGGTAACATACAACGAAATGCAATAAAAAGAAAATAACAACAAATTTTTTGTGGTCTCTGTACAAAATTATCAACCGTAGAAAAATTAAATAAATAACGCAAGCATATCCAAAATACATTCAGTGAGTTCTTCCCAGTGCAAGAAGTACTAATACCCAGTAAAAACTAACAAATCATCCCCTAAAGAAAAAAATGTCAGCTAATACTAACAAGAAGGCAATAGAACTTCTGTTCCAACGTCCTTTGGAGCCAGTTTTCACCTCCCGAGACGATGGCAAAGTAGTCTTTGATCTACCCGATAGCTACATTGTGGATCAGTATACTGATGTTAAGGATGACATACAGAGTCGTTTTGCTGAAAATGTCGACACAAGGATACCATTGCGTGAATTGGGAGCAAAACCAAATTTGGCATTCACCAAACCGTTGGGCATGAGACGCACCTTTTCATTATTCAACGAATTGCATCAAAGTATTGCAAGCAAATTGATCAAAATTTTTATGGATGCACCAAACGAAGAGGCATTCATACAGACCTGTGTTTACACTAAGGATCGTGTGAATGCTTTCCTTTTTCAATATTGTTATGCAGTGGCTGTTCAACATCGTCCAGATACTAAGAACTTTCCCGTCAGGCCAATTGCAGAATTATTTCCGAAAAATTTCGTTGAGCCATCAGTATTTCAGGATGCACGCGCTGAGGGTGAAATTGTACAGAATCCAGGCGATAGGGTGAGTGAGAAATGACTGCTTATGCAAACTTAAGAATGCCTGCAAATGTTGTATGGGGTATTTTGAAAGTTTTTTGGGTTGTTGGTAAATTAGTATCATTGGTAGAAATTCCATGAATATCTGCAGTAATCTCAGTTCTATCCTCTTAGACTGAAAACTTAACATTTTAAAAATATTTATGGCATTGTCGACTTTTTAAAACATTCCAATTCTGTTACTTTCTTTCAGCGTCATATAATGATACCCCTGAACTTTACAGCCTCAGATCGTGAGGAGGAACAACGTTTGGGTTACTTTCGTGAGGACATTGGTGTCAACAGCCATCATTGGCATTGGCATTTAGTGTACCCAGGCTCAGGACCAGATGAAGTAGTTGCCAAGGATCGACGTGGTGAACTCTTCTATTATATGCATCATCAGCTCATAGCACGCTACAATGTTGAACGATTTTGCAACAATTTGCAGAGAGTGAAACCACTAAATAACTTTCGAGATCCTATTCCAGAGGGTTATTACCCAAAACTACTCAGTAGTTTAAATAATCGCACTTATCCAGGACGTAAGCCAAATATTACATTGGTGGATGTAGCACGTGAAGGCAGTGAATTAGAGCTTGCAGACGTGCAACGTTGGTCTGATCGCATTACACAGGCCATAGATCAGGGTTTCGTGACCAATGTAAGTTCCGAGGGATATTATTCAAAATTTGATTTTGAATTTAATTTTCTTACATCGTTATTTTAGACTAATGGACAAAACATTCCACTTGATAGCGTAAAAGGAATTGACTATCTTGGTGACTTGGTTGAGGCTACGAGTCTCTCTGTCAATCGTGATGTCTATGGTAATTTGCACAATATGGGTCACAATGCTATATCGCTTTCCCATGATCCCGATTATCGCTTTTTGGAAGAACCAGGTGTTATGGGTGATGTGACCACTGCTATGCGTGATCCAATATTCTACCGTTGGCATAGCTATATCGATGGTATTTTCAATAGACATAAGGCCAAATTGGAGCCTTACACTAGTGCTGAATTGGGATATGATGGAATTTCGGTGGATCAGTGCTCTGTGAAAATTACAAATCAAAGTGCCAAACCGAATACGCTGCTCACTTATTGGGAGCATTCTGATGTTGATCTTGCTGCTGGCTTAGATTTTGGCCCCAATGGCAATATTTATGCTTCATTCCAGCACTTACAGCATGCACCATTCGAATTTAATATCAGAGCTACAAATAACTCCGGTGCCAATAAATTAGGCACTTGTCGCATATTTTTGTGCCCAAAGGCAGATGAACGTAATAAGGGTTTGACACTGAATGAACAACGTATGCTTGCCATTGAAATGGATAAGTTTACAGTGACATGTAAGCAAAACACTTTAATACGGTCTCATTTTTTTCCTTCAAAATTTTACTATACAGCACTTTTTTACTAAAAACTCTGCTGTTATTTATTTTCTAACCATTTCTAATTTTTTGATAAAAACTAATTTCCTTGGTTTTTTTATTCAGTACAACCCGGTGCAAACACCATACGGCACATGTCATTCGAATCAAGTGTTACAATACCGTATGAACGCTCTTTCCGTAGAGTGGGTGAAAAGAGTAAACCCGAAGATTCGGAAGAGTTGGCTACTTTCAATTTCTGTGGTTGTGGCTGGCCTGAACATATGTTTTTACCTAAGGGAAAACCAGAAGGTATGAAATTTGATCTATTTATCATGATTTCTGATTACACTGGGGATGCCGTCCAAGATCCAAATAATAGGTGAGTTCAAATTACTGCTTGATATATTACATCATAACTTTTTTTTAAATAATTTCTCGTACAGTGTCGAAGCTTGTTCTGATTCAGCCTCGTTCTGTGGTCTCAAAGATAAACTTTATCCTGATAAACGATCAATGGGATATCCTTTTGATAGACGCTTACCAGGGGATAACTTAAAGGCACTCACTAATGCACATTCCAATATGCTGGATACTGAAATTTCAATTATCTTCAAAGATTTGGTGGTCGAACGTCCAAAACTTTGAGATGAAAAATCTAATGATATTGTGGACACATTTCTGATCTTCTTTACATAAGATACATGCAAACACTTATATACATACAGCAATATTATATGCAAACCCCCAATTTATTCATTCACTAGATTTACTTTTTAATCCAATAAAAATATTACATGCAATGCAATTTTTCAAAGACTTTTATTTCTAATAAAAATAACTATTTGTTTATTAATTATGCAGCCAATATTAGCAAAAAATATGAGAAAATCAACATAAAAAGTGGTCTACAACATTTTCAAAACTATTGATTTAGAAAACTGAGACGACTCTCTAGAACAGGTATGGCCAACAAGTAGATCGCGATCGACCGGTCGATCGCGAAGCGATATTTGGTCGATCATAGTTTAATTTTATTTTTTTATTTATTAAAAAAAAATTTTTTATATATTTTAAAAATTAAAAAAAGCATAATTACTGAAACGTAGTATTTTAAAATTTTAAAACAGCAGACTGAGAATTTTTTATAGTGCAAAACTTGAGCACGATTAATAAAAATTATCAAGTTGGTTTTACTATGTAGATCGCGACACATTTTTGAGATAAAAAGTCGATCTTAGGCACATACAAGTTGGCAACCCTTGCTCTAGAATATTAAACAAAGATAGCATTATTTACTGTAAAGGCTGTAAAGAAAGGTTACGCTTTACTTTTTCACTGATGGCACTTAAAGGTCTTTCCTTAGAAGATAGTCGAAAGCTACTATGCGATATATAGGCACAACAAAAAGAAAACGAGCGGATGATGGCACAAAATGGTGATAAATAAGGCCTCCTTGAAAAAAATTGATTTTCCAGCTCAATACAAAATGAAGCCTGCAGGAAGATGGTGTCATGAAACTCAAATGATTACTGGACTCAAATTGTTTGCTGATTTTTTGATAAAAAAAAAACTTTGCAAAAAAAACCGGACAAAACCTAGGCTTCGTAATTAACAACATATTAAACAAAATTATAGAAAAAATAAAACCATAACGATTTTGAGTCAAAGAAGAACTTCACGCGTTGAAGACTTTGCGTCGAGCTTGCATCGTTCGAATTTTGTCGCAAACGGATCTTTCTTTTCCTTTATGCAGCTCAATATGAAATTTAGCTTGTAGAAACTTGGTTCAAAATGAAGCTTCTTATGCCAAAATTTGACCAAGGTGAGCACGACTCAAAATAATATTGACCAGAAACTTTTAAGGATTTTTTCTCTTCAATTTCATTTGATTTTGATTTAAGGCCTACTTTTCTGGTTGATTAACTAAAACTGGAAAAATGCAGATATTGTTCGAGTTACATATTTTTTATTTATTCAATGTAATTATGTATATGATGATTTTATATTATTCACCCGATTACACATAAATGTGTGAGTCAATTTTCCATTTTGGTTTTTGGGTTACTTTAATGGCAAAAATTGTTTTTTCCCATTTTATGCATAAATAAAGTAGTCTTTGATGATGGGCATTTCAATCTAAAATTTTCTTTTTGTACCAGTCTAATAATATACATACATACACACATTATGTATCTACTGTTTGTGTCATAGTCAACTTTTCGGTCATACCAAGAATATCGCATGCAACATCAATTGAAATGCAAATTTTTCAGGAGTTCCATTCAATGCGAACGAACGATAAAATATGCGGTTTTCTAAATTCAAATTCAACCAAGTGAATGCATAAAAAATGCAAACATTGCAGTTATCTGCACAAAAGTGCATAAATAAATATTTTATAGAGAAAATCATATAAATAAAATAGACGAAAAAACGGACACATTTTATTAAAATGTGCTATAAATTTTGCTATACCCCAAGGTATTCATTGTCAAATCAATGTGGTTACGTTTGTTAAAGCAATGACAATGATTGGGCCTGTACGAAAAAAAATTTATCGCACAGCATGACATCATATGGTGACAAAATCTAGCACTAGAAAAAGGTGGATGCAGCAACACCTTTTGTAGCCGGAGAGGCAACGTTTAATAAGATTCTTCTTCTTAATTTTTTTATGTGAACTTTTATGAAACTCGGAGATAAAATAAATAATTTAGTTAGGTGAAAAATAATTTCATTTGTTACAAAATATGATGAGATGGCAGATATGGACGAATTCATAAAGGCTACGCTTCAAGAAGTTATTAAGAGACCAATAGAAGAATGCAAAAGGTTTTTAAATCTCATGAGAGGCGTATTCATCTGTATATGCAAGCGAAGCTTATGATTTTAAACGCACATATTCTCATTTATTTGATTTATATATAGTCTCGGCTATTCCAATTTCAATTTGATTTATATATAATCTCGGCTATTCCAATTTCAAAAATTCATTAAGCAAATCTCTAATTCAACGAAAATCAACACAAAATGTTTGTGGTTTTCAGCACTTAGTTTTAAAATACTCAAGCAAACACTTGTCAATATCACCCAGCAGTTACGTACACTTATCGGTCAGCTGAAATCATATGGCTGTTAGTGTTTCACATGCGGTTTCTCGCATGATACTGTGAGAAAACTTCAACTAACATATTCTTTATCATACTGAAAAACTTTTTCTTTCATGTGGTTTGCAAGAAATTGGTGCGTTAAAGTAGGCGTAAGTGACGCATGTTTCTCATGCACAAGCGTTTGCAAATCAGTCACATTTAATTAAATTGTGTGGTTTTCATTTGAAAATCTAAAATATTTCTAAAGAGTTTTATTGCATATAAATAGCGTTGCTAATTAAAAACAAAATTTATTTCAAAACGAATCTTCAGTTAAAGCGGTTACTTTAATTTATTTCTTTCATTTAGTAAGCTCACTTAATATCTTAAGCTGAAAATGGCTACTGATACTAAGGCCTTAGAGCTACTTTTCCAACGTCCTTTGGAACCGATTTTCACTTCTAGAGATAATGGCAAAGCTGCTTTTGATTTACCCGATAGCTACTATACTGAACGTTATAGTGGCGCTAAAGTGGAATTGCAGAGTCGTTATGGCGATGATGTAGAAGTTCGGGTAAGTCAAAGTTTTTATAAATTGGTTTTTTATCATAGGCACCAACGACTTGGGGCTAAGGTCTGCTATGTTAAGTGAAGTCTATCGTTGTTTAGCAGGTTGACACTCTATATCATTAATTTTTTATATATATATTTTTTAACATATTACTATTGATATATTTCTGTTCTTAGATACCATTACGTGAACTTCCCAAGAAACCAAACCTAGACTTTGCTGACAAATTGGGTCGCAAGAAGCAGTTTTCACTGTTTAACAATCATCACAAAAATATTGCCGGCCAGTTAATACAAATTTTCTTAGACGCCACCGATATAGAAAACTTCGCCGCTTTGTGTGCATATACCAAGTAAGTAATTTTTTGATTTTGGAAGGTCATAAAGTATTTATTTATATATATAATGTATGTTTGGAAGCTTACAAAATTTTATTAAGAAGTCTATATTTGAATTTAAATGTTTACTCTGCTCGCGGTCTTATCAATGCGCCAGAATTCTACTTTGATATATTGCAGTAATATAAACAGGCATTTTGAGTGCTTAAAGCCAATATCTGCGTATTGGTAAAATAATAAACCGATTTTTTTGTATCAACTATATACTTAAACGTAACTCAATACTCCTTTATATTACAGAGATCGTGTTAATCCAGTTCTCTTCCAGTACTGTTTCTCTGTGGCTGTACAACATCGCCCGGATACCAGTCATGTGCGAGTACCACCTGTAGCAGAAGTATTTCCAGGAAATTTTGTCGAACCATCGGTTTTCCGGGATGCACGTGCTGAAGGTTCTTTGATATCAAACACAGGGGATAGGGTAAAATTCTAAAATACTTTTTTAGGAAGACGTTTTTATTTATATTCTACTTTTTATCACCACGACAGATGCATATAGAAATACCACAAAATTATACAGCCTCAGATCGTGAAGATGAACAACGTTTGGCTTATTTCCGTGAGGATATCGGCGTTAATATGCATCATTGGCATTGGCATTTGGTTTATCCAACGCAAGGTCCGCGTGAAGTTGTGAAGAAGGATCGTCGTGGTGAACTTTTCTATTATATGCATCATCAGATACTTGCACGTTACAATGTAGAACGTTTTTGCAATAATTTAAAACGTCTTGTGCCATTAAATAATTTACGCGAACCCATACAAGAGGGTTACTTCCCAAAGATATTAAGCAGTATCAATAATCGAACTTATCCGGCACGTATTTCCAATCAGTCATTGCATGATGTGACACGTGAGGGAGACAGTATTGAAATAGCTGATGTCGAACGTTGGAGGGATCGCATTCATGCAGCCATCGATCAAGGTTTTGTTTCAGATGTAAGTTGAAATCATGTCTGTTCTGCAAAATGATCGCAACATAAAGAAAAGTTTAAGTATTCCTTGAAAAAAATCTAAACGCAGCCAAAGATGAAGTATAAATGATAACATAATATAAATAATAGATCCTTTTTACATCCTACAACAGTCCGATGGCAACCGCATTCCTCTGGATGAAATACATGGTATTGACATACTTGGTGACTTACTAGAGTCTTCCTCACTCTCTGTAAATTCACAATTTTATGGCAATCTTCATAACATGGGTCACAATTTGATTTCGTTTGCACATGATCCAGATTCTCGTCATTTGGAGGAATTCGGTGTAATGGGTGATGTTACCACCGCTATGCGTGATCCAGTCTTCTACAGATGGCACACATTTATTGACAACATTTGCGGCAAGCATAAGGCACTATTGCCACTATATAATGATACCCACTTAGGTTTCACTGGTATCAATATCGATCATTTAGAAGCTAAGCTCAGCTCAATGCAGCGTTCACGGCCGAATACATTGTTGACTTATTGGCAAAAATCTGACGTTGACTTGGCATCTGGCTTAGATTTTGGACCAAATGGAAATATCTATGCCTCATTCACACATTTGCAGCATGCACCATTTGAGTATGTTATAAATGTTTCCAATGCTACAGGTGCGCTAAAACGTGGCACTTGTCGAATTTTTATCTGTCCAAAGTCAGACGAACGTGGTACACCACTTAAATTGGACGTGCAACGTTTGATGGCTATCGAAATGGACAAATTCACCGTTGATTGTGAGTTAAGAACTTGAATTTTATTCAAAAAATTTTACCAAAATAATCTCGTTTTCTTCACTCAGTAAAACCTGGCAGCAACACTTTACGTCGCTACTCTGATCAATCTTCGGTTACCATACCATATGAACGCTCATTCCGTCAAGTTGGTCAATCATTTCAACCCAAAGCAGCAGATGAATTGGCAAGCTTTCGTTTTTGCGGTTGTGGTTGGCCAGAGCATTTGCTATTGCCTAAGGGAAAAGCTGAAGGCATGGCATTCGATTTGTTTGTTATCATTTCTGATTATGCTGCCGATGCTGTTCAGCAAACTAATCAAAGGTATGTTCAAGCTGGCAACAGTGTAGTAGAGAAATTTGAGATTTTCATTTCAATTAATTAATGTTTTCATTGCAGTCCTGATATTTGTGGTGATGCTTCTTCCTTCTGTGGCTTAAAAGATAAACTCTATCCGGATAAGCGTACCATGGGATATCCATTTGATAGACGTCTTCCCAGTGAAAGTTTGACAGCACTTACTGCATCATATGGGAATATGAATAAGGCTGATTTGACAATTATATTTAGTAATCGTGTTGTGGACAGAGATCAGCTTTAATAGTACACTTTTTAGTCGTTCGTTTGATAATTTGTATTTAAATTTTGGCAAATAAAATATTAGTAAAAAGCAAGCAATTATTTCTTCGATTATTTTGTTGAGTGTTTACTAGTGCCATCTTGTTCTGAGACTTTTTACTGCCGAAAAATCAGCTCCCAGGTCATTACAACTCTAGTCTGATTTATTTCCTTTCATTATCCTTAAAATAATTCACATTCTACGAAAATTTCTTAAAAACAGCTGGAATTTAGGCATTGTCGAAGTATAGCTATGGTGTTCTTCATTCTACGGGTTCTCAAATGTCACCAATTCTTGTGCCAAATCTTCTTATTTGGGTTGTTTTCACAACAGTATGTAAGGTAGAGTCGTAGAGCAAGTCGTCTATCTCGATTCCATAGCTATATTGCTTCAAAGGTTCATTTTAGTTCCACGCCTAAGCCATTGTTTCATTGAGAGAGTTTCCAATATCACAAAAAGCACATGGAATAATATTTTCACTCGCTGAGTAGTAGCTATGGGGGTTTGAACCCATTGAATCTCTCTGGCTAAAGTCTTGATTAAACTCGAAATGAAAATCTTTATTAATATCATCATTTATTTATTTACAAAGATATTTGCACTTGGGGGCATGCTTTATGCTCAAATGAATGAAAAGTACACTAAAAGAAAATTTGATGGAACTAAATTATGTTTAAAGCTAAAGCAAATTTTTATATAATATATTGCAGATTTTTAGTGCTTATTACAACGGTAATATGACCAAAAACTTATGGTTTCTTTAACTGACCTTTTTGACAATTTTCGCATTCATTTTGGGGCGTTTTTATGAAAATAACTGCTACGAAAATTTTGCGTTATTTTTCACAAGAAATTTGTTAAAAGTACACGATTTATTGGGTGATTTCTAATTGCGTTTATAATTTTTTTGTCAATTTTGCCTACTTATCCCCGAAAAAAAAATATTTGATGAACTCATCGAAAGATACTGCATAGTTTTTAGAAGATTTTGAAGGGCAAATTTTCAAATTTTGTGTATGTCTTCTTTTTTCTTTGCTTTTCAGGAAATAAATTATTTAATTTTTATAAAACTATATTTTTTTTTTTCAGTGCACCCTCATAGCAACTAAGAACAAGAACTTATCACAAAGTAATCATTTTAATTATGATACCAAAAACTATGCATTGATTTTGATTGACAGACAGTCGTTACGAGACAGCTACTAAATATCATAGTTTGAACATGTGACAGCTGGCATTATGATTTACGTTAGCAATGACGTCTATAGCAACCTCAAAATGTATACCATCTGATAAGTTGAACAGATGCCACATCAGACTTTTTTTTAAGAAAAGGTATTGCTTGAAGATATTAAAAAGATGAAAGTTTATGTTGAGGATAACCGTTGCATTGTGTTTGTGGCATAACACCAACACAATACTTGCAACAACATTGATGAGACAAAAGTTAATCCTATTATGGTTAACAACTGATTAAAGCCCAAAGAAACGTTGCTGTCAGTGCTAAAGCCTTTAACACCTACCATGTATGTATTAAACACAGCGGAAAAAAGAACTACTGATGGTATGTTGCATCGCATAGCAAACGAATTATGTAAGTATTTAACGAAAATAAAACATTTAAAAATTTTTATATTTTAGTTCGATGCCATATCTCGAAGAAATTTTAACTTTTTTTGCAAAAAATTTAATGCCATACAGAAAAGTATGTCGAATTAGCACAGTGTTTATAGATATTTCCAAAAAAGATTTAAGAATTTTGATTATCTCGACATTTGCTTTGATGTACCGTGATGAAAAACGGGCATAGGTGTCATAAAATAATTTTCAATTTTTTGCGGATTCGGATAGAGTTTGAGACGCTCTTTCACATGGTAAAAACCAGAAAGTCTACTAAAAATGTGGAGAAAGAAAAACAGAACGACAAACAGATGCGTTGTAGAAGGTAAAATTGATCTTATACATTGTAATTTATGTATCCTTTCTCAGTCCATATTTCTTCTGTCCAGTAAGCTGCAAATCAACACTTTCTAATTCTTTATCACACATCATTCCAGCTTCGATATGACTTAGTATCACTAAATCGAGTTCATTCTTTGATAACTCTAATCAATTGTGTCATTTCTTATTACAGCAATCGTTTGAGAGAAATTGAGTTACCAGCTTCTTTTTCTCCTCATCGACAGCAGATATCTTCATCCCAAGAAAACTTTGTTCCATATCATCTTCTGCCGGAGACATATGTAGTTCATCATCATCGCCATTCGAACTAACATGACTATCGCACGTAAGCCACTTTTTCAAAGACTACACTGAGAAAATAATATGTTTGAATATAACAAACGCATATTTCATATAGAGCAATTAAATATTTGATTGAGTCAAACATAAAATGCTTCAAACAACACTTACCACTATTTGATCGAAATGCAATGTGTTTGGCTCAAATAAATATTTAATTGCTCTATATGAAATATGCGTTTGTTATATTCAAACATATTGTTTTCTCAATGTAGGTCATGTATGTTGAAAAGTGTTGGAAAAGTTAAGAAATTATTAAAAAGTCAAAAAATTTAGAAAAGCCAATAAATGTTGTTAAGACGAAAAACTCGAAAAATGGCGAATAATTATAAATAAGTAACGAAATTTCGACAAAAATCGTCAAATTGCCAAAAAATTTTGGAAACCTGGGAAAATATTGAAAAATTCAAAAGTCTTGACGCCGTGCCAAATTTTGAAATAGACTTGTGCTGCATCCATAAGCACTAGTCTGTTCATTTCTTGTCGGATGTTATTCTTAGCCAAATTTTGTAAATGTGGGACGTCTTGAACGTATTATCCCATTCTGTAGCTAAAGTATCTTTTTTTAACTTTTGATCCCTTATAAGCTAAAGGTTTTTGGTACTATATCATTCATTTTATGTTGCTGATTTTATCACACTAAATTACTGACAAATTTTGTCAATATATTATACTCTTACAAGAGGTGTTTATTGGGCATCATTTGATATAAAAAACTGCTGACAGTGCCTATTTGTGAAAAGTTCTACAGAAAAATTGGTGAAAAGGGAGCTTCATACAACGAAAGCAAATTTCCCAAAACTAACTGATAATCGATGTTTAATTTAACTTTTTGAACTTCTATCCTTTGTTTGCTTAGGATCAAATGATTACACAGCATCATTTCAGCTGTTGTAGATTTGGCCCTCAAAATTATTTGGCAACAACCACAAAAGTAGTCCAAGTTTAATGTAAGGTTATGGGAAAAAAATGTGTGTGTATTAACAAGAAAACCAAATTTATGTATATATACATGTATGCTCATTTAAAGAAAACCATGCCAAATGTATAAAGCTGGCAGAAAGCTGAAAAAAAAAGACAGACATGCAGAAAAACATTTAAATGTCAATCACACAAAAACGGAAGTACATGAAAGCCAACAACAAATGTGAAATCAAAAAGCCAAAATATGAAAAGAGTCGGAAAGAAAAATAAAATCCATTGGTTAGTTTCATTTTCAGAAAAAAAAAATGTTATGTTTCGTGGTGTATGTACAAAGGCTAAGAGCATTTGATAAAGGAAAGAAAAGAAAAATCAGTGTAAAAGTATCTCAAGTGTAACTGAACTCGCTACATTAACCTTGCGGTGTTGATATAAATATTTCCTTAAATTCCAACAGGGATTAATTTAATGGCATAATTCGATTTACCAGCATATTTGATACCATCGCCAAGATAATGATAAATATACAGTAACATGAGATAGGAAGACAAACGTCCTATAATGGAGTAAAATGCTCTTTCCATTGAAGTTGTTGCCAACAGCAACAAAACAGCGACGCAGAGTTGCCAAGCGAGCGAACGTAAACTTGATTTACTTAGAGTGTAATTAATGGATAAATTATTGAAACTCTAAGAGCTCAGTGTGCGTGAGATTTTGTTTTAAACATTGAAAGTTATTGACGATAAAAAAATTTATTTTTGCTTGCAGAAAAAGCAACATTTATCAAATTTTTTTTTAGCGGAGCGAGAACTTTAACAAACAAAAATATTTTTACAAACCTCTAGAAAAATTTATAAAAAATTATTTAAACTTTACCTACATCTTTCGTCCATTTCTCATTTGGTTACCCTATCACAGCCAGAAATGAACATCTTTCTTTAGTATTTCACTTCACTTTGATATGTTTTTCATTTACTTACTCAAACTACATATTCTTTGGAAGACATCCTTCACTCTAATTAGAAAACTTTATATACCAGCAAGGAAAACAAATTACAAACAAATTGTATTAGAGGCTATTTTTTATGACCGACCGTCATCAACGACTCAGTACACGCTCTTATTTTTTCGTCAGTATTTACTCGTACCATCAGACAAATTTTCCTGCCAGCATTTAGTCAAAGCGAAAAGTTTTCCTTTAGTGCAAACAGAAAATGAAAATTTAGAAGTTTTCATAAATTTTCATATTTCTTAATAAAACAAGTTGAAAACTTGAGTCGCACAGCTTCCTTACTTCCTACACTGCACCAACAATCAACCAGTTACAACCCAACTGCCTGTAGGACACAGTTCAAAAATTGCAAGTGAAAAATGCTTCAAGTTATTTGGTTTCAACTTTTGGTGATGGTACTGCTACTGCTGCTTTATTAAGTAAACACACAGTAAATTCAACCTCAACTAAGTGTACTGAATATTGTGGAGTCACGTGTTAACCATACAGAGCCAAAAAGTGATGTGAAAGTAAAAATAATCTGCTGGCTTTCTGAAGTAAGTGAAGCAAAAACTTTTTATTTCTTAACGCTCCAGAACTTCCATTCACTTTTAATTTTTTAAGTTGAAATATCGACCTTTCAACAAATTGATTGAGCCGATTAAAAGTTTTTGCAATTTGGGAATATTCTGGTTAGAAGAATATAATGAGAGCTATATTGGGAAAAATAATAATAATATACTTTTGATTTTAAACGGAGAGGGTATAAAATTTATGATCTTCGACCAGCTGTAATTAAGAATGCCTTAAAGTGTACTAACTGTGATGTCGTGTTTGGAGCACATACCTTTTGTTTGAGCGTATTGTTGCATTAGATCAAAAATATACAGCTCAAAGCTCTTCCAGCTCGTATAACAATAACAAATAATATCCAACCAACCATCTAATATTCTCAACCATTTTTTGTTATTCGATTGAAATCATTTCGGTTCGCAATCATCGCATGCTTTTTGTTTGTGTAATTTTGCCCTCAACGCACTTACTCAAGTCAAACAATTTTGGTTTGCTATTGCCATATGCTGTTTGGTTGCGTAATTTTTGTGTTCAAGGCGTCGGCACGTTCAACTCTTTTCGTTTGGCAATAGCTGCGCGCTTTTTGTCTGTGAGATTTGTTTTTAAATCACTTGCTCCTTCAGCTCTTGCATTTTGTTTTTTTTTAGTTTTTGGTTAAATGCAATTAGCATGCAGCAACTAATTAAAATATTTGTTTCAACATAACTTGTTTTTTGCAATATATTTTTTAGTTCACCGAAACTAATGTTGTTGTAACCAGCTCCCGAAGAATATTTTAGTGTGCATCTCGGCATTAGCTAACACATTCATGATTCACTTAAAGAATGAGATAGAATCAACAGGCCTTCCTTGGTAAGATTAAGGCCTTGCCACCTCCTTTCAAACTTGCTTTCTTTTTATATGAAACTTCCCGATAAAACAGGCCTTCTTTAGCAGGCCTGTTAGAAATACTCTTCAAGCAGGTCTTCCTACATCGCTTGCGTCAAGAGCCCTTTTAAGAGCGCTTACCGTAGAAGGGGTCACAGAAGTACTTTGAAAAAATTAAATCTTAATACGTGAGACTCTTAGTTAAAAGTGTTTTCTATCTGCGTCAACCTCCCTTGCGTTGATATTTTTAATGTTTATTTTTTGTGACGTTTTCTAATTTATAATTTCACATTGAATACACAACACTCTAACACTTTAACATGACATGAAACAGAAGACCAGCCTAGCACACCGTTCCTTACTTCTAACCATTTATCTACAATCCAATGACAAAAAAGTAATGTCGAATCATAAAACATTGCAATACATGAAATAAAAAAATACATGAAGTCCTTCTTTTTTGCCTTCTATTATGAGGCCTTGTAGCACTGCTGCTGTGGGAAGGCCTCATAGCACTGCTGCTATGGGAAGGCCTTATAGCAGTACTGCTGTGGGAAGGCATAATAGCACGCCTGCCGTGGTAAGGCATAATAGCATTTCATGAGTATACACTCAATGGTGTGTAACTATTATGCTAATTAAAATTTCACTACTTATAAAATTTACTTATTGTTAATATTGACAGATTGTAAATAAAAACAAAAATCATAGTAAAAAAAAAAAAATTTTTTGTTATTTACATAAAAATTTAGTTTTGAGAAGGCCTCTTACAATCGGAGCAGTGCTAGCAGGCCTCTCCGAGGAAGGCCTTGCTCAATTGCCTGCTGGGTAGTTGCGGAACTCAATATTTGTATATATATTATCTATTCCAAATATCTCACAAAATGTGACCGAGATTGAAAGACAGGACTAACGAGTGCTTGGCTAATTGTTACATAAATCTAATAAAATAAGAAATTTATTTGCTTCTACAGACTAAACGCATAGTGCTATCATAGCTAACATAGGCAGCAGACCCTATTTCTGTACCAACGAAAAAGCAGCCTTAATTAAACGTAAAAATATAGTCATTGTCAAATAATAAAGGCAGTTCATTATGCCACTACGGTGGCTCATTTTGATGAGGGTACTCTTACAAGTAAATCATTTTTTGTTTTTTTTTTCTGTTTTTTCTTTTTGAAGCAATAAATCAAATTCTTGAACATAATTCAAGTGAAAAATGAACAAAATTTAAGCTTTATTATAGTAATTTCGTGCAGATGAAACACTAATTCTTCTGAGTGTTACAAATAGGGCTTTGTATTCTTCTTTCGCAACATCAACTACGCCACAAACGTTTCGCCCATTGATATTTAAATTTTCATCATCATCATTTTGTTTAGTCTTTTTAGCATAACTAAAAGTAGTCCTAGAATTTGTGGTCTCGATTTGAAGTTTTGGCTTTGTTATAAACAATTGTGTTGGCCTGATGCGGAACCTTTTATTTTCTAAGCATGTTAATGTATTTGAATTTGTGGCTACTTTACAAATTTTTATTGCATTAACGAGGGTTGTCTTTATATGAAAAAAAAGTTATATACATTTAATATCCTTTATATATGCCGATATTTTTCTATAACAATATTGCTTGTAGGCAAAAACCAAAATGCTGTGCGTTAACATAATTGCTAAATGCTTTTGTTCTTTTAAAAGTTTGATAGTTTTAAGCACATTAAGCTTACAAATTATGTGTGCGTGATTTTACTGGAGATGAAGCATTCAAATGTAGTTTTTCTTTTTTTATTTTTCTTTCCTTGAAATTTTCTCTTTATGGCAACTAAAATTTACAAATGACTGCACTAAATTAGTGCAATCAAAAACAAATATTTGGGAGCAGAATCAATACCATTATGCAGTTTTTCAAGTTAACCTCTTCGCAGCAGCTTTTATTACTTATGTAATTAAAGTTCTGTAAGAGCTCTGCGTTTAAAAACAACGTTTTCAAAAATCCACTGGACAGGGTTCAGAAAAATTCTCTGGTAATCGTTTACCAGACTTTTATGTGTTAACACATTTTTCGGTGCTATGCATCCTTTCGAGTCACAGCTATTTTGAGTTGTATGCGACTTTATAGTCATAGTTATATGACTACAATGTTTCTTAAAATATTGCATGAGACTAAAAAGTTACATAAAACAAAAAAGTTTCACTAGAGTAAAAGTCCTCATAAGACCAAAAATTAGTCTTAAAATCATAAGGACATACAAGTCGCATGAGATTAAAAAGTCACATTACAACGCAAGATTGAAAAGGAGCTGTATTACGTAAGACGTTAATAGGGATGTCATTAACATCTTAGTAAATTATGTAATGCCAATGTATTTTATGATGCGATTTCTTAAGTAGTGGAAGACAGGGGCTTCAAAATTATAAAAGTTGTCTTATGTTGGCACGTGATACCATGGATCTATGAAGAGGTGAGTTTGGTTAGTAATTAATTTCACGTTTTAGAGCAGTCCATTGGAGGCCAAGATCATGCGATTCGACCTCTCTTGACAATTTTTTGTGGAAGTTTCTCGTGTACATGGACAAGCCAGCCACTGTTGCATCACTGGAAGATAACATTACAGCTGCCATTAGTGCGATACCGGCCGAAATGCTGGAAAAACTATGCCAAAATTGGAGCTCACGGATGAACCATCTCAGGCGTAGCCACAGGCAACATTTACATAAAGTAATATTTAAAAAGTAAATAAAAGGAATTGGTGAATTGCTCCAAATAAATATTTCATTCAATGTTGCAAATTTTATGTTCTTTTTTTAATTTTCAAAAACCAAACCCTTAAAAAATCACCCGTTATAACAAGATAAAGTATATCCAGTAAAATCAGCCTTAGCTTAGTATGTACTTCTCCAATGCAAAGTTAATAATTAATTTCTAAGAAGAGAAGAGATATCAACAATCATCTAAGAATATGTTTTCCATATTTTCTTAAATTGTTTAAGCTTTCAATATAAAACTTTGGACTCAACTAGGGGGTGTTTTCGATAAGCAAAAAAAAAGTATTGTTATTAAATTGCTCATTAGCTAAATTGCGTTAAGCAAACTCGAGCCAAATCAAGAAGAATCTCAAGTCGCATGTTCACATTTTAATTAAAAGCCTTTTCTTAATTTCACCCATTTTTATTGCTCAAACGACACTTAAAATGTTGAAATTCAAATCATTGATGCCTTTAATTAACTCTCGCTATTAAACTGCAATTGGGAAATCAAAGATTTTTTTGAACTGCTAATTGTTTGCAATTATTCTTTACCCAATGCTGTTCAGTTTAACTCGAATGATAACAGCATCGATAATTAGACAGAAATAAGTGTGCGGAATAAAAAAAATTAAAAAAAAGCTGAAGGATATTGAGTTCGAGATGACGGAGATAACTAAGAAAAATTGATATAGACTGCATTTTTAGACAGATTATTGTAAAAAGTATAATGTACGAGTAGTAAGAAAAGATACAGTTGAATGTTTATAGCACTTTAATTCAACCTTTTCTTAAGCTCTATTGCTAATAAAGTTTTAAATTGCGGCAAAATAATCTCAAATTAGCCTTAGTATGACGAAGAATTATGCAAAATTCAACTGTTATGAAAAATGTTGTTTCAACTAAATGAACTTCGCTAAGTATCACCAAATTTTGAGGGTTTTTCGTTTATTACGACTTTTTAGCATATGTACGTGCTTTTAAGCCCAATATATTGCTTATTCCACCTTTAGAGTATTAATATATCATGATGCTAGAACAACTACACTGGTCAACAGTGTAATCCTGAAAGAAGACGTTGTCTTGATGAAGTTTGCATATAAATTTTTAAAATAGCCTACTTTTTTTCAAAGCTATCGTCCGTTGATAGTGAATGCTTCTGTCTATTTATATTATTTTGTATGACACACATACGTGAGATCTATCTAATTAATGTAATTAATGTCCTTTGACTTATTACTATTTCTGGAAAAGGATAATGTAAAAATTTAAAATAAATTTTAAAGTAAAAGAGTAATATTTCATATGCCCTAACGAGTTTTGATGAGAAGAATTTATTTATGATTTGATATGCTTTCGAATATAGTAAAAAGTACCTGATGTTTGCATTCTTAAAATAAAGCAAACTAACAAAAACTTTAAACATAAAACAAATAAAAAACAGACAAAAAATAACGCTTAAGTTTATAACCCTTAAGTTTGAGCTGAATTCAAATTCATTTATTAATTTGATTTAACAAACTCTTCATATTTTCTATTTTTTAATTAAAAAGCTTTCTATCAAGGTAACTATAAAAATATCTACTCAATATACGAGTAAGACGAAAAACAAAACAACCATTTTATTCCTTGATCCTAGATGAAAAAAATAAAAGATTGTATTATTTAAATCCATGTTGATTATACAACAACATGCAAACCTATGTACAAAGTTAAAATTAGCAATTAGAACAGAACAAACAACAAAAATAACAAAATTGAGGAAGGACCTTTTGTAGCAGTAGAAAAACTTGAAAATATGAAGAGCAAAGGCAATGAAATAATATTAAGTAAAATGCTACAGGGTACGCACAGGTGCTTTTTATGTGTGCAAGAGTGCTTCATATTGATAATTTTTTCAGTTTCAGCCATACAAATATAAATGGCGGAACACCAAAAATATTAGATATCTAGGATTTCAATTAAAAAGAACCACGCCGCTTGCCTCTGCATTATAAAAACATGCCGATTTTAATTTATCATTAGTTTTACAAAATCATTACACAATTAGTAAGAGAAACCCCAATGTATATGCCTTAAATTTTGATATGACAAAATTTGGTGCTTCATTTTTCAGTAAAATATTTGTTGGCTTCTTACATATTCATACGCACATTTGCATAGCAAAAATGTAAACAGATAATACTCTGTGAGTTCGAGTCAATGTATATCGTTTTTCAATTTTCAAATTCAAAATAAATATTTGTATAAAATACGTTCAAAATGGATGCAAACAAACCGAGATGATTGTAATAGAGACGAGTGTATACATTGAGGTGGTCCCCGAAACAGAAGCCGAAAGTAAATATATGCACTCAATGCAAAAAATAAATCAATGCTATCTGGTTTTAAGTGTTAGCATTAGAAATGCTCGACAAGGTTTTCCATTTTATCATAAACAGACTAATTAACAACAAAGGCTTGCAAATTATTGAATTTTATTATCGAAACTCATGCTCTGCCAGAAATGTGTTTCACATTTTTTATCAAAAATATTCTTCAGTGACGAAGCTCATTTTTGGCTCAATGGGTACGCCAACAAACAGAATTGGCAAATTAGGTCTGAAGAACAGCCAGAGGCAGCTCAAGCGCTGCCAATGTACCCTGAAAAATGCACTGTTTGGAGAGGTTTGTAGGGTGGCGGCATCATTGGACCGTACTTTATCAAAAATAATGAAAATCGTAATGTTACAGTCAATGGAGCAATGTACCGCGCGATGATTACTGACATTTTTTTGCCCAAAATGGAAGAATTGAACTTGGTTGACATGTGGTTTCAACAAGACGGGGCCACATGGCACGCGATAACATGGACCTATTGAGAGACGAGTTTGGTAAACAATTAATCTCACATTTTGGACATAGTCTCACGATTTGACCTCACTAGATTATTTTTTGTGTTGCTACGTGAAGTCTCTCTTGTACAGGGACAAGCCAACTATAATTGCAGCACTGGAAAACAACACTACAGCTGCCATTGGTGAGATACCAGCCGAAATGCTAGAAAAGTATGATAAAATTGTAGCTTACAGATGAACCATCTCAGGCGTAGCCGCGGGCAACATTTACATAAATTAATCTTTAAAAAATAAATGGCAGGAATTGATATATCGTTTCAATAAAATATTTTGTTCACTATTTACAACTTTTTGTTCTGTTTTTAGTTTTCAAAAACCAAACGCTTAAGAAATCACTCTTTATGAGCACTCATTAATTAAAAACTTTAAGCTCGTAAGTGTGTTATCTTTCACCATTGCAGTAATTAAACACACTACATCGAATTAATAGTAAAAGTACACATAAATCTCATAAGTTTTAATTTGAAGGATATTTTGTCTTTAAATAGCTCTCAGTAACTTATGTTTTCGATTGTATGGGAGCGCAATACCCTCTTGTGAAAATATGACGAGCCATTTATAGAATTTTTCATAACATTTGGATGCCTTACATAAAAGCTCCGACGTCAAAATGCACTTAATATTTGATTGGTGCTAGTCTCTTTTGTTCCCAGTAAGTACTTGTGTGGAATTTGGTTGCATGATCTTCTATAACTTTATCAGTACATTCTTTTAAAGTAATTGCTTGTATGGGAGTTACTACGCCTTCTTGTATAAATTTAGCTAAATTTTGTCCTGAATTTGTCCACATGGCTTATAGTATTTTTATGAACTTTGGTTATCCAACTTACACTAAGTAACTCTCTTAGTACAGCAACTTGAATGTTTTATTTTTTTAGACGGTAGGCGTGTCTATCAACCGATTTCACCTATTTTTGAGTTACGAACTTTATGTTAATAAAAATTAAGTCAGGTAGGAAGACTGAAAGACAGACATGACTAAATAGACTAAGTTGGTAACGCTGATCAAGAGTATTTGTAAATATTTTTCGATACTTGCAACGCCCACATCGCAAAGTCGCAAAGTAAATATACGCTGTGCACAAGGTTTAAAAATGTTGAACTCAAGTAACACAACTCTTCAGAAGCTCTGACATTACCTTTACTGAGAAATGTTTATATTTCTCCAAAATATATATATTTGGTCAACTGTTTCTTAGAATATTTATTAACAATATATTTCTTTTTTATAACTTTTATCTTCTAATGAAAGTGAGTTGAAAGCTCATTTATTGAGTCAAATATGATATTTGATTGAGAGTGAAGTTCGAACACATAAATATTTGCTCTGAACAAAACTTGATTTGGTAATCACCAAATGTTTGCTACAAAGAAATATTTGGTTGCGCCCAAATATAAATTGAAATCATATGAAGATGATATCTCATTAAACGTTATTTGCTAACTGTTGCCAAATATTTTTAATAATTCTGTCGTGTTTAACATACTAACATATCAATAAATAGAATATTTTCATGAGAAAATATTATAACTTTTTAAAAATGAGAAATCGTCCAACAGTATTTCTTGTGAAAGACGTATTTGCCATTTCAAAGAAAAAAATTTTTGATTCATTTTTTGATAAGTTTTCTAAGAAAAACTTCAATGAAATGAAATTTAATTTTTAAAATCACCTTAATTGAATTTCAATCTATTTAAAGCGTTTATGTTAAGTACTTTTGGGTTAATAGGCAGGAAATCGATTACTTGCTACTTCAAGACACACAATAGTAGCAACAACAACTAAATCAACAACAACTAAAACAACAATATCACTTGTGGTGACTGATTGTGAGTGAGTGTGAGTTTGAGCGAGTGTGAGTAAAACACGTAGTGCAAAAACGTTTGCAATTTTTCTGCCTGCTGTGCAACAGCAGGGTGGTTGACTTGATGTCTAAATGTGTGGTTACGTTTTTTTCTTCCTTTAAATGTTTTTGTCAGTGTTGAAGGAAATGTTGCTGATTTTCCTATTTCTGTTGTTTATTTGCATGCGTTACACGTTAACGAATGAATGAATATACTATCGCATTTCATACAATTTGCGCAAATGCAAATAAATGAAACAGGCATGCTCATATATAAACCATATTTGCAAATGTTTGCCCAGTAAGAAAAGGCATTAACTCTCATGTATCATGAAATTATTAACCACTACACATAATGATAGAAGTAACTGCTATGGTACTGGATGTCTAAGCCAATGGCACAGAAATTTCAACAGTGAAGCATCCTGAGATTCTTTAAGTCACAATTGACAGTCTTTATAATCTTTAACATACGATGTAGCAACAAGTTAACTGAGTCATGACAACACTTGGGGTAAATATAAAGAAACTTTGCTAACTACCAAGAAAACGCTGTGGAGAAACCTTCAAGTCTCATTAAATTCTGGAGTTGCAGCCTCTTCATTTCATCAGATCCACGAGTGGTAAAGATTCATTAGGTTTCATAACACAACGTAATGATATTAAGGACATTCATGATATAATACTTTAGAAGATGTCATGTTAATCACGTTTTGATGGAATCGCTTTCCATCGAATGTAATTTATACCATTTATATAAAATTGTTTACATACAAATGGTTTGTAACGCTTTGGCACAAAATTTACCAAGCCAATTAAAATAATTTCTTTTTTAAAACAACATATTTATGCTAAAAAAGATTATTGCATACTTAAATTTTTGTTTGAATTTTTTGGTAAAACTTATTTATTTATATTTATTTGTCATAAGAGTAACTTTTTTAAATGTACTTTTGAGTAGCTTTATCTATTTATAAGACAAAATTTAAAACTTACTTACATCTCTGACTTAATTTCCAACTGGGTATATATTTATAATATACTAGTATTATGAAAATATATTATGCAAATATTCACCACCTGCTGCTGATCATGGAGTTTTCAATTTTGCGAATTGAATTTACAACAAAGCAACAACATCAACAACAAATAAAAAACACTTTAATACAATAACAGTACACTAACACTAAAGCTAACAATAAAACCGCAAATACCAATGTGAGTAAAGTCTGCCATATACGTGCGGAAAACACACAGCCACAAAGAAAACCATAATGCAAAGGGCTCTGAATTATGAAACTCCTCGTAGCTGCGTATACAATGAAACAACACAGAGGGGAGAAAAAATCCATAAGGCAAAGGCGATTTTCTGCGAAAGTGTTAAAGACACTTAACAAGTGTTTATGAATGCCACACAAATTATGGGCCGCTAAAAGTATGCAACATGATTTTATCGTGCGTTTGTTCGCATTTGCAAGTTTTCAGTTGATAAATTATGACATTAATTTCCTGTTCAACACGCGCATTAAATCAGCAGCAGCTTATTTGGCGTATGAATTGACAAATTATGGTGCAAAAACGCAATTTCAACTCTTGATAATTTGTGGTTGTTTCCTCATTTCATTTTAATTTGCATATTAAATAGAAAATGAAAAACAAAAACAATGCATATTTGGGAAATACTTAATGGAAATTTCAAATTTTTTTGATTTAAATGAAAAAACAATGTTTATGTATACATTATTTATACAAGGAAATTAAATTATACTTTTTTTAATATATCAATTTATAAAATATAAATTTAATATATAATTACATTTTTCATAACAAAATAAATAAACCGGATGTTAGTTTTTGGTATTATCGAAAAAAAACTCATTTGTACTTATTAGCACTCATTTAGTGTCGCTCTATTCCATAAATTAAAAGTTCATATTGATGAAATGTTTGGGTTGCATAAGTTTTCAAATTGAGAAGAACAAAATGTATTATTCAACATGGTTTTAATTATAGCTGAACAAAAATGACCCAACGGCGATTCTAAATTTTTTTTTTCTGTCAAAGTCAATGGTTTTTAACTGTGATATTGCTTATATAGTGAAGTATACTGATACACTAAAAGTCAAAAATTTTCAAGGTAAATAAATGAGTTAGAGATGATTGAAGTTGCCAGTGGGACAAAATTGGCACTGTGGGGACTATAGTGTTAAAGTATTATAACATAAGACTAGTAAAGGTGTTATCTTCGGCCTGGAAGAAACTCACATACCCTACACTGCATTGAAAGTACTTTTTAAATAAATGTTAAAACGCGTTGAAAAAGTTCAAGAGCTTGAATTATCGAAAATAATGTAGAAAGATTGCAAAAGGTTGAAAAGTGAACAGTTGAAAAAATCTGATAAAGTCTAAAAAATATGGAAAATGCTGAAAAATTAGAATCGAAATGAAAAAGACGAAATATGCCACGCCCACTTAGTTTTATTGATTGCTCATATATTTCGATAGCGTTGATATGGGAGGTGCCACGCGTACTGATGATATCCCATCGGAATCGATTTAATTTTAAAGCTCATAGTAACTGACATCGATACACTAAATTTTAAGAAGATTACTCCCATGGCACACTATCTATAATCTTAAAGATTATTTTGCTTATGTGGGAGGTGCTACGCCCACCGGTTCTATGGTGTCAAAAGATACCTTTTAGCAAGTATTTCTGCTATATTAAATTTCATAACAATTACGTTGCTAGTTCTCTTATTATAACGTATATAAATATTGTGGGATGTGTCACTCCCTTCAACGAGTTTTTTTAGTATGCTGAGGTAGCTTGTTATTATAACAGCTTTCAGTGATACCATCCCTAAAATTTTTATGAAAATCGTATGTGGCAATTTTGAGTTATCCGTGTACCAAATTTCATCACAATATCTTGCACGGTTTGCGAGCTCTGGTGACATAGAAGTTCAAATTTAGGGCTGTGCCACGCTCCTTTAAGAGTCTTTGCAAATTTAAAAACTACCCGTATCTTAAATTTGTTCACATATTTACCAAACCACCAAGTTTCATCAAAATCGCAGCCACTTTTTTCGAATGGGATGGGGTATACTTACATAGAGTATGGGCGTGTCCGTGAACTGATTTTGCCCATTTTTATATGCTAGCAATTTGCAAGAAGATGTGATCTATGTGCCAAATTTCATTGAATTAACTTGCTTAGCTTTTCCGTAAACGTGATTTCAATAGGCAGACAGACAAACAGACAGACAGACACAGAGAGAGAGACGGATATAGCTATATCGACACAGGTGGCGACACTGATCAAGAATATAATCACTTTTCTATACCTGCCACGTTTCTTCTATGCGTTACAAACGACATTAATATACCCTCCGTGTAGGGTACAAACAAATTTTTTATTTATACCAAATTTTTGTTTAACCGTGTAAGCTTTTTTAGAAAAAATTTTCTGAAAAATTTTAAATTTCACAATTTTTATTTTTGTTTTTATTTCTCATAAAATAAACAATATTTTAAGTAAACATTTTTTCCAAAGCCACAATCACAAATTGTTTGAAGGACTACAATATAAATGATACATCTAAAACTTATGAATGGGTGCAGTTGGTCTGCATAGCCTGCAGCGTTTTGTTCTTGGAAAATTCATTAACGATATCTTTACAAATCGAAAATTACCTATCAATCAATAGTTTTTATTGAATTTCGAACAGAAATTTACCTCAGCAAATATTTTTAATGAATGTTGCCTTAGTTTTTATTGTTAGCTTTCGTAATATATGTATATTAAAAATTGTGAAATTTTTGTTTTTAAGTTAAACAACAATTTTTCGATATTTGTTTAGATGAAAAAATTTCTTTGAATAATAAAATTGTGGCACAACGCCAAAGTCATCCAAGTGCTATGATCTGACAAACTTTTCTTAAATAACCAATAAAAAACTGTTGTTTTTTTTTTCCAAAAATTCTGTTGCAATGCAAGACATTAAATGCATAAAAAAATTGTTCAATAAAAACATTAAAGGAATTGAGCAAAACTGTCAAATCCAATCATATATAATTCTCAATCTGACATTAGGCACAGATTTCAGTTAAAACTTTTACCTAAGACTATTGCTAAGTGGAAAGATCCAATAATAAACAATAACATAACAAAGAAAAAGTAATAGTAAGATCGAAAATATCACACATAAGCCATCACATGCATGAAGCCTAAAAATAGACTTTATTTTGTAAACAGACGCTAAATTATTTGCTAAGTTTCCGCTCTTCATTGGCAAACACATACATATTAACTAATAGCACGCCAAATGAAAATGAAAATAAGAAAATGGGCACAAGCAAATGAGTGAAAAAACTTGAAAATTGATTTTACGTTTTGCACTTGAAAATAAATTGTGTTTTCCAACAAAAATTACATAGCAATTATTGGATAGTATTTAGACTTGACTCCTCATTTCAATGTCAAACAAAGAACTACATTTCGTTGAAATTTTGTGCAAATTTTGATTTATTTTTGCATGGATTGCACAAGAGAATATTTATTTTCATAATTTACATGTTTAATTTGCAAAACAGACATGCACAAACGATTCGAGCTATGCCAAATTTTCTAAGTAATTGAAAGTTTTAGTAATGTACATCGGGCACAAGTGCTCATTAATGCAAAAGTGACGGCATCATACTTTAAGGCCATAAATAACAAATGTTGATTTTTCAGCATGATTGACTGGTAAATATTTTTAATTAAAAAAAAGTTTCTACACATAATCCAATATACTCAATTCGTTTAATTTGTAGGCAAATATTGTTGTTTACTTACACGTCTATCATTAAGTTATTAAATTTTGATTTATGTTATAATATTGCAGCCACCATGTGAAAGATTTTATTCAGTATGTTTTAACTTACTAAAGCACGATATTTTTTATATAATGATTTTAGAAGAGTATTTCATAAAATATGAACATAAGGTTGCTCCGGCATCAACGCCTATCAGTGCTTGACCGATACGAAAACGATATGATATCTTTAAAATTATCGTATCGTGCTCATAGTTACGCCAAGCTTATCGTCTCTTAATCATTCTCGTACGAAAATTTTTTGATCTGTTTCGTTCTCGTCTCGTTCTCATCTCGTTCATCATCACATTTTTACATATAAGTAATACTAGCTGGACCAGCGGCTTTCCCATGCACTGTCCATTGTGCAAGCCAGTCTACATTTTACGCAGTTCTTACTGCAGACAAATGGGTCCATGCATGAAATTTCACAACTTGACATAAGTTCCAAGGATAGCAATGTAAGGGTTTTTGTTGAATGGCAGGAGCTATCACCCATTATACAACCCTGTTTACATTTGGCGGGGTGCTTGGCATAAATAATTTGCATTTACGTATCAGGTTTCACAAATGTAGCTGAGATAGATGCCAAGATATGGCGTTTTAAGCTATTTTGTTTTTAAAATGGTGCCACGCCCGTTTGTCTAAACTCGTTCAGATTTCGTGAGGTACTTAACATAGGCAATATACATCCTTGCACCAAATTTCAAAAATCCTACAACCACGAGTGCCAAGATATTACGTTTTAAGTGTTTTTGTACTATGGAAATTCTGGCAGAATCTCGTTACCAGCGATAATTTAGTGCCTATCGTACGATAAATATTACATTATCGCCGAGAAAGAGACATCGGCCAAACCCTTCTCGTTCTCGTCTTCGGTTTATATTCATTGTCTAAAAAATAAAATAAACTTTTTGTCTTCTATTTTGCTGTTGTTGAGTCTTTGTGCTAGAAAAGTTAACGAAATCAAAAACTTTTTACTAAATTAAATTTCGAATAAGCTCCGTTTTCAAACATCTTGCTCAGACAAACAATTTTAAATGAAAAATAGTCAAAATAACTCTTTTCTTTTGGAAGCGTTAATTCTTAATGGTCAATATGATGTAAATTTTTAAAATTCAGTAGATATGAATGAAGAGAAAAAAGAAAAATGCAACGAAATTGACGAAATAGTCCATAAGAATATTGAACTATTCAAGCAAATTGTCGAGTTACAATAAAAAGAAAGGCTTCATGGTTCATGGAATATTCCAGTATTAAGTTTCGTAAAATCGTATTTAAAAGGTAATGTAAAAACTTCTATGCTACACGTTCTGGAGTACTTTACAACTGAGTTTCTTGAAAAAAATTGCTAAAGCAACAAACCAAGCAACGCTTGCAAATGCTGGAACAGTTATTAAGCTCACAAACGCAAAGCTATTGTAATTTTTTTGGTCTTAAAGTTATGATGAGAACGATTAACTATCATCGTTAGTTGTATTAGTCTCAGGATACTAAAACTTCAACATTTTGTCAATATATATTACTAGAACTATAACTCATTTACTGCATAATAACTTAAGTTTTTCTTCTGGTATCAGCAAACATGACAAACTTCACAAAATCCGACCACTTCTTGATATTTCTTATGAGATTGAAAATTTTTGAGTTGACGTATTGATGGTTCGTTTTTAAGTGAAAACCTCACTACGGCAATATTTCCCCAAAAATAACTTATTAAATGAGGTACCAAAATATTATTCCTTTGTAGTTCAAAAGATGTTTTTGTTAAAAATTTTGTATTTTGTTCTGATATTTATATTTATTTGGCAAAAAACATTCCAGAAAACAAAATTTCTCAAATATTTTTAGGCAACTCTTTTGCAACACTTTATTTGAGTATCATCAAAACCAAAAAGAAATAAGGGTGACAGGATCTATTAGAAGTAATACAATTGTTAAAGTACCACTTCAATCTAAAAAGGATCTTAAAGAATTAGGACGAGGAAGTTTTGACAGCTAACTTGAGGGAATACTTTCGTTGTAAGGTGGCCTGATGGATGTGTTATTGAACTTGTTCCACTTGTTTTGGCCTAGCCAACTTAGTATTCATTTTCTTTACATTTATTATTATATCGTATAAAATACTAACATCAATATTGTAAAATTTCTTCCAAAAATTTTCATTATCACTCTAGATTGTTCAAATTTAAATTAATTTTCAAACATAGGTGTATTAAATATTTGCAATATTTATTTGCACATTAAACATTTTAAAATGTGTTCACCATGAAAACATACAGAATTTTTTTTTTTTATAGAATTTTAAACAAACCATACAAAGTAATCAACGAGAAAACATGCAATTTATTTTAAATGCATTTTAAAATTCAGAAAACATTTTTCCGCATTTAGCCATTAGCCATCGATTTTGATGGAATTCATCAGATTTTCACTTCATAAAATTGACTTCCATGTGAAATAATAAATCGAAATAGATTGAAATAGATTGTACTTCAAGAATGTACTTTTAAATGTGTAAATGTCAAAGTTTTCCAAAAACAGCACTTAATAAAAACAAATGCATTAAATTTTGCGCAGCTTGAACTGAATGAATTGGCAAGGTTGCACGTATCTGAAAAATCGCAAAAATTTATTACAAGCAAATTTTTGTATTCAAAACTGATTTAAGAACAATAAAACAAGCGAAGCAAAAAAATTGACGTGAAGAATTAACGGCCATTTTTATTTACTCAAAACTGGCTGTTACTCATATGTAATGCAATATTTTACCAACGATTGATGACAGCATAAAATTAATGAGCACATGAATCAATTAAACAATTTATTTTTATTATACTGAATTTTCACCTTTATTTGCTTTGGGTGTGAAATTGGCATATCTTGAAATTTCATTCTGCCAAAATACGTTTGATTTTTTTATGAAAAGAAATTTCTTATTTGTAGGCGATAAAAATATTTTAAAATTCTATTGCAATCAACAAATTTGAAATGATTTTGTCCACTGTGAGCAATCATGAGGAAAAGATGTTATCTTCCATTTACTTTGAAAGTTTTTTTTCTTGTATTATTTTAGCAAGGAACTTGTTTTTCTAGCTCTATTTGTGACATAAGTACTCATATAATAATTTGAATTTCGCTTAATTTTGAGCAAAGCTGGAAAGCTATAAGTACCCGGGCATAGCCTCTATGGATAATTCAAAGATGGTATGGCACCTCCCACAAAAGTCATTCATAACCCCGGACATAGCCCCCTGGATATATTCCTCAAAATTATCTAATGCCCTGTTAATTTCACGTTAAAATAACCAACTTTTTGGGATTATGACCACTACTTAAAACAGAAATGAGAGATCGTTCTTTGAATCGAAGTACCTATATGTTGACATAATCACATTTCCAGCTTCTCGAAACTTGGAAAATTGTTGGTAATAAAAAATGCCAAACTTTTATGCGGTATAAACTTAGTCTGGTTACAAAGTGAGTCATAGCTATTCAAATGCTGTTCTCAAAGCGACAGCGTAAGACTAACACTTTTTTGTTCTGGGGTCTTCTCAAACGCTCTCGATGATTTTCAGCGCAACTCAGTTTATTAAAAGATATTAAACAAAAATATGAAAAATGGTTACAAGCACGAAAAAACTTTAATTCTTCAAGTCTACAAATAGCAAGTTTTTTTTTAATTTTCAGAATTTTAATTCGCTATTAAAAGCCATAATAAGGCTTATTTCATGCCTACCTACAGGCAAATACGTACATAATATTCTGTTTCATTTCAGTCTCATGGTAACAGTGTTAATAAAAAGCAAAACAGCTTTTATGTACTGACAATATTACAAAAGTTTATCTCAAGGGCATATTAGATAGTACATATGAATATTAAATTCTTTTGGGATACATTTTAATGTTTCATTTAAATTCCTATGTGTATGAGTGTAGAAGGAAATAGTAGTTGAAAAACAAACACATACTTAATAGCATTTAAAGTGCTTTAAAAGTAGTTAATGTACACTTAAAAAACTTAATCCAGTAGAATTACAGTATCAGCTATAAACTAAGGCATAAAAAAAAGCACTAAAACTAAAACCCCATAGTAATAAATAACTCAATAAATTGTAGGCGCCTAAAAGGCGCACATGATTGAAAGTGATTTTGTTTTTTATTTTTACTACAATTAAGTTTGCAATATTCAAGAAAACTTTGTTGTCGCAAAGAAAACAAAGTACGCCGCATGAAGGTGTTTTTCTACTATTAAATCGATAAAATGAAAATGAATGAATGAATAATGAATACGTTAAATTAATTATAAACAAATCGATACTAAATACATGCTACCTACCTAAGCAAACAAAGCAATTCAAACATAAATAATCGAATTTTTTAAATGAAAGGCACGTTTCTCAAGATTTGAATAAACATATTTGCATTAGAAATGAAGGTTTCTTATTTAACATAAAGTATTCACGAAAATTTAGGGAGCAATTTTAGTTGGAAAAAAATCTAGTAAGGGTGTTATCTTTGGCCTCACCAAGCGTTAAATACCATACACCTACAGTAACAATAAATGTGCGCGTAGGTAGTTGTATTAGAATTTTTTGTTTGTATTAGTTTACAATTTATAAAATTTATTTAAAATAAAACACTCAGTAAAAAAAATTGTTTGTTTATTTTAAGCTCCAAGCTCACAATATTAAGGGTGATTAGTTTGGAGGTACTTTTTCCAGTAGCAATCTTGTGACAGAATACGCGTAAGTCGTGTCAAACTGTCATATTACTTTTATTAAGTGTTTTATGAAATTTCAGCATGGAAAGATTTAGAATGACAGAGCGTCTTCAAAAATATTTAGCTGTATTACAAAAATCAGGATTATAGGAGGTTTAATATTGGCCTACTGAAAGCATAACTCGCTATGTCATCAAAAAATTTGAAACCCGATTTTCGTAATTCGATAATTCGCGACCAAATAGACCACATAGTAAAGAAAATATTGCGGCGATAGCTGAGAGTCTACGCGATGATCGTGATGAAACGTTCAGCGCCGTTCTCAATAACTTGGTTCATTTTACCTAAGGATCTTGGCTTGAAAGCATACAAAATTCAATTTGTGCAAGAGAAGGCGGCTGACTTTCCGAAAAGTCACTTTTTCAGCTTTTGGCTTCTTGAAAAACTTGAAGAGATCTACTGTTTTCGAGAAAAATTTTTTTCAGTGATATGGATAATTCGTAACTTAATGCTTACGTTATTAAAAAAATTACCATATTAGGGCTGAAGAGCAACACAACAGCTATTTAGTTGAATCATCAGTTCATATTTCTTTAGAAATGAGGAAGGTCAGAACGTAACTATAGATGGCGCCTGTTATTGCGCCATGATTACGGACTATTTCTACTGTCTGAAATTGAAGCCTGTGATCTGAACAAAATTTGGTTCCAAAAAGACCTCGCTATTCGCCACACAGCTCGTTAAACTATATATTTATTCCGATAACAAAACGGCGAACAATTAATTTCAAGCTTGGGACTAATGAATTTACCATCGTCATGTCACGCTTTTAGACTTTTTCCTTTGGACCTACGTTAATCCCAAAATCTACAAGAATAAGCGTCTACGATTAAGGAATCGTAAGCGAATAGTACTTGTGTCATTCGGCAACTATCTCTTGAAAAGCTCGAATGCGTCATCAAAAACTGACACTTAAGAATGGTCTATGTTAGTCGCAGTTACGGTCAACATTTGAAAGAAATTGTCGTTAAAAAATACCACATAAAAATGAATTTATCGATTTTTATTTTTATTTTTGAAAAAAGTAGCTCTATAAGTATTACTTAACATTATTTTTTTTTAATTGATCGCAACATATGAAGAAATCACAAAAATCTTTCATAATATGATAAGCTTTTATCTATTAATATGATAGCTATATTGGAAAATATAAAGCAAAACTTGTTATTATATTGAAAGCAGTATATTATTTTTAATGAATAATTCAATTAACTTGTTGTCTAACCGCAAACTAGGTTGCCATTGATATTTTTTTTAAATTCAATAAGCTAAAGAATCCCTTTGAGCAAGCAAATCGAAAGCACACTAATTTATTTATGTTAACATTAATTTTAACAAACGCCATTGCTTCTTAAAAATATCAAACGAAATTAAAGTATTTGACTAATGACTTATTGGAAAATTGAAATATTAACCACAAGAAAGAAAAAGTCAACAGTGATTTCTCTTCAATCAAATAAAAATATCAAAGGCCTTTGACTCAGAATGAAATGCTACCTGCAGTTAGCTGACGTGCTACGGTTTAACTTAAAGATATTAACCTCCAAGTGGCGGGTATGAAACTGGAGTGAAAAAACTGGAAAATAACGCTTACTTATAAACATTTTATTTTCATTGCATTAGCTTTGGACTATCTTTACTTTACAAGATTGGGAATAGTGTGGTTCATACGCAGATAGTTAAGTAAATCCTCGAGAAGTATTTGCATTCTGTTAGCCACTAGAGTCAGTAAAAACCGCTGCTGAATGCAAACCCTCCTAACTAAAAGCATGAACTTAGACGATATTTTGGAATTATACGCGAAATCCAAAATTTTTTTCAAATGTCGTCGTTTGTTTTTTATTTAAAATTATTTTTCGTTGGCTCTGTCATTAAACTGTGGGTCAGTCTCCCACATTTCTGTAAAAATTTAAGTAAACAACATCAAAAAAATATATATCGTGTGAAGAAAAAAAAAATTTTTTTCGCACATCATTTCACTGCTAAAGATCGATTTCGATTAAACTGAGTTCCGCATTTGAATTGTTGATGAATAGACCTTCTTTTTCATTATATTGTTTACACAAAATGTCAGAAATTTCCTTAATTTATTTTGTTAAAGCTTAAACAACACAATAACAATAGCCTGAATTCTTTGATTTAAAAATAAATGTAAATGTTTTTTTTTAAACAGTAAATAAAAATGTTTTTCATTTGACTTTTTTTTGCATTACACATGATCATAAATATTTTTTACATTACACATCACCAGCAATACAACAGATGCGCACTTGTTTTCTTAAATTTTTTTATTCAGTCAAATCTGTGCGCAGGCTTTTGGGCCAAACACCACTGTTGCCTTTTACCCGCCTGCTTGCCACTTTGTAAACATCCAAATTTTGTGCATAATTAACTCGTTACAAAATACAAAAAACACTTAAGTTAAGCGAACGAGAATTTCGAAGAAGTGCACCAGGTGTTGCCGCACTCTAACATTAATAATTTAAATGCATGGCAGTAGCGCCAAATCGGCTACATGATAAAATTGCAAACAAAAATAAAAGATATTGAACGAATTCAAAAATAACGCACCACATGACCTAAAAATAACCTAAACAAATTTTAAAAAAAAAAATTTCGAATCGGGTTGAAACAACGACGCAACAACAATGCCCATTGATTTCATTTGTTTATTAAACTAATGATGATAGTCATTGTGCTGTTGGAGTTCTTTTTTTGTGGGTATATCAATACTCAGAAAACAAACAAAAAAGACGTGTGCCTGATCAGGTCTGGTATATTCTTGACTTTCCTCATAACAGCATCATCATCATTATCTGACTTTGCAATTTCTTTTGTGCGCGTCAACAATGACGTTATTAGCTGTCAATAAAGATCATAAAAATGAAATTGAAACAGAGGCAACATTTAACGGAGAAGTGCCCATACCATGGGATATTCTAAGGTGCACTGTGTGCAAAAAAATATAAAAAATTATCAAATCATTCGAAAGACTAATAAAATTCAGAATCGTAGTCGTAATTTAAATCCGATCTTGAATTGAAATTGTCTCTTAAGAGAGTGGTCAGGAAGATCATTGTTGTAGAGTTGTCATGGGCCACTCTACGCAAAAGTTTTTGATAGATTATTTGTTATTATATTTGAAGCAGAAATAATATATTGGGAAAATCGCATCTATTTTTGAAGAATTTCAATGAGATCGAAAAAAAGTTAAGCGTCATATCTCCCAAAGTAAGCCTCAAAAATAAATATTAAAGATATCATATTTTGCCACGCCTACATGTTAGAATGCGCACATTTTTTTCTGACGCTAAACCACACTATTTCTTACATTTGTGTGCGTTATTTGCTTGTTTAAGATATGGGAGGTGCCACGCCCTCTTTTCCAAATGTTTTCTTATTTTTTTCCAGAAAATGTCCGAACACTGTTTACTTGGTTGCACTACATCAAGTAAACTTTTCAGCATAACGTTGCATAATTTTTACTTGCATAGTAATTGACATGCCCTATGTATAATAAAAAAACTTTTCTCTTTTTCTGGAGCCAAGCTGAAGCATCTCTCTTATTTGTGTGAAATTTGACTGCATTTCCTTGCATAGTTCCCTAAACATAGTTTCATGAAGTTTGGTTTTTTTGGGCTGTGCCAGGCCCATTAACAGAAACTCGCATAGTTTTTGTACAGAGCTTTTCCGAATCATCCCTAAATTTGGTTTCATTATCTTAAATAATTTTCTCAGTACAGGTAAACCTCCTATAACGCGGTTTCCTATAACGCGGTTTCGCTACAACGCCGTTCACAAAATGCGGACATTTTCTTACAACGCTACTCTTACAACGCGATTTTTAACGAAAATTTTATTATTATATTAGAGAAGATGGAGTCAGCAAATATTACGGTTATAGAAGTCTGGAAACAATTTACAATTTTAAATTCTGTTGAAATTGTTGATGCGTCACTTAAAGAAATTCGTCCTTCAACACTAATAGCTTGCTGGAAAACACTAATACCGGAAATAGACGTTCAGGGCACTGTTTCTACACCAATAGAAGATGAATATAGGAACATAGTGAGATTGGCGCATGCAGTAGAAGGTGATGGATTTGATGAAATAACAATGGCTGATATTCAAGAATTAATTGCGACGACGAAATAAATGAAGCAGATTTAGTGGCAATGACAAATGAAGAATCAGTTGGAGAAAGCTCTGACGATCTTTCCGATGTTAAAAATAAAAACTTTTCACTAAAAATATCGAGAAAGTTTTAAATATGACAAAGCAGTTGGAAGAATACATTTTGGAGAACGACCCTTTAAGTGACAGAGCAGGAATATTTAAACGAAATCTTCAAAACAATTTAGCTCCCTATCAAGAAATTTATAAAGATTTGCGAAATAAGAGCAAACAAACTTTAATGCACGATTTTTTCAAACCATAATCGTCGAAAGGATGCCCGAATCTGATAGTGGATCAAGCTCAGATTTTGAACTAGTACGAACAAAACGTTCAAAACAAATAATACTAAGTGATGAGGAGGAGTAGAAAGTTATCGTTCTATTTTAGCTTTAATTTATTAAATCTTTCATCTTGAATATTTTACGTAGAATTGAAATTTTATTTTATTTTGTTTTGTTTTGTTTTTGTTTAAATAAATGGAGTGTTATTAAATTACACAATATGTATGTTCTTCTGACTCAACAAATAAATACTCAAAATTATATTAAGCACATATTTTTACTATACAAATTCCAATATTTTATTGAAAATTTTTTTACTTTGGAACCAAACTCTGATTTTTGTATGGAGTTAGAGTCTCCTACAACGCGATTTCCTACAACGCGGAGTTTTCAGGAACCTATTCACCGCGTTGTAGGAGGTTTAACTGTATATCGTTTTTAAGATTTTCATTTTATAGCAGGTGCCACACCCCCGCATTAAAATGTAACTAATTTTTGACAAGTATTTATGTGAAGTACAAAATCGAATAACTCCTTTAATATAGCGTTTTAAGTATTTGATTTGAATGGGACGGATATACTTTAATGGACTCAGGTGGTGACGCTGATCTAGAGTATTTATGCTTTTCTATATTTGCTAAGCCTCCTTATATGCATTACAAAAGCAACGAGAAAGCGAATATACCTTGACTGCAGTGTGTGAACATTTTTAACGATTTTCTTTGAGTTTTTCAATAAAATTCATTTAAATAGTTATTTTGGGCGACTTTGGATTTTTCGATTCGACCAAGTTACGTTGCTTGAACACGTCAAAATTCCTATTTGAGTTAAAAAATTGCGGTTTCTATTGGAAATTTTAAAATGACGAAAGGTAGGTCATATGTGTGGTGGTTAAAGACTATGAAATCGATGTGTTTTAGTCTTCTCTTCAACTACAATCACAATTAATTTTTCTATTTGAGCATTATTTTTCGACCTACTGAGCAAAGCCCATTTTTCGATCTCTTTAAAATTCGTTAAAAAATAGATGCACTTTGACTTCGATATACCTGACATAAGTAATATTAGAAGTATCATAAAAAATCATAAATCAAAAACTTGCTAGGACCTATGGGGGCTATTTTTGACCACCGTGATAAATACCCGGACCATTTTGGAAAAAATCAATTTAAATTGTTGAATCTTAAAGATTTTTTATCAACAATCTACCATTTGCGACCACACTGTATATATTGGTGGGAAATTTTTATAGACCGAACCTGGCGCAACATCTGTGCGCCGCCGTTGTGTAAACATTTGGCGGATTTTTACATCTTATGTTTCTGTTTTTATTTCTTGCTTTTTGCTGTTTTTTTTTTTTTGTTTTACATTTTACTGTTTGCTCTTCTGCTTGAAGGCATAATTGTTATTGTTGTATTTGCTTGGTATCAAAGCGGATAATTGCTGCTGCTGCTGTTGCTTGATGCGATATTATTTGTTTTTGCTTTTTCCTTCTAAAATTTTTCCTTATTGTTTTGAATTTATTATTTGTCTTTTTATGCATTCTTCCTAACATTTCCATTAATTTTTGATTTATTTTTTTTTTTTTTCATTTTTCTCCATTCAATTATTTGTAGATCAACTTTAAGTGTTTGCTGCTGCTGCTGTTGCACGCTTTGTGTTTATGTATTTGTGTCTAGAAACTTAATTGTATTTGTATATATTGTATGTATGAATGTGCGTCTTGCATGTTTATAGGCCTGTGGGTGCACGCTATGGTAAAATGCTTTCAACAAGTTCAAGGAGTTCATTACCTGAGTTTGATTTTCTTTATCTTGCAAAAATTCAGAATAGAAAATTTCGAAAATATTTAAGATTTTCCATCTGCACAATTTTGTTTATTTATAAAGCGTTAAGTTCAGCATTTGTGTTTCTTTCAGTGTACGATAAGTACATAGGTATATTAAATTTTTATTATCAACGCGTGTTTGTTAATCATTCATTAAGAAGAGTTATAAAATAGAAAATAAATGTATTGCAGTATAACTATTGAGTATTAACCGTTCTTAGGTGGACAAATAAACATTTCAATTTAAAATGTTAATAAAACTTTAATGGCATTCCATTTGAAACAGTTGTCATAAATTTTGTTAATTTTAAAAGTCCTTGAAATATCACTAAGTAATTAGAAACATGTTGCTATGGAAGATGTGTGGAATGAAATATAAAATGAATCAAATGTCATGTAACACTATGCAACGTCGTGTTTCGTCTATGCATTCCACTCCATTAATTTCAGTACTCTGATTACAACAGCTTTTTTATTGATTAAAATATAAGAAAATTTTCACCGAAAAAAGTATTTTTTCTTCGAGTTAAGGCACGATACATAGCTTTGGCGAAATAATGTGTGATAATTTAGCTTGCGAGTTTTCTGTGTTGTATTTTGACAATGATTCTCTGGGTTAAATTGTATAGAGCAGCGATGGGCAAAATACGAAAAATGAGCCATTTGTGGCTCGTTACAATAAACACATCGTACGCATATTTTTTGGCGCTATTCAGAAAAACAAGAAAAAAGAGCGAGCGAACAAGGAAACAACAATGCGCCCATTGAAGATAGCTGTTTTGGTTCTTGGAATAGGCTTTTGGTTTGTTTCTTATTTTTATTTTCATTTGTTAGTGTGATCAAAGTTATGGTAGGGTTTTTTTCTGTTGTTGTAGTGGTTCTTTTTGTTGCTTTTGTTGTAAGTAGCTCTTGGTTCCAAAATTTTGCCCACCCATGGTATGGAACACCATTTCTTTAAAGGTCAAGAAAATTCTCACATATAAGCACTGATCTTTATCGCTAATGGAAAAAGATTTATCGTTAACAACAGTTTGATAAATTGACTTATCAATATCATACACTGAGTCACGCATTGGTATATGAGGCCACCAACAGAACACACTCAATGTTGTTTTTTTATAACCTTTATGAAGTGCTATATCTAAGTTATTGCGTTGAAAGGACTTACAGTCAGTTTTCCTATTTCTTGTTATGTCTTTTCTACGAAATATTACTTTCGATCTTTAGTTCCAATGAAGTCTCGAAAAAAACTCTACAAAAAAAGCACTAAAAAAAGCAGCAAAGTCCCAAAAACATCATAAAAATAAATCGCATAAAAATAGTTCCACCAATAATACGGCCAATATTTTTTTTCTTCAATAATAAGAAAATAAAAATTTATTTTCTACTCAAGGTTTTGCCAATTAATTTTAGGCATAATTGTGTAGCTTTTTTTTCATCTCATTGAATAAATAATCTTCAAAAGATTTTAAACTCATTTTGAAATTTATAAAATTATCGAAATTGCTGAATAAGTTGTAATGAATTTATGTATGTAAGTTGGATATACAACAGGCGTATAAGTGGCCTAAGTTATGATGACATTCCATTTCTCGAATATACTTAAAGCTAATAATATAATCTTTCAAAACATCGCTCTCGAAGTGAATCTTATTTTAAGATATACTTAACTTCTAAAATAATGTATCATCATCATCAATTCTTCCCATAAAGCATAAATACATGTATGGCTGCACTCTACCATACCACATAAATACATATTTCCAATGGCTACATGTTAAGTAAACTTAACTTCCATATCGATATCCGGTTGGGGATATTTGTTAGCACAATATGATACGTAAAATATTAACATAAAATTCAACATTTACATGAAATACAAACCTACACATCCAATTTTTTTTTTTATTATTTCACTCTACAGTGATACTTAACTTATGTTCGTGAATGTTTTTGGCAGGCAGGTAGCATAAGCATTAATAAAAAGATTTTATGAGATAATGGTGATTTTATAGCAGACATATCCTAAGACAAAGCAGCACTGGTTATCTATGTATGTAAGTGTATGTACATAGTTACAAAAGAAGCACACATTTGCATTTTCATTTTTTTGTTACTCTTCCCAGTATACAGTTTGAAGATAGTAGAATCTGTTATTATTCAGGAGATGAATTCATAACAACTCTAGAAGAGTTCAATTGGCATTTCTTAGGTATGTCTTATATTTCAATGCATTATGATGCAGGTGATGTATGACATCATATATTACTATATGACTAAAAGTGTAGAGCATTGTCAATATTGTCAGACTGGTTATCTGCTTTCATGTTTTCATTAATCATTTTGAATTATAAATTATCAACCAATTCAAAATACAGCCAACCCTAATAAGTATCAAGTGTTCACTCAAGATGATGTGGATAAAATGAAACACAATACATAACTCCGTATGGGTAACGTCAAAATCAAAAATCTTTCTTATGATTCATACACGAATCGCTTTGGAGATTCGTGTAGCTTGACATCAAAAATATAAGCACGCGTACGACGGAATTCATCATCTCGGCAATTGACATATATGATTCTACTGCGATTAAAACTTTTTGCTGGGCAACAATCATACCCAATTTTATATACATGGGCTCTAAAAAAAATTCCAAAATCCAGCAATAAAAAAAGCTAAAAAAACATCAATGTTTATATTGGGGCTTGATTTTGGTCAAACGAAAAATAAATAAAGTTCTACCCTGTTTATATTGTTGTGTTATTATTGTACTCGCATGTACCTATTTTTGCAAGATTTCTTTTTGAATAATATGTATTTTTGTCTTTTTGTAAATAGCAAGAAAAAAGTGTGTCATTTTTTTGGCTTACAGGTTGACCGAAAAAAAAAATACTCGCTTGCTAACATTGTGGGTGTTTTATGTCGCAATAGGCTTTTTGTTTTCTTACAAAATATTGTTGAATTTAAATGCATGGGCAATTCCATGAAAAGGTTTGTTTTCAGTAAACTACGAATATATTTTGCATTCTCAGTCTTACCTTCAGTGAAATGATATCAGTAATAAAATGAATCCGCTTTACACAGAAATGGTCATAATAAAGTTAAGTTAAACAGTTTTAGAACACATCTATCAAAACTGGTCTGGGGCCATGCATAAAAAGTATTAATGTATGTGGCAATAAACGAAATATATGTAAGCAATTATCACAATAAATTGGTTCAGCATTTTTGTTAAAAAAAAAGCATTAATCGATTTGTAACTTAACATGAATATCGGAGTAAATAGGGTGCCCAAAATAAGACTACCGTCAAGAAAAAATCTATAAGAGTGGATATGATGAAGAAAAAAAACACAATTTTTTTAAATGTTACTGCCAGCTTGTTCTAAAAAAATTAAATTAATGGCACTCAACTGATCTTTCACAGTTTTCTTGGTTTCATTGAATTCTTCAACAATTTTTTTCTCAGAAACAACGCGCACTATACGCAGAAGTTTACTAACACCAAAAAGTTTTTTTTTAGCAAAAAAAATCCAGACAAAAATTTTACGAACTTTACAAAATGGTGTGGCACGTGACATACAGCCAAAAACTTCAAAGCGCTGTGTATACTGAGAGAGTCTTTAAATGCAAGGCAGACAAATTTCACGCAATTACTAGGAATATATCAGACAATAGCAGGAGGATAAAATGGAGGTGAATTTTAAATTTGAGAGTACTTTGCTGCTTATGCAGTGTAGAGTATTTAATTTTTTGGCAATATTTAATAATTTCCTTAATAGTTTGCTTTTAGTCTAGACAAAAAAAATTTACAAATACTTTGAGAGGTCGTTCACACATATCATCATTTTTGCTTTACACAGTTATTGGGTCTTACAAAAAAATTTTAATTAAGTAATTCTTTGTTTTCATCAGATTTAAAATTAAAAACTGTTTTGATCTGTCTATTTATGTGTATTGGTCTTTTTAGACTTTGTATTCGTGAGCCGTATCTCAAAATAATATTTTGGAAAATTTTGATGTCAAAACCAGCAATACCTAGCGTAATTGAAAAAGACTTACAAAATATATATATATGTATATATATATATAGTTATAGTTATTAAAAGTTGTGACTTCTTCTTAGAACTTGAATTTCATAAACTTCCTTATTATATGATGGATATGCATATCTTAAAACAACCCTAAATTTCAAAAAAGCTCGTCAAATATTTGCAATCCGCCACTAAACGCGTTACGTAATATTTAAACGACCCCTAAGGAAAAAATAATTTTTTTTTAAATTTCAGAAAAAAATTAAAAGTTAAAAGTTTTAAGGATTGAAAAATCAGCAGATATGATTTTTTGCCACATGTTTTTTCAGTGTAAGTTTTTTGACACCTCACGCATGATTTATAATAAGTTTTACCGCCAAAAATGTTTAATAAGGTTTGCCATTTTAGCGTAAATACGATTAGACCAACAAATAAACAGCGCTTGCAAATTATTGAATTTTATTATCAAACGCGTGCACTGTGGGATATGTGTTTATCGAAAAATTTTTTTTCATTGACGAACCTTATTTTTGGCTCAATGGATACCTCATAAAAAGAACTGCCGAATTCGGTCTGAAGAGCAGCCATAGGCAGTTCAAGAGCTGTCAATGCACCCTGCAAAAGTTCTTTTCAGTGCAGTTTGTAGCCCGGCGGCATCATTGAACCGTACTTTTCTCAAATGATGAAAATCGCAACGTTACAGTTAATGGAGCAAGGTACCGTGCGATGATTACCGATTTTTTTTTTTTGCACATAGTAGAAGAATTGGGATTGGTTGATATGTGGTTTCAACAAAACGGTGCTATATGCCACAGGGCATGCGATATTTTGCACCTATTGAGAGGCTAGTTTGGTGAGCAATTAATGTAATGTTTTGGAGCAGTACATTGGCCTCCAAGACCAAGCGGTTTGACCCCACTTGAAAATTTTTTGTGGGGCTACGTGATGTTTTTCGTGTACAGGGAGAAGCCAATCATAATTGCATGACAGGAATCGATTTATTACTTTAATTAATTATTTTATTCACTTTTGTAAATTTTGTGTTAATTTTTTAATTTTTAAAAACCAAACGTTTAAGAAAACACCCGTTATATATACTTGATATGTACTTCAATTGAAAAGTTCTTTAAGCAGTGCTCTTTAAGATAATTTTATACTAAAATATGTTTCCATTTGCTTGATCTGTGGGTTTTGACTATAGCAGTAGATCGAGGTTCAGTTTCTCATGATATTAATGATCAGAAGAAATAACATAACCGATTTCCGTAGAAATACGAAGTTTCGAGCTCGAGTTGACTACATTTGAGGAGTGGGCGAACAGAACGGCACATGTTTCTCGTTTTTTGATGGAATCGTGTCCATTATACTAAGCTTCAATTAATTTTAACCTCAGACACTTCAAAAAAGCAACAGATGTCATAGTTTTTTGATAGCAAAATGAAGGTGTTCGTGCAAATTGGCATATGTCCTGCGAATATTTATATTTTTTTTATATGGATTTCCAAAAGGGTATGTTCTTTTTTTAAAAAATTATAAAGGGTAGAACAAAATGGCATACATATGTCCAGTTGGTCCCTGCAAAATGAAACATGTTCATTTTTTTTCTCTGTTTTCTATTAAAGTATTAAACATTTTTAAAATTTTTTTTTTTTTGAGTCTGAATGAGTTAAAATAAATAGTAGCGCGAACTGACATAATCATAGTAAGTCAATGTGGTTTTTCCAATATCTGAAAATGTTTAGCAATTGGACATGTGCCGTTCTATTCATCGATTCCTCATGTCTGGCACGCCGTGTGCATTGTGCTTAAACCCTAATTTGCTATGATCAACTTTTCATTAATAGTACCCTCGAATGTATTGTTAGTCATAAATAGGAGTATGTGTGTTTATATATGTATATTCATTTTTAGTTATGTTTTTATTGTTTATTTTCTTTGATTTTACATTAAAAACTAAAAGAAAAAATCTAAAACAAAAACTCCCGCATTTGAAATTGTATGGGTATAGGCACATTCATGCTGTCAGTCATTCAATCACTCAATATTTATCTATGATTGAAATCCACTAGTACTTTTGATCATAAGCGCCACAAAACCCAATAAAAATAAAAAATAAAATTTTTCAATTGTTTTCTTTATTGAATTCTCAAGCTATGTATTGTATTTATTGAAACAATATGATAAATTGTTACTGATATCATAAAGAGAAAGTTATTGGAGAAGAAATTATTTTGATTAATTCAGTGAAAATTAAATTAATTAAAACAAAAAGACCCATGTCGTAGTTTAAATCTTATCAATCAATAGTCTGAGTATTGTACAGTTTTTAATTTGTAGGTCATGCTAATTTTCATTTCATTGCTAGGATTGTCAACAAATCCATGCACAAAAACATTTTAATCTTAGAAACTCTCTCTCATCTCAAAGGTCGCTGATGATTCCATTTAGCAATTGATGAAACTAGTATGAGTAGCTTCAGTTGTTTTTTGTTGATTTTTGTTTATTTAATTTTTTGTGTTAGCACACACTTTACTAAACAGTAAGCTCAGTATAATAATTATATCATATATAATTTCATAAACTTTTTAGTTTAATTTGTTAAAATCTGTCGTATAATTGCTCTAGCAGTAACAAACTTTTCAACAACATTTTATTCAGCAACTTACAGCTGAATTATCATCAGTGCAGTTAAAGAACTTTTTTTTTATTAAAATTAAATGACTTCCACATGGAGCTTTTAGCTAAGAATACCCCTGAAGCATTTTGTGTATATACCGTTTTTTTTAAATTACAACAAATACTATTATGAACCAGATGATGGTTATGGGTATGGCCAGACAATATACCATGCTCAAACGCCAACTTAACATGGAAAATTCAACGCCCTTGTGTGCAACGATGAATGCAATACACAGCGAACCGGCGACTGTTGCAGGTTGTATGCGCAATAAAAATAACATTTGCTGACACTTTAGTAAACATTTTATGCAAGTTTTCTAGAGCGAAAACATACAACAATAATTAGAACAACTGAAATATGTTGAAAGCATTTTAGTAAAATTAAATACAGTTTCATGACTTTCCTGTAGGTGTAGAACTTAAATTCAATCCTTTTTATTTTAAATTTTTTACTAAGACTTTCATCAATTATTTCTTTTATTACAATGAGTTCTATTTTAGTATTGGGTAGAAACAGTGGAGGTTTTTAATATTTGTAAAATATTTTTATTTTTTCAAATTTAATCAAAAATAGTAAAATATTCGCCGTTACCTAACATTTAACATTTGAAACTTTCATATTGAGCCCTGATAAGGTTTATTACCATGGGTGTTGCAACTTGTCTGTTCAATGCATCTCAAAAACAGTTGCGTGATTTCGATCTAAAGAAATGGAATGGGCCTGTCACTCATTTTTTATTCATATTTAATCAAAACACTATATGATCTGTTCAGTCAGAAATGAGTCTGTTGTTTTGGGAAAGTTATTCCAGCTCCTTGTTGATTCTTATGAGAAGGACTTTGAATAGGATTGGCAACATCATGATACCGATGAAGGTTTGGCATAACGATAAGTCACCTTCATATTGATCATTAGATTAGAGCAGAGTACATAATTTCAGCGGCGAACTCAGAGGATATTTCATTATTTTGGCAACTATGAAATTGTGCGAACTGTTATGTTTTTTTGAAGAGATGTTATAGCCATTCCCATCTGGATAATGAATGCGAGCATGAGAATGAATGAATTCTATGGATACTCCAAAAAATTTTCTGTTCAACGGTTTGTCACCTACATTAATTAATACGTTCAAGTTTTTCCTCATAAAGGTGAGTTGGAATTGAAGTCTTGTTTTTAAAGTGATAAAATAAGGATTTTAAGTTTTCCTGTTTCTCGTTGTGAATAAGTTCCTAAAACTTTTCGAAAGAAAAGATAATTTTAAAACTTTTCTGATTTAATTGCTCCATTTGAGCTCAGTGAAAAATTTTAGAAAGAACAGAAATAAAAAATACGTACAATGTACAAAATATCATATGGCAATATTGGTCTTAAGCTGAAGAGCTTATAACTTGTTCCTTTCAAATGTGGCAACAAGTTTTAACTATTTGTGCACTTTTGGGACGACGAAGCTTTTGACAACAAGCTTAAATATTCGTGTAGGAAAAAAACTTTGAATGTATTACAAAATTTCAAGTTTAAAATCATAACATTATTAATAATAAAATGAGGTAAAACTTTTTGGAATGTAAAGTAAAGCACGTAGCAAAGTGCATTTCATGGAAAACATTTGTTTCCTGGAAAACAATATTTGACAAGTAGAAAATGCAGCATTTACTTTGTTAGAATATTTAGTAAATGTAAATTTAAAAAACGTTTTTCTCATGAAAACAATTTTAAGACATAAAAAAAGACATCGGTTTATAAAACTAAGGAGCACATCATATTATTTGTTAGAAAAATTAAGAGTATGAACATGTAATTAATTTTTTGGAATAAAAATATTATGAAAATCAAAGGTATTGTTTGGTGGATGGTAGTTATATTACCTCACTTACAAAACATACTGGACACATATCGTACTTGCGTGCTGAAGATAACACTTTTTGTCTCTTTGGCTCATAGTCTCAACTTGGCAATATGCCGCTGGAGATGATTTTCGACTTAGTTAGGATCGGGTTTCTGTATAATAATCGCATGCCTAAGTTGAATCATAAATTCAACGCCAGCGCTCATATAATACTACAAGTGATACCATCAATTGACCAATTTAGCTTCCATTCCAAATAATGTAGCAACAACCTCCGACAATGCTATTTTTTGGGTTCAAAATTTCTATGCAGGTAGCTCCTACAAGGTTTTGGGCTTGGAGAAAACTTCATTATTTTTAAGGACTTTAAAAAAAAGAAAATTAAATGCTACAGATATATTTTACTTAGAAAATTAATCAGCCCAAACCAAAGCACAGATCAAACTAGAAAGAAGATTTCTTTAGAAATCGAAAAAATTTAGAACGTTTTGATAATCGCTTGTATATATAAAATAACAACTACCCATTAAATATTTGTCGTTTCCAGTTATAGAAAAAAATGGTTAATTTCTTCGCTATAATGATAATCACCCATTTTATACTCATAAATTAATTTCGCAGAAAAAAAAAGCAGCGTTTCAACTTTGCAGCTGAAAAACTAAAACGTTGAGAGATATAAGCTTTTATAAAGAAAAAAACTTACATATTATATCCTTGTAATTTTTTGTCATATTTTATTAAATTTTTTATTTTCCAATTTGTCTCGTAAATGCATTTTTCTGTTAATATTTCAAGTTCAACTTTCACAAGTACTGCTTCTATGTCTTTACAACCATGAAGAAGAGCTTTTCATTATCGTTTCCTTTACATTTGTTTCTTTTTTGAGAATTTTTAAGTGCATTTCATAAAAGAAAATTGCTGTACGTATAACGCACATTAACAAACTTACACACACACACACAAATATTTGCAGCCAAATTACTGTCTACATGTGTATGTCTTTATTGCTGATTATCTTAATGGTAAGAGTTACGTACTTCATGTTCCTTAAGATGCTGCCATCGCTGCTGTTAGACAGCAAAATTTATGTTAGTCTTATGAAGTTTGCTGTCCTTACCTCATATTAGAAGATAATATTTCGCTATTTTAAAATAAACATAATAAACAGATTAAGACATCCCAGCACGAATTGAAGTAAGGTTTCTCCCGGAGAACGCTAACAGGCTTGCCAGTGCTGTTTATACATATGACAATGTAGCTGCATACGTAAACGTTGACATAAGGACTGCTTAAAATTAGTTTTTGCCAACAAATATGCTTAGCAACAGCAAACAAAGATTTTTGACATATCCCAGCAGCATTGATGATTTATTGGTGTCTTATCAATCCTTTACTATCAACTATCGATATCCTTTCGTGAGAAACTTGCATATTTTTTTTTTAAATTGCGATGATTTTTTGTTTTGCCAAAGTATTGAATCAATATTGTTTCAACACAACAAAGATTGATGTAGTGTAAATAATTAATAATACATCCATGCTACTGAACGAACTACAAAATAGTCACAATTGATTCAACCAGAAGGAATCGGCACAGAAACACTAACGATTTATCCAAGCTACCCGTAGAATTGTAATCACAGAATAGTTTTAGGATAGTTAATAATTCACTAAAGCTACAATGGGAATATTTAAATAATCACTAATGATGCCACCAAGCAACAAAACGCATTGCAAGAGAATCATTAACGAATCATCATTTGTACCTAAGGAGTCACAAAATATTCATAAAGGATACTACATATATACGTACATCCAAAGCTATTGAAAAAGCATCATTGATATTTTTTCGAATTAGTATATATTTCCAAAATTGTTTGAGGTTCCGGCCTAGTTACCCAATGCTCGGAACAAAATTTTTCTTGCTGGGATGCTATCCTACTTAGTAGCAACCCTTCTAGCAAAGCCTATACAAGAAGCCATAAAATCTGCTATAAATTTTTATTTTTATGATTTGTTTCTTTTTATAGCTATCGATAAGTTTATAGGAATTTTGTGACATATGTATATAGTTTACTTAAAGCTGAGAAGCTGCTGTGTATTAATGAAGTAATTTACCGGAAACAAGATTTAAATCTAATGATTAATTTAAATTTAATAGAACAAATACAATTGTTTCTGGTTTAGCTCGGAAAACAGGCTTTATTTCTTCCTTTCAATTTGGTAGAGGATATGGCAGTCCCACTTTTATCCCATTCAATTAGAAGTGAAAGCAGAGGCCTGCTTCTCTTCATTCTACAGAAGTGTTGCTTAAGTCCCTTCTACGGAAGGTTTGGTTTTATCTTTTTCACTATGAAACGAGTACACAAGGCATACTTTGGAGAACCTGTTTAACCAAAAGAAAGTAAGTTTGAATGAAAGGTCTTACAATACCATGTTCCAAGTTCTGCTTTTACCTACTGGGGTGTAAGGTTCGCACATGTGTGTGAATGTTATCATAGTAATTAAAACATGGCTATCATGTATTTACATACGTGTAAGTACGTTCTTATGCTTTGGAGCAACACTTTAGTTTCTAAAGCCGAAAAGTTTTTATCGTTCATTTTGACAGTGGTTGAACTGTTTGAACTATCAAAATTTTGTAGAAATTTAGTAATGAACTGACATTTAAATAACAATTTATGTAATTGCAAGTAAAACTCTTCAAAACAGGAGTACAATTTAAAGTGACCTTTAAAATGAGTAATATCAATGTGAAGAATACACAAATTCTGTGCAAATTATTTTGACTTTTTAATTATGTCAACTTAAAAATACATATTCAAGGCAAATGGTAAATATTTATTAGCACATTAAATTTTAAAAAAGCATAGTCGTAGAAGCCGTGTTGTTTAAAGAAAGTATTATTCGAAACAAAAATGCTTTTAGTGTGGCATTTTCTAACAATTCTCTGTAAAAGGAAAGAAGCAGAATACGGATAACAGCAAGTTTTAATGGACTTATAAATTTTTGCTTAAACGCCACAATTTTCCTAAGAATAAATAAAATTTAATTATATTTTAAAATTACTTAAAAGTCATTTTTAAATTTTTAACAAATATTTCGATGCAAATTTACGTTGCCTATTGTTTTAAAAGTTTAATAAAATTTTTATGACGCTTCCAGCAGTAACACGAAATATTTTTTGGTGAAAAGCTGACCAGCAAACTTTTTCACAGCTGAAAGTTAAAAGTTAGAAACTCAAATAAAATACGTTAAACAAAAGAACGCGGTTGTGACTCGCAATGAAATGAAAATTCATAGGAAAAACTCTTGAAGAAAAACTTAAAGCTATAGAGGCGAAAATCTTCGCTCCTTCAATTATTTTAATTCTGTAGTACGAGCATTTTGCAACCAGCCTGTGTGCAACACCATTTCACGGTTATTAAGCAGCACTCACGGTACCTTGTTGAGGTAAAGTTGTTGTTGATGATGATGATGTTGCAGATGTTTAACACTTTGTTGTACCTAAGTTAGTGGTAATATTTAAGTGAGAGTGAAACGATGCCTTAACTATCAAAGAAGCATTGTAAGCCACAAAGTCAACAGCGGGATTATATAGAGCAGGTGAAATAAAGCAAAACCATACTATTTTTTTAAGGCCATATTTCTCTAATATAAAATCAATGTGAATAGATGATCAATGAGGGCATAAATAATCAAAAAAAATTGGTCAAAAACCTTTTTTTCACTTTATTTTATAATATTTTTATATTTTGAAAAGTTTTAGTGAACTCCCAATGTGCACAAAATCGGATGCGGATCCGTCAGCGCGTTTCCGTTCTTTTATGCTTCGACAGATCCGTCTCCAACTCGAATCGGACTTTATATACGGATCCGTTACGGACCGGTTTTTTTTTAAATAAAACGGATCCGTTACATATTCAATAAAACGAATGCGAGCCGGACTCGTTTTTTTTATACTTCGAAGGATCCGTTTCCTTAGCTTCATCAAGACCTTTCCTTCGCTTGCAAAGAGGCAACATTTGTTATATAAATCAAATTATATAGAGAGCGAATTTAAGAGGAAATAGTTATTAGAAAGCACATACAACATGCTTTACAATCAGGGTTACCAAGTGACCGGGATCGACCCGACCTGATAGGATTTTAAAAATTTCGGAAACAGTCGGGTCTTGTAACGCATGCTTTAAATTTTTCTTGAACGAGTAAAAATAATAATATTTTTAAATATTACTGACCAAAGAGGTCAACATTTTCCTAAAAAAATATTCAACTTTTTTTTCATTTAAGAAAACAATTTTTATATTTTTTTTTTTTTTTTTTTTTTTAGAAGACCGGGAATAGCTTCGTTATGACTTGGTACCCTTGTTTCCAAGTGATGAAGAAAGTAAAACGCTAAGGTTGGACAAAGCATGCTTAACGCAAATGCACTTAATTGTCAATTATTATTGAAGTCAACCATGCGCCACGCAAAATGTTGCAAATTTCATTTAACTCTTTTAGTTTTTCTCCCTATTCCCACAGCTTCTACGCTTGCATGCTGAAAATATTACATTTTTTATCAATTTCATAATTGAATAATCAAATTAAATTTAACTGAATAACGTGAAAATTGTTGACACAGCTTCGGTAAATTATTTTGTATTTTTTTTATTTCCTATAATATTAAGGGTATTCAAACAAAGCCATATACTTGGCGTAAATGATGTTAAAAGTAGCGACAGCAAATAATCGTAATTTTCAATGATTGAGATAAAAAAATCACAACGAAAGGAAAAAAGAAATGAGAGTTTGAAAATACAGATGAGTTTCTTTTGAAGAGAAGCGTGGTTGTATCACATGATTTTTAATGTTGTGATTTTTATTTTATAAATCAAAAATAATCGCTATTTTGGATTTTTATTTATTTTAGATCCAAAATAATCCTAGTCACGGGTGGACTCTGGATTTAAATTTTTTTAGATCAAATATATCTGTCATTTTCTACTTCTATCAGAAAGGGGCGTTTCGTTCATAATATTTTGTATTTTTTTTTTTTTGACCAATTAAGGAAGCTCGCAAATGAATTTTGTTAGGCACTGACTCTGCAGTGTTCTTCAGCTTATGCGAAGTCTTAAGGTACCTACACTTTGTCTTTTCCACTTTTTTAACACTTTTCGGTGTAATCAATAAAATTCGATATTTTTGGATTTATTGGAAACTTTTCGATATTTAGAAGCTTTTCGATATATTTCAACTTTTTCGACTACACTCAGTTTTTTCGATACTTTTTGATAAGCTCTGACAATTTTCTTCGATTATTTTCTATGAGTTGCGACTTACTTAGATTTTCTCGATAAGTTTCGAATTTAACGACTGTTTCCATAGTCTTGTACATAATCGCGTTTTTCGATTTTTTCCAAGGTTGTCGCTCATACAAATGTTTTTAAATTGTTCTTAATAGTTTTCGACCTATTCGATGTTATCGATAAATTTCGATTTTCTTCAATATTTGTCCGCGTTTTTTGATAGTTTTCTACGTATATAGTGGTTTTCGATGTTTTCAGCGTTTATCGAAGCTATTTGAATAAATCAAAAAAGTCTAAATGATCGCAAGCTATCGAAAAAAGTCAAAAACTTTCGAAGTATATCGATAAAAGTCCGAAGTTCTCAAAAAATTAGAGCCTTATATGTCGATTATTTTGAATCTACAAGGTAGAAAACCAAAATGACGCTGGAAACATAGAAGAAATAAAGTGAATTTTTTATTTTCCATAAAATTTGCTTGTGCTATTTTGTGCGATTTACTGAACGTTGTTCTGATTCCCTTACTTTTTATCATAGCTACATGTTTTTATTGATAATAATCATAAATTTAATTTGTTTTTAATGTATTTTTTGTGTTTTGTTTTATCTGCATTGAAAGTTTTTTTAAGATTTTATTATTAAAAAACATAATGTCAATCAATTATCTTTTTCCATGAGTGTCAATCTGATATATTGACAATTAGAAAGCATAAAAGCTGCAACGGTTTTATTATATTTTATTTTTTTTTTTTTTTTTTGTTCTGTTTATAATTTCTTTGATGGTGAGCACAAGTTGTTGATCACAATTTTTTTGTGTTGTTTTAATACAAAAATAAGGTAGATACACTTGAAAAAAATAGTTCTTGTAGCAGACTTACTGCGAGTATTTTAACGTGATTTTTATAGTGAAATGTTTGGAAATATTTTTCTTCAGAAATTTACACTATAATTTTTTAGTATTTAGAAATATGAAAAATTAATCTCATGGGAAATTTTGAAATGGGATTATCTTAGGTTTACAGGTTGGGTTACAATGAGCCGTATTTCCAAATTTGTTTTTATTTAAACATGACATCCATGGCACATGGCATGACATAGCTTTGACTCAATTATTAACGAAGTAAAAAGCTATCAAGTTTAATTCTGGGTTAAAAATCAGACTCAAATGGTTTATATGGCCATACGGTTGATCTCATTGACATTTTAGACACATTACGACAGCACATTACGACAGTTTTAATATAATCTTTGATATAAGCAATTGCCAAAGCGCATTAAGTTCAAACGCTTTTAACAAATAACATTGCACACTATACGAAAATATCACCCATTACCCTACTTCTGCAGCAAAGCTGAATGGCAGGATTATTCTCAAAACAATGTTGCTCAACGAACGCTAAAGCAACAAACACCTGTAACATTTAAGTCAAATTGTAATCGAAAATTATGTAGGTACGTGGGAGTGCTACCCAACCCACGTCCAGAGATAGAAAATCAAATTTACGAAAATTGTAAAAATTACAACAGCAAAAAGAATATAAAGAAAAATCACTAACCTTTTTTGCAAGCAGCGCGCGGCGTCGTTCAGTCGCTGCAACAAACGTGACTCAGCGATAGCAACAGCACCACTATAAAATCCGTTATCTACAATTGAGCGCTGATGTTGATGCTGCGGCAGCTGTTATTGATGAAAACAAAGTTGTTGCTTTAATTTTTATAACTGCTACTGCTGCTGCTGCTGCTGCTGCTGATGTTGCCAAACAAAGCAGTTGCGATAAAAAAAAAATCACAACTTAAATGAAGAACACTTTTTTTTGTTGCGTTTATTTTTTTTTTTTAAGTCGCTTTAAGTGTGAATTTTTAATCTATAAAAACTGAAATATTGATTTAATACCAACTGCATATTTAAAAAAATAAAGGAAATTCAATTTAATATATTTTTTGAAGAGAATTTTTTCCCGAAAGCACTGATAAACAAAAACAAATTTTTTATAATTTTTTTGTTTCAAGCTGACCACCACGCAGACATTTTCACTCACGAATGTTTACAGTGTTGCAGCTTTAATAAAAAGCGTAAAACTTTAATTAATGAAATTTTTGTACACTAAAGTTTTTTTAGCAATTTATTAGGGATTGCAATTCTAAAAAGTTTTGGCAAACGAAAAGTTTTTTATATAGGAATTTTCTGTGATTTCAAATAAATAATTTAAAATTAAATAAATTTAGCAGTTTCAAGAAGGTTTTACTTTTACGTTTTTCTTTGTTCAAAATTATTAGGGGTGATTGTTTAAATACAGTGGCGTCAATCCGGTAGGGTTGGAGAGGGCATTACCCCCCTCGTAAAGATCTGATACTAGTAATTATTCAATGTATCAATTCAATAAAACCATTTAATAGTGATGAATTATAATTTTCGCCTCCCTCCCCCCCTTTCGAAATATTTTCCTTCTAATTCGATATCTCTTATCAATAATTTTGCATAGCAAGATACAGTCAGTTTGTTTGCTTATAAGTTAGTAATGGACAAGTTAATAAGTTTGTAATGGAAATGCTTCATCGATTTCATAAAAATGTATCGAAAGGGAATATAACAGCTTTCAAGGAAAAATAAGATTACTTGATTTTTAACCATAATGACACTACACGCTAACGTCTTCCTTGCTGCAATGTATGATGACCAAAAGTGTTTAGTACTTTAAAAATCGATTTCGGGAATATCTTGGAAGTCCTTAATAAAGTCTATGTACTTATCTACTAGATAAAATTCAGTTTTTGTCTGTCTGTCTTTTATGGACACGAAAACTATCCGATTTTGATGAAATTTTTCAGTATGTTAGCATCCATCAGGCGGGTGTCATAGGCTATAAAACATTTATTTAGGGTGCCCGTCACATAAAAATATTTATAATATATCATTTTCATGAAGACCATTTAATGAATTCACAAAGAATTTACACTTCATAGCTTTTATATTAAAAGGCATTGGTTCGGCTCGATCGATTCCCTTGGAACTTACACCACGTGTATTTTATATTAAGAGGCATAGCGAAGACTATAAAACTTTTATTTAGCAAACATATTTAGCGAGGCCCTTATTCAAAAATATTTTTTAAATATCATTTCGACATCTAATCGATTCATGCTGAATCTGCACCACGTAACTGCTATATTATGAGGCACAGCTTAGGCTAGAAAACTTCTATTTAGGGTGGCCTGACACAAAAATATTTATAAAGTAGCATTTTCACAAAGACCACTTTAAAAATTAGGACGAAATTTTCAATTTAAAGTGAAGCGAAGCGAAGCGCACAGGGTAATGCTAGTATAATATATAATTCACTTGAAAGGTTCTTATTAGAATTATTTATTTTTTTAAGCATTATAACGTAACAGTTAAGACTAAAGCAAATATGACATTATTATTGACAAATCGGATAGCCTAAACATATCTACATATACTTATATACGCAAAAGTCATAAGGATCACTTGCTAAGCCGAAATGCACAAGGCGTTTAAGTTTCAACTATAATTTAAATCTTTGACGCACCATATTCTTGTTGATCTTGATAAGAGCAGTAATTAAATGGAGTATTAGAATTAAATTTTACACGAATTAATATTCAAAACTTTACCAAACTAAAATATCCTTATTTTCTCAATACCTGCTTTTAGTCATAACTGGGACTTTAACTGAGAGTTTGGTATAGAAAGAAAGTTGATTTTGAGCTATAATTGCACATAAGTTAAACTTCTAGTAACCTGGGTTGCGCAAAAATTATAAAATATCAAATAACAGTTCCGTGAATTCTTCCAAAGTTCGCTGTTATTTCAATTGCTTAAATGAATTTTAAGGAGTAGACAATGCGTTTTGTCCATAAATACGAATTTAAAACAAACATTTAAATTCAAGTTATCGTTTTGGTTTTATTTATAATCAACGCTAATCAAACATAAAAGTTTTCAATATGGAATAATTAAAGAAAACGTGTTTTCCCCTGAAGAAAGGCGCCTGACTTCACCGTACAGTAGAGAGTAGTAGAGCCTCCCAAATGAAAGAACTGATGAGCCTGATAAAATTAAGAGCAGAGCCTTGATTTAACAGCTTTCAAGTTAAATGGACACATAACTCTGACTATTTTTGACCGATTCATTTAAAATTTGGACTCCATATTCAAAACTATAATTTTTATGGAAGTGCGTAGGATCTTTTTTTTATACTGCATAGATGTTTTCTTATAAACGATCTGCTCTCGATTTTTTTTGAAAATAAAATTTTTTTTTTAAAAAGCGTGCAATATTTGGAACATTCGAGATCTCATAAAAGTTCTTTTTTACTCTTTTAGGCATTCATATTTATTAGAATACAATCCCGTGACAATTTTTTAATTCAAACTTTAAAATTACCCTTCAGGGAAAGGCTGTGCAGCCGCCATTTGTTGCACTATGGCTTCGAAAAAATTATTTTTTAATTTTCAAATGTTAAAAATTAACCACTGTTTCCAAAATTTCGAATAGCTTTTTTGTTCTGCTAAAAAAAAACTCTCACAGCTAGCTAATTTTATACACTGCTGCTGTAGCCTAATCGCTTAAATAATTGCACAAGGCGAACACACGTTTTCAAGAATTAATAAAGTTTTTTTTTGATAAATTTTGATTAATTGAAAAAAGTGTGTTTTTTATAGTGCAATCATCCAAGTCCTCGAATTCAATCCCTTGACATATAGATCTGCTTCTATGTTCTGATTTAAGCGCGTAACTGCATATTTTTAAATAGTTTAATTTTGTAGAGATCCGACTGTTTTTTATTAATATATAAAAATTAAAAAAAATATTTGTGGTTAAGAAGCGATACGTTGAATGAGCACCTATCTACATAGTTTATTTTCTATTTAGTTGAAAGTTATGACCACCCAAATCTAAAACTACCTCGAAGTTTGGACCTAATAAAGGCTGGTATCACTTTAATTTTGAAGTGATTGATCTGATTTAGACGCAATTTTCAGCAGCACGAAGATAATTTTTAAGAGCTAATGATCAATTGTAAATAATTTTAAAGTATGACATCGAATGTAACTACAATGTCGCATATTTCAACTCCAGTTTAAAATTTTTCGGAACAGAGATAGCAAAGATTAATCACTCGTTTTGTAATCAAATTCCCCAAAAAATTACAATATGTTGAACGCAAACAAAGCAGTTTTTTAAAGTTCAATAAAAAAATTATTTATATCTTATTTGGCGACACTGCAGACTTGGCCAACTTTCCTTGAAAGAAATAAAGTTGCTCCAGCTAACAGCAATGTTAGATTCAACTGCACTTTGAAAAATTTTTAATATTTTCCTTAAAACAATTTTTTTAACATAAAAATTTTCTCAAGATCTATTTATATAATTGTTGACTGTTTGTTTTTTTTTTTTTTTATTTGAAACACATTTTTTAAATTTTTTTAAAATTTCCATAAGTTAAAATTTTTTTTCTCAAACTTAATTAAATCACTTTTACTTATTTTCAACTCTTTTCTTTTTGAGCCTTTACCTTAAAGTCTTTAACACTGTGCTATTTAACTGTCACACTAAAATAATTCTGATATTTTACTTAAATATATCTTTCTTCGCCACCTGTTATTTTTCCATTATTTTGTTAGCAAAGACATGCCATACGTAACACAATATGTTGCCATTCTGATGCACTACTCACTTTAAAAGAAAACAAAATATCACAAATTTTTAACTATGATTTTTTTTCCTGCCACTTTTATATTAATTTTTTTTTTTTTTTTATTTAAATTTTTTTCTAAATATCCTAAAATTTCTACGCCCGTGTTAACTTCCTTTTCATAGAAATTCTCATCCGCAACTGTTGCAAATATCAAAATACAACTTGTAGCTTCCAGCATCCAACGTGATAAAATTCTCCAAAAAAAAAATAACTGAAAAAGCTTGCCACATGTTGTGCAAAAAAGCCCCACTGTTGTTATCACTGCTCGAAGAGAAAGCAAGAGAAAAAGCAATACAGGCACAGGCAGTGAGAAAAACGTGCTTTTAGCTTTTACCCATTTGGTTGATAAGACATCATCATCAAAGACGGCGGCTGCTGTTGCAACAAATATCATCAGCAGCCTGTTGGATTTGTTGCCCTTGTGTTAGTTTTTATTTGTTGATCAGGGTTGCCACACGTTGTTTACATTTTTAAATTTCCATAATTTATTTATTAAACATTACAGCAGCAATAAACACAAAATAATCGATGCAAATTAATTATGTAAACAACACGTTAAAAATTTCGGCAATTTTTTAATGATGCGCAAAGTTTCAGCTAATTTAAAAATAAAGCTTGTTCATGATAATTCGCATATTTGTTACCTCTGTTCATCAGAATTTTGGCAAAGTTAGAGTTTTTTTTAATAATATCATGAAATTGCACGGATATATGTGTATATGTATGTTTTTAGGATAAACTAGTTTTTCCTAGGCCAAACTAGTTGATGGTAACATATACATATGTATATATATACGTTGCCAAGTGGCAACTCAGCTTGCAGGTCAAAGCCGCAGGCCCTTAAAGGATAAAAAAATTAAATTGGTAATTCGATGATTTTTGTTTTTAATGAGCAAAAAAAGGCCATCAAGATTTTAACACAGAAAAATATTTTATATTTTTGGCGACTAAAACAAAACAAAAATAAAAGTTTTCGAAACAAAAATTGAATTTTCGACAACTATATTAATTATTTTATTTTTGTGAAGGCCGGAAATTCATTCTTTTCAACTTGACAGCCCTGCTTGTAAGATGAATTCCTTTTCGTAAACTCATAGTTCCCACCAAAATAGTTGGTATTTTTTTTTTTGTTTTGTTTCAAAAATGCAACAATAATTAAAACCATCCTCATGTTTTTATAAGACTTCTTATAGCTCAATGCTTTTATTCAAGAGTACACCAAAGCTCACCGGATGCTGGTAAAGCATTGGCGCAATCAAAAAATCCTCTCACGTCAGAAAAGCTCTTAAAGTCTCCACTTCTTATCAGTAGCAATACCTGCAGAAGCAGTTTGGGGGTTGGCCTAATTAAATAGGAAGAGAAAATTCAACGGCAACGATAGCACCCAGTAAAACCGAAGTAAATAAAAGTCAAAGACATGCAACAGCCAGCTGCTACTTTGAATTTTCTCTTTCGTGTTGGAGAATTCATCACTTATCATCGTCACACATATTAGTGATAAAAGAGGGATTTTACTTCATGAACTTTTATTTGTTAACTCTAGACGTTGACTTGATTTTGTTTAGTAGATACTTGTTGTATATAATTTTATTATATTAAGTTCTTTTCTACAACAACAAGAAAATTAAAGTTATATGACTTGGCTTGACTGAACTTTTTATCAGAGAGGGTCACCGACATGATGGTAAGTAGCACCACAAGCAACAGCTGTTCCTGATAAAACTTATTTATTGTCAGACTGTTGGCTGCTACCTGGTAGCCAGTGGCACTGAGTTGCTTCAAATATTGGCAGTAGGAAATTGAGCTGGGCCTCTCCTGTAAAAGGCATTGCATGGAGTATGCAACCATGTAGCATGTCTGTTATTTATCCTTCTGAGATCTGTACTAACATAAACTGAAAAGTTCGTTTACTAATCGTAGAGCTATAAAATCATCGTCATGAATGTAGAAGATTTAAAAAAAAATCTTCAAAATGTTTATTGGGTGTCGCTTAGCTGAAAATCAACGCATTTAAAATTTAAAAAAAAAAATTATTTAATAAATAGTTATCACTAATAATTAATCACACTGCTTTAAGATGTCAGTGAAAGAGACTTAAAGATTAAAGTTCTTCTTTTACAGTAAGAAAAGAAGCCCTTCTGACACTTAAAGCTCAAAATGTTTTTTTATTTTATGGGATTAAAGCAACTTTCACTTACTTTTTTTTTTCATTTGCAAAAGAAACAAACAAAAGATTAAGGTTTTAAATTAAATTAGTACAGATTTTTTTGCCACCATCTACTATATATTGTGGGATACTTTTCTTCTTTTTTACGAGTATCTTATTCAACTATGAAATCAGCACGTGTGTTTTTCTGTCTAATCCCATTTTTTGTGAACTCTTTAACTTTTTTATGGTCGAATGAATTCTTTACACACACACACAAGCAAACTGACAAACTTCCTGTTTTAGCTAAACTTTGTATGACTTGTAATTTCATTAAATTTCACACGAACGCACAACAGTGTAGAAGAGACCCAGCATTAAATCAAGAATTAGAAATTTTTTTATGCATTTTGACTTTTATTTTTTCGACGCAACTATCTACTTCCCCAACATTTTCAAATTGATGAGAAAGAAAAATAGTTACTTGCTTTTCGATTTCTAGCAGTAAGCTATACAAGCAACAATTCAACATGCGTGGAACTCTGTATGCGCCCACCCCTCTACGGTATGGACTTCAATTTTTGTCTTGTTTTGTCCGTGTGCGCCATACCCTCTGTACCTATGATATGAATGGCCCTGTACCTAACTTGACCAACCGTGCTTTTTTCGAAGAGTAGTTACAGTACTTTATTCTACAGTCGAATGTACTTCTTTTTACTAACTAGTTAAAAAAACAATAAATATAAAAATATTTTTATTTGAGTTTGAATAACCTTTCTTTTGGTCAGCAACATATTTAAGTTTTCTTGGTAAAATGTCCGACATTTTGTGCACTTTTTTTAGTTCAGTTTGTACTTCTTTTTGCCCAAATTAGTTGGTCACGCTAGATATACCAAAAAGAAATGTCTCCACCAGAGACTGAAGACAGTGAACTCTGCGAAAGAGAAAACGATCTTATCAACTTTAACTAAAATATACACTCCACGTAATAGGGAGAGCCCCTTTCGTCATCAAGGGCAACATAGCTGCAACTTTTCATTTTACTTCGATAGAACATAGTTTTGTTGTTTATTTTTAAAGGGTTTTCGAGGTTTTTCATTTTTTATAATAAAAATCTTTTCTAAAATGAAGCGTCACATGGCTTTTGAAACTTTCCTACTCTATTTAATTTCAAGATGTGTACGTTGGAAAAAACTAGATCCATAAATTTAATTGCCAATAATTTTGAATATATCAAGTTTATTAATTAATTATGCCTGAATATTAATTTTCCATTTTTAACAGATTTCGATTCTGACTTGTGAATTGTTGCATTCAACACATTTAAATACATAAAGCCAAAAAAAAAAAACAACTCAACCGAAACACCAAGAACAAAATTATGGTACCTTAACGTATTGGTATAGTTAAAATTATAAGCAACACAGCAAGCACATGCCGGAATAATTTAATTAAGTTTAAATGGAGATGAAAAAGAAGACGTCTTCAGATACAAGACAGAAGCATGATGTAAAACATTTTTCTTAAGGTAGAAATGCTAATGACCCAAAAAATTTTACGAAGAAAAGTACCCAACTACTTTCTTTCTCTTTAGTAATCATACTACAGTGCTGCTGCTCTACTTTAAATTGATGTTATTTTTCCCGTAAAAATTGTTGCTCCCACAAAGAACAAAAGCCCCACTAAGCGCATACTTTTCAACAAAAGCATAACAACAACAAAAAGTTGATTCCAACCAAAGGACACACAAGAAATTTAGTAGCTTATTGTTTGGGTGTCCATTTATTAATATCGGTCCTGGTTAACGTAAAAGCAAAAATACGATACTTTGGCAGACAAACTGGTGGTGCAACGACTCCTTAATTGGCTTGCGACGAGGCTTAGTTTGTGCTAGCGCTGTTTAAAAGTATCGGCAAAGAAATGAATTGAATTGAATTTGGAAGATACTGCTATACTAGCGTGGCCAACATTCGTCACCAAAACGCGGACCAAGAAAAAGTTGCTGAAACTTTTTTTAAAGATACGTTCTTTCTTAAACTGCAAAAAATTGTATGTACTTAAACATCCCAAACCCTTAGAAAAAGCAGATATTTGTATTTACAAAAAAAAACAAAAAAACAAAAAGGTCTTCAGTTTCACCAAAAACCCAAGCAAAATGAGATTTCTTATTTCCAATAAAAACGCGGATCACATGGTCACGTTATGCTACACCAGGTATCGAAATTTGATTGATTAATTTTGTCACATCCCTGCAGTGACAGTACATGAAATGTAAGTCCTTTTTTAAGGATAACAGCGAGGGAAGCAACACAGCACATAGCAGTACCGACTGCAAAATAATTTTCTTTTGTCTTGCCAACAAATGTTAGTCGTCTAGTAAATATTTTTGATAAGAACACCAAAAGTATGATTCGTTACGTTTTATGCAAATTTCATTTGCTGTTGTTTTTGTTGTCGTGAAATCAACCTCAAAATAAATTCTCAATGGTAGATCTTATAATTTTGCCTAGGAAATCATAATTAAAGGAGACCCTTTTGAAGATGGTCGAGTTACTTATTATTAAACATTTAAGTTGTTGAAATGTTTTATCAAAGAAGAAAAAAATGAATATATATTCGCTACTTTTTGAAAATGAAAATTTTAACAATCTTTACTACTTCTTTCATGAATGTGTATGTAAACTTTGCTAATCTATTTAAAATAATTATTTTAATAAGACGATAATATTGAGTTTTCGGATAAGCAATAATGCATCGCTTCACTGGATTATGGAGTACTAAATTAGAATACAGCATTGGGCTTTAAGCTCAAAGGGACATCAGTTGATCGAATTCAAAACTGTTTGCAATCCAGAATGTTGTTAACAAGTTAGAAGCACTGAAGTCGTGAACCATGGCTGACGTTTTTCTAAAGTAGTATCTACCATTTAGCGTTTGCAAGCTTTCCGAAATAACAGTGTTATTACCTCATATCGACACTTCCAGCTTAACTGACCACTTTTCGAAAAATTAAAATTGTAGACATAAAAAATTTTGTAAATTAATCGATGTTTGTAGCTATATTGAAAAGTAAGTAGTAAAAGTTACAAAATCTTCATCACATATTGAACGTCCGTTTATTTTTTTTTATAAACTTTTTTGGCCTTATATTTCTCTATAAAATTATTAATGTCACACCCGTTACATTTTTGAAGCTATGTACTTTGTATCTATTATTTAAAAGTTTATGTTACAAATTACGCACGATTCTGATAAAGAACATCTGAAGTATTTCTAAAATTATGTCAATTTATCACTCATTCCTGCAAAACTTTAAGCGAATTAAACTCAAAGTCAAAATATTGAGAAAAAAAACAGATTTTTTCCACGTCACACCCGTTACGCACTTTAAAACAATTTTCTGAATTAATTACACAGAGTTGTCAAGCTTTGTATTTTTAATAAATATCGGAAGGTACCATAGTACTTGTTGCAAGAGATGAAATTAGACTCTCACTTTTGACTGAAAAGATATGAATAGAAATAAGTCTTAAAATGTCACACCCGTTCTCTTCGAAGTGAGTCAGTTGCGACTATCGTTAGACAGTTCTAAGACTTGTAAATGAAAAAGATGTTTGTGTATCGTACCCAGTGGGATCAATTCAGTAGGGCTGAAGGGGCATTGCCAGCCGAAGATAAGACCATCTAATAGTGGTGGGATTATAATTCTCGCCGTAGTCAAGTGACGCCACTGACCGTAACTGTCGAAAAACTGCAGCCGATCGGAAAATGGGTGAAAAATTAGAAAACTGAATTCATCGAAATCTACGACGAAACAGCGCTAAATTAGCGACGCACCTGAACGTATCATCAACTGGCATCCAGTGAACACAAAACAATGAACTCAATTCGAGCAATTCTTGCATCCAAATCGGTTGAAGTCTCAGACAGTGCAGAACGAATATGAAATTGGTCCGAGCTTTTCGGTTTTTTTTCCAAAAATTTTCAAATTTCCAAAAGATCTTTTGGCTACTACCTTTTTCAATATGATAACTACCAAAAACAAAAAAGAACCTTTCATATAAAAATATTTTTTATAAATAAAAATAGTTAAATGGTATTTAAATTCTTATACAACATCCATGTTAAACAATATTACAACAAGTGTAAAGTGGTTTTTTATTGGTACGATTAAAAATATTTTAAAATAACTCTTTAAGATAATAAAAAAGATTTGATTAAATTTTTGTCTATATGCATGTCTTATTCAATTAAAAGTTCATAACACAAAAATCACCTGTCATGAACATTAAATTTATTTTCCTTTCGCTCAAACAATTGCGCCACTGGTATTTGTAAAATTGCGGCACTCCCAAAGCTCTGCTTTCAGTTGTCGTAGAAATTCTGCATTAATATCTACGTTGCTCAAGGTTGTCAGGCTTTAGGGGATACCAGCTGACAACTAAAATCATTATGGTGAATAGTTTTTGCATTATGTGGCTGAAAGCCGCAATGGTATTCATGATTAGACACCGCCCACCTGTTGACATTTTACTGATTTTCAGTTTGGTGTAAGTGACATGACTTTAGTAATGGTTGTCATAACAGCGGAAGTTAAAACCACTTTGAAATAACAACCAGGATGTTAAAATTTTGTAGAGGAAATTAAAAGTTTTTAATTAAAGAAATTGAAATTAGTCAGACGTAATTTCTAGAATAAGAGGAAAATGGTTACCGGCAAGAATTAAAGTTGCAAATTAACGATTTAATTTGTATCCAGGTAATTAATACTAAAGTGTTATATATTATAAAACCGAAGCAGCTATTTTATGTGCATTAATAAAAATTTTCAATCTTACATTATATCAGCGAACGTTTGATGTTAAAATAAGACTTGAAATATCCAGCATCCGTGATATAAAAGCAGATGTGTCACAAGGAAGTGTTTTAGCACCAGTTCTCTACACAGTATACACCTCTAATAAGACAGTAACCAAAAGTGGTGACATATGCTGACGACACCGCTCTGTTGGCTTGTCATGAGACCTCAATTGAGGTTTCCAACATTGTAAAAATAGAACTAGAAAAAAATTCAAAATCGACTAAATCGTTGGAAAATAAAATTTAATGCAGAAAAGTCTGCGAAGGTCATTTTCACCTTGAAAAGGGGAGAATGTCCACCAGTGATGCTTAATGGGGAAGAAATTCCAAAATTCAAATGTGTAAAATAACTTGGTATGCAACTCGATAGAAGATTGACTTAAAAAGAACATATAAAGGCCAAACGACAACATTTGAATATAAAATTAAAAAAAACTTAATTGGTTAATGTGACCAAAATTAAAACTTAGTCTTGAAAACAAACTTTAACTTTATAAAGTTAAAACCTGTTTGTACATATGGGCTTCAACTTTGGGGTACAACCTGTAATTCAAACTTACAGATTTTGCAGCGATTTCAGTCAAAAACTTTAAGATCAATAGCACCCGTCTTATTTTAATTTGGCAATCCTTTCACAATCAATTCGGAAAATTCCTAAAAGTTGCTTCCATAAATAAGGAGCTTAAGCATTTGTATCAATAATAAGAAGAGCATTTACATAAATTAAAGGAAAACATAACAGAAATCACTTACCGATTGTGGTCTTGCGACTTGCACAATTGACGGACCACTGCTAAAAATTAATTTGCAAAACATTTTGGAAGCACTGAAATATATACAGTTTATAAAATACACAACTACAATGAATTTTAGCAACAACCAATACACTCACACCACTTGCGGATTTTTAAATAAGAAATTGAATATAATTTTGTTTAATTTAAAGAAAGAATTAAATTTAATTTAAGCACTTGATGCATTTTTTGTGAGCAAATAAAAAAACTTTTAATGAAAACACTTTTGAATTAACAACAAAAACAACTAAACACAACACTCGCACTGGCAGCTCTACCGACGGCATCGCTTTAAATGCGATTTTTTATCTTCACGTAATTTTATCACAACATGTTATTGCTTTCTCACTCGCAACTTCTAAATTAATAGATATTAAACTTTTTATAATTATTAATGAGTATTTGATTACAAAATATGTAAATTTTAACGAGAGAAACGAAACGCGCACGTTGCAAAATAAATGAAAACTAAAGGACAAACTACACGTAACAACTTGTTTGCCGACTTGATTAACCAAACCATACACTATACGCTTCAAGTTGGTGAACGTTATTTTTATTATTAAAAAAGTACTAATTGTCAATGCAACAGCTGATTAGAATATTTGGCATAATGTACAAATGTCATAGCTCCTAAGCTGCTGCATCGACTCTAACAAATGAAGCGTTATTCTGTTTGTATTAATTACTAACTGTGATGGTTATTTGGGTTTTATGGAGATGTACTGAATCGAGATTTGGAATGTACTTTTAAGAGGACAAGTGTACTTTGTTCCTTGTCACGGACACAAAAAATTGCTAAAACTTACAAAAATTTTAGAACGGAATGTACTACAAATATCTCAAATGTTCTGTACTATAATTTTAACAACGCAAATGTACTGAAAAGACAACAAATGTACCGAAAATTTTATCACTGAATTAATATACGCATAGTGTGTCATGTACTATAGTTCATTCATGTGGCAGCTTCGAAACATTAATTTTTGCTTTGTGAAACAGCATTTAAGAATATACGCTTTCAAAGCGTTAGAGCGATGCTAAGTAGCGAAGCTTTAGCTTTGATATAGATTCTATAGCTCTACCTACCAGCAAACGAATAAAACACCTAATAGTGGAGAGCCGAATCTCGTTAAATTGAAAACGCCCGCGTTTCACCGCGTTCATTACCATAGGACTAGACATAATGAAAGACGCCGCGTGATGTACGATGTGCCATCATTAATGGCAGACACATGCTAGCTAATACTATGCAAATGCAAACCAAGATAATCAATAAATAGTATGAGTTTCATTATTCTTTACTTTGTCATGTGTGAAAAGAATGAATTGAAAAAAATATAAACTGTTAGATATATGGCCACTACACCAGACACTGGCCCTTAAATGTCATAACACATCACATACACCGATTAGATAATGTGCATTTCTCAGAAGAAGGTGTACACAAACCAAGTACACTAAGAGCCAAAATTAAACTGTCAAAAATTTTAATGTCAAAACGTGCCTTATTTAAAATCGGATTCACCACTTGTTGCGGTCTTCGCTTGACAGTTCACGAACTGGTTTTTCTCAGTTTAGTTGGTGTATTTTTTTGAAGTATAAGTTCGTTTTTATTTCGGTTACCGTTTTTGTTTTATTTCACATTTTTTAATTGGGTACATTTTTTGTTTAGTTAGTAAAACTTAAACTAATTTTATGCAAAAATTAAACAAACAAAAACAAAGTGTCTGTGAAGGAAATTAAGCAATAAAAACGTAACATCAGCGAGCTGGAATACCACAGCAAATACAAATTAACAAAATAAATAGAAAGTGAAACAATAACTAAAAAAACATCTAATATATAAATAAATTGTCGCCATTCGCTAGAATAATTAAAAAAACTACAAAAAATAATTAGTAACAAAAACAAACAACTGTGACGAAGTCAACGTGATCGCAGACATCGGTGCCTTGCTACGCTGGTTGGCGAGGGAGCCTTGCGACGTTGTCATAAGACAAGTGAGTGTTGCGTGAATGATGCGGTTGCCGAAACTGAAAACGGCTGTTTTTTACATTTGTTTATCTGTTCTGTAGCTATTTTTATTTTTTATGATATTCATTTGTTTTGTTTTTCAAATATTCATTAACATGTAAACTAATATATATTTTTCATTTCATATTTTTTCAGCACCCACAGGTGGTGGCACGGTGTCGATAACGCGGAAGAGGCACATAACCCACTCCCCAATTTCGTTCCTATTAGCTACTTTAAAATAGAATTGTTTTTCGCAGCTTCAGTGGCGACAACGGGTGCTAGTGCCGTTTTTTATTTTTATTTGTTTTCATGACAATCGCACGCTTCGGTTCCTTTAAAGCGTTCATTTGGTAAATAATCTAATTTTGTGCCTAATAAAATCGGTAAAAAACACTAAATAATCAAGCGCACATAAAATCGACTCCAGCGTTTTGCTTAACCGTTTGATAGCTTGTTTTGTTGCGCAGCGTATACACGGCGCTCCATTGGCAAACGCAATAAAAGTGATTGTGTTCAAGTGTGCAAACGACGAAAGGTGGAGGAGGAGACGGTTGAACGGATTATTGCTAATAAAAAGGTTTTTACATTTAGATTAGATTTGCTATAAATCATTTGTTTAAAATTTACATTAACCTGCGAAGTTTTTTTACCTTGAACTTTAAACGTCTTAACATTTTCATTTCTGGTAGATATTAACTATTAAGCCTAAATTAGGTGAAATTTGAGGGTTTGTGTTAAGTGCCAATATAATTTCAATTTGTGGACATTAGTAATAATACTTAAGTGCGAAGACATTGTTGCTTTATATGTGATAAATATTTGCAATAGATGAGCAAATGATTTTCGAAAAATATCTGGTCTTATCGACGTTGGCGTCGTGAGAAATTTCTTCTGCAGGCAATTAAAAGCAGATTGTAGTCTGAAGCTTCTGTTTGATCGTTTCCCAGTGATATCTCATAATATATAATAAGATAAAAATTTTAAACCTGAAGAGTTTTAGCGGCAGCGTTGGTACTTTGCGAAGGAGCCTGGTTAATTCTTGATCTTAATGTTTTGATAGGATGTCGAGAGTACTTTTATTTCTCAAAACTTGCTTTCATCAATATAAATAAAATTATCACATAACATTCGTTATTGTGATTCGTCTTGTGATTATAATTAAGCCTTGCAAATGTCAACTTTTGTAGATTTCACGGGTAATATCCTATTAAATTTGCCAGGTTTTGTTTTTCAGCTTTCATTAAATATTGGCGAAGTGTGTAAAAGCTTAGGAGACACGCTATACTTTTTTTCTTTATTCTGCTTAAATAAATAAATAAAGAATTTAATGTGACATAATTATTATACATAGTTGGATTTTTTTAACTTAACCTAAATTTTTTAAAGTTTTAATCCTAAATGTTCTACTTGGTGGTGGATTTTATTTTAAAAAAATTTTCAAAATAACTTTTATTTATTTTTTTTTTGTTGTGAAATTAAATGTTAAAGAAGGCAAAGTTTCTGCTCGTTAATAATTATCTTTGTACGCTGCTTGTTAATGCGGGGGCACAAACTTCTTTATTTTATGAATTTTAAAGATGGTAAAATTGAGAAAGAAATACCTTGGGAATCTGATATGAATGACGGTGGTATGCTGGTGACGATGACGATTGTATGCTGCTGACGATGACGATTGTATGCTGCTGACGATGACGATTGTATGCCGCTGACGATGACGACTGTGGCGATGGCGACGGTGAATGGTGGTGAATGACGATGTTCGGTGTGATGCAGATGATGATAATGCTGGTGTTGTTGTGATGATGCAGATGATGATGATGTGGTGAAGATGATGATGATGTGGTGAAGGCTTCGATGCTGATGATGTTGAAAATGATGATGAAAAAGTTTAAGGCTTCTCCACATGAAAGCTCACTGAACAAAATATAAAACGCGTCTACACTTTGGGCTTAACTTTTTATTTTACTTTAAAGTTACACTTTCTGATTTTAACTAATTTTAAGCTAAATTTAGATACTTTAAGTTAGTTTTTAAGAATAATTTTAAGACATCAAATAAAAGGCTGCTGTTTTCTCTGGTGGATCGGTAACGAGTGAGTATTATGCTGACGTGGAATTTGCCTTTTGGCAATGACATTTTTCAATGTCATGGTCAGCGATCTTTCGAAGTAGAGCAATAAGGACGGCAACACATACGAGTCTCGAGTATCGATAATTGGGATTATACATGGGAATTGTATTGAAGTAAAAGTGACGAGTTGATGAGCAGTGTTGCCGTTTAAGAAAGTTTACGTGTTTTAAAGTTTACACGTAAACATACTGCCCGCCTTGCAGTATCTGCAACAAAGAGAAGCAGGCGCACGCGGGAGCTTATAATAAATATGAAATTAATTTTTGTGGAATTCATAGTAAGAAAATTTTTATGAGAATGAAATTTTTATGAGAAAAAGCAAATTACTGGGGAATCAATACGAGCTTATGTATTGTGCGAGTGATTTCTCCCAATTGAGTTTTGAGGTCTGCTACACGAACTCGTCCATCGTTGCCATGGTAGATTTTAGTAATCCGTCCCAATCTCCACTCTGTGGGACATAAGGGTTCTTGACGCACGACTACGAGATCTCCAGTTTTAAGATCCGTTTTTGGAACTTTCCACTTGGTGCGTTTTAGCAACTCTTTTAGGTATTCGTCCTTCCATCGGCGACAGAAATCTTGAGCCATAGTTTTAACTTTTTGCCAGCGATTTACCATGCTAAGCGAAGAAGATATATTTTCCGGCTCTGCAGGAGATAACAATGGGGCTCCTATGAGGAAATGACCTGGCGTGAGGACTGCAAGATCAGAGACGTTTTCAGACGCAGCGTTAAGAGGCCTAGAGTTGAGACAGGCTTCTATTCGAGAAAGTAGTGTTGCAAATTCTTCAAATGTGTATTTCAGCTGCCCGGTGATTTTTCGAAAATGTTGCTTAAAAGACTTTACGCCAGCTTCCCATAAGCCACCCATGTGAGGCGCTGACGCTGGAATAAAATGCCATGAGAGATTTTGGTAACCATATTTCGTGACTGCGTCATCTTTTGCTGCTTGAATAAAACGCTTGAAGTCTTTTTTAAGGATTCCAGCAGCGCCTACGAAATTTGTACCGTTATCCGAGTAAATATTGTCGGGGCAACCTCTACGTGAAACGAATCGTGACAAGGCAGCTAAAAACGCCCACGATGAGAGGTCACTAACAGGCTCAAGGTGTATAGCTTTCGTTGCGAAACATACGAAAAGGCATGCATATCCTTTGGTGATTTTGCAGTATCTGCCCGTGAAGCTTTTTATTTCGAAGGGTCCAGCAAAGTCAACGCCAGTGTTTGTAAAGGGGCGTGAAAAGGTTGCGCGTTCGGGAGGTAAAGCTGCCATAATCTGGCCGAGATACCGCTTTTTGTTAATTACACAGATTTTGCAATTATAGATACAAGTTTTAATTAGGTTTCTTAACTTAGGTATCCAGTACTCACGGCGGACTAGTCGAAGAACTAGCTGATTTTCGCCGTGAAGAGAAATATGGTGAATGAATTCTACCAGCAAGCGAGCGAAACGGCTGCTATAAGCGAGAACTATAGGATGCCTTTCGTTGTAGTCAAGAGCTGGGGAAGATGCTAAGCGTCCATTTGCTCGAAGAATGCCGTCCTTATCTAGAAAGGGGGTTAAAGTCAGCAAGTGACTTCTCGTTTCGATGTATCTTTTATTAAGTAAATTTTGATAATCTTTGGCGAAATGAATTTGTTGAGAACTTTTTATGAGCCTCATTTTTACATACTTGAGCTCTTCAGAAGAGATATTTTTTGATGGAAAACAATACTTTGAGTTTTCAGGTTGTCGAGTTTTGTGAAAAAATCGAAAAATATATGCGATAACTCGCATTGCTTTGGGCAACGAAGAGAAACGTTCCAGTATGTTTTCATTCACCGCCGAGCTAGTGAAAAAAGATTTGATTGGCTTGATTTCCAACGTTGTATCCGGTTGTACTGATAGAGCACTTTGTGGCCACTGAGATTTTTGAAGTTTTAGCCACGAAGGTCCATTCCACCAAAGCTTACTATTTTTCAAGTCCGAAGGATGTAGCCCCCGGGTTGCTAGGTCGGCGGGATTGTCGTGTGTGTCGACATGAGACCAACTTTCGATGCCAACTTTATCTAGAATAGTAGTTACTCTATTCGCAACAAAAGTTTTCCACGTACAGGGGGGTTTTTGCAACCAAGACAGCACAATTGTCGAGTCTGTCCATTTGAAAATTTCGTAACAATTTTCAAGATTAAGTTGTGGGACCACAGAGTTGACTAATTTTGCCAGCAAAACTGCTCCGCATAGCTCAAGTTTAGGCAAGGATATTGTTTTAACTGGGGCTACTTTTGTCTTTGAGACAAGCAAATGAGAAAATATATCGTTTTGTATTTCTACTCGTACGTAAATTGCTGCAGCGTATGCTTTTTCAGAGGCATCTGAAAAGGCATGAAATTCGATTTTACTTGTGGGAGAAAAACGTACCCATCGAGGAATCGTAATCTGATTAATTTTGTCATAACTGGACACGAAAGCTTGCCATTTGTGGAGTGACTGAATTTTAAGATTATCATTCCAGTCAGTTTTCTCCAGCCAAAGCTGCTGCATAATTACTTTTGCTGTCACTATAACTGGTGACATCCATCCTGCTGGGTCAAACAATTTTGCGATTGTTGACAAAACTTCTCTTTTCGTATAATTTTCTTTAAGTTCAAGGGATTGAACATTAAAATAAAAGTAATCAAATTTCGCATTCCAGCGGATACCCAGAGTTTTAGCCAAGCTTTTGTCCTCTAAAGAGAGAAAATCAGCATGCATTAAGTGATCCTGAGGAATGTCTGCAAGAAGTTCTATTGAGTTCGACGTCCATTTCCGCAATTCAAAACCCGCTGAGAGTAAAATATTTTTTAGTTGATCACGATTATTTTTAGCTGATATAATATCGTGAGCGCCTGCTAACGCGTCATCGACATACATGAATTCACGTAAAATTTTTGAGCCCAAAGGGAAAAGAAGCTCTTCATCATCAGCCAGCTTCAAGAGCGTGCGAATGGCGAGATATGGGGCACAGTTCACGCCAAACGTAACTGTTTTTAGCTCGAATTCGCTAAGTTCACTTTCTGGGTTTGGTCGAAAAATTATTCTTTGAAACGGTGTTTGGGCCGGATTTACCAAAATTTGTCGATACATTTTTTGTATATCTGCGTTGAAGACAAATTTGAAAAATCTCCATTTGAGAATAAGTGACATTAAATCACTTTGTAGTACTGGTCCAGTGAACAAAACATCATTTAAACTTTTTGAATTTGTTGAGGGACACGATGCATTAAATACAATTCTCATCTTAGTACTCGTGCTGTCTGGTTTAAGCACGGCATGATGAGGAAGATAGTAAGAATTATTTTGTTGATAATTTTGAGAGTTAATTTTTACCATATGGTCAAGTTCGAGATACTCTAATATAACGTTGTCATATTGAGTCTTAATATCAGGCTTTTTGAGAAGAAGTTTTTCATTTCGAAGAAATTGGCTTCGAGCAATGAATTTCGATTGCCCAAGAACTAGAGAATTTTGAAATTCTAATTTGAAAGGTAAATCAACAATATATCTGCCATTTGATTCCCTTTTAGTGGTTTTAATGTAAATTTCTTCGCAAATTTTGTCTGCTTTGGAGACTGCGGATTTTTGTGGGAGTTCTTCAATTTCCCAAAATTTTTTAAGTTGCTCATTCAGAGATATTTCTGTGAAATGTGAGACAACTGTTGTTTGAGTTGGTGTTAGTTGCTGAGATGGTACGGGTCCTGTGAGGATCCACCCAAAAATTGTCTCTTGAGCCACAAGTGTGTCAAAGACATTATTTTGAACCCCACCAAGTAAAATTAAGGGGTATATATCTCCTCCAATGAGAAAATCTATTGATGAGCTCCGGTTAAAATTCGGATCAGCAAACTTGAAGGTCGGCATATTCGCAAATTGAGAGATGTCAAAAGTAAGAGATGGTAATTTTTCAGTTACTTTTGGAACCACGAGCGCCATTACTTCTACTGGGTTATCTCTATAAAGCGGGGAACCGATGTAAAACGACGACATCATAGACGGTTTGATGCTAACTGCTCCATTAAGTCCTGTAACTTGTGCTGAAATCGGTTTAGTGGGCAGTTTAAGTATTCGTTGAATGCGTTCAGAGACGAAAGTGCACTCAGACGCTGGGTCAATTAAAGCACGAGCTTTATATGTAGTTCCCAAGTGGTAAATATCAATGAGAGCAGTGCCAAGGAGCACTTTTTTTGTCGCAGTAGTGAAACAAGAATTGACTGTTTCAGCTGAGTTTGAAGAATATTTTTCTGACGTAGTCAGATCCTCGGGAGTGGACTGTATGGTAGATGCATAAGTTTGAGCATTACGATTATCGCTTTTACTCTGATTTTCAAATTTATGTGAAAAATTTTTATTTTTGAATTGAGGGTTTAGTTGACTCGTTTCCCTGTGCAAAAGCGTGTGATGTTGCTTTTTACACTTAGAGCATGTATATGAGCTCTTACAATCTCTTAATTCGTGAGAAGACGCCAAGCAGTTAATACAGGAATTGTGTTTTTTAACCACCGAAAATCTTTCTTGCACGCTCAGTTTCAAAAATTGACTGCATGCGCGAAGTGGATGTGTTTCTTTGCATAATCTGCATTGAGAAGCTTCAACATTATTGTGAAAAGAGCGAATTGATTTCTGCGGTTTTTGAACAATTGGTTGCGATCTGTTGGGCTGATACAAAACGGGTGTCTTGATATCAGAGACAGTTTCTAGGGTTCGAAATCTGTCTGTCAAAAAAGTATCAAAATCTTGCCATTTGGGCATTTCGATTTTATTGGATATTGATTGCTCCCATAGAGAGAGGGTATGCTCAGGAAGACGTACTGAGCATTGGTATACGAATATCGCGTCCCAATTGCTGATGTCAATTTTGTATAATTGTAGTGCAGACATGCAATTATTTATTTCACGCTGAAGTTTTTTGATAGAACTTCCTGATTCTTGAGAGCAAGTAGGAAGATTGAAAAGAATTCTTAGTTGTTGGTTAATGAGAATACGTTTATTCTCATATTGAGATTTTAAATTATTCCACGCAATGTCAAAGCCATCATTCGTGAGAGGTACTTTTTTCACTATTTCGTGAGCTTCGCCTTTTGTTTTCTGTAAAAGGTGGTACAATTTCTCGACTTGACATAAACGCGAATTATTCACGTAAATTGCAGTGAAAATATCGCGAAAAGTGGGCCATGAGACATAGTCACCACTAAACATCTGAGTGTCACACGGGGGAATGTGTATCGAGGGACTCCTGTTGTCGAAAAATTTTTGCTCAGTAGGAACATCACTTGCTTTTAAAGATTCTATTTGTTCGTTGATTGAGGACAGACATCTAACATATGACGAGAAAGTTTTATGAAACTTATTTTTCAATTTGTTCGCGTCAACTGCTTCTTTTTTGTTTTCATCACCTGCTTCCTTAGTTTTTTCGAGCTCGAGATTAGCTCTGAGAGAGTCATAAGAATCTTTGACTTTTGCCCATAATTGGGTAATTTCAGTCCTGGAAATCTCAAGGACATGAATATTTTGGTCAGCTAAGGGGGCTTCCGCATGAGTAATTTCAAACTCAATTAAATCATTTGCACTACGTATGAAATTCGTTAAAAGTGCTTTTTCCATTTTTTGTTTTAAAGTTTAAAAACAAGAATTTATTCAAAAAAAATAATGCAGTTAGCGGAGCTGTGATTCTGATAGAAGAAAAAAAGAATCGAAGTGATGAAATAAAATCAGCCGATATTTGTTCCTGAGTAGAAACGATCGAAGAATCGAGAAAAAAAAGCAATAAAACTTTTCAGCGATTGAAGCAACAGCAACAACTTTATGGCAACGGTGTCGAGCAAAATCGTACGATGAAATATTAGCAAAATCTTTTTTTTTTTTTTCGTAACGGTGCCGAGCAATGAGTCACAGCAAATAACTGGTGATTATAACGGCACTGCCCAATGAGATTATGGAAAAAAAATTTCGACACGTGATCGAGAACTGCACCTTCCGAAACGGTACTTGCGAAAATTTTGAGACTGTACTTTTTAAGAGAAATTTGAGAAAAAATACACCATTTAATGTTAATAGGTGCAAGCCCTGAGAAGGCCGAAGGACCAAATGTTAATGCGGGGGCACAAACTTCTTTATTTTATGAATTTTAAAGATGGTAAAATTGAGAAAGAAATACCTTGGGAATCTGATATGAATGACGGTGGTATGCTGGTGACGATGACGATTGTATGCTGCTGACGATGACGATTGTATGCTGCTGACGATGACGATTGTATGCCGCTGACGATGACGACTGTGGCGATGGCGACGGTGAATGGTGGTGAATGACGATGTTCGGTGTGATGCAGATGATGATAATGCTGGTGTTGTTGTGATGATGCAGATGATGATGATGTGGTGAAGATGATGATGATGTGGTGAAGGCTTCGATGCTGATGATGTTGAAAATGATGATGAAAAAGTTTAAGGCTTCTCCACATGAAAGCTCACTGAACAAAATATAAAACGCGTCTACACTTTGGGCTTAACTTTTTATTTTACTTTAAAGTTACACTTTCTGATTTTAACTAATTTTAAGCTAAATTTAGATACTTTAAGTTAGTTTTTAAGAATAATTTTAAGACATCAAATAAAAGGCTGCTGTTTTCTCTGGTGGATCGGTAACGAGTGAGTATTATGCTGACGTGGAATTTGCCTTTTGGCAATGACATTTTTCAATGTCATGGTCAGCGATCTTTCGAAGTAGAGCAATAAGGACGGCAACACATACGAGTCTCGAGTATCGATAATTGGGATTATACATGGGAATTGTATTGAAGTAAAAGTGACGAGTTGATGAGCAGTGTTGCCGTTTAAGAAAGTTTACGTGTTTTAAAGTTTACACGTAAACACTGCTAAAATCGTATTACAACGGTGCAGTGAAGGCTCGCGCTGACGTGATGTGCATTTGTCATTTACCCCCGTATTATGTAAGGCGAAACAATTGAGTGACTGATTTTCGGCTGCCTATATCTTGAAAGTGTAAACCTAAATCAAAACTTGTTTTTCAAATTCTGTCAACTACATAAGATCAAATGAAAAGCCTCTTTCTTTATCATATTTGATATAGTCGTAGCCATATCCCCTTTTTTCTGAGTTCTGTGCTTATATCGCACACATTCTACTAAAGAGAAACAACTCAAAATTTTGAAATTTTCAGAAAGCGCTAAAATCTGTTATGGAGCTCGTGAACTATTTATCAGAAATTAAGAAGAAGGTACTAACAGAATAGGGTTTGTTCGTAGCGATCACAATAGCTTAAACTCTCCGACACAACTAAAATAGGGCACTGTTGCATCTTGCTGCTTAATTTTCATTGCAATATGAATGAGACATAACTCTTTTTGACAGAAAAGTACAGCAAAAAATCTCTTTTGTGCTAGTAGATATGTGTATGATGAACAGTTTTAAATCGAAAATGATAAAATTTGAGTTGTGCCTCTTGAGCAGAATGTGTGCGATATGTTCCACATCCACTAGGATGGATTTATGTTAAATTGTTTTTTTTTTTTTTCATTTAAAACGTGTATTCTTTTGATTCATCTCAAACTTCACTAAAACAAGAATTCGTTTGCCTACTTGCAAATTATATACGCGGCTACAAGAATGCACAACCTTTTATCTAATCCCGCCTACATTTTCTCGGTTTAATATATATATTCACATCCTGAAGATCATAATGTTTTCGACATTTGGAGCAAGTAAACACTCACGTGACGAACTTTTATTCTCAAATTAAAGGTTTTTTGAAATTGTTTCCCAAATTTTTTGTCTACAAATTTCAAGTTATAGCCAACAACACTACGCTTACCCTATTTCTATATTTTAAACAAAACTTCAAAATATTTTCAACCTAAATATGTATATATCAATGATTGCTGATATTGAACTACAGTGCTTTCATTCAAAATTGAGCATTTGCTATACATGTACATTAGGGTGGGTCAAATAAATCAAATGTTTTTTTTTGAATCCGACCCACGGAAACTAGTTCCTAGGTACCTCTAGGAAGTACTTACCAAATCTGAGCTTTTAAGATTAACGGGAAGATTATGTTCATCATAGTTTTCCATTTTTAATTTTGGCTCATATAAAAATGGTCATATCTTATCACCAATACATTGTTAAACCAGTTGCATCATCAATATTTATAGGAAATTAAACGCTCTACAAAAATGATCTCAAACACATTTTTCATTAATCTTACCATTGGAAAGATATTCAATGTTAAAGATTGAAGTATTTTAAGGAAAATTCTTTTTTGTTTTGAATTTTCTAACTTACGAAAAAATAATTATTGTCAAATGAGCTTTAATTATTTCTATAGGAAATTGAACGGTCTACAAAAAAGGTCTCAAGTGGTTAATCAATTACTCTAACCATTTAGAAGATATTTGCAGTAGAATCCCAATGCCTATTGATTTTAATATATATTGAAAAACTATATCTATGATGAGCATAATCTTCCGGTTAATATTAAAAGCTCAGATTTGGTAAGTACTTCCTAGAGGTACCTAGGAACTAGTTTCCGTGTGTCGGATTAAAAAAAAAATTGATTTATTTGACCCACCCTAATGTACATACATATGTATCTTATTTACATTCACGGTATGCGTCGGTGAAGTCGTTTGAACTTCTCACATCGAACTGCTGATTCGACGAAGTACTCCGCTGCGTGTAAATAGGAGCAGCGATATACGTCGACGTTCAAATGTTATTTTAATTAAATTTGCGTTTTTCTCTTTTGATTTTATTTTATTTTATGCAATAACATCATGAAGAAAGTTATATAAAAAATAAACATACAAGTATATGCTTAGTACTTAAATAAAAAACTTAAAGAACATATTTGTTAATGTTTATAAGGCTGTAAATAAATACGTAAGCCGCTAAAAAAAGTCATTCCACACCTTCCCAAACGGAGAATACTTTTCCATATAGCAAACATAGTTTATCTTTTCGGCGCTCCTCCAAAACCTTATTAATAATATTAAGCACTTTTCGCTAACTTTTAATGTTAATAATGTGTAGGGTATTTAATTGTTAGCGTGGTCAAAGATAGCACCGTTACTAGTTAAACTTAACATCGCTTTTGAAACAAATTTTTCTTACACAACTGTAATAACTAATCGTTTCAGTTCTTTAGAATATTAGATAATGAGTATGCGTTATGCATACACAGGTAATGCATTTAAAAAAAAATTTCCGCCTGACAAAATTACTTCTCAAACTATTGTAAGCTTATTAGTCCATAACTAAATAAATTTCAATCTGGTAATGGACACAATCACTATTACAAATTGGTTTTTCTGTTTGATTTTATAGCTTTTTTCAATACATGTCGAATTGGTTATCGGGAGACTTGCGGCCATAAATAGAAAATAATTAGATAGTTCAATGTGCTTACACTAATTGATTGGAAGTACTTAAAATATGAGACTTTATTTTGAGCACTTGCTAAAACCAGCCTAAGGTAACTAAGCTTAAAAAATTCTTTAACATCGAAACTAAGTGAATTACGGAAATAGCTCTATCTGTATAATTAAAATAAAATGGAATTGTCATTTTGTAGTTTTATTAGAAACGCAAAGCTGTGCTGTGTCTTTGCTCAGTAAATTAAGATTGCCAGATAAACCTTCTTTATCGTTTTTGTTTCGACATTCTGCAGACTGTTTGTTGGCTGGTTTGTATGACGTACTTGTAAACCCATGTCAGTTATAAAGCGTTTCATGAAGGTGTGGACATGCGAACCAGCCAACAGCGTTCGAAATGGCGCATCAAAATATACTGAAATCCAAAATAATAAAGAAAATTCACTGAAAGACCTGAAGGCAATTCCTTAAGCATAGAGGACTGCATCAAGCGCTGGCATAGTGGCTTTTCAAGCAGTGATGCCTATAATTCGTTTCATTTAAGCTTACGATTTCAATCTGTCAAATTGCATAAATTTTTCGAGTAAAGCTTTGAATAGTAGGCAATGCCTCCGCGGATAAATTTTTAGGAGAAAATGAGAACCTCTACATTGTAGTTGTAGTTGCCAAAGATTTAGTGTTTTTTAAGCTGTCGTAGTTTCGAAATAAAATAAATTACAAAGACTAACCACTTAATTTAATGATATCCACACTGTCTTAGTTTAATATGCAAATTTTATACATTACTTTAGAGTGGCTAGCTGCAAAATTTTTTCAGCGATATATGATTAATTTTTCGTCTTTTTACCAATGTGGCTCGTTATGTAGCCAGAAAATACAATTTTCTTTTGAACAATGAATTCATACCAAATATTGACATCAGTTTCAAAACCAAATGGAGACATCGTTTCCATATCGATACGAACTCCACGTACGTAATAAAGCTTATCCTTCTGAAAAGGACAATGCATTGGCATATTGCTGTAACGTTCTAAAGCCAAACGCGTCAGCTGTATTAACGATATTTGATTTTTGTTATCTAAAAGCTGGCAACCATCTATTTTAGTCTGATTTATGATAACAAAATCTCGGGGCTTACGTGGCAAAATAATTTTGAGATTTAAATACCACTGAGTTATATCCTGTGCAAATTGAAGCTCTATCTCCATGTTACGGCTTTTCTTATTTTTGCTGAGGCCACAATTTAAAGCGGATATAATGTTTTCATCTGTATTTGTACAAGTGCAATTTTCAAACCACCAATCGAAATTGCTCTGTAAATAAAAGTTGAAATAATTATGTTTCATTACAATATTCCTTTAATACCTTTGATGTAATGACTGTAAAATAATAAATTGTATAGAAAATAATGAAAATGAGCTTCATGTTTGTTTATCACTCGGTTTAAAAGAAGTTCTATTCAATTGTTTCATTATATAACTTGTTAAAAAAGTTTTTGCTTATAAATTGTCTGAACTAGTTAATGCATTTTTAATAGATTTTGGTTAATGTATGGCTAAACGCAGTTCTAATGAGTGAGTTTCCAATAAAATTTCAATTCGAAATTGATATCGTGTTTATTGTAGAAAATTTTTAAATAAATTAAATAAATAATTTTACTCGCAGCAAAGTGCCATCGGCTTGTGTTTTATGACTCGTAATACAATTATTTATCTCAAGGTTACAAAATATCGCTGAGCACTTCATCTTCTTTATATTGAAGAACTTCATACCATTTTTAATACTTACGCTGTATTATACATATTAACAACATAAACAAGCTAAATTGTTATTCTTTCTTGGTATTCTATAAACCTATGTGACTCTTTAAATGGCCTAAAACTATAATTTTCTTATGAATAATGAATAAGAACATAATCATCTTTGAAAAATTGTACTGGTATGTTATACTAAAATGATATAACTAAGCTCTTAACTCAAAATCGTCAGGATCTGTGAGATATGCGGGCACAAAAATGCTGTTCTAAGGAATACTTTTAGATATCTCACACTTTAGAAAATTTTTACAAATTTGGTAATGAAAGAGTGTTATTTACAAACATAGCGATAAGAATACCAAAGAAATAAAACTGAAAACCTTTTTTTTTCAACTTAGTTCATTTTTTGTTTTCGAACCAATCTGAATTGTTTTGTGGTTTTTAAGTCACTTAACGAATTTAAGGCACGCTAAATAAATAAATAACTTAAAATATGAAAACATAAGCGCATTGTTTTATCAAAACCTTTTTTTCATTTGCAGTTTTCAAACTGGATAACGTAAAATGGTGCAAAATTTAACAATAACGCTGCCGCCATTATCAGTTCAAAGTATGGATTATACTGCAAGCGCTTCACCAGATTCAGAAGGTCCTGATGACATGTTAATTAATACTTATAGTCAGGTACCCTTAACAGCGCTAAGTAGAAATACACGTGAACAATTGTCCCGATTATTAAATTTTACGAAGATATTACGCTCAGAAGAAGGTTATGAACGGGATTGGCGTGGAGTTGCGACGCTAGCGCTGCAAAAGACACTCTGTGATGAAAACGCTATGAGCGTAGAGGATCCTATGGCTAAGGTCATACAATTGTGGTGCAAAAATAATCCTATGACTGCAACTTTTGAGTATTTGGAACGTTTTCTAGGCATCATCGATCGTTGGGATGTTTCCGATGATATATATGAAAATCTAGGTTAGTCTGATTTTTTTTTATTTTTTGGTATATATTAATTAATTTTAGTTATTATGTTATTTTTTTATATTAATTTCTGATTGTTATCTACGAAAAGATGGTTTGCTTATATTTTTATTAACTTTTTTGTTGTTTTTTTGTTTTATCATGATCTAAATAACATTTTGTTGTCGTGCAGCTTTGTGGATAGTCGCAGTTGCTCGTTAAACAAGCAGTTGCTTATCTAGTGACGTTGCAAGTTATACAATAGGGTGGGTCGTATAAATGCATTTTTCGAACTTCAATTTGGTATTGAAGTTTTACAATTTACTCCTCTATTTTATTTTACCAAACGCTATTTGTCTGATATGGTCTTAAATACTTATGGCAATACCTAATATCGAAGATATAGCCATCGGCAATCCTGGATATTTCTATTCGCAAGTTAGGGACGGCCATATGACAAACAACTCAGTAAATTTTAGTAATGGTGCATGAAAATTTGAAATCAGACCTTTAGTTTTCGATAATTTTGCTAGAATTTTGAACGACATTTTTAAAAATCATATTTTTTTTCAAACATTGTGTAAAGAAGCTGTAGTTTTACTAACATATTAAGATACAGTGGAATCGCGATAATTCGTACCCCGATAATTCGAAAATCTCAATAATTCGTAACAAACTGTTGGTCCCTTGAAAAAATCGCTTTAATTCGTAAAAATTGCATACATTTTGGTCCCCTCGATAATTCGTATTTTATTTTTTTCAATAAAGTCTGTTTAACCTCTTATAAATCGTAATTGTATCTGACAACCTCTTATAATTCGTATTGCAAAGCAAAATTCTATGGAACTATGGTTTTAAAAAAAAAATCAATCATAGTAGGCAGCTACGACTACGTTTATCGTTCACTTTTTTTGATGGAATTTTTTTGATTTTCGTGGTCAGTTTGTTCGTTGCTTTACCAGAGGTGCGTGAAAAACAAAGTGTGGCGTGAAAATGGCAAACAAACTTACTCATAAGATTTTATTAGTGTAGCAAAAGCAAAACATCATTTCAGCCATTGATAATAGAGCAAAAAAAATTTAAGTGGCTAAACATTTTGAAATCGCTCCATCAACGATTACTTCATCCTACAGAAAAGAATATTTATAATGCAAACTGGATATAGAAAATTCCATACTTGTATGGTTTACTCAGTGCCGACAGTCTAATATTCCTGTTTGAGGCCCATTATTAATGGAAAAAGCGCTGTTTTTTGCTAAATAATTGAACGTGAATAATTTCAAAGCAAGCAGCGGTTGGCTCGATCGTTTTGAAAATCGGAACAATGTAAAATTTAAAAAATTTAATTTTAATTTGGCCAACTATTTAAAAAATTACTCTTATTTTAACCTCATTAAATCGAAATCTCGTTAATTCGTACTGTACTTATTTTAACCTCGTTAAATTGTAAACCCCTGTAATTTGTAAAAAATGGCTGGTCCCTTGCTATTACGAATTATCGAGATTCCACTGTAGTTCAAATTATTCTTTTCAGTTAGTATGTAAATTTTTGCCTATTGGTTTTTATTAACACTTGCAGAAAGTAAAAAATCGGTCCAAATTTTAGAAAAACTGATATATCTCGCTTGTGACTACGATGCACGGGTCTTTTAGCATATTTGGCAACTGAACCAAAATTATAATTCGAATAAAGCGTTATGGTCCACCCTATTATTATATAAACATGTTGATTTTAGTATCATTTAGCTGAGCAATTGTCGTTCGGTTCTGTTCTATTTTACATTTTTTTACTTTTCTTGATTGCAGAACCTGTGTAAATCATAAAATACTTGTTTGTCTGTTTGACTAAATACGCTTTATCATTTTGACATTGAATGGCTTGTAATTTTTTCTCATTTGCTTTCTTAGATATAACTCAAGCTCGGTAAAAGAAAACTTGTGAATTATTAGAAAAATTTCTTTTTAATTTTATTTTATTTTATTAATTAAAGTTATTTAAACTTTTTGCAAATACGACTTAACAAATGAACTTATTTTTTTGCTTAATTTATGAACTAAATTTTGTACATGGGTACAAATTTCACATTTCTATTAAAATTTGAAGATGCTTTTTTAGTTAAAACTAAAAACATCGCATAAAAATGGAATAATTCACTTGTGATTATTAATATTTATGAACGTATTCAATATTTTCAGCTTCATTATATAATTGAGCTAGCTAATGATCAAACGCTTCGTTAAAAATACATAATATCTATGTATGTGGTTTTCCCAAACTTGTTTTGTTGAGTGATCTGGCCTAACTGCTAATTACACTATGCGACACCAACTTTAAGTAATTTAAGTAAAAAATGATTATAAATGAGTTAGTAACGCAACGCCAAAAATACACCGAAAAAACTTTGTTTTGAAATTCAGTGTTAAAAAGTAGTAAAAATTAAACCATTTCTGGTGTAATTTTACGCACCTTCCTTATATTTGCTTCAATATATTTATTTTGATGAACTTTTTTGTTTAAGACCATAAGTTTCCAGACCGATCGCACCTAATTTTTAATTTTATTGTGTTGATTTTTTTCCTATTACAAACTGTAAAGAAATAAAATCCACATGACATTTGACTCTACGCTCGTATTTAAGTTTGTCGCTGAATACATAAGCGTTTGGCGTTAGCATAGTCATCGCCCAACGGTCTAATTCAGGGACCACAGTATCTCGGCATCAATTTCTGAATTGGAAATCCGTCGAAAAACAAAAATAATTGTAATCTGACTTAGACTTCATTCAAATTTCAAGTAAAACCAAATCTTAAGTCAAAATTTTTCCATCGTTTTTGTATTTTTAAATATATAACCTTTGACTAGCGAAAACTTAATTTCTGTCCATGACTAGTAAATTTTAAGTCCTTGACAACCTCTATACAAGCTAACATATGTTATGGATTTTCAATGTCGAATCAAACCTTTGGTATTCTATTCTAATGCATTAAGTGAAAAAAAAATTAAAAATATAAGTCGGAAAAAAACTTGGAAATTACATATAATGTTGAAAATTACACTGATAGTGCATATTTATATGATTAAAAGAGTGTAAACTGAAATTCTTTTTTTAAGCAAACATTTTCGTTTCAAGATAATATTTGTCTAAATTTAACCGGAAATATATTAAATAATGAACAAAATTGTATATGTTTTTAAACAGAACTAGGGCTCTCATAAATAGAAAAGTAAAACTTATTTACCATATTTATCCCCGAAGTTTGATTTGTTGAAGAAAAAAAGGCATGAACAATTTAAAATTTGCCTGTATGACCTAAAGTAGCGAACCATGTTGGTGGTAACATTAATACTTCTACTGATACTACTGCGAGATTTGAATTCAGAATAATCAACTTAGTTTTGTCGCACAGTTTACATAGTTTATTATCTTTTTTGTTGCTCTTAATCTTGGAATATCAATCAGGGGATCCCTCCCTCTTGAGTTTGAAATCAATGCGTTGGGTTTTTCCTTCTTAATAGCACATGTTGAATCTCACTAGCATAATTACTATCATCGCTAAGCTAACCTATTTTCTTGATCGAATCGATGCAAAACTTTAAATCAGACTAAGTTTTTTATTCAATTCTTATCTCTTGAATTCGTTATTAAGTACATCGTAAGCCAATATTTCTCTTAAAAACAAAATACTCTACGTTTTAGGTACAAGCACTTTTATATCAATTAAAGTAAATATTATTGTTGTGTACAATATATACAAATCATAAAAGTCAATTAGTTACTTAAGCTGCATATCGATGCGCAAAATTTATTTGTACCAATGCTTCTTTACTAATTGCGAAACTATGTAAGTCTCCGTGAAAAAAAAAAACAATTATTTTTATTATGATATCACATATGAAAGTATGTACACATAGGTATGCGCATCAATAAATATTAAAAATCTAACATGTTATAATATAATGAAAACTATTTGTTAGTTTTTGTCCTTATATTCCGATCAAAAAATTTATTTGGGTCTGATTTAATTTATAAATTTGTTCAATATTTTAGTTTTGTTTTGAAGCATTTTTTTCATATTGGGTCATTTTTAATTGACCTTTTATCACTTTTTGTCTACGAAACTATCAGTTCTCAGTAAAAATCGCACTGAGTAAAAATATCTTAAAATGGGTTAAAATATTCAGAAAAAAAGTATTCTTTTATTATAACAATGTATTTGTTCTATGAATTTTTTTTGGTCGATATAGCCGATTTATTTTTGTTTTGCTTTATCTTCACCTATTTATATTAAAATCAATGTGCAGGAGCAAAGCGATTCTACCAAAACAACGATATTTCTTATTCAGATTTTTATTATAAATATTTTTTCCTTTAATTAATTTCTGTTCCAGCAACGCTTGGTAATAAAAATTAAAAATCCAAACAAATTTTAAAAGTAAGCAGATCAATGCAATAAGCAAAAATTAATTTTAGTTAATTCGTTTAAAATTTGTGAATTTTCGGCTGCCGTCTCAATAAACAATGCAACATTTTATTTCCTATAAAATTAAAAATTTAATTTTGAATTGCTATTTTTATCTGTGATGCGAACATTTAAAAGAAAAAACCATTATGTATAACACTTGATCTCTCCTTATCGAAAAATATTTAAAAATTTCACTTTAACGTGAAAGATTTCCTGATGTTTACAAATAATGTTTATAAGCACAGTCTAACAAAAATAGTAAACGAAGTAAAATCCTAAAATAAAACGTTATCCTGACTATTTTTACGAAACAAAAATAAACTCCAGCAAATCTTCCTTTTAAATATATTTACATATTCCTTTATTAATAAAAAACAGAAAAAAAAATCGACTCGTTGTATAAAACATAAACCTAAGTCCACTAGCAAAAGTTTCAAAAATATATTATAAATTTATATTATTCAAGACATAGTGTATTATAGGAACTTATGAAGTTTCTAAAGGCTTTTTATTGTATTAACTTACGTTTATTTTTTGTTTTTCTTTTTGTAGCTGAAGATGCTAAAAATTACATAAAAAACTTACAACAGAAATCTCTCATTTCGAAGGCACTAGCAGAACAACAGCCTAAAACAAATGAATCCAGTGATGATTTTGGACGTGGTACTGATTCAAATATACTGACCAAAGACGATGTGTTGCGCGCACAAAGAGGTTTGCCACCACAGAAATATGATGCATTTGTACTTTTCGCCGATGTTGATATCAACTATGCGGTTGAAATGCTGACGAAACTGGAAGATGATCCGGGTAATAATTTTAAGGTAAAATACGATTTGATTTTTCTTTAAACTCCTAACCTTTAAAGAAGCCGTGAAGCCTTTATTGAATCTTTTTAAGATATTTATAATAGGAAATGATTGTTTTAAAAGAATACCCATAGTATAATTCTAAAAGAAGACATTGTGCTGACTATTTTTTAAGAATAAAGTTACAGTCCAGCACGTCAAAGATTTTTTCTACCTGCATTCGAAAATCAGAATCAGTCAAAGCTCTTCCACCGCAAGTATATAAGCTTGAATAACATATTATTTTTAAAAATTTCAAACCGTTTTATCTGTCTGTCTAACTGTTTATATACATACTAAATGTAAATATATCAATGCTTTTTTTGGAGAATTTTTTAGTAAATCTGTTAAACTAATTTCCATATGGCGTCAAGTATAGAAAAATAATTTATAGAATCTTTCAGAAATGTATTCTTCTTGGAAAAAGAGAGGTTGTTTTTCAAACAACAAAACAACCGCAAAGCTATCACTATTACATCCCCTTATCTTTTGATGAAGAATTTATTTTTTAACCTTTTTAAATTTTCAGCTTTGCCTTAAAGATCGTGACCTCCTGGCAGGTGTCTCGTTTGCACATGTAGCACTTATCCAACTAATTGAAGAACGTTGTAAACATTTAATTGTGATTTTGACTCGTAGTTTTCTTAAAAGTCCAGAAAACAAATTTTTAGTTGATTACACGCAAGCGCTGCAAATAGGTAATTATTTTAAAATGAAATTGATGGCTTACAGTTAATAAAAATCTATTTTTTTTTTAATTATAGAACATAAAACTCGTAAAATAATTCCACTGATCTATGAGGAAGCTGTGCCAATACCTGGATCCTTAAAAATATATACACATCTGAAATACAATGGCAATACCTATGGCTTATTTAATTTTTGGACCAAGCTGGCTGCTTCTATACGTAATGTTAACATAGCAGTTGAAACACCTCCACCAATTTATACTAGAGATAATTATATGTAAGTTTGCTGTACAGTATGGCCCTTTTATTAGTTTAGGTTAAAAAAATTTAAAGAAAATATGTATGCTGTTATACGGCGTCTTATTAAAGAGGGTCTTACTTAATTGCACTGATGTTGCAGTAATGAAAAGCTTGTCGATAAATATCAAAAAAGTTGCAAACGCAATTAAGGGAAAAGGGAAAAATGTAGAACTTGGGCGCACTATGTTTATATTTTGCTATGATTCTTAACTGACCAATGATGGTACCATGAATGGCGAACAAAACTAGTTTAAACAGCTAATTGCCCTTTATGTTTTTTTAATGCATTTTGCGCTGTAATTTTTTAGTGTTTTTTTTTGCTCTTACAGTACTGAACAAGAAGCTTAGTTAAAATATAATATTAAACTGTGATCTGATTTAAAAACGCAAACAAAGAAAAAAAATCGTTTAAAATTAAATTTTTCACAAACAAAAACATTAAATCGAGAAACGAGATTTCGGAAATTATTTGTCAGTAGCTGTGTTCGCGTACAATAAAGCATAAGTCCAATATACGAAATATGTTTATATGTTTCACACCTCATGACTAGCGCTGCATTATTCTCCGTCGTAATCTATTTTGACTTTAGTTCGAAAGCAATAGTACTTTTAACAACCCATTGCTTTCTTACTAATTAAGAGAAGGAATCAATAAAACACTGAATTTGCAGAAGAACTGAGTGCATATTTTAATGAAGAAATTTCCGCCAGTAATTAAATTAAGCGAGGCGTACTATAATTATTTTTTACACGATACTTATATTATGCACTTCTTCGTATTTTCAGTAAAACGACACAAAGTGCAACGATGCAACAAATAAATTCAAACAATTTACTTACAACACCCTCAGATATACCGAAGATAAATGTTAATGGCAATCCATTAACGGATGATTATGACGATATACCTAAAAAGAAAGAACGGACTTTATTTAAGAAACGCTCATCACTGCGCCTTAGCAGTAATGATAAATTGCTTGTAGGTGATAACGACAGCAAAGTGATGCGATCAGCACATTCATGTAATCAATTAAATTCAACAATTCTTTACGATTCAAATCTACCACAAATGTCGGGCTTATCGATTTCTTCCTGCTCTGGCGCTGAAAAAAAGAAAAAGAAATGGCCTAGTAAATTGTTTAAAAAGGTTTTCAGTCGCAGCACTAATAGACTACAGATTGCCTAAGTTTTAGTTGGAGCTCGTTTTAAAAATTGTGCGATTATGTGCCACATTACGATAAAATGCAATTTCAAGCCTTAAATTCGGAATACGTCGTTTGCTCGAATTGCATTTATTTTAGTTTTTTGTAAGTTAATTTTTTCTTAAGATAATATTTTTGTATCGTTATATTAAAAATAATTTGTACTTTTACTATAAATATTTTCTGTAAACGAAACAAAGTGCTTTACACAATCAAAACAAGATAATGACCTAAGTTAACCAATAAAGACAAATATTCAATTTTACTTACTCGTTTTTATATAACGAAACATTTGTCGGTTGTTTTTATTAATTTCTCGCTCTCATAACCCTTTCATTATTCTAATTTAATACTACAGTTATTTCCAACAGTTACTCGTAAATCATTTTTAGTTTTCATGGAGCTAGAAACGAAATTAAAAACAAACTATACATTAATTTTTTGTTACACCTTCATAAGTTAGTACTACAGTAATAGAAAGCTGATATAAATAAAATAGTTTGTTGTGCTGCTGCTTATGATATTTTACATACATACATATATATGTATGAATGTACATATTGTGTCAACAACTTCGGTGTCAAAAAAATTGACATCACTAAATTAAACTCAATTTGGCGGAGACTTTTTGAACTTGTAATTGCTTCAATTACTTAAAACTTTCATTATTTATAATATATTAAAAAAAAATTTTCAAGTTACAAAAACAAAGATAAACAAACAGGAAAAATAATTTCTGCTTTGCTTGGTTTTACTTTTTATTTCTCGAACTTGTAATTGCTTCAATTACTTAAAACTTTCATTATTTATAATATATTAAAAAAAAAATTTCAAGTTACAAAAACAAAGATAAACAAACAGGAAAAATAATTTCTGCTTTGCTTGGTTTTACTTTTTATTTCTCCACAGATCTATTCAAAAGGAAAACTTATTAGGCTTACAAATTGTTACTAATCGACTTGAAAGTCAATGATGAGTTATTGCTGGCTTTATGGCAAATTTTAACAAATCATTCTGTAGTACAAAGTTTTGGAAACAGCTGAAAATATTAGAATGCATCAGAATTTAAGAAAGCACAATTTTGTAATTCAAAATTTTATGAGCAAAACTAAGAAATATATAAAAATGTGTCCAATCTTATTTTACTTAGCTTCAATATTTCGCGATGATATACACAACGTTCCTAAAGAAGAAATAAAAACATACTCTTTAAGTCATATAGCACAAAATTTAAAAGAAGTAGTTGTTTCGCCCTTACGACTCATAAGATGCCTATACATATGGAACATTTTTTGCGAAAATGCAAGAAGTTTGACCTTAAGTGAGACCTCCTATTAAAATAGATTTTTTGTCCCTTTTAACATGAACTCGACGAAAAAGTTGTTGAGACATAGTGTTGGAAATAAGTTAATCTTAAAAACAAAATTAAATTTTGTACATGCATCATTTTGGCGGTATTTTTGCACAGCAAATCTTTTGCTCAGAAGTTAAGATCATATATTAAGTATGTGTGCTTCTTTCTACAAGCTAAAATCTCCCAAAGCTGCAGTGATTTTGTGAGTGGAAATCTAAGGTTTATCATCAACATGAGTTGCATACAATTACAAGTAATGAACTCTACTTTTATACCATATGGTGTGGTACTACTACGGCAAGAGTCATGGATCCATACTTCTTCGAAAACGTGGAAGATGTCGCGGTAATCGTAACTAAGTAAATATCAATAATCGCAGATGATTTTAAACTTTTTGTGGATAGTCTGTCAACCGACTTCTACATTCATCGGACTTAACAGCTCTGATTACTTTCTTTGGGGCTATCTCAAGGAAAGCGTTTTCGTTTTCATTTATTTTTGTTAAGAAAGTTTAGGGTCAGCTTATTTAAGTCCGTTTAATAAAACTTAATTTAAACTAAGACTGAAAATCTGGTATACCAATATGTGATTTGAATAAATTTATCATCAGTGGAGCAACTACTTACACTAAAGAGTGAACGCCACTATTTATTGCTTTAGATTTTCTCTTGCGGAGCACAAAATAAAACAAACATTGTAAATTTTTTTGGTATTTTATTATTTTTCATAAATAACTTTTTTGTTGATTTTGTTTGTTGTTCTTGTTGTTGTTCATTTGCAGTATTTTTATTTCATTTTATGAATTTTATTTTCCTTTTAAGTGTTCTTTTTTATTAATATATATTATATATATTTTTTATTTTAATTTTTTTTTTTTTTTGAAATTAATTAATACTTATGCTTATTTTATTAATTAATTAATAATATTTCACTTGTTGCTTTTTTTTAATTTTATTATTTTCAAATATTTCTTTTTATTTAATTAAATTTTTCTAATCAAATAACAAAATGATTGTAAAAAAGAAAACAATTTAATTGATCATAATTCATATATAATTTTAATCAATAATAATAAACTATTCTGTTTTTATTATTTTTAAAATTAACATAGTAATTTTATAAACGTTTACTATTTTCAATTAAACAATTTGGTTGTTGTAGTTATTATTATTTTATTAATAATCATAATAATAAAAAAAACAATTCTTCTTTATTTATATTTTCTACTTATATTTCATTGCATTTTTCGTCTAAATTTTATCATGTTAGTTAAGTTTTTTACTTATGTTTTTTATTTATTTTTTTAATTTCTATTACTCTTCTATGCTTTCATTACATAATAACTGATTGCATTTACACCATATGAAATAAAAATGTTACAATTTATTTATGTTCTTTTATTTATTCTGGAAAGTTGTTACCATTTTTTTAAGACTTACTTTCTATAATAATTGTGAGTGAGTGTGTGTAAGTGAGTGAGTGAATGTTTTTTGCGAAGTCGTATATTATTATTTTCATATAATATCCATATTACTGCATTCACATAGTTTTGCAAAATTTTTGCTTCAATTTTATTAATTATTTCAGCCAAAATTTGCATATTTTATTATATTATGAACTTTGAATTTTTTTATATAATATTTTTTATCATTTTTAGGTAGTTGCAACTCAAGCAATACGTTTTTTATCTGGCTTTGCTGACATTATCATTAGCATATCATTGCGTGAATTATACTAAATCAGTTTGTCCATTATTTCCCAAGTTTCTGTAATCGAGGAGGTACGTACATATTACATGATCAAATTGATTTTGCTATTTTGACCTAAAAAACTTTGTATTTCTGCTCAGTATAGCGTGCCACTTAACTTTTTTTGTAATAATTTTTTCACTCGAAAACTAGTGGCTAACCGTTTTAATGCACTATTTTGTAAGCCTTAAGGAAAAAATTAAATACTCTGTCAAAAATACGTATAGTCGAAAAATGTGAATGAATATCCTTTCAGTGTATATTTTTAGTAGCTCATGAGCATCATTCTTTTTAAATCTACTAGGTTTCAAAACCTAGGTAAAGATTTATCTTAAAATTAAATGTAAAGTGCACGGTTGCACGCTTAACTATCTTATAACAAAAATCGAGCTTCTCGAAAAGGAATGCTTGAGCAATACCGCACAATCTAATACATTATTGAAATTTTTAAAAAGCTCAGATATCCCATTGGATAAAAAAAGTTGGCTATATTTCCGTTTCGATTTTTGGTCTAGTTTTTCTTCAAACTATGTAAATTATTCTTGAATAAACGCCAACAGCCTTGGTTTATATAGTTATTGAAGTAGTTGTATTTTTAAAAAAACATATTCTGAGCGCTGTTGCTTTTATATGAAAAATATACAGAAAATGTCAGCGTTGTTTGTTGAGCCAATTCAATTCAATGAACACTAAATTTCGAAATTCATACACGCCAGCAACGAATGTTCACACAATAAAAACGGTTGCCAAACAGTTTCAGAAAATTTCTGTTTCCAGAAATTTTATATTTTGACGCAATCTTTAACTTAAGTGGGATTAATTACAAAAACTTGATTTTGAAAACTTTCTCAATAACAAAAACCTTTCATTTGACGGAAGCACCATGAAAGTCTTGCTCTCTTAAAACTAGATTTGAAAATCAAAGCTCTTTACCATTGCAAAAATATAATGTGTAAGACCCAATTTGACTTTATATCAAAACTGAAATCCTTCTCTAATGCATTATAAAATGTTGAATAGTAAACACAGATTTTACTTCTCTTCTTTAATTAAAATCGAATATATTTCGGATTTAGCAACCTGAATAAATGTTAATTTATTATTTTTTCATAATCTTTAAATCGCTGAATTCGAATCTGCTGCCTATTTTGCTCTATCATGTCAGTTTTTTTTTATTGTAAGAAAACATGGATGAAAATATAGTTTCATCGAATCAGAGGTTATAGCCCGGGAGTGATCGTTGCAAATTGCATAGTCATTTCATCCCGTTTGATTTCTATTTTAATTACAATTAGAAAAATTTATTAAAACAAAATGAGCTGTAGAGGAGATAAAAGCATATCGATTTCATGTCCGAAAAATCTCCATATGATAAGATTTGACCCACGTTTCACCGTTTTAAAATTTCTAAAAAATACTGTGAAGATGAAGGGGTGGATCCAATACTTGTCATATGAGGACTTCCAGGCATGAACTTAATGTCTTTTTATCTACTGCACTATAACATTGGTCTCAATGTATTTTTGTACTTGTGGCGTAGTTCCTCAGTAATTGAACGGCAAATTAAGCGCATTAACAAGATGAGTAATGCCTCAGTGTTAAAGAGCTTTTGTTTACAAAAACGTGAGCGTAGCTCAGTGCTTCCGGTTGTGAACATACTACGATTAAACTATAAGTGATAGATTAGATAAGATAAGGTTCCAATTTCATCTGCTTTAGCTTCAAGAAATAATGTTTCTAAGTTTGCAATCTGTCTTAAAACAGTTTCCGCAATGTCCGCTTAAACTTAGCAGGAACTTGAACTGACAGATTTTGCATAAAATCTTATGTCAAACTACCGCTTAAAATCTCTGTTAAGCGTTAAACGGATGTTGCGAAATCGGCCCTATGTGATATAGTAACAAAACATCGCTAATACTTAATGTTTCCATATTACAAATCAATTTTTTATTTTACCGCGTTTTTGGTTGAATTTTCTTTTTCTTTATGTGAATGAGTTTTTCTTTTTTAATACTTTATGGTTAAGTAGTCAATGTTTGTTTATAATTTTTTGTGTAATTTTTATATAATTTTTAAAACATTTCTAGATTTCTTAAGTTTTTTTTTCGATTTTTATTTATTACTTTTTATTTCTGTTTAATAATAAACTTTGTGCTCTTTGGACAAAATTATTACATGTTTCAAATGATTACTTCGTCTTTTCTATGGGTTTTCGTTACTTGAATTTTTTGTTTTTAACATGTAATAATTCTTTCCACATGTAATTTAAACTATTTTAATTTTTTTATTTTCAATAAGTTAGATTTATTTTTTTATAAGTTTTTTTTAATGAAATTATTATGTAATAATAATTTTTAATTTAATTTTTTTTTTTGCAATTTGAATTTTTCCAATCATAATCTTTTTTAAGTCAAACTTTTAATACATATCATGTTTTTTTTTTCTTTTATTCTTACAAACATATTATTTTCTATTTTAACCATTTTAGGAATTTTACTTTGATGGTAATTATTTTTTTTATTTTTCATTAAACTCTACAAATGTATTTTTTCTGTTCTTTTTATATTTTATTATGAAATTTGTGTTGCTGTTATTGTGCAGTTTGTCTTAAGTTCAAGAATGCTTTTTTTAGTTTAATTTTTTTTTTATTTAATAATAAAAAACAATTCAATTAAAATTCTAATTCAATGTAATATTTTCTAAATCTGAATTATATTTGAGTTAAATAAGTATTGAAACTTTTTGTTGAATGAAAGATTTTTGTAGTCTAAATTATAACCATTTCAAAATGGCAGACCATCTCTGATGCAATGGTGGTGTCAATGAAAATAAATACATTCAAGTTATACTATAAGTCAGTTTGGACCAGATGAAAACTCGATTTTTTAGTCCTTCCTCATGTTTTGAAAAGTTTTATAATTTGTTGTGCTAAAAATTTCAAATTCACATAATATCGTACGATATTTTTGAGAAAAAGTTGAATATGTTCAATATTTTCCCACTTCATAGTTTTTTGCACTTTGTTTTGGTTCATACATGTTCAGAAAATATTCCTTTACCGTGCTAATGGTGTTTGTTTAGATTTTTACAATTCCGGGACATAAACAAATTCTTCAACAGCTCCCAATTTGCTAAATTAAATATAAATAAATTCTGGAAAATTTAAGTTTCCCAGAAATTTCTTAATTTGTATTTCGCTGCAGGTCTTTACTTTAGTTCGCTGCTGTTGAGGGAAACTTCGGTAACATTGTGGGAAAAAGAGTTGATTTGCACAAAATGAAACATATCAAACTTATATAAATTGGTTCATATTTATTAGAGATATAGGGGTAACCTATGTAAGCTAGGCTATCTCTAAAACTGTCCATAACTTAAATTTTGTCAAGATACATCAAGACGTTAATTTGACTCAAAGTTGTTTTCGATGTAGCAAAAGTGTATAAAATCGATCAAAACTTTTAGCTATGGACATTTTTGGTACATTATTTAGATATCACATTGATTTAGTAAAATTTTGACTCCCTATATCTTTTATAAATGTGAACCGATTCATATAAGTCTGATGTACATGTATGTTTTATTTTGTGAGGCATTGCCAAACTCGTCATTATTGAATTCTAGACACTATGAAATGGTTAAGCTTTTTACATAACTCTTGGATATGGTATAACTACCAGTGGCGTCACTTCACTAAATCCTTGGGGGCAAGAATTATAATTTTACCACTATTAGATGGTTTTATTAAATTGATGAAATTGAAATAATTAGTATCAGATCCTTTGGGAGGGGGGGGGGGGGGCGCAATGCCCACACCAGCCCTACACTCAGTACCGTACCAACCCGACTTTGCGTGGGGAGGAAAATGTGATTCCAATAGCATGATTTTTTATTTTTCTCTCTAAAATATACAACCAAATGAGAAGCGGGAGGGGGGGGGGGGGGGCAAAGGCCTCTTTTGCCCATATGGTGGGTACATGCCTGACGCCACTGATCACTAAATTATGTTTTTTGGGCCTGATAAATATCGTACGTGATGTATAGGAACAGAAGCATTGGAAAAGTTTTGATTTTGTTTTGTGTTTCTATCTTCTTCTTCTTGTGTCCTGAGACTCATTGGAAGAGCATTGGGCCAAAATAAATTTTCTCCAACAACTGCGGTCTTTAGCGATGAGTTTTATCTAGTTTCACGAATATTTCAAATCTTCAATATCCTTTTCCAACGTTCTCTTTCACGTGGCTTTTTGCCTGCCACGTGCTCTGCTACCTAGCAGATTCTACTCAAGGATTTGGCGACAGATTTCGTTGACTTTCCAAGAGTGTACCCAATCCAACTCCATTTACTTAGCTTAATCTAATTTGCTACCGCCATCTGGTTACATTTTTGGTCTAAATCAGCGTTTGAGATGTTATTAGGCCACCAGATATTTAGGATGCGTTGCAAGCATTTATTGACAAATACTTGTACATTGTTCGTCAGCTGTTCGGTGACAAGCCATGCCTCATATCCATATAGCAAAACTTATTTAGTCAAGAATTCTTTTGACAAATATTAAAGCAATGGCATATGTAGCTGTGAAGATGACTTCAAATCAAAAGTTCATACAGAGGACACTGCTTTCACTCTTTGAACAGCTTGTTCCTACTGATTTGCCACAATCTCAAGAAAATTGTATCTTATCGTCATATTAAGAAATTTTAGTAACCACAAAGTGGGAAGAGGTAGGAGGAGCTTTGCTCAATTATTCTTTCTTTGAAACCGATTTCAACTGGAGGTTGAACTGCAAAGACTATATTCTACGTCCGCTACTGATTTTTAAGCATAAATTATGGAATATACATTATAATATTTCCGTTGGTCCAAATAAGAATAACAAACTTTACTTGAACGCATACAATTTCAAAAGTCTTTTCGAACTTTTACTAAGTTACTGTTTATATTTCACCCAATGCACAGTAGTACTTTTGCTTGCACCGATAGTTCCTAAACAATTAAAGAATATCAAAATATACGAAATGATTGTGTTAATTACCTATTTGAAATGAATGATTTTCTTTTATAAGTTCTACATAAACGTTGGCAGTGGTTTAATACCGATTACTTAAGGTAATAATACTAAAGAGTTGCTTGCACTTCATTGCAAAAGTCGGCCACTTTTTTCACAAATTTTACGTCTTCTGCAACTAAGTGCGTGTACTCCTAATATAACACTTTGAAATGGTTACCAAAATTTAACAAGGTAACAAAGAAAATTGTTTTTTTTTTTTTTTGTTCATATGGGTCAAAGTTTTTCAAGTATTTCAAACCTCTAAATCAACTGGAGTTATGGAACTATTTTGAAAAAATGTAAATAACAAATTTTTTAAACGATTGAGTACGAATAGTCGTATGAATTTAAAGAAATTTTATGAAATTTTAAATTCAATCACTTGTGGATGTGATGACGATTCTTTACAAATTATCTAAGAAAATTTTAACTATTTTTATTTGGAACACTTGGAAAATTTCAAGCCATACGTCTTTCAAATTGATGTTTTTCTAGTTTTTGTTCTGTCTACTAGTTTAACATTATTATTGGTTTGTTTTACTTTACTTTAATTTAGATGTAGATTTACATTATTCTGATATAATTTATGCGTGTTTTTTTGCGTGATTTGATCAAAACATTTATTTTTTTAGTTTATTTTTAATGGCAGTTTTTTATTCATTCATACATTTATGGCTTTTATATTGAAAGTTTACTTTTTTTGAATTCTTTGAGGTTAAGGTTTTTTTCTAAATGTTAATATTATCGTTATCATGTTGTTCTTCTTGATGTTTCTTTGTTTCAAATTTGGTTCGTATTCGTTAAATGTTTTATTTAATTACTTAAATGTGTTCTTTAACTTAATGCTTTGTTAAGTATGTGGAATTTTTGGTATTAACAAAAAGTAAACTAGAATTTTTTTATGAATTGTTTAGGAAATCTCTGAATGATTTTATCTTAAAGAAAATGTCTCGTTGCATTTCTTTTCATGCAAAAGTTTCTGTTTAACTTGCTGCTAAAATTCTTTTATATCTATGTACTGAGTATATCAATTGAATTTTTCGTTTTGAAACCCTACCGATTCTTTCAAATGTTGGCAAAAATTGGAAAAACTATATGTCATTGTCACTTAAGTCACCAAAGACCAAGCCAGATATTATCCAATGCTCAAATATAAATCTCTTACTTGTAGCAGCGTCCCTTAATGCTGTGTACCTCCCCTGGTTATTCAAACTTGTATAGAGCCACAAACATATTTCAAGGATATGTTTCAAGTCATATTCACATCAGTACACCAAAATTGAAGCAATCGCTTTTAGACACCTCCAGCTGTTGAGCATATGAGAAACTTTTTTGGAAATAGTAGCTTTTTAGGGAGTCCAATCAACTTTTCGGGCACAATCTTTGATAGTCAAATAACAAGTAAGTGGTGGTTAAATACTCTAAATAAAGAGCAACCAGTATCTTCCAGTAAAAATTACAATGCTACATGTTTTAAGAATTTTCAAACAGTGAGAACTTTTTTCCTCCAATAAATTTTCTGAGAAACTTTGAAAAACTGTAAGACTAAAAACCGAAATTTGTTAATTTCACTTTTAAAAATAATATATCGGTGAACTAAATTTTGCAGGTATAATAATGTTTAATAGACAGAATTAGATATATCAAATTTTAAGTATTAAGGTGTTGTTTTTTGTTTTTGTTTCTTTTAGTGAGCGAGTGAGTTTTTTCTTAGGTGCTAGGTTTAAGTAAAACGTATTTAATACAAATACAAATTAGTAACATATACATACGTACAATACAATCTAAATTTAAATTAATCACAATCGATTGCAAGTAACTGAGTAGGTAACTGGAAAAGTTATAGCATATGTACAATATGTTAACTTTTCACTATACAAAAATTTTAAATAAAAACAAAATTCCTAATTAACTAACATGCCCCCTGGATAAGCAATCATTAACAGTGTACAATTCGGAACACTAAATATGCCGAAAGTATGCAACGCATTTTTGTTTAGCTCTAATTTCATGTAACATTTTGTGTTGAATACTTTTATCTTCACTTAGCCCTACAGCTTATCACTGTCACAAATTGCTAGCGTCTTGGGGGCAATTTTAGTTTTTTGTTATATTTTTTTGTTATTTATTTCTCTTTTTTCCCATTTTTATTAGGTTTAAAAACTTTTTTAGCAGTTCTTTTTAACGTATTATACTCATTAGATTATTGTAGGTTTTTGTGTGTGTGTAATTTTTTAATTCTATATTCTTATTTATTTACTACTTTTTTTCATTAAACTTTTTATTTTAATTTTAGTTTTCTTTCTTTTACTAAATTTTTCGCTATTTTTATAGTGGTTTTTGTATCTTTTTTTTTCAAGTGTATCATTTTTTTTTTTGCATTTACTCTGTATAATTTTAATTAATTTAATTAATTGCAATTTTATATCCTATCCTCTTCTTCTTCCTCTTCGACCTCTTCACCGTTCTCTTCGATTTCTTCCTTATAGCCTGGATGCTCGGATATTGCATAATAATTACCGTTATAAATAACGCCCAACTCACGCAACGCATCACCGCGTATTGTCGCTTTTATCGTCCAATTGTAACAATCGTCCGATTCCGACTCTCTATCGAGCCGCTCTACATCGAGTATTTTCGAGTTGAGCCGTTCCAGTATGATGCCTATATCCTTGATGCTCAGATGACGTTTCTGATCAACGGAAAGCTGATCGATGAGTAGCAGAAATTTTTCCGTAGTTGTCTTGTCATCCTCCATCACTGTGTTTTCGGTCTCACTCTCGGAACTGTCGCGTTCGGGTGCGATATCCAAAAAACGAACGTGTCCCTTTGCGCCCGACGAGCGCCGCTGCATACTGCCGCCCAACATTGGATCACTACCGCCACCCATACCCACGGGCATGGATAATGATGATGAGCCAATGATAACGCCGCCGCTACCCACCACCACTTGTTGTTGTGGCTGCGGACTTGTGGTGCCATCTTGAATGGGTGATGTCGCCACACTTTTGTGCACCGCAATTTTACGGCCTTCTTCGTGTAGCGCACAACAATGAAAATCACATTCGGTTGTGCTGGGGCTACCGGCACGACTGGGCGTATGTGCATGATGCGCACATTCGGGCGTATGTACATGTACTGCACCCACGGCGCTATCAAAGGAACCGCCCTGTTTTGAAAGGCGCCTACTGCTACCCGGTAACGCAACGCCAGGTGGCAGCACTACACCACCCGGATGATATATACTCGCCGGACCCTCATCACTAATTACGGTTATTTGTGGGCTGGAATAGCGTTGTTGTGATGATTGCGATGATACGGATTTGTTATCGAGTGAACTTTGTGCTGAAAGACCTTTTTTCGACGGTGAATATTTATCGGAGGACATAAGTCCATTACTGCTACCGCCGCCGCCGCCTCCTCCACTCCCTCCTCCACCTCCCTGCCGTTGATCCCAATGTAGGACCACCGTGACTCGACCCTTGTTATCCATAATTTTCCAAGATGGCGTCTCATCGTGCAGTTCCAGAGCATGAATCGTCTCACAGACGATTTTTGGTATAGCTGATATCGCTTTTGGAAAAGAATACATTATTGAATATGCTATGCATACATATAAACACTAATTAAATATCGCGCCAAACTTACCAGCCTTTATAACATCAACGCCGGTTGGATACCAACGTTCTCCCTGCCTTAACAATAGTAGCACCGTATTATTCGCCAATGTGCGGAAGTATTCGCCATCTTCAATTTGGGTTCCATCGCACTCCAGAACAACTCGTACAGGTTCTGAGGCAGGAACCCCCAACTTATCTTTACCTGAAATTGATTTTGAAAAGTTTTGAGTTGCAATATTTCAAATTTAAAATAAAAAAATATTGTGATTATTACCTCGGACTAGTAATTCTTCAAATGTTCCAACAACTACGCCCTTGCGTACATTTCGCCAACTGTCCCAAATTTTAAGGGGTCTCTTGCCGCGAGACTCCTGAAAGAGAATATAAAATTGTTTTTGTTATATGTATATTTCTGAATAAAATAAGTTTAATTTAGCTATAATGAAACATCAAGATTTTGAGTAGGCTATAAGTATTAAGTAATGTTAGCGTATACTTAAATATTGCTATATAAATTTGATTTTGATAGTCGTCCCAAGCATCCATTAGTAAGCATAAGTTGGGCATTTTGTCTATGGTGGTAATTAGTTTAGTTCATGAATTATTTATGCTAAATTTTTCATCGAGCATCCGCGTCGTCTATGAATGTTATGAATGTGCTTGAGGAAAACTACCCAAAAATATCTTAAATTTTGTAAAAAGATTTAATATTATATGGTATTATGACCGAAACAGAAATGGACATAACCATGGGCTAATGACAGAATACTAAAGGTATTGTATTTGCTAAATATGTTCCCACATGACTTTCATTATTCACCAAATCCAAATAACCACCAAATGGAAGATGCCTTAGACCTGTAGAAAACATACTTTAAAGGGTTATCTAATTTTGTAATACTGAAATCTCGCACATTTCTCTAGAAACGCACAACACAATTTATTAAATTGTTGTGCTGTAATACATTTTCTTTCTATTTTTAATTCAAAATATCCAATTGAATTACTGAGATGTCAAAACCGAATGAACCCATTTTTACAACCGTAAAAATGTTTTTTTCGCTCAACATAAATATGAACAATGTTATGGAATCTTGATAAGTCTCACAACCGCATGTCAATAGTTAATATAACACAGGATATGCTGGCAGGCAGTGGCTGCCTGCATACATATGGTCGTGACATGCCTTCACAATGGGCATAAAATAGTAATTTATTATCCTGCGCCTGTTGGACGGAGCTACAGCGTCTGCTGTAGTTGCTGCTGCTACTGTTAGCAGACTGTAAAATGCAAACTGCACGCTGCAGAAACTTCAGCCACAATCATGGCATGTAAAAATTCACTTAAGATACACCTTATCAATGACCGAATTTACGCGCTCTCTTTGTCACAAAAAAAAAAGAAATTTTAAAAATATCACAATGTAAGAGAAGTAAATATGCTGACAGATATTTTACATAATGTGTTTAAAGAGATTAATTGATATGTTTAAAAAAATAAATGAAATGTTTTAAAAAATAAATTAAATATTTTATAAAATTTTTTCTATGAACTTTCTTTTTTTTAATTTGAAATGAGCGGGAGGTGTGGTAAACGTTTGATGCTTTGCAGAATTTGCAACTTACATACCCTACATGTACTATACATTGTTTACACAAATATATATTTACAGTTACGTTTACATATGCAGCAACAAAAACAAAAGTGTATTAGAAACACATACACAAACACACGCCTATGTCGACACATGCACATATGTACATACATAATATATTATATAATATGTATGTATGTATATAGATTGCAACGACATCGAAATTGAAAACGCAAAGCAAGGACATGAGTGAGAGTCCTAGTGACCTAGTAAGGGAAAGATTCTAAATTCGCTCGTAAAATTTTGTTGATATTCGCAACTGCAGCAGCTGCTGTTGCATTTGCAGCAATAGTGTTTGTATATATGTATGCATGTGTCTGTTTTACGCCCAATATTTTAGATTCAAATGTGGTAAAAATTTTTGTATTGTATTCACTTTCAATATGATTTGGTTAAATTTTTCTTTAAATTGAAAGGAAATTTGTAACAATCTCGAAATGCGAATATTTAACATTTCATGCCTAAAAACTTAAGCGGAAGACAACAGGAATCATGCAACTACGTACTCGTAGCATAATACTAAAATGATGTGTTTTATTAAAAATTTGAACAAAAATATCTTCGTGTCGGTAGTCAAAATAAGCTTGTTTCAGCAGAATTATTGCAATGTTCATGAATTAAACAAAAAAAACTCTAATAAGCATGTTCACCAATTTTGGATTTGCGATTATTGGATTTTTATTTTCATTTTCCCAAAAACATCTTTTCCAAAATAAAACTAATGATATCTTAATGAAATATTGTTTAAAATTCAATGTATAGGAACATTCTTTAAAATAAAAACTTGTTTACCATTCATACTTTTTGTCTTTTTTCAATTTAACATAGTATCATGCTTAATAAAAGACCCTTTATTTAATACATCCTAAGAATCATCACAATTATTGCAATGAAAGCAGAAAGCTATTCTATTTTTAAAACATGAAAGTGTGAAAATATGGAGCATATAAAATAAGAAAACTTCATTTTGTTACGATATTTTTAAAGAGAATTACAATTTTAAATTAAATTTAAAAAAAAAAATTTTTTTGACTTTACAAGCGATAATTCTGAACTGAAAACAAAGCTAACAATAATTGTCACTAAAAATATATGTGGGTTAATTACCTAATGAAGCTCAGTTTTTTATTGCATTAGCTTTATTATTGAGAAAGTTATGAGATAATCTTTGTTTGTAAGTAACTAGTCTAACTTTGTTAAATATCCTGTAACTCATTGGGTATTTAGGATAGACCCTCAACCCTCCTATACAAAATTTTACTCATAATGAGAATCCTATTTTTTTGTATTGTGCCTCATAGCCGGGTCATTTATTTATTTATTTATAAATTTATTTTGTTTTAATTTTCTCAAAACAGTTCAATCATGAGTATGCATTCGTAAGATTTTATGAAGCTTAACTTGGTGTATTTCCAAAAAAGGATTTGCATAAGCTACGAGGCAACTACGACACAAGTGCTCAAAATCAATCCTCCACTTATTTTATGGATAGTCTCAAAGCGCAAGTGCCTTTTTTTAATTCGAAAGAGCCAGTATACGACAATATCCCAAAAACGTAATGTGAAAAAAAAATTTTTTCCGAAATCAATGTAATATTTACATGCAAATTAATTACAGAGTAGCAAAAAATCAAATTGTTTTCGAAAATAATTTATACCGATTTTCTATTCCAAACAATGTGTACCCCTATATCATGATATTTATTTTTAAAATGCATACAATGTTTGAGATCTACACAGCTTTGAATGCGGATTTCTAGACAAACTACACAAAATGCAAATCGGAGGTCATATTTGAACTTAACGCATCAAAATTCATTAGTCTAACTTTTTATTTTTTTTTTATTTTATTTTTCGTATTGGGTATACATTGCTTCGAAAAGTTGATCAGCTCAAAATTTCTTACCGAAAATATACAATTTAAATCTGTTAATTGTATTATATTTCTTTTAAAGTGTTATCAAGCCATTTTGAAGAAAAGCTTCATTTTTTCAAATTAAAAAAAGAAATGAAATTTCTTAGCGTTTGCCCTCATGTGCTCCCACCTCTTCCTTAGCAACACCACTAAGAAATCATTAGCTTTATAACTGTCAAGATTTCCTAAAACAAAAAAAAAAGTGAGCAAAAAAAATTTTTATTGAAATTACCCCAGTTCCTGTTGGGCCAGTTGTGATTGCCGCCCCCTGAGCTGCTGCTGCTGCCGCCGCCGCCGCCACTTGCCTAATGCTGAGGCAATTGCAGAGAGGTTTTGTGACGCCCAATGTGCATAAAGCATTGGACCACATTCTATCACTCTTGTTATCCACTTTCAACAAATTTTCTAGTTAACAATGGTAGGTAGTAGTAGTAGTAGTAATAGTAGTAGTGGTTGTAGATATTGTTAGTAGATGTTACTGACTCTTTTAGTTGATTTAACGCGTTTTGTGGTTGTTAATGATGAGTTGGAAATATCTTTTGTATAGCGCGCGCGTTTAACGTAATAGAAAAATATTTTTTTGTTTTTTTACGCAATTTTTTTTTTTATAAATTCTTTTATAAATTTAACAATTTATAGAAATATAAATTTAAATTCTGATGCCTTAATAATATATTTATAAACATTTATAATATATTTTTGTATTTTAACAATTAAAATTAGTAGTTGAGTTGCAGTTGTTGTTTTCACGCAGTTTGTTAACAATTTTGTTGACGTTTTATTTTTGAGCTAAGAATTTCTTAGATTACTAATTAATTCGTAATAGATTTTTCATTTATATACTTGTTTTTTTAGAAGATTCAGGCAGTGATCAGTTATTTTTAATTTTTTTATTTTATTTTGGTTTTTTTTAGTTAAATTTATGTTTATTTAATTATTGTTATAATGAACACTTATGTTAGCAACATTTGTTATTTTAATTTCAATTTAACACACGAATTGAAATAAAATTATATTTGATTGCCTTCAAAAAATTTTTTTAATAAATGTCTCATTTTTTTGTTTTAAATTTATTTCACTCGCTGTATTTTAACATAATATTATTTATTATGTTTTTCAATAGAAAAATTCCAGTTATAAAAATAAAAAGTCGCTTTTATCAAAAGAATGATTTCATATAAAATTGCAATATAAAATTTTAAGTTAAACTTTTTTATAAAATTGTATTTATTTGTTGGATTTATTATTTTATTTAAACACTCAAAGAATTCCAAATAAATTTGTTCATATGAAATGTAAAGTTTTCTGTTTTTTGGCGTTAAGTTTTCGATAGCTTAGTAAGTTAAAATGTTCTTTAAATTCTCAATTATTGTTGTTGTCATTAAACTGGAAGAAATAGAAAGATGAAAAACGTTGTTTTTAACACCACTAGAAACTGTTAGTTAATATCTAAGCAAAATTCATATTAGCGTGTTTCAATTTTGTTTTTAAGTATATCGTTAAGATGAGTATCATTCTCTGCCAACAAGAACAAAGATTTAGTGGTCGCGAAATTTTCTTTTGACTTTTCGACAAGCTGTTACACCAACATAAAGATATTGGCGCATTCCACCCCAAATCAGACACCATTTTGCTTTTGAATCTCAATATTTTTTCATTTAGTACTGATTATGAAGCTATGCAGCTATTTAAGAGAAACAGACGTTTCTAAAAAAGTTTTTGTTTTTAAACGTATCGAAAACTTTTGTGCAACCATATTACTATGAGATTTTGAAGTTTTAAAATGAAACCGTTTTTTTAAAATATGTATGTACTTATCGATTCTCTTGAAAAAATTTTTTGAGAAACTGATATTTATTTACCAAATTTGAAGTCTAGCCTAAAAATGTGCAAGTCCGATTTGGCGTGGAAGGCCACATATGTATACATGCAACAAATTTTAAAAGTAAATGTTTAAAAACTATAGTTTTGATTTTTAAAGCAAAAAAAAATAGTCCTTCACAAAACTTCGATCGGTTTGGGGCTACGTTTAACTTAAATTTCACATCGACAGAAAAAAAAGAGTGCAAGAACCACCTTAATATACAGTGGTGGCGATCTAATTAAGAACACCCTAAGCCTTATTCCTTTTTCTTGCTTTGATTCTTTAAATGAACGAAATTAAATTGTATTTGAAGATGAACCCAATTCACTATTAGCACGATCAATTCGAGAGGGATTGTGCTAGAAACTAATACGGTGAAAGCCGCTGCCTATTACGCACTTCTGATCATACAGCCTTATTCTTTTGTTTTCTTTTCTTAGGAGTCCTATTACTTTAATATTGATAAGTAGAAAAGTAAAACTCATAAGGAAAATCAAACAGTCTCTGGGAAAATTCGTAAAATTGGATAAGAAACTAATTTTGAAATCCAAAAAAAATTTGCGACTTAAGCTCCGTCAAAAAAAAAATTATTTTTCTATGCATTTCAAATTTTGTTTTTTTAATTTTAAGCGTAAAAACTATCAACGTTCTTTGCGCGGACTCGAGAACGTTCCTACTCGAAATTCAGTAGCACTAATATTAAAACTTAAAAAAAAATTATATGCGCAGTTGTTCTTGGCAGGTTTTTCTATTAAAAAATCAAAGCTGAATTCCTAACGGCTTTCAGAAAGCCTATGATATTGTTATATAAATTTTGATGTAAGCTTGTAGCTATATAATGGCGGTTATTTTTTATAGTATAATGTACATATTTTCAAGTTTGTAAATAACTTCAAAGACAACTCAGTTTATTTACCTTAAAATATTGAATTTATTTACTCGTTCTTATATGTAGTTTATTAATTGGTTTTCAGCTAATGTTTTAAATAAAATTTTATGTTTTATTTTGACACTCAAAAACTTGCTCTCCTTGTTGTTGAAGCATAAATTCACATTGAAACCACATTAATTTTGGAAAAGAAACTGCTAAATCACGCACACAGCCATACAAACGATTTACATGGAATACGATGTTGCAGTGAAAGTTTTAGAAAAAAAAATTACTACAAAATTTTGTTTTTTTTTTAAGCGATTTGTTTTATAGAAAAATACAAAAAAAAACGAAGCAAGATCCTCAATTTCGTAGCTGCTTGCAGTTTTGTGTCACACCCAGTTAAAATTTAATATTTCAGCTCACTATAAACAAAACAACGAACGAACACCAACAATAATCAGAAAGAACGAGCTCTTACAAACACAGATAAGTAACATCAATGCATACTTTTAGACAGCATGTTGTTTTGCAAGCGATGTGTGAGTGCTAATAGAACGAAAGGGATGATGGAGCGCGAGACGAACGCGTAGGACAAGCAACCGAACGACGTTACAATACGAATGATACGATCCGAGGTAAAGCGAAGTTGAGCAAGAGTTGACCGACGTTTAACGTAGAGAAATTAAGAGTGAGAGTAGTATACTTTTAGGGGCTTCATATAAAGTGTTGCTTAATAGTTCCAATTTTTGTTGTTATTGTTGCTTGGTGCTGCTGCTGTTAAGACTATTTTGTCCTTGTTGTATTTATTTGTTATATGTCAAATGTTAATTTGAATGTTTTATGTTTTAAATATGCAATATGGACAAAAGTACTCTTCCGCGCATAAAAATATGCAACTATTATGCAACTTTTTGCAATCTTATGTTTTTATTTTTCTTTTTTTATTAACTTATTTGCACACACTTATGTTTTTTATTTGTTAATTTGTTACTTTTTGCATGTACATACTTGTATGTGTTGAATTAACATTTGCTTTGTCCTACATTTGAATGATATAATCAGGGCAGCGCACATAGAAAATTGGACACAAATCTTTGCCTTTTGTCTCTTATGGTTGTTTTTTTTTTGCTTCGTCTTTTTTGTTTTTGTATGATATTTTTGTTGTGCTTTTTATGTTGGACAAGGTTTTTGCACTACTGCTGCTACTGTTGTTGGATTTGTTTTTTTTTTTTTCTTGTAGTTGTAATTGCAGTGATAATGATTTGTTGAATTTAGCTCTTGCTTGCTTGTCTTGTATTTAAATCACTGCTGCAACTACCAGCAGCATAGACGCACACACACACGCAAACACATGTAAGTTGCATTGCATACATTAAGGCGCACAAATAAACTCACTGATTTTTACAACCAAGCACAGTAACGTGGAATTTCGGTGGCTGTGGTTTGAAAAACGACAGAGGGCGACGACAACAACGAGGACGATGTTACTGGTTTTGCTGTTGCTGCTGTTGGTAAAAATGCTGCTGCTGTTGTTGCTGGTGCTGATGATGTTGAGTAGGACGATGCTGCTGATGTTGATGATGATGATGATGTTGCAGATGAATACAAGGTAGATGTACGCTTTTTTGTTGTTGGCATTGTTGTAATTGTTTTATTTGCATAACCAGCATCCTTTCGTTTTTCCGTACAAAGCATACAAATTACAAACATACACATTTTTGTATAAATTGCAATTTTATTTTTGCTTACAGAGCGGAAGAAATTGCTTTAGTTTTTTCGTTTTTTGGCATACAAAGAATTTTGCCAAACGTTATTGAATTTGTTGTTGTTGTTGCTGTGCAGCAAAGAGAGTTATAAAAAGAGATATTATTTATATAAAATACGTCCGGGGGTCGTGGCAGTAAGGTAATTGCACTTTTAACTAATTTTTTGCTACGATTTGTATGAATAACTGTTGCATAGTTCTAGGCATTTCTTTTTAATACTATGGCTGCTGCTGTTGGTATTGCTGCTGCAGCTGCTGCAGCTGATGCATGCTGTTGTTATTGTTGTATTTGTTTTTTTCTTGGCTGTTGAGGATGGTCTGTGTGTTATGTAGTTGCGCTGTGATTTTCATTGAAACCCTGAACTCTGCGAATTGGAGCACTTTTTTGCAGTATTTATGGCATACTTTTAGGATTATAGGCCAGTGTGAAATGACACGGTACTGCTTAGTTGAAGTTAGTTTGAGCTTTTGAGAAAACTTTTCAACAACATTTCTTTTTTTGCCTATTTTTAAGGTTTTCTTTGAGTATCCAAAATATTAAAGGAAACTTAATTTTTTTAAATTTACATGCAACGTGCAGTTCATTTATAACACAATTTCCACACTAAAACAAAAATTTTATTGTTTCTTTAATTTTCTAGTCAGCAAAAAATATTTTTTCAATCAGCAGTTTTTGAAGAAACAAAATAACAATTCACTTGTGTAATTTCAACTAATTTTTATAAATATACACTTTAAATTTCGCTGCATATGCTCGGGCAATAAAAAGTTTTTATTTTATTTAAAAATCCGAAAATTTGTGATTAAGGAAAAATTGAATACTTTCAATTTTCGTTATTGCATATATTTCATGTTCAATCTCACCAATCGTGAAATGCAGAAATTTTTCACTTTTACTTTCGTGTGTATATTTAAAATGTGTGCAGTTTTGTCAAACGTATTTGAAGAAATTTTTGGAGGACTCTCAGCCGTTTTTTTAAGAACGAAAACTTTTCTAACGATCGCGAGACCTTTTGCAAAGTTTTTTTTTATTTCAGTTTTTTATTTTAAATTTTTTTACCAACAGCAGCTGTGCAATTTTATCCTGCGTCAAAATGATGATGAGAGTTCCTTTCAGTTCAAATGAAAATCACAAAGTGCAGTGCCCTCATGACCAATAGAGAAAACGGAACTGAAACATTGCATTTAAGGAACTGCTTTGGTTTTTCTGTCATATTTTATGATACATAACATTGTGCATGGATGCTGCTAGAGAGCGTAAAATGGAGAAAATAAGAGTGATGTAACAGAGCACCACTGTTAACAGTTGACCTAATTTCTTAAAAGTCTGTGAGCAATAATTCGAACTATTTGCAGTTGCAGCGGCGATTTTGTTGCAAATTCATGAAAGCTGTTATGCTCACTGTTAACACGATTTACATGCTGTAAATGCAATGTTACGGCTTTTTTCATCATCTCTTATTTGAGAAGTCTTAGCTTTTTACGCTCTTTGTGATTATTGCAACATAGTTTTTGTTGCATTTGGGAGTGTCAGTTATTTTATTTAATACAAAGTAGCAAGTTTTCACATTTTTTCCGTAGTGTTTCAATTTCATTTGGTTTCACACATTTCATAGGAGTACAATAGCACATACACATGCATGTCAGTCACACTTACATAAACACATTTTTTACACACACATACACTCATACATTCTACTGCAACTTGTAATAAATTAGTAATGATTTTTTATTTGCACTCGATTTAATTCTTTTTTGTTAAGTTCCACTTTAATATCCACTGCAACTTCTTCTTGTTTTTCTTCGGCAATTGCTTCGGTGCTGCTGCTGCTGCTGCAACTATTGCGCTGTTTGTGCCAATTTAATAAAGTGCAAAAAGAAATCAATCTTTACAAATACTAACATAAGTAAGTATGAAATTCATACTATGAATGTATGTGTATACAATGTAGCTCCCATTTAGCAAAGTTAATGTGCAACCAAAACTATATTAAGAGGAAAGTGCACTCAGAAGAAAGTGAAAATATTTTGCGGCATCGGGCAGCAGCAGGCTGAATTGGTTTTTGCTGTCGCTGGCGCTGTTGCTGTCATCACCATTCAAGTGCACCAGCAGTCAGCAGCATCTGCAGTGTAATAAAAATCTATTTAAATGTTTTCGTTTCTTCATCACCTGCTTTATCTACCATTTGCTACATGTTTTAAGAGCGACTCATCATTGTTGCCTTTAGTAATTCATTGTCAGTGTTATATAAAACTGAATTATTAAATTCTCTGTTCCAGTAGCTTTAAAATCACATAGTTAAATATGCAATGAATATAATTTTTGTGAAGGTTTCAGGTTTAATCTAAATTGGCCACAGAAACTGAGTATTGGTGACCCTTAATGGAATATTTGTCAAGTTATCGCAAAATTGTATCTGATTGATTTCTTGCTAAAAGAGGTTGAAGATATAAAAGTTTATAATGCCAAGTTTTGCCAATATTCTGAAGCAAACATTGATTTCAATATGTTCAATGTGCAGCTGACGTGAAAAATATGTACTTCTTTTTATCAAAAAATAGTGACACATTTTCCATATGTGAGTTCACATAACTCACGATACATACATACTGTTAAAAATTAAACATTAGTTTTGTGAAAATTTAATTAAAGTGTAGATAGTGCCAAGAAATGCGTTATGGGAACATATTTCGACCACTTTCGTTAATAGCTTGACTATTATGTATTGCTTAAAAATATATTTCATAGTAGTGACATGTCACTTGTAACAACCTGTAAAATAGTATAAAATTGGTTCAGACATTGAGCTGTGGTACCTCACATTTACAGAATATAACATTTTCTCGAAAAAATTCGAGAGATTACATTTCAAAAGAGATGCATATTATATTTATTAAAATCACATTTTTCGTTAAGAAATGCTCAAAACCTAGCTGTAAGCCAAAATATTTGTGCACGAAAAAATTTTCAAGACATCAATCTGCTTCAATTTAGCGATCACTTAATTTAAGTTTTTTAGAGTGACTGGAATTGGAAAATTAAGTTTCTTATATTGACTTATTTAATTAAAATATTTTGATATGCATACTTAATCAAATTATTACTAAAATGCACAAAAATATTGGTAAACGTATTCTATGCATTATTTTATTTTCATCTTTGATTTTGTTTACTAATTTTCACAATATGTTCATTCAAACTACCCCAATTTAATGTACAGTCAAGTGTTGCCCACATTGACAAATTATTTCAAACTTTGATTTTAATATCAATTAGCATAACACGCTTACCCACAATAAAACGTAACTGACAAAGGTCAAATGCATACCTTTGTCATATGTTGAATTCAATATATGTATACAAAACATATTAATTTTTTACACAGAAATTAGACTGGGTAGGTTCAAATGATTTTTGGGCACTAAACACGATTTTATTTACAGTTTCAGTCAAATCAGGTCAGAAATCTGAAATGTCTTAGCTTAAAAGTGCGCTCATATCTGAAGCATACCAAAACTAAGATGAGATGTTTCCATATCATATATGTAATACACTCCTATGTATTGAACAAGGAAATCTTTATTTCCATATTTCTTGTCCCATTTTATGTTCTTTCCACGCATCTTTTCGATTTTCATATTGAATGAAACTCATTAGAGGCTAAAGTAGTTTTGTTAATTTTGTAATAAATTTTGATATTTTATAAAAACACTAAAGCTCTTCAAATTTGTATGATACTCTATAGTAGGGATGTTCAATTACGTTGCTCATATGAGTTTCGCGCTAGTAAAGGGTGTTTTTTTAGAGGTATAGAGCTTCAAATTGAAATAAAACACAAGAAAATCGTTTTAATGTCCATCAATTTGGCTTTATTGGAAGGATAATTTTATGCCATTAATGTTTAATGCGGCATGTGGCCGCAGCGGCTGGCTCGAATAAAGCCAATTCTACAGGTCCAATTTTGAACCACTTTTTCGAGCATATGGGGCCGTATGTCGGCAATAACGCCACGAATGTTGGGTTCCAAGTCCCCTAACGTTTCTGGTTTGTTGGCGTAGACGAGCGACTTCACATATCCCCAAAGAAAATAATCCAATGGTGTCAAATCACACGATCTTGGTGGCCAATTGACAGGTCCATTCCGCGAAATTATGCGCTCATCGAATGTTTCCTTCAATAAATCGATTGTGACGTGCGCTGTGTGGCATGTAGCGCCGTCTTGTTGGAACCACAACTCATCCACATTCATGCCATCCAATTCGGGAACAAAATAGTCGGTTATCATGGCTCTATACCGGTCTCCATTAACGGTAACTGACTCTCCATCATTATTTCGGAAGAAGTATGGCCCAATGACTCCACCAGCCCATAGAGCACACCAAACAGTCAGTTTTTGTGGATGTAATGGCGTCTCAAGGGTCTCATGTGGATTCTCTTCACTCCAAATGCGGCAATTTTGCTTGTTGACGTAGCCATTCAACCAAAAATGAGCCTCATCACTGAACAAAATTTTGCGATGAAAATCAGCATCGAGATCAATCTCATTTTCGGCCCATACACCAAAATCACGACGCATTGCATGGTCTCGCGGCTTTAATTCTTGCACAAGCTGGATCTTGTAAGGTCGCAAGCCAAGATCTTTGCGCAAAATCTTCCATAAAGTTGATGGACAAAGCTCCAATTGCTGTGCACGGTGGCGAATCGATTCATTCGGGTCCTCTTCAACATTTTGCTCTACAGCGGCAATTGTTTCTTCGGTGCGCACTGTTCGACGTCTCTGCGGATGCGTATTATCACATAGAGTAAACGTAGTGCGAAAACGATCCATGGTTAACCGAATTAATTGCTCTGATGGACGATTATGTCGACCATAAAATGGACGGAGCTTGCGGTAAACTTCGCGAACTGAACCATTATTTTCGAAATAAATTTGCACGATTTGCAAGCGTTGTTCTTTTGTCAACCTGTTTATGATAAAATGGCAAACCAAACTGAACATAAATGACATTAGAGTTGCCAGATTTGACCATAAAATGCCAGTTTTATCTCTATTTGAAAAACAAACCTCTAAAAAAAACACCCTTTATATGTATAAATGTGTGTTGAAACCAAAACGTAAAGAAAACTTATGACAAACAAACCAACACATATAAGATCAGCTGCTGCTCGACGGTTAAATGATCGTTTCATTGCTCTTGTTCGTGAGTCGCGAAATGGATAACACCACACTTTGTTACCAAAGGCTTCTCAATTTTTTAACATCTTTACGAGTTTTCCAACAATTTTTGAAAGTTAAACATTTTTCAACATACGAGTAAATGTACATATGTGCATATAACTAGTGTTAATGCGGGGGCACAAACTTCTTTATTTTATGAATTTTAAAGATGGTAAAATTGAGAAAGAAATACCTTGGGAATCTGATATGAATGACGGTGGTATGCTGGTGACGATGACGATTGTATGCTGCTGACGATGACGATTGTATGCTGCTGACGATGACGATTGTATGCCGCTGACGATGACGACTGTGGCGATGGCGACGGTGAATGGTGGTGAATGACGATGTTCGGTGTGATGCAGATGATGATAATGCTGGTGTTGTTGTGATGATGCAGATGATGATGATGTGGTGAAGATGATGATGATGTGGTGAAGGCTTCGATGCTGATGATGTTGAAAATGATGATGAAAAAGTTTAAGGCTTCTCCACATGAAAGCTCACTGAACAAAATATAAAACGCGTCTACACTTTGGGCTTAACTTTTTATTTTACTTTAAAGTTACACTTTCTGATTTTAACTAATTTTAAGCTAAATTTAGATACTTTAAGTTAGTTTTTAAGAATAATTTTAAGACATCAAATAAAAGGCTGCTGTTTTCTCTGGTGGATCGGTAACGAGTGAGAATTATGCTGACGTGGAATTTGCCTTTTGGCAATGACATTTTCCAATGTCATGGTCAGCGATCTTTTGAAGTAGAGCAATAAGGACGGCAACACATACGAGTCTCGAGTATCGATAATTGGGATTATACATGGGAATTGTATTGAAGTAAAAGTGACGAGTTGATGAGAACAGTGTTGCCGTTTAAGAAAGTTTACGTGTTTTAAAGTTTACACGTAAACATACTGCCCGCCTTGCAGTATCTGCAACAAAGAGAAGCAGGCGCACGCGGGAGCTTATAATAAATATGAAATTAATTTTTGTGGAATTCATAGTTAGAAAATTTTTATGAGAATGAAATTTTTATGAGAAAAAGCAAATTACTGGGGAATCAATACGAGCTTATGTATTGTGCGAGTGATTTCTCCCAATTGAGTTTTGAGGTCTGCTACACGAACTCGTCGATCGTTGCCATGGTAGATTTTAGTAATCCGTCCCAATCTCCACTCTGTGGGACATAAGGGTTCTTGACGCACGACTACGAGATCTCCAGTTTTAAGATCCGTTTTTGGAACTTTCCACTTGGTGCGTTTTAGCAACTCTTTTAGGTATTCGTCCTTCCATCGGCGACAGAAATCTTGAGCCATAGCTTTAACTTTTTGCCAGCGATTTACCATGCTAAGCGAAGAAGATATATTTTCCGGCTCTGCAGGAGATAACAATGGGGCTCCTATGAGAAAATGACCTGGCGTGAGGACTGCAAGATCAGAGACGTTTTCAGACGCAGCGTTAAGAGGCCTAGAGTTGAGACAGGCTTCTATTCGAGAAAGTAGTGTTGCAAATTCTTTAAATGTGTATTTCAGCTGCCCGGTGATTTTTCGAAAATGTTGCTTGAAAGACTTTACGCCAGCTTCCCATAAGCCACCCATGTGAGGCGCTGACGCTGGAATAAAATGCCATGAGAGATTTTGGTAACCATATTTCGTGACTGCGTCATCTTTTGCTGCTTGAATAAAACGCTTGAAGTCTTTTTTAAGGATTCCAGCAGCGCCTACGAAATTTGTACCGTTATCCGAGTAAATATTGTCGAGGCAACCTCTACGTGAAACGAATCGTGACAAGGCAGCTAAAAACGCCCACGATGAGAGGTCACTAACAGGCTCAAGGTGTATAGCTTTCGTTGCGAAACATACGAAAAGGCATGCATATCCTTTGGTGATTTTGCAGTATCTGCCCGTGAAGCTTTTTATTTCGAAGGGTCCAGCAAAGTCAACGCCAGTGTTTGTAAAGGGGCGTGAAAAGGTTGCGCGTTCGGGAGGTAAAGCTGCCATAATCTGGCCGAGATACCGCTTTTTGTTAATTACACAGATTTTGCAATTATAGATACAAGTTTTAATTAGGTTTCTTAACTTAGGTATCCAGTACTCACGGCGGACTAGTCGAAGAACTAGCTGATTTTCGCCGTGAAGAGAAATATGGTGAATGAATTCTACCAGCAAGCGAGCGAAACGGCTGCTATAAGCGAGAACTATAGGATGCCTTTCGTTGTAGTCAAGAGCTGGGGAAGATGCTAAGCGTCCATTTGCTCGAAGAATGCCGTCCTTATCTAGAAAGGGGGTTAAAGTCAGCAAGTGACTTTTCGTTTCGATGTATCTTTTATTAAGTAAATTTTGATAATCTTTTGCGAAATGAATTTGTTGAGAACTTTTTATGAGCCTCATTTTTACATACTTGAGCTCTTCAGAAGAGATATTTTTTGATGGAAAACAATACTTTGAGTTTTCAGGTTGTCGAGTTTTGTGAAAAAATCGAAAAATATATGCGATAACTCGCATTGCTTTGGGCAACGAAGAGAAACGTTCCAGTATGTTTTCATTCACCGCCGAGCTAGTGAAAAAAGATTTGATTGGCTTGATTTCCAACGTTGTATCCGGTTGTACTGATAGAGCACTTTGTGGCCACTGAGATTTTTGAAGTTTTAGCCACGAAGGTCCATTCCACCAAAGCTTACTATTTTTCAAGTCCGAAGGATGTAGCCCCCGGGTTGCTAGGTCGGCGGGATTGTCGTGTGTGTCGACATGAGACCAACTTTCGATGCCAACTTTATCTAGAATAGTAGTTACTCTATTCGCAACAAAAGTTTTCCACGTACAGGGGGGTTTTTGCAACCAAGACAGCACAATTGTCGAGTCTGTCCATTTGAAAATTTCGTAACAATTTTCAAGATTAAGTTGTGGGACCACAGAGTTGACTAATTTTGCCAGCAAAACTGCTCCGCATAGCTCAAGTTTAGGCAAGGATATTGTTTTAACTGGGGCTACTTTTGTCGTTGAGACAAGCAAATGAGAAAATATATCGTTTTGTATTTCTACTCGTACGTAAATTGCTGCAGCGTATGCTTTTTCAGAGGCATCTGAAAAGGCATGAAATTCGATTTTACTTGTGGGAGAAAAACGTACCCATCGAGGAATCGTAATCTGATTAATTTTGTCATAACTGGACACGAAAGCTTGCCATTTGTGGAGTGACTGAATTTTAAGATTATCATTCCAGTCAGTTTTCTCCAGCCAAAGCTGCTGCATAATTACTTTTGCTGTCACTATAACTGGTGACATCCATCCTGCTGGGTCAAACAATTTTGCGATTGTTGACAAAACTTCTCTTTTCGTATAATTTTCTTTAAGTTCAAGGGATTGAACATTAAAATAAAAGTAATCAAATTTCGCATTCCAGCGGATACCCAGAGTTTTAGCCAAGCTTTTGTCCTCTAAAGAGAGAAAATCAGCATGCATTAAGTGATCCTGAGGAATGTCTGCAAGAAGTTCTATTGAGTTCGACGTCCATTTCCGCAATTCAAAACCCGCTGAGAGTAAAATATTTTTTAGTTGATCACGATTATTTTTAGCTGATATAATATCGTGAGCGCCTGCTAACGCGTCATCGACATACATGAATTCACGTAAAATTTTTGAGCCCAAAGGGAAAAGAAGCTCTTCATCATCAGCCAGCTTCAAGAGCGTGCGAATGGCGAGATATGGGGCACAGTTCACGCCAAACGTAACTGTTTTTAGCTCGAATTCGCTAAGTTCACTTTCTGGGTTTGGTCGAAAAATTATTCTTTGAAACGGTGTTTGGGCCGGATTTACCAAAATTTGTCGATACATTTTTTGTATATCTGCGTTGAAGACAAATTTGAAAAATCTCCATTTGAGAATAAGTGACATTAAATCACTTTGTAGTACTGGTCCAGTGAACAAAACATCATTTAAACTTTTTGAATTTGTTGAGGGACACGATGCATTAAATACAATTCTCATCTTAGTACTCGTGCTGTCTGGTTTAAGCACGGCATGATGAGGAAGATAGTAAGAATTATTTTGTTGATAATTTTGAGAGTTAATTTTTACCATATGGTCAAGTTCGAGATACTCTAATATAACGTTGTCATATTGAGTCTTAATATCAGGCTTTTTGAGAAGAAGTTTTTCATTTCGAAGAAATTGGCTTCGAGCAATGAATTTCGATTGCCCAAGAACTAGAGAATTTTGAAATTCTAATTTGAAAGGTAAATCAACAATATATCTGCCATTTGATTCCCTTTTAGTGGTTTTAATGTAAATTTCTTCGCAAATTTTGTCTGCTTTGGAGACTGCGGATTTTTGTGGGAGTTCTTCAATTTCCCAAAATTTTTTAAGTTGCTCATTCAGAGATATTTCTGTGAAATGTGAGACAACTGTTGTTTGAGTTGGTGTTAGTTGCTGAGATGGTACGGGTCCTGTGAGGATCCACCCAAAAATTGTCTCTTGAGCCACAAGTGTGTCAAAGACATTATTTTGAACCCCACCAAGTAAAATTAAGGGGTATATATCTCCTCCAATGAGAAAATCTATTGATGAGCTCCGGTTAAAATTCGGATCAGCAAACTTGAAGGTCGGCATATTCGCAAATTGAGAGATGTCAAAAGTAAGAGATGGTAATTTTTCAGTTACTTTTGGCACCACGAGCGCCATTACTTCTACTGGGTTATCTCTATAAAGCGGGGAACCGATGTAAAACGATGACATCATAGACGGTTTGATGCTAACTGCTCCATTAAGTCCTGTAACTTGTGCTGAAATCGGTTTAGTGGGCAGTTTAAGTATTCGTTGAATGCGTTCAGAGACGAAAGTGCACTCAGACGCTGGGTCAATTAAAGCACGAGCTTTATATGTAGTTCCCAAGTGGTAAATATCAATGAGAGCAGTGCCAAGGAGCACTTTTTTTGTCGCAGTAGTGAAACAAGAATTGACTGTTTCAGCTGAGTTTGAAGAATATTTTTCTGACGTAGTCAGATCCTCGGGAGTGGACTGTATGGTAGATGCATAAGTTTGAGCATTACGATTATCGCTTTTACTCTGATTTTCAAATTTATGTGAAAAATTTTTATTTTTGAATTGAGGGTTTAGTTGACTCGTTTCCCTGTGCAAAAGCGTGTGATGTTGCTTTTTACACTTAGAGCATGTATATGAGCTCTTACAATCTCTTAATTCGTGAGAAGACGCCAAGCAGTTAATACAGGAATTGTGTTTTTTAACCACCGAAAATCTTTCTTGCACGCTCAGTTTCAAAAATTGACTGCATGCGCGAAGTGGATGTGTTTCTTTGCATAATCTGCATTGAGAAGCTTCAACATTATTGTGAAAAGAGCGAATTGATTTCTGCGGTTTTTGAACAATTGGTTGCGATCTGTTGGGCTGATACAAAACGGGTGTCTTGATATCAGAGACAGTTTCTAGGGTTCGAAATCTGTCTGTCAAAAAAGTATCAAAATCTTGCCATTTGGGCATTTCGATTTTATTGGATATTGATTGCTCCCATAGAGAGAGGGTATGCTCAGGAAGACGTACTGAGCATTGGTATACGAATATCGCGTCCCAATTGCTGATGTCAATTTTGTATAATTGTAGTGCAGACATGCAATTATTTATTTCACGCTGAAGTTTTTTGATAGAACTTCCTGATTCTTGAGAGCAAGTAGGAAGATTGAAAAGAATTCTTAGTTGTTGGTTAATGAGAATACGTTTATTCTCATATTGAGATTTTAAATTATTCCACGCAATGTCAAAGCCATCATTCGTGAGAGGTACTTTTTTCACTATTTCGTGAGCTTCGCCTTTTGTTTTCTGTAAAAGGTGGTACAATTTCTCGACTTGACATAAACGCGAATTATTCACGTAAATTGCAGTGAAAATATCGCGAAAAGTGGGCCATGAGACATAGTCACCACTAAACATCTGAGTGTCACACGGGGGAATGTGTATCGAGGGACTCCTGTTGTCGAAAAATTTTTGCTCAGTAGGAACATCACTTGCTTTTAAAGATTCTATTTGTTCGTTGATTGAGGACAGACATCTAACATATGACGAGAAAGTTTTATGAAACTTATTTTTCAATTTGTTCGCGTCAACTGCTTCTTTTTTGTTTTCATCACCTGCTTCCTTAGTTTTTTCGAGCTCGAGATTAGCTCTGAGAGAGTCATAAGAATCTTTGACTTTTGCCCATAATTGGGTAATTTCAGTCCTGGAAATCTCAAGGACATGAATATTTTGGTCAGCTAAGGGGGCTTCCGCATGAGTAATTTCAAACTCAATTAAATCATTTGCACTACGTATGAAATTCGTTAAAAGTGCTTTTTCCATTTTTTGTTTTAAAGTTTAAAAACAAGAATTTATTCAAAAAAAATAATGCAGTTAGCGGAGCTGTGATTCTGATAGAAGAAAAAAAGAATCGAAGTGATGAAATAAAATCAGCCGATATTTGTTCCTGAGTAGAAACGATCGAAGAATCGAGAAAAAAAAGCAATAAAACTTTTCAGCGATTGAAGCAACAGCAACAACTTTATGGCAACGGTGTCGAGCAAAATCGTACGATGAAATATTAGCAAAATCTTTTTTTTTTTTTTCGTAACGGTGCCGAGCAATGAGTCACAGCAAATAACTGGTGATTATAACGGCACTGCCCAATGAGATTATGGAAAAAAAATTTCGACACGTGATCGAGAACTGCACCTTCCGAAACGGTACTTGCGAAAATTTTGAGACTGTACTTTTTAAGAGAAATTTGAGAAAAAATACACCATTTAATGTTAATAGGTGCAAGCCCTGAGAAGGCCGAAGGACCAAATGTTAATAGGTGCAAGCCCTGAGAAGGCCGAAGGACCAAATGTTAATAGGTGCAAGCCCTGAGAAGGCTCGAAGGACCAAATGTTAATGCGGGGGCACAAACTTCTTTATTTTATGAATTTTATAGATGGTAAAATTGAGAAAGAAATACCTTGGGAATCTGATATGAATGACGGTGGTATGCTGGTGACGATGACGATTGTATGCTGCTGACGATGACGATTGTATGCTGCTGACGATGACGATTGTATGCCGCTGACGATGACGACTGTGGCGATGGCGACGGTGAATGGTGGTGAATGACGATGTTCGGTGTGATGCAGATGATGATAATGCTGGTGTTGTTGTGATGATGCAGATGATGATGATGTGGTGAAGATGATGATGATGTGGTGAAGGCTTCGATGCTGATGATGTTGAAAATGATGATGAAAAAGTTTAAGGCTTCTCCACATGAAAGCTCACTGAACAAAATATAAAACGCGTCTACACTTTGGGCTTAACTTTTTATTTTACTTTAAAGTTACACTTTCTGATTTTAACTAATTTTAAGCTAAATTTAGATACTTTAAGTTAGTTTTTAAGAATAATTTTAAGACATCAAATAAAAGGCTGCTGTTTTCTCTGGTGGATCGGTAACGAGTGAGAATTATGCTGACGTGGAATTTGCCTTTTGGCAATGACATTTTCCAATGTCATGGTCAGCGATCTTTTGAAGTAGAGCAATAAGGACGGCAACACATACGAGTCTCGAGTATCGATAATTGGGATTATACATGGGAATTGTATTGAAGTAAAAGTGACGAGTTGATGAGAACAGTGTTGCCGTTTAAGAAAGTTTACGTGTTTTAAAGTTTACACGTAAACAACTAGGGTAAAGTGGGGTATCTTTGACACTGCGGCACATATGACTTAGCCAATTTCAGTGTGAAGACGGCTTAAGAGCCAAAAAGCTGAAGTGCCTAATTTGATTTAAAAAACCGTAATGAACTTTGACAATTCTATTCTTTTCGGAGAAAGGTTTTTTTTTTAATATCGCGGTCGCGAATTATGTATGACTGCTTAAAAAAATCAAGCAGCAAAATATGTTAGCACTTTTTTTAATTATCTTTATAATAAGTCATTTTAAAAAAAGTTTCCACACGTTTGTAAGATCGAAATACATATTTAAATAGCCCCCTTACCTTTATGTAGTCAAATGTGTCCCGTGTCGGGATACTTTTGACAAAAATTACTTGTTTCGGAACAAGTTTGAAAAAAAGCGATGATGCAGTTATTTTTTGTTTCCTTTTTCAAGGTTTGATCACGAATAGTCAATGCTTGAATAACAGTAACATTTTTTAAAATCCATCAATTCTTTCGCAAAATAAAAGCCTTTGAGAATGAAGTGTCAAATGTACCCCACTTTCCCCTATATACATATTGTATTTTAGCATTAATTGACTTTTTCGACATTTTACAACATCATTCCACATTAATAGATGTTTTCGGCTTTTATCGACTTACATTTGATATTTTCGACATATTCGCTTGTTTTAGATATTATTCCAGATTTTCGATAGTAATCGACATTTTCGATCGGCTTGAGCCCAACAATAATAATTTTAGGACATTATTAAATTTACACATCAAACCTCGATTCTAAATTTTCGTGTCCATGACGAAAAAGTATATTCGCCGTCTAAAAGGTACATTCCAAGTCTCAATTCAGTAGATACATTTCCACACAACCCAAATGCCATTAATGATGTAGTACTGAAAAATGTTGCTTATATTATTACTTATACATATGCATACGAGAAATATATCGGTTGAAACTGATAGGTATCAAAAAGCAGATAAAAGTCCAAGTGTCGAATATAATCAAGATAGTTGAAACATATTGAATAAAATAAATATAATATCAATTAGCCCGAATGTCGATTTAAAAAAAAAGTTCAATTTTCCCAATATCTAGAACAGTGGCCTGAGCTCTGCGTAGCTCTAGAGTACCCGTATTATTAGAATATTACTAAGCTATATTAAAAGGGACTGTACAGCCGGCTTGAAAGAACGAACAACACTGAAATGCTTAGAAAAAGCAAAATATTTTTATTATTAACCTTTATCAACTCATTTCTTACAAAATTGCTACAGCTTATCCAAAGCCAAAACCGTCCATTTGGCAACTCTGATTATTCCCCACAAAATTTGCTTGACATCGAATACTTCATTGGACAAATATTTTGATTTTATGAAAACATTGTAGCTTTATCGTACAGAGGTCATCAAAATCGCGATGAAAAAATGTGCGTCAGTTTATGTAAATTTTCAAACAAACTTAGCATGAGGAGTACAGACATGTGTGGTAGGACAGTCTTTTGCAAAGCGGGACATTTTAGCCTCCCCCATTAGCTAGTAGTGGCAGCAAGTGAGATATACCTCCTATATTTGGGACTGTTGTGCCAATATCGAGACGTCTAGTCACCTCAGTCATAAAACCCAGAATCGACATACACACACTCATTTTTCAAATATTTAGTTCAATAGTTCTTCCCTTGGCATACATCTACAACTAGGAATTGGGAACCAAATTAGATATTAATTACATTTCTTATCAAAGGTTGACAGGGCGAGCTTAGCATTTACACATCTCAAATCATTTACATGTTTGTATGTTTTTGCTGGATATTGTCAGGCTTAATAAAAAGTATTGAAATGCAATAACCAGTGTAACCTAAAGATATGAAATTAAATTCATTTACATTTTGTGGTAGAACTTTATATTTTGTCACACTTCCAATGGAATAATACAAATAAAAAATTAAATAGTTATATTTAATTTAGACTCACCTCTCTTGCCATTACGACATGCCTCAACAGATCCCAATAAGAGGGTCTGCCATCTGATGCCTCCTCGTCGTGTGAGCGCCACCAGTGTCAGCATTAAAAACTAACAGCTTTCCCTTTAAATTATAAAAGTCGACAACGGTCACCATTTAAAAAATATTTGTTTGAAACTTAACTTTTTCAATTAAACAATTTCTAATCCTTTATATTAAATGCAATATTGCATACTTTTTGGGGTTCTTGCTTTTAATAGCTTATTATAATAACATTTTTTAATTAATTTGGAAGTGTTAACGTTACGTTTAACTGATTTCACGCATTTCCTCCGATTTTTTTTTTCTTTTTACTTTTCTCACACTCTATTCGTCTTTTATTGCTTTTATATTTTTATGATTTCTTTTTTTTTATTACACTTAATCTTCCGTTTTCGTATTTGGCGAAGTTTTTAATTTTCATAAATTTCTGCATACATCAACAAATTTTAAGGAAGACATTTTTTCTCTATCTCTTTCGCTTTTTTTTCTATCTTGTTCTCACTCTAAATGTACCGTCGTTCACACCGTTTAAACCGTTATAAACGTAACGTTTCTTACGTATTCTTCTAATTCATTTTCGTTAAAACACTATCTCATCATTTTCATCATTATTTCCATTTTCTTCTTTTTGATGGTAGAAGATGTTGTTATCATTGTTGTTGTTGTTGTTGTCGTTGTCATAAAATTACCGCTACTTTGCTTTGGTGCTGTCATTCTTTTACACATTTTCAACAATTTTCTTTCATACTTTCAAAAAGTTCTTCACTGCTTCATTTATTTGATGATAGCATTTATATCATTGTCCATGAAGTCAGTGATGCCAGAATTAGGGAACTTTCCCATGTTATAGAATATTTTTAGCTACAGCAAAAGTGAAGTATGTATGTATTTACATTTTGGCATTATAAAATTTATGTTTTTATCTCAATAAATAACGCATTTTTTTCAGTTTAGGGCTTGAAATACGTATTGTTGAAAATATTTATATATTTAATTAAAAGTGAGAACATGTATGCATGTGTTAGGCTCTACTGTATTAATTTAGTTATACAGCAGATTAGGAGTAAGCTTATAACACGTATATGAGTTTTTTGAAAAAAAAAATTCTGGCAACACTGCTAACTATAAGATTTAATATGTTGAAATTGCTTATACTATCGGCAAACTTATGTTTTCGTTTTTGTTGCTATTATTATTGGCTCTGTTTTGTCCTAAAGTTCGCAAATTCTACATAAAATTTCTCTACTACACCTTTGTTTTTATTTGATGGTATTCTGGTATTTTATTCTATTTCATATTGCCCAGCTAACATTACAGAAGTGTCATACAACTATAAATCGTCGAGGCTACGGCTTAGACAGTCTGAGAGCTCATATTCGGATGTCAAGTGATAATTTCTTTGGGAGAAACTGACCGGAGTAGCAGATAGTTTAAATAGTTGTTTGTCACTTTTTAAAATGTAATTGAAAATAATAACACAAAACTATGTTTAACATGACATGAAAACAGAGCCTGGCAATATTTATACTGTTATTTGTTTCTAACCAGATAAATATTTACATGTGATATCGTATATGTACAAAGCAAACAAAATAGTAACATGAAATTAAAATACGCATCTTGAAAAATAATATGTATGTAGAAGAAATTCTAGGAATGAAATTAAATTTAACTCTTATAGAAGAGTTATAGTTCATTGCCTGGAAGAAAGAGGATTAATGCAAAATTTGGGTCAGTGCTTCTATTTGACTAAGATTTACAGGTACATACATATGTGTGTACATAGTTGAGAGTGTGTTCTTTCAAAAAAAGATGAAATGCACTTTTTAGATCGTTACGTTTACTTCAAAACTTTTACCGACAAAACGTTTTTTCAGAATAATCACTGCTTAATCATGGTTAATGTATCTTAAGCCCGATTTTCGTTAGTTATACGTAATAAGTACTTTTTTTTTAAAAAAAAGCTACCATTTGGTAGATTTTTAAATTTTCCATCTTACAAGCGATAACATTATGTATAACTCTTCTAGAATAGTTAAATTGAAACAGTTCTCATTACTATTTATATTTGATACTTTAAGGATTTTTATTAGATATTTATTTTTTATCATCATTATATAAATACGACTTTATATGTAAATATATGGTTAGAAACAGAGAATGGTGTTAATATTGTCAGGGTAGTCCAATGATTTCATAGTATTTCAAGCATATTTGTGTTACTATTTTCAATTGTGGATTAAAAAGTCAAAAACAATTCTGTTAGAATATTTACTCAAGTTATATGGATAAAAAACTTAAATGCCTGAACCACTAAAGACTCTTTGTAATGATTCTTATGAGAATCATTTTGAAGAGTTTCTACCTCCAAGTATATCCTCCAGAAGAAACTATCGCATCACATCAGAGCATGAGATCTCCCCAGAATAAAGCCTCAGCGATTGAAATTTGACTCATATGCTATTAAAAATGTTCGCCGGGTAGTTCCGTAGTTACTTTGTACAATAATTGTCCTTGTTTTGTTACCAAACCATCGCGTTAAAATTAGTAATTAAGTAAAAACTTGAATGATTTAAGCCCGAAAAATTTTAATGAACGACCAATCTTTTATTTATTTCCAATATTTTCACAGTTTGATTTAGAGTGGATGGCTATGGGAGAAACGTTGACTAAGAAACGTTTGTCTCACAGTTAGCGTCTTAACTCGTAGTCTCTTTATTATTACGTACATGTACTTAAAAGTTATCATAGAGCAACGCCATGTGGTTTTAGTTAATTAACTGAAATTATTCATTCCTTCAACCTTAAATTTAATTTTCTGACACAAGAAGTCGCCAAACACTATTTTATACAAGTCGGCTGAGAGGATCGATCCCTTTAATCGGTATGGATCTTTTATCCTAGTCGTTGCTCGGAATGCTCTACGTACCATCAAATCGTTGTCAACGTGGTGAACTTTCAAAACAAGGCAGTATTTCACAGTTTCATTAGGATAAGGAAAATGTTGACATACCGATTACCATGTACAAGATGATGTTAAAAAATGACATTTTAAAGAAGACTAACACTTAGACCTAGGTTGTTCATGTGTATACCTAGATCATATAGCTACTGTACAAGTTGTAGGGATATTAAGGAAATAAGAGTATATTTTTGCTGTTGTTCCGAACTTTATAGGATTGGTTTGTTTTCTTAGTTGACTTTAATGATTTTATATGCGTTAGCATTAATCAGTTGTTTCATTCTGAAATATAGTGTTTTCTACAATCGGCACTAAATGACTGTCCATCGTATCATAATGGAGCGTTATTAAGTCTTTATTAGACGGTTTTAATTTAACGTTACCAATGTCATTGTATTTATGTGATTCTATTTTTTATATCAAAAAATTATATTTTCTACATTAAAAAATAAAATATTCATTTTAAATTTGGCAGCAATTGAAACAAATATTTTGTTTAACAACACACACTCAAGCGCACATCTCAGGTTGGGTTTAAGTTTGATGTTGGCAACACTGCGTCGTATTGTAGTATAGCCGTATCAAAAAAGTTTTAGGTTACATTTTTAGATTTTTATGAACTTTTTACTGTATTTTTTTTAAAAGGTTCAGTATGCCGTTGAAATACATTTAAATTTACTATCTTTAAAAGAAAAATGCAATCACTATCGGCGTTTAACAATTCCATTAGTTTGAGATAACTTTGTTTTGAATAAACCACAATATTCTTACTATACAATAAATTATGGATTACAGTGTAAAGAATTTAAACCACCTTATCTATGTGTATAGTTTTTTATATCGTCCATTGATTTTAATTCACTGAACCACACAATTATCATTAACTCCAAAAATCGTTGGAACACACAGCATTAATGTGAACTTTTGTTTTTTCTCCTCACAGCCCACATAGTGCAAAACATAGGTTAATGGCTTTTCTATGCCTTTCGTCCACCCTTCTCATCTTTCAATTTGTATAGCCTTAAAATATGCTACACTTTTTTCCAAAAAGCACAGTATTAGAATTTTCTTGTGTAAAATAATTATTTATATCGTTAAAGAAGAAAAAACAAATCGACGACCGCACCAAAAAAACTTTTTTTTTCATTTTCATTTTTATATATTTTCCATTTCCCAACCTTTTTCTACGCTTTTTTTTTATTCGTGCTCACAAAATAGATTTTCTCTTCGTCGTTACCGCTCGTTCCGCCTCTTTTACACATTCGCTCGACTCAAATTTTCCGATAAATTTTTGTCAACTTTATAAATGCACTATTTTACATTTCAATTATGAATTTTACATTAAAACGATGTAAAATTCCTTAAGTTATAGTATTTAGTTAATGCTTTTTAAAAGATTCGTTTAATTTATTGTGCGTTTAATTGTCAATAATCACGATTTTCAGCGAACACCAAGTGTTTTAGGCAGAATCTCGAGCACTATTTAGAAAAAAAACACCCTTCTTGTCTTGCTGAGATGAAAAATTGACTTTTCCCATTCAACATCGAAGAGGGGGAAGACGACGATGACAACGACGGCAACGATGTTGTCGATGGACCAAAATACACACAAACATACGCATGCAAACAGTGAGCGAGAGAGTAAGCGAAAGTTATAAGAGAAAACATAAGCATAACATATAGATTCAAAGCAAATTTAGGAAATACAGGGAATTTCAAAATAAGGCTGGGCGTGAGGGTGGAAATGGGTGTTTACATGATTGCCTCTGTACTAAATGCCGATAAGGCAGCAACTTTGAAACAATTTTCCATTGTGGTCGGAGGTAGAGATGTACACGTGACGTGCTTTTCGCATACGAAAAAACACTGCACCAGTGTCTAGTCTCTTGCAGAGAAAAATATTAAGTCTATGTTGTTTTATGAATAAAACTATGTAAATTCAAATATTCACCCAAAGTTTCACTTGTGGGTTTTAAGCATGCTCAGGGGTATGTCAAAGTTTTTTAGTGATTGAATTAAAAATTAGCAAACATGTTAAGTTTTTTTAACACTTTTTTTAAGAGAAAATGCGTATACAGTCATAAGTTCTTCATTACCTATTACTTAATAAGAATGTGCCGAAGTCTATTAAGTTATTCATTAAGTATGTTAAAAAAAATGCTATGTATAATAATCATTCTAATATTAAAAAATCTTTTCATAACCTGTCAATTAATATCACGATGAAAGTAACCAAACTGCTGTTACCCATATTGCTAAACAACATTGGGAATTAAACTCCAACCAATTTAATTTTATTTCAGCTTATAGAATTTCCATAGTAATATATAAACAGGCAGACAAACTATCTTCAAGTATTGATCTTGCTAAATTTGAGCGCCAGAAAAAAAAACTTTCTTTTAAACTCCTATAAAAGTAGGCGGTTGTTTAGAAATTTGTTTATAGTTAAAAATTTCAATCCAAAATTGATACTTTAGTTATGAATATTCAATGTGCAAAAAAATCGTGATTGTATTTAGATATGTACATATGTATACTTAATTAAATTTTAAATTGAAATAGATTTTTTGCATTTCGTATATACATTTTAAATGCAACCTATGTCAAACATATCACATCTCTGATCATTCGTTATGCCAGGAGATGACTGTATTTATTTTGTGACCAAAGTACATCTACGAAACTAATTCCCAAAAAAAAATACTAATAAACAGTAAATAAATACAGGGAAATTTACACAGAGTATCCACGTTGATATGAATTATAAAAAGCGTGTTTCCCTCTTGGTTTGGAATATATCAATGAAATATCTATGTGAAAATCATTGAAAACATAAAAAACTATTTCAATATATGAATCAACAAGGCATTTTTTTTTTCAGTTAATATTAAATTTTCCCTTTTTTGCTACATATACAGAAACTGTTACCTATAAACCAACTTCTTTTACACACAATTTCGTTTCACATATCCTTAAAAAAGTCAGACATGCGCCATACAACTTCTGTATAATGTTTCTTAACTTTGAATATGGCAAATCCTTTTTTTTTTGGGCTTTACCTCCTTTTCGTTAAGTTTGTAAGTAGTTCAATATGTTGATAATGCAGCATTGTATAAATTAATGAAATCTTTAGGCAACCTGCATCTATCTTTTAAGCAAGCTATTTTTTAAAAATAAATTTTTGGTAACTCTTCAAATAACTGCACACTTTTTTGACTTTTTGGTAACTTTTTGAAAAGAAATATCTCTAAGGCACGGAGTATCTCTCGGAGATTTTTTGGCAAGAGATCGCTGTGCTTCCATCTCCTTTGCCACATTATTCTTAATAGATTGTTCTACCACTGGCTTACTTTCCGAGCTATCGAGCGAATTTATTTTTCTTCGGCCTTTGACAATTCGCCCCACCATTATTCTGGCGACTGACTTTTTTTTTTGATTGTAAGTAATATTTAAAGTCTCACTTACAAAACAAAACTAAATGGGATTAAATGACTATGAAAAATGGAACGCCGTCTCCCGGACTAATCATGTTCGATTTGAGAGCCGATACATTCATAAAATTGATTAAAGGATAACATTTACCAAAACATCAAAAAAAAAAAAAATTGTGTGGAATATATTTTGAGGAAAATTTTTATAACGTAATTTTTTTTCATATCAGATTATAGCAGTCTTAATCAAAACTAAACTTAAGATTTTTTATTCTATTCCCCATAATTTTTGAGTTAAGAAAGCTTATGTGACAATCTTTGAAATCGCACGCACCGTACATATTAAGACTTCAAAAATTTCATACAACGAAAAAAACAACAACTAGAAACCATGATTTAACTACATATTAAGGTTCTGACAAACTGTCAAACTCACATCTGAAATAGTCGAACGTCAGAGACCCTGAGTGTCAAAATTGATATTCAAAATAAAAACGAAAAAAACTCATACAATATGACATTTGGAAGAAACAGCATTTTTTTCGCAGTAACCTATATTATTTAATCATGCTAGAACCCATGATTTAACTACTTGCTGTCGCAAGCTGTCATACTCACATCTGAAAGTGTTGAACGTCAGAAAGCTGGAGTATCTTAAAGCCAAAACGAAAAAAAATCTTACACAATTTGACACTAGACGTACTTATGGAAGGAGCAGCATTTTTTTTGCAGTAACCTTATGTAATTAAATCATGCTAGAAACTAGTTAATAAAAGTTGACACATGCACTCTCATCCCTAAATAAAAGTTGACACATGCACTCTCATCGTTACTGACAATAGTTAATGATTTTACAAAATTTTTATTTAAATTAATATATCTCATTACTTAAATATCTCAAATACTAAACAACATTTTTGAAAATGGGTGACGAATTAGATATTATGGAGCCAAGCTTAAAGAATATCGTAGAGCAAGATTCACTTAAATGGATCTTTGTCGGTGGTAAAGGTGGTGTCGGCAAAACAACATGCAGGTAAATTATAATGATTTGTTGAAAAATAAAGAATGTTTGAATAGCAAAATCCCAATTACAGCTGTAGTCTGGCAGTGCAAATGTCCAAGGTGCGTGAATCAGTGCTAATTATCTCCACAGATCCGGCACACAATATTTCGGATGCTTTCGATCAGAAATTTACAAAAGTTCCAACCAAGGTACGCATGGTGATGCAAGCGATGGTGATTGGTTATTTTTTCAAAACACAATAATTGTGTTTGTTTTCTATTGGTCAACAGGTCAATGGTTTCGATAATCTATTCGCTATGGAAATCGATCCTAATGCCGGTCTCAATGAACTGCCTGACGAATATTTTGAAGGTGACAACGAAGCACTGCGCCTTAGCAAAGGTGTACTGCATGAGGTGATTGGCGCACTGCCGGGTATTGATGAAGCAATGAGCTATGCTGAAGTAATGAAGTAAGTATTCGTTTAGAAATTTTCAACTGAATCGATTAAACTATAGGCTAAAAAATAGCCGTAAAGAGTACATTTACTGGGCTTAAACGATAAATGCCCAAACGTTGATCGGGAACTTCTCCTACAACATGTAACCCTAGACTCTAGATATGATCGATTTACAACCCGTCCATATCCTTTACGAAAAACAAAAATGCTAAATCAAGGACACTGGGTAGAACTGATATTGTTATAATTGCAAATTGCCTATGTTCAATAATTTAAGCCCAGTCATAACAGCTTTGAGGAGATGTTCTGATTTTCTCATATTCGAGACTTGAGTAAAGTTCACATTAGCGCCTTTGTTAAAGAAAAGCTATGGTTTCGAGGTTTATAATCGTGCTTCGATCTTTCTGGTCAAAGTGTTTGTCGTACTCAAAGCAATACTCGTAATTTATTTTATGGTGAAAAATTCTATCACTACTTTAAAACTCGTTCTGCTCTACTTAATTTTATCCGTCGATGAAATAAACAGTCACCGGGTCACACAAGAAAAATTGAGAGTTGAATTGCAGATGGCTTGGCGCTTAACGAATCACGCCATGACAGAAATATCTTCTATCTTTATTACAGCCTGTGAATATCAACATGTGACATTGATCGAAATAAAAATCGCTACTAAATAAGTCTATATGTTATAAAACTTTATATTTTTGTTTATGAAAGTATACAATTTTGATAACTAATACTTTTTAGTTCATGTAAAACAAAAATTTTGCTCTTATGATATGTTATAGTCATCGTTTTTAATTATAGATTAGTAAAAGCGATGAACTTCTCTGTCGTTATCTTCGACACAGCACCAACAGGTCACACTTTGCGCTTACTTTCATTTCCACAAGTTGTTGAAAAAGGTCTTGGCAAGTTATTGCGCTTAAAAATGAAAATAGCTCCATTTATATCACAATTTGGCAGTTTATTAGGCATGCAAGATTTTAACGCAGATTCGTTAACACAAAAACTAGATGAAATGTTAAAAATTATACGTCAAGTTAATGAGCAATTTAGAGACCCAGTAAGTTTTTACTAAATGTTGCGAAAAAAACCTAAGTTTTTTTTTTTAAACAGGATCAAACTACTTTTGTGTGCGTTTGCATTGCCGAATTTCTATCACTGTATGAAACAGAGCGTCTAGTCCAAGAGTTGACCAAATGTGGCATTGATACACATAACATTATTGTCAATCAATTGTTGTTTATGAAACAGGACCAAAAACCATGTAGCATGTGTGCTTCCAGATATAAGGTTGGTTTGAAATGGAATTATAATTATTGCAATATTAATAAAATATGTTATTATTGAAAATATTTAACTTTTCTCGTTTATTTAGATACAAGAGAAATATTTGGACCAAATTGCTGATTTGTATGAAGATTTTCATGTCATCAAATTGCCACTGCTTGAAACCGAAGTTCGCGGTGCTGAAAATATTAGAAGTTTTTCTGAAAATCTAATTAAACCTTATAATCCAAATTAATGTTAATTGTCAGAACTATGTTATTTTCGTTAAATTTTATATTATGAATTTCGTAAAAGGACTTTAAGAAAAAAACATACAATTTTATAAAACTACATATTAAATTTAAATCACTGTAAATGTATTCCAATTTTGTTAATACCAATCGGAGGAAAATTAAATATACATATATTTTAGCACATTATGAGTTATAAATTAAACAGTTGTACATCTGGTGATCAATAAAAATCACGAAAAACTATTTGATTTGGGGAAAGGTTCATCTAAATTTTAAGCGAAACAATTTCAATACGGTTAGTAAAGTTTTAATCAGCTCTACTAAAAGTATGTAAAAAGTAATATGACTTTTTTTCAGGGCGTTCAGGCCTTCGTTGGAGTATACATCTTTAGCTTTGGTGACTGTACTAGTATGGATTGCTCGGATACGAACAGATGGATAAAGAAAACAAATCTGCATATGTTTCTCTCGTATATTCGTGATAGTTACTATAAACTAATTAAAACATCGATTGCCTGATGGATACTTATGCACATTTTGTTATACTCGCAAACTGAGAAACAATTTAGTGATTGGTGAATAAAACAACAAATGAGGTAAAAAGTGATTTCAATAAATCCCTTATTTAACGATAGAATATCAAAATGTATCTTCATTTTATCACTTAAACATAAGAAACGTTTTTATTTACACAAAATTCAGTTTTTCTATACTTATAACACCACGGCTGCCCATAGCATTAAAAAGTATCACGTTTTACTAGTTGTTTAGAGCAGAAGAAAATGTGATTCATATTTGATTTGATTGAATACACTTGAAAACTGTTTTCGATAAGATTTCAAATATTAAAAGCATTAATTAAAACGAGATACTTGTTTTATGCTTAGAGCATTCGTTTAGTTTCTTATACATTATCAAAATATGCGACTAAACTTTTTCACATATTTATTACATTGATATAGAAGTCGCTTAATTATTCTAAGATCTGTGCACACTGCTTTTAGACGGCATGTTAATTGTATTTACTGTCTTATGAAGGGATTCTGAAGTTGTTGCTCCGTGTTTGTGGCAATCGTTTTGTAAATCTATCTTATTATAAGTGCGTTGACTGTACATCAGCATCTTCACTTTTTTTTTTCTCAACTTTGTTACTCTCAATGTTTTTCATTTCAACAATTTCACTATCATTACTGTCGTTTAGCTTAACTTCGTCATTTTCTATAGTTTGTTCGACCTTAACTATCTCATTATCATTACTTTTTATCTTCTCAACCTCTATTGTATCGTTATTGCCTTTCATTTCAACTTGTTCATTGTCTTTACTATCCGCCTTTTCAACTATTTCAATATTAATTTCTAACTTTTCAACTTCATCATTATTATTACTTTTATTTTCGTTCTTCTCAGCCTCATTAACATTATTACTGTCATTTATCACAATTTCTTCATTATCTTTACTATTACTATTCGCAAATTTTTCATTATCATTGATGTTTTTCTCCTCAAATTCTGCATTGTCCTCATCGTATTTTTTCTCAAATTCTACATTGTCACCGTCTATATTCACAACTAGTAAATTATTCGTACTGTCCTCCTCTTGAACTTTTGCATTGTCAATATCGTCCTTCTTAACATCATATACTTTTTTCTCCTCAATTTCTACGATATCATTCTTTTCAACTTCTACATTGTTACTGTCTTCAATTATAGTATTGTCTTCCTTTACAACTTTCTTATTGTCAGCACTGTCGTTGCTTTCCCCTTCTTCATTGTCTTTTTCATTACTGTCTTTCTCCATAACTATTTTATTATTATTATTGCCTTTTCCATGAGATTCATTACTATTCTGGTTAGCGTCATTATCAATAAGCAAAAGCTCAAACAAGGTGACGTTATACTTCTTCAGTTCATCCTCAATCCATTTTTCAAATTTGGCATAAAATTCTGGCGAAAGTTCTGTTTTGCTTATTCCAATTTTCTCTTCACTCTGAAATCTATTTAAAAGATTAAGAAAATGAAAATTATCACTTTGAAAATCTGCGAAACACTATTTTTGAGTCTAAAAATGGTTATTTTGAAACATTTATAAATTATTATTTAACTATCGTGGAATAATTTTCAATAAAGCATCTAATACGATGTGGGTCAGACGTAACTCAACTGCATTCTAAGGATTTCCCATATTTACTATGCCACCGGCACTAGCGTTACCCGCGATTTTCCACGATGTGGTTGTATTAATCCATGATTTTCTGTGCAAAAACGTGTCCGGTCTTTATGTTTCAACGCTCATTTGAAAGAAGACATTGATTGCTTGGCATAGAAAAAATATTCAAAGTTGAATAAATTAAAGTTTTCTGACACGTGCTGACATGACTTGATCTGCATCAACGCACATGGGCAGATTTTCGCGTTTTACATGAAATTACAACTGTTTCAAATTGACCATTTTTAGGCCGAATAATAGTGATCCAATTAATTTTTCCAGTTGTGTATTTGCCAATTCTGTAAATCAATTTGGAAAAATTAATAAATTTAGTAAGCTTATAAGAAATTGTTAATTTATCTGTGGTTTCTGAAAATTTATCCAATACATACATACATATATTAATCTATATATATATGAATATGTATCTACGTATTTTACTTTTATAAAAAGCTACTTACCTTTGTCGTTCAAACATTCGCTTTACTTTCCGCAAGAGTTTGTCCATAGTCAAAAGAAAACCGTTCTTGGGATTACCTTAAATATATAAATAGCTATAAAATTATTAGCACATGGTAATATGTAGGAATGCACTAACTCTTAATATCATCATTGGAAAAATATTGCAACATTCTTTCCATTTGTGAATCTGTTATAGACTTTTCCAAAAATTGAACTACTTCTGTAATGACCTCACGCAAATTTGATACCATTCGTTCAAAGCTGGTGTAGAAAACCCAAGGCTCATTGCGTAACACATAAAATTCATTAACATGTTCGAAAGAAGAATTATCGTCCATGTTGTCATTTAGAAACTCCTCACAACTTTTATTTTTCGTTATTTCTTTATTACGATTATCAAGATAATATGAAACCTGAGCATCTTTGGGATCACGATAGACATAGATGAGCTAAAATTGCATATTTATAAAATGATTTAGTTCTGTACTAAATTGATAAATTGAATCAGTTCCACAGCAGAATTATGGCGTTCAAGTCAAAATAAGTACCTACGAAAAATCAATGTTACAGAAAAACTAAATTTTTTTTGTTTTGTCTGCTACTAACTAGAACAGCTTTAATATGAATGCTTATGTTATTGCATGCCACTAACTCTTAATCAAAAATTTGTACAAACCTTTGGTTTTTTTCTCCAAACTTGTGCGGGCAACATGGGTAAGGGTAGATGAGTTGATATCAAACGTGGTGACTTTAAACTTTCAGCACTTTGCAAAGTTTTCTCCAAATTTTCATTTATCCTATACATAATATTTATCTTATTATTATTAATCTTTTATAAATAGCTAACCAAATTTCTACTAAATAAGTTTTCACTCGAAACTTGAAAAAAAGCAAATCGAACTTTATGGCCGCGCGCCAGGAAGAGGCTTTTCATATACAATATCTGAGTTATTCGGATGCTGATGCTTTGGTTCCGCAAGACCTTCATATTAATATTTTAAGCGTTGCCGATACAAATTACTATATTATATTTTTTTTTTGTTTGAAGTAGTAAATGTTTCTTTTTTACGTCTCAGTTTTTTACTGTTTTCACAAAAATTATTGGGCTAGTAGTCTGGATTTACCGTAACTAGTATTTTGTTTTTTTCTTATTTTTATAAATAAACAGATATTTTGTTACAATTTCATGGTCTGTATAACAATTTGAGTTTTACTCAATCTAGTAAATAAATTGAATTTTATTAAAAATTTATATTAAGACAGACAGAACCGATTCTGCCAAGGGTTAGTTATCAAGTGACGGGAATTGACCTGGAAGAGCCCGGAATTGCATTTCAAAGCCGAGGACCTGATAGGAATTCAAAAATTATTATTATTTATCCAAAATATTAATAGATTATTATAATTGATCTGAGGTTTCCGCCAACTAAAAATTTTTACTAAGATTTCAAAGTTTTATTACTCGCTACAGTTTGCATCTCTCGTCGATGCAAAATGATTTCAACGCGTTAGTTGCTCTCAAGTTTCGGGTGTCAACTTTAGGAAATCAACTTACTCGTAGTGTAGTGATTTTTCAATCAAGTTCTCTTTTTTAGCACCTCCAAAATCATAATTATTTAAAAGTAACCATATACTTTCTTTCATAAATTTGTCACCGCTCTTCGGTAGGGTCACTAGCCAAATATCATCCTCACGGACTTCCATATCATGTAGTTTATGTGCGGCTGCAATTTCATTTTCATGTAAATGAAATTTTCTCTTTGCCCAATCCTTTTGTAACAAATCGGTTGGAAAACTTTTTGGAATAAATTCAACGTCATCGGTCATCTTCACAATAAATTGTTGCCTTTGGATTTTAATCTTAACCAAAAATAACTGACTTAAGATCTCATTTCAGCAGCCTCTTTATAAAGATTTTTTTTATACCCTACAGCCTAATGAATGAGTTGTTAAAGCTTTGTACAAAATTTGGTAAAACCTATGCAAAAACCTAAATGTAAACCATTGAATTATCGTCCAACGCTTTTAGGAGCATAGAGCCTGAATAAAGTTTCTATAACTATTTCGATTCGTGGCTCGTTGTCTTATGCTGTGCCAGTTTTGACATGTTATTTTCTACCATTCGTCGCCACGAGGTTCTGTGACTTGCTACGCATCTGTCACCCTTGCGGTTCCAGCAGAACGGTGATCGGCAGGTTTCTCTAGGTTCTTCATTATGGTATGACCAATCCATTGACAGTGACTTTTCATGATCTCAGTTGATATAGAATTTATGGCTCGTAGCCAAATAAGGTTTGTGATTCAAGATCATGCGGTGCCACCAAATCTTTAATAATTCGCCCTAAACAGAAGCTTATGATAGTTCGTATTCGTCGTAGCAGAGCGTTAAGTAAGCATTTGACTTAAATATTTTTAATATGTGGTGAACTAAAATGGTGTTTCATTTCCATATTTGACGAGTGGAACAAGTACACCTTTTTTCATATTGGACGACCACCAAAAATCCCTTTCGATCCCAGGGTTTCCAGTAAGTGTACGGCTTAGCTGTTGACTACCATCGTAAGCTTTTCATAGCATTAAACAGTGAAAAGCTTTTGAACTTGCCGCTTCGATTCGGCTATTAACTTTAGGACACCTTCTCGGTAAAATAAAATAAATTCAAGGTTTCCGCCGTTCTTAGGAAAATGAAAAATTAACGCAACAGTCCGATAGCACAAAGTAGCGAAACCTTGGCTTTTTAAAGTCTACGAATTACACCAAGTACGTATGTATGTATGAAATATGCATAAAACAGCTGTAACAAATTCGAATTCCTTCAAATTGAAAGAAATGTTCCTTAAAGTTATTTAGTTTTTTATTGAAAAAAATTGACACACTAAATATTTTAGTTCCTAATTTTCCGCAACAATTTCGATTTGCCTTTTATATTAATTTAAAATGTATATGTGTAGAGTAGTAAATTGTGGAAAAATTCTATTTCAAATTATGTAATAAATATTCTGCCTATTTTGTAAATAAACATTTATAAGTAATAATATTAAGTCAGTAGTAGTCTATGTGGGATATTCAATGAAAAATCTACTAGAGTAGAGCCTAGAGTTTCAAAACCTTGCGAAACTATGTGCGCCAAAAGTGGCATTCGCCCGGAGCGCCAACATAAAAAAAATTTGGTTAGTTTTTGTAGATATAACATTTGTTTCAAGAATACACTTTTGCGTTTCTGAACAGAACATGCCAAATATATGGAATTAAGTTGTTTTCTTATTAAAAATTCTTACATATAAACAAACGAATTTTTACATGTTACTCACTCATTTTTCTTATGTGGGATTATTTTTAATTGCCCATTTTTTACTAAAAGCACTAACTTATTTATGAGAGGTACTTAATCAGTTTTATATATTACAAAAAAAAAATGTTTCAAGAGTCTTTCTACAATGTACTGTGGGAAATGGTTTCACTAACACAAATGCAAAACATATAGTAAACAGCCCAATTTATGCTTGTGTACTGTAGGAGTCAATAGATATGCATAAAATTAAACTTTTTAGCCATGGTCTGTCTTTTCTACAGCAAAAAGCAGTAAGATAAACATAATGTGAGGAAGGTATCTTATTGAAAGTTTGTAAAAACTATTGTTATAATAAAACTTCACAAGACCCGTAGGAAATATAGAAACAGAAACCAAGCTAGTTATCAAGCCCTCTCATTATAAAGGTGCAAGCACAAAAGGACGCAATAAAAATTAATATAGCTGAATCAAGTCATAGCTAATATCAAGTTCTCTTAAGTTTTACTCTAAGGAATCTTATGCAAAATCTGCTTTAAGTTTATATGTCCGATCCACTTTCTGAATGACTCGCATTGCAGCATTATTTGCACTCTCAATTTTGTGAAAAAACACGATGTAACATTCCTCATATGAAAATCCTAAAAAATTTAAAAATTAAGTTTGAATATATTGAGCTATTCGACAGTACTTAGCAATAGTTAATCATTTGGGAGATGTGGTGGTCTTAGCTCATAACTCGCTCGTTCATGAATCCGAAACTGATGTTACAGGTCAACAAAATTAATAAAAAATAAGGTGTATGTAAAATAGAGAACTGATTTCTGAAAACATTAAAAAAAATTTGGGGTCAAAAAAGCCTCTTAAAATGTGGGGGTACTCTACTCGACTTACTTTGAAATTGCGTTTGTGTCAAAGACAGTGAAAACTTTTCCCATAGTACAATGCAATACTCCATCATCAAATTCAACTTAAATTTTAAGTACTAAATGCATTTTTATTGTTCACATATGAGATAAAGAATACATTGTTGCAACAGTCTTCATACAATGTAATGCAAAATAAACAATTGCATCTTATTGTTAACATAATAAAATCTAATTTTAAGTGCATTCACAAAGTTTGAAAATCGTTAGCAAATTAACTTAAATTAGAGTTGCATCAATTTTTAAACCACACTTTTCACTACTTTTGGTATTTCATCTGTTAAATGTTGCGCCGGAATATATCCTGAGTCTCCTAAATATTTGATGGTAACATATCCGGATGGATTTATAGTTAGCCAGGTTATGGAGGCATGATTAATGTTCATACGTAAGAAACCTTCGGGCGGAAATTGCAATGCTCGACATACAAAATAACGTATCACATTACCATGCCCCACGATAAGCGTATAGGTGTCCCGCTTATCATTACGGTGAGCACGATAAAAATAACGGCGGAATCCTGCTTCAATACGTGCACCGTCACGAAAGAGCTTTGAACTTTCAAAATGTCTGTGACTCAAAGGTGGTTGTGGTGGTACCGGTAAACCTTCACGTATAAAACTGCAATGCTTCACATGTTTGGGGTCATAGTAAATTTCCTTTAGAATAATTCCCGCTGTTTCCTGTGCACGTGTCTGTGTCGATGCAATGACATTATCCCACTTAATGCCCAATTCACGCAGACGCTTACCTGTATATTTTGCTTGTAATCTGCCACGTTCAGTTAGCTTGTGTGTCTTATCTGTGTCTCCCACATCCCGATATTCGCCGTGGCGCACTAAAATTATATGACGTTCTGCTTTCGGGAAAGAACGTTCCAATTCGTTGTTATAGCGATTTTCCTCTTGTATTGTATTGTTTTTCATTGGCTTTACAATACTTTTTGGATTACAACAATCCCAGTCGGTGTCCCAGAGTACGCTAGGATTGATAGGACCGGTGTTGCTGTTAACCGAAGAGTTTTGCACTAGCTGTTGCGGCTCCAGCAATTTTTGATAATAATAAGCAGTTACGCCTGCACTCGTGCCAATAGCAACAGCAGTAAGTTTACGTAAAATCGTCCATGCAACCATAATTCGTAAGGTTTCGTTGTCGAATGTACAACTGGATGTGAATAGTCGTCGAAATAAATATGTAATAGCTTTTCTGTACTTGTCTGGCAAAATTCAAATGAACAATGACAAGTAAACAATTAAAGCCTAACGCTTTTATTACAACAAGTATAGATATACTTTAAGCACTTCAATAATTAACGAATGAACTTATCGTCAAACCAGTTTTCACCTGTCTTCTGTATCTATCCTCTATCTATATATTTATTCCTCCAAGGTAAGGCTGAGTAGGCGCGATCTAGAACAGCTACAGCAAAATTGAAGTACTCATCGAGCAGAGTTGTGGAAAATTCGTTGACCAGAGGCTGAGATATAAGCTTGGAAAGATTTCATTGAAAACAATCTTCTAATATCTACTCTTGAAAATTCCACCTCATTTTTAAAAAACTCTAACTGCATGTTTTAAGAACCCTCGGATGGATATTTATGGCAAAAATGCCTCAAGCGTGGCATGCCCCAAGTGACACAATTCAAGGAAAATTCCACATAAAATTTTCAGAAAGAATACTTGATATAAATATGTTTGGGACTTTTTAGGTTTAGAACTAAAAATTTATGAAATAACAACCAAAATTTAAATAAAACATTCGATTGTAGGGAACATAAAATTGTCACATAGATTTATGTAAAAATTGTTTTTTCCTTTATAATGGCTCACAAAAATTGTAAGACCGTGTTTTAAAAAGGAAGCTATGTGAAATTTTTAACTGAATTCGGTAAAAAAACAACCTGGCTCAAGGAAAAAATCATTTGTTTTTGTTAAACGCATATTTTAATCATTTAAAATCGAGAGAAATAAAGGGAAATATTAGTTTACCTCTGCTATGATATATGAGGGGCTTAGAATGATAGAGTAAGTCATCTTTTTTCGAAATTGAGTTAAACTATCGTGACCAGATGTGTCAACAAAACGCGGAGCAGGAAAAAGTATTTAGATTTTTTTTTTAAAGATTCGTTTTATTTTTGCAAAAAAATATCTATTATACTGAAATAAGAAAAAAAATACTTACTTTTGTCAAATTTTCAAATTACTTGTACTTACTAAAAAAAAGCAAAATTAAATTTCTTATTTCCAGTGAAAATGCGTTGTAAATGGGAATAGCATTAAGTTTTTTGTGTTTGTAGAAACATGCCACCGGGATCGGGAAGTTCAGTAAGTGTTCGTCAAAAGCCAATTCTAAAATTCAGATCTGTTTAGTCTGTACAGAACACACACCCGATTTCTGCAGGTTATCACTAATAATAATTAGTTACAAAAAGATACCTATCATAAATTCCACGGATACTTAAATTTTATTAGTTCTTAAATGTAATGAAGCGCACTGTTTCAACCAAAATAAATAAATGGTATTCATGCATTAACGTTCATACAATTTTTGAGTGGGAGCTGATATTGTAATTGGGAAACCTCTATAAAATATTTGTAGCAGCTGTTACCAAAGATAAAATAAATATCCAATTCCTACTCAAGCACTGTACTTATTTTAACGAAAAGAAATGTTTTATTTTAATGTGACTATTATTGGTTTTAAATTTTATTGATTCTCGACTTGGAATTTATTCTTAACATTTTTTATATAAAACAAAATTTTTGAAATTGTTTTAAACTTTTACTTAAGTCCTCCATATTATAAGTGATGCAGCTCCTGTAGTAAAATTGCTTGAAATTTTTTGTTCACCTAACGATTTTTTTAGTGACAAAATGTTTTAATCGCTTACAACAAAGACTGAAAAATAATTATGTAAGTTTGAAATCTTAATTGCATAGAAATTCATCGGAAAGATCAGACCTCAGTCCACATGAATTTTTGGAGGAAAATTTTGAATGAGGTCTAATCTTTTCGTCAAATTAAATAATTTGTAAAAGAATGCAAACCCTTATTAGTAATTGATAGCGGATAACTTACGTTTTTTTAAAGTACAGTATAAATTTGCCAAACGCTTCAAATCATTCATTAATTTTTTCTTTAGTTTCCATATTACGAGTATTATGACTGTTGTCATTGCTTAGCAACAAAAGCTCATCCAAAGTAACGTTATATTCCTTTAATTCATCCGCAATCCAATTATCACATTTGACAATAAATTCTGGGGACAGATCATCTTTGTAGCCACCTACTTTTCCTTTCCTTACGAGCCTGTTTCATAAATCAATGTATAAAACTTAGTAAATGTGTTGACAAATATTCAAAAATTTTTAAAACTAAGTTTTAACTAATTTGAATTCTCATCTGCAGATAAATTTGAATCTTCAGGTTTCTACCTGATCCCAGTTTAATTTAGATCAACTTTTAGCTACTTATATTTTTTCAAATTGATGCAATTTATTTTGATTTATTTTTTTTTTTGTTAAAGCTTTTTAGTTACTCACTTATATGGATCATTCTCGTTTGTTGTTTTGAAAGCATTTCGCGCTCTCTCAATTGTCAATAGTAGATTTGTCTTCGGATTACCTTTTGAAGATATAAAGCATATCCATACAAACTATAGAAAGTGAGTAAAGGATATTTACTAACTTTTCATGCTTTGAAATGATAGGTGCTGCAACATTTGTTCCATTTGTCTGTTAGTTATTGATTTATCCAAAAATGTGCATACATCTGTTATGACTCCATGTAAATTTGATTTCATGCGTTCGTAGCTGGTATAGAAAACCCACGGTTCTTCACGTAGCGCATAAAATTCAGTGACATGATCAAAGGGTGAATACACTTTGCAACCGTTATCCATATAATCACTAAAATATTCTTCACATGTTTTATCCATTTGAAATCCAAAACCACGATTGTGATAATAAAAAGATACCTGTGCATCTTTTGGATTGCGATAGACGTATACGAGCTGCAATTATAAAGATAATTTTGTTTTTTATGTTAACTAAGATTAAAATAAATTATGACCTTTGGTTTTTTGCTCCAAACTTGTGCTGGCAGCATCGGTAAAGGCAAATGCGATTTTATCAAACGTGGCGATTTTAAATTTTCAACTGACTTAAATGCTGTCTCCATGTTTTTATCCATCTCATAGTCGAATCTTTAAAGTATTAACAATTAATATTATGTATATGCAAAGAGGATAGTTTATAGTTTTTCAATATCTCGCTCGTCTCGCAAAAAAAACTCATCACAACGTTAGACCCTATCATTAATAATTGAACAAAATTTTAAAGAGAACAGTTTAGAAATAAAAGATGGGCGAGATACCCCATAAACAACTTTAATAATGAACTTACTCTACATATGGTGAACGAATTTCCAAGTCCTGACTTTTAGCGCCTTCAAAGTCAAAATCATTTATTACTAACCATAACAATTCCTGCATCCATGTGGTGCCACATTTTGCTAACGTTACCAGCCATACATCATCATCACGCACTTCCATATCATGCAGTTTATGCATAAAATCAATTTCTAACTTACGATAGTGGCATTTTCGTTTGGTCCAATTCTTTTTCAACAAGTTTGTTGGATAAGATTTTGGAGAGAATTCAACGTAATTATTCGTTTGCATTTTTAAGCAACTTTGCGATTAGAAGTCCACAGTTAAGTGCAATATAGTAGTAGAAATCGAAGTTTCTAAAGAATTAAAATTTCACAAGATTGTCGACACAGCCTTTTTATTATGTCTTATTACTCTATATTTTGTAGATTGGTATGTTGAAAATATTACACCATTTTGGTAATCATATGATTATTATTTTTCCACCAGCACAAGATATGGAACCGTATACATAAAAAAGACGGCGCTGTATCATAACTTCAAAACATGATTTTGTCATAGCCCAAGCTACACTGTTTTCAATCTTTCCTCATAAAATATCAGGTTTTTCCAGTTTTCCTTTAATCAAAAAATATATTACAATTAAAATTGAAGAAGAGGTTCTCCAATTCGAATCGTGGCGCAAAAAACTTTTAGATATTAAAATGTCAGCAATATATAGTGATTTTTTATGGATTTTTGCATTTGCATTAAATTCATCCTACTAGTGACTGTATAAAGAGCACGACAATTTCAAATTTTTAAAATTGCTACACTATCAACATTGAAATTGATAGAATTCAATTGGCTGAAACCGTACCTTTTGTATATTTCGCTTTGATTTCGAAATTTCGATGCAGAAAATTTTTGGATTTGCCCTTTTGCCGTACAATTAAAACTAATTGGTTAATAATTTCATCCAAAAACCTTCAGAAATATTCCAACATCCAAATTCATAATCTGCATAGTGAAAAAAAGACGGCATTGCGCTTTAATATTTGAATATATGTGACTATCAAAGAATTACATTAATGAGATCTTTATAGCTGTACATATTTTCATTACTTTGTTAAATTGAAGAGTGTATTGCACTTAAGCATGACCGACCAATTTTTATGAATATTTTGAATGTTCCTACGATAATAAATTTCGTTTATCAAAAATTAACTTAAAAATAATTTTAAATTGATCAACAAAAATCTATATCAGATCAGATAGCTAATCTGCACAAAAACATACATAGTTATAATAATAATAAGTCTGTCTTATTTTCTAGTACATTAGCGCTAGCCTTATCACTATTTTTATGCATGGTGGTCTCGATAGAAAAACGTGTGTTCAAATAGCAGAAAATAAATCTTAGTGATATGAAAAACTCGTTCAGCAAGGGCAATCTGTCCCTCTAGTAGCTTTCTGTATATAACTTACATATTTTTTACTTACAAATTTTTTTCAATAACTCAGAAAGTAACCTTTAAATGAGTATGTTATAGTCCGGGAGATAGAGTTGACTTTTTCGAAGCGATTTCCTCCCACTTTATTTTTTTTTTGCAAATGATAGTTTAAGAATAGCTGGTACTCGAAATAAGCGTTAGTCGCCAAAATTGGAGTGGAACTGGTTGTGAGAGGCCAACAAAAAAAATATTGCTCAATAACTCGGAGAGTAAGCCACAACTAGAAAAATATGTTGGGAACAATGTTATAGAGCAGAAAAAACCACATCGATTTCATATCCGAAAAATCCCCAAACAACAATATTTGACCAACTTTTGATCGTTTTAAGGGTTCCAATAAGAATTGAAATTTTGAGCAAAAATAATTTTTTTGGGCGAAAACTGCGGATTTCAGATTTCAACGAATAATATTAATTTAAAACTTTGGACAAAACCGTATTTTTTGTCGAAAATAAATGGTCATTAATAATTCTAAAACTATAAAAATTAGGTCAAGCCTTAGCAAACGGAAATTTCTCAGGCATGTAATCGATGTGTTTTTACCTCCTCTACAACATTGGCCTCAACCTATTTTTCTACTTGTTGCTGACTTTTCGAGTTATTTCGCAAATTTTTTTATCGGCCTTTTACAACCAGGCCACTATTCTGGCGACTGACGCTTATTTTGATTAAAAGCTATACTGAAACTATTATTTGATATAAAAATTAAGTGGGAGGGAATGAATTCGAAAAATGCAATGCTACCTCCAGGACTATTATTCTCTTATCTGTGTCCGATTCCAAAACCTCTATTAACAAAAAAGAACTATTGTTTAAGAAATAATATAAGAAGAACAAAAACAAACATAAATACATATTTTCACTACTCCATTGAAAAGACAGGCATTTGTAAATAAACAAATAAATAAACGGATAAATGAATGAATGAATAAAATAATATTTAAATAAATGAAAAAAAGAATAAATGAAAAATGTTTAAACGCATAAACAAACAAACAAATAAATAAATTAAGTGAAAAAAAATAACATATAGATCATACTCACTATAAAAATCGCAAATAAGGGTTGTCTGACATATTACAAACAATTTTATATCTAACCTGAATTTATTTAATTTTATCAGATATAATAATATAGATATTATGATTGTTATGAAGCCGCTGTGTCATCAACTTATTCTTAAAAGGTAAATAGTTGAAACGCCTCAATCTTGAGGAGAGATTGAATGATGGGGCAGGTTTGGGAGTTAGAGGACAATGGAACGGAACGCCTCCTATATGCGAATTCTTTGATCAAAGAAGATTACTTTCTGAAAAAAATCTGAAAATAAATATAATGATTTTTACACAACATATAAATTATATAATAAATGCTCATAGAGGGACAGATTGCCCACGCCAAACATGTTTTCCACATCACTAAGATTCATTTTCTGCTATTGGAACACACATTTTACTATCGAGACCACCATGTAGAAATGTCGAAAAATAGAGATAAAGCTAGCGCTAATGAACTAGAAAAAAGGACAGACTTATTAATAGTTTGTTTACAACTATGTATGTTTTTGTGCATATTAGCTATCTGATACAGGTTTTTGTTGATCAATTTAAAAATTTTTTTTAAGTTAACTTTTAATAGACGCAATTTATTATTGTAGTTATATTAAAAATATTCATACAAATTTGTCGGTCATGCTTAAGTGTAATACACTCTGCAATTTAATAAAGTAATGAAAATATGTACAAATATAAAGATCTCATAATTTAATTTTTTGATTGTCACATATATGTAATTGTTAAAGCACAATACCTTTTATGCCTCAACATTTCGAAAACAAATCGAAATATGCAAAAGAAACGGTTTCAACATATTGAATTCTATTAATTTCAATGGTGATATTGTAGCAGTTTTAAGTGGAGATTGTCGGTCACTAGTTGGAGGACTTGCATGTAAAAGCTAAGAATCCATAAGAAACGCACTATATATTAGTGAAATCTTAATATCTAAAAATTGTTTGCGCCACAATTCGAAGTTGTTTCTCCTCTTCTTCAATTTTAATTGTAACATATTTTTTGATTAAAGGAAAACTAAAAAAACCTAAAAAGTGGATATTTAAGAAAAAAACTGTGTTTTTTTATTCAAGTTTGGAATCGGTGTAGCTTGGTCAGATCTTATTCCACTTTGAAGTTTTTATTCAATGGTTATGATACAGCGCCGTCTTTTTTATGTAAATGGTTCCATATCTTGTGCTGGTGGAAAAATAATAATCATATGATTACCAAGATGTTGTAATGGTTTCTACATACCATTCTACAAAATATAGGGTAATAAGACATAATAAAAAGGCTGAGTCGGCAATATAGTGTAAGTTGTATTCTTTAGAAACTTCGAATCGTACTACTATATTGCAGTAAACTGTGAGACTTCTAATCGCAAAGTTTCTTAAAAATGCAAACGAATGATTACATTGAACTCTTTCCAAAATCTTATCCAACAAACTTGTTGAAAAAGGATTGGACCAAACGAAAATGCCACTATCGTAAGTTGGAAATTGATTTTATGCATAAACTGCATGATATGGAAGTGCGTGATGATGATGTATGGCTGGTAACGCTACCAAAATGTGGCACCACATGGATGCAAGAATTATTATGGTTGGTAATAAATGATTTTGATTTTGAAGGCGCTAAAAGTCAGGACTTGGAAGTTCGCTCACCATATCTAGAGTAAGTTTATCATTAAAGTTGTTTATGTGATGTCTCGCCCATCTTTTATTTCTAAACTGTTCTCTTTAAAATTTTGTTCAATTATTAATGATAGGGTCTAACGTTGTGATGAGTTTTTTTTGTGAGACGAGCGAGATATTGAAAAACTATAAACTATCCTCTTTGCATATACATAATATAAATTGTTAATACTTTAAAGATTCGACTATGAGATGGATAAAAACATGGAGACAGCATTTAAGTCAGTTGAAAATTTAAAATCGCCACGTTTGATAAAATCGCATTTGCCTTTACCGATGCTGCCTGCACAAGTTTGGAGCAAAAAACCAAAGGTCATAATTTATTTTAAGCTTTGTTAACATAAAAAAATTTATTTTAATTGCAGCTCGTATACGTCTATCGCAATCCAAAAGATGCACAGGTATCTTTTTACTATCACAATCGTGGTGTTGGATTTGAAATGGATAAAACATGTGAAGAATATTTTAGTGATTATATGGATAACGGTTGCAAAGTGTATTCACCCTTTGATCATGTCACTGAATTTTATGCGCTACGTGAAGAACCGTGGGTTTTCTATACCAGCTACGAACGCATGAAATCAAATTTACATGGAGTCATAACAGATGTTTGCACATTTTTGGATAAATCAATAACTAACAGACAAATGGAACAAATGTTGCAGCACCTATCATTTCAAAGCATGAAAAGTTAGTAAATATCCTTTACTCACTTTCTATAGTTTGTATGGATATGCTTTATATCTTCAAAAGGTAATCCGAAGACAAATCTACTATTGACATTTGAGAGAGCGCGGAATGTATTAAAAACAGCAACCGAGTGTGATCCATTTAAGTAAGTAACTAAAAAGCTTTAACAAATCAAAATAATAATAAACTGCATTAGTTTGAAAGAATATAGCTAACTTAAAATTGATCTAAAATAAACTAGAATCGGGTTGAAGTCTGAAGAGGCAAGTTTATCTGCAGATGAGAATTCCAATTAGCTAAGACTTTAACTTAAATATTTTTGAATTTTCGTCGACACATTTACTACAATCGATATCAATTAAATTCATTGATTTATGAAACAGGCTCGTAAGGAAAGGAGAAGTGGGTGGCTACAAAGATGATCTGTCTCCAGAATTTATTATCAAATGTGATAAATGGATTGCGGATGAATTAAAGGCATATAACGTTACTCTGGAGGAGCTTTTATTGCTAAGCAATGACAACAGCCATATTAACATGGAAATTAATGGAAAAATACATGAAAAATGCATCGCTACCTCCCGGACTATAAACTTTTCTTCTGAAGAAGAGGTTTATTAAATTTAAAGTGATTTCAAATATTGCAAAATAATCAGTGTTTGAAAAAAGTCCCATCAAAAACATGTATACTCTCTCTGGATACTAAATCTATGCTGAATTTTCAGCTACATTGATTGTAATAAAAAATTAATTTACAAAATAAAATATTCGGTCGTTTTTTATTGACGTTATTATTTAAATTAATTTATCCTTAATTAACGTAGACCTCGCGACCAAAAGTGGAGCTCTCAGTTACCGCTCACGAGCCGAGAGCCAAAAAACAAAGAAAGTGGTTGAAAGCAGTTAGCAATGACTTGCAAAAATTAAAATTGAAAACGAGTTTTGGATATTGATTAGCTAAAATCAGATGGTTGATTATCAACTATCGTACTTTTGCTCTCTGTAAGATGGTTGTCAACTTGACTATCGCTTTTTTGAGATACACATCAGAATCTTAAGATATCCTTGCTATTTTAAAGTAAGTTTTTATAAAATTTGCAAAGTAAAATCTTTCGGACAAACTGGACCAAGTCTTTGAGTAAAAACCACATTTGTATGCCAGTTAAGTGTTAATTTTATATTAATTTGGCAGCATTCGTTAAATATTAATATCACAAATGTCAAAAAAACTGTTTGGCAGCATTTGTGCGCAAAACTAATCGGAATAAGTACAGCAGCTGTCACCTAACAAGTCAGCTGTCCGTATACGCCAACTCGCTCTATCATATACGACGTATCAACAGCTTCTCACTCACACGCGCCTGTTGTGTTTTCATCAATTGCAGCTGCTGCTTGATTTAGGAAATTTCCTTTTGTTTTGTGTTGAGTTATATCGTTGATGTTCGTTGTGTGAATTAACGTCGTTGGCAAGGCGAACGGGTTTGTTGAAAGCCAAAAATAAAAAAGAACCAAAGAAACGTACAAGTGATAAATTAAAATTGCTAAATTTGATTACAAGTGTAAAATATATAAATAAAAAAATTTATAAAAAATAGTGAAACAAATCGTTGCATATGAAATGCAGCAAAATTAAGTGCATTGGTAAATTTGATGCGGAAAATTAACGCAATTGTTCAAAGAAAGATTTAAAGCTTAACCAAGGAAAAAACAGCTTATTAAACTACAGGTGCTTGTCTTAAAAATGTTATGCTTTTTGATTAATTAAATTCGCTTTCAGCAATATGTAAAATATAATGGCAAAGTATATAGTGAAAGAAAGTATTAATAAAAATGTAATCAATACAAATGTGACCACCTCTTAAGGGACTTATTAGAAATGTCATCATCAGCAACATCAACGGCAGCAGGACTAAAAACAATAATATGAAAGTTATCGTGACTACCGACCACTTGCCTATCATGTCCAATTTACTAACATGGTCATAAATGTTGTCCTTCATACCCTTTGAACGCTCCCTCAATTAGTAATGTCGAGAAAGTATCGATACCTCGAAATATTGATTAATATATACGATAAGATACTAAGGTACAGTGAGTGCCCACTGACCTCCAAAACTGCGATTGAATGATTTACAAAACATCTCAGCAGATAGGGTGTAAAAACGGGTCGTCGTGTGCACTTTTCTGGACACTTAAAGTTAAACAAGTTTTCGAAATATTCAATGCAATAGAATGATAGCGGTAGCGGTAGTGTTACAAGTTTCACTTCGTATATTTTGAAAACCAAAGGAGACAAAGCAAAACAATCGTGATCTACAAAATTAAAGTGTGCAAATGTTTTATTCTACAATTTTTTTACTGACTACTTAGAAACTAAAATGAACTGATTAATACCTACTTGACATCCTAGTACTTAATGTATTCAGCTGACACTCTCACGACCTGAGTTCAATTCCCAATATTACAAAAAAACAAATTAAAGAAACTTTTTTAAATAAACTCAAATATGAAGAGATTCCTGTTATGTCAATGTTCTTTGTGATTAAAATTTAATTAAATGAACTGTTATCATCCTTTCTTGACGTTAAAAATTTTAATTTCAAAATTAAAAAAAAATTTAAAAGTATCAAGTGACAACAACGTTGCCTTAATTCCCACCAATTTATGGCCTTCAGTTGCGTCTTATTCATGGTCATAAATTCATATGTCCTAGTTGCACACACCACTCGTTTCATTACTGAAAAAAGAAGTATGCAACTTTTTTCGTTTTCATAGTGCTTCGCTGCTTAAGTTTTACTCTATAAGAGACTCATCTATTTCCGCACCAAGCAACTACAACTGCGTACTATACTGGGTCATTGCCATTTCCGCCCTTTTCCGTTCTTTAGATTATTTGCTGCTGCGCCACTTGCATGAGCATGAATGTAAATTGAGTGTACACACCCTATAGAAATGTTTTTGATAAAGTTTACTCCACTTGAATAACCTACCGCCCTCTACAACCATAAAGCGAGGGAAATGCCATGATATCCTTTTTTTATCACAACGCAGTAACACTTTAAGTTTCCATCCTAATCTTTACTATAAGACAATACAAATTTTGTGTTGATTTTTTCTTTGCATAGGACTCTCTTAATTATTGCGATGGAATATAACTTTGATTATGGATAACTAGTTATTGGGATTTTAACGGTTAGTTCGAATTATTATATCGTTTGGAGTTTATGCTAGTGACGTAATTTTCGATATAATTTAGCTATGTCCAGTAAATTTACATTTCTTCAGTACACCTGTACTTTCAAACTTCAACAATTCATCGGAATTATTTAACTTATACTCAACTTATCGACATATGTACATATCTTCGTTCTCGGATAGAAATGTCCTATCTAACTACTTAACTACACATGTAATGTTTTTGGAATTTAACAGGAGGAGGGAAAACTGCATGACAACTTTAAAACCTCAAATAAAACAAATTTTAAAATTCAGTTATGTGTAAAAATTATAAACTGTATTTTCAAATATCACATCAAATTTTTGAATGAACGAATCGACAAAAATTTCGAAAAAAATTAGTTAAGGCCTTTCTATTCGAGAGCGACAATATATTCAATAAACTTTTGCGACAAACAAATTGAAACTGATTTACATTTTCCAACCTAAGCACATTAGTTAGTTGTGATTGCTTACTCGTCTAAAGCTAACTTAAGGCGCCTTTTCTTGTCTAATTCTGCTTAACTCGAAACGCCCCGCTCAGTATCAGCAAACGAGTATATAGCTAAATCAGTGAGATCAATATTCGAACCATCGATGTAGACTGCAAATCCGTTGCCACCAATTATGACATCAGCGCTCCAATTCTCATTTGTTAAAGAAAGAATTTTATATGATTGATCAAACTTTGGCACAGTCACATTTAAAATTGGGTTGCCTTAGTTTTACTTGATGTGTTATTAAGGCGTGTCCCACCATGTTTGGTCTAAAAATATCTGTAGAATTAAACCTTATCACTTTTTTAGCGGTCAAGTTTGGTATGCCATGATGATATTTTTATATCCTAGCAGAATTTCCTTGCATTGAGGCTCCCGAATTTCGTGTCGCGATCACAGAGTCGATGAGTGTAATGTCGCTATTTTGACCTGGGGTAGCAGATTTTGTTTCGCTCTTGTCGCCTGTTTATAAAAATATTTATCAAGTGAGTCCTCGCCCGACTACTAGATAGTAGTCGGGCGAGGTCTCTCTCAGTCTTTAATATGATACCGAATATAGTAGTACATAGTCATACAACCGCAGTCCCTGGCGGGTTCGGAATATACATCTGTGCTATGTTATTCATGTGAGTCTAGAGGTCACTCTGCAAGAGCAGTCGGCTAACCCTATCAATTGTTGTTAAATAACCATGCGTTACTTTGACTGCAATAGAATTTGATTGTGACTGACTTCGACTTGATTGGTTTTGACATTCACCCTTCCTGACTCCGGCAATGATTGACTTTTTCTATGACTGATTAATATAGATTTTCACTCACTTCAATCATCGTTTGTGGCTCCGATGAAGATTGCATTTCGCTACGACTGATTTCGATGGTAAATGACTTCAACTCAGCTGTAACCGAGTTTGGCCATAAGTAATTGGATTCGATTATCAGTGACTTCAACTCAAATTGATTGAAATCGGTTTCGTCTGACGTTGGTTTTAACTGAGTTCGACTGTGGCTTATATAATCGCATATTTGACTTCGATTGTGATTAACTTTGATATGAAAAAAACTTTAATAATGATTATTGACAATAAAAAAAAAACTAACAAAAAATTAAAAATTATTTATTTCTGACCGAAAAATTTCAAATAATGGATTTTTTTATTCGAAAAAATATTAAATTAATAACATACAGTGATTTATTTTTAAATAAAAAGCAAAGAAAATAATGTTCTTAAGTTAATGATGAAAGCTGATGAGCATGATTTAAAACAAAAATTTAAAAGATTCCACAACTGGTCTAATAAGTAGACTTAAATGGCTGAAACTTTACTGAAAACTTTACCTTGTGTTATTCATTCAATCGATTGTTTTTAGACTTGACGTCGCCCTTGCTATTGAATTTTGCTTATTTTTTATTATTATTTTCAACGCTCTTGATGTTTTGCTTTTCGATTTCCAAGACTTGCCAGGTAACAGTCAGCTAGCAAGCAAACATAAAAAGTACAACAACAGTAGTACACTCTTTGTCATGGAGTGGAGTTTCACTCCTTACATAGCACCTATTTCAACGTATTCATGTGGAGGCAACTTCCAATTTCTGGCCTTTTTTGTGTTTTTGTTGGAAAAGTCGTCTTCGATTTTATGTGTTTTAGGTTGTGTTGTTGTTGGGAAATTCCGTTCAGCTATTTATTTATTTATGCAGACACCATTCATTAGGAATATCAACAAATACGTAGAAAATATATGTCTTTTTTTTTTGTTAACTTTTATTTTTCGCTTGTGTAAAGATCTGGTGTTCGCTGATTGTTTAGTTTGATGTTCGTATTTATTTTGATTCTTACAGGAAGTATTTGTTTTTTCTGTTTCCATAAGAAATTATTATCCACACAAAAATATGGTTGCTAAAAAAATTGAAATTCGAATGGTGTTTTTTTATTTGATCGCGCACCTAGCTATCCCTAAAGTAAATTTGATTAGTTTATGAATTTCAATTTGAATTAACTTAAAAAGGGTAAATTTAATAATTTATTACATACCAACCCAATAATAGGTAAACGTTGGAATTTTAGTTAAAAGAGTGACTCCCCACCTATTATAAGCTCCTTGGGTTTTTTAGTGTTTCCTGATTTTATTATACGCGTAGTTTGTTTCTTCTCATAAACACTGCTCACAGTGGCGCTACATTCAGTTTCTTTGCAAAAAATTCATTTCCATTACGAAATTTACATAGCTAACTGAAACTTTGGTATTAAAAGGGTTTTGTGGTTGTTGAACCCAAATCCATTAGTGAAAATTCGTTCGATGAGAGCACTACTAAAAAAATGCGTCTTACGAAAATCATAACAAAAAATCGATGTTGTTTTTTATTTTCTAAAAGTTTTTTTATTTTGATATTTTCAATGCTTTAGGGGTTTCTTTTCAAGTTAATTGACGGTAAATGTAAAAATTCCGATTTAGTTCGAGCCAAACCGTCAATAATACGGCCCTGTATAAGCTCTTGTAAATCTTTTCTAATTTTCCTCTAGTCTTTTAGCTACTTCTACATGAAATTTTATTTTGAAAACAATCAATTCATTTTTGCCACACTTACTTAATTTTGCTTATTTTGACACCAGTCAAAAGTAGTTTCAAACTACCCATCAAATCTTGTAACGATAAATGTTACAATTCTCGAGATATTAATTGTTTAAATTTGAATTAAATTTTGGTGATGCCACGCCCCCAAAGTAGCTATAACATAAATACTGACCATCTCATTTTATTACATATACTTTGGTATATAATGGGAATATGTCACGCATTCTTATCAAATCAAATCAAATCAAGTCATCAAATGTTTCCGCACCAAGTATGGATAAACTTGCTTGAATCGATTTCTATACATTGATTATATATGTAGGTACATATGTAAATTTATAGTTATTAAAACAAAAGTATGTTGTCCGCTTTAAGCTTTTAGAATTGTGGGCAAAATGTATAAAAAAAAACAACTAATTTGCATCAAAACAGCGACACAAAAAGTGAAATATTATCTACAGCTCAAATAATTTATGAATTTTAAATAACTTAGTACAACTGTCTATTTGTGTGCTCATTTTGAAATCAAAAACTTGTGAAACAAAAATTTGCCTATTTTTGTAACCTCTGGGAAGGTCAAAAAAATATTGACTTTAATTAAGTTGAAGCTCAACTGATATTTACGCGAATTCGTATCTTAGTTAAATTATTTGAAATGTGTGATTGTGTTAAAAGTTATCTTAACTATAACGAATTTATTTAAGTTTATTTTTTCTATGTTGACTCATGACTCATGCGATTAATAATCTTTTTTTTATGTCATGTTACAATTTAAACAGTTACTCTTATTTACAATCGCAATGAAGAAACAACATGAAAATGACGTCTATAAATTTTTTATTTACACAGTTTTATTTTTACTGGTGTTTTGAATTGCGAAACATGTTTTTCACATTCTTTATTTTCTATTCTGTGTAAATGCAAAAATGTTAAAAATTTTAAATTATAAAGTAATATACCTGTAAACAATAAAAACACAACGCGACAATGATAACAAGCTGATACAACAAAATGCGGGTTTTCAGAAAAACGTGTAAACAGTGAGTAATCAATGAAAAACTCACGAGGTACATAAGTGACAAAAAACAATGGAACTATTGAACCTGTGTTTAATTAAAGTTTCATAACAGCTTCTGTTGATTTTACTAAAAAAGAATATTGGAGGATGTATGGACATTTTTTAGGTTATTAGATTATTTTTTATAAAAGTCTTGCACGTTAAAATATCTTTTATATGAGAGTATGTCATCACAGCCTCATTTCAAAGCTAATTTAATGAAAAATACGATATATATAACATACTCTAAAAACGCCATAAATCAAGCTCCGTGTATGTTCGTGTTAATCGACCAAACCCATCACTGACTTTTGTCTTGCATTTGAATTGTTGAATTATATCCACCTCTTAACATGACTTCATGAGAAGTTATCAGATCAATAATTCTTTACGTTCTGACCATATCGGTTCAACCAAATCTGAGGTGAACATATTATGTGTTCAGGTCATTTAAAACAGTGCAAGAAATAATTTACTCCTGTTGATCTACGGACTGTCTATTTCGTCTATATTAGATCCAAATTAAACCACAATTTAACGTAGCTCATGATATCGAAAAGACTATTCAAAACTTTTTCAGTTTCTAATATAGATTCGAAATACATATGTGTATATACATATAGTATGTATAGTTTCGAAAGCATATTGCGCAGTATATTTTTGTTTGTTTGTTTGCTTCAGAGTAAATATCAGCATTTAATTAATAACCGTCAAACGTAAAGTTTACTCTTCTTTTTTTCTTTGTTTCACAATGAAGATAGATGTATGCATTTTTAATTGTAAATTTCTTATCTTATGTTTTATTGATTATTGCAGAACAAGAACAAATAAATAAGATAAGATAGCTCAGTTCAGATTCTAAATTTCATGTATGTACATACGAGTACAAAGTAAACATTTTTCTTTCAACCATAATTTATTTTTTTTATTTTGTCTAAAGATTTGCTTAATTTATATCACCGGTCGACAAACAAGAAAACATTTTGTGCTTAACCTTTCCGTATTTTTTTTTATATGTCATACGTTGAAAAATGTGGGTGTGGTACGACTCATAGAATATAGTCTGAAAATATTGCTGATCGCTTAGATTTTTCATACAAAACATACTTCATAGTATGCTTGCTGATCGGCCAGTTACAACCCTTCTTATTGTGCAGAGATCATCATCCTTCGTGAAGTTTGTTTCTGCAACTAACCTTTATGTTTAAACAGTTTAAACCATGATATTGAAGAGTTTTTTTTTAAAAAAAAATGTACATGTTCTTAAAAATTGTTCCTCTGTCCCTTATCCCGGGTATAAAAATTGTCATGGACCAACCCTTCCGAAAACAGTAAAGTGTCTTTATTTAGCCCTAATGAAATTTTTCTATAGTAAAATTTTTAATTGAGCCTTGCGCGACGGTGAAGAATTTAGTGGCAATGGCTAGGGCCTGAAGCTAAAATAATTTCGATCCCTAAGACTGAGTGCAGTATATGAATAGAAATTTTTTATTAATTTGTTACAATGTACTGTATTACTCAAAGAATAAATTAATCCAAAAACCGTTCGAACCGCAAATATTACAACGCCAAGAATTAAAGATTTTTTTTTTAAAGCTCCATCATTCAATTTTAAATGTAAGTCAACAGAAATAACTCTTATCATTAGTTTGAAATATCAGCTGACATTCGTAAACACATCAATTTTCTTTATCAAAAATACAAACATACTTTAATATCCGTTCCGACAAAAGATTGTAACGAAAAATATTAATAAAAGAATTTTCACAAAAATTCAATAGCAGCAAGCATGTCTACTAATAATTAACATTATAGGTTTACTTTTAATATTTCCATTGGCTATTGGCAATTTAAAGGCCTCTACTTTTAATATATGTTCCGCCTTAAAATGTGTAAAGCTTATTGAATAATAAAATTTGTAATGAATAAATATTTATAGAAATTTTCTTATATACTATAGCTTTATTATATTGTTTTTAAATTTTCATTCCAACATTTTTTACAAATATGTACGTGTGAACGTGGATTTATAGCCATAATAAACAATATATAATCTTCATTAATCAAATTTGGCATCAATTAAAATTGAGTTAAACCGTTCTATCGACAGTTAAAATTTACCATATAATTTTATTCATTTTAAATGGATTGCATTTATAATATTATCGTACACTCAAAAAAAAACACTATTGTCCAATGGCATTCTTTATATCCATAGAATTTTTATTGATTCTTATTTATTTTGAACCGCAAATAAAACTATCTGTAACAAAAGAAATGAAAACTACGTACTTTAAGGTATCACTATTTAGACAAGTAACTCAATAACTTAATTCTTTAATAACTGAAAGATAACATCAATTTGTTTTCTATTTGTTTCATTTGCTATAGTTATGCCAATACAATAATTTTAACCAAAAAAGATCGATTTATCAAAGAGTGCACTTTGAGCTAAAACTACCCACATTAAAAATAGCCAATTTCAGAACTTCTTAACACCATCTCATAGTTCATTTCAAATGACCTTTTTAGTACTATAACTTTTGCGCAGATACTTAAATCATAAGCCGAATACAAGAAACCCTAGAGATCAAAATTTATGTGCAATAAATGCAACTAAATACACCCAATTCTGTTTTTAGAGAGTATATACGTTCCAGACAAAATCGTTTTAAAAAACCGTGTAAAAAAAAGTATGTATTTACATAGAAAAAAAGAGGATTAGTTTATTATAATGTACTTACTGGTGTGACTTTGTCCCCGGCTGACACAAAGTTAGGTTACATGCCATTGCCATGGCGCTGGTTGTCATCGAAACAAGTGCTTGGGCTGCACAGCGTAATCAAATCACGAACAGCTGGCCAAGATTATGAAAAACTCTGATGACTGATTTTTGAGGTAGCTGATTAAAAAACTAAAGTTACATACAAAAAATGGCAGCTTCAAAATAGCTGACCTATTTCTGAAGTCAAATTTTCAAAAAATTAAATGGTTCCAAATGGTGGGATTAATGTATTCTCAATAGTGCTGATTACAAAGAATCCCGCACAGTCTTTATGGAAAATTATCTTCGGTCAAATTGATCAAAGGTTCTAGCTACGGTTTCTAAACTACGGACCAAAGTATAGTGAGTAAATAGAAAATGATATTGAACAATCAAAAATTTATTTGAATCAAGCACTACATGCATACTATACTATACATATTTTGATCTCGGCCCTATGAGAATTTTTGATCACAAAGTCATAAAGAACATCATAGTTACTCCAATTGCAGCCAATTTGACCCGACCAGATATTCCATAAAAATTGTGCGTCCTTTAATGTTAAACTGAAGAAAAAAAACATAAATGAGTGACTGCCAAATAGAGTGTTCTCAGTGTTTTGGAAACTATTCAAATCTATATATTTTAAAGTTTTTAAAAATAAAATGGAGAAATGTGGTTTAATGTAACTACCGTGGCATGGAAAATTTTACTGAAAATGGATTTGTTCTAATCGAAAAAATAAAATGTTAATAATCATTTTATAGAGAATTTAACTCTCTAAAGTATATTATAAAAAAATATATGAAAAAATGTTCAAAAAAACAATCTAACATATTGTATGTAAATACATATGTACGTACGTACGATGTTTTTCGTACTACTCCATCTTTTACGCCATTTTTTTTTTAAGGTATATCATACTATGATAATCGATACTATTTGAAACTATATGTCTTATATCGACTTTTTAATAAAAGTTTTTACTTTTTGTCCTTCGAAAAATTTGATTAAATCTTATTGAAATGTTTGCATATCAATGCAACCTATGGTTATATTAATAGCATTACGTCCTGCCGCCATGCAAACAAGTTCACATATGAATTACACCCATTGTTTACGGTTTTAATTTAAAATTTCTACTTTATAATTGATATATTTCTCTTCTCTCTTCCATTCTATAAAATCGATGAATGAAATGCATTCAAATAGAAATGGCAGCCGAAGGCATACGTCAGTGTTTGCTATTATGGAGTGTAGACTACTGGAATCTTGAAGGTATTCTAAAAATAGAGTTGAAAACTTTAACGCTTGGATGGTTTTCTAGTGTTGAAGTTGTTGCAGTCCTGATTTCTTTACATATATTTCTTTCCTCAGCACTTTCAGTTGTCTTATTCTTTATTGAATGTTTGATTGATTGCATATGGGAAAACTTTTGTTACTTGATTGATTTGTGGTTTATTTTTGCACTTTGTTTGTATTTGCTCATTTGATGTTGACATTTTGTTTCGATTTTTTCCTTCTTTCTTTTAAACGATTTCTTATCATTATTATTTACAGCAATTTTCTAAAAAAGAATATATGTGGCCTTGAGGCTTGACGATGACATGCAAAGTTGTAGCGCGTGTCTAATTGGAGTTGATAACCTTTATGAAAAAGCACCTGCAATTTTTTAACAAAAAGGCTACTTTTAAATTTTATGGGTGAAGTTCCGAAAACAATAAACCACTAATGAGCTCAAATTTTACACCAAGTTTATTTTTTTTTTGTATCCTACAAAACTAAGTCTTAAAGGAATTTCGGTAACTCACGTTAGTTTCGGACACATACCAAAATATCGGTTAAAATCTTTGTATGGATTGAAAAACTCAAAAATCCCTTATTTGATTAAAAAAGCATGGATATCATTTGAAAGATACACTCAGCGTGCACAAACTTACGATTAGCAAAATCCGATCATACAGATGACTATATATCCGAAATTATAACAATTCACTAAAATTCCTTTATGGGCAAGATTTGTAAGTAACAGAAGAAGCATCGTATGAAATTTTAGCTTTATAAGCAGCTTTTTGGTTGTCTTTATTTTGTTTTAAATAATTTCACCATATTTTTTCTTGGATTACTTTCTTTAATATTTTATTTTGCCTTAAATTTACAATTAATTTAATCTATAAACTTCTGCCCACAATTATTTTAATAGTAATCATTGCGCTTTATTTTGATTTTCTCCAGTTATGGCTGACAGCGTTTTCAAGTCACGTGATATTGGCTTGCGTGCCCAAAAAAAGATTCTCTCTCGCATGGCTACCAAAAATATTGCAAAAACATTCATTGATGGCACAACAGCATCGCTTTTGGATAATTTATATAGATTGTGTAAAATGCATGTAAGTAAACAACTGTATTTTGAAGGTGGCGGACAGAGGTGTAAAAGAATGCACAGTTTTTAAGTTTACTTTGTATGTCTTAGCGTGCTAAAGCAATTCTGCTGTATTAGGTCTTAGCATCAAGAAATCTACAAGAAACGATTTTAAGTTGTAAAAAGTATACAAATTTTTAAGTCATATCCACAAGATTTAAATGTATTCAGAGATGAGAAGGTCTCAAAATACTAACATACTAGAGCAATAGCGATACCGAATTTAGATTCAGCATTAACAAGTTTCTAAAGAATGAAATTAAAAAAAAAATCATTAGCTTTGTATTTTGTGCTTTCATTTACAGCTCTGAGTTATATAGAATGTAATCAGCAATCATTTTTGTTTGCTTTCTTGCAATTTTTCCAATAGTTGCACACTATGTGTAGTTTATTAAATGTTTTCTTAATTTGTTTATTTATTTTTCTTTTCTTTGCAGACTGGCAACAAAGCCAAGGCCGAAAAGCTTATAAAAAATATTATTAAAATTGTAATAAAAATTGGTATTTTACATCGAAATAATCAATTTAATGCCGACGAGTTGCAGTCAGCCGAACTATTTAAGCGGAAATTTCAAGTAAGATTTTCAACAGGGTCACATATTTTTGTTAGAAAAAGTCATTTGCTCTCTTACGGGCAACAATTTTTTCTTATCTGCAAAATAGCCTAAATCGGCCTCCAGCGGCATTATTTCTTCAGATACTTTATTTTATAATTAAAAGTCAAATAATTAATCATTCTTTGTTTAAGTAAACTATTCGGCGCATAGTAATAGAGCTATACATTAAATATCAACTTTATCATAATCAAAATTATTCTCATATAAAAATTTAATCTCATAATAAAATTTACACAAAAATGTTTGTATAAAAATATCTCGAAAAAGAGCTTAGATGAATTGCTTAGCTATGTATATAATTCGACTTGTCAAAATTCCAAGAATTGAAAGTACCACTCCGCGCATCATATTTTATTTCTAAAATAGTTTCGGTTCGGAAATTTTCTTAAAAATTTGGATTCCTTACGGTTTTTATGTACATATATTTACATTTTTTTCAGTCGCAGAACACGAAAAAACATTAATTGCTAATAAAAAATTAATTAAAAATTCAAATCAATTCAACTCAAATTAAGTTCAAATCAATAGAACTGGAATCGTTATGTATCTTGTTTAAATATAAACCATATTCCAATATATGCTTTTTACTCTTCAATTTTTTTTTTCAGTGTAATACCTCCACTTAATCGACATTTGTGTGTATAAAACGCTGCTTTTAAACATTTTCTCTTAAACGATTATAACCAAAACCATTATGACTTTTTACGATATTAAAAAAATTTTACTATGCACATATTTAAGCCATTCTATTTTTCTTATTATTTATAATTAAATTTAATAACCATTTCAGAATACACAACTGTCAGTAATTTCGTTTTATGAAGTCGACTACAGTTTTGATATGCCATATCTACAAAAGTCTATTGCCGAATCACACACAGCACTCAAGTCAATTGTCCAGCGGCATTTAACTGAGAAATCAATCAACCGTATCGATGAAGTATTTGGTTTCTTTAGTGAGGCGACACTGCTTGAAACAGCATTCAAGTCAAATTCACCTTATCGTGAGGTGATGGGTAAAATTGTTGCCGACATCAATACTGCCATGGATATGGGAGATATGTAGACACGCGCGTGCTACAGCGAACACATAATGTTAATTTTGTTTTTCAACTAAAAACATGCTAATTAAAGCGAAAAGTAAGTAAATTGAACGGCAGCAGCAGCAATAGTAGCAGCAATAGTAGCAACCAGAAAAAACTATCAACCAAATGTTATTAATTTAAAACTCAAATATTTTTGATAGTGATATTAAATAAGCAAAATTTTAATTACTAAAAATACTCCAACAGAAGAAAGGGGTGAAAATGCAACATACATTTTGTTAACAAACTAAGATATAAAAAATACAAGTGAAGACGTCCAATTTTTGTAAAAGAATATTGCTATATTATACATACATACATTTAATTAATCGAATTTATGTTTGATGATTAAAAACATGATGTAAAAAAAGTAAACTACTCGTACCATAAGAAAGCACACAAACATCACAATACTCTGCAAATTATCACTCAAGCTTTCTTATTAGATTTAAAAGGAAGATTGCGTACTATATTTCATTTAAAGTCAAATCTTTAATAAAGTAAAAGGAAAATGTTTAATTAAAAAAAAAAGTTTAATGCAATTTAAAAAGTTTCTTTAAAGAAACATATACCCAGTAACACAAAAGCTATTTAGCACACATATAAGGCCTCATGAATGTACTTTTAATATGAATTCATAACAACAAGAAATCTGTCATACATCCATGTTTTTTTGGAATTAGTTTACGCTTTCAAATTTATACTGCTGTACTTAAAAAAAAGTTAATTTCACATATGCTTCATTTTAAGAGTTTTAAAGCATACTTTTAGGCTAAAAATAAACATATAATTACAATATAAATGGCAAATTAGTATTATATATTTAAATATTTACACCAAAATATGGTTGCCTTAATGTATATGACTCCATAACATATCTATGCCTAACACAGTCATAGTAGCCATAGTTTCAAGTGTGCGTTTTTTTTTAAAAACGTTTTGCTTTAACATTTCCCTAAACTAATTCAGATTTTTCTACAACAAAAATATGAGCTTGCTTCATAAAACTAACAAATGTGACCTTCAGAATTTAATTAAGCAACATGAAATAGTTACGACTATCATGGCTCTTAAGGTGTTCAATTCAAAATAATAATATTAACCACCCACTCGGCTAAAACTTCGACCTAAGTATCGAAATCGAAGACTCTCGAAAGCACAAGTATTCCATGAGATTAGGAACTTGCAAACTTAACGCCGTTCTCTATAATCCATATCATTGTCGATTTGTATACTGTTAGGAAACACTTATGCTTATGCCACCATATACAATAATTTAAATAATGATATTTTCAAGCAGTTTTTAGGACTGTAATGTACTTTTGTGAGCTAATACAACCTTCATGAATTTCAAGTTTGCCTACGGGACTAGTTAACGTGCAGGGCCTTTAGAAAAATCAGTACTCACTCATTACTGTTTAACTTTTTTATTTCAAAGTCGTCACCTTTTTCATATTGCATACTTAAGACCTTGGTAGTCTTGGCTTTTGTCTTTGCGTTTTGCTAAAATGCATTTATAACTTAAAATTTACATAAAAAATAAATAAAGTGTATCTGTGTACTCGTATTGCAGTGTTAAATTATCAGATAAGCATAATATCAATTTTGTACGGACCAAAAAGTAAAATAAAATTTGCTTTAAATTCTTATTAAAAATAAAATAATTTAAGTCAATTTTAATATTAAAAATGAAAGCAAAAAAGGAAAACATAGTCTAGTTATTAAATCACATATAGACACAATTAGGTTTGCAGTTTGAATGAAATTGTTTTGTTCATTGTGTTGTTTTTTTTTACTGAATTTTGGTGTTTGAAGTTCTGCAAAAAGCTGTCTATTAGTACGACAAAGTAGAGAATAAATGTAATTTTTAAAGAATTCTGTTGATATTTAAATTCAAAAGCAAATTTGGCAAACATATCGATATTTCAAGAGACAATAAATTACAAATGTACTCATTTACTTATAAACTTTTGTAAAATTTGTTAAGCTGCTCGTTTTAAAATAATTGTATATACCTTTTCTTTATTATTATTGTTTACAAAAGTTGTTCTTTTTTATGTAATTTCCTTAAATAGAAATCATAGTGTGTATTACACTTTTCTTAATTTTTTCCAATTAACTTATATATAGCATCCGCAAGATTGTACAATTAATTTACTTTTTATTTAGTTTGTAAGTTTATTTAAAAAAAAAATAAAACAAAAATGTTAAAAAATTGGCTAAACAAATTCCTAGCATCAATTGCGTTTGTGTTACTTTGCGTGGTCATATGCATTCGCACAAATGTTGGTGCTTTTTAAATATTATTTTATTCTATAGTAATCGTGTACTAAAATCTATTATATTCTAATTTATTGAGGCCGCTATGATGGTGTGATTATATTGCTACAATACATATACAGCCGTATTAATAAACGATGACAAGCGCCTAGCTGTGATAACTGCTTCAACGAATGACTAAGCAAAAACCTGATTAATAAACACTGACTAGCGCTGCTGGGCACATAAATATTTAGACAACGAAGGCAGTTTAACGAGTGATTAGCGTGTTCTGTCAAAAATTGCAACCGAGCTTGACACTATATAATTTATTTACTCATTTATTGGTTTCAAACACAATAAACAAAGAGATCTATAAAGAAAATTTATTTAAATTATCGAAAATGTAAAGATATTGTAAATGTGTGTGTTGCCACATTATTTATATATTTTTAGTAAACATAATTTAATTAACTTTTTAGTAGTTAAAAAAGTTAGGCGGTGTCTAACTTTTCAACCAGTATTCCAGCTAATCAGTGGGCCAATGAATTATTAGTCATTTTGTATTAATACGGCTGAAATTTATAAATACCAAACTATTCCTACACATGCACACACTATCTAGGCATAACCTCACATATTTGTTTTTTATATGTATATTTATTTAAATTGTAAAGAAGCCTTTTCGTACTGAGAAATTTGCTTAATTTTTTACGTGCTAAAAATCTGCAAAAACTTATGCGGAAATGAAACTGAAAAAAAACTAAAATAATAAAAATAATGATTATTCTTTTAAAAGAATCTATTCCATATAAAGTTTTTACAACTACTCACCCATCCTAATAATTTACGAAGAAAGCTATTGTACTCAGAATCGTGAACTAAACGAAAACGATCTGTTTTTCTTTCTTAATGAACACATCGCAACCATTTATTTTTGGAACTATTCACCGTTTTCGAAGACTTTTCTTGCTTTGTTTTTCAAAAAATTTATGCCGGTCGAGTTAATATGAAACCAATATGCCGCGAATACATCCATTTTAATCTAAAAATGTTTTTTCCAAACATGACCCTTCACAAAATATTTAAATAATCTACAAAAAAATATTGCGAATTTATATATTACTTCAGTTTTATTTTGCATACCCTCGATATTGTCTAGTAGGAAATGAAGGAGGTTTTGGTTCCTACAGTCAGAGACAACTGCATTTCAGACAACATAGTTTCCTCACAGAACTGTCAAATTTAGGATAATTTGCCTTTCTGGCAAATGTGTTTTTGACATTGGAATATCTAAAATGTTGTTGTCCCTTTGCTACAGTTTTTTCAAATGTATTCCAGCAAGCAAAAAAAGTTGGAAGGAAACTTTTCCAAGTTTGTGCAACATTCGGAAATAGTTTGCCAAAATAATTGGATTTTTTTGTTCTTTCATGTGCAATAAGCAAAAGACCAACATAGTTTGAACTATTATATTTCAACAACTAGCTTGACATACAATTTGTTTAGAAAAACAAATTCCAAGTTTACATTCGTACACGAAACGTATGTACATATGTAAAAATTATGACAAAAATATTGGAAAAACCTTTGATTATTAAAAATATAATTAAAAATTTCTAATCTTTGCAAAAAACAAACTAATACAAAAAAAGCAAGTTAAAAAAGAACCCCATGAGTTCGACAGCACCAGTGCAGTCAAACATAATCAAATAATATCAAAACATTCGATAAAAATTTGGTATTTTTATTGATAAATAAATTTGGTTATTTTGTAAATGGAACATTCCGAAATCAATTTAAAATTTTCCGAATCCGAAATTGGAATTTTCTGAAATATGTACCTACTTTTGAAAAAACTGTCGAATTAAGTTAACAATTAGAATTGAAACTAATTATAAGCATTTTCAAATAAATAAAAAAACACTTTATCACTAATGTACTTAATGAATGCATTTAAATAAATGCCAGTAAGCTTTTCACGTACATAGAAACAACAAATAATGAAACACCTCCTAAATATGTATTTATATTTATTACACATAGTAATAAACCACCTAATTTATTTGTACACATAAAAAAAATACACAATACACAATACACAATGTATTTTAAAAAACTATAATTAAAATAAAGCAATTTAAATTAAACTTTGTTTGTTTGTTTTATTTTGTCTACTTTACAACAATAAAATAAATATGTTTTTATAGTCTTCAACTATTCAGCACGTTTTTTCTCTAGCACTTGCTCAACTGTTTTGTCTCCTTTTGTCTCTAGTTTTTGTTTTTCAAATAACTCAATTAACTTTTCAGTAGCAGATTGTTGTACATCTAATGGTTTAGATGCTTCCGCATTTGGATAAGTTGTGAGGTTTTCATCAGGGCTACGCAGCATGAATGGCGTCCAGGGTCCTTGTATCGATGGAATATCTGTGTGCCACATTTTTCGCAAACGCAATGAACTGGACGAGCCATTTTGTGTTCTTAATAACTGAATCCATTTGTTGATTTCATCTTTGGTTGAATTGCGACAGCTGAGCCATTCACGATCGCCATTTACTGCAGAAACATTGAGAAACATATGTATGCAAACTTGAAGAGACTATTTTTGAAATTTAACCAAAATATTATATTTTTTATAATTGTGTTAATTATACGCCAATTTTTTTTATTTTGTTACAGTGTATTTTTGAGTGTATATGCTGCAAATTAACAGACAATATTTGAAGTTATGCTGAGCATAGCAGGATGTTAATTTTTCCCGATTGTTAAAGAAAAGTTACATTGCGGTAAAAATTATAAATGCTGTTTGAATACATTTCCGAAAAATACCCTTTAAATTGAAAAAAAAAAGGAAATTGTAATGCAAAATTTATGCTAATTAAATGTTTGCCATTTTTTTACACTCACTTTCTATTTATTTTCCATTGAGACCAATATGCCTTAAAAAGGATATTTCAATCATTGGGGCGTGTTTGAATTCAGTATATCTCAAAAACCATTTAAGTTATTGCAATAAATTAGTAATTATAATCTGGCACTTCTAGCATACGTTAAAATGTATCCTCTCAAAAACGACTACAACGATTTTATTAAACTTCAGAAAGTTTAGGATGCTCTAAAATCAATATAGGTTTCGACCATTCTTAATATTAGTAAGGGAGCGTAATAAATTCTATGATAGGAAGGGTGTGTAAAAAAACTTTAGAAGCAACTTGCATGAAGTTTGGTATAGTAGCTTTTATTTTAGATATCTCTCGTTACATTACAAAAGAGAGGGATTGGACCAGTGTGGAACTTCTCATCAAACAGTTAAGTTTCGAACGTCTTAAGTAGCGACGATTCTCATAAAATTATATGTTTAGACGATAGATATCATAAGTTTTTAGTAAACCAAAAGCAGGCAGGATCAGAAGAGTAGGCGTGGAATTTATCATACATGTGGAAATTTTTACATTTAATCCTATTGGAACCACTTGACCAATTGAAGTGAGATTAAGTCCTTTCATAGTCTATTCGATTCTACGCCTCTAGTAAGAGATGAATATTACAACTTTTTAATCTTATACTTTTAACAGATATATTTAGATAAACTGCACTTCCAAGAGTAATGAAAATCGGCCGACACGTTTTTAAAATACATTTCCATCTTCACCATTAACATCGTTGGTCAACCAATTAGAAACATTTTGACTTTTACCTAGCGTAATGTAAGAACGATTCTGATAGTTCGAACTAAACGTTGCCATATCTTGCTTGGTAATAATTATGTAGTCTTTTTAACACATCATTTGTTTCTCAGGCAGGCACCAAACTTGTTCAAAATCTCAAGATTTCTCAGTAGAGTTTTTATTTGTTCAGGTGTCACGGCCACCCGTCTAATATTACTACTAAACTACAAGCAGTTATCCGCTCCTGCTGTGCTCCGGTGCCACCAAACGTTTCCATACCTAATTTGGCAGAATGTGCGTAGTTTCCTAACAACGCGTTTCGAAAACATACCACGAAAACTTTTCTGTGAACGGCTACATAAAAACGACCCATAACACCGACCACGACTATAAATTGTTTTTGTTTTGAATGGGAAACAGACAGTACAACGGCCGTATTTGCTTACATATCAACAGCCTTAGGCACCCAGCAGAGCATGAGGGATTTGCCTTAAAAATCTAATTTTTTTTAAATTAAAATTATCAAATCAAAACTCACAGTATTCTCCAACAAGCACAGGCGTTCGATGGCGTCTAGGTTTAACGTATACCACAATTCCGGGATTTTCTTTTGCGAAGTCCAACAAATGGTTTTCAATGAAGTCTCTGCAATAAATTTAATAAATATTTTAATACATATAAAAGCATGATGATCTCCCGATACAAACCTCATGCCACGGCTGGATCCATTATTCTTGCAGAATTTTAATGTGATGCGCTGCAGTTGGCAGACGTATCGACCCACTCCATTTTGTAGCGGTGCTCGTGGAAAGCCTGATTTTAAAAATAAGTGGCTATTTGACATTTTCTTTTCTTTTCTTTTTATGAAACAAAATTTATTTATTTTGAAAATATTGTGTAATTTCCCTATTAATTTTTAAAACAAAATAACCTCAATAATTTTTTGACATTTCTTTGCCAGTTTTTTTTTTTTTTGATTGGTCTCTAATCTCAGGGCTGCTAAGTGTGCATAATAACTCAGCAGCAAATAATAATAAAGCAATTCAAGTCTCCAAAACATATTAAGCCAAAACCAGAATAGACGAGCGAAACGTAACGAGTAAGCTTTAGTATATGGTAACCAATGTTTATAACCAAAATTAACGCTCTTAACTGATAGGAATTGAACGAAACACGCGACTTGTTATACCGTAAGAACCAAACTTGAAACCGTAACTACTCGTCACGTAACATCTAGTTGCTGTCGTCTCATCAAGTTTATTTTTGTTATGGCTTAAGTTTGTTATTTTTTCTAAACTACTGCCGCCATCTGCTGTCGGCTTGGTTAAATTGGAATTTGAAATCGAAGAATGGAATAAAATGGAGAAAACGCTATACTTTTTGAAAAATTTTGAATAATTGTGTTGTAACTAGACAAATCAATAATTTTGCTGATATGGTTTTTGCAGGAATAATGCATATCCTTTGACTTAAATTCACAAAATAATATAAAGTTGATAAGAAATATTCTTTTTAGAGCCTAGACCCATCGAATTTAGCGTTGTCTAAAAAATTTTACTAGCAATATGTAATATGTCAAAGATTTGTTGAGAGTTTTATAGACTTTTTTATTTCAAAAAAGGCTTAAGGTATTGTTTTAAAAATTGTGCAAAACTTATTCAGAATATTTTCAGAATTCAACAAAAAAAGTTGGATATACTATTTACCTTCAATTAAAATATGTCTATTCATAACTTCTGTGACTAGGTTTGCTTACAAAATACCAAAATTATATAAAACATAGCATTGCCACCTATGTCAAAGTTAAAGATTTTTACAAAAACAATTTTTTGCCGAACTTATCTCAACGGCACTAAAATTAAAACATTCACAATATTAACGGCAACACTATGTGCAGGCACATGTAACAGTGAAATATTTGCTGACAGTAGTGCTTTTGAAAAGCCCCCTTCGAATATTTGGAGCACAATATAAATTTTGATAACACCAACAAAACAGTACTACCAAAAAATTGAAGCAGAAAAAGTCAGTTAAACGCGGCATTAAACGAAAACATTTCACTGCGATCGGTGAAAATGCACTTCAAGTCCACTTGATTCGAAGTTAAATAGAGAAAAATAATAGTGTTGCGTGTACGCATGGAAAATAAGAAATGTAAAACGTTGAATAATCAAATAGGAAATAAAGAAGCCACCATTTTGCTTACAACAACGCGTGACAAATTTGTAAATTAGTGAAATCAAAGTGGAAATGACAAATCCAAAATCCAGAAAATCAAGTAAATCAACAGCGCATCTACAAAATCAAGACAATGATGGTCGTCAAGATGGGAACGGGTTGATGGTAGAAGATGCGGTCATTGATGCTGTGGTAGGAGAGGGGATAAACCGAGTGTACCCATACTTGCGAAGTGAAGAAGATTCTATAACGGAAGAAGGTAAACTAAATAGTTTAGGGAATTGGTAAATTTATAGAATTAGGTTTACGTTAAGTCCCATTCAGCATTTTTTTTTTAATGAAGTATTTAGTATGTTTGTTTCAGAGCAATATATAAATAGAAAGAATATCTGATTAAGTTTTGGGGATATAAGCATTGGAAGTAGTGGTTACAGCTTTTATGAAATTCGGTTTATGTTGGGAACCCCTGTGTAGATTTAGGACTTAGCCACTATGATCTGGCTTCCGAGGTATAGGCATTAGAATTATTAAGTGATGGGAATCTTTGACTCAAATCAATGCGAAGTCAAAGTGTGAACGCCTAAGCAAATACAATGCCATCAGATTTCTGTTGGGGCAGGCCGCTACGATTTTCGGATCGTAGATTTGAGCATAAATTGCTCAAATGCCCGAACTTCGTTCTCAAATCTACGTTTTTAAACAAGCGATTTACATATGAATACCATTGCTCAAATGCCTGAAGTTCGTGCTGATTCTGATTTGAATCTATAAAGTTTATGGGCGATAACTAAAAAATTGTGCTCCAGGTAACTGAAAGTACATTACGCTTTCTATACCTAAAGAGTGCGCAGAACTTGTGCCAATGGGCCAGTAATCGTTAGGACTGGTGATCTCGCCTGTTTTGGGAACTGGCTAAGCATCATCAACCTTCCAAAGTAATAGAAATTCATCACGAATTCAGGAAGGGTTGAAAAGATTACATAATGGCCGATTGCTGCAAAATATTTCAACTGATGCCATCTGTCCTTGAGGCTGCTTTTTTAATGTTGAGGTTTCCAGTGGTCGGCATAGTTTCAAACTCACTGTCCACGATGTCAGTAGCTGAATGTTAACTGTGAGAGTGCTTTATGAGCTTTATCAAAAGAGTCAGTGAGATTATTCATCAAATGGACTGGTACACGATGAAGACTGACCCTTCACTCCTTTTAACGAAAGCCTAAAAATGTTTGCTTCCTTATTGCGAAGTCAGTATCAATATTTCTATTACAAGACCATATCTAAAAAGCTTCCCATTTGGACCTGACACATTCCTGCGAGTCTCTTAAAACCATGTCATTTGGTTTAATGTTAACTTTTTTTATAGGTTATAGCTTAGTAAAAAAAATCCGTCAAAATTTTAAGAAATTATGGAATAGACTTCAAAATTTTGTGAACAGTACAACACACTTTTTGGTTACAAATTCATCCTTAGAATTAAAAAGGACATGTAGTTCAAAAATTTGATTTAATATAAAAACTAAAATGGAACTTGAAGAAAACTTAGCTTTTAGCATAAATTAATAAGTGATATTAATGTTTACTCATAATTGGAAAAAGGCTTTATTTTAAATTCTACAAAATTTAACTTTTTCAAACCAGAATGTTCGCCCACTTCAACACCAAGCACAGATGAAGAAGATGATGACGATGAAGAGGAGGGTGAGCTATCTCTGGATACGTGCTCATCGTTCAGTCTTCAAGAATGTATAGATGAGTTCAAAGCGCGTCGTATGCGCCGCATTTCAACGCAGAGTCGTGATGCACCCGACCACCACCACAAAGAGAACGATACACAGAAGGCAGCTTCACTTCAAGCCGATGAAGATTTAATAAATCAAAATCGAAGCAATAAAGAACATGAACGCAAATGCAAACCATGCAAGAATGGTTTTTGTTACTGTTTTACCAGCGACAGTGGTGATGCGATGGGCGCCGGCAGAAGAAAAAATGGTGGGGTTGCACGTGAACAACACGTGCGCCAAACACATAGACGCAGCAGGAAGTCAGAGGGTAGTCAGGTATGGTTTCAATAAATTAAAAAAAATAAATACATCAATAATAAAAATAATTTCCTTATTCGCGGCCAAGTTTCAAAAATATAAAATTCAACTTATTCTACCATTAATGAAATGTATATTTATATGTAAACAATTTTTTTCTGTCAAATCAATAAATATTATTAAATGTAATTGTCTGATGTTTTCGCGTAATTAACTTTTCCCAACTAGTGCAAAGTCAAGGTATCATTTAATGTTACTTCATAATAAACAAACTTGCTAACATTATATTTTTTATTAATCGCAGGTCTCACCCGCCGCAATCCAAACTGGAATGACAAAAATTAAAGAAAACCGACGCCAAAGTGCACCTAGTCGATTAAAAGTACAGCAGCAACACAAACAAACGAATCCACCCACTAAGCAAGCAACTACCATAATGGCAAACACCACTGCCAGAGATCAGTTAACTGCTATTAGTAGTCTGGAAACGACATCCAAAGATGCCCCTCTCATACATATTATACAAGAACTGCGCAATAATTGCGTGATATCTGAAGTACGTGTTAATAAGCATAAAATGCAAGCCCAACGTAGTCGTAGCCTAAGTTCAAAACCATCGCCGAAAAAGACCCAATTTAATTTGGAACCTGTACAATCACCAGCAAAAATCTTGCCGAAAGCTCCATTTTCTCCACATAAAAATCCACTCCCATCTGCTCCTCCATTAGATAAAATAAGCGAGTTAGATTCGTTATCGGAACCATTTATTTACTGCACAAGCTTGGACACAAGCGCAAAAAGTAACGATAGCGAGCGACATCGTCATAAAGCTGCAGGACGTTTGTTGCAGAAACGTTTAAGTCACACCCATATAAATTTTAAGCCACGCAATTTAGACATGCCACCACCAAAGCCACCACGTTGTTCGTTAGGTAGTGCAGATGAGAAGGCTTCTACGGTGTCAACTTTGGCTTCTACATCACCTTCGGTGCGTGAAGCTGAACGTGTTGTTGATGAATTCTTACGAAGTAAAGGTGTTGTGGTGCCAGGAGAGAAGACTGATAGAGAAAAACAACGGATGAAGGATGAAAAGGAAAGAGAAAATAAGCGTGCTAAGGAACGTCAACAGCAGTTGAAGATGTTAACTGCAAATGCTGGTCAAAAAAGAGAAAACAGAAAGTCATATCCGTTGAGTAAGTTTTCGTTAAAGAAAGTTAAAATAGTAGAAGGTAGAGTGTAATAGTAGTAAAAGTTGAAAGTAGTTGGTTGATTATAAGCAATTTATCACGGTACAAATATAAACAATATAAAGCTAAATAAGTAGAATGTTTATCTTCGTTAATTTATTATAAGATAAACTATTTTTGTATATGCAAATCTATTCGAACCCACTACTCTTTCGCCACCATTATTCCAAAATCCACAAGAAAAACACAGTTTGGTTTTATTAAATAAACATTGTTTGTTTTTGTAAAAATTTTGCGAAAGCTTGAAAACGTATAAGAGGTTCTAATTCAAACCGGATTACGTTTTGTAGATTACTATTTCAAAATTCTGTCGTGATGGGTCGATTCTGAGGCCAGACACAGCGCAAAAAAACTACTTTGAAAAGCGACTTTCAGCAGCCCAACAATCTTCATCACCACTTCATTCACAGGCCTTTTTAATAAATTATAGTTTTTCCATACAATTTACATGTAAAATTCATAGGCTTCGGCGCCACCTTTTAAAATTGAGCTGCAGAGCTGCGTTTGCGTGAAAATTTTCTTCATTCGTACGTAGAAAAAATCCACCATTCGATTTTCTGCATTTTCGTTTTTTCTATATGAATTGTAATAGGAAACAAGCTGTTTGCACCGTTCACAAGTTCGATATAGGAAGCTGAAATTTCGGGATAATTTTCTACAAATCCGATTCCATCTCCATTCCGAATGTACTATATTCGCATTTTTATTCGCTTCTATTATTAGATGTAGAAAGTTTGCGCTTTCAATTTCTTAAATCTATCAGGCATGTTCTATATTTCATTTTCAATGGAAGTGAAACGAAATCATATGAAATTCACATAGATTTTGCTCGGGAGGGATACGTAGAACATTCCTGTATATATGTTCCAGTGAGAGACACATAATAAAATACATTTAAATAAAACACATGCATATATGTAAGTGTTTATTATTTTTGGAAACTGACCTGAAGACCGCTAAATGTCATAGTTTGGAAACTATTCTTAAAATTATTTGTATTTTTATGAATTTATAAGACTTAAGCCAACCAAAAGGAATAAAACACGCTGAGACCACATTTTTTGTCTTTATCGACTTGCATCACCTTAATAACTATAGTACAATTTTAAATAATTTGATTTTGTTTAGTTGGCAGTTGGTTCTTATTAATTTTTAACTAACATTACATTTAACAACAAGCAACTATTATTTAAAAAAATATTCGCAAATAAAATTTATAGTATTGAGTTGTAATTTTTTTTGTACTTTGAATAAATTAACTTAAAAAATTTTTTATTGTGTCTTCGTTATTGTAGTGAGAGAGGGAGAAATCTATACGTTTTTTACATATTTTTTTTGTTCAGTTCTTTATTACCATGTTCATTTGTCGAAAAACTTCTTATCCCTATTTTTGGAGTTTTTAAATACATTTTTAAAACAAATATCCATACTGAGAAAAACCATTCGTCATCAAAAATTAGGTGAAGTCTTCGTTACTTCTAAAAAAAAATACGAAAACCTGAACGTTTTAGGACTTATTTGATTTACTTTGTTTCTATTGTTTGTAATAATAGTTTGTAATAATTAAAATTTAATGAATGTTTTCAAAGGCGATAAGTTTGCTTCAGTGGTTTGTAAAATCTCCCTATTGTTCGATGAATATTTTTTCCAACGACACCAAGTTTTCTTCATTACTTAATTTTACATGGACATTTTTTTAAAGACTTACTAAAAATGCCCAAACTATTAGAAAAAGAGTAGTGGAGGTTAGTTTTAGATCAAAAAATAATGATCTTATTGAATGCAATAATTTTATCTCAGTCATCAAACCACTAGCTCTTCAAGTTTATATACTTGCGATGCAAAGGCTGCTATGACTCCTCTTCCTTGAAATGCAGGTAAAAAAATTAAGATATGCTGCAAAATAACTTAATTCAACAAATATTGTCAGCGAAATGTCCTGTTTCAGGATTATGCTATTGTTACTCTGTTGCAAAACCATTGTTGAACTGTAGGTATAAGTATAATAGGTCGAATTGTTAATTTCTTTTCGCAGAAAGTCTTTTCCCTGCAATATTTACACAATATTTTCTCTTTCAGCTCAAACGGAACAAAAAACGCGTATTCAAAAATCACTGCCCACCTGCCCATCTCTTAGCGATATAGAACGTATAGTAGATACAAAAGGAAAACATTCCAATTATGATAAAAATATTCGTCGTAAGCATTCTGATAAATCAATCAAAGAACATAGCTTTAGTTGGAGAGAAGATGATCCTAAAATTCGTGATATGCTAAATTATGATGCAAATGCCAATCGAAAGGAATTCAAATCACAATCAGTTCAAGCAGGACCGCAAACTATTGGTTGGCAAATTCCACCTAAAATAGATTTAGATACCGTAGATGGTGGTGAACAACACAATTTGGCCGCTAATATATCAACAAAAAATACACCTGTAAAAACACGTGTGCAACAACAAGCTAATGATACACAAAAATTTATTTTCCATGAACAATTGAAAAACTTTATTCAATCACCTTGGTCCAACAAACATGCCAACAATAGTAAAAATAGTTCAATTCATAAAAAGCCTAAGAGCAGTCTAAAGAGTTCTTCCCGTAAATTTCTTAGGAGCTCAAAAAAGAAAATACTTAAGTTGGTATCTCCTAAAAAGGATAATAAAGAACATCGCAACATACAATTTGCAGCGCGAAAGACTCCTTTACGTTCCATTGGTATACAAACATCAAAAGAAGAATTACGTTATGAATCGAGTACAACACCCCAATCGCCACCAGGAAGTTATTTTTCTGCAGTACAGACGTCACACCTATCTTCGACACCACCGACCATTCAACCGTCGGAAGCTCATTTTAATTTTAATCGTACTGTGCATTCGCCATCAAAGAAGACAACAAAAGCTACTGCAACAAGAAAATTGAATTTTCCTCTTCATATCGGGGGCGATGGTGGTGAGACCAATACAAGAGAGTCTGCTACGTTGACCAAAACATATCGTTCATTTCATTCCGATTTGGATGAAGATGTGACACTTTCAAAAATGGGTTATATTTTGAATAATATCCGAGCTAAACTAGAGGCCAGTGATGAGCATGCGATGCGCACTTTTATGGTAAAAAAAGCTTTTCTGTAATTCTAACATATGTATACCTATGTCTCATCGTTTATTCTATGTTATTTTCATATCGTAATGATTGCTCATAACAATTCCTAAATAAATTAATGATTTTTATTGTTTTTAGTGAATTAGTAGTCAATACCTATCATATTTCATTGGGAGTTTTATCTTTAAATAAACTTTAGGAAATTGAACGTCGTGAAAAGCAATCATCGGGTTTCGATTGTACCGATGGTCTTCGTCGCCTACGTCACCAAACACGTGTCGATGTTCATCCAAATCGAAATTTTGCCATAGTTGAGACCACACAGGATCCAATCTACTCAGAAATCGAAGAAGATAGCATTCACATTTCAAGTAGTCCTCAATTTGACAATAAAACTGGCGTTGAACACTTTTCTACGGAGCATGATCCAGCTGTTTTATATGCAAAAGTTATAAAAAAACCGCCCAGAAAATCAATTATTGCCTCGCAGTCGATGCTTCAAGATTGGAATCCAAACACAACTTTAGCTAAATGCATGCAAGATTCATTGCATTCGAATATTATGCTAAAACCATTACCACCACCTCCACCACCGCCACCAACACCAAAAAACGCAACTTCGTTAATTTCCGCAACTAAATCAGTACCAGAAACTCTCTCTCAATCACTTAATAACGTACGAGTCATGGAACAGCATTCACTACCTAAACGTAATCGCAATCTAAGCAAATCTGACTTATCACTGCAACGTAGTGATATATTTTTGGAAAATCTGTGCCGCAGCGAAATTATGATTGATGGTGCTTTAGAGTGTCTTGAAAAAGTTGATAACGTTAGTTATGAGCATTTAATTTTTATAAAATTATTTTATGTGATTTTTTATTTTATTACAGCGTGACCTTGATACATCCTATATATCTATCAATAGTGAGGAAACTTATACATCTCCACCTGAAGATGAAGCTGATGCTGCGTTATATAGAGATAAAGACGTCTCTTACGAGCTTCCTAACGATGCTGCAACGGACTATTCTAATACTGCTGGCAGTCAACTTGGCTTGAGTTGCATTGAACCACCACATACGACTTATCAAAGCACTCCAAAAAAAGTCAAAAAACCTACGACGTTTATGACAAAGGTAGAACTTTTTGTTGATTCTTATTAACGTTTATTTTATTGTTAATGCTTTTATAAATTTTGGCAATTGGCTTGATCTCTATTTTAAAACTTTTTTATTTTCTTTGGCTGTTATTAACTTAAAGTTGCTGGTCAGTTCAAATGATGCGCTTAGGTCGCTTGTTTGTATTATTGAAAAAACTTTTCTTTTGAATTACTGTTTAATACTTCCTGTTTTATTTTTTATGCATAAATTAATCATTCATATAATTTGTAAATATATTTTCAAGTTGTTTAACACTAAAGCACAATCATGTTTTTATTTTCTTAAAATAGTGTTTTATATTTTAATCTGAAATTAGTTTTGGTGATCTCGCTATTCTTTTTAACTCACACTAATATTTTAACTAAGAAATTGTTAAGTTTTTACGCAGTCACAAATTAGATTTAAATATTGACAAGGAAGGCCTTAAACTACGCAATTGATATTAGTTCAAGGTCTTATTGGCTAACGTCACCACCCACTGACCATAATTCAATTATTTAGATTTACTTCTACGTTAATTCGGAAGAGTTGACAAATATTATTTTTAATGTTTGAAAGGTTGAAAAAAACAAAACTTCCGTTAAATTTGAATATGGAAAACAAGACGAGTTTCATGGATAGGCTTAACTGCAGTTAAAATTAATTGAATTGACTAAACGGTTCAATAATAAACGGATGCATATAAAACTTTTAGGAAAAATCAACCGAAGCACTTAGCTTTTTGAGAAGTTTTCCTTTATTGTGCACATTTTCCGAGGAAAAAAATAAAGACCATAATTGCTGCGAACGGAAAGGACTTATACGCTTTTAATATCAAATTGTAGCCTCTGAGTGTCGCAGAGGTATATCTTCTTTTAGCGAATGGTGCCGTGAGTGTATTACTACCGGTATTACTGATTGCTGATCTTGTATTGTAATTCGCTTGCAACCCAGAATATCAGGGTACGATTCTTGGTTCAGACATGGTATTACACTTTCCATATTTCCTAATTTTCATTTTTCGAGCTTTTACCAAATTAATACCACATTGAGCTTTCCAGCTGTGATAAGAAAGTATACTATTTCGATATAACATGAATAATTGAAGTGCTATGAAGTCAAAGGCATAACATCTGGTACAGACTACTTTTATTCTCATTGATGGACCAGAATAATTGAGATGATTTTCATAAAAAACATTTTGCAGCATAACAGCATGTATGCTTAGTTTAGCCTATGTGATTATTGCGCAATATATTGACGATCGCTAATGCTGTGCTGATAGCATTAATTCAAAAGAGAATAATTACAAAACTCAAGGATCAGCGTGTGTTTTATTTCTTAACTTCAATGGAACCTAAGAACTGAAATAATGTTTTGTACTAGCTGAGCATATATGTTAGGCCATAAAACTTATCTATACTTCATATGAAAAATGGCGCAAGAATTTGGCTAGTTTAAAATTGCCTAATAAAATATTCTGTATGAGTGGTATCTTTTATATAAAAATGAAAACTAGTTAAAAAAATTCGTTGGACCAAACTTTAAGTGAAAAATTGAGCATAACTTTGCTTTCATGGGTAATTTTTACAATTTGGTTTATATGCATTATATTTTAAGAAAAAAATTATCCAAAAATTAAATAGAAGAACTTTCGCATAGAAGACTATTTGGGTGAATTTTTATTTTTATCTTTGAACCATTTCTATTATTTTGAGCGAAATGAGCGAGTGTTTTCTTGCTATTTATCATGAGGAAATATCGCCCTAAAAGGGAGATAAAAAGTTAAGTGATTATTTTTTGTTAAGTACATATATTGAAATAAGAAATGATGTTCAATGAAGTTCTCTCAGTACACTTTGACGTTTTAAGGACGTTGCCCCTATATCTGAGTTGTGAACTTTTTAGATTTGAATCTACACCATTAAGATTTTTATGCTAGCCTAGCTTTATAAACGTATTAACTAACCGGATGAAATACGAAGGCTACATATATATATTATTATGTAGTATTGTGTGAAACCCTAACAAAAGTTTTTTTTTAAGTTTTATGAATGCAGTTCGTTTCGTAATGAGGAAATGAAAATATAATATCTCAAAACTATCGAAATCGAAAGAGTTGACGCGTTATGGCAGTGTCCACAAATTGTATTATGCTCTACTATAAAATAAGAAACTGCAGAAAATTTCACAGACAACGTCTTAATCTTGAAAATGGTGGGCCATATGTAACTGATTAACATAACCTTCTTTATACAAAATTATATAATCTTCAACTTGTATAGAACTTAAGTTTGTGCCGATCCAATCGAAAGTTATTTATAAGTAGAACATGATTTTGAACTTTCTACCTTGAATATTATGAAAACAGTTTGGCGTACGTGAAGAATAAAACAAACCTTTTTGTAAAAAATTATCTAGTCTATAATTTTTTCCCTGACTAAGTTTCTGTCCAGCCAATCGCAAGTTAAAAAAAGAATATGATTTTTGCCCAAATTTTTGCATGGCAATGTATGTATTTATGATGCTTATGTACTCTCCCATTGAAACTGTCTTAAGTATATGAGCTGTCCCTCTTCGGTGAGAGCAAAAAATTAAATAACTTGAAATGAACTGTACAAAACTTATTTCATTTTTTGCTCTCAACGAAGAGGAATTCGGAACTATTACGATTTTTCATCTATTTGATTTGTTACTTTCTATTTTCTGTATATTTTAAAGAAATGCTTTTTCGTTTTTATTTCAGCAATTTTTGAATGGGGAAATCGACCAAGGATTAAGCATTAATATTAGTGCTGAGAGCTTTATTTCCCCTCACCATCAACATTTACTAAATCACAGCAACAGTTGCCCAACAACACCATGTAAACTACCACCTATACCTTGCGATAAAGAACAACATGACGATAAGTCATGTACTCAAAGTCTTATTGAAGTGTCCAGCAGCACAAGCAATATGGTAGTCAACAAATCAAGCCCATTTTGCAAAGCAACGTATGCTCGTTATCAACGTCTGAAAGATGCGTTGCGTAAATCTTTACGTAAAAGTAAACATTTTGTTAAAAATGAAACGAAACGTTTATCTACTTCGTTGAGTTTTCCAACATCTACCCCATCACCAGCAGCCGTGATTCATAACCAAAGTGATCGAAACTGGGACACAAACGGTTCCAGTTTTAATTTAGATAATTTATTTGCGCTTGAAAGCGAAGAATCTGTAGATCAACAATTGGCAAAAGCGGTTAGTATTTGTCGTCAACTACCTGATTTAGAAATTTCGGCAGAAATGGTAGAAGCAGAACGTTTACTACTATTTTCGACATTAAAACGTGAGATGAGACGGATGGCGGACGTTATTAGTACAAGGCGTCCTGGTGGAGATGGGCGTAGAATGAAACGTTTTTTCATTGATGCAATGCGTTTACCTGTCAAGTCGGATGCAAACCAAGATTTGTTCTTTAATTATTTCTATATTTGCACCTTTGAATGTGAAGGTGTAATAAAATCAACACAATCAGTTGAATGTCGCAATCATGAGGCTATTTTTAGAGATTGTGGTATTGAGTTTTACTGCAGTGATCAAGGTAAAAAAGAGGCTGAAGTGAGATGCGAAATTTTTATGCTGCGATTGAGAAAAGTTTCAACAATTTCGTTGGAACCGAAAAAAGCAGTGTTGGTAAGATGAAAAAATCGCTTTAAAAAAGAATTAACAAAAATTATTTAAAAAATTCCTGCTTACAGAAACTACCTAACATGTTTTCATCTGGCTCATCGTTATCATCATCGCGTGATGAAATTGTTTCACGTTTTCGTTTACATGGCTCTTTTACTTTAAGTACCAATGATTTCATTCCATATGAATATGTTGAGGTGGAATCCAAAACAAGTGATCGAATATGCCTTCGGTCGTCAACTACATGCAACTTGACTATAATACCTCGTAAAAAGTCAACAAATATCTCAACAGAATTACTGTTGACTGGACGTGCTGAGGTGCGTCTACCAAAATGTAATTATAGTAGTTTTCTCAACGTACAGGATCCACATAATCAGCATAATTGGAATCGTCGTTGGTGTACGTTAGATGGATTCTTATTACGTGTTTGGCAAGATGCAAATGATATGAGTGAATTACCTTTGCTGCTTTTTGACTTGCGATGTTATACAGGCGCTTCGTCCTTAGAATGCGCACCTCGTGAAATATGTGCACGTCCACGTTCATTCTCATTAGATTGTTGTACTACCATCTTAGAGTCCGAGAATACTGATGCCAACAGCAGTGCTATGGTTGTATTTTTCTCTGCAGAGTCACAAAATGATCTCAACAATTGGCTACTAAGGTTAAATGAGGTTTTAAAGTTTATCAGCAATTGGATGAAATAATAATATAAATATACTGGTTAGCAGGACAAAGTTGATTAATTTTCTTTGTATCAAGATGAAAGATTTTAACAGCAGATACTGGTTTTAATAAGTTTTGTATATAATATTCTATTTACCACAAAACAAAAATTGATAAAAAGATTTGACCAAAATCGTTTTTTTTTTTAAGGATATGGAGCAAAATGTTTTCACCTAATTTGCTTAGAGACCGTAAATAATAGTTATAATCAAAATAGAAAACCTAAAAATCAAAAATGACTGAAAGTCAAATAATAAGACTTATGTAGTGATTTTTAACTTTGAAATCATAATTGGTCTCTGATCAATGTTGTATGCTACTTGACTATTCTTCTAATTTCTATGATTTTGTTTTAACAACTTGTGTACTTTATTTTTTTAAGAGAAGGGTTTAATTTATAACTCATACTACAAACATATTTTTATAGAGTGGTTTAAAATTTCATAATATTTACATATTTACTGTAAAAGTACTGGCCGTGGGAAGCTGCACCCCCATAAAACAACGGCAAGATAGGATTTTGAAAATGTTTCCCCTCCAGCCGTCGCAACCAGTCCATGTTTTATAAAAATCGAAATCAAAATTATATTATCAAAGAAGCCTGTATGCATTTTCGTAAATCTCCGTGATACGTTATATTGTTAACCTATTTCTTTTTTATTTTGCTTGTGCCTTGACTAGCCATGTTGCACTTATGATTTTCGAATATGTTCTGTTTCCTGAAATTTCTTTAATTAGTTTTAAGCCATATATTTTTATTGGTACTCAATATGCCGCAGTTGATTTGTTGCCAAAAATTGTAATGAAATATAAAAAAATAAATTTATTTGTTGTGAAAATGTTGCTTATATCGATTTTAATATATTGTATGTGTATATTTAAGAGAAAATATCGATTTTCTAGTTCATAGTGCATAAGTTAACTTCATTCCATATCATTCCAAATTTTATATTATAAAATATTTTTTAATGTAAAATTTTATGTTTAATAAAAATTAAAAATTAAAAAATATAAAAATATAATTTTTTTTTGAGGATACCGATGGTGAAAGCTGCCACTATTAATGAAGATGAATATAGGTTTAACATAAAAAACTCTACTGATTGTGACAAATTTTCCACTTTGGCACAAATCCCAATTTAAAAAAAACATACATTTTAATTGTTTAACTAATAATAGATAGACACACCTAAAGAAAAAGTCACATTTGTTTGTTTAATGACGAATTACCGCTATTTGATGAGAAGCTGGATGCACAATGTCTCAATTTTGCTGATTTAACTGAAATATTTTTGTACTTTTGAGTTAAGAAAAAATGTGTATAATAAAAAGCAAATTTATATATTATAGCTAATATTCTTTTTAATTGGGGAAATGTCGAATTCTAAAAGTGACCCAAAATAGAAAGAAATAGAAAATAAATGAGGGGCTTACTTTTGGCTCGAGGTCCTCGATTCCTCAAAATATTTGTTGGAATTTCAATATCATACCCTTCAATCTTAATTAGACTATGCTGTACACATGACCTTAGAATATCTATTGATTGATCTTGATTTAAATTGGAGTAGATATTATAAATTTGGTATATTTCGCTTGCCATAGCCAATGACCCCATACTTCACAGAAATTTGTATCATCTACCATCATCTAAAAAAAACTAATTTATTTTTATGGGAGAGGTTTACATGACAACAGACTATATTTATTTGTTTTATTTTTTAATTAAAATTAAATATGAAGAGTTTTAACAGCATATCAACAGGTTACGCAATATGTATGCAAAATATATAGTTTGTATGATTTTAAACAAGTCACAGACAAATGTTATTGGTATATGTATTATTTTATATTATAGTACAAATGTATGCTACATTGTAATTAAATTTTGTTCTTTGTTTTGATATTAAACCTTAAACTGTGCGCTGAATTAACTCTCATACATTATTATTTTTTATTTAATCATATTATACTGACAACTGTTTATGTGTATTTATATTTTTAATGCATATTATGTAAGTACTGAAATCTAATTTTATGTGATATTGTGAAATAAATCAATGTCTGCTATTATAATTAAGTCCAAACCATCAGCAATAGCTCATAAATTCAGATTTCAAAACATCACTATGTTTTAATTATTAAAATGTACTTATTTAGAGAAGGAAATACTAAATTGTATTTATTTATATTCATATATACTTTTAATAGTAGTTATTATTTAAGTGCCCTGCAATAATGTTTATTTTACATGGTGTTTTACATTTGTTTCAATTTTCCCAACAAAACTTTGCATTAATTATGTTTATGTATTTTGACTTTCATTTTATATATGTATGTATGTCTCTATATGTGTTTGATTTTGATTATTTGATAAGGTTTATATTTTTAAACTTGGGGAACAGCTTTTGATATTTTTTACTCACAGATTATATTAAGGACTTTGGTATTTAAAATTTCATTTATTGTAACCACGGCAATTTTTCAATGCATTTATTCTTTTGATATGGTGCTGGTTTGTTGGTATATTTTATTTTTAAGCTTTCCGGCGTGTTTGCCTTAGACCAGTACATATTTCCATATGCGATTTGTCTGATGATTTGTTCCAATTTCAGTAACATATAATGCTGAACCATTTACACATACAGCTACCGAATGTGGATTTTTAAATTCACCCCAATGTCCGATGATAGTCTCTGAACGGGGATCGATTGTAAATCCACGTACAGGTAGCATTGATGTAGGTCCATTAACTGCATAAACAATATCACCATAGGCAGCTACATCGAAAACGCGTCCTAAATCAGGTTCCTGTATGGTAGCAGCTGGTTGACCCTCACCCTGAGAGGACTTCAGGCCGGCTCTGCAAAGAGATGGAGTTTTTGAATGCAATGCATTAAATTTAACATTATCTAATTTGCTTAATTCAGAATCAAAGGCTGCTATGACTCCTCTTCCTTGAAATGCAGGTAAAAAAATTAAGATATGCTGCAAAATAACTTAATTCAACAAATATTGTGAGCGAAATGTCCTGTTTCAGGATTATGCTATTGTTACTCTGTTGCAAAACCATTGTTGAACTGTAGGTATAAGTATAATAGGTCGAATTGTTAATTTCTTTTCGCAGAAAGTCTTTTCCCTGCAATATTTACACAATATTTTCTCTTTCAGCTCAAACGGAACAAAAAACGCGTATTCAAAAATCACTGCCCACCTGCCCATCTCTTAGCGATATAGAACGTATAGTAGATACAAAAGGAAAACATTCCAATTATGATAAAAATATTCGTCGTAAGCATTCTGATAAATCAATCAAAGAACATAGCTTTAGTTGGAGAGAAGATGATCCTAAAATTCGTGATATGCTAAATTATGATGCAAATGCCAATCGAAAGGAATTCAAATCACAATCAGTTCAAGCAGGACCGCAAACTATTGGTTGGCAAATTCCACCTAAAATAGATTTAGATACCGTAGATGGTGGTGAACAACACAATTTGGCCGCTAATATATCAACAAAAAATACACCTGTAAAAACACGTGTGCAACAACAAGCTAATGATACACAAAAATTTATTTTCCATGAACAATTGAAAAACTTTATTCAATCACCTTGGTCCAACAAACATGCCAACAATAGTAAAAATAGTTCAATTCATAAAAAGCCTAAGAGCAGTCTAAAGAGTTCTTCCCGTAAATTTCTTAGGAGCTCAAAAAAGAAAATACTTAAGTTGGTATCTCCTAAAAAGGATAATAAAGAACATCGCAACATACAATTTGCAGCGCGAAAGACTCCTTTACGTTCCATTGGTATACAAACATCAAAAGAAGAATTACGTTATGAATCGAGTACAACACCCCAATCGCCACCAGGAAGTTATTTTTCTGCAGTACAGACGTCACACCTATCTTCGACACCACCGACCATTCAACCGTCGGAAGCTCATTTTAATTTTAATCGTACTGTGCATTCGCCATCAAAGAAGACAACAAAAGCTACTGCAACAAGAAAATTGAATTTTCCTCTTCATATCGGGGGCGATGGTGGTGAGACCAATACAAGAGAGTCTGCTACGTTGACCAAAACATATCGTTCATTTCATTCCGATTTGGATGAAGATGTGACACTTTCAAAAATGGGTTATATTTTGAATAATATCCGAGCTAAACTAGAGGCCAGTGATGAGCATGCGATGCGCACTTTTATGGTAAAAAAAGCTTTTCTGTAATTCTAACATATGTATACCTATGTCTCATCGTTTATTCTATGTTATTTTCATATCGTAATGATTGCTCATAACAATTCCTAAATAAATTAATGATTTTTATTGTTTTTAGTGAATTAGTAGTCAATACCTATCATATTTCATTGGGAGTTTTATCTTTAAATAAACTTTAGGAAATTGAACGTCGTGAAAAGCAATCATCGGGTTTCGATTGTACCGATGGTCTTCGTCGCCTACGTCACCAAACACGTGTCGATGTTCATCCAAATCGAAATTTTGCCATAGTTGAGACCACACAGGATCCAATCTACTCAGAAATCGAAGAAGATAGCATTCACATTTCAAGTAGTCCTCAATTTGACAATAAAACTGGCGTTGAACACTTTTCTACGGAGCATGATCCAGCTGTTTTATATGCAAAAGTTATAAAAAAACCGCCCAGAAAATCAATTATTGCCTCGCAGTCGATGCTTCAAGATTGGAATCCAAACACAACTTTAGCTAAATGCATGCAAGATTCATTGCATTCGAATATTATGCTAAAACCATTACCACCACCTCCACCACCGCCACCAACACCAAAAAACGCAACTTCGTTAATTTCCGCAACTAAATCAGTACCAGAAACTCTCTCTCAATCACTTAATAACGTACGAGTCATGGAACAGCATTCACTACCTAAACGTAATCGCAATCTAAGCAAATCTGACTTATCACTGCAACGTAGTGATATATTTTTGGAAAATCTGTGCCGCAGCGAAATTATGATTGATGGTGCTTTAGAGTGTCTTGAAAAAGTTGATAACGTTAGTTATGAGCATTTAATTTTTATAAAATTATTTTATGTGATTTTTTATTTTATTACAGCGTGACCTTGATACATCCTATATATCTATCAATAGTGAGGAAACTTATACATCTCCACCTGAAGATGAAGCTGATGCTGCGTTATATAGAGATAAAGACGTCTCTTACGAGCTTCCTAACGATGCTGCAACGGACTATTCTAATACTGCTGGCAGTCAACTTGGCTTGAGTTGCATTGAACCACCACATACGACTTATCAAAGCACTCCAAAAAAAGTCAAAAAACCTACGACGTTTATGACAAAGGTAGAACTTTTTGTTGATTCTTATTAACGTTTATTTTATTGTTAATGCTTTTATAAATTTTGGCAATTGGCTTGATCTCTATTTTAAAACTTTTTTATTTTCTTTGGCTGTTATTAACTTAAAGTTGCTGGTCAGTTCAAATGATGCGCTTAGGTCGCTTGTTTGTATTATTGAAAAAACTTTTCTTTTGAATTACTGTTTAATACTTCCTGTTTTATTTTTTATGCATAAATTAATCATTCATATAATTTGTAAATATATTTTCAAGTTGTTTAACACTAAAGCACAATCATGTTTTTATTTTCTTAAAATAGTGTTTTATATTTTAATCTGAAATTAGTTTTGGTGATCTCGCTATTCTTTTTAACTCACACTAATATTTTAACTAAGAAATTGTTAAGTTTTTACGCAGTCACAAATTAGATTTAAATATTGACAAGGAAGGCCTTAAACTACGCAATTGATATTAGTTCAAGGTCTTATTGGCTAACGTCACCACCCACTGACCATAATTCAATTATTTAGATTTACTTCTACGTTAATTCGGAAGAGTTGACAAATATTATTTTTAATGTTTGAAAGGTTGAAAAAAACAAAACTTCCGTTAAATTTGAATATGGAAAACAAGACGAGTTTCATGGATAGGCTTAACTGCAGTTAAAATTAATTGAATTGACTAAACGGTTCAATAATAAACGGATGCATATAAAACTTTTAGGAAAAATCAACCGAAGCACTTAGCTTTTTGAGAAGTTTTCCTTTATTGTGCACATTTTCCGAGGAAAAAAATAAAGACCATAATTGCTGCGAACGGAAAGGACTTATACGCTTTTAATATCAAATTGTAGCCTCTGAGTGTCGCAGAGGTATATCTTCTTTTAGCGAATGGTGCCGTGAGTGTATTACTACCGGTATTACTGATTGCTGATCTTGTATTGTAATTCGCTTGCAACCCAGAATATCAGGGTACGATTCTTGGTTCAGACATGGTATTACACTTTCCATATTTCCTAATTTTCATTTTTCGAGCTTTTACCAAATTAATACCACATTGAGCTTTCCAGCTGTGATAAGAAAGTATACTATTTCGATATAACATGAATAATTGAAGTGCTATGAAGTCAAAGGCATAACATCTGGTACAGACTACTTTTATTCTCATTGATGGACCAGAATAATTGAGATGATTTTCATAAAAAACATTTTGCAGCATAACAGCATGTATGCTTAGTTTAGCCTATGTGATTATTGCGCAATATATTGACGATCGCTAATGCTGTGCTGATAGCATTAATTCAAAAGAGAATAATTACAAAACTCAAGGATCAGCGTGTGTTTTATTTCTTAACTTCAATGGAACCTAAGAACTGAAATAATGTTTTGTACTAGCTGAGCATATATGTTAGGCCATAAAACTTATCTATACTTCATATGAAAAATGGCGCAAGAATTTGGCTAGTTTAAAATTGCCTAATAAAATATTCTGTATGAGTGGTATCTTTTATATAAAAATGAAAACTAGTTAAAAAAATTCGTTGGACCAAACTTTAAGTGAAAAATTGAGCATAACTTTGCTTTCATGGGTAATTTTTACAATTTGGTTTATATGCATTATATTTTAAGAAAAAAATTATCCAAAAATTAAATAGAAGAACTTTCGCATAGAAGACTATTTGGGTGAATTTTTATTTTTATCTTTGAACCATTTCTATTATTTTGAGCGAAATGAGCGAGTGTTTTCTTGCTATTTATCATGAGGAAATATCGCCCTAAAAGGGAGATAAAAAGTTAAGTGATTATTTTTTGTTAAGTACATATATTGAAATAAGAAATGATGTTCAATGAAGTTCTCTCAGTACACTTTGACGTTTTAAGGACGTTGCCCCTATATCTGAGTTGTGAACTTTTTAGATTTGAATCTACACCATTAAGATTTTTATGCTAGCCTAGCTTTATAAACGTATTAACTAACCGGATGAAATACGAAGGCTACATATATATATTATTATGTAGTATTGTGTGAAACCCTAACAAAAGTTTTTTTTTAAGTTTTATGAATGCAGTTCGTTTCGTAATGAGGAAATGAAAATATAATATCTCAAAACTATCGAAATCGAAAGAGTTGACGCGTTATGGCAGTGTCCACAAATTGTATTATGCTCTACTATAAAATAAGAAACTGCAGAAAATTTCACAGACAACGTCTTAATCTTGAAAATGGTGGGCCATATGTAACTGATTAACATAACCTTCTTTATACAAAATTATATAATCTTCAACTTGTATAGAACTTAAGTTTGTGCCGATCCAATCGAAAGTTATTTATAAGTAGAACATGATTTTGAACTTTCTACCTTGAATATTATGAAAACAGTTTGGCGTACGTGAAGAATAAAACAAACCTTTTTGTAAAAAATTATCTAGTCTATAATTTTTTCCCTGACTAAGTTTCTGTCCAGCCAATCGCAAGTTAAAAAAAGAATATGATTTTTGCCCAAATTTTTGCATGGCAATGTATGTATTTATGATGCTTATGTACTCTCCCATTGAAACTGTCTTAAGTATATGAGCTGTCCCTCTTCGGTGAGAGCAAAAAATTAAATAACTTGAAATGAACTGTACAAAACTTATTTCATTTTTTGCTCTCAACGAAGAGGAATTCGGAACTATTACGATTTTTCATCTATTTGATTTGTTACTTTCTATTTTCTGTATATTTTAAAGAAATGCTTTTTCGTTTTTATTTCAGCAATTTTTGAATGGGGAAATCGACCAAGGATTAAGCATTAATATTAGTGCTGAGAGCTTTATTTCCCCTCACCATCAACATTTACTAAATCACAGCAACAGTTGCCCAACAACACCATGTAAACTACCACCTATACCTTGCGATAAAGAACAACATGACGATAAGTCATGTACTCAAAGTCTTATTGAAGTGTCCAGCAGCACAAGCAATATGGTAGTCAACAAATCAAGCCCATTTTGCAAAGCAACGTATGCTCGTTATCAACGTCTGAAAGATGCGTTGCGTAAATCTTTACGTAAAAGTAAACATTTTGTTAAAAATGAAACGAAACGTTTATCTACTTCGTTGAGTTTTCCAACATCTACCCCATCACCAGCAGCCGTGATTCATAACCAAAGTGATCGAAACTGGGACACAAACGGTTCCAGTTTTAATTTAGATAATTTATTTGCGCTTGAAAGCGAAGAATCTGTAGATCAACAATTGGCAAAAGCGGTTAGTATTTGTCGTCAACTACCTGATTTAGAAATTTCGGCAGAAATGGTAGAAGCAGAACGTTTACTACTATTTTCGACATTAAAACGTGAGATGAGACGGATGGCGGACGTTATTAGTACAAGGCGTCCTGGTGGAGATGGGCGTAGAATGAAACGTTTTTTCATTGATGCAATGCGTTTACCTGTCAAGTCGGATGCAAACCAAGATTTGTTCTTTAATTATTTCTATATTTGCACCTTTGAATGTGAAGGTGTAATAAAATCAACACAATCAGTTGAATGTCGCAATCATGAGGCTATTTTTAGAGATTGTGGTATTGAGTTTTACTGCAGTGATCAAGGTAAAAAAGAGGCTGAAGTGAGATGCGAAATTTTTATGCTGCGATTGAGAAAAGTTTCAACAATTTCGTTGGAACCGAAAAAAGCAGTGTTGGTAAGATGAAAAAATCGCTTTAAAAAAGAATTAACAAAAATTATTTAAAAAATTCCTGCTTACAGAAACTACCTAACATGTTTTCATCTGGCTCATCGTTATCATCATCGCGTGATGAAATTGTTTCACGTTTTCGTTTACATGGCTCTTTTACTTTAAGTACCAATGATTTCATTCCATATGAATATGTTGAGGTGGAATCCAAAACAAGTGATCGAATATGCCTTCGGTCGTCAACTACATGCAACTTGACTATAATACCTCGTAAAAAGTCAACAAATATCTCAACAGAATTACTGTTGACTGGACGTGCTGAGGTGCGTCTACCAAAATGTAATTATAGTAGTTTTCTCAACGTACAGGATCCACATAATCAGCATAATTGGAATCGTCGTTGGTGTACGTTAGATGGATTCTTATTACGTGTTTGGCAAGATGCAAATGATATGAGTGAATTACCTTTGCTGCTTTTTGACTTGCGATGTTATACAGGCGCTTCGTCCTTAGAATGCGCACCTCGTGAAATATGTGCACGTCCACGTTCATTCTCATTAGATTGTTGTACTACCATCTTAGAGTCCGAGAATACTGATGCCAACAGCAGTGCTATGGTTGTATTTTTCTCTGCAGAGTCACAAAATGATCTCAACAATTGGCTACTAAGGTTAAATGAGGTTTTAAAGTTTATCAGCAATTGGATGAAATAATAATATAAATATACTGGTTAGCAGGACAAAGTTGATTAATTTTCTTTGTATCAAGATGAAAGATTTTAACAGCAGATACTGGTTTTAATAAGTTTTGTATATAATATTCTATTTACCACAAAACAAAAATTGATAAAAAGATTTGACCAAAATCGTTTTTTTTTTTAAGGATATGGAGCAAAATGTTTTCACCTAATTTGCTTAGAGACCGTAAATAATAGTTATAATCAAAATAGAAAACCTAAAAATCAAAAATGACTGAAAGTCAAATAATAAGACTTATGTAGTGATTTTTAACTTTGAAATCATAATTGGTCTCTGATCAATGTTGTATGCTACTTGACTATTCTTCTAATTTCTATGATTTTGTTTTAACAACTTGTGTACTTTATTTTTTTAAGAGAAGGGTTTAATTTATAACTCATACTACAAACATATTTTTATAGAGTGGTTTAAAATTTCATAATATTTACATATTTACTGTAAAAGTACTGGCCGTGGGAAGCTGCACCCCCATAAAACAACGGCAAGATAGGATTTTGAAAATGTTTCCCCTCCAGCCGTCGCAACCAGTCCATGTTTTATAAAAATCGAAATCAAAATTATATTATCAAAGAAGCCTGTATGCATTTTCGTAAATCTCCGTGATACGTTATATTGTTAACCTATTTCTTTTTTATTTTGCTTGTGCCTTGACTAGCCATGTTGCACTTATGATTTTCGAATATGTTCTGTTTCCTGAAATTTCTTTAATTAGTTTTAAGCCATATATTTTTATTGGTACTCAATATGCCGCAGTTGATTTGTTGCCAAAAATTGTAATGAAATATAAAAAAATAAATTTATTTGTTGTGAAAATGTTGCTTATATCGATTTTAATATATTGTATGTGTATATTTAAGAGAAAATATCGATTTTCTAGTTCATAGTGCATAAGTTAACTTCATTCCATATCATTCCAAATTTTATATTATAAAATATTTTTTAATGTAAAATTTTATGTTTAATAAAAATTAAAAATTAAAAAATATAAAAATATAATTTTTTTTTGAGGATACCGATGGTGAAAGCTGCCACTATTAATGAAGATGAATATAGGTTTAACATAAAAAACTCTACTGATTGTGACAAATTTTCCACTTTGGCACAAATCCCAATTTAAAAAAAACATACATTTTAATTGTTTAACTAATAATAGATAGACACACCTAAAGAAAAAGTCACATTTGTTTGTTTAATGACGAATTACCGCTATTTGATGAGAAGCTGGATGCACAATGTCTCAATTTTGCTGATTTAACTGAAATATTTTTGTACTTTTGAGTTAAGAAAAAATGTGTATAATAAAAAGCAAATTTATATATTATAGCTAATATTCTTTTTAATTGGGGAAATGTCGAATTCTAAAAGTGACCCAAAATAGAAAGAAATAGAAAATAAATGAGGGGCTTACTTTTGGCTCGAGGTCCTCGATTCCTCAAAATATTTGTTGGAATTTCAATATCATACCCTTCAATCTTAATTAGACTATGCTGTACACATGACCTTAGAATATCTATTGATTGATCTTGATTTAAATTGGAGTAGATATTATAAATTTGGTATATTTCGCTTGCCATAGCCAATGACCCCATACTTCACAGAAATTTGTATCATCTACCATCATCTAAAAAAAACTAATTTATTTTTATGGGAGAGGTTTACATGACAACAGACTATATTTATTTGTTTTATTTTTTAATTAAAATTAAATATGAAGAGTTTTAACAGCATATCAACAGGTTACGCAATATGTATGCAAAATATATAGTTTGTATGATTTTAAACAAGTCACAGACAAATGTTATTGGTATATGTATTATTTTATATTATAGTACAAATGTATGCTACATTGTAATTAAATTTTGTTCTTTGTTTTGATATTAAACCTTAAACTGTGCGCTGAATTAACTCTCATACATTATTATTTTTTATTTAATCATATTATACTGACAACTGTTTATGTGTATTTATATTTTTAATGCATATTATGTAAGTACTGAAATCTAATTTTATGTGATATTGTGAAATAAATCAATGTCTGCTATTATAATTAAGTCCAAACCATCAGCAATAGCTCATAAATTCAGATTTCAAAACATCACTATGTTTTAATTATTAAAATGTACTTATTTAGAGAAGGAAATACTAAATTGTATTTATTTATATTCATATATACTTTTAATAGTAGTTATTATTTAAGTGCCCTGCAATAATGTTTATTTTACATGGTGTTTTACATTTGTTTCAATTTTCCCAACAAAACTTTGCATTAATTATGTTTATGTATTTTGACTTTCATTTTATATATGTATGTATGTCTCTATATGTGTTTGATTTTGATTATTTGATAAGGTTTGTATTTTTAAACTTGGGGAACAGCTTTTGATATTTTTTACTCACAGATTATATTAAGGACTTTGGTATTTAAAATTTCATTTATTGTAACCACGGCAATTTTTCAATGCATTTATTCTTTTGATATGGTGCTGGTTTGTTGGTATATTTTATTTTTAAGCTTTCCGGCGTGTTTGCCTTAGACCAGTACATATTTCCATATGCGATTTGTCTGATGATTTGTTCCAATTTCAGTAACATATAATGCTGAACCATTTACACATACAGCTACCGAATGTGGATTTTTAAATTCACCCCAATGTCCGATGATAGTCTCTGAACGGGGATCGATTGTAAATCCACGTACAGGTAGCATTGATGTAGGTCCATTAACTGCATAAACAATATCACCATAGGCAGCTACATCGAAAACGCGTCCTAAATCAGGTTCCTGTATGGTAGCAGCTGGTTGACCCTCACCCTGAGAGGACTTCAGGCCGGCTCTGCAAAGAGATGGAGTTTTTGAATGCAATGCATTAAATTTAACATTATCTAATTTGCTTAATTCAGAATCTAAAAATTTGATTTACTTTGGGCATACAACTCGCATATTCTCTCTATCAGCAATACATAACAAATCCAAGTGTTCCAACAAAGTGATACCATGTGGTACTTGTAACGAAAGAAACTCTAAACAGAAAATTATAACAAAATAAAAAAACAAACATAACATTATTAAAATCATTTGCATGAAATTAGCTATGGGAATCAAACTCACCCGGTGGTTGGGGTATGGTGCGCAAAAGTCGACCGGCGGCATTAAATTTCAATATACGCTGATTGCAGTAACCATCGGCAACGAAAAACTACAAGAAAAAAGAAAGGAGAAGATAAAGTAAACAAGTTGAGACAGCGGGGAGTATGAGTGAGTGGGTGGGCTTAGATAATAAGTTTGGCAAAAAAGGAAAAACAAAAGAAAACATGCAGCGTTAATTTACGATAAAAATAAAATCAAAATCTATGGCTTCTTTTAAGAAATAGTTTCCACCTATACAAACCAAAAAAGTTATAAGCACATGACAAAATTTTGTATTTAAGAGGATTTGTATGTTTTTGAAATATTATTCTATTACTCACTTCCCCTGTTGTAGCAACTGCAATATCGGTTGGCTTACATAAGTGATTTACTGATGAGCCTGGCTTAAAACGTTTGCCAATCGTCAACAGAGGTTGGGTGTCAAAAGGTTTGAACTGCAAATGGAAATTTAAATTATTTAAACAATTTGTATTTTAAAGACTAAGATAATAGTTTACATATTATAGAGATTGTAGCCACTCTAATTTTACCATGCGCCTCAAACTATGCACGAGAACATCATTGAGTTTTTGAAATAAATGCATGACGAAAGTGATAAGCTTTTATGTTGCATAGTTTTAGACTATTTATTTTTTAAAAACGCTCACACAGGCTTCTTTTATAATAAACAGCTTTTTAATTTTACCTTGAACGCCTGATGCATGGCCACATCAGTAATCCAGTAATTGCCATGCACATCGATAGTCATACCATGTGGCATGTAGAACATCTCCTCACCCCAGCCTGATTTTACGGCACCAGTCTTAGGATCAAGCACATAAATAGTTTTTTCTTTAATCGGACCATATTCAATTAGGTAGAAGATATTGCTTTCATTAAAAGTGCTGAAAAATTGACAATACAAAAAAGTTTTTATTACAGTATAAGAACTCAACCATCAGTATAGTATTCAGCAGTTTGAAGTATTTCTTGTCTCAAATGCAATGAAATGTTTTGAAAAATTTCTGGACATGAATGTCATACACATATGTAGGTACCATGGTGTAAATTCCAAAAAATATTGACAAATCGCTATGTGAAAACTTAAAAGACTTCTTGAAAGTAACATCCACTTTCAGACACTTTTGATTTTGTTTCATGCAAATATTTAAGAGGTCGAGAGAAGAAGTTTTACATAAAACTTTAAGCATATGTAGGAAGAAGAAAAAATGTAAGCATATGCCTAGCCCACCAAGAAGAAGTGAGATGATAATCTGTGTACGCCCGTGGATTATGTCAGTTTTAGAGCATATGCACAACCTTGTTTATGAAATCTGCCTCGAACTCAAATCATTTTCGGAAGAGTAAAAAACATCACACCAACTACTCGTAGTGCCAACAGTTGTATTATGATAGGTGACTTAGCATATAAGTGGTGGATAACTTAATTTATTTGGGCAGCGTCATAACACCAGCTGGCAAGCTCTATTAAGATGGCCATGCTAGAATTAACAAAGTGAAAAGCACATTTTCATCCAAATTAGTAACGCAAGCTCACCTGCCGGTGATAGAAGATAAAATTCATGTATCTTAAATATTTTTTTAGCATATGCTAGAATATTATTTCGCTTCAATATGGTGTCGCTATTGATTTTTTTTTTTTCATTATAATTGTTTCTTTAATTCTAAAACTTTTACTCACTTTGCATCCCAATATCTATCTGCACGATGGAAAATCACAGGGTTGCCAAATGGATCAATGGCCACGGCAGTGACTTGTCCAAATGAATGACTTTCAGTTGGCCAATCTTCGACCAATATTGGTGTGGGTACATTCATTGGTGGTGTTGGATTTTCAGCTGCAATTGCTGTCGGCTCCGCAACATTGCCAACGTCAACGCCATCAGTGTCATCACCATCCAGATGGAGTTCCTGTATCTATGCAATGTTAAAATTTACTGTATATCAAGTAATTCGTAGCTTTGACATGTTAATTTGCTTACCGCTGTATTTTCCTTTAAACGACGTTTAATTAAAGCTCTTACATCATTGAAAAAACGTTCATTTAATGTTAGCGCTTCCGGCTCTGAATATTCAGATTGATGCCCTGGCGAATGATTGCTGGCAGCAAGCTCCAAAGAAATTGCACAAATTAAAAAGAGACCAAGCAATTTCTTGAGGTTGGTCATAATAGCTGCCAAAAGATGGGATGTTCTTACTTAATATAATACATTTGTCTTTTGTATACTTATTAATAAAATTCTTAAATTTTTTTAAGTCGTAGTAACTTTCAATTTTGTTGTAAATTTGCAAAAAATACTCACAGCTGTTGCTAGACTCTGCCAAATATTAAAACATCTGCGCGGCTCAAATATCAATTTTCACTTTCCTTGCTTGGGTTTTTCACATTACGAATGTTGTGGTATTTAGATTTTGTTTTATTTTATTTTATTTTTATCTTTTGTAGCAGCGCATGCGTTATTACACCACAAATACAGTGGGATCAATTAACAAGCGAAGTTTTTATTGATTTGTTATATAATAAAATGTTAAAAACTAACAAACAATTTGCGATATATCTTATTAAATATGTGGATTCTACATTATAACAAATGACTTATTGTGAAAAAATTTAAACCGAAGGTTCCATTATATCAAAAATAATCCACTAGAGCTAGAGAGTCAAATAAATACAAACACCAATAGCTAGTTTGACAGACAAGAACTTATTCACTATATCCGTTTAGACATAGATCTTTCCCGTTTTTCTGTGCAGTTCTAACAGACCAGGCCATCATCATCTTACTCTACTCTATGAGACTTTCATCTCTCTCGATCTCCATCGAGTTTTTTCCCAATTTTTTAGCCCGAACGAACTGCTGCCGGCGATTACCTGATCTTTGGAAAGAAGGCCATTTCTTTTTGAGCCTGACGGCTGTGAATTGAATATCTACGTACCTGGATCGTTGCATTCTATTCGCAAGATGTGTACTAGCTATATCAGTCAACGGTTTTTCACCTCTTGAATTTCTCCAAACAAGATCCTCACATAATAAGCCCAGCATGCGACATAAGTTTTACTTTTAAAATATCCTAGGACCTGTATTGCACAACTTTTCTCATTGCCCAGCACTCGGCTTCATACAGGAAAAGAGGCGAAAGTAGTATTAAACCTTTATATCGTACATCAGTTAGCGTGTCCAACTATTACACAGATGATCGCGATTCGAATTGCGCTACTGCCTAGTGAATAATGTTTTTATTTATGAGCTACCTCTCGCTGGAACTGGCAATGCTTCAAGAGCAGAGTTAGCAGTTAGCGAGCAGTTAGTTCTCAATTAGCGCTGCAGGAGTCGGAATTAAATCGCATCTTAAATTTTAAGTTAGTTGACGGCAAAATATTTATTCGAAAGTTGAAGAATAGCTAAAGAAATTATTACTCTTGCTATTATTGTTGCAGCATTACCTTGGTCTTTTGAGAGCGTAGTTTCTAGCTCAAACCAATAGCCTGAAACTACACCGATTACCTTAGTTAAGTAAACTCCTTCATAACCTTGAAACTGTTTTCATCAACGGTATATTTTGACATAGTTGGTGGACAAATATAAGTTTGTTATTAGATAATAGTTACTTAGTTTTGTCATCATGTATCGCCAGTTCCACTCGCTTTGCTACATATGTAGTTTCAGTCAAGGTTTCCCATAAAGATTACGGAGGGCAAGCGGTTTTCATCTGCATAGCTACTTCAGCTTAAGATTGATAAAGTGACACAAATTCAGTGCATCACCTTAACGAAATCCGGTGTAATTTTGGAACAGCTTGAGTGAAGTATTGCTATAATGAACACCACACGAAGTACTTTCAAACGTTATGTGATATAATTGAACTAATTTTGTCGAGTCTGTATGCATAAGTCGAGTCCGTTGACTTTTAAAAATCGATGAAAAGAGACTCGTTTATTTTTCCAAGACTTTATATGAGACAAATTGAGCTGATACTTTAATTGCTTGGGAGCCATTTGCCGTGTTGTTTTCTAACTTCTGCAACGCTAGACCTACCTCCTAATGACTAGATGGATAGTGAGTTAAAAATAAAAAAATGTTTTGTTAAAAGAAAATACATTTTCAAATTATTTATAATTTCTATTAAATAGACGAACTTTATTAATATATATTTTTTATTTATGTAAATATGTACATTTAAAAACTAAAAAAAAATTATATTGTAAGCACTATATACCATTGTATGCAAATCCACGTTAATGAAAAAATTATTGATTTTCCAACAATTTGTCTACGTCAATCTAAATTGTGGGATGTCAATATACTCTTTGGGTGTTTTGACATATAGACAATAAACACTAGCAAAAAAAATACAAAAAAAAATCAAAAAAAAATCGGAACAGTTTAGATAACAATAAAATATCAGCACAAACGAGATATAATAGTGATAAGCAATTACGTTTTAACGATGAAGACAAGTTTATTATTAACTTTGTTAACAAGAATATGTAAATAGTATGACAGCAGCTCTTTAGATATGGTGTGCAATTATGTTTGAGTATTAAATATTTATAACAAGAACTTTTTTTGTTTTTGAATGTTTTTATAAATACATGAAGTGTATTTTATATTTATGACTATGAGTCAGAGGTTGACTTAATTCTTTCCATGATGATTTTAAAATGTGAGACAATGATTTACGAATTCCAAATGAATTTCCAATTTAATGGTTTTAGGCATTATTTCTAAGAAATTCGAATAAAAACATTTTTATTTGTAATGATCAAATTAGAATTTACGGAGTTAGGTACATGCCGATATCATATATGACTTTAAAAATACATTTTCCATTTTTCATTAGTGTTCCATACGATATTTAACATTTAAAATTTGTTTGTTATTCGATTTTTGTAAGAATACCGTATATATCTATAGTAGCACCTTTAGGAATGTACTTTTTCTAGATGGGTCAATTAAAATGCTTTGCTTTGGATTCGTATATTGCTTATTTTTTTCTAGATATTTTTCGCTGTTTTTTGATCATTAGTATTTTTTGCATGCAACACTCAAGGGCCCCAATCCCATGTTGGCTGTGTCCATATGTAGCCGGTGTTGGTCATTGAACAGTAGGCGTTGTAATAACGACCTGGTGACCTAAAAAAATATATAACGAATTATCATCATTGAGAGAATTTATTTGCTTGGATAAAGTGATGCTGAATGTCACACCCACTTTTTTTTTGCTCTAAAAATGTCATACCTGCAGAATGAAAAATGTGGACACTTGCAACGAAACATATTTTGGAATTCCTCTTTGCAAACTTCATTCCACCAGCAAGTGCGCTGTAAAAATAAATTATATTTGTAACCCTACGTTTATTTATTTTTAAAGACACTTAGCACCCAAAGTACCTCGGTTAAATAACCATGAACACTTTGGTCAGAGTAGCTTCGTTTGGTTATGTGACTTCCTGCATTATGTAGCATAAGTGTACATGAAAAAATTGTCAGCATCAGTTGCGGAAACTGAAAATAAAATAAAAATAATTTTTTTCATTTAAATATTTTGTTACTTTTCGTTATTTAAAATTAGGCTATACTACCTTCATTTTTTCCACCATAGATTTTTATAAAACTTTTAACAATTTGGAGAAAAATTATTGGAAAATATTTTTTTCTTTGTTAACACGCAACTCTGCTATCGTGTTGTGCTTGCGTTACGTATCTTTTTTAGCGTATCTTCAAACTCTCCTTGTGTATCCTTTTTCTCTTTACCATCTTCTTGTTTGTTTATATTTTTTTCTTTTCCTTCTTCCGTTTTTTCTTCGTACTCATACGTTGAGGTTGGTTAGTTCGTGTCAAAAGTCAAATTCATTTTTTTTTTATTTCAAACGCTCTCCTGTAGTGCTAAATTCTCCTGTAACTTAATTTTTTTGGGGATGGTATGAGAAAAAGAGACTAACAACCATGGCCGGCTTTTAGGACATATGTAAGTAGTAGGATTATTTTAGTTTTTAGATTTTAAAGGGCCTACAGTTGAAAAAATTGTAGGATGTGACAGATACCACAGTGCAACAGAGGTATTATGGCCTCAGCCTAACGAATCTCGAATGAAAGTAAATAGTGTTTCAATAAGAACTCTGAAATTGAATAAAATGATCAAAAAATATTAAAAAATAATACGTTTAGGTTCCAATCCCTATTTTCTACAGACAGTAGATAATTGAACTCAAATTCTTATACCAAAAAATGACAAAAATCAAAAGGGCGCCAAGCGAGATAAAATTTATAGTCGTGTTTTATAAAAACATTTAATATGTTTTGCATATCTGTATTTATCTACAATAAAGACTTATGAGTGACTATCTGAGACCAGAAAACCAGTGTAATTTCGCAATTACTAGTAAAATATACATACATATTTATTAAAATTTCTGAGCTGAGGAGATATTTTAGAGTTATTTATGAGACGTAGAATTATATCATTCATAAGCTGGAAGTGACCAACTGAAACCAAAAAATTGGTGAAATGAATTTTTGAAAAACGGCCCACTGAAACTTATGAACTTTGCTTCAAGCTTTTGGGCACAGTAAATTAAGATAATACTCGAAATACTTTTACAGACTTATTAGCCCTCAACACCCATTCTGTTGGCTCTAAATGATGAGGTGGTGTTTTTTTGGCCCATATTTCAATTTTTATGCATCATATCAAAATTTAAGTGCTCAAATTAAAGTTGTCTTGCATATTAAGATGTGTGTAAAGTAGATGTATTACCTCAAAAGTTGTTCCAAAATGCTCCTCGCTATCATAAGTCGTACAACTGAAAAATCCGCTGAAATAGACATGCGATTAACACTAAGTTTTGCATCAATATTGTGCAACAAAGCATCAAAGTTTCTATTAGAAAATTGTTGCATTTATTATGCCATAATCAATTTCTGCGCCGATAGTCATGCCGATGTTAAAGCATTTAACAAGTAAAAGAATTGAAAGTCAAGAACTGTTGTTTCCTTAAAACGAGGTTTAATGTAACGCAATGTAACGCCATATGAAATTCCAGACGTGTAGGTCTGTGTATTTAAAGTACCCATTTATGAAATATTTTTGAAAAAGACTTAAATTGAAAAACCTAAAAAGTCGTTCAGAGCATATGATTCCTAATTGGAGACTGTGGGATTAAAAATTCATTCTTTAACATGCATGAGAGTTACAAGGTGTCTGGCGAAAGTACAGAGCAGAAGAACACATGTTATGCCATTGTATTGCCAAAAGCACGACTTTATCATCTAGTGTATCTCTGCATAAGTTCAAAGGATCCAAAAGCATAGTTGTTTTGAAAACACAGGTAATTCTTTTAATGTACGAGTATGTCACAATAGGAATTCCGAGACTGCGATTTTTTCACACCTATACATACATACATGCATGTACATACATACATCTGGTCAAAGTCTTGCGATTTTTAGCTTTTTAATTTGTACAATTTTATATACATACGTACATTCATATACATATATCACAATGTTTTAAATTCGCGTACGTATTCGTAAAATTAAATGAAAGCCAGTTTTGGCCTTTTCTTGCATTTATTTTTCTCAATAATTTTTATCAAACGAAACTAATTTACCTTTCTTAAAAACCGATGCATAATGTGCCGCAATTAAAGCGCTTAAAGCAAAACTGCCAATATAAACGATAGAATTGGTATTTTTGAATCAGTTTGTATATATTCGTTAAGGCTTTTATTCGAACTTTTTTAAAATGAGAATTTTAATACATTTATTACTAATTATTGCCTTCGCCGAGTTGCATTTTTGCGATTATGCAAAAAGTTATAATAATAAAAAGGGCATCTATAACATTGGTAAACATGAGGGTTATGAAGAAGTTCTAACAGAGGTCACTATAAAAAAAAGAAAACCAACTGGTATTGGATTTGACAAACAAGTACACGGAGATGTGATTTTCGATTCAAGAGTAAGAACAATTACATATGACATTTCAGTCCAGAAAATTTTCTAATCTGTTTTTTTTTCTTTAGAAATCAAGTGGCAATATCAAAAGAATCACGGCTATTGAGGCCACACCAGAGGTGGATACAGAATTCGGTTCAAAGCCTGGTAGTTTACAATTTATTGAAGGTGGCATTGGAAAGGAAAATGTTCAATTAAGGTTTTTGGGTCAAAAAGGATATGGTCTTATTTATAAAGTTAATATTTATGGAAAATCGTAAAAGATATGTTTGATAATTGTATTTATGTCAGAACAATGAATATTTGTTAACACAATATGCAATGGAATATAAAAAGAAGTTAATGCTTAACATAATCTTTTTCTCATAGGGGTAAGGGTACGATATTTGCAAAAGAAATTGAAATCAAACTCAACACAAATCCTGTATTACATGGAAAAACTCACAACTTATGGCATCGGCCTCTTCACAAGTATTGAAAAACTCAAAACCTTTCAGTTGATATGTACATATGGCACAGAAGTGTGGTTCATACCTTTAAAAAATATACTATTATTTTGTATATCAGACACATTGCCAAAATTGGCGTCTTCAACTTCTCGAAATAAATGCACTCATATGTGAGTTTAAGGATCATATTTTATATGACTTTTTTTTGTAGTACTTATTATTAAAGTATAATTATCAATCGAGTAGAAGCAATTTTGAAGCCTTAAATTGATGAATATTAAAAAGGCCGAATATATGAATAAAAAATCGAACCGGATTTTTTAAATCGATTAATTAATGTATGACAAAATTGAGATGGAATTGAGTTATTAGTACTGCTTAGCCCTAATTGCAGCACTGAATTAAGGTAGGACTAGGACTAGGTGGCTATAGCCACAAGCTTAAGGTGATTCCCAACCAGCGCTGAACTCAAGGGATCTTCCAAATTGACAAGTAGTTATGTGGACTTGCAGATGGGGGTAAAAGAAACAAGATGAAATTTTTTTTGGTCACACAGCCAAAATACATAACCACTGGGCACATCATTACGACATTGTGAATTGTAATGTAGAATAAGATATTATTCTATGACTAATAACATAATTTATTTTATATTGTATTTTTACATTTTTAGGAAAAATAATTATCTTTTTATTGAAATTTTTTTACGTTTAGTTAAAAGGGGCCCCAATCCAGTTTTTAACCGCGGGCCTCGTAAAGTCTTTATCCGGCACTGCTTAGCTGTATTAAACTTTGTTAATTTGGGTCTTTTTAAGCTAATATTTTAACGTGAATTTTTCTTATCAATTAAATAGCAACGACAAAAGTAAAAGTTTAAGCTACTGAATTGTAAAAGAGTGTCATAAATAAATTTTCAATTTCCATTAAACAAATTTTTGTAGTTTTGAGAGTTCGGAAAAAACTTTGAACTCCAGCTGATTGTAATTGCTCAAACCTTCTATTTAATATTTGACGTGACGCCATCATGAAAATATCTAAATAACAATTTGATGAGAAAGAATTAAATTTTTGAAAACTAGGACCATGGTTATTAGTAAAAAATAGTTAGCTTTAATTCCACACAGTTTTTCACATAGAATGACTTTTTCAAAAAATAAAAGATCAAAAAGGTTGGACATTGTTAGATCGAACTCTGATTTAGAATCCATAAAAGCCTTAGCAAAACGTAATTTTAAAGCTACTCCCAGCACAAAAAACCTGCAACATTGGCCCGCATTAAGCTAAGTGTGTGGGTAAAGTTCGATTAAGCGTTTTTTTGTAAAGCCATAAACTAAACATAGTTTCTCAAGTTATGAAAAATATTTACGTGAACATTTTTTTTTGCATTATATGTTTGTAGTCATATAACAATATTAATAATTTTAATATTTAATAATATTAATATTTTACTGATAATATTTCACCGCAATTTTACTCAAAGTATGACCAATATAATATGAAAAAAAAACCGTAGAAAACTTTATAATTTATCAAAGAGTACCGCGAGCGCCAAGTCATCACTTTCTTTGTGAATATCTCATTTACTGTTGGTTGGACAAAAAAGTTCAAAGTTACATTGGAAATGCCGCCATCTTACTCCAAAGCTTTTTGGTTATTTTTAAAACATCTGAAAATTTTATATGTTCGTTTAGACAGATAAAATGTAATATTTCGCCAGTAAATTTAAGATCTGTTGTCAGTAGTTATGTTTTGCAAATAACAATTTGTTTGGAGCCGATGTACCGATTTTATTGAAACGTGTAGTATATGAAAGACAATTTAATTTGACAAAAGTTTTTACTATTTTGGAAACTTATGCAAATTTTATGTATGAGCATATTAACATAATGTTTTTTTAGATTAAGTCAGTTTATTTAAAAAAATCTCTTTTTACGAAAATCAAGAGATGTTAAAACAAGTCTTCATTAGCCTAACTAAACGCAAATCTCTATAGAATGAGCGGTAACTCTTAGTTGAAAACTTAAAATTCATTTAATTTCTTTCAACTTTATTTGTATTCCAAATAAAAGACTAATAACTTAAAACGAAAGCTAAACAGATCTAAACAATGAAATCTATTTAAACAACATATTTGCAGTTTGTATATTGCTGTAAGATTTAAAAAAAAAATAATTTTTTTTCTGTATACATAATAAAATAATAAAAATAAATTAAAATAAACTAACAAAGTTTCAAAGGAATTAAATCTGCGTTGCCATATTTCCAGCAAACTTATACTGCAAGAATAATACTTTTGAATACTGTGCGTACACAACATAGCAAAAGTATTTTTAGTAAATTTACATAAAATGTAAAGTCGAAAATGAAAAGAACTATTTTAAGATTGAAACGTCATCGGCACAAATATTTGCCAAACGTGACTCAACGCAATGACCACTCACAATAATTTTCGTTGTTTTCCTATGCCACCTTTCCCCCAAATTACTATCTACAGTTTTCTGTCTAAGTGGGCAACAACATATTTTTCGAAGTCTATACAATATGCTCAAAAGATATACGAGTAATTTAAAAATAGATCTCTCATGTTATGATATTTTGAAACATTTTAATTGAAAATATTTTTCAAATCAAAGGAAATAATGAAAAAAAAGTTGTACAAAAATATCCAGAATAGTAATATGGTTGTTTTGTTTTATTTGTTCAGTTCTCGACTATTCCACAGGTTTCGAAATATATGATGTATCACATCATTCACTCACCACCTGCGGTTTGTTTTTGTTGAATAAATTTTTTAATTTTTCGATTTATTTAAATAAATCTATTTTTTTTGAAAATGTTATTTAATAGAGTGCATTAGAAATTAAATTTCATAATCAAAAATGTTAATGTTACACTCAAGAAATTGTCTGAAGACTCAATAGCGTATTGTTCAATCTCTCTGCTAGACATAATGAGAAATGTGTAATAGCGCCTTGCTTTAATTAATAGGACGGAAGTGTGCACTTTCTGAAAATCAGTTTGAGTTCAGAAAATCAAGCTCGTGAGTTCACGCAATAAACTCAGTAGTTCATTTATCTTTCGATGCTCTACAAAATGCTTGATGGAATTAGGGAATAAACGAATATTGTAAGAATGTGTGGAGCTACTTAAATAATAAAAGCCAAAACATCTTTGCTGTTATTCTTACTGATTAAGTTCTAAAGAGTCTCCTAGAGTATAATGTACTATTGCACTATAAAGTACTTATAAAGTACAAGATTTGAGGATCTAAAAAAAGTTGTAGGGCACAAGAAGAAAGTGGAAAAATATCCTCAAAGCAAAATGATAAGACAATTGTAGGCCATTGAAAGTATGAACGTTATGGACAAAACTAGTAACCTTAAAGTATGCATTGGAATTTTAATACAGAATTATTTACTGTAGCTAGCGAGATTGGTGTTGGCACTGAGCCGCCCACTGGTCTTATCTTATCCAGAAGATATGTTGCAAGCAAGGCAAAACAATGAAAACTTTTCAATTTAATTGCAAGCTTGGTAAGTCGACTGCCTTCATTCGTGGCTCAGGATATATGTAGCTACTTCTTTTGAGAGTCGCAGTTACGCAAAGTGCAGCACTAAGAGCTTTGTTCAAACTCAACTAAGTCGCAGAACCTTAGGGAAAGGTTGGCGTTGGTATATCAATTATGTTCGTCACACTTTGAGTAAAATTTCATCAAGGTCAATTCACCGCACTATGTGTACAATATAATCCAAAAACATTCCCGAAAATATTAAATGTAAAATAAGTCTTAAATATGTAAAATAACGTAAAAGTTTCTTTTTTTTTTGTACTGTCAATACAAGAATACCGAATACATTATGCCAGTCATATCTGGAGTAGAAGGATACTCTAGATTGTAGTTTAAGATGTGGCTGAAGTAAGTAAACGATTTTAAATTTGAATCTAAAGTAAAAAACCACAAAGAGTTGAAAAAAAATTATTGATAACATATAACAGATGAAGCAAGTGTGCTGAAAGCTATCGTCAACTTCATTGCTATCAAAAATTTTATCGGATATTTTATGAAGTAGATCAAGTGCATGTGAAATTTCATAACAATTTTCCGCAAAATAAGTAAAGAAAAAATGCCGATTTCAACAAACTTATTGTTTCTTTTTTTCCAAAATTAATTACTAAATGAAACTAATTGTATTGATTGCTTTAAAGACCGCTGCCAAAAGGTGCCGCAATTGAAGCATTTAAAAATCTCTGCATATATAAACGAAAAAATTAAATTTTCCCAATCAGTTTATATTTATTAAGATTTCAATATTGAGTTTCTCACAATGAAAATCATAACTAATTTTCTAATAATTCTGCTTCTTGCCGAGTTTCAAGTTTACAATTGTGGTAAAGTTTATGAAGACCGAAAAGGATACTATGATTTGGGCGATCGTATATATGGGGATCAACTTATTGCAGAAGCCACATTAATAGAGGCACCCTCCTCTAAGCGAGTTGTATATGCTAAATTAATTTTAGATGCAAAAGTAAGAAAAATTATAGATACTTGTTACTTAAACATAATACTTTTATTTTTTTTTTTGCTTTTAGAAAAAAGGTGTTTTAAACACAATAACCGCTATAAAGATGCGACCACAAGCCATATCAAGTTTTGATGCTCAGCCAGCTAAGTTGGAAGTTGTACGTGGTGGTACAGGGAAGAAAGAAGTTGAGTTGTTACTTGAAAGTAAAAAAGGATACGGTATTAACTATAAAGTTGAAATTTATGGAATGTGGTAATGAAACTACATATAATTAGATGAAATATAGAACAAAAGAACGAGTTGATTCTTGTATTGATTTCGATATAGAAAGTAAGTATTTGTGGGCCTTTTGCAGATGTTTTTTTTTTTTTAAATAAAATGATATGCCTAGCAGCATATTTATTTTATTCATTTATTTATTTGAGTACAATAAGGGATCCTTAAGCTACGAGACACAAGGCATCTTAATTTTGATAAGCTTGAGTCATCTTAGATTAAGAACATTTTTTGGAATCATAAGCTTAAATTTTTGTCTACGGAAAGTATTAAGAAAGCTGAAAAATAATGAATTGAAGGCTTAAATTGGAAACACTATGCACAAAAACTCGCACATTACGTTCAGCGAATTCACAACACAACGTTTTTTTTATCAAAATTCTTCAAATCTCACTTTATTTCGCTATCTTTTACATACCGCACACCAATTTAGAGTTGACATTTTTGAACCGCCCAAAATTTTATATATCAAGTTACTTGAAACGTACATATATCAGGACTTTGCTGAACAAAATTTTTTTCGAAGATATCCACATATGAATTTTCTATAATTCGCTGGGTTTTCTAAAACTTTTTCATACTTGAAGTCAATTATCTCCAGTTGTACTGATCGGATCAATATAGGATTTAATTTATTTCGAAGTAAATCAAAAAAAAAATATCAATTTAAATGTCTAAATAGCTCTGACAGGCTGTTCCGCCAAATAAAATTAGTTTGCAAAAATTAACTTTGGTGTAAAATCTTTTGTAGCATCTTCAGAATTTCGGTATATCTTTTAAATCTGTCTGAAATTGTCCCCAGTCTCATGATCTTTCCTGTACACTTTTGAGTATCTCTAATAGGATAGGGATAACCAGATTTTTTACACTTTGTAGCAAAGCTGGTGAAAACCATTCGCCTCTGCGACTTTCCAAGCTAATAACGTGTTTACAGACGAATAATTTTATGTGCTTTTAAGTAATGGAATGAGCTCTCATAGATTGCTCCAAGAATTTAATAACTATGGCACAACTGAAAGCACTTTAATCCCCATACTATATATTTGGTGACATGTCTATACACACATCAATCTGTCTTATATATCAGTTGTAATATACCAGTATTTTTAATAGCCTAAAACGGAACAAATTTACTAAGTAATATATTTTAGCAATAACATCGTTCTAGAAGTTTTCACAGTAATCTAAAAAAATTTATAAAATAATCTATAATTGCCAATTTAAAATTTGTTTTTATTTAGCCATGTATCTATTATAAATTATATTTCAGCTATAGCTAAGTCAATATGAAGCATCTCCCAAAACAAGCAAAATAAGAAATGAAAAAAAAACATGGGCCATCGTCATCATCATCATCAGCGTCAATTCATATGCAGTGAATAATTTTATTTTTTTTGTATTATTTTTGTTTATTATTTGAAAATGTTTTTCGCATCTCACAAAAATAACAACGAGAAATTATTGCTTTGCTAAAATTAGAAAATTTTTAATTTTCTTCTTGAGTAAAAACACACAAACATAAAATTTTCGATATAAAATTGAGGAAATTTAGAAAAATCGACACAAAACCATTTCAAACGTGAAAGTGAAAAGTTCAAATTGAACGGCAAAATTTCCAGTTAATTTCAACTGAGAAAAATATTTTTTCTTGAATTTTACTTAGAAAAAGGTATACAGGAAATGTGAAAAAAATTTAAAAAATTAATTAAAAAGATATCGGCATAAGTTGTTCGTTTTTTGAAAAATAAGAGCTGTGAATTATTAAACATTATTAATTTTTAATAAGTGGAGTAACTTTTTTGAAAGTGGCATTTTTTTTCAAGCTGTGCTAAGAAAAGAGTGAAAGCTTAATTGTAATATTTTTCGCTACAAATTTCAATTTAATTTTTTCAATATTTTTGTCGATAAATTGCATTTATTGTCATAATCGTGCTCTTCTCTTCTTATATTTCAATTAATTTTGTACGCTATTATCTTCTCGCAGATGTCAGTTGTTCCCCTAATGTTCCGTGACTGGTGGGATGAATGTGATTTTCCAATGCGTACTTCACGCCTCTTGGATCAACATTTTGGAACTGGATTGAAGTAAGTGTATACACATAATCTTTAATGAGCAACAAAAAAACAAAAAAAGTAAATCATCAAGTCTAAATCCTCAATCATCTTCCGATAGGCGCGATGATCTTCTTTCCTCAGTATGGAGCTCACGTCCAACTATGTTGCGTTCTGGATATCTGCGTCCATGGCAACGTTCTCCAACAAGTCTGCAAAAGCAAGAATCTGGCTCCACACTTAATATTGATAAGGAAAAATTCGAAGTAATACTTGATGTACAACAATTTTCACCCAATGAAATCACTGTTAAAGTAACCGACAAATTTGTAATTGTTGAGGGCAATCACGAAGAGAAACAAGACGAACACGGTTATGTTTCCAGACAATTCTCAAGACGTTATATGCTGCCAAGTAAGTTGATAACAAATAAGTATGCACATAACTTTTTTTTGTAATAAAATGCTTTTCGTTTTACCAGGTGATGTCAATCCTGACTCTGTATCTTCTTCACTCTCTTCTGATGGCCTATTGACTGTTACGGCGCCAATGAAGAAACTTCCCCCACCCAACACGGAACGTGTTGTGCCAATTTCACAAACTGGCCCATCCTCAAAGGAGGATAATGCCAGGAAGATTGAAACCACCACCACTTAAATGCTGCATGTTTCAAGTTACATTATTAACTCAACAGACTGCGTTAATCTCTTAATTTTTTTTTACATATGAAATAATCTACAAATTGATCTACTTTTCCAAAATTATCGATTTTACTAATGTGCGCATATTTTAGTAAATTTTAATTTTAATACAACTTTAAGTGATTTTTGTTTTTAACATTACTTTATAATTTTTAATGACTACGCTAGTTTTATATTAAAAAATATAGCAAAAAATTATTGAAATTATTGGAAATTATTTATTTCATTTGAATAGCGCACATGTTAACTGATAAATTTTCAGTAGTAGGGAAACATTACAGTCACAGACAGAAACAGTCACACTTTGAGGAATATTTTTATTTTTTTCATATTGTGAATTTTTCTTTTTTTTTGTTTAATATCACACGAAAGTCTCAACCTCCGCAACCTCATTCTAAGTAAAACTGATCCCATACATTTTTATATGAAATAGTTTCACTGATCTGGGACGACTTCTAAGTATGCGAACTTCCCTGGCTGGGGGTGAATTTTTCTGTTCATATTTACTAAAAAGTTAATTAATAACTTTAGAAAAAGATTTAGCTTAGAGACTTTTTGAAACTTTTTCGATAAACTGACTTGCTCCTTTTGCCGTTATATCCCCAAAACCAGATGAGTGATTTACGGTGCTGTTGGAAAAAAACATATGACCACTATAAACAAACACAATTGTAGACTAAATTTCAATTGACAAAAATATGTGAAACTCATGATGTGAAAACAATTCATAGCTTTTCAAAATAAGTACTTTTAAATACACCAAAACATGAATGAATCTCTTACTTAGGCTGCATTGAAATTACCTGAAAAACTCAAATGCCATTTCTTGTGATCTTATATTTGAATTGACATTAAGTTTCTTTAAAACTTAAGTAAAACAGGCTGTCCACATACGATATTTGCTTATGCCAAGTTTTCTTCCGTGTTATTCCAAGGCAGTAGCCTTGAAGTGCCAAGTTTTTATTTATTACACTGTAAAATTAATAATATATTGTTTTAAGCTTTTATTATTGCCAAATGCTAAAGTAAATCGTCTCACCTTTCACTTACAATAGTAATTTTTTTATTAGAGTTATTTGAATAGCTATTAAAATTTAAAATTTTACTTTGAAAGACGTGCAACGGAAACGACAAATATGTGCACAAGTTAAAACAACGAAAACTAACAAGTGCTGCCAATTTACTCTGTACGAGCACCAGGGATGTAAGAAGATCTATTGATTTCTTACTCTGCGCTCACACCAAGAGAAGACATAATAGAGCACACGTTCGCTCAGTGTAAGCATATTCCATTCAAACATTTTCAGAACTATATACGAATATACTCCAGACATTTTATGTAATTATTTTTCTGCGAAATGGCTTTACCGCTTTTAATTTTGAATGTCAATTCCAAATAAAAATTAGTGCTAAGTTGCAATTTTTGTTGTATTCGAAGAAAATAGAACACAGCTATTGTTACGCAGGCAGTACCAGCCGTCAGTAATGACGTCGCATTGCAATGATTTGCATAACTACCTATTGGCAACACGACGGTTGTCCAATGTCGCTCAAACTTTGAGCCAACCAAGTTTGGAGAAAGGTTTTTGAGTTGTCACGCCGCTAAAATTTTTAAAAAACATTCGCCTGATATACTGTACTACAACCAACCAATGTAATGCAAGCATTGTTTTTTTATTAACAAAATGACAAGATTTATAAGTTTAAGAGTTGGTTTTCTTCTAAGGAGACTAAATAGTTGTACAGGGACAAAATAAAATACCGGTTTCAGACACTCTAACTGAAACGTTATTTCTTGATCGTTCATACGTCCCTTAATGTATTGTTAGTCAGGTAATAGCTTAAGAAAGATAAAAATAGTGGTAAATTAGTTGTTAGAGTGAAAATTCTGAGTAAACTTTGTATTGGTGTTACTATGTCACTCTTTGATTCGTGGTTCACTCTATTAAAATGCTTTAGTTGGATGAAAATCTTAACCAGCTATCGGTAAAAAGCTGAAACTTTTGGCTGAGAATAAAACGCCTGCGATCATAACAAGATGCAGTAAGGTGGTTGTAAGTGATAAAAAAGCGGTAGGCCTGTTGATCTGAAAATGTTGTACCGAAGTTTGCGTCGTTAATTGAAAGTTTTTGACTTCTCCACTATAATCTTATTTACATTCGTAATATTCGAATTTTTCACTAGCAAAGTCAAACACTGATTCAACAACGTTCGTATTTACTGGACTAACAAAGTTATATTAACGCTAATGTTCGTGAGCATAGTTCTTCTACGTTCGTCTAGTGTGAGCGTACAGAAAAAAACGGTATTATTACTTACATCCCTGATGCGCTTAATGACTAATTGGCAGCACTTATAAATTTTGCAGTTTCCGATGATTCATGAAAGTGCCGGTCGTACCCGTTTCACGTTTTTAAAAGTAAAATTTAAATTTAATTTCTCAATAAGTAAATAGTTATGAAAATAGTTTTAATAAGAAGTCGCGTATAATAAGTGAATATTGTGGTAAATAAAGTTAGTATTTGTTCAGAATAAGTGTTCCAAAAATATATGTGCAATAATAAAGTGTTAAAAAAGTTGGCCACTTGCGTTGGCTGCTGCTCAAAGTGCCTCTAAGTGTAGTGTGAAAAAATCAATTTAAATATTAAAACAAATCATTATGAATGTGTTTACATAAATTAAGAAAAGTTTAACGAAATTTCTCATCAGTAACTTCCATGTGTATACGGCAAATGTAAGTTTTTTATATTGCTTAAATTTTAAACTTTTATTTTTTGCACACTCATGCATACACACATGCGTAAGAAAATTTCACAAAATGGCATTTGGGTTTTGCAGGTAACGTCAAACTGTGTTGCGCTTAACATCAAAGTGTAAATGATATTTCAGTGCAACGAAACTGTTCATATATTTCAGTACATTTTAAACATATTCAGTTGCTTTTCAAAGTAAAATTACATTTTCCTTACGAGCAGCGTTTCGGAACAAAAAAAAAAACTATTAATGAGACCAAAAATGACATTAAATGATGTAAAATGATTGATTTATTTTTTACTTGCTCTATGAAATGTTATATTGTAAGGAAAGTGTTATGCATACTTTTTGTACAATGGTGTTTTGTATCATCATAAATTTCAATATCAATATTGGTTACTTTACTTGAATGATTTTCTGTTCATAGTGTTCCAAAGTTTTGTCTAGATAATAGCTGCTACCCACACTTATTTAAATGTTTTTATTTTAAATCGTCTAGAAAATGCTATCCGTAATGCTTCCAAATTGGATCGGTGATAGGAAAATCAATTTCACTGGACAAAATTTTTTTATTTTATATATTTAAATAATTTTTTATGGGAAAAATTTGCTCAAGTTTAAAAGAGTTCAAGAAAGAAAATGATCAATAATTTGTTCAATAAATATTGTAAGCTTTTCTACTTAAATATACATTCAAAATTGACAAGTACATCAATACGAAAAGTTTATACCGCAATTGTTTGGTTGTAGTTAGGGTGCCGTCTTGTTATGGGGCGCGAAGTTTTTGACGAGCTGATGACCTTTTTTTGTTTTGGTTAGCATTATTAAAATTAATTTAAAAGTTTATGACTTTATATTATATTTTTTTATTATTTTTTGAAAAACAAATTCTTTCGGGCAAAAAAAAAATGGAGTTTTTGACTCAAGCTATAGATTCCGAGACGCCATAAACGTACACCAATCCATCCCTAGCTGTGGACCATGGTGAGCCTACGCGATTAAGTAACAGCACCTCTGTCCATTGATGTAACTCCCTTTGAGCTATTTGAAGCTTACTAGATGACGCTAGAAAAAAAATCATAACAATGTTTGAAATTTATCTCATTCTTCAACATGGTTATCTCCAACTTTTTTAAGCTTTTCAAAATACAACGCAAAGCAAAAAAAATTTAGTTAATTAAAAAAAATAATTTTAAGATGACTTGTTATCACACAGCCATTTATGATAAGAAAGCCAAGCTAGAGGCAGCCAAGTCGACAGTATAAGATTGATGATGAGTGGTTGAGAACGATAACTTCGGGCGTAGCGCAAATTTTTCAATACAATAACGGGCAGCGCTGTGGCAGAAATGCTACAGTAGGGCTTATCGAAGACACAAATCTGATAATTGAATACGTGCACAATTCGTCAAAATTCAATTATGTTTTTCAGTGTTGCCAGTCTACTGTTTTTAAAATTGTAATACTTTTCCAATATAATTAAGACAGCGCATCGTCAGAGTTGTGCCTTTGAGCTAATTGAACTTCTGATCTTCTTCCGCTAAAAACAAAAATATGCCCTGATCATCAATGTAGTAATCTAAGACAACCAAGTTTGCTAGCCTATTTATTGGCAAGCTAATGAGTACAGAGCCCAGTTTAATTAAATAAATTAAGTTGTATAAATTTCAGAACATTTTTTACTAGATTCTTATTGATTTTTTTTCTGCATTTTGGGAACGGTGGGAGTTAACAGGGTCAGAGGCGCGGATACTCTATACATTTTTTAGTCATATCAATAATTATGTGGCGTTAAACAGCGATAAGAACAATGTGATATGAACTGCCATATGGTTTTTTTTTTGTTAATGGGTCGTGTTATGGTTGACAGGGAGTTTTGGAAGCGGTAAATAAAATATTTATATTGCAAACATAAAATGTGTTAATGTGACTAAAAAAGCATGTGATAAGAAAAAGCTTCGTTTTGTTTATGTTAAGTTTGAAATTTTTTGATTAATCTTGACCTAACACAAGTGTTGTATGTGCGTATGTAAAATTTTTAGAAAAAAAACAAAAAATTTAATAAGGCACAACTCAAAATTTGTCATTTTCGAGTTTACTCGTTAAAACTGTTCATCATACACATATCTAACAGCACAAAAGAGATACATATTTTAATTTTTTGCGGTACTTAGCTGTCAAAAAACAGTTAAGACTCTTCATGTTGTGATGGAAATTAGACTATAATATGCCTATTCGTGCCCTATTTTTAGTTATGTCTAAAATTGAAAGTAAAGCTTCACGAGTGGTTTCAAACCATATTCTTTTAGTACCTTCTTCTAAATAATTTACGCTTTATATCTGAAACATAGTTCACAAGTTCCAAAACAGTTTTTGCGTTTTCTGAAAATTCAAAAAATTTGAGTTGTGCCTCTTTAGTAGAATGTGTGCGATATGTTTTCTCTGATAATATATAATATAATAAAATTTTAAAAATAAAGTTATTGATTTAACTTTTAAAATATACATTTTTATTTCATTTTATTTTCATTTTTTTACAAATTCACTTAGTTCGAATGTGCTGATGTTCCATTTTCGTTGTTCTCTTCAAATTCTCAAAGTTGTTCAAATAATAAATGTTTGAACTTGTGAGTTATGAGTTCTTCTTTTTTGAATTGAATGAATAGCTTGAAAAGGAAAATAAGTAATTGTCCCAGTCTTATTTTAAGGCGAGTACCTTAAGACACGCTATTTTGCACATCTGAGCCAAACTTTTGTGACATTGATTTAATTAATTAAAATAAATAATATGTTTTTTATTTGCTACAAATTAAGATTATGTGGACTAGAAAATAGTGAGTTCTTGTCCTTGTCCTGGTTAGATAGAAATAATACTCTCTTGGGTTAAAATGTTATGTAAATGTAAAATAGAACATCTAATTCAAGCAGTCTTTGGCGTAGTTAATAACAAATCGTCCAAAGTAACATTGTAAGGTTTTAAGTCTTCCTCTATCCATTCATCCAATTCGCAAATTAGTTCTGGTGTCAAATCATTTTTGTAGCCACCAACTTCACCTTTGCGCATAAAACTAAAAACAGAAAGTTCTATATCGAGAAAAACAAAATGAATACAACGAAAAATACGCACTTGTTGTCTTCGTAAGGTAGATTGCGTGCCTTCCGCACCATATTGATCTCATACGAATGATTGCATTGAGGGTTATCTAAGAAAATAAGTTCAATATATGCTCTTAATTTTAATATGTAATATGTAATAAAAGAGATCTTACTTTTCATTTCTTCAAAGGAAAGATGCTTCAACATTTGCTCCATTTGTTGATCTGTTATGGGTTTATGCAGAAAGAGGCAAACCTCCAAAATAACTTCACGTAAATTAGTTTTCATACATTCGAAACTAGTGTAAAGTACCCAAGGTTCATGACGTAGCTCAAAGAATTCGGTCACATGTTCCCAGTGTGCATTTGTTTTGCGCTCAAATTCGAGTAATTGTTGTAACACTTGCGATAGCGTTGTATTTAAAAAGACACCAAAATTTTTACGAAAAAAGTAACCAGAAACAAAAGCATCTTTTGGATTGCGATAAACATAGATGAGCTAAAAAAATTTTTTTTTATAATATGTACACATTTAATATTTTAACTGAATTTTGCAAAGCTATCGTTTGAATACCTTTGGTTTTTTGGTCCAGACTTCTTTTGGCAATAGTGGCAATGGCAGATGCGATTTAACTAGACGTGGGGACTCCGCCTCGACGGTATGTTTCAATGGATCGTCATTTTTAAGGCCCACCATTTGACTAAATCTATTAAGATCTTGTTTTTGTTGTTGTTTTATTACTGGTTTTGCTATTCACAATTACTTACTCTAAGAATGGTGATCTTAACTCTAATGGTTCCTGCTTTGCTTTTTCGAAATCATAATTATGTAGCACTAGCCACACTAATTCCTGCATCCAGGTGGTGCCACATTTTGGATGTGTCACTATCCAAACATCATCATCACGCACTTTCATATCGTGAACTATATCGAAAAAGTTTAAGTTTGGTCCATTTCTTGCAAAGCAACGTCTTTTTGACCAATCTTTTTGTAGCAGCTCAGTTGGCATACATTTGGGTTTCACTTCAATTTCCATATTTTTTTTTTGTGCCAGTTATTTCTTATGCGCACTCTTCACAGTTGGATGGCTTTCTAATAACTAAAGTTGTTGTTGACTTCGTTTCTTCATAATGCATTCAGATTACATTTTCTAATTGTTGAGCTTGCGATTATTTTTCAATTGTTTTTGCTTTTTGACATACGTGATAAAGTTCGCACCGTAAGCGATAATGCTATGTACTTCAGCAAAAAACAATTTGCTTCTATTTTGATAAGAAATGAAAAGTTTATCGTTCATTGTCACCAAATAATTTATATGGTTTCTAAATAATACGTAAATACTTACATAATATTACGTAGTGGGATTTTTGTGAAGAGACATACTCATGTCACAGCAAAGTTTTGAGGAGTGTCAATTTTCCCCTCTGTCATTTTATGATGAAATTCACACGGTCTGAAAAATTCATTCATGGCGGCGCCGCCATGGTCCCACTACCAACATATTTATAGCCTCCCAAAAATATCTCTTTTTTTCGCAGTACGGATATAGTTAACATTTCTCAAAAAATCTACAATATTTCTCTTGCAATACGTACTAAAATTCTCAGAAGACTGCTCACAGACAAAGAAAATATTTTAAAAAACAAGTCTTTCACAATTAAACTAACTATCTTCTAGCCTAATATGTAGCTTAATGTGCTAAGAAGCTTGTAAGCTTAGAAATATTGAGTACCGGGTTCTTAAGATCCAGTTCGGGTAAAAAGCTTTCACAAAAAAGCTTGGCGTTCAAATAATCTATTTTATTAGTTCATTAGAAAAAATGCAAGTACAATAAAAACATTTCAAACAAGATACTTATAAATTGTGTCCCAAACATATTTTGGGTTGGTCCCGTGTACCTATATATGGTGATTCATATATAACTTGGCTTTAAAACCAAAGTTTGAGCTTGAGTATTCTTCAGTAATATCGTTCTGTTCTTTAAAAATGAAACTCAGAAATGAAACTATTTGTTGCCTTTTATTGTATTTTCAGCAATCATTTTCTAACAATAATAATTGATTTAATGTCAGATTGTATGTAGATAGCTGATTCACAATCCATTTATCACACTTGGCAATTAACTCTGGAGAGAGATCATCTGTATAGCCACCAACTTTGCCTTTACGCACGAATCTGTTAAGAAAATATCTCATTATATCATCACAATCATTGTAATTTTATAGCGTAGATACACTCACTTTGTTTCTATGTAGGGAAGTTTGAGCTTATTCCGTAACTGTTCAAATTCCCAAACATGATTGGTTTTTGAATTTTCTTAAATAAGTTTAATATTCAAATTCGATATTTATTAAAAAACAGATTCCACCAACGTACCTTTCATGCTTTCAAATGAAAGATGATTAAGCATTTCTATCATTTGTTCTTCCGTTATCGATTTATTCAGAAAAGTGCAAATTTCGGAAATGACTTCTCGCAAATTCAACTTCATTCGCTCAAAACTGGTATAGAATATCCAAGGTTCTTGACGTAGTTCGAAAAATTCTGTAACATGTTCGAAAGGCAAGTGCGTCAGGGAAGAATGCTCTATATACTCTTTAACATAATCATCACAACTCATATCCATATCAAAGCCTATACTACGCATGTGATAAAAATCCGAGACAAGAGCATCTTTAGGATTACGATAAACATAAATCAGCTGTATTGAAAGAAATCTTGTTAATTGAAATCATATATAGCGGGTACTTACTTTTGGTTTTTTACTCCAAATTTGTTCCGGCAGTAATGGCAAAGGCAAGTGAGACTTGATTAGACGTGGTGATTTGAGATCTTCAACTGGTTTCAAAGCAATTTCCAAATTATCATTTACATAGAAACCAAATCTGAAATTAATGTTTTGAAAATTCAATGACTTTGGATTTTGATTTGATCTTACTCTAAAAATGGTGATCGCACTTCCAAATGCTCTTGCCTTGCTTTTTCAAAATCAAAATTGTTCAAAACTAACCAAAGTAACTCCTGCATCCAGGTGGTGCCACATTTTGGAAGTGTCACTAGCCAAACGTCATCATTATGCACCAGCATGTCATGAATTTTGTGTATAAAATCAACACCAGATTTATCATAATAACATTTTCGTTTTGTCCAATCTTTTTGCAAAAGATCAGTTGGATAACTTTTTGGCAGTATTTCAATATCTTCATTCATTTGTTCGGTTTATTGTAAAGTACTTCACTTTATTTCCAGTGTTGTTTGCTCGTATACAGCTTCAAGTAAACTAATTTAATTTCACTATAATATGCCTATCAACATTTATATAACAGCTTTGTTATCACGCAGCTTAGTTATCATTTTTAGCGGTTTAAGTGCTCGGAACAACATCGATTAAATTATCTTCAAAGAACTTCATATATATTGGATGATAACAATGGTGTTTTATATAGACAGGCAAAAAAATTATATACCCTGCCGAAGGCTCATGTAAAAGTATTTATTTTTAGCAACCGCCATATATTAAATGCTCATTGATATGCACAGTAGCTATCTACAGAGAGTTGGACTTATAAAAACATTATTCACTGGCGAAAAGTGTTGTAAGCAGCAGCGACTTTTCAAAAAGCAACATAAAGCACCCGGCATCAATAGGTGTTCCAAAGTTTTTTTGTCATCGATTTGAAATATAGAGCGACACTATATCGCAGTACACACTGCTCCTGAACGGATTTATGTTGACATTGTTTGGCAGTTCTTTTATAAAAATATGATTTTGCTTGAAACATTAAACTCTGAGGCTATTTTCATAAATGTTTGTAGAGTTTCTTACTAAACTTTTGACGAGCTTTCTACTTCGAATAATCAGAAGAAATACTTTTATTTGAAAACTAAGATCAATTCTAAAGTGCGAAGGTGTCACTCAATAAACTGAACTTTACATGTAATCCTATATTATATCCTATTTCTCAATAATGTTATCAAAAAGGTTTTACTTTGCTTGCATTTAGAAAGCATTAAGCAAACTACGACGCAAGCTTTACCTCCTTGAACCCTGCCACTGTATATTTACAAAAATACGCGCAACTTTTTGACAGTTTTAATTTTTTTACCCATTTTTGCGTTCGAGCCGAAAATTGTGGTGATATCGCAATTGGACATTTTTCATTTTTTTAACCACAAAATCCGGCTTGAACGCAGCTAATATAATGACTATTTTAATTACAAAGCTTTCGCAGAAGCTTTAAGAAAATGCATTAACCTATTTTACTATCAGTAAACAGCTGATTCTGTAGTATTTAAAAATGATTTGCTTTTGATGATTGCTTTATTTTAATAAAAATTGCATACTGTCTTTATCTAATAATAACAAGTCACTGAGCGTTAAATTATATGGTGCCAACGAGTCCACTATCCATTTGTTACACTTTATAATAAATTCTGGAGATAAATCATCTTTATAGCCACCGACTTTTCCTTTACGTACAAAACTGTTGAGAAAAGTTGTTTTAAGTAAAGTGGTTTACGTAAATACGATTATTTATATTAAAATGATAAGATAAGTAAATTTAATACTAACTTATGAGATTCACTTTGAAAATTATGTTTCTTGCGATGTTGCTCGAATTCCCAATGATGATTAACCTTTGGATTAACTAGTTTTAAAAAATACAAGAGAGTTTAGTTTGAAATGCTCTTTTATAAATTTTACATCACCTTTCATGCTCTCGAAAGATAAATGCTCTAACATTTGTTCCATTTGTTGATCCGTAATTGTTTTGTCTAAAAATGCGCAGACATCCGTAATAACTTCACGCAAATTTAGCTTCATGCGTTCAAAGCTAACATAGAGTACCCAAGGCTCATGACGTAATTGATAAAATTCATGCACATGTTCATGTGGTCGATGTTTTAGTGCAACTTTTTCAATATATTCATTAACATATTGTTCACATGATTTCTCCATTTCCCATCCTAAGTTCCGACCATGATAAAACCTTGACACCAATGCATCAATGGGATGCCGATAGACATAAATGGTCTGTAGAATGAAATTAAAACGTTGTCTAAATTTGGTTTCAACTCTCTGTTATCTTAGAAAAATTAACCAAAATCATAAAATTTCCCAGAAAAATTAAATACAGTCGCCTTATGCAACAAGAAGCTTGGCCACAAATTTTTGTGTTTTTTTTTTTAAGTCTTAAAATTGTTATTTTACTTGAAAATAACGTAAAGTTCCGTTCAGTTTTGGAAATTTTTTTTTATTTGTGCAATACTAAGCGTTTGATAGATTGTATAAAAAATCATTAAATGTCATATGCAAGGATCGAACTTACCCTTATTGAATATAGTAAAGGAAATTTTTATAAATAATCAATTATTTTTTTAACCAAGAAAAACATATTTTTTTCATCAATTAACTTGCATGTGTTAGTTTACCACAATTCCGTCCGTTGGCCGGAATTAGGACATCACGCATTTTTTAATGTTCCTAATTCCGACCACATCATTTACTTAATTTTTTCCCGTATATATAAAAAATTATGACTTATATTATATTTAAACCATAGTTGAAGTGTAAATACATAAATAGAACAACTTATAGTTACCCTAAAAGGAAACAGTTTCTTAAAACAAACACTTTTCAAAAATCGCGATTTTGACGATTTGTCTGTGAAAAATACATCATTTCACGTCATTTTGCGTTGAATGACAAATTGCTACTTAATAAAAGCCAAAAATAGTTTAAATTGATAACAATTTAAAAAAAGGTAAATGCAGCTATATGTTTTGAAAAGATTTGGTTTAAAATTGTTCGTTACAATTTAAATATTTGGCTTAGAAGCTGCTGGACGGAATTAGGAAGTGGACGGATATAGGACACTTTACGTTAATGGAAGAAATTTATCTAAAAACTATTCCAAAAAGTTATTTTTTAATTTTTGGTCAAATTTTAATTTTGAGATATAAATTCTGAACTGACCTTTGGTTTCTTGCTCCATAGTTGCGCTGGTAGTAGCGGTAAAGGTAGGTGAGATTTGATAAGACGCGGTGATTTCAAATTTTCGATGGGCTTAAGTGCCGTTTCCAAATTTTCATTCTCAAGAAAATCAAATCTGAAAGAAAGTAAGCATGGTAAATTAGGGATTATTAATATTATTATTTTTGTTGTTTGTTTTGACAACTATGAATGAAACTTAAACTTGATATCGAACCATAGAGTTGGCACTATAAGCCGACGCTGAGTGTAGACAACTTATATTTATATAGCTTTCTTTGAACTTTGTTTTTTCCTTCAAATCATGCGTACGAATATCAGGTTCGTAGCTGTAGAATACCCATATGTACATTAGACACGTCTAAAGAAAGGTAATGTTTTGGGATTCTTCGGGAACGCTCGAAATCCAAAAAGTTCTTTATATTTAAGAATATACTCCTTTTTTTTTTCTTTAAAATATATATGCATGTTATCTTTTAGAGAATACCGAAATTTTATTAAAATCAATCTCTTGTCTTCCAATATATACAATTTCAAATAAACTTACTCAAGATATGGTGTCCTCACTTCTAAATGCTCACGTTTTGCTGTCTCAAAATCAAAATCATTCAGAACTAGCCACAATAGCTCTTGCATCCAGGTGGTGCCACATTTTGGCAGTGTCACAAGCCAAACATCATCTTCCAGTACTTTCATATCATGTATTAATGGCATCAATTCCATTCCTTTTTTTCGATAGAAACATCTGCGTTGAGTCCAATTTTTTTGCAGCAAATTTGTTGGATAAGTTTTTGGAAAAATTTCTACGTGATCCATAATTTTTGTTACGGTACAATGCGCTGGCAACTATTTGTTATTTACGTTTAAAAGGCCGACAGTAAACTGCCAAGCGATACTACCGTACATTTTTTTGTAATTTATCAATTTTATTTGCTCTTATGCTCCACGTGAACTCCGCGCTGTACTCTTTATTGTTAACGCTCTTTGGTTAATGCATTCTTTCTCTTTATTCATTTATTTTGTTTAGCAAAGGAAAATTAGACAATACAAAGTCAAAAGTTAAACAGTTATGTTTAATATTTGATGCAAAATAAAATAAAATTGAACCAAAAATTCTATTAAGGTGTTTTTTCCCGATGATGGCAATTTGTTTCAATGATATTTTTGTGTCGAAGTTAAATTTTGTTTGGAAACTAAACTTGAACTACAATGCCATTTACTCAACAGCATCTTGTCGTATGCACTTTTCAATAAAGAGAAAAACAATTAAAAAACTAAATTTTGCTTTTGTAAAAAAAAAACTTTATAGAGGTCAAAAAGTTGAATTTAAACACATACTCGATACTTGTTATCTATGATCTTTTTGATCAAAAAACAGTTTGTCTAATTTCTAAATATAATGCCTTTCATAACACTCTGATCGATGAATTGAAGTGAATTGAGGTCATAATCGTATTATTTTAATAGTATATTCTACATGTGCATATCTACATTTTTACATAATATCTGTTGAACTTGGATTTGCGTGAGCGGCACTGGGCTTGAAATGTGTTTTTTAATAGCTCTAGTACTATGAATTTTAAATGTTATTTCGGACAGAATCCCAAATGTTTTTTTATTTCTTTTAATTTATTACATTCGCTATAATATTCTGTTAATCTCCATTTGTATAATTTTCCAACAATAACAATTGATTTAATGTGCGATTATATGCAGATAGCTGATCCATGATCCATTTGTCATAAGTAGCTATACAATCTGGAGACAAATCCTCAGTATAGCCGCCGACTTTGCCTTTACGTATGAAGATAATAAGAAAGATATTAATAATTGCTATACAGACTTTCTTGAGCTACACTTACTTCGTTTCTACATAGAGAAGTTTGAACTTATTCCTAATTTGTTCAAATTCTATAATATGGTTGGTCTTTGAATTTTCTAAAGTAAAAATTAAAAAATGCAAGCCAAAAATTGGAGCACAATTTCGCAGATCACATACTTTCAAATGAAAGATGATTAAGCATTTGTACCATTTGTTCTTCCGTTATTGATTTATCCAGAAAAGTGCATATTTCGGAAATGACTTCACGTAAATTTAACTTTTGGTATAGCCGACTCATTTTTTGCAAAATATCATTCTAGCTGTATTAAAATGAAGTGCTAATTAGACAGTAATTTTACCTTTTTCAAATTGGTACTAAATGTTCCATAAGTTTCTACCTTAAAAATTGCAATTTTGTTTGGTGCTGGTTCCACTCGTATAGTCCCTGTCTTAACAAGGTCCTCACCTTCGATAGGGTCACCAATTCGATAGTCAGTCCATACTAAGGCATTGAGACCAAAAACCTCAGTTTGTAACTCAATGAGCAAGAAAATCAGTAAAATATTTACAAAAATCTTCATTGTAGGTCAATGAGAACAATAATTTTGACAAATAAATGTAAACTGATCTGAAATATTGGGGGCAAACGCTTTTATAAAAAATTCGCAATATGTATTTGGATAATGCTTAATTTTTCAAAATAATGTAAATCGAATTTTAGTAGAAATTTAAGAAAAAAAGTCTTAAGTTTTTAAACGATTGTTGTGTCGGTTAAAATCAAAGGAATCCAATTTTATTTGCCCAGCAACACACTTAAACATTTTTCATGCAAACCACCATGTTTGCTGTAGTTGAAAACCATAACATCCTACCCAGGCAGGAGTTATTACGATCTTCACAAACTCTGAAAATAGCCACGAGCCCTATGAGGTTTAGTGGAAAATGGAAAATGAGGTTGCTTTCTTTCACGTTGAAGTTCATGATTAGAGCGATGTTTCTCAAAGTCCCAATAATAATTAAGCTTTGGATTAACTGGTTTACATAATACAAGAGAGTTTAGTTCGGTTTTAGATACTCTCTTTAATAAATTCTACTTTACCTTTCATGCTCTCGAAAGATAAATACTCTAACATTTAAAACTATTGCAAAAACTTATATCTAACTTTAAGATTGGAAATATGAACTAACATTTGGTTAGTTGCGCAGGTAATTGAGGTAATTTCAAGTTTTCCACGAGGCTTAAGTCCCGTTTTGAAATTTTCATTCACAAGAAAATCATATCTGGCAGAAAATAAAGTATATATATGTATGTGCAGAACCGTCAACAGAGGGGGCCCGTAAATTCTTATAATCGCTATTCAAAAGAAACTCATTCTTGAAAATAAATGATCACGGTCGAAATATTCACTAAAGCATATTTATGAAGCAAACTTCAGGGGTTGTCTCGAATCACATGAGCTGTTGAAGCTTCTGCACGTTATCAGTCTCAGTTGCCAGTGCAGAACGTTCTTTTAGCGTTCTTGCAAGCATCAAGAACTTTCATCGTTCCTGTTCAACCTAAACAAGAGTATCAGTATTAACAACTCTTTGCCTGGAATCGGAATCGGCGAGAAAATTGGGTTTGAATGCAGTCGTTAACGTTTTTGCCTCGGCCAAAACAAGGAATGCTTGTTTTGAAAAAAAAAGAAAAAATTAATTCTGTTACAAAGAATATGTAAGTAAAGAAGAAATCATAGTGCTTTACATGTAGTTGACAAAATAAAATTGCATTATAAATCAAGTTTCTATGGAAATGTTACTTTTACCATCCTAGATCATTTTTAATTTGTAAGAGAGAGGAGGCCCTGTGAATGTGCACATTTTCGCAAGAAAATAATATGAAAATTTAGATGTATGTATTTAGGGAAACTAAAATAGCGTGGATAATGAGAAAAACCTAACCGCAAGCTCCTCGTCATACAAAGATTTTAAAATCAAGTAAAACTTATTGGTTTTACATGTGGGAAAATGTTAGTTTGTATTAAAACTAGTCATACATTCATCCGCTACTAAGCAGACTTTTAAGACAATTAGATTAGCAACGGACGAAGCTGGTATGACTTGCTCTAACTCATTTTTTCTGCTTAATTTATCTTGAAGAAGCTCATTAAAATAATAATTATAGATTACTAGTGATAACCCCCGAAAATCGGGTGAGTGTTCTGTACACATTAACTAGATCTGAATTTTAGAATTGGCTTTTGACGAACCCTTACTGGCCTTCCCGGTAGCGGTGGCATTTTTCAATAAACACAAAAGTATTAAGAAATACATCGCGTTTTCATTGGAAATAAGAAATTTTAATTTGGCTTTTTTTTTATTAGACATAAATAATTTGGAAATAATACATAAGTGATTTTAAAAAAGCATGGACTTCTTTTTTTTTTTTAATAAATATCAAATTTTTTTGCAAAAAAAAGAATCTTTAAAAATGTTTCATCAAATTTTTCCAGCTACGCGTTTTGTTGACAGATCTAGTCACGTTAGTTTAACTCAATTTTGAAAAAAAGATGACGTGCTCTATGGTTTTAAGCCCGTCATATATCACGGCAGAGGCTAACTGATTTGCTCCTTTATTTTTCTCGGTTCTAAATGATTTGAATATGTGTTTAACAAAAATATATAATTTTTTCCTTGAGCCAGGTTGTTTTTTAATGGTTTAAAATAAATATTTCACATAGCTTCCTCTTTCAAACACGGTCTTACAATTTTTGTGAGCCATTATAAAGGAAATATCAATTTTTACATAAATCCACGGGAAAATTTTAATATTGTTGTTGTTTTAAAAATTTATAGCTTTATACTAAGCTTTTAAGAGTCCCAAACATATTTGTATAAGCTGTTCCTTCTGAAAATTTTATTTGGAATTTTCCTTGAGTAGTGTCACTTGGGACATGAAACGCTAAAGGCATTTTACCCATAAACATCCACCTGAGGGTTCTTAAAACATGCAGTTAGAATTTTTAGAAAATTGGGTGGAATGTTGAAGAGTAGATATGAGAAGATTGGTTTCAAGGGTAAGGCCAAATTTAGTTTAAGCTTTAAAGTAACACCCTGCATGCAAAAAGCGAGAGTTTTTTACAATCACCCATATATGCTCGATTCCAATGATTTAGGGGGCGTTCAAGTATTACGTAACGCAATTTTTGAAGATTTTTGACTCCCCTCCCCCATGTAACGTTTTTCTGTACTCCCTCGCCCTCCTTAGACGTTATGTATCACCCAAGTGGCCATATTTACCTAACAGCGAGTGTTTTCCTCTTCGCTATGGCAAGGCTTTGGTAGTTAAGCAGTGCATTGCTTGAAAAAATTGACAAAAATAGGAAACCTTTCCACGCTTACATATCTTAGCTTTTGGTTAGCCGATCTCGAAGCTGATCATATTATGGTATGCTGTAGCTAATCTAGATCCCGTAAACTTTTATCATTTTAATAAAAGATTTTCATTGTTGTTATTCAACAAACATATAAAGAACGCTTGAAATAATTCAATATAAAGGAACTCTTTCCACGCTTATATCTCAGCTTCTGGTCAACGGATTTTGGATCCAATAATTTTACGCAACTCTGCTCGATGAGCACTTCAATTTGATATGGTATTTGATGCTGTAGCTGTTGTAGATCCCGTCAACTAAGCTTTACCTTCGACGAATAAATCTATAGATTTTCTGTTCTGACACACCAGAAGTAATTGGTCAAAATAAAAGCTGGGATTAACTTTAATATTAAAATATATCATTTTGAATCAACATTAAACGTCGTTTACCAATCCAAAATAAGAAATTCTTAGAAAACCTCCCTTCACAAAAATTTTTTGAAATACAGAATATGATGTGCAGGTTTTTTTTTTAAGTTTTATTTAAATCAAGTTCCTCTAAAATTCATATTAAGAAATGGTGTTCTCACTTCTAAATGCTCCCGTTTTGCAATCTCAAAATCATAATCATTCAGGTGGTACCATACAATCCAAACATTATTGTCTCGCACCTCCATACCATGTACTAAACTTTCGATTTGATATTGAAACATTTTCGTTGAGTCCAATCTTTTTGCAGTAGATTTGTTGGATCAGCTGTTGGAAAACTTTCGGTTCATGTTAAACAGCTTCTTGCTCTTTAACTACTCATATCCATACATAATACTTCTGCTTGAAATCGCACAAATAAGCACACGCAGTTACTATCAAAATATAGAAGAGAGAACAACAGAGAGTTAAAAGAGAACTTGAGTTATGGCTTGATTCTCTTGTGCTTATAAGATAAACAGAAGATATTGAGAGAATACATTCAAATCCATTAACAGTAGATTCTACTCTTACTGCACGGGGCATTTCCCGCAGAATCGGATATCGTATTTTGTGTGACGAGTGGAACATCAACGGTCATTGGCACCGTTGAGAACATTGCCCAACCTCTGTTTTTATTGTGTCAGCTGCAAGTAAGGCAAACAAAGTAACGTAGCGTCAACATTTATTTATCAAGCTGTCAGAGATAATTGAAATCTTTTACTATAAAAAAATAAATTGAAATATCACTCGCAAAAAAAACGTATACCTGTGAGTCATTAATTCGAAGATGATCGTAGAAAACACAAAGATGAGATCGGGAAATTTTTTCAAATTTTCATTATCTGAAGTTGGCATGTGTTGGCCAATGGGGAAACTATATAAATTTCAAAGCACGATAACTCGGTCAAATCTTAATAAATGAAGAGATTTTCGAAAACGATCGATGCATTTTCGCTTCTATAACTATGTTTTCAACATATTTTTCCTATTGAGATGAACTGCTCGAGCAAATGACATAAATTGAAAAAAAAAAAATTTCGATTTTGAAATGGCATCTTCGAAACTTATTTTTTATGTATTTATTGAAAAAAAAAAATATGTATACATATTCATATGTGTATATAAGGTAATAAATCACCGGGAATATTCCTATATAACGTTCAAAATAAGTTAAATAATATAAAGTAATTAATTTTCAACGAGATATCTGTCTACTTCTATGAAATTCAAGTGCTCTTGGCTAATGTGATTTGGTTCTCATCGGCTACCAATCCTATTTAACCTATATATTTCTCAAAGCTTAAACTAAAAAAAAAAATTTGATATACAACATTTTTCTAAAACTTTGTTCAAATTTATCTGGAATGATTAGTCACAAAATGAATGTCGCTTAAATTCGTTTTAGAACATCCTTTGCTACTCTCAGTATTAAGAATAGAGGATATACATAGAAATATTTTTATTTAGATATTTACATGCAAAATATATCAGAACAATTGATTGTTTTGTTGTCCAACACTTGCATGTATGCATACATTTTATCTTCATTTTTCACAATATTATGTTCCATAAATTTCAACTCTATAATTTAAACCAAGGCCCTTCTCGCTGGTTATCTTCAGGCTGACATATTTTTTACCAATGCCACCTTTTACAACTTCTATATCTGTAATTCCACCTACTTCGAAGTTATTTTCACGCTGTGCTAAGAATTTGATTTGTGTGATTCCTTTTTTAAGTTTCTAAAAATTATTAAATATTTTAAAATTGTAAGTATACCATCAAAGTTTACCAACTGTAATTTTACCTTTTTTAAACTGGTACTAAATGTTCCATAAGTTTCTACCTTAAAAATTACATATTTGTTTGGTGCGGGTTCAACTCGTATAGTCCCTGTCTTAACTAGTTCCTCACCTTTGATAGGGCCACCAATTCGATAGTCAGTTTTTACAAAGGCATTGACACCAAAAACTTCAGCTTGTAACTCAATGAGCAAGAAAATCAGTAAAATATTTACAAAAATCTTCATTGTAGGTTAATGAAAACAATAATTTGGACAATTAAATGTAAACTGAATTAAAATATTGAAGGCAAACGCTTTTATGAAAAATTTTCAATATATAGTTGGCTTATGTATGAGATTTTCTTTATTGTAATTAAACTTAATTTTTCAAAATAATGTAAAACGAATTTCAGTAAAAATTTAAGAAAAAAAGTTCAAGTTTTGAAACAATTAATTAGTCGGTTCAAATCAAAGGAGTCCATTTTTTTTTTATTTTGTACTATAACACTAAAGCATTTTTGATATATACCGCCATATTTGCTAAAGTTGGAAACCATAACATCCTACTCAGGCACTTAATTGCAAACATTGCTTGAGTAACTGAAAATTTAATAGATTTGTTCCATACCACGGCTATGATTGTAAATACATCGGAAAGGTCAAGAGGATGGTTGCACCATGCTTATTGTTAGGTACAATTGTGATCACGATACAGCCTGATGTATAGCCACGGGCTCGAGCTTAAGGAGGTCCTATAAAGTTTTGTGTAGAATTGAAAGTAAACGTAATTATTTTTAAGTTTAGAATAGAATAGTCTTTTTTGAAGCTCCGAAAACTTTGACTTTTCACGACAGACTAAAGCTGAAGTCTTATGAAACATTTGATTTTATATTCAATTGATGTTGTTCTATATATAATAAAGTACATTGGAGTGATATGCCTGAGCAATCCAGCAACACATTTAATGAAAAATTAATTTTTATCACTTTATTCTTTTGAAAATGTTGATACAATCGAAATGAAAAAGTCAATTCCTTTTTACCTATACCATCATGTAAGTAAAAAATCGGTTAGTTTTAGAAACCTTTGCCTGTTTCTAGATTTTATTTCAATACAGTGATTCAATATCTTCCAAAGATGAATATTTTATACTTAAAACCGAATCCTCTTTTACTTGTAAGTTTTAAAGTGACTTCTTTTTCACCAACACCACCTTTTAAAACTTCAAACTCTGCCACATCTCCTTTAAATCCTGATTCATGCTGTTCATAAGCCTTGATGGTGGTAATAACTCTATATTTAAGGGCCTATGTAAATAAATGAACATAAGAAAGAGAACATTTTAGTTCAAAATTAAGATTATACATACTTAACTCAATATGGAATTTGGCAAGGAACTTTTTCGAAAGTTAACCGATTTAGTTTGTTACTTTTAAATTAATTTAAGTAAAGGAAACGCAAGCAGCTGGAACAATGCATGGCGCTGTGCGGCGTAAAGGCTATTGTTTGTCTGATTTTGAAGTCTGGCGTTAAGGTGAATGCTGCCAACTTACGCAAAATGACATTGAAAGCTGCTTTAAGGCTTTCGCCATCCAATCATTTTAACCACGGGCACTGGACATTGCAACAAGACAGTTCGTTTTTAGTTCTTAACTGGAAATGCCATAATATGCCCCAAGTATAAGACCTGGGTGTTTCATTTATCTTGAGTCTAATTAATAACTCGAAAAAAACTACTTACGAATAAAAGTTTTTAATAACAATTTATCTGTTTTTAAAAAAAAAAACCGACCGATGTTACTTTAAAATCTTTTTATCAAATTTAATTTTGAAGGTCGTTTTGGGGTCAAATTTATATTTTAGTTAACGAATTCGAATTGAGAATAAAATGAAGCATATAAAAAAAGGAAGTCTTATATGACTCCCAAATTCTTTTAAAGGGACCTTTAATAAGAAATCAAATAGTACCAGCGACAGTTTTTTAAAATTTTGTTAGAAACTTTATTTACGTATACTGGACACCCAGTATAAGTAAATAAATCGGTAACTTTTAATAAAGCTTACTGCCTTAACTGTAATCCACTATATTGACGTGTGAATTACTATTTTCAAGTTTGAAATGTCCAATGCAACTTACACTTGAAGTGAATTCAGCAGTGTGTTCAGTTTTGGCGTCAAACACATTGAAAATGTCATCTTTTTTTGGACCTTCTTTCAATATGGCTTGTTTAATTAATGTATCGCCATCCAGACGACGACCAATTTGATAGTGAGTGTATATTTTAACGTTACTTGCTGCATTAATGCCAAGGTATTCATTAGAAACCAAAATGACAAGTAAAAATTTCACAAATATATTCATTGCAGACAAATCAGATAATGAAAAGTTTAGTAAATATAAACTGTTGCAGAAAGTTATATTCTATTGCTTATATAGATATGTCTTGGCAACTTTTTTCACTATCTTTTTTTCTAAAACTTTTTCCTAATTAGTATACTTAATGGGAAAACGAATTGTAGTAATGTTATTAAGTTGAAAATTGACATTTAATACTTTGACCTTACGCGGAGTTTTTTGTAATTAGCTTCATGTACTTAATAGCTGTTGCGCACGACTTCGTGCGATAAGTCTGTTTCCTAACTCTACGGCTCCCAAAAACAGTGTTTATATTATTCTTTCTCACAATTTATGCCTCTACTTTCTTTTAAATCTATTTCCGTATTTTTCTTTGGAGTGATAATCTATCAATATTAATATTTTCTATTCTTCAGTTTCGTTACTTCTCATTTTTATACCCTCTACTCAAGATATATTACTTTGTGATTTCGTTTGCAACGCATAAAAGGGGGCGTGGTAGTTATAGAAAGAAATATATTTATTCTTGATCAGCGCTATCAACTGAGTCGATTTCGTCATGTCCGTCTGTGTGTCTATCTATCTGTCGAAATAAGTTCATTGGTACGCCTACCGCCCATAGAAGTAAAACATTTAAAATAATATATTGAGAGAGTTATTTGATATGATGTAACCAAATTACTCAAAAATACTAAGAATATCAAGTTTTGAATAAAAAGTTGAATGGTTTTGACTAGAGGGCGTGGCACTTTCAAGACAAACAATATGACCAAAATGTTTTTTTTTTTAATTTGAATTGATTTTTTATTGAAATCCAAAGAGCACAAGATTTTCTTTATATTAACCACATGTCGAGTTAATTTAACCATATGCTTGGCTATAAATATTTTTCTTCACTTTCCCTCAGTGCAGGTATTCGAATCCATGAAATTGTATTGCGTTGTTCGAGCAAAAATATAAAAAAAACAGTTCTAACCCTAATGTGGTAGTTAAAAAAACAAAGCTTTAATTTGAAATGCTGAACGCTTTTCTGTAAGCGAATTAACTTATCTTCTTTCCGCATGTGAATTATCGATTTGTTTTCGTTTATTATATTCGCTTGTCTTTTCGCCTTGTTAATGGCTAGATGAAGAGAGTGAAGTCGTGATTTCTGCCTGCCGTTTTAATGCCTATATATAACAAAGTAATTTTCATAACATAAAAAAAGTTATATAATTCATATACAAATCATTTAATCAACCCATATATCCGAGAAATATATTTTGTTTATTAAAAGAACGTCTCAATGTTACCTAAAGAAATTAAAGCAAACGCGCCAAATATAATACAGCTCACCAATATCAAGGAAAACATTTTTGGCAGCTATTGGTACCACGCCTCTCTTAAAAACACGCCTACCTTTAGGATGCTAAACTGAACTATTCCTAATATTTCTGAACAATTAAGTTTTATAACTTTTAGTATAACGTTTCGAATTGTTTATTTGTATGGTTTTATAGGAGGTGCCATGCCCTGTTTTCGACTTTTATAAAATTGTTATCCAGAGCTTGTCAGGACCATTGTTATAAGCAATAAAGCAGAATTTGGTTGCACTACCATAATAACTGCTGCATTATAATGTTTTAAGGTTTTTACTTTAAGGTAGGTGCCACGCCATCTTTTCGAGATGTGGTGCTACACTAAATCGCTTATTTTTCTCAGAAAAATAGTTTTCTCAGGACAGAACTTTCCTAAATCATTCCTTGACTTTAAGTAATTGTATGGGCGGTGCCACGCTATCATGTCGAATATCGTCAACTTAATGTCAGAAGCTTGTCCAAGTTTTTCTAGTAAGACTTTTGGTTACACAAATCAAATAACCCTCTCAAGATAACGTTTAAAATGATTTATTTTTATGGGCGGTAGGCGTGTCTTAAGCACCATGTTTGAAGGTAACAGTGATTTCCACATGCAGACAAACAGACAGATGACGCAAATGGTGATGCTAATCAAGAATATGTGTACTTTTCTATACCTGCCACGCTCTCTTTTATGCGTTACAAACGGAATGAAAAAGTGAATATACCGTGCGTGTATTGTAGAAAATTTGGTTTGTCATGTGAAATGGTACGCTGATTCTGAGTCTTGTAGCTTAACAGATATCAAAAAATTAAATTTTATTTATTTAATTAAGAAAATAGTACCATCTTATGGTACATTAAGTAAGCTAAGCTATATGGTAATATAAAAAGGTTTAATTTTATTTATGATTTTCATTCAGTTGAATTCTCTTCCATAGACTTGAATTCTATATTTAAAACCATATCCTCTTTTACTTGTCAGCCGCATAGTGACTTCTTTATCATTAATGCCACCATCTAAAATTTGTACGTAAGCCATTGCTGTTCCGAAATTTGCGTCCTCTAATTCTTCAAGATGTATTGCGGTGATCCGTTTACCATTGAGTTTCTAAATTATGAAAAAATATACCAAAAAATTATTTTTCTTAATTTATCTATTAACATACCTTGGTGTCGAAAGTTATTTTTGCGTTAGCACTAGCTCCTTTTAAGCCAATGTACTTAGGTTTTGCTTGCAAAATGACTTCACTAAGAAGAGATTCATCGGAGCTTCGTGTACCAAATCCATAGTTGTGTTTATTTTCATTTTTACTAATGCAAAACTGCAAAATTTCGGCAAATAAGAATATTATTAAAAACTTTCCTAAAATATTCATTGTAGATAAAACAGAATAGGAATCTTCGTAAACACTAACTGATGGAAAATATTAAGTGGTGTTGTTTTTTTGAAAAGTTTTCATTTTATATCTCAGTTTTTTTTTTAAATGAACCTTTTTTGATTAATAGGAAAACGAATTTAATTAATTCGATTAAATTTTAAGTTTCATTTTTAAATTTAACACACATCATTTTTTAAGCTGATAGAAATGGTGCGTGTTCAATTGGAAAATGTGATTGTGAACGTAATAGTCTTTCAGTGTATCACAAATTTTATTCATTAATTATTGTAAGTCGACAAAAAAATCAAAATGTATTGCATATTTTGGGGGATAACAAATAGTTAATTGAAGTGAAAAAAGTTTTGAAAAGTATCAATTGGTATCGAGAAGTTCATTCAAGCAGAGTGCAGAAAATTGGTAGATAGAGTCTAATGACATCGAACGTATCATACAAAAAGGTTTTTTTTTTTAAATAAAGCGCTGATTTTTCAAAATGTCATTAGAAACCGATTTATATCAAAGATTAAAGCAAAATGGCAACTATTAACTATGGAAAATTAGTTGATGAAAGTATATATATTAAATAGTTTCGATAAGTTGCTCAGAAAATTAACATTTAGTGCATAATGCTATGAGACTTTTTTTTGTTGAAATTTATAACGATTTATTTTGGTATGTGAGGGAAATTGTCAAAGCGAATGTTGCAGTTCTTATCTTTGAACGAAAAATGTACGAAACTTCGTAAATGTGTAAGAACATCCGATTCACCGACAAAGTAAACACAAATGTAACTTGTTAAATGATAGCACAAGTAAATAATAAGGTAGTATTAATTGATCTGCCGAATAAAGATTATTGCCACGTTCACTTGCGCAATTCCGTTTATTTGTAACCAATTTTGTGTGCTTGTATTAGTAGTTTGGTTACTTCCCAAGCTCTTTGCATTTACTTCTACTTCATAGGAAGTGCCACGCCCATTCACTTTTTCGGCTATTTTATTTTGATTTGTGGTACATCTCGGTACTTCACAAGGAACTAAATATATAGACTTCTTTTCATAGTGCGACAACAGTTTTTGAAATATGTCGGATGGTATGAGAAAGCCATTAGGAAGTTTTATAAGATAATTATTAAAAATGTTTACATAGATGAAATGATAAAGATTTTTGATTTTTTTTGAGGTTTTTGTTAATTTTTCGATACTTTTTGAATTTTTTTTGGAAAATCTATAATTTTTTCTAAATTTTGAAATCTTCAGCAATTTGAAATTTATTACAATTTAAAATTTTTGATTTTTTTGAACTTTTTGTTATGATTTTATTTTTCGAAATTGCGGCATTGCCAGCCAGTAAAAATTTTAAGTATTCATTACAGAAATATAATCTATTTCGAAAATTTTTTTTTGACTTTAAGAGCTGAAAAAAATGGTACTGCCTACCTTAAATACGAGTATATCATAAAAAACTGAAACTTTGAGTGCATTTGGAAAAAATGTAATATGGACTTTGATATACAGCGGAATAGTTTACAAAAGTTGATCTGTTTAAATTATTATTCCCATATGAAGATATAAGATATGCAGTTCTACGGTATTATTGGAAGTTCAATATTTTGCATTTAAAATATTCATGAGTAAAATGTTTATTCTTATATATATTTGTGTATTAAAATTCTTAAATATTAAGCTAAAAATTTTTAAATGTGATTTTGAATCTTAAGACTAACATAGCACTAAGATTATAATAACAAAATATTCAAGTCATTGTATGCTTAAAAATCTATTAATATTTAGAATAATTCACAAAATCTTCAATGGATAAATTGTAGTACTTTAAATTATCTTCAGACCATTCATCAAACTCTTGTATAACACTTGAAGGCATTTCATCCTTGTGACTGCCCACAACACCGCGACGCACAAATCTGCTAAAGTGAATTGAAATAAAAAAACACAAAAAGAATGAAAAGCAAAGATAAAATAATTAAACAGAAACTAACCTGAACTCCTCCACCTTACGTCCAGAGGCAGCTTTCATACTTTCAAACTCTTTGACATGATTACATGATGGATTATCTTTCATTTTATCAAACGATAGATGATCTATCAATTGCACCAAATAATCTTCACGTAGCTCACTGTGTAGAAAACGGCAGACATCTTTAATGACTGTACCCAAATCACGTTTCATATACTCATAGCTGGTGAAAAAGATATTGCGCTCGTTACGCAGCTGCCAAAAATCAAGCACATGTGGCCAAAATGGATTAAAATTGACATAACCATCCATATAGGAGTGCATAAAATTCTCCTTGGTTCCCTTATAGCCGACCATGCCACGCCAGTGATGAAAATATGAAACTGCGGCATCTTTAGGATTACGAAAAACGTAAATGATCTATCAGAAAGTGAGAAAATGGGCTGTTAAGTTTTTGTACAATTTAGTGCTGCGTGTGAATTGAGAATGTGAGACATACCTTGGGATTTTTTGTCCACACTTGCTTTGGTAGTAGCCACGCGGGTAGATGTGATTTAATTAATCTAGGCGATATCATTTTGTTTGCCGCTTCAATAGTATCATGTGGTACGTTGGGTACAACGCCATTAAATCTAATTTTGTGAGATAGGTTTTTTATTTTGTTCTCAAATTATTCGTTTGCTTTTGCGACACTTACTCTAAAAATGGCGAACGTATTGTTAGATCAATTTCTTTAGCCTTTGCAAAATCAAAGTTATTCATAATGAGCCAAGTCATTTCTTGCGCCCATGTTGTGCCACATTTGGTGCTTGTCACAATCCATACATCATCCTCTCTTACTTCGAAATTATGCACACGGTCAAGCACCGTTTGGAATGTATCAGCCAAAGAACAATAACGATTTTTCCAATCACCCACAACAGGTACTTCAGGCGATTCGTTGGCATATATTGAAGAGTAACCACCAGATATGGCTAATTTATCGATAAGTTCAAAGGGTACGCTCTCGGCGTGAAAGCTAGAGTATGGCATCTAAAATGTATACAATAATGTGTTAAAAGTAAAGGTTTCATCTAATCAACAATAAAAGGATGAAGGTTAAATTGCTTAAAATTATGTAACAAAAAAAAAAATTAAATACATTCTCTTCCAAAATAAAAATTTCTTGTTAATAGGGCTATCTGATATATTGTTTAGATAACTGAAAAAATTGCCAAAAAACTTGAAGGTCAATGATTACCAAAAAAGAATATGAACTCATGAAGTCACAATAAATGTTACGTTTTAACCTTAGTGTATTGTAATCATTAATTATAATTGTGATAATTAATCAAGTTGTTTTGTATTAGAAATATCCATTAAGTTTAGTTTCCGCTAATATACACGCTAAGTCTTAAGAGGTCATTGCAATCATCAGCTGAAAATGACTGCAAGTAAAGGTTTTTGAGGAAATAAAACAACACGAAGAGAACTTCCATCATTTATATATTTTGGAGAGAGTTAGCATTAAATAAAAAATATATAAAAATAAGGTTAATAAATTAGAAAATAAAACTAAATTCTACATTATAAAGCAGTAGTTAAGTTCATAAGTATTGGAATGAAATTGACTCTTTTTAGCCTTTACTCACACAAAATCATTTTAATGAAAAAATAGATGTATTATGAAATCAAGGTTTTTGAAGGTGTTTTTTGCAGTTTTGGGCAAATTATATGAAAAGTAAACGTTGTGTGGTAACTTATTTCGAAGTCAAAGCTAAAGTAAATTATGGGAGAGCGGGGAGTTTTGAGCATTGTTTTGTTTTAGAATATTGAGAGTTATTTTTTTATAGATGACCTCTTAATACAGCTACTGGCCAAAATTGCTTTAAAAAATCATCATAGTGATCATAAAATATATCAGAACGTCTGAAAGGTATGTAATTGGCAAATGTGCAAATAACTCTTATATACAATTAGCCACCTGTTTGAATAATTAGTTAAAAATTATGTTGCCTTGTGTAATAAAAGTCAATTTTTACTATGCAAAGTAGTTCTTGCTGGTATTTATATAAAATCTCTTTCTTTAAATGCTTTTATTTTCAATATTTTCAAGGTTTTCTGCAAAAGCAGTTTGTTGATACTATTCATTAGCATGATCATAATGCGGACAGACAGCCACACAAAAATCCAATTAGAATGTGGTATTATATTCATTACCATACATGTAATGGTACTACACTATGATTTGTTTGATCAAAACCTGTTTTATATCAAACCTCTAATTGATTTTTACAAGTCACAAGTTATAATTAATGCCTCTTTTCAATAGTTTCTGGTAATTCTTTGCAATATCTAATAAATAATAAAAATAAAATATTTTCAATACACTTAAATATATAAAATTAAAAAATAAGATCACCATGTTGAAGCTAAGGACATCAGCGTTATATAAACGATTGAAATATAGCTATAAAGTTGTTGCAAAATTTGTGTTTTAGTGACTTACTGAAATTAGGTCAGAACTAAAGGTTTTTAAACTACAGACATGAGAAATTTTTCAAAATGTTTAAGAGGACAAGCATTCAGATATCCTGCTTACCACTCCGTCGGTCAGTTGATTCTGGCCATACCAGTTTGATTTCACTTGCATTTTAAATATATATCTATCCAAGCTAGCGACAAGAAATTCCTTGATATTGTTTAGAATTTTACTATCTATTTATCTATTAATAAAAAATCAGGACTTAAAAATAAACACAAGGATTGCAAGGCGGAAGAGTAGTACTTTCATATGCTGCAGCGACTTTTGATGAGAAAAACTACTTTGCGGTGTAATACGAGTATAATCTCTAATATACACAATAAAAAAAAACAAATGATTTTACATTTTTAGGTTAGAAAATATTTCATCGAATTTTCTTATATCTTCTACATGATAGACCAATCACTGAAAAAAGTTTCAGCCTATTTAAGAACCATGAGGGTAATGATAGGCCCATTATAGATGGAATGTCCTATATATCAAAAACACCATGTGATGAAGCAATTCTGTCGTCAGAATCAGAGTCAGCGACATAGTAAGTATGATCTGATCTCCAGATTAGAAACAAAACTTTTTTTGTGGGCTGTGCACTCTTTGAAATATGAAAAACACAAAAAATTACGCAAAGAAAACGACTTTTTTTTACATGACTTATAGTTACGTTTGAAAATGACACCAATATTGTCGGACTCCTATACAAATACTTTTAAATGTAAAGGGGTCTGGCCAGATCATATTCGACCGTTCGAAGGCTATCCGAACATCTGACCAAGGCTTTGGGTATGCAAAAGCAATTAGCGATGAACTTTGATACATCGATTATAACTGAATTCCCGCAGAATTTTGTGATACATACAGATATTTCATTCACCCTATACTGTAGACTTTGCTCCTTGTGACTATTGTCTTTAGTAATGAAGAAATATCTCCGAGCAAAAAAACGGACGAAAATAAAAATTTAAAATAAAAAAGTTGGCTAAAATTTTATTCTAATTCATCATAATGTTACTTTCCATAAATTTCAACTTTATAATTTAAGCCACGGCCCTTCTGACTAGTTACCATCAGGCTGATATATTTTTTACCAATCCCTCCTTTGAGAATTTGAATATCTGAAATTTGACCTGCTTTCAATGTCTCTTCAGGCTGTTGTATGAATTTGATTTGTGTGATACCGTTTCTAAGTTTCTAAAAATATGAAATAGTTAAAAATTTTGAGTAGAGCATCAAATTTTACCAACTGTAATTTCACCTTTTTAAAATCGAAAGTAAGTGCTCTATAAACTACTGTATTAAAAACTCCCTTAGTTTTTCCTCCAGGCTCCGCTCGCAAAGTAACTGTCTTAATATGTGACTGACCTTCAGCACGGTTACCAATTCGATAGTCAGTTTTTACAAAATCATGGAAACCAAAAACCTTAGATTGTAACTCAATGAGCAAGAAAATCAGTAAAATATTTACAAAAATTTTCATTGTAGGTTAATCAGAATAAAAATCTTCACTAAATGTAAACTGATTTAAAATATTGGAGGCAAACGCTTTTATAGAAAATTGGCAATATATAGTTGGTTTATGTATAAGATTATCTGGATTTCAACTTAACTTAATCTTTCAATTTAATGTGAAACGAAATTTGGTAAAAATTTAAGAAAAAAAAATTCTGAAGTTATAAAATTGAAATTATATTTGCGTCGGTTAAAATCAAAGAAACTCACTTTTTGTATTTTGCCCAGCAACACTTAAATATTTTTGATATATACCGCCACAGTTATGACCATAACGTCCCACTTAGGCACGTACTTGATTGCAAAAATTGTTTGAGTAACTGAAAGTTTAATAGACTTGGGCTTAAAAGGACACTTGCACTATGCCAGTAGAACCAATTGCATCGACCACACGGTCTGAGATTTAGTAGTGACTTTTGTCTCGAGTATCTTAGTAAAATGCTTTATTTGGGAGACGATGTCGGAAGAACCTGAAAGACATCCGCCATTGAAATTAGCTTGTTTTTGGTATTTCTATTAAGAACTGCAGCATTTCTTTAAAGGAATGTTCGACAAGAACATAGAACATTGGTATTGTGGTGGCCCTTTATAAAACAATCTCCATAACAAATTTCATCAAAGCCCGTTCATTACCTAAGCTGTGAAAATATATTTTACTTTTATGGACATGGCACTACATACTGAAATACAAATATATTTCTTTGGAGTTTAATTTATCTTTATAGGAAATTTCATCAAAATTGGTCCATTAGTTTAGCTGTGTAAGCATATTTTCTGGTTGGAAGCGTGGCACCAATCATGAAAAAAAATATATTTTCTCAAAGTTCTATCTATCTCTGTACGAAATATTATCAAAATCGGTTCATTGGCTTGGCTGTCAGACGTATTTTCTTATTAGAGGCGTGACGCCACCCACTAAAACAAATATCTTTTCTCAAGAATCAATTTATCTCTGTAACAGTTTTCCTGAAAATTGGTGTAGCGGCTCAGCCGTTACAGAGTTTTTCCAAATACGGGTGATGCCACGCCTATAAAGAATAAAGCTTAAATGCCCTTCCTTAAGACTTATACTATTTTCATACTAAAATTTCAACCAAATCCGTCCAGTTGATTAGCCAATGAAATGCATTTTGCTGTTAAAGGCGTTTTGGCTCCTACTTTTAAACAAAATTATTTACTTACAATGAACCAGGAAATCAAATGCTAGATTGTTGTCTGCTCAAAGCTGAACCACCCTATATACAAAAATTGTATATATTACTACAATATGTGACACCGGTTTAGCTTCTGATATAGAATGTATAGAATTTTTTGCTCCTGTTGAATGCTAAATAGTAAATAACTCTTTGATATCGAGGCGTAAAAGTACCGATTTTTGTTTTAAACAAACATGAGAGCTTAAAATATGAAGTTTATATTTGATATAAACCATTGATAACTTTTTGAAGAGTTTATTAAATGAGCAATTACTTCCAAATAGAAATTTATGAATTTATGAAGATTTCCCAAAAAATACATGTGCGTTAATTTCGCTAACTTGAAAAATTTTGGTGGAATCTTCCATTACAAAAACTGCATGCTCAAGACAAAGAGCGCAAAACTGTTCATTTATTTTTGAAAGATTTTTCGCAGTTTCTTGCAACTTGGCTCGAATTTAATATTTTTCCTTTGTTTTTTTTGTTGGTTTTTTTAAATCTATTTCACTTAATTACTTATTATTCACCCATAAATTTTTTCGATATTAATTTTATTTTTTATCACTTCAAAACTTGTCGCATTTCTTAGTTTTTTTTTCGTAATTTTTCATTACAAAAATTTAGTTGACCAATTCGAACAATTCACCAATACAAACAATTGCATTTTATTCAAGTTTGAGTTCAAATGATTGCCTTTATTTGGCTTCTATTCAATACTTGCGATACAACTTATATGCCGCCAGTAAGGCAAATGTACGAACTTGACCCAAAATTTGCACTTTTCAATTCAATAAACTGAAGACACTAAATATATGAATATATCACCAATTAACTGTGCACCTTATTATTTTTAAGATACTGCAAAAGTAGGCTTACTTTAAAAATTTGCTGTTCTAATAAATCGAGTCGTTAAAATTTAACATTCAGTTATGCGAGAAGACAGCACTTGGATGCAACTCGCTCTGCGTAGCTCTTAACACTTCGACGTTTGTTGACGGAATAAAAGTTGTGTTTTGATTGTTGTACAACAATACTAACAATCTGAACTACGCAAAGTGGTAGGTATATGCATAATGAAATCAAAATACTCAACATTTTCAAAATTGAATTTTAACAGGTTCATTTTATGTAATATCACATTTAACACTTGATTGGGAGTTTGTTGTCTTTTTGTTTTTTTTTTTCTTTTTTGTTGTGGTGCTGCTTTTCGTATTTGGGTCATGAATTTAAAAACGAAAGTTTGCTTCAATTTTATCTTCATCGGTTATTTTATTTTCTCACTGTTGTTGTTAAATTTTTGAATTTTTGGGTGAAATTGTCGTAAGTACTGACATAACTTTGGTATTGGCTTTTTCTGGCTTCTTTGTTCGACTCTTTAAAATATGTGCTAAGCAATTTGACTTCATTATATTGGTAAATATTTACAACTTACATTTTCAATGATAAGAAAAATTAATTTATAAAATAAATATATACTAATGAAATACACAATGTAGATAATTTTATTATAATCGATGCGAAACAGAATAATAAAGCATTGTGCTATCGTTAATCACGGTTCATTTTCTTATTACTATGGCTATGAGTCAGTTGAGGGATGGAGCATCATTTAATGTTTTTTTCAATATATCAGTATTAAAATAAGAGAAACCTTGGGCTGTCCCCAAAATTTCGCGCAAATATTTAAACCCTACGCATAGGGTTCCGTTTGAAATTCATATAAAGACGTATGAAAAGAATATAATGGGTGGTTTCTTAAGTGTTTGAATTTTAAAAATTGAAAAGAGAACAGAAAGCTTCCAATAGTGAATGAAATATTTATTTGGAGCGATACATGAATTCCTGGCATTTACTTTTGAAAGATGATTTTATGTAAGTATTGCCCGCGCCTACATTTGAGGTGGTTCATCCGTAATACTCCAATTTTCGGTATCGCACCATTGGCAGCTGTATTACTGTCTTCCAGGGCTGCAATTGTGGCTGGCTTACTCGAAGCCCCACAAAAAATAGTCTAGTGAAGTCAAATCACATGATCTTGGCAGCCAATGGACTGCTCCAAAATGTGAGATTAATTGCTCACTAAACTGGCCCCTCTATAGGTGCATGGTATCGCGTGCCGTTACATATCCTGAAATAAATCCACGAAATCGGAAATTTCCTTTGAAACATCCTCAGAAAGATATTTATTATGCTTTGACAAAGTTCGAAATAATATAGTTTTTCAAAACTATTCCAGAAAGATTTTTATAACTTTTGAAGAGCCCTTATAATGGAAGTTAAAAATAAATAAATATTATACTTTTCTTTTTTTTTTTTTGTTTTCAAAAGTTTTATTAATATCTTCTTTTAAGAATAATGTTATGCTATAATGATTAAGTTTTTGTTTATATTTCAAAAGATGATATGTAACAAACACTTTTTATAGAAATATACATTTTTACACAAAATTTTATATATTTAGTTGAGGATATTTTTGACACACAAAAATAGCTGATATCAATTAAGGTACCATTCCATATGCTTATATATTGAACTTACATAGATTTTTTTATCAATGTTTTTTCTTAAAGAAAAGAGTAATGAAAAAGAAAAGTTTCCATTTATAAATAACTTGCATATTGTTGTGATAATGAATGTCAGTAAAAAACTCAATGATTAAGTTACGTATTGTTATGCACATTCTTATGCAGTCCCAGTCATTAAGCTTATCATTAGATCATTAGTATGGGTTACCAGAGCACTTGTTTCAAAATACGAGTATTTTGCTAATTGTATTGTATAGTATAAAGTAAAAAAGTTCAACAAGAAAATGCCATGTCCAGCACAGCGCATATATTATACAATATATATATATATATATATATATATATATTCTCATAACGCCGGCATCATTAAAATTGAGGTTTTATTCTTCCAACTTTCAGATATACAGCATGTTTCTGAATTTACTATGAATATTTAAAGTACACTAACTTAATTTTAATATTTAGTACAATCATAAGATTTTATTGAACTTTTGTAAGAGCCAAAATTGTTGAGCTTAAGAAATTATATATTGACTTAATTGCTAAATTTTTTCTTAAAAGCTTTTTTTAAATTAAAAAACTTTCAGTGAAACCATTTAAAAATATTAAAAAATCATTTATGAATAAAGAAATTATAATATAACATTCATAATTTTTCATTTAACAAAGAAAAGAGTTTTGTTTTCGACTATATTGTCTTAGTTTTGGAAATATGACATAAAAGCTGACCTCACTTGCTAAAGTTAAAGTGATTCTGCTATAAAACAAAGGATCATTACCAAAAATTCTTGAAAAATAACGAATTTTGTTCGGCTTGTGGAAAAAGTAAACATTTTATTAATATTGATAAATCAAAACCTGTTTTTTTATGAAATAACAGGCAAGATGATTAGCAACCAACTTCAACAAAGACAAAAGACTATTTTTTCGCAGATCACCGTTCATCTTCACCCACTACCCGTCGAATTTCACTGAGTGTAAGTAGACCACAGTGACTGCAAACAACAAAGCAGCGGACGAAGATGGCATGGTTGTAGAAATGTTGAGAGCATCGCAGATACTCAACGCTGAAAAAATAAAAATTTTTGAAAAAGAGCACATGCTTAAGGACGAAATTTTAATAACCTTTGAGGAAATTTTAAGGAGCATCAGAATGTATTCAACTCACTCAAGATCTTGACAAAAAGTCCTTATTTTATTCAAAATCAGCAGGCAGATTTTCGCTTGAATACACGCATATGGTATATTAATCAAACAAAAACTCTTCGGATTATCGAATTTTCCTATATTTAATGATCTTCATAAGATTCTTATAGCATCGATTGCAATTTCATATGGGGTGCATAGAATAAACGAGTCGCAGTTCACAAGATCATTAACCTAATTAACACTCAATACGAAGTCTTTCCTAACAGGAAACTTTTCAATTCTGTCAAATTTTTTTTTTAAGTTTTTTTTTTCACGGAACTGCACCTGGAACAGCGTTCTTCTGCAAATGATATGTGGCTTCTTGCTAACCAGTAGTTCTACATGTAAGCAGAACTCAGTATCGTCAGATATATTTCGGTAGAGATAATACCAGTAAAAAATTCATGGTAGGTAAATGAGGCAAATATGGGGATGCTCCTATTAATGCAACGGGTAACTCAAAACTTTCTTTAAAACTATCATACACGATTTATGTGCTAAGTAAATTTAATTTAAAACTCTTTGCATATAAACCTCACAGTTATTGTGTGGTATTATGGTGGTGTGAGCTGTATATGCAAAAAGTTTTCCATTAAACTCACCTTTTTACCTTTCCCACGACTATAAATAAAAAACATATTGAACTTAAGGACATATTTTGGTAAGTGGTGACTTACCTGTAGGGCTTGGTAAAAAAATTTGTGAGTGAAAGCTGTAAATCAGAAATTGTTTTGAAATGATATATACATATATTGTTGGAATCAAAAATGCGGTCTAGATTGTGCCATGCTATAAAAACAACATAGGCCGGTGAAATTTCAGACCCAGAAAGGAGACCCGAAGGTTTTTGATGCGCTGAAGCTGAATAAAACTTTCGATCTGACCCATCAGCTTTCAGAGACATATTTTTCTACAATGTAGCTCCAGTAGCGCTTGGTATGGTGGTGAGAGTGGGCTGTACCCGGGTGACATTTAACCTCACAAAAATTTTCCATGAGCTGTTTTTTAATTAATGTTTGTGAAAAGAGAATATCCTACAGATACTGGACAATGGGTAAATTGTTTTGATGTTCAATACTACTTAACGATAGTTCTGAGGCAATATCTGAGTGCTCAATATTAACGGCAAATATGCGATATGGCTGTTTTTGGCAGCAAGCAACTGATTCAACAAATAATAATCCTATGTTGCTTCAAATATTTTTAGTTTAGGTCAGATTCGGTTTAATATTAAGCAAAAGCAATACAATTCTACATAAAATCCCAGTGGCACATGGGCAGAGTGCTCGAAAAATTCATTGTTGAAAAGTAATTTATTTGTATGGTGCGTTTCATATCAATGCAATTTATTTTGATTTTCATTATCGCCAAAATTAAATATAAAATCCATTTCGATTTTTTTTTTTTGTTGAGATAATTTTTTGTTTGCCTAACACTTTGCATACTTTTCATATAGAAATGCAGGCAGTCCGTCTGCTATTTGCTAACTTTGTATATGGAGATGTAGGCAGCTTGTTAAACTATGCTGTCAATTTTCAAGCGACGTTGTAGGCAATACATTTTTTTTGTGTAACAAGATTGTATATAGAGATGTACATAGGCACACTGCCTACAAAGCAGCCATCGCTTTGTAAAAAGAACCAAGGCTGTGGCTGGAGTTGTGAGCAATGCTGTCTACAAAGAGTATTACTATTCATTGGTGTTGTTTATAACATATTTACCCTTCCGATAGTACTTTTTTAGTTTAAAATATAACGTGGTTATAAGAGATGCTTATTTCGAGGTTCTCAAAATTTCTCAAATCTCTCCTATTTTGAACTTTTTCAGTGTTTGTTCGACATTTTCAATGTAACAAAACATCGTTATGTGCACACAAAACGATGCGAGTGCCTTTTTTTTATTAATTTCTCTGACCTGGCTGCCTTTGAGTCTACATATATGGCATATTTTTGAGTGAATACATACCACTCTTCGATTCATTTCAACTTCCCGAACATGTTTAAAATTTTACTATTCATTTTCGTACAAGTAGCCGTAGCAATCCCCAAAATGCGTTAGAAGTCTAAATTTCGAACACATTTCTTAGAGTCGTAAATAAAAAGTATTGATTCTTGAACAAAGTTTTTCGTTTTCTTAAAATTTTTCTTGTAAAAATATACAACTATAAAATTAAAATTAAAAAACAAAAAAGGCGTGGATCAGCACCCATTACTATGCTATTCAGTTGAGGCTTGAATTTGAGACAAGAGCTCCCCCACTGTGAAACAAATAAACGCAAAACTGCACAACAAAAGAGTAAAAACTATGTAAAATGTTTGCATATTTTATTGGTTTGCATTTTTTTATTCAGATTTGTCAAAAAAATTTTACTAATTTTCTTAAATAACTAATCCTTAACCTGCAAGGAGCAAAAAATTATATATTTTGTATATATATAGACACTTACAAAAACAATAATTATATTATAATTAAATTTGTGTTTTCTTCTGTTTCTTTCATTTTTGTGATATTTGTTGCTTTAATTGTTGTATACATAATGAGCTTAAAAGCTAATGACAAAAAAAAAAATATAAAGATAAAAAACAAAACGATTTTAATAAATTTTTTTTTTTACAACAAAACATCAAAAGTTTACGTCATATGCTTATCGTAAACTTACATTCAAACATTGTAAATTTACATTCTTGTTAAGTTTAATGATATTTTTTTTTAGTAATTAATTTTATGTTCTTTTAGTGTTTTTATTATTAATTTGCGCCTAAAAATTTTGAAAATAACATTCAAATTAGATATTTTACATATAAGTCAATTTGCGATATATTTTCTTTGTAAATTGTTCTTCTTTTCTACTAAATATTTAGTTGTTTTCACATTTTCTTTTTTGTTCAGTCGTCATTTTAAAGTTATAGTAAAAATTTGTGACAGCTTCTGGAAAACTTTTTGACAGTTATTAGTATATAAATAAGTTAAATTTTTTAAGTTTATGTTTTCTGTTTCTTTTTTTACAAATTTTGCTAAATGTACAACATTTATTTAATTGATATTCAATAATATTTAAACATAATAAAAACAACAAGTTTTGTATGAATTTTGCGTACAGAGATTGTCCAGTTAGTAATTTTTTTAGTTAATGTTTTTATGTAAGTTTTATCTCTTTCCCAACGTTACAACATTTTACGAAGGACTTGCACGCCAGCTAATAAATATGGAGTTTAAGCGCCAAGTTAGTAAATTCTCACACTTCTTAGCTGGCGTGAGTACCCCACTCGAATTTTTAAAGCATAAAATATGCATGATTTATTTCACATTTTTTTTTTAAGTTCCATAAATATATTTGAGTCCAGCCCAATTTAAACAATGTGGTATACAGTTTGTTATTCCTCTCGTATATCTCCCACAGAATGGCTACCACCGAAGCCAATATGGTGGCCATACCGCAATGCGCGTTACTACCATATACTTTAACCGATTTCAGAATAAATCTCATTTTGTTTTCATATCTTTAGAGAATTTTAAAAGAATTAACTTTTTTTTTATTATAAATTTACGTCCAGTATTCTTTTTTTCGATTTTTGTTAAGTATTGTGTTCAATATGTAAATTTTTGAAAAGTCTACATTTCCAAACTCAATATTCTCAATATTTGTTGTTGTTGTTGTTTGCTTTTTATTTTTGAATGCAATACTCCAATTCGTTTTCGCCAATTGTCAACGCGCAATGAGGCTGGACCTGTTGCGGCTTTAGTAGGCCGGAGAACAACCTCTTGAATGCCAAATGCTATTTATACGTTGACTTTTTGGCATTGAGAGAAACCTGTTTCGTTTTGATATCAGCCAGCGTGTGTATACCTTGTTCTTCGAATTTCTTCCATTGTGAGTAATTGATCTGCATGTAGGTGATCAATTGTGGCATATCTATGAAACCTGTGAAGAAATACGTTAATAAGTTAGTCGAGCTGTAGCTTTGCATATAGTAAAAGTTAGCTTTCTGGAATAGATTTCTATACTTACTGTCCCATGCATGCATCATATCCTGTATAATGTATTCAATAAATCCTATCTGACTTTTTGGTATACTGCACGTAGCACGATCAAACATTGGCATCACTATTGGCAGCCCCTTTGCTTTCTCCTCATCGGTTTGTGTAAAATATTCCTCAGCTATGCGTCTTGCCCATTCTACACAGTAGGGCATCGGTCGTGCCGGATTGCTAACATCGGCAACTTTGATCAACATGCGCCGTATGAGAATTGAACTTTCTTCTTCGTTTTGTACAATCTGGAATATGAAATTATAAAATAAATATACAATACATAAATAACATATAAGTGAAGAAAAATTGAGGCCAGCTACACCTATTCCCGAACTCAAAACTACGATGAACGTGAGCACCAAATTCGCCCCTTTGGGTGTGTGCAAACATCCATATCATTTATATATAATTGCTTATATGGAAATAGTTTGTAACGCTTTGGCGCAAAATGTACTGAGCCGATTCACATTTTTTTTTTGAAAAACATATACATATGTGCTAAAAAAGGTTATTGCATACTTATTTTTTTTAAAGTTAAATATATATTTTTTAGCATTAAGTCTTTTCGAAACCTCACACAAAAATTGTCGTTTGATTTTTCGTTGCATATGCTCGGTGCTGCCCAAAGAACGAGTAAGTGCTCAAAGAGAACAATAAGCCGCTTAAAGAAAGTAAAAGCTGCTATTGAATTCTATGTCGCTTTTTTTCTTTTCATTTTTAACGTTTGCATATATGTAGCTGCGAAGTTCAAAGAACAAACTATCTCTCAGATTTTTTGAAGATATTACATAGAATGCAATGTTCTGAGAGTAATTGCATTGTGAAACAAACAACGAGACGTGCTCGTGCATAGCCGCTGGTGCCACTAATCTTTCAAATAAAAAATATTACTTACATCTTTTGGCTCCACATCAGTGCCGAATACGCTTACAAATTTTGCCAGATGTTCAAAATGACGCGTCATTTCTGTTGCCAAAATCATGTCAATAATGGTGCTTCTCACCGATTTGTATGTATCCTTGTCTAAATTCTTAAAAATGTTGATTTTATCATCGGCTTAAAAAGAAAACAAAATCAAACAATAAGTCCTTCGTATGAAATGAAAAAATTGCTCAGTACGAACCCAACGTTAACTTAAATGTAGTTGCCGCATGATGTGATTCAAGCACTGTCAAATCATTATACAAAACCGCTAGCGGACTATTTGAGTTACAAAGAAAAGCAGACGAGCGTCCAGGATGATCAATATCATGGGCAGCAGCTGCTATCAAAGCAGTTGCTTCATCCATGCGATCCATAACCATATCCTTGGCAGCCAATTGCGTTATAAATATACCAGTGGCCTGAATGAAAAGAAAATCCGTTAATATGTAATATAAACTTTAATAGAACTTAAAATTTTCTTTAAAAAAAATACCCACTTGCATGACATCTGCTGCATGCGTGCTATTGTGATATGAATTTTGCTCTTGATAATTAGCCTCAATGACAGCAAGCCAACCCTTGCAGACACTCTCTTCAACATTAAATGTAGCAAAAAAATCAAAGCGACGAAACATTTCCATGCCCAAATAGAGTAGCGGGTGTTTTTCGGTGATATCTTCAAATTTGAAAATATCAAATTCCCAGGATAGAGATTCTTCAAGCAATTCCATGATAAGTGGCGTTGCCTAAGTTGAAAAATATGGAAACATTAATTTATAGCTGCTTTGGCAATTGGATTCAGTTGACTTACTTTCATTTTAGCTGGCATTATTCCTGAGGGACGACTCGTTGATACACGTATTATGGAGTCATTTGAGCTACGACGTGAGGAATACAAACTGGGACCCTGTAATGTAATAGACAAGTTAGAAAACTATTAGTTGCGCTTATATATTTTGTTACAAATATTTGCTAAGTAAACTTGTCTTATAAATTATTATATTATTTAGTTATTTGATTTGTCATTTGTCTTAGACTGTTTGTCATTTTATGTTTTTAAATTTGCTTTTAAGCCAGTTTAAACAGTGGAGTTTTTCCAGTTTAGTTCTTTAGACTCCACTAAATAAAGTCTTAATCGAAATCATTCCAAAAGTAGCCTTTCAAAATTTTATTTTGCTCTATATCTTGTAAGCTCAGCTCGATTTAGAAGCGCTTCAGCAACATGCGACAACTATGCCAAAAATTTAGTTCAAAATATGCGAAAATTCGTTGCTTCTTCCATCTTACCAAGGACAAACCGAACACAATATCAAAGATCAAAAGGGCAAAGCTTCAAAATTATCTAATGCCTCCTTTACACACAAACTCAAGAGGTAGGAATTGCCGCCTGAATGCTCATCTGACGATCATTTAGACTTCCTTTTAATACCCTGCATTCGGGGTCTATTCACTTTGTGATTCCATTTGCAAAGCATAGCAGGGGGTGTGGCAGGTATAGGTAGCGTCATCACTTAAATCGATAAAGCAATGTCCGTCTGTCTGTCTATGGAAATAACGATTACGCGAATACTGAGCAGGATGATTTAATGAAATTTGGTTCATAGGCTACACACAAAGTTTCTGTGCTTGAAAAGGGATGTCATCGGTTCTCAGATACACGTACCACTCACACAAGTAAAACATTTCAAACTTTATGCTGCGAGAGTTATTTGATGAGGTGTGACCAAAGTCCTTGCAAATAAATACTTAATATAAATGAGCGTAGCTCTAGACAGATAATTAGCGAATATCGAAAAGAGGGCGTGGCACCTCCCATACTACCCAAAAGGATATACTGATAAAGGTATTTAATGTTATTGAATCAAAGCTCTGGACATGAACTTGCTGCATTTCTGCAATTGTGCGTGGCATTTTCCATAGAACCTAATAATTTAAGAGCTATACTCAGAGAGTTATTTATGGTAATAAAACCAAATTTCATACAAATACAAGAAATGGTTCGGTTTAGCATCAGAAAATTTCGACAATAGGGCGTGCCCCCACCCATTAAAGCAAAAACATTAAAACACTATACGGAGAGAACTATCAAACCAAATTACACAGAAATATTAGAAATGATTCGGAAAAGCTATGGAGTAGAAATTGGCTAACTTCAAAAAGAGGGCGTGGCACCTCCCATATAAGAAAAAATGCTTTAGAGAGAGAGTTATTTAAGGAAATTTTACAAAAACATATGGAATAATTCGCAACAGGTCTGGGCAAGAAATTTCTACAATTTAAAACTTACGTCGATACCAAAAAAACAATGTTGGGTGTCTAGAACGTTTGCCGTCTGCCATAAAGTATCATGTACTGCCCAAAAGCAATTTTTTCAAATGTATGTTAGCGTGTTAAAGTTTTGAAGGAGTTTTCATTGCTTTCTAAGCCCAATATCGGATATCGATTTTTCCATGTTGTAGGCAAAGTTTAACATTTATTGTATGTGTGCATAAATATGCGAGTCCAAAAGCATACAAATGATTTACTTTTAACACTTTTTCATCACACTAATAAAACGTTACCCAAAACATTGCAAGTGATAGGATTTTGGTTTTTTATTTTTTTGTCATATTTTTTCGGTTTGTCACCTTTTTTGAACACTCCGGACTATCAGGACTATCAGGACTTGGACTTCGACTTTTGCCTCGTTTGATTTTATTATAAAAATGGTAAATAATTTTTGTCGATGGAACTGATTTGCTTAGAACTTTTTGAAATTCTGCGATGATTTCTCGAGGTGTTAAACCTTTCAAATACAAGTACTTTATCACTGTTCGAATCTCACTTTCTTCCATTTAAGGGGAAAACACAGAAGTTGCTCACTTCCAATGACTGCAACAGAAAGAATACAAGTTAAAATTCATTCAAATTGCAATCTCCGCGCCGCGTTAGTTGGCGACCCTGATATCGGGTAAATGTTAAAAGAAAATATGATGTGTGGTGAAGATTACTCAGCTATTGATATCATTCATTGATGCTGCGTTCATACAATCTTTTCGGTTCCTTGTTGGTTTACACATCACCGAAAAAAGCACGTGGATATTGTGTCACGCTTTAATGGGTGTTAATAGGTCTGCTTGTAAATATTAATTATAATTTTTAGGCCTGTTTTCTTTTGAGCGTTTATTTGTATGGTGGTGAAGCAGAGAAAAAAGAAAAAATTGACACTAATTTTTGGGGTACAAATTTTTTTTGTGTTTCAAATATATTTTTGTTTTTGTTTTTTTATCGAAGCCAAATATTTTCAACAGTTTTTTTCAGTTCACTGGTTGTTTACTCTTTAGCAAACTAAGCGAACCCCTCTCCCATCGATTTATGTTTTTATAAAACCGTTTTTATAATACAAATATGCATTAGATATTTTAAACTTTAAATTTTTTATATTTTTATTTTCACACTATTGTCACTAGCTCACTTTTTTATAACGTTTTCTCGGAGGCATTTCAATAATCTATTTGTTTGACAGCTTCCGAAAATCTACTGACTTTTGCTTTAATTTTTTATTCTTTCACAAATGTTGTACTCTTCTGTTCTAACGTTTTCAAAATGTTTTGTTTTTTTCAATCTGACAAAATATTCCAAGAATAATTAAAAATAATTATAATGCGGGTGGTATTAAAAATGGTCTAAATCATGAATTTACGAAAATAATTAAATCACCGAACTCTTATTAGAATTTAGATATTTTTCATCATATTGTGATTTATATAAATAAGCCCTTGTTCTAAAAAGCATATATGTAGAAAACTGACTTTATTGCTTTCCAAATAGATTATATATAAGGTCGTCTTTTATTTCCATCGGATTTATATTAAAAGCTTACTTTTATTTATGTCCAACAATGGGCCCGCAACACTCTTTCTCGTGTTATAATGCTGCATTTGGTGTGTTTTGAATTTTTGACCCTTTACCATGGATTGATGTAAAAGACAAACTTTCCAAATGTAGGCCAAGGTCAACGTCATCTCTGATGAAGCTCTAAGTCCAATTGATTGTGTCAGGGGTAAGGCATCTCCAAAACTATTTTTCATCCTTAACCCATCAATTGGAGCATAATATTTTTTCCAGAAATGTGTTCACAAACAGAATTTTCCGAGGTACGAAGCCATCTCTGGTGATATTCAAATTTCCTTGTCGAACCAGGATCGCTAAATGGAACATTTTTTTTCAGAAACTGGCTCAGCACAGCCCATTCTAGGGTGTTTTGTAAAAACTTATTTTTCCAAGATTTTTTTTCCCAAAATTACCGTAAACAAAACTGCTCGGGTCTGAAGCCGCCTCTGATGTCCACAACCTATTTTCAATCTTCCTATATAAAATCTATTCCAGGGATTCTTGAAAGTGTCAATCTTTTACTTCGACTTCTGTATATAAATAGGCGAAGACGGTTCCATCCATTTTAACTGCCATAATACAATAAAGTCGTTTCTTTTTTCTTGTTGGAAAGGTTATATAGTGGGGCATTGCAGAGTGTAATTTTTTTTTAAATATTGGCTGGTGCCACGCCTCTAATAGGAATATACATTTCTACTGCAAAACTTATGAACCGATTTTGAACCTTGAAAAGGGTACTAAAAAAACTGTGTTATTTAAGCAGCCGTCTCACGACCCCTACTGGGAAAACGCTTTAATAGATATTTGATTTTCAGTAGGTGGTGCCACGCTCCTTAAAAAAATATTTTTCCAGTGCTAAGCTTATGAATCGATTTTGATTAAATTTGCAAATAAATTGAGCACTGAGTATAGATTCTTTTTTAATGGTTACCACCACGCCCCTAACCACAAAATTTGTTTTCACAACTGTACTAATGGACCGATTCTGATGAAATTTTGCATGGAGATAGACTGAACCCTTAGGGAATAGGGATTGAACAACGCGTTACAATAGTTTTTATTATTCAGAGCTATTAAATTTAATCAAGTAAGGAGGTATGCTTCGTATTGTCCCTATAATGGTTGAATTTCAACCAGTGAGCGAACTTTAGTAATAATAATTTGGAATAATAAAAAAGACTTAGACCGATTTTAATAATAATGATATTTCTACTTTTATAGTAAACAACAAACAGAAGCTGTGACAAATCAATTATTTCAAGAGAAATTAAAATTGAAGTACCTACATATGTACATAAATTCGTAAGAAAATATATTCGACTCAAACATACAAGTAATACGAGACGATAATTGACGCCACTTGATTTGTAAACCTATTAATATACGAACTTATGAAAAAAAGAAATTATATAAAATTTAGAATCATTACACCGAAATGGCAAACCAAATTAATGTTTGTTTTTTTTCTTAAATTTATGACAAAAACAATGTTTGCTATTTTTAATAATGAGGCACCAATAGCCGAGTAAGGGTCAAATCGGATTCAGAATTTTATTTCATTCAATGCAACTGTTGAATACTGAATCGAATCCATTAATAACGGATACACAAATGAGTACTGTTGTAACTAATAGTGATGAAACGAATATAAATGCGCAGAAGAATTTAAGGAAGTATACTCTAAGTTGAAAAGTGTAAATTTTGCTAGTTGAAATATAGACATTTAATATTTTGTAAAATTCTACTTATCGAACATTTCTTGTTAAGCAGAAATAGGGAAAAATCATGGGAAAAAATTAAATTCTGAAAGATCTCTTCTTTTCTGTTATGAAATCAGATTTGAAATTTAAATTTTTTTCTGGTAGAAAACGGGAAGCAAATATTGCAAATCAGAATTTTAAAATTTCGGCGTTTTTTCTATTGTTTATTTGAATTTTAAACTATAACTTTAAGGTTCAAAATAGGACTTAGATTAGTCAAAGAGAGAGAGAGAAAGTGGTACGGACTTCAATTCATATATCTCCTAAAGTAATGTAGATCACATTTTGCATATCAAATATATTGAATTATAATCTGTTACGGGAACGTAAACAAAAAAATTGTTGAGTTTTATGCAGAATGTTTCCTCTGGTGCAAGATTTATAAGTTGTATTTGGTATAAGAAGTCAAGATACTGTTGTGTTTTTCAAGAATGCAATACTGTACGTTTAATTTTAGAAAATGGAACTACAGCAGTAGAAAACTAAGAAATCGATATACTAATAATCAAATTCGACTATATTTAAGCTATATATTTAAATTAATATATTCAAAATCATACGAAATAGCGCGTCAACCCATCTGAAGAGTAACATATTTTTAAAAAATTTGTTTTGATTTTCTTAAAACCATGGCAACATTCGCTTTTTAAGAGATTGTGAACAAGCGAGCAATTGATTTACAATATCACGGCATTTGCTATTCGAAGAGCAAACAAAAATTTGGTAATTATTTACATTAACCCTCACACTCCCGATTTTATTGAAATTTAAGTATATTGTATAGTTCAGCAGGCTGATAAGGATTATATAGATATGTATGTTGGACACGGAAACGCCTCCTTCATAGTTTTTGTTTCGCTTACATCCTTTAGTAAATCCAATATAGGCTGTGCTGCCACAGTAATTCTACATAAAAGTTAGGGTAAGTGGGTGGGATTCGACCGCAGCTCAAGATTTAGATCCTCCAATATGTCCAACATCGACTTTGCGCCGGCTTTCGGCGGCAACTCAGTATGGTTTGTTCAACACCGCTGCAAGCGAAGCCGAACTCTCAATCTCGATTTTCTTGAAATTTTAGTAGGTTGCATAGAATAGCCTGACGATCAAGAATATATACATATGTTGGGCGTGGACAGCACTCCTTCATACATATATTTTTTGAGCATAAAAATCACATTCTTTACTATAGAATTACTGTAGGCACCGCGGCCGAATGCCGTCACGAAACCGATGTTGGACATATTGGCAGATTCAAAACCTGAGCTGCGGCCGAAGGCTGCCCACTTACGCTAACTTTAATGTAGAATTACTGTGGTGAGCAAAGCATTTGTTGGATATACTATAGTAAAGGATACGATTTTTGATTTCGAAATATATTTATGAAGGAGCTGTTTTCACATCTAGCACATATTTATATGTATATTCTTTATCAACATGTTGAACTGCACAACATACTAAAATTTCAAGAAAATCAGGAGTGCGATGGGCCTAAAGTAAACTGTTACCAAAAATTTGAATATCTCAAAATTGTTCTTTCGTTTGGGTTGGCACACCGTTGTGAAGTTGTCAGTATCTAAATATACTTATAAATTTGCCATGTCGCCCTTAAGCTCTGTACTTACCGTTAGCAAGGCGCCAATCAAATCAGTCGCTATTGGATCATCGGGACGTAATTCCTTCATTTGCGGACTATAGAGTCCTTCACGCTTGAGAAACTCCAAAACTTTATCTAAGAGACGCGCCTCATCCGCTGAGCAATTCTCCTGTACTTGTGAGAGTAAATTTATTATCTAAAAAGCGTGTTCGGAACGACATTCGGCAAATAACCAAACAAACGAACGAATAACGAACGAACGGAACGAACGAACGAACGAACGAACGAGCGAGAGTGTGAGAAAGAGAGAAAAAACAAAAACAAAAAACAAACGAAATAAAAAAAAAAGAAAGAAAAAACACAGTTTATTTTTTTAGAGTGCGTTAGAAAATTGTTGGCGTTAAAAAAATTTGGCATTAAAAAATTGGCAATAAAATTTGTTGTTTGCTGTTGTTGTTTTTTTTTAATTTATTTTTTTGCTGCAAATTGCTGTGATTTTTATTCATTAAAGTAAATTTTTTATGCAGTAATGTATTCATGTGTTTGAGTGTGTGTATATGATATGTTTGTGTGCAGTAAGTTGGCTCAAAAATTAAAAAAAAATTATTTTTATAAGGAAATTTTATTTTGAGATAGAACAGAGCACCTGCTCGATTGAGGTAGACTAATTTTTTCGTGACAAATTTCTGTGCCACCCTAAAATATACAAGTTGTTTGCTATTGCAAAGATTTTATAATTTTATTTAATTATATCTTAGCTTTAATGTTATGTGTATATATGTGTATATGCAAATATTTATATAAGGGTGGTCTAAAAAATTTCAACAATGATGTTTACATTGGCAACGGAGCTTATTTTTAATATCGAGGCTTTTCAGCTCAATTAATGCCAAAGCCAAAATCCAGTTGCCACCTTTGTGCGAATTTATAATAAAGAAAAATTTTGCCTCTGTTGAGAATTTCCTTATGGAATGTAAGAATATTTATTTTTTAATTTACAATTCACCCTACTACACAGGTATGTATGTATGTGATTTTTGGTGCACATCGTATCACTTTAGATGAAATTGGTCTTGGTGTTGTTGCTGTTGAGCCTTGCTCCTAGCTAACAAATCCATATAGTATTTTAAAAATATATGCAGAAAAATGTGATAACTCTAAGAACTTGGCTTCTAGCGCAGCAGAACAACAGCAGAATCAGCTCTAAATTAACCGGTTGCATTTTTACAGGTGCAAAGAGCATGTAAATGTGTGTGTATGTCGTGCGTGTTTGTTTATGTACATGTGTGCATATATTGTGGTATGAGTGCGTGCGTTTTTTTTTAGCTAAGAAACTTCAACAAACAAACGTGTGTGTTTTTTTTTTTTTTTTGGCGTGACACACAACTTTTGCAACTATTTTGCATTGGAATGGTGGTGGGAGAGTATAGACGGAGAAATTGTTTTAGGAAATGATAATTAGTATCATGGCTATGAGGAGGAGAAAGGAACGAGGCGCAATGCGTATTAGCAATAGTTAGCAAATAAATCCTACTTTTGTTATTGGCGCCTCCAATGGCAGCGATGTCAGCTTAGCCAAACTGGTGCGCCGCAAACCATCGGATGCTACTGAGCGCACATCAAAGCTGCCACGTCGTATTGAATGCAGTGAACCTCGTGGTGCCTCCTTTGGTTGCGGTAGAGTTGCAATAAAATCCGTCTGACCGCCAGGTACATCGAAGTTGAACACGAAGTGGGTGGGTGTTCTGTAAGAAGAGAAAAAAATTACGTTTAAACATTGCAACATATACGTATTTGAACAAGAGCTTTTACCTGCCAATGCACGCCACTGGTACGACACGCACATGCATCGGTATTCCATCTTGACTCTTCCGTCGCACCGTTAAGATGCCATCAAATTCACGTATACTCTTGCCATGTGCACTGATTGATTCGACATCCGAAATGAAAATATCGGCTAAAGGTTTACTGATGATTTCGTCCTGTAGGAGAAAAAAAGACACACAGTTTACAAAAATTGAGAGCTGAAATCATTTTAGGATTCAATATGCATTCGAAAACAAAATAGAAGATCGAAAATCTTCCAAAATCTTCATGCCTTGACTTTGGGTGTAAGCAGCTCGTTTGATAATTCTGCCTTTTTTCTTTAAAATATGGCATAAGGTTAACGCAGCCTGCAAGTGAGATTCGGTATTTCAATTTACAAACAAACAATGACCGCGATGCATCCAAACTCACATCCCTTTAACACGAGCCTTGGTCTTCCAAACAGCGCTGGATTAAGGCAGGAATAGAGAGGGCTATAGCCCCGAGCTGAACGGGCAGCGCTGGATTAAGAAATATGTTAGGGTTTACCGGACCACAAGCCTATGAGGATCGGGCCCCTTTTTTTTAGTTTTATTTAATTTTTTCAAATCAGAACATTTTGTTTTCTAATGTGGCACATAACAGCATAAGTAGAAAACAACACGCTATAGCGATTATGGCGAAAAGAAAAAAACAAAACAAGGTGGGCTATCCCTGCCAAATAATGATTTTTGATTTTCCAGCACATTTATTAAAGAAACGTTAAACTATTTTCGGCTAATTTTAAAAACATGAAGTCTATGAATGATTGTCTTTTTTATAGTCTTGCTGTTATAATACTTTGAAATACTAAGCATTATAGGATATAATCCTTCTTTGCGGCAAACTTAGTTTAAATAAAATGCAAACGTTCTTTTCTGTTGCACATCGTTTCCTTTTGTTTTGTTGTTGAGTTTTAAGCGGAAACGGAAATAAAAATACACAAGTAAAGTTGTTAGACAAAATAAAAAGGCAGTAGGGTAGTCAACAAGCAAATTAAATTTATAAAAGTGAAGAAGAACATTAAAAGGATTTGCAAAGAAAAACCTTCCTGAGATTTAATGAGGATGCAGAAGGAATCTTTAGGAGAGAGAAAGAAAAAAAAATAGCTGAAGAGCAATATGAAATACAAGAAACACTTTGCTTGCGACGTATCTCAAAATGTATTTACAGCATTGTACATAATTCCTATATACATCTATCACTTTCTTTCACATTTACATTGCCTATAACAAATGTCTATGTATATACAAACACACAACCACAACCAAACACAGTACTCACCAAACGCATATTGAGCAATCTTTCGGCTGATTTGTTTGCGTATTGTATCCGCAGGACATCATCTGTAATGATGAGAACTTCCTTGAGTCGATGTAATGCCGTATACAATGCCTGTTGTATTTTTTTAAGAAAATAAAAGAAAAGAAAAAATTTACAATTTGAAAAGATATGTTTACTCGTTGAAAGAGAATAAATTAAATTTGATATAAGAGAGCAAATAAAATAAAATAAAATAAATTTTCAATGTTGCTATGAAAACGTTTTTTTTTAATTTGTTGAAGAGGAAATGAATATCGCGAATAGAACATGAATAAGAAAATTATTAACATTATTTTTCCTAATGATGTTTGAAATTGAATTTGTATTATAATTTCATATTATATTTATGCAAAAAATTGTTGCTTATTTTAGAATAAATTTAAATTTAAATATTTCTGTTTGTTAAGTTTGTTGTATCATTCACCTGTTGCGTTGACATCACATTATGTGGCCGCACAATTGAGTGCAGTATTTGTTTGACTTCTATGTTGCAAATTGATACATTTGTGGTTTCAGCGATACACTGCAAAATAGTTGTGCAATGAACAATTAGCTAACCGCTTATATAAACTCAACATAATTAGTTGAGTTATCAGATTACGTAAACTTACCCTATTAACGCCAGCGTCTAATAGTGCAATCAGAACATCATCCTTTTCGAAGAAACTGCAAGACCGAGAGAGCGAAAAACATTCATTTCAAATTAATTTGATTAAAGTATGTGGCAATGCTTATGATAATGCGGAAAAGCTATTCTAAGAAAATAATAAAATACATACACTAAATTGTTTATTGTATTATTGTATGTATTCAATTGTTTTTGTGCAATTTGAAGTAATGGAAACTTTTTTCAGTGTGATAATATAATGGGGGATTAATTTGATTTTGTAACAATTTCTCTTAAAAAGAAAGAAGAAGAAGGTTAACCAAGTTTTCACCAAAAAAATAATTTTCGCACAATTAAACATGTAGGTTATTAGTTCGATTTATATTGAATCTATATAGGTTGCTAAGCTCATTATTTTCTCAAGTGAAGATAATTTTTAATACGATGCGAAAAAAAGTGCGTTCCTAGCGCTTTGCCCCTCGGGTGGGGTAAAGTTGCATACAAAGTGCTAAGAATAAAAATTATCTTTTTGTGTGGATGAATGGCCTTCCAAAAGAAGGAGGACTTTTCTGTTTTTTGAAACTCCTGAAAGCTGGATAAAATGAAGGAACCTAGTGATGAACACTTCACCGCCATGACCTATGTAAACATACAGACGCGGAAACAAAAACTTATCAACATAGAAAAATCATTGTCAACAGAAGAGAATGTCACTAATATATACTACGACGTGATACTTTGCCTTTTTTTTGAAATGATTCGTATGAAATGAATTTACTTAAGTCGAAAATCCTCGAATTTTACATCGACCGCACTCATTTGGATTAACCTCGTGATTCTCTACAACGTAAGGTCGAAATGTTGCTGTAACCTAGCAGTTACTTGAGCACTACTCAAACAAAAATTCTTTACAATTACATTAGATGGCGCTGTAATGCAAGGATAAACATATCGCTTCGTCCCGCCTTCCCCTTAGTCACTTTGAATTTTATTAAAGCCCAATTATTTTGTTGATTTGCTCAAACTTTTTTTTTTTAAGTGTGTCTCGGGTAATTCCAACCCTAAAACACATTTTTCCATATCGCGCCATTAATGATTTATATCGGATTCCTCATATTTATTGGTGACAAAGTTGTTTGCTTTATTTTTAATTACCGCTATGAGAAACGTTCAAGTGTCACTCAACTACATCTAAAGCACTATGATTTACTGTTGATTTGTGTTACTTTGCTCAAAGTTTAAGTTGCCCCTTAAGACATTAAACAGTTCGAATTTCCTAATTAAGAAAATTAATTTCATCTGCGAACTTAATGTCAAACTTTCAACAACTACTAACAACAGCTGAGTGTGCATCAAGCAGGATTATCCGCTTAAGCTACAAACATCGCTGTTGGCCCAAATGAACAATCCAACACCAGTATAACACTGTCAATCAACACTTTGTTAGCCAAAGCAGCAGCTACGTAAAAATTCATACAAAACGTAAAAGATATGAGCCAGGAAGTGCTAAGGGCATAACGCTAAACAGGAAGAAGAGCATTGCGTTCTTCACAATTAAATCTAATTAAAAAAAGAAAAAGTATAACGTGCGAAAGTATCATGGAGCACGGTTGATAAATTAAAACAGGGCCATTATAACATACAAAGTTAAGTAGCTAACAAATTACGAGCGTATAATAAAAAGAATCAAAACCTGGCAGCTTTAGTGCTTGACATTTTAATTGTGTTTTATGTTTCTTAAATAAGAGTACCTTTATTTGGCAACTTGAGCGATATAAAGTGGATGACTTTTGTAAATATCCTTACGAACGACACAGAGCGGTTAAAATGATATTGTGCTGAATGCACCACAGGGATCCAACTAAGTGAGCAAAGTTGCTTGTAAGAAAAACAAATGTATTTCAACGTCATTATGATTTTAACCCATTTCTACACTCAAGGTATATTTATTTGGGATTTTAAGTATTTTGAAAAAAGATTTAGCTGAGGAGTATTTTGTATTTGAATCTTAAATGATTTTTAAAATGAAAAATCGCATTAAGGCTTAAAGCACAAATTACGCAATTAAATCTTTCATTAACATGATATCGAGTTCAATATATGTGACCTGATCAATGAAAAAGGGGCTTACGTGCAAAGACAAGTTTTCGAGAATGGATTTCACAATGTGAAAGAGCGTCTCAAACTCTATCCGAATTGGCAAAAAAGTGGAAAATGATTTTTTGATATCTAAACCTCCTTTTCATAGACCAGGTTATATATAAAGCCCAAAACCTTTAAACAAGATTTTTTTGGTCGATTCTGCATTCTGCTTTAGAGGGTAAACCAGAAAACCTTTTAAACTGTTCAAAGCAACATTTAAATATACGTTCCAGAATGTTAAAAGGAAAACATTTGTCTGAAACCCTACAAATGTTCTCATCGAAAATCGAAAAATCATACTAAAACTGACAAAAAAGTATAATAAAATTGTAAATAATAAGTAAGCACAACGAGCCAGAATTTGTCTACGCTCATATCCGTACTTAATTTCGAACGCACTTTCAAAACAAATCTCAAGTTCAGTCATTTACTTTCATCAGCACAGCTTTCTATCTCAAAACAAGTTCACAATGAACTGACTTTATTTTTCAATAAGCGCACAAAATGGGTTAACAGCTGCGTCAAATTAAAGTTAATTAAATAGCTACTGTCGTGGAAAATTGCGCGTGTATCCTAACTGCAAAAAGGATAAAACGTTAATATCTGTGAAATTTTCTGCTTGTCTGTCTACTCTTCTGTCTGTCTATCTTCCAGTTGGCCTGTCTAACTGACTGTGTGTGAGTGCTGCTAATTAGTTTTGAATTGAATTTCAAGTTTTAATGAGGTAATTAATCTTATGATCAAGTTGAGACATGCCAAGTTAACCAACATGTAAGAGAAAGTGTTATAAAAAATGTGAAGAATTAAAACGTAGTGCAGGAAATGCAGCTGATACGCTGCACTGTAATAACTTAAAGAAAAAATTTTTGTTAAATTAACAATAAAAAAGTTGCTTACCTCTTTTTAACCACAGCAATTATTGTCGTAAAATGATGACCATTAGTGTGCCTTATTGATCTGGAAGTAGTTGAGCCAAGAAAAAAGTTTAACAAAGTATACACTAAATATTGAGCAAAAAAGAAAGAAGATAATCGTGGTGTAATAAATCAAAAACAAAAAAAAAAAGTTTCATAAAAAGAAAAACGGCATAAAAATTAAAATACAGCAACATTGTAACATTGATGCTATTGATGCCAATATTATTGTTTTGATTTAAGGAAAATCCATTAAGAAAATTATATTGAATGTTTGCGTTATTTGAATAGCGTACTTGATAAGTAATTAAGTAAGTAAGTTTTCCGTTCCCATATACCTTGGCTGCCTTTCTTCTCACTCACCTGGTTATATATTCAGCATCCAGATTTTTACTAGAGCGTGCATCAATTATAATTAAATGAAAACTTTCAGCAGCACCAGTGGAATTATGTAACGTTTCCAATGCAGCCTCTTTGGACTTAACTAAGGTGACATCAATTTGTTGACGATGACAGGCCTCCGTCAGTACTTCGCAGAAATTGTCCGTTTTATGAAAAACTAGTAAGGCCTGTAATTAAAATAGATTTCACGTGGCCATTTTACAAAATGAAAATTTAAGAAATTTGGCATGCAAAACTGACCTTAAGTTGGGGATTCGGTGGTAAAACAGTCGGATATTTTAAGTCCATGAGATTGCGCTGTAAAGATAAAGAGAACAAAAAAGATATGTAAGTATAATGAAAATTTGGAAATAGAAAATGCTGTAGATATTTGTAGACTGGTTTGACTTTATGAATTTAACAAAAGTGCGAAGTTTAGAATTCATGCTACACCGAGCAAATTGCTTAAATATTTTTATCACATTTAAGATGGTACATCGAACCGAAAAGAGAACATGTGTAAAATGAATGAGAATTTTTTTTTTAATCAAACACAACCATTTTTTTCTTATTACTCTTAAGCTAATTAACAAAAGTCTTACTTTCCCATGTAACATTTCGTAAACCATGCAAAAATATTTCATATGAAATCTTACAGTAATCTTTCATTTCCATTTCGGAAACCTTTCTGCAAAATGTGTTCACATTTTGATTTCATTTGAGACGTTTTTGAAACATTATAAGAGCTTTGTAAGATTATGGGGGGGGGGGGGGGTAAATAATTTTATGACGTCACTTGCATTCATACTTAACATGCAGTTAATTTTTGTGCCAATTCCTAATTTCAATTGACAAATTGATAACACATAACTATGCTTAATATAGCATTAAACAAAGAACCAGCCTGACAACATTCACACAGTTCTTTACTTAGCATTTTCCCACACTTGATCTCGTGTCTATATAATGCAGATAACAAAAAGTAATTTTAAATTATAAAAAATTATTTAGATTTTACTAGAAAAATTCAGTAATATTATAACTGGAAGCTTTCAGAAACATTTCAGAATGATTACATGTGAAGTAATTAAGTTTGTAACGTGTCAGAGAAGTTTCATTTCAAAGGCTTGGGAAGCGTTTAATCGAGAATACTTAATCGAAAAAAAAATAAATTAAAAGTTATAAATTAGAAAAAAGTCTAATTTTTTTTACTGGAAATTTCGAAAAATGAAAACTTTGCAGCTCTGGTAGCAACCTTAGGAAAACTTTTTTTAAGTGAGTTCAAATTTGAATTCAAATAAAATTTCGAATTTCGAGTGTCTCCGAAGAATTCTAGAGCATGAGATTGTTTTGAGCATGTATATTGGAGGTGGGACCAAAAATTAACATAAGGGAATATTTTAAAACATATTTTCAACTACATTTTACTTTTTAAGTAGTCCTGTACTTTAACGTAAGCAAGACAACGAGCCAAATTGAAGTATGTACTGTACTCCCAACAAAAGTACGGTGGGACACGTTATGCATAACGCTTTATCGTTTTGTGTTCTTGTCATTTATACATTCAAATCATCAGAAATCTATATTTCTTATATCCGATCACATCCGGCCATTGACTGTATCGTAAATTTCAGCACCACACACATAAATAATAAAGAAAAATAACTAACAAAATGGCGTTCTGAGAGTAAATGAAGACAAAATCACTCGCATTACTCTCACTCTGAGGCACAATACTTGCCACACAATATACAACAAACACAAAAACAGCACAACAATCACAAATAAACATCCATAATCTGATGCATAAAGGACCGCGCAACAACATCATCAAGGCAGTTCCTGTGAAACCAGCAAATATCGATCAGTTTGTGTGTGTGTGTGTGTGTGTGTGTGCAGCATTAAAGTAAGCCAAGTTTAATTTACTGTACAAAGAAAAAGTCAAAGTGACAAAGGACTATGAGAAAAGAAACCCAAGTGCCAAAAGAATAGAATTTTGTAGCCCAGTGCAAAACAACCGATTTCTTGGGAAGCAATATAAATTTTCTTAAAATATTCACCACGTTATACAAATTGAAATTTAGCAACGGCAAAGATAATCTAAGGGTAGCCAGAATAAAATTCAGCTGAATATTCTGAAAACATCGAAAAAAGAAAGAAGGGTAAAATTTGATTTGTATTTTAATTTTTCTTACAAATCACCAATGCACAATTTGGTGCTTAAGGCTTACATCTCCAATTTGTAGTCCTAGTCCTACAATTAGCTGCGTTTAACCTAACTTTCCGTTTAAGTCTATGAACTGCTTCGGGTCATCTCTTATCTAATTTTTTAGTTAAAACCTTAGAAACTTTTTACTTCCCTCTGACATCACAAGAATGTGACAAAATTGAAAAAAAAAAAAAAATCATTTTTTTTTGTTGTTGTTTATAAGTACATCTATTATCAACAAGTCTCAGTATTAGCGCCATCTTTGAACCGAAGTAAGCAGAACACTTCTGATGGCATGAGACAGAGAAAGCTAATAAATTATTTGGTGCTTTTAAACGAAGATAAATTACTCAATGTTTTTGTAACGCATTTTTGGGAGATTTAAATTTTTTATGAAAAACGCTTGTTAAGTGGGTGTTAGCATGAGCGTTGGCGTAAGTACAATATCTTCTACTGGCGTTTACTGCTCGTTCGATAAGAAATTAAGGCTTGAATTTTCTTGGTTTATTTTTGAAATTGTTTTTTTTTTTTGTTTTTTTCAGTTTTCTTGGTAAAGCTAAATTTTTTGTTGTTCAATGAATTTTAAAGCTTATTAGTAGTAGCTCTTTATAATAATGGTGCTGCTGCTGTTGTTGTTGTCTTCGTCGTCGTTTGTCAGGTGTATTGTATATAGATTTATCTACTTAATGTGTTTGTATTTGCGTGTGTGATTTCCATTCTATTTGTGTGTATTGCTTAAGGGATTTTCTTCGACTTTTCTTCGTTATGCATTTTATTCGTAATTTGCTTGTTGAGTTGTTTAAATTTGCGTACAAAAGCTCAAATTTGAATTTTGCTTATTCTCAGATTTTTTTTTCCAATGTTTTCTTTTGCATTATTTTTATCCCTTTTAGAAAAAAAAAAAAAACAATTTAATGTGTATTTGGATAATTATTTATTTATGTTATAAAAATGTGTGGTGCAAAAACATTGTGCACACATTTTAAGCCCAGTATCCTGACAAGAAGTTATGTTCGGGATAAGGAGGAGAAGAAAAATTTGTGTCGGTTGAGCGTAGATTTGAGTAAATAAAAAACCGTTGTGCATAATACGCAAAATAACACTCCGTTCGATATTAAATTATAAAAATAATTCAATTTAAAAGCTCATACAAGTACTGTAGCTTTTTTTTCGAAATAAGTCATACATATATATATATATATAAAAAGCCACAAATTCAACAGCATTACTTAAAAACTTTTAGTGGTAGTTCAAGAGATCAAGATATGTCCCCTCTATAAATTTACGAAAAAATACTTTTTTTTTGCAAATTTTTTATTACCAATTTAGAATGTAGATATTTGTCGCTGAACAAATGTATTCCAAACTTAGGTGCTTCTCATCTCTCTTTTGGTTAATTGAAGAATGAAAAACACAATGCACCAATTCAATGAAAGATTTGAACAGAAATTAAAATATTATTAACTATCTTATGTAGGATGTAACATAATATGTTTTTGGAAACCCTTATAGTTGCTTTGTTCCTTTACACTGTTTTGTCAATCATTTTATTATTGATGATGCTATTGATATATATGTGCACTCACTACTTGTTTTTGTATATTTTAAATTGACCCGCTAGAAATTATTCAAAAAAGACTATGTTTTTACAAACTTGCTGCAAGCGCTAAAAATTGTATTCTTCTAAGACGATAATACGTTCTGAGACTTGAAATTTTGTCATCTTGTATTAAATTTACTTTCTTGATTTACAAAAAACAAAAATTCGACCAAAAAATTACAAGACCAAAAATAAAATAAAAAAAAAAAACGAACTAATGCTAGTCATACTGGTTTAATCCATTGCTTAATGGAGTCATCAGCAACCTTCGATCCAATCATTGAAAATATCTATCGTCGATACGTTTTCTTTTTTGCATGGATTTGTTGCATACTCAAACAAAAATGCAACAAAAATATGTATGCAAAAAGTAAAATATATCAGGCTTACAAATTCTTAAGCATAGGCTAAAAGGTCGCTGATGATTTCATTTCGCAAGAACCACCATAAATAAGAGACAAGAAAAGCATTATCCAAATTACTGCATGAACTTCTAAGAAAATCATACTTTATGAATGAATGCTGCTGAACCTAAGCAGCATCCGTTCATTACACTCAAAAGTAAGCACCTAATCTTGTTCTACTATATTGCTGTTTAGTCTCTTTCCTGTCGGGTATTGAGTACATAGTATATAGATCTGTACGATGTTAAAAAAGGGTTGCTTGTCAATGCAAATACGGGTTACATGAAATTTGAAAGTTCAAAAGAATGTTGTACGATATCCTTTTGTTATGCGATTGACAGTGGGTATATGTAATATGTTATTATTGTGCGGCGCGTGTAAGTGCAAGTGGAAGCGTTGGCAGAGGGACGTCTATGCAGTATTTACGGTCTTATTTGCTATTGTATTGATATGAATATAATATGTGTATATATTTGAATGACATCTTATTGAATTTAAAATCAAATCGCAGTGATTTATATGAAAGAGTTTTGCTATTTGATTTATAACTCTTTCAGATATTCTTGATACTGCACTTTCTCTATTCTTATTGATACTAAGTAACACATACAAACTTTAAGTATTTAATATATTTGCAACAAATAAATTTTTTTTAATAAATTAAACTTAAACATTTTAGATCAAGAATTAACATTTTCATGTTTAACAATTAAATTTAAAAAAATAATTTTTAATCTTTAAATGTATCTTTGTGTGTGTAAGCTTATTATAAATATTACAAAAATCCAATTAATTGGCTGTGGCCTCAGCAATATAATCGCTTTCCATTGATTTTTTTAATTGAGTGATTATAAAGTGATTTCACATAACAATAAATATCAAATTAAGTGAAGTGACCTTTCCACAGTTCCACTCGTTAATTACCCAGAACAATGGTTCAAAGAGATAAAGAAAAAAATCTCAAATGTTGTTACTGCGAACGCAAGGATTTTTCATTTAAGTCGTTATCATTTTTTATTTATTTGAAGTGAAGCTGCCACCCACAGCAGCGATTCATTTGGAGTTTATGCGTAAGCTGTTTTATGTATAAGTTTTCAATTGCGAAATGGATTTTTATAAATTTTTTCATTCATGTTTTTTTTTTTGTAGTTGTTTGCATAATTTATTTAATTTTTTTCATTCCGTATAATTTGTAACATACCACGAAAGTAATTAATTTGCTTAAGTTTTTCAATTATTCTTGAGTGGATTTATTTCGTTGAGTGGATTTATTATGTTTGAAAATTAATGAAAATACGCAGGAATCCATATAAATCACTGCAACTGATGATTAAGTTGAGATATCTTTTTGAAATGATAAAACGGAAACAAAAATGCTGAAGATATGAATACAAATTTAGGGGCAAGGAGCTTAAATATATACATTTTACAGTTTTAAAATCTTTTGGTAGAAATATTATGGCAAATATGCCATTATGCAAAAATGCCATTATTTAAAAGATAATTTAATATTTTCAGAAAATGAAAAACAAAAAATTTCAACTTGCTGGGATTATACAGAGTGCGCCAATTGTCAGAGGACAATTTTCAACCGATCGACGTCAGTCAGCACATTTTGGAAACGTCAATTTATGTGATAGGCGCTTTACATTGAAAGTAATCGTGTAGTTGTTTTAACTAAGCCTGGCTAATGTCACTATTTGAAATTTGCCTCCACCGGACCTTTTTCTGTAAAGATTTTTGAAGATTAAAACTTATGCAAACAAGACAAAGGCCATGGAAGAGCTCAAAGAGAACACTCGAGCCGAAATGCCAGCGATATCGAATGAGACGTTGAGCAATATGTTGAAAAATGTTCGCTTTTGAGTCACGAATAACGGCGGCCACTTAATTGATATTGTTTTCGAGATCTGATTAGGATATATTTTGAAGGTGTAGACTTATTAAAAAAACACAACTTTCCGAAAACTATTGAGAATTGTCAAGAAATGAACTAAAGTATATAAGAAACACGAAAAATCATCTCATGCCTGATGAATCAGCTCATATATTTTACTTTACATTAATCACAAACTAGTCTACTGACAATTATATTAAGCTGTGTCTAAGGGAAAGGGGCATAAACCCACATTTAAAGACTGTTTCATCTGAAGTTCCTTAGGGCAGTAATCTTTGTCTCATACAGTTCTTGTTGTTTTATTTTCAGCTATACATTCGTTCCAAACTCTAATTAATGCTGATGATGTTAAGCTTTTTTATTTTTTATTGCTCATAAACATCATAACATTTTACGATCATTTTGTCTTTTTAAATGGTGTGATGCAAAGCTCATGATCTTAAACCTCATAAAGTGCAAATATATATATATGTATGACGGTCCTAGGTATGCAAAATGTTTAAGCATCTTATTCAATTATTGGTTTTAAACTGGAAAATGTCATTTGAAACATCGCTTTTACGCTCATAATGGTCAAAGAATCGAAGAGAGAATCGAAAAATTATGTTAAATGTTGCACTTCTGCAAAAAATTACTTGTGACTTAATGAACTTCTTGCCAAGTTGTAATATTCTTCCTCTTCTCAGGAAGAGATTCATAATTTTTTCATTTCTTAAGATTTTACATACAGTATCTATGTTATACTTAGGAAAAAATGCCACTACAATATTGAAAATTTTATTTTTGACTTAAGGCCGAGTGTAAGAACGCTATTTTTAGTTCATTTCGTTGCATATGCAATGGCATTGATTCCCATTATCTTCTTATTATTCCGTGTACCTTAGCAACTAAGCAAAAAATTGTCATTCACTTTAAAGCTTTTTCTGATTTTCGATAACTTCTGCTATGCAGCAATTGGGGTTAATAGAGTTTGTGATCAAATATTTCATCGGAAATGGTTAGAACCATTATCTTGGTTTGAATAGTGCCTTTTGTGCGGTTTAGTTTCGTTAAAAGAAAAATGAGGCAGTCCGAGCTGTTCGTAATCAGTCGCTGATCTGTATGATAGCAGCTCGTGTGAAAGCGAGATCGTTCGAGTAACAAAAAAATATGCAAGAACTGAAAATGTGTGACAGTGTGCAAATATTAAAATGCGTTTTGAAAAATTACGAACTGAAATGAGAGTATTCGAAATATTTCGATAGGTACCAATATTGTAATCAATATATATGAAGGTTGCAACCCATTTACACTTTTACTTAAAAAAAATTGACTAAAAACGGCTTTGGGACAGGATTCGACAAGGTAAACCTTTATGTTCTGTTTAGACTCTTCGAGTTCTATCATTTGGCATACATTAAGATAAAAAAAAATTGACCTCGGGACGGTCTTTCGCAAGGCAAACCTGGTTAATACGTTTCAACAAAATGTATCACATCTTATACTGTAAACTTTCCATTCGAATTTTCTACAACGAAATCTTAGCCTTTATACATAAAATAAAATATGGCGTCAAGTGAAGCGAACAAGAGCTGCATGCTTTAATAAGCAGCACAACAGATTATCACTACCGTACTTATACCACATTCTCTACTAATAAAAACTTAAAATTTTCACTCGCACTTATGCCTTAAATGTAGTCCAGGGTATTTAATTTGTGAAGAATTTATATTGGGTTTTTCTAGATGATAAAAAATAAAAAAATTGGCACAAGATTTCAAATATACGCACAAATTTCAAATCAAATAAAATTAATTAACACATTAATTGAAAGCATTTTTAAATTGAATCATTAAATATTGTAAATAAAACAATGGTAGCAATTAAGGGTATTTTTTAATAAAACGGTAAATAAAAAAATTTAAATATTTGTTATTTTTAGGAAACAAAAAAACACTACACCACATAATGTTACCATGAAGTTTAATAAACAACAATTAATAACGTAAATAAAATTTAGTTATGGTATTTAAATCAATAAAAGGTTGGGTATTCAAAAATTAAAGAACAAATTTTTTTAAATCTGGCTGAGCTGTCAAAAGTCCACAATAAAATAAATTTTGTAGCACTTGTCTTAAATTTTTATAGTATTTTCCTTTCCTTTTTAAGTTACAATAGTCTTCTAGCGGCCGATACAGCCAGCAGGATCCTTTTTCTATAAGACTATGAAGTCCTCGTAATCATACTTAAATTTTCTTTTGTCATTTCAATAAATAGATAAATAAATGGTTATATATTATCAATAACTCAAACATATATAAGTTCTGCGAAATTACTAATTTGAATTTAAAGAGACATGCATTGGCTAGGTCGGACCATGCAGACACTTAAGTATATGTAATTATGTAGATTCCTTTAACTAATGATTCTATCTTCTGCTCCCTATAGCCCCGTTTCTTGCTAAAAATATTTTGATGCAACAGGTACTTATTGCAGGTTTTGACTTTTTGTAACACCCTTACATGAGAAAAATTAATAATTGTCAATGTATAGAATTTGTTTTTGCCTTAATTTCTTAAATGAAGTTAAGTGTTGTCAATTATTTTCAATCGAAAATTTACTAAAAATAAATATTTGAACGATATAAATTATGTGTATACCAGTAAAATTTCAAAATTTTAGGAGCAGAACATTTTGATTTGCAGATATTTTGTTATGACCTCAAATTGTTGAAGCCCTCAAAAAAAAAGGTTTTCAAATGATTTTGCATCAATGTTGCTACCTTTTAGGCAGCGCTATATTAAGGAAAGGCTAAAAGACCCCTATTTAGATAAAAAAGAGGATATTATTTATTTTGAAATTGATATTTTTCTTATAATCAAGGGGCTCTTTGAAAAAAGTAGAAGGGAAGATCCAATATAACACATATTTTGAAAAAAGGGGCTCCTTTCCAGTTTTTAGAAACGTCACAAAGTTTAAGTCCGATGTTGCATGAGAAGTGGAATTTAGCAAAAGAAAAAACCCACAATATGGGAGAAATTTTTTTTTTTTTGTATACTTCCAAACGCTGAGTGAGAAACTTCGAGTTCCATTTTAGTTTTGATCTCAATTTTTCATTGGTTTTCCAAAATTCAACGTTGTGTGTGCCACATTTGACAGTTTCATTATTATTTTATTTTTCTCATTATAAATTATTTCAGAACAAATTCACTTTCGGCAGTCACACCCCTTGATTTATCTATTTATTTACATAAGCTCAAAACAATTCCGCAATCAAATATTTAATTTTCATATCACTAAAAAAGTTAAATTTTTTTTATTTTAATAGGCCATATATATTCAACGTTAAGAACATATGACATCACTTGCCATATTTTTAATACCAAATTGTTTTTTGATTTAAAATCTAATCTGAGTTTAAATTTTCGGCATAATAAATCATTTGAGAAGATACACGTACTAAGCAACAAAGTAGTTATGCAATAGCGAAATGTATGCTTCCTTGGAAATGCTTGAAATTTTGTGGAAATGAGTGAAATTTCGAACAGTAAGGTGAATGTAAATGATAGCAGTCAAGAGAGAAACATAACGCCTAATGAGTCAATCAGATACTTGAAAATAATCGCTTGCTTAATCCAATTGAATTGGCGTCCAAATAAGTTAGAGATAAGATGCATATTTATTAATTGTTATAAAAATTGAGTAGTAAATAACGACTTATTGTCATATATACATCCCTATATTTATATGTTTATCTATGCCTATTGTATTAATTTCATTAAAATTTATTTACGACTTTTACATTATCTCTGCGGTAATTCCAAACCCATCAAACATGCGAAAAAGAATTGTAACATAAATATTAATTATGATATTTTTTGATTTTGTATGAGACAACTTTGAGACGTAATGCCCGAAAAATGTACACCATTCGCTAACTTAAACTAATAAGTTTGAGTTTATCAGTTTCAGTTCTTCATTCCAGATAAACTCACTTCTTTGGAAGAAGTAGGTCTAAAAATGAACATATATGAAACAGAAATCTTGCCATCCGCCCTACCAGTTTCAGTAATAGCCAAAAAAGTCAGTTATTTTGTATGGCTGCTAAATATCGTTACAAGTGTTTAACAACCATTGACTTCGTCGAATTTGGAAAATTTGGTGGCCTAAGCCATTTCCAATATCAGATGGCTTACCAGATGTTATCAAGATCCGATATACATTCCATTCAAACGGTGAAGATGGAAATGAAATTGGTACACGTTGTGAAAATCACCAACTAAAGACTGTCAAAAAGCATTACAGTGCAATGCTCTGGGAAATGTGAAGAGAATTGAAAGCAATCTCTACTGGTCATACTGGAAAAGTACTGTCGAGGTCATATTAACCCAAGAGTTCACTGTAAATAAGTCGAGTGCATAAGAATACAGGATAGGATGCAGAGGAAAGATAGACGTACATTTTGGTGAAACTTACGAATCAGGGTTGCCTTGCTGTACCGATGCCCGAATTTTGGCTAATTCTTTTTTTTAAATTAAAACTGTATAAGGTCATGGCTTGATATGTATGGAAAATGATAAATGCATATAACGCGTTGAGCCCTAATAGAATATATAAGGCTGCATTGCTGAACTCTTCCCAAACATGGCAGGAAAGTTCTCTAGAACTTTTTTTTAAATAGCAGAACTAGATTTATTTATTTAATATTCCAAATGGTATGAGGTATCAGAAAATAGAAACCGATTCTACTGATTTGTTAGGTTTTATATCTTAGCAAAGGAAGCTAGATACATTGATAACGTAATCATTAGTTACGTGGAAAAAGCCTAATGTTGTGCTACGAACTGATCGAACATGTTCGAGGCAACGAGTCCAACTCGAACAAACGAGTAGGTCGAAACTCATGAATCACTCAAGAGTTGGCAAAAGCTAGACTTTTTCTTAACTTTACGGTACATGCAAATTTTATTTCATTTCTTCGAATGATAGACACAAACAGAAGTAAAATAACGAGATAAGGTGGAACACATCGAACTAACTGAACTGAAGTTCGTGAGCTTCGAGTCTGGTCGAATGAGTTCGGCTCGTTGTACAGCCTTAGTGAAGCCTCAGTCCTTTTGTGACAAAAGCTTAGTTCACCGGAGGCTAGAGATAAACAATTTTTATAACACCTCTTGTTATTCTAAGCTATTTTTTATCTAAAATAAAACTTTGTAGGCGGAGCAGAAGAATCAGTATCTGAGCGATATTGCAATTATATTAAACAAATAAGAATCTTTCATTCATTTAAGCCACTGCTTTATCATATAAATGTTACTTCAAAGCAAGCATAGATTATCTTGTTGTTGTACCTGGTAAGCTGTCAATTGATTAAATTGCATAGCCTTATTCATAATCATTAAAAGTATGTTTGAAAACATTTCAAGGAGGATAATTCTAATTTTAAACCATTACATTAGATTCCTATTTTAAGATTAGCAGCTCAAACACAACATTGCAATAGCATTCATTAATTTAAATTTGAAATAATCATTGCACTCTTTACGAAACTAAATTCAATTAATTTCCGCAATTACAAATACACACATTCACAACTTTCACTCACACTCCTCACATACCTCATTAATATATTCTTCCGCTTCCTTTGCCATCTTTGACGCCTGCTTAAGCTCATATCCGCCAGATACACGTTGCACTTGCAGCAATAATTTTGGACGCTTCGGTTGCCGTCGTGCGTACAAACCCATTGCGGTGTAATGTTTGGGACGCAATTCTACCTCATCAAACTCTGGTGTATTTGGAGTGACAACTAAATCCGGATCCGATGGCAAGACTGGCTGATGTGTACGCTGCTTGCGGCTGTGATTGTGACGCTTCTGTTGCGTTTCAAAACGACGCATTAATTCCAATTTATCTTCGTTTGTCAAATTATTAATACGTAATGCATTGGCATCCAAATTGCGTATGACCTCAGCAATTTCCGGTTGGACATTACGACCAAGAGCGAAAGGTTTCTGTGAATGCATTGAACTACCAGGTAATGGTGTCATTACATCCACAGTTTCAGCAGCAAATTGTTGCTCGTATTCAATTTCTTCAGGAGTTTTGGCAACACTGGGTGCTAGACTGGGCGCAAGATTATGTGGCGAGAAGGTGAATAATGTACTATCAGATTTTAAACGCATACTATTGGGCGTATGTGGTGAATGTTTCTTCAATGTGCTTAAATTAAGCGCTTCTTCCATATGACAAACTTCTGACATATCGTACGAACCTCTTATGAGCTGACGTTTCTCATCGAGTAAATTTTTATATTCTTCGATGAAGCTTCCTTCCGTATCGCTATCGTCTGCCGCCGTTGACAACTTGATAATATTTTTTCTACCACTTTTTGATGATGATTTTCTACTATCTTCATCAACATCTTTCGGCTGACTTTTTACTGTTTCTAAGAAAATTGTGGCACTATGGCGATTATCATCAACGACATCTTGTGTACTGATAATATTTTTATCAGTGTTTTTTTGCAAGTGCTTTTTGTTCCAAATTTTCTTACTGTCTTTGTTATTTATCGATGCAATATTTGGTTTCGTTGTCATTGGCGACGTTTTTGTTTGGTTTTTATCACCAATTGCACTCTTAGTGCCATCAGTAACATTGCCATATTGTCGCTGTTGCTCTCCTTGATAAGTTGCCGTATTATTTTCTGCTCTAACTTTTGTTGAAATTTCTTGTGTTTTTTCATTAATAAATTCGTCGCTATTTTTATGCCAACCATTTTTGTTACTACTACTACTTTTATTTCGATTCTTATTATTTTTATTTGTATTTAAAATTTGTTGTTGTTGTTTTTGTTTTTCAGTCATACCCAGACTTGGCGACGTTGGGTCGGTTTTATTGTAGTTGATTTTATCATCAGTATCGCATTCATCGCTTATCGTCAGCTGTATTATATGTTTCTCATTTTCATTGTTATCATTAATGTTTTTATCTGTGCCACTCGTGTTTGTTGTACTTATAACAATATAATTTGCTTTCGTCGCATTAGCTGTTGTTCCAACGTTGTTTGGATTATTATTTCTAGTTTTATTAACCAAATTTGTATCGCTGCAATGTTTTTCCTGCGATGCCTCAATATCATCATCCAGCTGTTGGTTTTGTGCTGTCGATGATCTTTTACGAAAGACATTTGAAATTTTTGAGAAACAACGCATTTTGAAGCAGAAAAAAGGATTTTATCACTGTCGCTCAATGTAAATAATAAGGAAGTGTTGAAAATTTATCACTGATTGTGTATCACTGGAAAGATTTTTTTATTTTTTGCCATTTTAACTGTAGTATGTGATATTGAAAATATCATCATAGTATTTTTTAAATTTTTCTATTAATATCACTGTGTTAATTTGTCAGAATTTTTTGGTAACAACTGTTTGCCAAAATATCACTGTTTTACTTTTGCACTTTGTTTATATTTATTGTTTAGTTTTTGTTTAGTCCACATTGTATTAAACTAGCGACATTGGTTATTAGATTGTTGTTTAGATTACTAATAAAAAATATCAATATTTATAAAAATGTTCATTTTTATAATATTTTTAAGCGGCTTTTTTTCAAGAAATTTTTTATTTTTTTTTTGCAATTTTTTTGGAAGTAAGGCGTTTGAGCCTGTGTTAGATGATAAATTTGTATCACTCTTAAATTAGAACCAGATAAATTTAAAATATTTTTTGATGAATTTGATGAAAAAACAAATCATATTAAAAAGTTTAAGGCGCCGTCAACAATTTAGCTTATTAGTGATATTTTTTCAGACGTCCAATGACACTTCTTTATATATGTATATACCAATGGTACCAGTGGTTTCGCGTGCACATGTTCGGTTGTTTCTTTCACAGTAAAATTACTCTCTGAACATCTCATTTTCTATCTTCTCACTTCAAAAGTAAAAAAAAAAACAGTTGAAAGAGAGTTTGTTCTTTGAATTTCGAAGCCAAATGCAAACGGGACAAATGAGAAAGAACAACAATGACAACGCAAAGTTCAAGAAGCAGCATAAGCGAAACGAAAAATCAAAACAATATTTTTGAGGGAGATTTTGGAAAGACTTAATCCTGACATATATAATATTTAAATTTAAAAATAGTAAAATTAAGTATGCAATATCATTTTTTAGTACAGGCACATTACTTTAAAAAAAATTATTAAAATCGGTGCAGTATATTTTTCGCCAAAGCGTTACAAACAGTTCCCATGTAAGCAATTCCACATAAATGGCATAAATTTCTTTTTCCTTTTTTAATATTTTAATTTTTGGCTATCCTAAGCAACTTTTTATTAATGTGGGATTATAAATATCAAAGTTAGACTATAAGAATTGTTTCCTCATTCTTGAATTTATGATATTAAAAAAATATTTTTTCTTTCTTTTCCAGAAGTTTATAGTTTGTGATATTAAAAAAATATTTTTTCTTTTCTTTTCCAGAAGTTTATAGTTTGTGCTTACTCGTTGCTGGTTTTAGTAATTTAACATATAACTACCAACATATCACTGGTAAGTCTTATGAGCCCTTTTTTGTAGTATTTCAAAATTTGTCGTAACAATTTAAAAATCATTCTTTTTTTTTTTTATTTTACGCTTTAATGGAAGTTAAAAAACTATCGCTGCTAATATTTCTACTGAGATTTTTGGTGTCTTGCTAAATTTATGCTTGAAAATTTTTCAAACATTTTCAATGCGGCCAATATGCCAATTTATTTCCAATACTATTTTTGTGATAAAAACTATCACTGCTAATTTTCGAAAGATTTTTTTAATGCTTCAAAAGTGCATTTAAAGTTTGTTGTTGCTTCTTAAAATATCACATGCTGTCGATATATCACGAGCTTTCATTATATTACAAGCTGCCAATGTAACAATTTGTATTTAAAACTTATTGCAACTCCATAATATATCACTAGCTGCCAAGCAATTAACTCTGTCATTCAACGTTTACAACTCACTTTTAGTAATTTCTTTAAATTTTAATATATTTTTGTTATAATTTTGAGCTTCGCACATATTTCCAACAAAACCATCAACGATTGCGTAAATTGTTATTGAAAAAGTGTTCATTACTTGAGTAGGTACTCATAATTTATTACAAACTCTTTAATATCAAATTGTTATTGACTAATGCTTTTTGCACCATTTTCTTTGCTTTCTAAATTTTTCATTATCAACGCTTTTGTCATATTCTGTCCACTTGAAACCATCATCGATCTTTTAAGTCCAGCGTAATGTGTCCGAAAGTCCGTTAAGCTAAAAGCTTTACATTCAAGTTAACATAATATTTTGTTATTGATTGATGATCGTTGTGCTATTTTCAATATCTCTTTTTTTTTATTTATTCTACAAAATAGGTTGGTAGTTATTTTTATTGTACATGATTCACATGGGCTTCCGATTAAATATACAAAGAAAAAAGGAAAAATTGTATCACGACAAAAAAGCAACAACCCATCAAACCACATTACTTATGAAAAAATACAATAAAATGTGCCTTTGTCGCTAATTGATTTGTGTTGTATTGTGTGCTAATTGTAAATTCATTTTTGTCAAATTAACTGTGTGCATTCGTTTAATGTTTTTTTTTTGTTTTTTTTTTTCTATTTATAAATTGATGCGCTACTTACTATGAAAACTTCTTCACTCATGACTTTTGTAAACTATTTCAAATTTGTGAGTATAATTTGTTTGGCTGAATGACGCTGTTGAAATTAAAAAAAACTTTATACCTATAAAACATAAAATAAATTCATCACTACGCATGTAATGAGCATTTAAAACAAATTTGCTAGCTATTTGTTTACTTTACTAGATTGCTTTTAGGTGGAGTATTCTAATGTGGTGGGAAAAATTACCTCAAAGAAAATCGTCAATTTCAAGTATCGTCAAAAAATGGGCACTAAAAATTATTAAAAATTATATAAAAAGTGAGCATATTATTCGGCCAAAATTAATAATAAATTGGGCCAAAAATAAATAAAGTTTTCAAGCTTTATTTCTTTATGAAAAGATGCGACTCGTGTAATATTACAGTTAAAAATGAAATCGAGGTAAGATGATTTAAACTTTTCACGTTGCTAACAAATGCATTAACAAAACTCTACATAGAAATTGCGCCAATATCCATGAAGCAAAAGATTTAGGTCACATTTCCTTAAATGCGCATATTCTTTAGATATTGAAAGTTCATGTAAGCCTTTAAAAGTTTTACTAGAATATGCGCAGTCTACGAGTTATATATATATATAAAATTATATTATCTAATTAAGATAATCTATATAATTGGCTATGAGCAAATAGTTTAAAGTTAAATATTAAAAAAAAACGAAATATATGTTCATTACGGGAAACATTAAAAATATTATAAAAAACAATACTGAAGTTGATTAAGTAGACACAATTAAATATCTGGGCATTCAAGTAAACAACAAGTTAAAATTTAATGAAAATTTAAACAACACAGCCAATTAAATAGTATTTTTTATGAATGAAACATTTCTATATTTGATTAAGGTTATAAGTCAAACTATCGTTCCACAATTTATTTATTTCCCACATGTCAAAAAGTTTCAGAAAATACTAAATAAAGCAATGCGTTTTAATTAAAGCAAACACCAATATGCATATCATACACCACTAAGCAATATGTCATTTGACATTTTGTGACTTAATGTCAAACAAGTGATTTTTTTATTATACAATAAAATTTATACATTATATGAAACTATCGGGTTAGTTATTCAAATTGTTAGTTGTGTGCACAGAATTAAAACTAAAAATGAGAATATTTATATATATCCTCTAATTAAAACAGAAGCTTACAAAGAAAGCGTTTTCTATGAAGGCAGTCGGTGTTACAATTAGCAGCCTTATGAAATTTAAAATTGTAAAAAAAACCTAGATCAAATATAATTGTATATAATGATTGTAAGACTTTAGATGCAACAATTGAACAATTTGTTAAATGCCGTGACGTCAATTCAATTTTTTTTTTAATTGTTGTCTTTCTTATGTACTGATTTGCTTTTACTAATAAACTCGTTATATCTATTAAATTATTTAAAACTGTTGAAACTGTGATATAAGTCCACATTGTCAGCAAAAAATATTGTCAGCGAATTTTGATTAGGTAAATAAATAATTTGTTCTTATATCGTTCATATTTGACCAGCTAATTGCTTAACATAAATGATTTGCTCACGCCAAAAATAATATTTTTCATTGTATTTGATAGTTTTTGCAATTGTGTAATTTTTATAAAAAGTTCACGATTTTTTTATAATTAAATATATATATAAAAAAAATTATTTCCAATTACAATTATTGAGATAAGTGGACAGTTAAGAGAAAAATTTAGACATAATTTTACGCTACCATGAGCGGGCAATACGCAAAAGTGTCCTATTTGTATGTACATTTCTACATACTTAAATGACATCTCTAAGAGTTGAATGAGTTCCTATCAAATTTAGTTAAAAAAATTAGTTCCAGCAAGGCTAAGAATTTGAAGAAATATACCAACGAATGTACGTATTCAAAAATTTTAACTCTTTTATATCGTGGCTGGAGCAAACCGGAGCCCTTTGCCTTAAGGTAGCCCCAAAAAACTTTAAGTGATGCACATTAAAACAAAATTTTCTTAATCAATTTTGAATTTAAATGTAAGGTTGCATATAAATGAGCTATTAGCGAGCATATTTAATTTTTTTTTTGTATGGAACGTTCAACCTTTTTCAGGCACTTAAAGGTGAAAAAAAAAAAAATATTTTTTTTTAGGAAAAATTTAAAGTCTCAAAAAAAGTCTCTATATATGTAATTGCCTTTGTCCACTTTTAAGCAAATTTTACTTGTGGCTCTCTATGAACCTAAGCAGATCTTAAACTACATAAAATGTGGTATATTTTTGCACTTCATTCACTTTTCCAAAAAATAGTTTCTAACAGAAATGTGCCTCTTTAATGCAAAAATAAGATCTTCAAATGTTAGAACTTCAGATCTCTTATCTATATCTCGCTATGTCTTTGTCTATCAGCTCTGATTTTGTTATATATAGACTTGCAAAAATATGCTCCATGTATTATCACTTGATTTTCAGTTGAAAATTGAAAAATTGTAGGTCTCTAATACGCCCCTCAAAATTGATGGCTTATAATAAAAATAAATACCGCTTATTTTGTGAAATATTTCACAATGTGAATATATTTCTAACGCACGGAAAGATCAGTATGCACGCGACGTTAGGGTCATGCGTTCTCAAATTTCTCTTAGAACGTCAGAGTTTTTTAAAAGCTTCGTAAAATTTTTTAAATTTTTTGCCTCTTCTGAGAATAAAAAAATCTAAGAGCGCCTTTAAAACTTGAATGCAGCTTATATAGAATATATTTCTTCAGTTTGGAATGGAAGCCATATTTTCACTATATGTATGGAACTTTTAAGTGCTACGTTCACTTTGACAATGACTTGTTGAATTGTTATAGAGCTTTTCTACAGTCTTTACAGAGCCTTTCTAGATCCTTTATATAACTTTTTATAAATATGATTTTGACACGACAAAAACATAAAAGTCACATTTATGCCAGTTATTGGCACCTTTGTCTTGTTCAAGTCTCTTGAGACTTTATCAAAAATATATGTACACATATTGAAATCAATACAAAAAGCACATATTCGATTGGATCAGGTTTTGAACATGTCTCTCTCTAGAAGGGTTTGATGGCGATAGCTATCAATTGTTTTATTCCATACTGTGACATTTAAATAAGAATTTTGAGGCTCTACACTGTAGCTCTTATAATCTTAAGGCTTCAAAATAATCATAAATAAAAATATCTACATTGCAGCAAATTTCATTTAATTTGTTAGCTATTTGTTAGCTATTTGGTCTATATCAACACTTTGGTGACATTTCTTGCTGTACTAAAGCTGTTTTAAAGCTGAATGCCTTTTTTAAATGCTCACAAGCAATAGTTTTCAAAGTTTTTAAAAACACATAAATATAGCTGGGAACTCTGTTAGAGTCCAAACTGTTGCAAAACTTTTTATTATAGCAATTTGTAGCAAAAATAATCAAAATAAAACTATGGACGCAAATTTAACTAATATAGAGCTATTATGTAGCTAATTGTGAATCAAAAGCTTTTTCAATGTTATTCACGATATTGGCAACGTACTGTGAATACTTAATTATTTAGAAAATTTATTTAGTTTGAAAATTTTGAAAATTCCGTTCTCCTTGGTAGTCTTTTTACAAATAATTTTGATTCTGCGACAGAAGTTAATTTCTATCGCATATTTGGTTTCTTATGCAAAAAATGATTATCTCTTATGAAAAGTCTGCAATTTAATTTTCTATTTGGAATGTTGAATATTTTTTGTTTTTAAATAACTCAATATTATATATTTCATCGAAATTGATTTTAATTTTTTTTTTTTCATTTATTTCACTCGACTCCTAGTGCACTTGTGTGTAATTGTTGTTTTTCCCAAGGCTTATCGCGCACTTTTTTGAGTATCAATATATCACTTTACTTTTAATATGTACATATGTGTGTATGTACATTGTATATATTTTGACCTTCTAATAATTGCCTCACGTTTTCACGTGTTTTTTTTTTCATTGTGCAGTTAGTTTCACTATGCAATATATTTAAAATTAACTTAATTGTTGCTTATTAACGTCTTATCTTTTTGCTTTATTTTTATTTATTTTATCACATGAGTAAATAAAAATTCTTTAAAATAAATCATAAAAAATTAAATATATCAACAAATTTAGCTGTGTCGTATATCCCGTAATCTACGACGTTTCACTTCGTTAGTAAATTTGCACTTGGTTTTATTAAATTAATATTATCATATCATTTATAATTATCATTATTTTTTTTTTTAAGTTTCTCAACAGCTTCAAGTATTGCGGCAATTAGTTAATAATCTGCTAACTTTATGAAACAATTAGTTCGACCGTTGTCATTTCATTAATCACCACAAACTAGCACCCTTCATTGCAAATTTCAACTCACGTACTAAATATATTTTGAGTTGGTTTCCTACCCGAAAACCAAAAAAATTTCTTATTTTCACTGAAAAGTTTTATAAGTACTCACAATCAGTGATTTCGAATGGAGTGGATTAACAGCGCTCGTGTGTTGTTGGGTTTTATTGCGCTCTTCGCTGTGTATCTAGGTGTTGCGTTGTGTTGTGTTGTGTTATCTGCATGTGTTTGTGAGGAGTTCTCGTTCATAGAAACAATTTAAAATAATTTTTTTTTCTATTTTTATTATGAAAAGGTTTTCATTTTCTTTTGTTCTCCTTTAAGTTTTGCTGCGGCTGCTGTTGCTACTGCTGCTCTCTTTTCTGTTCTATTGTATTTCACATTTGTTGTGTTGTTGTTGTTGCTGTTGCTGTTGCTGTTGATTTGATTGACAATGATAAGACAAGTTATCACACAGTCAACACACACACACACTCAGTCATGTGCTTATAGACAATAAACAACTCTTAGGTATTTTATACACACACATATACATGTGATATTTTAATTTTGTTTCTTATTTTGTTAAGGGAGACACTCTCAGTCAATTGTTTTAAAATTTTCAACAATTAAATGACTGATTTGTGAATTTGCTTAAAAGTGTTAGTTTTTTAGAACATATATTTTAAAAAATAGCTATTCGTGAAGTAGAATGACAGCGTAGATAGTTTTATATTGTGTAAAACTGAACTGATATAGAAAGAAATGGAATGGAACTTATTGGTTTTGAGGAACATCAGCCAATTTGATAAAAGTCAACATTAGTCTAAATATAAAAGCTTCGGAAGTTTGCGACGATGTGAAAAATCAGAAAATTAACAAATTGCTTCAAAAAATTAACCAAAATCGTAAAGCACCGAGAGAATTGTAAATTAAGTATAATTTTGTTTTGTATATTTAACACAAACTGGCAATTATTCAAACTGTATCGAAAAGTTTAACGATTGGTCAATACTGTTTCTTAAACAGATATGATGAATCAAATTTACCTGATAATAAGCGATATATATTTTGGCTTGTATCATGTTTGCTTAGGAAATACATTAACCACTTCGTAAATTTACATGAATATCGGTGTTTGCTAAAGACATCAAATACGATAAAATAGTGTTCAAACAATTCAACAATAACTAGAATATTGCCCAAGAAAAAATTACTAAAACTTTATTTCCAACTTCTTTCGATTTGGCAAGGTGTGTTCCATATCTAGCGTGATACATTTTCCCAGACAAATATCTCGAGAACTGAGTAAGATAGTGATAAACGTTTTTGGTAAAAGTTAGAAGATATCTAAGAGCTCAAATAACAGTAACTTTCCCTTTGACTTAAATTCCGTTTAACTCATTCCACTTGTAACTCTTAGAAGGAAGCGTGGCAGGTAAAGAAAAGTTTATATATTCTTGATTGGCGTCACCTCCTGAATCGATTTAGCCATGGTTGCCCGTCTGTGTGTAAAAATCACAATAACGGTAAAACTATACAAGATAATTGAATGAAACTCAGTACACAGACTTCTAACGAGCTGCTTGGGATTAAAAATGAGTGAAATCGTTTAACGGACACGCCTACTGCACATATGAATAAAACCATTAAAATACTAAACAAATTTCGCAAATACCCTTGGAAAACTTAGACAAGCTCTGTAAGAACTCTTGGCGTATTTCAATGAGAAGGCGTTGTACTTGCCATGTGAGCAAAACTTCAAATTGAAGTATTTAGGGAATTATTCTTTCGATAATAAATCCAAATTGTTCATATGTATATACTAGAAATAATTTGGTCTTGTATTGGACAAAAATTTGGCGAATTTTTAAAAGAGGTCGTGTCACTTCACATGCAATCAAAGGCATCAAACATCATTCTGAGATTGTTATTTAAAGCAACAGAACCAAATTTTGCACTACCAAGTGGAATGATTCGAAAAAGCTCTGAACAAGAAAAAGGTTCATTTAAAAAAAGCTTTAAATTGCTATACTGAAAGAGTTACGAATTATGAAACCAAATTTCATTCAAAAACAAGATATGATTTAGCCTAACAGCAAACAAAACGTTGGCGAGTTCGAAAAGAGGGCGTGGCATCACCCATGTAAATTTTGCCAAGTTCCAAGTGGGTACGGTTAGTTAAACCAGCCAGTACGAAGTTTGTGAGAAGAAATATTGTTTTAAAAAAAATTTAAGGGTCACGTGCATTGTAGGCTATTTAATTTTTGGGGAGACCAAAGCTAACTCCATTTTTAGTTAATTTCAACTTCTTAGTCTTTTGGTCTACATTATCGTCAACTTATTGCCAGTATCGAAATATTTTGATCCAGTATGGATATGATACATTAAATACATTTCTGTAAAATTGCATGAGAAGCTTGCTGCAGATTATAACTCGCAAGTCATTAATCTGTTTGGCGTACACAAAGATATATTTTTACACTTAATGAAATTCTACACAACATCTATCAAGCCAATTTAAATCAGAGCATACCTTCATAAAAAATGTGTCTAAACAAATCGTGTGTAGATTTTCGTTTTGAGTTTGCCGCTGACTATGGTACTAACAAAATGTTCGTAAATAAAATATCCAATTAATTGTTTTTTCTTTTTATTTTCTTTATCTAATGTAAACAAATTTACCAATAGAATGTGGTAAAAAAATGGTCTTATTTATAACCATGTGAAAAATAACCAACTTGTGTAACAAAAGAAAATTGCCATTATCTGTTTAGCTTGAAATGTCAAAATGCAATATATTGACATGGAGTAAATATTGATTGAAAACTGTTTTTGTTTCGTTTGTTTGTTTCTTGCTCAAATCAAACTTTTCTATTTATCTTATCAAATTAACAATTAAATTGTGGTGTAAGTAAATAGTTTTACAATGGTTACATGATTTATAACAAAAACAATACTACAAATATTGTAAATTTAAAACTAAATTCATTATAAGTTTAATCTAAATATTTGAGTAATTGATTTTCTGGGCAAACCAAATAACGCGATTTTTTTTGACATGTTTATGAAAACAATACCGGTCAATTTATTAATTTTGATAAAAAAAAAACTATACATATAATCAAGAATTTGTTTCATACAATATCTTTATTTTTATACTCAGTAGAAATTTCATTGACATAAAGCAAATATCTTACCAAGCTTAGTAAGTCAATTTGGTCGCTGAACAGCTGTACAGCGGTTTTTATGTCTGTTGATTAATAGGCCACTTTGGCGTCATAAGCAAACAGCTAATACATCTTCTACACGATTTAAATAAGTAATTTTTCTTATTAAATTTCAACATATTTGTTTAATTTTATCTTACTTGTATTATGTTTACTTTATAAATATTTATTTACGATTAATAACATTTAATATATGTTAATTTTAAAAAATTTTTGAGCGATTTTTTTTTCGAGAGAATTGGCCGAAATGTTGTTTACGCAATTAGTCACAACTTATTCGCGGAGAAAGTATTTTGAATATTTGATGATTATTTTATAATCTTACCACATGTAAATATATTATTTCAGCCGAACTTTTTGCTGTATGTCTAATTAAAGAAACAAAAGTTTTTGTGCTTAAAATATAATTTTGGGGTTTTCTTTTTCAGCAGAAGTAAATCCAATTATAGTGAAAAATCACAAGAGATATGATTTTCTCTTCTGACTTTTATTTTGTGAAAAAAACATATTAGACCAACAAATTTTATTTTGCTGTGTAATGATGTGTAGATTTTAAAAGCAAATAGTTAATAGAACTTTATTTTACTATAGGTTTTTCTCTTAGTATAAGAATTTAGTATTGATTGATTCTTATGGGTTCTATGTCAATTTAAAAGAATTTTCTGCAATTAAGTCTATATTCTCAATAAAATATTTATAACTGGGCTCTTTAAAATGTATTCTTTAAGCCCAAAAATATTTCTTGATGCGCTAATATCTAATATGTAATTGGTTGATATATTGACGAGTGTGAAAGAATATCTACACTGAAATAAATTCGCTGAGTGCGTAACGCTTGTTGGAGACGTTACTGATACATATAAAACATCTATTTTTAATATTTTAATTCTTATTGAGATTTATCAAACTATACCATTTTTTTTAAATTTTTCGTCTTTCTAAATATTTTTCTCCTCCATACTTTATTCGATTTTTTCGGAACTTCAACCGTTGTAGTCATTTTCAAAATTTTGGATTTTTTCAATATATTTTGACTTTGTTATAATCTTTCACCTTTCAACTCGTTGCCATTATTCAATATTTTTCATAAACTCGCTTTAATTTTTTCCTTTTTTAAATTTTTCAATATTTTTAACATTTTTCGAAGTATTCAACACTTGTCGATTTCTTGACGTACCTTTAGTTATTGACTTCAACACTTTTCAGTATTATTCGATTTTTTCTATGGTTTTTGAATTCTTTAATACTTTACGACATTTTTAGATACATATTCAACACTTATAGATTATCTTAACAGTTTTCGACTTTCAACCTCTTTCTTTAATCTTTAGAAATTACCAATACTTTTTGACATACTCCATCCAGACCCATCGATTTTATAAACATTTTTCGAGACTTTTTCAACATTATTAGATTTGTTCAAAGTTTTTGAATTTCGCACATTTTTAAAACTTTATGAAAATTTTATTGACATCCACAACATTATTTTGGCTTAATGAACATTGTTAGGTACATCGTTTCTTTAAGAATAAAATTTTCGAAATTGTTTTAAGTAAAGACAAGTACCAGAAAAAAGTAAGAAAATTTGTACAAAATGGCGTGGATTTTCCCATAGAAACAAAGTATTTCAAACGATTTATAAAGAAAAACTCACAAACTTTTCATAAATATTAAGAATGAAGTTAACATTCACTAGACAAAAAAAAATTCAAAAATTCTGAGCAAAGGCAATACAAACAAAATTTTAAAAGGGAAAACTTTTCAAAAATAATTATTCGAATGCATTGGTGGTTCATACAAAAAGGCGTGTCACGTCCCATACAAGCAACGGCCTGATAAACTGAGTGTGCTTTTAGGTAACTTTTTTGTTAACCAATATGGGAACGTCCAGTGAAACCAGTAAGCACTGGAAAAAATTGGGCCACTTTGAATAAATGAAAGTTGCACCTCCCATACAAGAAAAATACTAAAGACGCTGCATTGAGAAAGCTATTGAAGTAAATATCACTAAGCTAAGCCAGACAGCTTATACAGCTAAGGTTTAAGCTTTGGAACGCAAAGTTTTTGTGAGATTAGGCAGAAAAAAGTTTGAAAGCTTAAAACTTTTTTGAACTTTTTTACAGTCGAAAAGTCTAGGTATAATATTTGATTAAAAATATTGGAGAAACGTTCACAAGAGCAGAGTTTTTCGGACAAGCTGTAAACAGGCACTCAATTTTCTTTTGCTCGACAACAAAATATATTTGAAATATCTGAAATTGGAAAAAAAAAACGTTTTATAGTGTATAAGAATAGAATTTTTTCAGGCTCTCTAAGCACGTTTCCTTAAATAAATTAAGAGTTCTAGAGTTAAAGGCCCTTCAACACAATTCTTTTATGCACGCCAATAGCAAAAACTTATAAATTTTAGTCTTTTTGTCTTTCAAAATATCGAGTTTTGATATTTTTACGCTATGCATTTAATTACAGCAAAAAAAAAACAAGCGTTAAAATAATTAAAAAAATGTTTCACTTGTTTTAATTAAAAACTTTAACGACATATTTTCAGCATGTTGGCAACACACATAACTCTCTTGTAAAATACATTTTTGGTGATTTTGTGACAATTATGTTACTAATTTGATGAATTAACTTTTCGATTTCGCATGTTGTTGTCAAACTCTTAACGAAATTGAACAAACCCGCAACTGACAAATATGGCAGCGCTGTAAACTGATCTATGTATCGACGCATGTACATAGAATATATAAATAAACATTGTTGCCATATGTGGCAAAATGTTGCATGTTTAGCGATATAGTGACAACGCAGTGTTGCATACAAGGAATGAGTGTAATTAACTAAATGACGCTATGTTGAAATTAAATTATTTTAATTAAAATGAATTGTTAAAAGGGTCAACTGTGTTGCAAGAAAAATCAAGTTCTCTCTTCATCATCATTAATTCTGCTTCATTGTCAATTAGGCTAAATTCGAACGGATGGCGTTTGATACTTTTGGCAGGAATTTGGGATTTATTATTATAAGTTTTATTTAATTTTTCAACTCACCTGATGCGTATCCATCGTTTCATCTTCTGGTGTCAGTGCTAATGAAGATTTTCTATGTCCCGGCCTGCTGCCACCACCAGATGAACTTGTTGTGCCTGATGTACCAGTACCTGAAAGTTTACAAAGAAAAATGCGCATTAATGTCAAGTAATTTTAAAATTTAAAGATTAAGGCAACTTTTTTTACGACACTGGCCTACAGGATGTTGCTGTTTTTTTATTTTTTTGGCTTTAGTTCATTCTTTTACTATGTTTGTTTCACTGAAAATGCAAATGAAGCTAAAATGTTTGCTGTTGCCTTTGAGAAACATGTTTTTGAGAAACATGTTTAAAAACATTAATATGGCCTAACACATTACAAGGAAAAAAGGGTTAAATATATTTGTGAACAACTTTGTTTCAAAATCAAGCAATCTCCATTGGCTTACACATTCTTTTAAAACGACCCCAAATTAGTTATGAGATATTTGCTTAAAAGGCAAAATAGTTTCATGCCAGCATAATTGCTCTTATCTTATGAGCAAATTACAAAACCTTTAGGATACTTAATTGCTCAAATATTGCGATGATACTGCTCTTGGCATAATAAACTGATTTAACTAAACCTTTTTTTAATTGACTATTTTTGCCGAACATCATTTTCAAAAAAGGTTTCCATTTTTTTCATGTTTCTTAGCAGCTTTTAATTACGCGGAAAAGGTAACGTGCTTACCAAAATTATGGTATTGAGAGTGACATTTTGGCCTAAAACAAAACTGATAATTAAGTAATGGTTGAAGCATATTTTTTCCGATATAACGTTTTTAAATTAATTTAGAGCCTGATTTCGTCAAGAAACTTAATATATAAGACTCCGTAAGCTATTATAAGTATATAGGATTAGCTGTTCCCGCGGCTTTGCTCGCTCACTACCCGTTGTACAATCTCGCTTACATTTTACGCAGTCCTTACTGTAGACCATTGGGTGCATGCACCAAACTTCACAACTTGGTATAAGTACGAGGAATGCCAATTTAAGTGCTTGTTTTGTATAGGAGGTGCCGCACCCCAATACACAATGTCGTTCAAATTTTGCGAGTAGCTTGGCATGCAATGCACATCCATTTATCAAGTTTCACAAGTTTACATTCATGAGGTTCTTAAAATAGACTGTTGCTACCATAAATTACCAGATATAGCGTTTTAATTGTTTTTATCGCAAGGAAGGTGCCATGCTCCATTGTCATTGCGAGGTGCTTAGCATGGACCATATGCATCTTAACACAAAATTTTAAGGCTCTTGATATCATAGAAGCAAATATATAGCGCTTTAAGTGTTTTCTCGTATGGAAAGTCTCACGCACTGTTGCGTATTTACGTCCATATTTCATGCGGTGCTTAGCATAATCTATAAGCATCGTACTACCAAACTTCAAAACTATTGCTGCCATAGGAGCCATGAGCATTTTCCTTTGCTTTAGCAATCAAAAATCTTTAATGGATCGACGACTTTTGGATACCTTATACTTAGCAAGAAAGTTTCAGAAACTTGTGAAGATTATTCGAGTCACTTTGGTCGGTAAAGCAACAGAGAATTTTCAATTTAATTTACAACATTATTTTATGTTTAAAGTAATATTTCAGCTATGCTAAAAGCAAATCATAAAGTGCGTAAAGTTTATTACTGTGAGGCACTTAAGGTGTTAGACTTGATGGTATATTAAAAATCTCAAATATCAACTGCTACACCGGTATGTTCATATCTCTTGATAAATTTAATGAAACCTTAGAAGAAGCAACGCAACTCAAGAAGAAGAAAAAACCAACACAAAGAAATTCATAAAAGTAAAACAATGCCAACAACAGGAGTCAAATAACCAGCTGCTGTCGTTGCTGCTGTGATGCCACAAAACAGCAGGAAGCACGGAAATTGCCAATGAATAATGAAGGCACACAGATGTAAGTGAACGCTACGTAACGTAGGCTCCAGCTCATTTTATGAAGCAAAACATTTTCGTACATAAACTGCTTAAATAAAGAACAAAGAAAACATCGAATAATTTAAAATGTTCGAAACAGAAGATCCGATCTACATTTTCTCAGTCGAAAAAAAAGTTTATGCAGAAAAACTGCTCTCTGCTCTGAAATTATTTCCAGAAACTACTCACGGACTGTTTTGTGGACTGTAAATTATAAAAATAAAATCTATATAGAAAATTTGTTTTTGGTTGACCGTTCTGAAAATATTGCAACAACATTTATATATACTTTTATACATTATTTTAGAAACATCCCAACAAAATTAACCTTAGTGAAGGGCTGGAGCTCAAGTTGTGCTCCAGTCCAATGTCTATCGTTTGATTTAAAAAAAAAAAAAATTAAAAATATTTTTAAAAATCTTTTTCGGGTGTGTAATTCAAAATTTTCTTTCGAAAACTCGGACAAATTGTTAGCTGGCGAAATAAAATGTAATCCCAGAAATGGGAACTTATTGCCATATCAGAACTAAAGGGGCATCAAATTTCCATCAATTCAATCCAAGGTCATGAAGAAAGTTCTGCTCAAATAGAATCACTTATCCGGAAGCAATAGGCGGAAATTCACACGAGCAGTACAATTATAAATCAAATTAATATCTTTTGCATTACCAAGGTGCTATTAAGTGTGTTCCAGGCTTCATGGCACTTAACTTAACAGCATTCAAGAGAACACATCTCATCAAGGCTCAATACAATTAATTGTGGCGTATCACGTAACATACAACTCTCCAATTCTTTTGAGTCCTTCTCAGTTGTATGCTAAGATTGTTCGCTGTCAACAGTTTTCTTTCTGATAGTACTGAACGATGTTCTCAGAAGTGATCGAAGTTTTGAATGAACTTTCAGCGAGCATCTAGATCCTTGCTTATGCTTATGTTACAAGCCTTCTCGCCACTAATTTTTTTGGCCAAGACTTTCGCATGCAATCCGGAGCCTACTTCACATAGCTCACAGGTGTAAGTCAGTAAAAATTAAAATGTGTATTTGTGGAAGTGATATATGGCTATATTGAAGACTGTGCAAAGTACCTAATGCGTTTGTGTGTGTGCTAATGAATAATGAATATAAATAATAAAACAAAGAATTAAAAATTAGAAATGGGAGAAAAATATACATTAATTAGGGTGGAATGAAAGACAAATTACTTATTCGTAAAAGATAGATATATAAAAATAGCAATCTGGTGGCAATCAGTAAGGCTCTCACGCTGGGTCTCTTAGGTATCTGAACAAACAAATACTGAAAATTGTAATGAGAAGTAGGGTCTTTCTATGTAAGAAAGTAATGGTCACGCTCTGCCAAAGTGCCTTCAAATGTTGTGAGTTTTTCAAATTTTTTCAGGAAATGTTAGAAACAAACTAACTGTGTGAAAAAATACAAAAAAAGTTTGGCTTGTACGAGTAATTCAGTAGCTGTGGATTCTAAGAAATGGCAAAGAAACTGGTGTCAGACTCTGGTGTAAGCTTACTAGAATCTTCTCACTAAGAAACATAACTTGAACTGGACACTTGCCGGTATGCAATGTAAAAAGTGGGCTAACTTTCTTCTATGCTTTGGGAGTATAGATTGGAGGGCTTAGTATGCTAATAAAAGCTCATATACCATGTGACATATTAGTGCTGATACATACTGCGTATGCTGCCTCGAGGATGGCAAACCGGCTTCAGTGAGAACAAAAGAAATGTACTAATTTCATGCAGTTCCACTGTCGAATTTTTTTCGTTTCATAATAAAGTGAAGAAATTCAGAATTTTTATGTCACTGTATATCTTATTTTCTTTACACACCTCTTTTTAATTCTTATTTAATCAAATTGTGTCAACCCGCTCAGAAATATTGTTCACGAAATAAAGAAAAAAGTTTTAACTCCACCCTAATATACTACATTGATGATGTGACGTTTTTGCAATATTAAATTTAAATTTTAAATTCATCTGAGTATTTTGCAAGTGCTTAATTGCGTTTCACTTAAAGTCAGAGTCAATTGATAAAGCAGTTGGTGTTAAATAAAACGGAAATTTAATTGTTTGTTTGTGTTTTATTTGCGCTGTTTTGTTGAATGCGTGTTGTCTTATTACATATGGTGCTTAATTCAATTGCCCTTGCATACTTTTAGGGTAGCTCATTTAAATTCTTTGTCTTTTCTTATTTCGCTGAAGTTTGCATTGTGCTTTAACTGCTCAGAGTTAAAGGTGCGCCTATAAATATGCAGCGATTTTTGTTTTCACATTAATTAATTATTTGTTTTTGTTTTTGGCTGTGTTTATTTTCGTGCTCTTTTGTGGGGATTTTTAATATTTTTTTATTGCAATGTATGTCTTTTTTATTTGCTGATTTTATCTTGATTTCTATTTTCAAATGTTGCAGTTTGTTTTAATGCTATTTGTCTGTTATTAAAATGATTTTATGTTTATATTTGCTTTTATTTTGCATTTGATTTTTTGTTTGTTTTTAACATTTTGCTTACCACTATTTTCTGTGCTGCCTGTAACTTCAGTGCGTCTTCCAACGTCTGGCACGATTTCAATTCTGCCTGTTAGCACTGGTGTAGCTATGGTTTGTGTTTCTGTTTCATTTTGATTTTCATGTTCACTGTCGCGACAGCATTTGCTTTTATTTTGTTCTATAATCATTTTAAATAGATTGATTTTGTTTTTATATTTTATATTTTTTTCAAACACTGTTTTTTTGTATTAATTTTGTTTGAAACAAAATGTTTTGAAATTACAAATTTTTTCTGATTAAATTCTTTTTCAGAGCAACCTATATATATTTTTCGCAACCTTTTTCCTAAGCAAAGTAGCTAACGCCTTTTAAGTTTAAACTTTGCACTGTTCTGCATTTTATATTTGCATTTGCTTATATAATTTTTTTATAACTACTTCCATTTCAACTTTTATTTGTTTTTTTTTGTGTTTAAATATTTAATTTCATTTAATTTTCCAATTATTTTTATTGCATCTTTTGCTTGGTTTTAATTTTGTTTGGTACATTTTTTTTATAAATGCTGTATTGTTTTCACTTTCGTTTCACCCAATTGTATTTTCTTTATTGTTTGACACTTTTTATTGTCACTTATTTATTTTTGCTTTGTTTTTCTTGAGTATTATCATCATAATATTTTGCTTTTCAAAAGACTTGCACTCAACAAACGAAAGCATTTAGTTGTTTACACACATTTTTGTGAAATCTCTTTTGTTTTGTTCTTTTGTGCGAATTTTCGAAGTATTTTTCTAATGGAGTAATAAGAAAAAGGCAAGAATTTTTATGGCACCTTAGAATTTATTATGGAATTATTACATTTTGTTATATACAAATTTAATAATAATTATGTAAAAGTGTCTTTTGTATAGTTAACTTTAAAGAAAACCTATTGTAGTAGCATTAATGTTACAGTAGAAAAAATTTATACAAAAATTTATTAATAAATTTTAAAAAGCAAAAAGAAAATAAAAGCTCTTCACGCTATTGAAATCTTCAAGAATAATAAGGTACTTTAACATGTCAAGCTCGGTTGCTTTTTTTAATTTTCACATATGCAAGTTCACACTAAATCAAATGCCTTAATCAGAGAACGATATTAATCAAAGCCACACAGTGGTTCGGTTCGCATGACTTTTTAAGGACTTTCACAGAAAATCTTACGTTTTGTTTTTCAGCTATAACAAAAAAACCCACTAAATTTATTGTCTTTTTTCATTATCTATTAATAATGGTTAGTGTTCAAAATATAAATAACTCAGAACTAATTAACAATTTTTTTTTTCTATAAAAACTTCTTAGTTTTTTCTTAAGGCACTTCATTATATTTTGCACAGTTGTCTTTTCTATTTTGATACCATTCCATCTAAGCTCTAGAATAATGAGAGGTTGCTAAACCACGCCAGACCATCACGGTACTCTCATGTGCATGAGTAAATGGTAGAACACGTTTTTCGAAGCACTCGTCTATATAAACTTTGGAATTGATTATGTCTTGCAGACACAAGCTCCTGCTTCGGTGATGTATAATATTCGTGCCCAGATAGCTGCTTAAAAACTGCTTTAACGTAAGTTTCGTTATCCACAACGCATCAATCAAATTTAGTTAGTTAATTTTCATACAGTTTTTGGGCTCGCATCTGCGCCATTAGCTGCTTTTCTTCAGAAGAGTTTGGTCCTTTTTGAACTCTATAGTATGTCTTCAGCTTACTTTTCTCCTTTATCCTTTGTAAAGTTGATTTTGATGTACCTGCTATGGCCCCCATATTTCGCACTATGGTGTTAGGACTTCGGCGTGACTTTTGGGTTAGAAACTTCTGGTTTTCTACTTGAACCAACTTGTCAGGAAACAGATAAACCTTATTATAATTAAAAATATTCGTAAAGACAGTTTTATCCGATGCTCCAACTAATTTTGCTATAGCTTTATATTTTTTTTCGAAATTCTTCCTGGAGCCAACATCCTGAATTCAGCAAATCGTCGAAACACGGTGGCATAGGATCATGTTTTATCACCCAAAATGAAAGTGAGCTGATTGAAACACTGTTGCTGAGTTACCCACGGCGACAGTCATAAAAAGACATCAGACGAATATATTTCCGAACTGCAAGTTTAACTATAGAAGTTTTATATTTAGAGCGTATATTCTATTGTTGCCGTTTCTCAAAACTTGGAAAGCAACTTCAATGAAACGAAAAACTATTAAATGTAATAAAAGTATCATTCAGGTCTCTTCTGTTTGACATGTGTCCTTAATTCTGAGAAGAAGTTAGATAACTTGAACATATCATTCAAATCAGATACATTTTATCATTGTGGTTAAAGGAAGAGTTTCTATTTTTAAGGCATTGGCAAAGCTTCTTAGTTTCATTTTCAAACAAATTTTTTCCAGCAGCTCGACAATTGCCTAGATATCTCATTTCTAAAAACTCAGGACACCACCACGAGTTGAATATATTTTTGATGTATACAATTTAATAGAAAACACTTTTGCTTGAAAATTACAGATCTTTTCAATAAAAACTTTGGGTATTGTGATATTATAGTGCCTCTCTATTCATAATTTCCACTAAACACTCGAGCGCTAACCACTGCAATTTTTGTTTATTTCCCAAACCCAAATATCAACTTTGTGAAGGAGGGTTGAATCTGTAAAAGCTACAAGTCAAAATTTGCTAAAGTCTCTCAAAATCTTACCGAGAAGAACCTGTCATCATAATGACAATGATCAGCTATAATCAAATCATAAATTATGCAATTCTTTTTGATTTATAAAAAATTCTCCGAAAAAATATTTTTTCTATGAAATACACTAGTTCAATAATTGCATTTTACTTACTTTTCACTTATAAAGAGATCCGATTGAAATTGAATGCTTCCAATTTATTAAATTTCAATTTTATAGCATTTTCACAAAATATTCAAGCTCTTGACACAATTATTCAGGCTAACGTTTCTTAACAAACTATAAATATTGAAAACGCATTCGCGCGTCGTGAAAAGTTTTATGAAACACTATTTGTCGGCATGTTAGTTTTGACTGACAGCAAACAATTCGCGCCCAATAGTGCAATAACAAGTGGTAAGTATTTTCAAATTGACATCTGATAAAAAACTTTTTATCAGCTACTAGTTAGACACAAAATTACCGCATCAATATTGACAAACAGCTGGCCATCATTGTATTTTATCTGACAAGAAATTTGTGGTCTCTTGTAATAGTTTTCATAAAACAAAAACAAAAAAAAATGATCAAAATCAAAAGTTTGTCATATGCGCGAATACATTTTGCTTGTTTAACTACAATTACGCACAAATGTATTTTGTTATCACTGCAGTAGGTACTCGAAAGAGTAACATGCTGATGCTTAATAGCATTACCTCGTACGTTGCTTCTCTCACAAGCGAATACATTCCCCTTTTATTACCATACCGACATTTTTATCTAAGCAATTTATCGATTTTATTTAGATTACAGTGCAAGCTACAATCACATATGTATTTAGAATGAACAACAGCACAAGTAAATACAACAATAACAACAACAATTATTTTTATGATAAGATAGATAGATTCTTCATCATTTTGTATCCTTTAGCAGCACGTATTTTGTTTTTCTTTGTTTCGACAGCAGCTTATAACACTGTCAGACAATGATTTTGCCCTGAGAGGATTTGCTTGCAGTTTTGCTAAGCTAAAAGTAGATGATCTCAGCTGTACACACGATTTTTCTATCGGATTATGTGCTTAAGAAAAATGTTATGAAAATAAATTTGCAGCAGCAGCTAATGTCGATCAGGTTTTGTAGACATCTTCTATATATCCCAGCTTTAAAAACCGATGTATTGCTATTTGAATATCTTGAAAATACAAAATTTGTATTCGAATAACTAAAGAGTTTAAAGAACTTTTAAAAGAGTTCACCGAATAAATAACTATTGGGGCAAAAATTAATGTTCAAACTATTTGAAAATGTGTCTAATAATTTTTATATGCTTGATATGTGACTGCAAAAAACACCGTAGCTGGAAAATATTTTAATAAACTTTAAAAACCATTGTATATAATTATATGCATAAATTGCTCATAAGATTCCTAAAAATGTATGCTAGTAATTTATGTGTGCAGATTTTTCCATAATTTATGTAAAATGACAGACACTTTTAGATCTGAAAAAACTTGTATGAATTTGTCGGACTGTGTTATTTGAATGTAATTTTTTTATTTTGGTATAAGCTGTAGTACTATTTTTTTTTTTGCTCCGAATGTTTTTGTTGATATTATTATTGTACAGCAAATATGTTCTATCAATATAATCAATAAAAGATCAACTTGAATATGAAGGTATGTTGAGGTTTACAAAAATAGTCTTTTGTTTCGAAAATATTCAGTAACCCTTAAAATTTAGATTGGATGGCGTAGCTTGATCAAAACTTTAACTTCTCATTAAAAATATTTTTTTTCTTCTTTTTCAACAAAAAATCAAAGATTTCAAGAGCAACTCTTCATTTCTTATTTTGCAATTTATTTTAGGAAATTTTTCTCTAAGTACATATAAATTTTTGAGTTTAAAGTGTTCTCGAAAAATTCCTAAATATGAAGACCTCTTTTTTTGACAAGTTCAAATAAATTATTTTCTATAAAACATATTTTTTTCAAGTGATTTGATCGGTTATAAAATGGAAAAAGCTTAAGAAAATTTGTTCTAATTTAGCTATAGCAAATAAGGCCTGAAGACAGATCTCTCCGATGAGCTATTTTCATGCTCTCAAGACATTTCCTAAGTATTTCACAATTTGTCTTAAAAATTTTAAGGGACAGAAGTACGCACACTCTTCAACACAACTGCGTTTAAGCTGCACTTCGCAGATATTTAAAGACAGTATTGCCAATAGTAAAAACCAAATTTAAAACGGAAATAAAATGACAAATGACAATATATATATGACAAATAGCTAGTTTTTGATTGTATTGGAGTTACAACGTCCGGTTTTCAAAATCTGCCCAATTTGTGTGCTTAAGCGAAAAAGTCTTAGTATATAAACTTAAAAAAGCTTTTATTGGTATCAAAACTCCCACGCCCTGCAGTTCCACCAAATTGAGCTTCCTTGTACAACGTTCATTTTCCGACACAATATAAATGGAATTAACTCAAATTTGGTTTTAAAAAGGGAAAACGATGACTAAACGCAAAATAACTGCCGAGTTTTGATAGAGACAAAGCTCATTCTGATATTGCCCCTTGAACTCGAGCACAATCGCTGTTTTTTTTTTAAATTTAGTGCAAAGTGGAACTAGAATAAAATCTTTTTTTATGTAACAATTTTGAAAATATGGCTCAAATTTTTAGATGATTAGGCCTGTTTTGATTCCGTTTCGAATTTGCTTCGGATACGGAATATAAATTTAAAGCTCTGAATCATAGAAGAAAACGAAATCCGTAAAATTATCAAAACTATAACAGCACAAGTTAAAGATAAAATATGAAAATGGCTACCATTAGACTTAGAAGAGCTATAAACATTCAACTTCGGACTTCAATTGCACTTCCGAACTAAATTGGCATCAGAACAGACCCTGATATAACAATACTACTTTTACTTTCTCCCTTGTAATATACTTATACAAGAAATAATTTCTGCCGCTCATAGACTGCAAAATGCCGATCACTGATTTAGAAGAATATAACAACTACCGAAAATTTTTGAAAGTTATTGCATGAAATCATGGAATTTCTGTACAATTTTCTTTTCAATTTCTAAGCACTTATGTTTTGCGCTTGCCATGCTTAAAAAGCTCATATTTTAATCTCTGATTGCTAACAAAATAAATATTTAAATAGAAACTTTCTTAAAACAAAATAGTACGTGCACACAGACAGCCCACAAGATAATAGCACTCAATTTGTTTTTGATTCTTCTAGCCGTTGTGTCTACTAATTTTATAGAAGGCTTTAGATATGTTACTCATTCCTACAAACAAATCTGAAATCAAACTAGAAAACAAAGAGATCTTTAGAAACTATCACTTGCGTAGACATCATGTAAGAGGAAGTGTTTATCGAGCTGTGTTTAAAATCATATATTTACATATGATTTTGGGAAAATGAGCACCACAAATAATGGGTGATTTTTTAAGCGTTTGGTTTTTGAAAATTAAAAACAGAACAGGAAATTTGCAATAATGAATGAAATATTTATTTAAAACTTTACATCAACTCTTTCCATTTAGTTTTTAAAGATCATTTTATGTTAATATTGCCAGCGGCTATGCCTGAGGTGATTCATCAGTATGTTGCAATTTCGGCATACTTTTTCCAGCATACGCAATTTCGGCATACTTTTTCCTGTATACGAAAAATTCACGTAGATCCACAAAAAAAGTCTAGTGAGGTCAAATCGCATGATCTTGGCGGCCAATGGACTGCCAAACTTGCCTCTCAATAGGACAATGGTATCGCGTAACGTCTGGCATGTGGCACCGTCTTGTTGTAACCACATGTCAACCAATAGTAGTTCTATCATTGCGAGCAAAAAATAGTCGTTAATCATCGCATGGTACCTTGCTCCATTGATTGTAACATTGCAATTTTCATTATTTTTCACTGTGCATTGGCAATTCTTAAACTGCCTCTGGCAGTTCCTCAGACCAAATTTGGCAATTCTGTTTGTTGACGTACCCATTGAGCCAAAAATGAGCTTTGTCGCTGAAGATAATTATTCGATAAAAAATTGGATCTTCATCCAACTCACAGAGCACGAATTTTGATAATAAAATTCAATAATTTGCAAGCGCTGTTCGTTTGTTAGTCTATTCATGGTGAAATGGCAAACTTTACTGAACTTTATTTCAGTTGACAGTTGTGAGGTGTAAAAAAATTTACACTGAAAAAACAAATAGCAAAAAAATTATCCGTTATAAAGCAGTATGGAGGTCAAATTTTCATGAAATGTACCCTCTTGTTTGCTCTAATTTAGTTCATAGCTTATATTCAATCTGGTAAACCTTTTAGATAGGTGTTTTCAGGATTGGACGCATTAATTCTATCTCTAGATCCACAGACTCATTTATGAGAGTATATTTACATTTTAGAGACCACATAAAGACCAAATAACTTCCAGAAACTTAGTAAGCCGCATTAAATCATTGCTATATCACTGAAGTATATCCCACATCAAATTGTTAGTCGTATCAAAAAACACGAAATTATTACATTTTTTTGTTGAAAAAAGAAACACAATTTAAAAAAATTAATTGATTAAAATAACATCTTAGAATGCACGGTTTTTATTTGTTCAAAAAACAAAAATCAGCCATAGCGCTTCTTAAAAATAACTAATATTTTTAATCACAAAAAGGGATTAACTCAATGATTTATATTCTTCAAATTCTTAATCAGTATCAACAATACTTACTGTTTAAATTCTTTAAGTACATGCTGCCCCAATGAGACAGCGTTCCGAAAATTGTTGGATCAATATTTAATATTTTTTTTATTTAATAAGTAAACCACTAAAAAGATTTTTCACAAAGAAAATATTGAATTTAATGCATAAATTGCGACTTAAGTTTTCTTGTTTAATTATTTTTTTTTCACAAATTCTAATTACATATTTCTACTTTTTTTGTTTTAATACACTCTTTTATATATGGCATTAACTACATTTCACATTTTCTGCTTAAATACACAAAAACAGTGTAAAATTGTTGATTCGTTTTATAGTGCTGCTAAGATTTTTTTTTTTGCTAAATGAATTAATTTTTTTCTTTTTTTAAAAAACTTTAACACTTCAACAGAACCGCATGCAACCCTCAACTAACGCAAAAATTCAACAAATTTAGTTCAAGCCAAAATTGCGCGTTACACAAAAATGTTGGCCTAAAAAGCAGCTGAAAACTCTCGCACGGATTCTCAAAATGTCGTTGGCGCACAGCACACAGACACAGAGCAAGACAAACGAAAAAAAAATAATTCATATGAAAAAAATATCAAGGTACAATACCCCGCTAAAAGGTGAACAAAAGCGCACACAAATTTTTGTTTGGTCGCCATGGAGAACAATTAACTCTGGTAGATAAGATAACATCTACAAGTATTCGTATTCCGAAAAAAAAGAAACTGCGTAAGCCAATTTTGTTGTCCATCCGCTCGTCTTTCCTTCCGCTTTTCGCTATTTGTCTGTCTGTCTGTTTGTCTCTGACTCTGTGCACCTGATTTTGCTCCAACCGTTCAGTTTGTTGCTGTTTTGCACCAATTTTCACTTTGTTTTTCTGTTTGCTCTGTGTTTCATTTATTTTTTTCCACTCTAATGAAGCAAAAAACAAAAGCACGAAAGTTCACATTGCCAATCTCTGTGTACCAACGACGGTTAGGGTTTTATTCTATTTGCCGAAGGGTTGTTATTCCAGCATATCAGTGAAGTGTTGTGTTTTTCAACCTCTGGTTCAAACGGTTACACAGCATATTTGGCGTGACTTTGCATAATGACTGGTTGGAATGAAATATACCCTTTTTTTGTGTGAAATGATAGCGATAAGTTGCAAAATTTGATGTTTTTTTTTAAGTTGTGTTTGAAACATTTTTGATTAAATGAAATATTTTCGTTTACACAAAAATCATCAAATCAAATGCCCCTCAAAACTTAGCTAAAGTAATCATATTAAAATAAATACTTGTCATAACTTTATGAAAGCAAGAGGAATAACTTAAATTTTATGTTTATTCACAGCTTTTCAAAAAAAATGTATTAATTATGTGTAAGTTTTTCAAAAGGGTCTTGGTTGTTAAAGAGATATTAAAAATTTGCCTAAGTAGCTTACACTCAAGAAATAATGTTCCTTCCGTAGAAGATAAGGTGAGCGTATGGGTTAAAATGGCAAATCAGAAACGTCGCATGGTAAGCTGAGTTATGTGTGAATTGATGTATCGCCCCAAACAAATATTTCATTCACTATTGCAAATCTTCTGTTCTTTTTTCAATTTTCAAAATCCAAACGGTTAAAAATTCATCCTTTAGCGTCATTTGCGGGAAGCTTTGCATTTTGCCTTCAAGTCGAAAAAATGTGCGGCTGAGCGCTTCGAATTATTGAAATATCTTATGGTGAGCTGTCTATTGGTGGCAGGATGTGTCGCGAATGGTTTGAATTTTACATTCATTTCGACGTGAAAATCAAGGAACTTCACAGAATTGTGAAAAAGTTTCAAGACACAAAGATGGAGGTATTGGTAGATGAAGATCAATGTCAAGCGCAACAAAAGCTTGAATATTCAATAATCGTGACTCAACTCTCTCTGCTCTTGCCCCGCACTTGCTAGAAACGCCACAAAACACTTGGCTCATATAGGTCAGCTATTTAGTTTGATTACGAAACCTAGATGGTTCAACGAGAGGGTATAATCAGACACCCTGTGGTAGTACAATGGATCACATTTAGTTTAAGAGAGTTGGTTTCGTAACTGGCTGCCACTCCTACCTAACCTAACCTAACACATGAAGTGTTGATTAATCATAAGAGTATTTTTTTTTTGTTTTGGCACAGTTCTATCACTGTTTTTCTTTCAGATATGTTTGAATTTTTTTGTAATTTGCGAAAAAATTGTTGTTTGTTTTTATCATTGAACTAAGCAGTCAGTAGCAAACTCAAGCCATTTCAAATCAAATTACAAAATTTACCAAAACTGGTCTGATGAGAATATGTATATATGTGGTAATAGCCGAAACAAATGCCACCAGTTATCAGCTTAAATTGTTCCATCTATTGCGCTGTCATTTTTTTTTAAGAAAAATCACTGACCGATTTGTATAAGTTCACATGAATATCGGTGTTTGCTAATGACAGTGAAGTTCAATGAAATTAATATTCGAATATAATTTCAAAAAATTTTTAGGAAGAATATCAAAAATGTCTAATTTTATTTTGTTTTGAATAAGTGAGAAAAAATTTACCTAATCGCTTTTAGACTTTTTCAAAGAACAGTGTAATAAGGCGTTAATCAATAAAAAAATTTATACAAATTTGGGCATTACTTCTTTATATCAAATGAAACATTGCATATCATAAGTAAAAATAAAAAAAAAATATTTTCTGCCAATGAAAAATGCTTTGTTCCAAAATTGCAATCTAATATGAATATCGGAAGTACTTTATGTCCACAATGTCGGAATAAAAAAATTTTAAAAAATTAATACGAATGTTTCTTCAGAAAGTTTCCTGTTTCAGAAAAAAGAAAATAAATATAAAATTATTGCATTTGGCTACCTCATCCCCATGACAAATAGAAACTTTCTGCTACTAAGCATTCTATGTAAATTGAAATGAAAAAGGTGTTTTTCGGTCCATCTTAACATACATTTAGGTGCAGTATAACTAAAATGATCTAACAAATTCAACATTCACTGTAATCAACAGGAAATCACTTCAATGTTGCAGTAACACTGTGCTGCATCGACATGCCACAGCATCATTCATTAATTTTATATGCAAACAGTTTATGCTAATGGGACACAAGCAGCTGTAACGCGCCACAATAGGGCGTGCAATCAAATGTCAGACAACAATCGGACGCGTGACAAGGCATGTGCTCAGCGCAGTTGCCAATGCAATATGACTTTAAAAATTAAATTGAGAGACAAAAATGCACGTGAATGGCTTAAAGGCATTTTAAATTCAAAATTAAATTTAATTTATAGCCTGGAAATAAACTGACAGGTTGATTTTTGTTGAAAATCTTTTTTAAGTAAATTATGCCAATTATTTTCAATGTTTGCAACAGCAATAAATTAATAATTTTTTTTTTAATTATCAGACATTACATCAATTTTACCCGCTATTTTTCTTAACTCTTACATTAAGTTGCATTAAAATGAAATTTCATGCATTCAATTGCGTTACGTTATTGAATTAATTGTTAAGTATACGACGTGGTGATGGTTTTCAATTTTATTTTTATATATTTTTTCTTTATTTTCTTTTGAAATTTTTTTGCTCGTTATTCGTTGAACGTTGGCCTTTTCTGTTTGTATTTGCTGTTGTTGTTATTACAGGCCGTTGGTGTTGCCAACTATTATGTAAATGCTGTCGTTAGTTAGTTCGTATGTTCAATGCTCACCATTAATGTCGTCGCCACAATACGATCAACGAGTGATTTAAGGCTTCATTTAACTTTTGGCATGCATTCGTGAGTAGGTTCTTTTTATGCGTTTTTTTTTACAAGTTGGCCTATTAGTGCCATTAAAGGTGATTTTTGTTATTAAGTTTGAATATATAATATAAATTGAAATATGTTTTTTATTACTTTTTGCCGATAGTAAAATGTGCAAGCTATAATTTGGTGTGTAAATTTCAAGGTTGTGAAATAGAACATTGTTAAGGGGCGTTGATTTTTTATATTTTTTTGTTAAGAATTTATATTTTTTTTGAAGGCAATATAATAGCTTAATAAGCAACATACTTTATATTTTAAATTTCTTAAATTCCAATGATATAGTTCTTAAAAACTTTGTTGTGATACTTCAAAATAATTGTTATTTTGAAATTTCAAGAAATAGCCCAAAATTTGTTAGTTAAAAAAGCCATATAAGCTCTTGAGCATAAAAATTTTAAGTTAATATTATCGAAGTGCGATTATTTCAACTTTAAATTGCGATATCTTGAAATATTAGCGTGATATAAAAAAATCCTTTAAAACTATTTTACTGAGCCTACTGTTTGGTACAAAAAAACAACGCTATAGCATGTCATACTCGTATCAGCCATTGCTGAATGGAATCATCAGTAACCTTTGAGCCGATGAGTTGGAATATATAAGCTGGAGCTAAGTTGCCTTTTTTTGCATAGATTTGTTGAGAACTGAAGCTAAAAGTGAAGCAAAGCAGAGATAAACTTAATTTTTCTGTTGTGCGTTTTTATTTTCGTCAGTCATTTGACATAACATTTTTCTTGCAAAGGTCACTGACGATTCCATTTATCAGTGAATGACAATTGTAACGCTAGCCTTTGCGTTTTTTTTATCTATTGCTTTTACTTCATACAATTTCTTTGGTGCTATGACACTCTGCACTGAACAGTAAGATTCTGCTGACTTTTCTCGATATCTTTTCTACACATATAAAAATCTATCAAGTGCGTCAGTGTGTTTATGAGAAAAGATGATACGCAATTAAAAAGCAACACTGATTGAACATTTAATTTCCATATGTAGGCATCAATGAATGAGGAAGTTTTTGAAATTCGTTGAAAAAGTTTTCAATTATTTCATTTATAAAAAAAAGTCTTTCATTCTGACTCACTGAATTGGCAACATCATCTAGAAATTGAGAAAGGAACATTTAGAACGCGATGCAACTTTAAGTTAAAGTTCACATGCACTGAATAAAAAGTGTTTGAATTTCCTCAAAAAGTCATGACACCTTTCATAGATGCAGAACTAACCAAACTTGGTACAAGCACACTAACGGACAAAAATTTTATGGCAGCAAAAAGTGTATATGATCAGAAAAGTGGGCGTAGCACCCCTCATTGAAGTTAACGTCTAAGTAAAACAAAAAAAGTTATGTCATTTGTATGAGCTTAAATTAAAATACCAAAGAGTTTAACAACACTTAGCAAATCGAGACAGATTCATTCATCATAATCAGTACAGAAACTACGCACACTTATACAAGTGGGCGTGGCAGTACACACTCCACCAAGACTTTAATTTTTTAAATGAAAGATTTAATTCGTTCATTTTTCCTTTTAAGCAAATTACAGTGTGAACGAACCGAAAATGAAAGTGCGTGCGTGTTAAAACGAGGTAAGGAACAGTGTATATCGTTAAAACGAGGGTAGGAGAATTTTTGACACAGTTTGAGATGGAAAAGGGGAAGAGCAAAGAAGGTAAATCAAAGGTCTTTAGGACTAAAACTGCTGACTTACACCCCGTTTTCGTAAGTCATCCTCTTTGCCGCAAGCTAAAATCTTTCTACATTGGTGATTTCTCAATATCCCATGAAAGTGGCGATATTAAAAATATATTTATTCAAAATTTTTGAATTTTATTTTTTCCTTTAAACGATAGTGGTGCGTACACCTGCTAGTCACTTACAACAAAAATTGATAATGATAATTCAATAAAAATTAACCTTAATTTTTAATAATCTGCACATGCTGCCAAAAATACGCAGATTTTTCAGAGACAGATATAAAATCAAAATCAAAAGTTGTCACTTTGTCGCCAATTCTGTAGTATTTATTTCCATTAGGTTAAAGAAAATCATTATATTTTTAAGCTAATTAGCATTTTACATTATAAAAAACTGAATAAGTAAGCAATAAATTTTCATATGCACAAATAAATATCACTCAAGCAATTTTGATTTTGCAAAAAACAACTTGCAATGGCGCAATCTTAAAGTTAAATATTGCAAAATAAGCGCCTACAACTACATTCGCAGACACACCCAGCATCCCATATACGTTAAAAATCTTAAGAAAATTGTGGCCAAAACTAAAACTCAATTAACTGACAACAACAACAGCAGCAGCAGCAGCAGCGACAGTCAATTAAGCAAGCATACTGGCAAACGAATGCGAACATAGTCTTCGATAGATGTGTATATATTCAAACACACACACATATATGCAACATATGGAAGAATGAAGAAAAAAATCTAAGCTTAAATCTGTCAATAAATAAACATTCAGACATTTTGTACAGAGAGAAAAAAACAAATCACCACTTTATAGCGATAGAAGGCGTGCGGTAAAGGCGGACAATCTAGGGACGTCAATGTTTTTATAGGCAAGTTTATGAGGTTTAATTGAATACTTAAATATGCTTATATGTTACACTGAAAAAATATGAATTTTTTTTTTTATATACTATAAATAAAAATCATTTCACTAAAAAACTTATAAGTGTACAACTAAGGTAATTGTGTATTAATAACATCAATTTTTTTCATTCACCAAAATTGTGCATCTCTTTTTTGGAAAGATTTTTCAGCAGACTTGTACTTCTTAGTTTCCCAAAAAATGTTGTATAATCGAAAAAAAATCATTTCGCACATAAAGTTAGGCAAAAATTTGAATGACAATTTCCTGAACTATATTTTGAACTGACAATTAATTTAAAGGCAAGTTTACTTAACAAAATTAGCAATTGTTAAATTTGAACACAACACAATTTAAGTTTCTATTCAATAATTTATTTTGCATAACTCTTATCAATTTTTTCTCTAAGTATACAAATAAATCTGCCTCATACATATTGTATAGCTATCAGTTTTTACATCTGTCATTTTGTGCGTTTACTTGTTCCTATCTGTTAGTCTACTGCAATGACTAACTTTGTATGTCTGCTATGTGCGTTTTCGTTTTTGATATCTTCTATTTTTTTTTTCTTGGTCTCTTTTTTATGGTGTGTTTGCACTAAGTTCTGTCTACTGGTCAGTTTAAGTTGATTAAGATTCAAAGTTAGTACTTTGCAGTTTGTCTTCAATTTAAGAAAAATTTTTTAAAAAAATTAAGTGTAGCTTAGTGCTCGATACAAGAGTGAAAAGAACATATATGCACTAACGACGAAAAAAAAATCTTAGTATTGAGAGTGCAGAAAACTTTGCCTGAGAAAAGTATTTTTTAGCTTCAGTAACCCGATCTCGTAGGAAGCTTTTCACACCTATCAAACCGACAGTTTAATGTCTCCCATTCTCAAGAGAGCTTTAATAATAGCTTGAGCCTTAGTTTCCATTTAATTTAAGGAAAATTATTTTTCTTTTTTTAATAAATTATGTTTCTGTTGACTCCAAACTCAAATGGTAACTGTGAAAAATATAAAAAAAGTTAGAAGATGGTTAGCAGTTAGTTAACACCCTTTCCGTAGATACATAAACATTCAATTAAGGAAATGATTTTCATATGGACAGACTAAGTTTTGGTGAGAATATTTGAATAAGTACCAAGATATAAAATTCGATAGGGTTAAGCTACATTTCATGATCTTCACTATCAAATTATCAAACTTGTTGTTGGAAAATTAAATGAACTATTTTTTGTTGGTAATTTTATAGTCAAGAGGTTTTAAAAGAAGTGAAAATTGATTTTTTATACTGAAAATATTTCAATAACTTTATAGTTTATGAAATATGTGATATGTGAAACACATTAGCGTCTCTACAGTTAAACAAGGTTTGTTACTCTGAGAGGTACATCTTGATCCTTTCAAATCAGTTTTCCAAAATTTGAATCCACTTCTAAGCCATTTTTTTTTGGACTTACGACTTTAGTCAATTTTTGTATATTTTGAAAATAACTTAAATTTTCGAAATTAAATTTTTTCGAAACCAAGTAAAATGGACGAAGTATTTACTCCGGGCAACTACAGTTAATAGCTTCAAAATATCATAGCTTTGTTAAATCTTATCATCCGGAGGATTTTTTTGAAATAAAATAGTTTAACTGTAGGATGTTTAGCTCCCTGTGAGGCCATGGACTTGGCTTACTATATTTTTGATCAGCCAGAACTGTCACTGATGCCTGCATTTGGTTTTATGCGATGTGTATGACTGTAGCTACGTATGTAAATACCTATATATATATATATATATATCTACGCGTGTGTAAGAGAATGGGCATAGTCAAGAAATTGTTTTTTGTTTTGTATAGGATAGTCAAATTTTTACCTCATTTATTTCAAAAACATAAAATATTTATAAGAAATAGAACTGCAGACATTGGATTATTTTCAACCTGAAAAACGCAATGAAGTCAGTTCAGAAGCTTTAATTCGAACGTGTTGTAAGATGTTTTGTTTATCAGTTTAATTATATCTGCCATACGTTTAACAGCTTTAATAAACATAAAGGGTTTGTTCTGGGAAGGCGGCACAAAGGCACAAACGACCCGTTACCGGTTTGATTGCGTTCAGAAACAATGAGGTGTAGTTGGCAATAAACTGTTTGGCGCTCAGACCTAAGAAAGAATTTTTGCGGCGACTCAAATTCAAAATGGGCCTCGAAAAACACGTCGTAGGGTTAAATAATTAATTTATTGCCTGTAGGTATTTTTTTGATATAAGACATATTAGACATTCTATTCATGCCACCTTACAAAAGCTAAAGATTGTGGTTTTTGCAAAAAAAAGGTCTTGCAGAATTCAATAATTCTAGTAAGTTTTTCTGATTTTTAATTGTGATATTTTTTTTTGCATTACTGTGACTTAATTCTGTTTTGGAAGCACTCATTTTTGCTTAGGCACTAATTGAAGAAAGTAATTAAACCAGCTTGAATTTGTTGATTTAATTAATTACGAATTCATTACAGCCACAAGAGATTAGTCCAAGAACATGCTTACTGAATTTGGATCTAAAATATCATTCGTAAACAGTCATCCCAAAGAATGTATCTAACTTAAGTTCAGAAGACATAGCATTTCACAAACATTGATAATAAAAACAAATGAAAATGATACAAAACACCACAATTTTGTTTTCCTACAGATTAGGGCTAATGCAAACATTTACATGATATTTTCAATTGTGAACGCCATCTTGAGCCGTCATTTTGAAATTTGCAAAAACACAACTTTGCTTTGTAAAGCAATTCTCTCAACAAAATTTTAATACCGGTAAGGCATTTTTATATCAATCACAATTATTGAGTGATTCAGTAAGAGTTGACAGACACACAGCAAAACAAAAAGCTTAGTTAACTTGCTGGCTATGACTTATTTGTTTTTTAAGTTTTTTAAAGGGTCAAATTAATTACGCGTTGACCTGCTCTAAAACTCGAGCACTGCTGATGAAGCAAGCATTCAGTTTAAAAGATTTTAAACATTTTCTTTCCCTAAAGTTTGCATAAAGTAAACTTAAAGAACCATAGCAGCTAGCACTCTCAACTTTTTCATAATACCTTTAATGCCCGAAGAGCCACCACATAAGACCCTTAACTCCTTTTGTATTAATTTTTTACTACAAATTGCTCATCAGGGACTTAAAATTGTACAATTTCACTTAATTAGGGTGCGCCATGCGTTAAGTGCAAAAATCCTCAACAGCGTTTTCTATAATACCTTGAAAAATCACGAGTATTATTAGTAAAAGTTCAACTTAAGTCCCCTTGTCAATACCACAAAAAATCAGCGATTTCAATTAATTAAGCTTAATACTTAATGCTTGAACTAACAAAACATTGGAAATATTTTTCTTATATTTACAAAATGTTCTTATGATAAATCATATTCTTTTTGAGTGCGCTTTGTTTACATGGTAAATTTCATTGCGAAACTTATGGGCCAACAAAAAAAACCAACAAAACTTTTGAAAAACTAAAAATATAAAAAAAGTAAAAAATCTGATCCATCAACATATTTGCGATACTAAAAAAGTCATTTCAGAAATTTCTATTGAACATAATTAATTAACATTAAGTTTAATCCTCGATGCAATTAAATGGAATTCTAACAGCAACAACAATAACAATATCAATAACTATCAGAAGCATTAATATAAATAATAACAATAGCAAATAGCAGGAACAATAACAAATATTCGTATTCGTTAACGATGTGTGAAAATGTGTTATATTTTTTGTTTTTGTTTTTGTTTTTGTTTTTCCTGTTGTTCATTGATGGTAAATTAGTGGTACCCAAGTGAAAATCCCCAGTTGCGGTTTATGGTCGTGGGATTTGCATGAGTGTTTGTATTTACAACATTGTTGCTGAAAATTATTATCATGTGTGTGTGTGTGTGCGTATGTATGGATTAATTATTGGCCTACAAATTGCACACAATAACGTTGCAATGACGTCAATTAGAATAAAAGTCTATAAAAAAGTTGTTAATGTAAATAGTCGATTAAACAGTCAGTGGTAGAAATATTGAAGAGCAGTAAATGTCTGCGCTTGATCGCAGTTTTTTGGGGGTAAAACTTTTGTATGGAAAATTGTTGCTGTGAAGCGCCATCTTTGCAAATAATATTTTTGTTCAATAATAACGCAAAACGCATTTTTTTTTGTTAGCAATGATAATTTTTTATTAAACGATTAGAGTGTATTCATTCGCCACAAAATCTTACTGAATTTATAGCAAGCGCCTTGAATCTGAAAAGAATGCATTTAAATGCATTTTTTGCAACTATTTAAGATGATTTCGAATGATCCTTTAAAAATAAACCAATCAAAATAAAAATATTTATATTACTGTCCGAATCGTGACAGTCGCTCCTAGCATCAACTAAAAGATGTCGACCAATACATTGCGCCGTAATGACAAGCCGTTAAGGACCGATGGTGTATCAGTTAACAGTTTATCAAGTCCTATAAAATCAAAGAAACCGCAGCCACCAGTTTACAAAAAGGCGGAGAGCCCGCTGTAAAAATTTCAAGTGTATAGGATTACAGAATAAGTAACATATATCGGAAAGATGGTAAAGCATTTTGGTGAAATTAACGAATCAGGGCTACCTTGCCAAAGCCTGTCCCGATGTCTGAAAATGTTTGAACCTTAGCCAATTTTTTTGTTTTAATTAAAACTCTATAATATTGCATCTCAAAATGTATTCCAAATGATATAACTCCAAGTGGCCTAAACATTATACATAGAGTTACATTGTTGAATTCTGTCCCAAAATGGGGTTTCCACCAGTCATATAAGTATATTTTATGTATAGGCCTCTGTGAGTTCTATCATTTGGTTTTTTACATGAATGGCTAGATGGTATTAAGGTCAAAATTCTGAATCGAAGTAACACAACAGTTTTCTGCCGCTTATTGCGGAATCATTTGGCGTCGCTCGACGCGATCTGTGTTCGGCCAATCAAATCATTTTCTTGAAGCGAATTTTGGAATCAGCTTGTGTTTTGCCAATTTTAAACCTATTTTTTCTTACTATTTCTGTTGCTATTGGTGGGACTTTAATTTGCTTTGAAAAGCAGTTGTAGTCTACTTGATTATGTATAAAAAATATTTGATAATTTTTAGCGTTCGAGCTTAGCCATTTTCATGATAGAACATTAAGTACATAGTGTAAAACTTATTTTTCGGAAATACTACCAAAGCGGTACTGCCCCTAATAATTTAACCATAAACGCAGCCTTGAGTAGAATATTATTCAAATATATAAAATAAAATCAATTTTAGCTACAAGAAATATTATGAAGTGACTTTTTGTTATACTCATTGTGTTCAATTGTAACATCTTCATAGATTAAAAGTTTCAAAAATAAATTTAATCAAAAATAAGTAACGTTACAATTCAAATATCTTTTTGCTCAAAATAATGTACTTAGGTATGCAAATTTTCAGATTGAAGCCAATCAACAAAACTTATTATGTTGTCGTCCATAGCAGTCTTTTGTTAATTAATTTCTTTGAATACCATGACTTAATTAGCAAAATAAAAATACTTGCGTAGGCTGAGTTTAATCAAAGTATTTTCGTGACATTCCCGAATTGATGAAATATTCACCAAAATGATGACGGTATTTAGGAATTATTGAAACTGTTCCAAGAATATACATATGTATTTCATGAAATAATCTTACAATAAATATTGTTTTTATTTTCATGAAAAAAAAATCAGTTTTATCGGGATTATTCATTGATTATAATCTATTTATATAATTTAATATAAATCCAATATATTATAGACTATAAGCTAAGAACTTAAAAACAATATGTTTATGTACAAAAATGATTTTGTTACTTATGTACATATTTACTGATAATTTTTTTTTTCAAAATTATCATTCACGAAATCAATTTTTAATTATTTGTTACTAACAAAATCAAATAACAAAAATTCAGCTTTCAAATTTGATGTAAGAAGCAGCTTCTAAGCGAAATAATTCTGATGTATAACTTAAGGTATTTTTTTGTCAATGTTTTGTATTTAGATAGATTTTATTTTATTTTTTTCCTATATTTAAGCTTGAGGCTTTAAAATAATTGTCCCAAAACTTAAGCTTCCTAGCACGAACCTGCAAACGGTGGGGGCAGTCTCTGCCTGATTTCGTTGAAAGTTTACGAAAAAACGGAAAAAAACGTTGAAAAGTTCTATTTTAGGTGCCAAGATATAGGGTTTTAGTTATTTATTTTTGTATTGAAGAGGTGTCAAAATATAGCGTTTTAGATATTTTTTTCTTTTGAAGCGCGACTTACAGGCTTGAGCTAGAAATGTCTAATTTTGGAACAACTGTTTTTAAGCCTCTACAAAACTTTGAAAAAAAAAACATCGTACATAACGACTTACCTTGATTTTGTTAAAAATTTTTGAACTTTTTCGACTCTATTCAGAGGTATGGTATAGTTTTTTTCGATAATTTTCGATGGCCTTCAACTTTTTAAATTTTTAGATTGCTTTAAATAATTTTCAACTTTTTCGATACCCTCTTTGTTTTTCTGCATTTTGTGATAATTTTCAACATTTATCGTGTTATTCAAGGTTTTTTGGCATTTATCGTTCCTATTGTTTTTAGGAAACTTATAGATAAGCATCGATAAAAGTGAAAAACCATCGATTAAGAATGACTTGCGTTAGAAAATAATTTTGATCCTGAATATCGGTTATTTTGGATCCTAAAGTATGGAAATTAAAAGTAACAATTTATATTGATCCAAATATAAAAATACTATTGATCTTAATAAATTGAAATCCAAAATAGCAATTATTTGGAATTAAAGTAAATAAAAATCTGAAGTAACGACTACTATGGATTGAAAAATGTAAATCTATTTAAGACGACACATGAAAAATACATATAGTTTTCTTAATTTAGTCCAACATGTTTCTAACAAAATCTTTTGAATCTTGTTAAAATAGCTCTTCCTTTTCAAAATAGGCTAAGTCCAAAGTTAGCTCACGCTTATGTTTGTATTCTATTATTCTGCAAGCTGCTTTAAAAACTTTCCATTTTATAGCTATTGAGATAAAAGCCAGCTGTGAACTATCTCAGCTTTATGGTCTCTTTAATATGAACAAAATTTGTTATTTGCTTTATATCCTAGAGCCAAATAATGTCTTAAACATTCAGAATGAATTTATTCTTGACTGATAAAAAAAATTTCACTTCTTCGAGGTAAAAATTTTCCATATCTAATCAATACTATCTATTTAGTTACCTAAAATAGCCAAATTTATATTAAGTTTTTAAATCAGAGTTCTATTATCTTCAAACAGCGATGATTGTTGCAATTTTTTAATAAGCAAATAACAAAAGTTTAATATTATTTCTGTCACAGCGATAGGAGGCATTAATTTATATATTCTCATAAGAAATTTGAAATTTTTTTTTAAATTTTTTAAAAACTTAACAATTTTTCTTTCTTATTTTACCAGCAAGGCACGCTGAGTTCAAGTGATGCAAATTAACAGCTAAGATAAAATTAAATTAGTAGCGTCTTGCAATAATAAAGAAAAACTACAATTAACAAGCAGTAGAAGCAAAATTTGAAAACTAAATTACAAGGTTGAATATCTTAAAATACCAAGTTGTATAAATGGCATGGTACCCGAACTTGTAAGGCAAACAGTTAAAAAATTAACTAAGAATTGAAGAATTTTCTAAAAGTCGGACATTAAATTATCAAAAATACTTTGAAAAATTCAATTCAATTTTATATTTATATTTTTCAATTTATAAAAAAGGCCCACTCTAGTGACCACATTACCCTTTCATTATTTTATCGCATAGTTTATGTTTTCTTTTTATCTCACAGTTAATGATTGCCTTTTATCTCATATACAGCAAAAATAAATAGATTTCCAGATAAAATAGCACTTTGAAATTGTTGTTTCATTTTTTTTTATTTTATCTGCATGCAAATGAAATAATATTTTTACGAAAATTAAATAGAAAACAGAAGATACATACGGCCAAATATTATTTAAGTCCATGCTGGTAGTAAACAACTTCTTTCAATTAAAATTAACGCTTTAAATTTAAAACCGAGAAATTTTTGCTAAATTATGTATTTTTAATTTTTATTTATTGCTTTTGTTTGTATATTTTTTAAAATTTTTCTTAATTTTTATACAGTTGACAAATTAATGAATTAAATTCGAGACGCATTCCAATAAGCACTTCTTTGCCTGCTTAATTGTCAGCTCAACTTAAATCTTTGCGCAATTAGCAGCTTCACTGGGGTTTCGGCTGTGTGTTGCGCTTTTACTGAACTGAGCAAAGTTTATTTTGCATATAAAAATTAACATATTTACAAAAAAAAAAAACAGCAAAAAAAAAAAATAAATTAATAAAATAATCCAACTTCTACTCATATCTATATAAATATGTAAATTTTAATATACACACGTACTTACCTACGTTAGTTATCTGATTTTTTTTTTACTTTTTTATCGAAATAAATCAAGCGTAGTAAGTTAGCGTGCAAATAGAGTTGCCAATTGCATTTGGTAAAGAAAATAACCTTCTCTAGCACAAATATGTTGTTTTTAAAAACAAATCATAAAAATTTGCTGAGTATATTTTGCGCCAAAGCGTTAAAAAGCATTTCCATAGTATTTGATACAAATAGTATTTCAATTTGACAACTATTCTCGAATTATGAGACATTTTTGATAGCTATTTTTAGCAAATTGAAGCACTTTTGTTTACTAGCTATTCCAAAAATCACCTTATGGTAAAAAAAGTAGCCAGAGTAAAGCCAAGCATGTTTTTGAAGTTATTGATACAAAAAATTACACGTATTCGATTATATTGTCTCCAATGTATTAACAAAACGTGAATCTCTACTGGCAATAAAGCTCTCCAGATACAAAGGTAGCAGTTGTTGATAACATACATACCAGCAGATGTACTACAGCTAACCAAAAACTGTTTACAGCACTATTAACGAAACTCTTTAATAAAGTTTAGTTACATGAAATCGTCCAAATGATTTGGACGACAGAAGCAATTTCGAAACTTCTTAAGGAAAAAAGGAGATAGTACCGATTGGAGAGGCATCAAAAATATTTTAGTTATTAAGAAGATATTCATGAGAAACGTTCATGTTGCGGAGTTTCCTTCACTAGTACAGCCAAAATTTAAAATGGAGTGATCACGTGATCAAATTAATTCATTAAAAATTATAAATCAGCAAGCGGGTGAGCTGAAAATAATATGCGAACCAGATCAAAATATGTCTACTACTTGAACTTAGTATGCAAACGTTGTGTGTTCGGCTTAAAACAGTGGTGAAATTTCCGAATCTTTAAATACAATTGCTGGCATTCACGATTGCTATATCTTGATATAAAGCCATACAAATTTTACGAAAAGTAACCAAGTGTATTTGTTATTTAACTGTTAAGCATCAACAATTTATTTAGCACGTGTGATTACAAATTGATTTATGTTGATCCAAAACAGCAACAAACTACATTGTGCTTAACACAGAAAAAAAATATCTTATCAAAAAAGAGGTGTGATCTTTCAGATTTTTTATTTAAAAACTTTTAACTTAGTATTCTGAAAAGGTGGGATTTCTTTAAAAAGTAGGGTTTATGATTTAAATTGCAGATACGTCACTCTTAATCAACCGTGTAGATTACTAAAGTTATAAAACAATTTCAAGCTTAATATGACAGGAATGTAAAACAATTTGATAATTTCTTAACAGCTATTAATAGCGGTGTCTAAGCAATTTAGTTCTTTATTGTGACTAACGACAGTAATAACACTTGAGTAACTTTAAGTTAAATAGTAGGTATATGAATATTAGAGCTAGCGATGTACTAACGAACTGAACACACAGGGTGGGTTGATTAAGTTTTAGCAAGAAAAAGTCCCAAAAGTTAGCATATCGGAAAAAGCCTATAGTTTTAAGTTAAGACGAATCTCATTCAGTGTATCAACAATTCATAAAATTATTTTCGAAAATATTTAACGTTCGATAAATTTTTGCATTGTTTTGCCACACTCAAATCAGATATCAGCAGTGTTTTGTAAGGATATCAAGTTTTCGGCGATTTTCATAAGAAAATAATGATCAAAGTCAAATATCTTCCATTTAAAATTTTTTTTTTTAATATTATATTATTAGGCTATTTTATCATTATTGGAGGAGATCTCTTTTCGCGTTTGAACAAATTCACCGAATTTACAATATAAACCTTCATCAAATTGGACACCGAGTGGCTTACGTCATCTAGCTACAAAGTCTATAAGGGTACAAATGTAATAAATTGATAATTTTAAAGATATGACAGATCGAATACAAATGGAAGTCATAAATCAATTGGTTGTACAAAAAATTGCCCAAGTGAAAATCGTGGGCTACTGTAAATTTTTGGTTTGGCCGTTCTAATATTGGATGATGGTTGAAAAAGTGAAATTGCCCAACATTATTCAAAATTTTTAGGCGTGTATTCAAAATGAACCAATTGCCCAAAAAATAAATTGATTTCTTGGGTACCAATTAATTTTGCTTGATTTCTATGCAACTTCACTTAAAATTTTTTCTTTGCACAAATTGCGATTTAATTTAATTTTTGTCAAATGAACCATTATTATTTTTTGTCATGAATGAAAGCCCTTGCCTTAGAAGTAGAATATGGTTCAGAAAATATTTTGTTTGAGAAACTATACTTATTTTGCATTGCTCGCAATAATATCCTGCTATTATTGGACCCAGCATTACAATCGGAGCATAACATTTTTTATTTTGTAGATTAAATTTTTGGGCAAATAACTATCATTATCAGTTTTTAGCAGATAAATTAGTACTTCCAGGCGTTTTCTTGTTTACTTAGCGAATGTTGATCTTTGATTTTGGGTGATTTTGACATAAGTGACTATTAACGCAGCCAGCTTGGCCGGACCGAGATATATTTTGGGATAATTTTTTATTAATTTGGTCGATTGATTCATGTCTTCAAAACAGCATAATTTTACGCGATGTTGAACATTTATAGCAGACAATTTAGGTTAAGAAATAATATCCCATGTTATAATCAAAACAAATAATAAAAATAAATATCATCCAAATATATTTTTATGCAAAAGGCCTATTAATTGATACAAAAAATTACTCCAAGTATTGTGCAGTTATCCAATCTTTCTTTAAGCTGTTAAGAGAATATTAAATATTAAGAAGTTGGTCAAGATTTGAAAATAATTTAACAGAAATATTTGTGATAATTTTACTTATTTTGTTATTACTCGTATCTACTGGGTGATATATTCTCCTCAAGTTCGGCCAATATTTTGTTTATATGTGAGTACCATTTTTTTTTTTGCCTTTTGCGTTTGCCTACACCTTGATTTAGTAGGTAAATATTTTCATTTTACATTTTTAAGCGGTAAACATACTAAAATTCTATTTACTTTTTCAGCTTTAGATGGCAACTCTTTTTTTACAGCAGCAGCAGCACATAATAAAAAAATTAACAACGTATGAAGAGTCGCACAAATACATCCACACGCAGACATATGTGTATATATAGACTCAATGGATACAACAAAGAGATGAAGACAAGATTTTGTAGACGAATATCATGTGAAAATGTTCAGCTTCATTAGAATTAATAAAAATTTTTTGATCAAATTTTTTTTTTTTCTTTTAATAAATTAATAAATTTTTATTTGTTTTCATAAAGAAAATTATATTTTATGATTTCAATTATAAAATTTTTATAAACATTTGGTTCTTGAAACTAAAAAAATTAAATAAAAAATCATTTATTTTATATAACTCATAGTGTTTTCTCATATAAAAAAAAACTTTGCTTTTATAGCATTAGTAAACGCGATTAAAATCTTAACTAGTTGTTAGCCATGGCTAACATGATTTTTTTTTTTGAGTGTTTAAAGTAAAAACTAAAAAAAATATCACGAAACTGCAATTGCAAGCTATAAACGCTGATAATAATTGAACGTGCAAGTGAACCAGGTTTTTATGCATGGAACAATAAAAGCGAAAAATAGACAAAACACGCACTGAACAGCAAGCAAGAAAAAACCCGTAACGTGAAGATCAAAACTAACAACTTTTTTTTTCTTTGCTTTCTTTTAAAATACAACTAAATACTTTGTGTTTCTATGGAAATACTTAAAATTTTTTGGAGAAATATTTTTTAATTTTTCTGGTAATTTTTTTACACAAAATTTCTCCATGTAACATTAATTAATTAAAATCAACGGTTCCGAAAATCAGTTTCATACTAGACAAAAATTTTTCTACTAATTAACAACTACTGATCAAGCTTGAGGCGAGAAATCGTTTTAGCGGCACGTTTCTCTGAGAACACCGCAAAAATTACAAACAACCGATCGAGCAAGCGTCTTACGATATACTAATGCTAACGTTGTTATTAGACGTAAAAATAACGTAACTGACTTTTGAGAGCAACAGCTGCTGCTGCTGCGATTAAAAAGCCCAAAAACTTTAAAAAGTTGCCACTAAAACAAAAACAAACCAAGCAGAAAAAGAAAAAAAAAACTTGAAATAAAATATTGAATGAAGATAAAATGAAGAACGTAAATTGAATATGCGAGAGCAGCAGCTGTGCACAAATTTACGATAAAAGAGCGTCAACTGAGCGGCAGTGATCATGAGAAAGCCGCGCAACATTACATAGGAGAACAGAATATATGTTTTTGATTTCGACGGATATTCTGATTTGAACTCAATTGTATTTTAGCTTTCGAACACTCTCAAAATTTTTGTTTGAAAACGTAATATTTTGCAATTTTTCTTAAAATTTTTAACCATTTAGCATATATCTTCATCTTCATAGATCTGTAATCTGATTTTGTATTATTCGCAATTATGGATGAATAAAATTGAAATTGAAATTGAAAATTCAGATCTTTAAGTTTACTGAAATTGTAAGAAATCTCATTGTGACTCCTTTTATTTAATTAGCAAATTTTTCATTATTTTTCGTATAAAAACCTTCCCATACTCGGTAAAAAGGTACAAAATCGTGCTATCTGAATAATAATACTCGTATTTCATCAATTTACTTTGTTTATGAAAGATTATTGAAAATACTATGTGTTTAATGATCTTTTATATAAAACCATTTTTTCATCGCTTCGGGGGTTTTCAATATCGTTGAGTAGTTTTTCTTATTCGGTAAAAGAGAGCTTATATAAAAATAGGTTAGGAAGAGTGATGGCATTAGGGTTTTGCAAAAATGTACTGAATCGAAACTATAAATGTACTTTTTTGAGACCGAATGTACTTTTTTTGTGTTGAACACCCAATTTTACTTAAATGTACGGAAATTTTCTAAAAACTACTAGAAAAAACAAAAGGTCCTCACTTTTGCCATCTCAAAAACCCAAGTAATATAATGAGATATATTTCACAGGACATAAAAAAAATACACATTGCGACTATTTGCATTTTTTAAGTTACTAAAAAAGGTTATTCTTATAAATTGTCCAAATGTACTGAAAATGTACTGAAAACGTTCTGAAAATTCTTCAAATGTACTCAAAATGCGGCAAATGTACCGAATGTACTGAAAACTTGTCGAATTTTTTGACGACGATTGTGATTGACTGTGCCAGTTGTGGGAGGAAGCTATCACTGTTTATAATCATAAGGGGTATCACACCACACCTTATTGACGACGGGTTAAAGATATTGCATATATTAACTACGTTAACTTTGGATAGTGAGGATCAAACAATGCTTAAGTTTACAATAGGGTAGTTGCAATCATACGTGGTTGCATCAGTAATGGAAATAGCCAAAATTGTCAATGATATTCCAAAAACATTAACGCTGTTCGGGCTCTTATTAAGCCGATGGTCAAGTTTCAGAAACACTCAATTTCGTAATAAATTACTTTCAATTTTCATGACATATTGTGTTTTTTTAAATGTAACGGATGTTGGCCTATGATTTGATATATTTCCAGGATCATTCCACTAAGCGCATATTAGATAAATCAATTTCAGAATATGTATACTACTTAGGACAAAATTACTCAATTGATAGAAAAACTTAGGGAAGGCATTACTTTAACTTACCAGAACATTGTCAAATTAGGCAGTTAGATATTCATAAGTAAACCTTGTAATTACACGGTTAGTACCCAAGGTTTCTATAGGCATCCCAAAGGATAATGCAAGTTGCGAGTTTTAAATTTTTGTTGAAATTTTGTAAGAGCTAAGGGAATGTTTTGTTTTATTTTCAAATTGCACGAAAAGTAAAAAACGTTTATATATAGATGGCAATATGATCCTCAGCAGATATTTTAACACAAGGTATCTAATTTATCAATAATTCACATATTAAAATATGAGGAAAATCAAAAAGTATGAACATTGAGATATACAGGATAAAAAAGTTTATTGACTATTCTTGATGTTCTTTCAAATTTTTTGAATGTTTTGACTTAAATCACAAATTTTTTTCTTGAGCGAAATTTTGGAAAATAGTTCAATTGGCGAAATTTCAGTTGTAGGGCCACGATGTCTCGTAAACTAAGACACAACTGTGACACTGTTTTCTAGCGATTATCCAAGGAAATAGTCATTCGAAATTTGAGCTTACTCGGAGAACATCGTAGTTATACCGGTTGTTAAAGAAAATTATGGAATGTTTACTCGGCATTATTTAATTTTTGATATAAAAAAAAAAGTGATAGAACTGTTTACCAGAAAATTGTTTTTATCTATTTTTGGTTGAATATTCCAACATGCACGTCAATGTTCTCGCAACCACGTCATAACTTTATAAAATTCATTATCAATTCTTACGTTGTATAGTGTTATTAAAAAAAAAAAGCAAAACAAAAAAACCCAATGATAAACAAAGTAACTCAAAAGAATAGGAAGAAAGAATATATATCAAAGAATAAAATAACACGCGTTATAAAGAAGACCAGCTGTCCATAAGATCTGGTTTCGCATAAAAAAAAAGCACAGGAAAGAGGAAAAAACGGCAGATGATCAATATGAAATGTAAACAAAAATCAGGTTCGAAAAGTTTTTTTTTTTTTTTTGACAAAAAGATAACCCCCATTACCCAAGCACTGCTTTCGGTAGCACAAGCTGCTATTCTTCAGATTGAACTTGCTATATAGCTGTTGGCAACCCTAACCGTTATGAAGCATGCTTTCAGCGGTGACAGCTGTATGCACTGTGTATCAACAATTCTCGAATGAACTCTCTTTTTTCTTTCTTGATTTTTGGAAACTTGAAATGTAATCGGCTCCATATGTTGTTGGTTTTTTTTGTATTGTGCTAGCGCTGGTTTTTCAAGCTGATTAAGATCGCTACAAACCCACCGATTTACGAATGTGAAGTAGAAAAGAGTATTAGCCATGTAGAGCGCAAAGATATTTAAGAGTGTGTGATTTGATATTTTTGAATGATAAAAAAAGAGCTGGAGGCTTAAGAGAACGTTTTTATTAATTGACCTCAAGTCAATTTAGCAGGTGTTGCTGCTCATCATGATGTTTTAGTTTGATTAATAAAAATAACATTGAATGAGTTATTTAATAAAGAGAGAAAAAGCAACAGAAGATATACTCTTCTTGAGATATAAAGATATCGATAATATATCGAGTTATAAGAATTGTAATAATTTATAATTTAAAATGTGAATGATATCTGGTAACGAATTTAAAATATAAAGTGTTTAATTTAATAAGGCATAGAATGTTCACCTATTTCAAATTTTTAAGAATTTATTACCTATATCTTTCGTTTATTAATTTAAAAGAAAGGCAATTTGTGAAAATAAAGTAATAAATAAAAGTTACGTAATGGGTGACTTAAGACCATTTGACCACACAGCAGATTATTTAACCTAAAATAAAAAACCAATAACAACAAAATCAACAGTTG